>CM022391.1:163909600-168709600 GCA_011833715.1 Carcinoscorpius rotundicauda | reverse complement strand
ACCGTATACTGTCGAAAATCAAAACTTTCGCTCTAAAAGTTGATTTCTTCAAAACCATTCAAACATCGCAGAAATATAGAAACCATTTTAAGCATTATTATACTAGTTGAAAATAGTTTTATACTAGCCAAAACGCTTCATTTTAAAGTAAACATTGTGTACATTTCTTTATTTTTGAATTTCGCGCAAAGTTGCACAAGGGCTATCTGCACTATCAGTCCTTAATTTAGCAATGTCAGAATGGAAGGAAGGCAGTTAATATTACAACCCACCGCCAACTCTTGGACTATTCTTTTATCAACGAATAGTGGGATTGACCGTAATATAGTTTTCACGGCTGAAATGGCGAGCATGGTTGGTGTGACGTGGATTCGAACCCTCTGTACTAAATTGCATATTTGTGACGTGTCTCCAGCCTTATCACTATTATTGGTTATACGTTTACAAGTCACTACAGAGAAAATGCCTATGAAGATTTTACTGAAACCTGGATAATAGTAAGGAAGGAACAGGGTTCATGGAATAGTTTTAAAATTAATTCAATCATTTTGATTTTTTGTCCTGAAGAATGTTTATAAATCCTTCACATTGGAAGAATCTAGTGTTTTACTAATGAGCATTACTGGAACCCGCAGTGTTCAGGATTCATCACTTCTTGCGTTCTCTGTTGTACTTTATCTCTAAGTGGTTTTGGCGACTATTTCAGTGACTTTCCCCTATTTTGACCCCAGTGAAACTGATTAAGTATTGTTGACATGAAGTTAAAATAAGAATGCGTATCTTGAAAAAGTAATATGGAATAAAGTAATAAATTTCCAGTCTAGTTTCTTTACATTAAAGTGTCCACTTGTAGATTTGAAAAATATAGTTTTCGCATCTTGATTCAATTTCTTTCAAAAATTCTTTTGACGATTCGTATTCCCCATTGTTTGAAGCAATAATTAATTATTTTGTTTTTTTAAAATTATGTCGTTTAAAGATACGTTTTGGGCTACATACGTGCATATGCGTTCACTTGAATGTTACATGTTTTTCAACAGTTTAATACTGTATTTTACTCGTTTTTCACACAACCGTTATTTACTGCTTTGTGCTTTGGCTTCTGGTGTAAACGCGTATAACTCCATTTATAATGGTAGACATTCACTGCTTGAATGTCTTCTAGGAGAATCTGGGTCAGTAGTGATGAAAAAAAAATTATATTTCCCTTTCAAGAATCAACATAAAAATATCCCTACGACCCACGTAGGGTTTTAAATAGGCTTGCCGAGATTTGAATAAAATATTCATAGCCGTTTTCCTCTAAACTTGTGAACCAAGAATATGAATAATAATGATATAAACAAACGACCGAAGTTTGAATTTTGTATAGCAATCGGTAAATAAAACTTTCTGCTATTTCCAATATTTTATCAGCCTTGGCCATTAAGACAGATCTTGAGTGTTGTTTCAAGAACAACTCTGCTTTTTAAGATGTTTCTTTGCCCATATGCTCTATGGATATTTTGTGGAAATCTTGAGCGATTACAATTATACACCACTATAGAAGCTACGCAAAACAAATCTAATTAACAATAGACAAAATGTATAACAGTTGTTATACATCACATCTAAAAAGTTGAGTGCATTTTAAACTAAAAGGAGTTTATTTCTAATGAAATTCGCCAACTCTTAAACAATTCTTCAAGAAGCACATTTGGTATTTTGAGTATACAATAGTGCCATGGCTTGAAGTTATTGTTTGATAAGAATTGGTGTAGTTGTTAATATGAAAGTTAAATAGTCAAAGATTGTTTAGAGGGAGTGTTTATAAAGTTAAATCTGATAACAGTCGCACAAATGTTATCAACAGCATCTCCATGACTTGCATAAAAAAAATGGTCTAAAATTTAGATTCAAAACCATTCATAGAGTTTAAAATCAGTGCATCTGACTAAGTCTTTCAATTAAAAAGACTCATTTTCAATTACTGTGTAGTTTGCTAGTGTTCAAATTGTGCTGCTTTCTAAAAGAAAGAAATTGGATAAAAAATGCTAGTCAAGTCAGTTTTTAAGTCATTTATAGTTAGAATAATTTAAAACCTGAGACTAGAATCAATTTGTTGTTTCAAGCATTTATTAGATATCCTTTACAATCGATGTCAGTTTCACATAACTAGTTTGATTTGTTCCTAGTTTATTATAATTAGTTGAAACATTAAAACATGTTTAAAGAAAAGAACATTTAAAACAAGTAATCTACAAAGTTAGATATTTAATACTATTTTTCTTTTGGGGAAAGGAGTAATCAGATTGTATGTACAAATTGCTGAACTTCCAAAATAAAGTTTCTGAATATTAAGCATTTCTAAACAAGTTCTAGGAATTATTTTATTAATAATTACCATCATACATTAAGTGTTTGTTGATTGTATAAAAGTTCAATAAATTAGATCCATTTTTGCAACATTTAGTGAAAAACGATGTACAAGTCTTTAATTTAAAAAAAAGAATGGCCTAGTTCTGAATTAAAGTTCAAATATCAAAATAAAGAAGCCATGTTATAATTCAATAAAGTAGGTTTAGCTAGTCTTTAAATTCAAAAGAAAAAATAAAAATTTAGTTTTAATATAAATAGCAATTACATTTTAAAAAGGTTTGGAAAGTTAAAATTTCCTGGAGCTTTCCTAACATTCTTGGAAAAATTGATGTACAAATGAAAAACTTAAACATTTTGTTCATTCATACTTATGAACTAGAATGTGGTACTGACAGATGAACTTAACTTCACAAAAGGAAATGGGAAGGCCACCTTTTCCTCTTTCCCCTCCCTCACACACTGCACTTTTCTATTTAAAAAGGCACAAAACTTATCACCCATGCTTAACATGGAATTTTAATTTTGCGAGCCATTAATGGCATTGTCAAGTTTCTGTTTGATATTTTCAAACGAGTCAGCACCCAAATAGTCAATTTGACCCCTTTCCCAAGCAAATTGCCGAGCATGAGATCCACCAAGAGCCAACTCATATGGGGAAGCTGCTCCCTCATGTTGTTTATCACTGGAAACTGATATTTTTGACAGCTGGCCTGCTAGTCCAGTCTAAAACATTAAAAAGATGTTAAAAGGAACTTAAGATAGAAATAGTAACAAGTTACTTTAATACTGTGACAAGATAATGTTTCACTTAAATATAAAAAGTGAACCTATCAAAAAATAAGCGTTGATTTAAAATTACTGAAAATAGGTACATTGAAAATATTACCTTCATTGGTCATTAACCAAGTGTTATAACAAAATAAATTACACTAAATTTACTAAGATGAATTTACATGCAAGGCACCAGAAAACTAAAGATTTAGTACAATTTAACCAACCTAGGAAATTTAATTTAACTTTGCTATGATTATATAGCAATTGTTAAAGAAAATTATGCATTACCTTAGGATTTGCAACTCCCTACTGTAAGGAAATAATGGTTTAAGAAATTATGAAACTGTTCTTCATTGCTAAGCACTAATATGCTTCCTATAAATTCTCTGAATTGTAGGAGAAACCAAACAATGAAGGAACAGTTCCAATATAATTTAAAGATAAGGTAAAAATTGAAACTCATACTATTCAATTGGAAGAGTTTTCCAAAGTTAAACTGACACCAAGAAAGCCAAAATACATCTTCCTTTACTGTCAATAAAAAGTCAATCTATAGTAGAGTTAGACTTTTACCTATAAAGGCAAGCCAACTTAAATTATTTCAAGCAAGTAAGAATTATTACAGTTTATTTCCTTTTGCACAATATTGTAACAATTCCCAAGCTTGATAATTACACAACATACAATTAAGTACTTGGACTGACAGTGGAGTTACCTTTATTAAAGAAATAACTGAAAGTAATTTAACGATGCTTACAAAGGATTATGTTCATAGTGCTTAATCATGACAGGAAATAGAGTGAATCTTTCAGGATAGCATACAAGTCTTCCAAGCTCCATAACATTTACAATATTACAGAAGTAAGAACAAGTCAGAATTTCACACAGTAAGAACCAAGTATGATTAAGGAATAAAAACTTACACATTCTGGTTGGAGGTTAGGATGAATAAGCTGAATAAAAAGGTGCCACCAGTACTGAAGATGTTCTTTGACATGTTGGCACTCACTACCAGTCTCTACATTTCCTGTGGAGGGATTGTAATTGTACTGCCATGGTTTCATTGCACCTAAGAAGTGAACAATTTTGACACCCTTCCCAAACCTAGGAATAGGTCAAGAAAGAAAACAGCAAAATTGTCATACAAGCCAGAAGAAAGCTAAATGAAGTTATTATGAACTGAAAATGGTAAAGTTACTGCTTAAAGATTTGTATAGAATGATAGTTCTATATAAAATGTTAACAAAAATACTTAACCCATTCCTTTAGGAAGTGGTAATTAGCAAAACACAGGAACTGCTGTGTATTTTACATGTAATTTGTTTGTAATAAATTTTAAATCAAGTAGACATAAGGTACATTAACTACTAAAATTAATCTACAAAAATACTGAACAAGTTTAAAAGTTAGTTTTTTTTGTTTGTTTTTTTAATTTATAGATCCCTGGTTAAGTGGCCTTCGTAGTATTGTGTTAAGTGAACTAAGAACACCGAATTGTTTGCATGTTCAAAGTTAAAACAGTGCCTGAGATGCTTATTAGAAGTGTAATCATTATAAAAGTGTAACCATAAGAAGTATCTTGCACATTTAATAGAAAGAAAATTGGGAGTGTTGACGGATCATGTAATATGAAGAATGGTGGGAACAGAAGTTCAGGTTAAAGTTATTTCTTAACACAATATTGTGAAAACAGTATATTCAATTGAAAGCTTCATAGTTACTGGTTTTAAAATTTAGTTTGTGGCTGTAGTTTAGAGAATGAGGCAGCCCAGGTAAACCACAAAGTACTTAAACATTAAGAACAAATTCAAGTCTGAAATAAGTGAGCACAAGCCTTTCTTAAAATGTTAAGATTATTGCTGGAGATAACTAACTTTATGGGTGTTTAATTTTAAAACAATTAAATAACCAATGGGAAGATTAAAAGTTCTAGGAATTCATCAATAAGAGTATAAAATTTAATAGTATAGCAATGGGATAGTGCAATAAAATAAGTTACACCTAAATATAATCCAAGTATTATTAAAATTCATAATCATTGAATGTTTTACAGAAAATGTAAAATAGTAGAAAAAACTTACTGCTTGTATGCAGGTAAGTAAGTATAACTAGCATTTGAATTCATGTTGTAAATGAATGAGAGATGAAAAGAAATGTCTTTTGTGCTCCAATCTCTAAAGAACATATTTAGCAGTCCTTGGTCACCACCTGCAATTAAAAATTGAGCTGGTGCAACTGATATGACAATCATGATTACCAAGTGCAATGACTTTCACAGTAAGCAAGACATTTTTCTAGTTATGCATTTAATTGAAAAAGTTATATACATTTGATTAAAGATGTAAAAATATTGAACCTTTATTACTTTTATCTCATCCATATTTGTTATTTACCTCCTTGCAAATTTACATTAACCACTGTCACAACAAAAATATTCTATGGCTAAAAATGTTGGAAGGGTACTTAAAATTATGTAAAATTCAGAAAATGTAAAACTAAGTTTCTAAAATAATCACTTAAGAGAAAACAGCAAGAAAGATCAGCTTAAAATAGTTTAATTTAGAAGAGTTAAAAAACGTAGTTACAATTAATCAAACAAGTGGAAAGGGTCATTTTATGCATGTAGAAACTACAGGTGCAAACATGCAAAGTTGTACTCTACCTGATATAGGATCAAATATTTAGTTTAAGAGCTACATTTTATAGACTATTTACAACCATTCTTCACTAATACTGTAGGAAGTAAAGAACTTAAAAGTTAAGTAAAACACTGTGGCTTCTATTTTACAATCATTGCTCACCATCAATAAAAACATTTAAATACATGCCATTCAGAGAATATTTAGATTCTATATCTAATAACCAATAACTTTACTTTTAAGTAAAGCTTGTCACAATTTTATGTACTTTTTAATGCCTACTAACAGTCAGGATTAAAGCAAAATTTAAGGACAAGGAATCTTTTGGGTCCATGTAGTACATCCCATCCACTTAAAGTTTGTCAACTTTTATTCAAATATTTTAAACCTTTTAGCTTCTGATGTAAGTACCTCAAGAAATAGATTAAATATCATATTACAGTATCAATGTACCTAATATTCAAGTGTAGTTTAGAATAAGGTATGGTCAAATCAAATAAAAAGGAAACATCAGGAAATTTAATTTGCAGATGTTTCACCTGGGGAAGTTGGTATAATATACCTGAGGTAGGCCATTTTTCTCCATCTAGTGAAAGTAATTTAAAAGTTGTGGTCTAAAAGTTTATTTTATTTTAAATAGAAGAAATACCCAAATTTAAGAGCTAATTCAGTGAAAAAAAAAGCTTAAGTGAATACATGTTTTAAACTACAATTATGCATTAAATTCTTGGATAAAGAAAATCAAATGAAATTTAACTTTAATAATAATGTTTACATATAGACTACAAAATGTCAAATTAACAAGTTTAACATGTTAACATGTATTTAAGTAATAATTGAAGCTTGAATTTAAGTCAAATATTTGAATTACTTCAGTACAAAATTTTCAAAGCTTGCCACTAATGGAGAGGAGACGTACAAAATCAAATTGTGGTGAAAGTTAGTGTATAAATATACATCTGCAAAACTTTACCATCAAAGCTTCCCTGTTCAACAGCAAACTTAACCAGAGCTTTGTAAGTTTCATCTGAAGGGTGGAACACAAACACTCCAGAATTGAAGCAATCTGGCCAGCCCACATCTGCTACTGCCGAGAGTTCATTTTTATCAAAGAGTTCATCACAATTGGATAGCACCTAAGAAAAAAAAATAAAAAATTGTTATATAAAAATAGGAGAAATGCATCAAAAAGTAAGACTGTTACAGAAGTATTTTGTTTATAAAGTTGACTGAAGTCTTAATTAACACCAACTATAAAAAAAAGGTACATTTCATATAACGAAGTGCTTAAGCATTGTAAAAAAAAAGATACTTAGTAAAAAAGAATCAATTGTATAGAGGATGTTTACTTAAACTTTTACTAGAAGTATTTTACCAAAGTTACCCTATAGATTCACTACCTCAAACATGAGTACACAAAATGTTCATATCTAATGTAATAAAGTAAATTGCAGATGTATTTAACTGTAATACTTTTGCTAAGGAATAAATGTATTCATTGAAGTCTTCAGAATCTTTTTTTTTTTTTTTTTTTTTTACTTGTTTAATAAACGTTTAAACCCTTACCAAGGTGTCAGCATCCAAGAAAACACATTTTGTAAACTGCGTTAGCCTCCAGCAATTGAGTTTTGTGAATGTAACGCCTAGTTCTGGTCGAGTTAGTAGGGTCAAGTTTTCTTCATCTTTACTGTCCATTACATTCACTTCTTTTATGAGATCAAAAACACTAGCCAGCAGAGACCTGCATAAAATTGTTTTTTACCATACAATAACAAAAATGAATCAAATATATTGAGTGGTGAACCTCATAGGAAAATTCCATTGTTAGGTTAATTATATCCTATTAAAGTGATTAAAGGATTGTAAGAATTTGCATTACAAATAAGACAAGCTGTCATGTTAAATAATCTTCAATTTATTGTTTAAAGCTTGACTGATGAAGTTACTACTTAGGTGAAAAGTAATGAAAATCTTAACTGGGTTAACAGTGAAGGAAAGCTCAATCTTTAAAGCTCTGGTACATGGAAACCAGCCAATCATAGTAGACCGTCATGATCTAAACACAAGTATCAATCATAAATCAAACATGGAACTGATTTCAAATCGAGACATTTAGAGTGAACATGTTATCAGTGATAAATAGAATTATACACGTGTAATTTCAGGTTAATGCCTTATGTATAATTGAGGTGCTTTCAAATAGGATAATTTCATAGTTTAGTCATGTTTTATTTAGTGACTAAAACTTCAGGTACTGGGTATTTCAAATTTAAGAGTTGCTACATCATTACTGTTCCATGTTTATAAATAGGCTTAAATATTCTAACAGACTTACAATTTAATTTCCATAGAGCTTTTGCAGTAGAAAGGCATAGCCTGAGCACACTTCCTATATTATAATCCAGAGAAACATTTGCATTAAACAAAAGAACATTTTCCAACTGTTTAAGCAGCAAGACAACTTCAAATGTTGTGGAAGCAACTTGAACATTTAACTTTTATTACTACTGGTTGGTGTATATATGGGTTTTATGCAGATTCTCATTACAAGATGCTGGATATTTCTTACTATGGATGGGTTACAGCTTTCTGTAGATCTTTCTGGGTAATCCTCATGTTAAGTAATTTTCCATGATAAGGATAGCTTTAAGTCCCTGATCTGAACATTATGATTAAGGTATGAATGTTTAACATACCCTTTCTGTAGGTTTTAGTGACTTTAAACGAGTATAAAAAAAAATGCAATTCTGATGCACCGTTTTCCTGCAGTTTCATTGGCCTTAGTTATGTATTTTAATTTGCATATTAAGAACACTTAATGCAACTTAAATCTCCATAAAAACTTTAAACATTCATGTTACGTCACTTGTAATCAAAATTTAAGTCCTAGTAAATGTTTACAAGATGTTAACAGAATTTACAGCCTGGAAGAAATTTGTTCTTTAGCAATAGCAATATATTAAGTCCTTAAGAAAACTTGAACATTACTTTGTTTGCAAAAGTAATATTTACCTCATGTGTGTGGTTACTGCAGAAGTAATAAGAACTACCAATCTTCTAGATGTTTTGACTTTCCTTAAGGAGTGAGCAAGAACCAGAGCACCAAGGCAATAGGTGTCATTAGTAGCCAAGGTAACAAATGCCTGATCTTCCACTAGAAATAAAGTAGAATTAGGATATTAAGTACAAGTTAGTTCAGTAAGCCACAAAGTGAAATTTAAATCTCACATTCATGGGCACTCAGATCTATTTTAGGAAGGACGTGTGTAGGAGCTCAGCTGTAGGTAAAAGCTGAAAAGAGTTGTGTGCTTAAAAACAAGTTTAATAACAATAATTAGTTTAATTACAATGAACTTTATATCAATACATGGAATTTTATGAAATTTAAAGGGCAGATTCCCCCCTTCTAGGTCCTTCCTTCATATGCACGTTCACATTAACAGTGTCAGTTAAGCTCTCAAAAAAGTCCTGTGGGTGAATTTGCCAACTTAAGTTAAATTTACGAAGTTATCCTAATCAAAGAGCATTTAGCATCACTTTATTAAAGCTTCAAGTCACTAGTTGGTATGGCTGCATAAGAGGTATGCAGATACAAGAAACTGTTTATCCAGATTCCATGGTATTACTATGGAAGAAGTTAATGTCATTTGAGAGAAGGAAAAAAACCATCACCACATCTTAAAGAATTGGGTTGGTTCTCTAAAGCATAGGTTGTTTTGAGTAGCAAGGTTATTATTGTAAAGCTGATGTTGGTTAATAGCAATTGTAAGATCTAGTTTATGAGGATTCATTGGTGGGTGCTAGTAAGTTATGACATTTAAATTAAAAAGTCATGTTAAGGCTGAAAAAGGTTCAGCCCAGAATAAGGGATTGAGCATGCAACTTAAGGAAAAGGAATGAAAACTAGAGTTTGGTGGATAAATTAACTACATTTATAGCATTGATAAAAATTTTACAGCAAATGTATTCAGACCATGGTTTTGTTCAATATCTTAAGTAAAACTAAATATCAGCAAATTAGCATCTTTCATCCCTTTCCCACATCCAAAGTAATTCTGATTAAATAGCAGCATAGCTGCTTATGATACTTAACATTTTCTATATATAGTTAGATTCTTCTGATGGTTTAACTTGAAATAGTTGCATGCAATAGTCATTGACACTTTGCAAGTCGAGGTCCATAGCCATATTCTTATGGGTCAGTTTTGTTTTGTTTTATTTATAGGTCAAGTTTTTTGGTAGTAGGTGTTGCTTTGGCAACAGATTTCAGCAATAAAAACATTCCAGAAGGATTAGCATTATCTTGTCAGTGCATACTGAATGAAGTACAATCAACACTTTTAACATAAAGTTGAAATATTTTAGAAACATTTTAAATGAAACTAAATACTACCAGGTTTGTACATAATTACAAGACTACATTCTCACATTCCAAGAATGTTTACTTTTTCAGCCTGACAGGAGGAGACAACTTTGAAAAGTAACCAAGAGACTAAGTTAGGTGTAACAATTTTCCCACTTTGTAAAAAGTTGTTAGGAGATGCAAGTTCTATAATTCTCTGTGCACATAGAAAAAGCTCATTGATTATGCAAGTTTGTGCATCTTTCACTAAGCACTGCATGCAACTTTACTTCAGTCTTAATTAAAATAAGCTGTCTCACTATATCGGCATATTATCTCACTTTTAGACAACATTGAAAGTCAAAACTTTGTCAAATACCAGCACAAATACATCCCAAAATAATCTGAAAGTTTAGTTAAAGCAAGTTAACTTTCACAAAGCTAACATCGTTTTGAAGTTTTTAGAGAAAATAGATTTATTCGAATAATTTATGAAGATGTAAACAGTTTAGTAGCAATATCTCAACAGTATTTAATAACAGATGAAGACTATTAGCATTCAGTTTAACGATCTGATTTTATATTACATCTTATCTCACTTGTTGAGTGCCTCGAAATTTAACATTTTCCAACTTCAAGGAAGTCTGGTATATGATAGTGTGTTGCATTCTCCTTAACTAGTGGTATTTCAAGCGTCGTGTAAAGACTCGAATCTTTCTACCAAAACCTTGTTTGATCTCTTTCGCCTCGCTACTATTTTCGGGACATTGAAGCCTTCGCACTTGGGGCTTGGCCAAAGTCTTCAGTTTACTCGCTAAGACTTATTTGGAACCAAAGCGTCACACGTTTTATGACGCAAGGCAAGGATCACGAGAATCGGCATTCCGTGTCTAGATTTTAAAATTTAGGTCAATGTGGTTGAAGACGCACTTATGAAATTTATATTAAAATTGTTAAACTAAAAATATACATAAAACGACAATTGAAGTTCAAAGAAAACAGTCATGTTTGACACTACTAAAAATATAAAATCTAGGCTATTTTAATATTACAGAAGATCCAATAGCTAGGAGCACATGGATACGTATTACTGATAAATTAACGATTGCAAACAGTTAATATGTGTTTAGTTTAAAACTTTTGTACGCGTATAGAAGTAAAATTTTGCATGAACAAGTTATACTTAAGTACGTAATACTTTTACCACAACATTTAAGATCACCAGAAACAATATGTTACGAATGATGATTTAAAACTAGACAAGTTTTATGCTTTAACAGAGTACAGTAAAAGCGAATGATGGCAGAAAAGGACCAAGGTCATTAGAATTACAATTTCAACCTTGGCCATAGTCACATGAATAATCAAGCTCCACTACGCTAACACTCAAGATCAGGTTTTCAGCTTACGGTGCCTGAACGCCGAAGATCCCTAAATTCAAGTTACTTACAGGGGCGAAGTTAAATTTTATTATCTTAACGTCCTCACTTAACGCTTTTTAGAGATTTTCTTGTACATTAAAATTCAGCTAGTTTTAGGCAACATGGTTTTACAAGGGGGTGGATTAAAATGCGACCATTGGGTTCTACCGACGGCCCAAGGACAGTTACAAGGTTTACTTAGTCTAGACAAGCTTATAAGAAACCTGGAAAAAACAAACCAGCCCCAGGCCCGTCTGACCCATAATTCGCTCTTTGGTATGGCACTCACTTTAAGCGCTAGTGGTCGTAGGTTGAACTCCTTCCTATACGCGGGAAGGAAATTGAAGAAAGCTAGTGCCTAAAGCTGTAAAGTGAAAATATGGTAGTTAGAGTCGTTAAAATACGACTTTCAGCAACTGTTAACCTTCAACTGTGTTGGCACATCACTTCATGACATTAGGGAAGTACTGTCGAACTGACGAAATATGCAACATTCTAATCTACCTGTTAACAATTTAAAAAAGTACAATGCTTCACTTTTGTGAAAAACATGTTGAAATTCAATATTTCAACTTTCTGGACTATATCACGTTACTATTAAGTAGTGTTAAAGGAAAAAATGTATAAATTAAACAAAAAATTATTGCGATAATGTTCAAGAGTGAAGCCACTATTCATTTGTTATTGAATACTCGTATTTTAATTACGGCTTAGCAATTCCAAGTTTCCCTTCCTCCTAGCAGACTTAAGATTTAATTAGGTTTAATTTAAGAGGTCAAACTCTTGATTGTAATATTGACAAAGCGAAGGCGGCGGCTTATTTTACAGCAATACTGTCTTTACGTTTAACGTGCCGCTGATACTGAGATGTCTTGATTGACTTTCATGTTGTATTAGCGCTTTTACTTATAAAAAGTAAAAAAGTTCAGATTTAATTTGTTCTCAAAATTTCATAAGTCTTTTAGTTCTTGCCCTTTGAAGTTTCGAATTCTATACTGAGGGCGAAGAGGTAAACACAAAAAGAATTTAAACATTTTAAAACTTATCAGAATCATATCGCCAGCGGACACGTTTGTTTTTTGCATTACAACTTTATAGCCTTGAACTTTTTTCTTACGCCACTCACTTCCTTAAACACGTATAGAATACGTTACTGAAAATAGCTAGCCATCAATGGTACCAACTTTATGCAGGCGGTATTACGGCATCAGCAACGTTAAGCGCTTTGTTTTTCGTACTTATGACATCCAAGACAAAGCTTTTCTATGCCAATAATAGCAAATGAGAATCCCCAAATAATTTTAATAGCAATTGCAAGATTGGGAGATAACGTTTAAATGACGTACGAAGCCATAGACTTTCACCCGTTGTTCATGTTACCAATTACCAAAACATCTTGAAACACGGAAAGTACTACAAATATGCACCTAATTAGCTTTCTTAAATTAAATGCTGAAAAAAAACAACAAAAAACATTATGTAACAGGTTAGTAGAAATTTATGGCTGAGGGTGAGTTACACTGCAAATCCAAAGAATCTTTGGAAATGAATATCCCCGAGTTACACATTGTGAAATGTGTGTATCAACGCAGAAATACACTTATCCAAAAATAAGCTGCAACCTACTTTATAGTTAACACCATTAGAAATAAAACGCATAACTGCCCTATAAAGAAAATATTTACACAGCTAAAAAATCTCTAGTTTTTTTAATTTGAAATATCTGAACTAAAAATTTAGGGAAAATCTTAACCTTTAAGGTCTCTGGAATGCATTAAAGTCCAAGGCTACGATTTACATATGTGAAAAGCAACGTGTTAAGTGTTCACCAGTATGTGGTAATCACACCAGTTAAATTACATACTAATAGGTGACGTACATCCTAGCGTCCCTGCTAGTTATGGAGACAAACTAAAGGTTTGTGTCAATTGAATGATATTCGGTACTAGGTGTGTGGTTACTTGTTTACACCTACACAACTCGAAGGTTAATCCTTCGAGAATATTAATAGAAACCCCGTAAGCGTTAAGGTTTGTTTAACCCATGAAGATAACGAGATCACTCGAAATTTATTCACGACAAACTTAGTATTTTGTTTTTATTACCGTCTGCTCTATTCCAAATCTTAAGTTTAGATAATGTTTTTTCTCAATATAAAAATAACCTGAGGTATGTTTCATGGGTAAAAAGTAATTAAAAAAAAAAAGGGCTAAGTTCAAGTACAAAACTTTTCGGGACAACAACTGTTTCATTTTGTTAGTTTTAAATAGTTTCGTTTCTAAGGAAAGGTATCTATCCATAATAGTCTAAAAGTTTCAATACGAAAGTCAAAAGTTCTCTTCAAAGTGGTAGAAAAATACGAACACTAAATTTAGTGTATTAAGTTTACACTAAATATAATTATGTCGCGGTTCCGAGTCCTACAAGACTATAATTCAGCTATTTAGATCAAATAGAATTAAACATGTTTGCTTGTTTTTACTCTTAAAACAGTAAAACCTTTTCCTAGCTCTGCCAGCCCCTTTTACCTGCCGTTCAACCATTAACGTAGTTTAAATAAGTGCTTTGTGTTTATAGAAAATCTATCAATAGGCCACGACGTAAAACACTTATGAAAAATAGTTACACAATTCATACATTTTTAATGTAAAATTACCGTCATCAATAAAACCATTAACCACTCCAATGTTTATTTTACTAAAATTATACAATACTCCATATGAAAAGGAAGTCATTATAAACCTACGGTCAAAATTTAAGGGTACTTTTGGGTCTTTAAGTCCGTCCCTTACATACCAACACTGATGAGAAAAATATACCCGCCCCCTTTACATTTCTGAAGATCGATTACACTTTAAAGTGCTCCTCCAGTGTTAACCACCCCTTGTAGAAAAATTCAGCTAGAGCTTACCCTGTACTTTACAAATTTTAAACTCGTGTTTAGTTGCCCTAATACGTTTAAAACAAAATGGAAAAAAGGAAATTTTACTAATACCCGTTTCACTGTCGATGTTCAATATACATCGGAATGATGTAAGATGTTATTCGCAAGATATTATCCACTAGTGTGAACTTCAAAGATGTTATTTTTAATTATTAAAGTTCTAGTTATCAGGGAACCATAAATACGATAGGTTGTGTAGTAGCTGTAATAATCTTTACCCTATGTACCCCTCTCAGGTAGGTCTGGGCACCGAAATAACTCCGTTACTATGTAAAACAGCTGCCCTGAAGTTAGCTGTGGATATTTTTTTTTTTTTAAGTAAAAACAACCTACAGGAGTTAGAGCTACCGATAACTTGTACAACCGATTTAATTGGTGAAAATTTTCTACAAAAACATTTCAGTTTAAGTGAAGTGAATTTCTTATTTAAGAAACAAAAATACTTCATGTAAAAAGTTTAATTTCAAAGACAAAAACAGCAAGAGTTTTTTAAGTGCTTAAAATAAGTGGGGTTCGGGCCCGTAAAGTTTCGACGTTTCAGTGTGACATAGATCATAGTTTTCCGATTTTAAGACACCAAATGGAGGTGTAGAGAGACACGTGCCAGCGCCGAGCGATGCCTTTGAAGGTCATTTTAAACGTTATACAATAAAACGCATTCCAGTAACGGTTTTTATAAGAGTAGACTAGTTCTTCGGTGATCGCAAAGGAACACTGACCTCTTCCCTCGTGTTCGTGGGGGAGAGGGTGCTCATCATACTTCAAATGCTTATTTTCCGTGCTAATATTATACATTCAGATATCGAACGATAACACAAGTAACGGAGTTCAGTGTGGAAAGATTTAGTTAAGGCAAACTATTAACAATAAATCCGACTCTAAGTACTACAACTTTAAATATCTAAAGTTAATTATTTTTTCTTTCAAACTCTTTAGTTAGGAACAACAGTTGTTGTAACGAATAACTAGTTGCATAATGTTTTATCAAAGTGTGCCTAAGATAGGGTTAGGAAAATAAGAAAATGAAAATTCGTATCGTGTTTAAATTCAGATATGCCGCTTAGTAGCAAGTTTATGACCAATCATATTGTAACAACGTTCTTACTTGCATCATCAATTCTTTATATAAATTCCAGGTGATGATAACCATAGTTTTCCTATTGTTCTAAATGTTACTTTAAAGCACTCTTCTGGGAGAAAAGCTTCCTGCTTTTTAATTTGTGGGACAGGAAGTTCTTCCTGTGAAGTTTTACCGTATGTATATTCATGTGGGAAATACCGAGAACTGGACAATATTGTTCCATAGTCTTAAATCGTGAAGATATTTTTTAAATAAAACGTATATATTTTCTTTAAAATTAGATTTGCAAGTTTATACCTGCAATATTAATCCAAATTACGCTAGTGATCAATATTTTAAGATTGTTACGTGTAGTAGGAAACACGTGAAAATAGAATAATTATACTGAATTATTTAAAAAGATAGAAAATATTAAAAACTAAATATAATACAAGGTGAATTTCTGAAGAAATTCAAATTCGGCTTCCAGATTTGTTTTGTTTTTTATTGGATAAGCAATTGAAGTTCTACTCTTAGGCAAATAAAACGTCAATTGAATAACTGTTTATGATAATTAAACAATATATAAAAATAAACTACCTTATAAAGTATTGGAGTTCTGTTAAAAGAAACAGTTTAAACAAAGCTCACGTTCTGTATTGCACTCTAAAGGTTTTTCTTATGAACGATAGAACAACAGAACAGAGGTTTATGTACTTCACCACCTGTTCCATATTGTGGCATACCCACCCAACTGGGTAAGTAAAACGTTAGGTTTTGATTTCGCAATGCCTTAGTACTAAATACGCTAAGGAGTCAACATTGTATTTATTTCAAGCAGTTTCAAAGCATCGATATCGATCTGCAAAAAATCTACCACTCGTATATCAGAATGATGTGAAAATCTCCTTGGAGATTCATACCAATCAGTCATCAAGTATTGATCAGAACGCGAGTAATACAATCTGAAGAGCGAAGTTTAAAAGTTCCAGTAACGTTAAAATCATCCAACATTCGATGGGCGTTTTAATATATTACTAACATACAGCTGACTTTATAACCTATGGGAGTTATGGGGGGGGGAGTTCTTACCTAACTAGTGGAAATAACAAATTTTTAATACCCTTTTTCTGAAAACTTCTCCTTACACTTAAAGTTCACTTATTAAAAGTGAAGTATTTTATTATGGATTAATATACTGTGACGTTCTCAATTTGAACACGAGTAACAACAACGGTAGCAAACAAATATTCAAAATAAAGAGATCTCATTAATGGGAATTGGGAACTTCTTAATAATTGACAATAACTATTTTGAAAGTTCAACCACTCTCGTTTCAAACTCGAAACTGTTAAGAGTTTTATTATAATTTCTAATCTTTTGTGATGTTTCAGTTATTTCCCAAATTTTTCATTACACAATTGTAAGAGTTTATGTAATATCTTACAACGTATAATTAATTTAATTAGTAATATAATAAAAAATAATGAAATACAATTTCTTCCGTTAGTCACCACACTTCCTAAATCATAAAGAACAAATCACATAACCTGCGTTATTAACATATAATTATGTATTAATATTCTCTTTACCTTAAATGTATTTCTATTGAACAAATTTCTTTTAAAACTTAAATGACTCTTACCTTGCGTCATGCTGCAGAATATATCACAATAACAGTAACGTCCGACCACAACCACACAACAGTCTCTTAGTGAATATTCTCTCAGAAACCCAACAAAATAAACCTTCCTTTGGTACCCTGTTCATCGAGGCCTCCACGCTTCCGGCTCTTACTGTACTCGTGAGTTTGCGCAGAAAAACTTTTAGTACGAGGCTACCTTGCTTGCTTTATCGGGTGATCTAATTGTAAAAATTGTATGCTGTTTGATAATTTGTTTATAAAATTATTTGTAGTATAAAACGAAACATGATTACGAAATATATGCCTGTTTATAATTGGGGAGAATAAAGATGATATTGTGTTACGTCGTTACATCTTCAAGCGCTCAATTTGAAAAGTGTCCTGTAATTAATTTCTCAACACAAGGGGTGGAAAGAGGTTCGCATTGTTGCTGGTGAAGGAATATATTTCTTGTACCCCTGTTTCTGACGAAATACAATTGGTTTGTGTTAAATTATGAACTTTGATACTATCATAAATCTACAAACTAAATGAAATATATCTGATAGTTCTTATAAAAATACTAGCTTAATAAATATAACATATGATTATTGCATAATTAAAAGTCAATAAAATAAACTATTGCTTGTCATCCTATTCATTTCGGATATTTTCAAACGTTAACTGAATTATGTACAAGAGGCATGGATAACTGAGTGAGCAACTATTGAAACTCTACACAAACGACGTGTCCAAATAAAAGTATAGATTCCAAAGAAGTCATGAAATTTAGCAAGACAGTGTTGTAAAATAATACCGTTTCTAAGACTAGGAGTAACAATAATATTACAAAGAACCCTATATGACGGATTTACTGTTATACATTTATTTTAACATCTATGTTTGTTTCAGTCTAACACATATTCAGATATGCATATAATATACATTGTGAAATATGCATTGCAAAAGCCCTATCTTTTATCTAAATCTGTAGAAGATTTGTGAGCGTGAGAATCAACTATCTCTGTGTGTGTAAAATACAAGTGATTGCTTAATTTTACAGAATCTCGCCTAATGAGTTATTATAAAAGGTAGCCATCACAATACTCGAGGAGACAGTTTAATATTGTTACTTTGCAACAACTAGTATACTGTAAACCTCGGAAGCTACAGGGTGTTCGGAAAGTCACTGTGCACTTATATATTTATTAACAGACAAAACTGCACAGTGACTTTCCGAACATCCTGTATAAAGGTGATTAGCACTAATCAATCGGGAAGCTACATATATTTGAGCAGGAACGTTTATATAGTTCGAACATTAATAACCGTTTAAATTCAGTGAATTAACTTTGGAAAAGGGAATTTCGTCGGAAAAAAATATCTCACGTGTGAAGAAGCCAATTAGCTTCCCGTCAAGAGAAGGGTGCGGGCCTGGCATGGCCTAGCGCGTTAAGGCATGCGCTTCGTAATGTGAGGGTCGCGCCAAACATGCTCGCCCTCCCAGCCGTGGGGGCGTTATAATGTACGGTCAATCCCACTATTCGTTGGTAAAAGAGTAGCCCAAGAGTTGGCGGTGGGTGGTGATGACTAGTTGCCTTCCCTCTAGTCTTACACTGCTAACTTAGGGACGGCTAGCACAGATAGCCCTCGAGTAGCTTTGTGCGAAATTCCAAAAAAACAAACAAACAGAGAAGGGTGCCTGTGTTTCAACACAGAATTAATTCGCACAACGTGAACCGTCGATAAAATATTAAGTTTCAGGTCAGATAGAAGATTCAGTATTGTTTGTAAGTTTGTAAAACTCCCATACAAAAAAACCATTATTTTTAATAACCATTATTGTAAATTGTCTTACTGTTTATATATTAAAATATATTTATATTAAAAGAGAAACTGTGTGCCTCAGTCTTTCTGGCAAGTATCACAAACTGAATACATATCGACACGAATTTAACTTATAAATCTAAATTACAATTTATCTCAGTCGTGGGCTATTTGAAATTGTAATATATAACAGCTCTAATGCTGAATTGTCATTGAGAGTCAGTTTTAGAGTTTTTTATCATATGCTCGGTATTATGACTGTTAAAATAGACACCGGTTTTTACACAATACACAGTTTTATAAAGAAAATAATGACCTGAAATATATGAAATTAAATGCATCAATATTATTGATAAACAGGATGTTAAGAAAAAAGACTGACCATCCAAAAACAAGTACTATTCTTTATCCAAAAAAGATGTTTGTTTTTAATTTTCGCGCAAAGCTACTCGAGGGCTATCTGCGCTAGTCGTCCCTAATTTAGCAGTGTAAGACTAGAGGGAAGGCAGCTAGTCATCACCAACCACCACCAACTCTTGGGCTACTCTTTTACCAACGGATAGTGGGATTGACCGTAACATTATAACACCCCCACGGCTGGAAGGGCGAACATGTTTGGCGCGAGGGGATTGTGAATCCGGGACCCTCGGATTACGAGTCGCACGCCTTAACACGCTTGGCCATGCCAGGTCCCCAAAAAAAGATTATATCTTCATATAATCTACTCGGTGAATTGTAATTACCATTGTAATGTATTGTGTAATTAAATATTTAAAAACCTGGCAAACTGCATGCTTGTAAGTTTTTTTTCAAGTTTTATAATAACTCTTATTACAAACTGTATTATTGTTCGTATATTAAAATATATTTGTGTTAAGAAAGAAAACTATGTGTATCAGTCTTGTTGGCAAATATCAATATTCAATTAATTTCTAAATCAAAACTACAATTTAACTCAGTTCATGCTTTTTGAAATCGTAATAGACAACATAATAAATTGGAAACTCATCCGGGATAAATCATAATTTGTGACACCTAGAATGAGAATTTGTTTTCAAGAGCAAAACTACACAAGGAAATGTTTGTGCTTTCCTACAGTGAGTGGTACTGAAACCTGATTTTAGCGTTAAAAACTCAATGATACATCATTGAAACATTGGAGGGTTGGGTAAGGAGAAGAAACATCCCTGCAATCTAAGGTTCTAGAGGAGAGAATGAGGGGAAAAAAGGCTTTAAAACTTAAATACAAAATATCAGAACACTCTAGAAAAACACTGAAAAGAATAGTATCCCACCAGTAGAGATAAAGGTTGGAAAAATGATCGAGGAATGAAATGATACAGGTTCTTAAACGATGTAAGTACTGAAGTAGTTATTGTTCAATCAATATTGCTGACTCGAGGCTATAACTGCCTTAGGAACCTAAATATGTAATGCAGGAAAAGTACGTGTCGTTGTAAAGGATCTCAGTGAAAATGAATAAGACCATTTTTAATATCTATTATCTGAAGCATTTACAAAGGAGCAGAATCATAAAAAGCACAACAACAACCCAATTTTAAATGTTATTACAAAAGACTAAGAGAATTCTCACAACATACTACAGATAGCTCTAAGAATATTAATCCGTTTTAGACAAGATGAACTTGTCTAAGGAACTAATCAAAGGAAGATGTGTTGTTTCCTATTTCAACGATTGTCTAGTATCAATCACTCCAAAGCATTTGATTTACATTACTAATGAGATACTTGTGTTTGTAATATAAAGTTTAGGTACATCCAGTTTTCCTTTGTGTAATAACTGTTTTCTTACATTTAAATGCATATGACGAGAACTCTCTAATATCACGTGTGCATGCCCTTGTGTACAAACATAAATAACCATTGCTGAAAAATTACACCATTATCACTTCTTTTAAGGCACTGAATAAAATACCTTAACATAGCATTAAAAATTGGGGTTCAACTCAAAGGCCGAAAGGACCCCTCTAGTAAATTCCTTTATAGCCAAACAATATGTTTGAATTGTGACTGAAAATGTATGTCCACGCATGTAATTGTGGAGCCATCGCAAAATTCTACTTCCGAAACTATAATTGTTTTTTAATAAATTATTATCAAACATAGGAATAACCTCTTATAAACTAGCCAACACATATTCACGAGTGACAGTTGTTAGGCTTACAGATTCTCCATGAACTAATAAATAATCAGTAGCACTTCTAAATTTTAAAAACCTCACTTCAGGTGAAAAAAGCTCCTCATGATGTTCGAGAGACCAAATTAATTGAATGTTAACCATATGTTCTATGGTTTTAAAAATACAAGAGAATAACATAATTGGACAATAAGATGTCAAAAGTGAATTTGATTTCCCAGCGTTGGGAACTGGTGTGACATCCATATGTTTTGAGTCAATTTGACAAGTACCAAGACCGTAGCAAATGTTAACTGTATTCAAAGGAAATCTCCTTATTTTAGAATCAAGTTGAAATAACATAAAATAATACCATTCAACTCAAGAGACGAATTTCGTTGAAAAAGTGCAGATTATAATTCTGTTTCAGTAAGAAGCTCAAATTCATTTTCTGAAAGTTCCATGGGATAAGGCGGAGGAACTACATGTGTATGTGTCAAGTAAAAATCGCTCGGAGAAGTCAGTTGCATAGAAAATGCATTACTCGATTTAATGTCTAGATAACATAACCAAGAAGATGAAAATCGAAAAATTCATGGATATTTCTCAAAACAAGGGAAGTAGAGAAGTTTTTATTCAAGAAAGAACAAACCTGTCTCTATGTTATCCGCTTACGACGACGTATATATCTCTGTGTGTGACATTTAATGTGTCTGTGATGATTCAGAGTACTTTCTATGTAGCTTCTGTATATGAAAAATATAATCTCTGCTATGCATCTTCCTTCCTGAAGGCACACATCAAAATATATTTAGTTATATTTAATTACGATTGATTAGCAAAACTAGAAAGAGTGAGAAACATAATTTACATATAAAGTTGTTTCACAGGATAAAGCATCATTTCTTGGAAGCTCTCCAGTGGCGCAGTGATATGTCTGTGATCTATAGTTCTATAATCTGGATTTCAATACTCGTAATGGGTAGAGCACAGATAGCCAATTGTGTAGGTTTTTACTTAATTATAAAACAACAACACTTTTCAGTGCAGTCAGGAAGAACATATCAGGAATTTTACATCTTAATATTGGGAAAGTAATAATTTAGTTCACATTGTTAAGTTTTCCAGTGCTATAATCGAGTTTAGTAGGAGAATCATCATTAAGAAAAAAATCGAATTGTAAGAACCAATAAAATCTTCTACTTCTTCACCAATGGTCTCAGTATGCTCATCTCCCTACATGGGAATATACATTGAAATCTTAACCTACAAAAATTCAATGTCTTCTTCCATCCAAAGTAACTTTGCAATTAAAGGTAATGCAAAAATCGCGCACAACAAAATGAATGATTCGAGCCACAAATACTCTTCCTTCAAAGGAAGGAATCTTGTAAATTCCAACTGAGTAGTAGTTAACATTTTCCCTTAGAAATAAATCAACCGTAATATCCATGGAAATGATCATGATGATAAATGGAATGATCAGGAAAAGCATAATCAGTATTTTATACAAACAAAGTTTCACAAACTGTAATAACTTAAGAAAATGTGAATCAGCATATATTTGAACTTAGCATTACGAGCGTTTAAACTTTAACAACTGACTTACAGAATGTTAACGTAGAAGATCATCATAAGAAATGTCACAGTAACACAAAGTATTATGAAAACCTATGGTTTACGAGTCTGGCGTATATTATGTTTTTCTGCTTCTTTTAATATTTTGAACTCTTGTTGAATTATTACATACATGGTGGCAACTAAAGAAAGAAAGTTAATTGAGAAGAAAGAAAAACAGGGGAATTACATGCATTGTGCAGAGCAATCAGTTGAGCAATAACTGAAACACTGGAGGCTCGTTTCTACTAGCTATAAATCAAAGGTGTCACATCAGGAGCAATGAAAGAAGAAACAGAAGGGCGTTTTGTTGCTACTGGGTTAAATGTCTTTCTGATAGAATAGTGTGTGTGTGTTTTCTTACAGCAAAACCACATCGAGCTATCTGCTGAGCCCACCGAGAAAAATCGAACCCCCTGATTTTAGCGTTGTAAATCCATAGACTTACCGTTGTACCAGCAGAGGGCAATAGATGGGTTGAAAAGACAACAGATTTTCTAAGAAGATAAATCTTGTTTCACCCTTAAGCATTTAATTTCTCAGGTTTTCTAATAAAATGGACACTGTGAGTATCTTGTAGAATGTACTCTGCTGTGTGAAAACTGCAGACACACGATCAGAATAAATGACAAATTTTGAATAATACTTTGTTAAAATGAAAAGGCAAAAACGTGATATATTTATGAATCACAATCATTCTGCATTTCTTATTTAAGATTGCCCCAAAGCTGATAATTAAATTTAAAATAAATAAAATCTACAAACATGGTTTAGTCAAATAATACTGTAATCCTTTTATCGCCTTGTAAAACTTACAAACAACACAGACGTCACAAATGTTTAACAAATCAAAATTATTCAAAAACGACAAATTACACACTGACAACCTTTCTAACAATGATTAGGAAAAATTAGACTATTTAACAATGAAATATTGCATAAAGAAAATTATTTTTTAATGATGATAACATTAGCTTTGAATTTCACAAATTATAAGTAAAATATTCTTTGGATTGCGTGCATTTTTTATATCAGAGCCACATCTAACTATCTGCTGTGTCCTCCAATGGGAATCGAACCCTTGACTTTACCGTTCTGCATCCGTAGACTTATTGCTGTCCCAGTGAGGGACCATTCTTTTGAACAGGTATTTAACTGCAATGAAATAGTGATATATAAAACAAAAAGTCTTAACCAAAATTAATCTTTGCTCAAATTAACACAATGGAATCCAAGAATACTGCTACATTAATAAAACCTTTAATACAAAATCCATTCAATAGCTTAGACTAAAAAAACACAAAACAGGCGTTTTCACAAGTCATACACGCAACAAAATTCAAATTGCAATAACAATTGATTAATAACGACAAACACAACAAAATATCCTCGAACATAGTTCACTGATTACAAGAATAATTCCATATGGCAGAAAATATAAAGTCATAGTTACAAAATAAATCATTTAACCTGAAACCAAATCAGAACGAAAACTAAAAAGTTATTAAACTATATGTACAATGCTCTAACAAAATCCTTTTATCTTTGATCAATATTGTAGTCATCATATAACTCAAATTACATACTAACGAACAAACTGACTGACATTAACAAAAGTCAAATTTTAAATATGCTGAAAAGTATGTGCAAAACAAGAAAACAAAACCCTTGCAGCTTATATAAAACTATAAATTATCTGTTTGTCTATACATGTATCAAAATGGATCAGTAATGCATGTGAAATAAATCCTTAATACAGAGAGAAGAAACAAAATAAATACAAATTTCTGAAGTACTGATAATAGTACCACCCTTAAATTTAAATGTACATATTTATTACACCAGCAGAGATGAGGCTTGACTCACCTCGCTATCATTTTGATCCTGACAACAGTTCCTCTGATATGGTAACGTATTATTAACATATTTATAATGTCTCTGGTGATTTCTGAGGCTGTGGCCTAAACCTACCTCTTCAGAACCAGCTCTGTCTGTAGCTGACAAACTTCTTTCAACTGGGAACGAGATCTTGAGCACCAGAACAGAGAGTTTTGTTTCCATTTGTATATGGCCCAGGTTTCTGTCAAATTAATGACTATTTCTTGACAATGTCATTATAGAAACTGATTATGCTACACTGTAAGGACAATTGCATGATGGTGAGATTCACGACTGGCTGGTACCCATTGTTTTTGATGTAGTTTGCAAGACCACTTTATCATAACTCTTTAACTAATGCTGGAGTCTACACTTGTACTTGGTGGTATTACAGGGTCTTTAGTTGACGAATGGCTGGCCATTGAAGTAGAAGCCCCTTAATTTATACTTAAAGCCCTAAACTTTAAAGATGGTAGTAATTTAACAAACTGCATAATATTGACTGCGAATGTACTCCTAGAAGTTTTTGTTCTTCTTTTGGCGGTAGGGACAATTAGAGTCTCTGCTGCTTTGTTAGAAGGTGCTAGTCAAGTGTGTAGGGGTATCTCATACCCTTCTTTCTAATGTTCAGATATTTTAACTTATTCAAACTCTTTTTTAGCTTCGAAGTGTAGTGGTTCCACTGTAGTGAGTACACATTTGGGATTTCCATCTAGTGGCAATCAAACATCTTCTAATGAGACACCCCAGGAGAGATTGTTGGTGCCTTAATGTTTACCTGTTCCTCTTTCACTGTAGATGACAGCTGTAGCTGAGCTGCTTACAGACTTGACTCAACCAACATGATAAGTGACAGTTTCTCCAAGTTATTGGTTACTTCATCTGATCAGGGTTTGGCTTTTGATGGGACATTTGATTTCAACGAAGATTTTAGAGTTAACTTGGCGTGGTTCTGTATGTCAGGTGCATTAGGCAGCAAGCCCGGCATGGCCAACTGGTTAGGATGCTCTCCCTATAATCTGAGGGTCGCGGGTTCGAATCCCCGTCAACCAAACATGCTCGCCCTTTCAGCCGCGGAAATGTTATAATGAGACTGTCAGTCCCATTAAAAGTTGGTTAAAGAGTAGCTGAAGAGTTGGCAGTAGGTGGTGATGACTTCCCTCTGGTCTTACACTGCTAAATTAGTGATGACTAGCGTAGATAGCTCTCGTATAGGTTTGCGCAAAATTAAAAAAAAACAAACAAACCACTAAGTATTGGGCCAAATCGAATCTTCATTCGTGACTTTATTGGGTAAAAAGTCAGGCTGACTCTATAAGTCCTTGAATTGCTATGGAAGCTCAACTACTCGACAAAATGAAAATTTTGAAAATGTTAATGGTTGTCTCATTTAATTCTGAACATCAGGTAGTTCGAAAAGGGTCTGAGGCTTTATTCCTCAAAGAAATTATATCCTGGCTAGTTGAAAAACAAGACTGCCAAAATGGTTTATTATAATGTGTTATGTTTTGAACAGCAAAAGTCTAGATTGAAAATATAGGGTTAGGTGACTTCCAAGCATCTCAAATGTCACCCAGGTGTATAAGTTGTGACGAGGGTTGTAACTGGACAGTCACAGTTATGCTCTTCTTTAAAAACTACTTTTAGATATGGTGTAATTAAAGAATTATCCTGAGCAAGCAACAATTTAAAAACGTCATGTGTACTCACACTCCTTTTCAGTAAAATATGTATTCCTAACACTTGTAAACTTTTGTAGAACAACTCAACACCAATGAAAATATCTAAAATACACTTTAACTTAGACATTAACATGTTAACTCCTCGGTTCCCAGACTTCATCAGATCTTTGCTTAACCAATATCATATTGCTATTTAACCAAATGTTGCCGTTCTTAGAACAATGGCCAATACAGTTCACTTTTTGACCCTTACTCATTCCCTAAAATACTTTATGGCAGTTATACAAAGAGTACTCACGTTCAGTAGGAAATAAATGTGGTTAAAATAGTAAAACGAGTTTTTAAGACACATGAATTGGCTCGGGTTAGTAAGTGAAAACCTGTATTTCTGATCATTAAAATCCATCCACAATATGGCCCGGCATGGCCAGGTGGGTTAAGGCGATCGACTCGTAATCCGAGTGTCGCGGGTTCGAATCCTAGTCACACCAAACATCCTTGCCCTTTCAGCTGTGGAGGCATTATAATGTGACGGTCAATCCAACTATTCGATGGTAAAAGAGTAGCCCAAGAATTGGCGGTGAGTAGTGATGACTAGCTGCCTTCCCTCTAGTCTTACACTGCTAAATTAGGGACGACTAGCGCAGATAGCCCTCGAGTAGCTTTGCGCGAAAATTAAAAACAAAAACCATCAACACTTTTACCATTTCTCTCTTGTGACTTTATTTCCAGATATAAGATTAACACTGTTCTTTTTTCTGCCATATCCGCTATCCCATTTACAACCTGCAACCAGATGCATCTTGTGTTAAAACACTGTTTAGAAAATATTCATAAATATATATGCTTAGAAATTATTTCAATTTATCTGATTGAAAATGTTCCATTATAATCCAGTGAAACACTTGGTTCACCAAGTCTGCAATAAATATAACATCCAGGCTACTGTCTATAAATTTGCCGAGCGCATTAAGGCGTGCACTCGTAATCCGAGGGTCGCGGGTTCGCGCCCGAGTCGCGCTAAACATGCTCGCCCTCCCAGCCGTGGGGGTGTATAATGTTACGGTCAATCCCACTATTCGTTTGTAAAAGAGTAGCCCAAGAGTTGGCGGTGGGTGGTGATGACTAGCTGCCTTCCCTCTAGTCTTACACTGCTAAATTAGGGACGGCTAGCACAGATAGCCCTCGAGTAGCTTTGTGTGAAATTCCAAAAACAACAACAACGTCTATAAATTTCATTTACAATTTATGATTTCAGTTACTCAAAACGTTTTTGATTTAATCCATTTAAAATATTTTACAATACTATCATTGAACACCGAATATAACTGTCTTTTCTTTCAAATAGTTTTAGTTTGGTTTGGGTTTTTCAATTTCGCGCAAAGCTACTCGAGGGCTATATGCGCTGGCTGTCCCTAATTTAGTAGTATAAAACAAGAGGGAAGGCAGCTAATCATCACCATCCACCGCCTACTCTTGGGCTACTCTTTTGCCAACGAATAATGGGATTGATCGTGACATTATAACGCCCCCACGGCTGAAAAGGCGAGCATCACAAAACAAACCAAGAAAACATAACGAAATCCCATAATTTACGAGAGAGAATATTCAAATTTATTCACAAAATGTTGTGATCTTCTGGTGTTTTTCAAATAGAATTAAAGCAAAACAAAAATGTTTTATTTTATTTCACAGGATACAAGTAATCAATTATCACTTAATTTTGTAAAAAAAAACACAAGATAGACGTATATATTACACAATCACAAATATTCAATTAAACTTAATTAACACTTTAAAATGAAACTAATTTCAAAGATGGTATTTATTGAACTAATTTTAATAACAACATTGATACCTTTCTATAAACTTTTTTGTAAACCTGTGTGACTTTCCCGAACTTTAAAACATGCATCTCAGCCCAATTCAACCTGCTTTTTTTATTTTCGCACAAAATTACCAATCCCACTATTCGTTGGTAAAAGAGTAGCCCAAGAGTGGGCGGTGGGTGGTGATGACTAGCTGCCTTCCCTCTGGTCTTACACTGCTAAATTAGGGACGGCTAGCACAGATATCCCTCGAGTAGCTTTGTGCGAAATTAAAAAACAACAACAAACAAACACAAAGTTACTCGAGGTCTATTTGCGCTAGCCGTCCCTAATTTACTAGTGTAAGACTTGAGGAAAGGCTGCTAGTGATTACCACCCACCGCCAACTCTTGCGCTACTCTTTTACCAACGAATAGTGGAATTGGCCGTCCCTTAATAACGCCCTCACGCCTGAAATGGCGAGCATGTTTGGAGCGACGGGGCAACTCCATTGAATATGAAATTTCCTTGATCAACTTACACCTGTATAGCGTAGAACTAGACTTATTAATACTCACTGATTGTTACGGTATGCTTGGCATGGCCGAGCATGTTAAGGCATGCGCTCGTAATCTGAGGGTCGCATCCCTGTCGGGCCAAACATGCTCGCCCTCCCAGCCGTGCGCGCGTTATAATGTGACGGTCAATCTCACTTTTCGTTGGTAAAAGAGAAGCCCAAGAGTTGGCGGTGGGTGGTAATGATGACTAGCTGCCTCCCCTCTAGTCTTACACTGCTAAATTAGGGACGGCTAGCACAGATAGCCCTCGAGTAGGTTTGTGCGAATTTCCAAAACAAACAAAATTGTTACGGTATTTCTTCTTCATTTTTAACACCACCTTTTAAAATTATTTTTCTATCAAACTTTTAAATTTACATTATAGTAAATTATCGCATTTTTACTATCCTTGCAAATATAGCAAGCTCAAAAAGTGAAAAATATTTAATTTCCAACAGTCTTTATGCTAGTATTGTTTAATAGTGTTTCCAAATGAACGTTTTTTACTTTCTCCAGAAACATCTAAAACAATAAGTTTTCGTTATATAAGCAAGATTAGACTGAATTTTTTTCTCTCTCTCATTTATCTATTACATTATTGTTCCCCGCTGGTACAGTGGTATGTCTCCCGATTCACAACGCTAAAATTAGCGATTCGATTCTCCTCGGTGGGCTGAGCATATTGCCCTTTGTGGCTTTGCAACACGAAAAACATCCGAACACAATAACATAAAGGGATACACTTTATTCCAATATATTGTCGGTCATTGTGTCGGTAGATTTTTATTTGTTGTGAAGCACAGTTACACACTGGGCTATCTGAATTCTGCCCATCGCAGTGTCAAAATCCAATTTTTATCGCCTACGTCCACAGACTTACTACATATCTAAATAAAATTCGAAATTTTAATGTTTATTTGTGTTGCACATCATATATAATGAATCCAGCCGTTAAAGTGTAACTAAAAAACTTTTAATGTTTTTTAATAATAGCAGATTACAGCATACATTGACTTTTGCTATTATAGTATTGGAACTCTCTTCTTCCGTAGTTTTTTAAGGTTTGGATAAAGTTGATAAAGAAAGGAAATAAAATGATTTGGAGAAATAGACGCTTTCTGTTATCCATCATATGTGTGTGTGCATATATATATATATAGGTGGATACACCAAAAATAAGTTACCAGACTTTTTTTTGGTACAAACGCAAGTTACAGAGCTGTTCCGAAAGTAGGAATACATTTTCGCTTATTTCTTTCTATATCTGGTTTGGATTAGGCATCTTCATACAAAACGTTTGCTGTCATGGTATGCCACGCATTTCCTTCCTTTGTCATTCTAAAATAAGTCCAGTTTTGCCAATTCACGTGTATTTCATCCGATTTCTTCTTGGTCTTCCTTTTGTCTCTTTCCATTAGTATTGCTCTCCGGTAACATTGTTTGCAATGCCTTGACCACACGACCATAATGTCTACACTTTTGGTATCATAATTTGTGAACAGAAAACGTATACAAGTCTTTACATGATCCGATATAATGAATATGTATTTTTAAATTAATAAAACGATCAATAAAACCGCGTGGTACAGCGGTTAGCTTGATTAATTGTGAATCTAAGGGTTCACGGTTTTCATTTGTTTTACAAAACTGCGCTCCGAACTTTGCGCACATTGTAATAGTGATAGTGAAATTCCACTATTTTATTATAATAGCCCATAACAATCAGAGGTGATTGCTGTCGATTAACTGTCTTTCCTGAAGTCTATCAACTGAAATTAGAGAACTAATGCAAATAGCTTTGAACAGATATCCAAAACAAAAACACATTAAAGTGACATTATGCAAGTTTTCAAAATAGAATATTGCATGAAGTTAATATTATTGGTAAACAAATGTCTGTATTTTGACTATTTAAAGTGTGTTATTGTAAATAAAGTTATTTTCTTAAATGAAAAATAACTTCTATGGTTTATGAAATTATTTAACATTTTACAAGAAAACAAAAAAGAGCAATTTTGTTCATTTTTTTCTTAATACTGAATGTTTTAACATGTAAAATTTGAAATTATTCATTCTGTTACTAAGATCTTAATAGAGTAAACTTGTCCCTTTAAGAAGATAGGATAAGCTTGGGAAGGAGCAATATCTAAACAAGTTTAATTTCTTCTTTGGGGCTAAGTGGTGTGGTATTTTTAAGGGAGCAGTAAGTCATTTCATATTTATGTGCGACTTTCATTGGTAAGGAGTTACTTAATGTTTTAATACGAATGAATGCTTTGAAGTTTGAGCATATCACGACTTGTGGTTTCACGAGATTTTAGCTAAAACATAAACTTTCATCATATCCATAAATGAGGGTCTGGAAAAAGGTTTATTAGCCTAAAGGTTAGAGGGGTCATGAATATGCACCATAAATAGTGAAAAACTACAGTAAACAAAACAGACTGTCAAAGTCTTGATATTAGAGAAGCTAAAGATATGAGAGACTGAGAAGGATACATAAATGTGTTGAATCTAGTTCCTCTAATATCAGACTTCTGACAGTGTTTTGTTTATTGTGGTTTTACACTAATTGTAAGACATGATCTTGTGTTATTTTATTATTACACATGAAAGATTCAAAAAATTGGTTAAAATAATCTTCAAGGAATATTCCAGAACATTTCATCCATTTTTATGAAAATTTATAGCCTTGCATCACCCCTCATTTATCTACTCCATTGTGAAACCTTTTCAGCTTTCATTTTAATTAACCATATTTTAATTTAGTTAGTTGTTCAGTAAAATGAGATAACTGTTACTGAACCAGGAAATGCATTTCAAAGTCACAGTTTTCTATGACTTATGCTTTTCTCCATTTTCTAGGTCTATACATGAAACCCCATCATTGTAATAAACATGTTTATAAAAGTAGGAAGGCAAAACTGGAAGTAAATTTATGTTAACAAATGTGTATTCTCTGAAAATTTTCTTGGTAGTGTATTATTTACATCTAAAAAAATTACATAAAATGTATAAATTCTTACACAAATATGGTCAACTGAATAACAATCTAATGAAATCTAAATATCTTGATTACAGTTAAAAATATTAACTTTACAGGGTCCTTACATTTTCTTATTCAATTTTTTTGTATAGTAGAAAATATGGCATAAATATTTCTTTGGAGTAATTTTTATACTGTTTATAACAGTTTTTTTTTCATGAAGTCGAGTTTTACACTTGTTCATGTTATTGTTGTACATCAGCACTCAGAGCATAGCGTGAGTCATATTTACTTGTAGATAGAAAGAGAAACTGCACAGTTTATCACTAATTTGTATCAAAAGTACACTGACTGAAAACAGCACCAATGCCTATTAAGGTTAGAATAAAATATATTAAGAGTATTGCATAAGAATAACAGAAAACCTTTGTCTTTATCTTCACAGAAATAGTTACTATGTTAGGCATTCAATTAATAGAGTATAAGAGCAAACATTAACACTAACAGTTCAGCCACATATGACAGATTTTCATCTATTTAAACTGGAGAAAAGAAATATAATCTCACATGAGATACCCCAAAATGTCAGATGTAAGATATTACAACAGTAACCTTCATGGTTGAAGAACTTAACTACAAAAGTTAGTAAACAAAAACTGAATCGTCAGAATCAGAAAGATAAAAGTGAACTTAAAGTGTGATGAGATTCAGGTTTGTAGCAGAAGGAAAGGAATGAGAGAATGAACACCTTTATGTTTTAAAAACTGGCAAGCAGGACAACAGGTTTGAAAAGTGACATTTTAAAGTTATTGTTAATATCAAAATACTGTACACTGGCTGATGATAAACAGTTTAATGGTTTTAGAGGACCCTATTACAAAACCTTGGAAATAAAACTGTTGAAAATTACTTAAGGTTTATTCAGGCAATTTAAAAACAAATAAGCTTAAAAGAATAAAAAAAAAAACTCACTATGTGAAACAGGCAGTTATATTCATGGATTTATTTTAACTTTACAAATAAATTATTGTGTAAGAAATAGACGTTGATATCTAATTTGATTAATTTTATTGAAAAGAAATCAACAGTTATTATTCGCCATATTTGGTTCTCCAGTCACCTCAATATTTAAACATTTTATACAACATATACTTTCCAAGAATAACCAACAACGACATTTTTCATAAGAAAAACACAGCTTCATTCTATTTGAAATGGATAACCAACTAACTTTCTTAAAAAGTTAATCATAAGAAATCACTCAAAGCAACAGAATAATTTTTCAAAAAATCAATTGATTAGACTAATGAAATCAATGCTAAAATTCTCAAAATTCAATACCACTTCTTTCTGTTTACATAAAGAAAAGTTGGAGATCAAAACCAGTAAAAAAAAATATGTACCATGTAAAATTGGTATATAAAAATCATTTTCACTAACAAAACAAGAGATATAGAAGCTTAGGCCCAATAAAAAAAAATAAAAATAAAATCAGCTTTGATGTGTCATGCTGAACAAAGTAACTTTGAATTTGAAACAGTTAACAAAAATCAGTACAATTGTCAATACATATGTCAACATGTTAAAAGGCTCGTCTGGGGAACATGCAAGGGAATGAAATACTAATATATTATTATTCCAACAGATACACAAAATCGTTTTTGATATTCTAGAGATCAAATATCAAAGCCAAAGCGAATTTATTCATAAGTTGGTCGCTTTCTCTGTTAACATGTGTTCTTGTGTTTTTCATACTCACAACAAAATTATAATGTTTTATGCCAAAACAATACATGCACATTACTTGTGAACATTACATGATACTCTTTTTGTTGTTATCAACTTTTGAAGAAATGTCAACACAATGAAAATGTCTAAACTTATACATTAACATGTTAATTTCAATTATTTTATCATGAAAGCTTACATTAAAATGCCCAAAATTTGTATAAAGTAATTCCTAGAAATACACAAATAATTCACTAAAAATAAGTAATATTCATAAAAACAAGAAAACAGTAATACTAAAGTTTAACACAGTTCTTTAGTTACAGATCCTCTTCTGTGGGTTATTTTCTGAAACACTGCACTAAAGTTTTGTTTTACTTCACCATGCAGCCTCAATGTCTGACCTTTGTGATTGTACATCACACATCTTCCCTGCCACCTAAACTAACAGTTTCCTTTTTCTTACATGCTAATACATTTAACACTTTTTGGTTCTGATGCAGATGAAAGCACACGTACCTTGTTTTTTTCTCAACGTTTATTATTTGAGCATTCTTATTTTTGTGAAGTTCAAAAGTAAATCTACTTTCTCTTTCAATTTATAATGATGATCTTATCAAATGTTCTTGAAAAGAAACCCATTATATTCTATATTATATAAAGCTGTTATATTTTCTTGTTTTTCTTAAGACAAAATCACACCTTATGCAGGTTTACCATTTTTGCATCCCATCTTATGGAAATGAAAACCAAATTACATTTAAGCAAAGAAGTCTAATAATAAGTCCAGACAAAGTTCTAAATGAGTATATGAACTTAAGTTTCTCCTGAGTTCTAACTGGACTACTTAATCAGACACATGTATATATCTCTATTTAAGTTAGTTCAATCTGTCCTTAATGATGCCTTTACTGGTGAAACTATGGTAGTAATAAACTAAATATTTGTGAACTTAATGACTAACTTTGTTTTCCTTAATTCTGACAAAATTACATTTTATAAATCAGCTATTTAATCCACTTATTCACTTTCATAACCTCATGAAATAAAGTAGAATAAATCTTTGAAACTAATTGTAATTCAAATATTAATAACTTCTTTCAGTTTATCACAGTTTATTTAAAATATAGACCAATATAAGTTGATATAAATCGTGTAAGAACAGTGTGTGTTGATTTAAGACAAAGAATGGTTACAAGGCTATTTACGCACTTTAATAGCTAAAACATCATTAGTACAAGCTTTTATTTGAAGGTATTATTAGTGTATTGTAATATTTTATCACAATATACTGATTTAAATGCTAATTTCCTTTGTTGATTTAATATACATTGTTTAAAAACATTATTAGTGCGTATTGTGACCTTTCATCACAAAATACTGATTGAAATACTTTTGTTGATTCAATATACATCGTTTAAAAACATTATTAGAGTATTGTGACCTTGCATCACAAAATACTGATTGAAATACTTTTGTTGATTCAATATACATCGTTTAAAAACATTATTAGAGTATTGTGACCTTGCATCACAAAATACTGACTGAAATACTTCCTTCCTTTGTTGATTTAATATACATTGTTTAAAAACATTATTGTGACCTTTCATCACAAAATACTGATTGAAACACTTACTTCCTTTCATGGTGATTTTTGACAGTTTTGAAAACATAAGTTCTACAACCTTAATTCATACAAACCCTTTTTCAATCTGTCCAGCTTAAAATCAAAACTACACACTGCTAAAATAACTGGAACAAGACTTTAACATACATATACAACAAAATTACCTTCTGTTTTTCTACAATATTTTTTGTTTCCAGACCATTCTTAAAACCTTTTTCTGTATGTATGTATGCAGAATAATATCTAATTTCCAAAACAAAGAAAATAAAAATTCTCTCACACATGCTTTCACCAAAAGTCAATTTTTCTGATACAATGGCAAGTGTTATGCAACAGTTGTGTTTATATACATATTTGTACATTACCATCTGTCTTTACCATTTTATTAAGTGTCTCACAGAAATTCACAGATGCTTAAGACAACTTTGATAAAATTCCATTATTTTCTTTCCTTATCATGTATCTGTTTATTTATTTCTTAAACACAAAACCAAAGTGTTATGATTGTATCTTAAACCATGTGTCTATTCCTCAAAAAGAGAAATGTATATAAAGTGAATAAATATCGTTATAATTAAAAAAAAACATTTGATTTATTTCTCTTCAACTTACAAGCCTGCTAAAACAATTTTTTGTTTTTCTGTAATACTAGTAACTAATCACTTTAAGTAAAGCATACACACAAAACTTTAGTAATGTTGTTGATATAAAGAATTAAACTTTTATAGAATAATATACCTCAAAGAAGACCTTTGGAAGCTACATTAATATACTTAAACTTGTAAGTACATGTGCATTTAGCAGCATTGTTTTTAAAAATATTTGGTTTTTTTAGGACTATGAAAATACTGCTCTGAGATTACACAAACTAATCTAAGTCAAAATTTATTGACTGAATTCTCTGTCACTTTTATAAAATATATATATATGCTGTGTGTATAAAACACTAAGCAGCAAGTTGTACCTTCTGACACATAAGTTTGGTATTTACTAATACTTTCTTTAAATTTCAACTCACTCACTGTGAATGTATTATAATTCTGATTCTAGTATTCTAGTTTCCTCTTGTCCTGTACTCTTAGTTTCTGTAAACCAAGAAGGAGTGTGGATTACTACTTTCCTAATTCTTCTCTGTTGATCATCACCTCGATATCTGTTTTTGTTCTTGTGTTCCAATAAGAAATCTTTGGTGTTGTCATAGCTCTCTGAAGACCATTTCTACAATAAGTAAAGTTATAATATTCCTATAATGAAAATGTATTTGATAGGTACTTCCCTCAGCTTTACCCATTTTTTGCTGCCCTCTCTATATGAACTTCCTTTCATAAAGCATGCCAAAAGCCTTCTGCACCCTCCATTTAAATCAAAGATTATTTCAATGTGTCTCTCATGCAAATAATCATGTATAATTTCTCCACCAAAAGGAAAGTAATACATCATACTCCATCTGTGCTCTACTAACGAACCCTCACTTTAAAGTTTGGCAGAAGCTACAAACAATAGAAAATTGTGTGAGGGAAGAAGAGATATATCCCCTAAAAGTGTCTGAAAAAAATACTTTTGTTGAAGAGAGAAACAAATCAGGTGATTGGAGGAGGGGCACTGCACCATTTCTGGAACACGTGTCTCCTTGTCGTGACCAACTGAGAACAGACATGGCAGAAAAGGAAGAAAGGATAAGTCAGGAAAGTGATCCCAACCAAATAAAATATGGAAATTCAATCCAAAAAAAGTAAATGGGTTATGAAAAATGTGTCCTACTGGTGAGAATGGTTATAGCTTAGTGTACTGTACTCAGTAAAGTCAACTACATCCAAAACCTCCTTACTGGTTACCAACATGCACGTAAGAGTAGGATGAGAATCATACTGACTTTATCTCAAGCCCTAAAATCATGGATATGAAGAAAATATAGACTCTAGGGCATGAAACAGGATTAGCATTGAGCCACAAAACCTGGAATGTGTCATCCGGTATGTAAGGGAAGTTCACTTCATGCAGTCAATTCGCATGACCATGAGACTTCTCTGATACATCCAAAAATCAGTAACAATCCCATTGCAAGAGAGAATGAGGGAGTGCCAAAGACAGAAACAAAAATGACCCAAGTACACCCCAGGGGAATCATTACAAAGAAACAAACAAAGGAGGAAGATGGACAACCCCAAATCTGTGAGGACTTAAGCTGATTGGCTCACTTGATATCTGAAAGAAGCCCACAGGTTTTATCCATCTATGTTGAGCCAATGCAGCAGAATGTGCCTCTGTAGTCAACCACCTCAGTGCTTGGAACTGGTAAGTGATAAGAAAAAAGGGAGAAAAAGAAAGCTGGAAAGTATGGAGGAATGACTAAACTAGAAACAGTGTAACAACTGATCATGAAACCCTATTTTGAAAAGCAAACTATACAGATTTATTCGATCAAGACATGGCTATGATATGCAGCTATCCCCTTCTGCATTACCCATGCCATCCATAGGTGATAAGGTGCAGAAAAGAGCTATTTATGAAGCAAATATCACAAGATTATGGACTATTATTGTGATCTTGTGAAACACCCAATCTTTAAGGTGAGTGTGCAGAGCCATGGTAAGAGCTTACAAATCAATATGACTTACAGTACAAATTTGTTTGTATATGAAAAGAATACCTGGTGAAGCATAATTCATCATTGAGAGGGATCCAAGAGATGAAATTTGAAGCAAGAAAATAAAAGAAAACATTAATAAATACTTACCTAATATAATGACCACACTAAAGCCTGGAGTATAACCACAGGTGGGAAGCAATATCTCAAGGAAGCAGAAACCATTATGTGACACAATTAATGTAAGATGAATGTCTAGGGATGGTCTACATGCCTGACTGCAAAATCTCCTACAAAGGCCAACTAAGATGAGAAGCAAAGAAAAATGAGGTTTTGAACTTGACGGGTGGTAACACAGAACAAAGCATGTTGGAAAGGGAACATAGAAGAGTAAGCCAACTAGATTAAATGGCAAACCCACTTGGTAAGAGTAAAAGGAGAATAATCCAAAGAAGAAGAGGACTGCCACGGGATAAAAAGATGAGAAAGGAAACCCCCAAAGCAAGCTATGCAGGCAGTATCACAACAAAAGATGTGCAATGGGCATAGAAGTCTAACTGGATCAAGATAAGGGTAGAGAAGAGAAACAGAAGGAAGGGAATTGAGCAAAAAGAGAAATTACCCTCAAGAGCCAATGAGGTATTTGAAAGGAGGGAACAATCCAGATAAAGAAGATAGTATTGGTACTACAGTACATGAGTGACATCAGTAGCAAACAGACACAACAGTTACAGCCTGAAGGCCAAGAGAAGAAAATATGCTTTAAATGATAGGTGAAACAAAAAGCATGAGGTGATGGTCTCAAACTGAGGTAAAGTAACAGAATGGAGCACCACATTAATGTTAAAATCCAGAAGTACCAAATGAATAGGTGCTCAGCATTTCCAGAGAGGACAGTTCAAAATGGCAAGGACAGGAAAAAAAAGAACCTGCAGGAACAAGGAAATTATGGAATAGAGCTGCGCCATAACCTAATACTGAGAAGAATGAAGACCCCCTTCTAAAAACGTCATGTAAGAAACTCAAGACACATCAACAACCATAGGATAAGAAACTGGAATACTCCGGTCAGGGCCCAGGTGCAACAAACATTCCATTTCTACTGATACACAACCATGGATGAATGACAAACAAAATGACATAAATAAAATGCTACCTGACATGATAAACCATATCTTCTCACCAAGGTTCAGACAAAAGCCAGATGTGAAGATGAAGCACATGATGTGCAGAATTGGCTACTGTGGCTGATGAAGAAAGTATGTGAATAAAGGAAGAGGAATGAAAAGAAACAACTGCAACTAGATAAACCATGGTTGAGCAGACTGGTAATAATAAATCAGAAGAATTTTGCAAAGTGTGGTATCAGTGATGGAGACTACCTGAAGAAGTAACTGGATAGAAGAATAAACATAAAGGAACTTGTTTGGGCAATCCTGGCTAAAGCCATCTACAGCAAAGGCTGGGAATGAGAAACTATAGACCAAAACAAATGTAACTGGTGATTGATGGTGGTGGCAAATACATCAATATGAGAAATACCCACATAGGGGATGAACGGGCAACTCTGTCAACTAAACCCAGTCAGAGCAGTAAAGATCAGATCTATCACAAGGTTGAAAACACTGAATGTGATGATCGTGAGCCCAAAGAAAAAGATCCAATACTAGAAAACATAGAGATGTCAACTGAGTATCACCTTGGCAACTGATGTGAGCCATCACTGTCGACTAATTGGAATGGTTCATGACCAGACAATTTCATTACTGAATGCAATGTAGGAAGGAATCTAAGATATTCCAAGAAAGGTTACTGGTTGTGGAAGACCCAAGAAGAGGGGTCACATTTAGCATGGCCAAGGGGCATGAGAAGTCCACATTTCCAAAAGTTACAGAACCTCATGAGCAAAATGCGTAGGAATGGACAGTGTGTTCTGAATAGCCAGTTCCATGGAACAGAGCTATAAAAAATTTTAGGCCCAACTGAGATAGTTATTGACAAAAACATCTAGATGAATGAGATACTTTTACATGGAAGACTGAGTACAAAATTGGTACACCACCCCACAATAAGTAAACCAGAGATAAGAACACTTCAATATGGAAATATGCAGATAAGCAATGGAATCATTCATCTTGAAGAAAAAGCCCACCAAAGATAAGGGTAGAATTACATGATGAAGTGTAAGGTGTGAGCAAATCAATTGAGACTAGACAGGTCAATGACCATCATCTGGTCACCTGTTGATAGCCTGTTGTGTAAGGAAATCTTGCACCATCTTGAGTAGACACTGCTGTAAGAAGGGATCCCAAGAAACAGGAAAGGCAAGGCAAGTGGGACAAGGGAGGAAAAGTAAGAAAAGGTAGGACAAATCTTTCTGACAAAATTCAGAGAACCTGAACATCACAGATGAAAGGGCTTCACCAATGAAAAATGGTTGTCAAATGATCTACAGGGTTGTCAATGGAGCTATTGTAGGTGTCTGATACGTCATACTCAAAAACAATAAACAAGGGGCATCATGGAAAGAAGGAATAGGCAAAAGCTGGGAAGTGGAGGGTCAAGAGAAAGAAACTGGTGCCATATTCAGTTCAAACTGGAACAAACAGGCCATCTGATAAGAAAGGGTAGATTGTTATTGGACAAAATCTATCCTCAACACCAAAAATGTCTCAAAAATTAGTCTGTCCAAAAGTTTCATGGAAGGGGCCAGGAAATGGGTCTGTGACAACATAACATCAACAACCTAAAAGATCCCAATTACATATAATCCACATTGGCAGGGCCATAGAAAAAAAACGACAGACACTCAAATGTGGAAGTGAGGATGGAGAGGGCATCCCCAGGAAACCCCTAAGGGTTCCTGTGAAGAGCCTCAGACATGAAGTGGATAGAGGAGAGGTACCACAAAAGAGTTGTCAAGATAGGATAAAGATGAGAATACTATGCATTAGCAAGATGAATGGGAATTTGGATTCTGCTTCTCAAATGGGCAAAACTGAACCCAACTATTGTTGGTCCACATATGGACAGTATGCCATATGATTAGAAATGGCAGAGAAATCTGAAGCTAGTAGGGAACAAAGTATACTATTACCATCACCTAACTGGAAGGCATAATGCTCAGCATGAACTTGAATATCAGGGGACAGGAAAAAAACTAAATTAGGTTGGAAGGCAGAATCATGGAATAGGGAAAAATGCAGGTCATAGGAAATAGGAGAAATAGTAAAAACATCACATGCCTGAGGAATAAAATCCAAAAATTACAGAAAGGACTAATAGAATCCTCAGGTAGGGTTTGGGAAGGTACAGCAAACTCCAGGAGGAATAGGAAACAAACTATCAAAAATCCTCATTGGCTAAGCCAGGTTTAAAAGGTTCCAGAGGAAGATGAACCACAGCAAGACAAATGTTATTCTATATAATGCTCAATTTCCTTGCAAATAAAGGCCAACAAATCCCCTGCACCGCATCAAATGAATGATGTGTAACCAAAGTAGCAACATTCAGAATTCCTGCTTGATACTAAATAAACAAGCAAATTTTATCACAGCAAAAACTGAGCGAATCAAATACTTTTGAAAATGACATTTCTTGAAATATAGTAAAATAAATTAAGTTAAACCACAATAAGATGTAAGAAACAAAAAGAAAGGCATCTGAACTCAAACACTGGTAAGCAAGAAGTGATGGTTTGTTAGTAATGTATAGGAGTCATATGTCAAATGACAGTAGTGCTCACCTACTGATGAAAAGCTAACACAAAATGATTTATATATAAGAAATGATGGAATTTTTGGTTACAGTAGTTGGGTGTGGATGACTTGTGACATGTATCACAAAAAAGTTTACATATAGGGGGCAGCACAAAATGGGAAAAGCTAACCTTGTGAGTAGAGCACGGCATCAGTAACAAAGATACCAGTAATACCCAGTTAAGATGTAAGATAAGAATTGAATAACTAGTTTTATTCTTTGCATTTAAACAATAAAAGAGGTAAAAATAAATATTTTTAAAGCACATTTTGCTTTTGTGATAATGTATTATATAGATTAATACAGGACTGTAGTGTCATTAACTTCTACAAATGCATTTTCTGAAAACAAAATATATTTTTATTAACTAAATTCAGAAAAATGTACCAGAAACATATTTATTAAATAAACCCAATCTTAGTTTTATTACATTCAGTTCTAACATCCTTGCTATGTTGAGATTAGCTTTTTATAATTTCTATTGGTACTTGAGTTTAAGAAGTCAGACCATGTTTTTACTTAGTTACACTTTAAATACAAAATTATTAAAATCTCTTTGTTTCTATAACACTCCTAACACATACAGTTTCTTAAAAAATAACTGAGCTAAACACAAGAACTAAAATAAATAAACAGCAGTACTTTGTCTTCATTTTCACAATTACTAGTTTTTACAACCATTTCTGTGGATTTTCTCAAGTACTCTACATAATAAATTAATGTCTGGTCATTCACCTAAAAAATAATTGTTCCCACTGACATTGGCTTCTATAAAGAATTTGAAGAGTTGCCCAAATTATGAACAGAATATGGATGATAACCCACAAAGTTTCCACAATATGAACCTTTACCAATAATGCTACCATTTATATATACATACATATTCCACATCTGAAGATCACAGGGAACAGGAGAATACTTAAAATAACTGTTCCAAACAGAAAACCTTAACTATGATTCATGTAATTTTTCAACACAATATTATCACTATCTAAAAAATAATCTATACATCAAAGTATTAAAGATCACCCAGTTTAAACATGCTGTTATATATTATAATTCATAAAATTAACAAACAACATTTCCCTACAAAAATCATTTTACCATTCCTCACCATTTGTTTCTTTCTTGCTTCATAATCATCATCTTGGAAACTTTCTTTTTGAGTAATTAAGGGACGTCTGTTGACCAACAGGGTAGACTGTGTGGTACTGGAGTTCATTGAAGAATACTGCTATACAGTTAAAAATAAATTAAACTAGGTCTTAAGTTAGGAAGGAAGTAAATTAATAAGGTCTCATTGAAATATCTGGGTTTAATAAATTAACCAAAAACAAGGCAAAATTTTTGTTTTTGCTTATTAAATACAATTAGGAATATCAAGTAACAATGTAATTTCCTAAAGACTAGAGTTTCACAAAGAGAGTTAATAAAGGAAAGTAAATTTAATAACAAAAATATATCTAAATTGTGATGAAAGTGTAGAATTAAAAAAAAACTTTTATTGAATTTGTTTAGTTTTAGTAATAAAATGCTAAAAACATTTAAGAATCCTCACCCTATCCTACAAAAGCATATACACACATTAAAAAAAGCACAATGGAAACATTAGGATTCTGGTTTATTTAACTGTGAAAAGATGAACATTATTCTAGGATTCATACAATGAGAGACTGAGGTAAAATTCAGCAGCAACCAAATTGTTTGCATAATTTCTATCTTTTTAAATTTACAATATTTATCATAATTTCAATAAATTACTTTGTAGATACAGCACAAATATAATGTACACAGATACAGTGGTTTTTAAATTGAGTAAAAATGGCATTATATAAAGATGTTTAAAAAGGCTTATTGTATAAAATGATAAACATTAAAGTATGAATTTTTTTAATTATGTTACATTTTATGCCTGTTGCAAAATTTTAAGTTTTTTACAGTGTGAAATGAATAAACTGGAGTGTTAATGATAATAATAACTAAATTACACCTGTAAAGAGTTTAGATGCAAAACACCATTTTGTGATTTTTTTTTCTTCTGCAGGTCAATCACCTAATGTCAATCCAAATGAAAATTTATGGGCTGAGTTAAACCACTTAATGAAAGATCACAAGTCAAACATAGAAGATGAACTTTTTGATAGAGGATGGCATTCAACCATTCAGGAATATCTGAAGAAACTCATGTCATATCAATGTAAAGCAGTACTGAAATCCAAGGGAATGTCAACTCATGAAACTACTTTGGGTCATTTTGAGTTTCATTTTTACAGTTAATTATTGCAGGGAAACTTGTCTGATCATCTTGTAGGTTAACTGTAATAAGAAGAACTAAGAAACTACATCAGGTTTGCAACACTTTTTATTAGAAAATGTAACTAAAATCATGAAAAGTTCAGATATTTACAAAAGTTAAAAATAGAATTTGAGATCATATTTGAACAGATCTCACTGAGTAGTTATAAAAACAGCTACATATTTTCTGCTATATAATAAAAGATATAACAAATTAACATTTTCAAGGAGGATCACTTTTATTGTCCACTTCCACATATGTAATTTTTTTATCATTATTATGTTACATATTCTTTCTAAAGCTGCTTCTTGAACTTTAATGTATTCCTACTTCAGACAAACAATATAACAACATTTTTGCACCAATTTAACTGTTTGTTATTCTCCCTATGACTGAGGTTTTATGAATTAAAGGGATTGTACACACTTTGGGTTTGGTATTTTGAAGTACACATTGTTAAACTTTGTGTGCATATTCTACACTTCTCCAGAATTTTTGAAACTTGCATGACTCCCAAAAAAATCTACCTTTTTTTGATTAAAAAAAATTATGTGGAAAAATAATAGTGTAACAGCAAAAAATATAATGGTAAAATTTATCCCTCAGATTGTTCTTGTTGTTCTATACTTTGCTTGTGATAATAGTTTTATTGACACAAAATCAATATGAGGCTAAAGCCACCATCATATGAATGAGGAGGTAGGTAATACATATAGTGTCACTGAAAACAGGTAGGCCTCATGTGTAATATATAAGTATTTTTTTCACTGACCATACAATATAAAATACTAATAAAGTTTACTTTTAAATAAAAGAGGGTGTCACATGACCAGGCAGGCCACTGTATTTAATATAAAATAATGAATGTACTTTCTAAATGTAAAGTACAAAATATATTGAGTTTTTTCTAGGGTAACACTTTTTCAATGTAAAATGTTTACAAACACAAAATGAAAATCAGCATTTACTATGTGGATTCAGAAAGGTAAACTGATGTTTACTGAAGGTATGATATTGCAGTGATTGACAACAGACTGAAAAGCATCCTGTAAAAGACGAATATCAACCAGGAGACTGAAAAGCTCTGATAATATTATTAGTTTGTAAAATAATCACCAGGCAGAGGTTTACAAAGATAAAAAACAAAACTGTTTTATCTACCACAACACATCTACTACTTAGTCTGTCAAAATTCTAAATTAAAAAAAAACTTTAAGAGAAAAGAATGGATAAATTAAAAAAACTGAGAATCTGTAGGTTATAAAATCTTAACAGAACACATATTTTCAGTCACTAGAGAAAGAAAGAGAGAACTCTACCAGCAAAGAAAAACTGAAAAATTTTCAAACCAAAACTTCTAAGAAAGAGAACTGAGCAACATTCCTGAAACTTAGAAACTCCACAACCAGGTAAATTAGGTTATTAGAAATAAACCATGCAACATATCATGAAAAAAAGATGAGAATGTTTCTCATCCTATAAACAGTGAAAAAACTGAAGGAAACAAATATTATTCTAAGAAGAATTCAGCATACATTACAGGAGTAATCAGCACAGAAAAATTGAGGGAAAAACCTGAGTCTAACAAACATAAGAACAACAAACTGAACTGTAAATAACTCTGAAGTTACCCAGCCCTCATTCACCTTTAACAATAATTAAAAAAATAAATGTGTGTGTGTGTGCTTCATAGTAACAGTTTGTGATGAATGATGCAAAGCATACTTACTGAAGTTTCAGTGAAAAATAGAAGTTAGTTTTAGACTTGCAGTCCTTGCTCAGCTTATTAAAAGTGTAAATATATCCTACACTGACAACACAATGCAGCAAAAAAAGGTAGTTTAGTGGCAGTATTGTTTACATGGCTATTGCAGATGGTTAAGAGATCTGGTAGCATCGTCACGGCTCTAGTAATAATCTTTGGCAGTAGAAAGAGGATGGAAAGTTATAAATGCAAAACAAAGGCAGATAAAAAATGAACAAAGAAAAAAAGAACTTGGTGTAAAAGCTATATACAAGTATGATGTTTTTAAATTATTAAACAAAAACGTTACAGAAATTAAATCTTTTCTTCTGGTCCAGATGAAACACATACTTTAAGAGACAAAGATTTCTGTATAAATATCCACGAACACTTTTAAACAACAGTATAATAAAGTACATTTGAATTAACTTACTTTACTTCTGTCAGATACATTTCTAAGAGTGAAACTGTATTCATCCTTAAGCAGAATCAAAATATCAGGCAATAAAGCAGTCACAATAACAATAACACTCAACAACCAGAAGGATGGTGACAACAGGAGTCTCATGTACACCCAAAACATGGCGTTACTGTTCCTGGAGATTTACAGAAATATTAGTTTTAAATAAACAATAATGAACAAAAAAACAAATGAAATTTATTACCCTTAAATACACTACTAAAACAATAAATAAGAATTCTAACATGCATCCTTCAAAAACATCTAATACAAATAAAATCTGAAGAGACCACATGATACTTACAAGAGCTCAAAAGAAAAACCAGCATGTGGTTCAGATATATCTTTCTATCTTGAATACAGCTTTTGAGATATGAATAAAAAAACATGCATACTTTAGAATATTAATCTTGTATTAAAAAAGGAGATCAGTTTGTATTTAACATGTTACCACAAAACATTTTCTTCGTTTCATATTTTTACATAAAGCTATGCAGAAGTTATCTGCACAAGCCATCCTTACTTTGAAGCAGCATATTAGAAAGAAGACAGCCAGTTAACAGCACTCACCAACAAACTTTGAGCTACTCTATTCAAATAAGGAGATCTGACTTTCACTTCTCCAAAGTGCAAGGCAAAATATTTCAACATTATGACATAAACTATGAACTAGGATCCACAGTATGGCATATTGATCATGCACAACCCACCACAAAGTGAAATATCTACAATTTTTCACATATGAACATCACATGTTCAGTTTTCTTTTACCTATAATTTTCTTCATAAAGAAGTTATTACAAAGAAAATTCATAAAAATGACCAAAAAGTAATGTTCATGAAACAAATATTTATAATAATCACACACTTGTACTTTTTTTCACAAATACATTAACATTACAATTTAGGTCTACACTTAACATTAAAGATGAAAGAAACATAACAGAAATATTGATCTTTTGAAAAGTTATAAATAAGTGAGTTCGTTATAGGATTTAAAGCAAAAGTTAACAGAGCAAAAAAAGTCTATTAATTTTACAATTGTTGAGAGTAAAATTTATTAATATATTAAGATGTAAAATATTGTTATGATACAATTTTGTCTTGTAGCTCTAAAAGACACTTACCATATAACTCCACTGCAAAGGAAATTAAACCCCACAAAGCCAAGGATGGTAATCAATAATGAAAATAGAAATAATTTTGTCCAATATCTTGTATGTAAGCACAACTAGGTACAAAAAGAAATTAAGCAGATAATTATTAATTACACAATATTTTAAAATTATTATAAACTTTTCAGTAATACATTCAACATTTTATCAAAATAATAAGGAAAATGCTAAAAAAATTAAAAAATAGTGATGATTGACTTTTTATGCATGACTGCTGCATTGCAACTTTCACATTTCAAGAAATGTATCCAGACTTGGCTGGAAAACAAACAGTACTTTCAAATTTAAAAAAAAAAGATTAATGGCAAATAATCAGGTGCAAATTACACAAAAATTACTTTTAAAATCTTGCCGTTGTTTTAAACATAAAAAAGTACATTCTTTTTACTTTTGCAATAACTTATGTGCACATACTTTTGTATGAAGAAGTGTGAAAATTTAGTTGAAAACAACCATCACATGGAAGAAAATGTCACTTCAGCCAGTACTTTACTCTGTGGAACCTAACGATTAAGGCAAAGCAGCTAAGGCTATCATCTGCCACCATCTTTAATTTTGAATTGCCAAACAGAGCAAAATAAATCAGATAATGGATACCACAGTCAAATCTAGAGCTATTCTTTACAAAGAGTAAAACTGAATGTCGCATTTTAACATCATTGTGACTCGAAAAAAAGCAAGCATGTTGGGTTTCAGGTTTTGATTCCACAACCAGCAGATGAAAAGAATTCAGGAAGTTTTGTGAAAAATAGCTCATTACAGTTGCAATGGCTACTGTTTATATCTAACACATATTAATCAACAAAGATTAACTTTTTCAAAAACTTTTGAAGTTTGATCCAGCTGAACAAATATATGAATTCTGTTAATGCACGAGTCAACTGAATTTTTCTCAGATGGAAAAATAATACCTTATTTTGTTCATAAAAATATATTACTTTGTGTAAAAAATTTTTGCTTTGCAAGAAAGAAGTGCAAATGATTTTCCAGGATTGTCATTCCAAGTAAGTAATTTAATCAAGTAATAGAAATATAAATAATGTAAAACAAATTATTAATCTATTTTTAGTTTCAAAGTTAAATAGGTTCTACATTAGGCCTGAGGCTTGGATGTTACAATAATTTTTTTTTTAATTACGTGTTAAATGTTAACTATAAACTTAATAATACGAGTAATTTACCACACTAAAAAAAAGGCAAAATTGAATAATAATTTGTTTAAATTTTTCAGTACAGAAAAATGAAAACAACAGCATAAGACTTGAACATTTGTCATTAAAAGTAAATTTTAACATTATAGTATTAAGATGAATACAGATAGTATTAAACTATGTTTTATATCATTCTGAAGCATAAACTTACCTTCAAATTAACAATGAAAACAAGCATATGAAATACTAAAGTTCCAAAACTCCATAAACCCAGACTCTAAATAAAAATATATTTGATAAGTAACAAGCAACAAATATGAAATCCATTATTTATACATACATCTATTTTCTAAACAGAGTATTACTGTTGAAATAGAATTTTTAAACCAAAAACTGAGCCAATCATACAGAAAATGTTATATTCTGGTAACAACTTTTAACAATAAAAATTTTTGCATCTAAATATGTAAATTTATGGGTCAATATCAAACTTCAAAAAACTAATGGAGACTCCTAAAATGTTTCTTTGTTTATCGATGAAGTCTTCCCAAAGCAAAGTTACTTTTACTCGGATTTATTCTGTTTTGACCTAAAACATTTTCATGATATCAAGGACTAGAAATAAATAATAAACTTTCATTGGTTGAGGAATGACCAATTATACCTTTATCTATCAATCACTAAATGAATCAAGACAACAAAAGTGGTTATAATAAGAACAACAACATATCTATCTCTTATTATTATTTCAGCTTCACCATTTTATTGTTCTCTCTCAATTGGGTTCTAATGTTTTTGGACAGTTTTGTTTAAGTAAAATTTATATTTAGGAATACACATAACTTATACTGCTAAAACTGTATGGTAAAATGCATGCCTATTCACTAAAAATGAAGAAGATTCTCAAGTGTAAGAATCAACAATATGTGTGTGTGTGTGTATAAACACTAGTTATCATCTATATTGTTGTGCAGGCTAAAAATTCTAATAATTCTATCATGCCTATAAACATAACCAACATGATGTGCTGAGAGACAATATATATATTTTTTTGCTACAGATTGGGTGCTACAATCCTTGGAAGCTATAACTGAGATTATTGCTTATTAATTTATAACTTCAGATATTTGACAAGGAACTTTAATAATAAAAAAATTCAAATATTACAAATCATTTAACCTCAGTGAATTCACACTGGATATTACAACTTTTAATGAAGACATTATGTAACTTCAGCAGAGAAAAACTCAATGTGTGATCAATGGAAAACAAAAACACAGAGCTTGCTAGCTCCCTGTTAAGAGAATTACATTTACTGAAGATTAATTTGCTCATTTTGAGCCCTTGACAAGATAACAAAGAAGTTCCAGACCAGATAGAAGACTCAATATTGTTCGTTTGTAAAACTACTGAACAAAAAGTTATTATTTCTTGTAACTTTTATCATAAATTGTTATTGTTTGTATATTATAATGTATTTGTATATAAAAAAGGAAACTGTGTTCATTAATCTTGCTGGCAAGTTTCACAAATTGGATACATATTGACATATATTTAACTTTTAATCTAAATTACAATTTAATTCCATTTTTGTGTACTTGAAATTGTAACACATAATAGTTCTAATGCTAAGTTTTCATTGAGAAGCAATTTTAGTTGTTTTTTTTTATCATCATTGTGATTTCTAAAACAGCCACCAATTTCTGAACAATTCACTGCAAATTTTAGTATTTTATAAAGAAAATAATGACCTGGAAATGCATCAAGATAATTATTTAGCAATAAAATGGTTTAAAAAATAAACATAACGTTAAAAAAAAACACCAACCTGACCATCCAGAAAACTAGTAGTATTCTTTGTCCAAAAAAGATGCGTTCCAAAATAAAGAACAAGTGAATGCCAAAATCCCTGTATTATCCACTTGGTGAATTGTAATTTAGTCATTTTGGCATTTCTTCGTATACTCCTTTAGCAAGAAACAAAATTAGTTGATATGAAGGTGAAAAAGATACATTTATAGTTAAATAGTTGAAAAACTTGCAAACTGCATTATACGACATAACAGTTAACAAATAAGTGAGAATTTCTTTCTTTATGAAGAAATTGAGCTCAGGCTCAAAGCTTCCAGTATAACCATCAAAGAAATTTAAATGATTCAAAGAGAAAGAATGAAAAATGATAATCAATACAATGTTAACAAACAGTTCTGTACATAATGCATTACAGTGATAAAATGACATTTTCAAAACTTTCAGTTCTAGCACAATTTATTGATTTCCAACTCATCATATACAAGTCTTAATTTTATAATAACAAACAATCAAATGTTCGTAACCTGGTCCTGATGACGGATTCTCAATTAAAATGGTGATTTGTAGTTCAAAATTAACTACACACTTATATAAGTAAACATAAACAACTAATAAAACTTCTTAAAACCTCCAACATACCAATTTGAACTACTTTGTGAACACAAATTATCAACTTTCACAATGCAGAATATACATTTAAATTATTATCTTAGAATTTAGTTACTTAATTCACACAATTCAAATTTGATTTGTTGTTTTAGTACAAAACTACACAATAAGCTACCTGCAGTTTGCCCACCACAGAGAACTGAATTCCAGATTTGAGCATAAATTTACTGCTTATTTACCAAAGACCACATAATTTATTCACAAATTTTCCTTAACATTTTATTGGGTTTTTTTGTTGGATATAATATAAACTGTGCTTTGAAAAGTAGTAATGAGCTAATCTTCAGCAGCATTGACCTAATTTGAATGTTTATCTTACAACCTGAAGTTCTTTTGAAATATTTCATAAAAACTGTAACAGACCACTTAAATAATTACATACAAGTATATAATACTTCTTAGGCCATGTGATCTACATTGTAACTTTCATTGTACTTTCTATAGTTGTGTTTGTAATGGTGTTCAATTGCATATTAAAACACGATAAATCATTTTCCTATCAAACTATTCTGAGTACCTTCAAGATTACTGATTAAAAAACAAATAGTTCATGAAAACTAACACTGATCATGCTCAAGTTTACACACCAAAAAGATATACAAATAACATGAAGACAGAACCATTCAGTATTAACTGTGTTTCAGAAACATGTCTTGAGAATCAACTGCATAAGATTTATTTTGTATGTATTAAATGGTGCGTGAAAAGAGAAAATAATAATAACAAAACTTTTTTAAATAAAAAGATATTAATCAGAAAGCTCAACAAAGTTATAGTTATCACAGTGCTTAAATCAGTTATTTGAAACAAACTGTCACAGTAACCTACATTGATGAGAAAGTAGACACACCTGCTGACTTTCAAGTGGTTTGGAATTTACAATAATTAAAAAAAATAACTCATCATTACATCCTCAAAATACCCTAATTTTTAACATTGAAAAAGGAATTCCCTAAAATGTTTGTTTGTATTGAATATCCATGTAAAGCTACACAAGAGCTATCTGCACTAGATAGTGCCATATTTCATAAGGCTTACCACCACCTCACACAGTGTGATCTTGTTTTATTTCACAAAAAATTGGACCACTGTATTTATTATTTTGGTCACATTCATAGGTAGATAGATATACAAATGGACATGCAATTGCTCCATTATAGAAGGATTTACTGCTACAATGATCAGTATTGGACCTTTGTCACTTTAACTCATGTTCCAATGATTGTTTGTTTGTTATGGAATTTCATGCAAAGCTACACAAGGGCATGAATCATCCCTAATTTAGAAGCATGAGACTAGGGAGAAGGCAGCTAGTTATCATTACCCACAGTCAAATCTTGGGCTATTCTTTTACCAATGTGAGATTAACTGTATCATTATGATGCCCCCATGGTTGAAAGGACAAATATGTTTAGTATGACAAGGACATGTTCCAATAATCAAAATAACATACAAGTTGGTCCTTTCATGAAATATTTAGACAGATAATACATATAATCAATTGCAATGATCAGAATTGTGTACAAATTTATCATTTCATGAAATACTGGGGAAATAATTGTACAAAATCAGATTCTTCTGGGGCAAACTACTGATAATTTAAATGAGAGTTTCAAAAGGCAGATATGCAATATTATCATGAATGTTAATGTTAAAACCTCTACTGAACCTACTTTTTTTTTCAGTTACTGTGCTGTTCATCATAAAGATTATGGTCTTTCTCTCTTAGAAATCACAAACTCAACATTTATTTTGTGGAAAAAGGAAATGCAGGCAAAACCATAGGTTTTGACCAATTTCTTTTGTGTATGAAATTCATCACTGGTTTAATTTACCCATCTTGTGTATGACAATGTATTAAACTGAAATTAATCTCAAAAATGGAGACATTTAGTACACTTCTAACAAGTTTTCATTTGTAGCAAAAGCCCCTTAATTACTGAAAATAATTTCAAGAACTTTGTCAAATACCAGCGACCCCAAATTTTAATCAGATTATACTTATCTCTGAAAATTTAGGCGATACCATAATTTACGTAATTATAAAAACTGGGCAAAACGTGCATGCTATTAAAGCAGATTCAGAAAATTGTAATGCCCACCTCTACACCATTCCTTTTCCCTCATCCACCATTGAATTTTAAAGGAGTCCATGCATTTCTGGGTCAGGTACTTTCAGTTTCAAGAAACATTATGCGATTGGTTAGCTGTCTCTCAATCAGCCAATTAAAAGAAGCTTCACACACTGAATTTGATTTAGCACTAACATCAAAGCAGACACGGTAATCTTGGATGAAATCCTCTAGCACCAGTATTTTGTCATGGCCCCAGCATTTTTCTATGGGGACTTGATTAAACTGGGTGCACAGCCAATGTTAGAATAGAAATAATAGAAATCTGTCAACAGGGAGACAATAATCATCCCTGTTAAAAATTTAGATAAATCTCAGTGGGTTTCAGTGAAGGTCATGGATTTTTGTTATTGTTTATACTAATGATCTACTCACTTAAACATTATTCATGATATCAAGATACTCCTCTAACGTTTTACAATTTTGGTGCAAACAATTTTCATTTGTGTTTAACAATAGAAAGATCCATTCAGAAATAAATGCTAAAAGTTACACTCACCATCACCCACAAATCAATTTAATTTTCTAAAACATGTTAACCCTTCCCAGATCAAAGATGTCTCACTGGCCTCCTCTGTTTTATTTTTTTCCTTCTTACAGTAAAAATACTTAAATAAGTTGCATGAAACATATAACAAAGTTACTAAGTAATATATAATTTTGGATTAAAAAAATTCAAAATCAAAATTACTTTTTCAAACCTTTTTCATATTGTACAATATCAAAATTGATGCTTTAAAACAATATTTTTATAAAACACCAGAATAAGAGCCCATCAAAAGTTGACACTAAACCTTTACCAAATGATTAATAAAACTTACAAAATTCAACTAGAACAAATTTGTCTGTACCTCTAAAATACACTTAATCTTCATTTATTTCATCAACCTTGAATTAATTCTTTAATCAACACATTTTTAGTAAATACCATGCAGAAAAATGAAAAGTTATTGCGAACAAGAGTACGTGTGCATTCTGAAAGAGACTTAAATATAGCACTCTTAATCACTTCACTGTATCATAGGTCAGGACATGGTGCTGACATTCTGACAAAAACATTCAAAAGGATAAAAGATATTTGGTAGTAATTAACATTTATTTTTCTTTATATTTTAATACCAAGTAGATAATACATTAAAATCCCCCAAAAATGTTCAATTATCACTTCAAATATAAAGAATAAAAAAAATGTCTAAGAAATCAACACAAATATTGACCATTCAACATAAACACTATAATTGGCCTAAGAAAAACCAAGTGAAAGTTTTGTTGCTAAGCTACAATGTATATTGTTGAGTATTGTCAAGAAAAAAAAAGCATTCTCAATATAGTGACAAAGAGAATAAGCTTTTTATTGTGAGTAATTATCAATAATTCCTTTCAGGAAGTTTCATTACGTATATGCAATATTTTTCAACTTGATTGATATATTTAGTGTCTTCATTTTGATACTTTATCTTACTTGTAATATTTACTACTTCTGGTTGTAATGATTTATTGGTATCCTTGGACCTGACCATCCAAAATTATGTCAAATCAGACTAAGTAACAAAATTCTTGCAAATAATATTTTCATTGAAATCAACTTATGTTTAATGAATAAACTTCTTTTCAAAAATTTATAAGATCCTTAATTTATGTGCGTTTCTTGAATAGGATACACTTAACAACAACAAATAAGGGTTTCGGTGACATAATATTTTGTTTTCACTACAATATACAATCTCCAGTCATAATAAGGCCCGTTAGTGTTTGTATAGATACTATAAAAACTTCTCACGTCTGTGGTTCCTACTTTTAAACTTCTTCTATGCAGCAGAAACACCTGAGCACTTTCCCAGAATAATTTATTTCTTGTTTAACTTTATTCACTCTACATTGACCTAAATAGTTTATAATTTGTTCATTCCAATGGTATTTAAACCATGCCTATAGCTATTTTAAAAATTGAGCTACTTTAGTACTTCTGATCAAACGCTGCGAAATCAGAAAAGGGCGGGAAAAATGCTGTGAAATCAGAAAAGGGTGGGAAAAGAGGCAAGTCCCAATAAAATCAGAGAAAGTCATATGAAAAAACAAACCTTGACAACTATATTCTCAAGTAATGATAATTTCTTAGCAATTTTAACTCATGCTCTAGGATGAACAATAAAATGGACACGACAAAATACTTAACTCTGTTGTTAACGGGTGAAGCTCCTCAAACATATCCAGAAATGTAAGTTTGAACACATTTTTGTATTTATTTGTAAATTGCAGTAAATAATTATTACACACATCAAATTAAAAACAAACTTAAGTAAAAAATCATTAAAACAGTATTAGAGGGTAACTTTCATTTACATTTTTCTAATTTGATATACAGTTGTGCACTCAACACTTAAAAACTGCTCACCAGCCTGAAATAATTTACTAGCTTTCAGAAGCCAACTTAATCTATTAGGCTTATCCTTAGATTTATTTCAAATACAGTAATTATTTAAAAAATCTATACCTTGCATGTAAAAAAAAGTTAAATAATGTTTTAGTTAAGTACTTTCTACGGAGCCGATACAAGTGCAGCTACAGCAAAGCACACTGTTTCATGATGACAAGAAACCCACTTGAAGTAAAAATATATTCTACTAAAGATGGCTGGAATGGTTATTTCAACTCTCATTAAAACAAAGTGCAGAATATCATTTCAACCATCTCAGATCGTCTTTGTGTTAACAAGGTTTTTCAGGTTAGTTTGATTTGTTGTTAACCTAAAGATGACCAGAGAAGGTCAAAATGTTTCTCTGTACTTTATTTTAATTACAGTTTTAATACCCACATCAACTAGCTTTATACACAAATGATAAAATTCTGCATGAAGACTCTTATAAATTAAATTGTGCAAAACATTCACACACACACACACATAAAATACCATGCACAAAATTAGTATTTGGTTGCAACATGCAAAATAAATTATATTTACCATCTTAACATAAAACAAGTCATACTATGAAATACTGTTTAAGTTAGCGTATGTTGATAAACCAACCTGTACAAGTGCGGTTTGTTGAGCAAGATTTTTTGACTAAGGTGCTGTTCTGTCAAGCCAAACACAAGAATGGGGAGTGAGGTGAAGAAGATATTGTAGAACATAAGATAAAAGCTATGGTAAATAGGCTGTAGAAAACACCAGTAGTTAATTGATAAACAGCTCTTAGTACTGATAACAAACAGATTTAAAAATTGCCTTTATTTATGTGCATAACCCAATGTTTTAGCAACATACAGTTCCTTAAGATTAAAATATCTTTTCTTCAAGCTTTACAGCACATTAACACTTGTATACCTCATAAAGCTTTGAATACAACAATTCTCCAAAAGAAACTGTAATAAAGGTAAACTGATTATGAATAAGCAAAATTTTTTTATTATTATTATTATCATTAAGTGACAGTGATTCAAGCAAGTGCTCTTTGTCACATTTAATTGCAAAGTTATTTTAAAAACGAAACAGAAAACAACACGTGTAACATTAGAGAATACAACATTCTTAACAATGTTAAAGAGCATTAAAAGTAAGATACTGTTGCAGAATGAAAGAGTAACTAAATTATTTACAAAGTATTAAAATAATTTATAAATTTTAGGAGCATGAGAAATTTTTGAAACTACAATCTACTAATATGTAATCCATATTTCTGTAATCAGTTATTTATACAAAAAAGCACAAATTTTGTAAAAAAAAAAGAAAAACATCTCACCAAAAAAAAATGGGGTTATAATACTAGAAAATTTCATTATAATAACAAAAATAAAGTATTTTGAGATTATAGGATATTTAAACACATAGCATGATATACGATGGCAAGAAACATAAGTGAAATAGCACTACGTGCATCACTATCACATAGCTTTGTCACATCCAAATGGGCAATAGACTATTCAAAGACATAACAATAGGCATTCTTAATCAAGAAATTGACTTGAAGTTTAAATCATTCCTCAAGACAAAAAGTACAAAACAATTTAAACTAAAACAAAGAAACCAAACACAGAAGTCTAAATAATATGATAGAAAAGACCTATGGCCAAAAAAAATGGAATAAATTTTACAAAATGCGGATATAAGGAGACGAGCTTTTGTAAATCCAGATACATAAAGAAAGCAATATGATTAATGTGCACTTTGGCTTCTCTCAAACTACAAGTGAAAACTAGGAAGTTAGAATAAACTGAATATATGCATAGAGGAAACTAATAAAGAATGATAAAATATCATGGTGCATTACTTGGACTCAAAAGTTTCTCGGATCAGAAGTCTGATTGATTTAACAAAACATAACCATGGGTCATGGAGAAATCCAAAAATAAAGAAAAAAATTCTCAGAAAAATCTACAAACTCGTTCAACTAGATGAAAGTAAAATTCAATTTGACAAAAACCCACTGAAAAGAAAACCAGTTTGAAGGACAGCTAGACTAATACTGAATATTTGAATAATACAATAATAAGATAAAAAGGTATTAATTAAATCAAGGATAGCCTTAACAGAAAGTATTCACCAGAGAGTAAAATGAGCAAAAGCCACCATCCCCAAACTAAAACATGCAATAATCTACATTCTCAAAGTATAACAAATGTTTTTCATACATCTGATTTTTAGAAAACAGTGCAAAAAATTTTTGGACATAACCTTCATCAGATGCTAGCTCTCTAAAAGCCAAAGACATAAGCACTGTTTTAACAAAAATGGAATATAAATCAATTTTTATATTTTATATTACATGGTAAACTACTCTCTGATAAAACTGCTAGACTAAAATACATCAATTTCAACAGATTACCAATTCTGTACTTTAGTGAGCAATTGATAAGGTCATCTCATAACTGACAAGTAAATAAGTAGAGAAAAGCAAAAGATTAAGAAGGTGCTTATTTTGAAAATAAAGAAATGAGACAACCTACCCATAGCTAGAAGTTGTGTGTGAAAATATAAATCTAAGACAAATTAGTACAGTGAGCTTGTGCCCAATTATACTATATCAGAGCATCATAAAGCATAGTAACTTAGAAGTTTCCCACAATGAAGAACAATATTTCATAAAAATAAAAACATTACACCATGTCAAGAACAAAGTACAACTTGAAGTTGTGTATGAAACAATTAATACGTATGTGACATAAGTGTTTAAGTGAGAAGCAAAATAATAGTGATTTACTGCTCATAATAATTAGAACTAATGAGAACCTATAAAAAAAATATACTGTTACCTGTGAAGAAAAGGCACTATAACTTGCAAAATATGCTTGAGGTATGATAAAAGCTATATTCTGAAAAATAATAATGCATACTATTGTATATATTTAATAACGAAATGTAGCCAAACAATTTCAAAACTTAAATTATATAGGATAAACCTAATAACTGATGATTTTACGACTAAAAACAAAAATTTATGTTCCAAATAAAATAAAGTAATATAGACCATTCAGTTACTAATGAAATACATCATGAGTTTCTGAATACACAGTACACAACAGTACATCTTGGCTTTTAATCTTCATATGAGCAGCATTAGCAAGGCTAGCCTATGATGATTATGATCAAACTTTAACACCACAGAATAATTAGTACCAAGCTGCATCTTTGATGGTTGTTTCCATTCTCCTGTGCTCCACTGAGAACAATGGGCTTTACTAAAGTGTGTAAATGTTCACTTTCACATTATTTCATAAAGACTTTTTTTTCAATGTATTTCTCAGATATCTCCTATATTTAAACATTTGTCCCTTTTTAACCATCTCATTATTTGTATTGAATAGCAGTTTTTACTCATATAATAGTATCAGTTGCTTCGTTCTATTCGGTAATCAGAGTTAACATATCTTAATTTTGTAATGCCAATTTACTTAAAATTCAAGTGTTTAAGAGTATTGTAAGCATTTCTGAATTTAATAATATAAGCATGTCACAACTTATATAAATATCTCTTATATTACAATTTTTAAGTGAACTGATGAATGTATTGTTTGCCGAGCAAGAACACAAAAAAATGAAAAAAACAGAATAAAATATTAACAGCTTTAAGATTATACGTCATAACTGGATTTTTCATAACTAAAAACAATTAATAAATCAAAGTTTAATACACTAACTTTCATGCAATTTGTTTTTTAATTCCAAAATATCTATTATATACATCACAAATTATAGTTTACTGGTTGAATCACTAAATGAAGTTAATATAAATTTTATAGACTGATAGACAAAAGGAATAAAACTGGATTTGAGAAAGTTCACAATTTTCTTAAAAATAACACAAATCAAGGCAATCAGATCCATTTCATTATCAAAGTTTGGGTCATAACTCTGAACTATAAACATCAATTTACTACAATTATGTTCTAACCTTTTGGCTTAGTGTGATAGAAAAAAACAAAACAGAGAGTACCTTGTAAAAAAAGTACTGCACCAATGTTGATATCCGAATGTAGTAGTAATGACCATGAACAAGGAGAACACGTAGCAAGAACCGGAAACGAGCAAAAGCAAAGTCACTACATCGTACCGCCTGGCGGCCTTCTTTACCAATAATGCCTGAAGATTCAAAAACTTAAATATAACTAAAATCCTTTTATTATTACTAAATATGAAACTTTAAGATGCTAACTTATCACCAAAACAACTTAATACAGTGTGCCGTTTTTCTTGTAATTATAATACAAGATATTAAAGTGTGGTCATAACCTTAATAATTTCTATAGGTTTAACATTTTGTATCTATGTGACAAAAAATAGTGTTCTAAGAACTATTAAACTTAAAAGGACATAGGAACTAAGAGAAAGTAAACTAATCGTTACTTCATGTTTTTTGTGACTTCCCTTTCTTTGATCTCCTGCTGGACATCTCAACACTTTTATATCTTGTCTAATTTTTAATACTATTACTCCATATTAAGCTTCTTCACCTTAACAACAGTTTGAAATGAAAAGGATTACATCAGATATACACTAAATTCTATACACAGCACACACACAACTATATGCGAATATAAAAGGAAGTTTTTGTTTAACTCTATAAATTAATTGAGATTTACCCAGACCAACATGAGCTTCTTGAATCATGCTGACATCATTCGCACCATCCCCTATTGCAGCAGTGACAACCTTCTCAGATCCATTCTTGATGAACTTAACAATCTGCAATGAAACCTCTTCTGATCAAATAACACAAGTCCCAACCGTCTCAGATCTTAAATTAGACAATGATAACTTTTGCCTTCAATGGCTTTCTTCTTTTAATGTTTACTAGATGGTTGTACTTACATTAAATAGCTATTCAGCAAACAGAGTATTATAAATTTAAAGAAATAGCTTATTAGAATGTTCAACATCACAGTTGAACAAAACAGAAAACACTAGTTTTATTAATCATAAATTATTTATGTTTCTTAAATAATAAAGAAAATAGCACATGATATCAAACACAATTAAAATTATTAATTATTAGTGAAACTAAATGACAATAACACGAAATTAATTATTTCACGGTAAACTTGACTGTACTTTTCAATTAACTCTCTTGTGAAGGGTTCAACTAATTCAACTTCGATCTTGACCCCAAACTGATCATTACAGTTTCCATATTACAACTTATAATATGTTGCACTATGAAATATATATTGTAAATCTGGATAACTGGACAAATCATATTAAAGCCCTAGAATTCAAACATAGGATCACTATGACCCACATATCACCTGGTTTTAATAACTGAATACTTAATGCTGACATTCTAGGGTTAAATATCAAGTTTTTTTTTCCCAATGTTGATAAATTTCAGAAACCATAATATAAGGTAGAAATGTTCTTTGGGTGTTTATGAAATAAGTCAAGTTTTATGTGCTCTAAACACTGTTCACATATCTTTAAGTTCAGTAAAAAACAAAACAAACTGAAACATCAGTATATACTATATACAATGTAAAGATTTAATAACCTGATATGTACGTGGTCACTATTTACTGCCTGCCTCTGTAATACTCTCATCACACAATATACATTAATATATTGAATGAAAACAAACCTCTGCTTTCTGTATGGGAGACATACGACAACAAAGAACACTACTACACTGGCAACAAACTTTGTAAAAGTTGTCACGAAGCTCACTGAGAAGAAACGTCAGCGTGTGACCATCTACAACAAGAGCATAATTTTTGAGAGGTTCTTTTTCTATCCTGAAAATAAACAGCAACCACAGTTTCAAGTAATGAAAAAACAACAAACTATATATATCCATTACTACCATAGCAAACTGAAAAATAAAACAACGAACTATATATATCCATTACTACCATAGCAAACTGAAAAATAAAACAACGAACTATATATATCCATTACTACCATAGCAAACTGAAAAATAAAACAACGAACTATATATATCCATTACTACCATAGCAAACTGAAAAATAAAACGAGCTATATATATCCATTACTACCATAGCAAACTGAAAAATAAAACAACAAACTATATATATCCATTACTACCATAGCAAACTGAAAAATAAAACAACTATATATATCCATTACTACCATAGCAAACTGAAAAATAAAACAACAAACTATATATATCCATTACTACCATAGCAAACTGAAAAATAAAACAACGAAGTATATATATCCATTACTACCATAGCAAACTGAAAAATAAAACAACGAACTATATATATCCATTACTACCATAGCAAACTAAAAAATAAAACAAAAACCCTACAAATTCATATAGAATTCTGAATAGTTCAGATTTTATTTACAAAAAGAGAAAAATTCACCCAGTTGTTTAAGTTGTAATACATGATTTTTCAATCAGAGGAAACTTTCTGTTAATTATGTCACGACCCTGAAGTTTTAATATTGCATAATCTAATTTAGTTGTCACATCGTATTGAAATTTCTATTATGTGATACACCTCTTTGTTTTAATAACATGCATACCTCTTGACTCAGAATACTAATGATACCAAAAATTAAATAATAACTGCTTCTGTAATACATGTATAATAAATATATAAGTAATCATAAATATTTAAAGAAAGCATTATCTGGTTACAGAAATAGTATTTATTAAACCAGTTTCATTTACAACCAAAATAAAAACTGACTTACAAAACTTTAATTTTGTTCAGTTGTTTATGACATTGGCTGCTAGTCCTCTGACACACAAGCTTCAGAAGCTCCATACCTTTTTGAAAGTGACCTGATAAATAGCTAACGTTAATTGCCGTTTCTTCTTTATCTCCAGTTAACACCCAGACCTAAAACAAGAAAAAAAGTAGCAAACTAAACAATCTTTATACATAAAAAAATTTTCACAGAGTAAAAATCAAGAAAAGTTGAAGTACAAAAGTGATGCGAAAAAAAACATTCCATACAAGTTGATCCTTTGTCACACGTTATGTCAAAAATACAGATGTTAAAATACTATTATACAAAGTAACAAATCAAAAGTAATTATACACAGAACTTAACAAAATAGTAACAAATAAATAATAAAAATGTAATTTTCAGAGTCAGTATTTTAATCTTTTCATTTCTTTTATTCAAACTTCTTTATAAAAATAATAATATCAAATGTGTAACTTCAAGTAACTTCTTGCTATTGGTGTGCTTAACAGGAATTTCTGCTTATAGACGTTATTAGTTTTATAGTTCTACTGTCTCTGGGTAAATAGCACACATAAACTACAATGTTTAAGAAATTTCATATTATAGAACTCTTTAATCACTAACCACTGTATAACTTGTTGAACAATTCTGCTTTAACTTCAGATTACTCATGTTTTTTGATCAGCCTTGAAATTATAGTCTGATTCTTGCTTCTCAACACATTTTATAATACATTGGTCATAGCTTTGACACTGTGAGCACAAGACCCATTTGGTCTACACTTTTCAACTAAAATAAATTCAACTATGATAATTAAAAAGTAACTTTAATATTTTTTTATTTTTTATAAAAGTACCCTAGTTTTAGAATTTCCAAATACCTAAGGACAAAATACCTATCAAACAATGGAATAATACAAGTTAAAAATATGTTACATTCTACCAAATCCTTCATTTTGTGAAACACACATGTACATATACATATAAATTTTAAAATGGTTGTCACACAGCATAATACTAAATAGCACTGCACAAATGTCACACAACATAATACTAACAGCACTGCACAAATGCCCCACAAACATAATACTAACAGTACTACATAAATGTTACACAGCATAATATTAACAGCACTACACTGTTATGTATAAATGCCATTGTTAGAATGCCATGTTGTTTTGAAATTTAAACCAATAAAATATGTTGTTATTCATTTAGAAATTTCTAGAATTAGGTAGATCAATCATATGTTTATAAATAGAATGTATGTCGGCCTGGTGTCTAGACAACGAGTCTCGTGCAAAAACAGACATGCGCATAGTACTCTGGAATTCTGTGGAAGTTACACGATTGTTGGAGAACACAGTAGGCATACTAGTATAAAAACAGACGGTGACGCGAGGAGAAAAAGGAGAGAAGTCAGTCATTCGTTTTTATTCATTTCAAGAGATGTGTCTTCGTTTGAGAAATTTTTCAACGTTTACTGTGTGTTTATTCAACTTGGATTTGTGACTGGAGCTAGATCTACAAAAGCTGTGATTTTATTTCGTTAATCTTTACGATTCATTCGAATTACTGGTTATACTGAAGGTCAACACGTACAGGACTGTTTAGGGGAGACCGAAGCAAGTGGGAAAACGACAAATTTGAGACATTCATCAAAGACATCGTAAAAAGAACTTTGTCAAATTTATTGGACTGTGAATTGTTTCTGGACTTCTCCATTCAAACTTCGGAATTTCTTCGTGGGACCAAATTCACACCCTATACTGGAATTTTGGATTTCTGATCTGGACTTCTGGACTTTCATTCTAGATCATTATACTGGACACAGGCCAGTACCATTTTGTATTGTAATTAATTTTGAAGGTTGAAACTGAATATCTGTCATTGTTATTATATAATTTATGTTATATCTGTTACATATATAATAGTTTATTGTAATAAATTATACAAGCTGTTATCTGTGTCTTCCTGTTGCGTTCACTCTACATTCATAAAAAACGTAACAACATAAATGTCACACAACATAATACTAACAGCACTACATAAATGTCAAACAACTCTAGGTCATTTACCAGTATCAACACTTAGTTGAAAAACAGCATAATTAAATCTTTTCTTTTATGTGTAGCAGAGTTTATTTGTGGAAGTTTCATGCAAAGCTACACAAGAGCTAACTGCATTAGTCATCCTTAATTTTAGCGTGATAGATTAGAGACAAGTCAACACCACCCATTGCCAGCTCTTGGGCTACTCTTCACTAATGAATACTGGGACTGATCAATATGTTATATTGTCTACAGAGCTAAATAGGTGAGCATATCTGGCAAATGATTTCGATACTGCACCCTAAAAGACTATGAGTTAAGCACCCTTTCCATCCATGCTAGGCCTTTGCAGTAGAAAAAACAACACTTTTATTGCATCAAATACAAAGTTTAACATATTAAACAGTTTTCAAGCATTCTCCAACTTTACACAGTTATGCTACCTTTATTCCAGCTTCTTTTAGAGCACTTAATGTGTCATAAACTCCCTCCTGTAGCCTGTCCTCAACAGCTGTAGCTCCTAACAATGTCATGTTTTGTTCAATTTCATCAAAAACCCTCAAAACCTGCAAGTATCAAACAGTTTTGATGCTTCAAAGTTTATAATAAAAACATGTTTTAATTCATGATCTTTAGAGTAGAAACATTATCCATAAAAAGTGCAAACAAATTTCTTACACAGAAAAAATAGTGAAAAACGTACAATGGAAAAAAAAAGCAATTAAAACTGAAAAAAAGGTACAGAAAAAAGATGATTAAAAAAAACAAAGAACTACACATAACACTTCAGCTAGTTATGTGAATTCTTCAGATACCCTTGTTATACATTATCTGTGAAAAATGTAATAAAAACTGATTGCATGGAAAAGATTCATGTGAATACAGAAAAGCACAAACAGAACAAAAGTGTTATAACTATTATTATTTATACCATTTATGATGTTTCAGCTATTTATTTGAAGTCATCAACCCTGTGTAAAACACGCATATTGATGTCTAAGGCAGGTTATTCCAAAGAGAAGTAACATTACAATGTGTTACATATCAACTTGTCCAAAACTATTAGATGAAAGTTTTTTTTCAATTTGAGTGTTCAAGTCCTTATATCGTTAGAATAAGTTGAAAATAAGGTAAAATTTTAAGAGTTAAATACTGAATAACTAGTTTTCATTGCATAAAAAAAAACATCTGAAGTGATTATTATTCCAGCTTGTGTTAAGTAAGAACCGTATTAAAAATATTTTCCACTTAAACATAGGTTTAATACATTGTCTACAGTTTTTGAAATTGTAAAAAATTAACACAAACGAAATTTTAATGCATATAAAGTATATGTGACACAAGTTTTAAAAGGAGAAAAAAATAATTGCTTTTTCTTGTTGAAAGTGATCTAAAGGTAAAAAAATAGTTCTTGTTATTTTGAAAAAAATGTACTTCTCCATTAAAAGCATAAAAAAACACATGCAGTCAAAATAACAATAATTCCCATCTGTAAATAAAGTCAGACCTGATCTCTGTCATAAGTAGCTTTCAACACTGTGTTCCACTAAACTGATAAATTAGTTCAAGAATTTCACGATAAATTTGTATATCCAGTTCAAGTGTATCACTTTGTATGTACTGCTATATATGGTGTTTGTGTAATTTTTTTCTTTTAAATTTATATGTTGTCCATTTTATCAGTTTAATATCAATTTAAAATCAAACAGAAACAGTTACAGGAATGTGCTCTATTCTGATGATGAGCAATGTTAAACTGATCAGTTAGCCAATTAGACAAACAAGTTTTCCTACTGATACTTGATTACATAGGAATTGTTTCGAAAAGGGTTTAAGTTTAATCTTATAAGATCAAAGACTGCTGTAAATGTCAAATTACTTCAAAAAGTTCAGAATTTTTAAGGCAAAGATAGTTCAGAATTAGAATTATACATTTAGGAATATTTACTATGATCTCTTTTTTGTTTCATTGTATTTTAAGTCAAAACCCCTTTACAAAGTGTTACACTTAAAGCATTAAGCAAGTCAGAAGAAAAACATCAATGTATTACTGATTCCATTACAGTTAATTAGAAATGTTTCCTTTAGAATATAAAATATTTACAACTAAAATAAAAAAATCTATAAATATGGAACTTTCAAAAGACTTACTTTTTGTTCCCTATCTACCATTTCAGCTCGTGCTGTTTTTATTTTGATGTCAACATTCTGAAATTCAGCTTCTGAGAGTTGCTTGTGGGCAACTACAAGTACTCTAAGCCCTTCCTAAACAAGGACCATAACAAGTTCCTTAAGAATGAATTAACAAGTTCAACAACATATTTAAAATGTCAGAAGAATAAACATTGTATGTGAGATGCAAAGTCTGTTGTCATTTCACTACAATGTTTAAAAGGTAACGTTGGGTTATTGATATATTTGAGCTTATCAAACTATAAAAGTTAAAATCCTTTATAATATTTATAGCAGTGAGTTCATTTATAAAAATCTGTATTTATTTTCTGACGATCTAGTCAAAATGAAACAAGTTGTTTCCACTAAGATGTTTGGGTTCTTCAACAGTTACAATAAACTTTTGGTACATTTTCACTGTTTTCACATATTTATTGCAATTTAACATTATTGGTTTCAAAGAAAAATGATAATACTAATATGTTGAAAGCAAACTTACTAGAGCATAATCATTCACATGGGCCAGTGTTTCAATTTTTGGACCAGAAACACACTTACTGATAACTGTAGATTCTGCTCCTTTGCAAAGCAGGTAAATATTTCCTATAATTTAAAGACACAAATTTGGTTTTAAGATTTTACTAACACTACATTTCTGTAAATTTACTCAAAACTAAAACAAATAATAATATTTCTCCAATATTAATTTCTTTTTTAAACAAGATCAATAACTTGTTGCAAAACATAATAAGTTTAAGTATTACAGAATTTTTGTTTTCCAACAATGTGCAGTTAGGACGTGCGAGTCATGCACTACACGGTTAATCAGAAAACTAAAAATGAAGCTACAACATTATGCAACGAAATGTATATTTTATATCCATCATTATTATTTTACTCTGCACATCTAGTCTCAATCCTGTCATGCTAAGCAAATGCTATATGCTTAACCACGCACTTGCAGCAGTATCTGGAGTGACGTCACTACCACCTATTAGTAAAACCACGCAAGTCACGCTCCATTAAAATAGTATGACAGCTAGTACATGCACACATGTTGAGCACCAACGATGTACAGTTTGCATACTTTGGTTCATTTGTGATTTGTTCCTTCACAAGCTAATACGTTGGGAAAGTTTCTGTGATGCTGTTATAGGCAACTTTGTAAAGAAAGATTGTAGGATGAATTTCAACTACAAATAGGGTGGGTAAACCTATTCTTTCTATAATCTGGGGGTATATTACTTTAATAAGTTATTACTGCATGACCTACTTAAAAACCCACTTCATCTTTCTGACTGATTTAATACTTGTAAAATTAAGATTACTGCAATGTTAGTTCCATTTTATGTAATTTTATTTCTGTATATACATATTAAGTTGATTCTGAAACGTTAAATAATTTAAGTAATTCAATTAGGTGTACAGTCTTAACTGATTGCAAAATGGTTCATCCACATACCTTCTTCATTTCTAATTATCACTGACATACATTTTCTGTTAAAATCAAATTCTAAGATGTGAAGTCGTTCAAATTTATGGAGTTTCCCCTTGAATGTCACATAGTAGGTGTCATTAAACACACCATGAAGAATAACTCCAAGCCTGCAAAAACAAGAGTTAAAGTGGAAAGGTTATTTATATACATAAACACTTCAATTAATCTGTATTTTTATCATATTATAACAGGTTATCAGTATTCCAGGTTTGGCCTACATATGTTTCTGACATGGTAATAGGTAATATTTTTCCCACATTGTGTTATTTTGATATTTTTTTTCTTTTGCCTAGTTTGCATTCTTCTAAGATTAGAGCAGGTAATACTTTACTAAATTTTGTCTAGTTCATATTTTTTTCCCATGGTAATAGGTAATATTTTTAAGATTTTGCCTAGTCCTTAATTTTGGAAATGGTAGAATGTAATAATAATGCGGATGTGATAATTATTATTAAATAAAGCTTTATCAGTTCTTTAACATTATTCGTATCAAGAAAGGGTAACAGAATCTTGAAGTATGAAAGGAAGAGTGTAATGTACAATTCTGAGACACATCTAGTTAATGCAACCAATTTTTTAATGCAAACACAAGCATTCATCTGTAGGCAATGTATTAATAAAAAATTCATGTTAGAGTAGCTTTTCCTGTTTAGGTAGCAGGCACAAAACACAACTAAACAAAAATGTGCGTGAGAGATCCCCAAGTTAACAAACACACAAATGTAGCAGAAGCACAGAAATTAACAGTAATAAGATGTACCTTCTTCCCTTTATTTTTCTCCAAAACACAGTTTATGCTTTCCAAAAAATCTCATTCAGATACAACTAGGTAATTTTCACAAATAAATATACAGAAACTCCTATGAAAATTTTCTCACAGAAATTCTGGATATACCATCAAAATATTCACCAACTTAATGCATGACTTTAGTAAATGAATAAAATGTGGACAAATGGGTGAAAAATTACGTGTACAAATAATTCACATCCACTGGTATAAAAAGAATTATTTTAAGTCTCACAAAAGTAGCTCCTTCAAAACTCAGATGCCCAACGAGTTGCTGTAAATGCTAAGTTTTAGTAAAATTTCACCTTCAGAATTAGTTGCAAAAATAGGTTAAACAAGTTACTTATTTCTGAAATGATAAAATACTTAAGATCTTGATAAAATCAAGGTAAAATTAGTCAGAGAAGGCTGAAGAAATGAGAATTACCGGTTCACACAAATACATTTATTAAACACTAAAATGTAATCATTGTTTAATAATACTAACAAAAAAATCATCAAAACAAAAGTTACATATAGTTTAAAAAGGAGTCTCAAAATATTCTTGGAACTATTTAAACACAATCACATAAACTTCACTTCAGAGAAAGTACAACAAGTTCACTACAATTACTAGTAAAATTTCACCTCCAACAAGCATCAACTAATGCTTTTTCATCTGGTGATGATGCATGATATTCGAGGTTAGAACTGTTACAAAAATTGTTTAACTGCGACAGTGATCCATTGTTAAATGTCTGGACTGTGTTACACACAGCTAAGGCAAGAAGAAAATTTTCAACTGCTCCCTGAAATAAAAGACAAAATGAATTATTTTGAAACTGTACACTACTATAAAAACTTTGCCCACATAATGCAATTTCACACATTGTGCAGAAACAAGTCAATGACAGTAATGCCCTTCACTGGCTGAGTAGGTAATATCTACAAATTAAGGTCCTCACTATTTTATAAGGGAATGCTCCACCACACAGCAACAGGCATCATTAAAGATGACCTCAAAGTTTACTGTAAATACAGAGAATTAAATTCTCATCACTTTCACCAAGGTTTTAATATAAGTCAGGTGACAGAAAAACATCTCAAAAATGAAATGTAAAAACTACTGATTGATTCACTGATTCCATAGAAGGCAACTGTTCTATGTTTACACAAGTATGAACACAGCATTGCTGCTTTACATCTAGAACAGACTGTATTTCACTTAACGTTACATGCCCAATCTGTTTATTTTTAGCTCAAATCCAGTTGCTTAGTTAAAACTTTCCATATGGGTTCAGTCACTTTAACCAACCTTATCAACACAAAATAATCATTACAGTTTCCAAGCTCCAAATTTATTCATATACATTAACAATAAAGTAATTAATTTATACTTTGTATGTAACTCTCTAAAAGGTCTTGACATGTTCACTCTGATCTACCTGTAGTAAGAGAATTAAACTCAGACACAAGACAATTTTCCTGATCAAACTCTCTATCATAAAATGGACTTATCTAAAACTCATGCAGAAATCATTTTCATCAAATAATACACACAGTAAATAATGTTTTGAATTACAAAGTTATTCCAATAGTGGTGTGTTAAAAAACAGCATAAAGAAGATGCTGTTGTACCACATGGAAGTTTTTGTCAAAGAACAGCAGAATGATGAATAATTAAGCTAAAAATAACTTCCTCTGTATCAACTACACTGAAAGTTTATACAGAAGGACTTGAATTTATCTTGCAACTGAATAATAGTACTTGGAAAAGAACAAGGAACTGGAAAAAGCCATCCACTACAACTCGTACTTGTTGGAAAGAGCAGTACAAGCTAGCTTGTCTGTGTCAACTTGAAAGTATTTTTCAAAGTCTTACCACAGTCATTTATAATATATAAAATATAGTAAAATAAGTTGTGCAGAAACAGACAAAGCAAAATATAAATATAAAAAAATAAACTTCCTATGGAAGGCTTTCTACAAGGAAAAAATTTACAAAATTTCAGAAAACTCACAATTTATCTCTTTGCTCAGGAACACAAAATAAATATAATCCTCATCAAACATTTCAGTGTAGTTTAAGGAACATTAAATAAAACTACACAAATCAATAAATCAGGATTTGAGCCATGCCGAGTTGATAAGGTCCTACTAACATCCAGTTAGTGGGATTTTGTTCATACTTAAGTTATAAACATATACAGTGTTTATGTCATATTAAAAGCCTTATTATATTCTAGTTATTTCTTTACTGCACTTTAGGTGTATTATTACATTTTTAACTTGATGACATTACTCACAATATAATGGAAGAGAGGTTCAGGATTTCCCTCCTGTGATTCACACACTTTACAAAGCATGCCATTAAATTCTGTGTACTTGATACCGTCAATTGAGCAATGACGAAAAACCATGTCATTTTCTGTTAGAGTTCCAGTTTTATCCGTGAACAAGTATTGTACCTGTTAATGAAAGAGGTTCATATGATACTTGGTATTTCTTAATAAGCAAGTTTTCTGAAGAGTAATACTAATTATGTAATTTTATTAATGTTTTTAATTGATCCACATCTAAATACTTTTAAAACTGTACAGCAGTAGAAAATTATAACAATAAGCCCTTGCATTATGTAAGAATTTTATTATATAAAATAATGTAGAAACCACCATCAGTCTGTTAGTTAAGTTGCATTTTTAAAATATAAAATTAAAAAAAAAACATTCATTGAAAAAAGTGTTAAAACAATACATGGAAATAAATGAATTTCATCACAAGGATTTATTAATCTCTCATTAATTACTCAAAATACATCTGAGTAAATTTTTTTTACTCACACACACACACACACTTATCCTTTATTTGTTAAATTAACTGACAAATAAGTAGCAAATAGGAGTAATAAAATTAGGTACTCTTCCAATTGCATTGTGATATTTGGAATATGAATGTTAACAGATATCTCATCTGTTCAACCAAAACAATTTTTTTTTAATTGGTGAATTTTAAAACAAGTTTAAGATATCTTATTTAATATTCAATGGAAATTAATGTTTTTAAAGTGGGTCTGGCAAGGAAAAAAAAATGCAAAAAAGTACAAATAAAATTTATATTTCAATCATAGCAACAAGAATTGATTTAGTATTGCAAGAATGTGCATCATTTTCTGAAAATTAAAATTATAAACTATTGTGAATGAAAGAGTTTTAATGTATCATAGATTGTTCAGGGTGGTAAATGTGAATGTTCTAAGTCCATCGAAAGTTAGATAACTACTTATGTGCAATTACAAAATAAAGAACAGTAGATTTAGTTAGATATGTCATAAAAAATCAGTATTAGGCTCTTTATGTTTATAAACCCCACATTCTATATCTAGCCCCTGATGGATTTTCAAGAAGTGTGTATCAAAATACACCAAACCCACTGTGCTTGCCACGTCTATTGCTGATGACACGTTTCACTCAATCCCAAGTTCATCAAGCTAGACTGGATACAACAAACATAACAGTGGTTGGATCTTTCATTTTATTTCATAAATCGAATCACTCTGAGACTATTTTTCAAATAAATCCACTGTAAACAATTACACAGAAACATATGCCCTCACTTTATAAGTTACCTATGGTAACTACATTTTCTCACCTGGCCAAGTTCTTCGTTCAAATCTGAGCTATTGCACTTAGCATATTCATTTGAACTACTATCATACAACTCAGCATCCCAGGTTAGAAACAAAGAACCAGTAAACTTTACCATTTCTAAAAATAAATAAATAAAAATAACATATAAGCATAAGTATATTTATATATATGGGGGAGGGATTATATATGAAATAAACACACAATCATATATATATATATATATATATATATATATATATATATTCATATTTTTCTAATTTATTAACAATCTCTTCTCAGTTTTATGAAATTAAATTTGCTTGCATGTGTCTATTTCAGCAAGCATTCATAATAAATTCCTACTATTTATAATTAAAAAAGAGACTACTATGTTACACATAGTTAGTCTCACTTTGCGAGGTGAAAAGGGGAACCCTGTATGCTGCAACAAAATGACATTTTAAAGTATTTGAAAGGTGTTATAAAAGATGAATGGTGAAGATAAGCTACAAAAAGAGGGAAACTAAAGAGAAAGCATTATAGCATGCATGTATTAAAAGACAACTGGCTGATATAAGCAGGTAATGGAAAATGCGCTACTTTTATATATTATTGGAATGAAGAAAAAGTTGGCAGAGATGCTGAAAAATAAATATGAAGGTAGAAGAGCAAAAGGCAGACAGACTCACTTGGCTTGATGGTTAGAAAATGGCCTGAAGATGATAAGCTTGAATTAGGCAAGTTGGTGCAACCAGCAATGAATACAGAATAATGAAGAACTCTGGTCGTCGACCCTCAGAAGTAGGAGACCATGACTGATTGATTTACATTTTTCACTCTTGCTTTTATTAATCTGTGATTCAAGTAACAGTAATCTCTAAACTATATTACGTTTAGTAATAAAAAAATATTTCTACAAATACTTTTAGGATATCTAAATAAGCATTAACAGCAAATGAACAAATTTAATATTTACTAAAACTGACTCAAAAGGTACTAAAAGAGGTTTTGTTTTTCAAATAAGACGAAAACAATTTAAATGATATTGTCATGTTAAATTTTTAAACATAAAATTGGCATTAAATAAGCAAAATATGCATAAGCATCTTAGCTACACTTACCAATTGTAACATACAATGAAATTGGAATTATATAGTTGAAAAGAACCACAAAAACTAGAAGATCAGATAATACTCCTTTTGCCTGTAGAAAATAAAACATTTTAGATACTTTTCAGAAATTTAAAAATCCTTGTGTAAACATATTAACCAAAGAATAATTACACTTTCTTCTAAAGCTTTTATTATGAAAGTGAAAACAAGAATACGAACAGTATTAGATAAAAGCTATGAACAGAGGACCACAGCTCTTAGTTATATATACTTATGTCCTGTAAGAAAACAGTATTATACAAAAACATACAAAATATACAAAAATTTTGAGATAAAGAAGAGTATTTTTAATCTTAATGTGAAAAATCACTTTGCACTCAGAACAATAAACACTCTGACTCCATATTTATTCAAAAGCAAGTACTTTGTTTAAAAAATTCGTTTTTTTATGTACAAAAAAACTTGTAATGCCCACAGAAACCTTAATAAATTTTGTGAAGAAATACAGTACATACTGTAAATCACAGTATGGAAACTTTAATGAATACTTTGGAGTTACAAAGTCAGTGTAACCCATTACCTTGTATGGAAAAAAGGTAAGGTATCTTAATATCCACGAGAATCAACAAAGGCAAGTTTTTCATAGATAAAAGTTATGCTCAATGAAGTGAATGTAGGTATTACTACACCATTTCTCCTATCATAATCCTTCAAAACACATTACAGCTAAGTTATTCATGTGCTCAGCTCTATACGTACACTCACCAATATAACTTCCCATTTCAAACTGGGTGCAGAAACTGTCATCACAGCATTAATTTGACAAAGTTGTCAAAATTCCATTGCTAGTGAATGGTCTTTACATCAGACTGATGACGAGCATTATTTTGGTTGATGTATGATTAACACAATAAGAAAAACAACAAACATAATGCATGCTGCACGGTCCATTTAAAGTATTAAATTGAAAAGAGCTGGGAATGTAGCAAGGTATTCTGATAATAGGTAGACATTAGGAATAATGGAATGGAAAATTAGTGTAGGGAAAAAAATCCTAAGGGAAGATAAAAAAAGAGAAAATAGTGAGATGATATACTGGCAGAAGCAGGAACCATATGGGCACGTTATGCTAGGAATAAGAAATACTGGACTGGTCTCATGGACAGTAGCATCCAACAAGGGACAATTGCAGCTTAGATAGATAGAGAGATGGTTAACATGCCCATGCATTTTAAATTAACCACAGGTACCTAAGACATAATATACATACCTGACATGTAGATGTTGTAGCTCTGTGTACTGAATCAACAAGTGACTTCTGATGCTTTCTTAAAAATACCCAAAAATTAATATACGTATCAGCAGCACTTTTTTTGTTTGTAAGTTTTAATGTAAAATCCACACGACCACTGAAAGGTCTCACTCTGTGATATACCTATCATAGCCCATCATTTCAGAGATGACCATACAATAAAATGAACAACATACAAGAAATATAAAAAGAACATTTCTAGATCTACCTGACTGATAATATGCTCAATGAGCAAAACTCAGATGTCCATCTTCAAACTATTAAAACAGGTAACACTGTGTAACACAAATGTTGTCCCTGGAAAGTATGTGTTATTTTTTAATTGTTTTTGCTGTAAAATTATAGAAAATGGCCATTATTCCCTTCAAATGTTGCTTCTGTGACCTGGATAACAAAATTTAGAAATTAACCTATCTTCTGTATAAAAACAGGTATATTTGCACATTTTCATTTACACAAGGTCTGAATAAAACAATATACGAATCAAGATTTACATGTATTTATTCTAAAGTTATACAAAAATGAACAAAAATGTTTAAAAGTGAGTAGTTTTTTGAGATCTGCAACTGTAATGCACATTAATTTCACATATCAGCCCCCAAATATAATCTCCCATCACGTTTTTGCTATACACTTCCAGGTCACAAAAGCATAGACTAAAATGAAAAACACAAGTATTTTCCATTTACTTTAGGCATAAGCAACTGGGAAATAACACTTTCTGCCCATTTACAAGAAAGAGTAAAAATTCTGTCATATAGTGTAATCAAGTATTTGGGAGTGACACGCTAAGTAAATTAAAAGAACACTTAAGACTGAATCCTAGCCATTACCAACACTACCACAAATAAAGAAAAAAACTCCTTCCTGGGACTTTCTTGAAGACCACAGAAAAGCAGCTAAAATGTAAGATTTAAACAAGTTAGTAATTCAGTATCTAGCATTAACCAAATAGCTTAACAACGCAATAACTCATCTTCAGTGGTTTTATAAGTTACTTACCATGACAACACCCCTTCATTGTTTGTTTATTTTTTATCTACTTGGATAACATTGTAAATATGATTACAAATGCAGAAATGCCATAAAGATGAATTAATAACGTGGAAATATTTTACACATTTACAACATTATCCAAATCATTTTGTGATATTGTTTATAACTTACACTTATACTGTCATCTACAGGTAAATACCATGGAATGCCCCTCACTGGATCATTCTGATAAAAGTATTTCATTCCTGTTGCTAAAGTAACTTCTACAGCTAACAGTATCAAGAAAAAAATCAAAAACTTGTTCATTGACCTGGAAAGAAGAAATAAGATTATATATACCACAAAATACTAGTATCAAAACCTCTTCATTATTAAAAAAACAACAAACGTTTTACATTGTAATAATACAAATTACAAATATGCACATTAAAGCTCACAAAGTGAGGATTTCCTTTTTTGAAAAGTATTTAGGTTTGACAAATTCAAGTTAAAATGTATAACTGTATTAACATGAAGTTTAACAAAATGTTGAGACATCTGGAAATTTAAACAACTTAAAATAATTATCGATAATTTTTGTTTTCAATACTATTATATGGTAATCTACCTAAATGGCATTTATTAATCTTATAATTTGTCTATCTTAAACTATGCAATTAAAGCAACTTTTATACCATGTTGTTACAATAAATGTAACACTAATTGTTATAAACTGGTTATTATTCATATCAACATAAATATCTGTGTAAGCAGGACATTTATTTCGTTACATTCACAGTAATGGTGAAACAGTGTGTTTGTGCACCTAACTTGCTGCAGTAGCAAATGAGGAAATTTAACTAGCTAGCAAACTTGTAAAAATGAAGGCATACACAAGAGCCCCTGAAAGTTTCAGAATGAACAGGGGTTGGTAAATTAAAATAAAAATCATTAAGGACAAGCAATCAGACACAAGTCACTTCATAGCATACAGAGCAACCAAAATAGTTCTGAAAGTTATATCACTGAAAAGTTCTTAAACACCAATTCTTAATAATTGAATTGGTCTTCTATGAACAAATTCAATGTGATAAAAAATTCTTAAACATCCACCAAATGTAACTGCAAACAACAATGTAACCATCACCTCTCCATTCCTCATAGTTCACTGACTGATGCTTGATCATTGAACCAGTGGCTTGTTTGTCCAATGTATAAAGCACTGCATTTTTATCAGATTATACAGTGAATGGAAGGTACAGAAGACAGTCATATGTTCAAAGTTGTTTTTTTTCATGTATGTGTGGTACTTTTATATGTATGACACATCTCTTATTTACACATGCAAATGCCTGGAGAATCATTTTATTTTTGTTTTGAAAGTTAATGTGTACCAGGATTTCCTTTAGGTTTTTATAGTATCTGAAAGAAGTAATGGAGGGAGTATACCTCAAAAAAAGATTCAGTGGTGGGGTCTTCAGTAATTATTTTGCAATTGTTTACTATATTATCTTTGACTTTGTTGGTTTAATGGTATGTTAGCACATGTGAAATATGAGAGATGTGTACTTTCTTGATGGGGTTGAGTGTTTCATGATGATGAGAAACCTACTTGAAATAAAAATGTATCTCAGAACAGCTGGAATGGATATTAATACTTTTACTGATAAGGAGAGAACAACATTTCAACCTTCCTAGAAAGAGAGAGTTTGAATGTGACTGCTGATGGACACATGTCCTAGGGACAAGAGTATAAACGGGTATGGGATTGTAGGGGGCGTTGCAGGTGGATGTTAGGTTGTTAATTAGTATAGGTATAAAGGTGTTCCTTTATGTTGGTTTATTATAACTTATAACAAAACACAGCATTCAAGTAAACACCAAATTTATTCATAAACCAGGTACAAAACTAAAGTCCATACTATGTAAAAACTACACTTACAAACACAACACCAACATAATTTATAAAATACAATGCAACAACTGCTACAATTTCTATATTGGAGAAACAAGCAGAACAGAAATAGATTCAAAGAACACAAAAAACACTTTCACAGATTTTTAAAAACTGCAAATCAAATAAACAAAATATAACCAAGATATTAAGTAGGGAAACAAAGATAAATAAAGGCAAAATCAAAGAAGCCCCACTTAAAATGCAAGCAAAATTAAACCATAATAAAGGAATACCTTTATACCTATACTAATTAATAACCCAACATCCACCTGCAACGCCCCTTACAGTTCCATAGCGATTTATACTCTCATCCCTAGAATGTGTCTGTTAACAGTCACATACAAACACTCTCTTTCTTAATCTGAAGATGACCTAGGAAGGTCGAAACACTGTTCCTCCTTATCAATAAAAGTGTTAATACCCATACCAGCTGTTCTGAGATACATGCAGGGTTCACTGTTTGCTCCTGGGTACATGAATGCTTTTAAAGGAACAATTTTTTTTCCCTATAGATTCTCACTTCCTTCACATTTTTTTCAAATTTTTATTCAAATCTGTTTTATGTTTTCTTAACTTGTAATATTTATGTAGAAGTTGTAATATAACAGAGAAATTTCATTCTAAACATTCAAAATACAATGCACACAATATTTTAAATTCTGCACATCCATCTTCTTTTATAAGCTGTATAATCTGATGAAGAGCACTAGCTCAAACCATTATCCTTTAAAATACAAATATAAAAAAATGGTGATTGTTTAACCTATTTTTATGTTCAGTATATCTGTTGTCAAGAAGGTTAACAAAACACTACAAATTTAAAAGTAATCACACAAGAAAGAAAAAAACAGGTTTCATTAAAAATAAATTATTCATCTTAGATGATTTAGCATCCCCAAGTTGTATAATTTATTTTTGTTAAAAAACTAATCTTAGCATATTATATATTTAGATTTTTTTCTCTTCTTAATACAGAAACTGGTTCAAAATATCAGCAAGCTTCTTCATTTCATTTTCTGCTGAGTTTAGTCAGTTGCTTTTGAGTTTACAACAATCCATGCCAATACAGTTCACTTCTCAGGACTCCCCCAGTGGCACAATAATAATTTTTTAGACTTACAATGATAAAAACCAGGTTCTGATATCCATGATGGGCAGAGCAGAGATAACCAACTGCATAGCTTTGTACTTAATAACAATGAACATAACTTCTCAGGATTCAGAGAGATTGAAAAATATAACTTACAATTCTTTTGAGCCTTCCACAATAGGATTGGTATAATAAACAAGTTCATATACACATTTGTATATGTTAAGCGCTTATACCATAACCTTTGATGCATTGAGTTTGAATTATAATCCATAATTTTATACCAAACTTACTGAAATAAATTCATAAAACAGTAGTTTAAAAAATTTCTGAATGGAAGTCAACAAATTTGATGACATGGACTTTTATTCCCGACCTGTTGCAAATGGTTTAATTCAAAATTTATAGGAATACCTCATTTTGCAGATTAAGTCAATCTCTTCTCTGCTTAAAATATCTGATATACATTCCTGTTTATGGCATAAATAGGCAAATTTCCTAATATACAATACTTCTAAAACTTAAATGATTTAACAAACAACATTCATAATCACATTAATACCTTACCTTTCTACAGTGGAAAATTTGTTGTATGTAAGGTTAAGGTTCAATGAAAGTTTTGTCTCAGGACCAGAATATACACAACATCCTGTAACATGTCAACACAAGAATAATTTAACGACAACAAAAAAGTTAAATTTGAAGACCAACTGTTACAACTAAAATCAAATTTTATGAATAAAATATTGTAAAATATTACTAATAAAATATTATGCAAAATTCCAGGTTTTGAAAAGTTCTCCTTATTTTGAACAAGTGTTAAAATTTGTGAATTACAGATATAAATTATTAAACTAATAAGATGCACAATATTATAACATAAAAGAAACACTAGTTAAGAAGACTGGCGTCATAGCAGTCTACACGAAAATACAGAAAAGTATTTGAGTTATGGCACTTCTCTTACAATTAGTGAAAGAAAAAAATAAAATATTCTTCATCACCACAATAACACAAATAGATGAGAAATTATCACATAAAGAGGCACATCCTTACCATATATAAAGTTTGTGTTTTTAAGTCTTGCTCCCTTCAACAACAAATTTACTGGCCCTAAAGAACTAAATAAAAAAACAAAAAAATAAAAAATATAAATGCAATAAATAATTTAATTTTTTTTATAAATACATGACTTTACTTCTATAAGACATCTGCTTAAAAAGAATGGTGAAGAAAAAAATTCGTTTTTCAACAGTAACATAAAAAGTAAAATTTAACTAAGATCACCATGACTATTTCTGGCACACTACGAACCAAACTAGTATTGGAAATATCATTTATATATTTTGGCAAAAGTGGAAAAAGTTACTGGTTTAGTTAATGATGCTTCAAGAGGATTTTAAGCATCAACAGTGCTACTGATGAACAGTTCAAAACCTACCCAGAGCAGAACATCTAAAACCAGTCAACTTCTCCACATTTTAATAAACTAAAATCTTGTTATTCTAGAATCAGTGAAACATTTTGATAACCACACAAACTAGGTGATCAACAAAACATTGAAGCATAAAAGAAATACACAGTTACTTGATGTAACATATAATTCATTAGTTATATCAAAAGGGAGACAGGTTTTTAGAAACCATTTGGAACAGTTTTTTTCAGGAAACATAATAGAATAAATTCTACTTTAGATTTGTTGTTAACTTCTAATACAGAAAAAGTAGTTGAGGGGTGGAGGTTGAGAATGGAACAAGAATTAAGTTTGATATTTTACTGTATATGGAAATCTGGAATGATGTTTAGGCAATAAATGTTAAAAGAAGCAAATTGTGAAGGGATGCAACAAGAATTATCCAATGTGAAATGGACAACTAGAGATGATAAACAAATGTAGAAAAGTGAAAAATTAAATGTTTAAGTATTCAAAACAGAAATGTTACAAAAAAATGGTGGCTGCAAGTAAAAAATCCATGTTGGCTAACAAAGAGTATGAGAGATAAAGTGAAAGAAAATTATTATAAATTTAAGAAGTTTGAACTGACAGCTGTGGTAAAAGATTTAAAAGATTACAACAGATAAAAAGAGCGAGTCAAATGGGATATTACAAAATCAAAGAGAATTTATGAAAAAAATTTTGGCTCAAAATGTAAAAATTAATAGTGAGGATTTCATTAAATACAGCAATATGTTGGGAATGGATATAGGATCTATGAGCAATGATACAGAAAGGCTTGTTTATGATGATTATGAGATGGCTAGAATATTAAATTATACTTTTTCTTCAATTTCTACTAATGAAGATTCAAACAAAATTCCTCATCCTAAACTAGAGTCTGCAAACATTTAAGAGTATCTAACAGAACCAAACATCTATTTAAACACAGACACTCATCCATTCCTTAACATTCTGAAAACAAAAATCACAATATTTCTTTCAACAATTTCTTTACTATTACCACAGACTCTTCAGACCTTGACCTCTACATTAAAGAAAGAAAACTCGCAGCTAAAGACTGTCTGACCCACAAAGTTTATCAGATTTAAAATACAACTGTTTTAAATTTTCCCACTTAGCTGTTTTATTATATATCTATCTATCCAGATTACTCATTGTTTTATTTGCCCATTTACTGCTTTCTTTAATGGATGGTTGGTTGTTTTGGTATTTTATAGTGCAAAGCAACTAGGTTATCTGCCCCAAACATCTGGTAAAAAGTTAAAGTGAAATCATTAAAATTCATAAAAAGAAGTTAGATAAAAAAAAAAAAAAGAGAGTAATTTTTGAATTAAAAAGATAAACAGCATTAAATCCAATTTCTACATCTGGTCTACAGCAGTAAGAGAATAACTACAGTTATACAAGTTGTAAAGGACTTTCTGTGACCCAATTGTAATTATTATAACTCACCAGGATGACTCACAAGTACATTTAAAAATCAGCTTTAGTCACCTGAAGTTGGCCTTTCCAGTCATGGTTTTGAGTTATTTGACATTATGACCATTTTATTATTTGAAATCACGCTAGATGTACTTTAATTCTTAAAAGAGAATAACATTAAAAAAAAGATAATTTATAAATTAAAAACTTAAACAGCATTAAAAAGATTAATGGCCTTTAAAAACATTTATAAGGTGGACAGTGTCACCATCACCAATAACACTACTAACGTTATGGATAAACCTTGAGACAAAACATATTTAAAACAGTGCTGTTGTTGAGAATCATAACAACAGCAAAACAGTAAAATGTGGCTTATTGTGACCTGAGTGTTACACAGACAGCACATTGGTGCATCAGTCCCAGATAAAAGAAAACGATGAGTTAAAAAATTGTGACGAATGCGTTGTCAAATAAGGACAACTTCCTTTTTCCGATTTTTAAAGATGCCCAAAGCACAATAGAGGGTTTTATTTGGAAAAGCTTGTTTTCACGTTGCTCACTCCAAGTTGAATACCAATTAGAACAGAGCCAAGCCTTGAATTAAGATACATAGTCCATGTATGGAACAGGCACAGCAGTAAAAGTGCCAGAGCAGACAGATTTCTGCAGTGTCACTGAACCTGTTTCCTGCCAGATCCAGTTAAAACAATCAGAAAAATACCAAGAGAAGCAGGAGATAGATGGAGCAGCATCTCATATGGACATCATCAGATCCAACCAATCTATTGCCAGACTGATGAAGGTCAAGTTTGAGTTCCACCAGCAATTACAGTCATTGAGACAATCAGCTCAAAAAGAAAGAGGTAACCACTCTACCCGAGTCTTGATAGCTAAAAAGGTGGAGGATGAAGCAGAAGTGCTAGATTCCTGGCAAAAGCTTTTACCTAGATATCAGCTTCTTCTTGGCCATCACAGAGCAAGATTGAGAGGGAGACAGAATTATATTGCCCACTGACTTTTTGAATCTTGTTACATATGACTTTGGAACTGGTGATAAAAGATATGCTGGTTGTGAACTTAATACAAGATTCTTTCTGGCTTTAACGTCTTGCCCACTGAGAATGTGCACTGGCCTGCTAGAAAGCAATGCAATTCGAGTGTGTGGAATACCTATGAAAAGTATCCCAGGCCTTTTATTGAGCCTTCCACGCCATGTGACAGGCAGGATTCCACCATGAATGAGGATGTCATGGAAAACGTATTGAGGTTTTGTGAATACATTGAGCTATTGCCTGTATAATACAGTCAGTTACTGCTGCCACGCTGTCGACTATTGATGGCTTGCAAACGATGATAGGATCAAGTTCTGCAAGAGCAATGAAAGAGGGCAAGTTGGCTGGATCCAACTTCCACTGGGACATGTGGATCAGATGGCATCAACCACAGCCAGTTTTTCTCAAAATTATAGGAAAATGATCACTGCCTTGTGGATTAGTGTCAACCCTCCAAGAAAAGTGGGAGAATAATGAAGGGGAGCAAAGTGAGAGATCAACCGCAGTAAAGGATTAACTAGATGTATGAAAATAAGTATAAGAACCAGTACTGAAAAAAGAAAGGTTGAGATTGGAGAGCAAACGCTTTACAGAGTGACCCCTCCCATCTATATCAGTACCTTCCCAGAGGAGATTATGTCCATTAAAGTCTCCCAAGATTAAAAATGGAGATGACAACTGTTCAAAAAGAGCATCAAGGTCTGATTGATCATAGATCTCTTCAGGAAGCAGGCAAAGAGAACAAACAGTGATGGTACAACCAGAGGAAACATGGATGGCTACAGCCTTCAAGTGTGTGTCGAGTAGCACATGCTAATCAACCATCAGTGCCACCCCTCCATGCACTCGTCCATCACACAGCTTGTCATTTCTATAGAAAGAAAACTGCCAAAAGGTGACTATATTGGCAGATTTTGGAAATGTTTTCTGTAAGGAAAGATATACAGAATGATAGAAACAATCAGTGCTTTGATGTAATCCAGATTCGAATATATATACCCAAATGCCAGCATCAGATACAATGTCCACAACACCTGTTGAGAACATCCAACACTGGTAGTTGGTTGATCCTAGCTCAAGTGGGCCAGCTGATTGACCTTGGGGAGCACCCAAAGGCTAACAACCTACAGAAATTCAAGGCCAAAGTGGTGTGTTAGGATTGGACCCCTCAACCACCAGAATCCTCCCCTCCCCTTCATGGGTCACCACACAGGGCAAATACGTGGGTGGATGTTTAGATCCCAGAAGAGGTAAACTGAAAGAACAGTACCTCCCTGGGAGGTCCCCTTATCACATAGAGGAATCCACACCAAAAAGGCCTTCCTTAATAACTAAGTACACTAGTGATTATGTTATTATGATTTTAGTTTATAATCATCTTTGTAACACAGTTTTCACATCTTGCTGAAAATGGAATAAATTATTCTGAAACATTCTAATTTTGTAAATAAAATGTTATGTTTTATCAACTGTCTTCATCTTCATTATTAGACTTTGGCTTCCCTACCATGAATCCATTGATAGTGAGAAAGTTCTAGAAGATTGACAGTTAGAAAATGTTATTCCTCCTTTTAAAGAGATAATAAAACTGCCCCTCTAATTATAGGCCCATTAATCTTAACACCAGTGATGAGAAAGGGTTCTGAAAGTCTCATAAAAAAATTGTTTACAAAGTCATTAAAGAAAACGTAATAAAAGTATAAACTTCTGTTGAGTAGCCAATAGTTTTATTGGGGAGAAATAATGATTTACTAACTTTCAATAGTCTTTGAAGAGTTTAATGTTTTAAAGATGTGAAATTGGTACATCTGGATTTTCAGTAAACATCTGGCAAGGTGCCATATTAAAAGCTTGTTAAAAATTATATTTGTAAGAGTGAGGAATAAGTTGGTATAGAAAAGTGGTCAATAAAGTATCAACATTTGCAGATGATAAAGTTTTTGGTATTGCTAGACATGAAGAAATAATTTGTGGAGTTGGATGAAAAATTCCACAAAGCTTTTAATTATAATAAATGCAAGGTAATGCACATGAGTTTATTATAATTTGAATATAAGTATAAAATTGTGAGAATAACATTAACAGCATTATTACTGAAAAAAGGATCTTGGTGTTCTTGTTCATCAATCTTTTAAACCATCCAAAAAATTTGTCACTGCTAGTAGAACAGCAAATAGGATTTTTTGCTGTACCTACACAAATACTGGATACAAGTTTAAAGAGTTTATAACATAATTGTATAGGTCACTGATTAGAACCACATTTAGAAGCACTGTTTTTGGTCTGGGGCACCCTTTGGTAGTAAGGATGCCAAACTGATGTAGAGAATGACTACTACAATGACACATGGGATGAAAATGTTGTCATATGAGGACAGGTTATTATCTCTAAAATTGATTTATTTTGAAATAAAAACAATAAAAGAGGACCTGATTGAGAATAGTTAAACCTATATATATATGTATAAATTTGGCAATACGAGTAATTTTTAACTAAGACAGTTTTAATTTGATTCAGTATGAGCGATATCTCAGCAATTAGAAAAGACAGAAGGTTCTTATTTTATATTCTAGCTTTTCAGTATTGGTAATTTAAGTTCCTAATTAGTATAAAACTATAGGCTATATTTCGACATCACAAATACCTAATTTCAACCAGTGTTACAATCAACGTGCTACATGACACAGAAAAACTGATGTTTGGGTGTGTTTTTTATTACTTTAATAAAATAATGTATTACATAAAAGCTTGAAAAATAAGTTCAATAAAACTTTAAATATGAGTCATCAAATGCAATGACATGGATTTTGACCGATGATCCATCAGGAAAGTGTTAATATCTACATCAAGAATGTTGATACTGAATAACCTAATAATTTTTAACTTAAAGCTAGACATTAAAATAAATTACTGATATCTGGTAATGTAAAAATTACTTTTTTTTAGCTTAACTACAGCTCAAGTGAAATTTAATCTTAAAACATTAAAATTCTGAACTGATGAAAATGAAATTTACATGTGGAAAAAATAACATAATATTACAACCCAAGCCATATTTGGTTCAGATTTACATGCAAGTGTGAGTGTGATTTAAATGGAAAAGCTGAAAAAAGCATTATGTTTAGAACTCAATATGTTAAACTGCCTTTCATTCAGCTTAGAAATTAATATACTAAAAAGTACTACTGATAAAATTCTATATTGCTCGTAAAAGAACTGTTAAGCAGTAAATGTTGTATGTCGATGATAATGTCATAATAATGAACACAAAACAAACAAAAACACTCCTTATGACACTCATTGTAGCTAAAGCAGAAACTATAAACCAAAATATGATTATCTCAAAAAAAAATGTTAAAAAATTGTGGCCTGCGAGAAATAGAATAACTTTTTTTTCCTCATTTGTTATTATTTCAATCAAAAGCACAAATAAAATTAACTAAAAGTAATATTATACATAAAATCACAACATATAAATGTATATATGTGTTACATTCCTTCTTAACTAATTTACCTTGTACTAATAAGGGAAACACAGGCTTTAAAAAAAAATCAGTACCATCTGTTAAAGAACTTTTCTTTCTGTATTTCCACAAAAATATACAAATGAAAACCTAAACCTAATCTTCCTGACAATGGATTATGTTTAAATATTACAATCTGAAACTTAAGGACAGAACCTTTCATATTTTCATGTATGCTAACATTAAAAGCATTTATTGTTAATCAGTAGTGGCAAGCAAATAAGAAACAACTGAATGAATCTAAGTATTAGATTATGGAAATCATGTGATTCACATCTTTCTATATTTTTTTCTTTTTGTTCATTTGCTTGTTGGAGATTTTGAAAAGTTGCACAAGGGCTATCTAAAGTAACTGACTCTAATTTTAAAGTAACATGCTAGGAAGAAGGAAGCTAGTCAACAGTGCTCATTACTCATTATTATTAAACCATATAATGAGATTTGACTGTCACTCTTATAATGCACCTGATATTTTTTGTTGTTAATGGAACAGAAGCTAAGCTCTACAACTTTCAACTGATTGCTTGGCCACAATTAGCCACCTTCTATGGTACATACAAGATTCAACTTGCATAATCACAATCTTAAAATCAACTTGATTATTTCACCAGACCTGTTAACATGAAAAGCTAAACCACTAAGCTCTTTTTTATGATTGTTGTTTCATAAAAACATACACACATTACATTTACTGCTAAAATGCATCCTTTAAATAGATCGTAATAAGTTTAAAATAAAGCAGATATAATAAATAGAAGTTCAAAAATTCCTATTCATGACAAAAGTTACTCTATACACATTTCACTATTACATAACGAACAATTTTCATTCCAAATCAAAAACAATCAGTGCAAAAATATTTAGAAATCCTAACCCAACACTAGTTTCTTGTATATTTTTGTAGCATGTCATTCTTCCAATAAATGTATAAAGGTTTGCTGTTGGTTCTTCACACTCTATGGAAGCACAAAAGCTGCTGAAACTCTCGGCCGTCTGGTAATCTCGAGTTTCGGGAAGACACTCGTGAACCTGGATTGAAAACAGTGATAAAAAATAATGCAGTGTTTGCAGAACCTTACTCTATTAAAATTATATTCATTTAAAATAAATCACTTCCTCATATCTATAGTTCATTTGGTTTTTAGAATATAGCATCACTAAGGTTCTTCCATCATAGAACATATTTTTAATCTATGAATACTTACAGCATTAAGCAAAAATAAGCACCCGCCTTTTCAACAAACACAATCTTGATTCTTCATGAATAAGTTAAACCATAAAATAATCTTCTCACTATTATGAATAAGGACAGAAAGTTACTTGTTTGAAAGATTAACATAAAATACTGGCTGTTCAGTGTTTATAAATTTTAGATTGTGACACTCATAAATACTCCTTACACATCAATGTATCATTAACACTCTGGTAATTAGACAACTAAGTTAGGTCGTTACACACAAAATGAAAAATTTACAAAATGACAAACACAGCTTCATGTGAATACAATTAAGTTAAATATGTTATTGTACCCTACCCATACTTCAAACATGATTTTAACAGAATAAAACAAAGTATGTTTCCCATGTTATAAGAGCTCTTTCTGAGCAATAAGCAAATTTGTAATTGTAAAAATAGTACATATTAAGTGTACCTTTTTAATCTAAACTTTTCTACTTTTATACTGAAGTAAATTTTCTCAATTTTCAACCATGATATGTTTCTCTTTTTACATAAAGGCCTATGAGTTATACGTATATAAAAAAACTTTCTGAGCGATAGAAAAATAGTTTAACAGCCACATTTACTTTGAGATTGGTTTCTCCATCAAGGTTAGCTGTTGTGATGTAACAAACTCCTTCTGTGTTGCTAGAAGATAGCATTACAAGGTCACAAGGAAACTCCTCATCAGATTTCACCTTAACAATATCTCCTACCTAATTAAAGACACATTCATGTGATCACATTATGAAATGTGCACAATAAAATCATAAGAAAAAACAACTGTTCTGATTAACTGAATTTTGGGATTTTTAAACCATATGAAATAATCGCCATCAAAGAACCAAATTACACCTAAAATGATATCCATGTTAAAACATTATTTGTAGAGTTACACATCTGGTTAGGCTTAACCAAAATATGTATAAATTTAAATAAAAAGCTCTTCTTGCATTTTGAACATTTCCCTTTGCCCCCTTTGTTCACACTGTCATTTTACTTGTATATTTCAATTTCACTGTAAACAGTAATTGCTTTGCAAATTTTCCAGTTTTAACATAAACACAGCTAAGAGGAATAATAATTTCTTGTAAGTAGTGTGTTGGTATGAATAACTTTTACCAATGTGCATCTGTTCTTTAAAACTCAAATAAACATCAATTTTAGCATACTGTAAGAATACTGTTATAGTTTTCACACAGTTTCATCATAATGTAAGGGTATGTATGTAGCTACATACAATTGCAATAAAGTGCAACAGTTTGTTAGTCGTTTATATATGCTATTTCAACATGACATGTGAATATGTTAATAATTTATACACACAATTTCAACATATTGTAAGAGTACAGTTGAAGTCTAAACACAGTATCAATATGCTGAAAAGGTAAGTTTATAGTTTACACACACAATTTGAATATGTAGGAATATATTTATAAGTTTATGCAGACACTTTCAATATGTTGTACTGCTTTAGGATTATTCGTAAATATAAAATACACAAACTACTTCAACATGCTATAGAACCACATTTATACGCTACACATAAATAACGCTACTTGCTTTGTTACTTCATGCAGTGCCATCTTAAGACACAAGTTATACATCAGAGACCCTCATCCAAAATGTAATTAATTCAAGTATTGCACTACACTGTGTTTGTCTCTGCTTTTTGAGCTGAATTGGTAGGAAGACAATTTCTGTTTCATACTTACACAAAGATGAAAGCTACTGGTTTTGTAGATTTCTATGGCTTACTATTTTTTAAAGTATCTATCATTCTTGCTTATTATACTCAATAAAATCTCATGTTTTTTACATCTTAAGCTTTTGAAACTGTATGTGTATGTTCTTATTATTTGACTTATGTACATCAGTTAGCAGCCACACATTCACCATTTTTTTCCCTCTCATAATATTCATTTTTGTTTGCAAAATTTCATCTTTTATGAAATAGCATTATTTTTATGATTACCCCATTATATTATTATAATGAATAAGTGGACTTAACAGACTGGTGTTGCAAACTTAAATTAAGCTTTGAAAAAAAAAAAAACAGCTTAATTATCAAAACTAGCAGAAATGCCTCATATGTAGTACATGGTAATATTCATACTTCCTTATATAAAAAAGAAAAGAAAAAAAAAGAACATTTTCCAAAAGAGGATTTTCCTGGGAAGAACTTCACATGAAAAATGTTTGGACTGTGCTCAGATAAATTGTAATGATTTTATGTATTAAAAGTGTTACCCTTTACAGAAAAAAAAACTCCATTTTTTAGTACAATATTTACAAATTACATCAATAACGATGTAATCAAACCCTCATGTACAGTCCTAGTGAATGTCACGTTTGTGTTGTAAGGAGAATACTTTAATTTAAAATTACATTTTGTGGTAAACAAATTGTTGTTGCACATACCATAATTATTTTTATAACTGTCTAATTCATGACCAACCAAAGTTTGAGATCTTTTATGAATTTTTTTTTGTGATGCCATTCAGTAGATATTGCCACTTTGTATGTATTTCATTCATACGCATAAACAAATATATATACATATCATGTCCATTGTAGTAGGAATGATTAATTTCTTTAAGTTGTTACGTTTTTTTTTTATGTTTTATGTTTATCGTAGACTAAACGCAACAGAAAGACACAGATAACAGCTTGTATAATTTATTACACTAAACTATTAACAGATATAACAGATACAACATAAATTATATAATAACAATGACAGATATTAAGTTTAAACCTTCAAAATTAATTACAATACAAAATGGTACTGGCCTGTATCTAATAATATGTCCTAGAATGAAAGTCTCAAATTCCAGTCTAGGGCGTGAATTTGGTCCCACGAAGAAATTCCGAAGTTTAAATGAAGAAGTTCAGAAACAATTCACAGTTCAATAAATTCGACAAAGTTCTTTTCATGATGCCTCCAATGAACGTCACAAACTTGTCGCCTACGATTTTTCCAATCTCCCGTAAATAGTTCCACACGTGTTGACTTTCAGTATAACCACTAATTCAAATGAATTGTAGAGATTGACGAAGTAAAATCACAGCTTCCGTAGATCTAACTTCAGTCACAAATCACAGCAAACACTTAAACTTTCTCAAACGAATGACTGACTCTTCTTTACTTCGAATAAAAACTAATGTCTAACTCCTTTCTCTTTCTTATTGCTATCTTTTTATACCAGTAGGCCTACTTCTTGAACAATCGCGAAACTTCCATAGAACTCCAGAGCAATCCACGCATGTCCGTTCTTGCACGAGACACAATGTCTAGACATGAGGCCGCCAACATTTCATTTACATACATATGATTGGTCTACTTAATTCTAGAAAATTCTAAATGTTATTTTAAATGAATAACAACATATTTTATTGTTTAAACTTTAAAACAATAATATAAATAATAGAAATGAAAATCCAAACACAACACTAAATGTTGTCGTTTACAAAATATTTACACGACATTTACATAACAAAGTACAAAACACTTTACAGTCGAACCCATTATCATCTTCTGCATCTGTGAGATCAACACGTTTTATATCCAGTAAAAAAGATAATGATGACAACATTATTGCTTCATCATCTACTGAAGGTGCAAATCATTATCATTACAAGGTAATATAAGATGCACCACAGTTGACAACTGAAAAAAGTGCTTCAGTTGAAGCAAAACATGACACTGAAAATCTCTGCAAGGAGATGAACAAATTTGAAGTTGTTTTCTTACCTGCTTTAATGAAAAATTTAAAATTTTGAAAAAAGGAAATTTAAACTTATCTCTTGTTGTCTATATTCTTCAGTCATTATTGTTGTATATTCAGAATTTAAGAAGTCAGTCTGAAGAACAAGAATGCAAAGAAAAAACAAAACTGCTTACAGTGATTACAGTGACTACAGTGACATTAATAAATGTCCCCCCTAAAAAAAGGAATTTTAAATTCAAGGTTAAAAATTACCATCCACTAACTTCAAATAAAAAAGTACAAAATGAAGCATATAAAGAAATCAGTAATCATTTTTAGTTCTTCTGAAAACTTAGCACTCCTACGAAAATTGGGGCTTAATAGGTCCCAGAGCAACTTGAAAGGTTATTAATATTTGGCTAATAATTTTGTATTTAAATGAAATTGCCATTAACTGACCCTATCCCTTTATATTTTAAGGAGCAATAATATTTTGACTTTTCAGACATTTGCAAAATAATATTTAAATTTTTTTTCAAAACATCCACTAAGGGTATCACTTCAGTGGATGTAAATATTTTTTTCGTAGGAGTGTTAATGATATTTGAAACTAAAGAGAATTATGAAAGGCTAACCCGAATTTACAACATATATTGGGAGAAAGAAGAAATTATTTCTAAGTATCACAAATTCAAATATTACATATCAAAGGAAAAATAATCAATTCATTTTCCAGTGCTTATGCAACATTAAAATTACTTTAGGAATATTTCTATAATGATGGTCAAAAACTGCAAAGGTGAAAATCATTGAGAATAAGCTTCACAGTGGTATGCTTCAACTGAAACAGAACACTCTTGCTTTGATATCAATCAAATCAGATATGCTTTGTGAACTCAGTTCTGATTATGGTTTTTGTGACCTTGGTTATGTAATACAAGTTCAAATATCCTAAAACTGAGTTAATTGTAATTTATATTTTGAAGTTAAATAAATGACAACATGTATACAATTGATTATACTTATCAACAAGATTTATAAAGACAGTTTCTTTTTTTGCTACACATATATTTTAATGTGCAAACAATAATACAATTTATAATAATGATTGTTAAAAACAATGACATACATGCAAATGTTTTACAAACTTGCAAACAATAGAATCTTCTTTCTGGTCTGAAACTTCTTTAATGTCTTTATTGAGGGTCCACAATGAGCAAATTAATTTTGAGTTGATGGAACTACAATTTTCCTAACAGGGAAGCTAGCTGGCCCTGCTTTCTAGTCAAGTTTTGTTCCACCTAAGTTACATAATGTCATTCATAAAAATACTGTCTAATGTGAAACTGAAGTTAAATGGTTTGTAGTGTTTAAAATTTATAAGCAATTCCAGTCAAATATCTGAATTTCCTGATTAATTAATGTTAATCACCCTTACAACTTTGGATTTAGGTGTATAGTATATCAACAAAAGCAAACCAATAATATGTAATCTCTTGACATGTCTTGTTAATTACATTTATAGATCTAAAGAGAGGAGGTTCAAGGAACTTCAGCATTAACAATATAGACTATACATCAGTTTACATAAACACATTGTTGATTGTTACATTCAAGAATCTTCTACAACTTTACTGAATAGGTGGGAATTTTGCAGTACAGTTTTAACAGTAAAAGTTATGTGCATTTCTAAATATAAATTTAAATTAGCATTAATATTAAAATAGATGTATAATTATAAATCCATTACACTTTATAAATGAAAGAACAAGAAAAAGACATATATAAAACTGTAAATAAATAAAATGTTTGTGTTTACATTTTGTAGTTTCTAACATATGTAGAAATTGAATAAAACTTTTGAATGTTCAATAACAGCATGTTTTAAAGTCTGTACTTGTATTTTTTTTAAACGTGACCATTGTGCATGGGGCTTAAATTCACACTTAGCCCAGAGCTCTAATTTTCTTGGGATGGCACTCACTTCATCCACTTACGTGAAGAGTATTTGTTACTGTGTTTGTGTTAGCTTAAACATTACCCATAGTTTAGAAACATAATAAAAATGTACGGATATAGAGCAAAAACACGAACAACATCTTAGTAAAATCAAGAGAACTTCCAACAAAAATTAGAGACATATAACATTCAATGTATCTACCTGGATGTTTTGAGATTTAGTCCTGGTTATTTTTCCATTCTTGATAACTCGAACATGCATGTGATTTACTATGCGATCAGCTTTGTGCCTCAACCAGTCTTCATAGCCTTGTTTAACAGCAGTAATAGTAACCACAAATACCAGTGGAGCTAGACTGGTAAGTGGGCTGACAGGACTGTTTATACTTAGCTGTACAAGAAACAAAGCATATATTATTACAACTTAGTTGGGAACAAACCTAAGAAGAGATACACACATTGATGTAGAACTGGCATTCTCTGCATAGTTAGAGCAAACCAAACCCAACCATCATCAACAAATTGTTTATATTTCAAATTATTATATCCATTTACTTTAAAATGTATGAGTGTTAAGTCCAGTGACAGGATTCAACCAGTTCTTAAAATTTCACAAGTTTGCCAAAGAGGGTCGTACTGGCTCTTAGCCCTCTCATGCTAGATGTACAATGTATTGACTGTCACCATGGGGATTCTTGCAATGCAAAGTTGTGCAATAACACAATTATAAATAAGTACAATAATGTTTGAGGCTGGGTTTGCATAAGCTTCTACAAGTGACAGATCAGATGTCTATCATACTTTGAGCAGACAGAGAATAAAAAGGTGATTTTGAAAAATGAAGCAGTCTATGTAGACATCTCTGCCATTAACTCTAAACTGTGAGGTTTAATTTTATTTTGTAGGTTTTACTATTCTAGAGCAAAACTAAAAGTTCATGGATGGAAGATTTAGCCTGAATTGATGTTTTTGTTGTCAATTGTTTCATTACTGGTTGGTTAATACTGCTACCCTTCACATTTTTAAAGCAAAATTGTGTCAGTTAAACATTAAATTTATTTAAGCATGGACAAGTTCTTTTAATATGCATATTACCAAAAATGTTAAACATAGTACCCAATGGCATCTGACCATCCAAGGGAATAAAATACATCTCATGTGTTTACTTGAGATACTGAATCTACCTTTGCTCGTATTTTCATTCTGACAGGATATAAAATTTGGATACTGGGCTTAGTAGGCTAGTACTCACACAGAAAAACTATTCCAATAATAGACATAAACATGAACCATAATGTCACAGTACTACATCTGTGTTATAATTTTATGGCTTGTTAAAACTATATTTCACTATATTTATGCTTGTTGACATATACTTAAGTAAAATTCCTTATGTAAGCAGAACAGTCACCTGAAAACAATATTTGCAAAAACAGTTAGTCATTAAATTAATTTTCTAGGTTTATATGTCATTACAATGAAAATTTATAAAAATAATTAGAAAATAATTCTATATTTTTACCCCTTGTGGTGAAAGTTTAATGAGAAATTATATTAATACATTTATTTTTGAATAAAGGAATTTTGGCATTTCAGGCTTCATCCCCTAAAATGAAGCAGCAACATGATATTATGGAGTTTGTAAGAAAAACCCCAAGAACTGAAACTTCAAAGCAACATCCAATTGAGCATCTAACACCAGCAATTTCAAGAAGTGATGAAACTTTCACTTCAACTGTGCAAACTAGAGATGATGAAGATCCAGCAACTGCTCTTCCAGATTGCTGAAGTGTGAAGCAGGCCGAGGAGTTCAAGAAAAATATGGTTTGGTTGTTTGAAGAAAGAAAATTGGTTGTGATAACTGTGCCAAATTTGATTCCATAAACATGAAGGGAATTCACATATCAATAGAATGGAGAAGCTACAGTGTTAAAGCAAACATTTCTTAGAAAAAAAACTGAACATTTTTCATCAAATTGAAAGATTGTCCAGATGATGTAATTACCAAATGCTTGGATAAAATAAACCAAAAATATGTCAGCTCTACATGTAAATTTTTTAATACAATCTACAGTGTAGCAAAACAAAGCAGGCCATTTTCTGACATTGAAGATGAGATTGAACCACAAATAAAAAATAGACTGGACATGAGAGTGGGACTCCATTCTGGGAAAAATGCTGTTAAAATAGTTTACCACACTGCAGAGGAAATTAAAACAACTGAACAAAATTTAAAACTCTGTATTTCATTGATGAAGCTTCAACCATATCTAGCAAACCAGTGATCATAATTTTTGTAAAAATTGAAGATTGTTATCTGTCATCAATAATCTGTTCTTGATTCGATAGAGTTGAAAGGGCAGGATGCTGGAACTATATACATTCATCTATTAAAAAGTCTGCAAGGTGCAGGATTTGATAGTGGATATTTGAAAAATAATTTGGTTGCATTCTATTCAGATGTAATGCTTCAATGCTCACCTGACTTGCTTTCAACTTAAAAATGATTTTCCTGGCATCGTAATTTGGCATTGCTTAAATCACCACTTGCAACTGGTTTTAGATTATTCTATCACTGATATAAAATAAGTGAATCAATTCAAAGTGTTCATAGATAAAATCTACACAATGTTACCAGTCAAACAAAAAAAAATGGAACTTTCCAACATTTTATAAGAAATTGGACTAGAAATTCTGATGATTGGTAAAGTTTTGGGACCAAGATGGGCTGCTTTAAGCCTAAGATTAACACTTACTGTATGGTGTGCTTATCCAGCACTATACAAATATTTTTCTACTGAGAAAACATATTCAGGAATAGCTAGCCATCTTTGCAACAAATTCTTCCTGGAGGATTTAGCAATAATGATAGATATACTACAAGAAATTTCTTCACTTCCTAATGCCTTCAATCCAGAAATTTGAATTTACCAAGAGCTGAAAAAGTAATAAAAAATGCCATTAAGGCATTTGAAAATAGAGGAACCTTTAAAAAGAAAATTAAGTTTACTGACAACCAAAGATATTAGGCCTTCCTCATCAAAAAACTACTGGAATCAATAATAAAAAATATGATTGATGGATTATGATCCATTTAAATCAAAATATAATGTACAAGAAAATGACAATAAAATAAACGAACAGGTAAACATACTTGAACCAGATTCTTCGATTACTGATAAAGATGTCCCTTGGAAAGCCTCTGAAGAATAATTGTATGAATTCAGTGAGCTCTTTCATCCTGAAATGAGCATTAATAAGTTCTGTGACTATGTGGAAAATGTCCTACAAAACTGCCATAATCATGAAATTCCAAGAACTGTGCAATAGGCTATAAATATCATCAATACTGTTGCTCTTAGTTCCATAGAGGCAGAAAGAGAATTTTCAATAATGAATATCATATATTCAGATAAAAGAAAGAGCCTTACAGTTGTAATTGTGGCAATTAATTTGATTGGCCTCCCACTGGAGGATGGGATCCAATTTATTCAGTTCAAACATGGCTGAAAAAAACAAAAAAAACACAGATGATGACAACAGAGTCAAACATTGAAGGAATAAAGATTTTGATGATATTCAAATGGCAATTTGGAAATATTTAAAGCATGCTAAATAAATGATTTCAGTAAGGTAATTTTATTATTTCTCACTGCAAAATATGGGGGTTTGTAAGATGGAACCAGTTGTTAAAATGTTTGAATCCCACCACTGCCTAAGTCTGCAAAGACTACTATAAAGAACATTGAAGTTACAACCTGCTCACTCAGTCTCTAAACAAGAAATACCAATCAGCTAAACAATGTAATTTTTTCCACCCATTTGTGTGCACTTATCCAGGGAAAAATAAAAAAAACAGCAAACACCAAATAACTTCACAAAGCACATATTTGGTTCTATTCTCTCAAAGCTTACTTTATACTCTTAAAATTGGAATCACCATTACAAATTATGAATATCTAAAAAGAAAGATATTTTGTAATCACCTCACAAATTTAAACAAAACTAAATTGCTTTTAGTTTTATCCCACAACAAAGTTAAAATTCATATTACACTCCAAAGGTGAAATAAAATGTCATTTCTTGTGGTTCTTTGCATTTTTTCCATATGAGTTTAAGTTCTTAATTTAATAAGGCAACATTATAAAAATCCTGAATTTCCATTATAAAGAGAATTGTGACATTTTCTCTCTGGGCATTCACTGTTCTCTAATTTATTTGCCAACTCTATAAGAAGTAGGAAACTAATCACAAATTATTCATTATAATGTCGTCATTACTCATGTAAAGCATAACTGTTTTACCCTTCAATCCTATTTTTTTACAAAACTATGAAAAAGACAGTCAGACCACTCGTACTATGATGACCTGTCACATCCTCTTCTTCAGAAATTTTCACTAGCTCTTTCTGACCTTTAATACCATATTGTTTATAACTGATAAAAAGACAAGGCTTTACTCTTTTAAATGAGCTATTATATTATATTGTTTTATGTATAGTGAGCTGCCAATTTTGCTTTTAGTTCAAACTTTATTCCCATTTAAAAATTATCAGTCACAAAAATTTAAGTGAAGTGTCACTGATAGCATCAAAAAAAGAAGACCCATATAAGTACTATGTTTTTCATTATTTATTATTATAAAACTAATTAATTAAAATGTAAAAACAGGAAATGTATTGGGTTAATTTCAGGTTATGTTATGTAAAATAAATAATAAATACAATAATGTAATAAAAAGTGTTCACAAGGTAAGCTTAGAAGTAATGTAAGTTGTTAGCACTATGTATATTGTATGCAGACTAAGTAATTTACAACTTATAATGGTGCAAATAATACCTAGGGTTCAAAGGAAAATAAAACAATAACATTTAAATATTAATAAAGGTGTGCTGTTATGGATTTACAAACATTTAAAATCAGCAAATGTAATTTCATGTTACAATTTAAAGTCATTCTAAAAAGAAAAAAGGAAAATTTGGATTTATTTTGATTTGACCAACCTCATAGAGAGTTTGGGTACAAAAAATAAGATAAAATATAAAGTTTCACTAAACATTTGAAATTTACTTAGAAGGTTTAAAAGATTGCTCAAATGTAATTTGAGATTTTTGAGACAAAGTAAAGAATTTTTAATATTAACAAGGAAATCTATTTGCAGCCACACTAGCTTAAAAAAAAACAAATCTTTCAAACAAGTTATTAAAAATTATATTTTTTTGTACGAAAGAATTGTAATTTACCATATATCTGCCAAATTTTGTGTTAAACATTACTGTATGAAAATTTTAACAAATATGAAATGATTACAAGTTCAGTCAATTCAAACTTACCTCTATAGTTAGAGAATTAAAACATTGTAAGTGACCTAAAATGACAACAGTGTATACTTTCATTCCAATACAGATGTGAGTAGTCAAAGAGACCTACATATATAGATGCACCAAAATTGCATGAAAAAAGGTATTAATTCACTTACTTGAATAACTGCAATACACAGGAAATAGAAGTTAGCTATTCTTCGAAACTGCTCGTAAAGATTCTTTGGAATGAAGTTCCATATTGTGTACTTAAAAAGTGAATAAAAATAAAATTAATTAAGACTGATTAATTACAACCAAAAACAAGTAAACGTCAACTTATAAAAAGTTTTTGAGCTACATTCTTGAAGTAATAAATTCCTTTGCAAATATAACAATAATATCCATGTTTTACAAGTGAAGCATGCTAATAACAATTCAAATAAATTTTAAATAAAATTTGTAAACTTATAATAAGTAACTTTCCTTTGTAAGTAAGTACAGGTATTTCATATCTTAATATACCATCCTTACTCATCAGATGTGCTTATTTTTAGCAATTTTCACCTGTACAATACAAATATGTAACAAAAATAATAATAATAATAAAAAAGATCTGACTGGATTATTTTTGTTTGATTCACACTGTGTTTATTTAATTTTAGTTGAAATTTGAGCAAGCACCTTTTCTGTATTAAAAGTCTGTAAATTAAATAAAACATGGAAGAAGACATCTTGACCCGAGATGCAACTTTTTATATGACAAAAATACTCTTACACGAATATATACTGCCTATGTCATAAGTTAAGATCAATATCTGCATCACAAGCTCACACCTATAACTGAATTAATCAGTGTTTGACACAGACTACATTTAAGTTTCTGAACAAATTCATTGTCATAGCATAACACAGAATATAATCTTTCACTGCAATACAAATGGCATATATTGCAAGTTATTTTTTTCCGTTCCTTATAAAGATGATCAATGAAAACCAGAAACTGCAAATTATAAAAATCAAAATCAAAACCAATCAGTCTGTTAAGTGAAGAGGTATTTTGTTTCTCATAATAAGTGAACTGGTATCAGCTTTAAACAGGTCACTTCATTTCAACACATCTTTCAGCACCTTGAACTCATGACTCAATCTCTTGATTACAGACTATTATAATTGCCTTTTTGTATCCTTGATGATTTGAAAGAAATACCATATGCCATCCTTCAAAATGGATTTGTGTCAAATTTAGAAAAAGTTAACAAATATTTATATTAAATGTTGCTTAATTTTAAAAAACATTTTAATGCTCTATAAGACATAACCTAAATGATACCTTGAGCTTTGTTAAAATTCTACAACTGCACAAAAAAATTAGAAAATGAATTAAATACAAATGTTTTTCTGTGACATGTCCTCAAATAATACCTTTGAAGTAACAATGATATTATCAGGAAATCTTTCTTCAACTTCATCTTCACTGCCAGGTGGGTGCTTGTGTCCAACATAGACTGTTCTAGACAGAGAGAAAGATTTTCGGCTCGAGGCTTTCTGGAATGAGAGAAAAGTAAGTTTTAAAGTACCTACAAAGTATTCACAGTCAATGCAAGATCAAAATTAAAGAAATATTCAAAAATTACATATATTATTCTAAGCTGTAGCCTGTATGACCTAAAAATAAAAACTATATATCAGGTTCTTTGTTTCTCCATTTTTTTTGTAAACATAGTATCACAAATTGTAAAAGGCTTATTCTCTTTGCCATTCTGTCAAGAATCCATTCATGTTCCTTTGTGGTAATGCTCAACAATACAAATTTTCAGTTAGCAACAAAACTATCATCTGATTGTTCTTATATCAAGTATAGTGTTATTGTTGAATACTCAATACCTCTGTTGATTCGTTGGAATCCCTGTGGATTCTGTTTTCAATGGGTCTTTTAATCCTAATTTTCTTAATACACCAGTAAAATAGTTTAATTCAGAACTTTTGTAACACTGAATTGTAGCCAAAAACAAAATAAAATTTACCAAGTAATGTTTCAGCTAAGCCTTATGTCATGTTTCTGAATTTAGATTATGAACAGGCTTATTATTACTAACATTACAGTCAGTGTTTTAAAAGTTTTAAGTGGTGAATAAATGTTGATTAATAAATATTATTTTGGTATTTTAAAACATATATTATCTACTAGGCCATGAAACATAAAAAAAATAAATGTTTATTACTACCAAATATATTTTATCTTTTGTGCAGTCAAATGAATGGAAAGTCATAATCTTCCTCAACTATAAATGTATTTCCCATAGGTTCTTACCTCCTTTCACACAGTTAGATGTTCTTGTTTAGTTCTACTTTATATTCAAATCTTTTCTTTATGCATGCCACAAACATTCTGTTTCCACTTATTGGACTTACTATATTACAACATGTCTCTCATATAAATCATTATGCATCACCTCTTAACCAGCAGTAGCATGATATTCCCACATGATGCATATGACTCCCTCTACAGTATTCTACCAGACTATCACTAAAGTTTGGCAGATGTCAGCACTGGAGAAGTGGGTAATTAGGAAGTGTGATGAAAGGTAGGTACCTGCTAGAAATACAAATTATTACAGGAAAATGTTAACTTCCAACTTAGTACTTATCCTCCTCTCACAAGATGAGCTAGAATCTCACATTGAAAATAAGGAGGGACTGGAAAGAGAATGAGCGTGCATGTGCATTTTCTCATAGCAAAGTCACACTAGGCTATTTGCTAAGCCCACTGAGAGGAATTAAACCCCTGATTTTAGCATTGTAAATCCATAGACTTACTGTTGTACTGGTGAAGGACAGGAAAAGGAATGAAATAAACATCCCCAAAAGCATTCACAGGGTACCCCTAAAAAGGGGAGACATGGATCTGAAGATCAAAAGATTAGAACCATACTATCTCTGAGCCAGATATACTCTTGCTCACATGTGGAATGTGTAATACATAAATGTGAAAATTATGAAAAGCACATCACAGTGGAAGAGAATGTAGTAGGAAAATGATTCTAACTAGAATAGGCAAAGTTAACTCAATCCCATAAGAGAAAAGTAGATAAACAAGAATATATGCCTGAGTGTACCAGACCATACTTGATAATTCAACCATATACAAGATCTCCTTGCAGAGTACTGATATCCATGTATTAGCAGAATCGAGATACTTTTTCACCTCAAACCCACAAACCACAGATTATGACCTGCACCAATTCCTGAGTATGATAACAGGATTATCTCTGATCATCAATCTGGGAATTGACATCCATTATTGAATGGATGTCTACTACATGAAATCAACTCCTCCAACTGTGGTGCAAGCCAAGGTTGTCTTAAAGGAATAGCATCCCCATAAGAAGAAAATGAAGAATAGTCAAGGATAAAATTATTACAATATCTTCTACCAATGCTGTGATTCACAACATAAATAGAGTAGGTGAGGGAGGAAGATAAGCAACCTAAATGGTGATTGGTTCATTAATTCAAAAAAATCCTTAGGAAAGTATGATGATGGATTCCAATTGAAGGGGTGATTTGCAATTTTGATGGCTGAACTCCAGAGTGTATGTAAATTGTATCAGAAGGCCTCATCATTACGTCAGGTGATGGCTCCAGTGGTTGTGTAACTGGTTTCAGGAGGTCATACCAACTAGTAAAGTGACAACTCAACTCTTCTGAAGACCACATCTCATCTACACCAACAGAGCACCACTGCCCATCTTTCAATTTAATGGTCATAGCCATCTTTCTGTGGAACCCATTCAACAGGGTGCCTCCACAATCAACCACCCTAATGTGTGAAAAGTGATAAAGACTCACATACTCAGTTCTAAAAAAGAAGGATGACAATGATGTAGAAAGTCCAAAGAAAGACTTCACCAAAGACAATGCAATGGGTGACCACAAAACCTTATTTTGAAAAGCAGACCACACTGAGTTATTCACCCAAGACAAGGTAGGGATTGACATCAATCCCCTTTCTTCTTCTACATCCATACACTCCATAAAGGTACAGGACACTTGGGAGGGCAATATATCTGGAATGAATGCATGAGCACAATAAGAATAGAAGTAGTAAAAACCCTATGGGATTGGGTAAAATGAAAGGTATGGTACACTCCTATAATCTGGAAAGCAAGGTGACTGAAGATCCATGGTTGAAAAGCCAGGTAAGAAATTCTGACCCTCAAGCTACAGTAGACTTGTCAGCAGAAAACCACCTGTTAATGAACTAACAGTAAACATCTTTCCACTTTCATTGGTACATTTCCATGAAAGATGGTCATAAAACACTAGCTAACAAGGAAGCTTTTCAACATGTGAAACTGGATCATCTTGCATAGGGCAGAACAACAGCCAGGAATAAATATGCAGGATATATAGGTTTTAATGCAGAATATTGGATTAGGAATGATGAAGAAGGAAGGGAGGGAAAAAGTGGAAAAGGGACAGATGGAAATAGAAATTGTTGTTACCTTAAGCATGATCATGTTACCAAGCATGATCTAGCCAATTGGAAGCAATCAGAAGAACCTAACAAGGAGAGGAGTGGATAAAAAATTACCAGATGAAGCAATTGGATGGGAAGGTACACATAAAGATACTTGTGGAACCTACCTTGACTGAAGATATCAACCACCAAAGCATGTGGATACAATATTGGTAACAAAAATAGGGGCAACTTGGTACTAAAGCCTATAACAAACGTATTAATGTTGGGGAGAGCTTCACTGATGGTAAAGATTGCTAAAAATGATTGGATCTAATATCCATTCTTTTGGATATATCTTGTCAGGGCAGAAAAAACAACTGAAGACTAGATTGAAAGCACCCTGCACAAAACATGCTGTAAAACAAATGTGATGTACATGGGCCTGGTAAAATAGATCCAACATCCTAAAACAGATCTCTGGAATAGGTGACCCCTTGGTGGTTGATATATACCACCACTGTAGAATTGTCTGAATGAACCATCACCATACAATGATAGGCAAAATGAGAAATTGATGCATTGCTTGACATACAGCTAGAAGTTCAAGAACACTGATAAGCAATATGGTTGCTTCCAGAGATCAATGGCCCAAAGCTTCCTGTTAATTGACCCATGCCCCTCATCCCTGAATAGATGTGTCTGTGAAAAGATGGAGATCTATAAATGGGGGAGGAAGTGGCACACCCACCAATGTAAGGACTTTGTCCAGCCATCAATGTAAATCATCTCACAGGGAAGGAGGAATAGAAATGGAGGTGGAAAAAGGATTCAGAGCAAGATTCAATTGTTTGTAAAGCATTCACTGAAGAGATCTCACAGGGACATGACCAAGATAAACCAGTAAAGTTAGAGAGAACCACATACCCAAAGGAAAAGAACAAAAAACAGAAATAGGATGCATGTCAGACACTAACTGAGACAAACAAGCTACAAAAGTTGAGAGAGTGGTGGATTGTTGGTAAAAGATGCAATCTGAGGTTTGATACTTTCTGGGAGCATATCAAATAATGTAATGTTTCAGAAAACGTGTTAGATATAAACCACTAAGATATACCTAGGATAAATTGATCCAGGGCAAAACTGCATGATAAGATTCCAGCACAGATAACATGTATGTACTGCCAGAGCTGAAGAGAATATGTGGGTTAAAGTGGAGGAGAGAAAGGTAACGATACCTGCAGAAAATCTCTCAGATAGATGTATGAAAAACAAAACAAAAGATAAAACCAAGGGATAAGAAGGTGAGGATATTGGACATGGACAAGGTTAACATTTGATTTAGGACACCATGAAATAATGTGAGAACTGCAATAAAGTTCTACTTAGGCAAGGGAGTAGAACAAAACAGTCAATGAAGGAGGAGAAACTGAAATAAAGTGGAGAGGAGAAGAGCAGTAAATCAGACAGCAACTGAGAATGAAAAATACAGAAAACACATCTGCCCCAAAACTAGCAAATCATGCCTGAACAACAAAGTGAAAATTAGCAGAGTAGATCACATTAGGATGTCCCAAAGAAAGAAACAGATGGAGCAATGCTAAAAATCCAGGACACAATGGATAGTTAGAAAGAGATAAAGAGCAAAAGGAATAAGATCAGGAAAAGGGCACTGAAGAATCCAATTCTGCAAAGAATGAAATGGGCAAACCTGATGTATGAAAGGAAGAGAAAGTTGGAGAAAAAAGTAGAAATGAAACAGAAAAAAAGAGCCCAGATGCCAGATAAAGGAGCAAAGAAAAACAGGACAAAGCCTATCAATGAGGTGTGTTGAATATTAAAGTGAGATAAGGAGGAGGATAGGTATAAAGAAAATTGAGTGACCAATCTTGGAAGAAAGTATCTGATGATATAACTGAAGTATAGAAAAGTCGAGACCTGGAAAAGGATAAAGAGTAGCAAAGGTATTGATGAGAGACATATCAAACAAAAAGTAAATGCAATAAAAAGCAGAAGATGAAGAGAATCCTGTTAGAGAAAGAAAGGCAAATCATCAGTCTAAATGATTAGATTACAAAATGAACTTAGTGGAGAAAAAACAAAACAAAACAGCAACTCCAATGCATGGAAACAAAGAACCTTGATATGGCTATCCCTTTGACATACGTAATAAACAACACTCATAAAATAGATGTAATGGTTCCTGATCAAACAATCCATGAGAAAAAGAAGGAAATAGGAAAATGAAAAGGTAAAGAATATAAATGTAGGGTGAACCCAACCCTCCAGTCTGACAGAGAAGTAATAAAGATCCAATCAGGAAAAAGGGATATGTCTAGTGTAGTACTGATACAAATGAGCCACAAAAATAAAAACATAAAAAGAAGAGAAAGGAGACATAAAGCCAAGACAAATCCTGAGAAGGTCACCACTGGTTCAGCAACTACCATAAATGAGACACATATGAGCATGGCCCATAAGAAAGATTTATAAAGTCAAAGCACAAGTCTCAAAAGTAAAAGAACTTTGTGTAAAGGGTTAAAAGGAGAAATACAAAGTAACAACTCCAACATTGGGGAGTGGCAGGTCAGGAAGTAGATGGCCAAAAAGCTGGAATGCAGATTTAGTAGGGTTAAGAAAAGACAGAACATCAAGGATGAGAAAAACGAGAAACAATACAAAACAATGAGGATAGATGCTAGAACACAAGAAGCTGGATCAAGAACACTACCACAGATTTCTGAACAAAGAAATGGAGCCCAAAGCAGTGTGAGGGAGAAACACTTTTTTGGGAAAGCAACCCATCCAAATAGCAGATGAACCAAGAAAGGAGGCACAGATAAGAAAAAGAAGAAGAAATAACTTTAGAAAATACTTCCTTGGAGCACACAAGTGTGCATGAAAGAACCTATAACAATGATTGTCATGTTCATTACAGGCCCAGAAGTCATAGACTTTGGTCTGGTGGAGAGTGATTGTTGCATGCTCAAATCATTATGCAGAAGCACAGTTCACATTAAACACATTAATTTAGGTAAGAGTATGTTCAGAACAACTGGTGTGCAAATCTCTTAGACAGACACACAAAGAATACAGCTCTTACATTTATATTATAAATGTATTCATATACCTGATCTATATGAAAGTGCTGATATTAAATGCAGTGGTTGCTTTCCAGTGAGTAAAAAACTACTCAGTGTGTCTTTTTGATGCACAAGTAACACTTGCATAGCCAGAGTATCAAGGCAGAAACATGAGAATTGTAACTTAGATGAGTTCTATATTCATTTTAAATATTATATTATATCTGATGAACAAAGTGTTATTCTATAAAACTTCTTTTAGAGTACAAAATTTTTCACCATAAATGTTTTAAACATCAGCTAGCAAAGAAAAATGACACATTTCTTCCTGACAAAGGAAACATATTTCATTACATCTTTAGATAAAAAGAAATAAGATGAAATCTTAATTTCTGAACTTTAAAAACCAATTTTGAGGCAAAAACAAAAGATTTTTCATTATTGAATTGAGGTATAGTTAAAAGAAAATGTGGGACATCTTTAGTAATATTTTAAAATAATATGCTTTTAAATTCAAGAAAGTAATTTCTCCAGGGGAAAAATAAAGGCAGAAAAAATGGTAACAGAAATTAAGACCAAATGACTCACTAAAGACATAAAATTAACACTTGGGATAAATATCATAATCTTAGAAAGTTTATATTGACAAAGAAAGAAAGCCCAGAATTTGACTACAAAGAAACAATGAACTTTAAAAGGGTTTGTGAGAAACAACTGACAGCAAGAATTTTTTAAGTATGTTAAAATAAGCAGAATGGATTCTTAAGAGATGATGAAGCATTTAAATTTTCTATTTTGCTTTTACAAAAGTTATTTTTAGTTGTATTCCTGTCCTCAGCAAATTATATAGAAAATGTCAGAACTGATTTGAATCATCTAGATTTCAATTCAATAGTTGCATGTAAGATTTACACACTAAATCCCAAACTTGCTACTTTTATTGAACTGTAATCTTCATACATGTAACCAGTGTTCAATTTGTATATATCAATGATATTATATTCAATAAACAGAATATTTGTATCTTGTAATTCTTTTTTAGAAGAAATTTTCATAAAAGGCTGAGTAACTGAATAATAATAATAATTTCAAAAACGTTTAGCATTTAGAGTTTCGGAAAAAAGTCTTTTTTAAGTATCTCTTTTTTTAAAGAATGTTTGCACCAAAAACAAAGGGAGGTGGCTGTAAAAAAGGATGTGGGCAGCGATGCTAAACATCCGTTTACTTAATTGGCCTAATGCCTATGTTCATTTTGAAAGATGAAGCATTCAATAACAAAGAATTGGATTTTATTTTTGTTGATAACGTTGAGATAGAATGTTTTTTGGATTCATGTTCCGACTCGATATCGAAGTAGCTGATGCAGAAAATACAGTGTAAAAAGCAAGCGTAAAACTTCCGTCAGTTATCGACTTTGACCCAACCAAATACGAGGTCTAAACCAAGAAAACCAAAATAATGTAAACGCGCGTTTCAACAAAAAAACCTTTATGCCATTGCGACATAGTACTAATATCATACAACTTTCTTGCAAGTTTTTTATTTTAATTCACATGATGTATTAAATTTAATTTATTTCTTTTTCTAAATATTTGTTCTAAAAGTATAATTCAATTTAAAACAATACCAATATGGTTCGTTGTGTGCATTTCCGCCCACGGCGTAATACCGGTGGATTTCTAAATGCTATCATTTTGACCGTAAATTAAATAAATGGTTCCATAGAAAGAAGTATACAATCAAAAATATTGGTAAGTTATATTAGAATTATACTTCATTCGTGTCAATAGGTAAAATATAGAGAGAAATAAAAATTATTTTCTCTCGAACATAATCGTTGTGCTAGTAATGTCAGAACTTCGTTTTATTTCTGAAGTGTATATTAATGTACACAATACATATTGTTATTAAAATAAATATTGTAAGATCGTTAATTAGTAGTATTAATACGTCTCTACTTAGTTATGAACAATAATACGTACTACGTCATTTTGACAAAGCACTACTTACCCTGATAAACCTATGGATATTTTTGAGCTTAAGTCCAAATATCCCGTCATTGCTTTTTAATTTCATGTTCAACTTGAAGTTTAAAGTTTAATATAAACTTTAATTTGGATACTGAGACTTAGTTCTAATGAAAGGAATGAATTATTCTACCATATAATCTCATTCATATATTTTAAATTCTGCAACATATTTCTATATTAAAAAAGAAAAATAGTCTTAAATTACATACGTCTCTCACCTACGTCAAACATGATTAGTGTGAGACGTTAAAATAGCACTTCTCGTTTATACGAGATTTCGTGAGATGAATTAGCTTTTCCAGTGGTCATGGCTACCGCGAAGTGGGCTCAACTTTCACATAATGTATTGGAAATAATATTCGGTTACTTGGACTTAAATGATTTACGGTGTTGTTATCTAGTGTGTAGACATTGGTATAAACTACTGAATGACGAAAACAATGATGTTTGGAGGATGCACTGTGTACGAAAACTTGCAGAAGATGCTCTCAAATCAGATGTATTAGTAAGTGCTCCAACTTATAAAGCAAAACTTCGCGCATTTTATCATGCATGGGATCCTAGTGAGTGCTCCAGAAATATATATATTAAATCCAATTGTTTTACCTTACATAGAAATCCAGTTGCCCAGAGTACTGATGCCGCCAAAGGAAAATTAGGTTTCAAAACTGGCCGCCACTGTTGGGAGGTGTGGTGGGAGGGACCTTTGGGAACAGTTGCAGTTATAGGAATTGCTACAAAAAAAGCTCCAATACAATGTACAGGTTATGTTGCGTTGTTAGGATCTAATTCTGAGAGTTGGGGGTGGAATCTTGTAGATAATCTTTTACTTCACAATGGTGACAGTCAGGGAAATTATCCACAGTTAAATAATGCTCCAAAGTATGAGGTAAGTAAAGCAGTAGAAGCCATGTACATGAAGCAACTAATAGTTTAATCATTTTACAAATATATACTGGGCCTAAAAATTTTAAAAGTTCTCAAATCATAATGATTTATCTAACTTGAAAATTGTTATGTCAATCAATCTTTTTTTTTGCATGATTCAGAAGCATTCTTGAGGTGTCAATTTTTATATTGAAATGTTGTGTCTGTCACTTTAAAAAATGACTTACCAGAAATGTTACATATTTTAAGAAAAAAATTCATATAGCTTTTAAGTAAGACTCCAAAGAAAATTGATAGTCTCCTGATATATTTTCTTATGTGTCTATACACATATAAATTTTAATGAAGCATGCTATATTTTTCATGTACTAAGATGCTGCTGTAAAAAAATGTATTCAATTAAATTCTTGTCTAGAATATATAATGAAGAAAAGTAAATTGTTATTAAATAAAAAAGATCTAATTCGTATGAGTGTATAATGACTGAAAAAAATAAGAAAACTCTGGGAAATGTGGTATGCATATGGGGAGTAGTCTTTCAAAATTACATACCTGTACATCTATTATAAGAGAAATGTTGAAACATGAAAAAATAAGAGAAAAATTAGGTATGATTCCTGATAAAATCTAGTATATCCTTATTTGAGGCACCATATGCAATTTTAATCTTACTACTGCAAAAAAATTTCAGAGACAGATTACTAGAGTGATACCTGGTGTTTTTTCTTTGTCTTAAGTACAGAAGAATATGGGATAACTTAATTTTTGTTTCAAAATTGTTAGTGTTTAGGGGTGCCTTTATACAAAAGATAAAACTTTATTAACAAAATTCAGCAAACTTTTGAGACAAGAATACCTCTTTTTTGAAATAATTGATTTTATTAATCAATAGTGAAGTCTTTCTTGGATTATTATGTACAGTTTGGTCTTCTTTTCTTAGAAAAGAATATTCATCCAATAGAGAGCTTTGAGGATAATTTTGAGTAGGGGTAATCTTGCAGAAAATCTTTGATCTTACTATCTCTTGAGAAAGCAAGGGTAAGAAACTTGTTAAAATTGACAAAAATTATTAGAGGGATTAATCATATAAAGCCTCTGAATTCTTTTTGCTGCATTCTAAAGATAATACAAGTTTAAATTTGGAAATATAATCAAAGTCCAAGTTAAGACAATTTTATTTTTCTAATAGGTGACTCATTAATGGAATGATTTGTCATTGGCATTAGTACAAGCCATCACTTTACAGCAGTTTAATAAAGGAAAAATTATTTCTAAACAATTATGGGTTTAAATTTTTACTTTCAAAATTATCTCATCACCTCTTTGCATATAGTAGCTATGTTTTGTTCATGCCACTAATCTTAAACTGTTTCCCAACTTAAACTGCATTTTTTATTTGAAATGTACTAGTACATGATGCAATATTATGCAGCAATAGCCCTCCACCAATAAGAAGACAATACATTTTTGTCATTCTTTAGATCCCCATAAACACTTGCATTCAAAATTATTTTCATTCTGAAGTAATGTCAGTAGATGTCTTTAATTTTTTCTTTATTTTTGAAAGATTTTGCACGACCTTTATGATATTTTGTTTTGTAATCTTTAATGTCATAGTCTGTCTTTCTGCCTATTTCTTTGTTTCAGTACAGACCTATTTTTCATTTTTGACTTTTCTAAGAGTTTTAATTCTGTTTCTCATTTCTGAACTACATGAAACAACAAGCTGTTTAAGTGTTGACTTTTACATTGTTTTTCAACCCTGCTAACAGAAATTATTCTGTACCTTTATCTGTACTTCAAATTTTTTTGTGCACCAACATTTTTCTCGGCCTATGATCTATTAATTTGCCAGGCCACTACCCTTTCTCTAAGATTTTCTTAATTCCACAAACCTGTACGTAACAATTGTTGCATAAAAAAAGAAGTTCAAGGACATTTTAGTGCAATTCTACCCCATGAACTCTCATTTTTTTGCAGCTTTATGCTTTCTTAGTTCTATGTCTACTCAAGAAGCCAAAATTTCACCTGAACTGAGTCTAGGTAAGTTCCTTTACTATGGTGCCTTGCAGACCTTTATGTACCCTACAACAATGTTTCAAAACCCTTCATAGCTTCTACCACATTTGTGGCTGTTGGAAGTTCTATATCAGTGAAAGACACTATTGCTAGTTTTCACCATTTAATGGATTTTGCCTTCCTTCCCAGTACCTCTCATTTTTATGTTTTCTTCATTTCTGTGCCTGATTGCAAGTTTGGCATTTTTGTCCAGCTCTTTCTACAGTTTGATTTTGCTCTGGCTTCATTGTTCTCTGTTGATGAACATGTCATTCCTTTCTACCTTAAGGGTTGTGTCTGATTTGTACAATGTTTTTCCCTTTCTTCTGTGCCTATATTCCTCCTTGATTGTTATTTCTTGCTTTCAGGCTATAGTTTTATTCTTTTCCCTCCTGACTTTAGTATTCATCATGAGATTTTCTTGTCTCAACATTATTCCTACTCTTCTCCATTTCATCCTTCTAATTTCCATAATTTCATTAACATGGCATATGGGTTCTCTCTTTCAATATGCTTTGGATATTACCACAATACCTTCTTGTTGCTGGGGTTTTAACCCTCTGTTTCCATTATCCTTTACTAGGTCTTTCTTTTCCTATCTTTGCCTTCTTCTTACTATTTTTCTGTGCTATATTTTGTTTCTTATCTCCTATCATAGACTCTTTTCTGAAATCCAGATAGTCTTGTCTTTGTCTCTTTTTTGTCCCCATAAGATTTTGGTGAGATTGAGAATTCTTCAGAGGTGATGATCCCTACTCTGTCAGTCACCCTTCTCAGTCTTTCCTACATGACTAATTCAGCTCCATTAACTTGCCACAAAGCCTTTGGAGCGTTTTTCTCACCTTATAGTCTTGGTCAGAAGTTGTTTACTGTCAATGATTTGTTACTTTTCTAGTTTCCCATTTTATCCATTCCTGTACATTTCCTCATGTTCCATGTAGTCAATATACTTTTTTCTTTCTTTCTCTCTATCTGGTTTTACTATTTTTCCTCCAAGAGCAGTAGCATCTGTTCATCCTGCCAGTAATTACCTACCTCTCTTTGTACTCAGGTGGATCAAGTCATATGGGAGCACTTCTTTGTTAAACAGCTAACTATTGGGTCATCCAGGTTCTTACTCACTGTCTCTCTCTTTTCTTCTTTTTTCAGTTTTCTCCTTTTTCCATTGTTTTTCCTTGACCTTTTGATTTCCAGCAGCTTCAATCTCTAGGATACAGTGTTGGAGCTTTAGTTTTGAATGACATAGAGAGCATCACTTCTGATACAGTACTTTTATCCACTCATAAGATTAGCTATTCTTATCCTGTGCTGCTCTCTATATGCAATTTTTTCTTTACACATGCCTTTACTCCCCTCTATTGAGAGGCAAATTGGTCAGAATGTATCCAAACTTTCAGGAAGGGAGGAAAAAACAAATAGGGAAAGGAAGATTGGTTATGTAGTGAGGAAGGATAGTTCATAGTAAATAGGGGGACAGGTTTAAAATGTCACATACATGAGAAAAGGAAACATGGCAAAGTCAGAAGGTGGAAATAAGGAACTCAAGTCTCATTCATGTGAACAGGCTAAGCTCGTTTGAGAGGAAGTAAGGAAAGGTCTGGAAACAGAGGTTGACCGTAACAATGGGCAAATAAACATTAAAAAAATCTTCACCACGTGACCAATTTCTGAAGCCTGAGATATAGAACTAGTTGCAGGTGTGGTCCCTGAAGTGTTAACATCAGAATTCATGATGAGGAAGAGTCAACTAATAACCAAAAATATAAATAGCTATGACACTGGGACAAAAATAGGTAGATTCACATATTGGATTTTCCTTCTTTTTATGATGCTCAATTCACCCCTTTACTTCTGTGTTCCCCAATACAAGTGGCATTTTTTTGTCACTGCTCCATCATGCACTTTATGCCTCTGGGATTTTCTTCTGTTGCCCATCTTTCTGACTTGTTTACCAGGCTGTTTAACCAGATGTTGAGAGTATACAACTTTTGCCTTTTTATGCCATAGTTCCATCTTATTTTTTCGTGCCCTCCTGACATTTTCTGGGCCTTCCTTCTACTTTCTGGTATTTCCTAAAACACAGAGCTACCTATCATAAATAGTACAGTATTAAGCATCAGAGATAACTATTGACAACTTGTGAAAGAGAGGATGTGAAAGATGGACTTGGCAAAAGGAGTCTAATTTTGAATTTTATGGCTCTGTAACCAGATAAGATTGAAGCTATAAAATATGCTTTGCCTGAGATATAACAATATAAAATGAATAATTTATGTTAAATATTTGTACTTCTTAGAGGTGGTAAATAAATTAGAGGAGAGAAGATATCCAGAGAGAAAATGTTATAGATTTTGTACTAAGGGAAGTTGAGGATTTTTGTTTAATATTGCCTCATAAAATTAAGAATTTAAAACTTGTATATTATTCATATTTGGATTATTTCCTACATTTTAATACTAATGTTGTTCATGTAGTGTGATAATGATGTAGTTTAATTAAATTTTACTTACTTCTAATAATGGTGTCACCTGCACCTTGAAACTCACCTAGTGGCCTGTGTTCCCTCACAAAATACACTTACATACATACTTTTTCAAATCAACATCAAGTAAGAGGTAATGGAAAATATTAAAACTACCCAAGTTGGTTCATACATACTGTGGTTTTGTAGTTACTCGTCGTATCTCTCCTGTAAAATATCTCTGCTGTGGTTAGGTCTGATCAGGTACAGTTACTTCTGTGGGACCTCAATGTGAATTTCACCCTTTGACTTAGAGAGTTTTTCATAAGTTATGTGATCTTTCCAGGTAAAAGTCCAAATGGATAGCACACTATGGTGAAAAGTAGGGCAGGGGTATCCATGTGGGTATAATGCAGGTAACCTAAATATTATATTATATGCCAATATCCCAGTGGTTTTGAACAGGTAGATGCAACAGTCTTCTTCTGCTCTATGTATAGGGAGTAAATTGTACAATAAAAATACCAAACTATATTGTGTAATTATTTCCACAGCCACACTACACCTTATATCCAGTTGATCCATTATGTGCAAATACTTGTTTGGTCATATCTTTTTGTGCTCATCCTGTGACACGTTAGCTCATTTTCCCTATCTCCTTTCATACTTCTATGTGGGTGAAGGCTATACCCTGCATGAAATCAATGTTATCTCTTATGAATATATCCCCTCTAGTTAGTCCCCACTATAGGGTTTCACACTCTATGGGCTTTCTCTGAAAGGAACTCAGGTTGTCAAATTACACCGACCTTTCCACTGCATCAGTGTAGAATTCCAGTTAGTGTGTATGAAGAGAAACAAGTGTATGCTTTTGAAAATTAAAATTTTCTTTAGCAGGAAATGTATTTTTCATATATATCTGTCTGCAGATCTTCTTACCCTTTTCTTTTGCTACCAGTATACATTAATCTTGTTTCATGTAAGAATGAAGTTAATTTCAAGTAAAAGTGCTTATGGAACCTACTGTATATGTATTGTCCTCCTACTGGTGGGAACTATTGTTGCATGAAGATTACAATATGTATAAGAGCAGTCACATCAAAACACGACTTTTTTGGCACATTTTTCAAAAATAACGGTGCATGAAAAATATTAATAGCATACTTGCAAGAAACGGCTACATGTGCAAGAACAGTCTTAAGGACCAAATAGTACATGATCATTGTTGTCTTTAGATTAAGTTTACAAAGAATGTAAAAAATTAAAAAAATGAAATTGACCAGCACTTACAGTTGTTTTCTGCAACCTAGAAGTAACAAGTGAATTTCCTGAAAGTGTGGGTCAACTGTCAGAAAGTTCTCCAAGCAAAGACATTTACTTCTCATTTACTTGCTTTTTGTTACAGATTTTCAAAGGCTGCTGTTTGGTGAGGAGTTTTTATTGCCTTAATTTTTGAACAGCTTAAATGAAGCAAAAAGTGCTTGAAGTCTTAGATTGTCAATGACATCATCTACATTACTGTTTATGGATCTCCAAATCAGAAAATTGGATTCACCAGCAGTTATATAAGTTGTTATATTTCAGTCCATTTACATGCAAAAGAGGAAAGAGAGGGCATGTTGAACACAAGATACCTAGAGATTCACTTATGCAAGGAAAAGGAGAGGGTCTTTATGTTGAAGTTACTTTATACATATTTCTTTGTATCATTTATTCCTGGGCAGCTTTTTTTCGAGTTTAGCATATAAAAATTTACAGCACGTTCAATGGGCATACAATATTTAAACTTTTGATAGTATACTCCTCCTATCATATAAATCATGCAAATCAAATAATTCCCAGAATGAAGTCTTAACAAGGAACATAAGGCTTAAAAATGTGAGTATCATAACTAGATTTACATTTTTCTCCTTGAAACTTCTTTTAATACCTGTTACAGATCAATAATATTTGTCTCTTGCAAAGGATGTCATAAGGTAGCTTTATGAACCCCAAAAAGAATGAAAACCTTTTTAGTCTCTGAGTTATTTTGTTAACAATTTTTCATTTAATAGCATACTGTAGCTGATATGTTGTCATCATAATTCAGTGTATCAGAATTGAAGCATTTATTTTAATCCTTAGTGTTTAATTTTATATGTATGTTTGTTTTGTAATAGCTTATTATTCTAATTTGAAATTACTTTAGAAGGGTGAGCGAATTCGAGTTATTTTGGATTGCGAAGACAGCACCTTAGCATTTGAACGTAATTATGAGTTTCTTGGTGTTGCATTTCGTGGACTTCCTGACAAGAAATTCTACCCAGCTGTCTCTGCAGTTTATGGAAACACAGAAGTGTCAATGGTATATTTAGGTCACCCATTGGATGGTTGACACAAATATATTTATATACAGTCAGTTTTGTGTTAAAACACCTGTGTGATCAGAAGGTATGTCATAAATATTGGTTTATTTTAAACTTATGGTTACATGTTTTGTTCTTTTTCCTGTTTGTAATATGCTATAAATACAAGTAATGCACTCCATATATTTTAACTTTCTTTTTCATCAGTCATGTGTTAAGCATTATTTTACATTTGACATTTACTTGTACATTTTGCAACATGTGTATAATAATAACAAAAGTGTTGTCACATAAGTTATCCATTTTCGAGTCTTTTGGCCTTTATAAGTCTTTTTAAGATCATGTGATAAAAGGTTTTCATGCAATAGTTTATATTAACATTCTTAAAAAGAATGTTTTACATGTTGTTGTTTTTAAATACCTCATAGTGTAACGTAAACATTTATGACACATAATGTAATATTTCAGCAGTTGTTTTTTTGAAACTAACCCATATAAGTGCTTCAAAAAAATCCTTCATAAAGTATAACAAAATAATGGGAAAAAAACACATTATGCATAATTTGTATCATCAAAAGTATTGAGATGAAACACCTTGATGGCATTGCAAAATATCTCATTAAGGTTCATTTGAATTCTAGTGGGGTTCTGGTCTCATCAAAATAAATTCTGAGCATTATTTGTTTTTATTTTGCTCAACTTGCATATTATTCCTTCAGTATAAAAAGTACAGCATTGTTATAATACCCACACTAAATTTAGATATAAGCAAAGAGGCTGGATGTCACAACCATTCTCAGTGTCCTTGCTACACCCAATAACTGTTGTTTTTTAAACATTCATGAGCTTCTTTCTTCATGACTATTTGACTCAGATGAGTTGTGTGTAGTAGTTCCCACCTTTTTTAACCATACACAACCGTACATTTATTCTGTGCGACTATTACTGGCTCAGATGTGCATGTACCTTGTACTACTTTTGGTAATATACAAGAAGTTTATATTGTAAAAATGCTACTAAGTTATTCACAGAACAAGTGGCTATTTTCTATGCCACTGTGGAAAAAGTTTTTACACTTGTGGCAAGCTTTTGAATGAAACCTTTATACATAATAACATGTACTATGTGAGTCTGTAATACAATCACAATTAGACTATAGTTCTCCACCAATGGAGGACAACACATCCTTCATGAGAAATACTTTCATTAAGCACATTGTGTATATCAAAAGCTTATTCTTTCCTCAGAGCTACACTGTTTAGATATGTTATTTTTTTAAGTCTTTTGTCAAATAAAGGATCTTTTACACTGCTGTTAACTTTCAGTGATGTTGAGAAAACCCACTTGTAGAGAAATATATATGCAAAAACGGCTCGTTTGGGTTGAGAAAATATTTTACATAGAGAGCAAATAACGTTTCGATCTTCTATGTGAAATAGTTTCTCAATCCAAACGAGCCATTTTTGCATATATATATGCTGTTGACTTTTACATTGAAAATAATTTTAGTTAGGGTTTCTGATAAGATTATTATCTTTCTTATATTAATTTTATTTTCATAAGTAACCAAAATCACAAGATTGGAGAAAAGTGCTTCATAGATTGTGATGTAGTTTCCTGGAAAGGGTAATTAGCCATCATCATAAACTCTGAGATAGAGTATAGGCAGACATCGATAATCAATCTTGGTTTCATTAAAGAAAAGAAAAAAAATATTAATTTAATCATATATCTTATTGAACAATAATTTTTATGTTCATGTTTCTTTCCTGTCTCAGCTCCACATCAACTCTAAGTTACTACTTCTTCCTCAAAAGTTCTTTTGTGTGGTCTTTTGTTGAGATCCTTTGTCTTTTCTTGGTCTTCAACTTTGAGTCCTTTTTTTCAGACTGAGGATCTTCTCAAATTTTGGCTTTCTCTCTTTCCCTACTTCAGTCTACTCATCTTTGTATTTAACTTGCTTAAGTTTCTGTCTCTCTGGCCTCTTTATCCCTTCTTTCTGAGACTCTGCATTGCACCCCTCAACAACTTTTACTACAAGACTGCCCAGTCAGTATTTATATTTTACTTTCAAACTGTACTTCTTCTTCACAAAAAAATGGCAGCACCAGATGTGGTCCCTATTCTCACAAATGGCTAGCATCTGCTGTTTCTATTTGTGGTAAGATAACCAACTGTACAGTGTGGGGCATTATGCATATGAGATTATTCTAGTTCAGTCTGTGCATCTTTTCCAGTGTTCTTCTCTTTACAACATCCTTTTTCCCGTTTCATCTGATGAAAGAACTTTTGCTTCCTAAGCCCACATTGATGAGTAGGTCAGCATAGAGAGCTCTTTTAGTGTAATCTCTCTTGTATAAGGATGAGAGAACACCTCCCTTAATCAGAAGTAGAACTGAAGTGTTTTCCTGGTACTGTATTACAGGCCATGTCCATATGAAAACCAGACTGTTTTCAATGATTGTGCCAGTTGTTTAGGTCATTTGTTCTTCTTGGGATAGAGCCTGAGGTGATTCATCCCTACACCTGCTTATCTGCTATTTTTCTTGTATTATATGGTTCACTTATTGCTCTAGCCATACTAAACACACATGAACAGCAGACCTAATGAATTACAAGACCATTTGAGCTGTCACTACATTCTCTACCTATGAGACACCTTAGTATCTTGCAAAAGGTATTTTTGACAATTGATTTAGTTCTACCCACTGAGTTGACATATATTCCATGAGTTTTATTAGTTTCACCCTTTTAATTTCTTTATCTGCACCAGTCTCTTCTCAATGAGAGATTCTAGCTACTTACTCAATGGAAAAGCGAGTGAAGTAATCTGAAAGTAACTCTTTCCTTACCTTAAAATATACATGAGATATATACCTTTTTATGACTAAGCTTTTGATTTAACAAAGTACTCAAGGGTAGTACAATGTAAGGAGGATATGTCACCATTTTATTGATTGAAGGGAATAGTATGATACTGATTTAATCTAGAAAAGACTTCTGAATTACGTGTTATGATATGTAGGGTGTGAGAAAAAACATTTTTTGGCAATGGTGAATAGTAATAGTTATCTCTTCTGTGATATGGTGAGTAAAGAAAATTTAATATTTCCTTATCTTCAAACATTATTGTACTAAAAATGATTTACATTCATGTTCAGATTTTTTTGTTGTACAGTATCAGCATTACAAAGTAAGACAATTGCATACAGTAGAATATATTATCATACCAGTCAGATATTGTATGGTACTATTTGACAGAAAAAATTAAATAGTGGGAGAATTGGGTTTAATTTGACCAATTGTACATTCGAGAAACTTACATGTTTTGTAGAATATAATTTGTGGCTTTTTTATTTTTCTAGAACGTATATGATCTGAAAACCTAAAGAAACATTTAAATATAAATCACACTTTTTTTTATGGCATTATGTTTATTAAATAATATTTTTCATTATAACAATAACTTTTACAACATTTGACTTCATATTTCAGATCTCGTAAGGTTGCAGCCATCCATATCATTCCAGGATGCTAGTGAAGTACATTCTTTTCTAGCCTGGTGGTCCAATTTGATCTGTGAGTCTGAACTGAACTTTATGTGTATTAGCTTATCAAAAAACCTAGCAGGCCTCTGGAACTCTTATGCTTTGTGTTTGAGAGAGAAAATAATTGTAAAAACAAAAGATACAAATGAAATTTAAAAAAAAATTAACATTATATACAAGCAAATTCACCTCAGAAACATCTTTCACTCTTATTCTGCTGAGACAATTCTAACAGTTGATGTTTATGTTTTTACTCTCCATCTAATAGCTTTACACCTTTAAATACATTAAGAAATGTTTTAATACACATTGGATTGTTTCACTGATAGTTTTATAAATGTGAAGAGAAAATAGTTTTTGATATTAAAATTATCAACCTTTACATATATCAGTTTTTAATTAACCATTTTTATATCATGTAACTCTTTCGCAATTTAACTTTTAAAAATTTAATTTTATAACATTAACATTTCTGCATATTATGTGTGTTAGTATATCTTATTTTGAAGTGTATAAAAATGTATGTAATTGTTTTTATTTGTGTCATCCTCAGTGAAAGAACTTTCATATTATTTGAATAATGATACTGGATACTAAGGTTTTCCAAAGCTATATGTATTTCTGTCAAACTCTACATAAAAAGTATGCTTTTTTTCAAACAACTGGTGTTGTAATATTTAACTATCATGCTTGGACAGATGAGTCCTGCCTCAAGGGAAAATTGCAACAGTAAATTGAATAATTTATAGAAAATAAACTTTCAGTCATTTTCCACAATATCAGAGTTAAAATTTATTCAATAAAAATATATTTATTTAAAGTTATGCATTAAAAATTGTAAATTTTTATTTGGGGTATTTGAGCACAAATATTTTTGAATTTCCTCATTTTTCTCTTGAGCACAGTATAGCACTCGTAGCCACGTAAGAGGAAAATAAAAATAATTATGAACAAAATAATGCTAATTTGACCTTGCAACTTTAATACAAGTATAGTTTTATCCATTTTACCCAATCATTGTTTCACAACCTTGGTTATGATTGTGTGATGTCATAGTCTGTATCTTAGCTTGTCATTGGCTTGTGATCTAAATGTATAATAATAATACACTTTTTCTGTTCTTATTTAACTGGCTAGTCCAATATGGCCTCCAGTTTAGCATAGCTTTACATAAAGGTAAAAAAAAAAGTGATAAAAATTTAGATATGTGATATGTTGCCTTAAGAAAAAACAGTTTGAAAGTTAAGTATCTATATTAAGGATCAGATAGCTTTTTCCAGAATTATGTGTGTACAGTCACGTGTACTTCTGATACAGTACCTCTCTCTGCTAATGAGAATAACTTTTCTAAATTTGTACTGCCCTCATTATGTAAACACATGCTACAAGCCTCATGTTTTTCCCCTATTGGAATCAAAGATTCAAACATGTGCTTGAGTGCAGATGTCTTTCTTTCTGTTTCTTACTTCTTGAAGTGGCTTGCCTTAATGTATGTTATTTCAGTAATTTGTGTTTCCACTTTATTTTTGAAAGTGTTGGATTTATTCATGTTTTGCTGTTAATAATTTGTTTGGTATCAAGCATGAATTCCAAAATAAATGCTACCACTTTGGGTGCATCTTATTTTATTCATACCATACTTTAGGCCACAAGTGTAGGTAACTTATCAGGGGATTTATCAGCTTTTATTTACAGGAAGATTGAGCATCATATACTTCCTCATGAGCCTTTCAAACCTGGCCAGGTTGAAGAGAATTTTGATTGTTTGTCCCCTTCAGAGTTTACTGTGCCTTCCTAAGCCGTACTTCCTTATCTACTGGACCTTCAAGTGGCCCATTTGTCAAAAGTTTTGTTTTTGATACAATCCTGGAGTTTTTGGAGTTAATGGTAACTTCAGTCCAACAATAATCTACCCTTTCTCCTCTGATGGCCCATTTATTTCAGTCAGAGATGAGCGTGGCACCAATTCCTTTCTCTCAATTCTCCTTTTCCCAGTTCTTTCCTCTTCCTGCTTCCCATGGTGCCCATGTTTGTCATTTTTGAGGATGATGCCTGATACATCAACAGTTGTTCCAGTGACTACTCTGTGGGTTTGGGATTGGTAGGACTCATCTGGTGTCCTTTGTTCATTGGTGGAGACATTTTATCTCTTTTATTCTGGTTCACTGAGTTTTGTCAGAGGAATTTGTCATACTTTTTTTTTGTCTCACATGCCTGTTTTCTTTCCTTCTCAGGATCCCTTGTTATGTCAGTTTTTATTCGAGATTGTGCAAGATATCTTCACACAACTGGCTGTCAAACCTTCTCCACATAGTTTCATGCTTTTACTCTTGTTTGTTTGTAGTTCCCATAAAGACAGAGGACTGGAGATTGATTATCAAAATATCTGATATATTCACACCCCATGATTCATCATGGAATCCTACCTTCCTCTCTGTGGGTTTTTTTCTACAAATCTTTGGATGACTAAGATAGACATCTCCATTGCTTATCTGTATATTCCTATAGGGAAGCATTGTTATCCTTATATTCAGTTTGTTCATCATGGGGTGATATGCCAATTTTTTGCCCTACCATTTAGGCTGGATTTGGCACTGTACATTTTCTATCAACTGGTACAAACCTTTACTCTCCATCTTCATATAATGAGATTGTGCTTTCATGGACAACTGACTTCTTCTTGCTTATTTCAAACAGGAATTGACAAGTAGTACTGGTCAAATTGGAGAAGTTCATTCTTTATCCCATCCAATACCTTATTTATCTGAGTGTTTTCTTCAACACCCATTCAGTCTGTTCCAATTTTTCCTCTCTAACTTTGTTCTGTGAAACTGTTCCATTTGGAATGCCATGTCAACTCCTTCACTTTCTGCTTGCGAGGTACTGTTGCTGACTGCTTTCATACCCCTTAACCAGGCTCATATGTTATTCCTTCAGTTGGTCCTCCACAACCAATGGAACCTAGGTCAGGATCTCTTGAATGATTTTATAACCATTTCTTCCCATATTGTGGATGATATCTGAGGGTAGTTCTGTGACATATGGGCCATTTTCATATAAATGTCCAAATATGGTAAAGACTTGATATGTTTCATATCAATGTACGTAATATATATTACTTCCCATGTTCATGTTTTAGTAGAGTGCAAACGTTATTTTAATTTTTAATAAATTTGGAGAAACTTTAATATTTGTAGGTCTGTCTTTACTGTTCTCATCATAATGGTAAAGACCCTGTCATAACAGTAAATACATAAAATTGATAGTATTTTATGTTAAGGCTAGCAATTGATATCAAACCATATAGAACTTAAGCAAAATGTTATGTCTTATCATGACTTTGATGAGTATTTATAAATGTATGCAGTGAGTGTTCATTGCCAAGCATTTTCCAGTTTTTACTGTTACCATCTTAATGGTAAAGATAATCTTATAATGGTAAAGACATTTCGTTCCCTATAATAATTATCAAATATGAACCCCTTGATTTACACAAAACAAATGTTATGGATAGGTCTATAATAAACACTGTAACTGTACAGCCAACCCAGTGGTCATAATGACATTGTGATGTTGTATTTTTGTTGGTTTGGGTCAGTCATGACCATAAGCAAGAAGCAACGTCAATATGACGTGTCATTCTGACCTAGAGCGATGTTGTAATACCGACACTGAAGCGACGTCTAGTTAAGGTTGTCAGCCTGACCATAAATATTGGGATATGGTCAAAAGTTCAGAACCTCACCTCATATTACTTCAAGGTTCACTATAGCTTGCACATTTCACACAATGAATGTTAATTCCTATCAGATTTCATTTACATTTTCTTTTTTCATGAATTTAGTATCTTTTGTTGCAGGCGAGTCTGACTGATGGATCCCCTGTTTGAGTCGATTTATTTTCCGTTTCAGAGCTTGAACTTTATTTTTCAGCTTTCTTATTTGCTTTTCTTGCTTCCCAATAGTTCTTTAAGCTTTTCTGTCAGCCCTTCTAACTTTCTTTCTTCCAACTTGTTTCTGATGATTTGAGGGACCAGCACAGGGAGACCCAGGTGAATGAGGTGATGTTGGTGGGGTTTCCAGTTTTTCCATTGCTGCAACTTTGTCATTTGCTTTTCTTCCTTGGCTCCTTTTCTTAGATTTCCATTTTCTCCTTTGTCTTTCTTGTTCTGACTTTGACAGTTTTCTTATGTCCAAAATTTTTCCTTGTGCTTTTCTTTGGTGATATCTTTCTGCAAATACTGTTGGTATCGTTCTAGATCATCCTTTATTTTTTTTCTACACATCCTCATTGCCTCTACATTTGACTTCTGTTTTTTAGGCAGCATTGGAAAAATTTACAAGATCTGAAATATATAATATAATAAATATAATATGCCCTTTCAGTGACCACAGCAATAAATTTTTCAGTTTAATGTATAAAATTCTAATACAACTTGACAAATATAAATATTTCTTCAGTATAGTATATGGACAATAAGCTTTGAAAACTTGGCTGCAGATATGAAACATACATGACATACATAGCCTTAAAGGTATAACAACAAACTATGTAAATTAACAGGTTAATCTTTACCATCACATACATGTTTTTACCATTAATGGACCATAATAATGGTAAAGACATATGTACCCTATTACACCGTGACCTTGTCTTTTATATACTTTGGTATATGACTTAGAATGAAGATACAATAAACCTAACTCAGATGTTAAACTTTCACATTTATGTTAATTTTATTCTTGTAACAACGATAACATTGATAAAGACAACCTATTTATACGACAGGTGTGTGTAGCATACTTACAGAGAAAAATATTCAGAACTGGTATAGAATAGTCTGCTCTGCAGAATACATCATGGCTGCCAAACATACTGGCATTTTTAGCATTGACATTATGTGTTACAAATGTAAACCTTACTTTTAACACAGCCTAATGGCCAATGAATAACGGTAAAGACAGTTGTTTATCAGAAAAGCAGGACAGTTTTATAGATTTAATGTTTAAAATTCTTTTTGGGTATGCTGAAAAGTTTATGCATATACAATACAACAATCATGTGTATTAAAGATTCATACATGTGTAACTCTAATGTTTTCCAAAAATGAGTGATCCAGCTTGCTAAGGGTTCAACTGATCACTAATGATAAGAAAAATAATGGATATAAACCACTTACACTTTTTTATTTACTTTGGTCCATTAGGTTTGCATTTTTTCTGATTGACATTATTATAGGTGTCTTTGCCTGATGTAAAAGTTTTATGCTATCAGTATATTCAAATGCAATATAGTATTGTTTATGTATTTACCGCTGTTTGGATATTTATATGAAAATGGCCTATATACACATTGGCAGTGTCCCACTTACTCCTGTCTTTTTATCCAGTGTGAGCCTTTTTTCTTCCTTCTGTTGAGATTGTTATTGTTCACTGTCTTGTGCAATGTATTCTGATCCAACAACTCATCCCAAGTGTTGTGTTACTGATCTTTTTATTAAATAGCAAGTGCTGAGTAATAAGCAACTGTCAACTATAATGAAGAAAAGTAACAATTGAAAGTGTACAATATGACAAAACGTTTTAGTAGCATGATATAAGACTTGATCTGGTTAGCTCCTATAGTCAGGCACGTGGATCATCCCTCAGAAGTTGTTCATCTCTCATTACTTACATCACTTTGTGGCTTCTGCTTCTTCTCGCCTACCATCTGTGACTATACTTCAGATTTCAATGTGGCTGATACCAGATAAATCTTTATTAATACTTTCTTTTTTCCAGGAGCTAATGCTTAAAATTCCATTTCTTGGATCCCACTCAGTGGCAAGTGGTGCCTGACCAGGTATTCTTTACATACACAAACAAATCCACACTGTTGCCATATTGATTCATGAGCTCTTTCCATGGCATAGCATTCACCTTGCAGATCATAAGATCACTGTCACTGGGGATGGTACATAACCTCATGATTTGTGCTTCACAAATAGACCTGTCCTGGACTGGTACTACCCATGGATGGCATGGTTAAAGCAGAAGGGGATAGGTGCACATTCCTTCCATGCTTAGACTGAACAAATTAATATAGTCTGCTTTACAAAATAGAGTTTCATCATCATCAATTTTATATTTCAGGTGTAATTATTTCTCCAGACACTTCAATGCTCCCACCTTCTTCTAATGGAGCATGGGAGTCCTTACAATTTACCAATTACAAGCCACTTAGGTAGTTAACCACAGAGGCATTTTACTGGGTTGGTTTCACATGGATGGTTGTGATTATGCAATCAGAGCAAGACTGTAATGTTCTGCCAGTGTAGAAAGCATATCCTCATCTGAATTGTGTCACATTTAAATTCAAGTTCATTCCCTCAATTGTGTGCCCTCATTTTACCCTCACACAGATGTTAGTACCTTGTAAACTGGTTTTGGGTATAGAGTTAACCAATCAGCTTGTCTTCATTCAGATTTGGGGTTGTCTATCTCCCTCACTCAATTCTTCCTTCTGTGTAGTGGGTTATGGAGGGAGTACATGGTATATTTCCATTTCTGTCCTAGACACTTTCCCTCATTTTCTGGTGATAGGAATGTTATTGATCTTTGAACATTTTGGACCAGTTCATGGTCACAGTTGTTGATTTCATGCAGTGCACTTCCCTTGAATACTGACTGTTAAACTGTGGATCTCTGGCTAAATAACCATTTTGTTTCATGTACTGAAGTCTGCATTTTCCTCATATCCCTGATTTTAGAGCTTGAGATGAAGCTAGTTTGATTCTCATCATAACCTCCACAGATGTCAGTACCCAGTGAGGGGTTTTGGATGTAGTTGACTTTCTAAGTAAGGTCTGCTGCACCCTTTCCATTTTACAGCATGAAATACATCCTCCATTACCTGCTTTACTTGTGTGGGATGTGTTACCATATTTTGTTGGGATCACTTTTCATACTTATAATCTCCTACTTGGATGTGCTTTCTTCCTCTTTACCATGTTTGTTCCTAGCTGATTATGGTGAAAAGGCACCTGGTTCAGAAATGGTGTAATGCCCTTCCTTCAGTTATCTGAGCTGTTTCCCTCATCTTCAAAAGTATCCTTCAGACACTTGCAGTGGTATACTTCTTTTCTTCCCACACACCAGTCCTTCCTTTTTAATGTGGGATTCCAGTTAGTCTTGTGACTGGAGGGAAAGTACTGTATCAGAAGTTAGAATTTTCCTTCAGTGAAAATGTATTTCTGATAGATTTCTCTCTGCTCACACTTCCACTGTCTTTCACCACAATCTTCCATTGCTTACATCTTTTGCCGAACTTTGAAGTAAAAGGGGTTTAGAAGGTTGTGGCATGCATTATGGAAACCAAACATTTGCATACAGAGGGCAGCACAAATGGGAAAAGCTAATCTTATGAGAAGAGGGAAGTACCTGTCAGTAATACATTTTCAGTATAGGAAAATTATAACTTTAGTATTTACATACAAACACTCTAAAATGATGTAGTCTAATAGGAATTTTGATTTAATACCTTATAGGTCAGTTGTGTTAACATCATTGGTAACTAAGATTTGTTATCTTGACAACCTATGATTTATCTGACATCAAATGGGATTAACTTAAGCAGTTGCATGAATTGTACAAAATTTTGTTAATTATATATTTTGACAAATACTTCATTATTAAATAACTAGCTATTTAGCCAGTTAATTGTAAATGTATTTAAAATATTGCAAAATGTATTCCAAGGTGTTAATGCATGTTTATTGCAGAGTAATATTCATCAAGATACAACTAAACTATCAGGCTGGAGCTAAAATCTACTGATCAGTGCAGTGAAATTTTTACTGGTATCACTCCCACAAAATGTAACTTCTTCATTATAACAACCTGTTAGTGGTATATATCTGATCACTAACTTATGCAATACAGGCAGCTTTCTGAACAGATTGGAACATAGAAACCTAAACCTGTAAACACCTTGTATTATGGTGCATGAAACCTAAACCTGTAAACACCTTGTATTATGATGCATCAAATTATACTTCCCATTTTATCATTTACTAAATGGAAAATTAATTATTCAAGAAAGAAGTTGAACTGTTGTGATAATTTTTGTTTGTTCAAATTCATTTTGAATAATATATTAAAGCAATGAAAAGAAAATATAAAATATTACTATCATGTTTACATTGAAGCAACAGCTGTTGAAAAATAGTTTTTGCTTGTGTAGTGCCAACAACTTGTTTGTATGAACAAGTGCTTAATTTCTGGAGTGCATTTCTTGCAAAGTCTATGCACTAAATAAATGGTGATAAGTAAATATCAATGAATTGTGAAGTAGCAGTAAATTTAATCAATTATATGTAGTGTATTTTAATGAAGTTTGTCTTGGTGTTTTATTTCGTAATACTGAAATAAATATATGTAGGATGTAACTTTCTGATCACAGAATTTTATTTCAAACCAGTGAATATTCTTTTTTTTCTAAAATATAAATAAATTTAAGCAAAAATATGCTTGCTGATAAAAGTTTATCACTAAACACTGCATTTTTTAGAACTCTCAGCAAAGAATCATTGGATCTAAAAAGTCACAATAAATACAGCATCATTCAGCAATTCTTAACTGTCTCAGCAATGCTCACGATTGCATTTTAAGGTGTTGTCATCAGTTCTTAAACAACATTTTAAAGGAAGATTTTTAGTGTTTCTTAGAGCTCAGTTTTTAATAATTCCTTTTTTGTACTGAATTAAGTCACAGCTTTTCACTCATTCATCAGTCAGGAGTTGGCATTTAGTTGTAGAAGTTTGGGACTGACTGAAAACCTGCAACACCAGTTGCCAGGTTTATATAAATTGAATTGCAAACTTTAAATGTTTAGTTCTTGCAATACTTTTCTGCTAATGTCCCCATTTAAGTAATTTGGCTTTAATGTGTGGAAAATATATGATTTTCTCTGCCATACCAATTAGGGTTATCTTAATTTATATAGATAACGTGTTAAACATTAATTCTGTCATTTAGTCTAAATGTTGTTCATGTATCTTGGTATTTGTAACTATTTGTAATACATTTTTTAGCAGCCATCTAGTAAATTTACTATACAATTTATCTGTCCTGGCATATAAAAAGACATTTTATTCTCCATTGCAATATTCAGAATATGTAACTATTGCAAATGAAATGTTTTTTGTTTTGTTTTTTCACATTTGGCATACAAATCACCTTTTGAAAAAGACATTTTACTCCCACTGCAGTATTTGGGATATGTATCTATTACCAGTGAAATTTTTTTTTATCAGATTTGGAATGCAAATAACCTTCTGAAAAAAGGCATTTGACTCCCCTTTGCAGTATTCAGAATATGTGTTACCAGTGAAATCAGAGCTACCGGATAGCTCATCAGTTTCCTATTGAAATGGTTTACCTTGCACAATATTATTTATCTGCATTTTGTTTAGATGAATTATTCCTCCACTTTAATTCAGTTTCAGATATTCTGTAATTAAAAGTGTGCAGTTTTTTTATTTTCACTTACATCAAAGTAAGTTTGTATTTAAAATAATCAGAAGTTCCATAGACTGTGAAATTTATGGCCTTCACTGGCCAATATGTTATAAGTTTACAAGTTAGTTGTATTAAACTTGCAAGTTAATAGCAGTGTTAGATCAGACACGTTGAATTTTATGATCGAAATATCAAATGTTGTCACATGTCTGTGAATACATGGCATACACAACTTCAATGAGTTCACTTCCTTATTAACATTATAAATGAATAATACCAGATCCTTTCTCTTCAAAACTACTAATGGCATATCCTGTGCATTACATAGCAGTAATCTAAGTTATCCAGTTCTTTATTTGATTCTTGGTTTCTTCAAGATATTTTAAAACATCCACATTCTTCAGGAACCGTTGATTATAGAATTTGTTCATGACGCAGTTTCATGTACCACATGTTCATGAGAAAGCTTGAAAAGCCAAAATGTTTTTATAAGCGGGCAGTTTGGTGTGCATTCAGCCACATTAACTGTTAACAATACTGTACCTGTGTTTTTAAATCTTCCCTTGTGATCAGTTTGAATGGTGCTTAGTAGGCAGCAGAATAATGTGTTTTGTTGCTGCAGTGTTATCAGCACAGTAGCAGTAATGGGAGGATATACCATTTACATGTTAAAGTCTTGCTCATGCTTTCCAAGTACAAGAGTCTGATTCTTTAAACTTGCTCAAGATATGTATAAAATACAAGTAAACATGACTCCAGAAATACGTGTGTTACTCCTAGTAGGGAACTGGGCATAATACATGAGAACAGGGAGCTATTTTTGAGAATTTATCTAGCTTAGGTTTTCAGCCTTGTCTTTGTTTTATTCCAGTCACAGACATATGTATAAACTTGTTGCAATGCTATTAAGGTTGTTTACTGCCATCTTTAATTTTAAACTATCAATCAGAGGGAAGGCAAGTGGCTAGCTGTATCCACTGCCAACTCTTAATCTACTCTTTTTTATTAAGGAATAGTACAATTGATTGTCACCTTATAATACTCCATGGCTGAACAAGGAGGCATGTTTGACATCAGATTTCAATCCCACAATTTGCTATTTGCAAGTTAAGCACCAATGTCACTCATACTAAGCCTAATTCAAATGAAATTCACTCCTTGTTTAAAAGAAAAGTGCATAGTTCCTTTTGCTAGGTAATGAAATTACAGCTTCTTTGTCTGGAAATCCAAAACATGTACAAACATCCCTCTTAAAAGTATTATTACATGAAAGCATTTTACTGTTGATGTGCTGTAGTAATAGAAGATGGAATATTTATATCATGAATCAATTTTGTATGTAATGATAGCTTTTTATGCTGTGTCACTCATAAATCCATTTTTATTTTTAAATACATTTTGACAAAAAATAATGATTAAAGCAAGAATTTGCAAATTTCAAAATTTAATTTGCCTTGTGCTTAATGTACACTGCCATTTATTAGTCCATCCATTTTTATTTTTTTTTTCATTTATTAGCCATTTATGTATTATGGAGTGTGCCACTTGTTCATTAATGCAATGTATTTTGCTTTTCTGTGAACACAATTGGTCTAAAGTTTTGTAAGTAAAGTATGTGTACTGTTAATGAACTTAATTGAATGCTACACTTTCAAGTTTTACATTGTCTTGGAATAACAATCCTTTAATAAGCTACCTTAACTTTGTGTATGTCTTAGATGATGTTTCATGTTTATATGTTAGTGTTCATAAACTGTAACAAGGTTTTTTATGACAGAGAAGATGTTAGAGAGTCTAATATAATGAAATCCGAGAAATTATAGAATTAATAATTGACATAAAAAAGTGGAGTAGAAAGTTCTAAGTTGTTAATAGAGCAAGTAGAATTGGGTTATCCATAGTTTACTAATTTTGCTTTTTTGTTATCAATTAAGTTTGCATTGCTTAACAAAGAACTTTCTTAATTTGTCTTTGATTTTCTTATCTGAAGCATAGCAGTTGGAATGTACTTTTAATCTGGCTAATGGCATGAAGTGAGGTTATACTTAGTAAAGTGAAAGAATTATTTTTTGATTGGTTTTAATTGTGAGGGTTTTCTTTCCAAAGGAAAGAGTCCAGCTCTCCCTTTTCTAAACTCAATTTCTCTTCATCTCGGTTTCACATGAATTCAGTGGTTTTATTTCTAGACTAGCAGAGACCTGCAAAACATTTGTAATTGAATTAGTATCTTTATTGCAACAGTACTTATTTAAATACAGGATTTGTAGAATAATACAAAAGAATTCTAAATGCAGACACCAAAATCTCCAAGTCCTCTTGTTATAGGCTTTATATTAGTTAAGTATTGCCTGTATTCAATAAAGAGAAACATTAATACTCTAACTTATGTATGTTTATTGCTTTAGTTTAGTGAGGACTAAACTTTACTACACATAATACAATCAGTCAATAAACTTATATTATTCTACAGTGTAACATAAGACCTTTTTAAATACTGTGATGAACTTTTGGTTGTTATTGTACAGAATGTCTACTTGTCCTTTGTTCAATCCATTGAAATGAAGTACCTGCACATATTTATAATAAGGTGCATGCACATTGCTGGGACTGACAAAAACTGGATGTTATTAAAGTAGATGATAATGTTTGTTGTGAAAAATCTATTTGCCCATGAAACTGCATCATTTTATAAACATACTTGTTTAAAACATCTTAGGGTATAAATGGACATACTATGCTTTTGGCACTCAAATGCATTGTGCCACATCAGTTATGAAATAAAGTTTCTCCCAGAAAAAAAACTGTGAAAGAAAATTCTTGTAGTTGATTGAATAAATATGCACCAGTAATACTGATATATGGGATGTCTAAACATTTTGGACATCTTTTTAAAATTCATATGGAGAAAAGTGATTTGACATAAAACAAATGGTTTGTTACACATACAGGAATGTTTAAAAACAATATGTAATCAACATTACTTAACATGTAAATAATGACTTACATGTTAAATTTACAGTCTATATGCAATCTCTTATCAGATATTTTGTAGCGTTGCAGGAATAACCTTTGTGAAGGTTTTATGAATACATTAACACAGTTCAACCTTGCTGGTAACAGTGTAATGTTTCCAGCAAAATCCTACTGCATGTTAAGGCACTTGTTTTCTTTAAAGGTGCCTCTATAAAATAAAAAGGACCAGTAATAGTGTTATGGGTAATTTGTGTTCAGATGCTCACTTTTGGACTTGCTTTCACATGTTTAAAGATTATTCTTTCACATGCAACAGACTTTATATCTCTGTGTTAAATGGTTATTCTGATATGATTTGTCAGAGGTGTTTCCAAAATTCGTGGACACCCTGTACTATACTCTGAAAACAGCTCCAAGGTGAACTGAATCTTCCTGCCTTTGTTTTTACGTAAAATACTACCGTATCTAATTTTAGGTACACATATCAACTTCAGTGTCTGTTAATGGATGGAAATAACCTTAACAGTGTTATGAAAGAAAAGGACCATGATGTAATGGTTTATCAGTCTCTTAAGCCATCCAAGCAATGTGTTGTTACTAGTGGTAGGGCAAATAGGATTTTAGGTTGTATCTGCAGTAACATTGAATACAAGTCTAAAGAGGTCATAAGTTCATTGTATAAGCCACTGGTTAGGGCACATTTGGAGTACTGTGTTTAGTCTTACGCTCCTTACCTTAAGAAAAACGTTGAATTGTTGGAAAGGGTTCAGAGGAGGGTTACTAAAGTCATGCCTGATGGGAGGAGTTGTCATACAAAGAGAGATTAAGATTCTAACAAGTGTTTTCACATGAAGAATTTGAGGGGATTGATTGAAGAAATTTATAATGTTGATGCATCAACATTTTTTCACACTTAATTTAAAAAATTATGGAACCAGAGGAGACAAATATAGATTTAAGCAAAATAGAAGCCATTTTCAGCTAAGACAATTTTCAGATAGGGTGGTTGTCCTAAGGAATGGGCTGCCTTAGGATGTTGTGGATGCAGTAAACTTGAGTAACTTTAAAAGAAAGCTTGAAAGGTATATGAATGATAAGATCTGGTTTTAATTTGTTTTATTACTTAGTAGTTTTAGTTTGGCTTAGAGGATGGGACAGCCAGGTGGACTAACAGGTCCCTTGTCGCCCTTAAACATTATGTTATGATAAAGAATTACTATATGTATCAACTCACCTGCTCCTTAGTTAGTGGTGATGAGATGTTAACATATAATAAGTGTTACCTGGCTACCCACTTCATCATTGTATGATTCTTTACAAATTCTGTTACCATTCTAAACAAACCTCGTTATTATTTTTTTTAAAAATCAAGGAAACCTGACACTCTCAAACAAGCAAGGTAAAAGTCAAGGAAGTTGAACAAATGTAAGTCACACAACTAAGTATATTTTGGCAACAGTCATCATTTACTTTGTTAAAAACTAAAACTTCTCAGCTGCTGTTTCTCATACTATCAATAAACTTTTATTTCACCTTGGGACATTTTAAAATGTGTAGACTGAGTCCAGAATAAAAATACTTTCAACCAGAAGTAAAAATTTGTTCATGTTAGCTAAAAGAATTAAGATTTTAAACTAAATGAAGGGTGTTGTTTTCCCTTAAATAAGACTGTTTTGTATAATCAGATAAAATAAAGTTGTACAATTGAAATTAAAATAATTCAGAAAAGTCTAAATTTCATTTATTTTGCTTTTACAAATTTCAATTTCACACTAGAATATTTTTGATGTCAATGATCATACATTCCTTTACTCAGAGAAAGCAAAATATTAAAATTTATTTTTAGCATAAAATATTTGGATAATATATACCTATTAAACTGTTAAAACATTATATATTGGTTAATAGAAAATTTACTGTAACTACACTTTATCTTGGCTGAAACTACACATTTTAAGGACAGATTTCAACTTGCACTTATATACTTTTTGGTATTTCAGAGTGTTCAGGCTCTACATGAGAATCCTGCCAAAACTACACTTGCTTGGTGATGGCATGCACTAACAGTTTAAGATACCACATTATCACTGGTGTATGGGACTTTGTATATAAACAAAATTATTGTTCAATGGGTAAAACTTATTTGAAACAAAAATTTTGCAAGTGAACATACTTTTAATCTGCTTAAAATGTAGAAAATGCATATTTATGAGTGAATTTAGATTTTCTAAAACTAAAGACACACAAACATCAAATTAGCAAAGGGATTATTGTTCAAAGGAATGAGTTCTCATATGAAAACAGATTAGAGAATGATTAAATGCTTCATGGTTCTTTTTTAGTAGTGATATTGGTGTTCTTTGTAGTGACACATCTATGTTGAGATTTCTCTCATATATGTTGCAGAGGAAAAGGTGTTTTGTATTATGTACTATGACTTAGTTGGTTACTTGTGCATATGCACATACATGCGAAGATCTCACAAAGCGTGGTTCCCATTTATTAAATCTGTAAAGTATATAATTATTTTCATGGATAAAATAAGAAGGACAATGTTTAAAACTTAAAATTAGAATAGAAGTAGGTTTGCTCCAGTAGTAGAGCCCTTAATAGGTACTAGTTGAATGAATTTTTCAACATTATCAAAATTTGAGCTGATACCATGCAAAAATATTAGGAGCTGTGCAGTATCTTTTTTCCATTTGTACTTTCATTGAGTGCAACTGTAAAGTACTGAAACCTGTCACAATGATCACATAACACTTGTTTCACATCAGTAGTTTCTTAACCTATCGTGTAACTGTTCTTGCAGAGAGAATAATATCAGAAAACAAATTATTTTTTATCTAAATAAGGGCATACAATGTCTAGTGCTGCCATCAAACACTCCTTAATAAATTCCCCCCCTCAGTGAAAGGCTTCATGTTTTAGCTGTTAATGAACTAGCTACATAGCTGTGTATTTCTGTCCGATTCTGCACTTTGTTAAGTGACTACCAAACTCTGCATTTCCAAACTTTTTCTCAGTTTATCAGTTTTATCCTTTCTTATTTGCTTAGTCAAGTCACTGAATGGGTTTTGTCTTGTAGTGACACTTAACATTAAATTTCTTATTAACAGCTATAGGTCCATGACAAGCATATTGGTTTGTCACAATGTAAGAAATACTTCACTGTCCAAATTTCCTGAAACACTCGAAATTCAGCATCTACTTTTCTATATTTTGTTGTCATCTTTAACTTTGCTGAAAAACAATGAGTTTATTTTAAGTTTAATTTAAAGAAAATGGTCCTACCTTTGATGTAGAGATAGAGCCAATTCTAAAGTTCACTTACTCTGGTGATAATTGTTTAATAATTAAACAATTGCCAAATTGTGCAAACTTTAGAATTAACTCTACTGAACTTTTTTCTCAGTCAGATCAGGGCTATGGACACTGGATGTGTTCAGGAAATAACACATGCATGCATATACACAAACAATATATATACATATATGAAAAAGAGAGAGAAATGCATTACTGAAAAGTGACCATCATTCATTCTAATTTCTAATCCTTATGCATATGGATCTATGCTCATAAAACTCACACCCTCACAACGATAAATGAATTAATCTCATCAAATAACTTACTTTCCATTGATCTAATCACTTTTTAATACCAATTTCATAATTTGAAATATCATTAATTGCTAATGAGTGGTTTTCAAACAAGGTTCTATTTATTTTAAATTTTTTAGAGGCAATGTTGAGCCAGACAGATTAGATTGTCAGGCCTGTGGACCATATGTTGTTGACCCCTACCCTATATTGTAGTACAGATGCTAAGCAGCCTTATCCACATTAACTGTTTCATCATGATCTGTCTTCAATAATGTAAAAAACAGGCCATTTTCATGGTTGTGTAACATTTAAATGGAATAACATTGTTCTTCTGATCTGTACTTATTGATCAAGTTTATTTAAAATAGGAAAAAGAATTGTTAAGAAATTAAGACAAGTATTGTAAATATACACTGGAAAGAGACAAAAATAGTGGAAAATTTCTGAATATTTGTAGTTGTATGGATTTTGTAAATGAATGTATATTTATGAAATTAATATGTAACTTACTTTATAACCTGATAATATATATCACGGTTTCTAAATCTATGGTTATGTTGGCAATAAGGAAATACCAAAGCTTTACATGTAAGTGTAACTTTCAGTGATAAACCTGATTAAGCATATTATTCCTGAAGTTCTTTCAACTATCGGTACTTAAGGGCTTTTATATTTCTGTATGCTTCTCTTTAAGCAGATGTTTAGTTATTTGAGTTTTTAAAGATCTGTATGTTTAACTGTAGTGTTGGTAGTTTAAAATAAGAGTTCTAATATTAATTCTGTTAACATATTACTGCATATGATTGAAAAGAAAGCTCAACAAAACACAATAAAATCAAGACTTCAGGTTTTTAACATTTAAATGAAGTGTATAATGGAATAAACTGTAAATAATTGGTCCCTTTTTTAAATTGAATTATCAGTTCTTCCTCTTTAACAAAAAAATTGTGAAGAAAACATGGCACTTGTTATTTGAACTTTTTTCTACCAAAAATTATTGAATAAATGTATACTTTTGAGTATTTAATTATAAACATTTCTTGAATGCTGAACATATAACTTATTTCTCACACACTGTTTTAAGTGTATGAATATATTAAGAATCTTTCAAATTCATGTCTCGTTGTAATTTCTTTAAGCGTTCTTCTAATGTATTAAATGTGATTTTAAAAAAAACTTTAAAATTACATGGAAAGTTTACTGCTACTTTTAATAAAAATATATTTTTAAGGAAAAATCTTAGCTGTTTTGGCACATGTATTTATGTTGTGATTGTAAAATAATTTTTATTACTTTTTGTATGGTTATGTTGTGCTCAAATATATTTTGTTTCTTGTCATAGTAAAATTATTATGAACTTGGAAAATTCTAGTGATCTGAACTTTTAAAGATTTGTCAACAAATAATATATATATGAAACACTTAGAATCACAATCAAGTGTTTAGATATATTTTTGTGTATATTTTGTACCAAAATAATAGTCAAACTACTTAAACAAAATTATCTCACGTCAGTTTTGTTGTTGTTGTTGCTTTTAATCCTCTTATTAATATTTTCTGACAATAAATAGTCAGGCTTGCATTTAAATGGTTTTGAAAAAAACAAGATTTAAGTGTATAGTGTACTCTCTCCTTTATATTATGTGCATGTTACATGTGTTTCCTTTAAGAAAACTACATTAATGTAAACTAAAGAGGTCATTCACAGCTTGTCTTTTTTGGTTACTCACATTTTTATAAAGTTTAATTGTGTTTCTTTTACAAATTTTAGCTTGTGAATACACACCAAATGTAACTTTTACTCTTTAGTACATTATAAATTTCCACATAAAAATGTTAGACATATTACAAAGCATAAAATTGCAATGTAATGTCCTAATTTCATTTCTTTTGATTTAAAATTATACCTGTTGTATGTAGCATTCAAATTAACATTAACATGACAAAATTATCCCTTTTTATTTTAAAATGTGCATAAGTGTAGTTGCATTGTAATATTACGCAGTTTTAGATTACATTCAAGAAACATGTGAATAAACATTTGTTGTTGTTATTCTCTTTGGAAACCAGAGAGTTGAATATTACAACAATTTTTAAAATACTTGTGGTTTGATTCAACTATCAAGTGACAAATTTCATTATAACATTATTAATTAGTCTTATATGAAGAAATTAGAGAATAAAATAATAATTGTGACGATTATTAGGATTATTAATATTCAGTATTTTCATTTTTAAATTATAGTGTGCATGTAGATTGCAAATTAACAAGCAGGTACTTGTTGAATGTTTCACCTTGCACCTCTAGAAAATTTTAGGTGAAAGGGATTATTAGTTGTTGATAAAAGTAGATCATTTAGTCCTTCCTTTTAATTCTGATCAGGATATGAGATGATTTTTCTTTTATTGACATTATTTAATTTATACTTGAAAGAAGGCAAGAAAACATTAGTAAACCCTTTAACTATTTGATAGATCTTTAGAGAATTCCATTACTATAGGATATTCCAACTGGGGAAACTGGTTATTTTTTTCTTTTTCTTTTTTCTTATACTGGTTTTGTTCTCAGAGGCTTTACTTCCTTATAGTCAGATAAATGTATCTTTTAGAGAGCCTTTAACAGAATAATGCATTAGTAGTTATCTTTAAATTTAATAACTGCTTGTATTATAGTAAAGCTTGAGAGAGGAATGACTAGTTAGTGGGTATATAAAAGCCGCAATTCATATAGAATTTGCTAAAATTAGTTAACTCCTCTAAATTCATTGATTTAATAAATTACTTAAAAACCAAAGACTCCATTTTTTTATCTGTAACAGTAAATATATCTGAGTGTTTTTAACTGAAACTAAAGTGTACATTTTCATTAAGTGATGCTTTTATGATGGTACATTCATGACTGCTTTGAACCTTTCCAATTTTTTGTTCATGTTATTCTCAGTTTATATGTCTTAACATTTACTACTGCAGAATATTTGTGAGAACATTCAGAGAAATGAACATATAAGTTGGCATCATAACTTTCAATTCTGTGTAAAATTTGTATATATTTTTTAATAAAATTGTTTTTAAGCAAGAAACAAGATTTTTTATTTTAAATTGATGTAGAATCAATAAAAACTAGTGAAACTCAGTATTAGATATAATTCTATAGTTTCATTTACTCACATTATTCACAACTACCACAAACTAATATATGCACATTAAAAATACATATTACAAAACAATTTAACGTATAAAAAAAATTAAATACAAAACTGTATTGACTGTAATGTTAATGAAACACAGCAAGACTGTACATAGTAATAAATTTATACATGTCACATTTAAAACAATGTTAACTTGTTAATCAAAGCATAAGCATTAATGAGATCTTAAAAATATTTGACTTAAAAAACTGTGTATTACCAGTGAAAAGTTTATGAAAAATATTTTTTGGTGTATGTAGTCTTTGCTGCTCATGTTGTGAGAGTGTCTTATATGTAATATTTACCCCTTGTATTTTTCAAAAGTCCGTAAGATTTTGTTTTAGCTAATTGTCAAATAGATTTTTTTATCAATGGAAACTTTTAGTAGAGAAGTAATTATAATTGTAAAACTATCGGTAAATATATAGTTTTATTTCTATTGGGTTTTGTTGAACATTTTGTCATTTAGCAACCATCATCATTATTAAAAGGAAATACATTTCATAGACTATCAGCAGCATAATGTATTTTTTTAATGTAATCTCATATTACAGTAATAAACGTGTTTGACCAGATTTGTTGTTTCTGTCAAGTGTACCAAGACACAATTTACAAATTATTTAAAAAAAAATTAACATTTGCAAAATCTTAACAGTTTAAAACATTTCACTTGTATGTCATTCTAAAATATATAAAATTTGAAGAACAATCAGAGTTTTCATTAACAAAAAATGCTCTTTCTTTATTCATTTACAGTCCTTAAACTATTTAGTCACCAAAACTTGATGCCTTCCTTTTCTATGGCTTTGTGTTCAAAGGCAGGGTGATCTCCAGGCCTTCACTTGGTGTTTAATGAGTGGGAAAATTTTCTCTGGACAGGGGACCATGAAAAACAGTTGGTGGTTTGATTATTGGTAATACATTAGAAGTGATCTTTACATAAATTTCAAGCTATTTATCGGATTGTTTTGCCTTTGATGAAGACTACCATGAAGCTAAACCAATTGATATTTTTCCATTCACATATTTTCAAAGATTATTGTATTATCTAACCTTTGGACTAAACGAGTTGTCTTTCTGTATTCTTCTCTATTGCACTTTATTACCTTGAGCTTCTGTCCTTTAAAATCTAGTGGTGTAACTGTTAAAGTCATGCACAGGAATTTCCTTATCACAGACTGTGAAAATGTTTTAAGCAAGTGTAACTTCTGCACAAAATCTATTTCAAATATGTATTGTTTATCAATGTCAGTTATCAGCATACCTGTGGAGCAGAAAAGCTTTCCACAGTGAGAGTGATCTCTGGCCTTCCTCTTGTTCTAACCAATGCAGTTTGCATCATTCCAGTTTCATGTTTCATCTCTAGGAGAAATTTACCAGCTCTCGTTCATTACCATGTCAGATAAAGTAATGGTGGTATAGAGCTACTGTCAATCAATATGGTTAAAAGCTTCCAATCAACATACTGATTGACTTGCAACTTGGTTTCTTATCTCAGCAGGAATCTCATAGATTTACATTGTCTCTTTATTACTTCTGATCCCTTGGGGGCAGTTTTATTTGTGGTACCTTACATTCTCTTTTAAGATACAATTTAAATGTCCATTTAATCCTTTGAGCTCTTCCGTATCAGTATTAGATAGAGCTGATGTTTCTACACTGTTTAATAACTTCAATAGATGGTGCTTTTAGTTGTTTATCTGAAACTTCAACTGATCTTTGTTTAATTGCCAAAAAACAGCTTCTGAAGAGGTGCGCTTATTTTGCTTTGGTTTAATTAACACATTTCTCATTTTTTTGTTGTATCAGTGAGTTGTTTTCCTGCCAACAAATCTATCATTTCACAAAGAACATGTAGTTAAGATAATAAGCAAGTATTTCCACCTCTTTAGGAAGTTTGGCTAAGTTTCATTTTTACTCCATACTCTGGTCCTAAACTTTGTTTTGGAAACTTCTGTTACAAAATGCTCCAAATCTGAGATAAAGCAGCCAATGATTCTGAACACTTCTTACAGCTCTCTGTCAGAAGGTTGCTTAATGTTGTTAACGCTTGTCCTCTTAAACAAACAGCAAAATTAAGTCTTTTAGTTTCTCACTTGAATGATGATGTTCAAACAGTGACCTCGCTGGAGTGGTCCTGCAGTCATAGATTGTATAATGTTTGTATTCCATCCACATTGTGGTATTTGAGGTTCAAATTCTTGAATGGATACACAAAAGAGTGGCAGAGTTAATCTTTACATTTTTAATCCAGTTTCTAGATATTTTTTCAAGAATTTAATCATGTATTTTGGTTTTATAATTTTATACATTTCTTTGGCTTCCTTGATCCTGTGTTTTAACAAGTTTATTTCTGTTCATAATTCTGTTTGTCTTGTTTCAGTGCTTCTCTAGTGTTTCATTCTCCCATTAACTTTCTTCTTTACCTTCTCTCCACAGTTTCTTTATTTCTATTTTCTATCTCAAATCAGGCATGTGTCATTTTCTTCAAATTGAGTCTATGTTATATTTTATTTTTACCAAAGTAATATCACTCCTGAGATCATGACCATAAAGTTCCATGGTTAGTAGAACCACCAATTGCCAATAAAACTTCATAAAAACTAATCCTGATTATAAATTTCATTTGTCTAGTTCCACATTTCTTCACAGAAACATAAACTCAATATCCACAGAACTAAACTCACCTTAACAGACATACTAACTTCATTTACTGTCTGACTCGCAACACGGCTGAAACTGTTTCCTGAACATTCAAAAAACCCTGTAGGGTGGCATTTCTCACTAGTATGTTACAATAGGTCAACCACACTACATCTGCTACACCTCCTCAGGCTGACTGTGACATGACAAACATAGTATTGATTGAGGAACTATATATACATACAATCAATTTTCATGAAAAATGACATGGTGTGAACCAAATTAATCAGGCAAATTGTAATTAGAACTTTTATTTAAGTCGTATAGAAACATTTACATAAAAGAGAAACTATAATACTATTTTGCAAGTTAGGTTCCTGTTTATTTCAAAAGTTAATCTTAGTTTCATTTTACAAAACCCCTTTTTTGAATTGAGACTGCCATAGATTTAACTTTCTGACAATAACTGAACCACCAAGTAGCTGCAAATCATAGTTCTCCAAGAAATGAATATTCTTATTAATGTGACGAATTAATTATTATCTATACTTCACTCACAACAGCAGACATTACTGATACTTCAAGACTTTAAAGTAATAGATAATGAAATTTATTTCATATGTACATATGAGCAAATATCAGATATAGTCATCAATATCACCCATTACGATTACTGTAAAATTCACTTTTAGAAATTCATAAGTTTATCATTCACATGAACTTAAATATATAAAAAAACATATCCTAATAATTCAAGGAAACTTTTGTCATAGTTCAAAGTACAGGGTCTTCGGAAAGTCACTGTGCACTTATATATTTATTAACAGACAAAACTGCACAGTGACTTTCCGAACACCCAATAAATGCACGATTTGGGCTAGCTTAATTTAAGTTTCTGATTCCTAATTATACAATACAGTGCTTACTAACAAACATTTAGTTATCACAGCGTAACAAAGATGTACATTCAACTGGTTTTATACTCAATTTTTAGTTGCTTTGACTTGTGTGCATTCACGCATATACAAGATCATATGTAAAAAAAATATGTTTACATACAAAGTATGTGGATGAAATCAGCACTTAACTATTACATCTTCATCTCTTGCAAACTGAAACAGTTATGTGTGTGCAACTCAATATCAATGTAATTACATACAAACTTCAGTAATATAAAAATAAAAAATGAAAATTATAAAAAAAGAAATAAAATACCACAACTTTGGCTAAGGAACTTAAAGCATAACTTCTTGGAAAGAAGAAAACATTCACAATAACATGTTAATCAATAGAATCTTCTTCTCTCATTCTTTTCTTCTCATTTTCTGATGAACTTGTGGCTGAATGAGATGTACTTGACAAAATCAGTGCAGAACTTGAAGTTACTCTTGGAAGGTTCATCTTTCCTGACACAAGTGGACTTCTGCTGACAATAGGTCCTGTAACAAAAAACTGTTTTTGAATATCACATAACTGCTTCAGACAGTGAAACAAAAAGTTTTTACCCCCCCATCCTCCCCAACACACATAAATTTAACATTTTCATTTTCCTTACATGCAATGTATTTGACATATTTCTCCATTAAGCTAGCAACTAGCACATCAGTGCTACTACCAAACCATTGTAATAGCTCTTACACTGCAATGAGAATTTCATTAATCTATGAAAATGGCATATCCTTCTTCATAAGTACTGTCCTAAAAACTTTATGCAAACCAAAAGCACAGCTCTGACACAGCAGAAAGATGCAAACTGTATGCAAGAGCGAGTGGAAAGATAACTATCCGTCCGAAATACATTTTCAGGCAAAGAATGTGTTAACTTTAGACTACCTTTTCACAGAATAAGTACCGAAAATCACACATTGAGAATATGGTAGAGGAACTAGTTCAGATAAAGAAATTTAAAAGGTGAGCTCCTTTCTCACACTACAATGATATAAATGGAAAACTCATGGAGTATGTCCACCACTAATGAACTGCAACATGAAAAGAAATATCTGGGGGTCTGGCAAACCATTCAGAAGAAAACTTGAAGAAAGGATGAGTGGAAGATTAGATAAAACATAATACAAAAAAGTTAAAAATAAGAAGAGACATACAGAAAGAGGATCAAACCCAACACAGTATAAACACAGCCCCATAGTATGGAACTGGCGATCAAAAGAATGGAAGCTTAGTGTTGAGGGGAATCACAAAGGTATCAATAAGAAAGTTAGGTAAAACCATCATCCCCAAAACAACTATACCTGGAAAGAACTGAAGGCAGTGGATGAAAAAGTTAAGCTGGGTAAGAAAAGTGGTTTTACTTTATCCTTCTTAGGGGTAGAAGAACCACAAACAGGCATATCTGGACTTTGGTAGATGCCAGAAACTTGTGTTCTTATTCAATACAATAAGTGTTTTTTATATAGCAAAGCCACATTGGGCTATCTGCTGTATCCACCAAGGGGAATCAGATATCTAATTTTAACATTGTAAATCTAAAGACTTACTGCTGTTTCAGTGGGGAAAATTATGTAAGACACTAAGTTATTTTTTTCTGTTTTTTTCATTTATATTGAATATTCCTTCCATGGTTGATAACAAAAGACCATTGTTATCATGCTGTCTTGATTACTTGATGAAATTTTGTGATTTGGTTATGTAAGGCACAGTCCAAAAAAATCCTTTCTTTGAAAAATATTTGAGAAAATAATGCATCTAGACAACATATTACTAAGGAACTGTATAAGCTTTAGCTTTACAAAAAGTACCCAAATGGAATACTTCACACACTAAATGTATTGTCCCTTCTTTTGGTGCCAGAGCCTAATTAGTTCATGTTAATAGACAAAGACCTTACAATAGCTTACTGCACCTGTGTAAACATCTTAGCAGTAGCACTGAAACAATAACTATTTGTTATGAAGAGAGGTGAGTCAATAGCACTGAGACAATAACTACTTGTTATGAAGAGAGGTGAGTCAATAGCACTGAGACAATAACTACTTGTTATGAAGAGAGGTGAGTCAATAGCACTGAAACAATAACTACTTGTTTGAAGAGAGGTGAGTCAATAGCACTGAGACAATAACTACTAGAGGTGAGCAATGCAGCCTTAAAGTAACTTGTAACAAAACTGCTTGTGATTTTATTACCATAAACCTTGCCCTCATACACTGTTACTGTTTTCATATTGCCACACATACTTTATGTATTAAGTTCAGTAAAGCAAACAAAATGGACATTTTTATATAATAATATTTACACAAAGAAAATTATGTGCTGTTATGGTTTTATGAAATTGAAAAAAAATAAAAATTTCAATTATCAAAGTTATTTTATTGTGGATTCAAACTGATAAGACAGACAATCTGCTTGACATATTATACTCTGCTTTCACTCAAGTTCTTAAAACTTGCAAAATATTTGTTTCTTACAAAATGCAGGAAATAAACAGTTTTAATTCTAATTTTCAATATAAATTCAAAGTAATACACGTAATTAATAACATTTTCTGTTACATAAATATACACACAATTATTACCATTCTATTTTACTATACTTTATACTACAATATGTCATACTTTACCTTGGGAAATTTTAAAAACTGGAATTGGTGTCACTTTACTTTTTGTTGGTGTAAAAGTTGTTTCTGTTCTTGATACTAAAGTGGCCAATGGAGAGCCTAAAGGTTTAGTGGCTACAGATATCATAGTTCCAGACTTGTTGGCTAAAGAAATGGCTGGCACAACCCTTGAAATTGAAGATCTAGATAAAACTGTAAAAAATAAAAACAAACAAAAAACCCTATCAAGATACCATAATACATTAAATAGCCTGGGTTGAGGTTAATTATATCAAGCTAATTTATATAAAACTAACTATACTGAATAAGCTCCAACATCCAAAGTTCAACATTCAACATGGCTCAAAGACCCAACTGAGCGAGTCACTTTGTTGATATTGTTATACTTAATACATAGTGTGTGTAGTTATAAATAAAACTGCTGTTTTATCAACAAATTGATGAAATGAATTGGTGTCCTACAAAGGATAGGGTGGGAAGAAATGCACTTTTCCACTTTAATAATATGACCAAAACTCTCCCCTGCTACACATCATATTTGTACAATTAGAATCTAGTCCTTCTGCTATTACACAATGATACAATACCACTACGTTTCCTTCCTTCAAATAAGGCTAATTCTTTAAAATTTGGATTTTTTCCAACCAACCAACAAACATTAACAAGCTATCATTAAAATGCTGCAATACATAAAGTATATTTAAAGAGAAACAGAAGTCAACAATTTAGAGTGAAGCAAAGAAAGACTAGCTGGCACGATTAAAGGAATGATAAAAACGTCACATTTGTCATTAGCTTCCAAGGCATGTAGATAAAACTGGTAGCTTGTTTATTAGGAATTCAGCATTTTGTTAACACCATATTCAGGACTCATAATGTTGAATGTCATTAAAGCTGGATAGAGAGATTGACTTTTCAAAATTTTTGATTTAGCAGACCTCCAGCCAAGTTTGAAATACCATTCACAATCTTTTCACAACTTGTTTGTATCAGTAATAACACTGGTGCTGACACCAGCAACATAATGTTCTAAGAAAATTAGTTGCTATTTTAATCTTGTTTTCTTATAATGAGTATTGTAAATTCAGTTGTCTAGTAACACTGCAGTTAGGTATCTGACAATAAATTGCTTTTTTGTAAGCTTAGCTATGAAAAACAATGAAAAGAAATTAAAATAACAATTTGCAACTATATATATACATAAAATCTTGAATACAGCATATCAATCTGTACATGTTAAAAGAAATACAATAATGTGCCCTGAATAATTCTGTTATTATTTTTCACCTGTATCTGATCATTACATTTGTGCATGAATGTATTCAGTGTGAAAATGTTACATTGGGAAATAGCCTCAATGCATTGTGTGTGTGAAATCATGAGTGTGTATTTTCATCTTTCTACTTCTGTTTGGTAAGACTGTGAAAGTATCTATTTTTTGTCTTATACAGTTTTGATAGCTATTGACTGCTTATCTTTAAAATTAAATGCATAAACTGAGAGATTTGTCAACATCTATTTTATAAATAATAATAACAGAATTTGACCCTGGATGTTGTCATTGTGCAAAATTTACCATTCTATGATTTTCACTGGTCACTTGTTACAGAGACAGCTTACGCAATTTTTTTCATTAGGTGCTTTCAAGTCTTCACAACTGATTGTAGTGATTTCAAGTACAATGATGTTATTTCAGTTGAAAATAATCACATAGCTTTAGCCTCTTTTTGTTTATTTCAACAAAAATGTTGATAAGTGTTTATTAAAACTTTATTTAAAGAACTAAAGCTGATTGTTATTATTTGTCACTCTTGAACAGTAAGGAAGGCTTCAGTCTTAAGGCTTCAAATAGACTTTATAAATAATTATGAAAAATAACTTTAAATCTCATATGGATTTGAATTGTTTAGAATATTATTGGAAAATAGTTTTTGATTTGATAGAGAAAAAACAGGTTTTCAATTACAGATTCATTCTTTACGCCTACGATGACCTATATGAACTGCATATTGAGAAAACCAAAAGAACAAACTATATTTCTGTGTTGGTTAATTCAATAACTGAAGGTAGTGCTATAAACTTGGGAACTTAGCTAGCTTTACCAATTTACAGATAGGAAGCCTTGAAATGTGCATTTCACAGTGCAGGAGTTAAACACTGTCAAATTCTAAAGGAAAATGATTAGCTACTGATACAGGTCAGAAGAAATATTGACTTATGTTGCACCCTAATATTATTACCACCTTGGTTTTAGATTATATGGGGTTACAAGTTATGATCTGAAAGAAACAGAGCATTTTGGCTCTTTTAAAATATGAGACATCTAATCTTGTTGACATCCATTGCCTTGTCTATAAACTTGAATTTGGAGTCTTGGATTCTATCAGAGAGGTTTCCCAAATGGATAAATAATAACAGTATCATTTTTTACCAAATGTTTAGAGAAAGCTTAAGGCTACTGTTGAAACTATGTAGGAAAATACAAAGTTGTTAATCTATGGTAACACAATGACTGCCTCATGCTTACTGTGCACTTAAAGCACTCACAGGAAATTACTTTCCTATCCCAGCATGAAGCTGAACAAAATCAAACAGTTCAAAAATTATTGGAAAAGCATGGTTAGTCACTTTTGTTCTAAATAATTATGGATTTCTCCAATTTAACTTACTAGAGCAGCTGTCACAGCTTAAAGATCCAAGCAGATGCCACAACTCCAAGCTATTTAAGCACTGGAAATGTTTTAACATTCTGTGACAGATATGTACTAACAACTTGGAACGTGTCTTCAAGACCTTCTTCACAACTCTTATGGTGAGGGTGTGAGCTATAACCGAGATGCTCACAATGCATTTGAGCATACTGTAGATACTGTTTTAAACAACATTCCAAGCAATACTTTATCATTGTAAAGACTAGAGGCTCTTGAAGCTGTTCAGGTCTTTTGACAATAAAAAATGGCTTTAATATCACCAGTTGTCAGTCTTTGGTATTTAGAAGGTTACTGTCCTCAAGAATAAAAAATGTATGCGACTTCCATTTAACACAATACCAGGAATGGTTGATACTTAAGAATTTTTGTCAAAGACAAAAGTATCCTACACAATTCTGTGCTATTTTCCTTTTTTGATAAGAACCTTCAAAGTATTCAGAATATCCTCTACTGTTTTCATGGGCACATTAGCCTGTGAGAGAGGGTTTTCTAGTTTCAAGAGGTAAAAATTTACTTATGCTTAAGCCTAAACACTGAAATGTTGGGTATGCTTCTACTTATTTGCATTGAAGGATCAGATGGTACTGATTACACTGCTACATGTGCAATGAAGATGTGGTGAACAAGAAGTGAAAGGGCTAAAAGCTAGTGCAGTTAATTTGGAAATTACTGAATGACACTAAATTACAAAAACTAGCTTTGATGTGCACAGTTTATAAAAGGCCAGTAGTAGGGTTGCAAAAAAAAATTGTTGCAGATATGGGATCAGGTGTTGCCAAAAATATAATTTTAGATATGTATTAGGTGTTGCTACAATGTAATGAGCATTTTACAATTACAAGTTTAACCTCTGTGACAATAATGTTTAAGAATGCCATTTTTTGATATTAAATATTTTAAATTAGTGTCCAAATTATAGAAAAAACTTTAACAATTTTCAAAACTTCTCTGAAGTTCCATTCAGAATTTAAAACAGAAAGTAATTCTGCCATTTGCCCAATAGTCTCAAGTTAATCAAATATTTTCTTTCATAAAATGTTTAAATATGTGAGAAAAAAAAAAAAAAGAGATAAAAATATATAACCATTTCATAATATTATACTTCATATACATAAACATTTTCAAAATTCTTTCCCCTATACTGGTGCAACTATCTCCCTCTACTATTCCCACTCAATGCTCATTTTTGAGAATTTACAGGATGTAAAAGAACACCAGCAATGGAGATGAAGTGCCTACCAGAAATACATTTGCTCTGAAAGAAAAATGTTAACTTCTGATACAATCTTACTAACCAGTAAATGTCATAAGGAGCTGAGGTTTGTTCAAGCAACAGGGCCCTGAACTGGAACACCTGGAATGTGAAGATGAGCATCTGTCACATTAAACTGTCTTCAAAGTTCTGCAGAAAATATCCACCAAAATGATAGAAAGGACAAACTCCAGGGGGATCCAGAAAAGAGAATTTAACCAGGGCAGATCAATGATAGATCTCCAATCTCCTGTCTTCTTGGAATCACAAACAGCCATGAATAATACACCAGTAAAATTGGGCATACCTTTTCAACACAGGAGTATTGAGGGAAATGGTAGAAACTGATAAACAAGTGATAGTGGCCCCGAGCTTATCTGACAAACAGTTCAAGAGAGTGACAAAAGAGTTTAGACAATAACTGGAGGTGAGACATGTAATGTAAAAGGGAAAGAAAGAGAAAGGGCAATTCCTTGATGATTTGGCCTGATTAAAATTAACTGAAGTCCCAAGATTTGAACCCCAAAGAGGAGTAGAGGGTCCAATTGTTCAGAACCCAAACAAATATCCAAAGGACAATGGTACACTAAAGCACATTGGTCCAACAAATGAAGGGGCTGGGCAAATCAACACCTGACTGGAGTTGGTTAGAAAATCTCTAAGCATGAACTCGTATGTCAGGGAAAACAAAATTCAGAAGATAAAATTTCATCCAATAAAAAAGGCAAAGAGTCATAGGCAATAAGGAAAACATGGTGAAAAGTGAAATCTCCTGAATAATTGTAGATTGTGGCTGACTGAAAAAAACAACAACAACAAAGACTCATAATAGTGTTCTTCTTAAAAAACATGTTCATGCTGAAAGAAAGAAGCAACTGCCAGCCAGTCATAACTGTATTTCTTTGCAAATTAACCCTATCCTTAAGGTCATACCTTAAAGGCCATGCCATAACATTTCATTGAATTACTATTTTATGAATTTATCTCATTAAGTTTGGTATCAAACTGTAGATTATAATTCTCAGTTTCATATTATACATAGTTCTTATCTTAAAAAATAAATATTTAAAAAACACACCTAAATACTGTTTTGTGTGTGTGTGTGTGTGTGTCACATGGTATGTTGAATGCAACACTGGTTCAAATTAGATGCTTCTGATGTCAAAATACAAAGTCTATAGTTTTGGAGAAATCAAGAACTGAAATTACCGATATCACAAAGCTAGAATACAAAAAAAAAGAATGTCCCATATTTTCTATTTGTTGAGATATTACTCAGGTACCAAATCAAACACAGTGAACCAGCTCACCTCTTTCCATTTGTGGAAACAGTTCCTTACAGATGCTTCTATATATAACATGTAATTAAGCAATCAAAAACACAGATATAATAGCATTGTCCCTTTCTTTGGAGACAAACATCTGTAGTGATAAGTTGAATCTTTATCTTGTTCAAAATTTCACATTTTTTTTTAATTGATGAATTATAATGAATGTTATAAATACAGTAATTTATGATTTTTATTATAATTCAAATGTATATATAAACCCTAAAAAATTTTTTTTTATTTTTAAGGCTTAGCAACTTACAGCAAGCAAGTACAGAGCTCATAACAAGAATAGATAACTGTTTGCTTTATTTCTATATTTACTGTTCTGTGTTTCAAGAAAAATAAGTTAATCATTTATAAATAGCAATAATCTATATACATATGTAATGTATGATAACTGAAATGTGACTAAAACACAGCTAAGGCAGGTGACTTTTATGTTATTGGATTCAGTATCATAAACACATTATTGCAACTTATTTGAAGTTAGCTGGTAATGGATGAGAAACAAATATAATAGATATATAATGTTATGACATTTAAGTTATTTGGACTAAACATTTGTATTTAAGTTATAATTTGTAGTCATTCTAGAAAGAAAGTAAGTATAACTTATATTTATTTCTTAATTTTTTATGGTAGTTATGAGATAGGTCAAATCTACCAAACACATACGGAGCTTCTGATTCAATAGTTGTTTGTTGTTGTTTTGAATTAAGCACAAAACTACACAATGGGCTATCTGTGCTCTGCCCACCACGAGTATCGAAACCTGGATTTTAGCGTGTAAGTCCGCAGACATACCGCTGAGCCACTGGGGGGCCCGATTCAATAGTGAAAATAAGATATAAAATTATGTTTTCTTCAAAGCATTTGATAATTATCTGGAAGTTATAAAGATTTCATAGGAGAAATTTGAAAATTTTCTGATGCACAAAAGTATTATAACCTTAAAATGAAAATTACTCTGCATTTTGGGTAGTCAACAATCTGAAAAAAATTTTACACAAAAATCTTTAATTAAAAAAATTTTAATACTTAATTCAAAAACCTGATATTTTGTGCATGAAAGCATTGTAACATTTACCAATAACTTGCAAAATTTTGCAGACATATGTGTATATTATCAAAAATCATAGTGTGATTACTCTCATGAATACTTCCATGGTTATGAGTTGAGTGAATTACACCCAACCTGTAATGAAAGGATTAATACCTGTACTTTCTACACACTATAGTTCCAATGAAGAAAGTGAGGTTAATATTAAAACCAAATATTATTCATAACATGCATATTAGTATCATAAAAATTGTATCCAGGCTAATAAAAACATTACATTAGCAGCTTAAGAGGTCAGTAACTAAATATCTAAGCTCAGAATTCCTACTTCAATATAACATGATGGAATCGTATTTTAATACTTGTCACATAACCTACAACAATATTACGCTATTTAAAATTTACATAATTTGAAATATGTTTTTAATAGCAAAAATATATTTTAAGTTGATTGACTATTGAGTTAAACAGAACTAATATGTATCAAGAAATAAGGCTTCTCTGTATTTATACAAGATGTCACTCAAGAAATATGTGGTAAAAACTCACAAATATTTGAAGTGTTAGGCTGTATCGAACTGAAGGACACTTTAGACGATGGAACACTGGCCTGAATACGAGGCTTGAGAAGAAAGAAATATTTAAAGAGTTAATACAAATGAAACTACTGTATAATTTATCATTAAAGTATATTTACTCTGTCCATCCATCTTGGACAGGCATGTTTGAATATTCTTTCAAACAGAAAATAATTCCAGTACAATTACAAAATTATGGTTACGTAACTGTACCTTAAATATAGTTTCCTTTATTTAAAATGTTATAATATACCAAATAATTAACATCTGAAATAGCAGTTAATACTATAACTCATAATATCATTGAGTGTTGAAGGACGTTAACAGTAGAATACATTTTCCTGGTTCTGTCAAGACTTTACAAATTTTAATTTTCTTTAAAAAAAAACATATGTGATAATAATATTATACTTTGTTCTTAAGGAGTGAACTTTAGCAGAAAAAACAAACAAACTTCTAAAACAATTAGTTTCTTGGTAAATTTTTTCAGGACAAGCATAAATAGAACTATTAAAAATAAAAATGTATTCCAACTAGAATAAAAGATTACCCTCTTCTGTGGTTTGGCTTGATAATTAGGATTTGTTAAACAGTACCTATCAGGAGGAAGGTGAACTCCAGCTGTGGACTTGATCAAAGGCAGGGGTGTATCATTTTTTTCCCTTGCAACTTCTAACAAAAGCTAGAACACAGAAAATAAAAATGCAGGTTGTTACACCATTTTCAGTACCATAGCTTACAAGTTCAAAATTACAAAATTAATTTTGTCCATCTTGTGTAGCTGACACCTTTAAAATAATTTTAAGATATGAACAAAATAGTTAACAACACTTACATCTCTTGGAGGTGGACAAGTAAAGGATTTGTCCATCTGCAACTGTACTGCAAGGCGAACGTCATGAACGTCAATGTTTTTCTTTTTCGCATGGGACGAAAATAAACAAGCATCATCAAGCATTGTTGTAACATATTCTGAATAAAACATAAGAATCAACATCATAATCATTTCCAAAAACAGTTTCAACATATGGGGGGAAAGAAAAAGTTTAAGGCACAAATAGCCTAAAACCAAAGAACTAAGTTTCTAACGTCAGGCTGATACTGTTTAACTTTCGATTTTTTTTCTTATACCATACATTACCAAAGAAGTCTATGTAGGGCAACAAATTAACAATTTTATGAAAAGAGCTAATGAAACAGTTATGCAAAAGCACTAATTTTCTATGTAAAACACATACCTGTAATGAGATTCCAGATGTAAATTAGTGATGAAGAGCATCAACACATTTATTTTAGTAAAAAGTCAATGACACGTTAGGTATGTGACTGTGGATTTATATTGTATTACTCACATACATTACTGATGAAGTAAACAGAACAATAAATAATTTATTAAAACTGTTATATATAAAAACACCTTCATTAGAAATAACAATAACTGACCACTTTGTTTGGAACCCCAAAATAAATTTGCTTGCATTACCAAAGTTTGCTGATCATTCAGTGCAGAAAGTGGTTACTAGAGCTTTATAAATGCAGATATATAGTCAACAGGTAATATTCAGGTCAATGGGTAGAGGCAAAAATTTCATCAAGATTCCAATATACAAGAAATTCAGTCCTTCTCTAGCACAAATATCATATCAAAAGGGTGTATATTTGTCACAGAAAAACCATGGTTGCCAACCACTGGTAACTAACCAAGGAAAAAACAAATGTGTATACTTGTAAAATTAAAGCAAAAAGTAGACACCAGACCATGTCATGGGATCCAGGACAATGTCTCACCAGAGAAAAATATTGCAGAAATACATTAGATGCTTTTGTTATTTTATTTCTTAAATTTTATATAACAAAAAAACAAAAACATAAATATAATATTACATTATACTAATATTACTTAATATAAAGTCAACTACAAAATGTCTCTGATTTTCATAAATATTCAAAATGTTTTTCTTAAGAATGTTTCATTTGTAAGCAAGTGCTCGAAGTTTTCTTTACGTGAATTGAATTGTCATTTTTTGTTGTGTCCAGACAAAACTGTTCATTTTTTATATAACTTTATTTGTATTTTCCAATGATTTTTAAAAACTTTTTAGTCTTGTATTAGACTGAAAAATGTTTCATATCTAATGAGACACCAATTGTACACAACAAAGGACTAAATTTTTTGCAATAATGTGCAAGTTCTCATCTTGAAAAATACAAGCTATAATTACCTACCTAATTAGATTCTCACTTTAAAACAAACACTCATCTGAAGTAATTTTCCTGACACAAAGTTCTCACCTTGAAATAAACAAAACTAAAATTACAAACAAATGTTCAAGATGTCTTAAAAAATAATAAAATATAAATAAAAAGATATACTACACAAAACATTTTGGTGAGGCATTGTTTCCCCTCCTCCTCCCAAAAATCTAGTGATTCATTGTCCATATTCAGTTTTTCTGGATAATAGGCCATGTTGGTATTCGTGGGAATGAGCTTGCCACACTGCAGCTAAGTCTGTCTGCTCTGGCACTATCACTACTGTTCCTTTTCCATACATGGACTATGGCACTGTATTCAAGGCTTGGTTCTGTACTGGATGGCAGTCAACTTGGATTGAGCAATGTGAAAACAAGTCTTTTCAAATAAAACACTTTATCAGACTTTAGATGCTCTGTTTCCTCAAGAATCAGAAAGTGGAAGTTGTCCTCTCTAGACAACACATTGGTCACAGTTTTTAACTCATTGTTTTCTTTTGTCTGGGACTGATGCACCAACATGTTGTCCATGTAACACTCAGGTCACAACAATCCACATTTTATTGTCTTGTCATTGTTGTGACTCTCAATGATGGCACCATTTTAAATGTTTTGTCCCAAGGTTTACCCATAACATTGGACAGTATCATCGACGATGGTGACACTGTCCACCTTGCAAATGTTTTTAGTTTTTTAAAGACTATTGACCTCTTTAACACTATTTAAGTTTGTAATTCATAACTTAGACCTTTGTTTTATTATTCCATTATGAAGTACAAGTAGTTCAATGTGAAATTAGAAAATGGCTCAAAACCAGGACTAGAAAGGCCAACTTCAGGTGACTAATGCTGATCTTTGAACTCACCCATTAGTCATAGTGGTGAGTTATAATAATTAAAATTATATTAAAGAAAGTCTCATAAAACTCCTGTTACTTTACATTATGTACATGGCCAGAGCATCACATAACTTGAAACCATAACTGGAAAGGTTAATTTCTGATGACTAATGTTGTTAATCGTCCTGACGAGTTATGACCATTCAACTTATGCTACAAAATATCCTTTAAAACTAGTATTACTGTAATTTCTCTCTTACTGCTGTACACTAGATATAAAAATTGGATTTAATTTTTGATTCAAAAAAATTTAATTTTGTGTTACATTGATTCCTTTCTATGAATTTTATACTTTTACTTTATTTTTAACTTTGTGCCAGATTTTTGGCTCAGATAGCCTAGTTGCTATGCATCATAAAATGCATAACTCACCCACCTACTGATTGTCCATATCTTGCATCATGAATCACCAATTCATTTGACAGTACTCAGGGTTTTAATATTTAAGAAAACCATGCAAAAGACATCATAAAAACTGTCACACAGTACCCAACAGCTTCAGTGGTATTTCAACTGAAAATGTATATTATCTACTGTGAAAGACACGTACTCTTAAACTTATAACAGTGACCTCCACTGACACTTGAGGATTATTGACTTTATTAACTAATGATAAGTAATGTTAAGTGAAATGTCAGCAATTAAAATACATTGAAATACTTGACACATTTCAGGAAATGAAACAGCAGCAAGCCTAAGTGTCTAGACTGAGAGTATATCTACCTTATTAATAAATGGGGGTAACTGCATTTACTGGGAATGAGAAACAAGTATAATTTTGAACTTTAAAAATAATAATATTGGGTTTTTGTTTAAAATAAAATGTTCAACATGTGAGTGTTTTTTTTAATTTACTTGCTTTACATTACACTTGTTTATTAACTGTGGGCCTTCCTGGATTTCATGATATTCACAGGCTGAGAGCAGAGGCATTTGAGAATATAGATAAACTACTTTTCATATAATAATAATAATACTGATGACTGTTTATCATGGTTACTAAAAGCTCTTGACAATATTTAGTAATATTAAGTACAATTACTGAACTTTGATCTTTTATAAAATTCTTATCCCTAAATTATAGTAAATACACCAAAATATTAGAAAATTTGATTTTTTTTTTTTACATGCTACTGATTTTTCATGTCACCGACTCTTTTAATAAAGTAAATGCATTGATGCTCCTTATCATTAATTAGGAAAACTCTAAATTTATGAATGTGTTTAAAACTTGTGTTTGTAGAAGAAGGAAATTCATCACTTATATTTCTTATTAAAATGACAGTAACATGAAAGTAGCTTTGAACAAAATGTTTGACCAGTATCTTACAAAACTACATTAACTATATAATGATTTGTATTAATCAATGATGCATCCACCTTAACACTACTATCATTAATGAATATGAAAAACAAAGCATGAAAGCCTTAAAAATAAACATATGAAAAATTATTAGTTAGTACTACTACTAACAGATCTAAGGAGCACAAAGATAAATTTTGGCAGGGTAGAAGTAATCCATAGCTCATACAACTTTGCTTTCAAACAGTAACAGGTTGGCCTGACTTTGAAATGGGTTGCCCTTCCTGGTCAAGGTTGATTTTTGGTTCTTTACAAAAATATGGATAGAATCAATATAAAGCAGGCCTTTACTAGTCTTCAGAAGTTTGTTGTCCTTAAATTGTGTGTTAATACAATTAGTGTTATGCTTTTCTCCTATAGTTTGAAATACCGTTTCCTTAAACTGTTAAATTTAACATTAAATATTATTGTTAACCCAAAGTGCCGAACTTATTCACACTACTGATATTATTAACACATATATCTTAGTATATAGTAACAGAATCATTACACATAAAAAAAGGCGTACTGAGACTTACTGTAAGCAAATTCAAGCATTTGATTTATAACTCTTGGCTCATACTGTATTACACCCATATCTTTTAAAATTGCAGCCATAACTTGAACATCTTTAGGACCAGTATTACTGTTACTTGTGCTACTTTTGCTGGACGCCATGCTCCTTCGTAATCGTCAGTGCCCTCTTTATAAAATTAACTGAAATTTCTCTTTTTTAATATTTCTCAATGGTTGTCGTGCTGTTTAAACAGCGCTCCCTTTCCCTTGTCAAAAAATAAAAAATAAAACAGTGACAGGATTTAGTTTTTAAAGTAAAGACATTTTCCTAAATTGTGGTGTTCAAGTTCAAACACAAATACACACATTACACTATGGCTTTACACAGCATTCAAAGGTTTTTCTATTGAATTTCTGCATATATCAGCTGTTATTTATTTACAGTTTTAGATATATATATTTTTTTTTAGTTGCAAAGTCAAACTAATATAATCAAATTAGAGTTCGTGAAACATATCTGATTCGACTGACATCAAGGATTTCTTTTGTGTTCAATCTTGGTCGAAGCATGCAGCTGTGTTTCATCTCTGTAAAATAACCTTCATATTTGCAGTTTGTGACCATAAGTGATAGTAATATTTGTAAACATATTTAATTGTTAGCAAATGTTGCTTCCACCTTGTTATGCTTTAATGCAATGGGTTATTTAGGTAGAGGCTAGAGGGGGTTTGATAGTTTTATTCTGTGTAAAATTACGTGGGAAATAGAGCCTACAAACAAGATTAGCCCCTGGGCCCAAACAACCTTAAATCCGACACTGCTTTAATGTTGTATATTTACCACAAAATGATTTATACTCACAGTCAATATAATTAACAGCTATAGTTAAGGATAGTTTAGTTATTAAGGGGTTTCAGTTGATGAAGCGTGAAAGATGTCAGGAAGGTTAGTAGTCAGAATGTACAATGTATTTACAGTGTGTGCAGGTTAGAAAAGAACTTGCAAAGCGTTGTAGGTAGAGATACAGAGGAAGAAAGAGAAAAAATGTAAATCGCTTAAACTTCTGCACGCGAAGGGTCCATTTGGTAAACAGAATTTTAAGGGATCTAAAGAAAGGAAAAATGGCTAAAAGCTTGGAAAATAATGCAGTTAATGAAAAGGATGGGCTTGGGTTAAGCAACCGGTTCTAAGCGCTTGCAAGGATGAGGGTGAGCAGGTGAGGGATGCAGATGGGATCACAAAGTATGAAAGTATAAAGGACAGAGTAGCTACAGTTGTTAGTGAATCTCTAGTTAGGCATGTAGATATAATATCATGTGGACCAAAAGTATGGACTTATTCTATCCAGGAAAAACGACACAGGGTATAACTAATACAATAGAGAATTAGTTAAGAGTGTTAGTAGCAATACAGTTTTTGTGGTACATGCTAGGGCAAATGACGTAAGAAAGGATATATCTAAGGAGCTCATTGATAAGTACAAAAGTAAGGGCTTACATCAAACTTTTTATATTTAGCAGTCAAAACAAAAGGACAAAAGGGCATACATTCCAATTCTGGCAGCGTAGGAGTCGTCTGCAAATTTGTATTACTTTTCAAACAGGTGTATTTGCTTTTAGAATGAGTTGTCTCAATGGTGGTGAAGACGGAAAGTTAACAAAATATAAGGAAAGATTAGTGGAATATATGAGTAGTAAGGGATGGCTATAGTTGTAATTTGGAATGGACATCTTGATGGGCTAATAAGCTACTCTTTATTTCCTTAACATTTTGTAAAACGTTTATGAAATCGTATTCATTCGATATGTAGTGCTATAATTGTTAATACTCAGATATAATTTCTTTTTTATAGAAACATGTTGAAATTAAAGCAAGACTTTTACAGTTCTTATAGTAAATTTCTGTGGAGTCCATATCTTTAAGTTTCTGGGATATATCAAAATGATCACTGATTTCTTTCTACACTTCATTGCGTTTTTTTTGTTGTTATTTTTTGAAGTCAGTAAGTCAATGGAAGGTTAATACGTTTCAGCCTTGAATTTAAGACGAGCTTGAAGAAGATTATCACTCTCAGCTTCGTCAAACGAACTGATAGAGCGATTCATTTCTAGGGGGATTTTTACTAATGTCACTGTAATTACTATTGGCAACTTTGTTTCTGCTCTGCACTCTCATTCTTCAAAATTCACTTCTTAATTCCTGAATATATGACAATAACGACTGAAGAATGTAGGTAACAGCAGATAAGTTAAGTTCCTCTTTTTGCAAAATTTTACTTGTCTCATGAAAACCAGCAAGACTATCTGTTCATAAAATTGTCAAGAAAACAAGTTAAAACTTGTTCAATTTTTTACTGATATTTTCAGTAGTGTGTTTTGCCTCTCTTGTTTTACTAGTATTATTGATGAAGTAAACAAGAGCTGATTGAATCCCATGATAGCTATAATGTAAGCACGTGCAAACCCCGAGCTTCAGATAGTTGTTTTACCATCTTATGATCGCGGCCTATGAGAGAAACCAACACTTATCAACGATGAGCTTATGCAGAAAAAAAAAGGTGGCTAATTACTATACAAAACAAAACATGATATGATTCCAAAGAGTGAACTCTCTTGTCGTCCTGTCTCCAACAAGGTTTTAAAGAATGGAATAAAAACAGTCAATTTATTAATTTATTTGTTTCTTACCTAAATATAGTAGTATTCTCTAGTCATAGGCATCAACAAAAGTTTGACTACGACTGTCAGATAATGAAATTATTTTTATGTGCAAGTAGCTTAATACAACCTCAACTATATATTATGCAATATGGCCATGAATTGGGATAAACTGCAGAAATCATTCAATAGGAGCTTGATCTTTATCAGTTTAGTTGTTCGACGTGTGGTATGACTGAAATTGAGTCAACACTCAGTAAAAAGTGCTAATTTTTGTTCACTCTCAAATTGATTTCAGACAACACTATCACCTACACCCTTGTGCAAATTAATTGAAACAAGACTGAAAATTACGTTCTTTCAATTTTTTTGCGTTTTATTTCTGAGAATCCAGAAATTACTCACAAATTAATACATGATATGACCGCCTTTATTTTTTCAGAAGATCATTAATCCGCTTTAGCATTGAGTCCACGAGTTGACTGCAATCTTTACTAATTTTTGGATCGCGGTACCACACCTCAATTATGGCCTCAATTAGTTTATCTTTCATAGTAGTCTTTTCCCCGAAGTCTTTCTTTACAAATCGCCCAAAGATTTTCAACAGGATTTAAGTCCGGAGAGTTTCCAGGCCAGTCGAGCACTTTTATTCGCGTTCTAGTCATAAAATTCTTCATAAGTTTCGATGTGTGGCATGGAAAAATGCCAGTTCTATCTGGAAATCTCTTTTTCAATTCTGGAACAACTTTTCTCTGCAAAACTTCGATGTACTGTGGTCCTCGCATCATACCTTCTACGATATGTAAGCCTCCGACGCCACAGTAGCTGAAAAAGCCCCAAAACATCTTATTCAAGGGATGTTTTACAAACTGATTGATGTGAGATCCTCGAAGTTTCTCACCTGGAGATCTGCGAATGTGCAGACTTCTTTGATTCTGTACGAAGAAATGAGTCTCGTCACTGAATAACACCTTCCTCCATTGTTCTTGCGTCCAGTTCTTATATTTCAGACCCCAAATGATACCGTTTTTTCTTCATTGAGTTGGTAAGAAGTTGTTTTTTGATTGGTCTCCTTGCCCTTCCAACCCAATTTTGAATGACGTAATGTTCCTCAAAATTTCGTAATATTTCTCCAAAATAGATCAACCGTACTGCAAAACACAGCTAATGACGCCGTCTGTGTGAAGAAAATGACTATTAAAGGAAATCAGGGGGTCTAACGAGCCTACACCTGTCGCCATGCTGAAAATGTTGTAAAATGACCATTTGTTTCAGTTAATTTGCACAAGGGTGTATAAGGCTGACAAATTCTTCACAAATATCGGTAGACGAGTATGAGGAATTTGTCTTAGAAGTATTTCCATTTTCTTCAGTGTGCTCTTTAAGGAACAGATCAAACTCAACAACTTTAACACTCCTAAATAATTAATATTGTGTTGTGAATCTATGGTTCGTTACTTCCACGGAATGCAAAACCTCTTATTGCTAACAATTTTCAGGCCTGGCATGGCCAAGCGCGTAAAGCGTGCGACTCGTAATCCGAGGGTTGCGGGTTCGCGCCCGCGTCGCGCTAAACATGCTCGCCCTCCCAGCCGTGGGGGCGTATAATCCCGCTATTCGTTGGTAAAAAAGTAGCCCAAGAGTTGGCGGTGGGTGGTGATGACTAGCTGCCTTCCCTCTAGTCTTACACTGCTAAATTAGGGACGGCTAGCACAGATAGCCCTCGAGTAGCTTTGTGCGAAATTCTAAAAGAAACAAAAAAATAATAACAATTTCACAACAGTAATAGCTTTTTGTAAAACAATTTTCCAGCAAAGCCGCTCTTCTGGAACTATTTCAACAAAGAACCATTCAAATATAAGCTATTTCAGCAGTGGTTAAGATGCAAAACCATGAGGTTTTATTGTGTATAATAAATAACAAAAATAGTTGCTTAAAAAAACTATATAAATTATAAAATGATAGCTTTCAATAAATTATAAAATAATAGCTTTCATCTCAAAATAAATATAATGCGCAGAAATTGATCGTCTTCCAAGAAATTCGACTCTGACAGCAGAAGCAAACACAGTTTAACACTTCGCTTGAATTGGTTATATTTTGGATTATGACCTCTGGAAGGATCGGGATTTTAGGTTACACTCACAGCCAAATTAACTCGATCTTTACGACGGTACTGCACACGTACTTTATAAGTAAAAGAATATTCAATATGTAATTGAATGTCATTTACTATCATTGTGCGATATTGAAACTATTCAGGATTTTCTCTTGTTTTTTCTCGTTCACATTTGTGCTCCCCAGTGGCTCAGCGGTATATCAGCGGACTTACAACGCTAAAACCTGGGTTTCGATACCCATGGTGGCAGAGCACAGATAGCCCATTGTGGAGCTTTCTGCTTAATTCAAAACAACAATGCCCTCCGCTAGTACAGTGGTATGTCTCCGGATTTACAACGCTACCATCAGGGGTTCGATTCCCCTTGGTGGGTTGAGCAGATGGCCTGATAGGTTTTGCTATAAAAAAAACAACAAAAACACAAAACAACAACATTCACATTTGCACTAATAAGAACAAGTAATTTCTTTTTTGGTCACGCTTTATTAAGTGCTTACTTTACCAAAATGACACATTTTACCAGTTTTTATGATAATCTTGTGAGTTTTATTCGACTATAATGAAAGATACTTATTTTGAAGGTGCGTAACATATTCTATTATTTCGATTAATTATCGTCAACACAACATACATATCAAAACGAGTAGAACAAATATTAAACAAAAAGGAATCCTCAATAGCCACTGCACTTGAAATTCTTTAAGGCAGGATTAGAGTAAATTAATCTATAGGACTAGCTATCTTCTTGTGTGTCAACAATACCAAGCGTGTGGTGCAAGTGTACCCTATTAAATTTTATTACTCTTAAGGGTATCTGCAATCGAGTGTGGCCTCCTGAACGTAAACCGAACTGTAACTAGATCTCAGATTTGTCAAGAAGTAATGAATCTATGTGTTTTAAGCTAGTACTTGCAAAAAAAAAGAAGGACAAAACCATATGATGAGTGAAAAAACTGAAAGTGTAGAAGTGGGTGCACCAAAAAGTGAGAAAACAAGATAGGAATGGGCAGAGTGTAAAAAACCTCCTGTTTTTGCCTTCTTCGTTTATTTTTTCCCATCTTGTATACAATAATCCTGGTGGGCTGAAGTTATCAAACTTAATAACGTTTATTATACAATGACTAGAGTTTTCTGTGAACTAAATTATTGGAGACAATACATGTATTGTAAATTCTGTTTATATGATATCAGATATTTGGGTGGATCATTAACTTGAATGTTGTTGTTTTTTTTCTTTACATCTTATCCCTCATTTTGCAATTGCATCAGAAGGAAACAGGATTTCATACATAAGCCATATAGGTGGATTAAAATACAAGAATAAATAATTGTAAAGGGTTTCTGTGTATCATGGATTCATTGTTGACTATACAAAAGTAGAAGAATCATAGATACTTGTATGTACTCATACGTTGTATGATATGAACACAGAAACACAAATTGGGCATGACCCAAATGTTGGATACGTTCCTTTGCGATGTTGCGTTAAGGAAGTTTTTTTACACTTTGTCCATTCCTATCTGTTTATACGCTCGTTGGTACATTCATTTTTAAAATGTATGTTTTTCACCTGTTCATGCACTTTCCTCATACAAGGTTACATGATGTTATGCATCATTCATTAGTGTTAATATCCTGTATGTATATTACCAGTGTGGAGATATGTGGAGCATAGTATTATGATACGTGTAAAAAAATGGTATGTGTGCGTAATCTCTTCACTTGTAGTGTGCGTACATTGTGAGTATGCATGCATGCTGTACTTGTGATGGCACACATTTGGTAGTGTACATTGTCATTTAGGAAATATAATGTGAGTTGTGGCTATGTGCATATATTAAAGGTTGATAAATTAGTTAATTACTTCAAGCTAGCACTAGCATATGGTTCCTGTGATATTGTTCTATTTGGGACACATAACTTTCATAAGTGTGTTTGTTGAAGAGCTAGAAGCATTCAGTAATGTTAGTCAGTCAGTGGAATTGAGAAATTTGTGGTTTGTGAATTTTTGGATCAGCTCTGCTGATTTTTTTCAAGTGATTCTATGAGCTGCAACTTTATGTGGTTTATCACCTAAGGTTGTCCCACAAGTACTTTTGAAGCCTTATTATTTGGTTCATAAAGGTGTGTACAAGTTAGTAGTTTATATTGTATTATAATAATTATTACTATTTATCCACCCCATTCCTGCTATCATACTTACGATATCTTGATTTAGAAAGGCCATTTTCCTACCACTCTTTAGTGTGAACAAGCAAGCTTTTTCTCCTCCATGCTTATGAAAAGAACAAAAGATTTAATTCACTAGTTAACTATTCCATTACCCATCTCTGAACTCTATACTGTTGTTTGGTACTGCTCTAGGTAATGATGGTTTCCACACTGTTCCACTTGAACTTCTTGTAGTTTCTTTCTGACTGGGTTCAGTAACATCTTGAGGGATATATAATTCTGTCTGAAGATGTTTATATTATTCATATTCCAAAGTCCATTGTTCCCTCTATCTTTCATTCTGATAATCAATCTATGTGTTGTTCTTTGTTCACAAAGGTTATGAGCATATTACCAGTAGAGTTTGTCATTATCTTAGTTTTGACTTTGTGTCTGCACAGCTGTAAAATAGACTATCTGCATTACGAGGATTTGAGCTTCTGGTCTAAACATTGCAAGTCCATAAATACCCAAATGACTCACCAGAAGACCAATATTTAAATTGTCACTGTCTAATACTCTGTTCAATAAGTTTTGCTCTAATATTTTTCTTATACCTTGAACCTGTATTTGACATTACATAGATTGAAAGCTTACTTAGAAAACTTCATTGTACTGGTTACAAAGGGCACATTTCTGTATTATATTGAATGTTGCCAAATCTTCACTGGTTCCCCATGTGAATTGACCTTATAGTTTAGCTTGGCTGTATTTAATATTTGGATTTTAAACGTTATTTTGGAAGAAGTGATTTCACTGGCATTTTTGTTGGTGATTATTCCATTTCACAAAAGGTAAAAACACTTCTTTATTTGTTCTTATCAAATAAATTTAACAAAGTCAGACAAATAAGCCTCTGACTTGAACTTCTGAAATACAGCATTGGATAAATGTAAATTTAACTTATATCGAGATTGCTTTACAATATCTCACATTATTATCCACTTTTTAATATAAGAAAATATATAAACAGCTGCACTGAATGTATGATATTTTTAAGACTTATGAACAGGTTATCAAACTATTATCAGTTGTTTTTTTAATATAGTTAATTAACAGTCAAACACTGACTGTGTAGTTACTAATATTCTCAAGAGTTATTGGGTAATACATGCTATTCTAAGGTTAGGGAAAAGTGTATCAAGTAAATAGGAGAGCACTCATAATTTATTTGACACCAAGATAAATTTGATATTTCTAGGTATGTCAACGTTTTATATATTTTTTAATTTATAAATTTTCTACTTTCACATTTATTTTTAATGCAAAAGGATTGTTTCCAAAATCTCATTTTATTTATAGTAATTTTAACTTTCCCATGAATAAAGTTTTTATAGATAAGTAAAGCTGTCAGTGAATTAAAAAATAAAAGTTTTAAAAGATTTATGTACTATTGCATTCTGAAATTTTCCTAATGGTAAAATTAGTAGCTACAAGATTTTGAAAATGATATAATAGTTTTATGTGTCTTCAGTGAAAGATAATTATCTCAACAACACCACGAATTTTTCAAAACAAATGTTTCATATTTGTTGCCTGATTTGTATGCTGTTTTACATTAACACTAGGATGATGATATAGAAATTCTCGAATTGAAAATGATTATATTTTAAAATCTAAATGTTATAAGTGTGGTAAGTTTTACTCGGGTGTTTGGACCCACTAGTTTGTTTCAAAATTAGCTACAGGAGGTGTTTAATGTTTTCTATCATTATCAGTGAGCATATCTTTACATTAAGCTATTAAAAATATAACTTGTTCTTAACAGTTTTCATTCATCCTAACAATATTACCTGTGCATTATTCAAGTCATCAGTCTCAATTTATTGAAAGAGAGAGAAAGAAGAGCAATGGTACTTTTAAATAAACTTACTGAAGATGTGCACCATAATATAATTTTGTAGGACTATCATATACTTTGTTAACCTAATTATTATGATTTTCAAGGTGCCTCATGTGAAAGTCTATTCTCACAAGGAAATTCATATTCGAGACAAACTCTTATTAATATTACTTTTTCATGGCCATTTTTACACAGTTGTTTATTCTAGTTTCTTTTCATAAATATTATCTTCTGACGTAATTTTGAAATCAGATCACTTCTTTAAATTAAAATTTTTACTGTTGTAATGTCACATTTTCAGTCCAGTAGCTTTTATGAAATTAAAATTTTTTTAAAAAAGAAAATTATCATATTTTTAAAAGAGATAAAAATTAAAGTTCAGTTTCTTCTCATGAGAACCCTGTCTCTCATAAGACACTATAGAGTAGATACTTTTGAGTAATACGTATAAATTAAACATTACAGAAAATAGTGTTTTGATAATAACATTTTTTTAAAAAGGAAAACTGTCTTTTTAAAAAATGTTTGTATCTCATCTCTCTAATGTAATTTTTATGCACCATCTTTAAGGCGAAGTTGTGTTTCCAGGTAATGCTAAAATATGAATTTTTTTCTGCACAATACATTTAAATGTTAGTTATTTGCTCCTGTAAATTTGCAGCTAATTTCAAATTCAGAAGTATCTTACAAAATTCCTACTTTGCTTACAAAGACATTACCATACATTATTAGTTACAATAATACAGCTTAAACACAATGAATTACAAGGTCTATTCTAGCACTCAGTTATGAACAAAATGTGTAAAGTAATTGTAAAACAAGGTTTGTGCAGTGTTACAAAAACTCAAAAATCAGTTATTTTAAAAGTAAACCTCACTCTGCTGTTCTTAAGTAAAGTTTACTGTTATACATACTGCTTGCACTTCTCATAATTAAAAACAAATTTTTTTTTCTGTTATTTTGTGGTGAGATAGTTTTTTTTACCAAATATTACAGTTGACCAAAATTCTCTATTTAAAGTAAACACTGCCTATTCACGTGGCTGTTACAATTTTACCAAAATGTGGATTTAGTGACAGTTTTAAAATCTGAGTAAACATAAGTGACAAACAAAATTATTTATCAGAATAATTTACAAAAGTGTTAGAAAGCAAAAGTATGGAAAGAGTCAATTTGACTAAGTATCATTGTGTCTCCACTTCTGTAAGTAAAATAACAAACATAGAACAGGCTATAACCATTTTGATGGATTACAGAGGGCTCATTATTTTGGAACATTGCTATGTTACAGCTCTTGATGCCACATCTGGTTGTACTCCATCTGATAACTATGCATCTCAACAATCACCTTGCAGCATAGTTTTCACTTTAAGCCTATAATATCCATCACACATTACTCCTCCCTGCAGACTTTCCATAAACAATCTAGTGTTTGAAGGTGATGACTTTCTACTACTCAATTAATAGTTCAATCTTGCAGAAATCCACCAGCAATTTGACAAGTATGACTTCTTGTGTGTATAACATGAATACCTGTTTCTTAAAGTATGCAACAGTTGACTGAAATTAAGCCTTATTTTAATGAGCCCAAACCCCACTGGTTTCTTTTTCCAGATGGAGATTCTATTTGAGTATGTTGATTACTTTTACCTTGGACACGTGGGTGGCTTTTGCCCCTGACCTTTCTGTTTATGGATTTTCAGATGTAACAAACTACCACATTTTGATTAACATGGTTATGATGTCATTGTTGCAGATCTTTTTCTGGATTGTCATGTTGCACAGTATTTCCTTATTTTCCAACACCACTAATTGTAAGGGATATCCTTTTCGTGGAAACTCTGAATCCTCATTTGGAGCACGATTTCATGATATGAATGTAAAATATTTTGTTTGGAAATGGCTATCTCAAAAAAATGCTAGACACAGCACTGTGATTTTATATGGGCTATGTTTTGCATGTAACTTAATAATTTTCATATTCAAAGTCATTTTAATATAATGTATCAAACCCTATATACTGACATGTGTAATATTTGCCCACATAATATGATACATTCAAAATGAAGCAAGTGAGATAAAAATGTGATTTATAATGTCTGTTGTAATAGGTTTACTATTATATATTTATTTTAATATCTATCTTTGTTTCAATTTAATATACACTTAGAAATGCATGTAACTTACTGTTAAATGTGTATTGTGAAATTCTTGCCTTTTCACTAAATTTGTAGAAGATTCTTAAGTGTAAGAATCAACAATGTACTGTGTGTCTATGTAAAACACTAGTAATTGCCAGTACTATTGCCAGCTGAACTTATGAAAACCTCAGAGTTTATAAGACGAGGTGGTAAGAGGCAATATTTATTATTGGTTTCCTGCAGTTAGAATACTATGAGCCTCAGAAGCTATAACTGTGATAAATGCTCATTAATTGGAAAACTACAAATACTTGATCAGGAATTTTACAGATTTTAAACATTACAAACCATTTAACTTCAGCAGGTTTCCTTTGTATATTTGTGTTTCTATGAAGACATCATATAACTTTGGCTGTGAAAAAATTCTTGTGCAATCAGCCAAAGCTGGCTAGCTAGCCAAAAAGCGAAATGCAGTGACATCAACTTGAAATTCATTTGCACATTGTGAACTGTGAATAAAATATTCAGTTCCAGACCAGATGAAAGACTTAATATTGTTTGTATATTAAAATATATTTGTATCAAGAAAGAAAAGCATATATCATTCTTGTTGGCAGATATCATAAATTTGATACATAGACACTTAATTAATTTCTAAATGAAAATTACAATCTAACTTAGTTCAGACTGTTTGGAATTGTAATACATAACACTGTTAATATGATTTCTCCTATGGATTAAAATTATACCATGACAGTTAATATTTTTTCAGAGAATCTGCTATCTACAAAGTCATAAATACACATAATAATTAGTTCTATCAGAAATTAATATTTCAGTATTTTAATATATTTAAAATAATTCCTTATATTATTTGTTCATCATCATTTTAACACCAAAAGTTTTTGGTTTTTAGAAAAGTATTTTAAATCCAGACTTGCTAATGCTAAAAGATATAACTAAGCAACTTATATGGAAAAGAACTGACAATGACTACTTTCACTTAAAGTAAGAAATGTTTGGTGTTACTTAGCTTTTAGCTATCATTGACCAAAGAAAACTGTCAACTGTTCTTCGCAATAGGGTATAAATGTTTCTTTATTTCCAATATAATGACATTCTAGTAATACAGCTTGGTGTATGGGTAACTGTTAATTCTACAAGGCTTACTACAGTACCCAGGAAATCTTATTCCAATGTCTTATGACCTGAAAAAGAATACTACTACAAGAACTAAGGTTTAGTTGACTGATACAAAACTACTGTCAATTTGCAACAAGAAACACTGCAGTACCTCTAGTCTTGGAATTGCTGTGCTAGTGAGTGGTTCTCATGTATATGGAAAAGCTCAGTTGCTTTTGTTCATTGCAACACAATGGAACCTTGAGGACTTAACAAGTATTCTGTACTGAAGTATTTACTTTTTCTTCCCTTTTAATAATAGATTCTTCAGCAATTTACACCTACTTTTAATTCTAAAGTACACGGAAGCAGGAAGGTCCAGAACTGGAAGGATTTATTTAGTTATTTCAAACTGCACATAACTTATGAATTTTATTAAACATCCTTATTTATAATTTAAGTTCTTTCAAATGTCATCTCAACACAATATGCTAACAGAGAGGTCTGTCAACAAAATAAATGGGTAAATGGATAGTTTACGATACCTTATACCCATTTATGCCATTTTTTGACATCCTACCCAATTTATTTCTATTTGATAGAAAAATACAGTATATTTTACTTACTTGTTTTCTAATACACCATAAAGTAAGAATGAAGTTTGAAAAAATAACAACCAATCTAAATTCATTATACATGAATTTGATTTTACAAAATACTTATATTTATATATAAAAAAAACATCAAATGATTTAATCATAATTAATGGCATAATTTATTTGATTCTTCAAGTCATATTAGAATTACTTCCTGTATATTTAATCTATTATTTTACATAGAAGGGCACCACTATGATTAGCAAGATTTTAGTAGTCAAACTTTTAGTAACAATAATTTAGGTTAAAGTCCCGACATTGCTACTTACACAAGACTGTAGGTACCACAATTTAACAATCTTGTATTGGCAGTAACACCAACTGTTAAAAAACTTTGAATCTACATCACATATTATATTAACAGAAATGTTAAACCATTATTTTTTCACAAAAGCAGAGAGAAAGCACAATTAGCAATCGCTGAATAGTGAATTAGTCTGAACTTAATATAAAACATTTTGATTAAAAAATCTATATATATGTTTTAAAACACTAAAACTCCAAACAGTATTAAATGTTTTTTTCCACAGAAGTCAAGACAACAATGATATGCATACAATGAACCAAGAATGAATAATGAACTTAAAGTTCTTTATGATAAGAGATCAAGATAATAAAAGTATACAGACAATCCTGGGAGGAAACGAAACTCCTATCAACATGAGTCTGGCAAACTGGTTTTTTTTCTTACACAAGACAGTCACTTTATTGGTATTAAATACTAAAGACTGTAACATCAATGAAATAATTACCTTAAAACTCTTCTTAGTTTCTCTGGTTTTCTGTCTCAATTATTCAACAGATCAGTTATCTACAACCCCCAAATAACAATTAGTTAACTAATTAATCAGCTTTGGTTACTTACCTTACCAACAGCCCAAACAAGCAGGTTAAGTTGATTTGTCACGCATTTAATAAATGAAATAACATAACTGTCCATTAAAAGATAAATATCTGCATAATAACCAACTATATTCTTGCAAATCTGTCAATTATCTGACCACTAAGCAATCAAAATTTGGTAAATCTGATTCGGACAAGTTCTGTAGCAACAACTCATGAGTATTCAGACAAACTGGACTACTATAATCCTAAAAGATACTTCATTGATTCAAGATAAAGGGTAGAGTACATTTACTCCAAACCCACATAATCCAGTTTAGCAGACAGCAAAGGGTTTACCTATGTACTTGGAAATGGATCATAGAAGCCCATTGGTAAGATGTTCTTTTGTCAACATCAGCGAGAGATCAGAAAGATCATGCTGGAATGTTGTTTATATAGATTTTTTTTACATTCATTTGCTCAAGCAGATGGAAATACCTTTTTTTTTTAAATAAAGAACAATGATTCTCCAGAAGTTTGTTGATCATCTAATTTTGGTCACTTGTTTTGTGAATGTTACAAGAATAAGGGACTGATAATTATTAAATGTTAAAAATTATATTCTGTATGCTGAATTAAACTTAATAATATATTTTGCAAAAAATATTAACTATGTATGCAAAACAGAAGGAAACATTACTTTTCATCCAAACTGTTCTTGTGATATTAATATCCATCACAAACTAAAATTCAACAACTTAGCATATGAGAAATACATCATAATATCTCGAGTGTATGCTGAGTAGCATTAGTAATGATACATCAAAAATGCAATGCCCAATGTAAGGCTTGTGAAATAATAACAATATATTTAGCTTATCCTTTGGACAAAATTTGCAAACTGACAAACCAAGAAGATACATTCCAAATAAATATGGGCAGAATATATCAGTTAAAACAGGAAGCATGACTGGGATTGATCACAAAATTTTACACTAGTTAGCCATTTGCACAGCTATTAAAAGACAGACCTTTCTCTTGTGATGAAGACTGTCTGGTACTTAAAGAGGATAAAACTCATGTATGATAAAAAGTTTTAAGCACAATAAAAAATACATTATATAAACTCATCTGACCTTAAATCTGCTTGTGACCTAGCTATATTGTTAAAATTAAAACAATAAAGAATGTTGATCTTAAAGCTGTTATATAATTATGCAATATAACAAGAGTTACTGAGAAAAATCTGAAATAATTCATATTTTACAGCATAGAAACTTATTAAGCCTAACATAAAGCCTCCTATCACACTTTAATACATTAGAAACCCTTCAAGTAATGTATTATATTAACTAATCTCTTCTCTATCTGTATTTGAACAGCACTTAAGACTTTACTATTGGCTAGTATATAATTATAGATAATAGTAGCACACATCTCATATAATACATTTTAATAATTCATTATCTAGTACTCAGAATCGACCATAACAAATCAATCTAAATATGACACAATGAGATTTACCTCAGTTATTTTTGCATGAACAGTTTATATTTTTTATAAAACCAACACCATCAACAATAGTGGACAAGAAACACTACAACCATTTTAAATTATTTTATTTAATTTATCATTAGCATTTATAAAGATATGATTGCAATAGTAAAACAACTTGCATACAAAAACAACATTATTAAAAATATCCTCTCAGTTTTTTCAACAGCCTTTCCTTTCAGAAGATTCAAATCTTAAAATTGCCTAAAGAATTTTTTGGGAAATATATGACTTGGTATTAACGGAATCCTTAATGTGTATCACTGATAAGACTGGTGACCTCAAGACCCTTTAAACCAATACGTTCCATGTACAACATTCAGTAATAATTTTTTTTTGTAAAAGGAAATATACAAAATAATAAAAAAAACCCTAGAAACATGATCAAGAGCAACAGATACGATAATCACATTTTTCATGACTTGCATAGTCTAAGGTATATATATTCAATTTCTTTCCCCCTAATTCATTAAAAGAAAATATTTTTATTTCATTAGTTATTCAGAATATATAGACATAAATATAAACAATTATAATAAGGTTTACTTGCAAGAGTATATTGTTCTAATCATCCAGGGAGCTGCACTAAAATGGCACACAAAAGTTTTCACTAATTATGAACATATTCTTAGATTCTGCTTTGCTTTTCCTTCAGTGACTAGATCATTTGCAGTGGCTCCAAGTCTTCATTTTGGTTCATTGATGCCATGCAGATATCGTGACACTTCAGACTGCTAAGCCTATTGTTACTCGTAATCTACCTTGTCTTAATTCATAGCAAGTCCACTTTACCTTAACATTACCTCAATGCTTAAGACTTCCAACATAGGTGGAAGATTCAGTGATGCCCCCTGGACAAAGAACACCACAAAAGATGAGGGAAACTGCCCTGTACATGCAATTTGTGATTAAAAAAAAATCTGAAAGAACTATGATATCAAGCCCATATGGCAGGGTTCTTTTATCTTCTTCTTCACAGACAGATTATTTACTTAGATGAAGGTCCAAAATTGTCTTTAAATATATCTAAAAAAAAAATACAAAACTGAAGTTAAATTAAACATTCTTTTTTAAATGTCTGTTATCACTAACCTTAGAGTATTTTCATTCTCTCAATTTGTTATGAATGGCTGGTCTTACAGAAAAAGGAAAAAAAAAGTTGATATTTCTAGACAGAAATTTTTGAATATACTTTTCAATTTTCTCAGTGATAAATAATTGTAATAGGCTATCTTGTGTGCTCTTAAGTTTTGACACTTTTGTCTTATTTTATTGCCAAGGTATGAAAAAGGAAAATCAGAACAACAGATTACAAATATAATACCAAATGTGTTATTCCACAATTTTTATGAATAAGTATTTTTCTCAAGATCTTGACAGCTGCAACTACTAATATTGCTTTTTATTTGTAATATTAAGCATATAATATGTTGTCTAATATTTAGCTTTTGCATGACTGGTTGCATATAATCTTAAGAATGAATTGACTACTGTTAGAGGGCTACTTCACTTCCTGTAATAACAAACATTTTTATGGGATTCTACCTTTTTTAATGTACTATTTTAAGGTTTTAAATATTTGATTGTTTGTTTGCCATTCATAAATTGGAATTGTTAGACTAGAGAAATGCAACTAATACACATTATCACCATCAACTCTTGAATTACTCTAGTAACATAGTTATATTTAACTGCCACTTATACAAAGACCTACAGCCTAAAGTATGACATTTTGCAGCAACTGGACACAAAACACTGACCCTCATATTCACAGCCCAATACACTAACCACTAAGCCACACCCAGACAAAATGATAAAGGAAGAGGCAATTTTAAAATGGCTTACCATTTTAATTAGCCAACCATCTTTTTTTTTCCATTAACATTTATTTTGGCAGTTGAACAAATTTTACCATGTTTGGGGGATTATTCAAATTTTGAAAAATGCATATTACAAAGTATCTTAATTAAAAATTAAAAAAAAATTGTTATAAATGTGTATCCATGTATATCATTTCTAATGCAGTATTTTTATTTGTTTTGACTGATCAATAAGAAATCAAAAGTACAAACATATATACCTGCATGAGCTCTGCTTTCAGCTTGACCAAATTTTCTAAAATCTTGGCACAACTGCGGGATGTCCAGCAACTAAGAAAATAAATATTATTTTTTTTAAATGTTAAAGAAGATATAAAAGCTACAACAACGTTCTAGTAAATACCTAACAGTAACTTTTTGCTAAATCTCGTCTTCAGTTTACATTTTTATAAGAAGTCAACTGTTTAAGGTCTGGAAAAATGTGTTAGCAAGAGCCCTTCTAATCAAAATATTTTTACAAAATACAGACAAACAAGTTTCTTTCATATGAAATTATAAAAAAAAATATATGAGAAACTATAGTATAAAAAATTAAAAAGTATTAGTGTTTAAAACCTTCTCAAGGCTTACATGAAACAGGCACAAATGGCTGCATGGCTAATGCTTGTTGGTATGCTGCAGTAGCACTAGGCTGAAAAACTGGGATTCCACTTTTGTCCATAGCTGGACGCTTTGTGTAGGGGACCATTCCTGGAAATGCCTGAAAAGGTGGTGTATTACCATTTAATTAACATTATAATATGATGATATAATCCCAGAATTTGCATAAATTTGACAGACATTTTGCTAAGTACATGAAAAAAAAACCCACTGAAATTGGCCACAGTATCAGACTGAATGTTTATAACCTCTGTTATGGTTACAGATCGGGTGTAAATTTTATTAAAATTTTATGAATTCAGAAAAATGTACATAATTTCAGCTTATGCATCAAGATAAAAATCAAATCACAGTATACAATGCTTATAAAGTATACTATATTGCAGTATTTGTACAAACTCAGGGTTGCATAGTTACATATGTATTCATAATGTATTTAGTGTCCTGTATTTAGAACATTTCTTCTTATATTACAATAAATTCAGAGACATATATTGTAATGAATCTTATCAGTTTTACAGAATTAATATTAGCTTTAATGCATATTACTTAAATTACATTGTATGCTGTTTGTAGAGAGATTTATAAACCAAGTAGCTTATGATACTATATATTTATTACAAAAAAAAGCAAAAATTAGGATCAACTGTTTGTAAAATAAATAATTTTATAGTTGAATTTTTATTAAACATATTATGTTAAATGCTGTAAAAGTATCTGTTTCTATTCAACAAATATTTTTAGAATAGGATATAACATATCACATATTCTTCATGTATGTACAAAGGCAATAATATATTACACTTCAACTTCTCAACACTTACACCTCACACTAATACCTGCATTTTTACTGACATACTATAATTACAATGAAAGATAACTTTCACATTTCACAAATATTTCTACTCTCTTTTCAACATTATAAAATAAGCATATCTAAATGTTAATACAAATTCTTCCCTTCAATAAGAATCGTGCAATTACACAATTTCCAGTCAAAGGTTCATACAGTCCAGCCATTGTGATGATTAACCACAATGCTAATAAAATCGCAGCTAAAATTGAAAATTTATATTTAAAATGAAATCTCAATTACTTGAAGTAAATTCATTAGAGAAGGTTTAGAGTTTATACATAATTATATATGATTTATGTTTTTCATGTGGATTAATAACAATGGATTTAACAACCTTAAAATTGGGGTATTTTGCATCTTTCAAATTCTGAAAAATGGTTTTAAAAAAGAACTAGAATGTACATACCTAAACTTATCAATCAAATTATTTCAAAATATAAAACATAAGGTTCTATCTCTCTCTCTCTCCATATTTACTTGGATGCAGCAGCTGCAATAACCATGAATAAATTATCCATTTTATGCTTATAAAACCACAGTTGTACATATCTTTCTCTAATGCAACTCAATAAGTGGTACTAATGTTCAAAATTTTTCCACTCCTCAACTAGCTGTACACACATCTTTGGTCCTCATGACTTAACATCAGATTCAACTTTTCATAAGTTTTCCATTTCCCAGCAAAGGTGAGTTGTTTGAAAATGTCAGCTTTGTCTCTAAATTATTACAGAAAATGCCTTTATCTGTGGATGATCTCACCAATTTGCAGTTTTATGAATATGATTTTAATTTAAAAACAGTTTTTTTCACTAAATAATCAAACCATGGATGCTGTTGTAATGGTCAGGATGAAGAATAGGATCTTGAGTCCAAGAATCAATCTAAGAACAATAGTAACACCTAAGGGTCTTAGGTTTAAACTCTAAATAGGGAATATTTTTAAACATTCTGTGATAAAAATTATTAATAAAATAAAGTCAAATTTGATAGCAGTCAGTCCTGAAAGGTTTCTACAAGTAAAGTAAGTCAATGTTTTATAAAACAAACCTATGACAATATTTACTTATAATATCCACGTGTTCCCTACCCTTTTATTTACTTAGAGATTATTACAGTTAATTTTTTCATGTCCTTTTTGATGTACTAATTTGTTATTTGACCAAATTTCTTTTATCTTTTATATCTCCTCTCATACCAGTCAATTTGTTATGCTTTTCTTTAATTTTACCTCTTGTACCCTTTGTGAGCCATTTTCTTCTTTCTATAAGGAATGTTCATGTTTAATATTTACAAGTTTTTTATGTTTGATCAGTTTCTCCAAATAACTCAGCTGCTCTATTCTCAACAGATAATTCTTGTCGCATCCATTCATAATTTGCTTTTTTAAAATTTGTAACCAAAATATTATTTTTGATCTCCATACACAGTAAAACCTCAAATTTCATAAAGCAATGATCACTTGCACCCATGGTTTGACTTCAGAATTTCCCAGTCTATGTACTTGAAATTAAATCACTCATTATTATGACTTCACTACAGTTGAAATCTCTTGATCTCACTGCAAAGTTTCATACCAATTTCATTTGTATAATCTGTTGGTCTGTAACAAATCCCTACTGAAAGCCTTATCCCTTTGTCTTTATTAATAGAAAACCAAAAAGATTCAATATCCTTGCTATTATCTTTCACATCTTTAACTTCAACAGGATAGTACTCACACTTTACATACAAAAACACTACTTTCCATCTCTTTAGTACTCTATCCCTATTAAATAATGCATAACCCTGTATTTCAAAGAAATTTCTGTCATCAAAATCATCTACATTTAACCATGTTTCAGTTAGTCCTATCATATGAAATTCCTCCATTCCTGTCAGTGCCATAAAGTAATTTATTTCTTATACTTCTAGCAGTACAACAGTAACAGTTCTTAGAACTACTTCTATACTTATTTCCTATACTAAACGTTTCTCTGTCTTTTTTTTGCACTACATTTATCATGGCCATCACCACTGTGTGGCTCAGGTTAAAACATTCCCATACAATGGAGTTAATAGCCCTTGCAAATAATCCAGATCCTGCACTGTTTAAATGTAAACCACCCATTCCACTGAACTGATTCCACAAATCAAACTAGCCTATCTGCTCGTTCATGCATATTAAGCTTATCCTGTCTTTTAGTCCTGGCAACCTACTCATAATTTCAGCCTTACAATTTTTGCCCCCCCCTATTACATTTCTTGCTCTGTCATTTATACTTCTTGTTATGTCTGATTGTTGGAGTTTGAAAAGAGAAGAAATAACAGAAAGCAACACCCAGCATGTTCATGTCCACATCTGGATATGATTTCACCAGATCACCTGAAGTTGTTGATTTGACTATTGATAAAGAGGCTGATGTAGTTATGCAAGAATTTAGATCTTTTGTGTCTTTGACGAATGATACTGCTAACCCCATGCTTGTACATATTTTATGTGGAACTGGTGTGGCTCAATCATTGTTGTTAAAAGGCATGTTGCCTTTAAATTTGAGTTCTGTCACTGGTGAGTCTGTTATGGCTCAGTGTTAAGGGTGGTTTTGTTAATGTTCTTATTCATAACATTTTGACGTCAGACCTACTTTTAGGACCAGTTGTAGTAAGACCTACTATGCCTATTAAAGGTGTATCATTATTGTCAGGAAACAATTTGGCTGGAGGAAAAGTTGTTGCCAAACCTAAAACTGGTAGCAAAATGATCACTGGTTCATCTAAGGATAATTTTGTTGTTGAGAATCCAGAAATGTTTCCCTCATGTGATGTGATTTGGGCTTAGCCCAATATTTTAAGCCAAAACTAAATGATAGATATTTGTTCCGAAGAAAATATTATAGAATTGTCTCAGATATTTTTTGGATCTGACAGGGATCTTGGAAATAACTCTCCTACTAACAATTCATTAGTGAGTGACAATGATGAATGCGAGGGATATGATTCACTTAGGGAAGTTCTAAGGAAGAAAAAGATCAACAGATCTCTTCACTATTTAAATATGCTCTAACAAGGGATGAGCTGGAGAAAGTTCCAAATGGTTACATTTTCAAAAATGGTGTTCATGAGAAAATGGAGACCATCAAATGTGTCAGCTTCAGAGGGTGGGGTTATAGTTTATCGAATCATTATTCCAGAAGTATATCACACAGAAATGTTGAAAGATGCCCATGAACTTCTCATAGGAGATCATTTAAGTGTCAACAAGACACGCAATAAAATTGAGTCAGTAATGGAACACTGTTTGATTGCCACAGTCAGTATACTATAAGCCTTGGAAGCTATAATTGTGAAAAAATGCTTATTAATTAGAAAACTAGATATCTGACCAGGAACATTTATAGATCTTGAACATAACAAGCTTCAGTGAATTAACTTTGGATGTTAGTATTTCTATGAGGATATTAGATATTGTTGTTGGGAGAAACTCGTGTGTGAAAAATAGAGCTAGCTAGCATTCCCATCAAATAAAGTGTATCTGTATATCAATATAAAATTAATTTTCTCATTGTGGACTTGATTGTCAATACAATATTTAGTTCCAGACCAGACAGAAATCTGAATACTGTTTGTGACATTTTTGTATATAAATAATTATTTTTAATGACTACTATTACAAATTGTACCATTTTTTTGTATATTAAAATTTTCTTGTGTTAAGAAAGAAAATTGTAAGCATCAGTTTGTTGGCAAATATCATAAATGTGGTACACATTGCCATTCAATTAAAATTAAAATTTCTTGCTATTTGAAATCTTAATACATAGTGTACGTAACATAATAAATTGGGGACTTGTCTGAAATAAATTATAATGCATAACACTCTGGGTAACATAATCTTTTTTTTTTTCTCCCTATTTACCTCAAAGACTATTTTATCCAATGTGCTTTGTCAAAGAATCACCTATAACTATAACCATCTTATCATCAACATCTTTCTCTGACCCTTTTTGTTTTTCTTCACTCCAACAGCTTCTCATCTGCATAAACCAAGGACTGAAATCTGTAGTTCAATATAATAGGTTCATTACAATTAAATCTATGACTTTTGGTACCAACTGTACTCCTTATAACTTCTTGAAAGTCATTGTTAGTTGGTGTATCCTCTTGAAATCCACTGCCATTTTACCCATCTCTTTATTTTATTACCTCTACTTTAAATAGGATAACATCCAACTTCTCCTCTAACCTAGAAACTCTACATACTAATTGCACATCTTCACCACTAAACCAGAATTCCCAAATAAAATCCATTCCTTGCACTCATCTCACCTAACAAACTATGAATGCTTAACTCCAACACAAGTCTTATCCATATTAAGTACTCAGTACTAAATGTCAACACAAGTAGCTTGTTGCCATCACTGTAATTGTTAAGCCTAATGTTTTAGAATCAATAAGAGTTTTTTTATGATTACTTTATGTTCACACTAAATTTAGTTTGTTTTTAATTTACATAGCAATGACAAATAACAAGTCCCTACTTAACTTGATGTTTACATGCTATTAATATTATTTAATCTGATTTATAACTTACTTATAAACTGCATTTAAACTAATAGTTAAATTAAAGTCAAGTAAAAAAAATAATCCTTAAAATGTGAAGAGACAAACAACCAGTCTACAGATTGTATTTGTTTCATAAAGCAATGTATTTAACATTTTTTTTACAATTTACTAGTAAGACGAATTATAGGTAAACTTAAAAGTAAAATTGCATGTCCTAAACCTAATATAATGTTGCAGGTTAGATTATATCACTAATCTCTAATTTACACTTTTAGTCCTACTATTTTTATTTACCAAAGATATTAACTCTTGTTCATCTTTTGTTATTCAATCCAAATCACAGCAAAAATTACAATGTTAAGTAATATTCAAAAATCTATAACAAAATAACAGCTTCTTTCCTACATCTATTCTTTTAGATGTGCAAATATAGCAACTGCAGTTACAAGTAATAACCCTCCAGCAGAAAAAGCCAATTTAATGAAACTCTAGAAATATCTTGCAGTACAATTAAAAAACAAACAAGTTTTTTTTAAATTTACGATGACTCATAAGCATGATGACCACGGGCTTTTAAACATAATTCAAAATCCATACTGTTTTTATGAAAGCAATGGCCAGGAAAACTGAAATAATAGTAACCATATCATTTGACCGCATATCTGTCAAGCCCTTGATGCAACTTCAGTAGGTATGTGTGCCTGTTTTACTGAATAGTTGTCTGCAGAAAGTGCATCAAATTGTGTGGTGTATGATTTACCTTTATGTTCTTTGTACACACTTACCAGAATGCAAAATATGGTGTTGAGCAATAATGAGTAATCACATATTATCAACAATAGTTCCAAGTGAAACACAGGGCTTAAAATAATCTCTCTATGAAATACAATCAACCATCTTTAGTGAATTTTACAGTAACTATGAATACATTTTCATTTTTTTGTAATGTTTAGTATCCCTTAGACATAAACAAATTATCTTTCTCATCATTTCTCCAAATGATTTTTTTGTAATGTTTAGTATCCCTTAGACATAAACAAATTATCTTTCTCATCATTTCTCCAAACCTTTCCTTCCTCAACCAAACCAAGTCATGGTGTGTTCAGCTAAAGACATTTTTTCTTTCACCAATTAATTTGTGACATCTGATCAACAATGATAAATTCATCTATTCCCATCAGTCAACTGGTAACATTTGACCAACCATGGAAAACTCCCCTCTTTCCATTAATTAACTTGGATCAACCGTGAACAATCACTTTCTTTCCCTCAACAAACAAATGGTATTTGTTCAGCTGTGGACAAGTTATGTTTCCAGCAATGAAATACAGGATTTTATTCAACTTTAGTTGTATTCTCTTTCCATCAGTAAACTAGTGGCATTTTTTTCAAAATGAAAAACAAACAAACCTTTTTTTCTTTTTTATCAATTAATCAACAGTATTTGTTGAGTTACTGATATATTTCACTCTCTTCCATAATCTAACATGTGAAACTGATTTTCTCTTCATCAACTAACAAGTGGTATTTGCTGAGCTACTGACAAATTATCTACAGTTATTTTCATTTTATAACTAGGCTTTTGACATTATAAATCTGTGAACAAATACTCTGTTTTTACATAGTTAATCAGTGGCAGTTGTTTCATTATGAATAATTCATGCTCAACAACTCAGTTACTAACACTTCCTTAATTATGGATATACTTCACTCCCAGACTTGCCATACCAAAACCAATTTTTCCACTACCTACAGATCTACCATCCTTCTGTTCAGTACTTATTGCAATATTTAGTTAAATACATAATTTTATGTGTTTAATTAATTATTCAATATATTAGCTGGGAACAAATTTTAACTTTGTATTTCAATTTATAAACAGTGTATTTTATTTTTCCATAATGGAGATTGTTATTAAATATCAAAGAAGAATAAAATTCTGCATGACAAAGATTTGAAATTCCATGAAATCTTGGTAATTGAAGTTTCTTAATTATAGTAATATTCAACAGGAAAAGTCATTAATAACCAATAAACAGATATAAACCTATGCTACAAAATAACAAATATAATTTAAAAGTAAAAGTAATAGTATTTTTCAGTAAAATTCATTACATAACATGATTAAAATAAACAACATTAAAATTTAAATTAGTTGATTCAGGGCAGAGTTAGAAAGCCAAAAAAAAGAGAGACCAGTAAAAGTTGATGGGTGCATTTCATGAATACTAAACATGAATATTTAGATAGATAAAAGAAATTACACCTTTTAAAGTTCCAAAACAGCTCTATAAAGTTTGGTTATAGGTTTTTTTGTTTTGTTTTTTTCATTAAACCCAAATTAACTTTATCATCAAGCAATAGTTGGCAGGCATAATACTAAAACCAAACCATTAAATTTCAAGAACTGCTTCAAAAAAGTTGAGTAACCTACCAAAAGGGGGCATTGTGCAGCATCAAGCCTAAAATGGGAAAAAGACCATACAATGTCCACCAATCCTAGGGTTAATTTAGTAAAAAGCTTATTCCCATTAGAACGGTGAACACTGCAAAGTCTTAAGATTCAAAAATACAATGCACATGCTTGGTCTGATAGAACTGCAGCTTGAGTTCAGAGCAACACTTCAAACATTTTAAATTTCATACTTTGATTAAAAATTGTCTAATAAAATAAAAGTATATTAAATAAAATGTTTATAAATTTCCCAAGTTTCCTTTTTTTGTTGCCAAACAATTTTCTTGACTTATGTAAAACATAGAAATAAAAAACTGCAATCTAAAATGCAAAATTCTTCATGGTAAACAAGTTACCTAAAACAAAACAACAAAAAAAACAGCTTTGATAGTAAACCTCTGTCATTTTTTCCACTTGTTTTTATTTTACAATGTATTTAAAAGTACATATTTGTATTTAAACTGATTACACACTTAATTTCTTAAAGACTAAGTCTGATTCTACTCAAACTTCTTAATATTATTGAGACATATTAAATTTTCTTACAGCTGACTGAAGTTGACAAAAATCATGGAACTGCATGTTTTTAGAAAGGCCAAACATTTGAATGTTGCCTAAACTCAAACAACAAATTTTTAAGTTACCAGCTTTCCATCCCTTTACATTAGAGATCAGTAATAGGTAAGACGCTGCACTAAGCCCTCTAATGCCAAACCTATGAAGAATGAGCTACATGCAAAAGCACTAAGGGCCAATACCAGAATCAGGTCATCAACAGGATGACGCGGGCGCTTCTTGCTGATCAAGGTCTCAACCACGTGCGGCTAATTAGTATGCACAGCAGATGATGTTGGTTTGCAGGTGCCAGGAATGGGCAGTAGGTGGCAGCACATGACACAGCAAGCAGCAAGGCGATGAAAGAAACCAAAACAAAACAGTAACAATTATAAGTCAGCTCATCAAGTCCAACATGCAGTAAGAGCCAGTCACCTAATACACAACTGTCAAAACAGATTATAAATATGGAAACAAACAAAAACACATGAAATAAGTTCCTACCCCCGTGTCAAGCTATGGTGTTGAGTTGTATGTTACTTCAAATGTTTTTGTGTGTAATTTATTATTGGAGGAACTAATATGTTATTTACAGTTAGCAAAAAACTAACTTTATCAGATAGGAAAGAAACTAACATCATAGCAAGGTTCACTGAGGATAAGTACTGATAAAACAGTTAACATCACCACCCAAAAAGGTAAGAACCATTTCAAAACATGCAGAGTTAAAGTAAAGTTTTAAATCTGTTGTACAGATATTAACTCAGTCTCTTATACCTTGCCCTCTCAAGGTAATTTAACTTTGCTAAAATGTTTTAATTGAAAATTCACTTTGGGAACATGTAAGCTGCTCAAATAACAACCATTTAATTAAAAAAAAACAACAAAGAAAACTTAAATTTGCTACTTTACAGTTTATTCTATGTTCAAGTGACACGAATAATCATAACTTTCCCAAAAGTAAATAATATTAAACAAAAGAAGTAAATGTTATGTGTTTTTTCATCATGAAGATAAGAATTTGAAGTTTAAAAGAAACTAAAATTTCTAAAGTGAGGAGACTGAACTACAGTTACAAATATATATTTTCAAATATTTACCTAATTGCACTTATCATAACATTATTTATATCCAGATTATTAAAAATTATAAAAAATAGAAAAATTAAAAAAATAATTATTTTTTCAAATAATACATGTTTAAAATTTTTCAGCATTTTTATTTCATTCCAGTAATTGATTTTGTACTTTTATCTAATTTTTTCAACATTATGTTCATGCATAAAGGAATATAAAGTAAACTGAACAGTTTGTTAAGAAACTCTATTTCCTAAAAATGCAAACAAAGTCACTTCCTCACATATCTATATACACAGTTTTATAAAGTCAGTGGGTTTTAGTAGTGAGCCTATAATGGGATTAATGCTACATCCTGCATTACCAAATTAGACAGCAAATATTAAACAAAATAAAACTGACAGTTTTCTCGCTTACTGTCAGGATGATTTAAATTTGAAACCACCACACCTTTTGCCTGATGCTAAAACAGACAAATAATGATTAAATAAACATTGGCATTTTCAGATTGATATAATTATTTACCAGAAAATAGTAGATTTTTTTAACATAAAGTTATACAACTTGAAATGAAATCTGGACATAAAATGAAATCCTAAATAACATTTTTGTAATTCTGCAATATTTTAATAATATACTATTTTAAAATTACCTAATCAAAATACCACATTTATACATGACATAATGTGAATCTGTATGCTGGAATGTTGGACTTACAATTACCTGAATAAAATTTTTTAATCAGCAATACTATAAATAAAATGATTATTAATAATGAATAAAAAACAACAGCACAGAACTCTTAAAAATTACTTTCATATTATTTTACTCTGTCAAAAGAAGACAGTTCAATGCAGCAAAAATATTCAAAATCAAAGTTTTCCTTCTGAAATAAAAGATAACTTTATCATTTATTTATAACAGCCAAAATAATGACAGATCTATTGATCATATTGTGTTACGTAGTTAACTGACTCCTGAATTGGAAAATACATTTATTCTTGAAAATAAGTTTTTAGAATTTTTTAATTTTTATGCTAAGGTGCAATTTATTTAATTTAGTTACAATGATTCCAGAATTTTAAACACAGTTGGTTTTAATTTAAGATTGATGGTACTATGTAATGATTAACTCTAAGTTTTTGCAACAAAAAATATTCAATTATGTTACAATTATGTATAGTAATCATCATATGTATGCATGAGTGTTTACTTCATTTTTTAACTACTCCATATTGTTTCACAGAAAAGTTTGATAATTTTTTGTCGACATTCTTGACCACAATTGAATATAAAAGACAAAAATTATTTCTGGATAAAAATTATCAAGGGACCCCAAAACTTGGTGGTCAAGGGTTGTTTGAGTATTTCAGATTTGACTGATTTACTTAACAAGTAGAGTTAGCATAAAAAAATCATTCTCAACAATAACGTCATCTTGGGTTTGGAAAATTCTAAAATGTGAGCACCAATACACAAATGAGTTTTGGGAGTTCTTTGGTCAGTATTCATAAGCTCACATAAATGTTTGCAAATATACGCAAAAGATTATTAAAAATAAATATTTATTTTAGATTAAAATATATTTCATATTGGGGCTCCTTGTCAAGTAACTTGGGGAAATTTTGGAATTGGCTGCCTAAATTGATTTCAAAATATAAAAATGGTCATTCAAAACAAGGTGTACAAATTTATTTCCCTTGAGTTTTCACAATTATGTTACTGGTAATTTAAAATTCAATTTACTAAAATTAAGATAACTTTATTATATTCAATCATTAATTTAAGCTTAACTGACAGCCTTGAATTGTCTTAACACATTTTGCTATTAATATAAGTTTCATATAAGTGATTGGAAATTTTGTTGAACCAATAAAAAATGTATATGTTTATCACTATTAACCTAAAACGTGGTGTACTTGTGTAACAAAAATAAAGCTGGATATAAACACACATTACGATTACAGCTCTGTAGTAAGAAAGAACCAAAACAAAGGTGCATTTATCTGGCATTTCTTCTGCCAGTTTCATGTCAAGAAGATAATCTATTCAATAAATATAAATATGTGTTGCATTGTTTTAAGACTTGTCTAAAACAAAGGTGTTTCTATTGAAAACTTTTTATTATAACCACTGTGCATGCAAACATCTCTTTAACCAGTCTATGTTACAATATGTGTTAAACTGGGTTCATAGAGATTTCTATAGCCAGTTTGTGTTATAAATGGTCAATGTGAAGCTTATGGACATTTCTGTAGGTATTCTGTAAGAAGGGAGTGAGAGCTAAGTGTTTATGCATTTCAATAAACACACAATGGGCATTAGAAAGTGAGTTGGTGATAAGCTTTTACATATTTAGATAGAAACATGGTGGATGTTAGCAAGTGAGTGCGAGTTAAATCCATGTGTCTGAAGCACTTTAGGCTAAAAACAGAGCCAGAGCAATTTCTTCAAAAATATAAAAATTGAAACCAAGTTTACAGTTAATTTGTGGCTGAATGAGATTCTCTTCTAGGTGAGCCAATCTATAAAGTTCAATATACATATTACTTTCAGATCTGAGTGAGTTAATTTCTACTATCATTTTAAAGAAGAAAAAAAAATCTTGTCTAAGCCTTTATGTGTTCACTGAAAATTTATATTATTAAGGTAACCAAAGTCAGTCAAAATGTTATTTCAGTACACACACAATTGATTGCATGCTTATTTTTAATGATGGGCACTTTCTGTGTTAACTAGTTTTAGGAATATAGTCACAATTTAGCTTAAGAACACTTTTCTAACTAGTTCATGACTGAATAGTTATCTGGTATATATTTCCAGATATTTTTATTTGAAAGTTCATGCATGACTAACATCCCAGTTAATGTTATAGGACAAGATAGTTTAGCATAAATATTTAATTAATTGGATAGTTCAAATAATAAAAAATAGCAATAATTGGAGAGTTATAACTTTCTTATATTAAAAATATATTTATGATAAGTACATCCTTCTATTCAAAAGATTAGCTATTCTTGTTCATTGCAGCCCTCCATATGTGAACTTTTTCTTTACACATGTCACAAGCCTGTAATTTTCCCATATTAAAATTAAGGAATTTCAATGCATCTCTATATAAATCACTATGCATTATCTCTCCACCAATAGGAACAAATTAGGGACAGCAAGGGCAGATAGCTTTTGTGTAGTTTTGTGCAAAATTCAAAAACAAACCCTTCTTTCACAAGATTAGCTAGAATCCTACATTGATTAGAGTAATCTGTATAAAGGAGAAGATAGGTACGGTTGTAAAGTGTTTGTGTTATGTTAAAGGTAAACAAATCATACTGTTGACAACTATAGGTAAAAAGGAAAAGGAAATACACTATGAGGGAAAGATGAAATATAGAACACAAGAAAATAGATTCAAATAGAGGTAAATTAAGGGAATGGAGAATCACATTAACATCTCAGTATTGAAAAGTAGGTTGTTAGGAAGGATGATGAATCTGGAAAGAATGGATTAACATGGTAAGAACAGGTGAAGCAGAGTTTTTATGGTAATGAGAAAGACGAGATATGTGATAAGGCTGCCTTATAACCTGAAATCTAGGAGACTGACGATCCTACCCAGTTTAAAAGCTAAGTCAGAAACTTGGACACAACAGCCACAGCAGGTCAAGCAGCTAAAAATCCCCAAGAATGGTACTGTGTGTGAGAGACTTCTGTTGGGTTAATGTACCGACTGAGCCAAATGGAGAGTTATGTGATGGGAGAAACTTGATCCCCTTGTCAAAGACTGAACAAATGCAACAAATGAAAACAGAAGATGTGAACTTTAGAATTCATATTTGAAGAGTCTGGAAAAGCATGAATGCTTAAAAAAAAGTGCCTACAATGAGGTACAATTAAAGTAATTCTAAAAAAAACTGGGTAATTTATAAAGTTTCACTGTTTCATGAAGAAACTGTATCTCAAACTGAAATCATGTCAAAAATGAAATATACTGGAGCATAATCAATACCAAACGAAAAGTGACAGTTCAGTAGAGGCACACAGAGGGAGTCATATGTGCCATGTGAGTACACTATATTACTATTGATGGAGGCAAAACATGATTTACATGAGAGTCATGTTGAAATCACTTGATTCCAATAGGAGCAAAAGGCTTATGGCATGCATAAAGTCTGCACAGAGAGGATAGCAATGAACAAAAGTAGCTAATCTTGTGTGTAGGTTTGTTTTGAATTTTGCACAAAGATACTCAAGGGCTATCTGCACTAGCCATCCCTAATTTAGCAGTGAAAGACTAGAGGGAAGGCAGCTAGTCATCACCACCCACTGCCAACTCTTGGGTTACTCTTTTACCAACAAATAGTGGGACTGACCATCACATTATAATGCCACCACAGCTGAAAGGGCAAGCATGTTTGGTGTGACGGGGATTTGAACTTGCAACCCTCAGATTACAACTTGAGTAGAAGGAAGTACTGTATCTGAATAAGAATTTTGATTAGTGAACTAATTTTGTGACAATTGATATACTTGTAACTGCTATAAATTGATTAAGTCACTCTACATCTAAGTCTGGATGTTACATTTGTTTTTAGTTTTTGTTAGAAAAGAATTTCCTTTTCATTCTGAAATAAGATTAACTTCCATATCTTATTATCTGACAAATATAGTAGTTTTCTTTGATTTTGTATGAAACACAAATTAGTTCTTTAGTATATGTATTTTGAAATATTTAAACTCAAAATTAATTTGATTCTATGGCTAAATACAAATTAAATAATTTCTGAAAAGCCATCTGAGTACAACAGAAAATCCATCTCTATTTCTGCATGTTTGTTGGATAGTAAAAAACTTCATAACTTAACCTTATTTAAAAAGTACTTGCAATAAATCCTACATGAAAAATCACCACTAACTTGTTAACAGTGTCATATTTTCCATTCTTATTTATTTTTATGCTACACTTACAACAAAAGTTATTCTTTGAGAGAGTAAAAACTTGCTGACAAAACACTTTCTTATAAGCAGGCCTAAACATTTAACAATAAACTGCACAAAGCCAGTGAAAAAGATACATGCACTGTCACAAAGCAGCTAATTTAAAAGTCATACTTCAGGCCATATAGGAAGAGCCTACGAAATATTTATCGTCCTACCAGAGCTGCAGCATTAACACGACTCTGGGCAGCCTTTAGCTGAGACTGTAAGTGAGGTGGGGGGTGAAAATAACGACATGGTTCTCGCGTGCACCGTCCCTTAATGAAATCCATACAGACTGTCACCATGCCTTCAGCACTGTCCACTGTCACATGCTCAGGAGGGTGAGCAAAGCGGCATTCAGTTTCCACTCGCTTACAATTCCCACGCTGGAACTCTCGACATACCTACATGAAAAGGGTAAAGAAAAGTGGGTGGGGGAGGCAGGAAAAAAAATTAGATGACAAACACAATTAGCTAGCAGAGACATGGTCCATAGGGAGTTGCAATTTTTTTCCCCATTTTTTAATTAAAGGTATAACACATATATGGTTATAAATGCTACTATGTGATAGATGATATGTTATCTTTTATGCCATGCACTTTAAAATTTGCTTAGAATATACAAAATTCAATAAGGTAGTTGAGAATGTAAAATATTTAATATAAATGAAAACTTACCAACATCAACAGCAGAAAGAGAGCATTCACACAGGATGATTAATTTAGAATTAATATCTGGTACAAAACGTTTACACAACTGTTGTTACAAAAAGGTGACAAAATTTCTTATATGTAAAAATATAATTAAAGCACTCTTTTGATCAGAAGCTTTTGTATGTTAAGTATATATATACAAAATCCATATCTCAAATTTACCAATTATTGTATCAGTTATATTTTCATAATTAATAAGGTTCATCATTACAATCAACATTCCAAATAAATTTGGAATGTTAAAATGTACTAGGATGCATTTCATCCCCAGTCTCTTTCATAGCTCATCATTATAACCACATGTTCATTGTCCTTGTTTAATCTTATTACTGTTTGGATCTACACTTACCATCAGTACATCAGGTTTCAGGGTCCTTATTCCCAAACCATTGTTAATTATACTAGAAGTAAGAAACTAATTTTTAAAAATCTACTAATGAAACTTTAGTGAGCTATTATTATATGACTAATTGCTCAATGTCATTACCAGCGTTCCCAACATTCTATAATTAAATATCTTCATGAAGAAGTAGTGATACAGCTCAACACTGATTAGGACTTCTGATTTCTTGAATACATTTATGACAGGGTAACTAAAGTTTAAAGAACTTTACCAAATAAGAGAGGCTGTTTAAAAAAAATGTTTTTTTTTCTTATTTATATATTTCAGAGTATCTTATCATACATGGTATTCCACTTTCTTGTTGAATGTAATTTTTAATTTTTTGCAATGATGACAGTAATACATAAAACTAAGATAATTTATGTTATTAAATGGGCAGTCTGTTTACTCTGTTTATTATTCATGCTCTTCCTTTTAAAGATGGTTAGTATGGATTTTAAAACTTTAATTAAAATAAAGTACAGAACAATGATCTAACCTTCTTATATTTTTTTTGTTAACCTGAAGATGACCTGAGGTCAAAACATTGTTCTGTACATTATTTTAATTAAAGTTTTAAAACCCATACCAGCTATCTTTAAAACATATTTTTTACTTCAAGCAAATTTCTCATTATCATAAATTATTCACAAGCTATAACTGATGCTGGATGCATTTACTTATTTTTTAATTCAGCCATATGTATTAGTAGAGCTTTAAAATTCAAACTTTGATTGCCTCTTTATCCAAAACACAAAATTTAGTTTTCAAAAAAGTTTTTTTATATTGTGACACTGATAAGACATTGTGCTCTATTACTAATTACAACAGTCTATTTTATTAAACAAGTAGAACTTGCATAAACAAATCTTTTTAACCATTTATTTATTTTTAAAGAAAATGAAACAGAAGGAGTAAGGTTTGAGTTCTGAAAATGTTACCATATTTTGTAATTATTTTAAATGCTTGTTTTCCACACAGCATCAGCCTTTGACCATTCCCTGTAGACATTTATGACATGATTAACTAGTGTCTTCTTTAATTATTTACTGCTGTCAAAGCAAGTTTCATGTATTAAAAAATTAATACTTATCAATTACAGCCTTGGTTTTGATTACATATTTAATTTTGTTTGAATAGATACAAAAGTTTTGTTTCAAAAATCAAAAATGCAAAAAATTTAAAAATTAAATTATAGTTATATAGAAAAATAATTGGACTAATTTTACAAACTGCCTCGAGAAAGATGTTCTTGCATTAACCATATTTAATGTAATTATGAAACTAGAGAATTTTTTATAAAGTTCTTTATTTTATGGTTATTTTACCTCAAATGTTGGATTAGGTCTCTGATATAATGTAACTTAAAGCTACATAAAGTGACGTCTCTTTGCTTTATGAACTATTTCTTGGCTTACAACTTTAGACATTTCCATATTGAGCTTTAAACCTTTATTGCTAAATAGTTAAAACAATTTTTGTTACATGCAACTCAACAGGTTCTAAACAAATGTTGATCTTCATTACAAACACAAAAATGGAATTAAGAGAAGATTTTGTGTTTAGGTAACTATTCATTAGTTACATATACAGTGTAAACTTTCTTAACATATATTGGAGTATGCTTGTACTTTGAATAGTTATTATTAAACACAAACAACATATATTGGAGTATGCTTGTACTTTGAATAGTTGTTATTAAACACAAACATTCTAGGCTTCTAAATTAAATATTTTTCTCAAAACATATTTAAATCATTTATTTTTAAGAAATAAAAACAATCACTGAACGAAGAAACTTTATACCAAACTTTGGTTACCAAGTGTAGTGGTTATGTTTTAAAACTTTCAATACGCTTTTCTACTTATGAAGAAATATTAATTCATTCACATATATCAATTAAGTTTTGAAAAATGATTAAAATATTTGGAATAATTATCATATTGATCTGCATATACAAATAAATATCATGCTTTTTAAAAGACAGCCATACTGAAAAAATATTGGTTTATTTTTAATATCCATACCAAATTCCTAATAACAAGTATGTGGTAGTACAGCGTTACTATAGTAACTACTGTTCAAAACTTATCCACCAGATGGAACTACTATATAACAGCTTTTACTTTTTAAGTCTTTAGTTGATCATTGTGATTGAAAACTTTGGTAAGTTCCAATGGCTCTATTATTGGCTGTGTCAGCCACAATTGTGCAAGTCAGAATAAATCTTTCAGTACACAGCATGAAACACTATAGTGGTATTGTTTCATTTACTACTTATTCTAGGTGTAGTTGCTAAATGAATATTTGGGAGTTAAATTTTGTTAATATTTCCATATTTTTCTGGCATACGATCATTTCTGGTACTGATGGTATCCGTTAAATTTTATCAGTAGAAATGTAAAGTAGATACTGATCAAAGTTTTATCAGTAGAAATGTAAAGTAGATACTGATCAAAGTTTTTTATGTGAATAATATCTATAATTCATTATTCTTGATGGTTTTTAGTTGTTGTTGAAATTTGTATTAGATAAGCTTACTTCCAACTGTCAGAGATTTCTGCTTCCCTTGACCATAGGATCATATTTTACTTACATTGTTATTGAAATGGCATTATTTGTAATGTAAGAAGTGTTTCTGACAGTTTAATCTCAAATGACACAGTTGAACATTTTGGTGCAGCTACATTTTGCCATGTTAGTACAAATCTAACTTTTGCTTTTATCATGCATGCACTTTGTGGGCAAAATATTTTGAACATTTAACATATTTTAGTTACTTTATGAAAAGAAAATCAACTGGACAAAATATCTCATTAATTACTAGTTTTAATGAACTCTTTGCTAGTTGCCAATATACTTTTTGGTGAATATTTTGTGCAAAACTGTACATGATCCAGCAGGACAAATAAATACACTAATCACACAGCCATATGAAGAAAATCAATCTGGTTAAAGTTGTCTACAGTAGATAGTAGTACAATTTTAGTGTATCCAGCAGGTACTGTTCTGCACATAACAGAAATCTTACATACAAAACTTATATGCTGTCAATGAAATTGCAAATTGATTTGAAAAACTTTCACACATGAAATCTGAATAACCACTACCTAAAAGTTTAAAGGCACACTTATATATCAAAATAATTTCTTCAATTGCTAAAACTGTATTTTTTTTCAATAGTCTTACCTCTAATCTGTCAGTTCGAGGTACTTTCTGTGGGGTAACCTGGGTGGTTGGAACACTACTAAGTGGGGTTGCCATTACATCTGCTGGAATTAAACCGAACAATGGGCTTGGGTTCAAGTAATGAGCAAAAGATGCTGCTGATGCCACAGTAGGAAGTGTTGCCAAGTATGGATTTGCAGTTGCCTTGAAAACAGAAAGATTCCAAATTTAAAAAGCCAGTAATCAGTAACTCTGTGAGTGTGGATTTCTTCTAACTATGATTTTACACCACAAAGCAACTGACAGGTTGGTAATATTATTATCAAGACAGCAAACTATCACAATCAACAGAAGTAAGCTAGAAATTAAGGCTTAGTTTAGTTTGGTTTGTTTTGGATTTTGCAGAGAGCTACATGTGAACCATCTGTACTAGCCATCTCCAATTTAGCAGTGTAAACAAACATGGAAGGCAGCTAGACATTACTACTCACTTCCTATTCTTTCACTAATGAATAATAGGATTGATTGCCACATTATAATGATGCCACAGTTAAATGGCAAGAATGTTTGATGTGATGGGGATTCATACCTACAACCTTAGATTGCAAGTCAAGTGTCTTAGCCACCTAGCCATGCTGGGCCCAGGAATTAAGGCATCAGAGCAGAAGAACTGATGCTACACATTACACAACAACATTTGTCTGTAAATAAAATCATAAAATCTTACATTTAGAATATTTACAACTCAAGAACAATGCTGATAGTTCATAAATCCATATACATAAAAATGTACCTCACCCTGCAAACAAAATATAACAAAATCCGTAAAAATATACATCACAGAAGCTCATAAGAAAACAGTATCCACAAAACTCCTTATGAAGTTGATGCTGTGAATCATTATATGCACTCAAAATTTTATCCTGTACCTATAGATATTTTCACAGCCCTTGATTAACATGCAAGTTCACTTTTTTAATTAGTGCCTAATACAAAATATTGGTCATGTTAGTTATCTTTAATTATACAGTTATTTCTCTTGAAAGAGCTGCAAAACTATCCACACTAATGTTCATGTGTGTATATTTTCCAATTGTTTTAAAGATTTTGGGAACTGTTATCTGTGTAACAGTGCTAATAAAATGTTGTTTAGCCAGAACATTAACCTATGTCCGTAAGGACAAATAAGGTCAATCTGTCTTCATTTTAGAAACTGCCATCTGTTTTTAAAGTTAAAAACATACAAAAGTTTGTACAATATGCAATATTTTTAATTGTTACTAATTAAAAGACAGTTGTGATAAATTCTTAACTGGAAGTTCAAAAAAAAGTTTGAAAAATTGAAATGACCATGAAAGTAACATTGTCTGAGTGTTGTAACTGGACTGCAGTGCCCACTTTATAATGTATTTAAAGGTAATTTTTTCAAGGTATTAATAATCTACCAGTTTACAAAAAGAACTTAGTACTTATCTGTTGTTGAAAGTTAAATGTTCAAATGATGAATTGTTTTCAATGACGACTTTACGTTACACAAAAATTTTCATTTAATAAGTCCAGTTATTAAAACATAATTCCCATAAACAGTAGAAAAGATCAAAAGATACAGTAGACACTAATCTTGTATACACAGATGTGCTACAAAGCACTGGAGAAAACTATACCATACATTAAACAGACATATTCAAATGAACAACAATGTCACAGAACAAAACCATTTTGATGTAATCAAACAGTAGAACAAAATGGTAAAAACTGAGAATGAGAGACTTAGCACTTATAATATTTAAATCTAATACAAATAAACAGTATGTTTACATTATTGCATAAAATAGTGATGGTTGTCAGAGCAAAAAGGTTTCAAGTGATATTATCCAATTCCAGACAAAAATACCAGAGAGACATGAATAACAGAAATCAATACAACATTCTTGGAATATATTTCAAGAGTTTTATACATATAAGGAATAAACTTAAGAGAAACAAACCTTTATTCATTATACAAGACATTATTCAAGCTATAAGCGTAAAGGCTTAATCAAATTGATAGGTCTTTTACCTCTACTTAAGCTGTTTTATTGGATCCAAGAACTGTTGAGATAAAACAATGGGCCATTGGGACCAACAATTAACATTCTGAGTGTTTTTCTAATATCTATGGTAACTTTTCCACTCTCTTTAAAGTGGAAAGTTCATCTTTAAATTAAAACACTTCCCAGAATTCTACAAATCGAATACTTATTAAACTTGTTTACTTTGTTGTGATCAAACACTCATATAATAGTTTTTTTCTTATTATAATTCCTTTATATGGTATGTGTCATTTCTGAATGCTAGAGTCAATGAAAAGTTAAGTACACAAGCAACTTCTAACACCATAAGTGCAGTTTCACTATTTAACACCATTGTGCTGTTCCAAACCAAATGTTCTTTTGTTAATGCAAAAGAAGAAAAAAAGTGTATAACTTGCAAGAAAGCCAGCACTATATTTTAATGAATCAATAATTTTGTTAAGCAGTTCAAACATAAAATTGATCAGTGATACAATATATATATAATGTTGAAAAAAAGGTAATAAGATGAAGCAATTCTTACTCTTGGTGGTATTAATTTACCACACAAGTTCAAAAAGAGTTATGAAAAAAACAAAACAAATAAATTGCATTTATCCTCGCCTAAACCATAACCTGCATAATGGTAAGTGTTGTTCACAACATCTACAATGTTTTATATACATATAAATTTACCATAACTTGGTTGCAGAACATTCATTAACAAATGTTGCTTAGATGCATTTTACTAACTGCTTCCTATAGCTTAGCTACAAATTTTGCACTGTCCAATAATACACTTATTATCATTTACACTCTTGTTGCACAACACTCGCTGTTGCACTTTTGATAAATATATTTCAATGACTATCTCTTGTTTGAATACTCATGAAATATTTATGAAACCCTGATTTACAGAAGTACATTTATAATTACATCAAACAGCATTACAAAATTAAATTGAAAACAATTTTCCACATTCAAACTTTTATACCATGATTAAAAACATGAAATGAGGAAACAATCTGGTTATGAAAATGAAACTGAAATAGAAGATGTTTCCTTGAACACTGACTGTTCTGTAGCTTATCATCAGCCATAAATATTCGCAAAAAGGTATATAAATTGCCCAAGTTTTTGAAAATAAACAATTCTGACCACATATAATTTATGCATTGGAATTAAATAAGGCACAATTAAATTGCTTTAATATCACCATTTTAATTAATACAGTCCTTATGTGACAAAATGTTCATGATTTAGTATGCATTTAATATTCCATTTTTTCAACAAGTTAATTAAAATTACCTGTGTTACATTTTATAACAAATAACATCCATATTCTGTTATAACAACAAGTACTCTTTAACTCCTTTATGAAAGACATGCTGGCATTCTATTATTAATTAAACTACTCAGTTTTGTCTTTTTATCAAATAAACCATGTAACAGCCAACAGCATAAATGACTGCACAATTATATAAAAATATTTGTTTTTTGTAGTTTGTTTTACATACAGAATTTGTTCAACTTAAATGAATGATTTTTTTATACAAATACTTCTCATGTAAAAGTGGTCATAATCACTGACAACCAACATTCATGATTACAGAAGTATACATTTTGACAAGTTATTTTATGTTAAATGCAACCGAAGGATTAAAAACAGTCACTTTTAAAACTTGAATTGTAAAAAAGAAGTTACTAAGTAGTTTCCAAGTTCCAGCCTTACACAGCTATATTTCCATGTTGTGCATGAAGTTTGATCACATCACTGATCCAAGGAATTTTTGTTAGCCCAATGTTAAATTTTAATACTACCAAACCGTAAGATAAAACTCCTGCGAGAGGGTAAACATGTTTACCCTGGAGACTTTACTGCTAGTGCTAAATGATAATATCACATCACGCTGTTGTTGTGCAAGAAGTGGGGTGAGGGTCCTACTTACCACAGAAGATAGTTGGCCTGGCAAAACTGGCTGAAGTGGTACTTGCTGAAAAAGGGCATTCTTCAGGGCTAGGTGATTTCGACCTGTGATGAGTAGCTGATCCTTAAGATGCTGTGGTGGGTGGAAATATTTACATGGGGGCTTTTCTCTGTTACACCGGCCCTATAAAGAAATACAATAAAGTTTCTGTTACAGGTTATGAACACTAATAACATATTGACAGAATAGGACTATTTTGTTCTCCAGGTTGTTCTTTCACACTTACCTCTGATGGGAAGAAAAAAGTAAAATATAAAATTTTTAAACCCACCCATTATTCTTCAGGAAATAATTGATTTTCCCTTTGAAACGTTTTTTCTTAAAAGGATAGAAACGCATCCTATAATCTAATAATTGAAACCTTGATCATCTTTTCCAAATCTTAGATTTGTGTACTCTTATACTATTGTTTTCAGAATGAATACCAGATGTTAAAATTGTATTATGTTCACAAATTGTCAATTAAAGACTGTTACTTATACTTCTTTATAGTATAAATATATATTGCATTATTGCTGGAATTGGCATTCTTCTGCAGTAGTTGTCTTGACTTGTTCGCAATAAATTCAATAATAAATAATAATACACACATACATATTCAAAGCATGTTAAACGTATGTACAATAAGTTTATTACACTGTACAGATCATACGAATATCATAAACACAATGGTTCTTTTCTTCTTATCAAAAGTACACTTAGGGAAATTCTAAAGCAATCGAACAGACCTATTTCTATCATACCTCTAGGACCCAGCATGGCCAGGTGGGTTAAGGCGTTCAACTTGTAATCTGAGGGTCGTGGTTTTGAATCCCTGTCATACCAAACATGCTCGCCTTTTCAGCTGTGGGGGCATTATAATGTGATGATCAATCCACCTATTCATTTGTAAAAGAGTAGGCCAAGAGTTGGCAGTGAGTGGTCATAACTAGCTACTTTCCCTCTACTCTTACACTGCTAAGTTAGGGACAGCTAGCGCAGATAGCCCTCGTGTAGCTTTGCGCAAAATTAAAAAAAAAAAAATCTTACCTCTATTCTGTATTTAATTCACTTACAATTGACCTGGCATGGCCAGGTGGTTAGGGCACTGGACTCATAATTCGAGAATCGTGAGTTCGAATCCCCGTCACACCAAACATGCTCACCCATTCAGCCGTGGTGGGCGTTATTTACAGTCAATCCTACTATTTATTGGTAAAAGAGTAGCCCAAGGGTTGGTAGGGGGTGATAATCACAAGCTTATTTCTCTCTAGTCTTACGACCGTGTAGCTTTGCGCGAAATTCAAAACAAAACAAACCAATCACTTAAAATTTCGCGCGAGATACATACTTGTTTACTCTTCTTCTGGCAATCGTCTGGTCTTCCTTTGTCAAAATGCACTCAGGCTAATTCAGTTAGTTTAGAACCACGCTCTAACAAAATAAATTATTTTTCGTACCTCTTTTTCTACAGCTAGGTTCACTCTAACATGTAAAATATTAGCTCTCTGATAATCGTTAGGCCTGTTGCTTCTACCGCTCTTTGCCTTAGCACTGACTTTACTCTGTTCTACTACGGTCTTCATTTGCTTGTCGACTTCTCTCGCTCATTTCACACCACTTACATGTTTATTACTTAATCATCTGCTTGATATATCCTCAATATCAAAATATCTCACGTGATGTTCGATAATCTCCACATCAATGAGTTACAAACAAAAGTACGACTCTTATGAAGTTACGGTACCTAAACTTATCACAGCATTTACTTTCAAATGAATTGCTTCTGATTCTCTCGTTACGAACAAAACTAAACAATAATAAAATATTCACTCACAAAATAAATAAATAAATGACATATACACTACAGTCGTTTATATCATAACAATTTAAACAAAAAATGACATTATGGCCATTATCCTACTGATTCTCCTGAATAATTCTAAGAATCTAAACTTCTATATGGTCACTCTTATCTTCTTTTCTAAAAGAAAAAAATAGCTCTTTCGTCCTCAAAGTCATCTTAATAGCCATCCTATTAATCTTTCTAACGAGTCAATATTCTTGAGAGTCCTTAAGTAGTAAACAGGTATCAGAGGATTCAAGATGGTTAAAATGTAACTCATCTCTCTACGGATGGTGATAAATATTATGCACACAATTCTAAACCCCATTAGTTTTGAATCAGTGATGGGAAAATATCTTGAATGCCTGATACAAAGTGCTTTGTAAAGTCATTTGACAAAATTTTTATGTTTTTTTTGTGTGGAAACAATATTGTTTTGCTTGGGGAAAATCATGCTTACTCATCTTTTAATATTCTATGAGGAGGTTATCACTTTTAAGAGGTTATGATTGTAGATTTGGTGAATCTGAAATTTCAAAAATTATATAACAAGGTGCCATATAAAAGGCTTGTTTAAAATGATTTCTGTATGAGTGATGGATAAGCTAGCTCATCGGGTAGAAAAGTAACCTGATGGAAGAAAGCAGAGGGTTATTTTAAATGGGAGTCACTCAAAATGGACTAATAACATAAGAGAAGTACTTCATAACTTAATGTGAAAACCTTTACTCTTTCTGATTTACATCAATGACATTCATAACAGAATGACCAATAAATTGTTTATATTTGTGGAGATGTTAAGATCTTGGATGCTGCTGTTTTAAGTAAGGATTTAAACTATATGTTGAGTTAGGCAAACATCGTAATTTTCCAAATATAACAGGTACTTAATATTCACGAAAAAGAAGTCAAATTTGTCGATTCCCATAAATAACACGAACCTAGACTTTTGCATTACTGCAGTCAAAGTGACAAAAATGTTAGAATATCGTATATTGTCTAATTGCGTGTTCATCACAGTGCTTCCTATACATGCAAATTAAAAGTTCTCAAACATCTGTTAGTTCATTGGTCATGGTCTTCTGCAACAGCTTTTGACTTTGTAAGGCTCATTCAAAAATACACCCTATAAATAAAACCTATCATAACAAATCCGTATTGGTAGTTTATTTAACTTAAGTGCTTGAAGAGGATGAACTGTTAATTGTAATTTTGTAAGGTGTATGTAAAAATACACTTGACACCTCATGTCGGAAATTCTCTTGATTAAACTTTTTTCTACCAGCTTGAGCAATTCCGATAGGGGACGTATAGTACGTAACAGTATATATACGCATATGTTGTTTAACATATATTTTTTTATGTATTTTTATCTGTCAATGAATAGGACGCATAAATGTGATTTTTATCTGTACTTTGTTTTTCTATTATATTTTATTGTCTACGTTATTTATCTTCTTTATGATTATACTATTGTTTAATATCTAGTGCTCAAAAACACTGTTTACATACACCTTTTAATATATTGTACAGAGGAGGGACATAATTCAAATAGAAAAGGACGACCAATACAGAAAGAAATAACTTATTCAGAAATAATTAACAAACACTGACTTTCAATTTCCGAACTATAACTTTTACAACGTTGTGTACGTTTACGAAATAATGACGACTCTGCTGAGGTAAATAACGGTTACGAAATCGGTATCTGCGATGATGTCATTTACTGGTACCACGAGAAGTTGTGTTAACTATTCGAGAACAGCGATTCGGAACTTCAAAATTTGAAAGTTTCACTGAAAACGATTTGTGGTTTTGAGTAACACACGTAATGTAGTGATAGTTTTGTATTTCCAAACATTTGTGAGTGTGCATTTAAATAATTCTTAAAAAATAAGCATCACATCTTTGGATTTACAATGCTGAAATTAGAGGTTCAATTCCAATCGATGGATTTTGTGGCTTTACTGTATGAAAATGGACGCACAGTCTTTACACTAAAGATCCATTTGAGCCAAAATGAGCTACCACGTGCCTTTGTTTTGTACGAAACATTTGAACAATGCAAACAGTATAAAGTTTCAGCGTCAAAAACTTTAACCTGTCACTACTAGATCAAATCCTCAGTCAATTCTATGAATCGTTGTGGCATTTTCACCTGGATGGTACTTTATTCAACAAGTGAACTAAACGGCCAGGTCAAAGATTCTAAGGCTCATGAATAACCATACCTGCCTATTAAAAATAAGGAAGAAAAATATTTTATTTAGTTATTTTTTACTTTTGTGTCTTTTAAGCATAAAACTATACACTAGATTATCTGTGTTGTATCCAGCACGGATATCAAACCTCGATATTTAGTGTTTTAAACTTTCTGATTTACGATTCAACTACCTTCAATGATGTCAAAAAACATGATGAATTGAGATATATTTAAACTCATTAAGTGAAATCCGGATGACGTCTGAAGAAATGAACCTTAGAACCAACCAAGAAGAAATGAGTTGTTGATCACTATCTTCGACTGATTTAAATTACATATTTTTTAATTCTAACTGCTATATTCATCAGTAACATAAAATTATAAATATCTAGCTAACCACCCATAATTTAAGAAAATGCCAACTCAAAGAAGAAGGATAACCGGTCTGTAGCATCAGCAGGTTACCCGTTGGGACAGTGGTAAGTCCACGGATTTACAACAGGGGTTCGAATCCTTTCAGTGGACACAGAATATAACAGAATATAGCCTGATATAACTTCGTCATGATAAAAAACACGCATACAGCATCAGGGGCTACTTTTTACTGAACGAGTATGACTGTCACACATGATACTATAATGAAACTCTTGCTTGAATGATACTAGAAAAATAACTCTTTATTACGTGATGCGCAGCCCCCAACTTCGCGAAATTTTTATCCTGAGTGCATATAGATTTGCAGTATGGGTCACAATTTTTCGGTTTCTCCTCCGTTTCCTGTCAGGGAGAACTTTATTTTTCTCCATTCTATGGGTGCGGATATGACGTCATGAATACATCAAGAAATACCTCAGATACAGATATAATGCATTGGCGTCATCTATATAAATATATTAGTACTGTCTGTTGTATATCCATGTAAATACTCAGCAAGGTAATGATGTATTTTCACCAAAATTGTTATGGAGGTTCATTAGGTTCATGGGGAGGTACACAAGAATTTTTAATTTCGTATTTTGAAGTTTTTCAAGTGCTTTTGCGGGTTTTTTTACCGCTACTTCGCCCCTCTTGATGGATCTTCACCAAATTTGGCATAAATTTTAGTTAACGAGGAGATATATTAAAATTTACGATTTCCCATTTTGTGTTTGGCTGGTTTTATGGATGTATTTTTTTAAAAAATTACATATATAAAGAAAACAAAGTTTTATGTCCTAAACTAACCTTTCATTAATCACGAATTTACATAAATTTCGTGCAGGGTACTGGTACCCCAACTAGTTGGTTATAAAGTTAAAACAGCAAGAAATTGTGAAATGAGATGAGCGACATATCAATACTCGATTTACAGAAGCAATACCAAAACTAAAATACATGAAAACAAATTGTTAAACACGAGACGTAGCATGTACAATACAACAACAGAGACGTACTTTATCATTAGAGGATACATATGGGCGCATAAAAACGAGGCATGCGAAACACCATTTTGAATATTTTAGACTAAATTTTTTCGTCTCGATTCATTCATTTCTTCTCTGCTACCTTGTGATCCCCATTTTTAAAAGAAAGTTTGGTTCTCATTAGGGCAAACGAAACGTAAATGCAACTTATAACATCAGTATTTCAAGTTATATCTCAGGACAATATTGCAACCCATATTACAAGTTTATTCTTTAAGTCCCCCGTTGGTACAGCGGTAAGTTTAAGGATTTACAACACTAAAATCATGGGTTCGATTCCTTTCGATGGACTCGACAGATAGCCCAAAGTGGCTTTGCTATAAGAAAACAATCAAAATTATATCCTTTAATCTTATAGTTTTGTGTCCTATAACAAAAACATTAATTGATTTAAAAATTTATTCTGCTTCTGTTTTACCACAGAAATTTGCCCATGAAGAGAAAAGGTCCACCTTTCGAAAGCGATCGGGTTATAGGGTTTCTATTTCATTTTTATTAAAACTCTTTTGACCTACGTGTTTTTAGAATATCATGAATACGCTTTACCGAGATATAATTACCGTATTCAATGGGAAATTCTTGTTTATAGAAAATCAATAGAGGTACACAAACGACAGTTTTCGCGTAGATATCTTTTCTTCTGGTGTAAATATAAAGATGAAATACTGAACTATGCGTAAAATTAAGTATCACAAGTAGTTCTTGAAACGAAATATACGCGTACAAATAATAATAATGAAATAATTTCGGAAGTGAAATTAAAATACGTTAATTTGACAACGATTTCCAAATTCAGGCTTCAACTGCATGAAAACCTCCATGCCTCTCCTGTTTGTGAGTTGAAGAAAATGCTTTATAAGCTATACCACTGTTTTCTTAAGAAGCACGTGGAAAATGATTCTTTATCGGGGCTTATCCTTCAAACATAAATATCTCAGTCGTCGTTCAAAGGCACAGATTCGCGACGTTACAAGAAGTGCCAGAACTAAAAATAAATAAATAAACAAATGGCACGTGCTAAGCTGCCAACATTTTAGGGTCGACAGCAGAAAGACTAAAGAAACCGATATGGAGAGAGTCCAGGATATACAGAGAATCCACGTCTGCAGGGAAATTGTTCGTAAATGATGGAAATGCCAGATTCCATCCCCTCCTTGGAACTAATTAGAGTTCAGCCTTCCTAGCAATCTGACGTTATGCATCAACTAAAGTTTGTAAAACACTGTTAGCAACAGTATCTATGTCATAAAAGAAAGAAAAGTTTATTCGTTTAATTTTGCACAATTATTTTATGAGAGATAGCTGCGCCAGCAGTCTTTCGTTTTGAAATAATAGACCAGAGGGAACATAGCTAGTCAACACCATCCACTAGGAATTTTTAGGCTACTTTTCACCTACGAATAGAAGGATTGAACATCGTATGATGAAACTTCCACGACTGAAAGGGCGAGCATGTTCGAAGACGGGTTTCGATTTCGCAAGTCAAAAATCTTATCCACCAGACCATGGCATGCTCGAAGTTATGAGAGACATTTTACCTACCTAAATTATTATTACACACGCTAAATAATACCATATTAAAGCCGTTGAGGCACAATATTGAATTTTCAGGTCGTCTTTACAATGTAAACATTATCAACATATTGTTAATAATATAAGTGAAGTATTAGAATGCGGGATAGAAAAATACAAAGTTAGAGAAACAGAAAGAACATTGTTATTAAAATGTGATATAATTTTATATATCTCGAATTTAAAGTAAACATTTTAATGATTAAGAGAAATGCGATTTACAAATTGCTTAAACTTCACCACATCTGTCCTAACAAACTTTTGTATTTTGTCAGATTAGGCCAGTAATTCTTCACAACTTTTTAAGGAAACTTCACGTATCCGGCCCACAGAATATGTCATCGCATATCTTGCCATTCAGGATTTGTTAATAGTTCTCTATTATTTATAATTATACACCATACATTACCAATAGAAAGTCAATGTTCTCATTTATCAAATCACGTATAATGATTGTGTTCTGAACAGATGTGTCAAGTTCAGATAAAACAGAAGCTTCATTCCCATGGGAACTTTAACGACTAGCTTGCGACACTTTGTAATGGTTAGCATCCATAGTTATGATAAAAAAATATAGTAAGTTTACTATTAATTTGCTATCAAGTGATCTCAAGAGTCCGAGGAAGAAACCCTGTTTGTAGTGAAAAGGTTGACATGTTTCACTCCTCCAGAAATGACATTTCGTGCCCCTGAACCTGTACCTCCAGTACAAGTTAAGAAACACTGGCTTAGGCGGTTTTACAATATAATTTTGAATTTGTAACTGCATGCCAATTGTATCACAAATCAACCTTTGGTTCACAGGTCCGAACGTAATTGGTGAATTTTGGGATAAGGAAAACCTCTACGTAGCAAAGACTTATGACAAGCGAACAGATAAATATGATAATGATAAAACATACTATTTTTCCGATCATTGCTATGGAAAAAAATAAAAAATCAGCCATATGTAATAATTCATCACGACTAGAAGTTACTTTCAAACCTCTTTCTTGATTGGCCCCATACAAATACAGAGGCCCGTAAGTAAAACTTATTTTCCATCTCTAGTAAACCTGAAAGATGTCAGAGCAACAAAAATAGGTTTTAATGTGAAGCACTAATGTAATAATACACTTTTTTCTTTCACGAAAAACGTTAAAGTAGCAGTTAAGTTTCATGAAACAGACACGTACAACTCGTGACCAATCTGCTCAGTTTCTTGGCGTCCCAATGGCGGGATCGATGCTGTTGTCATGACTACCGACTATATCATGTGCTTTTACAGGGTTTTGCAGACTGACAAGTAGCTGGCAATTATGATTTACGGGATTTCTATTTTAAATTTTATCAACTTCCAGATGTCAGATAATACACAAACGCATAATTGATGTAGAATATTTTTATTTATCTTGGCTGTATTTGATATGTACAAATAAAAAACAAACTTTACAAAGAAGGAAACAAATATATTAATGGACAATATAAATCCTTCAAAAATAATGCAAACAAGATAGTAGAAATGGGATTCGCATCACCCCAACACAAATGTAAAAGCACACAGTGTAGTAAGATGTTAACAGACAAAAAACTTAAAAGTTAAATTCTGATTGAATAGTTATAAATATTGCTATATGTTATTCACTGCTTGTACTATTATGCAAGGATAATGCAAACGCCATCCCTACTGTCTTGTTTGGATTGATATTAGCCATCCAATATTTATTTCCTTTTATGAAAAGTTTTTATTGAAGTGTTTCAAAAGACATAAAAAAGCTGTATTTAAAACCAAGTTATAAATACAATGAGGTTCCAAATGTAATATTTATTGTTTATCTATTGTTGATCAGCCATTCCTATTTTGCCCTGCACTTTAGTTTTTTTAAAGGAACACCAAATGTCTTTAAGGAAGATAACTTCAAGGAATAATGATAACGTAATTTATATTAGAATTATATATGTGTTCTTGAACTAATATTAGTTATTAATAATACTTATAATAGCGGATACTTCATTTGAAACTATGTCACCTCAGTGAAAGTAATTAACATCATTGTTTTGGGTTTTGAATTATCATATAATAAGAAAGAAACATAATAAATAACAAGAAATTTAAACTTTTTGAAATGATATTTACAAATATTCCCACAACTTGTGAGTCACGCGTTACAAAGATATTGTTATAAAAAGAAACACTGCATATTATTATTATGTTCTGATGAGGTATTGAGAAGATATTTAAAATACTATTTCGATGAATAATCTAAACTATCCCAAGATCGGTAGTACTACCACATATCTGATTTACGGATTTTATGACAATACGTTTTGTTTTTTGTTTTGTTTTTTTTGGAAATTCGCACAAAGCTACTCGAGGGCTATCTGTGCTAGCCGTCCCTAATTTTGCAGTGTAAGACTAGAGGGAAGGCAGCTAGTCATCACCACCCACCGCCAACTCTTGGGCTACTCTTTTACCGACGAATAGTGGGATTGACCGTCACATTATACACTCTCCCGGGTGGGAGGGCGAGCATGTATAGCGCGATGCGGGCGCGAACCCGCGACCCTCGGACTACGAGTGCACGCCTTAACGCGCTCGGCCATGCCAGGCCATGACAATACGAAGCACTGACAGCAGAATAAATTCAGAACTTTACGCAAAACATAAACCTGGGAAAGAACTTAATTCAGTATGTTTAAATAGTCCGTATTTTAATGAACAAACAGATAGCACTCTCCAGATAGCTAAATAATAATCAAATGTTTGTGAAATTATAACCGAAAATAAAATTACCAACGGAGCACATTCGTCCAAGATTGTTAGTAATTACAGCAATAAAGAGAGAGAAAAAAAAAATGTTGGTCACTTATTTAAAAAAAAAAATTAGAGTAAATTTACACATTTCCAACTTTAATAATTAGTCTTCATAGAATTATTTAAAAAAACTATATTTAGAAAGACGCACTTTTGCGTTTCAAGTGAAATATGTTTAAGACTGTATTTCATGTTTTCCTCGGCTCTCTTTATGTGTTTAATTAATTTTTATTTCAAAAATAATCCAATTTTTACGAACAGAAGAAACAAAATTTACAAAGTAATACATGGCTTATGCTGAAATTTTATAAGAAAATCATTATTCACGCTTTATTGTTTGTTTTTAAAACTGTTATTTTCACGTAAAATAAAATGACAAATATGTTAAATATTGTAAGGAAGCTAAAGGATTCTAAACAATCTATATCATCAGATAGGCATTTTTAAGGGAATGCGTCTTTCCATCAGTATAATTACGCGCGAACTACTTAAAATATCCTGGTGACAGTGCTGTTTAATATATAACATGTTAACTTTATAGAAGTTTTCAATGCGTGTAACTGAAATACACAACTTACTAAAAAAAAAGAAATAATCGCTATTATTTCTAGATATATTAAATATTGCCTGACGTACTATCAGTAACTCACACAAATATTTGGTGGCATAGTGGTGAAGGCGGTTGTCAGAGTGTTTCACGCTGTGTATAGTAACGAAAATATATGGGTGTGTTAGGCTACGGATTTTTATACACTAAATGTCAGTGATATGTTGGCGATAAATTCGATGATAAACGAGCAGCATGCACTCCACTTTTTTTTAATATATATACATATATATTCAAAACAAGTTAATCATATGCACAACAATTTTTTACACTATGGCGATCATAGTTCGATCTTAAACACTATACAGTTCTCTTCTTCTTGTCAAACGTCCACTTAGGCCAATTCAGTTGCTTTACATTTCAGGTGACAAACCGAACTATTTTTCCTCTATTTGTATCGTAATGGTATTCGTCAATAATTCATTAATTACCTTTTTCCCGTCGCTTAAGTCACCACAGTTGTATCTCGAACTTCCAATAATGGTCTGCTTTTCGTTCCTTCGCTATTTGTCTGCTTCTTGTCAAAGTCCACACAAGCTGGCTCAATTAGTTTAGAAAATTTGTTTGACGAGACTAATTATTTTCCTTAGCTCTTTCAAACTGTTAATTTTGCAACCATTAGGCCTTTCACTCCTACGACAGTTAACTTTCTACTTTTCTCTTTCCCGTAACTTTATTTTTACATCGTTTTTGTTCATCTGGCCTCAACTATTGATATGTCTATGGGGTTACGACTTCTGAAAATTTCCATAGCCTCGACATCAGTGAATTGCAAACACGAAATAAATGAATTAATAATACTACACAAAACCGTCTTTTATATCTGACAGTGCTCAAATCGCAATATGAAGGTTGCGTGTTCAAATCTTCATGATCGAACAGACTCGTCCTTTTAGTATTATGATGTAACGATCAATCCACTATTAGTTAATAAAATAGTTGCCCAAGAGTTAACAGCGGATTGCTATTAACGAGTTGTCCTTCCTCTCGTCTGTTATCACTGCGAAATAAGGGATCGCTGTTGCAAACAACCCTCGTGTAGTTTTACGCGAGATTCAAACCAAACCAGTATTTGGATTTTAACAATCATGCACCAAATCAAATATACTTTTCACGCTTAACTCAAATACTGTATTTTATTACTTCAACCATTAAGGTTTACGGACAAAGTCAAGCTACTATACGGCTTTATTCCCTGTAGTCTTACACTGCTAAATTAGGAACGGCTAGGGTATATAGCCCTCGTGTAGCTTTGCGAGAAATTCAAAAAACGAACAAACTTGTGCGTTTAGTAGATGCGTCACTCAATGTTTACACATCCATTAATTTACTACATTTAATAAAATCATCAGAAAAGGCTTCTTCTTTAAATAACTTGATAAACGATATTAAGAAACTAAAAAACGTACAGTTCTCCCAGTTAAACCTTGGCTTTTGGTTTAAAAATTCAAAAGTAATCATTTCGTGCCTTAACCGCAATAAATATGTTATAGTTAGCGTATGACGGAGCTTTTCGAGCAAAATTCTTATTTTACTTATCAAATTAACGTTGAATTTTGAAAGGCCTTATATCGCTAATATTCGTGATTCAGTTCCAGTGGAAGGTACATGTGATTGTGCAGCTTTGCACTTAACAAAAAGAAAATGTTTTTTGGAAAAAATATTTTATTGAATACTTTTTTATGGATACCATTTACTTTTATAAGCCGGTATTATAATATTGTTTCACATTTAGTTTTGATTCTTCCCAAAGTTTCTAAGATTATTATTTTTATTTAGACATTATACAGATATTTCTGGGAAATTATATCTTTCTTGTCATAAAAAGTTTGAAAAATGAAATGTAATCTGCAAATTACGATTTTTGTTTAAAACAACTATTTGCCTACACGTCAGCACTAAGGTGTATTTTTAAGCGACGAGGGTTCGTTGATGGAGGAAACAAAACTATAATGTTCGAGTTAGGTTTTTAGATTTTCAAATTCATTACTACGCTGTTTATAGTTTCTTTCAGTCCTGTTTTTATGAACATGCATAAATTTGTCACATGTGATTCACAAACCATAATACTTGGTTTCCTCAGACAAGGAAAAAAGATGATAAACCTAACGGTTACTGCTCTTGCCTTTCCGCGGCTGGATGAATGTTACCAGTTTAAGGCCTAAATGAGTCTGTAATTTGTTTAAAAAGTAAGACAGAACAGATTGTCACCAACCTTTATTTGAAATATTCACGTCTCGGAATAGAATGTTTGACGTAATAGTTATGTGTAGTTGGTTTGTTTTGGAATTTCGCACAAAGCTACTCGAGGGCTATCCGTCCCTGATTTAGCAGTGTAAGACTAGAGGGAAGGCAGCTAGTCATCACCACCCACCGCCAACTCTTGGGCTACTCTTTTACCAACGAATAGTGGGATTGACCGTACCATTATACACCCCCACGGCTGGGAGGGCGAGCATGTTTAGCGCGACGCGGGCGCGAACCCGCGACCCTCGGATTACGAGTGCACGCCTTAACGCGCTCGGCCATGCCAGGCCAGTTGGTATGAACATAAAAAAATATATACCGGTAGTTTCACAAATGCTGATCTTAACAACATATAGAAAAAAACAAACTTTTTAATTACATGCCAAAAAGGAGAAATAACACGAAGTTAAGAATCAACAACTGAGAAAAACAGGCTTGTTCTACCGACTTTTTCCCCATTCGTCATGCCAAAAAAAATAAAAATAAATAAGGATTAATGCCAAAAATGGCACTCCTTAAGATGCGACTTGCATTTTGTATCAAAACGCGTACAATCTGGAGGTCAATCGTAAACGATGACCTCATTTTGGGAACCAATGTGCTGGTATACACATATAGGTGGAAGCAAGATATGCAGACTGAGTGATACATCAGACATACTCAGTTACATTGTATGTAACTCGATCAGATCCAAGCGAGTGAGAAGCTCGTTCTTCATAAGAGTTACAGGGTGGAATTGATAGATATTAGGCACAATATTTATAATGGTAAAAAGTGATTAGCGAGTCCTGGAACTAATGCCGGGATAGGCCACAGAGGTGTAGACAACATTCGATACGCGCAATAGACTTGATAATCGGTTAAGTGATCTGTTTGAAGTTAAGCCCAAGGCTATACAATGGAATGTCTGTCCTTTGTCCACCACAGGTATCGAAAACCGGTTTCTAGCGCTATAGGTCCACAGACATGTCGCTGTGCCACTGGAGGGGGGTGCTCGGTTATAATGTTAAATCCATTTGTTTGTTTGTTTTGGAAATTCGCACAAAGCTACTCGAGGGATATCTGAGCTAGCCGTCCCTAATTTTGCAGTGTAAGACTAGAGGGAAGGCAGCTAGTCATCACCACCCACCGCCAACTCTTGGGCTACTCTTTTCCAACGAATAGTGGGATTGACTGTCACATTATACACCTCCACGGCTGGGAGGGCGAGTATGTTTAGCGCGACGCGGGCTCGAACCCGCGACCCTCGGATTACGAGTGCACGCCTTAACGCGCTCGGCCATGCCAGGTCCTGTTAAATCCGTAATAAAACCATCAGGCCAGTACTAGGTCAAGAATATAATACATGGTAAGTTAAACTGTAAAACAGAACTTACATAGTGCACAGTGCAAGTTTATCTGCTTGTTTTGAATTTCATGCAAATATACTGGAAGAATATTTGCGCTAACCGTCCATAATTTAGCTGTTATAGACTAGAGTGAAGGCAGCTAGTAAACACCACCCATAGTCAATCCTTAAGCTATTATTTTACCAACTTACAGACAATCACAGTATAATGCGCTCATGGCTGAAAGGACGAGCATATTCAGTGAAAGGTATTAGATCCCGTGATCCGCTTCTTGCGAGTCTCGCGCCCTAACCATTTGGCCATGCCAAGCCTCCGCATCGTGGATTACTTGAAAAAATATTACACCCACGACAGCATTAGGCTTACTTTTACACGGTATGAATCATATTGTAAAACAGTTACACATCAACAGTACTATATTTTAATTTTCACTTTAGTACTCAAGAATACACATATAATACAGTGGTGTAGGAAGGAGTTACAAAATGGCGGTGCTTGGTTAGACACAGGATGGTCGAAAGCCAGTACGGCCCCAGAAGCAAACATTCTCCCCGTTCTCTCTCTCTTTAACAAACTAACTAAACTAACGTGGCAGGGGTTCAGTTTAGAGAGAGAGAAATCAGAAGAGTTCTCTCCCCAACTGGGGTGTTCAGGAGCTTTGTAGTTCCTCTTCGTCCCCTTTCGTGAGAAATTTTTGAAATGCCCGTGGAATTTTTATTTTATTTTTAATATTTCGACACTGGAGTGGGGTATTTGTGAGTGAGAGGAAGGACAAGAAACCTGGACGAGAGCAGCGAAAGTGAGGTGAGCCAGACCTTGGCTCTAGGACGGAGTACCCTGGCGAATTGATCTTTAAAATTTACGGTGATTATTCCAGGTGACGCGGTAAACGGCCCTTTTCACATGCGGCTGGGACCTACAGGTCCGATGCCAGAGATTTTGCTGTGGGGGAAAACGGGAGTACCCCGAGAAAACCCACTTTCACGGCCTGGGCGCCGAATGATCTACCCAGACCGTGCCCGGAAGTAGCTGGGAATAGAAAATAGAGAGTAAAATAAAAATAGATGGACTCTGTTGGTGGTAGACAGGGAAATGTTTAGCTTCAGTCTTGTATGTCAGGTGGTAACTTAGTCTTGAACGTGTTTATACACTGGAAACCCATTGGTGCGACTGAAAAACGTGGTCTCTTTAACATTTTAAATAACTTATTAATAAGAATACTCTAAGTTAGGAAAACTACGATCTGATAAACAGGCAAAAGCCGTTTCTAGCTTCCAGCATAAACGTAAACACATTAATAAAATAACAACAATCATCTTTAAACCTGTAAAGTAACAAATACATATTAATTATTATTTAACTTATTGGTATTGTATCAAGCGTCTACATACAGAGAAAATCTCAAAGTGTGTTTTTTATGATTGAATGAATATATATGACCTAAAGATTTTTTGCAAGTTTTATGAAATAACCATTTCCTATTATCAGCGGGTCTGGCTAGATATGTAGGTTTTACAATGAGAGATTCAAAGTATAAGAAACTTCAAAAACAATTCCCGAAGTGTCAAAGCGAGCTTAAGTTAACTGCATGTTTTAAAGAAAATTAATAATAGTAATAACAAAGTGTTGATATGCAAATCAAATGTGTAAAAATGGAGGTACCACAATACCACACTTCCGACACCTTTCTAATACTATTTTAATCCTTACCTTATATATATATACTTCAAAGTTACTTTTTATGGTGTAATGCCATTATATATTTACCTTCCTAATACTGCGAAAAGTTATTTGAAATGGAAAGGTGATTGAAATCCGTCAGCGCATCAGGAGATTAAAAGCCACGCAAAAGAAACATAGAAGGCTTCAATTGATAGTCAGTGGCATTTGGGAATCGTTTAAAACCACCTTGGTAGACATTATGCTGCAAGCCGAGTACAATATTATACCTGTAGCTGCTTTTAAAATATTCTTGTCTGCTCATCCTACTGCTGACTATGATGATGTTTCGATCTTCCCTCCCGAATCGCACGTGAAATCGTTCGTGTCTCGATTGAAAGTTAGAATAAAAAGGTTGGGAATGAATGATGCTAAGAATGTGGATTTATTGACATACACAGAACTTACACCTAGTGGGTAGACCTTAATACGAGATAGAATAGACTTGAACATGCAGTATTTTATGTAAATATTTGTCATTTAGCAAACAAAAACTTGTCTCAAAAAGACAAGTCCAAAACTACCTTCTTTAGAAATTTCCGGATTGAACTTACTTTTAGCATTCAACAAATTGTCTCCAGAGGGCCATGTTAAAAACATTCTTCAGCCTTTTCAACTTTCCTTGTATCAAATATGAAGTAATTATATACCTCATATGTATTAAAAGCACCTCTGTCACCATTCCTCAGTCGTTTAAAAACAATTATTATAGAAAATAGATGTGGATTAAGTCAATAATCAGTAAGTCCAATTTAGTTCAGGTTCCGCATGGCCAGGTGATTAAGGCGCTCGACTGGTAATCCGCGGGTCGCGAGTTCGACTCCCCGTCACACCAATCATTCTCGTCCTTTCAGCTGTGAGGCGTTGTGAGTGACGGACAATCCCACTATTCTTTGGTAAAAGAGTAGCCCAAGAGTTGGCATCGAGTGGTGACGAGTAGCTGCTTTCCCTCTCTGTTACGCTGACAAATTAGGGAAGGCTAGGTAGCCCTCGTGTATCTTTGCCCGAAATTCAAAAAAACAAAGAACCAATTTAGTTCAATTTCCCTTCTGACGACATTGGTTACCAATCACCTCTAATCGTATTTATTTGTTTAATAACATTACGGTATTTGTTTGTGATCATATAAATCACACGAAAAAAATTTTTTTTAAATGGTGATATTTATAAAAACTTTGGGGGGGGGATAAATTGTCGATATATACTAATGTCACACAACCGAAAACGTCACAAAACCGTGTGGGCCTTGTTATCACATTTTGATTGTTTTTAAATGTGCAAAATCTATTTAAAAGTTATGAGTGGAATTATTTGAAATATGTATATTTCGCGATAATGATGCAACAATCATAACGATGAGCACAAAACAAAATTATGAAGTTAGAATGAGGGCCTGGCATGGCCAAACGCGTAAGGCGTGCGACTCGTAATCCGAGGGTCGCAGGTTCGCGCCCGCATCACGCTAAACATGGTCGCCCTCCCAGCCGTGGGGGCGTATAAAGTTACGGTCAATCCCACTATTCGTTGGTAAAAGAGTAGTCCAAGAGTTGGCGGTGGGTGGTGATGACTAGCTGCCTTCCCTCTAGTCTTACACTGCAAAATTAGGGGCGGCTAGATAAGATAGCCCTCGAGTAGCTTTGTGTGAAATTCCAAAACAAACAAACGAGAAGTTAGAATGAAATAAAAATTAGTGAATGTTTTGGTCAAACAGTTTTTATTTTTTTCACCTCTTTTTAACACTATTTCTGAATGTATTACAATACATGAGTGGCTTATTGTTAAGACGTGTTACATGGTGTAATTTACACTCCGTTTTATATGCTGATAAATTGCAGAACAGAGAAATATCTCACGAGTTTAAAAATTCAAGGAACTTGTGTAAATATTAAAATATATATTAGAATACTCTGACGATCAGTGCTGTATAACACACAACTATAACCTTCGTTTAAAGACCGAACCACTGTAAATGTTCCAACATTCCACGTTCACTTCAGGAACGTTAGAAACAAATACCGTGAAACATAAATACAAAAAAATCGTGGTCACGTGACTACTAGTTGACGTAATAAAAAAAGATCATGTTAACTACATATTTTCTAATTTTCTAACCCTTCATCCTTATTTAAAACAATTATTTTAGTGCGTTCCACCATTTCTACAGTTTGTCTAATATTTCTAGCAGTCATTCCTGTAGGTGATGCGAATCAGTATTGAAACATGTAATCTTTTACGACCGTTGGTTGGTTTTAAAATATAATATTTTTAACTGTATATTATACAACGTTAATCATCTGAATATTTTAACATACTTTAGAGAATTATGTACGCGCAGTTACTTTCTGGAACACCAGTAGCTGTTTCAACAATAAACGTATTCGACAAGCACGAGGCACTACATAACCATCGCCTTCAGGAAACCTGAACGTATATAAATAGTACGTCCACAAACCTGCTCAAGGCATAGATTTATTAACGTATATAGAATTAAAACCGACAAAATGCAGATCGGGTTTAGTATTGTTTGTTTTCTATTTTCGGATATTCGTGTAAACCTACCTAAGAGCTAACTGGACTAGCTGTTCCTAATCTCAAACTGATAGCAATTGAAGATAGTCAAAAGCATTCACCCCCAATCCTTGGGCTACTCTTGTCTGACCGACTAGTGAGATTTAATCAAGTTTATAATGCACTCAAGCAATCAAATGCAAAAAAACACACAAAACTACACAATGGGCTATGCGGCTTCTGTCCACCGCGTGGAATCAAACCTCGGATTTCAGCGTTTTAATTGTAAGCTTACCGCTCGCCCAGCAGGGGACGTACCATGAAGGCGGCAAAAATATGTGCGATATGTAACAAATTAGCAAGACACGTTTAAGCAAACATTACATTCAATTACTTATGTGGACGCATGGCATCATTCCAAAAACCTATTTGGAGAGAGGTGAAACATCCGGGGCCCTTGATGGTTCACGGCAGTGGCGCTGTTGTGTTTATTTTAACAGAGGAACCACACTGAAGCATCAGTAAAGAAATATTTGTTAAAAAAATTATGAAAAGTTTTATTGTAATGTAATGTCATATAAATTATCGTCCAGTTGATAACACTTCGCCAGTTAAAGATTGTATATACCATACTAATATCCAACGTAAAATATGTAAATATCTACGTATTTTCCAGATTAGTCTTTGTAACTGATGAAACGGATGCAGAGACATTAAAGAATTGAAATAATAATGAAAAGCTCACCATAAATTTTTATCACTATTTCTAATTACACAGTAATAGTCTGTTAACTGAGTAATCGTAAACGAGTTGGGCAAAAAGCCAGAAATAAGAACAGAGAAACAATTCTTCAATGAAAAAAATAACCAAAACTACATTTACCACTCGATCTTGTAGAGGGAAAGTGTGTTAACTGGTGATATAATTTAGATGGAGATAAAGGTTTTTACTCTCGTTAAGGGAACCAGAATAGCCTCAGACAGGTGAACTTTCATTTTTGTCAGAAAACCTGCTGAGACAGCGGTAAGTCTTCGGATTAACAATGCTAAAATCAGGGGTTCGATTGTCCTCGATGGGATATAGCAGAAAGTCCGATGTGGCTTTGCTATATAAAGAAAAAGCACAAACGCAAACAATTTCTGTCAGTTTTCTTTTACCTAGCACAAACCTCAGTCACCGCGTCCTTGTAAGATATCTTGGTGGTTAAGTACATTTTTTATACTATAATAATTGAATTACAGCTCAATTTCGGCTAATTGCATGCAACTATGAGTTATGAATTGTTTAATAAGTACCATTCTCTGCTTGAAATAATTATTTTTACAGTTTAGTTTAAATACTGGTCATGTAGTCATACTGTTATTTCCCCCACAATTATAAATTACATTAAAGGAAGTTAAGATCTTCGTTGGATTAATAAAACCTTATATATACTACATATTAAAGAAAATTCTCAACTATATTGGCGTCACACAAAATTTCTCCTTAAACATAATCAGCAATAAGTTTTGATAGTTTAAATGTTAAAATGACTTTGTAATAATACTAGAATATTAAACTTCTTAGGGAAAGAAACGACCGTGAAGAAACTTGGATAATTTTATTTATTAAAGGCACCCCAGTACACACATAATCAACAACCACTTAATGCAGTAGGCCTAATATTTGTGAGAAATATCATTGCCACTGCAACTGTTTGTTTTTTAGTTTATTTACCACTTTGGATTTCATGTCATAAAAACTGTGTTTCAGATCTACTGTTACTCTCCCACAAGTTCCACCCATTAAACTTTCTGTTCAATACCAGAACTCATCAACTAAACTTGACGATTGGAGAAAATTAACTAAGATATTTTGTTTTTTATATAATAAAAGTTACTTTCCGACGTTGTTAAAAGATACCTTATTTCACATATTCATACGTGGCGGTACTACACAAAAGAACGGTTAGAAATTCACCGTCAAAATAATACTGTACAGTGTATAAAGAGGCAAGTCTTAATGTCATGGTTGGCATCTCTACCCGAAAGTACTGTATTAACATATACAAATCTTTCTCGTACACTGAAACTTAACCTTTGCAACATGTCAGTTGAAGGACTGCATACGTTTATAGTTTTTAAGACTTAATTATAAAAATCACTTATTAAAGCAATGGTTTTCAAACTTTTAAAAGTTCACATGCCACTTTTTGTTTAAACTATTTTTTACTTACAAACCCAGGTGTAGTTTCAAAAGAAAATAGACAGCAGAAAATGAATAATCCGGATTTTCTTTTTAAAGTAAAAGTTGGAAAAAACTACCTGTCTTATGCTCTGTTACGTGATAAAACGCATTAAACAGGTGATTCAAAATGGCTGCCAAGAGTCTCAGTTTCACTTCATGAATGTTTTTCAGTTCTTCGCTTCTGGTGACTGTGACACTCTTATGGTTTAATAGACATGTTATTTAAAGTAGGTTAACTTTACGCCTAATTTCAACAATAAAATAGCTTAAATATGATGGTGTCTTTATATTTACCCACGTAATTGTCCTTTTAATTACCCGCGAAATGCGTAACCGTATAGTATGTATCCATTTACGATGACAAAGTGATGTTTGCCTTTTTTCATTTACACCTTTACAGAGTTAAAACTATATGTGGTGAAAAATACTTAGTACTGAATTAGAATTGATTTTGAAGGCAGCATAGTGGTCTACTTTAAACAAATAGTGTACCAGTGGAGTCTGCCAGAAATACTATAGAAATAAGAAGACTGTAGTTACGTGGATTTAATTAACAAACACGTAGCTGGTGTACTGAGAGGATAATGGTTGCTCATTGTGTTTCCCTTGACCACTGAATTACTTCGACTTTCAGGTTTAAAATATTTCATATTATTTTGAATTATACCTCATGGGTGGTATCAATTAAACTTTAGAAAAGAAATATACTCACTGCTATCCCTAAACAAATCAAATTGTAGCCTTAAAGCTAATATCCCAAGTATCTTATATTCTCTGCATAACCTGACAAACTTTGCGCAGCTCTACTGATGACTTACAAAAGGCAGGTGAACAGGACCTCAAAAATATTATGACGCTACAAAATTATGAAAACAACGATAGGATGAAAAACATCATCAAATCAATGATATAGTTGGCAAAACTATGGTAAAAGTCCTCTAATCAAATGCTAGTTTGACACAAAAGCTGTTATAATCGTCACATAGACATAAAAAAATCATTTGCGGCCATTATTCTTTAGCAAACTTTTTAACACGACCAGTAAGTCCAAGTTGTAGTTTCACTGCATGTTAAACAGCAACCAAAACTAAACAGAAAAGTATTTTTCGAGGAGATACCAAACTAGTGTTTTAAAACTGGCGTGTTTTGTGTCAAGACAAGACAAAAAAGTGTCTGATTGCATTACCTATCTTAACTATGAAAAGGCAAATTACAGAGAAATCAAAGTATGACCTCAAGTTGAGTGGTGAGTTTGCTGGAAATACCAGTTTAATGACTGCTTAAGTCAAATTTCAAGTTATCAAAATACCAAATATTACAATACAGAAAACATTCAAATGCTACCAGGCCCAGCATGGCCAAGCGTGTTAAGGCGTGCGACTCGTAATCTGAGGGTCGCGGGTTCGCATCCCTGTCGCGCAAAACATACTCGCCCTCCCAGCCGTAGGGGCGTTATAATGTAACGGTTAATCCCATTATTCGTCGGCAAAAGAGTAGCCCAAGAGTTAGTGGTGGGTGGTGATGACTAGCTGCCTTCCCTCTAGTCTTACACTGCTACATTAGGGACAGTTAGCACAGATAGCGCTCAAGTAGCTTTGTGCAAAATACCAAAACAAACAAATGCTACCAAAGACAACGACTTGGCCGTGGTCTGGCTGAGCAATGTACTGTAATATGCAACTAAGCAAATTTTACTTTTTTCAACTTTCAGATGTGTGGGACAATTATTGGTCATTGGCAAAAAAATCAAGAACTATGGATTACCAGTCCTTTCTAAGCAAAAGCTCATTCAAGAAGTTACAATTACACATTGGAGAGCTATATGACTTTGAAAAATCCATATGGCATGAGACTTCAGACAAGAAGAGATTCCAAATAAGTATATACATGTTTGTGGCTCACAAATTACTGCAGCTGATGAGGGTGATGACTGTTCCACTAGCGTCACACTCAAATTACCAAGTGATATCTTGGCACGTCCTACCACAAGGCCCTTAATGTGAACGGGAGTGCTGTCATAGCCTGTTCTAAGTACTTCAACTCCACAGACTTACTGCTATGTTCGGATGTAACAGCCATTCAAAATGTATCAACTACAGCTCTTGTCATCACAACATTTAGAGAATCCATTCTGCGTGTTTTTATCTATGGGTGAAGCGAAGTAGATAGTTTTATGAATGACTGCTTTATTATGACCCAAAAATAAGACACAGCCTTAATGTAGTTTTGAAACTCCGTAACAACACAACTTTCACTGTAGATACCTTGTATGAATTCATAAAACATGTAAATTCAGTGTACAGAAAATAACGAGAAAAGACTGAAGAATTCTATAATGGCTAATCACAGCATGCGAAGCTGTCCTAACAGTAAAGCTGTAATATGTATTGAAGCATGAACTTATTCCAGTGCCATTAGTTCTAATTGATAAGGAACTGATTAAAGTATTAAATTGGCAACAAGTCGGTTTTAGCAAACGTACTGATATTGATGTTACACGTTCTGCAGTGATTGAACTAATTGGTACATCATGCTTGATGTACAAGTAAACGAACAAACCCTTGTGGTTGCAACTGGAACATCATGTTTGACGACAAATAGAAATTCCTGTGTGATTGCAATTACAACAACATGCTTGGAGACAGATGGATATGCCCTTGTGATTTTAACTAGAAGATCATGCTTTATTACAGATGGAAAAGCATTTGTGATTGTAAATGGTACGTTGCGCTTGGCGACAGAGGGACAAGCTATTGTGATTGCAACTGGAACATCACGTTTGGTGATAGATGGGAAAGCCTAGTGCCTGCAACTGGGAAACTGTTAAATTTAAGACATGCAACATATGAGCAAATCAATCTTGTATGTAACAGATATAAACAGACTCCAATAAATGTGTAACAATGTATTGATAGGTCAACAAAAACCAAGCTATTTTTGAAGTTGTTGAAGGTTGTCATGTGTCCTAACCCAACCATTGGTCACGTTTCTTAATACTTAGTGATAAGAATATGGATTTGGCTTGATTTTTGTCGGATGAACTGATTTTTCATGCCCCTAGGTACAAGGTAGTGGTTGATGTGGAAACATTCACTGATAGCAAAAAAACAACAACAGTGCTTTAAAATGATCTTGGAGCGATCCAACTATGTGCAAATCATAAAGAAACAGATGAAGGTTACTTTTATAGTTCAGCTATCCCAATGCTGGAACCTTTTAGTTTATGTTAGAGACGTTGATATGCTTCATATGTTTGCGACAGTTTGAAAAAATGCACTGGAATAAGCTATGAACAACAGCTGGTACCTCAAAGAAATGAAATCATATTCCTGAGAAAAAAGCTTACATAATTCTATCACTAAGATGTGTAAAATGATGTGCATTACAGGATGTGACTCTACATTTTTCACAAGTAATTATACCAAGAACGTAGCATAAAAAAATGTTTCTGCAACATGATAAAGTACGTTAAAACATCGGCATCCATCTATTCACTTCTTGAAAAGGCAACAAAGTAGTTATTATGTAACATGTTAAACACAGAGTTTACTGCTTGTTCTTCACAAAAACAACCACACCAGAAGCTCTTCTGATATTAATCATGCATCTCTAACTTTAAACTACAAGGTCATGGTATGAAAAGTGGCAAACAGGCGATGTGAGCGCTTATTCATCCTGACAAACGGTTATGGCATCAAAAGAATGACAATGTTAATACCAGTTCTAATGTCACTTGAATTAATAACATAAAGCTGAATAGATTATAACTTGGAAATCACAGGGTGTAGATTTCTGAGGTGTATGTCTCCACCTTCATTGCACTGAGACTTGTTAATGCTAGGTGAAAACAGAGGGATACGAGTGTATCAGTAAGTAAATACATATGTATAAAAAGTGAACTTGTGTGTGTGATAATAAATGCTTATGTTTCAAAGTATCATTAAGAGTCACATTTACATGTTTATTGGTGGTAAGTTGTGCCTTAAAATTACATATTTTATCAGCTTTATTAAGGTATAAAATGCAATTCAGGCAGTATTTAATATATACATACTTCATCTTTATGAGTCTTGTCACGAGATGATTCATTAACTGTTACACACATAAAATAATCATAGATAAGAATTCTTTCAAACTTACCAATTCAACTAACACATGCGTCATAGTATTTAAATACTTGTTTGCTAATCTCTTCAAATTATTTTAAAGCAAAGATGAATAAATCTAGCGTTATTTAAAAATGTCTATTCGAGCCTTTACACCTACACATACAGTTTGGGAACGGGAAATTTTATTAAGTTGTCCAGAAATAAATGTCGTTTTTGAATTGCGAAGTTTGGAAAAGTATAAACCAGTGTTATAAAACACTGTAAACAAAGTAAGCACAATTTGTTTCAACACACTATTGCCAAGGTAACAGTTTCTGTGGTCAATGAACTCTCTGAAAACTTCTTCTGCAGCTGTTTGGTTTTGAAAACGGTTATTTTTCAAAACGTTGTGAAAATGCTTGAAAAATAAAAATCTGTAGGGGAAAGGTCCGGGGAATAAGGTGGATGAGGTAGAACCTCGATTCCAAATTTGTACAATTTTTGGAGTGACAATCTTGACAGGTCTCATAACGCCAAATTTGTTGATCTTCAATCTTCAGTCAGCTCATGCGGAAACCATTTATCCAACTTTTTCGTCTTTCCAATCGCACTCAGGTGTTTTACGATGCTTGATTTGCTTGTGCCTAGTTTTTCTGCAAGCTCACGCACTATTGTACAAGGGTCTGTCTTAACTGACTTCCCTTAATGTGTTTTAATCCCTAAGAATGGCTTCCTTCTACGATCTTGTGGTCTTCAAGACTTTCATTTCCATGTTCAAACATTTGGAGCTAACGCTAAACTGTACATTCAGTAGCAGATTCGTGGCCGAATGCCTGGTTGATGTTCAATGTAGTTTCGGTAGCTTTTCGTTCAAGTTTGTCCATGTTGCCTTGGGGGTTGCAAAACTTACTCCGAGCAGAGTTAAAACAGCGGACAATTAAAACACCTAGTAAGCAACAAACGTAGGATTAAACCAATTCACAATAAATTACTCAATGTTCAGCTTCTAAATGCCATTGTGAGAACTCAGACATTTATTTCTGGACAACGTAACAGATTTAATTTCAGCAAGTCCAAATTCAGCAAAAAGAATTACTATTCCCAATCTTTACTACAAACCTCTTCAATGGTTGCAATTTGAAAATCCACGTTTATGTTAATGTCATACAGGATGTATAGATATTAATATGTAAATTAGTTAAAAAGTAAATTTCCGGAATTTCCTCTTTTTTGTGTGTTTCTGTTTAGTTTGGATGTAGGGAGTTTCTCAAGCAAATAACATGGCTTCTCCTTGCTATAGCTGCACACGGAGCTAGATCCACTATTTGGTCATTAGACATGTTTTCTTGCAGGAAAAATAGCACTTTAATCCTGACGGCACGGAACAGACAGCCGTCTTTTACGTCGGCAAATAGCATAATGGTGCCGTGAGCAATCTGGCTTTATTATGTTTATTGTGTTTTTGTATTAATAGCCAGATTATCTGTTAAGCAAATAATCTTTTGTGGAAATAATGAGCATTATTAAGCTTCTAGAGGTTTGTTTTCAGGACTTGTAAAATTTTGTTAAATTCAGAGAGTTTAGCGTCCTTAAGCAGAGATTTAAATTTGATAAGTTTAATTTTTGTTTCATTGCAATTCAGTATGGTTAGTTTCATTTTCTTTGTAGTTCTACAAGGGGGGAGTCACACTGACCTAGTGAGAGAGAACCAATGAAGATTTGTTTTTGTTCGGTTTGTTTTGAATTTCGCGCAAAGCTACGCGAGGCCTATCTACGCTAGCCATCCCTAATTTAGGAGTGTAAAACGACAAGGAAGGTAGCTAGTCATCACCACCCACCGTCAACTCTTGGCCTACTCTTTTACCAACGAATAGTGGGATTGACCGTCGTATTATAACACTTCCATGGCTAAAAGGGTGAGCATGTTTAGTGTGACGGGGATTCGAGCCAGCTACCCTCGGATTACGAGTCGAGTGCCTTAACTACCTGGACATGTCGGGCTACCTGTAAAGGTGTCTTCACACACACACTCACTATAGACACTTACCAACCACTTATTTTGTTAAATTTTGTATCCATTTGTGTTTTGTCACTAAAGATTGAGATTTTACATCTGTGTGTGTGTCGATTCTTTCTGTGCTTACAAACTAAGTCGGAAAATAACGTAGCACAGTATACGTCGGGTCCTTTGTTTAGCGGACCCTATCCTCATTCTACGGGAAATCCATAAAACAAAGAATACCACGTCAGCAATTTTGAAATAGTTAGTTCGAAAGCCTACTATACAAATTGTTAATATTTAAAACAATAATATGTACGAATCCATTGCACTTAACAGGAGACACTAGAATTGTTTAAGTATCAATACGTGAACATAAAACAATACTATTTTAACAGTTTGTTACGAACAACAATCCAAAAACAAAGTACAGAATTTCTCGATTTTACTCAAATTATGAATAAGAGGATTACACAAACAGTATTAAGAGCGAAATTCTTCACACATTGAAATATCAGAGGAAAAATCGTTCGTAGATAGTTGTAAAAACACACGTAATAACATTAAGGTAATTATAAACAAATGTTTACACATCAACTTTATACAAACAACTAGAATATAATAATAACAAAAATTAAAGGAAAATTATAACTTAGGGGTTTATATAACTAGCCAACCAGTACTTTCTGTCTGTCTATAAGATCTGTTCCCCTGGATTATAAAAAAAAAAAATGTTTTTTTCTTCTAAAGAAAACACTGGTTTTTTGAGAAAACTCAGATTTTGAGGAGTTTGTTAAGGTAGGAAGAAGTGTGTTCATTACCCAAACGTTCTGCCAAGATTTCGGTCTGTGAAATCGCTTTTGGTATTTCAAAGCGTTCTTGGCATCTTCCATAGAATGCTCTTTCTATTTTGCCAATACAAGTTTTCTTGCATAGTTGGCAAGTATCTGCATAAACGACCCTCCTTGTGGGAAGTTTTTTTTTTCATGTTCTGAAATTACCTTACATATATTTGTTTACTCTTAACATAGGAGACCAGCATTGGTTACCCCCAGCTTCCTTGTCAACATTCTTACATATTTATATTTTATAGTGATGCACATATTTGGTATAAATAAAAGCAACCATTCTTTCTTGATTGTAGCGGTGTTCGTGTGGTATTTTTGTTTGAAAGCCAGTTCAGTTATTTTTGTCTTTTCTAAATCTGCGAAATCTTTGTCAATGGAAGACAGTCGTGAAGACTGTAGTCTAGATGTTTAATATTAACAAATGCGTCCTTGTTGCACGTTACATTCAGTTATATGTAGAAACAAGCATACGTACACACATATGTATATATAACTCACTGTGAATGACAACTATTTTCACACTGGGAGTGATAACGTTTGTGCTACTAGTTGTTTTTACATAAAACTGAGTGAAAAGGTCTTGTTTTCTGTAGTGAAGAGTAAAAAACAAGCAAACTGATGACAGTTTTCAAGAATGAATTTAATATTTTGATGCTGCATGTTTCAAAAATCGATGAACTTTAAAAGGCTGTAATGACCTTAGTTCTATACTTCCAAAATCTTTATTAGCGAGACACCATTTGTCGACTCTATGTCCAGATCTGTTTCACCAATGGTAGACAGCTTTTGTCTCGAAATCACGCATAAAATCAACCATTCAGACAACTGCTATCCTTTCCCCATACTTTTTATATAGAGACTGTTGTGTTTTTTTCGAAATTGAAAATATAGCTATCCGTAAAAAGTGGATGTTAACAATTATAATTTTGTTGCATGGTAGATTTTTTTTCTGAATTTGTCTCAGAAAATCGTGCATAACTATACAAGGGCTATTTCCGTTAGCAGTTCCTATCATGAACTGATAGACTGACGTAAGGCAACTAGTTAAGAGCATCAACCACCAACGCTAATTGAATATGTGGATTTTATTGTCATTATTATAGTGCAACCACGGTTTGTTTGTTTATGAATTTCGCGCAAAGCTATTCTAGAGCTATGTGCGCTAGCCGTCCCTAACTAAGCAGTGTAAGACAAGAGGAAAGGCAGCTATTCATCACCGCCCACCGCCAACTCTTGAGATACTTTTTTACCAACGAATAGTGGAATTGACCGTCACATTATAACGCCCCATGGCTGGGAGAACGAGCATGTTTGGTGCAACGAGGATTCAAACCCGCGACCCTCAGATAACGAGTCGAATGCCTCAACCCACCTGGCCATGCCAGGCCCCCACGATTCCAAAGCGAGGAACACGTTTTTTCTTTGTTTTTTTTTTAATGCAGTGGGACGCAAATCATGGACGCTGATTCACAAACCTCCACTCCATTTTTCCTGAGTGTTTCTTTTGTTTTTTCTTCCGAATCAACTGTTTATATCCTGACAATATATTTATGTCCTCTCTTCATACTCTTTGTTGCCTTCTCATTCTCAGTAACAGGAAGATACAAGGAGTAGCAAAGTCAGAAGAGATAGTATAGTATGTTGTGAAATGCTCAGGTACATAAACTTGGATCTTAACACATGGATTTGTTTTCCAGAAGGGATTAAAACTGATTTGATTTTATGAACATTATGAAAGGCAGCTCAAAAGTTTGTTTCATATCCAGCGCTAAGTATTATTATAAGTGTTTTACAATATTTTCAACAATGTCTATAACCACTGCCGTTTCGGTATATTAAAGATTCATTGGTACGATAGCCATGATGCAAAAATCTATAACGTTAAACTCCGCAACTTTAGACTATTTTATTCATTACACTTACTAACAAATAGTGTGATTGGTCAGATGAAAGAAGAAGCGTGTTTGGTAGGAGAGAATTCGAACCTGCGACCCACAGATTGCGAGTTGAGCCTCCACGTTTTTTATTTTTATTAATCCACTCTCACATATATCAATGATTCAAGACTTCTCTTGAAAATGACTGTACTTATCCGGATAATGAAGATATTAATAAAAGGTAATTACTTGAGATACACAGACAGAATCAGTAGTGATAAAATAATAATAAAAAATATTACAAACATTTTAAGACGAACTAAAAATTATTGAAAATCAAACAAAATTATCATTCCAAATTTCTGCTCAGTATATAACCTTGCACACCCTCATTTAACAAACGCTCAGAGTCGCGACAGGTACTATAGAAATCAGATAGTTCGTATCGTAACCGAAACATTAAAAAAATCAAAATAAAATAGCTTTAAGTTAAGCCTTCAAGATGGTGTTCATTTTGTGAACAACACCACGCGATAGAACATTATTACAAGCTGAATAAATCACAAACTTAGCTTTAAGTGCAGCAATAAACTTAGCTACACACAAACGTAACCACCTGAAATGAAGAGAACTCAGCCGATATAAAAATCCAACCAAAGCCACCTGTCCTTCTTCACAATACATTAACTAATGACCTAAAACTGTCTTCAACAAACTAAAAACTAAATTTCACGTGTCCAGTACTCTGGAATGTCGGAAAAACAAATGAAGGAACATAAGCCAGTTAGATGATGAAACATATGGACCAACGTAATATTGATAGTTACCGTATGATGCTAAATAAGATAAATTTTAATCACAATACCGATAACTGACAATGGAATCAAAACAGTCTTAACATATTGATAGCCAGTCGGTAGAGGGTGCGACACTTCTCTAAAACTGATGCGGGACAAGGGGGTGAACATTACTTTGCAAAAAAATAAATATATTTTACAAGGAAAGACCTTGAAATAAAGTAAAATCCAAACCATTATTACTTCAACAATACAAAACTCTTTTGAAAGAGCATCAACATAAAAGGCACTCGAGAAACAAATAAAAATAATCAACCTTGGAGAAGATCCGATTACGTTTATTTGTTTTTGAATTTCACGCAAAGCTACTCGAGGGCTATCTGTGCTGACCGTCCCTAATTTAGCAGTATAAAACTAGAGGGGAAGGCAGCTAGTCATCACAACCCACCGCCAACTCTTGGGCTACTCTTTTAGCAACGAATAGTGGGATTGACGATCACATTATAACGCCCCCACGGCTGAAAGGGCGAGCATGTTTGGTGCGACGGGGATGCGAACCCGCGACCCTCGGATTACGAGTCGCACGCCTTAACACGCTTGGCCATTCCGGACCAAAGATCCGGTTAAACAAGACGGAAACTAGTGAGTCAACTAGTAGTATCCCCCCCAGACAGATTAATTTAAGATATTGATCGTGAATACAGAATTATTAAAGAAAACTGCACAAATAAAATTTCATTGTTATACATCAGGTTAATGTCTCAATTGTGATGATTGCCTCAAATCACCATCTGCATAGTAACGTAGCTTAATATAATTTTTTATTAAAATATTATTAATTTATAAGATAAGGTTTTAGGTCGATACTGTTGTTAATTGCATATCCAGTGAGGAGTCTACCTGTCGTAAAGGCATAACCTGAAACACCGGAAGACAAAAAAAATCGTTCAATTTCCTGAAATTAGTGGTTGTTTCATTTGTTCTGAAGCAGCTTTATCGATAAATTGATCTTTCAACTAACAACATTATAAACAGGATATTTATTTTTTAAAAGTTTTCTTCCTCTTTCTATCGATACTTTCCGTAAATTATTAATAGTTATTGTTCGTTAACTTCACTGTTTTTTCTTGCTTCTGACGACAAATAGTTACTTCCACAACAAACGAATATAACAAAAACTATGTCATACATTAATCAAAACATGAAATGGGTTAAAATTTTCCCCATACCTTACTGACAAGTCTGGAAACTTATAACACCAAAAACCGGGTTTCGATACCCGTAGTGGGCACAGCACAAATAGTCTTTTGTATAACTTTGTGCTTAAATACAAACCTATCTCAAAAAGCAAGTTTGGTTGTTTGATTTTCGCATAAAGCTACACGAGGGCTAACTGTGCTAGCCGTTCCTAATTTCGCAGTGTAAGACTAGAGGGAAGGCAGCTAATCATCACCATCCACCGCCAACTTTTGGGCTACTCTTTTACCAATGAATAGTGGGATAGATCGAACGTCACAACGCCCCCATGGCTGAAAGGGCGAGCATGTTTGGTATGATGGGGATTCGAACCCGCATCCCTCGGATTACGAGTGGAGCGGTTTTCCAGCTGGCCATGCCGGGCTTGTTAAAATGAGTAACAATATGCGAAAATGAATCGATAATTCTTCACTGACTTCCCCCAAGAAGTTCACACACACACAGATCTATATGACTTTACACGCAAGACCATGAGTTATGACAATTTTACACGGGCTTTAGCATACCTGATTTTTCTCCAAAATACGCCTATAATGATAATAAATATTATCCATTTAAATTGATTGCATAACCGTGCACCGGCTACGCCCAGGGAGAAACTGCAGTATACGCGACTTTTAGTCCATTACATTATCGGAATAACCATACGCGATATTAGTATTACCTTAATAAAATCCGCCCTTGACAATATTTACAGCAGGAGTAACAAGAGTGTTTAGTTAATTTTTGAACAAAAGCTGATTTTTTTTATTTCTTGGTTTACTTACTATTATAGATAAACAGTTTTCTAAAACTAAGAACTTTGAACCAGTTGTATTTTTTAATTTTTTTTATGGTATTCACGCATAAAATGGCGAAACTTCAATAAACAGCCTTTACATTAAACTAATATGGAAACTGAAAAGTACAAACAATTTATTTTATTTTTGAATTTCGCGCAAAGCTACTCAAGGGCTATATGCGCTAGCCGTCCCTAATTTAGCAGTGTAAGACTAGAGGGAAGGCAGCTAATCATCACCATCCACCGCCAACTTTTGAGCTACTCTTTTACCAACAAATACTGGGATTGATCGTGACATTATAACTCCCCCACGGCTGAAAGAGCGAGCATGTTTGGTGCGACCGGGATTTGAACCCGCCAACCTCGGATTACGAGTCGAACGCCTTAACACACTTGGCCATGCCGGGCCAGCACTAACAACCTAAATTGTTTAACAGAAAGGATAAAAACTGTATCAAATTACAAACTAAATCTGGGCATGCAGATCTAAGGTATAACATTATTTCAAACCGAAACTGCAACCATGCGCCAGAAATTCTATGTAAATTTAACGAAATAGTATTCTTGTTTGCAATCCGGATATTATGTTGCTTACCTATTATAAAACCAAAAATAGCCTCACACACACACGCATATATTACAGAGAAGAAAACGAACAGCACGTGGAATGGCACGCTGTTTTTTGTTTTCTTCAAAATATTAAACCCCGGCCGAAACAGTAGAGGTAGAGCTACTCGAGTGTTCACGTGCGACCGGCTGTTTAAAAACAGGTTACAAGTACCTGTCTCTTGTATTTCAATGACCATTTATAACAATACAAGTGGCAAGAAGCGTTTTGTTGTCGTGCTTTAAGATGAAAAAGATCATAAACGTTTCTGCTAATGTTAGCTCTCAATGAATTAGATACTTCGGTTAAGATGGTTTGTTTATTATTCACAATGGACTATCTGTGTTCTGCCCTCTGTTGTGAACTGCGCATGACACTTACCACCGAGCCAGTTCAGTTAAGAAAATCTGGTGTTTATATGACGTGGACTTTGCATGGCGACAGTACCTGTCTAGCTTTGCAAATGTAATTTTTTTCATTGTGTAGGTGTTAAATTCATGCCAATGCACCGTAAAACTAACACTTTTCGAGTTAGTGTAACAGATGACTTTATTATACAGTTATCTATGTCAGTACACATCTTTCTTCATCTACGAAAGTCTTTATGTCTTTAACAGTCTGATAGGCGGAAATTTGTTAAAGACACTTCCATCTCTTAGTCTTGCTCGTTGTCAAAATAATAGGGTTGCTCGTGAGCATCGAGCGTGATTTATACGAGTGTCTACACTTCACTTAATAAGAGCCGAGAATGGCTGTTTATCATGGCGGATTACGAATTCGAGGGTTCACGGTTCGTGATACGTTCCCTCGACAATTGCGCTGCTCCGCATTTTAAGCCGTTTATGCGTTTTCAGAATGATTGTCAAATCCCACTGTTCGATTAGGGTAGCCAAAGGGTTGACGGTGGGAGCTATTGACGAGCTGGCTATTAATCCTGCTGTCGATTAAAAATTTGGGACGGCTATCGCAGATAACTCTTCTATAGTCCGTCCGAATTTCGTAATCAACTACTAACTGACCAATGGGGGAAGTTCGAAAGGACTCTTTTTAAGAGTGCAACTGCGTTTTATAAATGAGCAATTTATTTCGATTTGTTTAGGTGTTTGTTTTGAACACAAAGCTAAAGAATGCAGTTTTAAAAGCTCTGACCACCAAAGGATATCAAATCCAGATTTTAGCGTTGCAAGTCCATGAAGCCCCCCAGTGGCTCAACGGTATGTCTGCGGACTTACAACGCCAAAAACCGGGTTTCGATACCCGTGGTGGCAGAGCACAGATAGCCCATTGTGTAGCTTTGTGCTTAAGTCAAAACAGCAACAACAAGTCCATGAAACTTACCGCTGACCCACAGGAAAACCTGTTCAACTTGATCAAAATAAAAAAATAGAAATACCAAACTACAACGTGATAAGATTGTCTGAATATCATAATAAAATACAACTTCTGACTTCCCTCTTAGTAGTTTTGAAAACACATCTGAAACCATGAAGGTTTTTTTCTTCTTCCCAAGTCGGCCTGACACGGCCTAGTGATTAGAGCACTCGGCTCTTTCCCTTTCTACCATGGCACAGGTATACTGTGACGGTCAATCTCACTATTTATGTATAGGAGAATAGCCAGAAAGTTTGCGGTGGGTGATTCTGTCTAACTACCATGCCTCTAATTTACCACTTTAAAATTGGGGGCGGCTTACGCAGACAGCCTTAAATAGCTTTGTACTAAATTCCATGCACATGGTATTACAAAGTTGTTACTATAGAACAAATAAAAACATAATATGGTTACGTTGAATAATCTAATTGGCTAGATTTATTTATTTATAGTTTACAACAGCTAAATAAAAATAAGTGACAAGCAACAAAACATGCAACAGAAGGTGATGTATATATTTTTCTCTAAAAGTAGGTTTTCTCGACATCACTGAGGAGATGTAGTATCATTGGTTCCATTATTTTTCGTCAGGTGGCAGCATATGACAGAAGCTTCACTTGATCCCAATATTTCGAAATATTTACTTGATAAAACAGTACAAACGCTGTATCATTTTGTTACCTTACTAAATCATTTGAAATCACGACGACTATTTTCTAAACATAATGAGAACAAACAAACAAAAAATAGCTTATTGATTGTAACGTTTCAGTACTCAACTATCACAGTATTCTTTCTATTGCTAATGCTTCATTTTAACATGATTACAGAACGAGTACTGTATTACACAACACATTATCCTATACCTAACACACCCCCGTGGTGGGCAGAGTACAGATAGCCCATTGTGTAGCTTTGTGCTTAATTCAAAACAACAACAACCTAACACACCCACAAACACTTAGAGTTCGTACTTTGAATTAATATGATGAGAAAAATTATGTAATGCTCCGAAAAAGTCTAATATTCCTTTTACATTCTGTACCGAAAACTATAAGAAAGCCACTGTATTAATAGTTTGAATGCCTTTCAGAATGAAAAATATTAACAAAAAATAATATCAAAATCGAAATCGTATTAAGTGGTAAAAATATAAAATAGTCCTTTCTAAAAATGGTTTGCATTATTGTAGGAATTTTAAAAATTGTTTCCTCATATCTTTAGCAGTTTTTAACTATTTTTTCAAATATAATTCAAAATCTATGAACGCGATGCAATAACATTAATCAAACGTTAATAGCATCTTGATGCCAGAAGAGTAATTTATGTTGTGTTTCTTTGATGTATGTTTTTTTTTGTATTTTGTGGGCATTAAGCAATTGTTTGTTTTGGAATTTCGCACAAAGCTACTCGAGGGCTATCTGTGCTAGCTGTCCCTAATTTAGCAGTGTAAGACTAGAGGGAAGGCAGCTAGTCATCACCACCCACCGCCAACTCTTGGGCTACTCTTTTACCAACGAAAAGTGGGATTGACCGTCACATTATACACCCCCACGGCTGGGAGGGCGAGCATGTTTAGCGCGACGCGGGCGCGAACCCGCGACCCTCGGATTACGAGTCGCACGCCTTACGCGCTAGGCCATGCCAGGCCAAGCAATTGTTAAAGGCTACTGTTTGATTTCAACGTTTTGGGTAACTTTCGTTTCCCAATTTCTGGAAGGTACCCGAAACGTTGAGATGTATCATTATAATTAATCATGGTCACCCACAGAAATATTTTCAAGGGGAGAGGTTTAAAAATGTTTATGGAGGATCAGTTTTTATAATGCAAGTCAACAGACTAAAATAATGTGTGCTGAAACAAAAAAAAAGTTTTAATAAAAATAACTAGAAGTATTCAGTTTGACTACGATGTTATGTTTAAATTATATGTACAATATTTAGTGAAATGCAAGAGGGCGAATTTCCCTCTTGCTACCTTCCTGCGGTGCCCATGCAAACTGTTGGATTTTGTTTGTTTATAACTGACAACAAAGCTACACGGTGAACTATCTGTACTCTGCCCCGTGACGAATATCGAAACCCAGTTTCTAGAGTTGTAAGTCTGCAGATATATAATTGTGTCACTGAAAAACGCAGTTGTTGGTACTTTGGGTTGTTTCTTTTGTTAAACGCAAAAACTTCTTCCGTGTTATAATCTACTGAATTAAACCTGTTTATCGATAATGAATTATCTTTCCCTTATTTATATCTTCTGTTCAATGTGGATTTATCATGAATTCATCGGAATAGGTATTTACATCTGCGGATTCAAAAATTAGTAAGTGTGTGTTGTTTTTTTTAAATAGTAGAGCCAAATCGGGCTATCTGCCGAGTCCACCGAGGTGAATGGAACCCCTGGTTTCAGTTTTGTAAATCCATAGACTTACCGCTCCATCTACGGGGTACTCAAAAACCAGGAAACGAATTACAGTGATAATTTAAAAAAAAATTAAAACATCGATAATACATATGAATCTAGTGTCCAATCTTTATTACAACTAAAACTATATAAAAAAACATTCGTAGTTTACTGAGGAAATTAATTAAATAAATGTTATTGTCCAGTTATAATTAAAGTAAATTTGTTTACAAATTATTGGCACAATATGAATGTATAAACGTAAACATAATTTTGTTCTTAAACTTCTACTTCTAACTTAATTAATAATCTCTGAAAGACAGCAGTCTGTTGTTAACAAAACATTCAAAAATGTCCTTGTTCAACAACTTTTAACCTTTTGTACCCATCATAGTGACAGCAGACTCGACTTCACTAAACGCCACGTACGGAGTAAACAACCTGGCCTTGAGAGTATAGAATAATTGTGAGAGATAAGAAGATGGTGCGTGCAGTTAAGCTTGCCAACGCAAGTTATTCTGTTACACTCACTTCAAAAAATTATGCCAGTCTTAATCGACAGTTTAAAGAAAACGATACCGTTATAATCCGTAAGATAAATGATACACATACATGTGATGAGGTCTGTAGTATTTATTCGCATTACTTTTCGCATAAGCACTGTATGCAAATCGAAAAATATTAAAACTTGTTCTTACCCAAACCAAGTGCTTCTTTTATAAAAAAAATTATTTCACAGTGAGAGATAGAAAATACACTAAGAAAAGCACAAAACCGACTGGTGTCTTTCTTGCAAGGATTAAAACGTGAGAGATCCATTATAAATTTTAATGAAAAACAAATCCACTGGTACGTATCGACTCATTTTGCAGTGCTATTTTGTAAGAGCATGTTTAACAGTTTGGTGTTTTTATACAAGTATTCTGCATGTCATTAAGCTTATTAAATGTTAATTTTATGAAACAAAATAGTGACACATCTGCAATATAATTACTATTCAGTGATGTCGAGAAAACCCACTTGTAGAGAAAAATATATATGTAGAAACGGCTCGTCAAAAGTGAACCTGACGATGACCGAAGTAGGTCGAAACGTTGTTTGCTCCTCTATTTAAATATTTTCTCAACCCAAACGAGCCGTTTTTACATATATATAATTACTATGTTTTCAATAAATTTTGTTGTTTTTTTTAATTTTCCATACAAATATCTATCTCACTCAGAAAATAAAAATTGTCAGATACGTGGGCAAAAAGTACTCTTTTTATTCACATGATGTCGCCCAAATAAAGTAAAGAACTGAGCAGTACGGTAGCCTTGAAGAGGGGGTGTGGGTGGGTGGATGTTGCTACAGACCAAATGACTATGCTGACGTGTTTGTAAGTGGGAAGTTGACAGGCCGTGATTGTGGGAGCGCACTTAGTGGGTTGGGAACTTTAAAAGAGAGAAACAAAAATCTACTTGATATCCTCAGTAATTCATGCAACATTTGATTTCTTACGATTATGTGTAATTTACACATATTATTGCGAAAAGAACAAATAAACGATTGGCATTCAAAAGATGTTTTAATGGTGGTGATGCGGTGTCTGAGAGTAGACGTATCCTTCAGGCCACGATCACGTGTGATCTACCAAAAAATATATTGGTGCTTATATTATTTTCACGCAAAGGGTGTTAATGTTTATCGCAAAGAGAATGCAGTAATACATAAGCATCTAACACAAATTACCTGAAACAAAAACACACAAACATATGTAACAGCTAGTCAATCATTTTTCGTAGATAAATGTCTTACTAGCTATCTTGGGTGCTTTCGTCGTGTGTGAAAATAAAGTAATTGAATGGATAAGCATAAAATCCAATAAATCAATAAATTTAGCAGTACTTGAATTCGAATTGTCCGAAATGTACGACGCCGAATAGCCAATGTAAATAATTCACAAGTATGGGCAGTTCACCAGCATGCCTGTATCGATTAGCCTTATACTTTCGAACCACTAGCATAGCCTAAAGAAGAGGTTTCTTGTCAGTATTGCAACAGAGCTTAAAATAAATATTTTGACCTGGCTAGAGAAAACGTCCAGCTAAATCAAATGTCGGTTAGACATGTTTGACATTTGCGTCAGAGCAGGTTCGACAGATAGGACAGCAGCCGGACCAACTTTTTTACACAGTAACTGGAGGGCTGTGTAAACTTTAACATGCACTTCAACAGTTGTTTCTAGGTAAAACAGTAGACTCATACTAGTGTATGTGGATCAGTACAACAATGGATAATAAATTACAGGTTATCTGCAGGTAGACATGATTATAGCTGTAGTGAGTAGAGGTGTCAGTGAGACCTACTTTTATGAACCCTAAAAATTACCTGCAAACTTTTAATACTTTCAATAAGTTACATCAAAATTAGTACAAATTTTATATTCTAGAGCATAACCCCTGACCCCCTAGTATTGACATGCTTTGCACATTATCCGGAGTTTATCTGAACAAATCCAAAACTGCTTCCTCAACCCCTGTCCGATGACTTATCATTAGATAAGTGACGTCCCTTAGGGTTAGCGGTTACGAGTAGTTATCTTAAAATGTGTTCCTCAGTCCCAAATGCATTAAGATGTCCATCTATTCAACAACACAGCATCTACAGTTTGAGCAAAAACATTTGCATAATATTCTATATTTATGTTATTTTTACATGCATGGAGTAGTTAGTGAAAAATGCTCGAACAGTAACAGAGAAGGTAGCGTAAGATGGGAAAATCATTTATAAACTGCTATTCTGGTCTGTTTCGAGCGTTGTCAAAATACATTTGTTTTGTAGTAAGAGGGGATGTACGTTTTGTATATTTTTTTTTCAAAGCAGAGAAGCGGTTCGTTCAGGAAGTTTCTCTGTACTTGGTGTGGAGTCATGCTTTGTCACGTGCTAGAAGTTATTGGGTGTCAAAATTCTTCGACTGCTCCAGGAATAGTTAGAAGCAAACGCACATTCCCAAAAAGCAGTAAAGTTCCCCCTGTGTACTGTATCCAAAATCATGAAACGTCATCGGACTAAAGGCAATATTGTTCCAGGAAAGTCTTATTGTTTTCGCTGAAGAACTACTGTCTGAGATCAGTGATGTCGAGAAACCCACTTGTTGAAAATTTTATATGCAAAAACGGCTCGTTTGGGTTGAGAAAATATTTTAAATAGAAGAGCAAACAACGTTTCGACCTTCTTCGGTCATCGTTAGGTTCACAAAGAAAGAGGTAACTGACCGGAAGCTGACCACATGTTTAAAAAGGGTTGTGTAACTGAGTGTTGGAATGTAGAGGGCAGTGTTAGATGTTTAAATATATAATTTTATTTATAATATTAATATAGGTATAAAGGCAACAAACATAAACAAACGCAAAATTAAAGAAGCCTTACTTATACAACAATTTAAACCCGATGAAGGTCGAAACGTTGTTCGCTCTTCTATTTAAAATATTTTATCAACCCAAACGAGCCGTTTTTGCTTATAAAATACTGTCTGAGATGATCCTGTTTTGATCAGGTTAACACGTCAATGTCGAAAGAAATTTTTCAACATCTTACGACAAAAACGCATTAACACATTCATTCCAGGATATACTGAAGAATAGTGAAGAGGAAACTGACAATGAAAGGTTATTTTGCAAGAAGGGTTATCTATAAACTTATATTAAGAATAATTCACCACCATCGCCGTGTAACTGGGGCAAAACAGCATGTCAACCTAAAGTTAGGATACTGGCGATATGTCATCTTTTCACATGAGACTTGTTACTGTTTCTTTTTAAAGATGATGGTAAGATTCGTTTATCTGGTGGACAAGTGAAAGAAACCTGTCTTTTCCGCAGAGCAGGAGGTGCTCCAGTATATGTTTGGGCAGCTATTTCCAAACACCACAGATTATACTAAACAGCTAAATGAAACATATTCCAATTTTTTTAGCATCTGCGATGAAGCAATCTACTTTAAGGTGAAACATCTAGATCTTCAAAAACTAATGTCAAGTTTGATACGTTTAGAAAGTGAGAAAACTAAAAAACTGTATTGTAACACAGAGATAAGTTTCCATAAAACTATTTCTGCAAAACAGTGTTGTTGTATATAGGTATGCTTATATAATTTAGAGTTATTAAATATTTCCCTTACTTTACTACCGGTTTGTTAATAAGTGAATGTTAATATGTGTCAACGACGCCGCCAACATGTATAAAAAATATTCAATTTTGTCTTACAAAAATGAGTCTTATTTTAAAAAATCACATGAGAAAATTTAAAACACAAGTGAGAAAACATTTTCCTAAATCAACCAGCGCCCCCCAGTGGCTCAGCGGTATGTCTGCGGACTTACACGCTAAAATCCGGGTTTCGATACCCGTGGTGGGCAGAGCACAGATAGCCCATTGTGTAGCTTTGTGCTTAATTCAAAACAACAACAACAAATCAACCAGCGAAGTTCAGAAATTATCTGATATTAACACACATGAGACATAAAAAAAAAATTGTAATTATTACAACCTTTGCGTAAATATTTGAAATCGTGTTAAGGCTAAATGATATAAGAGGCGCTGTCGCAACCATCAAAATCTAAGAGTCTTAAGAATGGTAAAATAATAACATCGTTAGTTTAGGCTAAATCGGATAGATAAAACCAGACCAGCTAAAATGGTATCCACTGTAGTCTTACACCTTATCACTATGATATTTTGATCCCCTGAATTAAAATGAAAACAAACAACATAGGTATAAGTCCTCTGTCACTGTTTTGAATTTTAACCTCGAAACAAAAAGCTGTCATACTTTGAATATGAATTTACTGAATAAAGAATGATGAAGAAAGTTATTGATTCGTGTTATTGCTTTATGCATTGATTTAACATTAGAATACACATACTAAATTTGTCTCATTATTATTTTTTAACGTATCATGGCTGCATTAAATCAACAACAACAAAAAATTCACGACAAAATTTATTTTCTGATTATTACAACACAAATGTGTAATGTTTCTTTCAAAGCATTACTAATTTAGCTAAAATGGCGAGTTTAAAAGTAACTAAATATTTACACATAATTGCACATCTACACCGTTAGTCGCAGAAAATAGTTGGAAACTTAATACCAGTTTCCTCGTATTATCCTGGATGTTATTGGCTCGCAAAGACAGTCTTTCAGAGGTGGCGTCCCGTTGCTATGCAACCACACCACGTGTACAACACGAATTGCTGACGCCAGTCAGGTGATTAATGGTTTCCCTGCAACTGTTTACGCTGAGACAGGGAAATGAGCATGGTATTCTTATTCAAGTTACCATCTATGGAATATGCGACGCCTAGCTCATAAGTAAACACCATTCTTAATTCTAACATCAGAAGTCCTAGCGGAGTATAATTAGTATAATATTATCACAGTGAAAACAAAGGTTGACAAGAATCTACAAATTCATCATCCAGGGAATAAAACCCCCTTTTACAACAATACTATGATGTATGTATGTGTCAATAAAACTGTCGTCAAGGTAGTAATCAAATTCAAACATGATATTTTTGTTTAAAAATCGTTTACGGGTAAAACATACCTAGAGAAAAAGAGCATCGCTCATGTATAAAACTCAGATTTAAATACAGAAAAGAAAGATTACGTCATCCTCTTCCCTCCATAGACGACAGACATGGCCAGGTGGGTTAAGGCGTGCGACTCGTAATCTGAGGGTCGCGGGTTCGCATCCCCATCACGCCAAACGTGCTCGCCCTTTCAGCCGTGGGGGCGTTATAATGTAAAAGTTAATCCAACTATTCGTTCGTAAGAATAGCCCAAGAGTTGGCGGTGGGTGGTGATGACTAGTTGCCTTCCCTTTAGTCCTACACTGCTAAATTAGGGACAGCTAGCGCAGATAGCCTTCGTGTAGCTTTGCGCGAAATTAAAAAAACAACAACAATCCTTCCCTAGAAAGAGGTGTTGATAATCTATTGTTTTTAACGTTATTTACGTACTAATTTGCTAAAGGTGATGATAAACTAAAAAATCATGAGCATATATAAATACTAGATGTATAAACAAGGATTGATAACGTTATCGTTTCTACGAAACGTTTGTCGCACCCAAAGAACGTATGCAAAAAACAAGTAATTAACCTTTAAGCATAAAATGATAAGAAATGTTATCAATTATTTAAAGCTTATTTTATATGCATTCGCATAGGCGAGAATTTGATGGAAAAAATGTTATCCCATCCACTAAACTGCATCCACATATATACATAAAACATATTTAAAAATCTATATAAACAGCTTCAGAACTCAACAAAATTTAACTGAAAATTACATATATTTTACGACACGATGTGTCTCGTGCACATAATTTGTTACAGCCCGATATTTTGAAGACCCAATATTTCGAAAACTGAACATAAAAGTGAATATACGTACAGGTTTAAGTTCATTCGGACTGTTATATCACATAAACAGTAATATCTTTACAATACTAAAAGCATAGCTTTCGACACTACATATATAGTTTTTACAAAGAAAAATATCCCTGCAGCTACACTGTTAAACAAAGAATAATACTGAAATAAGCAACACTTTGAAAAAGAAATCTTTAAATCTAATCTCAGGAAGCGAAAAACAATTTGCAGCAGAACATTCAAGATAGTCCTGACATGGCCAAGCGCGTAAGGCGTGCGACTCGTAATCCGAGGGTCGCGCTAAACATGCTCGCCCTCCCAGCCGTTGGAGTGTATAATGTTATGATCAATCCCACTATTCGTTGGGAAAAGAGTAGCCCGAGAGTTGGCGGTGGGTGGTGATGACTAGCTGCCTTCCCTCTAGTCTTACACTGCTAAATTAGGGACGGCTAGCACAGATAGCCCTCGAATAGCTTTGTGCGAAATTCCGAAACAAACAAACAAACAAACGTTCAAGACAGTGACAAAATAAATGTCAACTCAACTGGAAGGAACGTGTCCTCATTTGCAAGAAGTCTATAGTGCTGTAGTTATTAAGACAATTAACAAGAATGTGAGTTGGTGTAGGTTCACAAGGTCCCAGTCACTCACCAAAATCAATGTTTCAACTACAGAAATGGCTAACTGAATTCAAGCTACAGAAATACTCATTTTAAAACATACCTGTGAGGTCCATTGGTGCACGCACATCCGAGAGACCTCTACGCTTTTGGTATATTATCTAAATGTTACTTTCGTGTAAAGTAGATAGCTCGTCAAGACTTGCCTTGGTGTCCTTCGCAGAAACTTGTTATGATGGAAATTTTCGGTATCAAGGCGTTGTAAACGACTATAGAGGAAATAATTCCAAAGGGCAAAACGGGTCTAAAGATTAAGAATGTTACCGATTACCTTTTTGTAACCTTTCACCCGATGTGCAAACCACAATGCAGGTTTGAATCGCCTGTTATTGTAAGCACGATCATTCATCCAATCCTGTACACATGTAAATTTTACCATATCATTTCATTCGCTGAATAATATGGGTTTTACCAAGGAATAGTAGGACTGACTAGAACTGAATAATGTTCCCACGACTGAAAGGGTGAACATGTTTGATGTGAAGGAGATTCGAACTTTCGACCCTCAGATTACGAATCAAGAGCCTAATCCAACTGGCCATGCCGGGACACACAAAAAAGTGGCAAATAAAAACTATACTCAGTATTTATAATGTTACAGACAATCTCACTATACATCGGTGGGTGGTGATGACTAGCTGCTCTCCCTCTAGTCTTACATTGCTAAATTAGGGACGGCTAGCGCAGATGGTCCTTGTGTAACTTTGCGAAAACTTGAAAAACCAAACTATCTTTTTGTGTGTTTTTTTTAATTTTACGTAAAGCTACATAAGGGCTGTCTGCGCTACCCGTCCCTAATCTAGCAGTGTAAAACTAGAGGGACGGCAGCTGGTCATCATCACCCACCGCCAACTCTTGGGCTACTCTTTTACCAACTAATAGTAGTACTGACCGCCACATTATAACGCTCCCACGGCTAAAAGGGAGAGCATGTTTTGTGCGACGGGGATTCGAACCCGTGACCATCAGGTTACGAGTCGAACGCCTTAACACAGTTGGCCATGCCAGGCCCCCTTTTTGTGTGTCTAAGGCCTAATTAACCATAAAAATAACCAACTTCAGATACTTAGATGTAGGTATTCTATCATTCGGAAAAATCAGTAATGTAATTAGAATACGATCCGGGTGGTTCTACTTGATATTTAACCTAAAGGAAAACAAATCGTTTACTAATAAACTATAACACTTTTAACACGAAATTATTGAATAAATTGTGACGAAGAAAGTTATAGATTCGTGTTTTTGTTTTATACGTTGGTTCCTTACCTGACGAATCTCCCAGTGGTTCAGCGATATGTCTGAGGACTTACAATGTTAAAAACCGGGTTTCGATACCCGTGGTGAGCAGAGCACAAATAGTCCATTGTACTTAATTCAAAACAACAACAATCACCAGAAGACACACATAGTAAGTCTATCTCATCGTGATATTTTCCCTTTTATGTGTATCTAAGGCCTAATTAATCATCAAAAAATAATCAATTTATCATTATTAATTGCTTATTTAGAATTAAGTACAAAGCTACACAATGGGCTATCTGTGCTCTACCCATCACGGGTATCGAAATCCGGTTTCTAGCGGTTTAAGTCCACAGACATACTGCTGTGCCACTGTGGAGCAAATTTTTCTTTAACCACAAAGTTTGTTGCAAATGTTTCTTACGACGTTTAAAACTCTGGCTCATTACAATAGCCTAAAATTAAATTACTCCATTTAAAAAAAAAAAATGTAATAACCTTCCATGTTTTTGAGTGAAGGTTGGCAGTTAGATAATTTTTCGATAGGATTTGGGTAACTAAATCCATTTCTGCTGTCTGCCAAGCTATGACTAACTGACTTCTTGCTTAAAAAGCAGAAAGACTAGAAAACTGGCATAACAAAATTAGAAAAAAGCGCCATACCACTCTTAATATAAAAAATATCAGACATTTTCCCGTGTGACTTTATGGTGCTGATGCCAAATTTAACAACCAATGTTGCAAATTACTATTAAAATTAAAAAATTCAAACATCTCTCCCCGTGATTTTGAGACGTTGAATCCAAATTTAATTTCAATAAATCTTACGACAAAATGGCCACCAAATAAAGAAAAGGTGCAGCTCCAACATGATAATGTATAATTTATTGAGTTAATTTATTACATCTTTAATGATTAAGCCTTAATAAAAATGCAATTATACATATACAGTCTCATATTTTAAATATTTTTTTTCAACTGTATAAGCTATAATGGCAGAATATAATATTGAAAACAATTCTATTTTAGAAAGACATTAACCCTTTTTAGATTAATAATAAAATAAGGTTCTAAGTCACTTTTTCTCTTGCCACCTTTTCTTTTGTATTACTTTTACTCAACTAAATTTTTCCATAAATGAGAATAACTTATGAAAACACATATAGCAGTTGTGTATTATATTACACACATAGAACCAAGGCCACTAACTGAATTGCTGATATTCATTAATTTTATGGGAAAGCAGTGTTGGAAAAGTTTCACAATAACATTAGTAAGGAAAACGCGCTTTGACTATGTTTTCTGGTGGCCATTTTGTTTGTTTCTTTTCAAATGTTAGCTTTACCAGTTACAGCCTTGCTTGCAATTTGTTTTCCAGACCTCAGAGTAGTTTACATTGTCAGAGCACTAGACTCTCAATTTTTGTGTCATAATGTCGAAATATGTAATCGAGTATGTTCGCCCTTTCAGGCGTAATGGTGTTATAATGTTTTGACCAGTCCTCTTATTCGTTAGTAAAAAATAACTTGACAGCTGGCAGTAGGGTCGTATATTACCTGCCCTCCCTCTAATCTATCACTTCAATATTAGGGACGACTACCGCCGATTGTTTGTTTTGAATTTCGCGCAAAAATACACGAGGACTATCTGCGCTAACAGTCCCTAATTTAGCAGTGTAAGACCAGAAAGAGGGCAGCTAGTCATCACCACCCACCACCAACTCTTTGGCTATTATTTTACCAACGAATAGTGGGATTGACCGTCACTTTATAACGCCCCACGGCTGAAAGGGCGAGCATGTTTGGTGTGACGGGGATTCGAACTCGCGACCCTCATATTACGAGTCGAGTGGCTTAAATACCTGGTCATACTGTACGAAATTCAACAAGTGAACTTGCTGATTGGAGTCATTAGCATTGAAACACCCGTTTACTGGTTTCTGTCGATAAAGACTTGTAAGATGTTGCAGAGAAAACAGTCACAAGAGATCATGAAGTCGAATACAGCTCAAGAAATGTAGGTAAAAAATATGACAATACCCAGAAATCATTCTAATTTGAATTCAGTCGCATAAAGGGATAAAAAAGAAAGAGGATAAATGATTTTTGTTTCTTGTGTTCAACAAGATTCACTCTACTTTAGTTAACAGTTATCCAAACTTCCATTACGCATTCTCTTACGTTAAGGAAAACAGTTTTCTCACCATGAACTACTTACACGATGTTCACTGAACCATTCACATAAAATAGTGTAATCGACAACAAGAAAGTGCTACAGTATACATGCATGTCGTGAGTAATAAATAATCAATATCGACTACTTGTCTTTTACTGTTGTTGTGTTTTTTGGGTGGAGGGGGAAAAGGCTTACTTAAAAATATTTGTGTTTTTGTTACTAAATTTTTTAATCAAACTGCTAAGAATAGAATAATTTAAAAACTGCTTTCACTACACATTACGAGATGCAATACTTAAAAGTTGGCCATTGTAATGTCTGTTTCAATCAGCGTGCGATATGAAGAACGTGGGTTTTTACAAAGCAGCAATAATAAGTCGACGGTTCATATATAGAAATCAGTTTATTTTCGTGTATACTTTTTTACAGTATAAGAAATAATATGACACGAGCTCAAGATTAAGTGCTTTTGTTTTCAAACTATGGGTCAAAATGAACGGTTATGCAGGTTTTACCTCATTATTTTTTAGTCCAATTTGTTTTGCGCGGGCCTGGCATGGCCTAGCGCGTTAAGGCGTGCGCTTCGTAATCTCAGGTTTGCGGGTTCGCGCCCGAGTCGCGCCAAACATGCTCGCCCTCCCAGCCGTGGGGGGCGTTATAATGTAACGGTCAATCCCATTATTCGTTGGTAAAAGAGTAGCCCAAGAGTTGGCGGTGGGTGGTGATGACTAGCTGCCTTCCCTCTAGTCTTACACTGCTAAATTAAGGACGGCTAGCACAGATATCCCTCGAGTAGCTTTGTGCGAAATTCCAAAAAACAAACAAATTTGTTTTGCGCGTACAAATGACAACAAAAAAACGAACAACAACCAAGAAATGTAACAAATTAGAACTAAGATTATTTCTCGAATACTTAACTAGATATTAATAGAAAGCTGTGTTATGCAAGACCTAAAAACATGGGTTCGTTGTTTGCTGAAGAGCTTTGCGTTTATTTTTAAGTGTAAAGCTAATTAGTGGCATATCTGTGTTTTGCTAACAGCGCGTATCAAAACAGAATTTTTTTAGATTTCTCACTTATCGTAAACCACCGAGCGCTAACAACACTGAAATACACAGTTAACCATAAGCTCGTGCTCATAACGTCACATGAACAAATAATTTCTCGTTAGAAGCAGGAAGACTGCTTAATGTGTCACTATACAGTGTGATAAGGTACCTTTAAGCACAGAATCTATAATAATAATAAAAAAGATACCGCAAACTGTTGTTGATGTGTAAGAATTAAAATCCTGGTTAGACTGCTAAAGGCCAGAAGTCATCTTATACTCCCAAAGTATTCCTGACAGGACTTAACCTTAGATTTCAAATGATCTTCATTGTCTGAGCACTGAACATGTATTTATTAAATCCTAGAAGAGGCTCTGAACAGCTTAAAGGTTTTAAGAAATTCGTTATATATTAATGCTCAGAGTTTGTTGTTGTCATGGGTGATATTCGCGTAAAGCTACTCGAGAGCTAGCTGTCCCTAATTTAGAAGCGACAGATTAAAGGGAAGCCAGCTTGTCAACGCTACTCATCACCAACGAACAGTAGAATTGAACTTCATAATTTAACTTTTCACGGCTGAAAGGGGCGAGCATGTATGATAACGGGATTGGTACTCGCGATGTGCACGTTACGAATCGAATGCCCTAACCATCAGGCCATGCAAGGTCTTCTTGACGTTAAGGGTTTAACAAATATACGGATTGATTTGATTGTTGAAAACTTATTGTTTTGTAGCTTGAATTTGTTAAAACACCATCTTTGTTTAAGGGAGAATCAATTTACGAACGAGAAAAGTTTTAAGTAATTTAATTATGAAGGCGAGGAGCAACTTGTTTAAGACAGACTGGTAGCAGTTTTGGTTCTTATATATGTTATTTAGTACTTTGTTGAAATTGTAAATTCCAAAATGTTTTCCACGTACAAAATGCTTTTAGCTAATGGAAACGAGCCACTTATGCGCACGAGTACCAAAACTATTTTAGGAACATGCCTCATTCTACAGGGTGTTCGGGAAGTCACTGTGCACTTATATATTTATCAACAGACATGTTTCAATATAGAATACAGGAGGTAAATATGAATGACAATTATAAACAATGTTGAAAGTGACCCCTGTTGACATCAATACAGGCCTGGAACCTTCTTATTTTGTTTCTAAACACCGCTATCAGTTGCTGGCTTGAAATAGACTGAATAAAATATGATTACAAAACTGCACAGTGACTTTCTGAACACCCTGTAATAATTCGGTAATGTATACAATTGTTTCAGAAATAGTGGTACTTAAAAAATATAGCACACGTAAAGATTTAAGTGTGGTCCAAAAATCATATCAGTGACATAAAAAAGAACAAAACCACGACTTTGGAATATGTAATTTGCTATCATATAGGGTTCTTGAAAACTAAACGTACCATACAGCTCTACTGGCACGTGTTCACTAATGGAATTGAGGTAATTCTAGTAGCGGGAACTTTAGGTTGCTTAGATACTGAAATAAGAAAGACTATTACAGCTCCCGTATAAGTAACGGGAAATCCACGACACATGAAACACAGCCTAGAAAAACGAACGCTGTAATATTCTCAAGTGGCACTGTTTTGCATCCAAAGTTTGTATTTTCTCAGCAGTTACTGTGTAAGATTCAAGTCAAACATCTAAGTCGTTTGCATCTTAACGTTATAATTTGTTTAACCGAACAGAATGTTAAGTTTAACGACAAAATTTCGGGATGATGTATTAGGTCCTAAACAAACAATAAACAGATGGTTCCACTGCAATAGTATTAGCATACAATGTGTAGCTAACACAATATATATGCAGAAAAAAACAATATACTTTGTATTTTGCGTCGTCCCGTATTGTGGTGTAATTGCACAAGTATTGAAGTATTATAACACTAAAGCACAATAGTGCTCAGAATAAATATTGTTTTGTATCTGTTATAAACAACACATACAGTTACTCTCGCAAACAGTATACTATTCTACACTGTATTGTACGCAAAACACATAAAGGTTGCCAATCTAGAATCCATGGAATTCGGGGGGGGGGCAGAAGAGTATACCAAGGTGGCCGTATCGAATATACCTAATACTGTTAAGGTACTCAACACCTACAGGTTCATTGGACGAGGACCACAGTCTAATTGTGAAATGTTTTGAGGGCCTTGTGCTGAAAAATTTTGGGACCCTATGCTATATTGTTCTGTCCAACATAAACAATAATAAAAATATTACAAAATAACGCATTTTAGATTACATAAAAAAACACGCATTGTTGAATATTGTGTTTAATTTTAAAGGGTATACTATATTATCAGACAAAACTAAAAAATACAACCGACACTTCAGTATTTTCTCACAATAGTCTGTGGTGTTCTATAGTACTTGTCAAGTTTAACCAACTATTCCGAAATTCTTGAAACCACTACAATTATACTTGTATTAGGCCTATCACATTTGTAAGTATCTAGTTCCATACTGCTTTTCAAGAAATAAAATAATTATAATAATAGCCCTAATACTTTTGTCTTGTGTCAAGTATAATTTTAATTATTGTTCGCCAGCTTGTACACACCATTACAATACTTGTAATGTCCAACCATATTATTTGATAATCTTTGGCATGATCTAAAACCAATAACTCTTAATAGTTATGCCCAAAAGTGTGGTTTTATCTACAAAAGTACCTGACAGGCTCTTCATAGAACCAATGCATATTTTTATTTTGCACTCTTTTCATCACACATTACACATTAATCTACATTTTTAACGTTTACTGAACAAAATAAAACAATATCTTTACCCTACCTTGATGGAATCGTAACACGCTATAACTCGGCCGTTCTGGACTTCAACATTTGCGGGCGGATGAGCAAACTTACATTCCGTATCGGGGCGACTGCATTTGTTCCTTTGGTATTCTCTGCATACTTCAAGCTGCAACCAGCGGGAATCTTTTACGTTGTTTATCATGGCCATTATTAACAGCTGGTTCGGATAATACAGAGGGAACGTTTTAGCGGTTCTGGACACGAGCAACTTTCTGAAGCTAACTGAGATATGTTTTGGCGGGAAAAGGAGTGTGAGACTTTGACGAGTAACAAAACTAACAATGCTGAAGGAGACACAAACCAGTTTTTATTTAGTTTAATCTCGCTAGATAATCAATCGAGACGGACTTGGGCCTCTTAGTGCAGTAGGTCTTTGCGGAGATACAAAATCCAATGTCGACTTAAAGCCCACTTTTCCCTTTCAAGTTTATATTACCGACATATCTTCTTCCACGTTAACAAAATCACAAAAATTCGACGGAATGAATTGAAAACTATATTGAACGAGTGCAAACTACAAGAGAGTTGGTACTGTACAAGAAAAAAATTATTTTTAACGGCGAAAGCAAAGTTTTCTCCCAGCGAGACGTTTCTGAATAAAGAGTTTTAGCATTCCTGGAGGCTGGGCGGTTGTAGTAGGACAGGATGGGCGAAGCTGGACGGGTAGCAGGGAGTCTGTCGCTGGGTGAGAGGTATCCAGACCTGAAACATAAAATATCTGAAACTTTTACTGGACAGTTTTATTTTAAAAATTATCATTTTTATATTTTACAATTTTCGTCTCACAAACAAGTTGATACAAGTTATATAATTTTCTGTTGTCATTTTCTATTCTTTGAACTTTTTACGTGTTACTGTACTCCATATAATAGTAATATATACGGGTTTAATTATACAAATTACACTTTTCATTATTTTAGACTCTGTATACGACATGTTATTTGTCATAATAAAGTTGTCCTCCAAGTAGCAGAGCTAGCTGTATGCCCGCGGACTCACTCTACTATAAACCAGGTTTCGATACCCGTGGTGGTCGGATCATAGATAGCTCTTTATGTAGCTTTGTGCTTAATAAAAACAAGCAAACAAACGTTTGCGTTCTTTTCTTTTCTTTGTATAGTCGTATAAAGAATCTCTGCTGTTATTGTGGTTTATATTTACACGAGTCATGTTTATCATGACTGCATTGTTTTTATACGAAGTACTTCAGTCGTCGTGCGGTAATCCCTAACGTCTTTTGACACAGCACAGTATTTGAAATAAATAATGAAACTAATGAATGAAAATTGACGCTTGTGTAAAAAATTTATTTGAAATGAAAATAAATACAACATTAAAATTATTACACATGAAATAGTTATTAAAAAATAAAGTACTAAACAAGAAAGCTGGTCCAGGTCTATAAATAATAACGCACAAGACAGATGCATAACATGGGTCGAGATGGTGTTATTGGTGTGTAAATGATTATGTGGATATACAAATCTCAACCGTATCTTTACCGTTACTCTTGAAGATGTCGTCATAGTACACCGAAACATATCTAGTGTTTTTGTAGAGCAAGTCCCTGTTTTTACTAACAATATATTGTGTAATGATTTTAACGTTGTATGCCTTTTAATTGTAAATAAGTAATAAATCAGTGTTTAACCTAGATGAAGTAAAGCATAATTACACTCATTACTAAACAATCAATTATTTTTTTTTCTTCACATAAAAGAGCATTTCTAATGTAACTATGTTATGGTTGTAAAAAATAATAACAATAAACAGATGCAGATTTTGAAGGCATATCTTGGATTAACTGGAAATATAGTTAAAAGATGAGACACTATGTTCTTATTTATTGGCACTCAGCCTGGTGACTACCACACTCAGGTAATACGTTTCGTAGTCAAAACTACAAGATTTGATAAAGATACATCTTCCGAAAAAAAACCAAAAAAACACTAAACGAAAAGCTAACCAAGACAAAAATGAAAAGTGTCTCGTGAAGTCGGGGTGATACTTTTATTATCGTTGTCATGCCAATCAGAAAGTAGTATCCATTGATGGGTTTTTTTTTCCTTCGTCGAGGAAATTACCAGCAGAAATATATCTGTCGGGCAAAACAGTTTGGTGAAGTGGTAGAGAGATGCACTTTGACAAGGCCTTGGGTGCAAAATTACAAACATTATGACTACACATTAAACTATAATTACTCTTATATTTCTGTAAGCTAAATTTAACCTAAGGGACAGTGTGTAGCATAATTTTCATGTTTTTTTTTTTTCTATGTACCAGTAGACCAACTATTTCCACGTTGGTTTGTTGTATTATGTTCTACATACAATTAAATGAACCCTGTTTAATGTTACTACACACAGTTTTAGTATCTGGTAGGATGTACATTGTCACTATGGATGTTGCTTGCTACCAGAAGAAACAGAATCAAGACAACTTATCAGATTCGCAACCAGAAGGAGGTGTCATTGCGATGACTGACCAGTGTAATAGTTTTAGATTATTTAAAACTTCAAGTTACGAACCAAGCGTTATTGAACTTGTAAAATTGTATCCAATAATCCATTATGTGTTGCTGTGTATATTTACCATATTTAATTCTGTGTTAAACCTGAATCGTTACGATCTGTGTTAGGACTAGCTCTTTAACAAAAGTGACAGTACTATCGTTACAACTTGTGGTAAGTCTGGCTTGTTAAAATATGTGGGAGGACTGGATTGTTATCTATTGTTACAATTTGTGGTAGGACTAGCTCGTTAAGACATGATGTACGCTGTCACTATGGATGTTGCTGCCAGAAGAGACAGAATAAAGACAACTTATCAGATTCGCCACGAGGAGGCGTCATTATGATGATTGACCAGCGTACGACTTATGATCAGCTGAAGTTATCAAAAGAATGTTTTTTTCGTATTTAAGCCTACTTCAATAAATGTCTGCTTTTTGCATATAGGTTTACTTCTAAATAATTTTGCGCTTTTTGTCAAAGTCCAGAAAGGTAGGTTCACTTGCTTTTGAATATTCTTTGACGAGACAAATTATTTTCCAAAAGTGTCAGAAAACTATAACTTCACTTTAATATATCAATCGTTAGGCTATTCGCTTCTACGATGGTTAACTTCACGTTTTCTAACTTTTATATGACCAAAACTCTCTTTCACTCTGCTTCGCTCTCGTCTGGTCGCCGCTATTTATATCTCTCACTAAGAAGTAAAAAAATTCCCCTAACCACGATATCAATAATTTAAAAACACAACTTCAACAATTATCTGCATTTAATTCTCTTACCATAAAAAATAAATATTCATGAAATATTAAATCACAAAATAAAATAATTAGTACTACCTGCACTGAAAAGTATTTTACGTCCAACATATGCCCCATTTAAACTGTGTTTAAAGCTACAACACTGTAGTATATTGTATATGGTAGTGTGTACGCGCACACATCACATTTCATTGTTGTTATTTATAATACGATATTAAGTATTTCATAGTTATTGTTGTATGTTTCGTATAGCACCTTAGAAACTACGAGCATTGTTGCTTTATTATATTTTACGTAATATCAATTTCCTTCATTAGTATTCTTTATATATATATATATATATATATATATATATATATACACACACATACATGTATGTGCGCATGTATTATTTTTAAAATCTTCGCTATACATTAATTTCCATACAGTGCCACATGATACTAGATACTTGTAACGTGTGCAGCATGCAGAATAGGACCAATCGTTTTCTATAGTTTAGTACTACGTGGTTGTTTGTTTTTGAATTTCGCGCAAAGCTACACGAGGGCTATCTGCGCTAGCCATCCCTAATTTAGCCCTATAAGACTAAAGGGAAGGCACCACCCACCGCCAACTCTTTTACCAGAGAACAGTGGGATTGACAGTAATTTTATAATGCCCCCACGGCTGAAAGGGCGAGCATGTTTGGTGTGACGGGAATTCGAATCCGCGACCCTCGGATTACGAGTCGAACGCCTTAACCCACCTGGCCATCGTCGTGGTAAATTTAGATATTTCTTCTTCTTTGACTGGCATCTTGTCCTTGTAAGTTCAGTAAATCAGTCTATAATATGATATAGCCAGTTGGTTTTATTTGCAGTTATATAATTAAAATAATTTTAACCATACAAAACATTTATTTCCTACCCTGTTTTAATATATAATAAAACCTGTTTAGCACCACTCTATAATGTAACCCTTTCGTCGATGAACCCGGATACATGTATTTCAAGGCTACTTTTTCACGAAGTTGTCGATCATTCGTTATGCAAATCAATATGGTCTGGTCGATGTCTGGTTTTCTCGTCCTTTTAACAATTACGGCAATTAATTTCTACGATTTCACAGCGGTGTTAAATACGAAATATCTTAATTGATTTCGTTCGGACAAATACCTGTTAATCTAAAGCTAACTACAGATTTACGGCAAGTAATTAAAAATAAAACAATTTTTTTACAAGGAATACCTGTTACAGTTGTTTAGCTTCGCTGACCTTTCAAAGATTAATTGCAATTATTATGCAATAGCTAGGTATAAAATAAAACATACCATTTACACGTATTGAAAATGTAAAAATTAATATAAGATTATGAGTTTTGAATCTTCAAATTGTATGTTAGAGGAGTTTAGTGCCGAATATAGTACTGTTTCTCCTTTCTCTAATCATGGGGTCCCATCATAGCACGTTTGTCAGTGTGGAATACAGATGATGTGGCGCAATCTTTACTCTCGAATCACCGATGACAAGGAACCAGCAGGTCAGCTACATCCACTTTTGGCATATTGTTATTAATTGTTGTCCATATGTTTTACTTTTAAGTATATTTAATGTTAGGTACGAAACGTAAGTAAGATCATGTTAATATTATTACTTCTACTACTATCACACAGTTGAGGATTTTGGCACTAGCCTCGCTACAGGTTTTCTTTCTTCCAATAATCTACTCTCAGTGTTCTTCTAGCAATCATAGTAAATTAAATATGATTTAAGTAGCATCTGCCTTTTTAACTTGCGTTCACATTTATTCCACTTCTACACACTTTCGTCCAGTTGACCAGGGTGACCTCTGTTCTACCTTTTCCTGGTCCCTAATCCACATACTATTCCACTGACGGCATCATTCTGAGATCTTGTGAGGTGGGTGTTCAAAAGCTAGCTGCCCATTACCAGCTAGATGGTCTATTTTCTCGTTAAACGATATGCTCTTGTGGTCTGGAATATGACTTTTGCATCATTGATATTAAATTACATCCACTTATTTAACTTTTATCAAAGCCAAGAATATCATTCTGACGAATCTGTGGTAGGCTTTAGAAAACTTGGGAAAGTGTCACAATTATTCAGTGCTAAATCAACTTAGTACGTGTTGTCAAACACGTGGCCTTCAGCAAAACTTGGTGACTAAATCTTGGTTATGACTCAACACTACTCAAATTACATTGCTGAGTCCTTGTGATGTCAAAACGTTTTCTCCCAACACTTACTCATGCCTTAGTTTACTAATTAACTGCCAGTATAAACCTTAGTAGTGGTTGTTCATAACTGTATATATACACGTACACACATAGTCAACGTTAACAATAAGCAGTGACGTGGTGAGGAAGCATTTAATGATTGCTGCTGTAAAGATGCTTAAATATTCTTTTCTTCATGTTTAATGCACGCCTGCACGATCATACTTATTATTCTTACAACGCGATATTTGTTATTAATAGTGACACGATCATATTTACTATTAATGACGGCTATGGTTCACCTTAAGTTGTGGTACCACTCTAGGCCGCCCCCACCTTCACATGGTCGCCCCAGAAATTAAAAAATCAGACGTGCTATTAATTAAAAGAATATGGTGAATATTATATGCGAAAACTTTATATATCATAAACACTTGTGGTATTCAGCGTATACGCTATTTAGAAATGTATCCCTCCTCCTTTCTATGACACTGTTTTACCTCTTAAACATAGTACACTTACTTCTATGACACATAATAACTCGGATATACCTACATCAGCTTAGCATAATCAAATCAGTGTGCTCATAAACAATTTTATAGATAATGGAAAATACATTCACGTGCTATAGGTTCTAATCTCGGAGTCATGTTCTTACATATATATATTATTTTCAATCAGTGCATTTTAAGTGAATTTATTTGGGAAAATAAAACGCTCTGTGCTATCTTTAAACGTTTGTTTCTTAGTCGTTAAGTGTAAAGCTGCATAATTGGGTAACTGTGCTTTGTCCACCATGGGTATAGAAATCTAGTTTTATAGCGTTAAAAGCCTATAGACTTGCTACTGAAACACTTGGAGAAAGGTCGTCTTTGAACGTACTATGTTATATTTACATTTTTATATTACTTTTCAAAAATGATTCGGCAAAGGACAAAATTAATTATCAATATCTGTCTCCATGACAATGAAAACTGAACATGTAATATATAATATACATATATATAATACATAAAACACGATGAAAACAATGGTTCGGGACTCGCCATGGCCATTTGGTTAGGGAACATTTTTTTCCAGATTCGCCCACTATTTTACCATCTTTTCTTCAAATATGTAATGAAAAAAAGTGGGTGTGGTTCTTTCATGGACCGAACAATATACGTATCATAATGTTTGAAAATTATACCTAATTTAATATCTCATTTGTTGGAATCTTCCGTCTCGCCAGAGTAACATACACAATTGTGTAAATTAAATCTATATACCGCTATCACGTATGGCTAACCTCTTCCCTAAAAGGTAGGGTCACACGTATAACTTACCCACTTTCTGATTTAGCAATAAACGCGTTAGGGAAGCTTGTAAATAACCTTTTTAACCACCGCATGCCGACACAAGGATAAGGTCGTGAGATTTTTCACTATTAAACTGTAACTGGCTGATGAATGATCAAATGACAATCATTTTCTTCTGTGCTGTTCTTTTAAATTTCGTGGTAACGTAGGTTATCCGGTCCACTGATCAAAAGTTCCGTTCGACCGCAAAACTGTAAGCACTAGTTACATATGCTGCAAAACTACAAGCACTCACTATATACGAGTAAGGCGTACTTACTTTTGTGACGCATAGAAATTAGGAAGAAGAAACACGATATACTAACAGATGAACTGTGCATGTGTTTCATAGCGGAACTACATTAGATTACCTGTTGTGTCCACTAAGGGGATTCGAGCCCCGGATTTTAGCGTTTTAAATCAGTAGCCTTACCGCTACCATTCCGGGGACTATACATATTAGCTACAAAAGATCGATGTATTCTATACAATATGACGCAAGATAGAACTGTTCAAATTAGAAGGCACGAAAAAAAAGGTGTGTGATAACAAAATCTGTCCTGATCCAAACATGCTCGCCCTTTCAGCCGTGGGGACGTTATAACGTTATGGTCAGTCCCACTATTCGTCGGTAAAAGAGTAGCCCAAGAGTTGGTGGTGGGTGGTGATGACTAACTGCATTCTCTTTAGTCTTACACTGCTAAATTAGGGACAGTTAGCGCAGATAGCCTTCGTGTAGCTTTGCGCAAAATTTAAAACAAACCAAATTGTCCTGACGTTTGACGTGAAAGTACAAAAACAAGGAGCGAAACCTCAATATTCGCAACACTTCAAATTCTTTTAGGCAGGATTAGAGTAAATTAATCTATGGAACATTTTTTTAAAAAATAGCTATATATTTTGTGCACTATTAATACCAAGCGTGGGGCGCGAGAATACCTGAGTTGATTTTATTACTAATTGGGATCTCTACAAGCCTACCTTCAAATTGAAATTCTTTTACACAAAATTAGAGTGACTTAATCTATTAGACCTTGGGCGTGGTCAAATACATCAACAGAAAATGTTTAACCTGCTAAGTCTAAAACTGTAATTAGATCTCAAATCAGTGGAAAAATGATAGAGCTGTGAGCGAAAGGTTTGTACTTTAAAAAACAAACTCGGAGTCGTTCTAGGCTAAAAATATCACGTTGTGCCCTTGGGGCTGTCAATGAGTTATAAGAATAACGCTAAAATCTAACAATTTAATTAGAGTACTCTTAGAGTTGGTGGTGAGTTTTAGTGTCCATAGCTGGTTTCTCTGTAGTTTAGAAATTAATAAAAACATTATAATTTGAGCTCGTTCAAAACATGGACATTTCTTCTTCAGGGGCAAAATGGAATTTCGACACTTTAATCAGTTTAAAATCATGAACTATCAGTGCAGGTAATCCTTGTGCCAGTTTGCGCGAAAAGTTGACACAAGTCAAACTTAAAAATAAATATTTTTTACACCTCAAGGGCCAACATCTAACTCGTACAACCTCTGATGGACAGTATAATACAGAAATAATAGAAAAAAAAGTTTTAATGAAGATAAAAAGTTTGAAAATACACTTTCTTCCAAGTTTCATCGATCATGAACCAAACTTTCACTTTTCATCTTGGAATAGCATTTTTATTATTAATTCAATCAGTTATGAACAATCTTACGAGAAAAACATATTGCCATTTAATGTAAAAACTTTCGGCTTACAAACGACCTTTGGGCCCGGCATGGCCTAGCGGTTAAGGCGCCTGACTTGTCATCTGAGAGCTGTTGGTTCGAATCCCCGTCCCACCAACCCTGCTCGCTCTTTCAGCTGAGGAAGTGTTATCATGTTCCAGTCAATCCAACTATTCGTTGGTGGGTGGTGATGACCAACAACCTTCCCTCTAGTCTTACACTGTTAAATTAGAGATTGCATAGCGCAGATGGCCCTCGTGTAACCTTGCGCAAAATTAAAAAAAACAAACAAACAATATAACGTCCCTTACTCTGGTGTAATGATATTATTGTTTAGAGATTAATGAACATAAAATCTAATTACAATAAGAAGTTTAATTTTTATTTAATTATTATTAAGCACAAAGTTGCAACGTAAGCTGCTTGCTCTCTGCACAACGCAGGGATCAAACCTTCATTTTTAGTGCTGTAATTCCACCAGCTTACCGCTATATAACTGAGAGGCTGTACATTGATTTGTGGAAAATATGAAGGAAAATTGAGATCGGCTTAGTTTAAAATTATCAACCGATCGATTAGTATTATAAATATATATGTATATACGTATTACTGTTGTCATGGTGTCACATAACCCATCATAATGGCGTATAGTATAAAAAACAGCCAAACACACATACGTTTAAAGCAAAGGGGAGAACGCAACTCATAATGGAAACAACAGGTCTTTAAAGCACTAAAAATGTTCACAATGTTAGATTAACTTAGGGATATAAAGTTTCTTCCAATGTAAGTATATACATATTTCTGTTTCCTTTTTCTTTTGTGTAACATTGTATTTCTTTTTGTTATTTCCATTTGTTCAACATATTCTCCAAACTTTCAATACAATTTGGTCATTCTTTGACGCTAAAATATATATTTAGCTTTTCCCATTATATTCTAGTTCAGGCATGTTTTAGAGTTCTGCGTTACGTATAGAAAGGTCCAAGGTTCGTTCCATGATGCCGCTGAATACGCACCGCACTTTTAGCTATGAGTGCAGTATCAGATTGGAAGGTAATCCTGTCATTCGGCTCAAAGCCACACAAAACCCCTGTGGAGCCACGTGCTCTTGACTAGTTGCCTACGTTCCGGTCAGTAGTTCAAAATTATGGACAGTTATACCTGAATCCAACAAGAAAACATCATTAAAATATACAAGACACACATTAAACCTGTAATAGACTATGCAGCTCCTGCATGGATCAATGTAAGTGTGAATCAAATTCAAACCAAACTCCAAACATTACAGATTACACTAATTACATCAACATATACAGAGTACCTAAAACCACTTCATCAAAGTTCATGCATAATTACGCAAACACACAAACAATACCAGATAGACTTCTACATAGTGCAATAAAATATTTTGATAAAAATTGGAGAAAAAATGAATTGTTATGCGACCTAGACAGATATTGCATATATGATAAAGAGAGACCTAAACACCTCTCCCCGTTAAATCTATGCATTAGATCATTAAGATAAAATTATTTAAAATAATAATAATAATAGAATAGAGCTAAAATAATGCAGGCCACCTACGTTCTAGACTTATTAAAATAAATAAATAATCAAAGAACAATATAAATAGGCATTGTCCTGAAAAGGACAAGACTAAATTTATGATATCACTCCAGCCATTTTGCATTTAAATAGAAATATATTAACCTGGCCTCTTCAACAAAGTTATGGAAGGAGGAAGAGGTCTAGTGTACCTGACCCTCCTGGGTATACACATAAATATACCCAAACACCAGAGAGAGAGAGAATCCAACAGTTCTATGCTCTGAAAACTTAACTCACGTAGTAAATATATGGTGATGTTCAGTTTAGAATACCAATACTTGTTCAAGCATAAAATAAAAGAAATGATTGTATCCAGTGATTTCCGAACTGGAAATTTTAGTTCCTCTATTCCAGCAGTGGGATATACACGTTAAAACCAATAAGGACCACACCTTATATAATAATAACGCTAATACCATGTCCTATAAAATGAATCCCTTGAGATCGAAACTCTATTAATGTTTCACTCAGAAGTGTAAAATTATTAATCCTGATGGCACAAGCGGAGTAAAATCTAGAGGGCGTTCAAGGATATGTGTCACATTCGTGGGCTTACAAATAAATTTTTTATCAGTATAAAATATATTGTGGTTGGTGTTAGTAGCATTACGGTATGATACAGGAGATCCAAAATTATCATTTCTATTTTGATATTTAATACTTGAAAAGCTAAATAAATACAAGGTTCAAAGTTTTGTAGCCCATTTCAGCCAGTTTTTACTGAAATGCTAGCACACTTCTATGTGTGTGCCCCATTAGTGGCTTTCAGCACGTCCAATCGACATTAGATTTTAGTTAACGTTTGCCGCAACATGTCCACAGTTAATTTAATGATATCATCTGTTATCTTGGTCTTAAGCTTCGTGATGTTTGCTATATAAGATGCCCTTAACATACCCCCAGAGAAAGAAGTGTAATGGAGTGATGTGTGGCCACGTAGATGCCACGGAACTGACTCACGTTGCAAGGCAAATGACACATTGAGCGTTTTCTTGCACGGTTACCATTTCACGGTGTAACACAACTTTATCGGAGTGAAAAACAAACAGAATGAAAGAGAGTGTTTTAGTTGGGCTACAAACTGATGAAAACTGCATGGTTATATTTCGTTAGCTATTTTATTATTAAATTTTAAAATAGGAAAGATAATTTTGGACAATTTGTATATCTGAAGGTAATAATATTTTTTAGGGTAAAACCAAAGTTCTCAACCAAAAGTGTCTATGTCTAATTTTGTGCACAAAGCTGGTTGATTGGTGTTTGTCAGGCAAGGGTGAACAAAAAACTGTTTGCGCGGGTAATCAAACCCTGGATTTTAAGATACTGAGCTTAACACTAAGCTAGTGGGGGGTACTGTGCACATAGTGCACAGATTTCCTGGAGATGTATAGGTTTAACAGTCTTTCTCTATTTTCATAAATACAACCGTACAATTCGCTTGTAGTTAGGCGCTAAGATACGCAGTGGACTATTTCTTCTATGTTCAGTAGAGGTAGAAAACCAATGTCTAGCCTTCTAGCTTCACAGACTCAACATTGCGTCACTGTCACTGAGGGTGAGGGTGCGGTGCAAAGCGGTATAGCTCAAGTAATCCAGTTTCTAAGCGGTTCCCTAACGTCACATCCATTAGCCCCCTAGTGATTGAATGTCGAGGCTGCTGGCTTTTGACCCGAAAAAATGGGTTTCGATACTCACAGTGGATGCAGCACGAATAAACTTAAAATTACAAATACGGTCTTTGCTAATTAAAGAAGAGATACGTTTATAGAAGAATTTATAGACGAAAACAGGATATGCAAGGAGGCAAACTAGTTAGTACAGAGGAGTTTTACTTCACGTCTTAGATAATAAATGCTGACTATATGCTAACAATTCCCTACCCCCAGTAGATATATCTGCGCGCTTACATTATCAGTGACCGTGTTTCGATACCCCTGTATCTTTGTGTTTAATCACAACCACACAAAAGCTATATGCTGTGCACTGTTGTGGTGCACAAAAATAAACGCTGTTTTGATTAATGTTAGTTTAGTATAAATAATATAGAATACAAGCTAAGGTTTTAATCAATGTTGAATTAGTCCAAAATAAATCGATCATTTAGGACATTTCTGCTTCAATTAGAAACAGTAATAATACTGTAGCCCTTCAAAAATATTTAATGAACTCCTAGAAAACTATAAAATTTTAAATTCTTAACACTATATTTTTGAAAGGAACAAAAATGATATAATGTATTTTTAACTAAAAACAGTTGTTGTTGTTGTTGTTTTGAATTTAGCACAAAGCTACACAATGGGCTATCTGTGCTCTGCCCACCACGGGTATCGAAACCCGGATTTTAGCGTGTAAGTCCGCAGACATACCGCTGAGCCATTGGGGGGCACTAAAAACAGACAATGATGAGTTTTCCACTTCTTAAGAGATCAGCAATAGTTTTACAGTTAAAATAACATAGATAGATATTTCCTACTACTGACACATCTTAAACCGGACATCAAATCTTATGTGCGGTGGTTGAGCACTCTCCTATTATTTGTTAGTGCATATCAGCACAACCTAATATTGGAGGCCCATACAATAAAACATTTAGGTCTACACATTCGTGCAGCTGTGAAGACTAAACGATCTCTTTACTACGCGTGAAGTGCTTTCAGTGGTATCGACTTGGCACTTAAAGATCTCACGAATACTGGAAAAGATCAAGAAATGTTCACAATGCCGTCTTATTAAAATTGCCCCTCAGCGGTATGTCTGCGGACTTACAACGCTGAAATCCGGGTTTCGATACCCGTGGTGGACCGAGCACAGATATCCCATCGTGTAGTTTTGTGCTTAATTCAGAACAACAACAACAACTTATTAAATCTATTTTCATCATCACAAACTTAACAGTAATCGACTAATTTATAGTCAGAATTTTTTTTGTACATTTCTTTAATCACAACCGTTTTTTTTTCTGTGGCAGTGAAATATGCTGGTCTCAAAAACTTCACCATTCACTTGTCGCATTCTTTAAACGATAGGGAAGGCATCTAGTCAACACCACCTACCGCCAACTCTTCGACTACTCTTTTACCGAGGAATAGTGGGATTGATCGTAAATTACAACGCTCCCACGGCTGAAGGGGCGAGCATATTTGGTGTGACGGAGATTCGAGCCAGCTACCCTCGGATTACGAGCCGAGTGCCTTAGCCCACCTGGCTATGCCCGGCCTAGATAAAATGGAATGTTTACAATGCTATCCAATTTAAAGCAGATCTTTCCACAAAACTTCAAAACTACAACACTAAGCCTTCATTCATTCCATTAGGACAAATAAGACTGAAGCTAAACTAACACGTGAAGATAATTTAACAGTTAGAATGTCTCAGATTATTTTACAAGATTTAGTAATTCATATTATTCACTAATGTTGCTTGCTGGGAGAGCGGTTAGTCTCCGGATTTACAATCGAACCCTCAGCGGTCCGATTACGCTTGGTGGACCCAGCAGCTAGTTCCATATAATTTTACTATAATAAAAACACACACACTACGTTTATAAAACAACCAGCCCTTACTGTATCAGTTCTCATTGTTTCTTGGCCTAATTTTCAAAATTCTCCAATAACAGCTTTTGGTATTCATTTCCTGTACTACCAGCTTAGTTGGTAGCTTGTATAAATACTTAAACTCTATGTGGTACTGAGCATGTGGCTGAGTTTTTAAGACTCAACTGAAATTCAGATTATGTTTTGTTATTGTTGTTAGTAGACAACATACAAATAGGACGTTTATTATATGTACTTCAGTAACCTATAGATCACATTAGATGTTTTCCGATTCGGTACAAAAGCATACAGATTCTTGTAACAGTTTCCACTATTGGTCAAGTTAAAACATAAACTCGGTATTCACATTTATGAACTAAAAACCTCGTTAAACCAATAATAAATCTTCCTCTGCTATCTGCACGTTACGCTTTTTACCACCCAAATAAATTTCTGCACTTTCAAGAAAATTGTAGACCTTAAATCACGCGCTGCTCTCATAATGCGACGTGAAAACTCATTTTGGAAAAAGGAATAATAACGTATAAATTAATAAAAATCAACATAGCCTACAACACTCTTCCTTCTCTTCATTATAAAGACCTTTTAACAATTTTACTATTCAGAGAAAGCAATGGTATATTAAGTATAAATTACATAATTAACAAAAAAATTACTAATTAAAATCGCCAACATTAATACAAAAAGTACAAACACCAAATCCTTAACTGTGTGAATCAAAGTACAATCAAATGTTAATTAGCAAAACAACATTTCCTTTCTTTAATCATTTACTGTCACTGAACTTTCTAGTCCTGAAATCAGTTTTGTGGCAAAAAATATGAGAAGTTCTCTTTCCTTTATCAACATTTCTTGCCTCATCATTGTGGTAGTTCTTTTTAAGTAGATGTTGAGAAAATCCACTGGTGGCTTCATTGCTGGAGATACTCTGGGAGTGATCTCAATAGGTACCCCGTGTTCGTCAGCTGGTTAATTTATCTTTGATGAAGTTTAGCCACCTTCATGCTAACATCCTTCTGGATTCTGCTCTCATTCACTTTAACTTAGCTGCATTTATTATCTTGTACTTCCACTCCCATTATGAATAGTTTCAAACGAATTGCAACTTGTGAGAATATAATTCTTTCTCATAGACTGTGAAACTGTTTGAAATTAGTCTAACGTAACTTGTGTTTTTGTTTGAAGTCTATTCTCCATTCATCCCTACATATACTCTTTTGCTGTGACAGTTATCTGTACATCATGTTGCGCAAAGAAACTCCTACCGTGAGGATGACTTCTAACTTTCCGCATGCCTTAACTTCATGACCATTTGCTATTTGTATCAATCGATTTTCCCCCAGCTTTCCTTACTAAATCAGTTTGAACAATGGTAACTGTAGAATCTTTTTTCCATCAACCTGATACGAGATTTCCATTAATGAACTTGCTGACTTGTAGACTTTTTACATAGCGTGCTCTTTGCCTAAATTGGTTCAGGTTGTTCTCATCTTCAGTACATCATCTCCATGATTTATTGTCAACAGGTTGTCCACATTTTTGCACTTATAACAGTTCCTTTTTGGAAGTAGTTTTTATTTCGGCTTCTTATCTGTAGTTCCTGGTTACATGTCATTTAAAGTTGTAACTGAAGCACAGTCCATTGTGTAATTTACTTCCTCCAACATGAGTATATACTTACCTGATTAAGCGATTTTGTCTGAAATTCCTGGTAATATGTTTTTAACTTGCAATTGAAACACCTTCCTTCTTGTGGTTTATTCCTTTCAATATGAGTCAAAAATTGTCTATTTAATCATGTTAGCTATTTTAGACAATCAGAGTTTACATTTTTGCATTGGTTGATCTGATAATCTCATAATACCTGAATGGCAAGTTAAATTTTTTGGAACTTTAATTTGTTAAAGATTCATCTCCAACTGAATATATTTCTTTCAACTTATGTATTTACTATATCTACCCTAATTTGCATATACTCGTTAACTATGGAATCTATGAATTATTTATGTGAAAACCAATCCATCATTTTACGTCTTTTCACATCTTTAATAAGTTCAAATAAGCTTTTATCCTTCCTTCTTACTATATTTCTGATAGTTCTTACAGCTCAATTAAAAGGTGCATTAACGCGGTTAAAGCTGATACTTTTAAATAAGGAGCAAAATGAATAGTTTGTTGCTCTATATTTTATCACTTTATAAATCATCTCAAACTGTATCTAATATGTCTACTTACTGCACTTTCATCACACTCTGTTAATTCTTCAAGTAGGTGATGTACGAGCTGAAGTAATCCAGGAAAGTTGTGTAGTTAATGATGTTACACCAGTAGTAATAATACCACGTGTAGACCAGGTGGATTCTCGTATTCTGTATTGCATAATTAATACTGTCTAAAGTTGAAATTATTGAATGTATGCGGAGAAAGAGATACAGGGGTGTAGTTGATTTGATTACGGTATTTGATCATTCAGTTTATACAAATTTTATTTTCAAATTTATATCCTTATACACATCTCTTTTGGCCTCTTCAGTCATGATGTTTTCATCCTTCTGTGCTGATGTGTCCCTTTACATTTCTTAAATTCTGTCATTAATTCTTTCGTCTGTCAATAACGAACTTTTGTACTTCCTTTTTCAACTTGTCCCTAGAGGCACAATGGTATGTCTGCGGACTTACATTGCTAGAAACCAGGTTTCGATACTTATTGTGGGTAGAACACAGATAGCTATCACATAGATTTATGTTTAACTACAAATAAATTCCTTTTTGTTACTTCATCCGTGTTACTTTGTACTTCTTTTTTTCATCAAAATTTCGTCTCAATTATATTTTATTTTTACAAAAATAATCCCACTCTTGATTCGAAAGTTGTAACGGTTTCTATTCTCGAACAGGTTATTTTAGATGATTCAATAAAAGTGAAACAAATTAAATAACATTATTTCTTCATTACAAATGTGTAAAACTTTCATAAGTCAGCTCTAACTTAACTAATATTTGCTGATATGCCTAAGTTGATATTACACTCTAACAAAACAGTTTCACTTACTCGTTAACATCTTCTGTTCACACGGCACGTTCTCATACTACCTTCATCTAAAACCAAGCTCAATATTTATAAAACTGATCTAACTAATAAACTGTTAAATCAATTTCCATCTGCTATAACGTAACCTGCACTTTTATACCTCTCAAAATACGGACTACATTTTCAAGAAAACTTACATGCTAAGTCACATGCTCGTGATGCAACTTAAAGCCTAGCCTAAAACACGATCATAGGATTTTTTTTTTCTCCGAGTGTAATTGAACACAAGCTCAGACAAAATGCTTTCTTGGATTTAGTCCATTACATACACACACACACATATATAGGTATCATCCATTTTTTTTGTAATAAATGAAATGATTCAAGTGTTCCGAATTAGATGTAACATTTTACAAACAACAGACATAGCTTTCTGGACACATTACAGACACAGTATTTCTATCTTAATCAACTTAAATATTATGTTGAAGAATCGATATTAATTTTGGAAAAACAAACAAATAGTACAAGTAACCGAAACGAGATGTCATTATACTCTCTGTGTGCGCGTGACTTGTGTGTGTGCGCGCGCGCCAAAAATACCAATGTCTGTTGCTTTAGACTCGGTTCTTAAAACACGTTATGATACAGTTTCTGTCTTTCTTAAGTTAGACTTTAATCCTCACGTTGTTACCCTCTCGATTTTTTGCGGTCGATATCTCGAGATGAACGTATAAACCTCACCTTATATATACTGATAAGTTAGGCTTCAGGCCCAGCTTAGACGTGTGTCTTTGTCAACAACGCTTTCAGAAGTTAATGTTTGTGTACTTTAGACCGAACTTTTCCCTGTAAGGCATACCTACCGTGATGCAAAGGATTATATGAGCTGTTTTAAACCTTCTTCGCCATTCAAGGTTAAGGAAGAGCAGTGCAACAAGCAAGATTTATTTCACAATTTATTCTTTTTGGTAGTTGTTGCCAAGTAGGAGCACGTGCTTGACACACACGCAAACATGCTGAAACTAACATAAAACTAAGATGTCACGCCACTGCGGAAAATGACATATAAAATTACCCTTACAATAAAACAAATGTTTATTGAAAGGGTACAAAAATCTGTTTATTATCCAAACCTAAATATTTATCTTTGTTGTTGGCGCAAAGCTGTGCGACGGCTATCTGTGCTATGCCTATCGTGGGTATCTAAACACGGTTTTTATATGCGACGGCTATCTGTATTATGTCTAACGCGGGTATCTAACCCTGTTTTTAACGTTATAAGCCTATACACTTACCGTTGTGCTACTTGGAGTAATCTGAATAAATAGAATGATTGTTTGTTTGTTTTTGGATTTCTCGCAAAGCGAAACGAGGAATATCTGCGCTAGCCGTCCCTAATTTAGCAATAAGACTATAGCAAAGGCAGCTAGCCATCACCACTCACCGCCAACTCTTCGGCTACTCTTTTACCAGCGAATAGTGGGATTGACTGTCACTTATAACGCCCCCACGGCTGAAAGGGTGAGCATCTTTGGTGCGACGGGGATTCGAACCCGCAACCTTCGTATTACGAGTCGAACGCCTTAACCCACCTGGCCATAATATTATATACACAGACAAAAAAATAACTGTACTTACGTAATTGGGACTTTCTAATTCTCTTTCTATCTTGGCCGAAAAAACAACAAATTAACAATTTCATACAGAAAGTATCTACGTGAAAAGAATCATATTCTCACAACACTTGTTAATTCTTCACATATTCATAAGTAAGTATGTGTGTATATCTAGTTATGTTTGTTTTGTTTTATTGAATTTCGCGTAAAGCTACATCAGGGCTATATGCGCTACCAGTCCCTAATTTAGCAGCGTAAGACTAGAGGGAAGGCAGCTAGTCATCATTACCCACCGCCAACTCTTGGGCCACTCTTCTACCAACGAATAGTGGGATTGATCGTTACATGATAATGGCTATACTACTAAAAGGACGACCATGGTTTCGAACCCGCGACCCTCAGATTCCAAGTTGAGCGCCCTAACCAAGTGGCCATGTTGCGCTATCTACTTATGAATCGTCTCTTTCGCCAGCTTTTCCGGGGGGGTGGAGGCTCTTCCATATCGTTCGAAACATTAATGAATGAACAGTTATTTTCATCCATTATACTGGAGGATAATGTGATACATATTCTACCAATAAGGTTTGGTGGATGCTTTTCCCAGGACTGAACTAATAGTAGTGCGAGCAGTGCGCCCTCACACAGCGCCGACCTGTAAGAGGCGTGAATTTGCATCTTTAAAGATAAGGATCTCGCGCAAAGGGTGTTATCAACGACTAGTACGGACCTGACTTAGTCAGACAAGTAATTACGTACCTGACACGACAGTAAGTTATGTACACACTATGATAATGTTTAATGAACAATTAAACTGCGATCATATCTGTCCTGTTCACTAAAATTTATTTACGATTTATCCTGCAATTCTGCATTATCGGTCACGAGAAGCGACAAATTCTCCACTTGTTGTCTCAGATAACACCTGAAACTTGTCTGTATATTTTTGTTTCCGTCCAAAAGTAAACAAATAATCTAATTTTGAACTGGTAGACTCGACGAAATACAGTTAGTCACCAATAGGGTTGTTCTTGTTTGACTGGATTTGATTGTCATTCTTACAACGCACTGAAAGCCCCAAAATACAAAACGAGTTGTTTGTTTTTTTGGGAGAAGGGTAAAGGACGCAAACCATAAACTCTCGGATTTACAGTTAGAACACGCTAACCATTATGCTACACAGGACCAAATCCCTTAAACACTATTATTATAACTACCAGAAAGCGGTGGGAGATGCTGAGATGTGCTGTGAAAATTATGGCCGCTTTGGTAATAAACAAAAATGTTTCCACCGTATTACATATTGTTCAGACACTGATTTCAGAACCAAATAACAATACCTCACCCTATTTCGACAAAATGAGGAAGTAATGATAAATATTTGTAATTCCTTTTTTATGTGATCATATTGTTTGATAAAGTTAATAACAATTACATATACCATAGATTTATTGATGTATTTCCTCGGTTGACTAATTACAGTAATTTTATGTAGTGCATTTTTTAAAAACATTTTGCCAGCTAATAACGTTTTACACAAAGAGAAAACCTGTTCTCAGGTTATGCTTTTGAGAAATAAAAACATTTTATCGTTCGTTAAGCATGCATGCTTTATAAGACTGGCCCTACATGTTTCTAATATTAATAACAATAGCGTGAAAGGTAAAGGTATTTTGGTTGGGTAATAGTAAAAATACACGTGTTATGAAAGGGTTTTATAGAATGTAAACCTCACACGTAGTAGTAGTTTCTTTATAGAAAGCAAGAATGTCGCTGATATACGATTTAATGGTTTGTATTTTTTGTGATCTTTGCACGATGTTGAAGTGAAAGCCAGAAGGCTCAGTAACGTATATAACTGTATATTGTTTTTGAAATTTGCGCAGAGTTACTCGAGGGCTATCTTCGTTAACCGTCCCTAATTTAGCAGTGCAAGACTAGAGGGAAGGCAGCTAGTCATTTATACCTACTGCCAATTCTTGGGCTATTTTTTACCAACGAATAGTGGGATTTACTGAAACTTTATAACGACCCCATAGCTTAAAGGGCAAGCATGTTTGGTGCGACGGGAATTCGAATTCGCGACACTCAGATTACGAGTCGAGTGCCTTAACCACCTGGCCATGCCGGGCCTATGACTGTAAAACTGGTTGTGAAATGTATATGTCAAGACCGAGTTTTATCACTAAATCACAGCAGAAACAGCATGTCATACACAACCTTTTCATAAAGGCTTAACATTAGGCAAGCACAGAACACAACGTTATCATCCGATGAATTTTCATTTTACAAACAATTGAAAAGAAGTTAATGTGCGAATTATTTCTTCTTTCTTTTTAATGTCTCACCAGACTCGTAAACCATTTTGTTAATTTGTGTCGCAACCAGACCTTTAGCGTTGAAAAACATTACTGTAAAACTGGGCGAAAGTGACAGGGAAACATTTCTATTAATAACGCGATGTGTTTAATAACGTATTTTCAAGGATTATTTCTTGACACTTCGTGTTATCAGGCAGGTGATAGGATTGCATATGTTTTATCGAAATAGTGTTTTAAATACAAGTATCTCCTCTTTTTATCATCAAAACTTTACAATATCTATATAACAACTGAGTCACAAATGATGGAAATGCTTGTAAATATGACAGCAAAAAGTGGTCCGGCATAGCCAGGTGGATAAGACACTCGACTTGTAATCCGAGGATCGCAGGTTCGAATCCCCGTCACACCAAACATGCTCGCCCTTTCACCCGTGGTGGGGGCGTTATAATGTAACGGTCAATCCAACTATTCGTTGGTAAAAGAGTAGCCCAAGAGAAGGCGGTGGGTGGTGACGACTTGCTGCCTTTCCTCTTGTCTTACACTGCTAAATTAGGAACGGCTAGCGCAGATAGCTCTTGTGTAGCTTTGAGCGAAATTCAAAACAAAAAAACATAGCAAAACGTTTCTATTTCCTGTTCTTCTTACATGATAAATCAAAAACCAAAACAATGGTGTAAACAAATTTCATTCAGGTAACATAGTTTCAAGTGAAGTATCCGCTTTTATAAGTATTATTAATAACTATTGGTAATTAAAAACAAAAAGAATTCTCGGGCAAACAACGTTATCAATTATTCTTTTAATTTAACTTCCTTGTAGGAATTTTCTGTTCCTTTAAAAAGCTTAATTGCAGGTGTTTCTTTGTTTTTTTGAATTTTGCGCAAAGCTACACAGAGGCTATTTGAGCTAATAGTCCCTCATTTAACAGTGTAAGCCTAGAGGAAAGGCAGCAAGTCGTCACCACCCACCGCCAACTCTTGGGCTACTCTTTTACCAACGAATAGTGGGATCGACCGTTACTCTATAACGCCCCCTCCCCCACAACTAAAAGAGCGAACATGTTTGGTGTGGCGGGGATTCGAACCCACGACCCTAACTACCTGGCAATTGCGAGCCAAAGGGCAGATGAAACAGGAATTACCAGCTAATAATAGATAAACAGTTGGAAATTTATTGTATTTAGAAATTCTTTCCTATGACTATTATAAGTCTGTATCAAAAAACAAGCAAACAAGTAAAAAAATTTAAAAAATGGTAAACGTATGAATATAAATGCCATCCTTATTATCATTGTTTTCTAAGTATTGATATTAGCCATCCCTACATTTACTTCAGTTTTTAGAAAAAAAAATTTTCTTCAGATATACTATCGAAGCATGACGCTTACCTCATAACTTGCCCCGGAAGAGTTGCTAAAAATCATCAACAATAATTTCAATTAATAAAAATTATTCTAACTGTGGTTCACAATACTATTAGGCCTAAACGTGCGCGTTTCTAACATTATATGCTTAAAATAGATAGGTCAGTAAGCAATGGATGGTTAAGGTATGATATAGGTATTACAAGTACGAGTTTCATTCACACGCTCGGGTTACTAAATAGTTTCTGTCCTATAAAGGTAAAAAGCACAAACATAGATTTCAGTGTTGTTCACCTACTTTAGAATGTGTTTGTGTGAAGAGCATACCTTCAGAAAGTATGGTAGTCAAAGACTTCAGAAATATCATAAATTACGTGAAATACACAGTTTCTACCGCGCACCACCGTTTTTAATACACACATATACAGTTTAGTTTGTTTTGAATTAAGCACAAAGCTACGCAATAGGCTATCCGTGCTCTGTCCATCACGAGAGTCGAAACCCGGATTTTAGCAGTGTGAGCTTGCAGAAATACCGCTGTGCTACTAGGGGGCGTATATGTACGGTTTATTATCAGAATAAGTGTTCAATCTTGAAAATTGTATCATTCTATTACTGGTATGGGAAACTCCTCATACTCTGAAATTAATTTTAAAATGCCATATTTTGCAAGATGAAAATTTAATAACAATCCACTTTAGAAAGCAGAAGACGCGTATTTTGGTGTCAAGTTTTTAAAACTACAGGGTGGTCGCTAGAAAAGCGGAAAATTTGTCAAACAGCTATTTATTTTTACAAAGAATAACTTTTACAAAGTTTTTTAAAGGCATATGTTATATTACACTCGTAGATGCTCAAAATGCATTTTATGATATTAAAATCATGCATTTTATTCATGATGTAAAGAAATCAAAATAGAAATGAGTAAGCACGCCATTTATTCATGATCTCATCTGACCCTCAAATTTTCCGCTTTTCTAGCGCCCACCCTGTATTTTTCAGAAGGAGCATCCCCTCTTAGGCGGCGTCTCGAAATGTTCTATAATTTGTCACCTCACCGATATACGGCCCTGGCTTCTTTTTGGTAAAATTTCAAATATAAAACTTTCTGTTACTTAAACCAGAGAGAAGCTTGATCAATCAGAGACAACATTCTATTGTCTCGATAAACGAAATCTAAACTAACATCAGAGACTAAACTAATTTCCTTAATTTTAAGCAATACATACCACACTGTTACTTCAGTTAAGGAACTATTTGTTAAGTAATACAGACGTACATAAGTACGTACAATCCTTACACACGTTCCACAAAAATGAAAAAAAAAATGGATAGTAAAATCACACGAATAACAACAGTAACAGGTTTGGTATATTATATTTTGTTAACCCTTTGCGGAAAGTTTCCTTGATAATTATTTCAACTGTTAATCTGGGAATCAGTGACGATAATACAATAAAACTTTCTGGTCAGAGTTACTACTCCTCTCTGTGTTGAAACTGGATCCATGAGTAGTAACAAACAACACATTTATAACAAGTTATAATATTATTAAAAAGAAAAGAATGAAACTACGTATTAACTTGCTGCTTCTCACTAGAATGGCCAGTTGAGCCCTACTACTTCAGTTGTATTAAACTTGGAAGTCTCTTCCTATAACTGCTGTTACTCGTCTTTTCTAAAACTCATCCAATGAACGTTTTGCTGTAGAATACATATAAAATTGTCACTCATATTTTTAGCTCTGCCTTACTCATAAATGGATGTCCTCCTGTAGAATATATATAATTACTGTCTTTCATCCCTCCGCCAATACTGCCATCCTGAGAAAAGAGTATTTTTCTACATGATAAATATAACTTTTCTGTTTTTTCTACATAAGTTAGTCTTAAATTTTAATCAAAAAATATTAATTCATATACTTATCTCGTGTAGTCATTTTTATCTCATTAAGTAAGGTCGGTATCTCCGAAAACAGTGTAAGTAGGGTTACATACACTTCATGATATCTAAACGAGAAATTTGTAAGTGAAAGGTCAGGATCATGTGTGTCATATCATGTACATAAAGCATGTTAAGAGTACAGTGACTAAAGAAAACCACCTATTCTTCATGTAATAATTGTATACCTGAGGTATACAGAACAAGGTCACGTGGTTTATTTGAGATGTGTACGTCAGCATCGTTAGTGGCTGCCGTCTACAGTTACGAAGTGGGATACCCACTTGTTGCTGTTATTAGCCTATGTTGTCATGCAAGTCCAACAGTTATTTAGTTACGAATTACTTTTTTTTACTTACTTTATTTACTAAGGTGTTCACGTCAGAAAATCGCTAGCTCTGAACATGAAAAACCAATTACGCAATTCCGTATACAAATATAAGCATATTTACTAACACAAGAGCAAACTGTGCTATTTTCAGAGTGGAAGAACTCTGAACATAAATAAGGGAACATGAGATGAGTGTAAATGCTATTTCAGGATTCTTGATCGTAAATGTTCCTATATTTTCTATCTCAACTCATACCTGCTTGGTTATGCGTTACTGGAGGTATTTTCACTTTTCATGCATAAACAACCATAAAGGAGAATCACTTAGTGCGAGAGTGCGGGTATATGGACATGCCACACAGCGCTAAACGTGAACGACAGTTAAGCTTAACGACGAAACACGGTAGACGTCATAAAAGGCGCGAAATGTGAGTGGGTGGATTTTAATAAAAGGATTGCAACTTCCCAATTAACATAAAGTTTATGTAAATACACAAGCAAAAACATGTCTAATAATAAAGACTTAAGATGATTCTTGTGAAAACGACACACAATTTGTCTATGCACAAAAAATATAATGCGAGAAATCAGTAGAAAATTTTCAACTGGACCATTTATTAAAAACTGAATTCAAGCAGTGAAGTTCATCTTTACATTAACGTTTGCTCAGTGAGAGGGACACTAAGGTTTCCAGAAATTGATAAATTGTTTAATTTCAGTTTTAGGAAGTAATAACAAAAACGTTTATTTAATCAACAAGAGAATAAATGTAAGTACTATTAATGTAAACATTACATAGTGAAATATATAAAGATATAATAATCTGTTGCTTGTCCGTGTAACTACATGCTCTGTACGTAACCCTACTTACGCTGTTTTCGGAAATATCGACCTCACTTTAATGCGACAAAAAATGACCTCAAGGTACAACTTAAAATTAAGAAAATTAGTTTAAAGTCTTTGATTTGACATTACTTTAGATTTCATCAAAATTGATATGAAGCTTCATTGGGTTCAAGGGGAGATACACACAAATTTTCACTTGTGCATTTTGCTGTGTTTAATGGACCCTTTCGCACTTTTTACCACTGTCTTACCTCCTGTGGATGGATCGTTACGAAATTTCTTATGGTTTGTTGGGTCCATGCGGGGATACATACAAAACTTGCGGTTTTACATTTTCTGTTTTGTTGTTTTTATGGGCGTTATTTATATATACATATATATAATTACATGTAATAGAAGCAGCTACTGATGTCCTAAAACAAGCTTTCGTTAGTCATGACTTTATATAATTTCTGTCCGAGGGACTGGTGCTCCAGCTTTGTACAAAACTAAACATGGTGGTTGAAGCATTTGAGGCTCTTCTTCATTTCCATCTTTTGTTTATTTTTAGTTGTTTCATGTATTTTGTTACAAAAATAGTAAAGATAAGAAAACGGACTCATTGGATATCTGATTTGTTATGCACTAACTTTGTCCAAATATGGCTTTTTCTGAAACATGGAAACGATTTATTTCTCTATATTTATATGTATATATATATATTACCTTGTAAACTTTTTTTAATTGCTTGTACAAAATGTAACAATATAAACCAAGCAAAAATAAAAAGCAAGTTAAAAATAATTACTTTAAATCGCTTGAATTTAATTACAGAAACGTTGAGATACAGGGAATGTTAATCAAATATTATTTCTGAACTATGATACATAAAGATACACTAAAATAATAATGATAAAAAGCCTACAGTAGACTACAATAAAATAACAAGTACTTTGAATATTACATGATACTTTTGTACTTCGGCCAATCACATGTTTTCTAGGCTGTCCGCTACGTCACCTTACTGTAGCTAATTAACGAAATGGTGATCACCGAATGTAAGATAATCTTAAAACATTCAGGCTAATATTTAGATATAATAAATTAATAATAAACCAAATATATATTTTGAGGCGTAAGATTATTTTATGGCTTTTGCGTTTAACTATGCCCAGAAAAGTATAGTCTGTTGTTTTGGCAAAACTTTGTCTTCGCCATATTAAATGTAACACAATTTTTTTATTTATTTTTATAATAGCACGTTCGAGGTGTTTATAAAGAAAGTACCATAGACGAACAAAATTTCAACAGAGACATGTTCAAAAATGACAAGTTTCAATTATAGAAATTTGTATTAGATATGGATTATATAAACTTATTTCCTCGTAAACTAGCGTTGTTTGCTTTTAATTAATTCTCTCTTTCAACAAAACGTGGTTGGTTATTCAAATAACATATTTGTGAGCATACAGGATATTTCTAAAAGGTTGAGATACAACGGAAACCAACATTTCCGCTAGAGCCATAAATCACAGGAGTTACTTAATGCTACATTTAATAAAGAGTTATCATTTATTGATAGTATTACAAAGAGTCATGATCTATTGATAGTATTACATACAAAGAGTTATCATTTATAGATAGTATTACAAAGAGTTATGATCTATTGATAGTATTACATACAAAGAGTTATCATTTATTGATAGTATTACAAAGAGTTATGATCTATTGATAGTATTATATATAACAGTTTTCATCTATTGATAGTATTACATACGAAGAGTTATCATCTATTGACAGTATTACATACGAAGAGTTATCATCTACTTACAGTATTACACACGAAGAGTTATCATCTAATGACAGTATTACATACGAAGAGTTATCATCTATTGACAGTATTACATACGAAGAGTTATCATCTATTGACAGTATTACATACGAAGAGTTATCATCTATTGACAGTATTACATACGAAGAGTTATCATCTATTGATAGTATTACATACAAAGTGAGAGAGAATCGAAGGTTTGTAGAAACTAAAAAACTTTCATCAAGGATATTGAAGAAAACAAAGATCTTGTAATACTGCTACTTTGATAATAACAATGGATCTAACGATGGTTCTATAAGTGGATCAAACGATGATACTCTTAATGGATCTAAGGATGATAATGTCAGTGGATCTAATGATGGTACTATTCTTTACAAAGCTTTTTTCTACAATATAGATACCATTAAGTAAAAAGATGTAGTTATTCCACGATCCTGGAATCTTCATGATGCCACCCTGATATCATATTAGTAATGAATGCAGTTACTCCATTATCCTAGAAACTTCATGATACCAGTCCGATATGATAGTAGTAATAAGATGCAGTTACTTCTTTATCCTAGAAACTTCATTATGCCACCCTGATATGCTACTAGTAATAGGATGCAGTTACTCCATTATCCTAGAAACTTCATGATACCACTCCGATATGATAGTAGTAATAGGATGCAATTACTCCATTATCCTAAGAGCTTCATGATACCAGCTTAATATGATATTACGAATCGAACTATATACAACTGTAAATCTCCTGGGAGTCGCAATGTGTTTGATCAGGGAAGGATTTAAACATTCATTGTTGTGGTTGTATAAAAAGTAGTACGATAACTGTCTTATCTTGTCGTTGGAAACACATTCTTATCCGGGACCTACAAACGTGAGGGGTGAAACCTAGAGGTATTTTGCAGCGTAAAGTTTTAAACGAACCATTTTTTTTAAGGTTATTAACTTTCACAAAGCCTCTTAGGGTGGTGACAGGTTACGTGGTTCCCAAACATTTGAATTTTTTCTTTCAACATAGGATAATTAAGATTTAAAAGGGTTCGTTGGTTTCAACTTTAAAGAAAATCTAAAATATGATTGGCTTCTCTGCGGTTAACCATTTACTTGCTTTTCCCATGCGCGTGAAGTTATTATAAAATATATAATAATAAGATAAATAGAGTTCACAAGTGAATTGTACCCAAAAATGGTACTTCAAAAGAAGACAATAGTGATATACGGTTTTTAATATAAAAACTGTTGCTCTATTAATAACGTCATAAATCCTAACATATCATACATAATGTATCTAAAATACACGCCCAATGAAGTTTAAAATGTACAGAAAATCGAATGGAACTTCTATACTGCCATGGAATTACTTTGTAGTGAAGATACGTGTTTACCATAACAATCTGCTTTTATCTCGACTTTACGTTAGGAAAACAACCGTGCTTTTAAGTGTAACTGGTAGTTATTAAACTGACGGTATCAGTTAGTTGGTTGATTGTGATTACATCGGTTCCAGAGCCCAAACATCCAATTCACAAATCCAGACAGAGGGGATTCATCAGGTGATCTTATATAACAAATGCCTTTAGAATGACGAATAAAAATACACTCTTGTTATTGTTCGTATAAAGTATACAAATAATCACAAATGTACTTCATTTGCTAACTTTCAAAAATGTATTACTGTCTTAAAGGTCACGCGAAAATTGTCCTTCCCCGATGCGTAATCAACAAAAATAAATTTTTCATACAAAAAGAAAAGGAAGATAATCAGGCCTCATATAAAGATAATTCATCTAGAACACATTCTAAACCAAGCTCATAAAGGTTTTTACTGCAACACGTGTATACTCATGAAAATGAAAGCACTAAAACTGCCTTCACAATATTTTGCCAAACTCAGAATTTTTTAGTCCTAGCGCCACACATTGGTTGAAATGCAAAAACAACACACAATTAAAGACTTAAAGTTGTTGTTGTTTGTTGTTTTTGAATTAAGCACAAAGCTACACAATGGGCTATCTGTGCTCTGCCCACCACGGGTATCGAAACCCGGATTTTAGCGTGTAAGTCCGCAGACATACCGCTGAGCCACTGGGGGGCAAGACTTAAAGAAAACAAAAACTTAGTTATATCAACCTATGTTCGTTAATTTACGCGGTTATTTTATGTAAGTTATGTATTTTTAACTTCCATGAATCAAAATTGGTGTAAAAAACAAACGAAAACAAGAAGGAATATTTTGTTGATTTTATTCTAGGCTGGCGTTTACAACAGCAGTATTTAAAAACTGCTTACAATCGTAGCCTTGTAATAGTGTCGTTGTGTGACAGGAATTATGGTTAGTTTCAAATCACACATTAAATGATACAAATAACCATGTTAGCGTTATCATGTACGAATCTACTTTCCCGGATGCTTAAAGCGGTGTTTCTTTAAAGGGCTTGCGTTTAAGGCGCTCGAATCGCAATTTACTGGTCATGGGGTCGAAACTCGCCACCGAATATGATTGACCTTTTAATTGTAGAGTGTTATAATGTGATAGTCAATCCCACTGTTTATTGGTAAAAAGAGGAACAGACATGTTTGCAGTTGGAATTGCTGGCCGGTTGCTTTATTTCTCGTCGGAAGTTCAAAATAAAAGACAACAGCAGATATCCTTGGTGGTTTTGCCATAAAAAAGAAGAAACGGTTGAAAGCCTTTTCATTATTTGTTTGTAAGTTTTTCAATTTAGATTGTGAATCATAAGATTTAAAAATGATAAAGCCTTTTATACACACACACATACACATGCTTATTTATTGGTAAGATTTCGCGCACAGCTATACTAGGGAATCTGTACTGAACGACCATAAATCTGAAATGACAGGCTAGAGAGAAAGCAACTACTACTGGAACACTACCAGTTCATGTCAGACAGAATATGAGGATTTGACTTTCACTCTTATAACACACAAACAGTCCCAAAATGTGGAGCGCGACTTTTTATTTTAGAAATGAGACACAAACCTCGAAGCCTTAACTTCACATAAGCTATTTAAACTACATGTTGCTTACATCGATTATATTAATCGAAGAGGGATATATATTTCGTAATTTTTTACATTGACCCTGTAAAATAGCCATAAAAGATAAAACATTATTAATTCGTGGAGAAAGTATGTAAGCATACCTAAAGTACAAACATAATGATGAAACGAGTTGGTTTATATGTGAAACAACAATAAAAACAAACAAACAAACAACGACACATAATTTACCTATATTTCAAACTGTTAGGACCGTCATTCCTGAATTATAACTAGCGCCCCCCGACACTTCATATTTAAAAATTTTTAACAGAATGATAACACAAAAATCAACATTTTATTTACCTGTTTTTAATATCTTTTTAAATGAGATGTTTGTAAGCACTAAATAAATACGGGAAGAAAAACAACTTTGAGAATGAAATGATAGCTTTTCCACGTTATTGTCGTCTTTTCCAGGTCATCGTCTTGTCCAATTATGATGCTTCTTCTGTCGTTATTTTTGGGCTTTCCTACCAAAAAGCCGAAGATCCCAATCCAGCAGTACGTTCCCCTGTGTTAGTTTAATAAGAGAGAAGAACAGGCCCCCCACTAGTACGGCGGTATGTCTCCGGATTTACAACGCTAAAATCAGGAGTTCCATTCCCCTCAGTGTGCTGAGCAGATAGCCCGTTGTAGCTTTGCTGAAAGAAAAACACACACAGAGAAGAACAGATATATACAGAGCCAGATAACTCATGTCCTCTCCCCTTAAAATTCTATAACAATAAGAAATATTTTTCTTAACAATTCACAGGGCCTTGGATGGTTTTGGAGGTTGGGAGTTCAGTCTGCGGATTGTGGATTCATCACCGAATATACTTACCCTCTCAGGCGTGGGCACGTTATAACGTCACGATCAATCCCTCTTTTCATTGGTAAAAAGTATCCCAAGTTGACTAGCTGATTTTCCTTTTAAATGTCACTTCTACGTTAAGGACGGCTGAAGCGGATAACCACTGAGTTGGTTTGAATGAAATTCAAACCAAACAATTTTACGTTCTGTCGAGCAAGAAGCCTATCTCAACCATCACTTCTACTCTCTTTGTGAAATGCCGACAGGAGGTGGCGATTTAGGGCCCTTAAAGAATAAACACTTGGTATTTAATATAACAGTTTTGATGTGCATAATGATACTACTGTGGGAAAACTCTCCCATTACGCAAGCTCTTGGAATTTTAATCTGTCGCTGCATACGTTGTATGGATGTGTGTACTAAAGTGTAACGTACTGTAAATAAGAAATTTATACACAAAATTGCAACACACCAGTCTGATACCAAACTTTGTTTTCAATACCAACCCTTCCACCCCCATCCCTCAATAATAAAACGTATATTGAAATAGACAAAAATTTTGACAAAACAATGTTAAACACAAAGAGGAAGTTTTAAAATTCCAAACATTCTCATTAAGATATTTTGAGGCCCTGCATAACCAGATGGTTAAGATACTCGACTTGTAATCCGAGAGTCGTAGGTTCGAATCCTCGTCACATCAAACATGCTCGCCCTTTCAGCTGTGATTGGGGCGTTATAATGTTACGGTAAATCCCACTATTCCTTGGTAAAGAGTAGCCTTTGAACCAACACTAATACCAATGCCACTGAGAAGTGATCACTCTTAAAGGTTGCTGTCTCAAAATATCTTAGTTTGATTTGTTTTGAATTTCGCGCAAAACTACTCGAGGGCTATCTGCACTGATTCAAAGGGACCAAAATACTATGAATGTTAAGGGTTATTTTCGGTGTGTCTAAAATGAATTTGTACTGATCGTAGGAAAATAAGAATAATAGTTTGATTTATTTTGGCCTCGTGAATTATCTTCGTTTGCTTAAAAGATGGTTGCCTCCATCCACAGTTGCACAGCGGTATGTCTGCTTTGCAAAAAGTATTGTAATACGCTTAGAAACTTTTAAGTTTTCCACCTTTCACTCTTTTGGCCAAACTTAGCTCAGTAATTATGTTACTGTATTGCGGATCAATAGGCCCAAATTCGTGCCACAAAGTGCCGTTATTAAAGACGCTCCGTCAGTCCAATATTGCAGTTAAAAGCCCTTGTGGCAACAGAAGGTGCTGGCTACTGCTTCGTTCTGGTCACTTGTTCAAAATTCTGATCCTTGGGAGGTCTTTGACCTAAGTGGCATTTTAGAGATAAGATGTTGTCCAAGTTGAAAAGAACATTTAGCACAATAACGTTTTTTTACGTCTAATTATCACACGTTAGCATGTTTACACTGACTCTGAATTTGTGCTTATCGCATACTCTTATAGTCGTATTTTGTGACTTATACACAAATTTACGTTATTGAAAATACTAGTTTGTGGGCTTAGTATACCAACCTTACAAATTATCGAAATCAAAAAGAAAAAAAGGGGTAAGAAATGTTTTATGTCATATATTACTCTCTGACAGTCTTATTCATTTAAATAGTTACATTATTCTTATCTGAGGGTGAGGGTACAAAACTCTCAATCTGTGGATCGTGGGTCCACTCCCATCACCAAAAATTCTCGCGCTTTCAATTTTGGGGGCTTTATAACGAGAGGGTAAGTCCCCCCATTCGATTAGAGTAGCCTAAAAATTAGCGACAGGTGAAGTTCACTAGTTGCTTTCCTTACAGTTTATCATCTCTAATTTAGGAAAACTAGCGCAGAAAGCACTCAAATTGCACGAAATTAAGCACATAAATATTCTCTGTCGCTCAGTTACGCATGTTTTTACACTCATGTAGATCCTCCAAGAAACCGTAGTCAGCATTTCAGTACATCTAATTTTCGGTGTGGTCAGTTTTCGTAGAAAAGCCAATGACTTATGCAGCATGAATGACACGTTATATTTCACTGGAATCAAGGAAACAAGGCCTCCAAGTTTCACATTCATGACCTCATAAGGTTCGTTTTTTCGGTTTGGTTCATCCCCATTAATCAAAGAAGAATTTTTATTTTTCCAAATCAGATCTCCCTCTGCGATAAACAGATATATTTTAAGTTATTCAATTAGAAAATAACTTTAATATTTTTCATGCTTCATCACTGGAAACATTGGAAAAATGTATATATATTCACCCTCCCCGTAAGCTTGTTTGTTTTGAATTTCGTGCAAAGCTACTCAAAGGTTATCTGCGCTAGCAGTCCCTAATTTAGCAGTGTAAAACTAGAAGAAAGACTGCTAATCATCACCACCCACTGCCAACTCTTTCACCAACGAGTAGTAGAATTTACCGTAACATTTTAACGCCCCCAAGGCTAAAAGGGAAAGTATTTTTGGTGCGAAAAATTCCAATCAGCAATCCCAAGATTACGAATCGAGTCCCTTAACCACCTGGGCATGACGGGCAAGTTTGTTCGTCAACGAGCCTACATTAGTCAGTTTTCGCTGTGTATCAGACATATACACTGCTCGCCAAAATCTTAAGGCCAATGAACATAAGGAAAAAATATGCATTTTGGTTTTGTCAGATCACTTATTTGAGTAGAGCTTCGAAAGATGAAAATAAGAAAAGGGAAAATAAAATTTTAAAAAAATAGCATTTAATAGGGAAAATGTGAATACTATGAAATTAGCCTAAATACTAGCTGGTCAAAAGTTTAAGACCGCACCAAAAAGAAGTCCTAAGACCACACTGAAACGAAGCGTTACTCGGTAAACACGTAACGAAATTTAGTCATTTGTGTTCAAGCATAAGCTTTGTCAAGATCTCCCATTGACATCTCCTGTGTTACAGTGGGTAAAAACAGGGCAAAGGCTTAAAAGATAGCAGAGTTTGAAGGTGGCTGAATTGTCGAGCTGCAAAAGCAAGGTTTCTCTAAATGTGCCATCGCTGGTAAGATTAGGCATAGTAAAACTACTGTTGCAAATTTCGTAAAAGACCCTGAAGGACAAGGAACGAGAATTTCAAGTGGTCGGCCAAAGAAAATTTTACCCGCGTTGAACAGGAGAATTCGACGGATTGTCCGGCAAGACACCAGCCGAGAATGGAACCAGTCCCTTACGGACGCAGAATGCAACCCAAGAAGAATGAGACGGAATCTACGAAAGAAAGGCTTTAAAAACTGCAAACGTCTTAAAAGGCCACACCACGAAACAGCTCGGTTATACTTTGCTGAGAAGCACCAAATATGGGACGTAGAAAAGTGGACGAATGTTTTGTCCTCTAATGCAAAACATTTAACCTGGAGGGTCCAGATGGCTTCCAACGTTACTTACACGATAAGGATATCCCACCGGAGACATGTTTCACACGACACAGTGGAGGAGGTTCCATCAAGATCTGGGGTGCTTTCTCCTTCCATGGAGCAAAGGAGCTTCAGGTTATACAGGGTCGTCAAACAGCAGCTGGCTACATTGGCATGTTGGAGAGAGCATCCTTATTAAATGACGGCTTTCGCTTGTGTGGAAATGATTGGATTTTTTAGTAGGATAATGCTGCAATCCATAATGTTTGCAAAACAAAGGACTTTTTCATGGCGAATAACGTGATTCTTTTGGACCATCCAGCGTGTTCGCCCGAACTGAACCCCATTGAAAATGTTTGGGGGTGGATGGCAAGGGACGTCTACAGAGACAGACGTCAATTCCAAACAGTGCACGATCTTCATGAAGCCTTCTTCACCACTTGGAAAAATATTCCAGCCGGCCTTCTGCAAACGCTTATATCGTCATGCCAAAGCGAATGTTTGCAATTGTTCGCAATGACGGCCGTGCAACTCACTACTGAGACCTCTTGTTGGGCATTTTCTACCCTGTTTAGGACTTCTTTTTGGTACGGTCTTAAACTTTTGACCAGCTGGTATTTAAGCTAATTTCATAGTGTTCACATTTTCCCTACTGAATGCTACAAAAGTTTCCCCCCCCCTTTTCTTATTTTCATCTTTCGAAGCTCTGTTCAAATAAGTGGTTGAGTCTAACAACGCAAAATGCATATTTTTCTTTATATTTATTGGCCTTAAGATTTTGACCAGCAGTGTAAAACGCACCTGCGAAAGTAATACATACTACTAATTAATTTAGCTGACTTTCAAAGTCTCTCGCCCCCCAGTGGTTCAGCGGCATATCTGCGGACTTACACGCTAAAATCCGGGTTTCGATACCCGTGGTGGGCAGAGCACAGATAGCCCATTGTGTAGCTTTGTGCTTAATTCTGAACAACAACAACAATTCAAAGTCTCATTTTTTGAAAATGTTGCACTGAGCAAAAGTGTACATTGCTCATATCCGATGGATTCCTTTTATATTTTCAGTGTTTCAGAAATACACTAATAAAAAAATAAATCAGTATGACATGTACACGACAGTATTATAGGCCCAGCATGGCCAAGCGTGTTAAGGTTTGCATCCCCTTCGCGCCAAATATGCTCGCCCTTTCAGCCGTAGGGGCGTTATAATGTGACGGTCAATCCCACTATTCGTTGGTAAAAGAGTAACCCAAGAGTTGACGGTGGGTGGTGATGATTAGCTGCCTTCCCTCTAGTCTTACAGTACTAAATTAGGGACGGCTAGCACAGATAGCCCTCGAGTAGCTTTGTGCAAAATTAAAAAAAAACAGACAGTATTATAAAAGTCATCAAGTAAACAGAATAACAAAGAATTATTTTAGTTGTTTGTCAGGTGTTACTTCAATCTTCACTAATTTAAACAATTGCAGAAAGAAAGTATTACGATTTTTTTTAACTGTGATGAAAAATAAATTTGTGTAATTACGTTTCTTTTTTCCAAATTTTATATTGTGGTTCAATGTATATATTTTTCAGAAAAAAACACTTAAAACAACTTTAATCCTCCAATATATATTAGAAATAATTCATTTCATAGGTTAATATTAGATAAATACGTGAGTAATTATATGTTTGTTTATTTAAGCGCAAACTTTCGCAAATCGAACCCCAAATTTTAGGTTATAATCCTTAAACAAAAGCTTACTACCAAGCCACCGGAAATATATATGCAAACACGCACTGTAATCCAAGGGTCGCAGTTTAGAATTCCCGTCAAACCAAACATGCTCGCCCTTTCAGCCATGGGGGGCGTTATAAAGTGACGCTCAAGCCCATTATTCGTTGGTAAAAGAGTAGCCCAACAGTTGGCGGCGGTGGGTGGTGATGACTAGTTGTCTTCCTTCTAGTTTCTACACTGCTAAATTAGGGATGGATAGCGCAGATAGCCCTGTGTAGCTTTGCGCGAAATTAAAAAAACAAACACACACGTGTAAAACTCAATTTTGTGTATGTTTAATTTCGTGGCAGAAATGGTAAATGTTACGTCAACTGTTTAGAAATAAGGTTTGTTCACATTACTAAACATTCATTAATAAGACGTGTTTAGGTGTACACAGTGTCAGGTATGTATGTATTTCCTTGTCTTTTCAAACGCACATTCCGTTCTCGCTGACTGGCACACACGAGTTTAACAAAACACGTACCTGACAAGTCATTATACTTCTAGTTTTCTGCAGCGTCATTTGTTTATGCCTGATGAGTGGTTTGCACTAATTACATGGTGTGTTGTGTAGTCTGACCCACGGTAGTTTATTTCTTTATTAATGCAACGTTTAGTGTATAATTTAGTCTGTCTCATAGCAACCTTATCCGTCAATCAAATAATACTCCGTTTGTGTTGTGCTCTGAACCTACTTTGTCTCATAGCAACATTATTGTCATTTTGACTGTTCCACGTATGTGTAAGTGATAGGGGTGTTGGTGGGCTTTTCAATGGATTTGGAAGAATTGTACAGTTAATTGAAAAGTATTCATTGTTCGGTCAAAAAATATTTTGCTCTCTTTTTCGTAAATGCATAAACAGCTTCATTGTTTAGTTTACCCTCGTATTCATCCTGTGTATTACTTCACAAAATTTATTTGTCATTGCATAACTTAACTCATTACAATGTATGCATAATATATATCATGTGCTTTTTAAAAATTTACCACTTTTAGTTGGTATTTGCTCAACGATTTTGCGCGTACTTTTTATGTAATTTCATTTAGATAAAGTAATAAATTAAAGGATTTTTTTTCTGGATAAATTACTTAAAATATTTATCAAAAATGATATTTTACAAAAATCTACAGTGTTGTAAGTGAATTACGACCTATACTTTCTCTCTTCAATGAAATGATTTACATTTTCTGTTCAATTTTTGTGTCAACAATATTTTCTTTTGTAGCGCAAAATTTCACAACAATATCTTTGCTATGAAACACTTTCGTCCTCCAAAACAGAAATGTTGATGGTTTTAATGTATTTTTGTGTAGCCTTGTTTCGTTTTCTTTTATCATATTTTCAAAGTTTAGTTTGTACTATTTTCTATGTTCTACTGACAGTCTTTGATTTTGTTTTTTCAATATTTCGATATAGCTTGTTACGCATTTCTGCTTTTTTATTAATATTACTTCAAGAAAGTATAAATAGGACGGAAGTTTATCGTTTAGTCATTTTCTTGTAAACAGGAGGGTAATTTATCGTTTAAACATTTTCTTGTAAACAGGAGGGTAGTTTATCGTTCAGACATTACCTAATCCCAGAAATAAGTCTTGTGATAATCGTGAAACAAGTAGAAAATGTATTAATAATAACAGAAAAGGGAGAGGAACACACTTACTTTTATTCCCGCCTATAATTTAAAGAAGAGATTAAATTATTGTTGTTTTGAATTAAGCACAAAGCTACACACTGGGCTATCTGTGCTCTGCCCACCACAGGTATCGAAACCCGGATTTTAACAAGTAAGTCCGCAGACATACCGCTGAGCCACTGGGGGGCCAGAGATTAAGTTAAACAAGAGAGACAATAAATCCAACTGTAAACTTATTAAAAGGTTTTATCAATACGTTCTCGTATATTGCATAAGTAAACAACCACCACCAACAACAAACAGATTTTGCTATAAATTCACCTTCTGGTGTATTTTGAGTCACTGAAACTAATTTTTATTTAAAGCTATATTTGTTTGTTTTTTTAATTTCGTACAAAGCTACTCGAGGGCTATCTGTGCTATCCGTCCCCAATTTAGCAGTGTAAGACAAGAGGGAAGGCAGCTAGTTATCACCACCCACCGCCAACTCTTGGGCTACTCTTTTACCAACGAATAGTGGGATTGACCGTCACATTATAACGCCCCCACGGCTGAAAGGGCGAGCATGTTTGGCGCGACAGCGATGCAAACCCGCGACTCTCAGATTACGAGTCGCACGCATTAATAAGCTTGGCCATGCCGGGCCTTGAAGCTATGAAAAAGAGTGATGCTTACAGTTTCTTTTAAACCACAAAAATCCCTTAAAATCTAGCTGGAATTACGTTAGGTATCGAGAATAATCAAACGTGCATTTCCTTCCGTTCAGAATTGTTATTAAAAATGAAAATTTCCAATTATAAATTTGTACTTTTAAAAAAAATGTATTTTCTGATTGATGAGCCTGGGCTTCTCTATAATAAAATATCACTTGTAGTCAAGGAAAGTTTTGTTTTTTTAACTATAAATAAAATGCTTTTAAATGTCGAGTTCTCTTTGTAAGCCTCTAGTAGTTCGACAAATGCAGATATATTTTATTTTTACAAGATATTTTATCACATGAAAACTGGTAGGGGCTTGTTTCCCTTCAACTTTTAGCTCTCTTAACTGAATTTGCTGTATTTTTTGCTTACGCACTGACAATATGAACATGCTGTATAAAAAACGACGGGCGAGGTCCCTCTTGGTGAACCAAATAACAAATGACAACGGTGCTGTCTCTGGTTATTTTTATGCTGTTTCCATGCGCGAAAACTTAAAATTTTAGTTTTCTTGACCCATCAATAACCAATAATATTTTGGTTGAGCACGTCTGGTATAAATACATCCAAACATTTGGATTCTAAATGATACGGGATATCCACACTTACTTGCATAGCTAAATTTGACAATTGAAAATTACTGCACTGAGTCAACACACGGTTTTCATTTAAGCACTTTAGGCCTCCGTTAACAGACACACTATACTACTGTATGTAAAGAAAAGTTTAAAAATTTACTACAAATCTGCATTAAGTTTTATTAAAGAAATGGTAATTCACACATTGAGTGACTAAGTGGAACAACAGCGCCTCTAGGAAGAGGTAATATTACCTCTCTTAAGCTTCACAGAAAATTGTACATATTATGAGTAAACTTAACACCGTTGTTAAACTAAATAGTTTTAGTAATTTGTATTTAAACTGTGAATTTATATTTGCACTTTATCAAGCATAATGTATATTCTTCTAGTCTGTTGACTTACACCGTAAAACCTGATTTCCATACATACACGTTTTACCACCACCACAACCCAAAAATATTTATATGGGCGCCGAAGAACAACAGAATTATAGTTTCTTTTTTGTGGAATATTGTAAGCTACTAATTCAGGTAAATCATGGAAGGGTTTTACTCTCAAACATTTTACCTTTAATATTAAGTTATGTTGCGTGTTCCTTCTTTCAACGTGATGCAAATATCCCAAAATATTGTCGAAACGTAACTGAAGGCAAGATGTCCGATAATACAAAGATTCAAAATCCTTTTTGTCAAGCACGTCTCCCAAACAATACATAAAATGTCTTCCTAAGTGCGTGTAAAAAGAAAAAGGCACACGAAACACAATTAAAGCGAAACGCCTAAATATAACTGACGAATGATCCATGTTTTTCTTTCTCAATAATAAACAATTTTTTATAACTTAAAACACCAGATGACGTTGTTATATCAATCTGATGAAGAAGAAACTAGTAAGAAAATTTGATAAAAGGTTACCTTTTCTTTCTTTCCTTTTAGGGTTCATCCGAAATAACCATAATCTAGAGGGTTTTGTTTTTTTTATCTTCATCATGTATATATTTTTCAAGATTCAACAGTAAACGCTGTGAACAAAATTTCGATTTTGTTCAAAACTGTCCAGGAAGACTTGTGGTCGCTAACATTGACTTTTTGTTTTTATTTTCTCTCAACACTAACCAGAACTAAATAGTTCCGAGTCTGTTCTCTGCTCAAAGGTTTATATCACATAGGTCAAACCGCTGGTTCGACAAGAACCTGCTTTCTAAACAAGGTTAGAAACATTTGGTGTACTACTGTAAAAAGCCCTAAATTACAGTCTTCGTTTCTACGTTACAATTATACATGGATATAAAGTTGCAAAATTCTCTTGTATTGTCACTATAAGTAGTTTAAAAAATCGAAAGACACGTTATTGTTTTGTTTTTAATATTGGGTTGCCCCATCGTTATGTGTGGCATGATATGTGTTTTTAAGACCTCCACGCTGCACTCAAACATGCAAACACGACAGCCTGCTTGCCCATTACGTTGGTTGTAGCTCAACCGGAAACTAGCCATTGATATAATTAACAAGTGAAGAGCCACTTTCTAATCTTTTTTTTTGTGTGTGTGATTAGCCACGACCTATAAATGCCACCTGTCCATTGTTTAAGCTGACCACTTACCTTGTTCAGAGAAGCAGGTATCCCGGCTAGTTCATAGGGTAGAATAAGGTCGAGCACGAAGCGAGCGTTCCGCCATTTCCTGCTGCGGCTATCGGCTGGCACAACCCACGTTCTCTTGGCACCGACCTAGCGTAATCAGGCTAAAAGCAATTGCGCATGTACCGAAAAAGAAAAAAAGAGAGAGAGAGAACGAGAGAAGACGACCACACCAGAGGCCCTAGAAGTTCAGGCAACATTTATTTGAGCTGGATTTGCACATTTAGGGGCTCTTGAGTATGTACCTAAATTCCTATATAATATTTTGATCAGAAGAATAATCGTCATGTATGAATCACTGTATACATTCTTAATGATACTTTATTTTCCGTTTTAAAATAGTCTTTGTAAGTTTCATATTCTGATATGATTTATATTTTAGTCGTGCCATCAACTGAATAATAAAAAGGCTTCAACAATAAAACAACTTTTATTTGTTTTGAATTTCACACAAAGCTACACGAGGGCTATCTGCGCCAGCTATCCCTAATTTTGCAGTAAAAGACTAGAAGGAAGGCAGCTAGTCATCACCACCCACCGCCAACTCTTGGGCTACATTTTTACCAACGAATAGTGGGATCAACTGTTACATTATAACGTCCCCACGGCTGAAAGGATGAGCATATTTGGTACGATGGGGATTCGAACCCGTGACCCTCAGATTACGAATCGAACGCCTTAACACATCTGGCCATGCCGGGCCGTGTAAAACAACGTAACTGAGGTATTTCGACTTTTTGCAATTAATTATATCGTCAAAGAATAAGATAGGTTTATTTGCAACGTGGTAATAAAGTTCCTATATTTAGTGCTGGATTGGCAAACTGTTTATTTTTTGCACCCAGATGAAATTTATAGTTTTACGTGTTGTTTGAAAATATCCGTTACGCTAGTACAGAGAAAAATGTAAAACGACTTCTACTAACATGCTTATAATTTTAGACTGGGGGAGAACTAGCAGTTAGCTTGCAGGGCTGCAGATCAGAAGGTATAATTTGCACTATCAGTGTTAAAAGCGTGACAGTCAATCCCATTATTTGATTGAAAGTTACGCAAAACCTCTTGGGGTAGCGGACGCTGTCGTGAGGCTGCTGTTTGTTGTTTGTTTAGAATTAAGCACAAAGCTACGCAAGGGGCTATCTGTGCTATGCCCACCACGAGTATTGAAACCCAGTGTGAGTCTGTGGACATACCGCTGTGCCGCTTGAGGGTGAGGCTGGTGTTACTTTGATCAGTAATTCAAATCTAGGGGCAATTATTCATAAAGCCCCATTCAAGTTGAAAATATCATAATCTGTGATTTTTTTTATCATGGATTAAATGACAACGGTAAATATTCATTTTATGAGACAAGCAGTAAAGACACAAAAAGTAAATGCATTATAGCAAAAATTATCACGTATTTTCATAAAATTCACAATAGAGGGAGTACATTTATTTGTTTATTTGTTTTAATGTCAAACCATAAGATATGTTATCTGCGCTCTTTTAATGATGGGGAAACGAGCCTAAAATTTTAGAGTTATGAATCCGTAAACTTACCACTGACCAACCGGAGTACTCATTCATGACTTCATAACTTACCACTCACTGACCAACCGGGGTACTCATTCATGACTCCATAACTTACCACTGATCAACCGGGGAACTCAGTCACGACTCCATAACTTACCACTGATCATCCAGGGAATTCAGTCACGACTCCATAGCTTACCACTGATCATCCAGGGAATTCAGTGATGACTCCATAGCTTACCACTGATCATCCAGGGAATTCAGTGATGACTCCGTTACTTACCCCTGACCAACCAGGAATCTCAGTGACCGAGCTCGCTAATCAGAAGTTTTAGCAAAACGAAGCACAATTATATAAGTTATGGCAGTTTTCCTCAGTTTTCTTCTACTATTGAGATGTTGTAATCAAATTCATGTTGTAAAATTTAGTCTTATTCGTAAAGCTAACTCGGACATTTCTTATGAACAACCAGATTTCTAAATGTAATTATTAGGCCTGAAATCCTTTAACCAAATCAATAATTACATTGTATAATACCTTACTGATAAAAACAACTACAACAAACAAACGTATTGTGTATATCTACTTCATCTTATCATAAATCTAACAATCTTGTAGAGTGAGCGGCTGAAATTTCTTGTGTGTTATTAGTTAGAACACTTTGTAATAACCATTTTTCGATGGACCATTCTGTGGTTGAAAATACTTATCGACTTTATTTTCATTAAATGATGGTATTGAAATATACAGATTGTATTCAAAGTTGTCATTTTTCCCTGTGTGAAAATTATAAAGCAAACAACAAAACAGTCAATACTGTTTGAGGGGACTACTAAGCTTTAAACATCTCATATTACACTAAACCTATAATGCTAAAAATGTGGATTTTTCAAAAGGATACTCTTTACAAAGACACCATGAAGAAATATTATGTCACAGTTTTAGAACGACCCCTTTTAAAGTCACTGCCAAAAAGCTTACTACTGGACTTATAGTGAAACAGGAATGGTGGACTTGATAGTGATTTTGTTCCAAGGATCACATTAAGACGTTTTATTTCGCTCTACAAGCAAATACGAAATCTCAAATAAATAGGTGTTCAGTTTTTATCGCAATTTGATTAAATTTGAGTAAAAAAAGAAAATTCGAAGTGCAAGCTTCAGTTCGAAATAATAATTTGTATCCATATTTTAAAGTTGAAAATAACATTTATGTGTTTATCTCAGGGGCGATAAACAACAAGATGAAGTAGATATACGCAATACGTTTGTTTGTTGTTGTTGTTGTTATCAGTAAGGTATTATACAATGTAATTATTGATTTTTTGCAATACTAAAATATAGAAATAATTATATGGGGGGGATAAACTTTTATATCTGTATGCATATTTTATACACAAAAATATGTTATTGAGATGAATTTATGTATGTAAGAAGTATTGCCACATGTGTATTATAATCGGTTATCAATCCATATTCTTTTATAACGAAAAAGCTCACCAATTGATATACGTCATAGGTAGTACTCTTGAAAATGACGAAACTTCTCTCCTGTGTTGTGTTTCTGAAAGAGTTGCCGCCTAGTGCTATGCTTTTCATAATGGTTAAACTTTTATCATCTGGTGAATTTCATGGCAATTTCCACCTAGTTCTCTTCAAAATAACTAAATTTCTGTCCTGCGGATGTCTTTCTGTAATAATTCCCGTAGAGTATTCTTTTTTTTCTTTGTGAGTTTTTCCAACAGTTCTTGCTTAACGCTCTTCATATGTTTAAAACTTTTCTCTTGTGTCATTTTTCTGTTGTAGTTTCCGTTCAGTGCTTTTCAAAACGTTTAACAATTTCCCCTTTGGTGTGTTTCTGTAACAATTTCTTAGGGATTATTATTTTATTAGTATAAATTCTGTAGGTTTCACCAAGTTAAATATATCAATAACTTGTTGACGCTAGTATAACATATATTTAAAGTAATTAATATTAATTTTTATTGAGCGCACAAAGAGCAGTCTGATCAGAAACACTCAAGTTCAAGTATATGCGTGTGATTTTTATAAATTATGAGTAAGAAAAAAAAGAAAATGAGCCACACGTGTCCATTTCGTCATCCTGTGCCCTGCTGATACTTAAAAGATTATATAAAGAGGTTTCGCGACGGTGAAGGACTTATTTTCATATTATAGTTTGTTTTTTCTTAATTTCACGCAAAGCTGCACGAAGGCTATATGCGCTTACAGTTTTTTTAAAGAATAAGTATCATGTTGTATTAAACTGAAGTGATTTTCATTTGAAAATTTCTTTCATTTTACATAATTACTTAAGTTAGAGACGTTTTCGTGTACAACACTGTGGGATCAGCTTCTTCGGTTAGACACAGGCGATGGATTTTGCGGGTCACGAGATTGTCAACATCGCCTAGGACTAACATAATAAGAAAATTGCGAATAAATTGCCGCTTTAAAATTGTAGTGATTTTTCTAAAAACACATTTAAGATTTGATGTTTATTAGTATAATAATATTCGTAATAAATGTAAGCACGTTTAATAGTTTTTCTTTTGATTCACTCGTGAACAATTGTAAAGGAGAGAAGGTGTCTGTGAAACGTTGTCAATCAAACCTTTATATTGTCTTTACGTTGCAGTTGAAATCAAGACGGAAGTGGATGCCTTAACTACTTAAAGCGTCATCTAGTGAATTGCTTTAAAATTAATCTTAGTCGCTTTAAACTATTGGTGTAACATGCTGAAGAAAATAATTCACGTTAGTATAAACTGAATTTAAACATCTATAATAAAAATACAATACATACATCCTTACAAAGTTTTTGAAATACTTATGTTCATCTAATATTTTGTTAACATTTGGAACATCTAATTTAATGGAGCTGAAATTGTTTAATTGCCGAAAACAAAGATTGAAATGTATTAAAGAAGTTTTAGAGATTATGAAAAAATTCTGAGATTTATGGGACGAAGAATATTTTTAATCATTACATGAAATCACTTTGCATTTAGATTAGTAATGAAACAAACTCGATATTTTCACAAACAAATTTTTAGTAAAAATATTTCATTGCAAAATATGTTTTTGGTATACAAAAAATTGTAATATTTGTTAAAATTCTATCAAATTTTGTGAAGAAACGCATGTAGCATGTGTGTATTTTTCTTATAGCAAAGCCACACCGAGCTATCTGCTGTATCCATTGAGAGGAATTTAACCGCTGATTTTAACATTTTATATCCGCAGCCTTACCGCTGCTTGCATCAGGGGACCACATGCTGTATCAAAAGTTATAATGCAAATACTTAACATGTGTAAATGTGTATGCGAACTCGAGTATATTATACCGAGCCCATAAAATAGAGCAACTTAGCTGTACACGATAAGCGCGATAACTAACACAGATCCATTTGTTTCACGAACAAACATTGACAGCTCCAACTTACTATCTCGAATAAAATAAAGCTTACACATTTCACAGATATCTCGTATTTATAATGTAGCTTGAGATGAACAAGACCGTTTTACTTTACACTGTTATAACTTTCTAGATTTTCTAGGCATATTTTACAAGTTAGGAGGTCATCCTTTCTTGTAGTTAATATTGTATAACCATGCCATATCAACTCCATGAAATTCATTCTTATCAGCAGTAACATCATACCGACTTTTCATTTATCAGTAGCTAATTTAAGTTTGGTTTTTGTTTCGGTAAAATCATATATGCTGTCAATGATATTGTTTTCTCTCCTCTTTTCTGGGTGATTTCTCTGAACAAGAGCATGAAATGACTCTTTCACTACTTTTTTGAACGTCGATGATGATAGTTTATTACTTTGATTTTTAAAAGAGACCCCAAAACTCGAGCGCTTTGAATAGAACACTATTCTTCTTCAGGAAACATAAAGGGTTACGTTTAATGAGTGTATCGAAAAAATGTAGGCACATATGCAGACGTCACGTAAACCGGATGTTTAATATGTGTTGGCCTCGAAACCTAGCCAATTCTAACCTAGAGTTGTTTGTGTCGGGTTTAATTTGTGCCAAACATGTGTGTAAAGTATATAAAAGACTTGAGTGGAATAATAATTGTAAGAATTGTTAACTAATTTATATAAAGATAAACTAAAACAAACAGTGGAAATAAAATAACGGGAAAAGATAGTGGGAAACAGAGAAAATAATAATGTGGCGCAATATATTAAATCATACGAATATAGAGAAATTTAAGCAAGAATCATACCAACAATGTAAAGTAAGCTTAATTATGAATTTAGTTTCTTGACAATCTGTTCAGAGCTTGCGAATGTCAAGAATCCCAGGATCGAAATTAATGACTTTTGGTGTTACAGTAGCCCCACCTTACGGCAGGACAATGCTATGGAAAAGCAAACAAGAGGAAAGAGTCATTAAGTGTTATTTCAGTTGTGAACACATAGCAGTCAGTGATTTAAATAGCTAATAACATGAACCACGTTAGTAGTTCGTAATATGAATAGCCCAAGAATTTTAGAAAATATCTGAAACACATGAGCAAAACCCATCTTAAATAGTAAACTTGTTCCTCAAATAACACTCAAGACCTACCTTCTCAGTGGCTGCTAAAATATTGATAATAGCAAAAAATTGATTTTCCGACTGTTAGACAAAATTACCCATTTGTTCTTCATATTATCCATATTACCTGATAATACAGAAAAACACTGCTGTGAATATTGTATCCAAACCTGTGTAAGCCTACTAAAAAAAGTCCTGCACAAATCATAGGACTGCTTTTATGTTAATCTTTGAAAGCAGAGGAGAGATGTTATTAGTATTTCATTGCTACTGACCAATTTTACTTCAAAATCATTCAAATACTGAAGACTAAAGCAAAATCGGCTGGGTTTATTATGTCAAAAATCTATGTTCAGCTACTGAAAATACTCCTGCGAAGGTTGTTGGGCTCGTTTTAAGTTGATTGTTTAAGTATAGATTTTCAGACTCTAAAATTTTCTAAATATTTTTTACACTGTCAAAATAAGTTCTTCGAAGTCATTGAAATATCGCAGAAATGTAGAAGCGATTTAACCACCATTATACTCATCGGAAATGCTCAATTTTAAACTTGTTGAAAATGCTTGTTTTATTAGGGTAAACAATGTGTATATTTATTATATACAGTGTCTTCTGCTTTATTATTGTTATTGATTATAAATTTACAAGCAGCCAGAGAAAAAATGGCTAAGAATATTTTACTTAAACCTAGACGATGGTTATGAACGCACTATCGAGTATGCTATATGGCGGTTTTAAAATTAATTCAAGAAGCTTCGCTTTTTCGCCTTGAAGAATCTCTCCAAGCCCTTCACTTTCTGCCATTGAAAAGAAACAGGCGTTTCACTAATGCGCATGAATTCTTAAATAATCTGTGCAACTCATAACGCATTAATTAGAAAATGCCACATTGTTGATTTATTATTTCTCGAATTCGCTATTGTATTTTGTCTCCACGAAGTTTTTTGTGGCTGTTTCAACGAGTTTTCTATCAGTAGTAGATTTCTCTACGTTAGTAAAACGTGTTTTTTCTTCTGATTGTTCGTAATTCATTGAAATTGTGATTACATATTTTAGTACTATTATTCACAATTTTGTTTCACAAGGCTACAGAAAAATTGGCTGGAAGTTATGTACCAAATTCCCAGATAGATATACTGTATGTAAAGCTGCGAACATTCATAACTTATTTAAAAAGTTAATTATTTTTCTTTGAATATTGGTTTACATGGCTATAAATGTACTCTGTACTCAATGCTTGTTTAAACACGAAACTACGGTCCGGCATGGCCAGGTGGGTTAAGGCGTCCGACTCGTAATCTGAGGGTCGCGGGTTCGAACCCCCGTCACACCAAACATGCTCGCCCTTTCAGCCGTAGGGGCGTTATAAAGCGACGGTCAATCCCACTATTTGTTTATAAGAGAATAGTCCAAGAGTTAACGGTGGATGGTGATGACTAGCTGCCTTCCCTCTAGTCTTACACTGCTAAATTATGGACGGCTAGCGCAGATAGCCCTTGTGTAGCTTTGCGTAAAATTCAAAAAGCAAACAAACACGAAACCTTAGGCACAAAACCACCTGGTTCATTAAATAATGGTTAGGCGGAAAACAAAAACCCATGCAACAGTAAACTTGGATAACATGTAACATTCAACTTGGTCCTTAAAATGTTTTCTCCCTAAAAGGACTTAAACAAAAGATAATTAACAGTTGTTAGTTTAAAAAGGGAAATATGCCAAAAATTACAGAAACATGCTGAATCAAAATGAAAAATATTACATTTTCAAGCTTATAACTAGGAAATATAGAAAAGTAAACAAACTAGGCTGAAAATAGTATTTATACTATTTTCTCGAGGTAATCCCTTTTTTTAATCCATGTTTACAGTACTTGCCATATTTAGCTCTACTAATGATAATGATGATATTTTAATGTTTGACCTCATGTCAAAGTTTGTCACAGCATAGCGCTTCAGTAGATAAGGAAGGTGACTTCGAATTGAAACTAGATAATAGAGCACTCACGTACATTTTCAAGTGGAGTTTCTTTGTCACATTGTGAATGGAAATGTATATATGCAAAAAAGGCTCGTTTAATTGAGATTTTTTGTTTTTTTACATAGAGGAGTTTGATGGAAGAAAATAGGGGTTGTTATAAATTGAGTTCAGTCAAACTGAATTAATGTTGCAAGTGGTGTACCTCAAAACTTAATCTTAGAACTAATGTTGCAAGTGGTGTACCTCAGGACTTAATCTTAGAACTAATGTTGCAAGTGGTGTACCTCAGGACTTAATCTTAGAACCATTGCTCTTTTTTATTTACGTGAATAACATAGATAAAGAAATGGTCAGTAAATTATTTAAATCTGATGATGATAAAACTCTTTGATGTTACTGGTTGTGAATAAGATAGTCCTGCTGCATTACAAAAGTGTTTAGATCAGTTAATGAGTTGGACAAATATAATGACAGCTTGGTTTTTGCAAGATATTGCATATGGGTTGCAATAATTTGAATTATATGTATACTTTGGATGTGAGTAACCTTAACAGTGTCACAAAAAATGGTCCTGGTGTAATGGTTAATCAGTTTCTTAAATTATTTAAGCAGTATGTCATCGCTAATGGTATGGCAAAAGGGATTTTAGGTTATATCTACAAAATTATAGAATACAAGTCTAAGGAGGCTATAATTTCATTGTATAGATCAATGGTTTGACCACACTTGGAATATTGTGTTTCTTGAGCTTTTTACCTTAAGAAAAACATTGAATTGTTGGAAAGAATTCACAGAAGGGTTACTAAAATGGTACCTTGGATGAAAGTGTTGTCATATCAGGAGAGATTAAGATCCTTTGATTTTTTATCGAAAAAGAAGAGTTAGAGGCGATTTAATTGAAGTGTTTAAGATTGTAAAAGGAATTGAAAATGCTGATGCATCAACATTTGTTATAGTTAACAATGAGAATTATAGAACTAGAAGACACAAATGTAGATTTAGGCAATGTAGAAGCCTTTTTCAGCTAAGACAATCTTAATTTTCAAAGAGGGTAATTTAAATTAGGCTCAAATGTTGTAGAGGCAGTGAGTTTAAAAGGAAGCTAGATAGATATAAGAATGATAAGGGCTGACTTTAAAGTTTTTAAAATATATTTATTTAATAGTTTTTAGTTTTCCTTAGAAGATGAGACAGCCGAAATGAACTAGCAGGCTTCCTCCGTCGCTTAAAATTGTGTTATGATTGATCAATTGTCATCCAACATTTTTATTGCTAATTATGGAAGAAGCTTTCTCCAGCAGTTTTATCTTTGGAGATTTAAAAATCTCTATTAATACCCTATAATTTCCCAAGACCTCTGATGTTTAATCTCTGGCTGATACAGAGCACATGGAGAAAGATAAATTGCTTGATGATTGATCTGAAATGCAGGCTTCTGTTAAAGCCAAAAATTGGTTGGTCTCAAGGTCTCCTTGGACTGCTCAATTGCCATTCACCAATGACAATCCGTAAAACACAGAAAGAATTGCCAGTTATGGTCCAATAGTACTCATAATGTAAAACAAATCAGGGAAGTCTAGCTTTCTAGCATCACAGCTACTCCAACCAATGCTAATTTTGGAGGCATTAATACCTATGGTGAAGGCTGAGCCAGAAACATCTAAACCGTGACTGGAAAACTCCGGGACTTCTTTACAGAAAAAAAAATAGGAGCACTATCTGCTTCATCTTTAACAGAATCATCACATATCTCACCCCAAGCGGACTTTTCTGGAACTATGTTCAATAAGAAACTATAATTCCACCTTCAACACGAAAATTCTAACCAAAGCTGCTTACCTCACTGAAACTTTTAACAACAGCTCTCATACATATCTTATCTTCTTGAGTATTACAGAGATTTCAATCTCACAACGCCACTGTCATTTCCAAACATCGAGATGGACCAAAGAAAGCAGTTTATAAGTAAAATGAAGGAAGAGGACAGAAAAGTTGAAAAGGAGGAACAACGATCCAGGAAAAGCTACAGAAAACAACTAAGTTACTGCCCTGGGAGGTCTACTAATTTATCTTTAGTTTCTAATCGTAATTGCATTTAATTTAGTCAATGGTGATATTGTAATTACCATTAGTTATCTTTTTTGCACAGGAATGTTTGTTATATGATATTATTCTCTTTAATAGCTCATCAAATGTTTATTGGATGACATTAATTTTGTTACTGATTATAATTTCTTTAATAATTGTTATCTTCGTTTCATAAAATTGTCGATTTTCTCAGTAAATAGTCAATTCTCATTTCAGTCATTTAAGCTTTTGTTGTGCAAGTAAAGTGTTTATTATATAAATTTATTTTTCGTATTTAATAAAAATAAGTCATTTATGTATTCTACACCTATTTAAAATTACACAGTGAGTATATAAAACATTACCTTTTACCTCCATGGTTGAAGAGAACAACTTTTCGTATTATAATTACAAAGTAAAATTATGTAAATTTGTATATGGAATATAATATCAGTATAATAATAACATAAAAGTGCCAGTCATAACAAAAATATAGTGTAACAATACGTAAAATGTCTAAATTTACTTAAAAGTTACGTTTAAGATCTTTTGTAATTTTCTTTTTATATTAGTGTTAAAATACACAAGGGCTAGCGGCACTAGCCATACCAAATTCCAATCTGAAATAATAGAAAAAGACAGCTGGTTAAGAACACCTGCTTACAAATGTCTCATTATACAGTGACAGCCACTACTCTTACAGAACCCCCATAACCACAAAGACAAATGCAAAGGACTGGTAACTATAGCTATCTTGCTCTCTATGTAGCTATCCATTGTTGCGACTAATTTCTCTTAGGTATCAGATGCACTTTGTAGTTGGAAATATTGTGGCAGAACACATTATGAAAAGAAAGCTAGTGGTGTCCTCCATTAGCAAGTTAGGCGATATATTGAGGACATCTCTTATTTTTCTAGTGAAATGATCCAATAGTGATGTGGATAATACACTTGCACTAAGAGATCTAACACTTTGGAATCTTGCATAAAACATGTTCTTTTAGTGTGGTGCAAGTTTCAAGTACCAATGTTGTGGTGACCAGATGCTAACCATTGTCATGGTTATCAACCTACACGAGTATAGAAGTATAGTTATTAATTTATAACTGATATATATATATATATATATCAATAATAATGATCTGCTTGCAAGAACTAATCATATCAGCGAAGAATACCATATAAGGAAATAATAATGATATTTGAGGGATTGAATGATGATACCACAACCATCAACGTTATTTCTATCCACATTCTACTTCTACAACAGTTTAACATATCGCCCTCCTCTGTTAAAATGGGTTGAACCTGATTCCAGGTTCGATCTCCAGATGAATGTTCAGACGAATTGTTTTGTATATTACTGCAAATGGAATGTATCTCAATATGTATGTAGCACAAAGTAGTTCTGTGAAAAGTTATTACAGCTACCTAGTCACTAATACAACATTACTTTACACATCTGATTCAGCCTCAAAGCAGGTGTCCTATAGATAAACCAAGTCGGAATTTAGAGATAACACACACTTCACCTTTACATAATTTGCTGGTGCAGGCTATAGTCGTGGTTTTGCCAAGCCCTGATTTCTGACTGTAATATGCCTAAGAACAAAAGAGATAACAATCATAAGAAGAAATTGAATAAGCTACATATTAAAAAAACATTAAAGATATTTAATACTTGATAGTGACATCCTCATTTTGTGGGAACGCTTCATAACAACTTTTATGGTATTTATTTTAAAATAATGTTTCTACAGTTTTAATATAGTTCAGACTAATGATATTTCTTAACAGATTCGTTTTCGGACGATTTGGTACATGCAAGCTGTTCTCTTATTTCTATGGTTGGAGAGATAAACAAGGTACTAATGTATCTTAACAAGGTACCGATATAAAGTTTAAGGCATATGTTTCAAATCTTGAAGAGTTTATTGATGTCAGTAGTATAAATCATCTCACTCGCGCTTGTGTTGTTTTTGTGCAAGATATCTTATACTATTTTTAGGATGCCAAAGAGACAACTGCTATTTTTGAAGCTACTGATATGTATGAGAGACCAAAGAAGAACTAGTGAACCAGTAAGCTACTCTCATTTTTCCTAGAATGGGTCAAGCAGCCACAGTATCAATGGGAGTAGTGTACGTTAGTAGTTCTAAGATCTTAAATGTGAAGGTAAATACCAATGTGTAATGAAATGTCACACACATTATATCTGTCATATCCAGAGCCAAAATGGCCTTTTGACCAACACTAGGATTCATCAGGCTAACTAGAATACAACAGATACAATAAAGGTTGAGATACAACTTATATTATCAAATTACACGAACAACAACTATTATGGTGTGAACTAGATTACATTTGTGGAGTGTAATTGTTTTTATCAGTTATACATAAGTCACTTACTAATCAGAATTAGAGTGAGGATGAATAACACAACGTTATTTTATGGATGATGTTTTACTCTGTCCAAGAGTTGAGTTTAAGAAATTATGCCTTTGGTTTGGAAGAAAGTCTACTTTCTTCTAATGACGCTATGAGACATTTATATTCAACTTAAAATGATTAGTTAAATATTTAAATCTTATTTTGTAGTTTAATTCTTTATGAACAATCTGAAACATTTTAAACTTTACGTTGTACTTTATGATGTCAAATGAAACAGTAACGTATGTTCTCACTAAGCATGGAATGTTAACTATTAGTACATGTTTTTGATGTGTATTTATCCTGGGTTGTCCTACAGTTTCTCTTTGACAGGATTGTCTGATATGGAACTGGTGCTTTCACTACATTGGAGTCTGAGAAATCTACACCAAAATGAGTTTTGGCCTGAGACTCTGGAGCTGTTTAGCTGTAAAAGGCAGACCTCACTTCGTCACAGGGTCCTTCTGGATTCTTAAGCACCCTATGATCACCACTTACCTCTGCAACTGGGTTGTTGCTTTGCGGGACATTAGTTACTGTTAGAGACGTTTATGTAATATTATGAAGTCAACGTCATACTCTTTTCTCTTTAGATACTTTCTAAAGTTCATCAACATGCAGAGAAGATTACTAGATAGGACTTCCGAAGATACAGAAGTCCATTGAAAATGTCTGAAATGGTATAATACGAAATCTTGTTTACACTTGCATTTTGCAAAGGGTCTGATATGTTTAGTTGGATACGTAGTTAGATGCTTTGTCTTAATACATTATTAGAATTATTTGACTCATACATTATAAGGATCCAATACACACAAAAATAGCATTTTGCCATGGTGTAGTTGTACCAGCGTAATGTTAGATAATGGTGTCAGTCTGATGGTAAACTGTGTTTGCCTTGGACTTTTTCTCAACTTTCATAAAATTTTAACTTATCATTATGGACGCAACGTTCAACCATCATAAGTCCTGTGGAAAAAAAATGTTGAAAGATACAATCTATTATTTGTGAAATGATGTAACACTGGTAAGAGAAGAATAAATTGCCTGAACCTTTGCAGACATGTTTTACACAACGTAACAACATGTATTTTGTACATGCTAAATACCGTAAATATTGCTTTGGACAGTTTGTTTTATTTGACTATATGCTTTTGTAGATGTTTGTAAACAAGACTCATGTGCCGTTTTATAGATTAAAATTTGTACAAATTTTCTTTTTCATTTTCACATGAGATTCCTATTTTAGAACTTCGTTTAAGTTACATTTGTTTTTATTGCCTTGTCATTGCACGCCTGTTTTACCCAGGGAGGGTTGTGTATAATACGGTACAACATGCAAGGAAGTCGAGAGCGAGTGTTCTTAAAGGATTATTCAGATCAGTGTTTTTCAAAATAGGAGCAGAGATATTTGGGGGAAGGGCGAGAGAAATGTGAGGAAACTTTTAGTTCTTTTCAGGATTTTTAAAGCTAAGTTTATCGTTGTTATCATTGGCTATTTATATATTATGGTTTAACTTAGTTGAAAGTTTTCTTTTTCGGAATGTTACGAAAAAGCAAAATGTATTACAGGAAAGAAAAGGAGATGCGACCTAAAACGTTTGAAAAACACTAGTTTAAGTGGCATCTGGAGGCTACAACCTTCTTTATGCTCGAATGGGAAAGGAAACACATGACTAATACCAGCCGCTCTGTGTAAATTTCACGTTATCTCCGAGGTAAGGAATGTTGAATTTAAACAGTTTGATTTGTTTGTTTGGAATTAAGTACAAAGCTACACGATGAACTATCTATACTTTGTCCACTAAGGGTGTTGAAATCCGGTTTCTAGCAGTGTGAGTCCGCAGACATGCCGCTGTGCTACTTGGGGACAAACAGTTTAGTAGGTGAATTCATCCTGATTTGTTGAAAGTATAACATCCACTATTAGTAGAACCAATCGTTTCGTGTTTAATAGCAACAACTGTATACACACTTTATTTGTGATTTAAGTAAAGATTGTTCATTTTGCGCATTACTTTCTATTCAGTTTTTTTTTTCTATACTCAATTATTCAGATATTCAGCACTAATTTACGATATATACTTTTCAGCGGGCCTATCTTATTGCCCTGTAGTTAATTTAGTTCGACCAGAGCATAAGCAATGCTTGTGTAGTGTTTTTTACATCTGTTAAAATCAGTGCCTTTTTTCACCCCGATATTGTTAAAAACTGCAGATATATTTGTTGTAAACTTTGGTCTCCTGTTAGATTATAAGCAACTTCACGAACTTATTAGGATAAAATCCAGAGCTCCATTCCTCCTAGTGGACAGAGCAGAAAAAGCCAACTGCTTTGCGCTAGAACAAAACAAACAAACAATTAGAAACGTTAAAATTTAGTGCCTATCGTTTTTATAACCGCAATATAAAACAACTTAGTAACAGGATGCTGCATAATACAACCCTTAATTGCGCTATTTCCACTGTCAGATAACAAGGGTCAGAGCCTTTAACGTGCCATAAACATGATCAAAAGTGAAGTGCTTAGCTAAACAAATTACTATTATGGTAATGAAAAAACCTCTGTATTCTAGTAGAATAAGCAGATAGTATATTTATTGAGAATACATTTAGGCATTCACACACAGATATGAGGGTAAAGTAAAAAATGCAAAACAATTACAATAAGCATGTAATATTTAGAAAGTAATGCTTTAGTCACATTGACGATGTCACGTCTAAAGTAATTTAAAAAAAACAAAACAAGACGAAAATATGTACATACATAATATCTGTGTATGTACGTAATTCAAACAGGTGTTTCAATTTGCTCATCTGAATCTTTTTCTTTCATCTCGCGGTAGACGAGAATGGCCGTGATATATATGCCGGGTTCAAGATGAAAGAGTGGAGAAGGGCGGAGTATTTGTCTTATAATCAGGATTAATGTTTGTTTTTTAATCTCAAGTCGTTTTATTATGTATCCTGCGCAGATTTATAATTTCAGACCTGAAAGCTCCTTTTAAAAATTAATTATTAATTAGTTTGTTGCGGATTAATTATATAAAGTAATATAGCCATCATGTCTATTCCAAAAATTGGTAGGTTACTGAGTCATATGACATGGATATGACTTTGTTAGCAATATTATAGACACTATTTTTAATTACCAGTAATGTATAGTAATACTAGGTGAATTCTGGTGTTAATAGAGGTACCAATTGTTTTATTATTTTTTTTACATGACTTTATACAACACCAGGAAAATAGGTGTAGTAACGTTAACTTTGTTATTCAGACTCGGTGCAGTAAAATTTGTATGAAATCAGTAAAGTAAATGTACTAAACTGAAATTTTTAGTAAGTGAAGGAATATAAATTGTTATTTCTGTTATCACTATAATTTATATGCCTAGGTTTACTTCATATTTCGTTAGTGTGGATTTTTGTAACTTAAAATGTTATTTGATTTCGCACTTAAAAGAATCAAGCACGTGATGAAGCATTGTGTAATGTTATTGTTAATATATTTAAAACCTAATATTGTCGTGGAATTGATTATTATTTTGATTTATGTTTTCCTTATTTTAGAGTTTGTTTCCGTTTTACATGTAAATTTATCAAGGAATACTAAATAAATTCTCTTAACCAAATTATCCAGAATTAATTAATTAATTTCTATGGATAACTATATGGTACTTATATTGTGGAGTGTGTTCAGAATAATATTGTTTTAAAAGGAAAAAAAAAAAGATTAATAATTGTTATTGACCAGCAGAACCAAACATTAGCACTTGGTGTAGCAGATATAGTGCAGTTAAAACACTAGTCTTCTCCACTTTCTCTCATAAGTTCTTTTAGACTCTTATATATTTCTCGTATGTCTTTGTTGAGCAGACAGGAAATTATTCAAGACATCTTTTGGCTGATTCTATCACAAGTACCTTGTTGTGTTATAGCAGGAATTATTTCTGAAGGAAGTTTATTTTTATTGAAAAATCTCTTTCAGTAAATTCAGGCATCTACTGACTAACTTCATTGTAATTAGCTACTAATCTTGAATAAAAAAATAAGTATAATTTAACGTTTTTAGGTAAAAGTGGAGAGGATGTTTATGTGATTGCTAAGTATGACTACCAAGCCCAGGCTAGTCAAGAACTGGACATCCGAAAAAATGAGAGACTTCTTTTATTGGATGATACCAAACACTGGTGGAAAGTTTCAAATTCTAAAAGCCAGTCTGGGTTTGTACCATCAAATTTTGTTAAGCGAGAAAAACCATCAATATTTGATAGTTTTCGTAGAAAAGTAAAAAAGAAAAGTGAATCAAAAATGTCGCCAACAGCTTCACCAGTTACCACTAAAGACGTTAACATCAGTGCCTCTTCCCAGAACAGTACTTCTCCTAAGAACAAAGCCTTGGTAACCTCCACAGCATTAGCAAAATACAATTATACAGCTCAACAATCAGATGAAATATCCTTGGTAAAAGGCACAAGAGTGGTTGTTATGGAAAAATCTAGTGATGGTTGGTGGAAAGGTGAATATGAAGGCTGTATAGGGTGGTTTCCCTCAAATTATGTACTTGAGGAAGTTGATGACCTAAATGATGTTAGCCACAATTATACTCCTGCTGGCTCAGCTACAGGAACTTTAAAGGACACTGAGTGTTTGGATGTTGTTTTAGCTATGTATTCATATTCTGCACAGAATGAAGAAGAAATGTCCTTTCATAAAGGAGAACATCTTGAGATAATTGATCGACCAGCTAATGATCCAGGTTGGTGGAGAGCTCGTAACCAAGCTGGAGAAGTCGGTTTGGTTCCGAAGAACTATGTCAAAGTAATTACAATGAGGCAAGGTAGTGGAACTTTGGAATCTACAGGTTCTTCCTCTTCCACTGGCAGAGCAATTGGTGGTTCGGCAGCTGTAGGTTTAGATTTAAGTCGTGTGCAAACTGAAATATCCAACATGAGTGTTACATCCGCAGAAGGATCACCAGTAGTACAGGCCAAAAACAGGGGTCCTCTTCCAGTTCCTGTTTTAAGACAGGATCTTTTAGCTAAATCTTGGTATATAGGAAATGTTACAAGGAGTCAGTGCGATCAAATGCTTAGTGAATATGGTCAAGATGGAGATTTTCTAATCAGGGACAGTGAAACAAATGTAAGTTTTTTCTTTATATACTGCAGGTTTTACATATATTAATCTGAATATCTACTGTATATCTTTTTCCTTTTTTGATTTTTTTGAGGTACTTTGTTGTGAGAACTTAATTTTTCTGAAATTATGAATACTGAGATCAAGTGGTATTTAAACCTACCACTCTGTTAGCTCTTTGAAAAACAGACTAATAAACAGTTATAGTTTAAAAATTAGGATAAGTTTAAAAAAATTGTACATTTTTAGTGGGAGAAAGCAGTTATTTCTTACAGATTATTATTATTATTATTACCAGATTTTGACTAAAAAAAGTTTAAATATGTTCGTTAAATCTAGAATTAACATACTTAATTTCCAGCTCTACTATTCAGTAGTTACTGGAGTTGTGGGTATTGTTTTACCTTGAAATGTCATGAAGTTCCTACATGTATTTATCAGAATAATAGTCTTGTGGATTGTTGTATTTTGAATTGTAGGCATTGGTATTTTGTGTGGTTATTTGCAAATTGTACACGGGAAAATGAGATTATTTTAGGTAATAAATCACGTGATTTTTACATATTAAATTCTTTTTTTATTCACTGAAAATATACTTATATAAATAATGCTTTGATTTTATTTTGTCTCAAAACAGATTGGAGACTTTTCAGTGTCATTAAAAGCACCAAACAGGAACAAACATTTCAGAGTACATGTAGATGAAGGAATCTTTTGTATTGGCCAACGAACTTTTTCTTCTCTCGATGATCTTGTAGAACATTATAAAAGAGCTCCAATATATACCAGCCCTCGTGGAGACAAAATGTTTTTGATCAAACCTCTTAAGAAACCCTAAGAAATATCTGTTGTATGTATTAATATAGCAGGTGGTGTTGTAATCACTCTGAACAGCTGTGTGATTAAAGAACTGTCACTTCCAAGCCATGTGAAATTTCCAGTGAATGGAAATCATGCAGGCAATTCTTATTGCTTTATAATTTTTCTTCTGTTCAGCTCATAAGTTTGATACCCAAAAATATATGGTATGTTTAACTTGTAAAAGAGAGATTCTGGGAGGTGTGTTTTCTGCCATCTTATTCTTTGTAACACTCTAAACTTATGAAGCAAAAGAAATTATAGTTCTTGTTTGTCAAAGTCAAAACAATGCTAATGTTGCATTAGATTTATTTGTCTCTTGTTACAACTTTTTTTCTTTATGAACAGCAGGATTTAAAACTATTTGTTACTTTATATTCTTAGTACAGATAGTTACATTTCAACATAATTTGGAGAAAATCTGAAATTAGTTAAGTCTGCTTATAATATCCATAACTTGTGTTTGAATTTAAGTATTATCATGTTATTTAAAATTTAGGTCTTGTACACTTTACAAAACTGCTTTATATTACAAAATGACTTTAGAAAGCTAGTGTTTGATTATTTATTTTTATACTTTTAATGTTTTTGGCCACTTTTTTAAAAAAAATAACCCTAAGTAAAATGCACAGTTAGTTAATTTGTAACTGGTCTGTAATAGCTGGTTACAGAAAAGGCTTCTCTTCTTAGATTTACAAAGCCAGCATTTCTTTGGTTTTGTAAAGTTTGCAGGCAATAGCTGGTTTTATAAAGTTAACATAGGTTCTATATGTAGTTTGCAGTCTTTCATTACTTTATATAATTTGTAAGTGTGTGTTAAAATATTAGCCTTTTGTGCCTGGTTTATCAAAACTAGCCTTACACTCAGCACTAAAACCCTTATTGGCTTACTTCAGAAAGCTAGCAATAATGGCCTGTTTCATAAGCTTCCATGTCATCTTAAAAATGTAAATATAACAAGCTATTTAAACATTTTACATTAATTTGTTAATATGATTTGTACAATATGTGTAAGAAATAAAAGATCAAATTAAGTGTTGTCACATACAACTGAAACATTTGAATGATGTATACAGTCTTGGAGTAAGTATATTTTCAGTTTTCGATGTACTGCTGAAGCAGAGACCGTTTTTATTAATGATAAATATGGATTTGTGTCATTTGTAATGTTCAAAATTAGGATATTTTGGCAAGACTTCAATGTCTGTAACCCCATATCGCTTGCTGGTTATTTGGGTTGTATATTTTCATAGTATGTCTGCATACTATATCCAAAGTTGTTTGTATGCTGCAGAAATACTTATGGGCACGTAGATATGGAAGTTTTCTGATACAATTGTGTTTTTAGATGTTTTATACAAATACAATGAGAACATTCTTTAATTTGTGCAATAGCATTGCTGATAGTCATTAATAGATTTGGAGACTTTCATGTAACATTTTAGAAGTAATTGCTGTTATTGTAACATCTGCATGATTTTGAAATCTTAAGTATAGATTTTAAAATTGAAAAAGAAATTGAGGAATGTGTATGTGATCTTAAGATGCAGCTAAGGGCCGAACCTTATACTTGCCTGTGTATTACAACTTGTCATTTTAGTGATTTTTTTATTTCTCTGTATGTCTTTCATGTTGAAGATTGATTTAAAAGTATTTCTCAAAGGCCTCTATGTATTTTATGCATAACACAGGCTTTGTGATTTTGTTGATTTATGGTGTTAGTGTGAAACACTAGTCCTTCAAATCATAGGTTTGCTATTTTATATTTAATTCAATCTAACAGTCTTATAAATGTTTTTTTTTTTCTCTCTCATAATTGGTATCTTGTTCAATTTATTGATAAAAGCTTCAGTTGTTAACTAACTAACTTCGTAGAAATTGTCAAAATATAAACAGAACATTGCTTCTTAAATTTTATATTTGCTACCTTTTCTATAAGATATTATAATCCCCAATATTTGTGTTACAATGTTCTATTGTTGATGGTTCTTTCAGATTATTTTGTTAAAATAATTCAAAGAACTGTTCTTGTAATGAAAAATGATTTCATCCTGAGATATTTTAAAAGCTTGAACACTTGTAATTTGTATGCCATGTTTACAGCCATGCTAACTGTGTTATACTAATGTAAAAATAAACTGACTTGTACACTAACTCAATATGCATGGTAGCTAACACAGTTTCAAATACATCTTGAAACAAAACTTAAAACTAAAACACATAGCTACCTTTGGCATCTTCTCAGAACTTCATAATCTACTATCAAACTTCACATAATTTTAGAAGTTCATAGGCCTATATTTATATTATAAAAACATAAACTACTAAACTAGATTTAATGGCATTAGCCATATTTATCCTATTTGTACAGATGTGTCTATAGTATAATAAAATAATTTGCTGTGTTTTCTAAGACAGTTTTTTCTGTTTTGAATGCTTGCAGTTGTGTGTATAACAGATTAAGAAAACTCAAACTTGATTGTATTATGCCATATTCATGAAAGTTCTTACAAGCAAAAGATGAAAATATGTAGAATACTCCTTATTAGAGAGAGGCCATAATAGTTTTACAACCAGAAACAAAAACATCGATTCTGAAAGTATATATAATTTTTTTTTTATATGTAGGAAAAGTAACATCATTTTAAAAAGTGTTAAGCTTCACTTATTGTTTTATACCATCTGTCTTTCATCATTATTTGCATAACAACTTGCATATGATTCTTATAGAAGATTAAAATATTTTGGCAAGATATTATACCATACAGGTTTGCTTATATTTGAACACTCAGAAGTAAACCATCAGCAAGTGTTTATGATTATTAAAATTTATTGTGATTAGTACAGTAAAATATGTTTAAACTACAATGTTCTAATTAGTTAAAGGTTTCACAGAAAGATATGATTGTATAATTAAAGTTCCATGTTAAAAACATTTTCTGTTAATGAGTGTCTTATTGGAATATACACTTGTCAAATTGAAATATTTTAAAAAATGCTAATGTAATTGATTTATTGAAGTGCCATATTAGTTTTCTTTTATATTAATGAAAGTATCTTATTGAAATATGCTCATTTTTAACTAAAAAACCTAATTAATGTAAATATACTCTCCTGTCTTGTTATTTTAGAGTGTACTTGCATATATTATTTTCAACATATATAACCTGAGTTTTATAGTTAATTAAAAATATCATTTAATTGGACAACAAACCGTGATATTTTCAGAGATTTATTCTGTATTTTGCTTTTAATGACTGCAGAAATATGGAGACTTTTTAATGTGTTTTATTTGTGAGATGCAAAGTTTTAGCATTCGAGAACAACAGTAATATACATCATCGATCATATATTATTAAGGTTCATTGTACATGTAGTTTATTTTGAATGTTAAATCAAAACTAATTTAATTTTTTGAATATCTTACTTAACAGGAAGGCACCGTTTTCATTAATAGCCTCCAATAAGACACTACTGAACTAGATTGATATGTTTTACCATTAACATTATCATATGGCAGCCATGTGGATAGAAGTGTGATTATGTTCTTGCCCTACATAATTACTTGTACATTATGAATGTTGAACAAAACTTAACTATATAAAATACAAATTGACAGTTTCAAGCACTTCTTTACTTGTAGAAACTAAAGAGTTTTTTGTTTACCTGATTTCAATTAACATTTGGACACACAATATATTTGATATCTTACTGAACTTAATTCATAAATCTTAGTAACAACTTGTACAGTTTTTTTAACTCCTGCATGGATGTATGAAAAAATTGATGACCCAAAATTATATTAAAATACAAAATTGTTGTGTCTTTAGCATTGTAATAACTTCATAATAGCACACTTAATGAAATAAAAAAACAATTACACACCTCATTTATAATGAAGTATTTAGATTAAATATAAGCTGGAATAGGTTTCAAAGTCTAGCATTTAAATATTTCATTATCCGGGAATTTTTGTAAAATGAAGTTACTTGAGCACAAGCTAATCTTTTAATAAGTGAAATACTTTTTGGGATTACCTGTTCTAGTATTATAGGCATGTATATGTCGTAGTTGAAATATATAAGTAATCCTAATTTGGTTGTACCTAAAAGCATTTTGTAGTCATTGTAGCAAAATTTTTATACTCATAAGTTCATGATTTAGTCATTGTCTACTGTCATTTACAATCATTATTTTTGCACCAAATATTATGTGTATGTTTAACAGATGTAATTCTTTAAAAAAATTATTTTACTTGTTGTTCCCTGTGTTTATTTTTATTAAATGTTCAGACAAATTATTTATTTTTGCATGTAAATTTAAACAATTAACCACACCTGAATTAAATTTTTCATCTTGTTTATTTATTGCATGTTTTTTCTTTCACCCTATAAAGAATTCTGAATTTTATTACTACTTGCATTCCTCTTTTGAAATTATTCACTATATTTATGATTGTTGTAATTTTTCTGTGAATTTTTTAAAGTTTAAAAACCTTTTTATTGTATGATAAACATTATCATGGGGCATAGTAGTATATACTAGCTAAAGCCAAGTTATGATCTGTATTCAAACTTTTACACGTTTTATTTTTACCTTTTCATTATACAGTTTCTCTATACTTTACCTAATGCTTCAATAAAGACTGCATCTTATCATCTAGCTGGCTTGATATACTTAGGTCTTGAGTGAAAAACTTGGTTGATTCACAACATCAAAATATATAAGCATTAGGAATTCCTTTAACACAAACTTTGCTTCAATTTTTTTTTTTTTAAGTTAAGCACAAGGCTGTTATTTAAAGAGGCATCAATGCTGTTACAACCATGGGTATCATAACCTGGTTTTTGCTGAAGGACCTTGGATTTACATTGGGCCAACTTTGAAATTGTTTGAATTTATTAGCAAGAATCCTTCATCATCTAGTTCTGTACTAAGTATAAAGTTTCCATTAAGATTAAAAAGATGCAATTTTTCTTCTGAAGTTCTGTGTAAATGTTATATATAATGTTAATACTTCTGACGTAATTAGTATGTAAGAGATAAATGGTTAAGTTACACAAAACCTCTAAAACAAGTGAAACATCACCATCTTAGGCTAATCACATGAATTACTCATCTAATTTTGTGGTCTTGTGTAAAGAGGGAGCAATGTTCTACTTGTTTGTAGCTGCTAGATAGCACAAAGAAGCTTTGTTTCTTGACTTGATTATTGTGATTATAAGTGAAACCCTGAAAACCAATTTCAAAAATGCATATGATAAAGTAAAAATTACAGATACTTTTGAAGTTTGGTATGTTGGATTATAAATGAACTAATAGCAACTTTAGTACCCGTTGAGTATTAACTATCAAATTATTGAATGACTTCAGATACTAAGAACACAAGAGTTCAGATAAAGCTTTTTGTCCAGTACCAAGGTTCATCAAGCCAGAACAGATACAATAGTGGTCTAAGCGTCGTTTGTATCTCAGTTACATGGGTAACAACAACTGTAATGATGTGAACTAGATTAACAATTTTATTTTAAGTTCCAGTCAGTAACTTGAAGTTTGCTGTTATTCTCTGCTGACAAAATGTGAATTCATCTGTTTTGCTTTTTGAGTGAGAAAAAAGGTATATTTCTTTATCTTTTTGCAGTATTTAACAAGATACAAAAGACAGCAAGATGTAACTAATATTTAAGGCTAAATGCAGTCTGAAAACAAAATGACAAATGCATGTAACTAGCTTGAATTTATATGCACATTACTTGAGTATTATAAGATCTTAGATTTACTATTGAGGGTTGAATACTTTTCAGACTCCATACAGTGTTAATTTAAAGTGAGGTCTCTTAATTATTAAAAAACATATTTAATATAACTGGACATATAACTACTCTTTGCTTATGTTTGAATTAAAAAGTGATTTTAGTCTGAAAACAGTTTAATTACATATGGCAGACAGGCTACAAATTACTGATTAACATGTTAATTGTTAAAATTACTAATAATACATAATCTCTAAGTTTATTTTCTGCTTGACGATCGTTTTATTATTTTGAATTATGAATTTTTCTGCATAAGCATTCACGTAAAATAACTAATTAATAAAACTGTGGTGTTAAATAATATTAATACAAACCATAAATGTAATTTTGACATGTATTAAATCGAATTAGTTTTACCAACTTAATCTAGTTCACACTGAAATCATGGTTTTAGTAGCAGATGATGATAACAGAACTGTCATGATCACTGCTATGTCTTTATTCCAGCTGGCTTTATAAATCTTGGTATTAGAGAAAAGGCCTCGTTGGCAGTAGATATAGTACAACTGGAATAATGAGTTCTTATAATTAACAGTTTCCAGTATCTTGTGTATCTCACAAACTTTAAGAATGCCAATATTTCTTTCTTTTAAGTGAAGATTAAGTCTGAATATTTTAAATTTCAAAACTTTTTATAGCTTCGGAGGTAACTAAAACACAAGTCAGTTACCTTTGAAATGGGCATCTTTTGTTGTAATTATCAGCAACTTTTTCAGAAAATGAAAATGTTACATAGAAGTAAAGTTTTAATATGGAACAGAGGAGAGGGGAAGTATGGCAAATTTAAAAAATTTCAAAGAAATAAAGATATTTGGGCATGTTTTTGAATTTAGGTATATATAACTCAAAGATTAAAGCAACTAATTTGTGTGTACAAAATTAACTTTTTTTTTTTTCTTCTGAGTATAATCCATACCTGTATGTATATGCAAGTATGTGAAGTGCATTTGGTAAAGACCGGTATTCTTTTTTCTAGAAAGTCATTTTTATTCAATGTGTGTTCACATTGCTTATACATGTGGCAGATGAACTTCCATGCTTTAAGCTGTAACAGTTTCTAAATAAAAGTGTAGACCTTTTTATTAAATGGATGTTTCTAATGACTGGTATTAATTGTACAAGTGGCATGAGGAAGCACTGAGAAAAAACTTGTCGTTAGTCATTAAGAGTCGACTCCATTTCATAGATAAAATCATACAACTCTTTATAACTATTTAATTTTACAAAATAATTAGCATTTATTTAAATTTCACAATTAGTGTTTCAGTAATTTGCATTAACTACACGTTGTAAGGTACCATGTTTTCAATGGATTCTTTTGATATCAACAAAAAACTACGATTTGTAAAAGAATCATTAGAAAAATGTAAAATTTTATGAAGAATTTTGAATTAGTAATCAATTTAAGAACAAGTGTTATTAGATGGCGCTAGTGCAGTAAAAACATGTATACTTGTTCATTTTTGCTTCAATTATTATCTTAACATTTACTTCTGTTTGAATTCACAAATTTGGAATAACAATTTACAGTATACAGTGCTATAGAATGATATCACAAAATGTAACTCAAGGAACAACAAGGTTTTAATTGTGTACTAAAAATAATTCACACAAATACAGTTAATTTGCACTATACTGTCCCTTCCGACATCAGTTTTGTTGACTTGTTCTTTTTCAAGATAAAATGATTTGCACATGAAATTTTTTTAAAAAGAAGACACTAAGTCAAAGTGTCTTAGATAAATTAAAGAAGATACTTCAGGAATATTTTTTGGCAAAAAGAATATCTTTATTACATAACATAAATTATTACAAACACTGTCAAAAAAAAAAAAAATCATGACAAAATACTATGTAGAATTCCGTTGTGATATTCTAATTTTAAAAATAAACTTTAAATTCCCATTGAAACTTAAATTTTATTATAATTTACTATTAATTCATATTGATATAACTTTCTCACAATATCAAAGCTAAGAGTGACCTTACCACTTAACTTTTAAATGCTAATAAGTGACATTAACTGCTGCTATGATGCTGAGTCCTTTGCACTAATTAAATCATTATCTCCTTACTAATGTAGTGTGGTGTGATAAGTAAAGAATGTTTCTGCAAAAAACAAGATATTCCAAAAAATTCACAAATGAAGGATAAAAAAACAGCAAGTACTATAAAACACTTACTATGAAGAAGTCATAAGAACAAAAATATCATTAGTTAGCAACATAATTTTCATAAAGAGATTTTTATGAGTCAAAAGTGGTAGTCATGTAGGACAGTCAGTTTCAAAAAAGTAAACAGTAGACTTTCCAACTGTTTACCATTACTTAGTTACCACTACAAATTACTATATCCTAACCGATCCAACTTGTAGAAAATAATCCTTTCCTTCATATTCACATTACATAATAATTAATGACTGAACATTATAAGTAAATTTCATCATAACACAAGGAAGTACTTGAAGATACCTCTCACTCCTAGTTGAATTTCAAACATTACTCCTTAAGTACTATTTTCAATTTATTCTTTAATGCTCACTTTCAATACCCCCTCAAGAAAAAAAACAACAAAAAACGTATATATTGTTTGGATTTTGCCATCAAATTGTTTTCCTTTTAACCATCAACTGTGCACCCCTTATAAATCAACCTTTGAACCCGCAACTGTACCTTACAGTTTTCTTAATTCACACCCCACAACAGATCCTTTAATTATCTTTTCAAGGCAAATTATAAACTTTCTTAACTTTAAATGCCCTTAATAAAAACTAGGAAACATTGTAAGTAATGATACAGTAGTGCCCTTTACTGCTGGTAGATCCAAATTTTTCAGAATTCTTTTATACATATTACAGGTGCAAATGTTATAAAAAGCCAGGTAAAAAGACCCTACAGTTCAGGTGAAACCATTCCCGATTTTGAACCACACAATGGGGGACAAAGAGAATAAGCAAAATCTGTTACTACAAGGACTCTTTAACTCTGCAAGTTAAATAATTGAACTGATTGTCACTTTTATAATGTAACCAAAAATTTCAAATTGTGTTCATGATTTAAGAATAAATTATTGGTAATTGTTAAGTTTAATTATCTGCACACTCAAAACTGTGAAAAAAATACTTCATAAACGAAAAAAACTTTTTTTTTAATTTTAAGAAACAATTCAGATTACCATTTTTGGACTATTATATTATAATATCGATACAATTTTCTCAGCTCAATCTCTAAATGATACAGTAATTTTTTTACTAGCCATATATGAATAATTTTATTTTTGTACCTTGCTTATTACAATTTAAGTTTTGGTTTGGTTTGCTCTGAACTTTGCACAAAGCTACACAAGGGCTATTTGCACTAGCTGTTCCTAACCTAGCAGTGTAAGACTAGAGAGAAAACAGCTAGTCATCACCACCAACTGCCAACTTGTGGGCTACTCTTTTACCAAAGAATACTGGGATTGACTGTTGCATTATAATGTCCCCCCAAAGCTGAAAGGGCAGGCATGCTTAGTGCAATAGGGGTTTGAATTTGTGACCCTGGGATTATGAGTTGAGTGCCTTAACCACCTGGCTATGCTAGACTTAAAATTTTGATCAGACCTTATAGGATATATAATAAATATACTTTTACCAGCATCCCCAGTAAGCATTAATATGTATAAAGACAAAAAAATCACTAAAATCCAGAGTGTACTTGAAAGGATTCTAAGAACAACAAATTAGAAAAATATCACACTGAAACTGGTTAACTTTCAAACTGCATTTATTCACCAAAGATTGTTTAAAAAACTATAAAACTGATCATTTTGAAAATGAAAATGAATGCACACATAAGGATATTTTACGCTCTAAACAGCGCTAATCACCAGTACCTCGGTCTATAGCAAAAACTAATGTCTGGATACACCCATTCTTTGTATTTAACTAAAACTTTCCCAGCAAGCATTAATATATATAAAGACAAAAAATCACTAAAATCCAGAGTGTACTTGAAAGGATTCTAAGAACAAATAAGAAACATATCACAAAAATACACACTGAAACTGGTTAACTTTCAAACTGATCATTTTGAAAAGAAAAAACAATGCACACATAACGATATTTTAGGCTCTAAACACCAGTGCCTCGGTCTATCGCAAAAACTAATGTATGAATACACCCATTCTTTGTATTTAATTAAAACTAAACATTTTGTTCTGTATCAAAATGATACAAATAAATATCACACTGACATCATTTACTTCAACACTGCCAAATTTTCAGTCCTGTATCAATATACAGAACGAGAAAAAGCATGCATATAATAAAAAGTATAACCGTGAATGACCTTGAATATTTTTATGTTGCCAATCGCATTCAAAACAGCATCCTACTTAGATTGATTTATATTACCAACTAGGAATATGCAAACATTTCTTTTGAATATACAGTTGTACTTAAATAAAAATATATTTTATTATTGTAAAGACAAATACATTTCAAGGACAATAAATATATATGCAATTCACTACACAAGCTGTACTGTAAAACTTCTGACCAGTTTGAATTTCTCATAATGGAGTAACACGTTTTAATATAATTACCAATATTCATATTTCACCAAATTCAATAATTTTTTAGACTAGCTTACAAACAGCAGTTACTAGTAAGCGATACCAAATTACTTACCTGATTTGAAAAGCTAGAACCAAGAAACATTATCTTCAAACAATTTGTGTCGTTAAAAGTTTTTAATCCCTGCTGATTTTAAATGTTTCAAATTATAATCTGTCATTAAGTGTACCCAAAATATATGCACATAAGTAACAGAAAAGATTTATATGATCAAAAATAATTAATAAACACAATAATAGATGAGGATTTTTCAATTTTTAAAAATATTCAACTGTATATTACAAATCATTTAATTTCATTTTCACGTATTAATGAGAAAATATGTTTTTAAAAACTAAAATGTAGTAGAATATCACTTCTATATAAACTGAAAGTAACTGGCTGATTTATTAAAGTACTACCCGAATCATTTTTTACTATTTTAGTATAAATGCAATGTTTATATACAAAATCACACGTAAACAAAATTTATCTTTAGTTCAGTTTTATCATGAAAATGAAACATTAACTAAAGTTTTTCTTTTAATTCAGTTTTGTTAGAAGAAATGATTTTAATATCAGTTAATTATATTTGTCAGGTTGAAGAATAACGTAAAAACTCCAGGCAATCATAAATTGTGAAAACAATTTGTAGGGCAACAGACCATATTTTCAACTAGCCTTAAGGCTTCTGTGTCAGTAAACTAATATTTGTAGATGCAGGACTGAATAGCCAGCATTGATAGATTTATATTTCATTATCAAATTAATTTCTTAAGTATTTTACTTATTAAAAACCTAATAATTTATTCACTGAGGGAAAATCACTTTTAAGATGATTATATGTAATGTTTCTTCTCACCTAAATTGCTTTCAATTTTTTTTGCAACTTAAAATAATTAAATCTCCCCACAATAGTACAAAAAATACTTCTAATTTCAAGCATGTTGAAAAAGACAAAGATGTATCATTAAGGCCCAGCTCCACATATTTAATCAGTAAATTATCTTTGAAGAGCAATGTATTTTCATTCTCTGCTAAGTAGAGAATGCTTTAGTCTCTATTGCAAAGTATTCTATTTGTGGACATGAAAATTTTGAAGTATTTGATACATTTCCTTTATTTTAAGACAAAGTTTCCATGAATAGTAATACTACTGTTAGAAGTAATTTATGCATATAAAATGGTAGTGTTTAGGTGGTGTTTAATTTGAGTAGGTGTTTCTGTATTTTAAAATCTTCATGTTTATTTAATCCACTGAAAAATATCTTTAAATCTCTGTTATGCATTAAAAGTATTTTGAAGATGAAAAATTTAATTTTGATGGCCATATATTGTTTACATGTACGTTTGTAAACACAGTTGTGTTGGTTTCACAGTATACCACCTAATGGCTCAAATCAATAAGAAAATATGTAAGAGGACACTCTTGAGATAAAGACTTAAGCACTCTCTGCTCAGTAGAAAATGCATAATTGTTGTGAATCCAAGACTGGTTAGACATTTGGTTCTTGGCCATGATACTTCTTAAACTTTTCTAATATGTTTAGTGAATTAAGAATGAAAACCAAAATAAAAACACACATGATTTTCCTTGATTACAGAAATCTCAATAATTTTAACCCAGAAGAAACAGTAACTTTAAGACCTGTAAAACATTTACTGCAATACAATCAATGGTTCACTTTAATAAAATATTAATAAAGAGGAATCTTGGATGAGGCTCCTTTATTTACAACTCATTTATATGTTGAAACAAAAGATGTGTCTGGTCAATATAACAAGAAACTGCCCCAACTGCAGTTCAATCTTCCACTGTATCTGCTGTAATTATTCTTTAAGAACTAAAACATAATTTTAGTCATTGTAACTAATCCATGACCTATGCTTATTTTCACATGGTGGTTCATTTATATAGTTTAAAATAACCACCTATTGTATTCTGAAAATGTTAAAATGTCTGCCAGTAAAAACAAAAGGGGAGAGGTGTTGATGAGAACAACAACATAATTATTACAGGTTCACAGATCACAAACTACTTTCAACTCTAATTCCACAACTTGGTTTTCTGAGAGTAATTCAGGTTGGTTTTAGAGAAAAAGCTAACCTTGGTCTCACTTTTCCTTTATTCAGAATCACTTGTTGCTCCTGCTTTATTTTTTTCTCTTGCTCTCTTTGTAGTCTTTGACGATCTTCATCAATCCTCCGTTGTTCTTCTACCATTGCTAACCTCTCCTCAGCCTGGAATTAGACATTTTACTTAACAAGTTAAAATCACCAACACTTATGGTCAAATATTTTACTTTTAAAACTTTTCATCTTTATAAAGGCTTTTCTCTCTCTCTTATACCTCATGCAACAGAAGACTAAGAAATATACATTTCAGCATGAAATTTTCTTATTTGTACATGATAAAACAAGCGTAACTTCATTTTGTAAGAAAGGCAACTCATTTTTAATTTTTATTAGTTATTAAAAGGTTGTGATGACTGTGACTTATGTTTGTAAACACACAATTCTGTAAATTAGGTTAGAAGCAGTTTCTGTACAGTAATAACAACAAACAGACCAGATAATGGAAATGAGTTAACTCATGTTTGGCATTTTGTAATTATCAAACTTGTCATTATATAACACAGCAGGTCACACAAATCAAAACATGTCTAAATCTCTGTAATGGCCTAAAGCCCAAAGTTTTGTAGAAATTAACTCTCTAAATGCACACTAAGTCAATTTGTACTTACAGATTAAATGTTGCTCATTTCTAATATACAACAAACACCTTCAGAAAATTTGGCAGTCTTTCAGTAAGTTTTGTCTTACAAATGTAAAAATCATATTTTGTAGTGAAGTAGTTTTAATAAATTAAAAATACTGTTCATCAATACAATAAATGTTTGTTTTGAATAGTCTGCATGCAAAGTAACTTTCATGTTAAGTTAAAAACACTTTTTCTCACCTCAAAAATCTTAAATTTCCTCTGTGGAAGTTTAAACCTCCTAAATACATTTCAAACTTTTTTTAAAGTAAAACTTTATATTTTACCTGTTACTTTTTCTACCCTACCTCTATACAGGGAAGATCAAAGTGATCAATTTCATAACCACCACCACAAAAAAATCTAAATTACTTTTTCTATCTTTCTAGAATTATTTTAAATTGTAATATGAAACTGCATTCATTTATCTTAAACACAGTTTTAAGCTTGTAATAGTATACATATATTTACATTTAAATTTTATTATTTAATTGCTCTTTGAACCACTTGATGAATGTGTAGCTCATTTCACGATTTAATGAGCTGCTCACGTGTGCTCCTGAAACATTTTTAATGTAGTATTATTTATTTTACCTATTTGTAATTAACCTAAAGGCATCCACACTTTTACATTTTAGTTACTTTTATAATAACAAATAAATAAACATGAAATAAAGTGATGTAGTAAATAATTTTTATTAAATAATGTACCAAAAACATAAGACTAAAAAGCACGCAAACATAGACAATTCTCCCCAATTCTCACAATTTTTTTTACTTTTTTAGTATGATTCAAGCTTGTCAATATATTTTCTATGAGAATGAAGCATGTACTAACAGTGAACCTGACAATTCTCCATTCATAAAACAATGTTATATGCCACATGACAAATGAAAATATTTGCTTTCTACTTGGTTATTGAGAATATACAATAAATGTAACAAATAATTATTGACAAATCCTGAAAGAGAAAGTGTGACTGGTGAGTGTGGCAGGAGGGGTCTGATCTTCTATTAGATAGCTCTGTAATCAAAGAGAATTAAAAACTATAAAAATTACACTATACCCAAGCAATGACAAGATTATAATGAGTACTTTATGTTTAATTTTCTATTTATTGGAGAAGTGGTGGATAAAATTGGGAAGAAAACATGTCGTGAGAAAATGTGTCACACAAAGTAAAACTCAGGATTTTCTAAATATTGCCTTATAAAATTTAGAACTTAAAACTTATTTACTATTAAACTGTGGGTCATTAGCTAAGGTTTTATGTTATACATAGCCTTTATCATACCTCTGTTGGAGTCTATGTTCCAATATATCTCTTATACAATTCATTATGTGAGAGCACTCTACCATGTGACTACCTATATGGGTCACTACCAAATTATCATTTAATTTTTGGCAGAATATGTTAACATCAGAAACGTGTGGGAAGGAATGGTCAGAAATATCTATTGGAAATACCTTTTTATTTAGAAAAATTACAACTTCCAATACAGTACCCTCTTCTCTGATCCCAATACTAGCCTGAATTCCACATTGAAATGAAGGACATTTTTTAAATTAGAGGAAAAGATAAGATGGTTTGAAGAGGAGTATCAAACCACAACTGAGACAGGTATGTCTTTGCTATGAAACAGGAAACAGTCCATATGGGAGAGAATGGTGTAAGAAAGAGACAAAAAAGTGGGTAAAAGAAGATGTGCCCCATAATGTAGAGTGGTTAAGGTATGATGAACCACACTCAGTAAGTTAACTACATCCAAAACCTCATTTACTAGGTAATGACATGCTAAAGAGAGTATGATGAGGAACATTCCATCTTCACTTTGAATTTCAGATTCCAATGTGAATCTGTCAGAAGACTTCAGGAAAGCAAAGAGTGGTCTAATATCAGGGATCTGGGAAAGTGTCATTTGGAATTTAAGGGAAGTCCATTACATGCACTTGACCCAAGCAGCAATGAATCAAGCTAGAAATGGCCCAGGTATGAATGAGGAGAACACGCCACAAAGGCCTTTTGTAACCCACAACACAGAAGATTCATTGACAAGGGAAGATAGACAACCTGAAACCCATGCGAGTACTTCTGTGATTAGTTGACTTGATCTCCAAAATCTTGCTGGATACTAGTATCCACATGAGGGCAGGAGGAGGCCATCTTCAATTGGAGGGCTGAACTGCATTTGAGCATCTCAACTCTAGGAAAATTACCCATCCGGAGAGTTTTGTAGCTCCCTCTGCACTAGCAAAACACCAATGCCTTACTATGAACTGAATGATTACAGCCATCTTTATGGAACCCATTCAGAGTACAGACAAAATACCCGATCAGACATCAATTAACATAGAGTAAGATCCAAGGTAAAGCTGAAGTAGGGACCCTTTGACATACCTTGTGTCACAGCCATCCCAAAGTCTGTAGAATAGCTACAGTAATGTCATGAAGGTGGTAGGAGACAATGTACATGGTAATCCTCATGCCTTATTGTAGAATTTCCTCCAATGGCTGACAAGGAGAAAAGGAATAAGAGGGAACCTATAGTGATGGATTTGATGTGAGAAAACATGCTGGGAAGGAGACAAGGAGGAAGAGGCCAACTAGATCAAACATGTTTGATAATGCTGCTTAAAAGCACAAAATTGAGGACATGAAAGAGCCTTTCTCAAAAAACCACATGAAAAACAGATATACTGGCAACTGTAGGGTGTGAGAAGCCCAGAAACTCTTCACTTCTACAGATAAACAACAGAAGAAGAAGGATTAATGGAATGGGCTAAGTGAGAAGCTATTATGCACAAGAATCAAAAACCCCTTGCCAGGGACCAGTCAAAAGCCAGGTGTGAAGACAGTGGGCAGGAAGTGTGCGATACAAAACTAGTGAATGAAGTTGATGTAACAGGTTTGGAAGCAAGTGAAGAGGGACAGAAGGGAATAGCAGGAGCTGCATGAACTGAGGGAATAATGATTGAGTGGGCAAGTAAAAGAGGATTCTGAATGGAGAGAAAGGATAAGAGAGATTACCTGATGAAGTAATCAGACAAGAGGAAAAATAAAGAATCAGGTGGGACCAATCCCTGCTGAAGGCATCTATTGCCAATGCCCTAGGATAGGGAAATGGAACCCAAACTGAGGTAACTTGTGATTGAAGGAGACTGAACGGACATTAATATAGGAAGTACCCAAACAATAACAGCACCACCCAAAAACAGCAGAATGTAGGAAGCACTCTGTGGAATAAACTCAATCCGCCATCATACTGAATGCACTTGGAATATAACACACTATTAAACATATGTGATGGGAGTGGCTCCAACAGTTAAGATCCAATGTGCAAAACACATAATTAGCCCTTGTGCACCCTAGGCGATTGATAGACACTACCTGGCAGAAATGTTAGAATGAATAACAACCTGTTGGCAGCTGACAAGAGAAATTAGATGACCTAAAGCTCAATGAACAGCCAGGAGTTTGAGAAAATGTACGTAAAGAGAAATCTCCTCCACAGACTAACGACCCAAAACACCATGACTATTGACCCATGCACCCCAGCTCTGAAGGGAAGCATATGTAAAGAGATGCAACTCAGGCCACAGAGGAGGAAATAGGAATCATGCCAACACTAGCCTTGTAACACACCAACGAAGGCCAACAAGCAGGGGGGAAAAAATGAACAGGAACTTCCAAGGAATCCCATTGGTCATGAAGAGTCTGTTGAAGCATATGAACCCTGCTAAGGGGTATGACATGTATCAGAGACGACCACCTCTCCAAAAGAAAAGAAAAAATCATCAATCATAAGTAAGGGAGCAGAGACAGGGCAGCCAGTTCCATAGAATGGAACTAAAGAGAAGAAGACTTGGAAAAACTGAGACTGGCTTTGAAAAAAAACACCCAGAAATATAAAGTATTGGAGAGGATGAAGGAACACTCCTCCACTGTGATTAACCATTTCACTCACATAGCTTTGAGAAGAGGCTGACAAAGAAAACTAGCCAATTCTCTTTCACAATAACCAAAGAGAAGCCAGTCATTCATGTACATGTGAAAGTGTGGCCCCAGGAGACAAATAAGATGATCAAAGGGGCAAACCACTTGACAAACATACATGATGCAGAACTTAGACTGAAGGGCTGGATGCTAAAAAGGCATACCACCCAACAATAGGCAAATTGGCAAAAGTACAAGCAGCAAAACTTGTGTGGAGCAGGTACAACAACCTGTTAGGTAAGGAGGTTGGATATTGCCTCTGATAGATGCTAGCAAGAACAGAACTAGGAAAAGCAGGGCTGTGAATGGTAAGGTCAGGAGATGGAATATGGAGACATGCCTAACTCCAACATGGACCTACTGTGCATACAAATGGGAAAGGCAAATCACTGATGAATAGAAGCCACCTGTGACACAAGGTCACAGTAGCTGTGTCACACTTGAAATGAGGTAAAATAAGGCAAGAAGATGGATCTAAGAGAATGGTGTCTTGACCCAAAAGTCCTGAAGAAAAGTAAAATGTGTGGAGGTCTAAGGTCTTGGACAACACAGAGACTACAGTGTCAAGGAAGAGGATATCTCCAGAAAACCCCAAAGGATTCCCATCAAAAGCCTCAGACAGGAAGAGAGTTGAAGTGAGATACAACAGAGTGTCAGAGAAAGACCAAGATGAGAAAATGAGGCAAAGGTAGGATGAACAAAAAATTAGGACCTGTACCTTCAAACAGGTAAAACTGAACCCACGACTGGTAGTCCAGAATTTGTGACCTTGTCCTAAAAGTCGTAAGGGTGGACCAACCTGAGGTTTGCAGGAGGCTAGACATACCATTGCTATCACCCGATGGGGTGGGAAAAGCACAGTGTAAACTCGAACATAATGAGAGAGGGATGAAAAAAAAAAAGAGGTAAAAACAATAAGGAAGGCAAGAAAACTATGACAACTGATAAAACATCACATACCTGAGATATATCTGAGAATACCAAACAGAATTCTCAGGAAGGTGTGGAAAGGCATGGCAAACTCTGGGGGGGGGATCAAAATGTCATTAGTTAGCACCGGTAAGAGGAGAGAAAATGAGAAACCATGCACGTCATAGACTAACACATCTTCCCAAGAACATTCCCCAATAGGTTGCCAACGACCAAAAGTGTCGTAACAGAATAGTCAGATACTAAACCAGCAAAAATTGCACAGTAAATAGGAGTAAATCAAACACTTAAAATGAAATCAAAGTAAGTTCAACTAAGGAAAATAAAGTTAACCACTTCTGGGAGAATCAGAGATCTCAAGACATATCTGTACTCAAGTACTGTCAAACACAAAGTAATATATTTATATATAAATAGGTTAATAGAGGGAGTCACACGATAGAGTTCTGTTAGTGAAGAGGTGACACATGAGAGATATGTTTGAACTAGAGGAATAATGAAGGCTTTTGGCATGTATTTAAAAAGATTTTGAAGAGCCCCCCAAAATTTTTTTTCTTGAAAGAAAGAGTACCATATCAGAAATCTATATTTTCTGACATTAATATTTTAATGTGGGTCCTATCAAAATGAGTGTTAAACAAAAAAACATATTAATCTCCAACATTTCTACTGACCACCACATCAATATTTTTTTTCATAGCAAAATTACAAAAAATAATTGTAATTTTCTGGTTTTGAACAAGGAAAAGTAGATATTATATTCCATTAAATATTGTATATCTTTTCCTCACATAAAATGCTACGAAGCTATAACTGCTAAAAACCTCTATAATTCATAAGAAAAGGTACAACTAACCAGTTTTTTCTGTGCTTCTTCAATTTTTCTGTTGTTTTCTTCCAGGATTCTTTCAATTTCCTCACATTTCTTTCTTTCTTCGTCCTGAGAAATTAAATTTTCAGCTGGTAATGCAAGGTCTTGAAACAACTATGGGTAATATCTTACCACAAATAATTAGTTAATATGAAAGCACATCATCACTGAAGCTTCTGTCTTTCTGCTGCATGTTATGATAAATCAGAAGCACATTAACTCTGATTTATAATTCTAATACATTTTCTTCAATTAATTTATACGTGGCGATATGTGTTAGAGTGTTAAAATTCACAGAAATAATGATAAATAGCAAACTTTAAAATTGCCGATATTCAATCTGTTATTAACAGCATAAAACAAAAACATTTACAGTAAACACTACTGATATTTACAATTCTTTGCCATACATCATCAAATTATTATATGTAAATGTAATATCCACAGCATAATTACAAATTTCATTGCAACTTAAAAATAATGACCAATTTTCCATTTTCACCCCTTTTAATCAAACTGTTTGAAGAAAAACATTGTCTAGCTATTTTAAGTTAACTATTAAAATATGCTGCTAAAAATTATCTTTAAACAAAATGCTAAGCAAAATATTTTGTCTTCATTGGAAATACTTATTAAATATTTAAAAAACCTTATTCTATATGCCATCAAATGCTTTCATACTTTTCTACGTGAAACAAACTGAAATAACATTTATAAAGAATAAAAATGCATTAATATATAACAAGAAGCTAACTGTTCATCTAACTAAAGCCTTAAGACTGTACATTACAGTGCAATTACTCTGAAATAATTTGAAAGAGTACTATGTTCAAGTGTTAAGACAGAATTAAGAAAAAGAGAAGACAATCAATTTGTGCAAAACATGACAACTTTGAGTTCTCTTTTTATCTCTTCATCTTTACACGTTCCTTACATTAACAATTACCGAAGAACAAGCTTGGATCTTGCTCAACTGTAATAAATTATGCAACTTTTTGAAGAAATTTTTACAGTAACAAATGTTTTTGTACACAAAAAACATTTTTTTCAGTCATGGCTGAAAATGTCTTCTCAGACTGGTTTTAAGTATCAGACACAATGGTTGCTTAAGTGCACAGTTACATCCACTTTTTAGAACTTCTATAACATGAACTTTGTATTATAAACACTAGAAAATGTAAAGCACAATGGCTCCCACATGATTCACCAATGGGTCATGATAATCATCCAGTAAGCCACATGGCTCACCAGTGAGTCGTGCTCTATCTTCTTTTTAAAGGGCCACTTATTGGCTTGGACACAATTGCTACATATATTACAGATAACAGTGAGACATAAGAACACTTCTTTTCAGAGCCCTGAAAAGTATCGGCAAAATAGGTGAGAGCCAATGTATTAAACAGCAGAAATGCTGCAAAAGATGCTCATTACACCTTATGCAAAATAAATTTAAGTAACACACAGTTGTAAAAGTAACACTAAAATACTTACTATATTACAAAAATAACTTTTAATAAAGTAAACCAACAGATTGCTACAGAAAGCTCCTTCGAAATAGTAAAGTACAACTTTTAAGTACACACACCATTCAGATGCTGGTTTCCCAGTAGAGTTGAGTAAAAACATGAACATTTACAAAAACTATCTGCTAGCTAAGTGTTTGATCTTTCTCCACATGGGTCATATTTATTTTTAAAAGAATGGTTTTCTGTTTTCTGTGCCATTCCCCTGAAACTGTTTTGTAATTATGCAAGTTTATTCTAGCAATACTTACTCTGACCTCTGTCTTTGCAACTCACAATAACTCTATAAAATAGCAATTGCATTTTAATATTGTTTGATGAAATGATTTTAGTTTTTATTATTTTACTGTTTATACTTTCCATACCAATATAAAGTAATTTCTAAAATGCAGAACTTTACTACTTGCAATAATTTTCTTTCTTTCTCAAACACATTTTACAATTTTTATCTTAAAGCCTTTTAACTTTTACTTTTTGCTTTGATGGAATTAAATGCCATCTGTTTATGCAATTAAAATTAAATCTTTCAGATTTACAGTCTTTGACAACATAGCTGTACAAATCCATGAATGGATTTTACTAGGAAACAGATAAATTTCTATTATTCAGTACTAATTTACAATAAATGAACAGCTAAATAAAATACAGCATGTACGCCTGTGTTCATGAATAATCCTATTTCTTTTCTAACACAAATTGAAAGCATTTTTTGCTATTTTTGAATGTCAAAATACAACTACTAAATACATTATTCAGATAGATCTAAACATACATATATATATATTCACACACAAATACACTTACAAACATACATATATAAACTACCAAGATGTATACACGAAAATTTGCACACCTGACCACCTCTCTCGACTTTTGTGATGTATGAACAACAGTTTTATCATTATATGAACTATCATTTCACCTGCTTGACATGTACAATGGTGATAATTTTTTTCGCTATTGGTTTCATAAAATGTAACACTTTGATGCTGCTGTTTGCCATAAATACAGAAGTCAGAAGCTTCAGCTTAAACAAACAGACCTAGGAAATTTAGCCTAAAGTAATAACATTAAGTATAAAAAAAAAACACTTCAACAAAAGGCTTTCTTATTCCTAGCCAATATGAAATAATTCTTCACATACTGCATGAAACATATGCTAAAAATATATATCTGAATGAGCCCAAATTTAGCATATATAAATGAACTTTTTCACAACTAGATAAGTCTAAGGAAATGTAGATGTTAATTGCTGGTTAACTTTACTGACATAAGGGAGAATTGTGAAAATGGAATGAGTTTGGACAAATTTTAAATTACCCCCACTCTTTGTCAAACAGATATATGTGAATATTGCTAGATTATCATGGAGTGTTTTTTACTCACCCTTATGTGAGCAACTGATTGAGACACAGCTAAATCTAAGAAATCCTTAAAGTAGCAAACTTGCCTTTAATGGTGTCTCCGTACCCGCTTGTCTGTCTTCAAACAGCTAACAAGTTCAGCAAAGTTCGTGATCTAACTATCCAGAATCTTAGCACAGTTACGTAAAATGAGTTAGAAGTTAAACATTACATGGCAAAAACATAATGAAAAGTACCCTAAAGTCAAGTGGTACACGAAACAAAAACTGACCACACATGAGATGTGGGATATTGTCGCTGTACTAACAAACAACTCACGTGGCAGGGACCAAGGTGAAGATTTCTGTTGTGCCTACAACCTGGGAGAAAAAGCTGCTACAACAAACACATTTGCCAGAAATACCTTTAATGAAACAAGGAACAATAGCTCTGTTTATAAAATCTAAAAAGTTATGTTAAAAGTTTAACTAGGATTTAAATCCATTTATCCATTCTAAGTGCATACCTTTTGAGTTGTTGAAAAGCTTAAATATTAAAGGACTTAATATAAGCCCTTTTTTATAGTTATTTCAAATTTATCCATAAATATCACTTTTTATAGTTATTTTTAACATAGTTCAGATAAATAGTTCAAAGAATCACTTAATGTCTAGAAAAATCGTGAGCTCCAACAGTTTTGTTTTTACACTTTCCTTTCAATCCAAATCTTTACATTCAAGATTTGTTATAATAAAACTACAAATGACGTATTTTAGGATTATAAATAATTTTAAGTTTTCTTAAGTCACTGATAGAATTACTGTATTAATGTGTTTTATACAAAAGCTTGTGTGGAATCCTGCAAATAACTTTACCAATATAATGGTAAGCTGCAATATACTGTACGAATAATTTAGCTTTTGTGCAATGATCTCTCCCTGTCCTATAAATAAGCCAAGACACATAAAGTGCGAGTTAAATATTTTGATTAATGATACGAAATAGCTACTGCCTGAAAACGTAACACAGGCCAGTAATTTTACTTGCATTTTTGTATTTATAATCTTGTGTATTATGAAATCCCATTAATATTTGTTCATTTAACCTGCACATTACTGCTGAAAACAGTTCATTCTCATTTTAATAAAACAAACAATTTTTATTTGTTGAGAAAATGGTGTCAACATGCAGAAAACAGTTTATAAAGGAGTTCATTAGGTATCATTCATAACAAGACAAAGAACCTTAGTCCTTAAAATCATATGGGCCTCACATTTTTATTAATTTAATAAAATTTAGCTTTCATTAATAATAAAAAATAACCTTGAATACTTTTGCCAAGTAGGCAAAACAGCTGGTATATCATACCACACAAAAGTAAATAAAGATAACAGGAGTCACAGTTTAGCTGCAAATGAACTTTCTGCCAAATGTTTGGCAGAACTGATGGCGTCCAGTGGTAATCAAACACTGTCCACAATGGAGAAAAGAGTGCAGCACCATTTTGATTCATTACCTCCTTCTTTCTCTGTTCTGCAAGTTCATCTTCTCGTCGTTTTTCCATTTCTTCCAACATTTGTTTTTCCATGGCCTTTTTAGCTTCTTCAACTCTTCTCAGGACCTCTGCTTCAATGTCATCCTTACGTTTCTGTAGTTCTTCCTGCACCCTTTTTTCTACAATCTCTTCAATTCTTTTAGCTGTCTCATCTTGTACCCATTTTGCCTCCAACTGCTTTTGTCGCCTACAGAAATATCATAAGGTTAAAAGCACAACTTATTTTATGATATTATGCCATACATTTAAATTTATAGAGTTTTCGGACTAATCACACAAACTATTTTCACATGATGATGATGCAGTGTTACACAAGTTATAATACCATAACCTGATTTAATACACCAATACACTTGTTGCACAGCAAATTCCTGACCATTTGACAACACAAAAACATTAAATGTTGTAGCTAGAGAAATATTGTTAAAAGATATAGAAAAAGGGAACAACATTTCAAAGAAAGGATCTTTTAGAATCCTCTGTGGGAGTTCTGTTAAGATATCAATACATTCCAAAACCACACAAGTCAGCAGATATGGATAAAATTTCCCCATCTGCTTTACTCATAAACTCCACAAGGAACAATTCTTTATATCTTTATATATTATACAGTGATAACAAAAAAACTATACATAGATAAACACACACACCACCACCACCAGATAAGCAGCTTGTGTTCTTATACAAACACTATCTGAACTGAGGAATGAGGGAAGAGTAACTGGACACTAGAAAAGGAAGAAAATTTGGTATTCCATTAAATGGAAAATGGATATATTTGTGGTGTTTTCCAGCTGGAAATGCCCACACAGAAAAATCTGAAGATGAAATAATCACCCAAGGGAGAAAACCTTGTTGGAAAGTGATAAACAGTTGGCCACAAGATTAATAAACCAGGGAACACAAAACGTGTCAGTGGTTTAGTATAGGAGATCCAGAGTCTGAAAACACTGAGATATGGACTTGATAGGAAGTAAGTGGGTATAAGTGACTGACTGGGCACGGGAAGAGGTAAGCAGAAGCCAGTCATCCAAGTAATAGGGAGTCCAAAGATCCAGCATGTGAAGTTGGCATGCATAAAAGCATACCACTTGACAAAATACACACAGAACACAAAGACAGAATGGCAGTGCTTAGAACTGGAAGACAGAGACTTCATGGATGAACTGAAGAAAAAACACAAAACTAGAGTAAAAAAACCCAAAAGTGAGAGTAAGGACTCCAGAATGAAGTGAGGTGTATTCAGATAAAAATACAGAAGATAATGAGCTACAATGGATTTGTTATAAAATGGAAGACATTGCAAAGGAGTACAAAAGTCCATTACCAGCAAGTAACAGCAGAAATTTTAACATAAAGTAGCTTGAACTATTTACAAAGACAGTTATGAAACAAGAAGAGTGACTGGCACAATGGATGCTACTGCCAGAAGAAACAGAATCAATAAAACATGTCAGATTAAACATAAGAAGGAAGTGACAATTTCACGATTGATCAGTGTACAACTAACAGCCTACTCGAGTTAGTAAATGGATCAACAGTACCAGTAGTGCTTGGAATGTGTAACAAACATCAAAAGACACTAAATTGCAATCTGCTATAACATGAAGGCTATGTCATGGACAAGAAGGTGAAGGTTCTGTGAGACACTGGATATAGTAGTGAGAACCAGTCTAGTACTTGATGATCAGACAACAGGCAATGTATGTCTGTGTGCACTAACTGATGGGACAGTGAGAGTTTCCCATTGCAAAAATATTATGTAGGAGACCTTTAGGTCCATGTATCAAGGAACCAATCTATGACTTGCTGATAAAAAACATATCAGGTAGTATGTATTTCTAGAACATACTGAAGGAGTACCTTTCACTACAGAGACACTGGGACAGTGCCTGAGAAGTCAAGTGCAAAATAATGTTCGTCTTACAGTCCTAATGCAATCCAAGTAAGTAAATCAATGTTAAAATGATTTTACTATATTCTGTAAACAATAAGATTACTCGGTTTGTATACCAGCAGTTTCAATACCTATACCTTTGTTTCTAGTAATGTACCTAATGCGAGTAACAGCAGTTTGAAACAAATGTTTCAGATTATTTCTTATAATAAATAATTATTTATAATAGTTAGAAAAACAATTATAGCACTGGTAAGTGGAATGCCTATTTTAAAAACTTTTTTAAAAAATTTACTTCTACAACCATACCATCTAGATTTTCACTTCAACATAAAAAACATCTTTCTCAGGATAATTCTAAGTTCTAAAGAAAGAGAGCTGGATTATGTAACAATTCTACATTATGTGAACTGCAGACTAAATAACATTAACGAAAATGAAAAAAATCTAAAATCTAAACACAATGTTAGTGTATTTGGTAAAAGCCAAAGCATAAAAATTTACTACAGCAATGGTTAATACAATGCTTGTATTCTTGCATTAGCCATTTTACAACGGGGTTGGTACAACACACACAAGTTTATCTAAACATTTGCATTAAATTTTTGATACAACATATTTATCTTTAAAAAACTTTCATAGAATTTTAAAAAAGATTTGTTTATGAAAATAGAGTCTATTTCTTGACTAGTCTGAGTGCAAAGTGATTTCATGCTCCGATTAAAAAACTATTATTCATACCTAAAAATCTCAAATGTTATTTGTGCAATCTTTAAAACCTCCTAAATACATTTCAAGGGTTCATTTTCGATAAGACTTTTATTTTCTAGACCTTAACTACATGGGGTCTTTCACCTGACCAACCTTACAAGTATCACAAAAAATTAGAAAATAAATTGAGTTGGTAACCTGCAAGATATTTTCAACAACCACATTTCCATGTTATTATAAATATACACTATCTGTACCTCAGAGGAACTCTGAACAGCAACTTGTTACAGCCATAACACAGATGCAGAGGAAAGAGAAACATTCCACATATGCTGTATTTGCCTACATTTTGGTTGTGCTTATTAACCTTTTCTAAACAAGCTTAGTCATTTGGCCAACCTGGAAAACATAACTATCTGAAAGCACACTCTCTGTGCACAGATGACATAGACTAAAAAACAACACAAAAGACAACTGGCCTTTAATTCTTCTTTACAGGCCATTAGAAGCTAACTATGAAGAGCTACCTGGCACAGTCACTCTATCTGGTGTATATACCATTTTTCAGCTACCCATCAAAAATCAAAAACAGACAAATAACCAAAACCAAGATTTCTTATTTTTGTTAATCACCATCTTTCTTCAACGTGAGTAGTGTCTGCCTAAGTCTAGCAGTAACTATAATTTTCTTACCATCTGATAAAACAAAATAGTCTTCACAAACTTTGACTATTCACTTTATTATCACTATATGCAAAATTGACAGTTATAAAATATACTCTGTAACCCAGTAACCTACATAGGCTATTTTATAAAAGGTAAACAGTTATTTGGGGAGGGGGGAATCACTAAATAAAAAATCTCTGTTAGACAGGCTAATGAACTTAAAAACACGGAATCAAACAAGACAGGGTTGGAAATAGACATACCACTTCTTCTGGCTATCTCAATTTTGCATGGAGAATAAAATTAGTAAATTACTGGCTTCCTCACAAGCAAAATAAACACCACCAGATTTGGCAATTGTGAAATGTTATACTGAAAAATAGTCTTAACAGTATTCTGAAATTACCAAAAAGGAATAACCATGAAAGCTGAAATTCTATTCTAACACCAAGCTTTAAACAGACAAAGTGGAAAAGCCAGTAACGTAGGGATTTTATTTCCCAAGTAAAGTTCAAACCACTTGGTCTGCTAGGAAATCATAATCTAAATCAAGTGATATGTCCACTTCCATCCCAATTTTGCATAACTATTATTTTTATGTTCTATAGCTAGTTTTAGATATTTTTTTTATTTAACATTTTTTCCCAAGATTTACAAAACTATATATTGCAACTTTAAACATAGTAAGTTCATTTTCACAACACTTATCAAACTTTTAGTAAGCATGATTCTTTTGTATAGAAAAAAATATGATTTTTAATGGTGCATTTGAATTAAGTTTGTTAGTGAATTTATGGAGTCAGTTTCACTCAAGAGTCTTGACAAGTTTAAATGCACGGTGATTTCCATGTTAAAATTAAAAGTTTTTAATTATTTTAGTAAACTTCATAGTTTATCTTTTAAATTTCTCTACTATAACACTGTTATGTATCTGGTCACTTAAATCAATCTTTGTATTCACCACAAAAAATAAAAAACCTAAATTACCCTTTTTTAATATCTAAAGTGACTAAAGACTGTAACAGTTTACACCTGTTTTTCATTAAATTTTATAACTCTTTGAACCATATATAACCAGTAAGTAGTTGTAACAAAATATAAATATAAGGTAAATGCATAGCTGAAGTTATGATAAAGCAAAGTACTGAATTATGTAAACCACATGCAGCTCACAAGCATACTTTCATGATGAATTTAATTTTTTTTCTATATATTTAGAAACACAAGTTTCTAATAACTGCAAATCTGTTGTCAAAACAAACTAATGTAATTTAACAACTTAAAATTTGCTCCCGTTATTAACTATAGGTAAAATATTAGTAAAGTCATAGAAATATAGAAGCTGTTTTTGAAAGGCAGTACATGATAAAAGGGAATTACACAGTTTACTTTATATCTCTATAAATCAAGATGACTGGAAGCTATAAAGTTAGGCTTTCTAAGCAATATATATAAGACTAATTTTTATTAAAATTCAGAAGCTTAAATATGAATCGAAAAAGGGATAAATATTTAAACCTATCAATTTGGAGCAAACAAGTATCATGTGATACACAGTTGATTGGTTGTTTGATGTTTACTGGTGCAAATCAACTGAGCTATCAGTACCAAACAATTGGTAAAAAAGTAAAACCATTAAAACATGTAAAAAGAAATTATGCTGAAATAAAACGGTCAAATTTTCAAATTAAAATCTTATTCTGCAGCTGAATATACAGGCTTTCTCCTGGCCTTCTGTTCCGAAAACATGTTTATTGCATCATCATAGTTTATTCTACAAACAATTTCACTTTCAATGGTGAGGAGTGACAGGGCATTTAGTTTATCTTCTGCCATTTTTGATCTCAAGTAATTTTTCACACGTTTGAGAGCCGAGAAAGATCTCTCTGATCTACAATTAGTTGCTGGAATGCACAGAAACATGCGCGTAGCAATATCCAGGTTTGGATATACAGTTTGAAATCCTTTAGCTCGCAGATTTCTGTATACTGCTAATGCAGAAGAGTCATCATTTTGCACTTTCATACTCACAAGATGTGTGCGGAAATGTAGACATTCATCTGCGAAGCTCACTTCCAAATCATTGGGGTAGAGTTTCAACAGTGTTTCAGCTTGACTGATGACATCAGTGGGTTCAAGATTTGTTATCTTGAACAAATATCCAAACCTTGCGTGGATTTCTACATAAGTCTTTGCTGTAGTTCTGAGCAAAGTATGTCAATATTCACATTGAAAACATTTACTCTAAATGCCTCTCTGCCTTCTTCCACTGCCTGGGTGTCACCATCTGAAAATTTTTGCTTCCTTTTTCGCTTAATTTCATACGTCTTCATGCTGGACTTCAACATTGCCTTGTCTTCAAAATGATCGAACAGTTCTCTTGAATCTTTCAAAAACTGCAGCAAGGAAGCATAAAGCTCGACTACAAGTCCGATGTCCATATCAGCACTTTGCAACTTTTAACTGGCAGCATTGAATCTTTCCAGTATTGTTCCCCAAATTGTGGACAAAATAGCTGTTTCTAGCGTTCCTAATTTGGAAAGAAGTCCAGCGGCCTCATTCCTAGCGGCTGGTTTTTCCATAGCATTTCTCTCCATGGTGGTGAGGGCATCAAACGCTGCCAGTTTCTGTTGAGGCTTTGACAAGCATCTTCACGAGGGGACCACCAAGTGTCACTGAGTTTCTTCAAAGAGAGACTTTCTTTATTTGCGGACAGGTGTTTTTGTAGAATTTTCCAACGATGGGTTGAAGTATTGAAGAAAACATAGAGACTTTGTAAGAGTTTGAAAAATGAACATGCTTCTCTGCAACATTCAGCAGCACACGTTCCTACAAGATTTAATGAATGTGCTGAACATGGGATATACACAGCTAAAGGATTTTTCTCCATTATACGAGCCTGGAGACCACTGTACTGACCAGACATGTTGCTGGCGTTGTCGTAAGACTGTCCACGACATTCAGAAATGTCAAGCTCATATGACTGAAGCAGGCTAAGTACAACTTCTGACAGCTAATCAGCTTTGTGGCCCGGATTGGGTATAAAAGTCAGGAAACGTTCCATAGGTGAACCATCACTGTTCACGTACCTGATGATGAATGCCAACTGGCCAACATGGGACATATCTGGCGTCGAGTCCACGCTGATTGAGAAATATTTTGCAGTTTTGACGTCCTTTAAAATGTTCTTTAGAACAAGGTCTGCCGTAAGCTGGATGAATTCGTCGCAAGTACTGAAAGACAGGTTAGATGTGGATCCCTTGCCAGCATTGCCATATCGGTGAATGTGATCAGCGAGGAAGGGGTCAAACTCCACAACTAGTTCTAACGACATCATAAAGTTGCCATTGTGTACTGAGCCAAACTTATCATCCTGACCTCTGAACGGAAGCCCACGTGAAGCCAATCTTTTTGCTAAAGCTACCACACGAGTGAGTACATTTCTCCAGTATTTGATTTCATCGTGCAGCTGTATGGCCATCTGGAGATCTACACATCCCAACATGTTGCCCCTTGCTACTAGAGATAAAACTGAAGACCGATGCTCAGGAGAGTTTTCATGCTCATTCAGCCAGACAGTAGCATTTTTCCAGTCATCAAAGCCTTCGTCAGCCAGTTTGGATTTTTTTCCAAAATCAAATAAACGACAAGGAGCACAAAACAGTCTACCTTTGCTCTCTGAATAAACCAAACATGTCCGCTTACTTTTTTTGCCATTTTGCAGTTTTCTTTCAAACATGCCTTTGGTTACAGATCTGATTTTCTCCCCGTCCTTTTTTTACAGAGTTCTTGAAATCCGAGTCATCGTTTTGAAGGATGGCATGTGTGGCAATATAATCTTTTGTGTAATCATCTATTATCCACTCTGCTGGATCTGAACTTACTTTGTCTGAAAAACTTGCTGGAACCATTGATGTCTCAGGCACGCAACTGGCAGATCTTACTAGGCCTGCTGCTAATGACGTCACTTGTTCAAGCTGCAGTTCGATATGTTCGGGTCGTTCAGATTGTTCAAAACTGCTACTGCTAGGCCCGTCATGTGTACTCCCTCCATCGCTGTTGGTTTGAACATCATCGCTAGTAGGCTATTCTTGCCTTTATTTAGCAAAAAAGGCCTCCATCGTCGGTGTCTTATCCAAAACATCACGTGTGTTTTCATTTTTTAACTTTGCTATCTTCCTATTAGCTGCTCCACTCAATTTTTGGCGTATGTTATTCATGACGATATCACTAGAATCCACTGATCGTATATTGAGTATTGAGAGTGAATTTGTTACTTTCACATCTCAGATCATCAGGATCTGAGTCACTTTTGTGGGATCGAGCTACTTATGGCAGCCGCGCGAACCTCACAGAAATCCGTGAGCAGTTTGACCCCCAGTGACCCTCGCCCTCACAAGAATTGTGCTTCTTGTGAAGGTTTGGACACTGACAACAAGATATAACTTACAGTAAGATATTGGGTGATGGAGGAATAAGTAAAAGCATAACGAACTCTACATTTTGACACCAATATCGCTTACCACGTTATTATCTATATTGTCGATTATATTGTAAATATGTTGGTGAACCATATATTCGTCCGGCAGATAACGAGTTTTATGTTAGTTGGTAAAACAATTATCAACTTGCAACCATAATTCCATAACAAAATATACACGAAAAAGAGGAGCTTCTGCACTACTGATTTATATTACTGCCGATGTATCCATGTTAACGGGTGCTGGGCTATTGACAATCAAATTATAAATTCTAACATACTTTACTATTTCAAATTCTATACTACCAGTAACAAATACCTGTATCCCCAAAACTATCCAGACCCCGTGCGGTACAACAGCGTCCCCTGGGAGTGAACTTCATTGATAGAGCGCGGTCGGTGGCCTGCAAAAACGATTATGCGTGACACCTGCAGCCGATTCCGCCGACGCTCACCTGCTCCAGTGACTGTGTGCCTTTCTGTTCTGGTATTCTGGAGTCTGCCACTACCCCTTCTTTATTCTAACAAATGCCTATAATTGCTAGGGAATTTGAAGGAACTATTCTGTAAGGACTACATTGGAATCTAGACAAGTGCATATTCAATCAATCAATTAAAAATAATCAATTAAGCTAAACTGTGAATGATGAGGAAAAATATTTCAAAATATATTTTTCCAGATAATAGCCTGATGCAACCGAAAATCCGAATTTTCGTATACGCAATTTCACAAAACAAAATACGTTATTAGGCCATGATAAAATATTCTTTGTGCAGTCGTAGCACACTGAATAGCAGGTAATTCATTGTTTGGTGTGTCAACATGAGTAAAAAACATGTTGGGGATTTTGAAAAACACAAATAAATAACTGAGGTGAGGGCGGATGGGTTGATGATGTGGGGGGGAGGCGTATTAGGTGGGACTCAGGGAGGGAAGGTTAGAAACCGTTTAAACTTGAAGCGACCGACACAACGGTGTGGTGGAATAGTGAGTGTGTGTGTGTGTGGGGGGGGTCCAGATTCAAGAGGTTATTGGGGCGGCATAAATGGCAGGGGGAATTAATAACCAGGGACTACATTTTAAAAAGGTGTCCATTCTTTTTCTTTTTGGTCAAAATTTGCCACTCCCTAAAATCTGCTGCCCGAGGCACATGCCTCGTGTGCCTATGCGTTAATACATCCATGAATACCAACATAGCTAGTTGATGTTTCAAGTGAAATCAGGTGGCCCATGATGGAACACTGTTGTGAGAACCTACGCTGAATGGGTGAGAAGAGTATGTATTCAAAAAAACAAACAAGATGAGTATTAATCATCCTAAGATCCAGGGCAAGAGATATGGCATACAGTTCAGCAGTGAACACAGAAGCTGTAGAGGGGATTCTACGAGCAACCACTGAACCACAGCAAACCATAGCAGAGCCCACTGAATTACCTGATTTAGAACCATCTGTAAAATGGGAACTGAATGATTGTTCGAAAGATGTTCATTAAATAAAAAACAATACTTCCAATCTGGAGTATCTGCCTTTTTTAGATTACTGAAAGAAAGATCACATTTGGGGGCTGTGATAAGCCATAGTGGGATGGGCTGATCTGTGGAATCTGCAATATTATCCAAGGACAGACCCAATTCACCCAATTGCGCACGCATGCAAAGGCCAAACAAAGCAACAACAGATCGTCTCTTCTGAAAAAGTACGGCCCACTGAGGAAGGAAAACACAACCCCAAGTGGGATGCTTTGTAAAGGAACAAAGTTTCGAAGTATATTGTAAAGTTAGTTGCAAATGGCAAAGATGCAGAAAAGGTTCGTGAGATTCAATGTATAAGCTTTGAACTGGAGAGGTACAGAAAGCCCCAGTGCAGAGTCGAAGTCCTTGGTGATGAATGGAATCCAGCATCTTTAAGGCCGAGGGTCTTGCAGAGCCTTAAACCATTGATCCATAGTCGACTTTTGATCAAATAAGAGCACAATATACCTTTAACATTGAACATCAATCTGCTCCCCAACTGGTAGAAGAGAGGACACGGAGGATGTTCAGTGCTCTTGTGCATTTGATCTGAAGCTGCTTTAAGTGTAGTATAAAGGTCAGTTTATAATCAAAGATAAGCCCCAAGAACTTTGTCTCCGGGACCACTGGCAGCAAAACTTCACCAATATGAAGTTCAGGATCAGGGTGAATACCTCGTCGATGGCAAAAGTGCTTGCATACAGTTTTGGAGAGAGAGAAATTAAAGCCGTTCGCCAGAGTCCACTTCTGTACACAATTGAGGGTAGTTTGTAGTTGCCGCTCAATATATCTCATGTTTGACGACTGACATGAGATGTGAAAGTCGTCGATACACAGCCCATTTACAACAATGAGAAGGAGTTGTTCATTGATGGCATTTATCTTTATACTGAGGAGTGTGACACTCAATACACAGCCTTGAGGGATTCCAAGTTCCTGTACAAAAGAACGGGAAAGTGTCGAACCCACACGAACTTGGAATCTCCTGTCCATCAAAAATTTTTCAATAAATATGGGTAAATGGCCATGTAACCCATATGTATGGAGGTCTCGCAAAACGCCATACCTCCATGTTGTGTCGTAAGCCTTCTCTTTGTCAAAGAATATTGATACAAGATGTTGGCGGTTGAGAAAGGCTTCTCTAATAGATGTTTCAAGACAAATTAGGTGGTCTGTGGTGGAGTGCTTTCATTGGAAACCACACAGGGTGGGCGAGAGAAGGTTGTTTGATTCGAGAAACCAAACAAGACGAGCATTAACCATCCTTCCTAAGGTCTTACAGATCATCAAAGCAACTGGACAGTAGTTTGAAGGAATCTTGGGATTTTTCCCTGGCTTAGAGAAAGGTAAAATAATAGCCTGGCACCAGGCATCAGAAAAAACATTCTCCTGCCAGATCCGGTTAAAGACAATCAGAAGGACATCAAGAGAAGCAGGAGATAGATGGTGCAGCATGTCATAATGAACATCATCAGGTCCAACAGACGTACTGGCACACTGATGAAGGGCCATTTTTAGTTCCACCAGTGTGAAGGACAATTATAGTCAAAGAAACAGTCAGTTCGAAAGGAAAGAGGTGAACGCTCTGCGCGAGTCTTGATGGCCAAAAAGGTGAAGGAACAAGCAGAAGTGCGAGATACCCGGCAAAAGCTTTCACCTGGAGTATCAGCGATGCTCCCGACATCATCCACCTCCTGACCATCAGAGAGTAAGATTGAGAGGGGGACAGAATTGTAGTGCCTATTAAACTTTCAAATCCTGTCCCACATGATCTTGGAATTGGTGGTAGAAGATATGCTAGTTGTGAACTTAATCCAAGATTCCTTCTGGCTTTGACGTCTTACCCACCTAGCATGTGCATGGGCCCATTGGAAAGCAACACGGTTTGAAAGTGTGGGATATCTACGAAAAGTATCCCAGGCCCGTTTTTGAGCCTTCCGTGCTAAGTGTCAAGCAGAATTCCACCACGGATGAGGATATCATGGAAAACATGTCGAGGTTTTAGGAATACAATGAGCAGCTGCTTGTATAATACAGCCAGTTACTGCTGCCACACAGCCGTCTACTGATGGCTGATTTACGATGGCAGGATCAAGTTCTGCGAGAGAAGTGAAGTGGACCAGTTTGCTTGATCCAGCTTCCACCTGGCACACGGGTAGGGTGGCATTGACCATGACCAGTCTCTCTCAAAAGGATAGGAAAATGATCACTGCCTAGTGGATTACTGTCAACCCTCCATGAAAAATGGGAGAATAATGAAAGGGAGCAAACCAAGAGATCAATAGCAGTAAAGGACTGACTAGGTGCATGAAAATCAGTGGAAGAACCAGTATTGAGAAGAGAAAGATTGTGATCAGAGAGCATACGCTCTACAGATCGACCCCTCCCATCAATAACAGCACTTTCCCAGAGTGGATGATGCCCATTAAAATCTCCCAGGATTAGAAAAGGAGACAGCAACTGTTCAACGAGAGCATCAAGGTCTGATTGCTCATGTCTCTACAGGGGACAGGTAGAGAGAACAAACAGTGATGGTATGACCCAAGAAAACATGAATGGCTATGGCCTCCAAGGGTGTGTTGAGTGACAAAGACAGGGTGGGCACATGCTGATCAACCAATAGTGCCACCCCTCCATCACACAACCTGTCATTTCTGTGCAGAGAAAACTGCTGAATGGAGACTGTATCAGCAGGTTTGAGAAATGTTTCTTGTAGGGAAAGACAAACAGGATGATAGTAAGCAATCAGTGTTTTAATATCATCCAGATAAGAGCGTAAACCTCGACAGTTCCATTGTATCAAGATGGTTATTTTTAAGAACAGGTAGGTGAAGTGGCTGGAGAACCCTTCAGTTTACGACCACATCTTTTTTCCTTAGTGTCCTTAGTCAGAGTAGATCTATCAACCTCTATGGATCCTGCCCTGGGACGAGTGGGCAGGTCTTTGTCATTGGAAGGGGATTCCAGTGACTGAGGACGTGAACAAATGATTGTTTTGCAACTTGGGGTGGGAGAAAAAGATGCATCAGAAGAAATGCCTGTATTTGAAACTGAAGGACGTGGATCTTGAGGTTTGTTGGAACGTATGGGAGGAACAGAGATGGGTGTGGAAGTCATTTCATCAACCTTTTTAACCACAAAGGTCAAAAGGCTTTTCAGTTGTTTTGAAAACAATTCTCTTGGAGGCACAGAGAGATCTGTCTGCACTCCCACTGTAGTTGTAAAATGAAGTGCAGCAGCATATGACCGAGATGGAGTGGTGGGCAGCAATTTCCGAGCCTCAGGATAACTAATGTTATGTGTCGTTTTAAAATGCTGCACCTCTTTTTCCTCCAACCATTGTAAGAAAGAATGAAAGTAAGAGAGGTGAGAACCATTGCAGTTGATGCAATGTGGGTCCATGTCACATTCATAGGCATCGTGGTCCTTGCCCCCACAACGAGCACATGTCAGAGAACCATGACATGATGTCTTTGAGTGGGTGAATCTCTGACACTGGAAACATTGAAGAGAGTTTGGAATGCAAGGCCGAACCCTGTAAATGAGATAACCTGCCTTGATGGTGGCAAGTACACGTGGTGAAATAAATGTTAAAACGAGGGTATTTGTTGACAGTGTAACTCCATCTTTGCAAGTGGAGATGTGCCTCACTGCAGAAACTCCTTGAGTGGAGAGACCAGCGAGAATCTCCAACTCGGGGACATTCTTCAAATCCCTCTCAACAATAACTCCTCGTGATGAATTCAAAGTAACATCAGGTGTAACCTCAATAGGTATATCCCCAATTGCCTTTGAATTCAAGAGGAGTACACTGTGTTGGGATGTGGATGTTTCAACCAATTTGTCTCCAGATCGAAGTTTCTTTACTGACTTTGGAGACAGCAAGTCCCTCTAGTCCCTTCTAAATAAAAAAGGGGGACAATTGCCCTAAGGTTTTTCCGAAAGAGAATGTAATATAAGAAAATGAGGTATGTGTGTTACGGATGTTGAAGATTGCTGTTCAGAGTTTTCAAGACGTGGTTGCTTACCCACTGACCCCACCCACCATGGAGCCTTACAAGAGGACGCACTACAAAGTCATGCAAGGACAATGCAGCAACGTCAGGGTTTCATTAGCATTGTACCCAAACACCAGCATCAGGCACAATGTCCATAACACCTGTTGAAAACTTCCAACACTGGTACTTGTTTGACTTTATCCCAAGTGGACCAGCCGACTGACCCAAGGGGAGCCACCCAAAGGCCGCCTGTCTACAGAAATTCAGGGCCAAAGTGGTGTGTTAGGGTTGGACCCCTCAACCATTAGGATCCTCTCCTCCCATTTACAGGTCGCCATGCACGGCAAACATGTGGGTGAATGTTTAGATCCCAGAGAAGGTAACCAGACAGAACAGAACCTTCCCTGGGAGGTCCCCTCACCATGAACAGGAATCCACACTGAGGGGGCCCCAAAGAAAAGAGGCAATCACTCTGCTTGTGTCATAATGGTTAAGAAGGTGAGAAATTAAACAGATGTGCTAGATGCATTAAAAAGCTTTCACTGAGAGTATTGGCAATGCTCTGGGAATCAGCAACTTCCAAGCCATCAGACACTAATTTTTTGAATCTTGTCCTATTTGACTTTGGAACTGGTGGTAGAAGAGATGCTAGAGGTGTATTTATTTAATCTATGGCTCCTTCTGGCTTTGATGCCTGAGTTGCCAAGCATGTGTATAGGCATGCTAAAAGCAATGGAGTTTAAAAGTGTGGGATACCAACAAAATATATCCCAAGCCCATGTTTGAGCTTTTCTTGTCATATGGCAGGTAAGATTCCACCAAGGATGAGGATGCTGTGGAAAATGTGTCCAGGTTTTAGAAATATACTGAGCAGCTCCCTGGACAAAACAGTCAGTCACTGCTGCCACGCAATCATGTATCAATGGTTCATAGATGATGGCAAGATCAAGTTCTGAGACAGCAATAAAAGAGGGCCAGTTGGTTTGGTGCAACTTCCATTGAGGCACATGGGTCAGGCAGCATCGACTATGGCCAGTCTCTCTCAAAATTACAGGAGAATGATCACTGCCCCTTGAATTACTGTCAAACCTTCAAGAAAAGAAAGAGAAAAGTGAAAGAAGCTGTAGAAAGATCAATAGCAGTAAAAGACTGACTAGGTGCAAGAAAATAAGTATAAGAGCCAGTATTGAAGATAGATAGGTTGTAATCAAAGAGCATATGCTCTACGAAACGACCATCAATATCAGCATCACCCCAGAAAGGATTACATCCATTAAAATCCCCAAGAATTAAAAAGGGAGACTGTAATTGCTCAATGAGGGCATTGAGGTGAAGAGAACAGTAATTGTATGAGCTAAGGAAGCATGGATAGCTACAGCCTACAAGGATGTATTAAGTTACAAAGACAGGGTGGGAATATGCTGATCAACCACTAGTACCAGCCCACCATGCACTCATTCATCACACAACCTGTCATTTTTGTACAAATGTTATCTAAATGTCGTGTAAACGACAACATGTCGTGTTGTGTTTAAATTTTCATTTCTGTTATTTACATTTCCATATTTATATTATTGTTTCAAAGTTTAAACCAATAAAATATGTTGTTACTCATTTAAAATTTCTAGAATTAGGTAGATCAAATATATGACTATAAACAAAAATGTATGGCGACCTAGTGTCTAGACGTTGAGTTTCGTGCCAGAACGAACATGCACAGATTGCTCTGGAGTTCTGTAGAAGTTACGCGATTGTTCGAGAAGTCTAGGCCTACTAATATATAAAGAGACGGAGACACACGAGAAGAGAGGAGTCATTAGTTTTTATTCGAAGAAAAGAAGAAGAGTCAGTCATTCGTTTGAGAAAGTTTGAGTGTTTGCTGTGAGTTTATTCAACTTGAATTTGTGACTAGAGCTAGATCTACAGAAGCTGTGATTTTGTTTCGTCAATCTTTGCGATTCATTCGAATTATTGGTTGTGCTGAGGGTCGGCGCGTACAGGACTAGCCAGGGGAGATCAGAAAAATTGAAGGCGACAAGTTTGAGATGTTCATCGGAGGCATCATGAAAAGAACTTCGTCGAATTTATTGAACTGTGAATTGTTTCTGAACTTCTCCATTCAAACTTCGGAATTTCTTCGTGGGACCAAATTCACACCCTAGACCGGAATTTTGGATTTCTGATCTGAACTTTTGGACTTTCATTCTAGATCATTATACTGGACACAGGCCAGTAACATTTTGTTTCGTAATTAACATTGAAGGTTGAAACTAGTACCATTTTGTATTGTAATTAACTTTGAAGGTTGAAACCAGTACTATTTTGTATTGCAATTAATTTTGAATGTTGTAACTGAATATCTGTCATTGTTATTATATAATTTATGTTATATCTGTCATATATATAATAGCTTATTGTAATAAATTATACAAGTTGTTATCTGTGTCTTTCTGTTGCGTTTAGTCTACGAAAAACATAAAACATAAAAAACGTAACAACAAAGAAAATTGCTGAAGGGTGTGACTGTTTCAGCAAGTTTCAGAAAGGTTCCAAGAAAGGAGAGACATTCAGGAAGGTAAGAATAAATCAAATCCTTAATGTCATCTGCATTTCAACAAAATTTCAAAAGTTCCACTAGATCAGAGTGGCCATTTTTATTTATGTGGAAGAAAATGTTATGTTTAGGCCACTTTTTTTTTCAATTGGACAAAGGTCTACTACCCTCCATGGATCCAGCCTTTGGTCAAGTAGGCCACTGTTTGTAGACAAAGATTCCAGTAATTGAAGAAGTGAATGTACAGTTGTTTTATTTTTAGGGGCTGCAGAAGAGGGTGGACCCGAGGAAACACCTCAACCCGAAATCAAAGGAAATGGAACCGGTCAGTCACTTGAAGGAGTGGCAGGAACAGAAATGAAAGAAGTCATGGATTTGTCAATTCTTTTAATCATGGAGGGCAAAAACTTCTTCAGATGTTTTTCAAACAACTTTGCTGCGACACACAGAGACAAGTCTGCACTCCCACTGTGGAAGTGGAATGGAGCATAGCAGCACATGTCTGAGATGGAGTTGGGGACAATATTAATTTCCAAGCCTCTGGGCAGGAGACATTACTTACAGTCTTCAAGTGTCGCACATGTTTCTCCTTTACTCATTTATGGCAAGAAATAGAGTAAGGCAAATGTGGACCATTACAGTTAACACAGCATCGTTCTAGTTTGCACTTGTATGTGTTGTGGTCTTTGCCACCACAACAAGCACATGTTAAAAACCATGACATGATGTTTTTAAATGACTGAACTGCTGACACTAAAAACAACTCAGACAGTTGGGAAACGTATGGCTCTACCTTAAAGTTCAGATAACTGTTTTGACTGTGGCAGGAGAACGTGGTGATATAAATGTCAATATCAGAACATTAGCAGGCACCATAATACTGCCTCTGAAAGTAGAGATTCAGAACAGAGCAGAAACGTCTTGACTGAAAAAACCCAGCGAGGATCTCCAACTCAGGGATGTTCTTTAAACCCCTCTCAGCTATAACTCCTCTGGAAAAATTCAGAGTTGCATGTGGAGTAGCCTTGGTGGGTACATCCCAAATGACTTTCAATTTCAAGAGGAGTTTGGTATGATATGATGAAGATGTATCCACCAAAATGTCTCCGAAGTGCAACTCTTTACTGACTTAGAGGAGCCAGCAAGCCCCTGTAATCCTTTTTGAATAAAAAAAAAAGTGGACATCTCCCTAAGGATTTCTTGGGCAAGGAACGGATCATTAAAAATCAAGGTACAGAATCTGTAATGTTGACTATACAGCAGAGTTGTCCATGCATGATCATTTTCCTATAATCTGTTTTTTTTATTTTTTTCACAAATGGGGTATCCATAATAGAGATGATACATTTTAGTGCCTATAACCCCACCCATTGTGAAGCCCTATGCACTACAATACCAAACAAGGACACTGCAGCAATGCCAGGGTTACATGAGCACCATACTCGAACATTAGTATCAGACACAATTTAAACAACATTCAACACCAGTACTCAGTTGACCCTAGCCCAAGTGGACCAGTTGACTGACCTAGAGGAGTCCACCCCAAGGCCATCCGTCAACAGGAATTCAAGGCCAAGGTGGTGTGTTAAAGTTGGAGCTCTCAATCACCAAGATTCTCTCTTTCCCTTCACAGGTTTCCACACACAGCAAACAAGTGGGTGGATGTTTAGATCCCAGAGAAAGTAAACTAAATGCACAGAACCTTCTCTTGAACATCCCCTCAACACAAACAGGAATTCACCTTAAGGAGTATGACATAGAGAAGTAAACAATGAGAATATATTTTTAAAAAATAAGCAGGCAATTTGCATAATACTTCATGTATTCCTTAACATAGTTTGATTTTTTATAGCAATTAGGATATTATTATAATTATCTAAGTAATATAATTCATTTGAACTAAATCTAACCTTTGTCTTTCCATCTCTGCAAGTCTCTCAACTTCACTCACTTTCCTCAATTTTTTTCTGGAAGATCCTAACAATCCATCCAAGTCATCACTACTGCTACTTGAAAGAGAAGCTTCACGTTTCCTACAAAAGGATATTACACTAAACATTTTCTTATGTGATGAACACAGCTCAGACTTCTTGTTTTTGTATACCATACTTCCAGACATCAAAGATGCACCTCAATTCTGATTAGTTAAATTTTTTTTTAAAAAAAAGATATAAACATAAGAATAAGGTTGCACTACTTCTACCAATCTTACCACAATGTTTCATAGATTGTTTGATGACTTACAGTGCACACATCCTCTTGCCCACTTATCGTTGCTTGTGAACTATTATCTTATATCTACCTCTGACAGTATACACCCTATATGATCACTGAAATATCTGTATTATGTATTATTACCAGCAATAACATTATTCTAAGCCTTTTCAAGGAGTGCCTTACTTTTGTGGAAGCCATAATATGGGCTGTGTTAAAAAACTTGGATTCAGCTGAATTGTTATATAGAACTCCTACTGAGGACAAGTCTGCGTTTGAAATTGTTACACAACTGAACAGAACAGTCTAAATGGAACCAAAACAAACTTATGTTATTTTTCAAATGGGTACTATTACCAAATAGTATTTCTGCATTCTTACCTTTCATATGCTCTTATAATGTTACCTTAAGATCAAAATTGTTTGAGGTAAGTAAAAATATCATTACTTGATGGAAAACAGGCAAATTAGACCATTGACTGGTTTACCTTAGCCCACTGCAGGAGTGCCAATGAAGTTTTGTGATAATTTAAGATTATATTATTTATTTATTTGTTATTTAATACTAAGTCACTTATACATTTCATTCTGGATCATACAGAGGGGCTTGGATTGCTGTCTAGTATTGAAATGCTTCCTTTAGGCTTAGGTTTAGGCCTATGAGCAACATAACCTTTGGCCTGGAAGATGTAAACTTTTGAGATTTATTTAGGTGAAGGGGGGGATTCTTTGATGCCAGGAAATAGGGCATTTTTTACATTATTTACTGCTGCCTTCCAAAACTGGCCTACCCACTAGAAAGATATTAATATTACTGTACTTTTTGTTTAAACTAAAATGAAAGACAAAAAGCAAATCAACTCATGTAAATCATACTCCAATTCAATAAAACAAACTGGACCCTTGGTGCTAAAGAAGTATCTAAGCTTTGTAAAGCATAAGTTCTTGGATCTTTTTGATCTTTCTTTTTTACATTGATAACAATGATAGGGCATAACTGGCAAACCAGCAAAATTTGATGATGATACTAAAAAAATTGGGGTTTTTCTAGTTACATAACTATAACAAACACAAGATAATGAATTTGGGTTATTATAGCTTGGATCACATCTGGGTCATTCCATGTCAAATCATCCAGATTTTGGAAAATTTTGCAGGTGACCCCATCAGAATGCCTTGAAAAAATTCACGTGTTTATCTACCCATAAAATGAAAAATTGCCAAATATTATATAAATATCTTTAATAGTTTATGATTTACAGCCCTGTAAAATTTAATTAATATTTTGTTATTTTGGTGAATTCATTTTCGAGCAACTTTGGCTGCTTAACCTGTTCAATGCCGTAGACGAGATGACTCTTCCAAGCCGATCGGTAACACAGTGCCATGGATGAGTTAATTCGTTCTCAATGTATTTTTAATGACATGCATTTGACCTACTTACAAATTGTTTCACTTTCAATCCCAAATGGCATCATGAAAAAAGTTATAAAATAAAGAAGCATTAAGGTTGTATTTTGAACTTGGTTCTGAGTTGCCATAGCAGCTGAAATACTTGGCAGTCAACAAGTTAAAGCTGCAAGAGTAATGGTGATAGAAAGCTGAAATTTGCTACACTGACTGAATTAATCTCACAGAATTCAAAAATGGTCTCAAACCAAGTTTATCTCTCTTATGATTTTCATAGTAAAAGTCAAAGTAATCTCAACATAAACTCAAATTTTAGAAATTAACTCAAGCTGTCTGAACAAAGCAATGTTTATTTGATGTTGTTAAAGCTAATTTATCGCCAAAGTAATTTTTGAAACATTTCATTGTCACGATTATTGCAGTTTGGTGTGACTATAATCTTTCTAAGTTATCCCCTGTTCTAGCACTGTGCTTTTTGTGTCTGATAAACCTTTGTATTTATTATATTATGAATCTTAAACTCAGCCATATCTGCATAACTATAATGGATATACAACATAATTGCCTTGCCATGCAATCTAACTAGTTTTGCCAATAAACATGTTCAGAAATGAATTAATTCTTTCTTGTTTCTTCAACTTCATTATTTAACATTGTGAAAGGCTGGTTAGAATATTTCAGTGGGATTCATAAAATACTGACAAGTATTTTTAAAAATTGTGTGGATATATTTACACACAGTAACATACCTGAACAGAATTTGTTTTTAAATTCAAAATGTATGGTCAGAGAATACTTTAAAACATTATAACTCAAAAAGTAGGTTGAACACTATCCTGATTTTTGTTTTTGTAAATCATATTCAGAGATGTAAGAATATATGGTAAAAACCTGAAAAGGCTGAATAACTGGTGACATGGTCAAACTGTGGCCTGAAGTAGGGCTATTTTTAACTAAATCATATAAAGTTGCATGCAACTAAATTTTTTACAGGAGATCTAATAAACTTTTAATTACAACAATTGCTGATTTATCAACTGATATATTAGAAGAAATTTGAAAACAAAATTCAGCTTTGTATCATATTAAGTCTTAGAGCTACGGCTTATTAAATAAACCAATGTTTTTTATGATTTTGAGTTTTCGGGTGATTTTACAGCCTCACTATGAAAATCCTATGAGTAAAACTTGTTTTGAGACCATTTTTGCATTTTGTGAGATTAATTCAGTCAGAGTAGCAAATTTCAGCTTTCTACCACCATTACTCTTGCAGCTTTAAGCAACCAAAGTTGCCCAAAAATAAAAAATTAACTAAATTTTACAGGGCTGTAAATCAGAAACTATTAGAGATATTGATCTTATCTTTGGCAAGTTTTCATTTTCTGGGTAGATGAGCACATGTGAATTTTTTCAAAACATTCTGTAGATGCCACATGCAGCTCCCTGGATGATTTGACATGGAATGACCCATCTATATATTAAACTAGTAACAAGAGTCTTTTAACTGTACTCATTAATACTTCTTTTGCTTCCTCTTGTTTGCAATTACCTTATAATCTAATTAACTAATAATTTCCCAACTTTTGCCAATGTGATTTTCTTAACTAATCTAAAAATCTAAGTTCACAAAACTCACAGAACACGTAATATCCTTAAAAGATGTTATCTGATTTGTAAAGTAAGATTTCTCTCTACCTTAATGAATTGATTAAAAAAAAATTTAAGCATGAAAGATAATTTATCTAATTGATTAGACAAACAATTGAATGGACCAACAGGATCCTTGCTATGCCTGAACATTTTTATATTATTTTGGTAGCATATTTCATCAAATTATTCTACAAAACTATCTCACCAGACTAGAAATTCTTCTACTGTAGAAAAAGATTTATTAGCTATAATTTTCATTGCAATTTATTTCTATTTAAGAATATTAACACATTTTCTAGTTCTAGGCATCTATTCACAATCTACTGGCCTACCAAAAATAGACAAACACAACCACCTCTTAAAACCATGGGGAAAGTTTTTAAGTCTAGTTCTTTTGCTTTATTTTTAATATCTTCACCTTTCTACTTATCAGCAAGGAATTAATATGTACATAACCACGAAACAGCTAATCCGAACAGAACAGTAAACAACAGAGAAAGTATCCAATTTCTAAATTTACTGTACAGTTAAACATGCATGCAGGAAACATAAAAGATGTACTTGCAAATTAAAATAGGTAATTTTACAATGGACAGTATAATAATAAGCATTCATAACATGATAAAATATTGATCAATAAATAAAAATTTCTTACCTAGCTTTCGAACTCCTTTCAGCTGAACGTGATCTTATCTTGAGTTTACTTCTTTCTCTTAACTCTGATCTTTTACGATTCTTATGTTTTGATCTTCTATGTTTGGGGCTTTTGCTTCTAGTTCTACTTCTTGATTTACCCATAGCTAACAAACTTGAATTACTACAAAGTTAATATCGAAATGTAATCTCACAGTGAGAGAGACACATGCCCTAAACCTTGCTTAGTTGAATTTATTCAAATTATTGTTATTGTTTATACCTCACTAACTAATAACACAAAAATCAGTTCATCTTTTTCCAATTATTTTAATAATTTTAAACACATTCTACACATATCTTGAACTAAACCTCAATAATGATGACAAAGTCTCACTGCCTGAAACAAAACCATGTACGTACAATTACCTAAACAAATGCTAGTAATTAAATAAGGGTATTCCAGTGTTAAGCCTACCAACAATGTTTAGTTTCAATGCGCTAAGCCTAACTTTAATATTTCCTACAGCTTAGTGTGTACTGTATTATCAATTTACTCCTTTTTTTTTCTATTATTGGAACACACAAAGAAAAAATGGACAACAATTTTTGTAATTTAAGATCATAAAACAAACAACACACTAACACATTTATAATTCTTGGCCCTTCTTGTTATCGATTTTAGTAATAGATGATTTTCTGCGCCAAGTCATGAAAATCGCCCCTATCGTCTTGATTATAAAGCTCTAAGAATAACAGTTATTTGTTTTTATTAAAAAAAGGCGGACAAATTAGAGTAATTTTGAAGCATTATTTATTAGTAGCTAGAATAATGTATATGTTATGATGTATATACATGAAAACTGCAATAAATCGTTTTTGGAGACTCAGATTTGACCCCCGCTAGTACAGATTTATAAAGCTAAAACCAGGGGCTCGATTCCCCTCAGTGGGATCAGCAGATAGCTCGATGTGGCTTTGCTACAAGAAAAACAAATAAACAGACTCCGATAACGCCAAGTGAGATAAAGCAGAAGAAATGATTACTAAAGATTTCAGTAATGCTGCTCATAGATGTAGGACAGAAACAGTTTGGCAATATGGTGAACTAAGAGAACTCGACAGGGAGTGGAAAAAATATATAGTCGGAATTCAGGGCAACAGCCGAATTGTGGGAAGAGTATACAGATGCATACCTGTCCAGTTCTGAATTAATGTATCTACTACCGATACTTGAGGATGAGATATCAAATACAAAAACAATTGCAGTTGAGAATTCCAATGAGTGACAAAAGCACTGATCATTGGAGACCCGAACTGAAAGAAAATCAAGTAAAAACTTAGTGATGTGGCATCTATTCCGTCGGATGAGTGATGTTGGGTCGAGATAAGTGATTTGTAATTAAAAATGTATCTTAAAACGGCTATATGGGCATTTACATTTTTACTGATAAGCATAGAACAACGTTTCCACTTTTCCAGATCATCTTTAGGTTAACAACGAGAGTTTGCAACTCTACAATTAAATTCATCACTCCTGGAAAATGGCTGATTAGCCCAGTAGAGACGATCCATGGCAGAAAAACAAATGTTTCGAGAATGTGTCCTTTCTTGACGAGAAATATAAGATACTACCGGTAGAAATTTCAGAATATATCATGAATTTTGTTCCTCATGAGATACAGGCCTTTAATCATTATCCATTGTAATGCAAGGAGTTTGAAAACATTAACATAGAAAGTAGTCTCGTTGTTTATCCAAATACCTGGCCAGATGGATTAAGACGTTCAACTTGTAATTCGAGGGTTGCGGGTTCGAATTCTCGTCGCACCAAACATGCTCGCCCTTTCAACTGTGAGGGTGTTATAACGTAATGGGCAATATCACTGTTCGTTGGTAAAATAGTAGCCCAAGAGTTGGTGGTGGATGGTAATGACTAGCTGCCTTACCTCTAGTCTTACATTGCTAAATTAGGCTAACGCATATTTTCATCCCTAAAGATATGCAATATAAAGAAATCGATCTCGATTTCAATTTTCTGGTTCATTTATATTTATTACGTGTACAGTTAACTGTTTTTTTAATTTGATAATATTTAACGGCGAAACCAGGTTTTCCAATCAGGGAGGAAGAAAAATTTAAGAGGTAATAAATTAAGAAGTTAAACTTGTTTTAAATTTCTAATAAAATGGTCATTAAAACAAATAAATTCAAATACAACACTGTTCGTAGACGTTTTATTTTTTTCTACTAAATGATTCAAAAAGAGATTTTCAAATATATGAAAGGTGAAAAAAAATGTGATCAATACTTTTATATTTATTAGTGGACCTACCCCTCCATTGCTAAATATTTGATAATATTATTTACAAATTATATTTTTAGCAAGCTTAAATTTCAACAGGGCCTGGCATGGCCAAGCGCGTAAGGCGTGTGACTCGTAATCCGAGGGTCGCGGGTTCGCGCCCGCGTCGCGCTAAACATGCTCGCCCTCCCAGCCGTGGGGGTGTATAACGTGACGGTCAATCCCACTTTTCATTGGTAAAAGAGTAGCCCAAGAGGTGGTGATGACTAACTGCCTTCCCTCTAGTCTTACACTGCTAAATTAGGGACGGCTAGCACAGATAGCCCTCGAGTAGCTTTGTGCGAAATTCCAAAACAAATAAACTTCAACAGCTTTTCTATTCATCAGATGGTACCACTGCGAGCTAAGCATTTTCTCACGAGTAGTGAATTTTGTAGTGATAAGTTGAATTGAAAATATGATTTATATAGCTTGCTAACAGGTTTACTTGCCAAATGAAAGCAGAAAAAAATGAGTTAAGTAAGTATTAGTTTTCCAGAAATATCTTTGGTCTTTAAATTTAAGTTAAATATAAATAATAGACATAGCAACTACAAATAATATCGTTCAGTAATGAAATAAAATAAGTGCTCTAAATATGAACTGGAATTACGGGAACTAGACCACGTTAAAATATACTTTCAAAACAACCTCGACTTTTTAATCTGTAAGTCTCTCTCATTTTTTTCATACTGAAGAGGTTTAAATACGAAAATGATTAGACTGTAGATTTCTCCACACAGTGAAATCGAAAACATTTTGTCTAACATGTAAGAATACAGCAGTAACTTAATATTTACCATTACTAGTATTTTAGAGATTTGTGCATTAATAAAAGACTGGTGAGAGTCTAACGTTCAGCTTGGTCAGCAATGGGAAAATACTTTAGGGAAGGTAGCTTGAGTGATTGGAAAGAAAACTGGCATATATTTATATGATGTTCCACAGGGAGAAAAATCCCTAGTTTGTATTAATTTGTAGAATAAGCACCATTACTTGAGATGGACTTTTCTACCCAGGATCACACAGGCCAAAGTAATATAAATTTCTCCCCATTGATATATAAAAGCTTTGCTGAAATAAAATTTCACGTAAAAGTATATGTAGGTAATTATGTTCTTTCATCATTCTGCTAACAGTAATAATGTCATACAGCATTTAGAAATCTAGAAAGACTAGAGATACCTAGTGAAAGATTGTTCACCCCATCCCTGTGAAGTATCCATGTTTTGTTTACATGTGAGCTTGCAGTCATGAAACTTTCAAATTAGATTTTGTATTTAGAATATATATAATCTACTCTAAACTGAGAAAGCTTGAAAATGCCGATACTCTTTAAGTAAGTTAGATTTTTAAAGAAATTTAGAATAATTTTAATTACATAAGTCTTGAAACTTTTTGTTATGACAACCTTAAATCAGTTCATCTGCAGAAGATTAGTTTGAAAGATCACAAACTTATTGTAACTGTAATACCCTGTGTGTAATCAAAGTAGTTTAATTTAACTTTGGAGTTAATGCATCTGTGTCAAACCACATTTGTCTTTGCAGGTTTTGCTAACATTCAATCTTTTTCGCATATAACATTGCTAAGTTTGTTTATTAGGGTTTTGAATAAAAGGAGGTTTATTAAAACACTGTCTACATTAATTGTATTTCATCAAAATATGACATTACTGATAGGGATGTATAATTTTGCAAGGCACTGTATAATATAGCTATGGAAGGGTGAATGAAATTTATAACTACTTTGGTCATTTCAGTATTTCACTAAATTATCTTTTAAAGCTTTTTTAAATACTTAATAGTGTTGTTGTTTTTTTCTACTGATGAAGAAATTAGTTTAAAATTTCACAAGTAGCTATAATAATGGACTCTTCAGTTCTTAGAGACCTGCCCACACTTTTATAACCTACTAAAAATGTATTTGATATTTGACCTCATTTAAAAGTTTTGTCTGACCATAATTCTTTACCTATATTCAATTAATCAGTATTTTCAGTTCTACCAACCATCAAGGTATTCATATCTAAGTGGTTCTGGGCAGTTCTTTAAATATATCATGCAGAAACTGTTACAATAGCACAGTCTTCAGAAATTCAGCTAACATAAGAATATTTATTAAGAGAGAGTATGTAAAATGTTCCCATTGCATTTAGTACAATTTACTTACTCATAATTTAAAGGAATTTTTGCATTCTTATTTTTATTTATGTGCTAAATCACTTGGTTTGGAATATTGATCATTAGAGAATTTCAGTAATGAAGTTTGATATTTGTGGCTATACTTAGAATTTTTATTCCATAATCTTTACATGAACATATATTCTAACATTGATTGTGAACATGTATAAGCTGGAATAGCAGAAACCGGAATGGTTTGCAATTTACAGATGTTCTTAACTAATTTACTGAGAAATAATGCCACACCAGAGCATTTTCAAGTAAGAACTGAACTTTGGATGTCTGTACTGCTTACCAGTTACAAGTTAATGGCCATAAGAACCAGCAAAATGTAGCATTGTTTTTTACTTTAACATCTGTTAAAGTACTATATGAGGTAAAATACCACATGGTACACTGCTGAGGGAACCATATTTAGTTCCAACATTTGGTTGATAGAGCACATACTCTGACATCTGTTTCGTTCCAGCTGTCTCTAACGTGACAAAACCTTTAGAAGCAGACCATCTCTTCACAGAGAATAGCAAGGACATGTATGTTTTCTCTTCATTGCTATTAAAGTTTTGTAAATATAAATGGACTTTTGAAATTTTTATTTGAAAATATTATAAATTCAAGTTCCCTTTATTAAGTACACGTGTCTTATAGGAAATTGTAACAAGAAGTTGCATTTGGTCTCTATAGTAAGGCACTTTTGCACATGTATATATATCTTGTCTTTGCTTTAAAGTAATGGATAGGTTTTTGCTTGTTAAAATAATTTATTTTTTGTTGTTGAAATAACCAAACCATGCACATGTTTTTATCAATGTAGTAGTCTTAGAAAAAATATTATTTGCTTTATCAGACTAGCAACATATTAAAGATCTTGGGTGTTGTGTTAAAATCAATTTTATGTGAAATGTAATGAAAGATTTTTTTTGTATCTTTTTATATATGAAATTAAATAGTTACTATTTTCTTTTTTTAATGTATAATATATTAGTTCATAATTAAAACCATAAGAAATGTTAGAGAACACTGAAATTCTTAAAAGTGAATGCCTGGATGGTACTCACTTATGATATGATTTAGTCACACCACTCTTTTGTTTGTGTGAAGGAAATGTTCACTTTCACTCTTTTGAAGAAAATGTGTGAAAACGTGGAGGAGCATATATTTGCTAATATGGCTTTCAAACTGTTTTATCTAAAGAAAAGTAAGAATTTTATTGTTTGTTTTTTTCCAAATTAGCTGTTATATCTTTATCTTTACAGAACTGTGAAAGTAAATTAGACACTTAGGCTATCATGGATATTAAAGAAAAACTGCAGGAAATGGAAGAAAGAATCATTAAACTGGAAAGGAGTGTCCCAAAAATATTTCCACCTGTTAAGCCATTAGGATATAAAGATAAAAAAAGAATTTTGGTAAGGAAGCTAGATTTTTGAAGAGCTAATTGCTTGAAAAAATCTTAAATGCAAACCAGTTGAATAATAGTGATTTTTATGATGTTATAATTAATATAAGGACCTACTAACTTTCTGCATTGTAATATTTAAAAAAAGTCATGCAGATATGAGAATCATGAATGTTAAGAAAATACATGCAGAATTTTGTGAAAAAAATCATTTAAAGGTCTCAATAAAAGCCTTAGTTTTGTGTTTTGTACTGCAGATTTCCTCTTGAATTTTGGATTGTGGGTATTCTGTCTCTTCTGTCATGATTTTCAGGCAGTCCTGTCACATGTTTTGGTATTTTCTCAATGCTGCAGGTATTTCCCTCTTCCACACTTTACCTTTGAATTTGGTCTTTCTGGATTCCCCATTTGCTGTGGTAGGCTGTTCTTCTGAATTGTGATATAAATGTAGTTTTGCACTGTCTCATTTTGCCTATGCTCAAACTACTCTTCTACTGCTCCTTGTATCACTTTCCTTTGTGTCTTCTTATCTTCTATTTGCCTGTGGACATAAGTGATGTTTCATGTACTTTTTATCCTTTTACATATATTCTCTTCTCTCCAGATCATTTTCCTTCCCTTACACTTCAGAGGATTGTGAGGATAACTCCTCTTTAGTCACTTTCCCTTGTTTTCATTTCGCATGTTTTATTCTCATCCTGATCAGGATAGACTTCTATGTCTTGTACTTGCTTTTCTCTGTTATATTGCCTGCATGGCTTCCTCCTGTGGTGTACATTCCCACCCCTTTCTTTCTTGACAGCCATCCTCTATGTTCTTTCTCCTTCTTTTCTCACCAATTGGCTTTGGCTCTTCATTTGGCCAATTTCTTTTTTATTTTCTTCCTCTTGTACTATGTTTGAGTGTCCTATTGCCCAAACTGATACTTTACATTTTCATTGGTATTTCATCTTTGTCCTTTAGAGGTACTCCTTCAGTCAGACAGCAGACTACCTATGATTCATTTGTCTCTCATTGTTTTTATTAGTTTGCAGTTTTCTTTCTCTTTGGGTTATCATCTTCTGACTGTAGCCATTGTAGAATATTAGAATTCAGTGGGATTTTGACTGGATAAGTTTATTTTTTTTATTTTAAATGTTTAGTAATGTTCATTGTTTGGATCCTACTCTCTGGCAAGTAGTTCCTGACTAGGTATTCTTTAACTGTTCAAATCTGCACTGACAAGCCGTGATGACTTGCATATTATAATTCCATGGCCGCACAGTGCACACTGCAGAGATGGGGTGCTACACAAGATTGCTTTCAGGACTATTCTCATGATAGAATTGCTTTATAAATTTGCACATCCTAGCCCATATCTGCCCAGGGACTACAAGGATAAAGCAGAAAGGAATAGCAGCCCATCACTGCCATGCCTTGTATTGAATAAATAGGCATGATCTGCTTTTAAACATAGGGTTTTATGGTCACCCATTGCACTGTCTCTGGTGTTGTCGTTCTTTTGGACTCTCCACCACATTTTATTTTTCTTTACTTCACTACTTTTCACTACTTGTGTAGTGTGAAATTTTTTGCTACTTTCCAGTTCCGAGCTTTCAGGGTGTTGGACCATAAAGGCATTCTGTTGAATGTGTAAATGAAATAAAATATAGAAGTTATTATAAAACTCTTCAGTTGAGAGTAGGATAGTGGTGTTCTGCTAGTGTAGATAATGTGATATTGTTCAAATGGGAGTGAAATGTCAAAATTGCAGTTTTCCCCTTCGATTAGGACCCCTCATCCTACCCCCACAGAGATGTCAGTTTCCAGTAGCCAGGTTTTGAATATAAGAGAAGGATCAATCAACATGTCCTTACACTTGTATTACAGATGTCTATTCTCCTCCTTCATTTATACTCTATCACTGTTGTGGGTCATGGTATAGGTAATTGCAGATTGTTATGATTCTTTGCCTTTAGATATCCATCAATTTTTCTGGTCAATTTCACTTTTAAGGAAGATGATTTACATTATGTAGACTTCTTTTTGATACTGGATGTTAGGTTCCAAAATTGATCTATCAATGTATCATATTTACATGTGAACTATTAGGCTTATAGTTTTGGAGTGGTGCTACATTTCTTCTGATCTTAAGAATGTGAGATGAAGATAGTTATGATTCTCTTTTCTCCCTTTGCAGATGGCTGGATTTTGGATTGTAGTTTACTTGTACCAGTATGATCTCTCTTACCATGATTTGGATTTGTGTTCTTGGTAGCCTGGATTTTGAGTTCTAGTTGACTTTCCAGTAATGGGATCCTTTTTCCTACTTTCACATGAATGTTAGTATTGAGTGGCCAGGGTTTGGATGATGTTGATTTGCTACATTCAATCTGTCTTGCCCTAGCCAGTCTATGTATAGGGGCACATCCTTTTAATTTTACCTTCTTTTATAATTTTTAGAATTCATTTATATAAATATTGCATGGTTTAGAACAGTTTACAGCCATAGTTCCTTCCCAGTTGGATGTGCTCCTCTGTTTTCTGCCTATATATATATGACATCTTTGTTTGATTGGCAAATAGTATACCTGGTACAAAGGTGTCTTGGTTCATTGTATCAGATCTGAATACTTTGTCTCATTTTGGGAAGTGTTCTTTGGATGCTTCTTTCTTTCCCTTGCAGTGGTCTCTCCACCTATTTAATGTTGAATACTGGTTATTTATGTGAGTGGAGGTAATGTACTGTATCTGTAGTTATAATTTTCCAACACTGAATGTATCTCTGATGGGTACTTACCTCTTCTTACATTTCCTACCCTTCATTCCCAAGGAAAACTGGTGCTTCCATCTTTTGCCAAAACTTGAAGTGATAGTTTGGTAGAATTCATCATGAGAATATGTTGCACTTTGATTGGTGGAGAGTTGATGCAACATAATTAGTTAAATTTAATGGAGGAGGATAAAAGGTTTGTGGCATACATAAAACTTTTTTTGCATATTGAGGACAGCACTGAACACAATAGCTATTTGTGATTGGAGATAAGTTCCTATTGGAAATTTATTGTCAGTTTGAGAAAATTACAACTTTCAGTTAAAGAGTATTGTTTTTATGGTTGCAGTTGTGTCCTTTTTGCCAAAACGAATTGAAGTTGATAGAAAGCAGTAAAGGCGTGTATGTGTGTGCATGTGTTTTTGGATTTAACAAGTTAAATTTGATAAGAACCATTTAGAATCTCTGTAGGATTGGTTAGAAATTTTGACCCTATTATGTATGTATGTAAAAAGAGTATAAAAAATATACTATCAACAAGGATTACAAATTGACACCACAAAAGGCATTTTGACTCATAAGTACAATTAAAAACAGCCAAATAACTATTAGGAATGTGACTGGAAAACAGAAAGGGGTTTTATCAAAGGTGTTACAACAAAAAATGTTCCAACTCATACTCTTGATATTTATGGCCAGTTTTTGGTATTACAGTAGCACCTCAAGTACACATTGGTATGTATTTAAAGAGAAAAATATATATCTAACATAGTTTTTAATTGAGAGTTTTTAAATTATATATTGATATTGGTTTTTTACCATTTTTATTTTGATACATAGAATTAAATATGTGGTGAAAAATAAGTGGATTAGATAATGTGCATTTTATAATCAATTATTAATTATAAACATTATGGGTGTAACTTGTGCATTTATGAATAGTTAATGTGAATTAAAATAGCTTGATAAATAGTATTTGAATGAAATATGTTTTCCGATTTAAATAAAGTGGGTGGGATCTTCTGTTTCTTACAGGTTACTGGTGGGGCAGGGTTTGTTGGGAGTCATCTGGTTGACAGACTTATGATGGATGGTCACAGTGTAACAGTTGTTGATAACTTCTTTACTGGAAGTAGAAAAAACATTGAACAGTGGACTGGGCATCAGAATTTTGAAATTATAAACCACGACGTTATAAATCCATTATTTATTGAAGGTAAGAATAATTAATTTCATGTTGACTATGTAACAGATTTACTGTTTTATTTTAATGCTTATGCTGGTTTCTGTATAGTGTTTTTTTGCCTATGACATATATTGTTGGTTTTGTATTTCACAGGTCCTTCCTGTTTTTGAAATTTGTAGAAGATTCTTGAAAGTGAGAATCAACAATATTTGTTTTCGAAAATGTGTTAGAACATTGTTGAAATTTCTACAAATTTGTAAGATTCCTATAAAAAAAATGGCTAGCGGAAAGACAGAGTATTATTGAATAGCTGCAGTCAGTGTGCTATAGGCCTATGAAGCTATAATTGTGATTAATTTCTATTTGTTGGAAAACTACAGAATTGGACCAGGAATGTTTATAGATTTTGAATGTTACAATCTATTCAATTTCAGTGAATTACTTCGGACATTAGTATTTCTCCAAAGACATTAGATATTGTTGAAAGTGTACAAATGCTCCAAGCTAGCTGTTATAAAAAGAAGTGTACAAGTATATCAAGAAAGAATTAATTTTCTCTCCATGAATATTGATAAAAGATTCAGTTTTAGACCAGGTAGAAGGCTCAGTATAGCTTGTTTGTAAAACTCTTGTATACAAACCATCATTTGTAATAACTATTAGCAATAAACATTGTTATAGGTTGTATTCTGTTTTTTGTATATTAAAATATATGGGTTAGAAAGAAACGTATGTATCAATCTTGTTTGCAAATAATATAAATTTAATACATATTAACATTTAATTAACTGTTAAATTCAAATTTCTGGTTATTTGAAATAGTATTATATAATGTACATAATATAAATCAGAGACTTATCAAAATTAAATATGTAACAACAGTATTTTATGTGTTTTAAAAGGAGTACTTGTAATATAACCTAATTTTAGTTATCATATGAAGATTTTTTTTACATAAATAAGCTGATTTATTCTTTTACCAATTTCAGTAGCTGGGTTGATTTTGTAAGAAAATATGCTTCTTACATAATACATATCTTAATATTAGTTGCTTCTTAAAACAAATTTAAATGGAACTATATTGCAAGGAAATTTTCTAAATTTATATTAACACATGAATTGGAAACATTAATTCTGAACAGTCTTTCAGTAAAAATATGAAGTGTTTTGTTTGCTAGCAATGTTGTTTGTTAGATTTTCCATGTCTGACTTTTTCAGGTTTCAAAATTAAGCTCATTTAATATAAATAAAACAACCAACATAAAGGTAAGATATAGAGAACCTTACTTGTAAGTATAGTTACGGCTGCTCTCTGAAAGTTGTACAGTTATGTGACGTGTTTTCGGGAATATTTACTAACTACTATGTACAATGAAATCCTATTATCCTGTGCCATTGCCATGAAATGTTTACACACACCACAATCATTTAATGAATTCACCCCATATATTAACTTTTGCCAGCTTACTGTTGCACATTTATTTTAGTACCTATACTTATTTCTGTATTGTATCCTTAACAGCAGAAAAAGGTTGTCACCTTTTCATTGCTGTACATTACAACCCTAGATTGTTTGCTAGAGAAACTGACACGTACCTGTTTTCTACCTCACCATAATTTTTTTTTCTTCTGTTGTGTATCAGTTAGCTTGGTTTCTTTGTTTTTGAAATTTACTTACTTTCAGATTTTCACTATCTTAGTTTTATCTCAATGACCTTTTTTGGCATCCTTCATTTGACACAAAGTGTTTGGAAGTGTTCCTTACACTTTGGTGTTGTATGCTGAATGTGTTTTGTCAGTGTTATTTTTTCTGATTACTTTGTTTTCTCAGCTTTCATGCTTCATAAGGTTTTAGTGTATTTCTCATCCTTGAAAGTCTCTTCAGGTTGCCCTTCTCATATTTTTCATGATGCTCATTTACAATGTTTCCTATTCCTGGAAGGCTAGCTATCATGGATCTCGGTGTCATTCACTTTTGGAGCCACCTCTCATCTCTGTTTGGTGATAGCTCTTTTTTTCTCTCACTTCATACATGTAGAATCATTTTGCAAGCAATATTTTAATCGTGCACGTATGCTTTCTCACATGCTGTATTGACGCATTAAACTTCTTTCTTCTCCTTCTGTAGTTGTATTTCCATCTTCCCTCAAATGTTGGATGCCTTTGACACCTAAGAATGGTTGAGCCTTTTCTGCTGGTTACTAGTGTTGTAGAATAGGTTTTTAGTCCTTTTGCATTTTCACTTTGATATTTTTGTTCTTTCCAATATATATATAAAAAAAAGTTGCTGTCACTCTGTCATAAGCTTCTCATTTTTGAAGTATTTTCTAACTCCATGGTTCAAAATGGTTGTTTTTGTCAGGTTGAGGTAAGTGCTTTTTTCCTGGACTGTGGATGGCTGAAATCAATGCCTTGGATTCTTCTTTTCTCCACATTTCAATTTGTCCATTCGTCTATTACTATCTTTTGTTCATTTATAATGACCAATTTAATTCTGAGCTCTTTCCTTCAGGTTAACTATAGGCCTCTACATGTTCAGTCAAGTTATAAGCTTATTTATATGGAAGATTCATTTGTTTGGTCTCCACTTCCACTTTCATATGCATGACTGTTTTTTTCTAGTTCCATCTAGAGAATCAGCCATGGTTGTAATATCTTTTCTCTTTCAAGAGATCTCATTTGAGTTAGATAATAAAGTTTTCCAAGTCTGTGTGGACATCTATTCAATCACTGATTTATTTGGGATCCTATTTTTCAATTTGTTTGTATGACAGGCACAGTTATCTCCTTGATTGATCACACATGATACTGGTCAACCATCTTCCCTCCAATTTGCTCTGATATACATCTGTTTACTGATACTTTATTTTCAAAGAAGAGGCAGTTTCAGACTCTTATAGCATTTTCTGGGGTATGAGCCTCATAAAAGTAATCTCTTTATTATCGACACTCAAATTGTTGGTTGCTTATCAAAATTGCTGTCATCTCCAATCTCATTTATTTGGTTATCTTGTGATGAACCATATGGACAATTTCACTGTCACATTTTACATTAACTGACAAAAAGGCACTTAAACATCATGAGATCTTCAATTTTTAGTAGTAATTATTGACGTACTTATTCTAAATATACCATTGTTCTGACTTAATTTTTTTGCACTGTTTACAGTTACTAATGTTTCATTTTGTATCTTCAATTTTATTTATAAGTGTGTTCCTTTTTTTGTTCCTGTGTTATCCATAATTTTATTGTTTTGTATTACCTTACTTAATTTTGATTGCTTGAAAAAGATCTCTGTATCTTTCTCCTTCTATTCAGTTTTGTTGTTTTAGACTCCTTGTTATCCAGAAAATAAAAGGTATTCTGGAGAACACACATTATGTAGCAGGTGCTTTTCTGTATGTGGATGTTTTGCATGAAGAGGAAAAGCAAATGACCAACTCTATTTGTAGGTAAAGGATGAATGTAAGTGAAGACAACTAGTTGAACAACGTACATTTCTTTCCTCTAGTTAAATTATTTTATTTTTAAACAATTTCTCTCTTTCTAGTGGATCAGATTTATCATCTAGCTTCACCTGCGTCACCTCCACACTACATGCTGAATCCAATAAAAACTCTCAAAACAAATATCCTTGGAACAATTAATATGCTTGGTAAGTTAACTTTTCTTCAAACTTGTTCAAATGCTTCTAACATGGATATTTATTTTTTACCAGTACTAATTGTTATTTGTAATTCAGGTTAGAGTAAGATGCAGAAATATCAAGTTGCTTGCTCCAATACGAGTAATTTTCTATTTACTTTTCTAGTGTGATGTTCCGATGCATTTTTAATGGATTCAAACATATAAAACAAGTTTTCCGGTTAAAGTTAATTTGCTCCTTTTAAACTTATTCAAAGTAAATAAAGTAAATTTAATTATAAATATTATTGCTCAGTTGTATTTTTCTTTCTTGCCTTTACCTTTTTTTATCTTTACCTCCAATGTTATGGCACCATACAAATGTTAATATTTTTTACATCTTTTCTTTCAGGCTTAGCTAAGAGAGTTAACGCTAGATTTTTAATATCCTCTACATCTGAGTTGTATGGAGACCCTGATATTCATCCACAATCAGAGGATTACTGGGGTAATGTCAATCCCATTGGCCCACGTGCTTGTTACGACGAAGGTAAACGTGCAGCTGAGGCCATTTGTTATGCTTATGTAAGAAAGGTAAGAAACTCAGATTTATATCAAATTGAAAGGATGTCTTGAGGATGTAGACAATACAAGAGAATTAAAACATATTGCTGATATTTTTAATGGAGCTGGATGTTTAGTATGATTTGATAGTTGATTAATTGTTCATTTCATTGAGTGTCTACATTCAAGTGGTTGTTTCTTGTTTATTAGACATGAATAATGGGAAATAAATAGTGATAAGTTGATTACTTTCATGAGTATGACACTAATAGATTAATTTTGACAACCTTGGGTTAATCAGAACTAATGATGAGAAACCATAGTGGTAATGTTTAGTTTACTGGAATAACTCAAAACCCTAACTTTGATATTTTCATGAAATTAATTTATTATTTGATGCAACACTGATTAATGTAATTGATTAATTGAGCTACTGACCCAACCATAACCTCCAGAAAAAAATAAATAAAATGAAACTTATAAACTGGTAAAAGCACACAATAAATTATAGAAATTATTAAAAATTAAAAAAATGGATTTAAAGAGTGAGATAAAAACACCTGCCTAAAATTAATAAATAAAAGAAAAATAAGTAAGAAATGGCCTGAGCTTTTGGAAAAGCCAGTGCTATTTAGGTGTGGGATAAACTTGACTGACTAGTCTCCTATACCCAGAAGAAAGACACTAACCTTCTCAAAAAAGTCAAGTGTATTTTTCATTTCTTAATATATTTTATTTGTTTATTTAGTCTTTTATTTTACCTTTTTTAATATTTTGTATTTTTTATTAATTTTTAATGGCCAGTTTTTATTTTGATTTAAAACATTTGTACTTGACATATCAGTATTTTAATTTAATTCTCTTGTATTATTTACATACACCAGTAAATTTCTCATTTTTTAATCTTCAACTTTTGTTAAGAAATGTAGTTCTGCTTTCTTTGTGTAATATATTTATATTTTACTTTTTTTTGTAATTCTGTAAAAATAGCTAACTTGTATACTTCCATATGAATTTTAGTGATTTTCTGTCATTGAAAACCATTGTAATTAAAAAAAAAAATTTCCATACTAATAAATCTGTGATTAAAGATGAAAAAAAAGAGAAGGATTTCACTTTTATTTTTCAGTTCATAACAGTTAATTCATTTCAAGTTTTCTGTGAGGGAACAGGTAGTAAATTAATTGAATATTTTGCATGAGAAACACATTAATAAAATGTGGAATAATTTACTTTTGTACAATGTTACATAAATTCTGTCCAACAAAAATAAGTTTGTAAGAAACATACTGTTAGAAAATATTAAGATTTTTGCTTTTTTTAATATTAATATATTAATTCTGCCCATTTTGTTATTTCTAAAACAATTTAAACTTGTGTTGATGGTTGAAAGGGGTTAATGTATATATTTGTCTGTAGTCCTGTGATGTAAAACGTTTTGGAATAGGCTTAGTTGAAATCAATGGCACCTGAAGATGAGTTGTTGTTTGAATGATTAAATATTGAAGTAGCTGAATTTGGTTCATGAGTTATATAAGATGTGAATATGCATGATGAAATGTGTTTGCAAATGTAGAGAAAATGAATGAGTACACATGCATTATTGGTACACTATTGTATGATTAGGTAGACTGTATATCTCAAAGTCAGTAAATTTAATTACATGTTTTAGTTTGTACAAATGATAGTTTTCAAATTTAAAAGTAAGGCAAAAAAAAATAATTGGAACATTGGAACTGGTTTTTCTTTTGAACCTTTTCAGGATATTTTTTGTTCAGATTCCTCTTAAAGATATAACGGACTTTATAAACACACATTTTATTTGTATTGATTTTGTCTAATTAGGAAAACATTGAAGTAAGAGTAGCTCGTATCTTCAACACCTATGGCCCACGAATGCACATCAGTGATGGACGTGTTGTTAGCAATTTTATTATTCAAGCCTTAGAAAATCTTCCCATAACAGTAAGTATAGCTGATAAAATTAATTTATTATATATACATGTATTTAGGGAATTAAATAGATGTTTCAGAAATATTAGAGCTTGAAGATGGGTGTCTTTTAATAAATCTGATATATTTAAAACCTTTTGAGACCTAAGCATTGGTGACTGTGAAATATTTTCAGCCATTAATATCATAACTTGTATAATCACTTATATATTTATATCTATGCAACAAAAGCAGTTCAAGTTTGTTTCTTTTAAGAGTACATGTACAGCATCAAAAGTTCTTTTATTACAAATCTGAAGTGATGCTAAGATGGGTTATTGGTAATGCAAGGTGTATTTACAATGAATGTAAAAATATTTTGTAAAATTGAGTTACCAGAAACTAAAGTTTTTATTTATTGCTAAATGTGTGTGTGTATCTTCATGTGTGTACACTCGCAAATTTCTATCATATTCGATACTATGGCAGCAAAGGTTTAAATTCAATGTATTATCATAGTCATTTATTCTGTTTGGAATTTCTTTATGAAATAACATGTTATTTCTTCAGTAGAGTTATTAAAGGTGAATATTTATGTGGTTAAACATGTATATTTATAGTATAGTATTATGGTCTTCCTGACTCTAAAGAACTTGCACAATGTACATAATAAAATATACAGTACTGTCTAAAAATGTTAGGAAAATATAATAAATATAATGTAGTTCTTCTATTGTTCTTTGAAAGTAGCCTGAAATCTAAATTTCTACTTTGATCTAACATTTTTGCACAGTACTGTATATATAGTTTCTGAAAATTTCAAACTATCTAATATTCAGTTTTTTTCTACTTTCTCTGTTGTAACTCCAAATATCAGTTTTTGATGTTTTGAAATATATTTTGAGTGATATGTCACATTGTAATATCGGAAACTGTTAACATTTACTTAATTTTTGAACTTTGAGACTTACTTTTACTAACTTGCCTTGCATGAGACTGAACTATCTTGAATCTTGTATAATAACTCTCACAACACTAAAACTACTTTATAAAATTCATCATACTTTGGTCCAGCATGGCCAGGTGGTTAAGGTATTCGACTCGTAATTCAAGGTTCGCAGGTTCAAATCTCCTTCAAACCAGAAGATTGTTTGGCTTGTTTGTTTCAGGTTAGATTTTGAAGAAAGATTATCCAGTGATGCCTAAGGGTTTTTCAGTTTCACAATTATTGTGTAAACAGTTAAGGTATTGGTAAATTAAATATATCTTTTCATAAAAGTGATCACAGATTTATTAGTACTAGCTCAAACTGTATTTTATTTTAGGATTAACTGTGACAAATATTATTGCTTTTAGATCTATGGGTCTGGAAAACAGACACGATCATTTCAGTATGTGTCTGATCTCGTGGAAGGACTTGTTGCTTTAATGAACGGAGATTATTCCCTTCCTGTCAATTTAGGAAATCCTGATGAATATACCATTGAAAAGTTTGCAACTCTTATTAAAGAGTTTGTTGGTAAGGTTTTCAAAGTTTCTCTTTTGTAAGGCAGTTATTGTTTCAAAATTAAAGCATTTACATCTTATTTCATGAAGAGAAAGTTGTATCCCTGTCATGAAAAAAAGCTTTTTTTTTCTACCAAGGATTTGTAATATATTTATTTAATGTTTTATATATATTTTTTATTGAACATACACCATAAAATGATAATGTTTCAGTGTTAATTATTTCACTTAACTAAGCAAAATTACAGAATCTTACATGGAAATTTAAAATTTTTAACAACAAATATGCACTCACCTATTTGATTGGCATCTCAAATTGGTGTTGTGAAAAATTAGTGGAACCAACTTTGAAGAATTTGTTAGAGGAATTCCATTTAAGAATCACAAAGGATGAAGATAAACCTTTCAAGTTCAGTTAACCATTTCAGTTCATTACCTGAATTTCGTGAACGAGGGCCCAAATGATAGAGGAGGTCAGTTGTAACATGAAAGAATCTGATGTCAAATGAAAATATTTAGTTCCTTGAATAACACTACTATATGTACATCATATTAATGGTTTGTGTGCTGTGGTATGAAACAGTGGAAAGGAGTGGCCTACTTCCTTATTTATAATATTACTTTTTAAAGCCAGGCACTTCTGGCTACCTTTGTTAGTATTTTGTTAATAAAAGCATTAATAATTGTGTAACAAATAAAAACAATACTAAACGAACTTAAGTAATTTTTTTATTCAAAGCATATTTTTATATTAAGATGCTAAAGTTTATTAAAGTCTAATTGTACGTTTCTCTCCAGATAGTTCAATTTATCGTATTCCTGTATTTCATACTTGTTTGTGTAATGTGATAAAACAGTTTATAATATGGTAACAGGTTTAAAAAAAGAATGGTTTTCAAGAGAAGGTCTTGTATAATTTTCTGTATTTATACACATGATTAGTTATTCTGAAAGTAAATGCCTCTGAAATTACACTTTTGTTTTGTTTTGGTATTTTCATAATGCTGTCACATTACATTGGTGTGTTGTACAATTATTTTAGGTCATTCAAATTGAGGTATCTGAATTTGAAAACTACTCTTCATTGAAAAATGTTTTTATAATACGTATGTAGATCTGATAAACAAATATGATGTTATTAAAATAATACAGGTATCTGAAAGTTTAAAACTTTCAAAATTCATTTACAGAAAGGTTTTGTACGCTGTAATATGTTATTTTAACTTGATAATACAAGTGTACAAGTCATTCTTGTTAATTAAGTGTTAAAGTTGATGTTTGGGAAGAATATTCTTGAATTTATTTTTTTGCAGTCGACGTCAGTATAATCTAAACGAAAAAGAAATTTTAAGGATAAGGGTTTGATGTGATTGTGTAATATCTTTTGGTTTTATAATTTTTAAGGGAGTTCTAGTCCAATAGTTTTCAAAGAAGGTTTGGAAGATGACCCAAAGCAGAGGAAACCTGACATCACTCGGGCTAAACAGTATTTAAATTGGAGTCCAGAGGTGAATTAATTGTTTGTTAATGTGACTTATGATATCAAACAGAAGAAAATTTAGTTTCAATTAAAATGTAAATTATAATTATTAAAAAATAAGTATTACCTTTTTGGGATGCAGTGTTGAATTAAGAATGAAAAGTTACTAGAAAACATGACTGAAATAACTAAGGATAAGGCAGGATTTATTCACTGTATTTCATTAGTATTCAAAGATTATTTCATTTGATATAGTTTTTTAGTAAATTACGTACTAATATTTGGAAGTTATTAGGGTTATTAAAACAATACATTTCCATGATACAGTAACTCAGTTTAAACTGTTTGTTTTCTGTAACATGTAATTTGAAAATGAAAGCTACTGTTATAATATTACAAATTTCTAGCTTTTGTCAGTACAATGTTTTCTTAGTTTGTTGAATTTGTATATCATGTAAATTCCTCAGTATATACAGAAGGGCCTCACATGACCTGGTGGTTAGGATGTTCAACATATAATCTGTTGGTCAAAGTTTGAAGTCCTCATCACCAAACATAGCTTCCCTTTTAGCTTTGGGGGCATTATACTGAGGCAGTGAATTCTAATAGTTGCTGATTTAAAAAAAAAAAGTCACTTTAATCCTTCCTGCATGTTAAAACAAAAGCATCAGTTTTGCTGTCTCAAAGAAATATATGCCTGGCATGACCAGGTGATTAGTGCCTTCATTTTGCAACCTGAGGGTTGCAGATTTGAATCCTCATCACACCAAACATACTCTTTCAGTAGTAGGGGCATTATAAAGTGATGGTAAATTCCACTATTGGTTGGCAAAAAAGTAGCTCAAGAATTGGCAGTGGTTAGTGTTAACTAGCTGCTTTTCGTCTTGTCTTTTTACTGGTGAATTAGAGACAGCTAGTGCAGATACTCTTCGTGTAGCTTTGTAAGAAATTCAAACCAAAACCCTTTTTTCCAGGCTAAATATCTTGGAATGCCATAAGTTAGTACTTATTTGACTTCCATGAATGGTATATTTCAATGAAGTTTTTGATAGATAAACTTAAAACTCAACTTTAATAATAAGAGTGCAGACTCAATGATGCTTAAGAGTCACCATCTATATTAGATTAGATTAGATTACGTCAGTTTAAAGTACCTTCTGGCTGAAAAGCATTTGTATTTTATTATTAAGCATATATCTGAACAAATAATGCAACATGTTCACATGCTCGCTTTAATGAAAATGTTAGCAAAGTTACAGAATTACAAAACTGCATGCACAGATATTGGCTCTTCTGTGATTGGTTTGTAATTATATGATTTGTCAAATTAACATTTTTTCTAAATAACAAGTACATATGCACAGTAAAATGTATTTGTTTATCGAAAATAAGAACTCACAACAACTTATTTTGAAGCTTAGTTATTAAGCCAAGATACTGAGTTGTCGTTTACAAGATTAAATGATTTTTTTATAGTTAGGCCATGGTGAAATGTTTCAATAACTGCAAATATTATTATTACTTTTTATAATATATTGTTATCAGTTATCCTAAAGTAACTTTTTACTAATTAAAATGTGACCTTATTTGTAAACAAAAATCTTCTCAAAAACATTTTGAATTTGTTTCATGATGTTTATATTTACTTTTATTCAGAACAATACTTTGTAAAATACATGCAAGATTCTTAGAAATTTAGGATAAAATATCACCAAAATAAGTGAGGTTGTTATGTGAAGATATTTTTTTTAGGTAATCATATACAAATAGAACTGTAGTTCTTTCTAGCTTCAGTTTTGTTTTTAAAGCTGTGAGTAACAAGGATAATTCCTTTTTAATGTTAGAGATTGTACATAACAGGCTATGGAAGTGAAATGTATGTGTTAAACATGTCTTATTTCTGTTTTCAGGTGTCACTGCAAGATGGTCTACAAAAAACAGTAGACTATTTTAAAAAAGAAGTACAAGTGTCAAAAAATGGATTAAGATCTTAACTGTAGATCTTTATACAGAAGAATTTAAGTTAAACTGTAGAAAACTGGAAGATATAACATTTCTTCATTGGGTGTGGTGAAATAGTACTTGGTGGTGATTGTAAATTAAAAACTGCAATGTTTTTCTCTTGCACAAGGTCTCACGAAACAAAAAGGTTTTTGATTAAAAATGTTCTAATTGAATCTTTAAATTAGAGCTAATTAAACATGTAAGCATGTGCCAACACAACATTCTTCTTTAAAACTATATTTGATATTTATCATCCTATATTTATTTTGCTATCTTGTGTTGGTTAGATATTTGCACGTAGCCTAACAAAAAAACAACAACAAATCATTTATAACAAAATGTGACATGGAAAATACCTTGTAATTTTGTTACTTTATTTTATAAGAAAAGACTGAGATAGTTTAAAACTATCCAGAAGTTTTTTTAGCTTGACATTTCAAGGCTTAAAGTTATGAAAATCTTTAGTAAATTCTTTCTTTGAAATACATCAGACAGACAACACAGATATAGATTTTGTATAAATGTTTAATTTTCTTTAAAAGTACTGTACCAAGTTTTTTATTACCTGATTTATATACTTGTATGTAGTTTAAGTCAAGTGAATAGAAAAATGCCTCCTGGTTCTAAGAGGAGAAAAAATGCCTTTAGACACTTTTTTTTTTCCAAATTTTAAAAGGTAAATTTTGGAACTTTTTAGTTTCTAAAAATGCAAAGCAGGTAGAATAAAAAAAATTGAGGCAAATTTTAATCTTTGTATTTAAGAATGGAAAAAATGAATAACAAAATTGTATTTTACAAATGACAAAACAGAGCCAATGTATCTCTATTTCATGTCTTGAAATTATGCTGGGATCACATATCTGAGAATTAATCATATGGTTTTGGTACAGAATTTATTACATAAACATACATTCCTTTAAACATACCTTTATGTAATCTTGTGGAGCATACACACACTTGTGCTAATATCTGTAAAACATTTTGGTAGTTAAATGTATGGTTGTACGTTTGTCATGTTTTTTTACATCAGTGGTACAGTTTTTTGGAAAACAAAATAATTACACAAACTGCTGGGCATAGTGTTTTGATAAGTGTTCTGTTTCTACCAGGATGATCTAACTCTTGTTGTTAGAGAAGACACGTGTTTTATTTTTTTATAGCTGGAGTAGAAAGATTTTGACAAAGGTTTAAGGGATATTTCTTTACTTTTGTTTATTCCGGTGTTAATAAACTGTCCAATTATATTTAGCAATTTTTCAACATTTATTTATGATGTGATACATGTATGCACCTGTATATATCTATATAAAATTATAGATTATCTTTTTTGGACTAAACAGTATTTATAAAACCATTCTACTGAAATAAAAGTTCTTTTTTTCTGATAGCTAACTCATTGAAGTATCAGTAATAATGAAAATTAAAACCTTTTACAAGTTTCTCATAAAGATACCTGAAGCTTGTTTGCATATATGACACAGTAAAGAAAAACAACTAAAATTCATACACATTTATGTTTATGCATCAACTTTATCATACAGCCTAAATTACCCATTCAGCTTCCATATATAAAAAGAACATGTATCTAGACTTAGAAATTACCTTTTAATCTTATTCATTTCTTCTGTAGTTAACGTTACCAGGATATTACCATAAATATTCAAGTGTAACGTATAATTAATCTTTGTTTCTTTTGATTTTAAAGTTTGTCTTCCCAATTCTTGCTGTTCTTTGGTGGGACAGTAAAAGGTTTATAGAATATCTGTGCTTGTACTTGATTTTAGTTCCTGTACTTGGGAGCAGCAGATAGCCTGTTGTGACTTTTCTCTGAAACACATAAACCAAAATCTTACAACTTCTTTCATTTTATGTTCATAGTTATTGAAGAAAGTTACACTAACATCTTTTAAATGCCACTTGGTATGCTTAGATCGTGTATGTGTACAGTCATAGGCAAAATAGAGATGTGAAGAAGTTTACTTGAGGCAAGAAATTGTGTTTATACAAAAAAAAATATTTAAAAAATATATATATAAACTAGGAAATTGTTTATGATTGTATTATTGTAATTGTCAACTAAGAGAAAAATTAATTTCTTGTTCAACAATTTTCTGTATGGACATGTAAAAAGGCTCTGTATAACCAGCTGTGAAAGTAAGATAGTCGTCTAGTAGGTTTGTCCATAATATGTTTTGTATTGAAATATAATATTTGATTGTATTGTAATATAAGAACATTTACAAAATTCAGTAGTATAAAAACATCTTCAAAAGTTTTGACAAAAGATGTAACAAAGATTGTTTGTGTCATTATTATACACTTGTTGAAGTGATACTGTACGTGGTGAGGGGACCTCCTAGATAAGGTTCTGTACTTTCAGTTTTCCTCCTCTAGGATTTAAAGATTCACCCACATGTTTGCCATGTGTGGTGACTCATGAAAGGGAGAAGAGGATCCTGGTGGTTGAGGGGTCTAACCCTAACACATTACTTTTGCCTTGAATTCCTGTAGACGGTCAGCCTTGGGGTGTTTTCCCCCAGGGTCATTTGGGCTAGGATCAACTAAGTACAAGTGTTGACATCCTGGACATTATATCTGATGCTGGTGTTTGGGTATAGTGCTACAAAACCCTGGCATTGCTGCAGTGTCTCTGTGTGGTACTGTAGTGCATCCCCATGTAGGACTGCATGGTGGGTGGGGTTGGTGGGCGCCTAAACATTCTTTCTTTATTATGGATACCTCTAATCAAATTTAAAAGAATAGTGAAAAAACAAACCGTTGGTAAGTGACCACATATTGAAGATTCTGAACAGCAATCTTCAGCTTCCTTAAATCTGTACCTCATTGACTGATCTTACACTCTATATCAGACAAATCTTTAGGGCAAATGTCTCCCATTTTTATTCAATGCTAGCTCTCCTAAGTCAGCCAAAAAGCCTAGTTCTGGTGACATATTGGTGGAAATATTCACTCTTAAACACAGTGAACTCCTCATTTGAAAGCTATTAGGGATACACCCATTGAGGTTACTTTGAATTCGTCATGAGGACTTATTTTTGAGAGGGTTTTGAAGAACAACTGAGTTAGATGTCATCGCTGGTTTCTCCATCTAATGTATTTCTGCAATTAAGTCCATTTCCGCTTCCAAAGATGGAAGTACACTCTTGTGCAAATTAATTGAAACAAGACAGAAAATTACGATTTTTTTCAATATTTTGCATTTTATTTCTGAGAATCCAAAAATTACTTACAAATTAATACATGATATGACCTTTATTTTTCAGAAGATAATTAATCTGCTTTGGCATCAAGTCCACTAGTTGACTGCAATCTGTACTAATTTTTGGATTGCAGTACCACACCTCAATTATGGCCTATTATCTTTTCTTTTGTGGTACTGTCTTTTCCCCAAAGTCTTTCTTTACAAATAGCCCAAAGTTCTAATCTGTATTACATCAAAACTAATTGATTCTTACCTATGATCAGTCAGATCTTGATGCTCTTGTTGAACAGTTGCCTTTTTTAAATCCTGGAGGACTTTAATGGACATAATCCTCTCTGGGGTGGTGTTAATATTGATGGGAGGTGTTGATCTGTAGAGTAGTGTATGTTTTCAAATCACAATCTTTCTCTCTTCAGTACTGGCTCTTATACTTATTTTCATCTAGTCAGTATTTTACTGCTATTGATATCTTATTTTGCTCCCCTTCACTATTCTCCCACTTTTCATGGAAGGTTGACAGTAACCCACAGGAAGTGATCATTTTGTGAGAGACTGGTTATGGTCGATGCCATCGACCTGCGTGTCCCTGTGTCAAGCCAACTGGCCCTCTTTTACTGATCTCGTGGAACTTAATCCTGCCATTGTCTGTAAGGCATCGTTAGACGACTGTGTGGCAGCAGTGACTGACTGTATTATCCAGGCAGCTGCTCAGTGTATTCCTGAAACCATGTTTTCCACGATATCCTCGTATGTGGTGGAATCCTGTCTGTCACGTGACCTGGGGCACCTTTCGTAGATATTCTACACTTTCGAATTGCATCACTTTTCAGCAGATAAGACGTTAAAGCCAGAAGGAATCTTAGATTAAATTCACAACCAACAACTCTTCTACCAACAGTTTCAAAATCATATGGGACAAGATTGGGAAGATCAGTGGGCAGTATAATTTTTTCCCCTTTTAATCTTGCTCTCTAATAGCCAGGAAGCTGCTGATGCCAGGAGCATCACCAATATTCTCGGTGAAAGCTTTCGCCTGGTATCCAGCACTTCTGCTTTATCCTCCACCTTCTTAGCCATCAAGCCCTAGGCAGAGAGATTGCCTTTTTCCTTTGAGGCTGATTGTCTTTATGACTAGGCCTGGCATGGTCAGGTGGTTAAGGCATTCGACTCGTAATCCGAGGGTCGAGAATTCGAATCCCTGTTGCACCAAACATGCCTTTTTAGTCGTGGAGGCGTTATAATGTTACGATTAATTCTATTATTCGTTGGTAAAAGAGTAGCCCAACAATTGGCAATGGATAGTGACGACTAGCTGCCTTTTCTTTAGTCTTTCACTGCTAAATTAGGGACGGCTAGCACAGATAGCCCTCGTGTAGCTTTGTGCAAAATTCTAAACAAACCTTTACACTGGTGAAACTCAAAATGGCTCTTCACTGGTCAGGTAGGACATTGGTAGGACTTGATATGTACTACGAGATACTGCGCCATCTCTTTCCTGGTTCTCTTGCTGTTCTTCTAGTTGTTTTTAACGATCTGGCAGAAGAATGTTTTTCCTGATGCATAGCATCAGACTGTTGTCCTATGTTTCTCTAAGCCTGGGAAGGGTCTCAAGATTTCTTCAAACTACCGTTCAATTGCTTAGAAATGAAGTATAATGCTCGTCTTGTTTGGTTCCTTGAAACAAACCTTCTCCTCTCGCCCACCTAGTGTAGGTTACAACAACAGTACTGCACCAATGACTACCTCATTCGACTTAAAACGTTGATCAGAGAAAGTCTTTCTCAAACGACATCTTGTGTCAATATTCTTTGACCTAGAGAACGCTTAGGATATTACGTGGAGGTATGGCATTTTGTAAGACCACCACTTATGTGTGTTCTGTGGCCATTTTCCCATTTCTATTAAAAAAATTAATGGGCAGGTGATTCCAAGTGGTGTGGGTTTGACACTTTCCCGTTATTTCCTGTCGGAATTTGGAGTCCCTCAGGGTTGTGTCTTGAGTGTCACACTTTTCATTATAAAGATTAGTGCTATCACTGAACAACTCCCTCTTACTGTTACAATTGGGCTCTGTGTCAATGATCTCCACATCTCATGTCAGTCATCGAACATGAAAGGCACCTACAGACTGCCCTCAATCGTTTACTGAAGTGTACATACGGTTTTTAATTCTCTCTCTCTCTGTAAAACCGTTTGCATGCTCTTTTGCCGCCAATGAGTGTTTACCCTGATCCTGAACTCTATATTGGTAAAATTTTGCTACCTGTGATCCCTGAGACTTGAAGCTTATTTTTTACTTTAAGCTGACCTTTATATCCACATATCAAGCAGCTACAGTCCAAATGTACAAGAGCATTGAACATCGTTTGTGTCTTATCTTCCACTTCTTTGAGAGCAGATTGATGTTATATGCTAAAGTCACACGAGCGGTTTGTTTGTTTTGAATTTCACGCAAAGCTACTCGAGGGCTATTTTCGCTAGCCGTCCCTAATTTAGCAGTGTAAGATTAGAGGGATGGCGGCTAGTCATTACCACCCACCACCAACTCTTGGGCTACTCTTTAACCAACGAATAGTGGGATTGACCGTCACATTATAATGCCTTCACGGCTGAAAGGGTGAGCATGTTTGGCGCGACGGGGATGCGAACCCGTGACCCTCAGATGATTACGAGTCGCACGCCTTAACACGCTTGGCCATGCCGTGCCCCGTGGAAGAAAGATGATGATGATTGTGAACGAAAATAAGATCTCGGTTTTTGGATATTTGTCGATTTTTGACTTTGGGATGAGCAAAATTAAGATGACTTTTGTATTGCTTTAATACGGGCGTCTGCGCCGTTCTTACATAAGGAGTGCAAGGGAAATCTGATACGCTAATGTGTAATTTGCGTTAACTTTAAGTCACACAGGAGTCATTATATCCCATACCAGAGTCGAATTCAAAAGAATATATGACGTTAAGTTGGTAACAACGTTTTTATACTAGACTAGTGTGCGTGTTTTTTTCCTTATAGCAAAGCTACATCTAACTCTCTGCTGAGCCTGCCAAGAGGAATCGAACACCTGAGATGTATTTACTTTTGTTGGTTGATTTTGCTTTCTGTCTAGGTGTGAGCGTATAATGTTTTCTACGGTTTGTGGAGGAAACTTATTGATGTTGATGAAGTATTGTTTTATTTTGTCTAATTCATCGTTAATTTTATCTGGTGAGCATAGTTTTATGGCTGTGTTTATTTGGTTTTTGAGTATGTTGAGGTTTTGTTTTGTTTCATGTGATGAGTCCCAAGGAATGTATAGTCCAGTGTGTGTGGATTTCTGTTTTAAATTGTGTATCGGTTCTTGTAATTTTGAGGTTAAGAAATGATATTTGATTGCTTTCTTCCTGTTCACATTTGAAGTTAATGTTGGGATGTATAGAGTTAATATGAATGAAAAAATTAAGTGTGTGTTCTGTAGATCTGGGGCCTGGCAGGGCCGAGCGCGTTAAGGCGTGCACTCGTAATCCGAGGGTCGCGGGTTCGCGCCCGCGTCGCGCTAAACATGCTCGCCCTCCCAGCCGTGGGGGTGTATAATGTGACGGTCAATCCCACTATTCGTTGGTAAAAGAGTAGCCCAAGAGTTGGCGGTGGGTGGTGATGACTAGCTGCCTTCCCTCTAGTCTTACACTGCTAAATTAGGGACGGCTAGCACAGATAGCCCTCGAGTAGCTTTGTGCGAAATTTCAAAACAAACAAACAAACAAACTGAATCCCGTAATCGTGTTATCTACACATCTGTACCAGTATTGTGGTGGATGTAATGCTGTGTTAATTGCTTGTGTTTCAACTTGTGTCATAAAAGATATTGACTAGAACTGGTGATATTGGGTTGCCCATGCTTAGGCCATTTGTTTGTACTACACTAACAAACACCACAGCCCCCCCCCCAGTGGCTCAGCGGTATGTCTACGGACTTACACGCTAAAATCCGGGTTTCGATACCCGTGATGGGCAGAGCACAGATAACCCATTGTGTAGCTTTGCGTTTAATTCAAAATAACAACAACAACAAACACCACATAAATATTTTTTATATAAAGTGCAATGTGATAACTGTCACGACTTCTGTATTGGAGAAACAAGTAGAACAATGGAAACCAGATTCAAAGAACATAAAGTCACCTTCACACGTTTTCGAACACTGCGAGTCAAATAAACCCAACATGACCAAAGAAAACACTCAAATACTAAATAAAGAAACAAACACAAAATTAAAGAAGCCTTACTTACATAACAACTTAAACCCAAAATAAACCAATACCGTGGAACACCTTTATACCTATATTAAAAATAATATAATAATAATAATATAAATAGTATAAAATTATATATTCAAACACTTAAGCGCACCCTCTACTTTCCTACACCTAGTTACACAACTACTTTCAAACATGTGGTCAGCTTCCAGTCAATTACCGCTTTCTTTGTGAACCTGACGATGACCGAAGAAGGTCGAAACGTTGTTCGCTCCTCCGCAAAAAAAAGAAAAGAAATCTCAACCCAAACCAGTCGTTTTCACGTATGAATAGAACACCTGATTTTAGCGTTGTAAATCTGTAGACTTTTGAGGCCCTTTTTTGAGATTGAGGTCCGGGTCAAATGGCCTTCTTGGCAGATAATCTAATTGACCCAACTTAACCTGACATGAGTTTCAGAGCCTCCTAATCATAAAGTGATGGGAATTGCGTTGTCTTTTGACCTCTTCCCCAGAGGCTCATTGTTTTCCTTTTAATTGAATAGGTGAATTAGTAAGTAATTTACCAAAGTTATAAGAAAGTCGCAACAAGTGTCATAATCTCAAGCTAAACAAAATTGCGGTTTCTAGATTTTGATGTAGAGGAAAGGGCTAGACATCAAGTGAATGAACCATCTGAAGGGGAATATGGAGTTACTTCCCGCTTAAAAATTAAAAATACATAGGCGATTTTCCGCGTTTTTCTATTAATATGTGAAAGTTGTTGTTTTGAATTAAGCACAAAACTACACAATGGGCTATCTGTGCTCTGCCCACCACGGGTATCGAAACCCTGATTTTAGCGTGTAAGTCCGCAGACATACCGCTGAGCCACTGGGGGGCAATATGTGAAAGAAGTTGAATGACACAGTGAAGCAGTTTCTTAAATATATTTACGCGAGCAAAACGCTGTAGATTTATAAAGTATTTTTAAGAAAGAGATATGTGTGTCTGCTTATTTGAATGTCACCTTTCACACACTGAAAAATCAGCTAATGTAGGAAGCGGTTTCTTTTAAATAAATAACGAGGTTGATTGTTACTCTTGTAATGCACCAACCGCTGAAAATGCGAAGCATGTCTTTTAGCACCATGCCTTAAATTAAAAGAGAAATCAGGTAAAACGTAGTTTTACTTAACTTGGATACAACACTTACTTTGTTGGCTGTCATGAACTCGCTTCAAATCAAATGTTAAATTGTACATCTTACTTGTATTTGCATCGTTGAACGTTGCTTAATTAAGACACGTAATCGTCATCTTTTCTGTACCGCATGCATCTCCTAGAGGCAAGTTTACTTTCCTTGAATGTTGTTCGCAGAGATAATTTTACGACCGACCAGTTTTACGTGTACATTTAATTGTTTGACCTTGGATGTTCCGTCTTCGTTCTTAATGCATACCCCACTTGTTCCACCAGTTGTTGAATTATTCATAGAGCTGTAATTCGTGATGACGAGAAACTCGCTTGAAGTAAAAATGTATCTCGGGACGGCTGGTTTTGTTTGTTACGGAATTTCGCACAAAGCTACTCGAGGGCTACCTGTGCTAGCCGTCCCTAAGTTAGCAGTGTAAGACTAGAGGGAAGGCAGCTAGTCATCACTACCCACCGCCAACTATTGGGCTACTCTTTTATCAACGAATAGTGGGATTGACCGCACATTATAACGCCCCCACGGCTGGTACTGGTACTTTTACCAAAATAAAGAACGACGTTTGGATCTTCCTAGGTAATCTTCAAATTAATCCCTACGCCTGTCTATGTAATATAATATTTATCTTGAATTAGCTTCAACAAGCAACATACTGTTACAAAAATGTCATAAACAGACATAAAGCTGTAATTCGTGATGCAAACTCTCTTTGTTTACCTGAAGATGACCTAAAAAGGTCGAAACGTTGTTCTCTACTTTATTTTAATAAAAGTTTTAATGCCTTTAAACTGCCTTGAGATACGTGGAGCTGTAATGTTCTGCCCTGAAATATTGTGAATGTGAAACGATCACTCATTCAGGCTTATCGTGTGTGTTTTTTTGTCACTCTTCTTCTAATTTGTTTCTTGAACTGAAAATTACTGCTTAACAAGTGGTGTGATTTAGTGTTCGAAAGGTGAGGAACTGTTTTTCCTTAACCTGTCGTACTCCTACAAAGATATGCAGTGGACTATTTTTTTTTGCAGGATGTTAAACCGGATTTTTGCGTTCGAATTCCGTAAACTTACACCAACCCACAAGCGAATTGCTACGCCTGTCTGTATAATATATTATTTATCTTGAATTAACTCTAACAAGTAGCATATTGTTCGGAAAAATAATATAATAAACAGACATACATATGTTTTAATTATATTATGCAAAAACATATCAGGTTTATGAGTAATCTATCCACGGAAAAAATATTCTCTTTTGATGGCTTGTTTGTTTATGAATTTCGCGCAAAGCTATTCGAGGACTATCTGTGCTAGCCGCCCCTAATTTTGCAGTGTAAGACTAGAGAGAAGGCAGTTAGTCATCACAACCCACCGCCAACTTTTCGGCTACTCTTTTACTAACGAATAGTGGGATTGACCATAATCCCACTGGAAGGGCGAGCGTGTTTGGTGCGACCCTCGGATTACGAGTCGAACGCCTTAACACGCTTGGCCATGCCGGGCTCTTCGATGGCGGTTTTACATTTTTTCTTAAGTTGTTTTGTGTTTTTTTATAATGGTTGTCGTGCGTGGGAAAACCTTCATGTTTGTCCTATGACGCGTGAGAAAACCCTTCAAGCAGTTTTCATACTTTGTAGGCCATCATTAGGGTGACTTCATATCCATCTAAAGGAATGTTCATACCTCAGCGTGGTGAAAATATATTCTTTTCAAGCACATTGTGGCCCGGCATGGCCTAGCGCGTTAAGGCGTGTACTTCGTAATCTGAGGGTCGCGGGTTCGAGCCTGAGTCGCGCCAAACATGCTCGTCCTCCCAGCCGTGGAGGCGTTATTATGTGACGGTCAATCCCACTTTTCGTTGGTAAAAGAGTAGCCCAATAGTTGGCGGTGGGTGGTGATGACTAGCTGCCTTCTCTCTAGTCTTACACTGTTAAATTAGGGACGGCTAGCGCAGTTAGCCCTCGAGTAGCTTTGTGCGAAACTCCAAAACAAACAAACAAAACAAGCACGTTGCATTCACTGTGAAAAACATTGTTGTAGTTTATTTTATTACAAGTTACAGCTTTTACAGTAAAGGTCAATGCAAGATGCCATGTCAAATCTCAAACTGACTAATGGAAGTTAATGTACAGTGTGAGTGATGAAAACGTCGTACCTGTTTTATTAAGAATATTCGTTTTTCGTGTAATAAGATAGAACTTATTCTCAGTGAGTAAATACAAAACGAAAATAAGCCCATTAACTGATACACTTTTTTTTATGGACAATCAAAAGAAGTCATTAGACCTCTCGGTCTTAAATTCTTTTCTCGGTGAAAATGAAAAGAAATCTATTACACGTATATGTAAAACTATTAACTGTCGTGGTTTGTTTTATGGTTGAATAACAATGTTTTTTCTTAAATCAATTTTTATTTTGAACGGCCGTGCAATACTACAGGGTGGTTACTAGAAAAGCGGAAAATTTGTCAAACAGCTATTTATTTTTACAAAGAATAACTTTTACAAAGTTTTTTAAAGGCATATGTTATATTACACTCATAGATGCTCAAAATTATTAAAATCATGCATTTTATTCATGATGTAAAGAAATCAAAATAGAAATGAGTAAGCACGCATTTTATTCATGATCTCATCTGACCTTCAAATTTTCCGCTTTTCTTGCGACCATCCTGTATTTTGGCATGGTCAGGTGGGTTAAGACGTTCGACTCGTAATCTGAGAGTCGCAGGTTCGAATCACCGTCGCATCAAACACGTTCGCCTTTCCAGCCATGGGGGCGTTATAAAATGACAGTTAATCCCACTATTTGTTGGTAAAAGAGTAGCCCAAGAGTTGGCGGTGAGTTATGATGACTAGCTGCCTTCTCCCTAGTCTTACACTGCTAAATTGGGGACGGCTAGCGCAGATAGCCCTCCTGTAGATTTGCGAGAAATTCAAAACAAACCATTCGAATTTCTCAGAAATCATACACGTGAATTTTCAAGTAAAAAGACGAGATACTGCAAACGCTCTTTCGTAAGACTGCAGTTTGGTGGCACTTTGCTCATGACGAGTATTGACAGCGTAATGTGTAATATCTGAACAGCTGTTACATCTTTCGTGTCTCAGCTGGTCCGAAGAGCCGTAGTATTATATGTAAGGCCTCTTTGACAGTGGCTATAGCATGATTCACATATTTAATTACACCGAAAAGTTGTTATAAGTAATTGTACTAAATTATAATTAATTTATCAATACACATATTCTGGAAGAAATGTCTAGGACTTCTAGAATTCTGTTTGTCATTTTCGTACTATTGTTTGTGATGTCGATTAATATGACGTGGCAGGAAATTTCTTTTTATTGTGTTTTTTTTATTTGTTTTGAATTTCGCGCAAAGTTACACGAGAGCTATCGGTGCTAGCAGTGTAAAACTAGAGGGAAGGCAGTTAGTTACTCGTCATCATCCATAAACAACTCTTGGACTACTCTTCACCAACGAATAGTGGGATTAATAGTCATATTGTAATGCTCTTAAAGCTGAAAAGGCAAAAATATGTGGTGGGATGGGGATTCGAACCAGCGACCCTCAGATTTCAGGTCAAGCGCCCTTACCATCTGGCCCCTTTGTTTAAATCACACAGATTTTGTTGAAAAGTGTAACATTAATCAATCTTTCAGACACTTACATGGTGCAGGAAAGATTTGCTAAGTGGGGGAGCTTCGCTGGGCGTGCAGATTTTATATTAATACAATTTACATTTACAAGTTAAATATGAACAAGTGTAGGCGCTACAGCACTATCACTTCCGGCTTCTATGTGTATAATTTATGACGGGAATTTAGTTGATGATTTTAAAACAAGGTCACATAAAGTTACCTGCTATGTCCACTGGGGGGGATCGAACTCCAGATTTCAACACTGCAACTCCATAAAATTATCAGTATATTATCGAGAGATACATAATTTTTATGTCATTAATAATAAAAATTGTTTCTGAATTTTGCGGAAAGTTACACGAGGGTTATCTGCGCTAGCCATCTCTAATTTAGCAGTGTAAGACTAGAGGGGAGGCAGCTAGTCATCACCACCCACCGCCAACTCTTGGGGTACTCTTTAACCAACGAATAGTAGGATTGATAGTGGGCTATTCTGAAACCTTATGTCTCTTCGAGTCCTCATAACTACTAACTGAATTACCACCATATGGACTGCATGTTTGGGTGTAGTAAGTCTGGATTCTGAGCTTTCCGGTGGTGTATGTGATATATTCAAGAAACAATTACCGGAATGTCATGTTATTTACTCTGCCACCCAAGATCGTTACTTTATCTTTAGTTGAAAATTAGAACTTGTGATTAATGGAACAAACTTAAGTGTTAATTTATGAAATCTGTCGAAAAAACGTAACTATTACTGATTAACCAATTAACTGCGTGTACACATTTTTGAGCATTTTATCAAACTTTAGGTTTATTATTTTCACTTATTCAGTAGAATATTTAAAATTGTTTCATACTTCCAAGATTTTCGATATTCTATGCATTGATCGAGGTAAACGTAAGTCAAGTTAAGTAATTCTCGAGCTAATCATATATGAATTAGGCTTCTTATCAATAAAGGAAATTTCTATTAAACCTTATTAGTTTATTTTGTTTGTTATTATGTACAAAGCTACACAAAGGGCTATCACTACTCTGCTCGTCACTCGAAACCCGGTTTATAGCAGTATAAGTGTGCATACATATATTATTAGTGTATAGAACTTGGATCAAAGTGGACGAAGCCTAAAAAATTTTTATTATAGAAATAAATTACTTCGTTATCGTTAATTGAGCTGGATTTGGCATTATTTTATACCAAACGATTTCGCGCAACGACAGAATACGTTGGCACACTGTTTACAATTTTAATATTTTAATACTTAATGAAACATATCTTCAATATAATTACAAATATTTTCATTTCTTTTTCTGATTTGAAACAAACTGAATATTTACACTTTGAAATTAACGCAGACGTTATTAATATTCAAATCATTCGTTTAGATAAACTGTCGTACGTTAAGTTCGCAATGTTTTTCTGCTGTTCGAAATCACCACGTCTTTACAAAACGCTTATGAAGTTGCCGATTGTTATTCCGCATTAAACTACTTTTATAATATGCACCACTATGAATGTTTTACTGTTTGGTTTATTTTCAAATGAAAGATGTTCTACAGCTCCGTTCCATTCTGCTCTTGTTTTTTTAGGATTCCACTTAAAAATCATTTTTGTAGGTATATAACTTATTAATGCGTGCTTAGGTTTTGAGAAGTAGGACAGCACTTTAATTATCGAAAAAAAACACACACACACACACACACAAAAAAAAAACGTTTACATGTACATACCTTCAGGTCAACGCAAAATAAAATCTATCAACATAGATTAGTTTCCCATGCTCAAACATAATAATTCGAATCTGTTTTAACTGAAATTCGGTTTCCAAACAAAAGCTGAGAACAGAACTAAGGGAGTATTACACAGTAGAGTATTTTAATGGTACCTTCAAAAGAGTTGTTCCGTTATTTAAATTAATAATAATGTTAATTTGATGAAAATTCAGAGTGATAGATTCCCTTCGTACACACAAATTATCTGTCATTTTCTTATTTACCTAAGAAGAATTTTGGAAATTGTACATAAAGTAAATAAATAGTTTTAAATACCGTTTATATTGTTTTTTAACGTAAAAGTAACATGTATTTTTTGTGTAGTGCTAAGCACATAATTTAAGTTTTAATTTTGAGTTATTAGCGAAGCACGTGATTCAACATATTCTGTGCATCGAAACATTTAATATTTTTCTTGCAATAACAAAAACAATCAAACAAATAAAGAACTATAAGTAAGATTTTATTTATAGCCAAAATTAATGTAACAAAAACTGGACACTTCTCAACAATTTTATCAAAGGTTGAATAGATGACTTACATTTGTGTTAAAGGTACTTATATTAACAATTTTTCGTTATAATAACATGGTTTTCTGATTAACATGAAATATGATGTCTTATACCTTCAGTGGTCAAATCATCCTTTGCTTGTAGAAAAAATAATAACTTGACAAACCAGATACTACAAAATGATTTTACAACTGTACATTGTACACCACAATAAATGTGAATATATATATAAAATGAATAGGTTTATTTGAAAGTCAAAGTAAGCAAAAAGAAAAGCTAATAATAATAATAAACGCAAGGAAACGTTTATTATTTAATTATACGTATTTCTATTTTCGTTCTTTTAACATTTTGAGAAATAAAAAACGAAAACAACCACAATAAACATGATACTTAATCGAAAAAGGGTGTAAAAATATCCGCTTACTTATCACAATATCTACTATAACGCTAAAATCAGAGTTTCATTACCCGTAGTCAGCACAACAGAGATAATTCATTGTGTAGTTTCATGCTTAACAACAATCTAAGTTTCTGTACTGACTTGCTGTTTTTGTTAATTTAACAGTTTGCCGCCTACACTTTTTACCTGTGTATTTCTAAGTATAGCATGACAATAAAGCTGCCAACGGCCTGATTAAACTAGAGAATTGCAATTACTCCAGATTTTTAGAGGGCAAAACGTGAATGATGTTTGTCATCCCAACGTCATGAGTGTCAAACAACCGCCATTTTGTGAAAAAAAAAAACAGAATAAATTGCAGAGAGAAAAACAAAACAAACACACATTAAAATCCTTTAAGATATATGTTTTGAAATAAGATTATTGGAATTATATGATTATTTAGCGTGATTAAGAGCAAAAAATAAATTAAACCATAATTATAAACAAATGCAATATCCAAAATGCTGTGTCTAAAATAAGTACAAACAGTATTTTTCTGCAAAGTAAATGCAGTCTGGGTAGAATAGAGTACAGAAGCTAATGTAAAAAGTTGTATCACAGATACGTGTAATTTATATTCATGAAAATTATCCACTCGTCTACAACGCATGCTCCGTACCACAGCCTCTGAGATTTATGTTGTTTGTTCCGTTGACGTTACCTGAACGTTGGTATAACGAAACTTATTTTATATGATAAATATATGGAAGTTTTATATACCATGGAAGATTGTCTCTGGCCGGTATAAAACATAGAGCGAAAATACTGTTAACCGGTAAAGCAAAAATATCGCTATAAAAACTTGTGTGAAACTCTTCAACCGGTAACCAGCAAGTTTTGGTTTTTCGCTGCTTCTGTCAAAAAAGACATTTTAAATTTTCGACCTAATATCTATTTATATTCTATGGTCAGTATAAATCTTACTAACTGAATAAACACCATCAGTGTAAAAAATGGGGATCTAACAGATGACGAGTTGCGTTCCTGAGCCGACTGTGAAGGCTTATCTTCAGAGTCATTTTCTTTTCCGTCGGAGGGTTGATATATTACTGCATCCATATCTTCAAAATTGTTTACCATACTCATACTGGAACTAGGTTTGTTCTCAGATTCTTCTGTTGTGTGTTTTGTGTCAATGTTTCGGACTTCATCGTCTCCTGTCTGTAACGATCCACGGTCAGGTCGAGCGCCAGACGAAGACGCAGCTTTGCAATCGAACCACCATACGGATGTGGATCGTGGGTAGGATGGATTTCCACTATCAACCTGTCAAGGGTGGGGGAAAAAGTCGTTTATTTATTTAAAAACAACAACACATTTTTTCGTACTTATAAAACAATGCAATGTAAATAATGATAATCACAGATAACGAAACATTTTTACAGATAATGTGCGACTATATTATTTAAAGGTGATAATGAGTAATGTGTAGATCAAAACACCATACCATTTGACTGGCTGTATAAAAGATCGAAATCAACATAGACAACGAATTTGTTTTGGCAGAGAGAAAATAAAATAAGAATGTTCAGGTCGAATAATTAAACAGAATGAAAGAGAAAAACACCACCAACAACAATGTAATCATTGACACTTCAATTAGATGTACACCTTCACACTTTACGGTAGGTTTTGATTCGAGACACTTTAGATTTTTCTTGTTGACTCGTATTAACAGAAAGAAATCAGTTGAACATTTTTTTCTTGCGACACTTACATATTTCCTTGGTATTGGTTTTAATTTCGCGTGAAGCTACACGAAGAATATCTGCGCTAGCTGTCCCTAATTTAGCAGTGTAGGACTAGAGGGAAGGCAGCTAGTTATCACCACTCACCGCCAACTCTTGGGCTACTCTTTACTAATGAATGATGGGATTGACCGTCACTTTATAACGCCCCACAGCTGAAAGGGCGAGCATAGTTGGTGTGACGGAGATACGAACCCACGACCCTCACATTACGAGTCGAATGCCTTAACCACCTGGTAACATAATTTAAGTGTCTAACCCGTGTTTGCTTGCTGCATTATATTATAAAGAACAAGATATTTTTGATCCTGGAATATATATTTTATCAGATTGCCAAAGTGCTGCTTTACGGCACTTTGTTTTTCGCAAGATACGTGTTATATCATAAACCAACAACGTCTTTCACAGAAAAAAACAATAATACTACATCATACGTTTCTAACAGTATATTTAATTTTTATTCTCTGTCAAATATAAGTTTATACACATCTATTCATTCTAAGCAAGTTTCAATCGGAATGATGCAAAAATATGAAATATTTAGTTTAATATGTTATGTTAAAAATCAAGTTTCCTCTGCTGTGGCAAAAATATTATACTAGCAAATAAAGTAAAATTACCTGTCGGGCTGGTGACGTCTTCATGTCAGAGTAAGTTACGAAAAGGTGAATAGAAATAGAAATGAAAAGTCAACAAATTTAGATATGTTTGATTTTTATTCCAAAATTAACTGACAGAAAAAACAAAAAAGGACACTGTAGGTTGTGCTAGCTTATACACAGCATATATACTTACACTAAATGTTCGGTCGTTGAAACGATAATAATTGTTCCCTTTGAAAAAGTACGTTCTGTCATTTTGCCACTTAAAGGCGTCATCAATATTGTTAGGAATACCTTCCCAGTTGCTGATTGGTCGAGGATACCGGTCACTGACTGGTGGGTCGCTACGACTATCGAATCGCCAGTACTGATCACCTTGAAAGTTGATATTATTGAAATTAATCGACAGTTCTAACAATAAAAAATCAACATACATGGTTCGAACTCCCCAAATCCCTGCTTCAAAAGGTAGCTACCATAAATAAAATCACAATATCCTTAGTATGTCATAACAGTTTACATTGTTATCAATGGCAGGACTTCTCAAGATCAACAGTAACAATCACAAATTAATCCACTTAATCCTAATATATGTTTATATGTATGTATATGTTTATTTCAAACAATAGGTTAACTGCTTTACCTTTAAAAAAGTATGTTTTCCCATTGCCACTCCAAACAAGTGCAGCGTCAACATTGTTTGGTATACCCTCAAAACCAACGCTGATATCCTTAGGATAATCAGAATCCATTTCCTTATTCCGATATCTCCAGTATTTATTACCCTGAAAAAAAAAGAGTTAATTTCGACACGACTCGATTTGCATTATTAAAAAGTATTACGAAACAATTGTCAAAAATCATTATTCTGAACTCTTACTAACAACTAACATAAGGTTTGACAATTGTTTGTATCATGCAATACTAAAATTGGAAAGCCTTTAAGTTTATAAAGGTTATTTCATCAACAAGTGTTCTTTGAAACTATGCCGTTTCTATAAGTAAAGTGTTGTGTTGTTTATTCACACACATTCTTATATCCCTTCATTTCACTGTGCATTGTTAACTAGCTTAAAATCCATGTAATTATTTGTTTTATACATACTATTGTAATTATGAACTAAACAACATATATATATTATGTATTTGTTTACCTTGAAAAAGAAAGTTTTACCATCGGACCAAGTCATGGCAGCATCCAAGTTTCCAGGCAAACCATCCCAGTCATCAGAAATCCGGCGTGGATATCCATCAGCAATTCCTTCGGACTCAATTCGCCAGTAAAAGTCACCTATGTTAAAACCCGTTAAAAGTTCACGTTTATAAAAAGAAACATTGTATCATAGAGCGAGTAGCAAAAGTCATTTATCTTCATGGAGCAAATATGATATATAAAAAAAGATGCTTAATTTGTCACATCAGTACAAAGTTACAACAATATTGTAACCATGAAACATCCTGATAAATATGTTTCTAAACCTAAAACTTAGAAACTGAATTCGATATATGAGGGTGATAAATATTACCTGACCGAAGTGATAAAGAAATCAATTATTTTACAGGGTGGTCGCTAGAAAAGCGGAAAATTTGTCAAACAGCTATTTATTTTTACAAAGAATAACTTTTACAAAGTTTTTTAAAGGCATATGTTATATTACACTCATAGATGCTCAAAATTATTAAAATCATGCATTTTATTCATGATGTAAAGAAATCAAAATAGAAATGAGTAAGCACGCATTTTATTCATGATCTAATCTGACCCTCAAATTTTCCGCTTTTCTAGCGACCACCCTGTAGTTCAATTAGTGTCCATTTATAAAATATGCGATTAAAAATTACTTATTACGTATTATGCATTACAATAATCTGTACAGAGAAAAATTTAAAAAATCACAGTTAAATGAAGTTTTGATAATCATTCTTTAGATAGAAGTAATAATGTTTTTTTATGATAGTTTACTGAGCTGGACATCTACTTTCTTTACTTATATGTATATATTCGTTTTTAAAATGATAATATCCAACTTGTTAGTTATATGAAGTTTTTTCATAGCATTGAATGTTCGTTAAGAGTTGTCGATTGGCAGGAACGAAGAAATATTTTGAAGAAGGCCTACGTCAGAGGAAGGTGAAATAATTTAATACATTTATCAACGACGAAGAGTTTTAGAATAGTTCCAAAAAGAGTTATAATAGCCAATGGTTAGTAAATAGTTTTAAAAGGGTCACGTAGTTTGTAAAAAAGTTACCAATGGGCATAAGCCGCGAGGCTGTGGGGCTAGGTTACAAATTACCAAAGATTGCCAAAGAGTTCGACAAGGTTACAAGCGACTAAGAACTATAAAAGAAGCTCGATAATGTAACAAATACTTAAGGCGTCTAAAAGTATTTGACAGAGGTATCAATGTGAAATAGCTCAAAAGGGTTAGTTATGTACTTAGTAACTATTAATATTGAAACAAGCATCGAATGAGGAGTTCTCGAAAATTGCTCTAAAACATAAAAGTGAAAGAATATTTTGTTAAGTAAACTTTTTGATACACGTGGATAATTTATGTAAATCAAGTTAGTTACACGTTAATACCTTTAAATACGTAAGTTTGGCCATTTTCAGTCTTTGTAACAGCATCAATAGAAGAATCTTGACAGAGGTCAGGTGCATCACCAGTGTCGGGATGCGAGGAAGGTGTGTGATCTTCTTTATCTCCGACTGTTGAACCATCCTTTTTGCCTTTAGAACGAGTGCCTAAACAAGAAATAAATCATTCTGTATTGTCATGGAAATGAAGAATGTTTCTAGCAGAGTTGGTAAGAGTAAAATAAACTTTCAAGGATTATCAACACATAGAGATCAAAAACACAAAAATAACTTTATATTAAGATTAAGAACTTTTTAAACCAGAAATTAAATACAAAACTCAAATTAATTAAAATCAATTTAGAAAAATAAACAGTTAACGGACTATTTTTGACGTATTACATGTGTAATTTTCAAATGTATAGTGTGCGAGAGCAGCGACATCTACAAGTGTTATAGTATTTTTTTTTAATTTGTTCTCAAACAATGCCAAATACTCCACGAATGCGAAAAGACCGGTACTAAGATGAAGGCCCCCCCAGTGGCTCAGCGGTATGTCTGCGGACTTACACGCTAAAATCCGGGTTTCGATACCCGTGGTGGGCAGAGCACAGATAGCCCATTGTGTAGCTTTGTGCTTAATTCAAAAAAACAAAACAAAAAATCTTCGTAATTCGCAATTTAACACATGAACAATGAATACAAATGCCAGCAAGTGAGGGACTAGGGAAGAAAATAATAGACACACGTAATCCTGTATGTATTTCCATTCAAATTATATACTTACTGGATTTCAAACACAAATGAGCAGAAAACAGGAACTATGAAACAATGTACAAAAAACACTCAGATTTACTTACAGGTCTGGAGCTTATAAAAGAGAGAAACGACATTACGATTCGCCATGTTTTTATAACTCACTGCCTTGCTTTTAATGAAGTGCAGCTTGTATAACACAATTCACAAGGAAAACAAACACAACATAAATATAATAAATAAGCCCACAGTAAATGCACTACATTGATATATTCCCCACAGCTCTTTTATATACATAGTGATAGTCAATTCATTAAAACCTTTGAGTCAATCATAATATGCGCTTCGACACGGGTGAGTGGTACTGGCTTAGAATCAAATGTTATTTATGAAGCGATTCCTGACGTAAAAGTTGCTTACCGTAAAGTGCCTGAATTGCTAGTATGTCGTCTTCGTCCAGTTTGTAGTAAGGATTGTAGCCTCTGTAGAAAGGTGCCATAAGTGCTTTTTTAACATCTGAATGCGACAACCCTAAAGAGTGGCCAAATTCGTGGGCCGCAACTTGGAAAAGGTTCGTTCCTATCAAATAAAACGCATAAGAAATATATATTTTTAATACACATTAATTAACCATTATTCACTCAGCAATATTATAGTACCAGTTGTTAATAACACAGGCCTGTGAACATAAACTTCGTAAAAGTTGTTTTGCTTTTAATAACGGATTTTAAATAATTCAGCCACGCAGATTTAGAAAACAGTATTTCCCCCCCCCCACCACTTCAGGATTTTTTTTAACGAATTGGGTGGAAAAAAAAATTCTTTAACTTAGATCAAATTATTATTTCGTTTATTACAATGAACATTTTTTTATTATTATGTTTGGTTTCTAGAACTATTAATAAGACTCTCACGTATCTGTTGGTTTAGAGAAATCTACAGCCAGTGGTTCAGCATTTTAAACATAACAAAATGTGACTTGATTTTAATAAAAATGATTCATTTATGTAAAAATACACAAGACGTTTTGCGAACAATCTGTACGTGTTGGAGAAAAATAGGTGTGATTTTCGGATTCAGGAATTATTGTCTTAATCTGGTTTAATTATTCGAGTTACTTCCATCAGGTCATTATCTTCTCTCTCACGTTTGTCTTGTATTTACATGTATATAACTTTCACAATTAATAATGGTGAAATAAGTAATTGATATGTACACATATATACATACATACATACATACTTCTCTAGCACAACTAAACTTTCAGGTTGCTAACAATTACCCTAATTAACAAACATTTTACGTAATATCTACTTACCGTAATAAGAATTAATGCTCCACTTTTCTTCGTCGTCAAAGTGTGCGTCTCCACCAAACTGGGGGAAGAAAGCATGAGCCAAGGTTTTTCCAGGGCCATCAAAGGGGTCACCGTCGCCATGTTCTCCTTCCTCAAAGCGTATATCTATGTGGACTCGCCCATTTTTTTTATGTATAAAGTTTAGGGATGTGACATCACTCCATATCTACATAGATACAATAATACTCTTACGTATAAATGCAACTATTTCATATTTATACTTTATATTTGTATGTTTCATGAGAAACCTGTAGTAACACCACCCTGTGAGCAGCTGTTTGTGTAGGTAATTAATAATCACAGGATTCATACTTCGTTGAGACAAAAATTAGAAAAAGCGAATATTTTATTTAAAAAACAGATTTTTCTGGGAAATGGTGCAAAGAGCTCCGATTATGCTGATATAAACTATAATGTTTTTATATATCAATAGCGGTACCTTTTATTGAAAAAAATAACTTTCTTTTAAAATTACATTTTGATTAGTATATTTATAAATTACACCAACAAAGTTATAATCAAACCATCACGTATATTTCTAGTAAAAGTTGTGTTGTTGGTCTGAGGACAGTATTCGTAGTTATAATTGTATTTTTTTGTCATAGCTATTGTTTTTAAATGCTCGAATCTTGAATAGTTTAAGTGTGAAATATTTTATCGATTTTTGTTTGTAATGGCATTTAATAGATGGTACAAAACTGTGTTTATCATTTCGGCCACATACACACACTAACTATGAGCATTATAGTAAGATTAAAATATTATTATAGAGTAATTACACATTTCTAACGCCATAATGATTATCAGCATGAGATTAAATATAAATACAACACACATTGCGTTATTTTTATTTGCCAAAATATAAAACGTTAGGTTACATATAATGCTCCCTAGAAGCACAGCGGCCTGTCTGCGGGCTCGCACCGTTAGAAACTGAGTTTCGATACCCGTGATGGACAGATTACCGATAGATCATTGTGTAGCTTTGTGCTTAATTACAAATAATGTAAAAAACAACAACATATATGCATAATTTCAAAGTAAACAGCAACGATCAATTAAGTTATCCATTCAACATAAAAATACTTCGTTAAAAAAACCCGTTAACATGACCTCAATGACTGGGAACAAGTTATCCATCTTTCAATCAGTGTGTTTCGTTTAATTACTCCAATTACATTTTTCTCTTGGTATTAATATCTGGGTTATGAAACAAAATAAAATGAAAAAAGCTCCAGGTTCCGAAATGGTAGCTCTGAAGTTTTATTGTGTTCATAATAATTTCGAGTAACGTTTATCACACAGCAAAACAAACTTAATAACAGAAACCTTGATCTGAAAGCTTATTTTTTAAAAACTAAACTGTGTCATATGTATGACTAAATGAAATCTACCTTGAAAGCTTTTTCGATTTCTTTGTCCACTTTCAAATGATCCTTCATTCGGTCAGGGTATTTACTGATGTGGTAGGTTAAACTGGTGGTCCTCCATTTACTGCCTAAAAATATTTATAAATTTATTTGTTTAATATACACAAACATACAGTAATAACAGCTTAAGGTCACTAACAAAAAGATTGTATCCTATAAGTCCAGGAAAATCGTATATGAAAATCAATACATTTAGGACTGCCTATTGCACTTTATGTCTTCATCTTAACTTTGCTAAAGGTAAAGAATGTCACAGAACTTTGAGCTTTGACTCAGCTACTGTAAATATGTGGCCTGTATGATGATTGATTCATAAACATCAGTAGCTTATTCATATTGCGTTTGAAGACTTCGGTAAATCATGATGCAGTTATAAAAGTCACACAAATATATAACAATTTATCAGTGTTATAACACGAGTTTGTTGAGATCTTTAAGGTATTTATCACAGAAGAATGAATTGATAGGATATAATTTATATATGTTTGTGTAAAATTGAGTGAAACGCGAAGCGAAGGGCCAACGATCTTTCTAGTGCAACAATAACGAAACAGAAATTGAATTTGTACAGCATAACATGTCTTTGTCTCCAAGAACCAGTCGACATTGTTCGGCATAACCTCAAGACCTATGCTAATATAGTTTACGCGATTTCACTACTACACAATTGTTAGTATAACAAAGGCTTAGAGCCTAATAATTAAAATAATAATAATAAGAAAGTTAAATTAGTTTCTATTTTGTCAGCATAGATATATATGCATATAGTAACAATGGGTTACTAAACAAAATAAACCTTATATATATATATATATAATATCAATTCACAGCCATTGAAATAATATAAGATAGCCATGTTTTCACTCGCTCTTTCGTAAAGAGCACTGTAGGTGGTGATTACTGTTCACGAGAGGCATGGCACTGAAGTAAAGGAATCTCATAAATAGCCAAGACTATAACATTTATATAGCACATAGTACAAAGAAACTCCGACTGGTGGTGCAGAAGTAAAACAGTTGAAATGTGCAATGTTATAAAAATAACAAAACAATGAGAACATAGAAACATTAAAGTGTAATTTAATAAGTACTGACCTTGTAAGGCATATCTTTTTCTCCTAGCTGAATTGCCATGGCCAACTATGTCTTTGACTCCACAACGTGGCATATTCATCATTGTTAATGTGTCGTTGTCCAAAATGCCTGTTAATAAAAATGTACGCAAGTCAGTCATAAAACAAAATCGTACCAAACAGTTAATACCTTGAAATATTTACCTTATTCAAAAATAGGTATTTTTTTTATTGATCACAGAACTCATAAATTTGAAACATCATACGCATAACGTTTAAATCCCTTTAACAGGTTTACTAGCATATTTTCTAGATTCCTTAAAAATAAACCTAAATATTGCATTTGTAATTCAAAGTACTTTCTTCTTCTTTCCATTTATTATCCCAGCTTTCTCTTTCTCCAATTCTGTTTATATTATTTTGAGTCTAATTTTTAGCTGACGTACAATAACTTATAACCGGATAACATTGTAACGGTGTCAGAAACTGGTGTATCGTTCATAACTTGTTACAAAAGCTCAGGAGGAAAATTTGATATAAATTTAAAAAAACCTTGACATCACCGTAAGTTCACAGATTACTCAGATGTACTCGTACAGATTGAAAGCCAGTCTTATTTATGTATATATAGAAATAAGTTTGTTTGTTTTTTGAATTTCGCGCAAAGCTACTCGAGGGCTATTTGCGCTAGCCATCCCTAATTTAGCTGTGTAAGACTAGAGGGAATTCTTGGGCTACTCTTTCACCAACGAACACAGATTGACTGTCACATTATTACGCCACTACAGCTGAAAGAGCGAGCACGTTTGGTGGGACAGGAGGATAAATAAATACACTTATAAGATTGTAATGAGCTGTGTGTGTGTATGTCACTGATAAGGTGCATTATTTATAGGTAAGCACACCTGTCAGTATTCTGTGTAAAAATACGAAGTCAAAACCAAACTCACAATAGAAAGTTTATCAGTAACTATAGGAAGAGAACAAAGTTAAAAAAATTCGTTAAATAGGGGTATATTTATTATAAACGATAAATATATATATATGTACACACACACACACATATATATATATATGTTATATATATGCGTTATGCGAAAGAAAAAAAATCTTACGGTCTATCGAACAATTCACCATCCTTATTAGCATGCATATCACGTGTTGTGCAGCTAGTACAGCCGAAATATCCGTACTAATAACTGGTTTTCATTAATCAATAAGTAGTTTTACCAGTTGGCACCAAATTTTAAGGTGTACCTGCAATTTAAACGTTATTTTTGGGACGTATATGTAGAAAATAATTGTGCAATTTTTTTTACACATAACCACTACAACTCTCAAGGCAAAGTAAATTCTAATTAGTTATGTTATACCAGAAAAAACAAAAACCACATGTAGTTAAGTTAGGTCTAATGTTTATAAAAACAATGTATTTCCACTTTTCGAACTCTGAAGTTCTTTTTTTTTTTCACTTGGTAGGTTTTTAGATTTCGTAGATTTATTCCACGTGAGGATGGTTTTAAAGAAACAACAATGCATTATTATGTAATGAAACATGCGACAACAAGTCGTGGAGAAAATCTTACGCCACTCCTGCCTGGTACGAAATAAAGATACGACGTAAAAAAGCAAATAGAAGAAAGAAATGTTTGAGGAAAACAACATTTAACATGACCTTGAACGTGACGGAGGTTGTTTCTCAGAATTCTAGCGGTTTCGTTCCGGAAAAAAAGAGAAAGATTATTCAGTGGTCAAGTGTGAAATTACAAGATTTCTTATAAATATATAATTAACAATCAAAAGGAAATTAAGATGAAATCAGACTACGTCCGCATGCATATAAGTGTTTACTTTAATTTCCGCATACCTCAAACCGCAAAGTATGTTATGAAAAAAATCCAAGAATTAATTTGATTGGCTACGCGTACGTAGCACTACTGTTAAAAACAGTTACACAGGTATTAAGTTTTGAACATTCATAGCTCCTATCATGTTTTATTTGCACTATGTATTATGAAAAATGAAAGTAAGAATCACCACTTTTCTGTTGCAATGCACAAACGTATTGCAATTTTGTGATATGTCCGAACCTACTTATCTACGAATCAATTTCTTTCTTTTAAATACCTGTTTAACATTACATCAAAGGACAAAAAGGCGGCTTCTGGTTAATCTGGACGTTCTTATCTACTAAACTAAACCCTTACCGAATAAGGCCCGGTATGGCCAAGCGTGTTAAGGCGTTCGACTCCTAATCCGAGGCTTGCGGGTTCGAATCCCGGCCGCACCAAACGTGCTCGCCCTTTGAGCCTTGGGGACGTTATAAAGTGACGGTCAATCCCACTATTCGTTGGTATAAGAGTAGCCCAAAGTTGGTGACTAGCTGCCTTACCTCTAGTCTTACACTGCTAGATTAGGGACGGCTAGCGCATATAGCCCTCGAGTAGCTTTGCGCGAAATTCAAGCAAACAAACCCTTCCAGAGACACTCCTAAACCAGTACGTAGATGGAGATATTCATCAAGCTTTTCCTTAAACTTTCTTACATCCATTACACCCAAACGCAACCCGTTAGAAAAATAATGTCGTAATTTCTGAAGACGACGTCTTCATGCCAAAATGTGTACTTGTGTTGTCTAACCGAATAATTTTTACCATTAAATATAGAAAAAAATCACGTTAACACTCTCAATTATGTTAGAGAAGAACTGATTGAAATATTTAATATTGATAATACTAACTCTTCTCTTTCTCAAGACAAAACAAGTCCAAAGATCTTACCCTGCATCATATAACAACTTTTCCATCTCAGTTATTATCATGGTAGCCTATCCTTGAATCGCTTTGAACAATTCAATGTTTGATTTGATTTATTTTGAATTTCGCGCAAAGCTACACGAGGGCTATCTGCGCTAGCCGTCCCTAATTTGGCAGTGTAAGACTAGGAAGAAAGCAGCTTGTCATCACCACCCACTTCCAACTGTTGGGCTACTCTTTTACTAATGAATAGTGGGATTAACTGCACATTATAACTTCCACAATACTGAAAAGGCAAGCGTGTTTGGTGTGACGGGGATTAAAACCTGCAACCCTTAGATTACGATTCGAGTGCCTTAACCACCTGGCCATACCGGGTCCGGTTTAATGTCTTTCCTATGGTAAGGAACCCAAGACCGAACACAATACTTCAAAAACGTGGCCTAACCAGTGACCTATATAATAAAATTATAATCTCTTTAGACTGGTATTCTATATTTCTGTGGATGCAATCTAAAACACTATTTGTTATGCTATTAGCAATTGCTAACTGTTTAGCAGAACACTAAAATATTCTTCTTCCAAAATACTGTTAAGGTTATTCCCATCAAAATTAAATTTATAGCTAAAATTGTGATATCATACATCCACTACCTTGAAGTTATTATAATTAAAAAAAACACTTGCTACACATTTACCTAACTCACCAAATAACATAAATCCTTTCTTAGAATAGTAGCATCCACCACACAACTAGCAACACCAAAAACTTTAATGTCATTAGTAAATATCAAATAAAATAGTGACCATTCCCTCATCCATGTCATTGATGCAAGTGAAAAGATTTAAAGGTCCTAACACGGATCCCTTAGGTACCACACTCGTAACAGTAAAATCCAGTTTGGTTGAACTTCACTTATAAATTATCTTTCTGATTTCTTTTGAGAATCCATCATATTCTGACGTAAAGCGCTCATATTTGTTTATCAATATAAGAAATAAAACCAATGTTCAGAAGCTAATTTATTCTTTTACTTGATTGATAAATTATTGTACTAAGACGACTATATACGTTTTGCTGACAGCAAGTGGGAAATATTTTATCTTAATCAGTGGGAAAAGATTTGTACTCAGAGTAATAAGCAAAACATGGTTTCTTACAGATATCGACATTAATTAATACCTACCTGTTTCGCTTAAGCCTGCAAACCTCTGAAACTCTTTGACAGCATTTACCAAAGAACTGAAATCCGTTAGTGAAGAAGACTTGTCGCTTGTATCGTCTACATATCCAAATTTCTTGAGGTACATCTGTCCAATAGTACAAAAATATTTAAACTCAGTTTTAAAAATGATGAATTCGAATAATGCGGCATAAATATTTGGTATGTATCTTTTAAGTAAAATATTGAAAATATATTTGTACCAAATTTACTAAGCTTAAAATTAGCTTCGTTTCAGTTTGAAGACTTTTAAAATACAATTTTAATTACTTCTACATGCTCGCTTAGAGAAGCAATTTTTTTGAGTGATGTTTTTCTTATAGTTTTGTGTTTCTCACCAGGAAACCGAAAACCACAAATATTTTAATAATCGTTATACTAGGCTTACTAGACTATATGATTAATCAGTTAGTTGATCAAACCTATATGTATGATTACTTCTGTTACTTATTCTTTGTTTCTATGCAAATTTATTTATTTTTGATAAGTTACATGTGCGTTAATATTACTCATAAAAGCACAGTCATTTCGTATTGAGGTGTAGGTTATTTGAAGGCTAATATAACTTAACAAATACACCTACGTTTATATTACGTGTATATCTCATAGGCTTTGCATGTCTTCCTTCACAAGCAGTATTTTAACAACATAGGAATGTCACCTCGGCCTAGTTTGAGAAGTGACAGTAACGTAACAAGTAGTCAAACATTTGAAGTCGTGATAAACTTTTATAAAATTTATTGTATTGCATAAAATACGTTGGCTGATAAAACTGAATATAGTAGCGTATTATTGAAGCTAAAACCAGGTGAAGTTGTACTTTTTTTATTTAACTGAACGAAGGTAAAGAACTTTTCAACAAACCGTCAATTTTTCCATGCATCCAACAATTATTTTAACTCGTAACTTTCTTGAGTTCTTAACCAAGTACAAAAAATGATTTAATAATAGAAAAACAATATAGAGGAACAAATTTATTATGCAACCTTGTGTTATGATGTTTTTAGCCAACAAGTATTCATCAAAATTAAACATTTTGTTTGTTTATTCACTTCAGTCGAGTAGCTGTTAGCCGCATATTTCAAATTTTCAGTTGCATTTAAGGTTCGACTTGGGTAAACATGCTAAACTACATCGCTAAAATTGGCACTCGTTAATCAGTTTCTTAAACCAGGAAATTCAAGCTCAGAAATGATGCAGGATATATAATTTCATTCAGGAAAACTAGTACTGTTTGTATTGTTAAATTATCTTGAATGCAATTTAAATAGCACGGGTTTTGCTCATGCCAGACTAAAAACCCAAATAAACACTTTTTTTTTTCTGATCCAACAATGCATAGTGCATCTGCTTTTCCGTTAAAAGTTTGTCCTCTTTGTAAACCTAATCGTATTTTCGATGGAAAACATAGTTACATGTTCCATTAAAAAACACAATAAAACAACAATTTTTCGCATTATCTATTACCAAGAATGACCGCATTTTTGGCAGTACAAATATATATATTTTTAACTTTATGATTAAATTTACTAAAATTGGAAATTTAAAATACAAAAGTAAAGATGCATATATATTCGGTTAAGTTTTTGTCCAGTGTAATAGTTCACAGAAGTTATGCTGGGAGATTCGACAAAATAGTTTGTAGTGTGAAGACTACTCTACTGTGTTTTATTTAGCGTACAAGAAATTGAAAATTCAGCAACTTATCAAATAATAAAATAATCTAATAAAAAACAACTAAAATTAAAATCAAACATCAATGTTTAATTTGAATCCAGTACAAGTTGTCCTTGTGAGAAAACAATCACTTAACGAACCACATCCATACTCGTTTGGTGAATTGAATTTTTGAAGCTAACCAATGGGTTGTCTGTGCTCTGCTCACCGTGTCTATTGAAATTCGGTTTATGACATTGCAAATCTTTGTGAATGCCGCTGTGACACCAGAATCACGTTTGTAATAATAATTTCGTTGTTTAATTTGAATCATTATTAACGTTCCACTTGTAACCTCAACAAGGTGGTTGTCAAAAAATATATATATATCAGTTAGCATAACATACGTTCAATAGCATAATGTATGATACATGAAATGTCACGAATTGTTTGTAGGGAAACAGTAATGAAAAGTAGAGCTACCCGAGGGCTATCTGCGCTAGCCGTACCTAATTGTGCAGTGTAAGACTAGAGGGAAGGCAGTTAGTCATTACCACCCACCGCCAACTATTGGGCTACTCTTTAACCAACAAATAGTGGAATTGACCGTAACATTATAATGTTTGGTGCGACCGAGATTCGAACCAAAGACCCTCGGATTACGAGTCGAACGCCTTAACACATTTGGTCATGCCGGGACCGTAGAGGAGGAGAGATGGGTTACGTTCTGCGTTAAGGCCATTTGTATAGACAATTAGACGTTTGTCCATTAAATGAAATCTGCAAAGTATTAATAAAAATTATGAAAATAAACACTTGAACCTAAGAGGGCAGTTTAAATAGAAAAGTCGGATATTCTGATAACCCTAATTAGGAATCGCAGTGTACTTGTCAAGAGATGTTTTAACGTAAAATCAAATTAGTCTGAAATAAAACAAAAAGAAAGTAAGTAACTTGTAATTCCAGTTACTTATCATTTTTCACCTTTTGCTTTTAAGTAATAAAAACAGAAAATTAGAATGCAACTTGTGATCTGAAGTGGTTGATACGTCCTTTTCCGGTAATTTTTTTTCAACCTTAAAGTTATCAGCTCTAAATACCAATAATCTATAAAAGGTATCTGAGTATATTATAAAATTTGAATGGGAATTTCCATTTCTCAGCATTTGGGACTTCCCACTTGGTTTGATATATATCCCAATGAATTATTGAAGGACAAATGATGTAAGTGCCATTCACTTTCTCCATAACCCTAATTGAATTCATAAAATATTTGTGAATAAATAATAAATCAGAACTTTTATTAAAAATAAAGAAATCCTGAACATGATTGGAAAAAGTGTTCAAAGTAACACAGGTATTTTGTTTTGTGTGTATGTGTGAATTTTAAAACAAATTTAGCACCATAACAGGTTCTCTTGAAACAACTACGCTTCTGACATTTTAATATGTTGTCGTTTCGATGACCATACAAAATATGCTTTTACAACAGTCTTTCAAATAAAAAAACACAAGAAAATGAAATGTTAATAAGGTCTAAAAATTTGACAACTAGGCCTCAGCGATCTTTAAACCTATATATTTGCTTGATTTCCACTTTTACAAGTTACAAGTCAGTGAAGTCAACAAACTCTGGTGTTATGTTTCTCAATCTTATGAATGCCAAGTATAACTTGGTGCTAAAAACATTGTTTTCTGTTTTGAATTTAGCGCAAAGTCACTCTAGGGCTATCTGCGCTAGTCTTCCCTAATTTAGCAGTATAAGACTAGAGGAAAGGCAACTAGTCATCACCACCCACTGCCAACTCTTGGGTTACTCCTTTACCAACGAATAGTGGGATTGACCGTCACATTATAATGCCTCCCCGGCTGAAAAGGTAAGCATGTTTGATGCCACGGAGATTCAAGCTCGTGATCCTCAGAATACTAGTCGAACGCCTTAACCCACCTGGCCATGCCGGGTAAAAACATATTGAGAATAGTTTGTGGTTTTCATATTAATACATTGTGTAATTCCTGTTCTATGTCCACTTAATATTAATGTTTTACGCTTTTCTCTCTCTCTCAAAATACACTGTATACGTTTAGAAACTAAACAGAATTTTTTATAATCCATTATTTAGTTTTATTAGAATAAAGAAACCATTATTTAGTTTTCAAATGAAGTGTGTTTGTTTTTTGAATTTCGCCTAAAGCTACTCGAGAGCTATTTATATCCGAAAACTCTTTCAAATGTGATTTTTAGTTTATTATAAAAAAGCTTTATATCGTTAAAAAAGTGTTACATTTTTATTATTTAGGATCCAGGTATGTTTATAACATACAATAATATTAATGTTAGAGACAGCTAGGTATAAATCTCAACGCTTATCTCTAGTTTTTACGTTCATGAATATTGTAAAAATCCCTTCAAATCTATGAGAATTTTAAATCGTTAGACCAGTCATTAGAAAATTGCATTACAATAGGAAATCAAAATATATGAAAAAACATCGATTTTAAAAACAGCACGTGGCTTGTTGTTTACAGACTCCATTGATATCTTGAAACTTTCATACATAAGAATGTTTCCACGTGTAACACTGAGCATGCGTAAATGAGTGCATTTTGAGAAATCAAATGGCGAAGGAAAACCCGAAGTTCTCTTGAATCGATCACACACTAGAAACCTGTCTCTGTCCTAATTTGATAACTTGCAAGTTTCCTTATGAAATTTAAATCAATGCCGTCTGACTACACACGGAAACAGGCTACGATGTTTCCAAACTTGAAATACTTGATATAATGTTACTTCAATTGGACAAGACGAAACGTTTTAGTAAACTTGACATCTAACTTTGGAAAAATCACATACGATAACATAGGCGTCGCTCGGCGCTTAAACGTTTCGGGCCTCAGCCTGTATCGGAATTTTCTACTTTCAGAAATGTTTCTTCACATTAAGCCTAAATATAAATCTTAATCTAATTTTCAAGGAATAAAAAGTTTGTGAAACTAAAATTCAGAATAATTGTCAATGAATAATATCGTACAGTTTGTATAAGCGTAGCAATAATGACTAATGGTTATCAGATGTTTAGAGTAATCTAACAAAAAATAAAGTTGCGTTCGCATGCCGGAGTTACCTTAAACTGAGATGGAAAGCTTTGTAGCTTTATGCTGTTTAATTGGAAGTTATTTTTCTCACATGTAATGGTGCGTCTAAATTGAGTATATTATTGAACTCTTAGTCTATTTTTTTTCTAGACCTCAGTTTAGTTATGTGGCCCAGAATAAGTTAACATATTACACGAAATAAAAATAAAATCTTACCAGAGCTTGTTGGTCGGAATCTCCCAGTGGCGCTGCGGTAATAATCGAAGCAATTATTAAAATACCTATTATGGCCAAAGGGATATTTAAGTTGACGCCGAAGCCCATTGTTTAACAACAGCCGGGTTTAGTAGTAAAACAGCAAAATCGCGTGTGTTTTGTGCAAGCAAGTTAATTTCCGAACGATCAGCACGCGCTCAGGTAGCTTGACGAACTGTCGTCTGCCTCAAGACCCTGGGGTCTTTAAGCGGTTAGAGGCGGCGTATGAGTAATCGTTTCCCACAATGTTTGCTTAATGAACACACTTACTCAATCACCCACGTACTTCATACCAAATATGGAATTCAAGGACAAAGCCCTTCAATCATTAAAAATCTTTGTCTAATTAGTGACTAATTTTCCCATTTTTTCTTTGTTTTCACCAGATGTGTAAGTCCAGGAATACACAAGAGAATATACAAGTAATTTCTTGGTTATCAGAAACGAAAGTTCCAGTGTTAATGCACCGTCTGCAAGGAAGATGACACATTCACCCATGACTAACCGCGGGGACCCAGTATCAAGGATTGGCCGGAAGAGGTGACGTGTTTTGATAGTTCTACTATTTCTCACACCGCAACAAAACAAAACGCGTATGACAAATTATTTCAGCGTGCGCTCTGTGCAAGGCAACGTGTAGCAAAATTTTCAAATTTTTGCTTTAAACTTCGTAATATAAATAATTAAAAAAATAGAGAAAATTAAAAGAATATTGAAGTTGTATTTGACAATCCGTAATTCTATAATAATTGTTTTGTTTTATTACCTAGTGTGCATTTAAAATATCTTCCACATCAAATAACATTATGTAACACAAATTTTGTTCCTGGATAGTATGTGTGATTTTTTAATTGCTTATTTTGTAAAAGTACAGAAAATGGTCATTATTATCTTCAATCTTTGCTTCTGTGACCTGGACAATGAAATTTAGAAATTAACCTGTTTTCTGCGTAAAAACGAGCAATTATGCACATTTTCATAAAACAACATATGGATCAAGATTTACATGTATCTATACTAAAGTTATACAAAAATGTTTAGAAATGAGTAGCTTCGAGATTTGCGACTGTAAATCACTTTCACGTATCAGCCCCCAAATATATTCTCCCATCATGTTTTCGTTACACACTCCCAGGTCACAAAAGAAAAGTAGGTATTTTCCATTTACTTAAGGCGTAAGCAACTAGGAAATAACACTTTCTGCCCAGGAACAAGAAAAGGTAAACATTTTGTTACATAGTATAATTTTCCGAGAGTTTAACTTGTTGGTTAAAGCGAACAATGTATAATATGTATCGGTTTGACAACTTACATATATTTCTTAAAATTAAAAACAACAAAACTATTTTTAAAACTTTGACACAGAGAAAATATTTTTAACAACATTTGGACTCAGTGACGGTAGTGAAGGGATTTGCTGAAACACTATTTACATATACTACGTTTAAAAAAAATACAGCTCTAATGTCGAAAGCTGTTTAAAAGGATTGGACGAACTGGTTAAAAATATGTGATAGAAATCATGTTAATTGGTAATATTTTTCCTCCTCCACTATTATTTCCAATCTGAAGTTTTGGATTAAGAAACGAGTCCTGGATTTTAAAAAGTGGCTCTTGGCCAATAACTTGCGGGAGACGAAACATGGATTACACTTTCCTCTAATTTTGAATTCGAAATTGATAGAATAGATAGAATGCGGAAAAAAATCAGTTAATTCATATAATATTTACAACTGATAAATTATCTTAATCTTTTAATGAATTTGTTCATAAACGTTTTTATCAGTGATGTTCAGTGAAAGGACAACCTTGCTTCACTGTGTTTCTTGTTGTTGTTTTGGAAGTAAGCACAAAGCTACACAATGAGCTATCTGTGCTCTGCCCACCACGGGTATCGAAACCCGGATTTTAGCGTGTAAGTCCGCAGACATACCGCTGAGCCACTCGGGGCGCAATGTGTTTCACAGCAATAGTTATAGTTTACCCTCCCTCTAGTAATAATAATAATAAAATCACAGACATTTGTTTACCTAAAATTAGTTTTCTTATATAATTTACATATGTTTTCTTTTTTAAAATAAGGAGTTTATTTAAAAACTTAGCTAATAGGAACTATTAGCCTGGACTTTTAATTTGCATGTGCCACAAATTTCCGTAGTTAGCAATGGACAAGTAATTTACACTTTAACCACACTCGGGAGGATAAAGCATAACAAAAGAGTTTCCACTGAGAGACAGCACTGTGTTTTCCAAAAAACATTTCTAAAGATTTTCTCGTATACCATTAAGCAATTCAAGAAACAAAATATCTGACAACGTGGTTGCTTTATTATTTACGTTATGATAATAAATATTTTTGTTTATCAGTTAGTCAACGAATACCACCTTGAACAAAGCAAAATAAATACCTTCAAATTTTTATTTTTGCAACTGTGCCTGCGATACGCATGAGCACAAATATAACAGCTACTACTAACTAACTCAAGGGTCGCAGATTCGAATTTCCGTCCCGCCAAATGTGCTTACCCTTCCAGGCATGAGGGCGTTATAATGTGATAGCCAACCAACTGTTCGTTGGTAAAAATTAACCCAAGAGTTGTCGGTAGGTGATGATTACTAGTTACCTTCTTTCTAGTCGATCACTCTTAGATTAGAGACGGTTAACGCAGATAGGCCTCGTGTAGCTTTGCTCGAAATTACGAACACATTAAACCAAACTAATTCAAATGTTCTGTATTTATATCATTTCGTAAGTGTGTTTTATGTATGAGATGGTTTTTTATCTAATCGACTGCAAGTTTATAATATTTAACAACCGTGTCTCATGAGTTAATATATCGACAAAAATAATAAACAAAGGAATCTATAAAAGTTTTTTTTTTTCTAATTTTGCCCAAAGATACATGAAGGTTATCTGCGCTAGCCGTCCCTAATTTATCAGTGTAAGACTAGACGGAAGGCAGCTAGTCATCACCACCCACCGCCAACTCTTGGGCTACTCTTTTACCAACGAATAGTGGGATTTACCGTCACATTATAACGCCCCTACAGCTGAAAGGGCGAGCATATTTGGTGCGACGGGGATGCGAACCCGCGACCTTCAGATTACGAGTCGCACGCCTTAACCCACCTGAAGAGTCTATCAAATGTGAGTCTAGAAAGAGAAGTTTATTGAGAAGAGTATGTTTGCAATCGTTCTGTTTAATTTGATTTAATTTAAGAATCTCCAGAGAAATGTTTACCTCATTACGTGGTAAACATAATAAAATAACCAACATAAAATATTTTTAAAATGACACAGACGAAAAGTGGATAATATGAGATGCTGTTTTTTTTACTTTGTAGACTTATTCTAAACAAATCAAGTGAAATCATTATGTAAAACTTTTAAAAAAAATTGCCCGGCATGGCCAGGTGGAAAAGGCATTCGACTCGTAATCTGAGGGTCGCGGGTTTGAGTCCCCGTCACACCAACCATGTTCACCCTTCGCGCTCGTAGATGCGTTATAATGTGACGGTGAATCCCACTATTTTATTCGTTGGTAAAAGAGTAACCTAAGTGTTGGCGATATGTGGTAATGACTAAATGCCTTCCCTGTAATGTTAAATTGCAAAATTAGGGACGGCTGGCGCAGTTTGCTCTCACGTAGCATTGCGAGAAATTCAAAACAAAATGTTTTAAAATATATGCCTCCTAATCTAATGCGTTCTTAATCCTATTAAATCTGGAGGATTATTAATGTTAAAATCGTATATTGACGCTTGCAGTTAGCATAACAAAGAGAACACGTTATGTAGTTTTGTGCTCAACCACAAACAAACGAAATTGAGTAAGGACTAAAATATGTTTAACATTGTAATAAAACATGTTGAACACCTTTTCAAACTGTTCTGACTTTTTAAATTCTACTCACGTAACTCGTCCAGTTTCTTTGAGTCCAGGTTGATAATTTTCTAAAATAAACTCCAAATATTTTTAAACCTAACTTTGACTACACGTAATCTAGTTTGCAATCCATGTGTAACAGACCATAAACTTGGAAATCGAAATTAATTACAAGTCCTTTCATGTATTAACCATAACATTAAACTCTTCTACTTAACTAACATAAGACAAGTTTGTCAAATATTACAAACTTGTTGTCGATTGGATGGAAAACCATGTTATCCACTTACGAAATGATGCAAATATATAACATTGATTAGTTTGGTGTTTTTAGTACACAGTGGAAGAAATACACTTTTGTGACCATTATAATTAATTTTGAAATTATATAGATGTCACATAGTTTCATAAATGATAAAGAAATTGTTGTGAAACCGAAACCAAAAGTAAAACATCAACTGTTCGGTCTTCTTGACGTAAGTCATTTGAAAAAGAAATATACTTAGAAACTATTCATGCACTGCACGAAATATTGTATTTTTGTACGATGCCTTAAAGGTTTAAAAACTACCCTTCGACACAGTATTAATTATTTTATAAACACTTAAAAATGTTATTGATCTACCCTCTGAAATGCCTTTTCAAAATCTATATTCATCCTAGTTAAATTTCGTTATCATGGTTTGCCAGATTTCTAGTATCCCACATAACATGTCTGTTGTGAACGGTTCTACGCCCAATAGGAACAAAGCAATCAGTTGTGAATAACATAAATGATATCAGCTTTACCTTTTGTTTACTGACAGCTCCGGGTAATGTGGCTTGGTATGGCCTATAGGTTTGGTTTGTTTTAAATTTCGCGCAAAGCTACATGAAGGTTATCTGCGCTAGCCGTCCCTAATTTATCGGTGTAAGACTACGGAGAAAGCAACTAGTCATCACCACCCACCGCTAACTCTTGGGCTACTCTTTTCCAACAAATAGTGGGATTGACCGTAACATTATAACACCCCCACAGCTGAGGGGTGAGCATGTTTGGTATGATCGGGATTCGAATTCGAGTGCCTTATCTATATGGCCATGCCGGGCCTGACCTATAGGTTATGGTGCTCTACCCACAGTCTGTGAGTCGTGAGTTCAAATCCTTATCTCAGCAAATACAACAGCACCTTCAGCCATGGGGACGTTATTGTGTCACGATCAATCTCACTCTTCATTAGCAAAAGCGAAGCCAAAGAATTGGCGGTGAGTGGTGTTCACTAGCTTCTTTCCCCTTAGTATATCACTGATAAATTAGGTATGGTTACAAGGATGTGTTACCAAGTAAACCTGTACGAGAATAACCAAGGTACTTCAACGAACTGAAACGGCATTGGGATTCAAAAAATAAATAAAAGGCACAAAGGCCCATCGCGTATCTTCGTGCGAATGTCCCAAACAAACAAATGTTTACATACCTGGTACAAGTCTGATACCGTAATCTTTCTTGCTTCTACAAACTCATTGTTTTGAATTCTGACAAACTTTTACTCATTTTGGTGGGCTTGGCATGGCCAGGTGGTTAGAGCGCTTGACTCGTAGTCTGAGAGTCACGGATTCTATTCCTCGTCCCACCACACATGCTCGCCCTTTCAGACTTGGGGAGGGCATTATAGTGTGACTGTCAATCCTACTATTCGTTGGTAAAAGGATAGCCTACAAATGTGTATTGGGAGGAGATGTCTAATTATTTTCCCTCTAGTCTTATACCGCTAAATTAAAGATTTATGTTAACTTTGCGTGACAAATTATTCTGTTGGATGAATGCCTATAATCACAAGATTGCGATAGTACGTGTCGCTGGTGAGGTGCACGGTTATAGACGAGCGAATCTGTCAGTAAATAGTCCAGAAATATGAAGTCAACGACGATCTCACGATAGACGTTTATCAGTAATTGTAAAACAACAATTTCAAATAAATATCATAACTTGAATATCATAGAAATGTAGAGCACTTTTACATCCGAAAGTGCTCGGTTTATCGAGATTCTCTAACTGTTTTCATATTTACTGTGTGATGTTATATATTACAGTTAACTCTCTTATCGGTTCTTCGAGATCCTCTAGCTGGGTAGTGTTTTCATGTTTACCGTGTGTGATATTACACATCAGAGTTAACTCAATTTCACCGGTTCTTCAACATTCTCTAGCTTTGTGGAGTGTTTTTTTATGTATTATGTGCTATAATGTACGTCAGGGTTAATTTACTTTGACGATCAAGAGTTGATTCAGTATATAGTTAAATAACAATAACAACAACAAAAGCGTACTTTTTGGAAACATATTTAAATCACATACCTGAGGTCCATTACGTACAGTAACACTACGAGAAGAAGGTTCGCTAATAGGGCCTTGATCTCCTAAAGAAACAATGCTAAATTTAAATATTACATTAAAACAATTTTATATAAAAAGAAACATCACAATTCTTCCAACTTTCTGTTGTGGAATTAAGTCGTTTTGAAATTTAATCTTGTAAAAACAAGGATTGAATTCTTATCACACAATCAACGATGTGAGATAAATGTATAGTGAATGCAGTATCAAGAGTGCTATTTTTGGGATATGTGTGATAAATTACGTAATATTAAATGTTTTTTTTTGTTTAGTAGAAGTTACATGCTATTTTTTTGTAGATTGGTACGTGTCTACTACTCAATTGTGGCAAGTATGTCAGATATCTAATATTTGACCTCCTTTAAAACCCTTTAGGAAATACTATTTGGCCCAGAAGTCTTACCATTCTATAAACTTCTCAATTTTATTTTAATAGTCTCTGAATTTATGCAGTTGTCTTGTTCAACTTTGTTTTCATCTGTCATTTAGTTAATATAAGGAATATTGCTTCAATTTTCATTAGTAAAAACGGAAGAAAAAGTAGAATTGAATAATATAGCCACTTTATAATCATCAGATCGAGCCTTCCTTTATCATCCCCTAAGGGTCTTAGCCCCACCCTAAAATGTTGTTTATTCTTATTATACGTAACAAATCCTCAATATTAATTTATATATTTTCAGTCAAGTTTTTTTTTCATTCATCCTTTTTGATGTCCTGCTCGACTAACTTTCTTGATCTACCATAATCTTTCAAAACTCCTGTAATACCAGTCAATGTAAATATCTTAAATTTGTAATCTTTTCTTTAATTTTGTCTCTTATACCCTTTGTGAGCCTTTTACTTGTATCTAATCTTTGCTTTCTGTAAGGAATATGTTTGTTTTGAATATTGAACAATTTTCGTTTATATATTTTCTATATTTGCTCAGTGTGTTAAATTAATAACTGCTCAGTTAACAACAGATAACTCTTGTTGCATCCCTTCAAAATTTGCTTTTTTGAAATTTGGAATCAAAATATCATTATTCCTGGATTTTATTTGCAGTAAAACGACAAATCTATTTCAGCAATGATCACTTGTATCTGAGTGTTTCCAATTTCCATCCTCTCAACCATTCCTATATTAGAATTAACAATAAATCTAAAATAGCATCATTTCTAGCAACTTCCTTTACAAACTGGAGAAGAAATCTATCTTGAACAGTTTCCACTTTTCTCCTTCTTTTTTTGGTTAAGCCCCAAACTATAATAACTGATAAGAGATGTACTAGTATGTAGTTTATATTGAATTTTTCTATATACATGTAAATCAAGGGTTTGCTAATTAACTTTCTAATGTAACCTTTTTTCAAACCTTAGGTTTATAATAGGGTTAGTGAATACTAGACCTGACATTCTATGAAGTGAAGGTCATATTCTGACAATCCTCTTCTTTAGAGTGATTTTTAAGTTTTCTCAGGAGCCAGTTTTTTTACTGGACGGTTCCAAAACATCGGAATTTAATTATAGAAAAGTAAAATGGTCGTCTCACATTCAGAGCTGAAACCCCGATTAGTAGAAACATACAGTTTTCCTAGGACGGTATTTTTAGTATACTTCAGTTTTCAAGTACAGCCAGCGTGAATAGCTTAGTTAATAAAACTCACAGCGTTAGTTACAAAAGGTGCATTAACTGTTGAAACAGCATGAATGTTGAAAACACGACTGTAATTATGAGTTTTCACCATCCTTCTTGTTGCCAAGGCTATTGCTAATGTATAGAGGTTATTTGGCTTAGATGGTGTTTTCGTTACAAAAATATACATATGGCCTTAGGTTTCTATTTTTCTATTAGTAATTCACAGAGTTTCTTTGGCTCATGTTTGAAACGATAGTTTAATTTCTTTTCTAGCACAGAGTACAAGTACACATGCACGTGTTTTTCTCCTTGAATTGCATTGCTACTGCCAAGTTTAATGTCAGCTGATATTAGTCAGTTTTGGCAAGATTATCACAAAAAACAGAACAAAAGATGTCCCTATTCTCTAACAAAACATCACAGCTTTCTTAACATTGCTTGACCTTTAAATTACCTGACAGTTTAGCTTCTTTTTACAACTACTATGCAAGGCCAAATTTGTTCAGGATAACTGTTGCAGTTTTTGTGCACACGAACATGACCGCAAGTCTTGTTAAAATGATATTTTTAATCGCGGTCCAATTTTTCCAGTAATTAAGTAAGGATTCCTCCCACAAGATAATTATAATCTTCCCCTAATCGAACTGGCTTGAATAAATCTAAGAGTTGTTTGATGTTCAAAATATTGTTTGTAACAAACGTATTTATTGCAAGGAGTCAAGTTTGACAAGTTTCGTCAAACACTTGATTTTGTTTTAGCTTATTGTTTTAACATTTTTGTTTTGGCTTTTAGTTGACGTTTTCCGGGTTTTTAAACATTAACTTTTATTCGGCATTCCAGCGAGATTCTAAGACTACCATAATGAAGCAACTTAAAAATAGTAATACGTAAATTACCATAATGGAACATATTTAGAAACGGCAATCTGCAAACTACCATAATGAAGTAATTAAGAAGAGGTAATCTGTAACGAAATAATCTCAGTTGGTAAACAGTCCGCAGATAAAGGTTTTTGTTTTTGTTTAATTTCGCGCAAAATTACGCGAGGGATGTCTGCGCTAGCCGTCACTAATTTAGCAGTGAAAGACTAGAGGGAAGGTAGCTAGTCATCACCACCCACCGCCAACTCTTGGGCTTCTCTTTTATCAACGAATAGTAGAACTGACCGTCACTTTATAACGTCCCCACGGCTGAAAGGGCGAGCATGTTTAGAGCGACGGGGACCCGAACTCGCAACCCTCAGATTATGAGTCGAACGCGTCCCCCGCTAGTACAGCGGTATGTCTTCGGATTACAACGCTAAAATCAGGGGTTCGATTCCCCTCAGTGGATTGAGCAGATGGCGCGATGTGGCTTTGCTATAAAAAAACACACTAAAAACACGAGTCGAACGCCTTAACCCACCTGGCCATGCCAGGCCGATAAAAGTTGAAAAACGTAATATATTGTGTAACATATTCTGAGATAAAGTATAATGTATTTCTTATTGTTCCTTCCTAGTGAATCTGTTTGTCTGTTTGTTTGTTTTGGAATCTCGCACAAAGCTACTCGAGGGCTGCTAGCCGTCCCTAATTTAGCAGTGTAAGATTAGAGGGAAGGCAGCTAGTTAGTCATCACCACCCACCACAACCCTTGGGCTACTCTTTTACCAACAAATAGTGGGATTGACAGTCACATTATAACGTCCCCACGGCTGATAAGGCGAGCATGTTTGGTGTGACGGGGATTCGAACCCGCGACCCTCAGATTACGAGTTGAACGCCTTAACCCACCTGGCCGTGCCGAGTTGCTCTTTTGTTGCAGCTTCCCATTAAATTTCTCTAATAAATTAAAATTAATTTCCTAATCACTAATTATCCCTCAAGTAAACTCCTTCGAGTTAAAATATACGTTAACCCATTATGACTTCAGTCTTCAGGAGTTGTAGAGTGAGGTTTAGTTTAGTCTAAAAATGTAGTAAGTTCGCTTCAAAAATAGGTAAGATGCCCAGTTTTCTTGTAACTCCTGTCTATAGACAGCAGACAGGTCCACTACAACTCCTTACCGAGTTCCGTTCGTTGCTAAGTAACGGTAAATCAAGGCTGATTGCAGGACACTTCTGAAACAAGTATCTTTCACGGTCCCTAATTTTTCTTTCTCTAGTGCACCGAATCGTGACTCTGAACTTAAAGATGTTTTATTATTTCGTGTTTATACGTAGCTTAAGTATCACGTGCTAATATAAAAAAAACAACGAAAAGAATTACATAATTTTAAATTTCTATAACTGCATGCATTGTTTGAACAACAACAAAAACAAGTTACCATAACGTCGTCACGCAAGATACACACGAAGAACGTAATGTGTTGTAGAAACCCCGTCTAATTATTCATTGTTTCATAGACATAACTGGACTTTACAAATGATAAGTTTATAATTGGATCAGCGACGTGCACAAAGATTTGTATCTTATGTAATTAGACAAATACCGATCATTTGTAGCTGTAAACAGTTCATGTTCTGTTAGGGTGTCTTTGAGTTAGTATTCAGATGGATAAATGAATATCAGTCTGATTCACTTCGTAATTCATTACGTATAACACAAGCTACGTTCATTTACAAAACACTTTATCTGTACACTTTGTCACGAGGTGTGATGAAGAAAAACTTGTGTGGTCGCCATCTAAATTTCTGCTTTTTTATATTACGTCATTAGGTCAAGTGTATTGTTACAGCACATCGTATTGTTAACTTCATTCAGTGACGATTACAGTACACAAATAGACGTTTTAATGAATGAGGAACATTATGAGACAACGACATTTCTTTTCACAGTTTCTGTGCATTAGTATACATAACCGTAATATGTTACACCATACTTTTCATAAGTATTATGTAATTATGACTCAGTAAAACTGAAGAAAGGTATCGGGTTTAAGGATATGGATTAAGATTTAAAGTATTTAATTCTAATACATTCAGCTAGTATTTTTTTTAATGGAGCTCAGAACTCTGAAAATACAGTATTAATAACATAACATACGATGGTCATTATTATTTATTTACGAAATGGAACTCGTTAAAAATAAAAGCTTAATTATAATTTTATTATATAACAATGCTATTTCCATGGGCTCTGGAGTTTAGAAAATGTAAATCATAAATCTCGTCTTTTGAGAAACGATATACAGGGTGCTTCAAAAAATGTTAACACTTTTGAGAATATTTTTCTTTCCCTTGTAGTTGACTCAAATAGCAACGAGATTGACTTTGGACCAAAGAAGAAAGGTTGCTGCATTTCAACCCTCGATAGTCACATATAAGTGTTAACATTTTGTGAAACACCAAGTAGTTATTCTTATGTATTCATAAAATTAAACTTTTGTTTCTCTGATCTATCGTTTTGATACGACATATATATCATACACTTTTTGTGAATCTCAGATCTGTTTATACGAAATGATACTTCTTACAGCTTTAATTTACACCATGGGAATGTGACATGGACCAGTGGTTAGTGTTTACCGACTGTGAACCAGAGGATTCATGGCTCGACTACCATTACTGCAAAAACGTATCCATTCCCTTTTGGGGGGGGGGGGGCTGTGCATACATGATATAGTTGTTGGATAAATCCAATTACTCGGCCTGACAACAGTAGCCCAAGAGTTGACGGCGGGTGTTGTTAAATAGCTGCCTTCCCTTTCGTTTCTGTTCAAAATTAGTCGGCCATACACAGATGGCCGTGAGTAATTTAACATAAAATTCATAAAACAAACTTATGCTACTTATTTAGTCGTTGTATAAATGTAAATACTCTGATTAATTTTACGTATAGTATATAATAAACTTGTTTGTTTTTGAATTTCGCGCAAAGCTAAACGAGGGCCATCTGCGCTACCTGTCCCTAATTTAACAGCTAGTCATCACCACCCTCCACTAACTTTGGGCTACTATTTTACTAATGAATAGTGGGATTAACCGTTACATTATAATATCCCCATGGCTGAAAGGAGGAGCATGTTTAGTGCGACGAGTATTTAAACCTGCGACCCTCAGATTACGAGTCAAGCACGATTAACCACCTGACCGTACCGGGGTCATAATAAAGTTATTTAAATTGTTTTCATTTATTTATTAGCAGTTTTCTTAAGTTAATAAAGATTATACTTTTATTCACAACATGAACTTTAATGATACTTAGTAGATAAAAAATAATAACAGTACTTCTATGAGTGATGTATAAGCGAGATGATTATTAGTCACCTGCAGGATTAATGCGAACAAAGTATTACGTCATCACCAAGGAAATTTCTTATAGTTTTTCGGAAGTCTTCCGCTGTTTGTTTCTCCGTATTGCAAGTCATAAGAAGTTGTAAAGGTTCACTACACCACAGACCCTGGCAGTGTGCTAATGTTTACTTAACGTTAACTAAAATCCATTTTTTTACGTAGTTTAATGTACCTACAACAAAAAAAGCAAAGTATTAGCCTACAACTTTAGGCTTAGAGCTGTAATCAGCTACCGTCATACCCTTTATTACTTCATAAAATAATAAAAATAAGATTCATAAGTGCATAAAATACATCTTAAATGAAACAAAAGTTCCTTTTTTATTTCTATCCAATTTGTCTGTTTACACGGTTTGTATCAGGTTGAAAGCCACACGATTCTTGAGCAATTTTACAAGTTTGTTTAAGATATCAAACTTGGAAAACATTTGCAAACTGAAACTAGCTTGTGTATTGTACTTCATTTATACATATATGTTTCTGTGTTTGTTTGTTTATAAATTTTGCGCAAAGCTACAGGAGGTCCATCTGCCCTAGCCGTCCCTAATTTAGCAGTGTAAGACTAGAGGGAAGGCAGCTAGTTATCACCACCCACCGTCAACTCTTGGGCACTTCTTTTACGAATGAAAAGTGGGATTGACATGATAACGCCCTCAAGGCTGAAAGGGTGAGCACGTTTGGTGTGACGGGGATTCGAACCTTCGACTCTCAAATTGCGAATCGAAGGCCCTGACCATCTGGTCATGTCGGTCCTATATTTCTATGATGTGGAAACACTGGTATAATTTTGTTGTAACGTGTAAAAAGGATTGGGATAAAAGCCAGTTAGCCACGTAGTTAAACAAGCTACACTAAATGGTTTGTCTTTTCTTAACAATCCTCAAGGTCCCACGAACTGAAAACAAGTTAAAAGTGTGTTTAGAACAAATTTTGCTAGTGTATGTGCTTTGCCAACGTTTTTATAAGAGAGTAAGATGTTTATTTTTAATAGCACTTAATTATAACCTTCGTGAAATGATGTACTACTTATTGAAAAACTACCCGTGCAAGGTAGTAAACAGTCAGTAAAAAAGATTACAGAGTTAGAATTTTCAAGTTAGCAAGGTAAACATGTTTAATGTAATTTTTAAAAGGGTTTGTATTGTTGTTCTCAGTTCAGTCTACCGTTACCTGGCAGAATAGAATTCCTGGTTTTAATATGTATATAGTGCCTGGTATTTATTTTTATATCTTAAAGAACTATACAACACAGAACACTACATATCACAGTTCATGAACTCTATATATCACACGTATGCATCCTAATTACGTTGTTATAAACTTCATATGGAAAAACCAATAAAATCATATTACACACAGATACTTTTCATGTGCCTTTTGTATATACAATGACAATGAAAATTTTTCATGCAACATAATGATAAAACAGACCATTGTGTTCCTAACAGCAAGTAACTGCTAGTTAGGGTTAGCAGCTAAGATCTTAATGCTATGTTTTAAATATGTTTTTGTTGCAAGTTGCTAGAAATTAAAATTAGTTTGAGATGGGAATAATTTAACTTTACTTTGTTTATACCAAGTCACAATTTATTTTGTCTATAAGGAAACACAAACAATTTTATCAGTGTTTCTCATGGCCTGGCATGACCAGATGGTTAGGGGACTCGACTCGTAATCAGAGGGTCGCGGGTTCAAATCTAGGTCACACCAAACATGCTCGTCTCTTCAGCCGTGGAAGTGTTATATGTAATGGTCCATCCCACCATTCGTTGGTTAAAAGAGTAGCCAAGAGTTGGTGGTGGATGGTGGTGGATGGTGATGACTAGTTGCCTTCCCTCTAGTCTTACACTGCTAAATTAGGGACGGCTAGTGCAGATAGCCTTCGTGAAGCTTTGCACGAAAGTTAAAAAACAAACAAGAATAAGGTCCAGTATTTACAATACAAATAATTCAGACTGCATGCGCTTCTTATCACATCTGTTTTAATTCTAATGACATTTAGTTATAGATCTGAGAATTTAATCTCACACATTTCTGAATTCGAATATATTATAAGAAATTTATTACGGTGAAAACACATACAGTTTAAATGATTTTTATCATAAATATTAAACTCATTGTGTTACGATGATTGGCCAGCTATCGATGTTTAATCTAATCTTTATTTTCTCCTTGCTTGATCTGCAAGTCATCGTCACTGAAGTTCCACAGGAAACTGAGATGACTTTTTTATTTCGTAGAAATATGTACAGGAACAAAGGAGCAACGAACTAAACTGATTGTTTCAGATCTTATCTCAAGTTAATCATTTAGTGCACCTAATGGTGTAAGTAAGTATAGTGAAGCCTTGGGACAAGAACGTTTTCAGTTCACCCCTCCCACAGCACAGTCACTACTGATGTTACCCAAGTAAAATAATACACTGAATAATGAGTAAAATGATGATGTTGTTGTTGTTTTGAATTAAGCACAAAGCTACACAATGGGCTATCTGTGCTTTGCCCACCACGGGTATCGAAACCCGGATTTTAGCGTGGAAGTCCGCAGACATACCGCTGAGCCACTGGGGGGCAAGTAAAATGAAATAATGTCTCCGATTATTTATTTTAATATTATAGTGATGTTGGATTTGGTGAGTTATCAGGGACTTTTACTTGTTTACTGATAAGGAGACTCCAAAGATGGCTGTACCACCGATTCTGTGTAGAGGTGGGTCTTTTCGAGTTGACACTGAGTGTCGAAACTGGGTCTCCTGGGTCTCGAATTGTTAATTTTGTGTATGTAACAACTGGGTCTATTTGAGTGGAGGCTGAGTATTTATGCACCATACGGGTCTCTGGATACAAAAGTTTTAATTCTTTATAACTTACAAGGGAGATTTTAATGAGTTGGGCCCTAGTTTCCTGAGTTGGATCTGTTGGGCCTCAGTTGCTCTGGTTGGGTCTGTTGAGCTTCACTTGCTACAGTTATATGTACCCCATACATTTATTGCCTTTTAATAAGTTAAATAAACAAAATTAATTTGTGTCTTCCTTTTGATTAGCCCTATTTCTCTGTTATTATTTTGTCTTTTCTTATGACAACGAAGGCAACATATAATAATTTATCAAAAATATCGAAAAATCTTACTTTCGTATGTCTAATGACTACAGTTACAAGGCTTAGTTCATGTTGCTTATTAGGAAGTTAATAGTTATGTTTCTGTAAAATAAAACCAGCACATAAAAAACGATAATATTAATTTTGCTAATAGTTTAATTGTGGTAGAGGTACTATTAACAAATAAAGTCCACAATACAAAATTAATACTAATGGTGTTTTGGTGTATCACAATCGAGAGGCCCAAATGACTCACCAGTAAGTCTGCGGACTTATAACTCTAAAACCCGGGTTTCTATGCCCGTAGTGGATACAGCACAGATAGTCAATTATGTAGCTTTGCGCTTAATTCAAAACAAAACAGTAACAACTTATATCATTAGAAATGGGTTTCAATATTTTCGGTATATAGCATAGATAGCCCGTTGTGTAACTTTTGTGCTTAACTAAAAACAAACACAATTGAATGGTAAACTACTTATTAAAAAGCAACTTTATATAAAATGTAGTAAATGCAAAACTGTTGTTGAATTTTCTCATAGAAATAAGTAGAAAAAACAAAACAATATGCCCTCAGTGATTCAATGGATTTACAAAATGTGAACTAAGGTGGGGTCGAGAACTTATGACTGTCCTGTGTTTGTTAAAGATTTTGAGAGGTAAAGTCAACAGCAGACACGAACAAAAACTACACTTTTTCTTTTTGACAAAGAGACCCTGAACAGTGAACCCTCTGATTCACATTTCAAGAATTAGTACTTCATGTGAAGTCTTGGACAAGCTGAGGAGTTTTAGGAAACTTTATCTGCAAGATATTTACAATAACCTAGTGTTGGTGTCTTTTGTTTTTTATTTCAATTTCTCGCAAAGCTACTCGAGGGCTATCTGCGCTAGCCCTCCCTAATTAATCAGTGTAAGACTAGAGGAAAGGCAACTAGTCATCATCGCTCACTGCAAACTCTTGGGCTATTCTTTTACCAACGAATAGTGGGATTGACCGTCACATTATAACGCCCCCGCAGCTGAAAGGGTGAGCATATTTGGTGTGACGGGGATTTGAACCCGCGACCCTTGAATTACGAGTCGAGTGCCTTAACCATCTGACCAACATGTTGGTGTTATTGAATCAATATCATAAATTGTAAGGCACTCTGAATTTATCTTATAAAGTGTTTTGTACGTTTCAGTTTCTTCTCATACTTTTCATGTTCTTCAGTATCTCACTATTTCATGTTTTCAAAAGTTAAGTTGTCTTTTGGTAATCCGTGTTAAACATCAGGTAGAAAGCACAAACTGAATGACTTATTGGTTACTGTTTTCGAAAGCAATTTTTTTCTGAAATTCTATAATAAGCATTTATTGAATGACGTAAGCCCCGTAGAAGGAAATTTCAAACTAGTAAGTGAGAGGGTAGCGTTAATTTATACTTCTATGGTCCGTGGCGTTTTCCATGTTACTTATTCACTGTAGAATACTACTTTGTAAACTGACCAATACTTATTTGGTAGGTCAAAAGTTGATCGTTAATAAAGATCGACTGATAAATGTCAACCAAAGTAATAACTGGCTCGACGTGACAAAACTGGCTTTTTGTCAGCTAGAAATATCTTTCTTTTCTGGCTTGTTTTTGTATATTACCAAAAATAATTATTTGACCTCTGACCTCAACTTATTAAAAGGCATCTAATTAGTTTTAAAATGGTTTTAATTTTCCAGAAATTCATTTAATATCAGAAAACCGATTTTGGCTTCTGAAATGAACGCCGAAACAAATCACAGAGAGAAGCTAAAAGGAATTATTGTTTGTTTGTTTTCTTCTAGCAAAGCCACATCGGACTATCTGCTGAGTGTACCGAGGGTAATCGAACCCCTGATCTTAACGTTGTAAAACCGTAGACTTACCGCTGTACCAGCGGGAGACAAGGAATTGTTCACTATCTGTATCCCCCCTTAGCACAACGGTAGTTTGCGAACTTACGACGTTAGAAAACGGACTTCGATTCTCACTGTGGGCAGAGCACAAGGAGCTTTGAGCTTAAGTATCTAACAAACAATCATTGTTCATTATTTTAGTTACTTTCACGATAGCTTTAGAAAGTGCATACACGAAAATAATGCAGTTGGTAAAATATTTTTATATTTTCAATCAAACTAGGTAAGTAATAAATAAGAAATGAAATAATATTTTAATGTAAATTTTAATAAATCATGACCTAGCACTAACATATAAGACCAAGACGCATAAATACATTCCATTATGTCTATGTCTATGGTTGCCAACATATATTTCTGGCTCACGTGTAAAACATTTTCACCTTTCTATTTTGCTCAGCCATTTCGTTACATAAGCTTACCGTACGAATTGTCGTGACTAAACAGAATTATACATACGAGAATAACATTTCCTTTTGTCATTTATTCATTGCATCCTACTCAGAAAATGAGGTAAGGTTTTAAATTCTACAAAAACGGAAATTACTATGAGTGAAAACCACTGTGAAATTGTATATGTGTCGTTTTACTTTTCTTTTGAGATACACATTATTTTTAAGGAAACGGGAAGTTAATAATGCAATGTATGAAGCTTTAACCACACATACTGTTTAACAAATATTTAATAAAAACACACCAAAACTGGATACCGAGAATTCTTCGAATCAGATAAAGGCATCGTTTGTGTGAAAAGAGGACGTCCTGTCTTTGTTTGTACGGATATAGTAGATGAAAAATACACTAGCTTCACCTATTGTAACTAGTTTAGAACACGCCATTAGTCAGGTGAGAGAGATCAGGGCTAGTTGTCATGTGAAAAAAAAATCCTCAAATACAAGCATGAGTTTGAAATATAAATAATTATAATTTATATGATGATATGAATACCGTGTTAATTAAAAAAATATAAAAGTTGGTTCTTCCTTAATTTGTAGATATATATACCCTAACCTTTACCGAAAATTCCTTTGTCACAAAGTGCCCCGTTATTGGAGCGTGGTGTGATATCTACTGTGGTGTAGTGTGAGATGCAAAATAAACGCTTAAAGGAAACAGCTAAGTTACTAAGTCGTATGGATGAATACTAGACTGGTCACTAAGCTTAAAATTTGGATAAGTGCCATTATTCTGAAAACAACAACTACAATAATTACAGCGGGAATCCAATTTACAGAGTCTTCTCAAACATGACAATCCATCTTATGTGCAACATCTTTGTGCAGACTCACACATAAAATGAAGCTCCCTCAGTGTATTTCGGATGAGACTTCCCTCTATAACAGCGCTCATAATTCTCTAGGATTAAAAGTGCATAATCGCCCCTCACACCCTACAATCAAACAATCGCAAACACCTGTTATTTCAGTTGTTTCGTGTTTTAATTTTTGAACCTTTGTGTTTAATTTGCCTCCAAGAAAATCAACTTTTTCTTTATATCTTTCTTCCGTGTAATTTTCACGACTCGTAGGCATTGTTTTTTTTCTCTCTCTCTGATTCTGTTAATATAGTAGTATGGTATTTCTTTCTGATCCTTATAATCAGGTGATTTTCTGATTGGATAGTTGATTTCGTTTTATTACTCACTAGGATCTTTACCAGCCTACCCTCAAAGTAAGATTATTTTAGACAAGAACAGATTAATTTAATGTATTAAACTTTAGGCATGATCAAACATGTCAATCGAAAGGATTTAACTTTCTGAGCCGAAAATTGTAAATAGATCTGAAATCGGTCAAGAGATGGCAGAGCTATGAGCTACTAAACGTTCGTACTTTGGAAAAAAAGAAAGAAAAAATGGCTTATTTCGGTTTGTTTTGAAATTCGCGCAAAGCTCACGAGGCCTATCTATGTCAGCAGTCCCTAATTTTTCAGTGTAAGAGTAGAGGGAAGGCAGCTAGTCATCACCACCCACTGCCAACTCTTGGGCTACTCTTTTACCAATGAATAGTAGGATTGACCGTCACATTATAACGCCCCTACAGCTGAAAGGGCGAGCATGTTTGACGTTATGGGGATTCAAACCCCCAACCCTCAGATTTCGAGTCGAGTGCCTTAACCACTTGGCCATGCTGGGGCGAAAAAAAGAAAGTCAGAGTCGTTCTAAGAGCCGCTATGCCGTAGCTAAAAAAGGAGTTACAGATTAATTTACTCTAATCCTGTAAACCAATTTTACGCGCCACGGCTATTGATGATTCCATTTTGCTATTAATAAGTGTTAAGTAACAGTTTACAGAAAGTAATTTGTGACTGGGATGGGCATTATTAATTTAATTATTGGAGGAAATAAGTGTTACACAGATTTAACTTTTAATTACTTATTTTTCAATTTTTGGAAAAGCATTCATCACAGTTTTAGACTGGAATAACATAACTCACCGAGATATTATAACCTTAACAACTATCCCATTCAAATTGGTATTCTATACGCAAAAGGGCATTTGTGAAAATTTATTCTATTGTGACGTTAAAAGCAGAGTAAACACGATGGAAAATTTCTGTTGTGAGGCTTGTTCCAATGAAGTACATTTATATCTGTATTGGTTTCTCGTCATTGCTTGTTTGTAAGTTTGCTTTTAAAGACACAGAATATTGCAGTGAAAATAAACTCGTTGGTAATTTTTACCGTGAATTTGATGTTTTAACTACCGTAAAATAGAAGAGACTATTTTCATGAAACAAAACAAGAAGTCACCAATGTGTATAATTTTAGTGGTGTAAAGTAGCTGATGATGCTTCGTTATTGTTGTGTATAAAAATATGTTTTCTTTCCCAATGTAACTGTTTTTATTTATTTTAATCTGAACAGACTAAAAATAACATTGTTAAAATCACAAACGTTAACAATAAAATACAGAATTGCTTTTGAATGTAACACAAAGCTACACAAAGAGCTATCTATCTGTGGTCTGCCCACCGCGGGTATCGAAATCCAGTTTTTAGCGTTGTAAGTCCGCAGACATGCCACTGAGGAACCTGAAATCCAGAATTCCAAGGAAAAGTTCTGAATAATGACTGTGTATGTTACGTATGAAAGGATTTACAAAATATTTCATAAGTTGTTTGATGAAATCCGTTATTGATACATAGAATGTTATAGAATGTTAGTAAGGGACGAATATTCTTAACATGTGTTTAATTCGGTTCCTACTAGGATAGTATTGACTAAATCAGCAACTAATTCAACTTTTATCAAGTTAGTCTCTCCTAAGTAAGTCTCTGCTAGGCTTCTTTTTCATCTGTGTTTTATTAGACAGGATGTTGCATGAGATTCCAGACATAATAGAAATTCCATTACTGATATGAGACTAGAGGTAATCTTTAAAGAACAAATATGACGTGGATTGCAGTGAGCAGTCTCTGAGGAAGACTTCACTCAGTAATCAGAAATTATGTTGGTGTGTTTTTGTCATTCAGTGAATATTTTATAAACATTTTCAATGTTTTCTGTTTACAAAGCAGAATGTCTATATTATTTCCTTCGTTGGTAAATATTTTAAATTTCTCTATTGTTGATACAAAGTAATTGAAATTTTTTAACTGCTATAACGCTATGGATCTTGTTTGTTTATTTGTTTTGAATTTCGCGCAAAGCTACACGAGGGCTATATGCGCTCGCTGTTCCTAATTTATCAGTGCACGACTAGAGGGAAGGCAGCTAGTTATTACTACCCACTGCCAACTCTTGGACTACTCTTTTATCACCAGATAGTGGGATTGAATGTTCTACTATATAGCCCCAACGGCTGTAAGGGCGAGGATGTTTGGTGTGACAGGGATTCGAACCCGTCACCTTCGGATCACGAGTCGAGTGCCTCAGCCACCTGGCTATGCCGAACTTGATAGTGGATTTTTCGAAACAAAGTCTGTACGTAATGGCTTACACTATCTGTTGCTAATATTAACATAAAACAGTTAATGAATAATAGGAGTTTAAAGAATTTTAACCACGCTGAGGCAGAATTCTCCCTTCCACCCGTTCAGAGGTCAGCTAACTTTGTAGACCAATATTGAAATAATTAAAAAATACTATTTGTTAATGTAGACAATCGTGACAAACAGAGAAAATATGTCTATATTATGAATTTATACATTAGAAAATTAACAGGTATAACAATTAGAATACACTCAAAGGTGGGTGTCCTTCGGCAGTAATCCTAATAGTATCTAACTAGGTTTGGCCATCTTATGAGTTACGAAAAGCCAATATTATAGCATAACTTGAATGGAAATATTTATATTATGAGGTAAAAAACAACAACAACTGAACTTTAAAGATAAAAGTTTTGAAATTGTTTTTTATTTGTAGCAAGTTAAACACAAAACTATACAATGGGCTAACTGTGCCCTGCCCACCAAGCTATCGAAATCACTTACTGGCGATACCACGGTCATGGGTAAATGATGTATTTGTGAAACGTACAAATGTTTTGTTTTTCTTCAATTCTTAATTAACTATTAGTTTACAATAAGCGTATTTATTGTAAGCTTATTTTAATTCTCTTTACACAATGATCCAATCACATCTGGAACTTTTTAAGCTTTCAAAGTGTACAGAAATCTACATAACACATATATTTTGAAGGCTTTAATGTTAATATCTGAGGCCTGATTAAGTCTATGAATTTACAGAATAAGGAAGTAAAAACAACTATTTTTAATCAACGACATTTGTGTTTACCTAAAGATCACAAAAAACCCAACAGCAATGTAATATTTAATCACGCTATCTGTATTTACAAATTATAATTAAAACTGAGCCAAACTGCATGTAAGAAGTTTGGATAAAGCCTGCAAAATGTCTCTGAACAATTTTCAGCTTTTTACATGTTAGCACTTTACAAAAGTGACAATCAATCCCTATTTGGTTTAAGAGTAGACGCTATGCACTATGCACTCTTGACTTAGCTCTATATTAGAGATAGCTAGACTTGGACTTGATTAAGTGCCTTGTAAAATATCGTTCAGATTGAAAATATCAAATACAACTAAAACTGAGTGAGTACATAAATGTAATGAGAAACGTTCACGACTTAAATCATTGTTGCAGTGGTCAGATATCTGAGTTTTCTGGGATAATCCAAGATTTTTGATGTAACAAGACAGTTTGGTATGTCTTCTACTGGCATCGGAAGTTATGTATAACACTATGTAACACATATTTGTTCCTGGAGAGTATGTGTTATTTCGTAATTGCTTATGCTGTAAAAGTACAGAAAATAGCCATTATTCCCTTCAAACTTTGCTTTTGTGACATGGATAATGAAATTTAGAAATTAACCTATTTTCAAATTTACACATTTTTATTTACACAAGATTTGAATAAACGAATACATAAATCAAGACTTACATTTATTTATACTAAAGTTATACAAAATGTTTAGAAGTGAGTAGTTTTTCGAGATTTGCGACTTTAATGTAAATCATTTTCACGTATCAGCCCCCAAATATAGTTTCCCATCATGTATTCGTGTGTAGCTCCCAGGTCACAAAAGCAAAGTGTGAAGAGAAAAATAGGTATTTTCTCTTTACTTAAGGCTTAAGCAACTGGGAAATAACACTTTCTGCCCAGGAACAAGAAAAGGTAAAATTTTTGTTAGATAGTGTAATCTACGCTTTTCTGAAGCAATTTCTTTGTGGTAAGTTTTAGCTGAAAAGTCACGATATGAAAAAAGTATTTGGAGAAGTTTGTAACTCAAATTAGCATGTTTAATTCTTGGTTATCAAAACTATATTACCTTCTATGTGTATTTTTTACCTGTCTAGTGGTGGATTCCGTATACCAGACATCGCATCTATAATATTAAACTCGTCTACTGAGTTAAATATTTGCGTGTTTTCAAATGGTTACTGTGATGTCTAATGTTTTGCATTGAATTGGTAAAAAAACTCCATTACCAAGCTAGAAGTTAAAAGAATATTCATTCGCAATAGTTTCTTGTTGGATTATTTTTGACTACGGAGTTTATGCAAAACTTTGACTTAAAAAGATTATTTGCTTTTATTATAACACAATAATGTTTGTATGTTTAGCAAAAATTTAAAAAAGCTTGTCAAATAGAAAATATTTTCCATAAAACAATTTATTATATCATATATATATTGCGTTGAAGTTTCATGATCAAACATAGATATTTTAACTAATTAAATGTGGATTGAAAAATCCTTAGTTTTTGTCATTTTTCTGTCAGATGAGAAGTTAATTTTTCACTGTCACAAAAGTTTAGTTTCCTTTAAAATATTTATTCATCTCGTCACAAGCGCTTCCGATGAAAATGACACAGCACAACCGTGGTGTAATCCCCAACTCTGATTCATCTTTGGAGTAAAGGAAATTACAATACAAAAGAGGAAGGCTGTAGTGTGATAGTAAAGATATTCTCACGATAAGAAACAAAACATCATTCATTCATAAAATATTAAGGAACAGACAACAGAGACAAAATGTCACTTGAATAATTCATGCAAAGCCTATATTTTGAAAAATAACTTCTTTATACAGGAATGTGATCATAAGTTAAGGAAATATTATGACTTTCATTATTTCACTGCATTATCCACAACGAAGTGTTGAAACTTTTTGATAATCGCATGTACATGTTAAGTTCACATACGCATAAAAATTAAACTTGGTTTCAACATTGATAATTTAATATGTGGTTTAATTTAAACTTTGAAATAAATTGGTTTGCATGCTCAAGAGTTCCTGGTAAAATTAATCATTATAAGTGGAAGCCGCTAATTAAATTTGTGTGCTCTGCACACAACCAGCTTACAAGTTCTGAGAAATGGTTGTATTAAAACGTGTTGGGTAGGAAAGATGGCCAGTTTTATTTCCAGTACATGTGCTTGCCTTTGTCCAATTTTGACCTAAGTGTGTCGAGTACGTAAAGTCAAACCACTGTTAATTTGTTCTTCTCAAGTAAGTTGCTTGTTCGAAACTTACAGTAAAGTATAACACAAAGAAAGCAGCAACAGAACACATTTCAAGTGTTTTAGTGTTAGTAAACTATCAAATTCCTAGAAAGAAAACCCAATATTTAAAGAACCTTAAATTTTGTTTATGCTTTTAATAATATGAGCTTTTTAAATTAAGTAAGATACAAGTAAATTTTTCATGATCCACATTCATAAGTCAAATCTTTTTTGGTCTCAAACTCATTCAATAAAAATGTAAGTCGATTTACGTAAGTCAGATCTTACGAAATTTTCTTGATTTTAATAAAACTGGAAATTCACTATCGTAAGTTCTAAATAAAGTTTTATTATTATTTGTACCAAAGTTAAATTTCCTTCTAATGATTTACCGTTAGGTAATATAAAACTTAAGTTGTGATCGTTTTCGCTGCCTCTTTTCCATTACCAATTATAGCAAATTCTCTGTTTCAAACCGTTTGTTTTGGAATTTCGCACAAAGGTACTCGAGGGCTATCTGTGCTAGCCGTCCCTAATTTAGCAGTATAAGACTAGAGGGAAGGCAGCTAGTTACCACCACCCACCGCCAACTCTTGGCCTACTCTTTTACAAACGAAAAGTGGTAACCCTCACATTATACACCCCCACGGCTGGGAGGGCGAGCATGTTTTGCGCTACTCGGGCGTGAACCCGCGACCCTCAGATTACGAAGCGCACGCCTTAACGAGCTAGGACATGCCGGGCCATCTGTTTCAAACCATTTACTAAGTTAGGTTTGTATATAAAATTGTCAAGTGGACATCCAGTAGTCTTAAAAAGAGAATATTAACTCTTTTCAGTTGTCTCTTTTTAAAACAAATTGATATACTTTGGACATACTTGTTTAAACTAAGAATGAAAAAAAAAAAAAGATTTACACATACACACAGTTTGCTTATTAGGCTTAGCCCGGAAACAGAACTGTGTGTCGTTATCAATAGTTAATTAACCTGTGTGTTATATTCTTCAATGGTCTTCGAACAATTTCTCAAAAATTTGTGAAACAGCAAACTTAGTAATCTCGACAGCTGATATCCGTGGCCTTTCGATATACAGATAACATATTCCATTCTCTTCAAATTTACAGATTTTTTTTTTACAAAATTCTACTTCAGAACCGGTAGATGTGGATTTGGTCACGTGCTAATATAACCCTGAGTCCTCTATTTCTTAAATCGACCAAGGATTTTTTCCTGTTGGTCCACTTAAGCAATTGAGATAATTGACACCAACGCTCATTACAAAATATTTCCTTATTAAACACGTGCAAAGAGAAAACAACAAATAAACTTTCGTGAACAAACAGCATTTATTGACAAATAGGCTTAACTTTGAATTCGATTACCTGAACATCGTATCGTGCATTACATGCATTATATTGACTATCTTTATATAACCATTTCCCCCCAATGGCTCAGCGGTATGTCTGCGGACTTGCACGCTAAAAACCGGGTTTTGATACCCGTGGTGGGCAGAGCACAGATAGCCCATTGTGTAGCTTTGTGCTTAATTCAAAAACAACAACAACATATAACCACTTATCCCCAGGAAATCCTTTGAATAAAGAGATAATAATCTGGCTTTAGAAGTCGACTATCTGAATACAGATAACCATTTTATTTCAGATCGTTGTCGAGACTAGGTAGCATTCTCAGACCAGAAAGTAATCATTACATTAATAACTCTTCGTAAATTAGTTAAATACGTACCTTAAGTCCGCTCTGTTGGCAGAACAAATTCAAACAAGTTGCAAGTTAGTTCTTTCATAATCGCTTCCGACCAGTTTTTAAAACGTTTTTTTAAATAGTCTCTTTCTGGTTTATTTTAATTACGATAAAATACAAAAGTCCTTTTTATCATTACTGGATAAGTTTAGCTTAAGGCCTTGACAACACTTGTCGTTTGGCACTGTCTTTTTAATCTTTTTCCTTTTATGTCAGCTCAGAAGCAGAAGTACTTTGAGTAGATACTGAGTACCGAAATATAAAAAATAAACAAACAACCAAATGACAATAAATTGAGGTTCACAAGGCTCTCGGGTAAACGAAGGACATCAACCATTAAACTTACAAGTCTTCCCAACGTGCCAGGAACATCTAGAACCTAAACAAGTTTAAACAATCAACTTTAAAAAATTATATGCTCTTAACTAATTTATGTGTAAAGACTTGTTTGTATGCGAACATTTAATATTTTTATTTTGTTTATGAGTCACTCATATAGGTTTGTATTTTTAATTTTACTGTTATTTAGGCGTCAAAATTTGTCAAATTGTCAATGCAAAAGTTTTCGTTGTTGTCTTTGCAGCTATTTGAAGAGTGGACATCTCATCATATCCATTTATACTCATGTTTTTTATTCAAGGTGGATTTGTGAATGGGATAATATGCGAATTGTTGATTGAATATTAATCTTTTCCACATATTTTTCTCAAAGTTTTCCTGATACTTTGTAGAAATTTGAAATATGCTGGATGTAAGCCTTACTCAGTGTGTTTCCTTCAAATACCATATTTTCAGCTTTTGTATTTTTTTTTAATATTATCAGCCTAAAAACCCATGAAACCTCATTGTCGCCCTCATTGGTTCAGTGATAAGTTTGAAGGCTTATAACTAAAAACCAAGTTTCGACACTTGTAGTGAGTACAAGCACAGATAACTCATTGTATAGTTTTGTGATTATCTACAAACAAAACCTTCATTATGTGTTCAGTTGACTTTGTTCTATACTTTGGTTGCCAGTTTCTTCTCCGTGAGTAAGCCATCTGGCCAGAAAGATTTTTTTTTCATTAAATTTATGAATAGTTAGAGATCGTTTTGCAAGAAGTGATTTTATCTAAAGTTGTCCAGTCAACAGAGAGAACGATGCTGTGTGGCTAATTCTATTTTTTTTGGTAAATTATTAATATATTAAGTATAATTTATAAAGTTTGTTTGTTTTGGTTTGATTTTTAATTTCGCGCAAAACTACATGAGGACTATCTACTTTAGAAGTCCCTAATTTACTATTGTAAGACTAAAGGGAAGGTAGCTAGTCAACATCACCCACCGCCAACTCTTGAGCTACTTTTTTTACCATCGAATAGTGGAATTGACCTTAACATTATAACGCCCTCACAGCTGAAAGAGCGAGCATGTTTGGAATTTATAAAGTCTTGTTAATTAAGTGGTTAACTGCTAGTCTAAAAATATTAGGTTGTATCAAATAATTATTGTTATTATGTTATTAATTATAATTATTTTAATTTTCAATATTGCATAATGCCGTTTTATATAAAAGATCTCATCAGATCGTCGGTAGTACGTTCATTGGCTGACAATGTGAAAACCCAAAGATCCGTTTCTTGCCGTATTGGAAAGTGCACAAAAGTTAAATGTGTGGTTTTGTGTTAAATCAAATAAACTTTTTCACACACCCTCCCAAAGTAGGTCAGAGGTAAATTTACAAGTATGCAGCGCTAAAATCCCGAGTTCGACTACCTGTTGTAAAAAAAGATGCTGATAGGCCATTGAGTAAATTTGGGATACAACAACCTAAACAGTATCTTTACCTCTCATGGTAGGTCAACGGCATATCTGAAAGCTGATAACGCTAAAAATCGGGTTTCGATACAAGCGGTAGGTAGAGCGCAGCCCATTGCGTAGATTTATACTTAAAAGAAATAAACAAATCAGTTTAGCAAAATACGCGGCATGAGTTAAATATCAGAAAGAATTATGTTTTTAAAAATTTACAGAAGTTGTAAATAAAATAAACAAAAGTTTTACTATGTCTAAAACTTGCGTAATGAACACGTGACAGTAATAGTTACATTTTGATAAGTCAAATTGATTGCATAATCATTTTATCTGTATGTTGTAATAAGTATTTGAGTTAAAGCAACAGTTAAATACACAATATTAAGCAATGTTATTAAAAATTAACTCAAGAACCACTGTTAAGGAATAACTAATTTATTAAGAAGCTGTGACAGTTTCTTGTGGCCTCTTCAGTCCAACTTTTGTTTGTAAAAGAAACACACACATACACCAAATTTATAGCAGAATTTTTAACATGGCATAAAAGTCAGTTGTTCAGCTTAAAGTGATCCTCAAAAATGTTAAAGTCTAGGAATCGTTTTTACATTTCTTCTTATGACACAGATTACAGTTTGATGTGCTATTTTGGCTGATTTCCGGTTAATTTGATGACCAAAGTCTCTAAATGTTATCATTTGTTTGATAACTTTGAATATGTATTTTTATATTATGTGATTCCTGCATTTAAATTTCTTCCCATTCCACCAACATAAACATGTTAACAGGATTAGTGCGGTACCACAATGATAGCATGCTCTTCATCTTCAAATATAGGTTTGTTCACAGGTAAGGATTTGCTAATTCTTCTGGAATATTTATAAGCAACTTTGAAACAGTTGTTTTTCCGACATTTCTCTGAGGTCACAGAAGCATAACTGTAGTTTATACTAAGAATCTTATACAGAACCATTTCAAAATGGTTCATAAACATCTCTAAACGACAAAAAATATTACATCATAAAAAATTACACATCTAAAGATGGAGAGAGGTGTTCGTGTAGTATTTTCGGATAAAAGCGATTTCCGCAAAGAACGAACACTTGGTAGGTCCACTTTATAATAGAATGGTCGGTAGGAAAAACGGATTAAGAAATAAAGAACTAGCTACAAAGTTAAAACCTAAAGACGACGGACATGATGTAACAGAACATAAAATGAAAATGCCATTAAGTGAATATAAACAATATGCATATGTGGTTTGTGTTAGTTTACTTCACAGTAGGTCACCTATTGGCTTCATAATTTGATTACTTTTTCAAATCAGTTGAAAAACAGTCAAAATAACAAATGAAGTTAGGAATTATGTTAAAAAAGAATTCCGGAAATCTCGCGTATCCAAACCTTACACAACTTCCTCTGAAAGCTACTTTAAACTGGATTCTTCTGTCCTGTAGTTACTTGGAACTTTTTATTTCCACAAAATTCCAGGATATAATGAAAGTGGGTATCTATCGATCTCCACTACACATTTTTTAGTTAGGTATATATCGATCTCCATTACGTATTTTTAGTAAGGCATATATCGATCTCTACTACATATTTTTTAGTAAGGCATATATCGATCTCTACTTCACATTCTTTAGTTAGGTATGTATCGTTCTCCACTACACAATCTTTAGTTAGGTATGTATCGTTCTCCACTACACAATCTTTAGTTAGGTATGTATCGTTCTCCACTACACAATCTTTAGTTAGGTATGTATCGTTCTCCACTACACAATCTTTAGTTAGGTATGTATCGTTCTCCACTACACAATCTTTAGTTGGGTATGTATCGTTCTCCACTACACAATCTTAGTTAGTATGTATCGTTCTCCACTACACATCTTGGTATGTATCGTTCTCCACTACACAATCTTTAGTTAGGTATGTATCGTTCTCCACTACACATTCTTTAGTTAGGCATATATCGTTCTCGACTACACAATCTTTAGTTAGGTATGTATCGTTCTCCACTACACAATCTTTAGTTAGGTATGTATCGTTCTCGACTACACAATCTTTAGTTAGGTATGTATCGTTCTCGACTACACAATCTTTAGTTAGGTATGTATCGTTCTCGACTACACAATCTTTAGTTAGGTATGTATCGTTCTCGACTACACAATCTTTAGTTAGGTATGTATCGTTCTCGACTACACAATCTTTAGTTAGGTATGTATCGTTCTCCACTACACATTCTTTAGTTAGGTATGTATCGTTCTCCACTACACATTCTTTAGTTAGATATGTATCGATTTAACCCCAGATTATTATTATTTTCTCGCATGCTACTCCCTTTGGCACCACGAGAGGGACAAAGGTAAGTTATTTAACTTTTTGTTTGTGTTGTGTTTTCTTATAGCAAAGCCACATCGGGCTATCTGCTGAGTCCACCGAGGGGGATCGAACCCCTGATTTTAGCGTTGTAAATCCGAAGACATACCGCTGTACTAGTGGGGGGCAACTTTCTAGTTTCCCGGAATTTTCGTTTTTACTACCGTTACAACTTCTTTTTACACAATAAAAATGTCGACAGAAGAGGACACTGTAGGCAAATAGATTTGTTAGTTTGTCTCTAGGGGGCGTACACCAGTGGATTAGCAGTAAGTTTACAGTGTGAGAACGCTAAACTGGGGGAGGGGGGCTGGGTTCCCTACTATGGACAAAACGAAGATACGTTATTGTGTCGTTTTTGTATTAAACATCATACGGAGAAGATACACAGAAGTGTGGAAATTGAGTTAGTGTAACAGCGAGTCTTTGGAAATTTGTTTTTGAGTAATTTTCAATCTGAATTCATAATTTTTTCACACAAATAAAGATAAGTTAGTGGTATTGAGATAACTATCTAGCACACAAAGTTATTATTAATAGAGATACAAAGAATACATTGGGTGTGGAGTGATCAACGCAGACATGATTTTCATCACATTGTTTTTTGTTGTTGCTGGAACACCTTGACCAGCATGTTGTCTTGTGTCAAGCAATCATTGATCGACATAGAGAGATATGACTCTTTTCTGCATTGCACGGGGATTCTGGAGACGTCTATAAAGTAGGATGTGCGCATTAATTCTCTTCAGGAGAGATCTAAATGCGTAATCACTGTCTATCACAATGACAATATCTGTGAGTCCATATACACAATGCCTGGTGAAGACAAGTTCAAATATGTATATTACTTGGGGTCTGCACGGACCCCATGTAACTTTTTATTCACAAAGATTATTTGACTGCACAACATCTAAAGTTTTATTATTTTTGTGTCAGAAGAAGATAATGTGACAGTTACATACAAATATAACTGTTCAATGAAAATATATTAAAAATATTTATCGTCGGAGTCCATATGGACCCCAGGTGTACTAATGAAGGTTAAAGCTCAAATGTCGTATTTCTCTTTGATTTTATTCAGGCATTTGCTAAATGGCTAGAGGCGATCGACTCGTAATCTGAAGGTCACGGGTTTGAATCCCCATACGCTCAAACATACTTGTTGATTTTAGCTGTGACGGTCAATCGCACAATTTGTTGATAAAAGAGTAGTCCAAGAGTTGGCAGTGGGTGGTGATGGCTAGCAGCCTCCCCTTTAGTCTTGCATAAATTAGGGACGGCTAGTGCAAATAGTCTTTGTGTAGCTTTTCGCGAAACGGAAAAAACAAAGATACATTTACTCTCATCCTAGGTCCTCTGTATCTTCCTCTATATCTTCCCAATGCATCAGTAAATACAAATTAATTTAGAAAAATGCTCAAAAATGTTTTCAAAGTCATAAGGTTTTGAATTTCGCGCAAAGCTTTATCCAAGAAGGCTAACTGCACAAGCCCTCCCTAATTTAGCAGTATAAGACCAGAGGGAAAACAGCTAGTCATCACCATTATACCACCAACTCTTGGGCTACTTTTTTTACCAACGAATAGTGGGATTGACCCTCACCTTATAACGTTCCCACCGCTGCAAGGATGCACATTTTTGGTGCAACCAGGTTTTGAACCAACGACTCTCGGATTACGAGTCGAACGCTTTAACCCACCTGGCCATCCCGGGCCAAAAGTCATAAGAAATAAGAGTTAACGAAATTAACTTAGTTAATTTCTTAGTTTAGGTGAATGACATCGCTAACATGTGCGTAAATAGTTCCAAAATGTTGTCACTTTTGCTGCTATATGAAAGCCGTTAAGGGCCCGTCATGGCCAAGCGCGTAAGGCGTGCGACTTGTAATCCGAGGGTCGCGGGTTTGCGCCCGCGTCGCACCAAACATGCTCGCCCTCCCAGCCATGGGGGCGTTATAATGTGACGGTCAATCCCACTTCTCTCTTGTCTTACACTGCTAAATTAGGGACGGCTAGTACAGATAGCCCTCGAGTAGCTTTGTGCGAAATTCCAAAACATGACATGAAATGAAAGCCGTTAAAGGAAGGTGTTTTTATACAAAGGATTTATTTAGCATCGAGTGACATTAATTTGCCGTTTGTTCAGAAGAGAAGTTTTTGAACGATGATGGAGTATTTAGAAGAAATGCAGTTTTAAGAAGACGATTACAATAATGACGTCATTAAAATATAACTGTGATTTTTGAATGCTAGGACAATGAACGATGTTGGGAAGAGAAACTCTTCAGGTAAAGTAGATAAACTCGTGATGGGATTTATTTTCCCGAAGCTAAAAGGTCCTTTACTTTTATTAATGTTTCTCTACGAATGGCAACAGCCTGGCATGGCCAAGTGGTTAAGGCACACGAAACATTCTCGTTCTTTCAGCCGTGGGGGCGTAATAATGTGATGGTAAATCTCACTATTCGTCGGTAAAAGGGTAGCTTAAGAGTTGGCGGTGGGTGATGATAACTAGCTGCCTTTCCTTGGGTCTTACACTAGTAAATTAGGGACGGCTAGCCCTCGTGTAGCCTTGTGCGAGATGAAGTTATTAATGCACGTTGGAGGATTAAGATTTGGTTTCTCGTCATTTTTGACAGGCTTTTATATAGTCAATTATTATCACGCATTGGCAATTTTGGAAAATACACTTGGACTATAACAAAACGGAGGGACAGTACATAGGAGGGAATTAAAATACAAGACTGAAAAATAAGATGTTCTATCACAGATATATTATTATTATCACTGTGTCATTTGTTATTCATTATACGTGTCTTTTGTTTTTATATATAACAGTATTATAACATAGTAACTATTTGGATACTGGTAGTCAAACTGGTAGATTTATACTCCACGTTTTGCAATTCCTTAATACTTTTAGGTTTTCTAATGCCTGATGTACAGTGCCATAAGTTATTTATTCCACATAATTACGTGGTTTTGTTATCGAAAAACACATATTACGTCAGTGAAGTGTTAAAAAACATTACAGGGTCGATAAGTGTGAATCACATGAATGTATATATATTTATGGAGTGTTACCTTTTATATAGGGATTGCCTGTCTATTTATTTTAAATAAGTTATATTTTTCGTAAGATCGAATGTTTATTTATTTTACTGTTTTGAAAATGTTAATATTTCACACAGTAGGCTTGGTACCTACAATCAATTCCATATGCACGTTTCTCGTGTGTTTAATGTAAGTGCTTGAACCTCACGCGATATAATGAAAGCAACCAGTATGTACCGGCTGTAATTCCGGTTTCACATTTCAAAATCGTATTTCACGTAGCTTGTAAAATTCAGTTGGTATGCCTAAATACTTGTCACGTTTACAATTAACTTGGATATGAATTTATCTCTGGCTTCACTTTTAAAGCATCAGAGTTGTTTCCCTCTTATTGCATCACTTGAATCCTCGCACGTGTTATCGAGACATGTTTTCACTGCTGGCCTTCTTACGAAAAATGAAATAAACCTCCCCGTCTTTCTACCGGAATAATTTCTTAGATAAAATTCTTCGAAATGAATTGTGTTCGGTAATGTTTTAGAATTGGGAATTTATTAAACATGTAGTGAATAATTTCAGTGGTGTAATACGTAATAATTTTCAGGATTTGCTTGCGTGATAATAATTTCATTTATGTAAAAACACTTTTTGTAATCCTTCATACAATTTTATGTCGCTTTTCAACTATATACCTTTATAATTTTCGAATATACTTTTTTCTACAAGAGGTAATTTACGAAAACGATATGTTTGTTGAAATACTTATATCAACGGTTATCCTACGCTCTGTCCACCATGGGGAATCAAGCCCTGAAATATAGTTTTGTAAGTAAGTTAGCTTACTGCTGACCAAATAAGAGACTATGAAAATAGTTTATTTGTTTTAAATTTTGTCGAAGCTACTCCAAGGTGATCTGCTCTAGCTGTCCCTAATATAACAGTTATGTTACAGTTTAGTTTGGGCTGTCATCTTTTACTTTAATGCATGCTTATTTCAATCATCCTACATGATGGTCTAGCTGTTTATGATGACGTAGCATTGGACTCTCCATTCAAACAGATTACTTCTGAGAATTAATTTTGGTAGAGTTCGAAAAATTCAAGATTTCACAGGCGAGTCAATGTGCTATAACTCTACAAATTAAAAAGAATATTATAGTTCATTAATGATGGATCTTGTAATATAACAAGTATTGAAAAGAACCCCCCACTGGCACAGCGGAATGTCTGCGGACTTACACCACAAGAAACCGAATATTAATACCCCTAGCGAGCAGAACACAGATAACCCATTATGCGGACTTACACCACTAGAAACCGAATATTAATACCCCTAGCGAGCAGAGCACAGATAACCCATTATGTAGCTTTTGTACTTAATTCTAAACAAACAAACAAAACATAAAGTAAAATCCTTCATCTTCGTCAGGCTTTACGTTTTTGCAAATCCACATTGTGAACGTTGACGTGGTTGCAAGTGGCTTCGTCGTGACGTAGCCCCACCATCTGGACATCCATGTAACACAAAAACGGAAACTTCTCTGGTGGAAGCTTTCTTCAGAATACAATTCTACTATCGCTGGCCTTGGCATTTCAAGTAACTTTTTCCGAGTGATACTTGTTATTGCAGACTATATCCATGGTTATTACGATACTTTTTAAGTTGAAGAAAGTTGGTTGTTGGTTGTTTAGAATTAAGCACAAAGCTACACAATGGGCTATCTGTGCTCTACCCACCACGGGTATCAAAACCCGAATTTTAGCGTGTAAGTCCGTAGACATACCGCTGAGCTACTGGGGGGGCAGTTGAAGAAAGAATTGGTTTGATGGTTAAATATGTCATGTACGTGATACAGTTATCTAAATAGAAACTATACATTTACACTTATTGGTCAAGCTAAGCATATGTGGTTTTCTTTGTGAAGTGGGAAATTCTTGTCTACATGAGTCCTGACTATTTGTTAGAGAATCTTGTTTTTGTACTTGAATGAAACAAGCATTATACATTTTACAAGAGACCAAGTGCATTTCAACATTTCTTTCGCACAGATCAGCAGTGTTAACAATATTTAGAGTCGTCCAAAGTGGACAACCAGAGCCCATATTTGTTTCTTCCACACACTGGGTCATTTGTAAGCTTACGGACTTAAAACTCTAAAATTCGTGTCTCCATTTTTTATGGTAGACAGATAGCTTGTTATGTAGCTTTGAGCTGAAACAAATGAGCAAACACACTCAAAACAGGGCAGGAGACGTGAACTTACAAATAGTCTGTTATAAATACAAAAATTTCACTTCTTTCATCTTGTAGTTAAAAAAAAAACACAAGAAAAATGTTAAAATGCTTGGACTGCATCATTACCATGACAAATGCTCAGTATTATGGTGTCAATACATCTCCGTACTCAAACCCTCATATTGTTGTGGTCAACTATCCATATACCAAACAAATAACTGTTTTAAGGTCACGCAGAAAATCAGTTTTGTTTGTTTGTTTGTTTTTGAATTTCGCACAAAGCTACTCGAGGGCTATCTGTGCTAGCCGTCCCTAATTTAGCAGTGTAAGATTAGAGGAAAGGCAGCTAGTCAACACCATCCACCGCTGACTCTTGGGCTACTCTTTTGCCAATGAATAGTGGGAATGACTGTCACATTATAACGCCCCATGGCTAAAAGGGCGAGAATGTTTGGCGCATAGGGGATGCGAACTCGCGACCCTCAGATTTCGTGTCGCACGCCTTAACGCGCTTGGCCATGCCGGGCCAGAGAATCAGAGTAAATTCATCTGCATCAGTTCAAAACTAGAGACAGAGACCCCAAATACACTTGTGTAGCTTTGCACGAATATCTGAAACAAGCAGTGTAAGACTAGAGGAAAGGCAGCTAGTCAACACCACCCACCGCTGATTCTTGGGCTATTCTTTTACCATCGAATAGTGGGAGTAACCGTACATTATAATGCTCTCACGGCTGAAAGGGCGAGCCGTTTAGAGGGAATGCAGCTAGTCCTCATCACCCACCGCCAACTCTTTGGCTGCTTTTTTTACCAATGAAGAGTGGGATTGGCCGTCACATCATAACACCCCCGCGGCTGAAGAGTGAGCATGTTTGGTGTAATCGAGATTCGAACTCGCGACTCTCAGCTTACGAGTCGAGTGCCTTAACCACCTCGCCATACCGGTCCTCAATACCAGTGACAGATAAACAATTGATTGATAACTGTTCTTTGTGTTGAATATTTTATTGACAACATTCATGCCCCCCAGTGGCTCAGCGGTATGTCTGCAGACTTACACGCTAAAATCCGGCTTTCGATACCTGTGGTGGGCAGAGCACAGATAGCCCATTGTGTAGCTTTGTGCTTAATTCAAAACAACAACAACGACAACATTCATATCTTGATTTCTATTTTGAAAAGAAATAAGTCTAAAAATTGGCTAAGATTCTTACAGCGTAAATCAAATAATAGGGAAACGGCAATTTTATTGTGAAAGGTAAAATTTCATTTTGTTCAAAAACTAAGCATTTCTTTACACAGCAAATAAACAAACAAACCGTTTGTCTCCTCTGTAAATGGCCAGGTGGTTAAGGCACTGGACTCGTAATCCGAGTATCGCGAGTTCAAATACCCGTCATACCAAATATGCTCACCCTTTCAGCCGTGGGGGCGTTATAATATATCTATCAATTCCCCTATTAGTTGGTAAAAGAGTATCCTAAGAGTTGGCGGTGGGTGATGATGAGTAGTTATCTTCCCTCTAATTTTACACTTCTAAATTAGGGACGGTTATCGCAGGTAGCCCTCGTGTAGCTTTGCGCTAAACTAAAAAAAACAAACAAACCTGTAAATCATTTTCAGGAAAGTGGAACTAACAACCCATTTTCAGTTGAATTACTATAATTAAGTTTATTATTCTAATTCTCTACTTACGTATCTTATAACTTACACGAATAGACTTACTTATGAACAAACAAACATGTACTTATGACACGTTTTGTAATAACTAAATTTTGATGTGTTTTTTTCCCTATTTCGCCAGCTTTTAGTAAAGGACATTAAAAAAAAACAGGGAGTTTTCATTTCTAGCTCAAGATAAACACTGATAAGCAACTAGAAGAATTTCCCTGATTGCAAAGGCTATAAGCCCTCTAGAAAGTTCTATTCCTATTTCTTTGTTTGGAAAGTAATGTAAGTAAGTTTGGAAAGTAGTTTGTTAGACTTTAAAGGAATAAGCTGAAGCAGCCCAGACACACGTACACACATCTATTTCAGTTTATTTCATTAGAATCTAACCAACTAATTAAATACATTCTTTTCCAAATGTAGTACATTTTATAAACGTTTGCTTTAGTCATTACAGATTATATCCATTTATACAGTTTTAAAACACAAGCAAATTTGTATTATAATACACATTATTAATAATTATTGTTGAAGTAACCTCAGTAGAACAACCATAACGTTTAACATATATTCGATGTCCATATGTTTAGAATTTAAAATAATCTTGCAGCCGATGCCCAAACTTTTTTGTTCAGTGTCAATGTAGAAATTGCGCAAACTCTTTTGGAATATTTTAATTAGTAGCTTCCGGTAGCTCAACGTATAACGCTAAAAATCGGCTTTCGATACCTGCGGTTGGCATAGAAACTGTATCCCATTTGGCAGTTTTGTGCTTAATAAAAACAAATAAAAATTTTCAGCACTAAAAATAAATCGAGGAAAGTATTAGTCAAGTAATACTTCAGATGAAACTCGTATAAAGTTAAATATAATCTTATTTTGCTCAACTGTAGATAGATTCACAAAATTTTTGAACAATAGGAAATCCATATATTGGAACAAGTGTTTATATCATTACTCTTACTTTAGGCTTAAACATATTCGATTACGAAGTTGCTTACGGCCTGAATCAAAACTATGACGAATAATTGATCAACAATTCGTCTAACATTGAAACAAAATACATTCATTCAAAATTTTCGTTAGAAGAAACTACCACACCATCATACATCTGAAAGGGTGTTTTCACCCATCGAATCAGATTTCCTTGAAGATGTTCTGAGTTGTCCGACTTATATAGACGCAGTGCTTGCTCACTTCTCAGGACCGAGTTCCAAAAATGGAGCTCACTTATTTCTCCTTCAAAACTTTCATTTGCAACAAATCCAGAACCTACTTCGTCCTGATCTTGTCCCACAACAACTACGCCTTTTGGCCGAATTTTGGCTCCTTTATCCATGCCAGTTTTATTTCCATGGCAACCAAAATTATCGATAATCAGAGAAGCATCACCTTCCCATGACGACCAGAAATAACAGATGTGATGCCATTTTCCAGGTCTCAAATAATAAGGGCACGAAACCTGTAGATTTACTCCACTACTAATAGCTATACCAACAACATCATCGTCTATAAAACTCACAATTTCGTTGGCTTGTGATTCGTGTGCATACGAAAATATGTGAAGTCTTCTGTCCAAGCGATGAACTTTGAACCAATAACATAATGTGAATTCACGGAGTGTGGGTAACGTTCCGACCATCACCAAGCGTGGAAAGGACTTGTTGTTAGAAGAAGGAAATACAATTTTAGTCGAACTTTCACGCTTGCTCAAGGCCAATATTAGCTGCAACAGAAAAACGAAGACTGTAACAGAGGGAGCCATTGAAACTCTCATTTTCTTCTGAAGAAACCGATTTTTCCTTTTCTTTCACCAATTTATCTACACAAGAAAGATGCGTGAGTTTCAATAAAACGTGCATTTTGTTTGGTCACTGCATCAGGTAGCTTCAAAACAATAATCACAGTGTTTTGTTGACACTCACAAAATAGCGAGATTCTAAACTTGTAAACTTTTGATCTATATACAATTAATTAACAGTTGTAAATATACACGCAGGGAAAATTTCAATATTTTTACCAATTTTAATACATGGGAAACTAATAATTAAAATAATGTTAACAAATGAGTGAATAAGAATTATCTTGACAACAGTGTACAGAAAAAAAAATACATTTATAGTAATTTAATTACCTGAAAAAGGTTTAAATACTTGGAAAAAAAGTAAAGATTTATAGTACTTTTAACTCATATAAATATAAAAGATCTACATTAATTGTATTTCACTAAAACATTAAATATTTTATGCATTGAAATTAGACATTGAGAACTTTAACAAATAGTGATATTTACATTTACCACATTAAAACATTAAACTACGACATTTTAAAAATCTATGAGTTATTTGGAAAATATAATTACCAGGTTCCTCACAAAACTTGTGATTGGGCGAAAAATAAACGAAATGTGTTCGTTATTTCAGTAAGAATCTCATGCTTTATATAAAGCTATACATATATATGTAACCATGAAACTATATACAGAGTTTTGTTAAGTATTTTTGTAATTAGTTTATGCCGAGATATTGTGTTACTCTTTATCAAATTTATTAATCTCTTGTTGTTGGGCATTTGATGAAAACTGTTTCTTAAAGTATTATATTCACAGTAAAGAAGAAACAAGAAAACATTCTAAAATACTTCTATTTTAAGTGCGTTTCAAGTGTTTACTTACAGAATTTTATATGAAGGCTGAAAACTGACTAGGCTGTGATGGCGGTAATTATATTACTTAAAGTTTAATGATTCAAATAGAAAATATCTCGTTTCTAAAAAGGCTTAGTGAAGCCTAGCCTTTTATAGTTTTTAGTTTCGTTCTTTACAGCTGTGAAGAATAAAGAATAATTTGTTTAAAACGATTTTGAATGACGAGAAAAGTTTTGATGCGAAAACTAATAGCGTTGTATACCCTTCTCGTTTTTGTTAAAGTGCAGTAAGAAACTATATATTTAATATCGTGAAGACTAAAGGGTTAAAAACTGTTATGCCAAATAAATATAAACATGCGTCAAAACATTTTGATTTAAATGTAAATCTTGTTCGGGCCTGGCATGGCCAGGTGGACTAAGACGTTCGACTCGTAATCCGAGGGTCACGAGTTCGAATCCCCGTTGCACCAAACATGCCCGTCCTTTCAGCCGTGGGAGCGTTATAATGTAACGGTCAATCTCATTGTTCGTCGGTAAAAGAGTAGCCTAAGAGTTAGCGATGGGTAATAACGACTAGCTGCATTCCCTCTAGTCTTACACTGCTAAATTAGGGACGGCTAGCGCAGATAGCCCTTGTGTAGTTATGCGCGAAATTCAAAAACAGTCAAACCTTGTTCAGCTATCATTGTATATTAAGAAAACCTGTGAAACTAGCCATGGTCTTAATTCATGGCTGACTGAGATAATGTTAGCACGTTTGACCCAAAAAATGTACCTAATACAAAGGGTTTATTACTTTAAAATCTGTTAACCGTTATGGATGATGTATTCAGAAATATTTCGTGTAAGATTTTCAAAATAACTTTTCCTTGTTTTTTGTTTTGATAAGGGGATTTAATCTGTAAGGAAATGTGACAAAGTAACGTTTTAAATCAATTTATAGTCATTGGTATTTTAAGAACAATAAAAAATCCTGTTAGGCATTCTGTGAAATTGCTGTTAATTTTATTTCAAACAATGTATTCACCGGTACTATACAAACAAATCTAGGTTTCCTTTCAGCCGTGAGAGCTTAATAATATAACAGTCAATTTATTATTCGTTGGTAAAGAGTAGCCCAAGAGTTGACAGTTGGTGATAATGAACATCTACCTCAAGCCCATCATTTCAAAATTAAGGACTACAAGAGCAAGTAACCTTCAAGTAACTTTTTGCAAAATTCAATAAAACGTGTTCGCCCTTTCAGCCGTGAGAGGGGGGAGTTATAATATAACGATCAACCAATTATTCATTGGTAAAGAATAGCACAAGCGTCAGCAATGGGTCGTATTGAATAGCTGCTTCTAGCCTACCATTTCGAAACTAGCAACGGCTGGCGTAGATTGACCTTTAGTAGCTGTTTGCGAAATTCAACAAAACGTAGAAACACCTTTCTTTCATAACGAATAGCTAAAAATAAAATACCTCAAATATACACCTTGTAAACATACCCACTTAAACACTTTGTAAGCATACCCACTATTTTGATATGTTACAGTTTTCCCGATGTCTTAGCGATAAGATCAAAGGGGATTATAATTAATCCCAGCATTGACGCTGCAATCATCCCCACTTTCTGATTTGTTTGGTTTGTTTTGAGTTTCGCGCAAAGCTACACGAGGGCTATTTGCGCTAGCTGTTTCTAATTTAGCAGTGTAAGACTAGAGGGAAGGCAGATAGTCATTACCACCCACCGCCAACTCTTAGGCTACTCTTTTACCAACGAATAGTGTGATTGGCCGTCACTTATAACACCTCCACGACTGAAAGGGCGAGCATATTTGGTATCACGGAGATTCGAACCTACGACCCTCGGATTACGAGTCGAGTGCCTTAACCACCTGGCCAGGCCGGGCCCCCACCTGTCAGTGGCTCAGCAACAAATCTGAAGACTAATAACCCTATAAATATGGTTTATATCGAGACCTCGATGGGCAGAACGCAGATAGTTCCCTGAGTAGGTCTGTGCTTAGTAATAAACAAGACAATCCACATAGCGGACACAACTTTGCATTGAAGCAACAACAAAAGAACTACACCAAGTGTTATACCAGCACTAATTCAGATGTGCAATTTTTATGCCATTCAATATTGGGAAGTTCGCCATGACCAGGTGGGTTAAGGCGTTTGACTCGTAATTTGAGGGTCGCGGGTTCGAATCCCCATCGCACCAAACATGCTTGTCCTTTCAGCCGTAGTGGCGTTATAATGTTCGGTCAATCCCACTATTCGTCGGTAAAAGAGTAATCTAAGAGTTGGTGATGGGTGGTGATGACTAGCTGCCTTCCCTCTTGTCTTACACAGCTAAATTAGGAAACGGCTAGTGCAAGTGGCTTTCGTGTGTCTTTGCGCGAAATTCAAAAACAAAACAAACAATCAATACAGGAAACTTCAGAGTTTTATGGAAAACTGTTTGTAAAATATTATTTACAGGAGAACAGTAGTGGTCTTGAAACTGTTTTGTACATGCAAAAGACAACACTTACTCTCAAACGAATATAAAAAATAATATATATATATGTACGTGTATATTGAAGTTAATTTAACAATATCTTGTGACAGTAACTCAAGTTAAGTCGATTAATAAGTAAGCACGAAGAGTTTGAGTGGGCAAACTAAGGCGGTTTGGAGTAATGATTCGCTGAAACAGATGTCGTAATCTGATGTCCAGAAAAGCACTTTGCTACAGTCTGAACTTGTGTGAACTGTGTGACTTGAAGCGTGTATGTGCTCGTAACAATTTTTTTTTGACCATCTGAATATATCTCTGATATACACAAATAAAATTTCTTACGCTATACAACCTTTTATGACATAAACACACAAACATTTCCACAGAATAAATATTTTTCGCTTTTGAATCCATCAAAATATTTAAAATTACACTAGGTTTAATTGAAATAAAGGGTTATTTAAAAGATATGTCGCCCTTGGTTAGCACTTGTAGTGGTTCAAGGTTTGATTCGCTTAATTGTCCTTTAATACGCCCCGTACACTTAGCGAAGGGGGATTATAACCATAGCAGTCAATCCCACTTTCCCCGTTAGTAGCTGCCGCAAAGTATTGTTAAATTACCGAGAGCTAAACCTAAATCTTAAGTGTTTATAGCCTTGGCCATTCAGTTCACATTTCACATATGGTATTATTACAGTTGAAAATACCAAATTCTTCTAAAGTCTCATAATATGATAATAATAGAAACCCTAGAATTAAATGTTTAAATTGTTTGACTTCAGAAACTTTCAGTTGTGATTATAAAAACGTGTATATGTTTATTGTGTTTACTTCAAGCACTCTACAAATGTTTTTCTGTATATATCATTATGATTAACAATAGACTACAATGTATTTTACATTATTAAAAAGAACGTATACCGTATGACTAGGATAGAAGCATAGACATCTTTGTCAGTATTTTTACTTGGGAAACTGTGCAGTTTTGGAGCATTACTGATTAAAGAATATATTATATTCATATGGTAATTTTTGTGTTATATAAAAACTAGTATTTTTGTGGTGTATAACAACATCCTGATATACAATATAATAAAAACATAACCCGAAACAAACATGAATAACATGATGTATAAAACACTAACAGTTGAATTCCTTGTATTAATGTTTCGGCATTACGTTGCTGTAAATACTCTACATTTTAACAGTTGTACCAATCATACACAGTTTTCTTTCACTTATTATTTATAACTAAGGGAAACTGCATCATAAAGTGATAAACGCTGAAGTAGTCTCATAATATGATGATAACGGAAACCCCAGAACTGAATGAAAGAATTAAAACCCTTCAAGTAATTTACTAATGTTCACTTGAACTTTTGTTTAAATTTTAATACATTACACTATTAATTTTATAATCTATATTAAAAACAAACTGATGTAAAAGGACAGTTGGGGTCAACAACTTATTGCAATTTTCAACTAATTAATTATCGACAGACATGTTGTTCTGAGTAGAATGATTCGTTTAGTGCTTATAACCACAAATTCGTTATGAAACATCGATTGTTATCGCCAATTGAATCACAACTACTATTTCTTTAACCACAGAAAGGCAGAGACTGTTTGGCGTGGATATCATGTTCAATGTCCGACACTTAAGAAAACCGTTCATAAAACGTGTAGTTGTCTCTAAACATTGTGAATGCTAATAAACTCTCATTAAGAAATACACTATGTTTTGAGTTAAACTTGTTATTTGTTCAGCCTTTTAACATCTAATCATCTTTGGTGCCAGCGAAGTTATATGTTTATATATCTAGAAAAATAAATAAATAATGTTACATATGTTATATATATATATAAAAGTAATCGTAAATGTATTTGCCAGCAGAGAAAGCGTTAATAATGATACCATTGGACAAACTAATAAATTGTCATGGAAACATAGACGTATTTTGATTTAAAGAACACAGCTATATACTTTGTACGTTTTAAGACATTTCTTATGCATAAGTTTGACAATCTCAATTTGAATTAGTATTGGATTTGAATACATGCTACAATGTACATGAACCTTGGATTGTACCAGCACAAGAGAAAACTGATCCGGGAGTAGGAACATGCTTACGTGCTCTATCTCAACTCGAATTTATGATTACTTGCCAAGTTGTTAAAGCAGCTGTTCAGGCTAGTTTTATCTACACAAACACGTGCATGTAGGGATGGAATGGTTTCCTTTCTTTTTCATATCACAGAGGAACCATTTTCTCGGAATGTTGAATCATATCTATCCATTGGAAAATTCAGAGATTTTTAAGGGTTACTAATAAATAGAGGATTATTAAGGGTTACTAATAAGTATAGAATTTTTATTGAGTAAAAATTTACATGCAGAATAACACTTTAAGCCACATTATAAACTACACTAGAATTTATAAATTTGAAGTCGCATTATAAGAAAAGATTTATCCATTTTGAAGCCAATTAGACTCTTGGTACAGTCAATTTAATTTGGGTTAATGTTTACTGGTTTGAGTTGTTCGGTTTGTTTTGAATTTCGCGCAAAGCTTCACGAGGGCTATCTGCGCCAGCCATCCCTTATTTAGTAGTGTAAGACTAGACGAAGGGCAGCTTATCATGCCACCTACCGCCAACTCTTGGGGTACTCTTTTACCAACTAATAGTAGGATTGACCGTCACATTATAACGTCCCCTGAAAGGGGAACATATTTTGTGTGACGGGGATTCAAACCCGCGACCATCGAATTACGAATTGAGTGCCTTTACCACCTGGCCATTTATTGTTTACTGAACAACTATCCATCAAATACAGAAGCAGTGATAAGATTTATTCATTTTTACAAAGTATATTAAAAGGCAAATTTTAGTGTTAAGTTCTCAATAAATGAATTAATGTAACATATAATTCACTTATCCTTATTTCTCAGTAGGCTCGGCATGGCCACGTGGTTAATGCGCTCGACTCGCATTTGAATCCTCGTCACACCAAATATATTCCCCCTTTCAGTCGTGGGGGCGTTATAATGTGATGGTCAATCCCACTATTCGTTGGTAGAAGAGTTGGCGATGAATAGTGATGACTAGCTGCCTTTCCTTTTGCCTTACACTACTAAATTAGGGACGGCTAGCGCAGATAACCCCCATGTAGCTTTGCGCGAAATTCAAAACAAGAAAATAAACTTGTTGTGTTCATATTTATCTGTGCACATTTTTGTCACCTAAGTGGCAGCCGGTATAAGTTAATGAAATATAATTTCAAAGCCCTGGTGGTACAGCGTTAAACATGAGCAGTTATAACGCTAGCATTTAAAATCTCCACGGCAGACACAGAAACTCCATTGAGTAGATTTGTTCAAACTCAAACAAAATAACCCTAAATTATAACAGATTACAGGTTCGTCATAAGAAACATATACTAAGCACTCATAAATTACCATAATTTCTGTTGTTTTTGTTTCTATGTTCGATTTCTCGTGCGTCAGGTGAGTGCTTTAACAACTGATTATACAAAGCCCACAATGTATTTCTTGCCAGTCAGTCAAACTGTGGTTACTCAGCTGGAAGTTTATGATCCAAATTCCATAAAACTGTATAGGAAATTACGTGTAGTGGCTGCTTTTGTTTACAGATTTACTGTTCAGTTAGTGACACCTGATAAAGGGCATTGCCTGAAACGTTGTTTCGACAATAGTATATATATTAAAACACATATATCTCTGTAGTTAACATCTTGATGGTTTGACCCACAACAACCTTTTTCTTTAATTTCCAATTTAAATTATATAGTACAGGAGAAACAAAAAGTCTGGGCATCTTTTATACACCTTCATTTAAGATTCCCGCATAAACAATTTTAGTTATTCACTTTTTAATAATGACATTTTATTTTTATTTTCAGGTTTATTAAAGGTAGATATGGTAGACTAATCTAAGAGTTCAATAGAAGAAGGCTAAGTTGCAAGTATATGGTTGTACGAATGGAATTATACTGGTAAAATATTAGAAGAAATAAGATGTGACTTCTATATACGATTTGGAAAATAAACGCCCCTTAAAGGAAGATAGGAAATATGTAAGGATATAATAAATTATTTCTTTATGTTGGTTTATTTTGGGTTTAAATTGTTGTATAAGTAAGGCTTCTTTAATTTTGCGTTCGTTTATGTTTGTTGCCTTTATACCTATATTAATATTATAAATAAAATTATATATTAAAACATCTAGCACCGCCCTCTGCATTCCGACACTCAGTTACACAACCCCTTCCAAACATGTGGTCAGCTTCCGGTCAGTTACCTCTTTCTTTGTGAACCTAACGATGACCGAAGAAGGTCGAAACGTTGTTCGCTCTTTTATGTAAAATATTTTCTCAACCAAAACGAGCCGTTTTTGCATAAATTATTTCTTTCATGTAAACTCTCTTTATTGGAGGGGTGCCCATGCACACCTTGTAAAGCTTCAGGTAAAGTAAAATATAGTATTTTAAAAGCTTATGTTTATGTATAACACAGAAGATTTCCGAACAAGTTTGTACTTGGAATTTCGCGCAAAATTGCACGAGGCCATTCTGGATAGCCGTCCCTAATTTAGCAGTGTAAGAAGGGAAGGCAGCTAGTTATCACCATCCATCGCCAACTGTTTTACCAACGAATAGTAGGAATGACCGTCACTTTATAACGCCTCCACGGCTGAAAAGGCGAACATATTTGGTGTGACGGGGACTCGAACCCGCGACCCTGAGATTACGAGTCGAGTACCTAAACCACCTGGCCATGCCAGGCTCTTCATGACATGGTACAGGTTAGAAGTTTGCTACACTTTGATAAACCAACGTTCAAATAAATATATTTATATAACGATTTAAGAAATAATTTTACGATCTTGTTATTTTTAATGGAAATGTATTTTGTCTGTTTAAAATCTTGTTCCCAAGAAATATCGTTTGGAAAATTATAATCTTTTACTTCAAAATCAAATCTTTCATTCTTCAAAATATCGTACAGAGTTAATAAGCATATTTGTGTTATTATGCTAGGAGGAAATCATATGAACAACTCAAATATGCAACAGCACAAGTTTGAAAATGACATAAGAGAGTTTGTATGTGTGTGGGATAAAGACATAGATTTGACGTTTCTTGCAATATACAATATAGTATTATATATTTGTAGTTGCTTGGCTAAATTCCAAGTCACAGATGATCAATTTGAAGTCGTTTCCTGAGAAATAAGATATGTCACATAATTAATAATCTGAAAGTGTTTAAGAGAAACCAACGAAGAGAAAATATGAGATCACGAGTTAATTTATGCATTAACTTCCTGAAATATTTGATGTTCTTGACGAAAAATATTTATTCACAAACTGTATGCAATCGTTCCTAATGCACGAAGCACGTTAGCAACATAACTAACTCTTCCAGTTAAGAAGTAACTCGCCAAGTGGTACGTTGGCACACGTACTTTGCTCATTTTATCATTTCTGGGTATTTCCAAGTGGTCAGTATCAATTCAGTGTCTAATCACATAATCGATGTATAGTTACTAGTTAACCTAAATGCATAGAGTAGAAAAGAGTATATATAGATAGCCCGATGTGGATTTGCTATAAAAACACAATTTTACTTGACAATAAAAAATAATATTTTTATTTCAGAAAAACGTCACCCCCTCCAAAAAATCATGACAATTTTTTGAAACATCTACATTTTGGAATTTGCATGGCAATGACATAAAAATTATTTAAAGAACATATGTAATGCTCGTAACATGATATATATATATATCACAGGCCTATAAATTGTGTGTTTGTTCTTGTGATTCTCGTGTTCCTACCAATCGAATTTCATAATTAGGCCTAGATGTAGGCTTTTTCAGTAGCCGAAATGTACATCTTCAATATAGGCGTGCTTCTAAGCTTTTCGATCTGAGCGATAGTTCGCAAGTATCAGTCAGTAGGCCTAAGTACACACGCAAGTATCGTGGCAACAAGATTACTCTGTGACCGCATGTTTACAGCTTTCAGGTTCACGTAATCAGAGATTACCAATTTGCAAATTGAACAGTCCACATAAGAGGTTGCAAAAATCATCTCCCCATCGGTTATAAAAAAATCTACGCCTCTGCATTTAACCAATCACAAACATTACTTCAACATAAGAAATAAATCGACACTGTTCTTTCCGATCAGAATTTTCGTTTCAGTAAGATTTTGTAATGCTATTAAATGTACGCAGCTGGGAAAACGATAATTAAGAGTTATCTGTTTAAGCCTTTTTAAAAAACTAATTTGAATTTTAACATACGAAAAAACCATACCCTGACGGTTCAGTGGAAAGTTTAAAATACAATAATTTGGGGCTCACTTCCTGTGATTGACATAATTTAGAAAGCCAAGTGAGAAATTTGGCACAATGAAAACAAAAGGGAGAAATCTTAAGAAATAGAATTAGCCGAAGATGTTTAGTCACCGACTGAAAACGCAGCGAGAAAATTACTTATTTATGATATTAAATTTTAAAACCTTATGTCGCATGAATGTTTTTGTGAATGCATGTATAAAGCTGTTCTTCTATTTCCTTTATTGGATAGACATAGTTGCGCGTGCAACCGCTTCAATGGATCATCGATATCGCTACAGCAAGAGAAAAATACAGCTGCGCGACGAATAGTGGTATTGACCGCACAGTATAACGCTTTCACGGCTGAAAGGGCAAGCATGTTTGGTGTGACGGGGATTACGAGCCGAGTGCCTTAACCACCTGACCATGTCGGGCTGCCATGGTTTATATGAACATATTGTATTATCAACAGAAACGTCTTAACCACGAAACGATTTTGTTAGAATTGTCCAGTTCGGGAATTTAATACCATGTTTAGCAGTACTTTTAAATTAAATTTCTCTACGAAGATAAATCAGTGAATCTTATAAATAAATATTAAGTTATACTGAATATATAAACAGTAAATATAACAATATTATAAACAAATGCAAAGACTTTATATATATTACATCAGTGATAGCCAGCAAACCTTGACTGCAGATCGAATGATTTGCTTAGTCTAGCTTAATTAAGTCCGAAACAATATATATATATATATAATATTATATAACAATTATATCGGCCTGGCATGTCCTAGCGCATTAAGGCTTCGTAATCTGAGGGTCGCGGGATCGCACCCAAGTCGCCATGGGGCGTTATAATGTTACGGTCAATCCTACTTTTCGTTGGTAAAAGAGAAGCCCAAGAGTTGGCGGTGGGTGGTGATGACTAGCTGTCTTCCCTCTAGTCTTACACTGCTAAATTATGGACGGCTAGCACAGATAGCCCTCGAGTAGCTTTATGCGAAATTTCAAAACAAACAATTATATAATTATATCATATATAAATTATTATAATTTACAGTAAAAATGTAAAGAGTAGCGCATCCTATGAACGAAAAATGAAGCGACGCTTCCTACAGTCGCCTAGAATTTTCCAATTTTGGGTCGACACGCTAATTACTCCTAGGAACACGGTGGCGCTACGTACCGAGCGCTATTCATAATGACGTTAAGTACAGCTTTATGAAGAGGCTGTGTCACACTATAGATCTGTTGGTTCGTAATTTGCGACCCGTTGACGAAAACAAAAAACACCGTATTTTCGGACAGTAAATGCGTTATAAGTGACAGTTATATCCTATTATTCAGTCGGCCAAAGAGTTCGGGCCGATGCTATAGATTAGCTGTCTTCTTGTCTTTCAGTTCAAAAAGTAGAGATATACAACTTTTGCACATATTTTCTCGAATACGTGAAAAAAACAACAACAAAATAGATATGGTTAATTCCGATTTCACGTGAATACTAAGGGCACCACGAATTTAAAATATTGTAATTTATGGGATTCCGGAAATTACGATTTAATACTTGGATCTTAAATCTGTTACAATTAACTCAATAGTCAGTTTATACAAATAAAGCTATGATATATCATACAGAATATTGGATAAGTATTTCAGTGAAAGCAAACAAATCCTTATTGAGTCATGTGTCCAAAGAACTTAAGGTACAATTAGGACAATTTACACAAAATGAAATGGAACTGCGTAAATCATACAACTGATAACTTGACACTGTCTAACCTTACGTTTAAATCCCGGTCGCACCAAATATGCTTGTCCTCCCAGCTGTGGAGGCGTTATAATGTCACGGTTAATCCCACTATTCGTTGGTAAAAGAGTAGCTCAAGAGTTGGCGGTGGGTGGTGATGACTAGCTGCCTTCCCTCTCGTCTTGCACTGCTAAATTAAGGACAGCTAGCGCAGATAGCCCTCGAGTAGCTCTGCGCGAAATATAAAAACCCAACAAAAACTGACTCTACATTTAAGAAGTTCTAAGTTCTTGGTTGGTTTGTAATTTGAAACACAAGAGTTTTTTGCTTTTTCTAACAATGTACTGTTTGTTTTTGAATTTCGCGCAAAGCTACACAAGCTAGCTGTCCCTAAGTTATCAGTGTAAGACTAAATGGAAGGCAGCTAATAATTGCATCTAAGCAAAAAACTACATAAATGGGCTATTTGTGTAGTGAACACCACATGTGTCGAAACCCTATTTTTTTTTATCCCGCAGGTTTACCGCTGAGGATCATGGACTCTCAGAGAGTATGACTTAATACTTTAATCCCAAATATGAAACTTCAGACTGGGAACGTAAAAAATTATACTGATGAAAACAAACAAATCGTTCTTACCTTATGCAGTTAAACAGCTAAAGGAATGTGTAGCTTACTTACATAGAATTAAAGGAAAAAGTACAAACCACATAACAAACCTACAACAGAAAAATGAACACTGCATGATGTTTCAGACATTAAAGCAACTATGCAACAAATCTACGACAGAAAGCGCTGTATAATGTCACTCATAATAAAACAGTATATCAAACCTACAACTGATAACTCAATATTGTATGGCGGACCTGTTAGGTGAAAGTTTTTATTACACAATGCAAGACATCGTTTAATTATTAAGTACGTTAAATAAATAAACTATGATACCTAAAACAAGTAAAGAAACAAGCTAGCATTAGCATCGAGCGTCATTTTAATAAATATAAAATTTATTTGCAAATATAACCAGTGACTTGTTATATTCCTTCATTAATTAATTACACCACTTATTAAATATGCAAACACACACATCAGACGAATTTCAGTAGTCTCTTGAACGATAAATACATCCAAATTTCGTGAAGTAAAATATAGTTATATACGTTTTTTTTCTAATTTGTTCATGATATTAACTATTGCAGTAAATCAGTAAAAAAGATATTAAAAACCAGCGACCTCTATCGATATCCTTAAACACTTAACATATAAATATACGAAAACTTGAGCAGACAGGTAAATTAAAATCATATTAACCGAACAAAAACTAATAATTTAAAATTATGTTTTCATGTGAATGCACACGTATAGGTTAAATAAATCTATTGCTCTTTGTGATTATTGTTTATTAAATAAGCGCAGCATAACTTGGCTTGCTTTGAATTTCGCGCAAAGTCACTCAAAGGCTATCTGCACTAGCCATCCTAATTTAGCAGTGTAAGACTAGAGGGAAGGCAGCTAGTCATCACCATCCTCCGCCAACTGTTTTACCAACGAATTGTGGGATTAACCGTAACTTATAATGCCCCCACGGCTGTAAGGGCGAGTATGTTTGGTGTGACAGGGACTCGAACCCACGACCCTTATATTATAAGTCGAACGCTTTAACTACTTAGCCATACCGAGTCCGAAGTATAACTATGCTATTAAACTTAGGTTGGAATGCCCTTAACACACAATGTATGACTAATATTGCATACCTCCTATCTGATAGTTTCTTTTTTGGCAAAGTCAATTTCAATTTTGTACATTTTGTGTTATGCCTTAAAAGCATGGTAACTTATGTAAAAGACTGAGCATTCTTTATATTACTAAAACAATTTTTGATCACCTTAGGTAATTATAATGTTTGAAACAAAATACATATAATAAAACTTTACCCTTTAAACTTGTGTTTACTGTTGTAACTATTAACATAGTGCGAGTACAATAATTGACAAGAGAAATATATCAGCTTTAGAATTTAATTAGAAACTTCATATACAAATACACATATAAAACACAATCCTAAAATCAGATATTATACATCTCAACTTTCACGCCCATAAAAAAATCAAATAAACAGTAAAAAACAAGACAAAAAACACAAATAGTGCCTTTGGAAGGAAAATATTTCTTCTTTATGAAGTAAAGACAGGCCTAGCTTTTGGAAGGTAAATCTTTCCTCTTCAGGAAATAAAGATAGGCCTACCTTCCAAAAGCAATATGGCAATTGCCTATATTGAGATTTCAACGTTTAAACACCACAACCACAGTTTTTGACTGATGAATTATCCTATATCCTACGACCAATTTTTATTTTATCTTTACAACAGTCATCGACATATAAATTTCCTATATGATTTTTAAATGTAATTGTTTATCACACAAAACAGAACTGTAAGTTACCCCTTCACCACACGATTCGATTACATTATAAACACCACGAAACGAGAATAAACACTGGTTTTCTTCATACACTGTATCGGCATGCTATGTGGCACAAACCAAAAATATTCTTTAAATACACTTGTATACATAGATATACAGTAACTACCAAAACTGATATGGGTACCTAGTTTTGCATAAAAAAATATTACTTCGTGAAACTTACTTGTTTGCAGGCTTAGAACACACTAAAGGTATTTGTTAAAATAATATCAATCGTTTTGTGTGGGGGAAATACATTTTCTAATAGTTTTAAGATCAATTGCCAATATATAGTATGAAAATTAACATTTATAACTAACTATATAATTTTGCTACAAATAGTCATCTCGCTGCTTTTTTATCATTTTAACCAAATGATTGACATGTACTATATAACATCCAGAACGTGGACAATTATTATTGATATAGAGGCTACAAATTACAATTACATTTTGGTAATTAATTTAGGGTCTTGATGAGGAAAGTAATCATGAAAATACTTTCCACAAGTCCCATAAATCTAATAAACACTACTGTAAAATTAATAACTTAAGTATGATTTTTTTTTTCTTTTCTGCAATACAAATGATTGGAAACTAACTGAAATAGATTTTTATCCACAATAAATAGTTTTATTTCTATCATTCATTCTCAACTTTTAAACCTGTTTAGCTGAAATGCTGAGCATAAATAACACACTATATCCTCTGCTAAGATGTACTAATACACTGATGTTTGTAGCTAAACAGTATCAACTCTTATTTACAGTTTTTGCAGTAACTATGAAGAGTATACCAGTCTGGTTCATAAAGTAAAAAGGGGGATCATTTAGATGAGACGACTTTCTTTCACCGTGATGAAAACACATGAACTGGAAGTACAAATGTTCAATTTACTAAGCCTACCAGCTTAACAAAGTTTGGATATACAGAGCAAATAAAATATTCTTTTGATTAAAAAATGTGCCACTTTTTAATTACCTTTCATGACAAGAACTTATGTGCATAAAAGAAAAGAGACCAAAGAGTTTGTTCATGAAAATTATCTTAATATTCACATTATAAACATATAACCTCACTTGGGATTATTACATCATGGCCATTCCTCTTTTGATTTATGAATTTTTTGTCTTAAAACCACGGTACATAAAGTACAATTTTTTTTGCTTAGTTCCTCAAGATGGTTCCTCGTCAAAATAAATACACATCTTCAGCTGTTTCCCGTTCTTAAGACCTTAGTTTTGTCAGTATTTATCACTTTTGTTCTTGACAGTCACCATGATAACGTTAGTTTGGTGAATCAGGAACAAGGCACTTACAAATACAGCTTGAGCTCTGTAGAAAAAATAAAAATGGATTCAATGCCTTGCATCAACTAAAACTATTTAAACTGCATAAAACTGTGTGTTATACATACAACATAAACTAGATTTACATCCATTGTTAGATGCAAGTGATGTTAATTTTGTGATTTTATAGTAACAGTGACTTTTCACTTTTAACACCTTATTTTGGTAAACATGTACTTTAAGTAAAATAATGCAACTTTCTTCACATACTGATTTCTCTCACTTTTAAAGACTATCAATGTCATACACATTTCACAAAAGGAGTAACAAAAGACATAGCGAGCTATCAGTCTAATGATAAACAGGTGATTTAGGTGCTAATTCAACAACCCAATTTTATTTGAATAACCATATGACAAACACAGAGCAGATAAAAATAAACTGAATTACTGATATAGAGAAGGATTTATAATAGCTAACAAGAAATAACGATATGAGTTGATGAATCAAGACCTTTGGTGTATGTTTTAAAAGATAACATAGCTAATATCAACTACATTATCAAAAGTTCAACTAAATCGTCAAGCTCAAGGGTTCAAGATATACCTTAGTACTGTTTGGGAAAACAATTCAGATGAGGAATTAACATAACTAAGCAATGTTTGATCAAATCAGACAATTTATGTACAGAACAAACACTGATTATATGGGAGATGATTGTTATGTGCCTGAAAGACCATATACTGAATGAAGTACTACACAAACCATGTATCAGGCCATCCCATAAGTAATGTCTGAAAATTTAATACAGAAGATGTATCATTATTTTTGTCATTGTAAAAGGCTTTAATGACTAAAATATGTGGTAAGACATGTATAAAAATGTTCAGATAAATAAAAGAAACTAACCCAGCTCCACGTTTTTAAATCATTAATCAAATAAACCCTTATAAAGATGGATGTGTCTCAGGGGTACATTAGAAATATAATGCTTCATGAGTTTATAAAAGGCAATAGTGCAGAAGAAACTACACGAAACATTCAAGGTGTTTATGGTGTGAAGTCTCTCAGTGAAAGAAAATGTAAAAGATGCTTTCAAAAGTTCAGATCAAGTGACTAAAGCTTAAGAGATGTGCCACGTTCAGGTCATCCTGTTGGGTCTAATGATGAAGATGGTGCTGTAACAGTTGAAGAACTAGCACAGAAGTTTAATTCAACCCATTCAACAGTTCACCATTATCTGCAACAGCTTGGAGAGGTGTCAAAACTTGGAAAATGTGTCCTCCATGATTTGATAGAAGCCAACTTTAGAGCAATAGTGGACATTTGCACTTCTCTGCACTCTCATGAATATAACTCACCTTTTTTAGACACGTTAGTGACTGTAAATAAAAAATGGATATTTCACAAAAATGTTAAGTGCTGCAGACAACACAAACTGGCTAAAGCACAGTCCAAAATGGATCATCACCCTAGGAAAGCCTTGTAAAGCATTTGGTGGGATATTGTTGGTGTGATCCACTTTGAGTGGCTGCCACTAAATGCAACAATTACATCAGACTTCTATTGCCAACATTCAGAGTGTGTGAATATTGCACTCAAAGAAAAGAGATCTGCTTTGATCAGTCGTAAAGGTGTTGTGTTACACCAGGATAACACATGGCGCCATACAGCAAGGATCATATCTACAAAGACTGAAGAGTTAGACAGAAAATTTTCCAAATTCTCCTTATTCTCCAGATCTTGCTCCATTTGATTATCATCTATTCCGAAGTTTGCAGAACTATCTTGATGGGAAAGAGCTTGGAACACATGAAGATGTCAAAACTACCCTCTCTACATTCTTTTCCTCCAAACCCTAAGAATTTTATAAAAGTGGCATTCAGAAGCTTGTGAATCGTTCACAGAAAGTAATTAGTAATAATGGAACATACATTATTGATTAAATAACATTAAAGAATTTGAAATCCTTTCTCTTTTTCTGAATCTAAAATCAGATATTAATTAAGGGATGACCTAATCTAAAGTAAGGTACGAGACTAACCCTGTAAAAGGGGATTTAATCGACTAAAATGTCTGCAGTAACTTAATGCACAGTGAAAGATTTTTCAATTACTTATCTTTCTGTTCCAAAAGTTTCACTGTATATTTACAAACAAAATTCTGTTTTTAATGTTGTTGCATTTTGAAAAATCAACTAAATTAAAAATACACATTAAACTACAAAAAACATGTGAAATCACAAACCAGATTTATATATAGTTAAATTTTATAAATAATTATTTTCTGTCATTGTGTATATACAAAGTTCACTAAACCTTTATTTTCCTGATGTATTCTGTTGAAATGTCTCAATAACCAATCACTCAGATATGAATTGTTGAGAAATATGAAACTTCCTCCAAATTATAAGTTTTGTGAACTAAAAATGTCTAAATATTCTGACTTCAAAAATTTCAGTTGTGATTATAAAAATGTGAACATGCTCATTTTATTCACTAGTTCATTTCCATGCACTTTACAAATGTTTCTCTGCATATGATATTGCACTTAACAACAGGCTACAATATATTTTACATCACTTAAGAAAATATACTGTGTGACTAGGACAAAAGTATGGTAATTGATCTTTGTTATTTGATCAGGAAAAACTGTACAGTTTTGATGCATTACTGATTAAAGAATATATTATATTTACACAGTAATTTTTCTGTTATACAAAAACTAGTATTTTTGTGGTGCATAACAACAAATCCTGATGTACGATATCATAAAAACTTAACCTAAAACAAACATGATGTATAAAACACTAACAGTTGAATTCCTTATATTAATGCTTCTACATTACGTTGCTGTAAATACTCTACATTTTAACAGTTGTACCAATCATACACAGTTTTCTTTCACTTATTATTTATAACTAAAGGAAACTGCATCATAAAGTGATAAACGCTGAAGTAGTCTCATAATATGATGATAACGGAAACCCCAGAACTGAATGAAAGAATTAAAACCCGTCAAGTAATTTACTAATGTTCACTTGAACTTTTGTTTAAATTTTAATACATTACACTATTAATTTTATAATCTATATTAAAAACAAACTGATGTAAAAGGACAGTTGGGGTCAACAACTTATTGCAATTTTCAACTAATTAATTATCCACAGACATGTTGTTCTGAGTAGAATGATTCGTTTAGTGTTTATAAGCACAAATTGGTTATCAAGCATCGATTGTTATTGCCAATTGAATCACAACTACTATTTCTTTAACCACAGAAAGGTGGAGAGTGTTTGGCGTGGATATCGCCAAATGTCCGACACTTAAGAAAACCGTTCATAAAATATGCAGTTGTCTCTAAACATTGTGAATGCTAACAAACTCTCATTAAGAAATACACTATGTTTTGAGTTAAACTTGCTATTTGTTCAGCCTTTCAATTTGGGTTCATAAAATTTTGCACTTTCATTACAGTACTAATTCACACAAAACTTTATCACCAACTATATCATCCAGAAAAGGAAACCTTTATCAAGTACATATGCATTGTGAATATTAATAAAGATAAATCGATGAGCTTTTTCAATACACTTAAATTTGACTAGAGTTTTGTGAATGAAATGTACTACAAAGAACTTCCAGTAAGTGCCTCATATGCTAATTGCACTCACTGTATGTCCCATAATCCTGTTACTGAAAACCTTATATATTTCCAGTAATCTTGGAAAGCATTTTTCATTTTTACCATTAAAGAGATATAGATTTGTATTCAGAAAACAAAGACAGAAGGAAATCAAAAAAGAAAAAAAGGCAAATTTTCAAAACCTATTCAAAAAAGGCTTGCTTAAAATTTTCTCCACTAGGAACTTTAGTTTATACTATATTCCTAGTGATTCTTTAAGGTTACAAATCTAAATTTCAGCTTGAACTAACTAATAAACATTACAGAGCAGCCAATTATAATGATAGATGAATAAAAAACAGCCAACTGATGGGCAACAATTGCAGTGACTGAAATATAATTTATTGACAAACACAATAATTAACTGTTGAAATGACAGATGCCAGTGGGTGAGAAAAACATGCAACTTACTGCCCTTCTTTAAAAAAGTCTTTAAGTGTGTTGCTGAATCGTTTAGAACATTTCACAAACTCTTTCTTTCGCTGCTCCAAAGCCTGAAAGAAAAGAAAAACTACCATAATAGAAATCATTGCTAGTTGATTTTTCTCTTTCGTTTCAACTTACAGTTTTGTAAGACAATTAAGAGCACAATCATTACAGAAAAGACAGGAACTTCTAGGCATAATCCAAGAACTAAACACATGTAACACAGCATGTTCAAAATACTGATTTGAAGAGCCAAAACTCAGCAGTTTTCCTCTTTCTCTGCCAAACTAATCTAAACTTATATAAAGAGTTCATTTATGCTACTTGCTCTAATCTTTAAAAGTAAGAATTAAAAACTTTAAGTTATATCAATACCATCAACTACACTGCTGGCCAAAATCTTAAGGCCAATGAACATAAAGAAAAAATATGCATTTTGCATCATTATACTCAACCACTTATTTGAGTTGAGCTTCAAAAGATAAAACAGGGAATATAAAAATAAAAAACTTTTTTAGCATTTAATGGGGAAAATATGAACACTATGAAATTAGCCTAAATACTAGCTGGTCAAAAGTTTAAGACCATACAAAAACAAAGCATTAATCGGTAAACATGTAACGAAATTTAGCCATTTGTGTTCAAGCATTAGCATTGTCAACATCTCCCACTGACATATCCTGTGTTACATTGGGTAAAAACATGGCAAAGGCTAAAAAGTTGACAGAGTTTGAACATGGCAGAATTGTCGAGGTACAAAAACAAGGTCTCTCTCAATGTGCCATCACTGGTGAGATTGGGCATAGTGAAACTGCTGTTGCAAATTCCTTAAAAGACCCTGAGGGATACGAAACAAGAATTTAAAGTGGTTGGTCCAAGAAAATTTCACCAGCATTGAGCAGAAAAATTCAGCTGGTTGTCCGGCAAGACACCAGCCTATTGTCGAATCAGATTAATGCCCTTACAGATGTAGAATGCAGCTCAAGAACAATAAGACAGCATCTACAAGAGAAAGGCTTTAAAAACCATAAACGTCTTCAAAGGTCATGCTTCCTTCCACACCACAAAACAGCTTGGTTAAACTTTGTAGAGAAGCACCAAACATGGGATGTAGAAAAGGGGATAAAGGTTTTGTTCTCTGTAAAAATTTAACCTGGATGGTCCCAATGGCTTCCTATGTTACTGGCATGATAAGGATATCCCACCGGAGACATTTTCTACATGACACAGTGGAGGAGGTTCCATCATAATCTGGGGTGCTTTCTCCTTCCATGGAACAATGGAGCTTCAGGTTATACAGGGGCATCAAACAGTGGCTGGCTACACTGGCATGTTGGAGAGAGCATCCTTATTGATTTAAGGCCTGTGCTTGTGTGGAAATGACTATATCTTTCAGCAGGACAATGCTGTAATTCACAATGCCTGCAAGACAAAGGATTTTTTCATGGCAACTAACGTAATTCTTTTGGACTATCCAGCATGTTCGTCCGAACTGAACCCCATTGAAAATGTTTGGGGATGGATGGCAAGGAAAGTCTATAGAAATGGACATCAATTCCAAATAGTGCATGATCTTCACCATTTGGAATAACATTCCAGCCAGCTTTCTGCAAACGCTTATACTGACCATGTGTTATGTAAAAATTATGTAAATGTTGTCGAGAGTGTTATGTAAATGTTATGTAAACGACAACCATGTCGAGTGTTATGTAAATGTCATGTAAATATCATGCATATGTTATGTAAATATAATGTAATGTCGTATTTGAATTCCCATATTTATTATTTATAATTCTATATTTATATTATTGTTTTGAGGTTTAAATCGGTGAAATTTAAAATAACATTTTAGAATTAATTAAAATTCATTTAGAAAATTTTAAAACTAAATAGATTGATCACTTGTATTGGCCTGGTGTTTGTACTATGGAATTCTGGGAAGTTACGCGATATAGTATATAAACTATATACGGCAATGCGAGGGAAGTAAATCATCCACTTTTACTCGGGTCAAGAAGTAAGTCATCCATTTTATTCGGATCAGGAAGTTTGTCTTGTTTGAGAAAGTTTAAACTGAATTTGTGAGTAGAGCTAGATTGACTAAAGCGGTGAAATTTTTATTCCGTCAATCTTTACAATTCAGTCGGATTACGGATTATATCGAAAGTCAATAGGAATTGGACTGTGAACTTTTGTTTGAAATTACCCATTCAAACTTCGAAAATTTCTCCGTGGGACTGAATTCAACGCCTAGATTGGAACTTTGGATTTCGGATTTAGACACTTCTCCTGGATCATATTATTAAGCACAGGCCAGTACTTTTTTGTATTGTAAGTTGTTTTGATGGTTGAAACTGGATATCTGTTATTGCCATTAGATAATATATTTTGTGTCTATCACATAAGTAGATCATTATAATAAATTAAACAAGCTGCTATCTGTGTCTTTCTGTTGCGTTCAGTCCGCAATAAAAAACGTAACACCATGCCAAAGCAAATGTTTGCACTTATTCACAATGATGGCTGTGCAACTCACTACTGTGACATCTTGTTGGGCATTTCCTACCCTGTTCAGGACTTCTTTTTGGTTTTAAACTTTTGACCAGCTAGTATTTAGGATAATTTCATAGTGTTCACATTTTTCCATATTAAATGCTAAAAAAATTTTTTTTTCCTTTTCCTTATTTTCATCTTTCAATGCTCTACTCAAATAAGTGGTTAAGTTTAACAACGCAATATGCATATTTTTATTGATGTTCATTGGCCTTAAGATTTTGGCTAGCAGTGTACACAAAACTAATGCTGCTGTAATGGAGAGAGATAGCATAATCTTGTACATTAACTATGAAATCTCCATTAATCCTTTGAAGAAAAACAGTGTCAGATTGCTTTTACTCATAAAAGTAATTTACTATTTCCTTTCAAATTGTGAAATAAATTGTATTAATTTATGTGCAAATTTTAGTAATAAATCTAGAGATAAACATTCTGGGAAGCTTTTGGTGCAGTAGATTCTAACTGTAAACTCTGAGATAGTAGTGTCTGATAATACAAATCTCCTTTAGAACATCATCTATACTTATTTGATGTTTAAATTTTACATTTAAAATACACTTTTCTTACTGGAAATCCATATAAAACATCAATAAAATGAAAGATATGATTACAATTATCTGTCTCTTGGCTGTGTTAAATCACAAAGCCTTCTAGCAAACATCAATTAAATTGTCTTGAATAATTCTTTAACAGATACCAAATTTGAGTTGCAAAAAGCATATGTTTCTATCAACATGAAACACAAAAACAAAAAAAAACTGTAGTTAATATAAAGCTTTAAGAAGTGTAATATTTATTTTAACAAATACAGTTTATTAATTTTACTCATCCAGGCTTACCTGCCTTCCACTAGTTGAATGAATGAAACTAGTGACTTCATACACAGTGTCTAAAAGCTTTTTAATTGCACTGGCAATTTCTCTAAAAAACAAGGGAAAAACACAGTACTTATCAGTTTTGTTGTATGTTGGTCTGAACATAATTTCAGGCAAACATCTTTAAAATTAAAATATTAGGTTGTCTAGTAATAAATTTCAGAATTCTCACAATGACATTCAGAAGCTGAACATTGAGTAACTTATTGTTTACTGGTTTGTTTAATCCAATGTTTGTTGCTTACCAGGTTTCTTAATTGTTTGCTGTTTCAAACTTGGATAAAAAGCTACTGAAACGACATGGAACATCGACCAAGTATTCGGCCATGGATTTGTTACTGAACATATAGTTATGGTGATGAAAGTCTCGAAGATCACAAAGGTCATGGAAGGAAGCCATCCTTAAATGAAAACACATTATGGGAAGCAGTTGAGACAGACCCTCGCACAACAGTATGCAAGCTTGCAGAAAAGCTAGGCACAAGCAAATCAAGCTTTGCCAATAATTTGAGTGCAAATGGAAAGAAAAAAAAGTTGGAAAAGTGGGTTTTGCATGAGCTGACTGGAGGTCAAGAAAATTGGCATTATGAGACCTGTCAAGGATGATGCTCCAAAAATTGAATGAATAGGGAATCGAGGTTCTGCCTCATCCATCTTATTCCCCAGACCTTTACCCTAAGATTTTCATTTTTTCAAGCACTTTGACAACTTTTTGAACAATAAACACTTTCAAAACCAGGCAGCTGTAGAAAAAGCTTTCAGGGAATAACTAATTGTAGAAACTCTGATTTTTAAAGCAGGGGCATAAACAACATTGTTAAACGTTGGCAAAAGTGTGTTGAAGCAAATGGTGCTTACTTTGATTAAAGTATGTTTTACAACACTGGTTTAAACTTTCCAAAACTTCACAGTTCAAAAACAACATTTATTTCTGGACAACCTAATACAATAACAATTTCTTACATGTCTCCTTAGTTTCAGTTAAATTTTGCAAATACTATAAAATTGTTTTTTGATACACTCAAAATTTTCATGTTCCTATACAAATGAACACAGAAGAACATTGTTACCAATGAAACTATAAAAACAGAATACTGAAAGATAATTATTATTTGTGGATTTACTTATCACTTAACATGTCTTCAAATACATATTTTTCTTAAGATTTAAAATACTTTAAAACATGGCTACACTCAGCTTTCCATACAGTACCACACAAACTAACTGTTAAACCTGATTTACCAGAAACCTTAAATGCTTCTGCTGAAGATTTTAAGAAGACAAGAATAATAAATTATTTTCTTTATACTGATGAATAAATAGCAGAAATATACAAGAAAAAATTTAAAAAAGAAAGTATTATATTAAAAACCATAAGTTTACTGCTGACAATTAATTTTAAAATCAACACAGGTAATTATTAATAAAAAAAAATAAGGGAGAAAAAGAAACATACAACACAAAGACCCTTGATTATGGAAGTACCCTAACTCACTTGATAGTTTCAAGGAATGTTTTCCGATCATTTATTTCATCTGGAATGCGACTCAGTATTTTTTTCAAGGAATATGCCTTTTTATTCAGTTCCTGGAAGGCATCTTCTGGTCGTGCTGACTTGTATTCTATCAAAACAATCAAGTAAAATATGATAACTTCTATTACACAACAGCAAATAAATTTTTAACAAACTTTAATTAATGAAAAACATGTTCTTCAATGTAATAACAAATTAGAACATTATTATAAAAAAATAATTTTCTGTATAAATTGGCAATTGGATACTTCTAAAAATAACTAAAAGATATAGTTTGTAAATCCACAAATAAATTTTACTTTGGATGTATTGATAACATTCATATTTTTTTCTAATAAATAAAAGTCAAAGTGCACTGATAAACTTCACTGTACAGCTTTCAATCACATGAAGTAAACTGAAGTATAAATGTGCACAGAAAGCTTGAGTTACTTGTGACTAATAACACTGTGTAATGTAATGTATTTCAATAAGAAAAAAGTGTTAAATAATACACTTCAAGAGACAGTAGATTACAGGTGAGAATTGGTGTTAAGGAAAAGGGTTTACAGGTGATTGTTGTTAAGTATATAAACCACATGACTAATGCAATATTCAAATTCTAGGATCAATTTATAAAGTTTTGAATTCAAGAGTAAGTCTAAGACTGGAAAGGACTATTCTAACAGTCATACATACTTGTAATCTTCTCACTAAAAGAATGTGATTGGCATGGTGTAAAGTAAGTAATGAAGCTACCAGAACAATAGCTATTTTATAAAACTTAGCTAAGGAAAAAAGTATTCAGATTTTTAAATTGTTAGGATAATCTCTCTGTGAGAGATCTGTTCAAGTAATGAAATGATGATAATGAAAATCAGAACTTGAATATTAAGAACTGGGGAGTAATAAACAAAAAGTTTGAAAGCCAATATTAAAGTTGTGTTTCATCAAAATTACCTGTTTACTAGTTATAACCTGCAGAATAGATAAATAGTGATTTGTATTCTGTTGTTTTTTAACTTTTACTGATGAAGAAAGATGTTTCAATCTACATTTAGTTAGGATACATTGTTCTGATTAGTTGTTTTAACTGTGTAAGTGATAATCATAACACACTGAATGGCTTTTTGTAACATGATCACTTTTATTGGATAATCAATATGGTTTTACTGAGTGAAAATCTTACCATACAAATCTTTTGACATTACGTGAAAAGGTTACTGTTTAAGTCGATGAAGGTAAGGATGCAAGTTTGGTGTATCTGGATTTTCAGGAAGCACTTGACAAGATGCCACATAAAAGGACTGCAAAAAATTGACTCTATAGGTGTGGGAGATAAGTTAGCAAACTGGATAGAAGAGTGGCTAGATGGAAGAAAGTGGAGGATTGCTACAATCAATCTGTATTAATGTCACAAGTGGGGTACCTCGGGACTCAGTCTTATGACCTTTTTTTGTTATTTACATTAGTGATATAGATGAAGGAATAGTCAATAAATAACTTACAGTTGCAGATGATATTGGATGTTACTAGCTGTAAAGAGGTTGCTGTTGATTTATAAAAGGAGATTATTTGGTGAGTTAGTCAAATAAATGGCAGATGGGTTTTAATTATAATAAATAAAGATAATGCATGTGGGTTACAATTTGAAATATAATTTGGATGGGATAACCTTAACAATGGTATGAAAAAAAAAGTGTCTTGGTGTATCAGTCAATCAGTCCTACAGCCATCAAAGCAGTGTGCTGTTCCTAGTGGTAGGACAAATAGAATTTTAGGTTTTATCTACAGAAATATTCAATATAAGTCTAAAGAGTCATAATTTCATTGTACAGGTTACTACTTAAGTCACATTTAAAATACTGTGTTCAGCATTGGACTCTTTACTTCAGGAAATGCATTGAATTATTGGACAGGGTTCAGAGAAAGGTTATTAAAATGGTGCCAGGGATAGAGGGGTTTTCATACAAGAAGAGGCTCAAATTGTTTTCTCTTGTAGAGATATGATTGTTTAAGATTGTGAAGGGAATTGATGGTGTTGATACATTATCTCTTTGCATATTTAACAGTAAGAATAGTAGGACTATGAGAAACACGTTAAATTTAAATAGGGTAGGAGTTATCTTTAGCTAATACAGTTTTCTTTATGTTACAAAGTGGTTGGCCTTTGATGTTGTAGAGACAGTAAAGTTAAAGTTAAATTTGATAGTTAAATGAATAATATAGGCTAAGCTTTTAAGTTTGTTTCTTTTTATTAAGTTAATTTAGTTTAAGAGTGTTGAACAGCCAAGATGTACCAATAAGTCCCATGTTGTCTCAAAACATTATGTCATGTTAAATTCTTTCAATTTTCTACAGATAGACACAAACTATAAGTAAAACATATAAAAGCTGAATCAAGCAAACTCAACATAATAATTGATAATTTTCAAATTAAAAGAAAATGTTGTTGATAAACATGAATTATTTTAATGGTTTGTTTGTTTGTTTGAAAGTACAATGGACTACCTCTGCTCTGTTCACAGTAGATATTTACATCCAATGTTTAGCATTATAAGCCCATCGACTTACTACTGGGAGCCTATTCTAACAGTATTTGAAATAATTGATTAGTTTTGACTTACAAACTAGCACAACAGATATATTCTGTGCCTACTGCAATGATCAAAACCTAAGCTCCAGTCAGTGATGTCGAGAAACCCACTTGTTGAGAATTTTATATGCAAAAACAGCTCGTTTGGGTTGAGAAAATATTTCAAATAGAAGAGCGAACAACGTTTCGACCTTCTTCGGTCATCGTCAGGTTCACAAAGAAAGAGGTAACTGACCGGAAGCTGACCACATCTTTGGAAGGGGTTGTGTAACTGAGTGTCATAATGTAGAGGGCGGGATTAGATGTTTGAATATATAATTTTATCTATAATATTAATATACCTGACGATGACCGAAGAAGGTCGAAACGTTGTTCTCTCTTCTATTTGAAATATTTTCTCAACTCAAACGAGCCGTTTTTGGATATAAAATTCTCAACAAGTGGGTTTCTTGACATCACTGATTGTTATTTCATCACGGCGATTGTTCAAGAAGTGTAAATTTTTGTGTTTTTCTCAGTGTATTTGTACTTACCTGTTACCATTATGTCTGAACAAGCATACAGTACACCACTATTAACAGTACACGCTCACACGATCGTTAAGAAACTAAGAAATTTAAACCAACGAATCATTAATAGAAGAAATGACATCAATTTTATTCAACAATGTAGAAAGGAACAACTAACCCCTAATTTTGTAAAGGTAAAACTTTCAAAAAATTTTAATAAATACACAAACATTATCCAAAATTTACAGAAAAAACTACTTAAAGCCATGTTGAACACAAAATACAAAGAACTACGTGACTTACAAAAACAAAAAATGAACCTAGACCATCAACTAGCAAGCTGCATTAAACCAGAGATTTACGGACTTATACAACGAAACATAAACCAAATCAATACTAAGAATGACAGAGACAAAAAAGATCTGCCACAACAAAAAACTAGAAAAACTAAGATGTAAACAACAGAAAAGACATCAAAACGACAAACCGTTGACTAACCTCATAATTAACAGATCCGACCGACAATTAAACACAGACGAGATACATCTACTTAACAAAGGACTCAACTTTGCAATAGCACCTAGGTACATTCCAACCATAGAAATCAAAACATGTTTAGAAGACCTAGCCAGGAGACTTGTGATACTTTCTACAGAAAACAAAAACAAAGAAAAAACCAAAAAACAACCAACAGAAAGAAGACAACTTGGATAATTTTATTGACATCCAACAGCCAAACTTTCCAGGTAAAATTACAAATTTATATTTTCCAGAAACACCTAAAAACAACATCTTAAACGATTTTTTCAAAGAATTTTCTTACAAAACCATCAACATAATTTCACAAAACAGAAAACTAAAAAACAACCTTACAAAAAGAGACATTAATTCCATTAAAAACCTAAAACAAGATAGAAACACAAAAATTCTAAAAGCAGATAAAGGTAACGCTATAGTAATAATGAACACGAATGAATACATACAAAAAATGAATAACATCCTATCAGACACAAACAAATTTAAACCAATACACACAACTCCGACAAAGACACACGAGAGCAACTGAACAAATTACTACCACAAAAAAAAAAGCCAACACAATTTCACAAACACTTTATTCCTACCTACTTAAAACCGACTCACGCACACCGCAAATATACGGCATCCCCAAACCTCATAAACCAGATTGTCCATTACGACCAATAATGTCAACATATGAATCGTTTAATTACAATCTTGGTAAATACATTGCATGGGCATTCTCCAAAAATGTAACATCAGCCAGCTCATTCATCAAAGACTCTTTTAATTTCAAGTCTAATCTAAATCAGCTTAATCATAAAGCCTTAATGGCCAGTTTAGATGTTATATCCCTCTTTACAGAAGTTCCAACAACAGAAGCCTGCAAGATAGCCTTAGAACTCTATATCTGAGACCCTAACCCAATTATAGACATTCCCAGCAACCAGTTAGCAACCCTCATAGAACTTACCACAATAAAGACAAACTTCATGTTCAACAACCAAAACTATATACAAACAAATGGCCTAAGCATGGGCAACCCAGTATCACCAGTTCTAGCCAATATTTTTATGACACAAATTGAAACACAAGCAATTAATACAGCATTACATCCATCACTATACTGGTACAGATATGTAAATGATACGGTTGCGGGATTCAAATCTACAGAACACATACTTAATTTTTTCACTCACATTAACTCTATACATCCCAACATTAACTTCACATGTGAACAGGAAGAAAGCAATCAAATATCATTTCTTAACCTCAAAATTATAAGAACCGACACACAATTCAAAACAGAAATCCACCGAAAAATCACCCACACTGGACTATACATTCCTTGGGACTCAGCACATGAAACAAAACAAAAACTCAACATACTAAGAAACCAGATAAACACAGCCATAAAACTATGCTCACCAGATAAAATTAACTATGAATTAGACAAAATAAAACAATACTTCATCAACATCAATAAGCTTCCTCCACAAACCATAGAAAACATTATATGCAGACACCTAGACAGAAAGCAAAATCAACCAACAAAAGTAAATATATCTCACGAATCAAAAAATCACGAAACCATATACTGATGTATACCATATATTCCTGACATCAGCAAACAAATAACCAACATTTGGCAAAAACTAGTAACAAAATATAACATTCCAGTTAATACTAAATTTATTCAAAAACTAGGCTCAAAACTGAGGTATATACTATGTAAGAACTACACTGACAAACACCACACCAACATTATTTATAAAATACAATGTGATAACTGCCACGACTTCTATATTGGAGAAACAAGTAGAAAAATGGAAACCAGATTCAAAGAACATAAAAAGTCACCTTCACACGTTTTCGAACACTGCAAGTCAAATGGACACAACATAACCATAGAAAACACTAAAATACTAAATAAAGAAACAAACATAAACAAACACAAAATTAAAGAAGCCTTACTTATACAACAACTTAAACCAAAAATAAACCAATATAAAGGAACGCCATTATACCTATATTAATATTATAGATAAAATTATATATTCAAACATCTAATCCCGCCCTCTATTACGACACTCAGTTACACAGCCCCTTCCAAACATGTGGTCAGCTTCCGGTCAGTTACCTCTTTCTTTGTGAGCCTGGCGATGACCGAAGAAGGTCGAAACGTTGTTCGCTCTTCTATTTGAAATATTTTCTCAACCAAAACAAGCCGTTTTTGCATATAAAATTCTAAACTCCAGTGTTATTAGCCCTGTAGTGCACAGGTGAGTCACTGTAGAACAATTTGAAATAAGCTTCTATGTATTTAACTTGTTTCTTTAATTTCTATCAGTTTATTGTTTAGTAATTTGTTAAAAATTTCAATTAGATTTTGGGATCTCTTGCAAAACATTTTTAAAGATGCTCTAGATATTCCTGACAGAAACATTTCTTAGTACTTCGACAGGAAATAGTGTTGTAGGGAGTAGTCTTTGTAAGACTAACAGCCATGACACATAACAGCAAAATAATTTTTATAAAGTGTAAAAAAAAACAGTTTTAATTCTTTTCTATAGACAACTGAATGATAAAGTGCATAGCATTCTGAAAAACCTCTGATAATCATGCAAGATATCTTAATGACTGCAAAGTTAACTATATTTCACAAAATGTGATATCCATCAAACACCTATGGTAGAAGGATACTTTCATTTGAATGGACTGATAATAATGATAAACCTATTGGCTCATCTAACAAGAGACAACTTTTAGTTTAATGAAGTTTAAAATTATCCATATTCATGCACGTTACTCTTTTAATTATGCCCTCCAGTGGCACAGTGGTATGTCTGTAGACGCACACTGCTAAAAACAGGATTTCAATACCTGTGGTGGACACAGCAAGAATTGCCCATTGTATAACTTTGTTCTTAATTACAAAAGAACAATCTTTTAATTATATAAATTTATCTTTGTGACTTAACAAATATCCAACAACAAGTGTGTGAATATATATAAAAGAGCTAGTACCTTCTGTTTCTGGGATATTTCCTTGTAATTTTAGTAAACTCTCTGTCATGTTAACAGAAAGATCAGCACGTTTGAGAAGTCCCATTACTAAGTCATAAGCAAATCCAGGGTTAAGATGCTCCACCTATAATATCATGCACATGGTAAATGTCACACTTTTAAATTATTTTCAAAATAACAAGAGTGTCAGATCATAAATATTTCAGTTTATTTCTATTGGTTTTTCTTTTCCTATGATATTTTGAAATGATAAGAATTTTACAAATTTTAGAAATAATTACTTCGGATATTGAAGAAATATGAGAAAAGTTATTTCAAACATCAAATATCAAACTAAAATTAAGCGATGATGCAGTTGATCTCAAACACAGTAAATCTGAGGTGCATAAAAATGTTTTTCTAGAATGTGGAAAAACACTAGTTTCTCTGGGAATTACCTAATATATTTTGGAAGAAAAAATATAATATTAAAAGTTTATACATGTTCTAATTTTCTTGCTTGCAACTGGTTGTTTTATGGATTTTTATTCTGATATTTTCATAAATGATTTGAACTTTATTGTATTAAAAGAGTTAAATTTCTGAATCAGTTTTGTGAGGTATCTAAAATCCAATGTAAACTTTTGGTTCTCTTGGTGGAAAGTTTAAGGAGAAAGATTTACACCGTGTGCTGTGTTTATACTTTTCATGTAAGGTCTTTCCTATTTGTAACAACTCTTGTATAGTTTGAAAGCCAGAAAAATTATGATTATTATGGGACCTTGCTGTTTTTTCTATGTTATTACTCCATGTTCTTTGGTGTATTATCTGATTAAATAAAAATTATTTAGTGCAGTACTACTACTATTATTAAAAACTTTGATTGAGTGTCACTGAAAGAAGTCAGCAACAAAAGGAGGCCCAGGTAAGTACTTTATTGTTTTTCATGTGTGTTCTCTATTTATTATTAAAAAAAGTAGCTAAAATTTAAAAATAGGGAACTCTTTAGGTTACTTAAGGTTATATTACATAAAATAAATAATAGTATGATAAAAACTTGGAATTTGTAAGCAGCTCACAGGCTAGATCTGATTATATTTTAAGAACTCATCTGACCCACAGACCGTAAGTAGCACATGCCTAGTTTAGGCCAATTAGAATTAAAGTCTCAAAATCACAGCAGCCAAAAGAATTACACACAGTTATTTGTGAACTTGTTTATGAATATAAACAGCAGGTGAATGTGTGGACAATGCCATAACAAGTAATTATGGTATTTGAATCCAAAATTATTTTATTTTTTTAGTAAAAACAGAAAAACAGTTCTGGGTTGAAATCAGCAGGCATAATGGTAGGCCTGATGAGGTTCTAATAAGCCCTCTTAAAACTTATTTTGTGGGTGGTTTTGAGCATCAGTGTGATGTCCATTAAGCTTGGATGACAGCTGCTATTGAGCCAAACAGATTTTTCTAAATTATATAAGAGCCAAATTGCATGTAGGTCCATAATTTTATAGACTGGGTCCCCAGTAAAATACAAGTTACATAATGTGGAAAGAGAGAAAACACAATTCATGAAAAACATCAGTGAGATATCTCTTCTGCTCTTGAAGTATGTAATAAATATTAAGAAACTATCTATTAACATACTGGGCAGAAAGTCTCTTCTTCAAACTGAAAAGTATGTAATTTGTGGTGAGTGTGAAACCGTCAAGATCTGTTTTCCATCAGAATGGTTGAAACTTCACTATTCTTAGTGAGCTACACATAAACTGGCTTAGGAACAATTTCTTAAAATAATACTTCTCTTAACCTGCTTAAAAATGACACCATAAAAAAGGGGGAAAATTTGGTAGTAAATTGAAAGAAACAAAAAATTAATAATACTAGATGTAGTAAATCCACTGAAATAACAACACACACACACACACTAATTCATTAGACACTTATGACAAAACTCTGCTGAAATAATTTGAGTACATTGGTGTATAGATTTTAACACTAACCTATGAAATTAGTTCATCTATTGATAAATGTTTTCATATGATTTATAATGTAAAACAATGTTTACAAACAGGCTAAAAAAAACCCAACAAAAATACAATAATTTATGTCACTATTTAAATTTTTCATCTCTAATGTAACATTAATCAGTCTCATAAGTTTAATACATTTAAGATTTATCAGCTTATATGTTATAAACTTAACAAAAATTGATATTAATTTAAATATTTAACTGAGGTTTGAAATTTCAACTGTCTGGTATTCTGTTAGGTTAGGTTCTACTTTATGTAGGGCTAAAATTCAAAGTGTTTATTTGTTAAACAAAATTTGGATAAAATAATTTGTATCACGTTTGTTTTTCAAAGTAGTCGTAACTTGAAATATAATTATGTTCTGAGGACTAAACCCATATTTAATTTGTTTAGAAGGAAGTTTCAATTTAATAAAATAATTTTGTTAAAGTATGTATGTTAAATTGTGTTTCTGAAGTTTTATATGCTCTCTCTTAAAACAATGTAAAATGTGGAATGATATGAAAACACCCCAAAAATATTCTGACACAGTCAAAATAAGAACATAATTAACAGTCAGAATACCTTAGAAAGTGAACTTTTCAGAGCCTCAGCTGCAGTGGTGTCCCTTCTTTCAAGCTGAAAAAGAAATACGAATTTGAAAGCCTTAAATACCACTATTCTTCTTACGATCATTATGTCAAGAAAACATGTAGGTTCAAGAAGTTTTAATGTAAAATAATAAAAACCTTATGACCCAGGAGTTTTCAAAAGGTAGTACTTTTTTCTTCTTCCAACAATGAAAAATCCACTTTTTGAAAGCACTCAGGTTGTAGGGCTTCTTACGATAAGCTACATTTCAACTGATCTTCTAGATAAATGTAAAATAATCAGTATAGCCAACAAAAGTAAATATGAATACAGATAAGAACTACATAAAAAATATACAGCTAGCTCTTATTTTTTAGTTGTTTTAAACCTTAAAATCTGTTCTGCACTGATCAGTGCTGTAGATACACTAGTTTTCTCCAAAACTGACTATCTTGTAATCTTTGCAAAAGATGGCACATGAGAAAGACAGGAAAACAATGACACATGTAACAACTCATCAAGAACTGCAGTTTTTTTAGTAACATTTTAACTAGCTGTTAATTTGCTGTTGCACTTGAGATAAATGAATACAATAGTGAAAACTGTGAAATATGAATTTATTGTAAAAGTTGAAATAATATCCGAGTACTATACCAGTGTTATGGGCCATAGCACAACATCATATTTTAATGGTTTAATATTATATATGCACAACAAGAAAGGATGATACTTAGGGTGGAAATGCTTCCATACATGTTAAGATCTCTGAAATTTTCCGTTAAGATAAGAAGAGTTGGAGAATCTGAGTTGTTTAAGATTGTTAAGGAAATTGATAGTTTTAATTTCTCATCCTTTTTCATACTAATAGCGAGAATAGAGAACTTATGGGCTTTGTGCATGTTTACTATTTAAAATTTAGTATGGTGAGTGGGGATGGCCAAGATGGACAAACAATTTTGTTTCATTAGTTATGGATTTCACACAAAGCTACTTGAGGGCTATCTGTGCTAGCTATCCCCAATTTAGCAGTGCAAGAATAGAAGGAAGGCAGCTAGTCATCGCCACCCATCAAAAACTCTTGGGCTACTCTTTTACCAATGAATAGTGGGATTGACAGTCACATTATAACGTTTCCATGGCTGAAAGGGCAAGCATGTTTGGTGTGACAGGGATTCGAACCTGCAACCATCAGATTACAAGTCAAACACCTTAACCCACCTGGCCATATTGTAAGGGAAAAAACAGAGAAGTGAATGTAGGAAGACTTTGTAAAGAAAGAAAAGAAATAGTTCTAACACTAGTAAAAAAAAACACTTATAAACACCACATAATAGAAACATGTCAAACCAGAAAAGTACCATAACAATATTGTTGAAAAGGATGAACAAGATTAAGGGGCACACACTACAGAGTAAATCAAAAAACGTTTCACAAATTAAAAAACTGCCAAACACAAAGGATCAGTTTCCATGTCACCTAATGAAATATTTATGGAGAAAAACATTCACACTGCATAAAAACATACTGAAATGCTTACCAAAGACTATAATAACTATAATAAAATGTAACAACCAAAAGCTATCACAAAAAACAATTTTTAACACTGTAGCATTTACCTAAAAAAAAAGTAAAAACGTTCAAATTACATCATAAACTACATTAAAATTTTTACTTATCCACTAACAGAAGTAAAAGTGCTCACAAGATGACCAACATACCAAATTATAGAGAAAATCTATCATATGGCAATGGCAGAAAAATAGTAAAACAAAAAAACCAAATTTGTAACAAAAAAGCATAAAATTAAGTAGGTATGAAAAACCTACAGGTGTATGATAAAAACTAAAGATAAAATACAACAAAATAATATATTAATATATAACTCACCAAAACTTTTATTACATTCTATGGAATTTTGCAACTTTTGAGCAATAAAGTGGGATGAGTAAGATAATCAGCAAACTAGTCACTAAAGAAACTAAGGGAATATGTTGTTTATCATTTTGTTCCATAAGTATCAAAGAAGGTTTAAGGTCCTTTATAAGGAATTAGAAATCTAACCCAAAAAATCACAAGTTTAAAATATACATGAAACAGATAATATTGTTGAGGAATTTTGCAACCTTTATTTTTGCTTTACTGATTGCTGTGTGATAATCTTCCTGTTCATGTAAACATATTGAGCCATTACGATATTTTGTTAGACAATTACTACAAGTGAAACTACTTAAAATCCTTCAATCTGTAAATAGCTATTGACAATGTTTGGTCAGTTTATGAAAATTGTTTTCTTTCATAACACTGTTAAAATTAGACCCTACAAAATTCATTTTATAATTCAAATTATGATATTCCATGTGCATTACCTTACAGGTTTATAGATAAAAGTCATGTCTTTTATTTCCCCAACTCAATACATTTCTAAATCAATATTATCTTCACAGATGGCAACATCCTGAACCTTTATAGCAAACTCAACTAATTTATTAACATCTTTTTAGAACTATCTTTGAATTTCTGGCTAGCAAATAAATTTCCAAATACAGCCCTATCTATAACATTTAATTTTGCTTGCATAATTTCTTAATCCAACTGTAAAAATTATAATAAATACTACACAATAATATATAGTTTATCAGTTACCCAGCTACATCCTACGACTAAGAGAGCATATAATTTCAATGCTAACATGAGTTGGAACTCATGGCAGATACAGATGGTGAAATCTGATAAAGATAATTTTTTCAGTGTTAAATTTAAAAATTTAAAGTGTTACTGTAAGGAACAAATGTGAAAACTCGTATATACATTATAAGTTATAATCTTAATCACATCAGTTGATTGATGGTGGATACACTGAGCATTATTTTTATGCTGGAAACTGTGTAGACTTATTCTGATGTTTATACTTAACACTAACAGTACTTATATTGTTAATTAATAATCAAGTGAATCAAAGAATATTTTCCTACTTTTTCAGTTTCACTCTAACCAAATATTTAATTTAAAAATTTGAGCAGTATCTTATTCTATTTTTAACCAGGCATACGAATAAATTGTAAATGCCTCACTATCAGCAGTAACCACTATTTTTGTTTTACAAGTTTTATTATTTGCCTTGGCAAGAACTTGTTTTGGATTTCATACCTTATCTAAAATTGGCCTCAGAAGTATAGGGTAAACGAGATAATTTATCGGTAACTCCTCACCCATAGTCATACTTCAAAGTCTAGAATCAAAGGACAATTAATTAATTGAATAAGCATTAAAAACAATGATATACTTAAATTTAGTTCAGCTGTTTTTTTTATAAAGGATATAGAGTTAAAGGTGAAAACGTTTAAGCATACTAAACAGGAACTACGAATTACAGGAAACAACTTCTACTATCTGGATACTGCCACCTAGTGAAAAACAGTTAAAGTGTTTGTTAATATATACATACATATATATATATATATATCGAGAGAGAGAGAAAGAAATATATTTTGTATGTGGGTGCAATCTGACTTAATACTTATTAAAATAAAAATATAGTACAATAAACATTTAGTTGAAAATCTATTTGGCAAACAGTAGAAAGAGTGATTAAAATATATAATGGTCTTAAAGTGATGTAATACTTGATATATTCAAACTAAACGACATCTTATGAAACACATGAGTTAAATGTTAAACGCTTAAGAATAGTCATACCTAATTTTGAAGCGATTGTATCTCTTACCACTGATATAAATAGCATTTCAACCAAATATTTTTATAATTTGATCTATCTATGCAAATTTTTCCCATCAGAAGCAAGACACAGAAGTATATCAACACAAAAAAAAATTTATTAAGTCTTATTTACACACTTTAATTATTGAAATGTAAAGAAGGGTATTTTGGACATAATTGATTTGAACTAAACCACAACATTTTGAAAGGAAAAATACTTGGACTAGAGTCGTCTGCTGTGGCTAGTAAACTCTTTTACTTGTTACTTTATTTCATTACTTAAATATAAAGATATATATTTGAGATTTTACCAATGTTGTGATCTGAGTACCATTTTTGATTATTATTTATATTTGAATCGGATATGTGAATTTACTGCCAATTTTATAAAGCGCCCTTAGTTGAAGTGCGGAACGTGCTCGGGCACCATCACATGTCGGCTTCAGAATCTTGGCGTTTGCAACTAGAAATGTCAACCTTTATATCTCGCTTGGTCTTGTTATGTGTTATTATAATATAGTTTTAAAAGCCTAGTCTTAAGTTTGAAATAAGGTACCCTTCAATGGCTTATACATACACTCTATTTATTGATAGGTTCTGATTGACCAAATTAACCACATTGATTAGAGCTAAAAGAAGTAACATATTAGTCTAACTAGGAACATGCATTGCCGTAACCATAACATACAAACTTATAATGATTACTATTCAATGATTCATCAGTTACGTATCCTCACTGTTATCAATGTTTTAGGCAAACTTTCAGCGAGGTATGACTTTAATATATGTAAATAACGTCTTACGAGGTTTGGGTTTTAAAAATGTAAACTGATACTATTTATTCCTTAAATTTAAACATAATAAAGATGTCATACCGAACCTAGTTTGTAGCACAATGCATAATGAACAAAATGAGTTTTACAAAAAAAACCAAAAACGAATAAGATGAGTTCTGTTCCGTATATCCAAACAGTAAAAAATAAAACAAAAAACGAACATTTGTTCAAAAAGATTGTTCCACAGGTCTCTGCTATCTTGATTTTTATCGGCGTTACATTTAATTTCCATTAAGGTGAAAATGATTATCAGGCTTTTTGTAGTCTTTAGATTTTCTCAGTATATAAAATAATTTATTCTTATTGAATTGAATCAACATGGGCATTACTTTAAATAGCAAAAATCGATGTAGTTGCAATGATTTTCAGCATGTAACCAATTCTTCCAATATTTTTCTCAAAGTGTTGTCTACATTAGTCACCTACTACTCTGCTTTTAAAGCATGGAAATCAGAATCATGGATTCAGAGCTGGGTGTCGAATACACACAACAATGCGAAGCGAAAACTAGTGATTTTCAATAAAGCATGTGGACATTAAAACCATTTTATTATGTATGTAAGAATAATAAATTCATTTGAAGTAAAACAATAGTTATTTTTAATGCGTTTTGAGTGACGAATTGAAGCAAATATATCATATTTACCGTGATGGCTGTAGCAGAAAGTTAGTTTAAAAACAATCGTCATTAGTGTGAAACAGGCAAAAAAATCATATTCTATGAACTGCAGTCAAAGTCAATGTGTTGATTATAATATCAACTCAGTCGATAAATAATCACCACTATTGTGAAGCGGGCTTGTAAGCGTCTTCAAAGCGTATATAAAAGTATTCGTAATGAATCTTTTACAATCTTGTTTAATTTGTTCACTCGTTTAAAGTTCCCCGCTGGTTCAGCGGTAAGTTTTTGTGGTTACAGCGCTAAAATCAGGGATTCGATTTCCCTCGTTGGACTCAGAAGATAGCCCAATGTGGCTTTGTTATAAAAAAACACACATTCATTCGTTTAATAAAAAGCTATTTCTTCAAATTTAACCAAAACTTGACATTCATTAAAAATGTTTTTGTAAAATAGATTTGAATTTTTCCATACTTTAGTTAAGATAATGTTTTTTATTATTTTATTAACAAAACGTACTCTTTCATTCAGAGTGATTTACCAGTCCATGGAATCATTATACGGCGTTAGAAATGTGAAGAAATATGTGTAATTATATTTTGAGAAATTTAGTATGAGAACGTAGTGTATCTTATTCTCCTACGTCATAATTTCAACAGCTTTTTCTGTTTATTTTAATTTTTGTTCGTAAATAACACTTCCATTTGAGGTGATGCAAAAAATTTACCTTGAAGTGTTATTTTTTGTTGTTTGACCAGTTAAGGAATTTTTCTGCTGTTTCCTGGTATGATTGTGTCCAAGCTTGAGCTTTTATATAGAAATTACCTTACGATTGTGTCATGTAACAAAGATATATTCTCATTCTAGTGCTAATTTTCTGATTGGGAAACTATAAAAAGTATCTGTATTGTGAATGCAGTTTGGAAACTTTCATGACAGATTTATTCCAACTTGGGAAGGGAGTGGTTCTTGTCCTAGTCAGAGGGAGTCAAGACTTTTTGGAGAAGTTTCACTGTTTTTCACATGTCGATCCTCTGTGTTGCAGTTCAACACCTATTGTTTGTTAAGTACCGGTTGTGCTAGATTCAATCTTGGGATTACCACAGATTACCATGTTCCGACAAATTTTGACCTGTTTTAATTTTTATGGAAGTAGTAGATGATTTGTTCAATTCCTCAGACCTATCTTTTCTTTCTACTGTTCCTTGTGTGACATTATCCAATACACATCATTGTGTTTTTACAATAACATTAGTGAAAATGAAATAAGGTGAAGCTGAGTTAACTTGGAGAAGCTCTTTGTTGAATAGCAAGTGCTCACTTGCACTATGTTAGGCATATCAGATATTTATGCTTTCCAAACCCAGAAGGATGGCTAATCCAGGACTTCCTAGTCCATCACATACTGCTAGACGAACTATTTAATTTCAAATAACTCAGCGGAGGCTGAAAGCACAGATGAAAAGCTACCGTAAAAATGTGATCTGACAAACCATAAATTTACTGAGATTATTTATGGATAATCTCTTCAGAAGCAACCTCAGATAAGCAGACATTGTTTGCCAACCATCTCTACCAATCTCTTAGTGGCACAGCCACAGTCATTGCAAGTACGTGATTCATTACCATGGACAACACGTGACGTATCTTAGACAAGCAAGGACCCCTTTTCACCAACCTTAAATATGTATTTGAGTGACTTTGGAGATTGCTTAGTTATGCGTCGTTGGAGCAAGCATGAGTTGAAGTTCAACATGTGAGAATTCCAATCATTAGAGAGGGACTAATGCTCTTACTGACGTCAGTTATAAGACCATTGGGATGAATTACGTAGAGATTAATCAACTCTCCAACTAGAAAGTCATTGTTGCATAGTTATATCAACGATTCAACCCAGTATGAACCCGAATAATCATTTATTGCCCTTTAGAACTTTGCTGTGTGTTGATAAGTTGTGATAAGTAAAGTGTATCCCCACCATTGCAACGGCTGACCAATAAAATATCTTGACTGATAGGCCTGTGCAACCTCACTTGGATATTAGAGGTATGTCTAACCAAAGCTATTTCAATGCCAACAAGGTACGAAGTGGTAACTATAACAAACGTCTTGGAGCAACACCGTACACCACATCTTCAGTGGATCATCCAGGCTACATTACCAAACACATGTTATGGAACCCCCAGTTATTAGCATCACATTTGTAGGTGCTGTGAAGAAACACGGTTCAGCCTGATCAGTTGACAGCTGTGCCAACTGTGCAGATGAGGAAAATGGAGAGTTGTCTTGAGCCATGGAATAATAGAATAAATATTTGCTGCAATTGCGAATAATTTAATCGTTTCTGGCATAGATATGCTTTCGACGTGCTTTCACAAAAACTCAGATTCTCTCCAGATAGACCAAGTAATCAACAACAGACTCAAGTGAAAATATTTATAGCAAATTATTCAAGCCCACTAATTTAAACTTGCGAAATTTAGATCAAATATGGTGGTCGCTGATCTGAGCTAAAATAGCGTCTACATCTTTCAGGTCTGTTGTTTAGTACAAAATCTACAGAGACGAGTATGGTTAGTTACGAACCTGTAAAATTACAAAGATGCATGATTAGGGTGTACTAAAACTCTACTTGATCTCACAGGTATCAATCATTATCAAGTAAACAAGCACTCTGGCCAATAACTACAAATATTTTCCTTGAAACTGATGATTGGTTTTTAATGAATGGGGAATCCTGATTCTTCATCACTATTGGCTTAGTTTTCCTATAGGTAATATCTGCTGGTATATTTTGTGTGTCAAGTAAACTGTAACTCTAAGATGAATTCGTGAAATACTAATGAGAATATACACAAGAAACATGGACGACTGTAAGAAGGGACAAAAATAGAAATTCGCTCACCTTACTTTGCACAAGAAATTTCAAGTAAACCTATCATCGTAGTGAAACTAAACATTCTTAGTAAATTTAATTAGAACTGTAAATGTGTGTCTCGTTTAAGCAGACGTAAAAGCTTATTCCTTACATACAGTGTTCTCTCGTGTATCGCGGCAGATGCGTTCCAAAACCCCCCGTGAAAGGAGATTTTCCGCGAAGTGTGATCGCCGATTTTTACGTATATATTTATGTGCATTTAGACTTTTACAACCCTCCCTGTACAACTATTTAACCCTCCCATTACAATACAGTTCATTATTGCTGAAATAATAAGAACAATTATTAAGATATTTCATTTCTGCACCAATCATAGCCCGTCTTGCACATCGCTACGCCATGAAGCTGATCTCGCGTAGCCTTCGCAGACGCACAATGCGTACATCTATAGCCTTTCCAGTTGGTTCTGTTTCCATTTTTACGCTGTTATAAACTCCAATATATGTTTATATCTCAAAATATACCTGTTTTTTTCTTTACACTATTAATTATATTTATTTTTAATATTTTAATGGTATTTAATGCTATATTTTAGATTTAATGTTTATTATTTTATATATATGTGGGGGTCGGCCGAGCCCACGAAGTGGCGAGGGAACACTGTAATATGTATTTTATCCCTCTCTGAAAATGTTTCTGTAGAATTCTTTGACACGAACCGTATACTGCACGAGCTTTTATAAAGGACGTTGTCACATTTGTCTAATATAGAAGTGTTTTAGATCAATTAAAGTCAACTATTAAAGTTTAGGACGGATTTAACAATTCTAACTAGTTGGAAATGTATTTTATGTGTTGTGTTTGTTATTTATAAACAAGTTAATTTTTATAAAAGATTAAGTTAGATGAGTTTTTTTTATTTATTCTTCTAGAACACTAAAATAAATTATATAGATGCACTAAGTAGCAGTGCCAACTAATAGTTTTTAAATTGGTTTTCTCTCATTAAAAGTATGCTTTTATGATCAAATACCTCAGGTAAAAACATTAACTATATTAATATATCAAGTTTCTCATCGTGAAGTAAAGTGAATGAGCGTCAAAAACACCATTACCACTACATAAGGTTAAATATTTTGTATTTAAACAATTTTTATTTATTAAGCAGTGGCATCTCGCCGCATACGCGAAGCATGACATCATACACGACTTGATTACTTCAGACGAATCCCTGATCATTCGACAATTACTACTGGTTGGAGAAATATACAGAAATCCTTTCTCAAAGAAATATTCACACAAAAAGATTTTAACCGACAAAGAGTTGAAGTACATAAATTTTACAGAACAGTTCTTAAATGTTCGAAAAAAAAAAGTGTAAAACTCGCAAAGCGAACCTTTCAGGCCATCAATAATCTATAAAACCACACTTAAAGTCAATCCAGAGAAACAGTCTTTTTTGTACAGTGTTTGTTTGTTTTTAATTTCGTGCAAAGCTACTCGAGGATTATCTGCGCCAGCTGTCCCTAATTTAGCAGTGTAAGACTAGAGAGAAGGCAGCTACTCATCATCACCCACCGCCAACTCTTGGGATACTCTTTTAACAACAAAGAGTTGGATTTACCGTAACCTTATAACGCTCTCACGGCTGTAAGGGTGAGCATGTTTGGCGCGACAGGGATTCAAACTCCCGACCCTCGGATTACGAGTCGAACGCCTTAACACGCTTGGCCATGCCGAGCCTTTTGTGAAGTGAAGAATGTTGTTACGAAAGAGGACTTCCTGGTTCAAAAATCTCCACTGCGCTGAAGCTGCCCACGTTTCCTAGTTCTGTCAACAGCATAATAAACGATGTATGAAACTCGACTTACAAGCTAAATGTGCATAGGCTTCAAACAAAACTTCGAAGCCATATCTGTTCTTATGAAGAATATGACCAAATAAATTGGAGTCATAGTAAAACTTTTCAATCACATATTTATTACAAGTTTCTCGATGCAAGGTCAATAAAATTTTATATTTTCAGTTAGCTTCAATGTGGTCTTGGAAGTCAAAGTAGATGGCGTGTGAAAATTTTATGAATTTCACAAGAATGGCTCAAGAGATGGTGATGTGTAGTGAAATTAAAGTTGGCTAGTGAGCATATTTCTGCGAAGTTTAACAAATGAGTAGTTTTTCAAATTACTTTACCAGATTTTAACTGATTTGAATACGAATTTAAATTTACGTAACTTTTACCTTCAAATTACTTGTGGCTGTGTGAATGTTTTTTCTTTCTGCTGAGAATAAAAGTATTGTGGTCATATCATGGATGACGAGAAACTCACTTGAAATAAAAATGTATCTCAGAACGGCTGGTACGGGTATTAACACTTTTACTAATAAAGAAGAAAACAACGTTTCGACCTTCCCAGGTCATATGGGCCTGGTAGTGGCAGGTAGTTAAGGCACTTAACTCGAAATCTGAGGGTAGTAGGTTCGAATCTACGTCGCACCAAACATGCTCACTCTTTCAACCGTAGTTATTTTGTCCAGTTTTTTATTGTTCCTTGCTGGTACAGTGTTAAGTCTATGAAGTTATAAGGCTCTAATCAGGGGTTCGATTCCCCTCGTTGAACTCATAGATAGCACGATGTGGTTTTGCTATAAAAAAACACACACATAATATCTTTTAATTCAGTCAGTTAGGCTTATGTGTAAAACAATACGAGTGATTACCTCGTATGGACAATGAAAGTGAAATGAATTACGTCCTATATTTTACAATCTATAATGATAATACAGGAATGATTATTAATTATTATTGATAAATTTTAATTTATTAAAACTATTTCATATAATAATTGTTTTTAGTCAATATCAGTCTTAGCATTAAATAGAGGGTAGATAAACTAGACAGAATCAGCATTGTATGTATGCAAAAACGGCTCGTTTGGGTTTAGAAAATATTTTACATAGAAGAGCGAACAACTTAAACCCAAAATAAACCAATGTAAAGGAACGCCTTTATACCTATATTAATATAATAACATCTAACACCGCCCTCTACATTCCGACACTCTGTTACACAACCCCTTCCAAACATGTGGTCAACTTCCGGTCAGTTGCCTCTTTCTTTGTGAACCTAACGATGACCGAAGAAGGTCGAAACGTCGTTCGCTCTTCTATGTAAAATATTTTCTCAACCCAAACGAGCCGTTTTTGCAAATAAAATTCTCAACAAGTGGGTTTCTCGACATCACGGATTCCTAATGTGTTGGATGTCTTTGCTACAAGCGCCATCTAGTACAAGTTTTAATAACTACAACAAGGACTGGTAATTAATTTTGATTTTTGCGTCTTTTGTACTGTTTTTGATTTATATCAATTTTAATACAGTGCTGATAAAAAAAACAACTTTCTACGGTTAATGAATCTGACAGTTTTAGGACTATCTATCTGTCTATACAAAATATACACTGTATATAGGTCAATGTTTTAGGAACGCTTCGAACTGCTTTCGTAACTTTAGAAATGTTTTCCAAAATTTGCTTTACCTAACGTATCAACCCTGATGTCTCATATTGTTTGTGCAGTCCATATCATTCTGAGCGTTGAACGTATTGAGATATTGTTTAGGGAGGAAAGCTGGAAATCTTAATATATGCATTCTTACACTTCTGTAACAAAACGCTAAGCAGCATCATTAACGATACAAAACAGGGATGATGCTGCACATTGTACATCATCAAATACATCAAATGTCAAATGTTGAAGAACTGACTGAGAAACAAGGCTAGTCGACAGACAAAGATAGTTTTGTTTGGCAGGATAACTTTCAACTATATTTTAAATCATTTTATAATATCAGAACTCGAAGAAGTAAGTTTATAATTATGTTTATCGTTTAATTTTAATTCAATTACTTTACGTTTATTGTCATACGTAAAAACGAGCGGGTTCGAATCCCGGTCACAAATTAATAAAGTGAAATAAATGAGCTTATAAATCCAATGAAAGAACAAGAAATGCGCTTGAATAGGAAATTATTTTTATTTATACAGGATTATTCGAGATAGGGGCAATAAATCATCAGAGTTTTGCGACGTATGGACACTAAATGGTCAGATCAGTGACCTTACTCATCTCTAAACCAGAACTAATTGCAAAAGGAAAGGTAATCAACGCCCGTTGTCTACACGGCTACTTGCAACCGAATAACGTAATTGATTGATGTTACTATTATACTGCCCTCTAGCTGAAAATAATGTAAGAATGGTCCATTGAAGTTGAGTGATAGATACGTGGGCGACTAATATTTCTCGTCTAATTTTTCTTAAGAAGATGGATAAAGCTTGACCCGAGTCTCAATCCAAGGGTCCATGTTTCACAATGTATCAAATTACGCTCCAAACTTAGTCCAGATTAATAATGTATTTAATACCACTATTCTATAAGAGTGGTTCAAGTGGTGTGGCGGTGGATGTTTTTCATTAACTGCCTTGCTTCTGGTATATCATCCTTAAATCATGGACCACAGTATGTAATTAAAAACAACCAACCGATATGATTGGAAAGTTGGGAACTTCTTTAGCTTATGAGTTTTCACTGTTTTCACCCAAAAGAGTAACCTAACCTGATTAGAGTAGGATGTTTGAGTCAGGGACTGTTCTTCCATAGCTCTGGCCTTCGGTTTAAGTTGTTCCATATTGACTTTAGGTGTGGTTTTAAAATCCGTTGTTGTCCTAAACAATTTTTTGTGCGGATTTTTACATTCTGTATAGAACATAGAAGGCATCCTTCTTCGAAATGTTGTGTCTTTTAGCTCTACATTGTTGAAGTCTTACTATACGAATATCCTTTCTTGTTAACGTTGTCATGTGTTCCACCAGCAATAAGCCTACTCATAACCAAAATACACTATCAATTTTCAGGAATCGTCGTGAATCAAATTCAAACATATAAGGGCTGAACTTGTCGTCCTTGTAGCATATACACACACGTATGTATATATACAAGTGTGATGGTGCTATAGTAACACCATTTGGGAGACTCACCAAGTCGTTCCAGTACATGTGCCCGCGTCGAGTAATTTTCTTTCTGACGTCCATGTTTCTTGAGAATAGTCCTGCAGCATAGTTTTCATTGCAAAAGATTCCGTCGTGAGGCTGCCATATTCAGAGCACAATGTTTTTCTCATTTAGCTTTCCACAGTCCATTTAGTGTACTAAGATGATGGTTTCCGAGTGTCTTTTTTAAAGGTTCAACTACAGAGAAATCCATAGGTATTGCGCCTGATGTCTTGACATTTATGTCTTCATATTGAATAGCACTGATATCAGTTTTATTTTATGGCCGATTGAGGTATACTGCAGTTCAACGACAGCTGCCTTCCCTCTTGTCTTACACTGTTAAATTAGGGACGGCTAGCGCAGACAGCCCTCGTGTAGCTTTGCGCGAAAATTCCAAAACAAACAATTAAAGTAAGTAAATGTTTGTCCGTATTTTATATAAATATATTTCAAGCGCATTTAAGGCCCGTCATGGTTAAATGGTTGAGGTATTCAACTTGTAATCTAAGTGTTACGGGTTCGAATCCCTGTCACACCAAACATGTTTATCCTTTCAGCTGTTAGGGCGTTAGAATGTGACGGTCAGTTCCATTATTCATTGATTAAAGAAGTAGCCCAAGAATTAGCGGTGGGTGGTGATGACTAGTTGTCATTCTTTTAGTCTTACACTGTTAAATTAAGAACGACTAGCGCAGATAGCCCTCGTGTAGTTTTGCGCGAAATTCGAAAATAAATAAATAATCAAGCACTTTTAATGTAAATGTATTGCAACACCTTTTCCAAAGAGTCTTTGGCTTCAAGACGTTACAAGCCGAAAGGTATTTTATATATTTTTAGTGAAAAATGAAGTGATATTCCTAAACTTTATTATTAGTACTTGACGAATTTTGAAGACGTTCCCATACAAACCAAATTGTTTCTAAATTACAGTTTCTTTAAATTTACTCACAATGTCTCCTACTAAAATACAAGTATACAACAGCAAGCCCGTCGTTAACTGCCAGGTTTCTAAATGGTCTGAATTTAGCTCGTCCAACGCCACCTGTGGGCAATCGTGGAAAGAACGGCTCAGAAGAATTGAAGTACGTTCACAAAATGAAGGGAAAAGAAGCCCCCAAAACTTGTTCAGCGTCGAAAGTGCAGAAACATTCCGTAAGTACACTAGAAATATAAAAAACTCTACACTCTGTAAACATTCTATATGTGATGCTGTTTATGATGTTTGTGCTTTTTATGTGTACAGCGCGTTTGCATTTTTTTTTTAAAAACGTGGATCAACGCAAATACATGAGCATGTTTTGTGACCGTTGTGAAACTTAGGCGCGAAATAGTGTTTCTTTGTGTATTAATTTTACACTTATTAAAAATAGTTTATATTGTAATTTTCTTTATGAGTTACGAGTTAGTAATTCGTTTCATTGGATCAAAACGAACCTGCAATTCGTGGAATAATTACAAAATTATCCTCCACTTCGCATAAGAAAGCAATTGAATCCGTTCATTTGTTCCCTTTATGGGAAATTATTGAGTTTGTCAGGCCTTTCGGGACATCTTTTGGATCGCCTCTTGTCACTGCCTGTTATATACTCAGTATACATTAAACTGCAAATTTTAATTTCTTTTGTACAATGATTTATAATGCACATTCATTTTGTGGTTATTGTTATTTTATAAAACTAGGATAAATGTGTTTTTATGGTAAAAATATCGTTAACTGAATAGAATATTCAAATAGAGTTTAAAGAAGGTGTATATTCAAAGTAGGTGTGACATAGCATGTTCGAATCACCGTCACTAAACATGCTCGCTCTATTAGTTTCAGGGACATTATAACGTGACGAGTATCCAACTAAAGAGTAGCTCAAGAGTTGACGGTGGGCAGTGTTGACTAGCTGACTTACTTTTGGCCTATTACTAATAAATTAGGAACGGCTAACGCAGATAGCCCTCTCGTTTCGTCGCACGAAATTCAAAACAAATCAAACCGATTATTTGAGGTTTGATTTTCCCCAAAAATGTCCTCCGAAATTATTTGAACACGTAACAGTAATCTTTAACTTATCCCTAAATTCAGGATATATTCAAGTTTCTTGAAAGCATGAAACTATATTAATGTTCCGTAAAGCAGGAAAGCCAGCTAATAAACCAAATATTTACCTTCCAACCAGCCTGACTAACTGCATAAACTAAATTCTTGAACGGATAATTAGTAACAGACTATCTACGTTCCTGGAGATGACATCAAAATTACCTGGATCCAGAACATTCCAGTAAACAACCGATCACTTAGTTAGACCCACTTACTTCATAGTTGATAGCTTTAATAAAAAAGAATGCAGTGTCGCATGCTTTCTCGACTCGATAAACCTTTCGACACTCTATGGAACAACGTTCTCCAGTTCTGAATGACAGAAATGGAACTACAGCGTCGAATTATTTGTTGGCTCTCAAACGTTTTGGAAAACAGAAAATGTAGACTAAATGTTGAGGAAACTTCTCGGAGCTAAGTATTCCAGGGTCAGAAAAGGGTAGTTAATTCCATCTCCATCATTATGTGTGTTAACGATATACCTTTGGCAGACCCAAATCATGGATACTTATCACAGTTAGTTTATGATGTTGGAGTCTGGAAAAGTGACACCCACACCATTAGTAGCAGCTACGAATTTAAAGTCCCAGTTAAACAGAATAAGAAAAAAACTGCAGAAATACAGAATCACGAAATTAACCAAACATTAATATGAACAACCACAGCTATATGAACGGAACATTTCTTCAGACTGCTACATCCGCAAATTTCTAGGACTAACCTACGACTAAACACATAAGGCCAACATAACCAGCAAGCTTAAGCAAAGTGTGTGACAATATCAACTCAAAATTAATTTGTTTGTCGGATCTGAATTGTTAATAAAATATTTAGTTCTAGACCGAATATAAGACTCAGTACAGTTTACAAGTTTCTAAAACTTGTACATAAACCATTATTTGTAATAACTATTAGTAATAACCATTATAATAGTGCACTATGTTTTGTTTTTATATTAAACTATATTCATGTTTAAAAAGAAATTTATGTGTGTATATCAGTCTTGTTGGCAAATAGCATGAATTTAAGACACATTAACATTTAATGAACTTCTAAATTAAAGTTCAAATTTCTGGTTATTTGAGATAGTAATACGCTAACATATATAACATAATAACTTGGAAACTCGTCTGAAATAAAGTATAATGGTATCACGATTAATATTTACAGTTTCCAAATCAGAAAACAATTGATCAAGTTACTACTGACAATATAATAAGCAAAACCCGAGAGTTAAGGACAGTTGTTGTGTAACTGAGGGGTATGCTGCTTGTGCCCTCTTCACCTTTGCCCCTCCCTGGTTGCTTATTTTCCAATACTGTAGACATTCAGCAGATAGCTTCAAGTCCTTCTGATAGTCTGACAGTGGGCCCGTAATCCGAAGGTCAGGTGTTCGAATCCCTGTCACACCAAACATGCTCACCCTTTCAGCCGTGGGGGCGTTATAATGTGATGGTCAATCTCACTATTCGTTGGTAAAAGAGTAGCCGAAGAGTTAGCGGTAGGTGGTGATGACTAGCTGCCTTCCCTCTAGTCTTACACAGCTAAATTAGGGACGGCTCATATTCCCCCAGTTACTTGCATATGCAAGGTTCTGAAATGTTTGTCTTATATTCTGTGCTAACGGTCTGACTACAATAGACGCCTTGATAATTCTTGTGTTGAGGCAAATTCATCATGAAAACAAACGATGCTGTGGTGGCATTCAAACAATAGGTTTGGTGCAGACAATATTAGTAGTAGTGGTTAGAAGATACAACAATTGTCTCCAATTGCAAATAGACAATGAAAGAAGGCCCCATAATTTGATTTGGGAATCATAAAGAGCTAATATGTGTATGTGACCACTGCTGGTATGGGATGTGGCCACTCCAAAACTGTGTGCATTTTTGACTGCTCATAACTCTGATTACAACATGTTAACATCATACGGTTTACGTATTCGGATACAACAGATCCGGGAATTTTCAACGGTATGCAAAACCTCCAAGAAATCATTTCTCAAATTTCTTGTTCCTCGTTTTGTCTCCCAATACAATAAATACTTCGACTCTGGTGAGTGAGAGATCGTGTGTTAGTCACTGATTAGGATCCATCTATGTACCAGATGTACCAAGAGAACGTGCAATAACTTCACTTGCTTCTAGTCTGTTTCAAATAGCATTAAAAACCTAGAATAGTGTAAACTGCGTTCAACTCAAGGGGTTTGTCTGTACTTTTTGTGGACTTTGTTTTCATAGCTTTGTTAAATACTAAATATTGATGCACTATGTCTAGTAGATTGTTGTTTTTTTACAAAATCATTTTGATACCAAACAAAAATATCATGTTATGTGTAATGATAAATATTTTATCATTTTAATGAATCAATACAATTTAATTTACATAATGTTTTCGAAATCATTGAAATTCTAACAAAATCCAAAAAAGTTACTTTAAAAATGTCCTCATAGACCGTTAAAAGTTTTCGAAAATAATTAAAGTTATTTTAAATAGTTCTTACCTGTCAAAAGGCACGCGCCTCGTCAGATTAACCCTATTAATAGTCGTAAAGACTGAGAAACATCATGTTATGGAAATATCTGAAGTCAGTTAATCAATCATTGTCCGAAATAACACGTTCTTTAGTAAATACCCAAAAAACTGATACCAGTTAACAAACCACTTCATAATACTTTGCAGTTTAATTTCTATACAGTCTCATCTGGGATGCTGTGTAGAACTGTTAACCTAAAGAAACAATAAAAAATAACATTTATTACCATACAAAATTGACGCTTCACATAACATATCCTTGCATTTCAGTTATTATTTGATGACAAATTATTAAGTTAAATCCATGATATGCAATGCCATGATGGTACATAGGATCTATTGAGCTTTGATTTCCATGGTAAAAGCTTGTGAAGATAGTGGGACTAAGTCACTCTGTATGGATGCCAGTTCATCGCAGGTTAACCTTCAGCTATCCTCAGGTGCCCATCATACAACTGGGTAGATTGAAACAAGTGAGGTAAAGGGTATTGGTTAAGGAGACATTGCAAACAAGCTCTGCGCTTTTAAACTTCTGACCAGGCAATAGTCGTTTGGCAACTCTGCTTCCTTACCAGATTATTAACAGTTGTAATTCGTGAACATTAAAGGCTTTGGAGGCCTGCGATTCTAACTGCAGGTTTGGTTTGATCGTCATAAACAAAAATTTAATACTAGTGGTAGCGTAATTTAAAAGCGGGAAAACAGAACACATGTAATACTAAATGTAGTTCTTTGGTCCCATATTGTATTAGGCTTACATGCATTATCAATACATACGTCTCATAATTTCGGTTTTTACAACTGTGTTTGTATCAACTAGATTTTTAGCATTCATACTGTTTTTCTTAATGAGAGGAAACGAGTTGTCATTATGATGGAATGATGGCTCACTCCATCACCACATACACATTGATAAATTCAAAACTGTAAAACATCTAAAGTACATGAATTTTAGAAAAAAATCAGTAAACATTGAGATGATAAGTTTGTTTGTTTGTTTTGGAATTTCGCACAAAGCTACTCGAGGGCTATCTGTGCTAGCCGTCCCTAATTTAGTAGTGTAAGACTAGAGGAAAGGCAGCTAGTCACCACCACCCACCGCCAACTCTTGGGCTACTCTTTTACCAACGAATAGTGGGATTGACCGTAACATTATACACCCCCACGGCTGGGAGGGCGAGCATGTTTAGCGCGACGCGGGCACGAACCCGCGACCCTCGGATTACGAGTCGCACGCCTTACGCGCTTGGCCATGCCAGGCCATGAGATGATAAGAAAAGGAGGAAAATAAATATATAAAAACTAGCACCTTTTTGGTATCAAAGTGAAATCTAAATAACTGTTTAGCTTAACTTTGAAGAAACTTAGACGAAAATTAGGAAGTTTAAAGTTTCAACAGCTTCTCAGTTTCATTGGATTGAAAGTTACGCCTAATTTTGAAATTTTCTTTATCTGAAGAAACAGTCGTTGTGCACATTAACAAGTAATTGGTTACAAAGTTTCAGTTGGGAATGAGTCATATTTCTAGTACCTTTTCTTTGGACATAAACACAATTCGCTCTCTCTTTCACTCACTAAGTAGGGTTTGACTGTTAACGATCCGGGTGAGTCAGGTGCACATGATGTTGTTTACAGAGTAATGTTATTGTATTTACTATAAGAGAATCATGGCTAATTACGCGCACTTGCTCTGATCCCCTTCAAGGCCATATACGTAAGTGTGGTAACATTAAATATATGGAACACAATTTCGCTTCGTTTGGTTAACATATAGTCCCATATTTCACAAAGAGTTCCAGTGGTATTTTAATGTTTTGAGCTAAGATGAGACTATCTACATAAATACACTAAAATGATTTCAAAATAACTTAAAATTATGGTAGAGTTAAAACGTCTAACAATTAAGTTGCCTGTTTTATGTACATACATATATAGATATATTCACTGGTACTCAGGATTACATTATCATATATCCCGTATCTGTCGTGTTTGCATAGTAAATCATTTTTTTCTCCAATTTTTCACAAATAATTTAGTGTGCTGTGTAGGACTCCATCTGCTACTATTTCTGTGTTTGAATACTTGTGCGTGAAATCAGAGGAAATTGTTGTTGGGTTTTGTTTGTTTGTTTTGGAATTTCACACAAAGCTACTCGAGGGCTATCTGTGCTAGTCGTCCCTAATTTTGCAGTGTAAGACTAGAGGGAAGGCAACTAGTCATCACCACCCACCGCCAACTCTTGAGCTACTCTTTTACCAACGAATAGTGGGATTGACCGTCACATACACCCCCACCGCTGGGAGGGCGAGCATGTTTAGCGCGACGCGGGCGCGAACCCGCGCCCCTCGGATTACGAGTCGCACGCCTTACGCGCTCGGCCATGCCAGGCCCTTGTTCTTGGGACTTTATATGTTGTTGTGAGTAACGTGGTTTATATTGTTTGTAGTTTAGTTTGTACTAGTTTTAGTGCTACGTTTACTCATTCTGGGGCTGCATAGAAAATTACAAATCGACTGTATGGTTTGTATGGTTTTAATACGTTGTCGGTTGTTACTTCATTGTTTTGACCAGTTAGATTTCTATTATAGTTGGTTCTTTGCCAGATTTTGGTTCTAATATTGTTTACCGACGAAGATATCTTATGAACTCGTTGAAACACTAATAATCAAAGCTGATTCACTGAAGTTGAATAGTTTGTGAAGTTCGAAATCCATAATTTATAAAGTTCCTGGTCCACTCCTGTGGTTTTTCGATTAGTAGGCATTACTCACAATTAAAGCTTCTTAGGCCTATAGCTCACTGACTGCAGCCGAACAAATATTAATAATTTCTTTTTCTTTTGGCGAGTCGGTTTTGTATAGTAATCACCAATGATCGAGCTCGCTAGCGTTTCCGCGAAACAAATGTTGTTCATTCTTACTTTCAAGGATCTTCTAGAAATTTCGAGAACGGGCGGAACTTGCGCAATACAGAGTCACCAATATACTTCACGTGCATAAAGAAGAAAATAAACTGATTCAAACGTAGGCACTAAAATAAATGTATAGTGATAAAGTGGTTACAATCGTCTTATTTCATTGTGTGCTACACCCTCTATAAATGTTACTAATATTGGATAACTCCTGGATGTTTTACGTTCAATTCCTGCCACCGAGAGAAAAATCTTGTGCTAACGAAATCCTCAGTTAAGGCCCTCCAGATGTTGGTAATGTGTAATTGCAGAGCACGAGGCTAGGCAGGATCCAGCGGTTAAAGCGCACGACTCGTGATCTGAGTAGTAATATTAAATATTCTAAGTCCATCTAGTTCAAATCAATAATGCAATTTCAGAATATTTCTTACACGCTGTAGAATGAAGAAGCGAATCCAGTAAAAGGTTATAAAATCACAGTCTTAAAACACCTAAAATATCTTAACATAAGTATTTTTATTCATTCTGCTTTATTTAAAATGAGCATGTGAATAACAGACGAAGCAGGAATGTATCACGTCTGGAGAAGAAGTCTGCAAGAAGCCATTGAAATAAAAACAAAATCTAGGCTTGCTTTCAATAAGGCATCGTTATGAGCCACGTGAAAGTACATGTTAGTCATTATATGTGTTACTAAATATTTCTGTTCCTTCCATGTTCTTTAGAATGAAAAGAAACAGGTTGGTATTGAGAACAACATAATAAGGCAGAAAGACTGCAACGTTTGAAACGGTGTAGATTCCTCTGTTAGGAAAAAGAAAATGATGGTTGGAGATCTAAAATATTTACGCATGAAACTTTAAGATTTTTGTTTTTAGGAAGTGAAAAATATACGATTATTAGCGTAGCTAACATAAAACATAGTTAATTTAGGTGGGCTAGAGAACAAAAAGTGGGCATTTTAAAGCGACTAACAGCTCTAAACACTTCAGTTTATGTATATTTTGAAGCGACATTGTAGTCGTGTTAGACTTTGATCGGAAAGTTTATTTTAAACCTTTGACAGAAAATAGTGATTGGTGCTTTAGAAATTTCATTCAACTGAAAGGCACTCATAATTAACTAAAAGTGGATAAAGTCAAAAACTAATTTTAACATTACTAGAATTATATTTGTGGTTAAACGTTTTACAAATACACGTGTCGTACAATAAATGTTTGTCATAAGTTACTACTTCACTCAGATTTATTGATATTTTTACTTGACTGATCATAATAAATAGTTTACCTTTCCATGATGACGAGAAAACCCATTTGAAGAGAAAAATATATATGTAAACAAGGCTGATATCGGTTGACCATGATGACGAGAAAACCCATTTGTAAAGATTATTGTTGTTTCAAATTAAGCACAAAGCTACTCAATGGGCTATCTGTACTCTGCCCACCACGGGTATCGAAATCCGGATTTTAGCGTGTAAGTCCGCAAACATACTGCTGAGCCACTGGGGGCCATTTGTAAAGTTGTTTTAAATTAAGCACAAAGCTACACGATGGGCTATCTGTGCTCTGCCCACCACGGGTATCGAAACCTGGATTTTAGCGTGTAAGTCCGCAGACATACCGCTGAGCCACTGGGGGGCCCATTTGTAAAGAAAAATATATGTGTAAAACGGCTGGTATAGGTTGATAAAAAAAAATTATGCAGAGGAGTGGTTTGTTTGTTTGTTTTGAATTTTCCACAAAGCTACTCGAGGGCAATCTGCGCTAGCCGTCCCTAATCTAGCAGTGCAAGACTATAGGGAAGGCAGCTAGTCATCACCACCCACCGCTAACTCTTGGGCTACTCTTTTACCAACGAATAGTGGGATTGACCGTCACATTATAACGCTCCCACGGCTGAAAGAGCGAGCATTTTTGGTGCAACCGGGATTCGAACCCGCGACCTTTGGATTACGAGTCGAACGCCTTAATACGCTTGGCTATGCCGAGCCCGAAGACGAGCGAACAAGGTTTTTAACCTGACGATGACCAAAGAAGGTCGAAACGTTGTTTGCTCCTCTACATAAAAAAATTTTCTCAACCCATACCAGCCGTTTTTGCATTTATATTTTACCTTTTCGTAACACTGACGTGTACTAATTCCACAGCACAGGTAACTCACTGTGTAGTTTTGTGCTTAATTGTAAAGAAACAAACAAACGCATTTAGCAACATGATGTGTAATCAATCAGGTATTGTTACTTGCTGTTAAGCGCAAAGTTACACACAAAATTGACTATCTGTGTTGCTCCAACCACAGGAATCATTCCTCGAATTTTAGCATTAAAAATCCTTAGTCTTATTGCTGAGCCACCAGGGCCAACAGCACGTGCATCAAATCCTAAGACTTTCTTGCTAATGTCTTTATCACATATATTAAAGTTTTAAACTACGTTTCTTTGAATATTTATACGTACACAAGAGAGTGTATGTATATAGATATATATTACAAAAAGATCGAATTTCTGTTTTTTTGAGGTCGGAAATAGTCTGATGAACAACAGTTCGAGATTAATTCCGTAAAACCATGCTCCGCACTTTGGGGTAGAGGGTACTGTTGACTGGTTACTTTACCACTAATCCCACACTACTACATCCTCGATTTTCACATGTATAGATTTGTTAAGCCTATTGCAAGAACACAAGCTCTCACGATCAAATGTAACGAATTTTACGAGTTAAACTTATGTTTCAAGAGTGAAAAATTTAAAGCGCCACTTTTGTTTTATCATCTTTTATTATGCCCAACTTTCCAAGTTTTTATTGTTTCAAAAACATTTTTTTATTTCAAATTCAAAACTCCCCTTTCTTATTTTCGTCATCAAACTTCTAAACACTTCAAAACTGATTTTGTTTTATCACTAATGGATGATTTGGGAATATATTTTATAATGGACTCATTAACTTCTCATAGCCTTCTAAGAACCAAAAATGAATGAAAAAAAAAACTATTTTCTACGAACAATGTGACACCAGCAATTATTAATATTATTTACTAAATCGAACAAACACGTTTGCAACTTTAACACAAAATTGGAATAAGCCTGGTATGGAAATAACAACAGCACAAACAAACAAATAGCAGCTCCAAGTGCTCTTTGTTTGTACATAAGTTCCAATCACTATCAATACATTGTACAGCATCACCAGGTGGTTAAGTTCCACACTTCAATCACTATCAATACATTGTACAGCATCACCAGGTGGTTAAGTCCACACTTCAATCACTATCAATACATTGTACAGCATCACCAGGTGGTTAAGTCCACACTTCAATCACTATCAATACATTGTACAGCATCACCAGGTGGTTAAGTCCACATTTCAATCACTATCAATACATTGTACAGCATCACCAGGTGGTTAAGGCACTCGACTCGTAATCTGACGGTCGCGGGTTCAAATCCCCGTCATATTAACCATGGTCGTCCTGTCAGCCGTGGGGGAAGTTATAAAGTTACGGCCAATCCCCCTATTCGTTTGTAAAAGACTTTGACTAAAATAGGCATTGAAAAGATGGCTGTTGCATTGAATGAGTCAGTTCGTGGTCTCCGTCGTTTTCTCAAGTGTTATGAAAGTAAAATATTTATTTATCATTTTCGCACGATACATTTTGTATTTCACCAAAACGTTATTATATAAATAGTTACTGCATTATTGCTTGTTTGATAATGTTCCTTAGACACTCTAGTGAGAGATTCATTTGTTTTATTCAGTATACAAAAACATAGTAGAAATAATTTACTTTCCAACATATCTTATTTACAAAATGAAAATAACAACATACACATCTCTTACTGTTTAATACTTAACGAGACACGCGATGACTTGAGCTAATGTTCTACAGTTTTTTTATACAATGTTCATGTATCATATCCATGAGTTTGAATAATTCAGTCAATAGTTATATAAGAACATACTATACAACATTTATAGCACTATCAAATATAGAAGTTATCAAATCTCAAAATGAAATACCTCAGACTTAAAAAAAACATTTTTATAGTTTCTAAAGTCTCCTGTCACATCAAACCTGCTCGTTGGTAAAAAAGTAACCCAAACGTCGGCGGTGGATGGTGATGACAAGCTGTCTTCCCTTTAGTCTTATACTACTAAATTAGAAACGGCTAGAGCAGATATCCCTCTTGTAGTTTTGCGTGAAATTAAAAACAAACAAACAGAGTCACCCTCCAGTGGCACAGCACAGATAGCCCATTGTGCAGCTTTGTATTCAATTGAAACAACAACAGACAAACAAACACACAACAACTTTACCTTTACCAGTCAATTTCAAGCTAATGTTCGCTATTAATTAACTGCTCCCTTGTAAATGTAGCAAGTTTAAGCGGCTTTCGAAATTGCTAAACCAATAGTTAACTGAGGAATGTGAAAACATAAAATCATATATTGCTTATTTCTTATTATTGGGTTAATTCAATGAGGTAACTTATAGTTGAGCTAGTTTTTTGTTCTCTTGAACGACACCTGCCACCCACAGGTGGGACAATAAGTCCATCGAACGCCATTATACCTATATTAATATTATAGATAAAATTATATATTCAAACATCTAACCCCGCCCTCTACATTGCGACAACTGTTGACCAGAGGGTAAGGAACCAGTTGGAAACATCCGCCACTTGAAGCGAATACTCTTAACCAAATACAGGTCTGACTGTCATTCTTAATGTGCACTCATAGGTGGGAGTGCGAAGCGAATTTCACAGAAACTCATCTCAAACTCGATATTCTAGAATTAGATCAAACTTTGACCATTCTGATAAATGAAGTTGGACCAGGACTGTTTCTGACAACAAAAATGGAACAAAATATTAAGTTCCAACTTGTACCTCTTTTCACCACATCTTTTTTTTTTATTTTGAAAAGCTGTTTTATTTGGGCAATACTAAAGATAAAACGGCCTTCGTAGCAACAGCTATGTTTGGTCACATAAAAGATTTTTTCTCCATTTTGTTATAAACGACAGATCAAAGATGACATCACACATTTCATCATCTTTAACACTTGCAATGTAAAGTTTTATACTTTTTCTTTGTTTATTTGTTTTTCATAAGACGTAATACTACATACGGGTTATTGTTAAGTCCAGTGTCTTACCAGTAAGCTACCAGGTGGCGTATAAGTTTTAAATTATAACTAGAATAATTGTTTGTTTTGAATTTCACGAGCCATGCAAGGGATATTTGTGTTAGCCGTCCCTAGTATAGCAGTATAAGATCACAATTTACCCACCGCCCATTGTTGGGCTACTCTTGTACCAGCAAATAATGAGATTGACTCCCACAGCTGAAAGGGAAAGCATGTTTATTATGACGCGGTTTTAAACATCCGACCTTCAGATTACAAGTCGAGTGCCTTATTCATCTGGGCATACTGGCTTGTGTCAGAGGTGAAAGTGTGGACTTATAACGCTACAATAGAGTGCACACTGCTCATTTCGTTGCTTTAAAACAACAAAATATTGATAACAACGACGGTTTCGCTATACTGTCGATACCGAATGAATACTTGATTACAAGATAGCGAAACGTTAAATGACCCAAATTACATGAAGGCAACATACAAGCCAGGCAATTTACTGAAATTTTGTTGTTAATTAATAATTTACTGAGATCAATCTACTTTAATCATTGCCTCTAGTCATTGAAACGAGCCACATATTTATAAATATTACAATATCTTCCACACTAATCTAATATTTTAAAGTTAGGTATTTTATACAAGTAACCTGCTAATAACTAGAAGTTATAACAGGGAAAGATTTATCTAGTTAAAACTGAAATTTCTGGCCCTGCATGTCCAGGTGGTTAAAACATTTGTCTAGTAATCTGAGGGTCACGGGTTCGAATCCCCGTCGCACCAAACATGCTGGCCCTTTCAGTCGTGGGTGCATTATGATGTGACTGTAAATCCCACTATTCCTTGGTAAGAGAGTAGTCCAAGAGTTGGCAGTGGGTTGTGATGACTAGCTGTCTTTAGTCTTACATTGCTTAATTAGGGACAAACTGAATTTCCGACTAATCTGCATTGCATAAAACAGGAAGAACCGAGAAAAAAAAGTCAATCAAAGACAAAAAGTCAAACGAGAACAGCGTACAGCAGACAAAACGTTTCCAGAAAACACGCTGTAGGAATACGTGAAAACTGTATATCTAGACAAAGATATAATAAATTATATTCACAGTGCATTTGAATTACCTGTGTTATTGGTTGCCTTCGGATATTTCTAAACTTAAACATGATGTTACTCGAGAACTGGAAATATATCTCTACAAGAGCAACATCTGTGTTAGACATCTAAGAAATACTGGAGAACATGTTCAAGTTATCTTTTTAAGCTCATAGAGAAGGGGAGGTATAGAACCTTTTGGTAATATACAAGAAGTTCACCTGAACAACCCCTATTGAAAGAAGCCTCTTCAATGGGGATCGTCTGTGAGCAAAGATAAAAGTATACTTTTCAGAACAGTGGATTATTTAAGACCTGGACGCTATGTGATTTCAAACTCCAGAGAGTGGCCCAGACGATAGATAGCTTCAAGGTGTGCCACTAAAACAGACTGATCACTTTGTGTTACTTGAGGAACGATGATTCTAGACTGTAGTGAAGAGATAACCCATGGCATGTGATGGGAGTTTTATTATGTGGTTCGTTCGTTAGTTAATTTTAAGCTGTGTTATGTTGTAAACATCGCTGATATTTCATTCTCTGCTGTTTTTAACACAAAATTACTTTTTGTTTATGCATACAAACTTCTTTTTGATCATCACAAAATGAATCATAAAAGACAGAATTTAGTTGTACTAAGACTTGGCAACTAAAATTCATTCCAATAGGATTACTATTCGTGTTAACCACTTTACATGAATCAATATACACCTGTAATGCAGGCTAAGTACAACATTCAAGAATGAAATACATTTAATGTCTTTCATGACCAGAAAGAATTGTCATCGAAAATACTTGATATTGTGCTGCCATCTATGTTGTATTATCCCAACTATATCACTTCCACAAACAAATAAATACAGTTGAAATTGAGGGTAAGAAGGACTTTTGACTGAGATTTACGACAGTTTGATTTAAATACTGCGTAAGTAAGAACACAATTCTCTTCACTAGCTGTGTCGAGACATTACTTTGACGTAGTTCAGCCCCGCGGTGACATAACGATTTGTCTGTGAACTTACAGCACTATGAACCGAGTTTTGATACTCATAGTGGGCAGAGCGCGGATATCCCATTGTATAGTTATGTGCTTAACATCAAACAAACAAACAGACATAGTTTAGCTCATCAGTCTCAACCTTTGATTCCTGACCTTGTAACCTCTCGAAGAGTTCATCAGGAGAATGTCGCTTCAGTTTATGGGCACGATCAATGTACCTATGTGACTTATGTTTTAACTTGCAGTTTATTGGAACAAATCTTTGAAGTATGAAATAAGAATCACGAAAACCAGAATTAAACTGCATTTGAAGTGCAGTTTTGTTACAAAGCCGTACTCAGTACCCATATTCGAACTTTCACTCTTTCATTAACTTGTCGTAAGAACTCTTCTGCAATATGGTAACTTTCTTCAGCTGTTGATTTGTAAACTCATGTGTACCAACGAATTCAGACCTCAATCACTCGATGTATTCTTGCATCAAGTATAACATTTTTACTTTTTACATATTTTAAACCCATCCAGCTCATAAAATAATTGTTGAAATAAGCCTCTTGGCTGATATGCAATTTATCAGGTACTTATCGTGTCATTCATTATTCAGCAAACACGTCAGCAATGGGTTGGCTAGCACATTAACGCCATTGGATAAGCTTCGGTCCAGTTAATGAAGTAATACATAATGTCCAGAGCTTATTAAATCAGCCCACTCTATTTCTTACTGAAGACCAGCCACGCACATCTCTATTCTACGCTATATAGAATCAATAATTCTGTGATGTAATTCCCCTTTTTGGGATTCTCCTGTACGATCCATGTACAGTATTGTGTTCACACCACTGTTTAATGTCTCAATGTGAACGTGGCTGGAAAAAATCTGTCTTTTTACAATATCACACGAACACATACCACTTCTGTAGTTTCTGCTTCTTCCATTGGACAAAGTTCGAAGTAACTATTGCCTCAGAGCTCTGAGGGACCATTAGCCGTAATACTGATTGAAAACCACATCTTTGTGGTTTATAGCAATGATGCATCATGTCCTGCTTGACTTCTCGCACAAGAGTCACGGGTTATGTGCATTTACAGCAAACACTTTTCACCTTACTACACAGTAAATATCTCTAAGCTAGTTCCGTGTTCTTTAGTTTCTCTTTCTCAAATTCATTACGTACTGTATTGTTTAATATCACTGCCACAGAAATAAAGTTTTCTTCCATTCTGTGCTGTCACTGTTTGGGATCACAATTCATTGTAATTTCTGTGTTTCAAAAGCAGTTTGACAGTTAGTTTCAACTACTCTCACTTTGTTCAATGTGCTTATGATCATCCTAGCAGGAAACTGAGTGGACTGAGTGGATATCATTAGAGAGCAACATTGGAATAATATCATCATTGAGCCAGACAAATGTTCAAGCAAGTTTGTCCTGCTTTTTGGACGATAAACAGTGTATTTCATACTTGGTTCTACCATCGTAGCATATAGTTATAATATTATAGACTTTGTCCATATTATATGAATAGCTTAAAGATACTGTGACTCCTTCGTTAAGATGCATGCACTCATGCCTCCTCAGTCATATCTAGTCGATCATCACTCCCTATAGTGCGAGATTGATCAAAGTCCTTGCTGTTCTGGTATCAACCAATAATTCAGTCTGTGTTTGTGTGCATATATTGGCTAAACCAGGCCAAATCAAGTAATAAGTAAGGTGAACTGACCATCAAACGTTTTGATGCAAGTTTACCATTGTGGCTCTTAAGGTCAGACCTAATCTAGGCTCTGTTAGTTCTCAAGAGCAGTAAAATTGTAACTATGACTTGCTTAAGTCTTCCACTTGTTGATGCGTCATACAGAATGTCATTCTGATTATCATGTGACAAGATAGTTGCAGTAAAGGTTTTTATTATACACCTGATCTCTGTAATTCTTGACATAAATGTTGATGTTGTACAACCAAGCCACAATCTTATAGTGTTGTGGTCCAACATATAATCATCTGTTTTAGACGTTAAAGTTTATCAGCCATTTCAGTGGTGCTAGGGTTACTCAATGAGAGTACTACAATGTATAGTACCATATATGTTAAAACTGAGTATTACAATGTATAGTACCATATATGTTAAAACTGAGTATTACAATGTATAGTACCATATATGTTAAAACTGAGAATTACAATGTATAGTACCATATATGTTAAAACTGAGTATTACAATGTATAGTACCATATATGTTAAAACTGAGTATTACAATGTATAGTACCATATATGTTAAAACTAAAGTAGCTGGTTCAGTCCTTCCTTACAGAGCGAACTCCAGGCAGCCATATTAGAAGCATTTGCAAATGAACAATTTGCATGGAAAGCCCCAAAGACTTGCTCACTCACTGGTACCCAGTATGTCCAGGTCTAATTGTCGGAAAATGCTTTTGATCAGCATGCTTTAGCAGAGCACAAACTTCGGGCTTCTCAGAAAAGTGACAAAATTTACATTAGATTACAATCTCACACCTAATCACAACAAATAATACATCGTCTCCTTGTGGGTGAGGGATAAGTTAATGCACTTCTGATGCAAAAATCAAGGAATCGATTCTCGAAAGTGGACACAATAGATAGCCCAATGTGACTTTTTTCTAAAATAAACAAACGAAATAGTACATCCGTTTAGGTGTAATTGTTACTAACTCCCAAGTGATGTCATATTGATGAGGGTATTTTTGTAATCTGCTGACACTTGTTGGGACTCATATGGACCTCTTATGAGTCTTGAATTCAACCTGTTAGACAGTTAGATGTTAGTACGACTCAGATATGATGTCAATTACTGACTTGCTCCTCATTGAAATACATTATTTAACAAACATCAAGCATTGTATTATTTATGCTAAAATCCACCAATTACAAATAGAGCTGTGCTTGAAGTGCTAAAGGAAGATCTTTCTTGGCAGTAGCTTCTCAGTAGCTCATTAGAAAGTTTACAGGTTGGCATAAAAACATGATTTTGATGTACATGGTGAGGATAGCACAGATAGTCCATTGTGTAGCTGTACTTAATAACAACCAATATTTGACAGTACCTTTGAATATCAGAAGAGTTGTTGTTGTTGTTTTGAATCAAGCACAAAGCTACACAATGGGCTATCTGTGCTCTGCCCACCACGGGTATCGAAACCCGGATTTTAGCGTGTAAGTCCGCAGACATACCGCTGAGCCACTGGGGGGCATATCAGAAGAGAAACGTGCCTAACTTTGTCCACAGGGATCTGTTGGTCCAGAAATAAAACATATTTAATTGCATTTCGGCCCACACAAAGCTTTCTTAGTTTACAACTTGGTCGAGATATTAAATATAAAGCTTGCAGCAATGGTAAAAGACTCGTATTTAGGAGATAACTTCATCAGGGGCCTCAGGGGAACATGCAACTGCTTGTCAGCTGCGCACGTCAGTAAGGTTTTCTGTAATTCTTGTGGTTTTAGCATCACATATTCCCTCTTGGAAAGGCTCTCCTTTGCCACAAAATTATCTTTTTCCCCATTAGGTGCTTAGCAGAGAGACAGCTCTAACTGGCAAACTTTGTCCACCAGATACATCTTCAGTTTCCTTTGACCGGACATAGATGACAGTGATCAAGGTCTGGGTTGCTTTGATTAAAAATAGTCTGGGTATTCTACAGAGATCTTTTCACTTGATCTCAGGATTTCGTTTTGTTGATCTTTAATAATCCACGATCACTGGGAATTAATAGGATCATTCAGACTTGGAAAGTTTTCAGCATTTCTGAGAGCTTCAGGATGTGATTTATCTTCCTTAGTTTACAAGCAGGTCGAGGTATTAAATATGGAACTTGGAGTAATGATAAAAGGCTCGTATTCAGGAGGTAACTTCTCCTAGTCCTTACTATTTTTTCGGATCATTGTTTACCCTCAATATCGAATTCCGTATGCAAATTTCCCATATGGAAAATTTCATTTCCAGTTTTAATTGACTACGAAATTCATCTACAGAAGAGTACAAAGATTTATGGAAAAGTACACTATAAAATCAGCAAACTTCGACAAACGGATCATTTGATCACAGCACTAAAAGCTCTCTCTAATATTTTATTTATGTGATATTCCTTGGTTCATCGATTTTCTAAAGTTGAGGGCACCTCTGCTAGTGACTAAATGATCTTGCAAAAAGAGATTTATAGGACTAAAACCCAATGTTTGAGTCCACTGCGTTACAAGAAAGAGATTGAACACAATATTCAACCCAGAGGAGTCAAACTTTATTTTCAATAACGGCAACAGGTCAAAAATAATTGACGAGCAAACAAAATCAAGAAATATCGAACATCTTTCTGTTATAGACTGAGCTTGTATAAACAGACAGAAACACATCGCAGGTGCTACCCGTGCCATTGGTCATCTAAGATGTAGGTAGGGAGAATTTAACATATGATTATTTCTAAACTTAAACACTGTGATGTTACTAGAGAATAGAAGACAGATCTCTGTCAATATCGTCTCGAGAAGTGTGTAAAAGGGACACCTTCTGCCTTGACCATGTGTAACTAGCACACGAAATAAGGCTGTTACATACGCCACCTTTTCTACTTTTAGAAGTACTGATATCAGTGAGAAGTTTGAAACGTTTGATCAACACCACAGTTTATATTCCCAGGTTTAAAGAAAAAGAAACTATATTACTGCTTGATAGCACATAAGGATAAAATTTCATGGGAAAATGTATGGAAAAAAACAACAATATTCGGACAGAAATCGACTTTCCTCTGTTATTTATACCGATTTTACATTTTTTTGGTTGCTGTTATTCTAGAGAACTTTCAAGTGTCCGAACTGTTGGTCTGAAGATCCGTGGTTCGAGGCTTCTTACAAACAAAAAAGGTTACCCACTGCATTTGGGGCCTGTGGGTGTATTATTCGATTAGAGTTGAGGAGTGTATATTATAGAATTGCTGTCTCTTTTTATTCTATAAGTTAAATATTAGCAGTTATTAGTGCTAATAGCCTTCGTACAGCTTAGTGAAAGTATCCGAAACGAAAATACCTTCCAGAAAGAGTGAACTCGATCTTCTGGGATAGAACAAATATAAAAGTTTTCTTCATTTACTTTTGAGAATTCATCACCGACATTCTTAAAATTGAATTACATTTCGTGGGATACGAATGTTTTATAACATTACCAAATTACTTTTAAACTTGATAAATAAAAACAAGGGGTATAGAATAAATAATTCACCATAAGTATCAAAAAATAAGTTTGATCAATTAGTTCGAAAATAAACATTTAAAACAAATCACTTATTTCTCAAGACAAAAACAAGAGCTTAAGGAATAACCAAAGACTTTCGGAGGTTTTGAACTCGGACTTGTTGTAACATATTTTATGTTATACTCTCAAGTGGCTGAACATTATGTCTGTGGACTCCCACGGCTAGAAACCAGGTTTCGATACCAGTGGTGGGCAGAACATAGATAGCTCATTCTGTAGCTTAATTCTAATTGGTCAATATCAAATTAATTCTTAAAGAAATTGTTGTTGTTCTTGTTATTGAATTAAGCAGAAAGCTACACAATGGCTATCTGTTTTCTGCCCACCATGGGTATCGAAACCCGGATTTTAGCGTGTAAGTCCGCAGACATACCGCTGAGCCACTGGGGGGCCTTAAAGAAATTGAGATTTTACATTTTTCTTTTCTTTTTCCAAAGCCAGCGCATGTTAGCATCACTTTTTCTAACTATAACATTTCTTCACAGTACCGAGTCTCAAGTACATGTCTGTTATTGTACTGTTTACTATATATTTCCTTCTTTCGTATCTGCTTAAGGCCACAGTTTCCTTTATCTATAAAACCGAGAAAAACTCTCAGAATGTATAAATACGTAATATGCGATGTATAAAGTAATTTTATTATTTGTATTACCTGGTTTGTAAACTCTTAAGCGTGATCGCTATTATAAACAATTAAAAAAAAAACTCTTGAGTAAATAAACAAAAAATTTGTGTCTGCACATTAAAAAAAAGATTCTCTGTGACTTGTTTCTTCGTTTTTGTTTTGTTTTTTGGAATTTCGCACAAAGCTACTAAAGGGCTATCTGCGCTAGCCGTCCCTAATTTAGCAGTGTAAGACTAAGGGGAAGGCAGTTAGTCATCACCACCCGCCGCCAACTCTTGGGCTACTCTTTTACCAACGAACAGTGGGATTGACCGTAACATTATAACGCCCCCACGGCTGGGAGGGCGGGCATGTTTGGCGCGACTCGGGCGTGAACCCGCGACCCTCAGATTACGAAGCGCATGCCTTAACGCGCTAGGCCATCCCGGCCCCCGACTTGTTTCTTCAATTTTTAAAAAAACCCTGAAAACCTTTTCAATATATATTTTGTTTATTTTGTTTTTGAATTTTGCGCAAAGCTACTAGAGGGCTATCTGCGCTAGCCTGTCCGTAATTTAGCAGTGTAAAACCAATGGGAAGGCAGCTAGTCCTCACTACCCACCTCCAACTCTTGGGCTACTCTCCTACAAATGAATAGAGATGCCCGGCACGGCCAGATGGTTAAGGCACTCGATTTGTAATTTGAAATTCGCGGGTTCGAATCCCCATCACACCAAACATGCTCGCATTTTCAGCTGTGGAGGCGTTATAATGTGACGGTCAATTTCATTATTCGTTGGTAAAAAATGTTGCCTGAGGGTTAGTGATGATGGTTAGCTGCCTTCCCTTTAGTTTTACACTGCTTAATTAGGGACGGCTAGTGCTGGTAATCCTCGTGTAGCTATGCGAGAAATTCACAAAACAAACCAACGAATAATGTTTATGTTGTAAAAGTATAGAAAATGACTTTGCTTTTGTAACCTGGATGATGAAATTTAAAAAATTAACCTATTTTCTGTATAAAAACGGGCAAATTTGCACATTTTTATTTATATAAAGGCTCAATGAAACAACAGATGAATCAAGATTTACATGTATTTATACTAAAGCTACACAAATATGTTTAGAAGTGAGTAGTTTTTCGAGATTTGCGATTGTATTGTAAATCGTTTTCACGTATCAGCCCACAAATATCGTTTTCTATCGCATTTTCGTTATACACTCCTTGCTAGCGGCGTTCAAAGTCCTGTATATCTTAGTAGAAGCACTCACCTTGCTTCTCTGAGTATGCTTCCATGTTCTCCTTGATTTTATCAAGATGAGCGTCAAGAATATGGACTTTCAGGGACATCTTGCAACCTGTTTTGCCGTAGTTTTCACCACAGCCTTAACTAGTTCAACATAATTCTCGGCCTTGTGATTTCCCAAAAAGCTCCGAACTACTGTGACATACCTACCCAAAGCTTTTTTCACTTTCCTACTGAGCCCCTTAAGAAATTTTGTACACTCCAGGATCTTTTTTAATTGTGGTCTAACGAAGACATCAGCTTTGACCTTTGCCTCAGACAGCTTAGGGAAGAAGTCTCGAAGGTACTTGAAGGCTGCAGACTCCTTATCAAGAGCTGTGAAGAATTGTTTCATAAGACTCAATTTTATGTGCAATAGTGGGAACAACACCTTCTGGAGGTCCACTAGTGGCTCACACTTGACACTGTGCCTCCCCACAGAGAACTCGATCCGTTGTGGCTAGTGCTTCCTGTTGTAGTGCGCTGCGGTGTCCTTGCTGTCCTAAAGGCAAAGATAACAGGGGAAACTTGATAAAGCCTCCTTGGAGACCCATTAGGAACGTCACCATTTTGAAGTCTCTTATAACTTCCCAGCCATACTCATTATACTTGAAAGCTTCTCGTAAGGTCTTGATAATGTTGTATTCCTCTTTAAGGTGTACCGAATAAGCCAGAGGAAGAGACGAATACTTATTCCTCTCATGAAGCAGCACAGCTTTGAGGCTTCTGGACGAGCTATCAATGAAGAGGCGCCACTCGTTCCGGGTTACAGGCAATTCTAATTGCCTCTCACAGACCGGATACATTGTAGCAGAAGCAGAGCCCATATTGACGAGTGAAGAAGCTTGAGAAATGTCGATGACGCTTCCTCTGACTTGCGACTTGCACACTTTCATCTCACAAATCCCATTATTTGAGCCTAGATGTCAAAAGCTCGGCATTCGACTTTGTAGACCAAAATCTTTGATCAAGTCATTGAAATCTCATTCGTTGGGGTAGTATGGCTTTCTTTCACCAGCTGTACCTCTGAAATTGTAGTCTGGATCTTCAACATATACATCCTCTTCTGATTTCCCGCTTTCTTCTGAAAATGGCTGCTTTCTTTCGGGCGAAGTGGGTACAGGGAGCTCATGGCAGCGTGGCACTGGGGCAATTGATGATGGTAGGTCCGGATACAGGATAGCAGATGCATTCTTACTAGCCCGACGTTTGGAAGGGTCCACCATGCAGAAGTAGCAATTGCTTGAGTGGTCAGCAAATTCACGCCAACTTCTTGGAATAGCGACCTTCATGGCTCTCTTTTCCCTTCTGTACCATCCTGCAAAAGAGCAAAATAAAATTGTTATTGTGAAGAATACATTTATTTCATCCACAACTAATGTGTAAGAGGTTCATACAAAATATTTTTATGTGATATTTTTCTATACATTTGGAAAAAAATAAATTAAAAGATATTTAAATTCTAAAAGGTCTAAAATTTATATAATATAAAATCTCACTATTCAATCAAGCAAAAATTGTCTGTCTTACCTTCTAGAGTTTTTTGTAGTGCTCGCAGGTAAAATGAGGTGCCCAGAGTTTGTCCTGATCCCCGACAGGCATGCCGAAATATGCCTTGTAGGTTTCATACATTTTAGTAGATACTGTCATAGAATAATTTTTTAATTTTGTTTTGATAAAGTGATCGCATACATAACAGAATGAATCTGGACCATGCTTGCAGCTTCTTGGTACCATCTCTGATAAAATCAGATATTTTATATGTTTACTCAGGCAACTAGAACTAAACTGAAGTGGTGGGTTGTGAGCCTCTGTATATATATTGCTATGGAAAATTCTCGTAAGTTATACAACATTCTAGAAAATTTTTGTACGTTCTACAATATTCTAGAAAGCTCTCGAAAATTCTTGCAAGTTCGAGAAAATTCTCTCTTAGCTACTCAGCACTGAATCTACCTGGAATGCTCTTGAAAATGGGTGAATTTGAAAATTTCATTATCAAGGTCACAAAAGCAAAGTTTGAAGAAAAAATAGGTCTTTTTCATTTACTTTAGGCATAAACAATAGGGAAATAACACTTTCTGCCCAGGAACAAGAAAAAGTGAAAATTTTGTTACATAGTGTTATTAAAGGAATAATAGTAAATTTAATCTATATGTTCATTCATAGATGGCGTGCAACTCGCTGAGAATGAATTCTCCTATAAGTACTGTGCAAACGACTTAGTGAGATGATCGGTAATGGTAGAACTGGAGCGTCGAGAAAGATGCTGCATCTCCTTGTGCTACAAGATGAAGAAAAAGTGATAAAGCTTGTGCAGCGTTTCAGCCAGGATCTCCAGTTTGTACATAGAAACATAGGGTAAGTGAACCTTGTTAAATAGCTCCAAATCGACTTTAACCGCTTTGAGCATCAGTATCTGTGGTACTGTGACGCAAGATGCTTCTGACGAGGGTTCGGCCCAGGCAGGCTGCTATTCAATCAATGCTTGCCTCCATAGGATGCGTTTCACTCCCATCTTTGTGACCATTCTTCTCCTTAAATATAGATGCTTCGAGAAAGACTGCGTTACAAATAAAATAGTCAAAGATATTAATCAACGAATAAGTTCTGTTATTAACCATACCATCTCAAATACCTTTAATCTATTGTCTTTTAAATAGCAGATGTTAAGCCTAACCGTACCAATGTACGATGTCGGATTGTGGTTGGCTCAGAACACTTAACAAAAAATAAAAGGGGAAAAGAAAAAAATCCGAATAAATAAAAATAATATAAATGTAATTATCCATAAAGATAAAAGTTCATGTCGCAACAGCAAAGACTGGCAGTTGTATATTAAACTAAAATACCGAATTTTGTTTCAGACGATTTCTGCTTAGTTTTATTTATTCGGCATTACAAAACGAAAGTACATCTAGGAATAATTACAAATTAAGAATATTACAAATATTGCATAATTTATGAGACAATACATATCATCAAAATGTTAATTCTCTCAGTAATGGAAACATCAGAACTACAAAGCTGTCATTTTTCAATTTGCTTTCAAAATTGTGGGAATATAATTTTTGCACACGTGGCCAAGCTTCCACATATCTACTATCTTCCTTTATTACGTTTTTAATTCTTCTGTGTTTTTCAGAGGAGCTGAAACTTTTTGTTACTTTATTTTAGCTCTGTCTATTTGAGTAACTACGTAATGTAGGTTAGCAATTGGGGTCGAAGTACACGTTTCAGTAATTTGATCGACTGTGTTTAAAAATCCCAAAATTTCTGTTCGATAACACGCAAGCTGCTGATCAGTTGATATCATGTTTTAATAAGTAATATACATTTGCTGTTAACGTCGATATATTGTCTCTTGTTTTTCGATTTTCATTCTGAAGTAACATGCATATTCATGTTCATTTTCAGACGTATCTCTCCCGGATTCTCTAGAACAAATCTCGAACCTGAATTCTACATCTTCGTTGTGCATTTATATGACAGGCTGATATGATCTTCGTATTTTAGGGATAAAATTAATTACAATGTTGGCGGATATCTTCGTTGTATACATAGTAAAATAAGATATAAACAACTCTTGTATCTATGCGATAGAAATGAATATCTGATTATCCATAATTACAGTCGAATTTTAAACCTGGTATGAAATGGTGATTAGGACACTCGACTTGCAATATCCGGTCTCTGAACATGCTCGCTCTTTTAGCCGTGGGGGTGTCAAATATGTCGGTCAATCTCACTGTTCGTTGATGAAAGAGTAGCTCAAGAGGTGATAGTGGTTGGTGGTGATTGGTTGTCTCCATCCTAGTATTTTGCTGCCAATTATGGTCGACTGCTGTAAATAGTCCTCCTGTGGCTTTGTGCGAATTTCAGCAAGCAAATAAATAAATAATTCACCTTCTAGCTCTGTTCACATTAGTTGAGAGATAATTTTCTTTTTATTAGGTTAGAGGACATTTTTCTGTAAGTGTTTATGATACTTTAGCAAAATTCGAACTTATTAGGTTACCTGAAGTCGTTGTGGCGAATAGTTATAGAACTGTATTACTTCTAAAAGTAACGTTAAACCCATTCACTTATTTTCTCATGTTTATTTATTTGTGCCTTTCTTGTGCACAAAAGCATCTATAGTGACGAATATGATTATAACGACGTAGTTCTCACCTGGTTTCTACTCATATTATCTACAGCCACAGAAGTTATTTTTTATGTAGAGACATGTTGTGTCATAAGTTGTTAAAGAAGTCGAGCTTCTAATTACCAGACATTGTCACTCTCCTAAAAGTAAATGTCGAAGACATTGAAACATAAAGAAAACCTTATATCATAAAATTGATTCAACTGACAGTAAATAACAAGTCCGTTCTGAAAATGACCAAGGTCAGTCGAAACTTTGTTCTCTGCTTTATTAGTAAAAGTGTTAATACCCATACTAGCCGTTCTGAGATACATTTTTATTTCAAATGGGTTTCTCGTCATCACGAACTGCGTTCTACAACCAGTTCAGGAATATAGTTTCAAGCTATTTACTTCTCTCATTCGTACACCCAAAAAAGAAACCCAAAATAACTTTTTATGACTATAGGTTTCAGTTTAAGTTTAGGAAAAGTGTCAAATCTAGTTTGTGTTTATGTCAAAAGAGATTCAAAGCTCAATTTACGGCCTTTTAAGGTGAAGAGTATGTGCACAATTTCCATGTTACAAAAACAAAACAACAATACAAGAAGTACATACAGTATGTAAGTGACGAAGATCCTTATGCACATATACATATAAACTGTTTTCGTGATCGCTTGAAGCGTATTGTTAAAATCACGAAAAGCAAATAATTACTATTAAACAGCGTAATTTAGAAAAAAATGATCTAAGTGTTTATAATATTACCATAATACTGTCAAACCTACATAGAAGTGTGTGTGAGGTTTTCTTATAGCAAAGCCACATTAAGCAATCTGCTGAGTCTACCGACGGGAATCGAAACACAGAAATAGCTGATATATATCACGACAATAGTACTAGTTTAAAAGTACTTGTCATATGAAACGCTTTTGGTTAATTCGTGTTTTTTAACGTTGTCTTAAAATCTTTTCAGTTTGAACATTTTCAGTAGCTGAGGTTTTATGTAAGAACATGATATCTCTTAAGTCTAATTCACTTGCATGTTAAGTGATCTGAACTTGTGTGAATCCTTCTCATCTTAATATTTCTAATAATAACACTTCTAAGTCTTAGAGTATTTTAATTTAAATAATTTGTTAATGGATAAACGCTTTGGAAATAAATGTTTCAAAATTCTTTGCTTTTATGTATTTCCTTACTAAGCGTTAATCATTGTCATACTCAATTTCCTTTAGTGTTAAGTTTCTTTCTCTAAATCCTGTTTACGTCCGCCTTGTTTAGTACAAGGGTTTTTAGAACAAGTCTTCCTTATTGTCACACCTATCAGTTTCAATGTTCAATAAATCTTTTTTGTTTTCAATGTTATTAGTTTCAATACTTAAATAGTCTTCTTTATCGTCACGCTTATTAGTTTCAATATTTAACAAGTCGTTTTTATTGTCATTCTTATTAGTTTCAATATTTCACAAATCTTCTATATTGTCACCCTTATCACTTTTCAATATTTAACAAATGTACTTTATCTTCACCATTATTAGTGTCAGCAGTTAAAAAAAATATTTATCGTCATTGTTATTACTTTCAATATTTAAAAAGTCTTCTTAATTGTCACTCTTATTTGTTTCAATATTCAATAAGTCTCCTTTATTACCACCCTTAGTAGTTTTTAATGTTCAACAATACTTTTTTCACCCTTATTAGTTTCAATAATTAAAAAATCTTAATTATTGTCATCCTTATTAGTTGCAATATTTATCAAATCTTCTTTATTGCCTCTTTTATTAGTTTCAATACTTAAAAATCTTCTTTATCGCCATTGTTATTGGTTTCAATATCCAACAAATCCTCTTTATTGTTAACCTTTTTATTTTTAATACTTAACTACTAACTTTTACTGTAACTCTTATTGGTTTTAATACTTAACTAGTTTTCCTTATTGCCACTGTTGTTAGATTGAATATTTAACAAGTCTTCTTTATTATTACCTTTATTAGTTTTTAATATTCAACATGTCTTTTTTATTCCCACACTTACTAATTTCAATATTTAACAAGTCTTCTTTATTATTACCTTTATTAGTTTTTAATATTCAACATGTCTTTTTTATTCCCACACTTACTAATTTCAATATTTAACAAGTCTTCTTTATTATTACCTTTATTAGTTTTTAATATTCAACATGTCTTTTTATTCCCACACTTACTAATTTCAATATTTAACAAGTCTTCTTTATTATTACCTTTATTAGTTTTTAATATTCAACATGTCTTTTTTATTCCCACACTTACTAATTTCAATATTTAACAAATCTTCTTTATTATTACCTTTATTAGTTTTTTAATATTCAACATGTCTTTTTATTCCCACACTTACTAATTTCAATATTTAACAAATCTTCTTTATTATTACCTTTATTAGTTTTTAATATTCAACATGTCTTTTATTCCCACACTTACTAATTTCAATATTTAACAAATCTTCTTTATTATTACCTTTATTAGTTTTTAATATTCAACATGTCTTTTTTATTCCCACACTTACTAATTTCAATATTTAACAAATCTTCTTTATTATTACCTTTATTAGTTTTTAATATTCAACATGTCTTTTTTATTCCCACACTTACTAATTTCAATATTTAACAAATCTTCTTTATTATTACCTTTATTAGTTTTTAATATTCAACGTGTCTTTTTTATTCCCACACTTACTAATTTCAATATTTAACAAATCTTCTTTATTATTACCTTTATTAGTTTTTAATATTCAACATGTCTTTTTTATTCCCACACTTACTAATTTCAATATTTAACAAGTCTTCTTTATTATTACCTTTATTAGTTTTTAATATTCAACATGTCTTTTTTATTCCCACACTCACTAATTTCAATATTTAACAAGTCTTCTTTATTATTACCTTTATTAGTTTTTAATATTCAACATGTCTTTTTTATTCCCACACTTACTAATTTCAATATTTAACAAATCTTCTTTATTATTACCTTTATTAGTTTTTAATATTCAACATGTCTTTTTTATTCCCACACTTACTAATTTCAATATTTAACAAATCTTCTTTATTATTACCTTTATTAGTTTTTAATATTCAACATGTCTTTTTATTCCCACACTTACTAATTTCAATATTTAACAAATCTTCTTTATTATTACCTTTATTAGTTTTTAATATTCAACATGTCTTTTTTATTCCCACACTTACTAATTTCAATATTTAACAAATCTTCTTTATTATTACCTTTATTAGTTTTTAATATTCAACATGTCTTTTTTATTCCCACACTTACTAATTTCAATATTTAACAAATCTTCTTTATTATTACCTTTATTAGTTTTTAATATTCAACATGTCTTTTTTATTCCCACACTTACTAATTTCAATATTTAACAAATCTTCTTTATTATTACCTTTATTAGTTTTTAATATTCAACATGTCTTTTTTATTCCCACACTTACTAATTTCAATATTTAACAAATCTTCTTTATTATTACCTTTATTAGTTTTTAATATTCAACATGTCTTTTTTATTCCCACACTTACTAATTTCAATATTTAACAAATCTTCTTTATTATTACCTTTATTAGTTTTTAATATTCAACGTGTCTTTTTTATTCCCACACTTACTAATTTCAATATTTAACAAATCTTCTTTATTATTACCTTTATTAGTTTTTAATATTCAACGTGTCTTTTTTATTCCCACACTTACTAATTTCAATATTTAACAAGTCTTCTCCACTGACGCTCTTATTAGTTTCAAAATTCAACAAGTGTTCTTAATTATCACTCTTATCAGTTTAAATATTTAACAACTCTTTTTTATTGTCAGTTTTATCACTTTTCAATATTTCTGTGTTTCAACGTTTAACAAATCTTCTTTATTGTCACTTTTATTACTTTTAATGTTCAGGAAGTTTTCTTAATTGTCGCTCTCAGTATTTTCATTATTTGATAATCTTCTTTACTGTCACCATTATTATTTCCAATATTCAACAAGTTTTCTCTATTAGCATTTTTAGTAATTTCAATATATACATTCTTTATTCTAACCTTTATTAGTTTAAATGTTTAACAATTTTCTTTATTGTCACCCTCATTAGTTTCTAAAACTTAACATGTCTTCTTTTCTCACACTTACTAATTTCAATATTTTACATGGCTTCTTAATTGCCCCTCTTATTTGTTCCAATATTTAACAAGTCTTCCTTATTTTTACCCTTACTAGTTTGAATATTTAAGATGTTTTCTTAATTGTCACTTCTATTAGTTTCAATATTGAACAAGTCTTAGTCATTGTCCTTCGTATAACTTTTCAATATTTAAACAAGTCTTGTTTAATGCCACCCTTATTAGGTTTCAACATTCAACATCTCTTATTTATTTTCACTCTTACTAATTTCAATATTTGATAAGGCTTCTTAATTGTCGCTCTTATTAGTATCAGTATTTAACAAGCATTCTTTATTGTACCTTACTAGTTTCAGTATTTAAAAAGTTTTCGTACTTGTAACTGTTATTAGTTTTAATATTTAATAATTTCCACTTATTCGCCCCCCCCCCCAGTGGCTCAGCTGTATGTCTGCGGACTTACACGCTAAAATCCGGGTTTCGATACCCGTGGTGGGCAGAGCACAGATAGCCCATTGTGTAGCTTTGTGCTTAATTCGAAACAACAACAACAAAAAATCCACTTATTCTCACTTTTATTACTATTTCAATATCTAACAAGTGTTCTTTATTGTCACCCTTAATTTTTTAAATATTCAACAAGTTTTCTTAAATCCGATTTTTGTTAGTTTCAATATTTAACAAGTCTTCTTTTTTGTTAGTGTTGTTTTCTTTATTATCAGTTTTATTATTTTCAATATTTAACAATTCTTCTTTATTGTCACCCATACCTGATTTTAATATTTAGTAATTTTACTGTATTATCAATCTTATTAATTTCAATATTTCGTAAATCGTTTTTATTCTCTCTCTTACTTATTTCAATATTTAAGAAATCTTAACTGTTTCTCTTATTAGTTTAAAAATGCAACTACTATTCTTTATTGTCACCCTTACTTATTTTAAATATTCAACAAGTATTTTTATTGTCATTTTACTAGTTTCAATATTCAACAAATTGTCTTTATTGTCACTCTTATTCGTTTTCTTTATTGTAATTTTTATTGGTTTCAGAGGTTCACACATCTCACTTTTGGTCCTTTTTATTACTTTTCAATATTTTATAAGTGTTCTTCATTTTTGCTCTTATTAGTTTCAACATTTTACACGTTTTCTTTATCGTCATAGTTATTAATTTATATATTTAACACATCTCGTTTATAGTTAGTTTTATTATTTAACAAGTCTTCTTTATTGCCAACATTATAAGTTGTCAATATTTAACAAATGTTATTTATTACCAATCTTATTGCCCCCCACGCTAAAATCCGGGTTTCGATACCTGTGGTGGGCAGAGCACAGATAGCCCATTGTGTAGCTTTGTGCTTAATTCAAAACAACAACAACAACAACCAATCTTATTATTTTCAGTATTTAACAACTGTTATTTATTATTTCTGTTAATAGTTTCGACATTTAACATTTCTTCTTTATCGTCAATGTTGTTAGTTTGAATGTCTAACAAGTTTTCTTTGTTTTCTCTGTTGCCAGTTTTTAATATTCAGTAAGTTGTCTTTATTGTCACTATCATTAGTTTCAATATTTCGTAAGTCTTCTTTATTTTCTCTCTTGTTAATTTCAATATTTCATAAGGCCTCTTAATTGTCGCTCAAGTTATTTTTTAATATTTAACAAGTTTCTTTTGTCACTGTTGTTAGTTTCAATATTTACAAGTCTTCCTTATTGTTACTACTATTAGTTTCAATAATTAACAAGTCTTCTTCATTGTTACTGTTGTTAGTTTTAATGTATAACAAGGCTTTTTTATTGTCACCCTTATTAGTTTACAATACTCAACAAGTTTTTATTGTCACTGTTGTTATTTTCATTATTTAACAAACATTTTTAGTGTCAATATTGTTACTTTCAATATTTAACTAATCTTCCTTATTGTCACAATTAGTACTTTTCAATATTCAGTAAATCTTATTTATTGCCACCCGTATTAGTTTCAATATTTAAAAAGTCGTTTTTATTCTCACTCTTAATTACTTTTCAATATTCAACAAGGCTTTTTTATTATCAACGTTATTATTTTCAATGTTTTAAAACTCTTTGTATTGTCATTCTTATCAGTTTCAATATTTAAAAATAATTGTTTATTGTCATTGTCGTTACTTTCAATATTTTACAAGTCTTCTTTGTTGTCACTACTATTATTTTCTGTATTTAACAACTCTATTTTATTGTTACCATTATTAGTTTCAATATTTGAGAACTCTTTATTGTCACCCTTTCTTGTCTCAATATTTAATAAGTTTTCTTAATTGTTGCAGTTATTAGTCTCAATATTTAACAAGTCTTTCTTATTGTCACTCTTATTATTTATCAATATTTAACATGTATTTTTTATTATTACACTTATTATTTTCGATATTTAAGAAATCTCGTTTATTATCACTCTTATTAATTTCAATATTTAACAAGTCTTCTTTATTGTCATATTCATTAGTTTCAATATTTTGCAAGTCTTTTTTATTATATCTCATATTAGTTTTAATATTTGGCAAATCATCCTTTTTATCGTTGTTATTAGTTTCAATAATAAAGTTTTTTATTGTCAACTTTATTAATTTAAGCCCCCCCGGTGGCTCAGCGGTATGTCTGCGGACTTACACGCTAAAATCGGCTTTCGATACCCGTGGTGGGCAGAGCACAGATAGCCCATTGTGTAGCTTTGTGCTTAATTCAAAACAACAACACCAAAAAAGAATTATTAATTTCAATATTTAACCAGTATTCTTTATTGCTACCCTTAATAGTTTCAATATTGAACAACTCTCCTTTATTGTTACCATTTGTTTGTTTTGGAATTTCGCACAAAGCTACTCGAGGGCTATCTGTGCTAGCCGTCCCTAATTTAGCAGTGTAAGACTAGAGGGAAGGCAGCTAGTCATCACCACCCACCGCCAACTCTTGGGCCACTCTTTTTACCATTTTACCTCAGATTACGAAGTCGCACGCCTTAACACGTTTAGCCATACCGGGGCCCTTTATTGTTACCATTAGCAGTTTACAATACTCAGTAAGTATTCTTTATTGTCACCCTAACTAGTTTCAATATTTCATAAGTCCTCTTCACTGTCATACATAATAGTTTCAATATTTAAAAATACTTCTGGATCGTCACTTATTAGCTTGAATATTTTGCAAGTATTTTTTTTGCTGTCATACTTATTAATTTCAATATTTAAAAATACCACTTTATTGACATTCTCATCAATTTCATTATTGAAGAAGTCTTCTTTATTGTCATTGTCATTATTTCAATATTTATCGAGTCTTCTCTATTGTAACCCTTATTTTTTTAATATTATTATTTCAATGTTATTATTACTTTTTATTAATTTCATTATTCAAAATTCTTCTGTATTGTCACCATTATTAGTTTCAATATTTAACAAGTCTTTGTTATTATCACCATTTGTAGTGTTAATATTTAATAAGTTTTCTTTATTTTCACTCTTACTGGTTTCAACATTTAACAAGTTCTCTTTATCATTAGTGATATTAGTTGATATTTTAAAAAGTCTTGTTTTACGTTACACTTATTAGTTTCAGTATTTAAGAAGTTTTCTTTTCTGTCACTGTTGGGCCCGGCATGGCCATGCGCGTTAAGGCGTTCGACTCGTAATTCGAGGGTCGCGCGTTCGCATCCCCGTCGCGCCAAACATGCTTGCTCTCCCAGCCGTGGGGTCATTATAATGTGATGGTCAATCCCAGTATTCGTTGGCAAAAGAGTAAAGAGTAGCCCAAGAATAGGCTTGTGGGTAGTGATGACTAGCTGCCTTCCCTCTAGTTTTACACTGCTAAATTAGGGACGGCTAGCACAGATAGCCCTCGAGTAGCTTTGTGCGAAATTCCAAAACAAACTTATTAGTTGCAATATTTAAGATGTCTTTATTGTTACTGTTACTAGTTTTAATGTATAACAAGGCTTTTTTATTGTCACCCTTATTAGTTTACAATATTTAACAACTGTACTTTATTCTCACCTCTCTTGGTTTTCATTATTGAACAAGTCTTCTTCATTGTTACTGTTGTCACTTTCATTATTTTAATACTTGTTTAGTATCACCCTTATTATTTTCAATATTTTATTATACTTTTTTATAATCACCCTTTCTGTTTGTTTGTTTTGGAATTTTGCACAAAGCTACTCGAGGACTATCTTTCCTAGCCGTCCCTAACTTAGCAGTGTAAGACTAGAGGGAAGGCAGCTAGTCATCACCACCCACCGCCAACTCTTGGGCTACTCTTTTATCAACGAATAGTGGGATTGACCGTAACATTATACGCCCTCACGGCTGGGAGGGCGAGTATGTTTAGCTCAACGCGGGCGCGAACCCGCGACCCTCGGATTACGAGTCGCACGCCTTATGCTCTTGGTCATGCCGGGCCATCACCCTTTCTATTTTCAACATTTAACAAGTTTTTTTATCGTCACCTTTATTAGTTTCATTATTTAACGAGTCTTTTTTTGTCACTGTTATTAACTATATTATTTAACAAGTGTTTTTTATTGTCACCATTGGTGCTTAAAATATATATTAAGTCTTATTTATTTTCACCCTCGTTGGTTTTCAATTTTGAAAAAGTGTTCTTTATTGTGACTGTTATCAATTTCAATATTGAACAATTCTTTTTCGTCATTGTTGGTAGTTTCAGTTCTTAATTTTTTTTTTTATTGTTGCCTTTTAAGTTTTCATTATTGTCACTTTTATTAGTTTCAGTATTTAACAAGTATTGCTATTGTCACTGTTATTAATTTCAATATTTAACTAGTCTTTTTTATTGTCACCCTTCCTAATTTTCATTATTCACAAAGTCTAATTTAATATCAACCTTACTCATTTCAGTATTTAACAAGTTTTTTTAATTATCGCCCTTCTGAGTTTTAATATTTTACAAGTCTTCATTATTGTCACTGTTTTTAGTTTCAGTTTTATCAAGTTTACTTTATTGTGATACTTACTGGTTTGAGTTTTTAAGAAGTTTTTATAATTGTCACTCTTACGAGTATCAATATTTAACAAGTCTTCTTATTTGTCATTCTTATTACTTTTCTGTATTCAACAAGTCTTCTTTATTTAAACGATTATTAGTTTGAATATTTAACAAGACTTCTTTATTATTACCCTTAGTAATTTTCAATATTAAATAAGTCTTCTTTATTTTCACTATTATAAGTTTGAATATTTGATAAGTTCTATATTCTTACGCTCACTAATGTCAGTATTTTATAAGGCTTCTCAATTGTCTATCTTAAGTTTCAATATTTATCAAGTCTTGTGTGTTGTTACCTTTTCTAGTTTGAAAATATAAGAAGTTTTCTTTATCGTATTTGTTTATCGTTTATATATTTGACAAATCTTCTTTATTGTCGCAATTGTCAGTTTCAATTTTTAACAAGTCTTGTTCAATGCCACCCTTATTAGTTTCAATATTTGACAACTCTTCTTTATTGTTACTCTTATTAATTTCAATATTTTACAAGACTTCTTTAATGTCACCTTTATTTGTTTCAATAGTTGAGAAGTCTCGTTTGTTGTCGCGTTTTTTACTTTCAATGTTTAACAAGTCTTCTTTACTGTCGTTTTTATTAGTTTGAATAGTTAAGGAGTCTTCTTTATTTTCACTCTTGTTAGTTTTATTATTAAACAAATCATCTTTATTGTCACCATTACGAGTTTCAATATTTAAGAATGCTTTTTATTGTGACCTTTATTGTTTTCAATTCTTAACAACTTGTTAGTTTCAATATTTTAGAACTCTTCTTTACTTTCACTCTCTCTACCTTCAATATTAACATGTTTTAATTGTCTCTGTTGTTAGTTTCAATATATATAAAGTATTCCTTGTTGTAACCACTCGTAGTTTCAATATTTAAGAAGTCTTTTCTATTATCACACTTTTTATTTTCAGTATTTACAAACTTCTCCTTATTGACACTTTATTACTTTTTAATATTTAACAAGTGTTCTTTCATTTTCACCCTCATTAGTTTCAACAGTTTTCTGTATCGTCATTGATATTACTCTATATATTTAATAAGTTTTCTTTAATCTCTCCCTTATTACTTTAAATATTTAAGAAGTCTTCCTTATTCTTACTGTTATTACTTTTTAATATTTAAAAAGTCTTGTTTATTATTTCGCTTATTAGTTTTAACATTTCTCAAATATTCTTTATTTTCACTGTTGTTAGTTTCAATGTTTAACAAGTATTTTTATTATTACCCCTGTTAGTTTTTAATATTCATCAAGTCTTCTTTGTTGTCTCTTACTAATTTCAATATTTAAGAAGTCTTCTTTATTGCCACTTTTGTTAGTTTTCAATATTCAACAAGTCCTTTTTATTGTCACCCTTACTAATTTCAATATTTGAGAAGTTTTTTATTGTCACTTTTGTGAGCTTCATTATTGAAGAATTATTCTTTATTGCCCGTGTTGTGAGTTTGAATATTTAACAAGTCTTTCTTATTGCTCCATTATTAGTTTCAATATTTAACAAGTCTTCTTTATTGTCACCCTTTTTAGTTTCAATATTTAAGAAGTTTTGTTAATTGTCAATTTTAGTAGTTTCAATATTTAACAATCTTTTTATTATTACCCTTGTTAATCTTCTTCATTGTCACCCTTAGTAGTTTTAATATTTAAGAAGTCTTCTTTTTGCCACTCTTAATAGGTTCATTATTTAACATCTATTATTTATTATCACCATTATCAATTTCAGTATTTAGTAACTCTACGTTATCGTCACTCTTTTTAACTTTAATATGTTATAATGCTTCTTAATTGCTACCCTTACTAGTTTGAGTGTTTAACAAGTCATCCTTTTTCTCATTCTTATTTGCCCCCCAGTGGCTCAGCGGTATGTCTGCGGACTTACACGCTAAAATCCGGGTTTCGATACCCGTGGTGGGCAGAGCACAGATACCCCATTGTGTAGCTTTGTGCTTAATTCAAAACAACAACAACAACAACTCATTCTTATTGCCCCCCCCCGCTAGTACGGCAGTAAGTCTCCGGATTTACAACGCTAAAATCAGGGGTTTGATTCCCCTCGATGGGCTCAGCAGATAGCCCGATGTGGCTTTGCTATAAGAAAAACACACACACTCACTCTTATTACTTTGAAAATTTAATAAGTCTTCTTTAGTATCACCCTTTTTTCACTATTTATCAAGTCGTCTTTACTATTACCTTTATTGGTCTTCGATATTGAAAATAATTTCCTGATTTTGTTAGTCATTAATTTCAATGTTGAAGAAGTCTTCAACATTGTTACTCTTATTAGTAATAATATTTAACAAAACATCTTTATTGTCGCTGTTATTTGTTTTAATATTTTACAAGTTTTCATTATTTTCACTGTTTATAGTTTGAATATTTAATAAGGTTTCTTTATGTTACACTTATTGGTTTTCAATATTAAACTATTCTTGTTTATTGTCATCCTTACTTATTTTAATATTTAACAAGTCTTCCTTATTGTCACTGTTGTTAGTTTCCATGTATAAGAAGTTGTTTTATTATCACCCTTGTTAGTTTTCAATATTCAGAGTAAAATAATATAGGTTTGCAACGTTTTCAGTGGTTTAAGTAATCTATCGTTTAACACGTCCAACGATATCAGAAATGCATTGAAACGGTTTTCCAAGATATTCATTTAAAACCGTTTGCCGCCATTTAACTAATCCATCAATCGACACATCTATTGGTTTCAGAAATGCACCGAAATTGTTTTCAAAGCTATATATTTAAAACCGTTTGCAGGGATTTACCTAATGTATCATTCTTTATTATTCTTTATTGTCACTCTCATAAGTTTCAATATTTTACAATTCATCTTTATTATCTCCCTTATTAGTTTTAATATTTAACAAACATTCTTTATTATCGCTGTTATTATTTTTTGTATTTAACAAGTGTTCTTTATTGTCACCCTCATTAATTTAAATATTTAACAAATCTACCTTATTCTCACCTTCATTGGATTTCATTATTGAACAAATCTTTATTGTCACCCTTACTAATTTCAAAATTTAAGAAGTCCTCTTTATTGTCACTTTTGTTAGTTTCTTTATTGTACCATTATTTGTTGCGATATTTAGCAATTCCTTCTAACCACCATCATTATTTTCAATATTTAACAACTCTTGTTTATTTTCACTGTTTTTAGTTTCAATATTTAAGAAGTCTTATTTAATGTCACCGTTATTAAGTTCAATATTTAACGTCTTAATTATTGTCACTCACTTTATTTTCAACATTTGTCAAGTCTACTCTCTTCTCATTTTTATTGGTTTTCATTCTTGAACTGTTGTTGTTGTTGTTTTGAATTAAGCACAAAGCTACACAATGGGCTATCTGTGCTCTGCCCACCACGGGTATCGAAACCCGGATTTTAGCGTGTAAGTCCGCAGACATACCGCTGAGCCACTGGGGGGCCATTCTTGAACTAATCTTCTTTATTGTAACTGTCATTAGTTTCAATATTTAAGAAATATTTATTCTCACTTATTAGTTTTAATATTTTAGATGTCTATTTTTATTGTTACTGTTGTTAGTTTCAATGTTTAAAGTCTTTTTGTATTTAAATGTTCAATAAGTCTTCTTTATTGCCACACTTATTTCAATATTTAACAAGTCTTCTTTATTGTTACTACTGTTGCTTTTAATATTTTACAAGTGTTCTTTTATATCACATCATTAGTTTCAATAGTAAACAAATCTTTTCTCATCATTATTCGTTTTCATTATTGATCAAGTCTTCTCTATTGTGACTGTCGTTTGTTTCAATGTTTAACAAGTCTTGTTTATTGTTACTCTTAGTAGTTTCAATATTTAACAAGTCTTCTTTATTATCACTCTTCTTAGTTTCAATATATTAGGACTATTCCTTATTATCACCCTTTCTAGTTTCAATATTCAACAAGTTTTCTTAATTGTCACTGTTATTAGTTGCAATATTTAACATGTCTTCTTAATTGTCACCCTGAGTAGATTTCAATGTTTGGCTAGTCTTCTTTATTGCAAATCTTATAAGTTTCAATACATCATAAGTCTAATTTCAATTTTTATGAAGTATTCTGTATTGTCACTTATGTTTCTTTCATTATTGGCCGTGTTGTTAGTTTCAATATTTGAAAAATCTTCCTTATTGCACCATTATTTGTATGAATACTTAACAATTCCTTCTGGCCACCCTTATTATTTTCAGTATTTAAGAACTCTTGTTTATTGTCACTCTTATTAGTTTCAATGGTTAATAAGTTTTCATTATTATTAGTTTCAATGTTTAAATTCTTTTTACTTTCACCCTTATTATTTCTCAATGTTTATCAAGTCGTTTGTATTCTCAGCCTTATAAGTTTTCAATGTTCAACAAGTCTTTTTTATTGTCACTATCATTAGTTTCAATATTTAACAAGTTTTCATAATTGTCACTCTTATAAGTATCATTATATAACTAGTCTCCTTTATTGTCAACCTTATTAGTTTCAAAATTTAACAAGTCATCTTTATTGTCACTGTTTTTGGTTTCAGTTTTGAACAAGTCTTCTTTATTGTCACCCTTATAAGTTTTAGTATTTAATAAGACATTTTTACTGTCGCCATATTAGTTTCAACAGTTAAAAATTCCTCCTGTTTTAACCGTTATTACTTTCACGATTTAATTAGTGTTATCTACTGTCACCGTTGTTACTTTGAATATATATTAAGCCTTCTTTATTCTCACCCTAACTGATTTTCAGTAATGAAATTTTTATTTGTTGTGACTGTTATTAATTTCAATATTGAACAAATCTTCATTATCGGTATTATCATTAGTTTGAGTTTTTAAAAGTATTTTTTATTGTTGACCTTTAGATTTTCAATATTTAACAAGTATTTTTATTGACACCTTTATTAATTTCAGTATTTAAGAAGCATTCTTATTGTCACTGTTATTGCTTTCAATATTTCAATATTAGTGTCAATATTTAATAAGTCTTCCTAATTGTCATTCTTATTACTTTCCAATATTTAACAAGTATTCTTTACTGTCTTGCTTATTAGCTTCAATATTTAACATGCCTTCTTTATTCTGTCTGTTCTTAATTTCAATATTGAACTCCTCTTTATTGTCACCCTTAGAAATTTTCAGAATTCAACAATTTCAGTATTATCACGCTTATTATTTTCAATATTTAAAAGCCTTCTCTGTTATTACTGTTCTGAATTTCAAAATGTAAGTTTTCGTTGTTGTTATTCATATTACTTTCCAACATTTAACAAGTCTTCTTTGTGTCACCATTATTAGTTTCAATACGTAACAAGTTTTTATTAATCTCAACCTTAATAATTTTTTTACGTAACTAGTTTTCTTAATTATCCATCTTATTAGTTTTTAATATTAAACAAGTTTTTATTTTTGTCACTGTTATTAATTTCGACATTTAACTTGTCTTCTTCATTATCAACCTTATGAGTATTAATATTTACATTTCTTATTTAATGTCACCTTTATTAGTTTCAATTCTTGACAAGTCTTCTTTATTATCACTCTTATTAGTTTCAATATTGAAATAGTATTCTTTGTTGTCTCTGTTTTTAGTTTAAATACATAAGAAGTCTTCTTTATTCTCATTCTTTTTATTTTTCAATATTAAACAAGTCTTTATTAGTGTCGCTGTTATTACTTTTAACATTTAACATTTTGTTATGATCAATCTTATGGTTTTTCAATATATAATACGTCTACTCTATTGTCACCCTTATTAGTTTCAATATTTCAAAAGTCTTATTTATTGTCACTGTTATTGCTTTCAATACATAAAAAGTCTTGTTATGGTCTCTGTTATTAGTTTCATTATCCACTAGTGTTATTTATTGTTACTTTTATTAATTTCAATATTTAAGAAGTCATCTTTATTGTTACACTTGTTAGTTTAAATGTTTAACTAGTCTTCTTTCTTATCACTCTTATTAATTTTCAGTATTCAAAATGTCTACTTTATTACCAACCATACTAATTTCAATATTCAACAAGTTAATTTAATTATTGCTGTTATTAGTTTCAGTATTTAACAAGTCAGCTTTATTGTCACTTTTGTTAGCTTTAATTTTTGAAATGTCTTTATTTGTTCCCCTTAAAAGTTTCAATGTTTGAGAAGTCTTCTTTATTGACATCCTTATTAATTGCAATATTTAAAAAGTCTGTTAATATCACTTTTATTATTTTTATTAATTAAATAGTGGTCTTTATTACCAGTGTTGTTAGTTTGAATACATAACAAGTTTTCTTTATTCTCACCCTTATTTGTTTTCAATATTGAACAAGTCTTTTTCTATTGCCACTGTTATTTCTTCCAATATTGAACTAGTCATTTTTATCGTCACCCTTATTAGTTTCAATATTGGTCAACTCTTTATTCTCAACCTTAGTCATTTCTTTACCCAACTAGTTTTCTTATTGTCGCTGTTTTTTGTTTAACTTTTAACAATTCTTCTTTACTGTCACTCTTAATAGTTTCAATATTTAACAAGACTTTTTTATTTTACCTTTATTATTCTCAACATTTTTCAATATTTAAAAGTCTTCTTTATTGTCACTCTCATTAGTATGAATATTTGTGAAGTCTTATTACTGTCACTGTTATTAGTTTTATTATTTAACAAGTGTTCTTTATTTTCACCATTGTTACCCTAAATATATACTAAGTTTTCTTTATTCTCAACCTCAGTGGTTTCTAATATGGAACAACTCTTCTTTATTGTGACTGTTATTAGTTTTAACATTGAAGAAGTATTCTTTACCGGTCCCCGTATTAGTTTCAATATTTAACAAATCCTTTTAATTCTCATTGTTATTAGTTTCTACATCTAACAAGTTTTCTATATTGTCACACTTATTAGTTTCAATATTTAACAAGTCTCTTTTATTCTACCTTTATTATTTTCAACATTTCAGTCTTCTTTATTCTCATCTTTAGTAGTTTCAACATTCATCTAGTCTTTGTTGTCATCTTTACTAGTTTTAACATTTAACATGTCTTCCATTTTATTAACAATATTTTTGTCAATTTTAACAGTTTTTCTTTGTTATTACTGTTGTTAGTTTCAATATTTAAGTCTTCTTTATTCTTAGCCTTTTTGTTTTTCAATATTCAAGAATTTTTCATTGTTCTCACCTTAATAATTTATTTTTGAAAAAGATTTAATTGTCGCCCTTTTTGGTTTCCACATTTGCATAGTCTGCTTTATTGTCACTGTTTTTAGTTTTAGTTTTTAAATAACTTTTTCATTGTCGCTCTTTTAACTTTTCAGTGTTAAACAAGTATTGTTTATTGTCACCCTTATTTATTTCATTACTTGACAAGTCTTTTTATTGTCACTGTTATTAGTTTCATTGTTTAACTAGTTTTCCTTTTTATCACTTTAATTGTTTTCAATATTAAAAAAGTCTTATTTAATATAAATTCCACTAATTTCAATATTTAACAAGTTTTCTTAATTATTGTTCTTATCAGAGTCAATATTTAACAAATATTCTTTATTACTCCCTGTTTTTAATTTCAATTTGAAAAGTCTTCTTTATTGTTACATTTACTAGTTTCAGAAGTTAACAAGTTTGAATAATTGTCACTGTTATGAGTATCAATATTTAACAAGCCTTCCTTTTTGTCATTCTTATTACTTTTCAATATTTAACAAGTCTTTTTTGTTGTCATCTTTGTTACTTTGAATATTTAAGAAGTTTTCTTATTCTAAACCTTACAAATTTCAATATTTAACAAGTATACTCAATAATCGATCTTATTATTTTCAGTATTTATCAAATATTCTCTATCCTCACCCTTATTAGTTTCAGGGCCCGGCATGGTCAAGCGTGTTAAGGCGTGCGACTCGTATTCTGAGGGTCGCGCCAAACATGTTCGCCATTTCAGCCGTGGGGGGCGTTATAATGTGACGGTCAATCCCACTATTCGTTGGTAAAAGAGTAGCCCAAGAGTTGGCGATGGGTGGTGATGACTAGCTGCCTTCCCTCTAGTCTTACACTGCTAAATTAGGGACGGGTAGCACAGATAGCCCTCGAGTAGCTTTGTGCGAAATTCCAAAACAAACAAAACAAACGCTCTCTCATAAGTTATCAATATTTGATAAGTCTTCTTTATTGACATCCTTAGTAGTTTCAGTCTTTAACAAGTCTGTTAATTTCACTTTTATTAGTTTTATTATTTAAGTTGTGGCATTTATTATCACCGTTGTTAGTTTGAATACATAATACGTTTTCTTTGTTCTCACCCTTATTTGTTTTCAATATTGAACAAGTCTTTTTTATTGTCACTGTTATTTCTTCCAATATTGAACTAGTCATTTTTATCGTCACCCTTATTAGTTTCAATATTGGTCAAGTCTTCTTTATTCTCAACCTTAGTCATTTCTTTACATAACTAGTTTTCTTATTGTCGCTGTTATTGTTTCAGTTTTTAACAATTCTTCTTTATTGTCACTCTTAATAGTTTCAATATTTAACAATACTTTTTTATTCTACCTTTATTGTTCTCAACATTTCACAAGTCTTCTTTATTGTCATCGATATTAGACTCAACAGTCAGCTAGTCTTCTTTGTTCTCACCCTTACTAGTTTCAATATTTGACAAGTCTTCTTTGATATTACTGTTGTTAGTAATAATCAAGTCTTCTTGGTTATCATCCTTATTAGTTTCAATATTAAACAAGCCTTACTTAGTATCTCATTTAGTAGTTTCAATATTTGATGTGTCTTCTTAATTGTCGCTTATTTTTTCAATATTTAACAAATATTCTTTATTGTCATATTTTAGTTTCAATATTTAGTAAGTCTTTTAAATTGTTACTCTTACTTTTCAAAATTTAACAAATTTTCTTTATTGTCAACATTTTTAGATTCAATATTCATCAATTCTTCTTTATTTTTATTCTTATTACTTTTAACATTTAACAGGACTTGTTTAGTGCAACTCTAATTAGTCTCAATATTTAAAAAGTCTTTATTTTCATCCTTGTGGTTTTCAATATTAAATAAGCGTTTATTACTGTCGCTGTTGTTATTTCTACATTTAACATGTCTTCTTTATTATCAACCTCATTGTATTTCAGTATATAACACGTCTTCTCTATTGTCACCCTTAGTAGTTTCAATATTTAACAAGTCTTCTTTGTTATCACTGCTGGTATTTAATTTCATTGTTTAACAAGTCTTCTATATTTTCTTCCTTATTACTTTCGATATTTAAAAAGTCCTCTTTATTGCCAGTTATTATTTTCTATACTTGATATGTTTTGTTATTGTCACTGTTATTAGAATCGTTATTTAACTGGTGTTTTTTTTATTTTCACTTTTGTTAGATCCAATATTGAAGATGTCTTCTTTATTGTTACTCTTGTTAGTTTAAATATTTAACAAGACTTCTTTATTGTCGCCTTTATTAATTTTCAATATTTAAAATGTCTAATTTATTTCCAACCTTACTAATTTCAATATTTAACAAGTTATCATAATTTTCACTGGTATTAGTTTCGGTATTTAACAAGTTATCATAATTTTCACTGGTATTAGTTTCGGTATTTAACAAGTCGTTCTTATTGTCCCTTTTGTTAGTTTCAATTTTTAAAAAGTCGTTATTCGCTCCCTTATAAGTTATGAATATTTAATAAATCTTCTTTATTGACATCATTATTAGTTGCAATATTTAACAAGTCTGCTAATGACACTTTTATTATTTTTAATATTTAATTAGTGGTCTTTATTGTCATTGTTTTAAGTTTTATTATTTAACAAGTCTTTCTTTTTAATCACACTGTTAAGTTCTCAGTATTTAATAAGTCTTCCTTGTTTTCACCCTTATTATTTTCATTATTTAACAACTCTTTTTTTTCACTTTTAATAATTTCAATATTTGACCAGTGTTGTTTATTGTAAATGTTTTTAATTTTGATATACAACAACTGTTCTTTATTCTCATCCTTATTAGTTTTCATTATTAAACAAGTTTTCTTTATTGTCACTATTTTTAGTTTCAATATATAACAAGTGTCCTTTATTCTCATCCTTCTTAGTTTTCAGTATTATACAAGTTTTCTTTATTGTCACTGTTATTAATTTCAATATTTAACAAGATTTTTTTATTGTCATTGTTATTACTTTAAATGTTTAACAAGCTTTTCTTTTTTTCTATTTAACTAGTCTTCTTTATTGTCACCCTTATTAGTTTGAATATTTAAGAGGCTTTCTTTATTTTCCCCGTTATTTGTTTTCCATATTCAACAAGTCTCCTTTATTTTCACCCTTTATTGTAACCGACACATTATATCGCCCCCACTGCTGAAATAATGAGGATGACTGATGACGAGATTCATATCTGCCACTCGCAGACTGCGATTCAAGTGCCCTAACCATCAGATCATGCCAAACTCCACCCGCTCACGGTTTCATTAAGCTTTTATGTGCCAATTCTTTCCTGTGAAATTATTCTCTAGTTTCAGTATTTTTATTTAGTTTTATTACTTGCTGTCTTCTTTATTGTTAATGTTTACAGTTCCACTTTCTTTTTGAAATCAGGACTTTGTAGGCTTAACATATATTAGTTTCTGTCTTTCATACCCACACTGTAGAAATGCAGGAGTGGCACTTATAATATTAAAAACTGAACTTGACACTTCGAATTAGGAATGCCAGTAAACAGGTTCTCGGCTTTTCAAGGGCGATAACGCAGCTCAAGGGTTCTACTGAATATCGTATATATAAATCAATATTGTGAGTTATTTATTACATTACCATTCTCGGTTAGAGTGTTCCTCCGACATGTAAAATCGCGGTTTCAAATTCGACTTTTGGATTTCAGTTCTTGAAAATATTCATCATTATCTATTGCAGGTATTTTGTGTTTAATAGTGTTTTAGTAGCTTTAGTCCTCTTTTCTTGTGATATTTTTAGCAATATAGTTTTACTTTGCGAAGGCTTTTTTGTTTGTCTTGGTTTAACGTGAATCTTCAAGTGGCGAAGCAAAAAGCATGCTAGCTTATAACGATAAAACTGGGTTTCTGTACTTGTTATGGGCACAACACAGGGAAACCATTGTGTAGCTTTATGCTTAAAAACAAATAGTTTAATGTGAAAAGATTGAAGAAACAAACCTTGTGTTATTCTTTAACAAATTAATTATGCTTTGTTAAGCAGGACTTCAGATTGATTCATGTAACTTTTGTAAATAGCATTAGTGTTTTGATTCTTCACGTGAACATCTTGCATTTCGATTTATCAGTCTGTCATCAATTCACAAATATATGTTGTATTAAAATAATTTTATAATACTTTTGTGTACTAAAGCTTTCCAAATAAACAACAAAAATTATCATTTATTTAAAACAAAATTAGTCTTGCCTTTCTTTCTCTCTCTCTAAAAATATTTATTCCAGTAAGGTTGAAAGTCTGGTCCGTCTTATTATTGAAGAGAAAACCACTATCTGTTGACTACTTTTTAGTTTGCTACGTTCCTTGTTCTTAAGAGCTGATAACATTAATTTTCGTAAGTTGGATAAGGGTGTAATCGTCAGGGATACAGGGACTGTTTTACAGCATAATTGAGATAGGGATAAAGGCTGTAAAGATTGATTACTTTCAGAATGTTCTTAAAGTATTATTCTGGTTTATGTGCTTCCATATAAACAGTGGATGAATTCCAGCAAACGTATGGATATTTTTCAGATGATTGTCATCATGTGTACCCCCTCACCTAGGACAGTCTGAGTGTCACAACCAGAATTTTGTAAAATTGTGCTGAAATGAACAGTGAGATGTTGAGCTTTTTTTGAACCATAAAGATTAAAAATTACTTCATTTTGGTCGCCACTGCGTCATTGTATTCGAGGCATCATTGATAACTAACAACAGTGTGTTTTATCTCTCACATCTACTTTGGTTTCCACTGTTCATTCTGACATGTACACCAGAACTCATCTTTCACGTGCTCTTCTTCGTTCCACGTCGAAAAAAGTGTGGTACCGTTATGAATTTTCCGTTTGAGCTAAGGCACTGGTCATCGTGATTCCATTTGGTTGAAATAACAAAGAGGCTTCGAAAACGTGTAAAACTAAATTAAAAGCCGGTAAGTATTCAAGAATTTCACGATGATGCTGCCATATTATTTGCGAGGCTTCTCTTCTCGTTGTTCCGAGAGCCGATTTCGTGAACATAATTATACTTGGCTAATTAATTTGAAGTTCAGAAAGAACAGATTGCTTATGTTACATTTATCTTGTTTCTCTGGCTCTTTCAGGTTTGTGGAAGTGACTTTCCATTATTACTGCTATCTCATATATTTCTACGCCTCTATGAAGAGTTTTTATAGAACAGGTAGATGGATGGAAACTACTGTATTTGTGTATATTTCTTTAAAGGTTTCTTGCAGGACTAGCTCCAGGCTTCTTACTATGCAACGTATTTAAACAAGTCAAGGTGCATCTAGTACCAATAATTTGCCCACACTACTTTTAATGTCAAAACTGTCACTTGGACACCCTACTCTAAAGCTTCAAAGGCCGCTTCCAGTGCTTCTAGAATATTTTTAACCTTGTCATTTTTATATCCATAAACTTGTGGTATGCAACATGAGGATAAAAAGTTTTCTCTGTGTACCACCATCAGTTATAAAGAAAAAGACGTCTGCAGCATGTTATTGTTATCTTAATACATCACACAGAGTACCAGCAATTTCAGTGATGAACATTTTATATTCTTTGTTAATACAGTGGATTCTGCCCATTGAGATGACATTGCTTGTCTGTACTAATATCGATTTTAGAGAGTTAGTAAATGGTGCCTCATTCATAATTACGTAGTAGGCTGTTCTGGGCAGCATTTTTATTATTTATTAACGTGTCAGTTTCATATTTTGAGTCTCTTTCCATAAATCTTAGGTCATTTCTCTGCTAATGTTCTGTTTAACTGAGTCATTTTTTTTAACATTCATGATACCAACAATAATCTATGTTGTTTTGTTGGGACAGTATTGTTGACATGCTTGGCACCAAACAGTCTCGATAGTCTTTGTGCTATGTTACAACCATTCGGGTTTCAGCTTTGTAACCAATTTAATGTTTCAGCTTTGCAACTAATTTAATGAAAGCTCTTCTATAATGTGGATTTTTTCTTTCTTTCTTAGGAGGTATTAAGAAATACATACAGCCTCAAAAACAAAAGGAGTCACGACAGATTTTGTAGCTGTGGTTGGCAGTGATGCTGATTCATCAGATGTTGATGACGTGTATGTCATCATATGGGATGACATATCCCATATGGGATATGTAATATAACAAATAAGCTTAATAAAAAATTAATTGAATTTTAAATGAACGATCAAATCAATACAAATAAGTAAGCACATTTTCAAATTAATTAAATGAATAAGAAAACCAGTACTAAATTTAATACAAAACATATAAATATAGAGGGATTTGCTCACGGATTGTAGTAAATTTGTTTTCGACCCTTGAAAACTCAAATTATTTCTGTTTAATCTTGACATGTGAGCAGTTTTTGTTTCTTATTCAGGAAATCGAGTCCATTATTATTGGTATACCAATTAAAACAAACGACTTGTGAGTTATGTGTCCTTATATAAACTGGTTTTCATTAAACAAATGACAAACCATTCTTCAAGGAAGCCGGCTATTAGAGAATAAGATTAGTCAGCTGTCATGGATTACTATTCCTGGGAAACTTAACGTTTACGAGTTCAAATTTTCAAACTCTTTCTGGATGGACCTTAGGGTGTTAAAATCACTCGATCGGTCTTTAATGTTTCACAGAAGAAGTTCTAAACCAAATTGCATGAAACATAACAGCAACAAAAAACCTTTTAAACTGTATCTACATTCTGGAAGAAAAAATAGTTATGACATATTATTTAGTATATTTCTAGGTTATGAAGTCTTAAGTGGAATACCAGTTGGAAAAACTATCGAAATGCTATTTTCACTTCACACAAGCAGTTGTTTTTCATATTAAGAACCGGAAATTTAACTTTATGGGTCCAGTGAGGTAAATTTTGAGGGTTCATAAAAGAACAACTAATGTAAATTCTCAGAAAGTCATTAAACTTCTTTCGTTTTTATAGATTTTTAAAACAAAACCAAAATATTTCTCAAAAAACCAGTTTTGGTTGTTCTTATGTTCAGCATAAGAAACAAAACAATTTAAACACGTGTTTTGTACACTGTGGATTTTTTACTTTCATACTATGTTTTGTTAAATGAAGTAGTTGTTGTTTTTGGAATTTCGCACGAAGCTACTCGAGGGCTGTCTGTGCTAGCCGTCCCTAATTTAGCAATGTAAGACTAGAGGAAGGCAGCTAGTCATCACCACCCACCGCCAGCTCTTGGACTACTCTTTTACCAACGAAAAGTGGGATTGACCGTCACATTATAACGCCCCCACGGCTGGGAGGGCGAGCATTTTTGGCGCGCTAGGCCATGCCGGGCCATGTTAAATGAAGTAACAGACTCCCTTCAACAATTCACAAAAAACACAAGATTGACAACGACTTATGTATGACCAATGGCGCCACCTTTAATAAGAATGACACCTTTAAGAATAAAAATTTTGATTGAGCTCAATTTCCGGGTTTCGATACCCGTGGTGGGCAGAGCACAGATAGTCCATTGTGTAGCTTTGTGCTTAATTCAAAACAACAACAACTTGAGCTCAATTTATTTTTAATTTCTATATTTTATTTTCTGTAAACATTAAACTCTTGTATTTAAGCTTTGTTCGAATATACAAAGTATAGAAATATATTTAATAACGTACAGGGTTTTCGGAAAGTCATTGTGCAGTTTTGTCTATTAATAAATACATATAAGTGCACAGTGACTTTCAGAACACCATGTAGGACATGCCATCAGCTCATCAGAAGAGTTTGATGACGCGGACCTAGTCCACCATAATCGTTTATGTGTCGCCAAATTTTAGATCTGTGTTTGTGATAAATGTTGTGCTTTTAGCCAGCTTTTACAACAAATTTGAATATTTATGCTCACGACTGAGTTGTTCATCAGAAAAGAATGTTATTGTACCTTGATGGTCATTGTTCAAACACTAGGATCCATTATTGTTTTACCACCTCGGCTCGATTACCAACTAATAAATTCGTCATCTATACATTCGTGTTGAGATACGACATTGAAAATAACAGTAATAAAATAATTGTTATTTATAACAAAAATTAACTTCTAAATCCTTCTTAATTACAATAATGTTATCCTATTAATTGAAATGAAGTACGACAGATAATGGTATGCTAACAAACTCGAAAAATTAACCGTCTAATCAAATAATAAGCATACTAATATTCCTTTAATAGGAAATTCTAAAAATAAACTAATATATTTACCTTTCACGTCTTCAACTAAATTTTACGTACAGGAGTGCTTGAAAATATATAATTCAGTATAACTTGACATCTTAAATTTTCTGAGATGTTTAAAATTTCCAAAAATATTTTAATGCGATGCCACACAAGGCATATTCACCAGGTCTGTAGCTTTATGTGTATTAATTGATACATTACAGACATTTGTTACTATTTTTACAGTTGATTCACTGTGTTATACATAAAACCCTTAGGAGTTGTTTAAAGAGCGACTGGTACGTTGTATGAAACGTTTTGCAGATCCGTATATTAATAATTTAATTCGTATTTCTTGCTAAATAACAAAGAAAATTCCTCTCGTGCAGTTTGCTTATTTTAATTAAGTACCACAGTAGATCAACCTAGAATATTAAAACAAAGTAAAACGCTAACTATAGTCTCACGGTTGATCAGCGAAAAGTTCGAAGGCGTAGAACGCTAAAATACAGGGTTCGATTCTTGTAAGTGGACAGATGGTTTGTTGTTAGCTTTGCATTAAATAAAACACAAACTTCTACTAAAATATAAGTGTCTCTGTAAAACTGTTTCTCTTTCAGTACAGCAGTGCTATAAGTTAATATAATGACACTACTCTTAATATCTGACTAGGCTACAAAGTAAGATAACACTGAGTAAAAAATACATTAGTTAATCTTATTTTTACTTTAAAGGCTAGGTGGTTTGTTTTGAAATTCGTACAAAACTATTTAAAGGCGATCTGCTCTAGCCGTTCTTAATTTAGCAGTCTAAGACTAGAGGGAAGGCAACTGGTCATCTCCACCCATTTTCAACTCTTGATCTACTATTTCACGAACGAATACTGTGATTGACCGTCCCATTATAACGTCTCCACCGCTGAAAGGACGAATATGTTTAGTGTGACGGGGATTCGAACCTGGGACCTTCACATTACACCTCGAGTGCCTTAACCACGTGGCCATGCCGGGCCTCGAGGCTAATTGTCTTTCAGCCGAAAGTTATTCGTTTTTATTTTGCTATACAATCATAAGTGAATATAACCTCTAATAAACTATATGTAAACTTAATGTGTTTAGATAACGTGTAAAATGTTCACACCATCGATTAAAGATATGGAAAATATAACTCGAAAATATCCAGTTTTATAGTATCTTTTTTATTCTTGTGTCATAAAACCAAATTTTAAGCTTAATTAAGAAATGCTGTTATTATTATTATGCTTTTTAACAATTACCTTATTATTTATGCCGTACTTTTTAATGATATGTTTTACCATTTTTTACCATATCTCCATATATCCAAAGTATGATAATTCTGATATTGTAAGTTAAATTATTCTTTTGCACTGCTTAATCCGGTTTTAAACATTCCGTATTCTTGTTTAACATTTAGTGGTTCCCAACCTGACGCCCCTGCAGGTCCGTGCAGGTAACACCATCTTGTTACTCAACTAAATTTTTAACACCGGTGTTCATTTAATTGCACATTCAGCCAGGTATTTCTTTTATTTGATAATGAAAAATTGGAAAACAAGTTAATTGCTAGTTAATGAAAACAGTTTGTTAGGTAGACGGAATCTTACTAAAACACGAGATCCGTAGGTGAAAAATGATGAGAGGGGTCCACAATGGTAAAAATAGTTGTAAACCACTGGTTTACATATAATGTATGACTTCTTACCTTGTAAGAGCCGCCGTTTAATTGGACTTTCATTAGTCACTTAAGGATATTTAATGTTTTGGGTGTGATTGTGTCATGCTTTTTAAGGGTAAAAAGTGCATGAAGTTCCCACATAGTTTTTAATGTGTCTTTTAAATGAGTTGTGTTCCAAAAATCGGTTTAAAATGTTTCATATATTTCTTAATTTGTATTATTTTTCGTTTGTTTACTACATGGATATTTTTTTTTATTTTGAGCTATTTCATATTGTTAGATTAGTTTATAGATTTAAAAGTAACCAAAATCTCTTAATCTGGACAAATCCTGGGAGATTATTTGGATTTCTAGCATAAATATCGATAACAGTTAAGGAATGCAAATGATGAATAAATAAAACTTAATCATTACAAGTTGTATGCAAGTGTATTAAAGCGTTCAACTCGTAACCCGAGGGTCGCGAGTTCGAATCCCGGTTGCACCAAACACGCTCACCTTTTCAGTCGTCGTGGAATTATAATGTTTCGGTCAATCCCCCTATTAGTTGGTAAAATAGTAGCCCAATAGTTGGCGGTAGGTGATAATGACTAGCTACCTTCCCTGTAGTCTTACACTGCTAAATTAGGGACGGCTAGCACAGATAGCCCTCGAGTAGCTTCATGTGAAATTCCAAAACAAACAAACACGTTGTATGGAATTGTAGTTTTTCTTTATTTAGACCGCTATTGAAAATTAGCTAAATTATTTATTGAATTATTTCGTAGTTCTAATCTATATAGATAGCAATCTTGTTTTGATCAAAGTTACTGATATTAAACATACTTTTTTGGTGCTGTCAGATCGAGTATCTGAAGAGTTTTCTTAGATCTAGTATTTGAAAATTTATGCATTAGTACCGACAGACTCGGTATTTTAAATCCTAAGTTTTAGTACTGTTAGATTCAGTATTCGAAAATTTACGTTTTAGCACCACTAGATTCAGTATTTGAAAATCTAAGTTTTAGTACTACCAGATCCAGTATTTGGAAATGTAAATTTTAGTACTGCTTGATTCAGTATTTGAAAGTTTGCGTTTTAGTACCGCAATATTCAGTATTTGAAAATTTTAGCTTTTATTTTGCAAGATTCAGTATTTGGAAATCTAAGGTTTCGCACTGCTAGATCCAGTATTCGGAAATATAAATTTTATTACTTCTAGATTAATCATTTCTGAATATGGGTAGTAATGTATTTAATAAGCCGCCAGGACCATTACATCATCATTGATTCTTAAGCAGGTTTCATTTCTTCTTCTGTTAGTCGTCGTCCTTAATTTATTAGAGTCATTTATTGGGCTACTTTTTAACCAAAGACTGGGATTGACTGTTACATAATAACGCCCTTTAAGCTGAAAGGTGAGAATGGTCGGTGGCGCGGATTCATACTGTGACCCGTTGATTGGAGTAAAATGCTCTAACCACCAGGTCATTACTAGATGTAATAGTTGAAAATTTGAATTGTAGAGCTAGTAGATTCAATTTTGAAGAATGTTGGTTGTGATTAGTATAATGTATCTTGCTCAGATTTCTTGATCAAAATTTCACGTCAGTAACAGAGCAAATCGAGTCGTGACATGATCGACTTTGCATTTCGTCTTGACTGTGCATAGTTTGAATAGGGTTGTGCGGTCTTTGCTGCACCCACTCAACATCCTCCTTCAGTGGCACGAATTATTGCGATGGCTCAGATATATGTGCCAAAATATTTTGTTTAGAATATGTTGTTTTTTTCCCCATGATTGGTTGCTACGATAACAATGTGAGTTCATCAAAGTATTTATGCGAGGTGTCGTTGGTGTGCGAGTCGGTTGGATTATTAATTAATCCCTTAACCCTAAGGACGTCACACGGCTCTCACCATCTACCAACGGACAGAGTACGATTGGTAGTTGGTCAGGGAGTGACCACGTACTGGTATATCATGTTCAAATTGTTCTGGGGTTTATGCCACACCGAGATCTCATCGGACGTGGGCTAGGAACATCCATCCACAAATACTGTCAGTAAAAGGACACTATAAACGTATGAGTAATAGAGAGGCTTCGAGTTGAATTACGAAAGCCTAAAATAACAACAGTAATTAACTTTGGCTATTTGATAAGTGATCGGAAAACCTCCTGGGGCTGACGATAAGATATCGATTTTACACCACTCAGATCCCGGATTCTATTCCTCGAAATGGACAGAAAATAGACGTTCCATTGTGTTCCTTTGCATTAAAAAACAACAGTTATTGTAAGCAAAAGACACACGCACAATGTTATCCTTTTCACCCTCTCAGAGCGGTGCAAAAGCTACACCATGCATCCAATCACTTAGTAGCACCACTGTCGATACACCATATTGAGCGATAATGCTAAGTCCAAGGTTATGCAGCTTGAATTACACTTTTTAGACTTATTTTGGAAGTTCTAATACTCCTTTTTTATCTACCTAACTTCTGAAAATCGTATTAAAAATTGTTTGCTTGAAGATCCTCTCTGGAGATCAGCAGTTGCCTCAAGAAATGGTATTCTGCTTCTAGACTACACAAAAGACAAACAAACAAATGTATTATTTTTACAGTTACCAGTGAAAACTTTTCACACCAATTTTAATGCTGTAAACGTGCTTGAGAAAACGGCAACGTACTTATTTCTTGTCTTTAACATTCTATACATGATCTAGATAGACATTTAATATAAAATTACACCCGTTACTTTTTTCATTCGCATTCTCGTACATAACCAAATTAATGTGAATAAATATGTGTTTATTGTTTTCTAATAATATTTTGTTTTCAGTGGTCACGTAACAAGCATTGGCGATTGTTATTGTGGTTAATCTTGCTCAATGTATTTCAAGATAGAAATGGTTAAATCTGTTTTCATTATCTGCATGGCTGGAATTTAAAACATCTGCGACTAGAAAATATAATGCGCACTATCACAGCAGCCTCGATTCCTTTAAAGTGTTGCTAAAGTAAATGGTTGGAAATAACATTTCTCTTCTGCCAGGCGTTTCTTTCAGCACTCGTACAACCGAAAACAGTCACGTTTTCCAGTCAAGGCGTGTGGAAATAAAAGTAAAGAATTTGCGGAATGCAAGCTGACAGTGTGACAATCAACAACAGTATTATAGGAATTTTCGCTTGGGTGAAATGTACTAACGGTTAACATGTTGACAATGTGAAATGTACTAAAGGTTACTGTTGACCATCAGGGCGCCACAGTTTAGGTTATGATCTCATTAACTTTAAAAAAAAATCATAACTTAGAGACTTTGATAAGCAACAACTGAATTATGAAACCTTAGAATCAGTAATGATAATTAATTTTCATCATTGATATGTAATTTGAAATTCCCTTGGAAGATCGGCGGTAAGTTTAGGGACGTACATCACTCAATTCCGGAGTTTGATTTCTAAACGTGGACAGAGCGCATGTATTATATTGTATCGCTTTGCGCTATAAAACACTAACAGTTATAGAAAATGTAAGATATTTCACAGAATTTCTACTCATTTAGCTTCTGCACCCTTGGACATCATACACAGTTTGCTTTGTTGTATTGTTTTTCTTAATTTGTAAAGATACTACGTATAACATAAATCTATATATCTTTAAAGGAAGACATGTGCATTTTATATCTAAAAAAGTTGTAATATTTCAGAACTAAACAATATTATATAATTAAATGGCCAGATGGTTAGTGAGCTTGACTCGCAATCTGCAGGTCGTGGGTTCGAATCTCCGTCACAACAAACATGGTCACCTTTTCAACCATGAAGGCGTTATAATATGACAGTCAGTTTCACTATTTGTTGGTAACAGTAGCCTAAAATGTGGCGGTTGGTGGTGATGACTAGCTGCCTTCCCTCTAGTCTTTCACTTCTAAATTAAGAACGGCTGGTGCAGATAGCAAAAACATTCAAACTTTTGCTAAACTTTATTTAAGAACGTTTTATCAGATATTTAAGACTTAGTTTAGTTAGTTATCACCATTAGATTTCTTCAAGGAACATAGGGCCGCAATTGCTTGTGGATTCTTCAACTGGTATTTAAGTGAGTAGGTTGTTAGCCCACTGCACCGAGCCGTCCCTAATTTAGTAGTGTAAGACTAGAGGGAAGGCAGTTTGTCATCACCACCCACCGAAAACTCTTGGGCTACTCTTTTACCAACGAATGGATATAAGACTTAAGGACTGTAATTAGTCCACTGGAGGGATTTTTCCGTCAATCTTATAGCACACTTTAGGTCAAAAATTGAGCTAACTACTAGAATTAGGCTATACCTGGACCTCAGTATTGATGCTTAAGCAATAATTTATCTTGATCGACTTTATTTATTCCTCTGTCCGAGAAATGAAAACACTTTACATGTGTGAGCCAAATTGATAGCAAACTTTCAGACGTTCAAGGGAACTGGCAAGTGATTATATACTCGTCCAGAGCAAAAGACTGGTTTATCTAATTTGCTAATATATAGGTTTTTGATACAGACCACTTGCATTAGATATTTATAAAATATTTTTTAAAATCAGAACAAAAGGTTGCAAAGAAATTTGTTTTTCACGAGCCTCACTTTTCAGTCGATATTTGGAAATTTTGCACCAGCTCCTTAAAACACTTCAATCAACCTGTGCAAAACAGGGTCATGTATGTTGCTTTCAATGTCATAGAAGGGTGTAGTATTTTTTAAATTACACTTAAACCCTAAAGCGCTAAAATAATTTTATTATGATATTCAAATTGACAGTACCGTTTAGTTGATTTGAATAGTTTCTAGTGCTGCTTGGAATATTTTTTTGGTTTCACTTTTCCATTCCATTCAGTTTCTCGATGTGGCAGTGGTAAGTCTACGGACTTGCGACGAAAAAAAAGAAATCCCTGATTTGATTCTCTGCGAGTGACCTTGTGCAGATGGCCCTCCATTTAGCTTTGCAGCAAGAAAACAATAGCATTTTCACTTGAATAGTTGGCACATGTGTTAATTTTATTTCATTTTTATCCATTGGCTTATTCTGGGTCGCCCAGTTATTAACCGATATATATGTGGATATATAACGTTTAAAACTTTCAATATCTACAGCGGTCACAACACAGTTTGCTCGTTGTGCTCAACAAACAAACAAAAGTAGTTGTGTTTTTTCTCATGGAAATTGGTAATGTTTATTAGGTGTTTATTTTTCATAATTTTCATTTCTTGCTTATTAATCGCTTATTTTGATATCTGGTTAAAACAATAGAAATTTGTCAATTAGTTGGATCTGTTGTTTCTTGGAGGCATTCGGTATTTTTTGTGAACATTAACATGAACGTTATCTTATCATTAGTAACTACTTTGTCTTATATAGTTATTCTGAGGGTCGCGGATTCGAATCTCCATCACACCAAATATGCTCGCCCTTTCAACCGTGGGTGCATTATAAAGTGACGGTCAATCCCTCTCTTAGTTGGTAAAAGAGTAGCTCAATAGTTGACAGTTGCTAGTGGTGACTAGCTGCCTTTCCTCGTGTCTCACACTGTTAAAATAGGGACGGCTAGTGTAGATATCCCTCGTGCAGCTTTGCGCGAAATTCAAAACAAACAAAACAATTATACAGTTATTTTTTCTGCTTTTATTTTATATTCAATGAGAGAAAAAATTTAAAAGTTTTTTTTAAATATAGTATTTACTGTAAAATAAGATATATAAAGTAAAAAAAATAAGTTGAATATTATCAGTTGATCCACTAATAAATACTGATATTAACTTCTGATTGGATCGAGCTTCCTACGAAGATTAGGACTAAAAACATACGTTCTTTAGCGGACAGTGAAACACACTGTGCAATCAATTTTACTGATGACTAAAGTGCATCGTTTCAGCAATTGGTTACTCTCACTGTTAGGGCCCTATCTGGCTAGGTGGTTAGGGCGCTATACTAATAATCTCACGGTTGGGGATTCGAATCACCGTCACACCAAATGGGCTTCTCCTTTCAGCCATGGAGGTGATATAAGTGACGGTCAATTCCACTATTCGTTGGTAAAAGGATAGTCCAAGAGTTGGCGGTGGGTGGTGATGAATAGTTGCCTTCTATATACTGTTACACTGCTAAATTAGAAGCGGCCAGTTCAGGTAGCCCTCGTGTTGCTATGCACGAAATTCAAAACAAATCAAACCTCTAGCCTTCTTGTTCGCTGATAATAAATAACTATATTTTTCTTTATAAAACATCGTAACTGAATAATGACTAATTAGTAACCGATGTAGTTCGTTCTAAAAGGTGTAAATGACTACATAATGATTAGTAACTATTTTCATTAAATATCTGAGTATAAACATTCGGATGTTCTAAAATTATAATTTCGTCACAAAAACATTCCGTTGACATCAAAATGTACATTTACTTAATTAAAGATTTGACCTCATATCTCAGTGACAGTTAAATTACAAGGTATTTAAATTAACAGCTCTTAAAAACATGTTTATTAAATTACCTGCCTCGCTTATCAGACTCACTATTAAGCGTTATAATACACTAATTAAACCACTATCGAGAGTGTAACCACTCTTATTCTACAGTGAATGTGAAGAGACGCCACACCTGCCTGGGCACGTGACGTTTTACAGTCAACTTTAAAACATTATATATTTCAAGACTGACGGAAGTTTTCAGGTTATCTTAATGAACAGAATTCTCTAGATATAAGGAAATACTTAAATCTACTAGTTTTGTTTTTGTAGAACTGTAAAACGATACTTGGAAGCGCATATTCTACATATAATTATCTCAGATGTTCCAGGATCTGCCCAATCAAAATTGATCGAACTTGATCTGCGTATTTAACGATACCTAAAAGTCAAATGATACACCAAATCAGTGAAGCGACGTTTAAATAACGAAAATTTTTATTGTGTCCATTTGTTGGTAGTCTGATCTGTTGTACAGAGCTTGTACTTCTGAAAACGTGTAAGCTTTGTTTTATTTTAACGTGCAGACTAGGGAATGAATAACCCATGTTATGCATCTTATTTATGTAAGTTCAAGAACTTAGAACACTGAAAACCCGGGATTCAAATCCCCGCGGTAGACAGAAAATATGTAGATTTGTGCAAAAGGAAAGAACATGTTTTAAGCTTATAAGACTGAAAAAACAATATCAACAACCTCCATCCAAAACCTTTGTCAATTTTGTCAGGCTAATAATATGTGGAAATAACTCTCATATACCGGAATTATTTGTTTAACTGATGTCTCTCCTAGTACCACAGTAATAGCCTGCGAACGTAAAACACTAGAAACCGCAGTGGGCAGAGAACGGATAGCCAATTTTATAGCTTTGTGCTTTTCTTGAAACAAACAAATATTCAGTTGATAGTTTGTGTGCTTTTATCGAAAAGGCAGAAAAATATTTTGGTTCTAAACAAACCGTATGTATTTCAACTACACTAAGGCAATATCGATTTTTCCCTGTCAATATTTTGTAATAAATACAGATATGCTGAGCACAAGGCTTTGCTTAATAACAAAACACGCATATGAAGCAATGAAAAACTAAGTATATCTCAACGTACAAAAGGCATGAACAAAGTAATAACAAAACTAAAGCATATATAATTTTTTAGATTAAATTGGATAACTGCTCAGATATTAGCTTTGAAAGTACGTTAATACGTGCAGTTAAAGTAACAACAAAGCAAAACTAAAGAAAAGCCCGTGACGTCAATTGATAACAATTTACGTAAAAGGTGGATCAAATAGATAGCAACTTGCAATAGAATATGCATTAAAACTTTCCAATTACTGTAGCTCGGATTATAGATTATCACATTAACTGCTTCTGGCAGTTTTTGGATGAGGAAATACGACTTTTGTCATAATAATAGCCGTCCTGTAGTTTCGTAACACAAAGTTCCAATTGTAAAGAATTATGATACTACTTAATGTAGGCTTAGTAATTTTACAGTGATGCTTATTAGACTGGTGTCGATTTTTCATTGCTGAAGATTGTAAATATCTTGCCCTGTTTTAAATTAACTCAGAGAAAACGAAGCTCATTTTATTTCAAAAATTGTTTTCACGTGATATACTATTTTCAATTTTATTCTAAATTATTTCGAATTATGTGTGTCTGTGTGTGCTTTCTTTTAGCAAAGCCACAACGATCAGACTATCTGATATGCTCACCGAGAGGAATCGAACTCCTGATTTTAACGCTGTATATCTGTAGAATAACCATTGTCCCAGCAGGGGGCATTTCAAATTAATTGTGTTTCAATAATATAAAAAATAATTCAATATTTTAAAGTAAAGCTATATACATATCTTTATGATGTTCTCTGAATGTATAAATTGTTATTTTTTCTTTATTTTAACACAATGCTACGCAATAGCGTATCTGCAACTTGTCCGATGCGGCAAACGAGCACCGTATTCTAGCATTGTAAGTTCATAAACGTGGCACGGACCGACAGAGGATCGTACGTTAATGAATAAATTTCTATGGATAGAATTAAACAAACCAACTTTTTAAACAGTTTTAGTTTCATATAAACTCAATCACTTTTTATACTTTCACTGTCATAAATTTGCCATTCTATTGAAAACGATATAAAAATATGTTATAACTCGCTTGTGAGTTTAAGCTTCGTAAAATAGCAACAATGCTGGCCCTAGACTCTGCCATTACTAATATTCGTCAATTTTTTTATCCTAATTTTGGAACACTCTATTCATTTAGTGCTATTTCTGCGAGTAACATTTTGACTTAACAAAAGATTAGGGTTAAATTAACGTCTTGTATTTGGTTTATTTTCCCGACGTGTGGTCAATGAACAAACTGTGTTGTTGTAATAATTTAACCTTTAGTTTCTAATTCGCAATAAACGTACCGAGATGTTGAATTTGTTTTTTTCTATAGCAATCTTTGACATTTTATCTGCAACATACCAACTTTTAACTAATTTTGTTACCACTAGCACTTTGTAGGAGCAGTTATAATGTTTATTATCTGTTTGTGAAACCTTTACAAAATTTTAAAGTTTTTTTTCTACTACAAAGTATTAATTACGTGTAAGGAGCATTTACATCTGTATAGATATAAATATTTATTAACATACTTATGCACATGACTCTAAAACCGCTAATAACTCAAATGTTTCTCTTAAACTTTGGCTGTCATCCTTAAGGGTTTCTTTCAACATGCATCTTCTCCAGTACTCGAGTCACCTCGAGGTTTAGAATGCATCCACTGACAGATATTATTCTAGTTTTGCTGCTATGATAACTCTTTGTCTTTCATATTGATTATTTTAAGGTAATAGTCGTCATCATCAAGTATAGAATAAATATAGAATGAGATTGGATTCGTGATAATTTCCCAAGTGTGACACTAGGGCGCTAATGCTAGTAAAACACGCATGTGACAAAATAAAAATCACTCTGGACTAATGTTTTAAATAATATCATAAAGAGGGGAAAAATCTCAAATAAAGTTGTATTTTGCCAGAAGAGAACATTTTTATGTTTATATATTTTGCTTTTGGAGAAGATTTTTATAAGAATACATGTCAGTTACTTTGAATAATTTTTGATACAGAGGTATATTTATCTTACAGCTAATGATGATCGTGTCTGAAAGTTCCAGAACTGGAATATTTTTATGACGGTGTTTCTGTATTCTCGTGGTCAGTCCAAGAATGCCACATGCTGTCAAGTCGGGAATCTTTCACTGGAAAAAGAAACCGGCTCTTCAGTATGGCGTCCAGATGGCGCTGCAAACTATCGTTTTTTGTATTTTGTTCTCCGCCCAGCAGCACGATGGCTCTATAGGTGGCGTTGCTGCTGCCTACGAGAACTCCAAAATTTTCAAGGTTGGTGCAGTACTCAATAACGGTGATAATATTGCATATTTGTATCAAGTGATTGAGGATATAATCTACGAACCTCATATCCTGCCACCAGGTGTTACACTATACGCGGTATTTGTACCCATGAACCCTAATCCTATTCGTACAGCCCAGAAAGTGTGTGACGATTTGATATCGGCGACGGTAAGTTGATTATATATATATATAGATATAGATATATATGAAGTATAATTTTTATGTCATAAAATTTATTTGCAAGATCAGATTTTGGAGTAATAGGTTATTTGTGTCAGGACAAAGAGTAGAAAGATTTCATAAGTTCAGAATGTAGTAAATCAATAATGACGATAGGCGCAGACAAAGTTGTTACATGATTAGACCATTTGCTTTTCCTTCCACAGAATTTTATAAAACTTATAATATGCAGGTGGAAGGAAAAATAACAAAAGTGATAACTTAAGAATCCCTTAATAATTCAAACCCGGCTAAGATAAACACATGGAAATATATATATATATAAGTTTAGCAAAATTGCAGTAAAATGACACGAAAACATTATTTCAAAGTTGGATAGTTAACCATTGCATTCTATTTTCAAGTTCACATTTCAATATTTCTCAGTATTTTCATTTTGCAACACAAGACTGTGCCATATGATATGGTCGTGCTACACTTGTAATTTGCTTTCCTCTCTTATGTTAATCAACTTTATTCAATCAACCTTATTCCTGTTTGGAATGGTCTTGTACTGACGTAAACATAGCTAATATTTGTTTACTACTGGTAACCAGTAACACACAGATTTAGAATTCAGTTTTGGCTTTTAGTGGGAACACATTACTTTCTTCTTTCGCTTCTCTTTGATTTTTCGACCTTCTTTCTCTTTTATATTCATTGCTAAGACCCATGTTGAACGGTTCCTTTCTTTCGTACTTGGCTCCTGCATGGCCAGGTGGGTTAAGACGTTCGACTCGTAATCTGAGGGTCGCGGGTTCGAATCCCCGTCGCACCAAACATGCTCGCTCTTTCAGCCGTGGGGGCATTATAATGTTACGAAAATCCCATTATTTGTTGGTAAAAGAGTAGCCCAAGAGTTGGCGGTGGGTGGTGATGACTAGTTGCCTTCCCTCTAGTCTAACACTGCTAACTTAGGGACGGCTATCGCAGATAGCCCTCGTGTAGCTTTGCGCGAAATTAAAAAAAACAAACAATCTTTCGTAATTTGAATCTGTTTTCTGTACATCATATCATAATGTTTTATAATTATAAGAGGTTTTGTAGACTCCAGAACGGCTGAAGCTAGAAAACTGGCCATTATAACCACCCATTCAAATTATTTCATAATGACTTAGTGGACTGCAATCCTTTAATTCATTAGAGACTAACCAAAGCTTTTTAAGCTTCAACCAGGGATCCTAACACTTAAATTCATAATGCTACACTTAAAGTGCCTGGCGTGATCTAGTATGTAACACGCTGGAATAACAATTCGAGAGTTTCGGATTCCAGACATAGTGCTTTTAATACCCTTCACACCTTGAACTGTTTTTGCGTTATAAGAGTGATAGTCAGTCCTGCTTTTTATTTAAGAGTTTATTAGTTTTCAGGTATTCTCACAAGGTTGTTACTGTTCCTAACTTTAAACTTATAAGGAAAAACATCCATTCATCATCAACCAACGAATTCTCTTGAACTACTTGAACCAAACAGTGGGGTTTGAACGTCACTCTTATAACGCACCCGTATCAGCAAAATTAGAGTGCAAATTTGTGACAACTAAGCATGAACTACGAACCCTCGAATTCACAGCTGAATATTCCAACCAGTAGCCCACACCCGGCCTACTATTAAGAGTAGTCTGTTTGGACTACTGATGCTACCTACTGATAAATAGTAGTCTGTTTAGTCTCCTGATGCTTTCTACTGATAAATAGTAGTCTGTTTGGACTACTGATGCTACCTACTGGTAAATAGTAGTCTGTTTGGACTACTGATGCTACCTACTGGTAAATAGTAGTCTGTTTGGACTACTGATGCTACCTACTGGTAAATAGTAGTCTGTTTGGACTACTGATGCTACCTACTGGTAAATAGTAGTCTGTTTGGACTACTGATGCTACCTACTGATAAATAGTAGTCTGTTTGGACTACTGATGCTACCTACTGATAAATAGTAGTCTGTTTGGACTACTGATGCTACCTACTGATAAATAGTAGTCTGTTTAGTCTCCTGATGCTACCTACTGGTAAATAGTAGTCTGTTTGGACTACTGATGCTACCTACTGGTAAATAGTAGTCTGTTTGGACTACTGATGCTACCTACTGGTAAATAGTAGTCTGTTTGGACTACTGATGCTACCTACTGATAAATAGTAGTCTGTTTAGTCTCCTGATGCTACCTACTGGTAAATAGTAGTCTGTTTGGACTACTGATGCTACCTACTGGTAAATAGTAGTCTGTTTGGACTACTGATGCTACCTACTGGTAAATAGTAGTCTGTTTGGACAACTGATGCTACCTACTGATAAATAGTAGTCTGTTTAGTCTCCTGATGCTACCTACTGGTAAATAGTAGTCTGTTTGGACTACTGATGCAAACTACTGATAAATAGTAGTCTTTTTAGTCTCCTGATGCTACCTACGGATAAATAGTAGTCTGTTTAGTCTCCTGATGCTACCTACTGATAAATAGTAGTCTGTTTAGTCTCCTGATGCTACCTACTGGTAAATAGTAGTCTGTTTGGACTACTGATGCTACCTACTGATAAATAGTAGTCTGTTTAGTCTCCTGATGCTACCTACTGGTAAATAGTAGTCTGTTTGGACTACTGATGCTACCTACTGATAAATAGTAGTCTGTTTGGACTACTGATAAATTTCTCTTTTCTCTACAATTCATAATTAGAAAAACTTATGCCTGAGGGTTCACTGACCTGGCAGTTTAGCCTATTATGTATATAAAGTACGAAAAAATAAACAACTCTAATTAACGCGATTATATGTTTTCTTGCTTTAAAAGTAAGTTTTCTCACTAAATAACAAAGAAAATTCCTCTCGTGCAGTTTGCTTATTTTAATTAAGTACCACAGTAGATCAACCTAGAATATTAAAACAAAGTAAAACGCTAACTATAGTCTCACGGTTGATCAGCGAAAAGTTCGAAGGCGTAGAACGCTAAAATACAGGGTTCGATTCTTGTAAGTGGACAGATTGTTTGTTGTTAGCTTTGCATTAAATAAAACATAAACTTCTACTAAAATATAAGTGTCTCTGTAAAACTGTTTCTCTTTCAGTACAGCAGTGCTATAAGTTAATATAATGACACTACTCTTAATATCTGACAAGGCTACAAAGTAAGATAACACTGAGTAAAAAAATACATTAGTTAAACTTATTTTTACTTTAAAGGCTAGGTAGTTTGTTTTGAATTTCGCACAAAGCTACTCGAGGGTTATCTGCGCTAGCAATTTTTAATTTAATAGTGACAGACTAGAGAGAGGGCAGCTAGTCATCATCATTCACCGCCAATTCTTGGGCTACTCTTTTACGAACGAATAGTAAGGTTGATTGATTAATTATAACGCCACATAGTTGAAAGGGTGGACATGTTCGGTGACGGTGATTCGAACCCACGACTTACAGATTGCAAAGTGAACGTTTTGTAATAATATTCTATATGTTCATACACATATTTTAATTTGCATGCATTTACATGTGCGTGTGCGCGTGCGTATAGATATGTCACTCTCAAGAAAGATAAACAGTTTGTCCTTGTTTAATGTTATTTTAGCTAGCAAAGTCTCGTACAGTACTATCTTACACAGACTTCAAGGAGTGTCTGGCACATTATCACTATTTTTTTTTTTCTGATGGATATTAGAAGATATTGATGTATTCTTTACTTTACTATTTTGTAAATCAAATTTTGCCTTTCTCGTCGGTTTTTTGGTTTGTTTTGAACCTTTTTGCGGAGCTACACTAGGACTACCTGCGTTAGTTGTCCCAACCTCAGCGGTGTAAAGGAAAGAAAGTTATCCATCACCCCCACCGCCAACTGTTTGGATTTTCTTCTACCAACGAATAGTGGGACTAACCGTCACATTATAACGTTCCCACGGCTGAAAGAGTGAGCATGTTTGGTGTGACGGGGACTCGAACCCGCGACCCTCAGTTTGCGAGTCGAATACCTTAATCATCTGGCCATGCCTGGCCGCATCGCCTGTTTGACAAATGTCTACATCATATCTTAATAATTATTTGACATTCAGTGTTTTGAAACAGATACTGAAACTGATCAAACATGTATATCAAGTCAAGTAATCTATTCTTTAATCACATTAATAATCGAACCACATTACTTCCTAACAGTACGTTGTTATGCTTTAAGACATCGTTTTATTTAATAATATGAATTTATTATCAGAAATACATTTTAACCTTGGAATTAATGATGGGGTCCATGAACCAACATTTAATTTCTAAATACATCTTTCTTAACTATTTACATATCACGTTCTTTCCAGAGTTAACGACTCTGTTGGGTAAAGTATTCTTAACAGCACATCAGTTACACACTCGAAAAAGAAATATGAAGTAAATATCTTCAATATTCTAATGAACCTCACTAATTACTTCTTGGATTTGTATGTGTTTTATAGAGAAATACGGGGCCTTCATATAATATTTTTGGCCAGTTCTTAACACTGAATGCTTTAACCAGCAAAATTATAAAAGTCCTCAGCTTATATGATTCAATGTATGGACCCTACTGGAAGTGAACGGTGTACAAACAAGTCGGGAAACTGTGAAAGTCTTCTTAAAAGACGTAATAAATTTAGTATCACACAAGGTACAATAATACGTAAAATTTAGCATAATAAATTCAAACATAGGTCAGTGATGTTGAATTTAGAGTCTGTATCGTTAAAAATTTCGAGTTTGTGTAATAAATAATTATAATTTGAGAACTGGCTACATCTTAACTTCTTTTCGCCTAATTTAATCGACTATTGGAAATATCAAAAATATAATTTGTTGTGAAGATACCCATATGCAATTGTTATGTTACAACATAAGAACATAAACATATATTCAAAGGCTGAATAACTATCAAGACTAGGTTTTCCAGGAAGACAACGAGCAAGAGGAATATCGCACACAAACTTATCTGTACGCAGATAACGTACACTACTGATTTTGCTATAAATGTGTTTGTTGTTGGAAATAGAATAAAGTTTAGTTTGATGAACAACTTAACTGCGCACGAGTTCATATCATGAATATGAATTACATTTAGAACACTTACGTAAAAGTTTCAACAAACCGTCAAGAAAACAAAGAACCATATTTTTGTTTTCAGATGTTAAAATTCCATTATTCTGTGTGAATAAAAAAAATTCAAAATATTTTAAATTTCCTTTAATTTTGCTATTCATTAGTTACTTTCCTCGATGTTATGCATCACTATGAACTGTTATCTAGTTCTAGTGTTGATATTAGAAATGATTATCACTATTTTCCTGGTTGTTGTGTTGATGTTAGAAATGATTATCACTAGTTTTCTTGTTGTAGTGTTGATATTAGAAATGATTATCACTATTTTCCTGGTTGTTGTGTTGATATTAGAAATGATTATCACTAGTTTTCTTGTTGTAGTGTTGATATTAGAAATGATTATCACTAGTTTTCTTGTTGTAGTGTTGATATCACGCATGACTGTCATTTATTTTCCTATTTTTTGTGATGACAGTAGACATGATTATGAATAGTTTTCTGGTTTTGGTGTTGATACTATCAAAGATTATTACTAGTTTTTTATTTCTGGTGTTGATATTAGAAATCATTATCAATTTTTTGTGATTGAGGTGTTGATATTAGAAATAATTATCAACAGTTTTCTAAATGTTGTGTTTATTACGCACGAATATCACTGTTTTTCTGATTTTTTGTGTGGACATTAAAAATGGTTATCACTAGTGCTCTAGGTATGGTGTTCATATTAGAAAAAATTATCACGAGTTTTCTGGTAGTGATTATCATATTATAAATTATTATAAACAATTTTTGGTTGTGCTTTTGATATTGGAAATGATTATCACTAGTGTTGTGGTTGTGGTGTTAGTATTAAAAAGGATTATCCACAGTTTTCTTCTTCTATTGAAATAAGAAATGAATATAAATAGTTTTCTGGTTGTATTATTGATCCTCCAAATTATTATCACTAGTTTTATGGTTGTTGTGTTGAAATTAGAAATGATTATCACTACTTATATGACTGTGGTGTTTATATACTAGAAATGATTATCAATATTTTCCTTGTTGTAGTGTTAATATCACTCCTGAGTCTCACTAATATTCTGATTTTTTATGTCAACATTAGACATGATTATCACTAGTTTTCTGGTTTTTGTGTTAGTATTAAAAATTATTTTCAATACTTTTTTCTTCTGTTGATATAAGAAATTATTATGAATAGTTTTCTGGTTGTAGTGTTGATTTTAGAAATGATTATCACTAATTTTATTTTTGTGGTGTCGATGTTAGAAATCTTTATATCTAGTTTCTGGTTCTTGTGTTGACAGATAAATGATTATCACTAGTTTCCTGGATGTAGTTTTGATATAAGGTATGTCTATCAACAGTTTTGTGATTCTTTTGTTTATATTAGAAATGATTTTCATTATTTTTCTGGTTGCAGTTTCGATATTAGGAATGATTATTAATACTTTTATGGTTGTCGTTTTGATATTAGAAATATTTTTCAATAGTTTTCTAGTTATGATGTTGATATCAGAAATAATTATCGCTCGTTTTCTTTTTATTGTGTTGATAATAGAAATGATTATCACAAGTTTTTTGTTATAGTGTTGAAATAAGAAGTGATTATTACTAGATTTCTGGTTGTTGTATTGATATTAGAAATCAATATCACTAGTTTTCTTGTTGTAATCATGATGTAATAAATTATTACAAGTAGTTTTGTGGTTGTAGTGTTGATATTAGAAATGATTATAACTAGTTTTGTTGTTGTGGTATTGATATTAGAAATGATTATGACTATTTTTTGTAGTGGTGTTCATATTAGAAAAGATTATCACTACTTTTCTGGTTGTGGTGTTAATATTAGAAATGATTATCATTAGTTTTTTGGTTGTGGTGTCGATATTAAATATGATTATCATTAGTGTTCTTGTTGTTGTGTTGATAATAGAAATGAATATTACAAGTTTTCTCATTTTAGCGTTTATATTAGAAATGATTATTACTAGATTTCTGGTTGTTGTTTTAACATGAGAATAGATCATCACTACTTTTCTTGTTGTGGTGTTGATATTAGAAATTATTATCAATAAATATCTATTTAAAGTGTTTGTATAAGAAATAATTATCAATAGTTCTCTGGTTATGGTGTTCATATTAGAAATGATTATAACTAGTTTTCTGGTTCTGGTGTTGACATTACAAATGATTATCACTAGTTTTTGGGTTGTTGTGTACCTATTAGATATAATTATCAATAGTGTTCTAGTTGAATTGTTGATGTTAGAAATTATTATCAACAGGTTTCTGGTTGTAGTGTCGACATTATACATGATTATCACTTGTTTTATGGCCATTGTGTTGATAATAGAAATAATCATGACTAATTTTCTTGTAGTGTTGATATTAGAAAATATTACCAGCGGTTTTCTGGTTGTGGTGTTGATAATAGAAATGATTATGAATAGTTTTCCAGTTGAAATGTATGTATTAAAAATTATTATCTCTTTTTTTTGGTTTTGATGTTGATATTAGATATGATTATTACTAATTATTTGGTTGTATTGTGGATATTAAGAAAAATAATAACTAGTTTTATTGTTTCAGTGATATTAGAATTGATTATCAGTTGTTTTCTTGTTGTGGTGTTGATACTAGAAATGATTATCAATAGTTTTCTGGTTGTAGTTTTGATATTATACATCACTGTTTCTTGGTATCTGATTTTTGTTATTCACAGCAGACATTATTATTACTATATATGTAACAACGGCTGGTTTGGGTCGAGAAAATTTATGTAGAGAAGCGAACAACGTTTCGACTTTCTTCGGTCATCTTCGGGTTCACAAAGAAAGAAAGAGGTAATTGACAGATAACTGACCACATGTTTTAAGGGGGTTGTGTAACTTAATGTAGGAATGTAAAGGTCGAGTTTAATGTTTCAATATATATATATATAGTTATAAAGGTGTTCCTTTGTATTGGTTTATTTTGGGCTTGAGTTGTTCTATAAGTACGGCTTCTTTAATTTTGCGTTTGTTTATGTTTCTTTCTTTATTTAGTATTTGGGTGTTTTCTATGGTTATGTTGTGTTTATTTGTTTGCAGTGTTCGAAAACGTGTGAAGATGACTTTTTATGTTCTTTGAATCTGGTTTCCATTTTCCACTTGTTTCTCCAATATAGATGCCATGGCAGTTATTACATTGTTTTTATAAATAATCTTAGTGTGGTGTTTGTCAGTATAGTTTTTACACAGTATAAATCTTAGTTTTGTGTCTGGTTTTTGAATAAATTTTGTATTAACTGGAACGTCATATTTTGTTACAAGTTTCTACTAAATGTTGGTTACTTTTCTGCTGATGTCGGGAATATATGGTGCGCAGCAGTATATGGTTTCGAGATTTTTTAATTCGTGAGATATATTTACTTTTGTTAGTTGATTTTGCTTTCTGTCTAGGTGTGTGCGTATAATTTTTTCCACGGTTTGTGGAAGAAATTTATTGATGTTGGTGAAGTATTGTTTTATTTTGTCTAATTCATCGTTAATTTTATCTGGTGAGCATAGTTTTATTGCTGTGTTTATTTGGTTTCATAGTATGTTGAGTTTTTGTTTTGTTTCATGTGATGAGTCCCAAGGAATGTATTGTCCAGTATGAGTAATTTTTCGGTGAATTTCTGTTTTAAATTTTGTATCAGTTCTTGTAATTTTGAGGTTAAGAAATGATATTTGATTTCTTTCTTCCTGTTCACATGTGAAGTTCATGTTGGGATGTATATAATTAATGTGACTGAAAAATTAAGTGTGTGTTCTGTGGATGTGAATTCCGCAATCGTGTCATATACATATCTATGCCATTATAGTGGTGGATGTAAAGCTGTGTTAATTGCTTGTGTTTCAACTTTTGTCATTAAAATATTGGCTAGAACTGGTTATACTGGATTGCACATACTAAGGCCATTTGTTTGTAAATGGTTTCGGATATAGAGTTCTAAGGCTATCTTGCATGCTTCAGCGGTTGGAACTTCTGTAAAGAGGGATATAACATCGAAACCGGCCATTATGGCTTTATGATTAAATCGATTAAGATTAGACTTGAAATTAAAAGAGTCTTTGATGAATGAGCTGGCTGATGTTACATATTTGCAGAAAGCCCATGCTATGTATTTACCGAGATCGTAATTAAACGATTCATATGTGGACATTATTGGTCGTAATGGACAATCTGGTTTATGAGATTTGGGGATGCCGTGTATTTGTGGTGTGCGTTAGTCGGTTTTGCATATGTAGGAATAAAATGTTTATAAAATTGTGTTTGCTTTTTTCATGTTTAGTAATGTTTTGTTTAGTTGCGTTTCATGTGTTTTTGTTGGATTTGTGTGTATTGGTTTAAATTTGTTAGTGTCTGATAGGATGTACTTCATTTTTTGAATGTATTAATTCGTGTTCATTATGACTAGAGCGTTTCCTTTATTTGCTTTTAGATTTGTTTACGTCTTTGTCTTGTTTTAGGTTTTTAATGGGATTAATATCCACAGCAAAATAGTCCAGAATCGACCCGGCATGGCAAGGTGGGCTAAGACGTTCGACTCGTAATCTGAAGTTCGCAGGTTTCAATCCCCGTTGCATCAAACATTCTCGCCCTTTCAGCCGTGTGGGCGTTGTATATTTATGGTCAATCCCACTATTCGTTGGTAAAAGAGTAGCCCAAAAGTAGGCGGTAGGTGGTGATGATTAGCTGCCTTTTCTCTAGTCTTACACTGCTAACTTAGGGACGGCTAGCACAGATAGCTCTCGTATAGCTATGCGCAAAATTCAAAAACAAAACACAAATAAAATTCAAGAAGTAATTTAATCATATTAACGCTCTATGAGCGTCTATTAAGTTTCTACTGTTGAATGCTCGACGCTTCCCCACGCAGCTATTTTCAGTTGATCTTACTATTTTACCTGGGCCCCAGCATGGCCAGGTGGTCTGGACGCTCGACTCTTAATCTGAGGATCGCAAGCTAGAATCTTCGTGGCACATTATAATGTTACGATCAATTTCACTATTCGTTGGTAAAATAGTAGCCCACGAATTGGTGGTGAGTGGTGATGACTAGCTGCCTTTCCTCCAGTCCTACACTGCGAAATTAGGGACGGCTAGCGCAGATAGCCCTCATGCAGATTTGTACAAAATTAAAAAAAACAACAACAATTTTTTACCCTTTTATACGTTTTTATCTCACAGAATCCTTTATTATGAAAATGTGAGCGAAGTTTCAGAAATCCATTTGTTGGAACGATTCATCTGAGTAAGAAACTCATAGCTCAAGAGTGTAGGTGAAAAAAAACCCTGACTCATTAATACCAAGGCCATAAATCAAAAACTATATTTTTTTTATGAAATACTTGTCTAACATGTCGGCGATATTTTAGAATCTGGAGAAAAGATATTCGCTGCTAGTTAGATCGTTTATCTTGGAGTATTTGATGCTAATCTTTCGATAAACCAAAAACATAGCAAACGCGAATGTGACTCAACGACTAAAACTCATATATTGACAGAGGGAATCAGCGAGGCTTAACCTTTTTGTAGCTTTAGCATTGCTGAATATGTCGTTACAACGTGATGCAGAAAGAGAGCTGTGCTCTGAGGAGAAAGAGCTGTGGCAGTGTTAGCTTAAACGAACTTAGTTGAACATAGCATATATTACTACCGTATTGCCAAAGTTAAAACATTCATCTGCAGAACTGTTGACGGTAACAGATGAGGCGATTATCTTAACATGACATTGCGATGTATTATAAGAGCAGAACACAGAAACATGCAATGCCGATATGAAGTATACAGTACACATTATGATGTTGTAAAGACAAGTAAATACAACAAAAGTGTAAAACATAGTACAGAAAACGATGCTAAAAAGAACATTGTAAATAAGTGTATTATAAAGAAGAACAATAAACACAGGAATGTTTTTATGAACAATAATATACACAACAATGTTTGAAACAAATAGAAATAAAGATATTTGTAAAGCATATCACCCACAACGCTTTTATAAGTTATGCAAACTAATTCTGCAGGAGAGGCAGTCGAGTTTCCTTTAACATTTTACGTCAGGTGCTTTGTGACCTAGTAAAAGTCAATAAATGTCTTGACCAGTTAATATTATTGAAGCTAATGCCAAAAGCGTTTAGGAGAAGAAATATTGTTTTTCACTCTCTATTTTCTGAGGAAAAACTAGAATAGAGGGTTTAGTAACCAGTGGATTAAAACATGGCGTTAGTAATCAACAACACTGGATAAGCAGGAAGGAAGAAAGTTTGTTGGAGTGAGTAACCGTAATGGAAAAAGATGACCGAAAGGCATAAGATGAAGGAGATTGTGGAAGGAACGGAAAAAAGAACGAGAAAAGTTACAGTGATCTGAGGAACACGTGGAACGGAACAAACCAAGTGTTAGTAGTATCAATAAGTGAACATTGCTCGCACCTTATTGCCCAAATTCAGGGAGGGCGAGTCCTCCGGGTAGGTTAACATGATCGATATTTCACTGAAGTGCAAACGCGGACAAGAACGTGCTCATTCACATCTTGGTAGGCACTCAGAAGATGTGTACGAACCAGCGCACCCACGCGCAGGTCGCTGCAAACGCACAACACAAAACGTTGACGTTGCGATTGTTGTAATGCTAATGAAATGTGGTACAATAAGAGATATTTGTACCTACATACCAACTGCTTATTTCTTCTATAAAGCTGACCATAGGAGTAAGAATGATGGACGTACGAGTTATTAGAGTTATAACCAGTTGCGTGTCACTTTAAAATCAAAGTAAACAGTCGTTTTATTTAAGTTACGACAAAGAAGGCTAAACAAAGCAGTGGCTGTGTTTAACCTTCTATATCAAAATAATCAAAGTAGCGTCTATTTCAATATCGTTGTATTTGTTTCAGTTAGATTTATTTGTAATAATATTCTTATATCTGAGTAAAAAAACAGCTTTAGTAAGAAACGATGGATACCAGAGTTGTGTTGCGATTTAACTTAAAGGGGTAGTGAAGTCAGTAGAATTAATCTAGCATTCAGTTTAAATGTGTTCGGAATCTGCTGTTTATTTGTTTTGAATTTCGCACAAAGTTACTCGAGGGCTATCTGCGTTAGCCGACCCTAATTTAGCAGTGTAAAACTAAAGGGAAGGCGGATAGTCATCACCACCCACCACCAACTCTTGGGCTACTCTTTTACCAATGAATAGTGGGATTGAACGTCACATTATAACGCCCCCACGGTTGAAAGGGCGAGCATGTTTCGTGTGACAGGAATTCGAACCGGCGACCCTCGGACTAGGAGTCGAACGCCTCAACACACTTGGCCATGCCGGGCCTTCGGAATCTCCAAAACAAAGAGAAAACATATTATCACTACATGTTTGCTAATTAAATAACATAAGTTTTAATCAACAAAAAGTTAATTTTAACAGGTTTGGCTCCTGACACATGTATAGCAAGGAATTTTATTGAATTATTCTGATAACTGACATACGTTTCCCAGTGAAATCGCATTAGAATTGGACGATTTCTTTTTAATTTGTCTTTTAATTGAAACCTGGTATTTACAACTACCAATTTTTTTGTGATATTCTCGGTAATGGGATAGAAGCTCTGGAATTTAATGCATTTTCTAAGATGTTAAATTTAAAATGTATGTGTATATGTGTGCGCGCGTGTGTGTGTATTTCTGTTTTTAATAAGCGATCTATAACCAGTGTAAATTACAGTAGTTTGCTGGGTGGGCAGAGTTTCAGTCAAATCCGGAAAAAAAAAATAAGAATATTACAGGAATGAGTAAAGCGCCTTCTGCCAAGCATTTTTTGCAGATGGAAAGGTTGAAGGCTGTGTGGGTCAAATGTTAAACAGTGGTGAAGTTGAGTAGCATGGTACTCTTTTAAACCATCCAAATGAGGTAAGCAATTCGTTAGCTTTGTTTGTCGATCGTTCGCTATTATCCTCACTCCTCATTTCATGACTAGAATTCTCTTCTGGAGCATGACCAGGTTGTTAGGGCACTCGACTCACAATCTGCATGCTCGCTCTTTCAACCGTGGGGACGTTTAAATGTAACGATCAATCCCACTATTCGTTGGTAAAAAGTAGCCCATGGGTTGACGGTGGGTGGGGATGACTAGCTGCCTCCTCTCTAGTATTTTACTTCTAAATTAGAGACGTCTGGTACAGTTAAGTCTCATGTAACTATGAACGAAATTCAAAATAAGCTTGGTGAAAGTTCTTCTGGAACTTCCTTGAAAACAACCTGTCGGTAAGCGGATATTGTTCTTCGTTTCGGTAATTTGTTTGTATCACCACCTTTGTCAGTAATAAACTACGTTTTTATTTCTTTTATGGTTTACATTTTCGGCCACGGATATCCCGTCGTGATCACATTCACACTTACTGAACTGGTAGCATTCCGAGAATTTTTCGAGCTTTCATTTGCAGGCCAGTTTCAAACATAACACTTGTATAGTTCCGAACGACTGTTATTAGTTTTTTTTTGAGGAAACGCGCTGTGTTCTAACAGTAAACGAATCCATTAGAACAGCTGATGGTAAGAAGCCAAATTTTAAATAAATATTTATCCCATTAACCTCACAAAAAGTCTCTGTGTTTTCTTTGTAAGTTATTCTTATTTTCAAGGTTGCTTTATACTTTTTGATTCGTCATAAAATAAAATGTGTTTCTTACAAATCTCGGATTTAACTGACTGACAGAGATTTAGCAAACGCACTTTGGTTAAGTCAGAGATCACTTGTTTATTTTTCATAATGCTTGGGTTTGTTTGTTTAGAATTTCGCGCAAAGCTACACAAGGGCCATCTGTGCTAGCCGTTCCTAATTTAGTAGTATAAGACTAGAGGGAAGGCAGTTAGTTATCACCACCCACCGCCAACTTTTGGGCTACTCTTTTACCAATGAATAGTGGGATTAACCGTCACATTATAACGCCCTTACGGCTGAAACGGCGAGCATGTTTGGCGCGACGGGAATGCGAACCAGCGACCCTCAAATTACGAGTCGCACGCCTAAACACTCTTGGCCATGCCGGGCCGTATGACAATTATAAACAATGTTGAAAGTGACCTCCGTTGGCATCAATACAGGCCTGGATTCTTCCTTTTTCGTTTCTAAACACCGCTATCAGTTGCTGGCTTGAAATAGACTGAATGAATGTGCTTTTAAAATATGATTACAAAACAGCACAGTGACTTTCCGAACACCCTGTATTACTTTTCAATATGTTGAGAATATTTAGTCTTAAATGTTGCAAGATGAATAACGTTCAGCATGACAAGCAAACAGTACAATAAATAAAACTAATGAATAATCACTAAATTATTGGTAGAGAAATACATATCAAACAACAAAAGACAATGTGGTGAGGATTCGAACCCGCGACCCTCAGATTACGAGTCGAGTATCTTAACAATCTGGCCATGCCGGACCCACCTGCTTAGGATCCCTCGAAATGCAACTAATTATATAAAGGGCTTTAAATATGTTTCAGTCATTAACCATATTAAGGTGACATAAATCTTACAAACATTTCATACAGACCGAAGTAAGAAAGAAATTGACCCAAAAAGACTTCAACTGTTTCTTCGTGTAAAGATCCCGTTTAAAAATAACAAATTCACTGGAAAACTGAATATGTATCTTTAAGAAAACATTAGTTTTAATGACATAGTAAAGCTGATAGAATTTTATTGCATCATTCATCATTGAGTCTACACGGTTTTTCCACTGTGAAAAATAAAGTGTGTAATAACTTGTCAGCTACACTCCGAAAATTTAAAGTTCGTGTCTTCTTGCCACAAATATAGCTCCGTACTTTGGGACTGTCAAGGAACTTCAGGAGTAACAATTAAATCCCAGTGTTCTGTCAAACAGGAGTTGGTGGGTGTATTGTTGAGTGGACGCCTTCCTTCTAGTTTGTCATTTCAATATTAGAAAACGCTGTGCGCAGTCATATCTTTAAGTAACCTTGCATGAAAAACTTGAAACAAACTTTTCCACAATTATGAGTACTTTCAATACTATATAGTATTGAGAGCTCGTCAACCTGTATACAACATAGAAAGTATCAGTAAAAGTACTATTATACGTTATTCTTACCTGCAACCCGTAGTAACCCTGTAAAGAATGATGTGACAGACTGTAATATGAGTCTTACTGTGGTAAAATGGTCTTTTACCCAGTAATATTTTATTTTGTTTCATTTCAATTACAATAGAAAGCTTCAAGGATATCGCCATTTTGCTACATTTTTATAGTTTATCATTTGTGTTATTTAGATGTGCTTGAGATATTACAGTAAGACTGATTGTAATCTACCATGCATTAGTGTAATGACCCATAAAGAATGATATTAATAATGAAGTGTAAGCTAACGCAATGTCAAAACGATTAAATAGTGTGAACACTATGTACTTAACGGAACATTTCACACGAAGATGTAAAGAATGAAGTTTAGTCTCTATAACTCTACGTCTGATCAGTGTTTAATTCCGATTGAAGTTTATTAAGTTTTTCCGTAAGCCTACATTCTAGTGGTTCAAATATATTTATTATTATTGTTATTAATATTGAAGTAAAAAGTACGGAGCTCTCACGAAGCATTGATAGTGGATTCACAAAGTACTTAGTGTTACTTATCTTTCACTTTTTTGTTTAAATTTATATTTGATTTATGAACAGGTTTATAGTGTATATTTATATATTTTTACGTCATTCTGTTTGTATTTTGTAGGTACATGCTGTAATTATTAGTCATCCGAATTCTGGAGAACTCTCTCCAGCAGCTGTGTCATATACCTGTGGTTTCTATAATATTCCTGTCATTGGAATTAGTTCCAGGGATAGCTCTTTGTCTGACAAGGTAAATGCATCAGATATAAAATCATACGTTATCAGGCCCATAAAAATGTCTAGCTTGAGATGTGGAACTTTAATTCAATACGCAGTCAAAACGTTACTTGAAACGCTGTTTAAACGACACTATTCATTACATTGATTTGTAAAGCCTTTCTGTTTATATTTTCCCAGTTTATGTTAAATGTTGCAGATGTCGGTAAAAACTATGACCAACTGAAACAAACTTTAAAGATTCACACCGTAGTATATTTGGAACCAAAAAAACTGTAGTTTTAAATGTTTTACAGTTACGTGTAAATAAATCCATGAAACTTTGTGAAAATTAAGAAATTTTAAGATTTCATTCGTTAGCTAACCAAACCTCAGTTGTTTTTCGTTTGTTTTAACCTGATGATCGTGCAGAAGTCAAACAGTTTAAATTGCTGCAATATTCGAAACTGTAATTTACGTGGAAGTCGTCTGGTAGCTCAGGAATTAGTTTGAAGATTTATGACGCTTAAAATCGGGTTTCAATACTTGCAGTAGGCAAAAAAATATAGGCCATTGTGCTTAAAAACGTTTGTGAAATAAGAGATTAAAAATGTGCAAAAACATCCACTAAAATGGGAACAAACACCGAAAAGTAAACTGTCTTAACTTTAGTTTAGGAGAAATTTGTAGATAAATTCAGAACTTTTCTTTTACGCTATGTAATTCACTTGTTGGCGCGAGGACCACGCATCGTCGAAGTGTATCACAATAGGTAAGTATATCAGAGGTTTGAAAAAAGTCCTTTATTCGATAATCGATCGGAAAATGGTGATAGGAGTTAAAGGAATTTTAGTAAGGATAACGGTTTATCTTGCACCACGTCATGAATTTTACTTTGAAAATAACTTTATTTGTTAGGTTTGAGAGCATTTTATTTCGAGGTCACAAGACAATCCCCCAGCCATGACTTCCTTAGTGCGTGACCAATATGGAAGTGTCTTGGAGAAGTGATTTCAATTGAAAAACACTTGTATTCTATATCACTTTGTTAAGCGGCTTTCTCTATCCCTTAATTTTTTGTTATTTACAGATTGCTGAATATAAAGAGTAGAAGCGGGAAACCAATTTAACTACATAATTACCTTCGGTACTTACTCGCATGCCATTCTTAATGAATTCTGCAGTCTTGCGGAAGACAAGAGTACGACCCACATAAAGGGCCGTAGAGTTGTGAAAATAAGATGAATTTTGAACTCACTATGAAACTTCACATAAAGGTTAACTTAAATGCAAGTAAATTCGGTGAAGGACTTAATAGTTCGTTCATGTTGAACTTTCAGATATTTATTCAAGGATTTTTAACAAGCATTTCTTGGCGAATGGAAATATCAAGTTATTATTTTTAAATGCGAAGAATCAAGTATTTTTAACAACTTACTGTCAGTTCAATTTTCCCGGTCGCACCAAACATGCTCGCCCTTTCAGCCGTGGGAGCGTTACGATGTGACAGTCAATCCCACTATTCGTTGGTAAAAGAGTAGTCCAAGAGTTGGCGATGGGTGGTGATGACTAGCTGCGTTCTCTCTATTCTTACACTGCTAAATTAGGGACGGCTAGCGCAGATAGCCCTCGTGTAGCTTTGCGCGAAATTAAAAAGCAAACAAACAGTTCAGTTTCTTCGTATTGTTTAAGAACTTTAGTGAGACAGTTAGTGGTTCTGAAAAGTTCAGCTTATAACTGCAGGTATAGGTGAAGATGTGTTTTTTATAGAAAAGTCTCATAGGGCTATCTGCTGAGTTCACTGAAGGAAATCCAACCCTTGATTTTAGGGTTGTAAATCCGTAGACTTACTGCTGTATTAGTGGGGAGCGCTTTCAACTGCAAAAGGTTCTTTTAAGCGATGTTCTTTTGAATTCACAAAGCTATGCGACGAGCTGTCTGTGCTCTACCCCCATGGGTATCGAAACCCGATTTTTAGCGTTGTAAATTCGCAGACATGCCGCGGAGCCACTGGGGGGCAACCCGCAAAGGGAAAAGCTTCGATTGTATAAAAGTTGATCAATAGTCTGCAATGGGTGTCATTAACTGCTTGTATCTTCTCTAGTTCATCAGCTTGAAATTCTGGACACGTAGGATACCACTGAAGTAACTTTGTCTGAATAGAAATAGGCAATGAGAAATATGAACTTTTTTTGCTCCCTAGAATACTATTACATTTTATAATTTACGACATTGAATGATCTGTAAATAATAGGTATAAAAAAACATGATCAAGGCAGTAAATATTCTTTAACAATAGTATGTTTATAGAATATAACGAAAAAGGAATGATTTCTTAACAAACTGTCCTCAAGGGTAATTTTGTACATTTTTTTTCAACCACTTGCAAGATGAAAGATTGCAACCTGATACACGTAGAAACAGCCTCGGAGGCGTATAAAAATGATGGAAAAACGATTTAAATCGCAACAGGAATATGTTATTGAAATGGATCTTAAAATAATTTAAAACTTACTTTTAGAGGCACCACTATGTGGAAACCTTTCTTAATAAAGTTGTTTAGCAGGCTGACCTGTTAGTTGGCAGCTAAAATACGAGTATACGACATAAAAGAGCATTTAAACATTGGAAGTAGGTAGATATTCTGATTTGGCGAAAATACAAATAAAATAAAATTTTAGCATGGTAGATAATTATTAAACAGAACTACAGGGTGGTCGCTAGAAAAGCAGAAAATGTGTCAAACAGCTATTTATTTTTACAAAGAATAACTTTTACAAAGTTTTTTTAAAGGCATATGTTATATTACACTCATAGATGCTCAAAATTATTAAAATCATGCATTTTATTCATGATGTAAAGAAATCAAAATAGAAATGAGTAAGCACGCATTTTATTCATGATCTCATCTGACCCTCAAATTTTCCGCTTTTCCAGCGACCACCCTGTATATTCTACCAGACTGAACTGGGTGTATACAGAAACAAACCGTTATGTATGTTAAGTTAGTAACTGGTTAAATTAATTAGAATATATGAAATATAGAAATCGGAAGGAGTAGGAGGATGAACAACAAATAATAACGTTATAAGTACCACATTATAGTTAAACTCAGCTCTACTTTCGGGCTCGCATGGCTAGGTGGTTAAGGAGCTCAACTTATAATCTGAGGGTCGCGGGGTCCAATCCCCATCGCATCAAACAGCTACACTTCTAGAAAGATTCTCTTTCGTAATATTTAAACTATCTCGTAACAAACTGTGTTTATGTGAACTGTTTCCGTAATACACTATGTTTATGTGAACTATTTCTGTAATACATTGTGTTTATGTGAATTACTATTATAATACACTCGTTTATATGAACTGTCTCTGTAATACACTATGTGTACGTTTCAGTGACATACAACGTTGATGTGAACAATTTCTGCAATACATTGTGTTTATATGACTTATTATTGTAATACACCCGTTTATGTGAACTGTTTCAGTACTAACTTGTGTTGTTTGTTTGTTTTGAATTTCGCGGAAAGCTACACGAGGACTATCTGCGCTAGCCGTCTCTAATTTAGCAGTGTAAGACTAGAAGAAAGACAGTTAGTCATCACCGCCAACTCTTGGACTACTCTTTTACCAACGAATAGTGGGATTGACCATCACATTATAACGCCCCCACGACTGAAAGGGCACGTCGTGTTATGCGAACTAGTTCTGCAATACACTCAGTTTATGTAAACTAGTTTTGTAATATATTGTGCTTATATGAGTTATTTCCGTAATTTTTCGTCTTCACGTGAATTGTTTTCGTAACACATCAAATTTATATGAAATATTTCTGTAATACATCGTGTTAGTGTGAACTGCTTCCGTAACACATTGTGTTTAGTAGGTGAATGGTTTTCAAGGAATAAGAACAGGTTCATTATTCCTGATTATTTCAATATGGATAAAGTTATCATGGCACTTGTTTCACATCCGCTATTTAACACATCAATACGTTTATAGTCCCTACAAGTGAAATGAAACGAATATACTTAAATATAAACTCTTTAAGTAAAAAGGGAAATAAAATGCTGTAAATAAATTCAAAGAACATTGTTTTATTCAAACTTTACAGGCGAAACAGAGAGTTTGTTTGTTTTGAATTTTCGCACAAAGCTACTCGAGGGCTATCTTGTGCTAGCCGCCCCTAATTTTGCAGTGCACAACTAGAGGGAAGGCAGTTAGTCATCACCATCCACTGCCAACTCTTGGGCTACTCTTTTACCAACGAATAGTGGGATTGACCGTCACATTATAACTCCCCCACGGCTGGGAGGGCGAGCATGTTTAGCCCGACTCGGATGCGAACCCGCGACCCTAAGATTACGAGCGCATGCCTTAACGCGCTCGGCCGTGCCGGCCCGATAGAGAGTTGTTGTTGTTGTTTTGAATTAAGCACAAAGCTACACAATGGGCTATCTGTGCTCTGCCCACCACGGGTATAGAAACCCGGATTTTAGCGTGTAAGTCCGCAGACATACCGCTGAGCCACTGGGGGGCCCGATAGAGAGAAATAACGTTATTCATTATTATCTCTTCAATGAAACATAGAGAGAAAACAAAACTCTTTAATGAAAACTATATACAAGTGAAACATAGAGATCAAAAGTATTTAATATAAACCTTATACAGATGAAACATATAGAGAGAACAAAACTCTTTACAGGTGAAATATAGAGAACAAAATTCTTTATTATAAACTATTTGCAGGTGAAACAGAGAGAGAACAAAACTTTTTAATATAAGCTATATAAATGGAGATAAAGAGAGAGAACAAAACACTTTACTATAATCTATATACAGGTGAAACATACAGTGTGAACAAAACTCTTTGGTATAAACTATATATACTTCAGCATCAGCCCTCTAAGAGAAACATTGAGAAAATTAAAATATATCTTCCAGTTATGAGTGAGTGGAATATCACTCTTTCAGGAATGGTGCGGCACCTAGTGGCACTTTTAGCATGCTTGGAGACTTATAGGAATAGCTGTGAAAAATAATATCTCTATTGATAAGTAGATTATTGTGTAGACATAATTTGTTTTACTGAATGCTGACGTATATAGCGATCAGTTGGTAATTGCCGACTATATCAACAAAGTTTGTGAAACACGATTAAATTCATTCTAGCTCCTTTGCACGGTAATAAAATACAGAGACATCTGACGATAGGACACGTTATTATTTTAAAGAAGTTTTTGAATTATGCAGTAAAATGTTTATGGTGTGTACTTTATCAGTTAGAAGATTCTAAGAATCAATAGTTTACATATAAAAATTAAAACAAAACAACCATCAATACTGGTGTATTCTCTCATGTGTTTGGACCTGCCATAGCCAGGTGATTAAGGCACTCAACTCGTAATCTTGCGGTTTCGAATCCCCGTCACATCAAACATGCTCGCCCTTTCAGCCGTGGGGGCGTTATAATGTTACAGCCAATCCCACTATTTGTTGGTAAAAGAGTAGCCCAAGATTTGGCGGTGGGTGATGATGACAAGCTGCCTTCCCTTTAGTCTTACACTGCTAAATTAGGGACGGCTAGCGAGAAACGAAACATGCTCTGAAACTATTTGCACATGCGTACTTAAGTTTAATTTTCATCAGTCTCTATTTCTTAGATGATAAACTTGACACATTAATTTAGTTTTTCTCTCCTTTTCTGCCCTCCAGTGGCATAGTGGTATGTCTTCGGACTTACAACGCTAGAAATCAGGTTTCTATACCAGTGGTGGGTGAAGCACAGATAGCCCTTTGTGCTTCGCTACAAAAAACAATCTTCTATTTTATCGTATTTGATGTGCATACTTGGATCTTTTAGATACAAAGAAAACACAGAATGAGTCAATAAAAGATATTACATTTCCACCTGTTCAAAACAAAATTTCAGTTGAGATAATAAGCATGGCCTTGTCACTTTAGAAAGGGAGACTAAAATCTAAATATTTGTTAATTTTTTTTCTACAGAAATTGAAGACTTGACTGTCATTGACAAATCAAATTTTTTTCAGTCGAAACAAAGAAGTCACGTTACAGTTTTCACAGAAAATATAATTATATCTGCATGGTCACATTCATTTCACCGTAACTCTTGTTTTATGCCTGTTATTGTTTCGTTTGTTTTTACGCACATCGAAAATTAGGCAAAGTCACATAAATATCAAAAGTAGATAAAAATCTAGTTTGCAACCCTAAACTGAAGTCAAAACGTTTGTCAAAAGCAGATTGTATCGTATATATACATATTCGAGTCTGCTCATGTTATAATAGAGATCTACGAAAACTCTCAAGTTGTCCTGGTGGCGTTTTCTTGTATTTGATCATATTGACGTCATTGTATCAGTGTTTGGATAAGGAGCTTCACATAAAAAGCAACAGACCTGGCACTGTGCCAAAAGCGATAGAGATCGTTTAGAAATAGGGTATGTAAAGAGGTTTCTTTACGTCAACGTGATGACTAACATGCGTCACAGAAGGATTCGAATCGTATATATGAATGTGTGTGTAAAAAAACAAAAACGTTCAGGACTGCTTTAAATAGAAATCTCACCTGTCATCTCTCGCAAAATACCAAACCAGATATTTAACAAATACATTTTCCTTTTGAAATTTAATTGACAAAAATGCAAGAAGTGTTGGAAGGAACCAAACAACACAGGTTTGAGTTGAGTGTCTCTGGTTAGAGGATAAAGGATTAAAAAAAAAGGGGGAAATCACTCACTGATTATTCTTGGTATACAATACCAACGTGGTGCATCCACGATATATGACATAATAAAAGTGAGGTTTTGAATCGGAGGTTCCATAATCACGTCCATCCTTTGGACAAAAAATAACAGAAAAAACACATAAAGAAACAAACAAACTGCACTACAAACTTAAAGAGTCATGTACGCCCTACAAAAAGGACGTTCTAACTCTCACTATTCAATCTAATAACAGTTTATGTTAGGTGGTACTGACCAGCTGCTATCCCTCTAGTCTGTTATTTTAAAATCTAAGGTAAAGATACGATCTGTGCAGACAATTGAGTATGATATACAGTACATACTATCTCACAGTTACATTATATTGCGTTATAATTGAAAGCTTATAAATGATATCCCATTACATTAAGTGACAGTAAAAAGCTAGGAAGTTATCTCCAGTTATTAAGAGTGGAGCTATATTCTTTACTAAGTAAACTTAATGGTTGTTGTAATTAATATTTTTTTCTCTCCATGTCACTTTGGCTAGTTAAGGTTGTTTCGCGCAAAGCTACTCGAGAGCTATCTGCGCTAGCCGTCCCTAATTTAGCAGTGTAAAACTAGAGGGAACGCAGCTAGTCATCACCACCCGCCGCCAACTCTTGGACTACTCTTTTACCAAAGAATAGTGGGATTGAGCGTCACATTATAATGCCCCCACGGCTGAAAGGGCGAGCATGTTTGGTGCGACGGGGATTCGAACCTGCGACCCTCAGATTACGAGTCAAACGCTTTAACCTACCTTGCCATGCCGGACCGATTGTGGACTATCTTGCTGTGAAGTTGCATGATAGAAATTTGTATTAATGAGTATTAACGCACATACTTTTTCAGTATATTAACAGTTCAGTCAGTAGTTACAATTTAGATGTAAATATCTCCGTGTTGTGGAAGAAAATTTGGGAAAATGGAAGCAAGATTAAAGATAATACGCCTATTAATGAAAGCACTAGGAAAGGAAACTCTAACTGTGAGGGGCTAATAGTGCTTGTTCTATGTCTTCATTTATTTATTTCTTGGCCTAAACATTTCATTTTAACACAGTCTTAGAAGCTTCAAAATATTTTTAAATAATATGTATATTGTTGTAAAGTTCTTTAGTCGGGAAAATTTTTTGAATTATTTGGTGAAAATAATTCGAAGTCTAGTTTACTTGACGATTAAAAAAAATAGTTTATTTCTTCCTTAATGTTTCTACAAGCTTCTACACTGCTGTAACTTGTGGTCTTAAGGTTATAAATAGTGTTCAAACAGATATGCGTCTCTGATGGTGATAATTATAATTAATACTAATCCAAATATTTCGCTCGAACTAAATACTTCACTAGCACTACCAACTAAAAATTAAATATCACCTGATTCACAGCTATCTTGATAATTATTTGGTCTTGCAGTAATTACGTCTGATGCCTAACTTCTAGATATTTGTCGAAGTTATTAGATTCTTGATGTCAACTTTCGAACATTCTAGGCATTCTAGGCCCATTTTTATAAACATTTCGATTTTAATGTCATACGCCTTCTAGCTGATATAAGTTGAAGCATTGAAAATATAGCTTGTAACAAATGTTTCTTTATCATAAGAATTAAAATAGAAACTGGGATTTAACATTGACTATACCATATCATCGCTTATAACTTTAGCTTAACCTCATACTGTCGCTAAAAGCATGAAATGGGTAATTTTTCTAATGCACGTATGCGAATTTATACATTTAACTTGCAGCATGTATATTCAAATTCAGTGACCAATATTTATCAATGTTTCCCAATCAAAAGCTAAATCATATTACTGTGAACCAATTTATGAGGACAAAGGATATCAAGTGTTTTAATCTTAGAAATCTAATTCACTAAACAAGCTATAAAAAGAACTAATGCACATAAAATTACATCTACTGTTTACAGCGATTAAATATAACTTTTATAAATTTTTAAACTTTATGAGGATATTGGCTTACTACGTAAGAGTTGCAAAGTTTGTCTGAACTATATTAGAAACTTCCAAGTTTATTACAAATGATTCCTAAGAAAGACAATATCTGGTAATTGCATTTTAGTCTTGACTGAAAAAATAGAGATATAAATTTATTTTAACGTAAACTCGGTTTTTGTGAGCATTATAAACGTTTACATATATTTCATGTTCAACTTTTAACATTATTAGTTAAACTCGGCATATTTCCTCAATTATTTTATACACGAGGCGGACATACATATTGTTTCCATTAAACCAATGTACTTTACAATATGAATTTTTATCGTGACTGTTACCTTAAAGCACTGTTACGAATAAAGAAGCTACATACTGGAGAATAAACCATGAGTATATATTCGTAATATAGTAAATTAACAGAGATATCCAACGGAGCAAAGAATATACTATATTATCAAGACATCGTACATGTAAAAGACATATCACAGAATATTGTCAGTCACGCTAAATACGATAAACGAGGAAACCGATCTATATTCGCTGGTTTCACTTATTTGATTAGTAACTTACTTGTTGTAAGCATCTTTCTTACAAAAAGCCACTTTTACTGATGTATAGTCAAGTAGTGTAAGAATAATAAGTAGAAATGATAATATTAAAAAAAGTAGAAAACTGTGGATAATTTGTATTTTGCTGTGAATAACTAGATCGCTTGAAAAGGAGATATACAGCTAACGTAACAGTGAAATTAACGTGGTAGGATGATAAAACTTGTCTCATAAAATAAAGCAAAGCAATATATATATATATATGGACGGAGATTTGGCAGTTTGAAAATGAGAGTGATGTCAGGAGAGTAGGCATTGTGATTATAATGAATAATAATTGATTAATTTATATACATTTGTTAAACACCTTGACACAAAACGTATGTCATGAGTAGAGAACTCACGAAATGAGTAAAATATTAAAATCACGCACCTTGAACCTCTGATAAATTACAGTAAGATAAGGATAAACAGATTATCTGATAACCAAAGGATAGGACGAACATGTAACTCGGTAACCAAAGGATAAGCGTGAACACATAACCTCATAACCAGAAAACAAGGCTAAACTATACCGATCAAACAAATATAACTCCAAATATGCGTGCAACAAAGTTAAATATTCATTTCTTAAGATTTGTAAGATGTATTTGGTAATATTTAAAGTTTTAAAATCAGAAAACACAGATTTCTCTTGTTGCATGAACCATTGACTTTATATTATATAAAAAACAAACAATTCACATTTTCTTTTTTGTAAAGCACAAAGTTACTTAAGCACGCCCACTACTGGTATCGAAACCTGATTTTTAGCCAACTTATATACCGCTGAGCCACTAAGACTGGCGTAGTTATTAGTTAATACGTACGGTATTATCCAGAAATATAATACGATATTATGTAGTTTTCACCCTTGTATTTTTCATACGCAATTTTCCTTGTCTGTCGGTGAAATGAACCGTAATATGAAAAAAAAAGAAAAAAGACAAACTCATGTTATTAATCAAAACTTACTATTGCCGCTTGAGTTTAAATCCACCAATAGTGGTCCAGCTGCTATAAAGCGGGTTTCAATAGTCGTTGTGGACAGAGCACAGATAACCCATTTTTTTAGTTTGTGCTTAATTCCAAATAATCAATCATATAATCAATAAAGACTAATTGAACCTTTGGAACAGTTTGAACGTTGTTTTAGCACAATTACGTAACTGAAATATACGTGATTATCATATTGTCTTTGTGGAAATAATTTATATCAGAATAGCGAAACTTCTTTATAATATATTTTGGATTGAGAAGCATGTGGAATACAAATAATGATTCTCAAAATATTACAACAATGAAGTGATATAATAAACAAAATATTCACATGAATTTTTTTCATTTTGGGTTGGAGTCGCTCATTACTTCCATGTTATCACACATATCGACCTCATTTTCGTCCACTTCTTGACAAACTTCGCTGCAATTACAAACTGGTGTACCTAAACAGAGAAGGGCAATCGTTAGATGCGGGGCCATTTATAAGCATACATTCAACATAGTTTATTTCGAATTAAAATTACAATGAAATCTAAACAAGTTAAAGCGAAGAAAATTTAGTGTTTATGTACCATCTTTGAGCTATATCAGGAATTTGCTGTTTAATTCTCGCGAATGTGTCGTTTACGAAACTTTCTTTTAAAATGTATCTCACTCTAATCGGCAATGTAAGAATATTTTTATATAACATGGACAAGTAGTGATGAAATGGTAAAATAAGATTTTACGATGATTGTGAAGAATAACAACTCTCTTTTAACAGATTTTTATGACCAGTTTTCTTCATTTATTTATTAAATTTACAAGTTACTTTGTGCGGCCATCTTTAGGCTTAGTGATATGTAATAAGTAGAAACTTTTGAAAAATATTGCAGTGTATTAACACTCGGGAAGAATGTCTTACAAATATAATTACACATTATCTGTCATTATACAGAAGTAGTAACATACTGTGTAGTTTACAGAACTGGACAACTGAGAAATAATTATATTTATGTTGTTGTTTAGAATTAAGCACAAAGCTACACAATGGGCTATCTGTACTCTGCCCACCACGGGTATCGAAACCCGGATTTTAGCATGTAAGTCCGCAGGCATACCGCTGAGCCACTGGGGGACTATATTTATCAATAATACTGTATACCTATAAGACGTATCGAAGAACGAAGAGATACTGAAAGATTAAAATCAGATTAATTATTGTTTTTCTCATTAATCTACCCATGTTATACGTTTACAACAAGACGATTAAAGGTGTTGGTCAGGAATTAATAATGGTTCTTATGGTGCTATGAAGTCAAAAACAAAACAAAAATGTTCACCCTGTGACTAAGATTTACTTACTGTCGGAACTAGAACCGGTTCTGGTTTATAGTACATCATATGTTGAGAATAAAATCTGTTATTACGTGTCTCATCTGCTAAGTTTTGACCGAAAGCCTCCTCTGGTATTTCAGCTTCGCTTCTAATAAAATTATAAATGTTTAATGTGATAATTTTGAGTGAAAATCGACGATAGCATGAAATATGGGAACTGCTGTTTCCCACGCTCTGGAAGAGAAAGTGAATGTGCCTACTTGACTGATTGCATGTTAGGTGAGTGTGTGCATGATCAGCCTTTAGCATGCGGGCAGGTCAGACAGACTGCGCATTTTGCTGAGCTGCATTCAAATTTAGTTAAAGTACTAAATTATTAGGACATATAAACAAACATGAAATTAAATGTTAATATTACATAAAATTTTCATTATTATTTATATAAGGAAATATTAAAAAACAATCTCAATTTCCCCTGGTGTGAGAACTTGGATATTTTTTCTTGAGTCTTCTCTTCTGAATTTTTTACAACTTCTAGAAACGTGTAATTTGTGTTACATAAAGTATTCTCAATAATTTTGTCATCCTTATTCTGAAGCTATATTTTTATATTCTTTAATCTTATGAAGTGAAAAAGCAATCATGAAAATTCAGAAACTACTTCCCCCCCTTCCCAAAAGATGCTCTGACTTTCAGTTTCTTAATGGACTTTTGTGAGGCTGGCACCCATTAAAATCAGTAGAAAACCTAGGTTTTAACTGATTCATTGCCATGGTCGTCATACCAAATGAGCTTTCAGATAATTGAAAGTTTGGTCGGATGTGAAAAATTTCGAACGAGACCACACTGAAAAGAATACTTGAATTTCCAACTACTCAAATCACATGAGTAAACTATGTTTATACTTGGTACCGGTAATGTACCACCAGTTGCGAGGCCTGTCTGTGACCAGTCACTCCTTTCAGGTCTTTCTTGTTGTTTGTTGGAACCGACATAGTTTTGGTTTGTTTGTTGTAAGCGCGAAATTACATAATAGGTTATCTGTGCTGTGCACATCAGACTTATTGCTGAGTCACTGGAGAAGGAGAGTGACATAGTGAGCCAAAAAAAAATTACCCTATTTAGTCAACATTTATAGTTATGTTTTGCTTTAGTTTGTCGAAATCAATATAATGTTTAGTTATCATTCACAGCTCTTTCTGTGCTTTTGTTTCTCATAAATAATATATTAAGCGCTTACACCCAGGCAGAGCTTATACGGTTTCACGGAGTTATTTTCAGTTAGTGAGTGAAATATTAGTTGTTTTAATACCACGTTAAGATGATTAAGAATATAATTTATCCTTGCTAACAATAAGGTTAAAGATTATAAGATTTAAAATTTGAAAATGTTTTGATCTTGTATGTGTTTGTCGTTATGTTAAGATGGCGTGAAAAGTGACTGAAAACAAACAAACAAACAAAAACTACAGAAAAATGTTAGATAAAAAATTCAAAGCTCCCTAACTAAATACGCTTTTTATTAGACCCTTAAACTAGAGAGAACAGAATAAATTTATTGTTCGTATATGACTGTCAAACAACGCCTTTTCAGTCTCTTGCTATGCCATTAAATTATCAGTGTTACAGAAATTCGCCCTCCCCAGTGGCTCAGCGGTATGTCTGCGGACTCATATGCTAAAGTACGGGTTTCAATACCCGTGGTGGGCAGAGCACAGATAGCCCATTGTGTAGCTTTGTGCTTAATTCAAAACAACAACAACAATAAGTTACAGAAATTCGTACTTTCCTTTTTTGGAAAACACGTGTAGTTATATTCTGTATGCTGCATATTGATGTCTTTTATCCCTTCTAAATATTTCTTCAATTGCATGAGTTATTACAGTAATAAAGTAAGTACAATTTGGAAGTGATAGTTTTAACGTAAATATTAAATGAAATGGAGAAAAAATACCCCGATATACTTGGATGAATATCGATCGATGTTCAGGTGTCTAGTATTATTGTTCATATTGTCTAGAGGGTTATAGTATCAAGCATAGAATGTGTTATTTATCGATCACATATGACAGGCCTTGGCTCATATTACCATCCGTAAGGGTCCTGTTCGCGATTACCATTTCTGTTACTTAGCAACGATCTCCTGTCGAGGGAGCCACAATACATCAGCTTATAGGATATAACGGTGGCGCAAGCGTATTGCTTCTATTTCGAGAAACTTGTTATGAGTTCCTCGACTCAGCTGGTAACGGCACGTGGCATCCATAGCTCAGTTGAGCCTCAAATAGGATTTTTAAAATGTGAGTACCACTAAAGCGTATGAGACACGTCAGTGGTGTTCGGAATGGAAACGCAAAACGCAGAAAATGTTTGTTTGCACTTAGAAATATAAAGTATATGAAATGCAAATGTTTCTATGCTGTGACAGTGCTATTGTGTTTTATATATTTAATACCAGCTTTCGATTAGAGTAAACCACCTATTTATATCAACAATAAAAAGTTAACAAACTCAGTAATGTGTACTGAGGAATACCTTTACATACTGTTCTGACTTAAGGAGATTACAATGCATTGTTTCGTTTGTTCAGAACCCTTAATACTATTAGCGATATTTTAGGCCGTAACCCCAATAATGTGTGATGAGGTTCGACTAACTTAGAAGATTTAGTTTAATCCTAAATCTATGTACTATGCTAACAATACAAAATAATCTTTCTATTGAAACTTAAAAATAAAAAACTAAAAATAATAAAACTAGTTATGACAAAATAAGAAACGCACTTACACTGTACAAATGTACATTTCAATCGTTTTTAATTTTTGCATGGAAACAAAATTTCTCTCTAACCATTACGATGCGATCTAGACGGAAGTATAAAGCACATTATTAACTTATTTCATCTGAGTCGACCTGAAACTATGTGTTATGTTTACTGACGTGTAGTTCATGTGACAGATAATCATATTGTTCACCGTACAGATCGTTACAAAAATTCTGCGAGTGACACAACTTCTAGTTTTGTGGATATTTATCTATACATATTTTAAATTCTCAACAAGTTTGATATTGTACATATGACACGATAACTCATGGTTAAATGTACTGTATTTATTGTAATAAAATTCCTGAATAGTTTTTGCTATGTTACACCCCCTTTTTAGCTGTTTGGACATGGTCTAGTGGCTAACGTGCCTGCATTGTGTTATTTATTTTAAATTTCGCGCAAAGCTATACAAGGGCTATGTATGCTAACCGTTCCTAATTTAGCAGTGTAAGACTAGGGAGAAGGCAGCTAGTTATCACCACCCACCTCCAACTCTTGGGCTACTCTTATGTCAATGAATAGTGTGATTTACTGTCACGTTATAATGCCCTCATGGCTGAAAGGGCGAACATGTTTGGTGCGACTGGGATTCAAACCTATGACCCTCAGGTTACACGTCGAGTGCACTAACCACCTGATCACACTGGACCACCTCTGTTGTGAATTTTAAAATTCACGTATTTCGTTCACCTGCTGCGAAAACGCTCTCCACCCTTTGGGCTATGGCTACATTGTAAAAGTGACTTTTAAGTTCCACTATTCTGTCGGAAAATAGTAGTTTAGTAGTTGGCGTTGATTAATGTTTCCTAGTTGCCTTTCCTCTATTCTATTAATGGAAAATTGAGGATGACTCTGCACATATACCTCATGCGTATCTTCTGAAATATTCTGAAACAGACAAATAAACTCTTTTCTTAACGCAGATAATCCTGAAAGTCTTAAATAACGCAACCTGAGTTCTCGTTATTTTAAATTTCATGTTAAAAGATAACGTTCAATTGATACTTTTAAAACTCGGTTGTAGCTTCATCAATCCACTATCATCAACGTTAATCGAACATTAGACGAGAAAACACTTTTAATACTATTATTATAAAAATAATAAAAACATTTATAAATACATTTATGGATCGATATATACCTAACCTATCTAGCTTATACCAATATAGAAAGTTTTAACGACAAAACTTATTCAAACAGGAAAGAACGAACTGTAAGACCTGAGTTACTTTTATATCGGTCTGAGCCAAAGTAAAGACAGCGTTTTTCTTAATTTTAAGTAACTCGGTTTTCTTAGACTTGACTTTCTTGTCTCAATTTTTTAAATAAAACTTTCAATATTACTATAGTTAACTAAGACTACGTTTATATCGATTTTTTCTTTATTATATTTGTTTGTTCCCTTTCTGAGCCCGGCATGGCCAGGTGGTTAAGGCACTCGACTCGTAATTTGAGGGTCGTGGGTTCGAATCCCTCTCACACTAAACATGCTCGTCCTTTCAGCCGTGGGACGTTACAATTCTATGGTCAATCTCACTATTTATTGGTAAAAGAATAGCCCAAGAGTTGGCGGTAGGTGGTAATGACTCGCTGCCTTCCTTTTAGTCTTATACTTCTATATTAGGGACGGCTAACGCGGATAGCTTTGCGCGAAATTCAAAACGTGACTATTTTAAAATTCTTCATACTTTTTTGACAACTGTACTAGTTAAGTACAGACTTAATGATTCTATCTTCTCGCTTGCTGACTTGTCTGTAATAACTTTATTTCACAGAGCCTCTTAGTACAAAAACAAGCAATTTTAATAAACTTTTGATTACGCCAGAAACTGAGTCTGATTTTCCACGGTAATAATTTCTTTAAAATGTAGTTATTTTGTTCTAAGCCTCAGAAACGGTAGCGAACCACTATAGAGTGGCTTAAGCTTTACATAAGTACAGTTGGTGATTTCCTGTGTCACTGATAATTAAGCCATTGAGCTTGGCTGGCTTATTCGTTCTAGGTTTTTGTTAGCTTTCAGCGCTTCCGACACACTCTTCAAAACATTGTATCCAAAACGATACCACTACATAACGGTTCAGTAGACGGTAGCTGGCAAAATATAGGAAAAATAGTCTTCAACTGTAATTTGAAATCTGAAAGGGATAAATTAAAAGAAATGAGAAGAAATACATGTGTAATTTATTTGATTTTTATTACAAATGCTATTACGTAGTTTAAAATAATGAGTGACTAAATTGAACAGAAAATACGAAAAAATAAGTATTTGGAAACAGAAAAAATATTACTCTAAGCAGTGTTATATGTTCATGTATATGTAGAAAATCGAAACTTGGCATAAGACGTTTAATTCAAAGCTTGTATTTCCATAAATATTTTAAGATTGTGACCATAAATAAACGTCAAGTTTGCTATTTCCTGAAAATGTATTCTAATACATTATTTAAATACAATTATAGTACTTTTAGAGACTAAATAACGTGTATTGTTTGTTAATTATTGTTATAGAAATGCTAAAAGTATAGAGACGAATATGAACGAACGTGAATACGACTCTTATAAGAACCATTGTGTTCCTATAAAGCACAAGTCAACCTTCAACAGTTTAACACCCTTTCCTTGATCACACAGACGTATTTGTCAAAATCAAATGTGGGTTATAATCAGATCCAGGAAGACTTCACGTACCTGTTACTTTGTTTATGTATGTTGACTCTAGACTGAACGCAACAGAAAGACACAGATAACAGCTTGTATAATTTATGACACTAAACTATTATATATGTTACAGATATAACATAAATTACATAACAACAATGAGAGATATTCAGTTTAAACCTTCAAAATTAATTACAATACAAAATGGTACTGGCCTGTATCTAATAATATGATCTAGAATGAAAGTCCAAAAGTCCAGATTAGAAATCCAAAATTCCAGTCTAGATTGTGAATTTGGTCCCACGAAGAAATTTCGAAGTTTGAATGATGAATGACGAAGTTCTTTTTACGGTGTTTTTGATGAATGTTTCAACTTGTCGTTTTCCGCTCCGGTCTCCCCTAAACAGTCCTGTACGTGTTGACTTTCAGTATAACCAGTAATTCGAATGAATCGTAAAGATTGACGAAATAAAATCACAGCTTCTGTAGATCTAACTTCAGTCACAAATCCAAGTTGAATAAACACACAGCAAACGTTTAAACTTTCTCAAACGAAAAACAACATCTCTTGAATCGAATAAAAACTAATGACTGACTCTTCTCCCATCGCCGTCTGTTTATATACCAGTAGGCTTACTGTTTTCTCGAACAATTGCGTAACTTTCACAGAATTCCAGAGCAATCCGCGCATGTCTGTTTTTGCACGAGACTCGTCTAGACACCAAGGCCGACATACACATTCTATTTATAAACATATGATTGATCTACCTGATTCTAGAAATTTCTAAATGTTATTTTAAATGAATAACAACGTATTTTATTGTTTTAAACCTCGAAACAATAATATAAATATGGAAATTCAAACACGACATGACATGGTTGTCGTTTGCATAAAATTTACATAACAGTACCCATGAAAATCTTTGATTTTGAGCGCGTGCCCCCCACTGGCTCAGCGGTGTGTCTGCGGACTTACAACGCTAAAATCCGGGTTTCGATACCCGTGGTGGGCAGAACACAGATATCCATATTGTGTAGCTTGGTGCTTAATTCAAAAACAAAACAATACGATTTTGAACGCCAAACGACAGAATGTTTCAAATGACGTAAGACCAGTGTTCATAACAAACAAAACACGATTAGGTCAATAATTACTGTGACATGTTGGTTTAGTCTCTTTGTTATGTACTAAAACATCCAGTTTGATACTTTTTATCTTAAAACATTATATTACTCTAAGAAAAGTGATTTTTAATTTAACTCTCATAGTGCTTTCCAAAACGATACCATGTACTTAATGTAAAGATTGTCAAACACCAGTAAAAAGTGTAATTGTCTTTTGTTGTTTGATATGTATTTCTCTACCAATAATTTAGTGATTATTCATTAGTTTTATTTACTGTACGGTTTGCTTGTCATGCTGAATATTATTCATCTTGCAATATTTAAGACTAAATATTCTCAACAAATTGAAAGGTAATACAGGGTGTTCAGAAAGTCACTATGCAGTTTTGTATTTATTTTTTATTAAGTCTATTTCAAGCCAACAACTGATAGCGGTGTTTAGAAACAAAATAAGAAGGATCCAGGCCTGTATTGATGCCAACGGAGGTCACTTTCAACATTGTTTATAATTGTCATACGGCCCGGCATGGCCAAGCGTGTTTTGGCGTGCGACTCGTAATTTGAGGATCGCTGGTTCGCATCTCCGTCGCGCCAAACATGCTCGCCGTTTCAGCCGTAATGGCGTTATAATGTGACAATCAATCCCACTATTCGTTGGTAAAAGAGTAGCCCAAGAGTTGGCGGTGGGTGGTGATGACAAGCTGTCTTCCCTTTAGTCTTTCATTGCTAAACTAGGGACGGCTACCACAGATAGCCCTCGAGTAGCTTTGTGCGAAATTAGAAAACAAACAAACAAATAATTATCATTCATATTTACCTCCTGTATTCTATATTGAAACATGTCTGTTAATAAATATATAAGTGCACAGTGACTTTCCGAACACCCTGTATTTAATTAAAGTCCTACTTACCAAAATAATTAATTCAAACATATAATAACAGCCACTTTTATAGCGAACAATTTCTGACTTAAATCATTACAACATTTTGCCACTTAGTATCCATTGACTATGAGTCAAGGATCACATTAAAAAATACAATTGAATTCCAGGAAACAGGCCAGTAATGGTGAGGACATGTTAGGAGGTAGGATCAAGGTAGTTCTGTTTTTCATTTAGTAAAATGAAGTAAATAAGGTATTGACATAGGAAAATATAGGTGTCTGAATATTTATTTTTATGTTTGGTTTTCTTCGTTTGATTTATTCGTTGTTTTCGGGGAAAATATTTTTGTTTCTTTGCTTTTTTGAATTTCGCACAAAGCTACACGAGGTCTAATTGCGCTGGCCATCTCTAATTTAGGAGAATAAGACTGGGGGGAAGACAGCTGGTCATCATTTCTGGTACTTTTTTACCAACGAATAGTGGGATTGGCCATACTTTATAATGCTCCAACAGCTGATGGGGCGGGTATGTTTGGTGTGTACTCGCGATTCGAACCCGCGACCCACAGATTACGAATTGAACGTCCTAACCACCTGGCTATGGCGGGCTATTTCGTTTGTTTCTTTTAGATGTTTAAAACCATGTGAGGGCCCTTTAAGATATTCATTTAGTCTGATGTTCTTCATAATTATCGACCGGTTTCTTCGATATAAACTGTTCACACGAATTGCGTTTGATTTTGTGGATGATTTCATTGTTTCTTTCATATTTTCAGTGAGGTAGTTGTTAGTAATGAGGTTTTTGATTTTTATACTTGGCTTTTGTATGAATATGGTATTTATGCCGTTGTTGTGTTTTGTCGTGAGTCATTTTCATAATTCATTTAGGTTTTCTCTGACCTAAGTAATGGTTGTGAAGATAAAGTCAAAATTGTTTTCACTTTTGATTTCCAGTTAAGGTGTTCTTTCTTTGTTGCTTTTCTGTGAAATTTAATCTCAAATCCTGATTGTTTTCTCTTTTCAACAGAAACTAGGAACCTTGAAACTTGTTACACAAATAACATTTAATGTATGCTTGTTTGTTTAGAATTAAGCACAAAGCTACTCAATGGGCTATCTGTGCTCTGCCACCACGGGTATCGAAACCCGGTTATAGTGTGCAAGTCCACAGGCATACCACTGTGCCACTGGGGGGTCTTTAATGTATGCTTGTTTGTTTAGAATTAAGCACAAAGCTACTCAATGGGCTATCTGTGCTCTGCCACCACGGGTATCGAAACCCGGTTATAGTGTGCAAGTCCACAGGCATACCACTGTGCCACTGGGGGGTCTTTAATGTATGCTTGTTTGTTTAGAATTAAGCACAAAGCTACTCAATGGGCTATCTGTGCTCTGCCACCACGGGTATCGAAACCCGGTTATAGTGTGCAAGTCCACAGACATACCACTGTGCCACTGGGGGTCTTTAATGTATGCTTGTTTGTTTAGAATTAAGCACAAAGCTACTCAATGGGCTATCTGTGCTCTGCGACCACGGGTATCGAAACCCGGTTATAGTGTGCAAGTCCACAGACATACCACTGTGCCACTGGGGGTCTTTAATGTATGCTCTGTAAACAATTTAAACAATGATATACAAATAATTTCTAAGATCTTCGTTGAAAGAAAGAAAAACAACTAATCGGAAGAACTTGTTCAAAAATAAACAGCATATCCAAAAAAAAATATGTTTAACGAAAAAAAAAATATATATATAAATATTAAAGAAAGAAAACAATTTCAACTTTATCTTCATTACAATTATTTGTGTTGAACACACCAGCAAAAACCTAATTGGATTATGGAAACTACTCACGAAGATACAAAACATTAATATAAGTACCATAATAATCCAGATACCAGGTATTAAGATCAAGAACCTTATTCCAAACAACAGAATCATATACGAAATCAAACACAATTCATTTAAGCAGTTTATATTGAAGAAACAGGCAGGTAATTATAAATTAACCTCGGACTAAATGAACATCTTAAATGGCTCTCAAATAATTTTAAAACTTTTCAATAAAAATTTTGTAACAGAAACCTATGTAGAAATCATCCGAAGAGAACCAAACATTAACATAAGACAATTAACTGAATTATTGGTAATAAAGTAAGCAAAGCCTAAACCTAATAAGCATGCAGGAATCAATTTTTATGTATATTAATATTTTATTCACCTTATTTTACTCAAAAGCTACCTTAACGCCACCTACAAACTTGTCCTCACCGTCACGAGCTCATATCCTTCCCTGGAATCAACTTGCCTTTAGAAATGTAACTTTTATCTGATGATGACCAAATACTATGGATCGAAACGTTGTAATTATTAAAATCTGACTTCACCAACTTTACCAGTTGTCGTTATTGTGTTTTTAAATTCAATGGTACTCAAAGTTAAATATCTTAGATGAATCCACACATTTAATATAACATCTCAATACTTCATTTATTCATTTGTTTTACTTTATTGTATCGAAAGGAACAAAAGTGTAAGAAAGAAAAACCAACTATGGCACCATTTCCTTGCATTTGTATTTTTGTAAAGCTGTACAGATATTGTCTTGAAGTAATTTTATCGCTCTCTTATCCAAACTGTGTTATTTTGTGTTTCAGAATCTTCATGCGTCCTTCCTTATCCAAACTGTGTTATTTTGTGTTTCAAAATCTTCATGGGTCCTTTCTTATCCAAACTGTGTTATTTTGTTGTATTTCAGGATCTTCATGCGTCCTTCCTTATTCAAACTGTGTTATTTTGTGTTTCAGAATCTTCACGCGTCCTTTCTTATCCAAACTGTGTTATTTTGTGTTTCAGAATCTTCACGCGTCCTTTCTTATCCAAACTGTGTCATTTTGTGTTTCAGAATCTTCATGCGTCCTTCCTTATCCAAACTGTGTTATTTTGTGTTTCAAAATCTTTATGGGTCCTTTCTTATCCAAACTGTGTTATTTTGTTGTATTTCAGGATCTTCATGCGTCCTTCCTTATTCAAACTGTGTTATTTTGTGTTTCAGAATCTTCACGCGTCCTTTCTTATCCAAACTGTGTTATTTTGTGTTTCAGAATCTTCATGCGTCCTTCCTTATCCAAACTGTGTTATTTTGTGTTTCAAAATCTTCATGGGTCCTTTCTTATCCAAACTGTGTTATTTTGTTGTATTTCAGGATCTTCATGCGTCCTTCCTTATCCAAACTGTGTTATTTTGTGTTTCAGAATCTTCATGCGTCCTTTCTTATACAAACTGTGTTATTTTGTGTTTCAGAATCTTCATGCGTCCTTCCTTCGGACAGTTCCCCCTTATTCCCACCAGGCAGACGTGTGGATAGAACTACTAAAGTTTCTTCATTATAAGTGTGTCGTCTTCATACATAGTTCAGATAATAACGGAAGGTACACCTTGGGCAGGTTCCAGAATTTAGCAGATAAAGCTAAGATTAAGGTTTGTCAATAAAAGTTATAAAAAGTATACAGCAGAAAAAATTCCCAAATAATGCTTAAATGCTATCGGTAAAACTTTGCATAAAAATAATTAGTTTCCTATGAACACTGAAGTTAAACAAAAATGTTATTTATTCGAATCAGAAAATCAATGGGAGATTTTCAATTCATTCATAAAAAGGGAAATTACACATCCCAAACGCATTTGCTGATTATATATATATATATTGTTATTTATCTAATTCTTGATCCTACGTAATTTATTAATATGACTAATTACATATATGAATAACCTAATAACTATAAATAATTTAAATGAAGTTCCTTCAACTTATTTCAAACCAAGTTTGAATGTTGTCTATTCTTTAAAACGTCGTTTATCTCTGAGACTGTCCCTTTCTCCATGAGGAAATTTTTACATTTTGCCCAAATTTGACCATTAATAAACGTTCAGTTATTATTTGGTACATCCAAGGGGGATTCTAAAACACCATATTTCATTCAGTTCCTAGTTTTTGCAAAATTTACACTCATTTCATTTTTGTCTCTCATCCACAAAAGTCGCACACAATACCGTCTCGCCATCCCCGTACAGTTAAAGAAATAAATGATACGTTTAAACGCGAGCCCTTTTGCTATTTTATGCTAAAACTCCAAATTTAAAACATAAAATCTTGATATAAAGTGTATAATGATTATTGTCTTATCCTGTGACATAGTTTAATTTTTACTCTCTTTTATTTTTGTCTCTAGCTCGACGATGTTATCGAATACGAACCTGGATTTACAGACATCATTCAGGATTTGGAAAATACTAAAGATTTGCACTGTAGAGTGTTTATTTTGTATGCAAAGTACGTTAATGCTTAACTTATCATAAGAGTGATTAATACTTGATATATTTAAATATAAAGTTAAAAAACTGAAGTCCGTTTTACCATGCGAAAGTATTACCAAACTTCAAGACGGCTATTGTTGTTTAGACAAACAAAATATAGTTACCCTGTCTACCCTGGAGTTGTGATGGAATCAATTATATTAGATTGAAACATATGCTTGTTTGTTGATTTTGAATTTCACACAAAGCAACTCGAAGGCTATCTGTGGTAGCCGTCCCTAGTTTAGCAGTGTAAGACTAGAGGGAAGGCAGCTTGTCATCACCACCCACCGCCAACTCTTGGGCTACTCTTTTACCGACGAATAGCGGGATTGACCGAACATTATAACGCCCCCACGGCTGAAAAGGCGAGCATATTTGGTGCGACCGAGATTCGAACCCGCGACCCTCGGATAACGAGTCGAATGCCTTAATACACTTGGCCATGCCGGGCCCAGGTTGAAACATATTGAACACAGTGGTATAGTAACACGCATTGCTATGAACAAAATACCATGTTTCATCTTCAGGGCTTGGCATGGCCAAGCGTGTTAAGGCGTTCGACTCGTAATCTGAGGGTCGTGGGTTCGAATCCAGGTCGCAACAAACATGGTCGCCCTTTCAGCTGTGGGTGTGTTATTATGTGACTGTCAATCCCACTATTCGTTGGTAAAAGAGTAGCCCAAGAGTTGGCGGTGGGTGGTGATGACTAACTGCCTTCCCTCTAGTCTTACACTGCTAAATTAGGGACGGCTAGCGCAGATAGCCCTCGAGTAGCTTTGCGCGAAATTCAAAACAAATTCGTTGTCAGTTGGTCAACACTAAAATTCTTCTATGGTTAACTTGTCAAACTTTCTATATGATAAACTCATTTAATAATGTTATTTTTTTTCATAATTGTATTGTGAAAAGGACTTATTTGCAACTTAATATTTTAGGCAAAACACAACCTAAACGAAAATGGTTTATCTAAAATACAAAAGTTTGATGGTTTTGTTTTTGAATTTCGCACAAAGCTGCTCGAGGGCTATGTGTGCTAACACAAGTTTGAAATGTGCATAACGGAAATAATGAATATTTGATGAGACAGATAAGTGAAACTACAAACTACGAGATCCTGAAAACTGTAGGAAATTTGGGAAAAAATGGTATTTAAAAATAAACAAGTCTTAAGAACTTGATCTATAATTTCTCTAGTTCCACAACTGACGTTCTGATTTTTCAAAAGTACACAAGTTATTCCGTCTACAACTTTAAAATGTACCAATTTAGGCTAAGGGCCACATTTATTTCTTCAATAATACAAGGGAGTATCGGCTCTGTTGTTTCACTTGTAGGTTGAGTATCTCAGTATTAAAAATTAATATGATAATTTTGCTAAACATGTGACAGTCTATGAATGGGACAAGTACTGTCAGGTCTGAAATTTAATCAAGAATGAGTTGAAGAAATAAAAAATGGTCATAAAGCACTGATAACAATATTTATGGCAACCATATCTCATGAATGGGTAATTTTTTTGTAATACGTGACTCAATCAGTTAGCTTATTGAATTCTAGATCATTTGTATTATAATATTAGAATGATGTTATCCTCACTTCGTACGACCCGGCATGGCCAGGTGGGTTAAGGCGTTCGACTCGTAATCTGAGGGTTCGAATTCCTGTCACACCAGACATGTTCGCCCTTTCTGCCGTGGGGAGCGTTATAATGTTACGGTCAATCCCAATATTCGTTGTTAAAAGAGTAGCTCAAGAGTTGGTGGTGGGTGGTGATGACTACCTAGCTTTCCTCTAGTCTTACGCTGCTAAATTAGGGTCGGCTAACGCAGATAACCCTCGTGTAGGTTTGCGCGAAATTCTAAACAAACAAACATTCTTACATGGTTTTTTGAAGTCTCATCATTCCCGTAATGTATTGTGAGGTTCTTTGTACCAGTGGCCTGCTTGAGTCTTGCAGAGGGGTATTAACTGTAAACCATTTTGATAGAAGTATAACTTTTATCTTTTTATAAGTGAATTTATTTACATGACATAGACGTAATTATTTCACGCACCACAGGTGGTTTCTCTATCTAATCGATTACCATAATTATTTTCCAAAGTTATTTCAACCATTTTAATAATCCAATTTCAAGAGTGTTGTTAGGGACGTCTGGACGTGTAGGGAGCCACTGGTTTCATATTGCTGTTTGTTTGTTGTTAAGCGCACGGGTATTGAAACCAGTGCTTTAGTATTTTAAGCTTTCAAACTTACCATTGAATCATTGAGGGAGGAGGGCTCAATAAGGTTTAAAAATTTACAATTGAGTCACTGGGGAGGAGGGCTCGATAAGATTTAAAAACTTACTATTGAGTCACTGAGGAAGGAGGGCTCGATAAGGTTTAAAAACTTACTATTGAGTCACTGAGGAAGGAGGGCTCGATAAGGTTTAAAAACTTACTATTGAGTCACTAGGGAGGAGGGCTCGATAAGAGTTAAAAACTTACCATTGAGTCACTAGGGAGGAGGGCTTGATAAGATTTAAAAACTTACTATTGAGTCACTGGGGAAGGAGGGCTCGATAAGGTTTAAAAACTTACTATTGAGTCACTGAGGAAGGAGGGCTCGATAAGGTTTAAAACCGTCATTCCTAAATAACAGTTCTAAAATTTGGAGCATTTTTTGAGTAACATATAAGACCTATAAATAAAATGTTTCAAACTCTGAATTATGCTTTAAAAGGTCAGTTGGCACCTCCAGAGTTCTGTTATAATGTTCTTTGAACGTAGACTAAACGACTTATTTATCTTGGTGATTTTCAAGGCAGTTTGTATCTCGCTCAACTTTTATTTCCAGTGTAAATCATACGACGTCCTGTAACGATTCTACAACTCATGCGAATTATAGTCGAATAATTTATTTCTATATTACATAATAATTTCATCCAACTCTATAACTCTGCTTTTAGATATTATAGTTTTAATACCTTAGAGTGACCAAAGTGTTCCTCATGTAATGAACAAGCTTGGAATACACATTAGACCAAATAGAATGATAGGTTTCCTTACCAGCTCTATTGTTGTCAGTTACACGGTTTGATTGGGTGTCTTGTGTACTCGTGACAGCAGGTTATGTATGGTTAACCTTTTACATTAGCAAGTTCTGTTCTGGTTGCTTGTTCAGCTTTATCTATCTGTCTCGGCAACCGTATAGTAAAATACACTATCCTAATACAGTAGTAAATTAACAAACACTGTACTTAAAAATCGTTGTTTTTTTATTTGCTGCTTTTGTTTTGCTTTTTTATCCTCACACAATTCAACAGTTTGCATGAGTGGTTCTTTGTAGGCACTTGCTTGTCTTCGTGGAGAAGATACATTGGTTTCACATACACGAATCCTACTAGGGGCTTGTCTAATTGATTTTATTATTCTCAAAGCACTTCGACACTCTGAGTCACAGATTTGTTGCGCTTTATTTTTAGGTGAGGCGAAGTCTCTTTCCATTACGAATCGTCTGCGTGATTTAAGACTTTGGTTTGACCTTCCGATCCTTGAGAAATGTCTTATAATCATTTGTATTTGGTAACTGTCTTGCTTTAATTATATCCCCTCGCAACTCAATATCATTTAGTGTGTGTAGGTGTTTTCTTATAGCAAAGCCACATCTGGCTATCTGCTGTGTCCACCGAGGGGAATCGAACGTTTGATTTTAGCGATGTAAATCCGAATGCCTACCGCTGTCCAAGCGTGGGACTAATTATTTAGAGATACCAACTTAGAGTTATCACCACTATAGTTAACTGTAACACGGTGAATATGAATTGCAACCGTTAAGAAAGATGAAATCAAGATGTTTTCTTACGTTTGTAAGTCAGATTCTTAACTGTTTATTCTAAATATACCAAACTCAATGAATTATATATAAAATGTAGATATTGTCTTTGCAGTTTGATACCCACACTCTTTTTTAAAGTACTTCTAGTGCTTAATAGACATTCGTACCACAATTTATATCAGTACTGAGGGAAGCTGGACTGAGTCCTAATACGATGGTTAATATTATTATTAAATACTAGATTCCTTTGTGTCTAAGAACTACCCTAAAACATTCTATAACGAAACATTGTGCATGAACAAACATACTTGTATAAAAGATAAGCATTAAAAATATAGTAACTGTAGGGTGCTAAGAATTTTAAGTTTGGTTTGGACTTATCACGTATTGGCACTGAAGTCGTTTTATAATTTTGTAGTACATTAGTTTTTAACTGAAAGAACCAGTGCTAAAATCGGATTTTTAAATGTTTATTTGTTTTTAAATATTCTCTATTTGTTGTTCTATGCGTATCTACATTTTCCTACTCTTTAATTTTGACTGACATTCATAATAATCTGTTCCCATATTCGTACAGTTTCTTAATTAAAAGCTACCATTTGGCACTGTTATAATATAAATATATATATTTGTAATACAGGACTTTTGACGTACAAGGAAATTATTAGTAGCATTATTAGCTCTCATATATTTCGACCGTTCTATTATTCATGGACTAATAAATACGCTAAAGGTGTATTTATAACTCAGAATCTGCTCTTACTGTGTATTCTACTAGTCAACTTTGTCCATTTGTATTTCTCTTTATCTATTTCAGTATTATAAGCTACTATTACTTATAAGAATCACATTAATATTACTAGGGCTGCCTTGAAAGGGACAATGCTGGTGAGAAACTTACAACAACGAACTGGTTCAATACTGTAAACCAAAATACAGATTTTTTACCACTGTATTTGTAAAAATTGTCATGATTTCTCGAAATCTGATACTTTCTAAAGCTAGATGTCTACTATTTGTAACTGTGTGATTTTTTTATCTGAATCGATATTTGAATTTGAAACTTTCTGTAGTATTTAGATTATTCAAAAAGCGTCATTTCATCAGTACACACGATTATAACTAACTTGAGTAATCGTCTATGAAGATTTTATAAACAAAGGAAACTTTTACTTTTACAGACTTTTAGAGCTGCATTATTACAGGTACGGTAAAGACATTTTAATTTTTAACAAAATCAGTAGTTCACGATTATTGTAAAACTAGAATTCGGAAACTATCATTAAGCGTAGTTTTCTCTTTCATAAAAACCCCTACGTCTCTTCGATTGTGCTCATTAAGTGGTAGATTGTTTTTATATATTTTGCACCCTACATCGGAATCGAAACTGTATTATGTTTTCTTATTTCTTCATAACCTAGCACTGAAGACGCTGAATCAATATTTCGTGAGGTGGAACAACTGAACATGACTACTTCTGGATTCATCTGGATTGTTTCTGAGCAGGTTCTAATGGCACATAATAAACCAGATGGTAAGAATAATATACCCTCATCTCCTATCAAAAATATCAAGAATGAACTATCACTGTAACAGATAGAATAAAACGTTAGAAAATTGAGTACTGATAGCTATAACTGAAAGTGGGCTAGTAACGTCTAATATCTTGAACGAATAACTAAATCCATTTAATTTCATAATGCTATTAGTAAGTACCATGCAAGTCAAGGCTTTTAAGCAGAATGGAAGAGCTTATATGTTACGTAAATTATAATAGCTGCTGATTTATTTAAGGAATACCAGTAAGATGTTATGTATTCAGTGCTAGAGATCTTCAGGCTGCTGATTTATTTATGGAATACCAGTAAGATGTTATGTATTCAGCGCTAGAGATCTTCAGGCTGCTGATTTATTTATGGAATACCAGTAAGATGTTATGTATTCAGTGCTAGAGATCTTCAGGCTGCTGATTTATTTAAGGAATACCAGTAAGATGTTAGGTATTCAGTGCTAGAGATCTTCAGGCTGCTGATTTATTTAAGGAATACCAGTAAGATGTTAGGTATTCAGTGCTAGAGATCTTCAGGCTGCTGATTTATTTAAGGAATACCAGTAAGATGTTATGTATTCAGTGCTAGAGATCTTCAGGCTGCTGATTTATTTATGGAATACCAGTAAGATGTTATGTATTCAGCGCTAGAGATCTTCAGGCTGCTGATTTATTTAAGGAATACCAGTAAGATGTTATGTATTCAGCGCTAGAGATCTTCAGGCTGCCGATTTATTTAAGGAATACCAGTAAGATGTTATGTATTCAGCGCTAGAGATCTTCAGGCTGCTGATTTATTTATGGAATACCAGTAAGATGTTATGTATTCAGCGCTAGAGATCTTCAGGCTGCTGATTTATTTATGGAATACCAGTAAGATGTTAGGTATTCAGTGCTAGAGATCTTCAGGCTGCTGATTTATTTAAGGAATACCAGTAAGATGTTAGGTATTCAGTGCTAGAGATCTTCAGGCTGCTGATTTATTTAAGGAATACCAGTAAGATGTTAGGTATTCAGTGCTAGAGATCTTCAGGCTGCTGATTTATTTAAGGAATACCAGTAAGATGTTAGGTATTCAGTGCTAGAGATCTTCAGGCTGCTGATTTATTTAAGGAATACCAGTAAGATGTTATGTATTCAGTGCTAGAGATCTTCAGGCTGCTGATTTATTTAAGGAATACCAGTAAGATGTTATGTATTCAGTGCTAGAGATCTTCAGGCTGCTGATTTATTTAAGGAATACCAGTAAGATGTTATGTATTCAGTGCTAGAGATCTTCAGGCTGCTGATTTATTTAAGGAATACCAGTAAGATGTTAGGTATTCAGTGCTAGAGATCTTCAGGCTGCTGATTTATTTAAGGAATACCAGTAAGATGTTAGGTATTCAGTGCTAGAGATCTTCAGGCTGCTGATTTATTTAAGGAATACCAGTAAGATGTTATGTATTCAGTGCTAGAGATCTTCAGGCTGCTGATTTATTTAAGGAATACCAGTAAGATGTTAGGTATTGAGTGCTAGAGATCTTCAGGCTGCTGATTTATTTAAGGAATACCAGTAAGATGTTATGTATTCAGTGCTAGAGATCTTCAGGCTGCTGATTTATTTAAGGAATACCAGTAAGATGTTATGTATTCAGTGCTAGAGATCTTCAGGCTGCTGATTTATTTAAGGAATACCAGTAAGATGTTATGTATTCAGTGCTAGAGATCTTCAGGCTGCTGATTTATTTATGGAATACTAGTAAGATGTTATGTATTCAGTGCTAGAGATCTTCAGGCTGCTGATTTATTTAAGGAATACCACTAAGATGTTATGCATTCAGTGCTAGAGATCTTCAGACCTTCTGATACTTTAAGTTCACTTTATTTAAAATGATTAATACTTGTTCCTTGCTTCTCTTTTTCATTGTTACGCGGCAAATTGTTTTACAAACAGCGACAAAACTGAATCGTCTCTACAAATATTTATTTCACCCATAAAATAGTTTCGAATACTGGAAAAATATAGGTATGAAAAAACCCCCTTTATTTTCAGGTATATTAGCACTCACGTTGGTCAATGCCTTAGATGTGGCAGGCCACATCCATGATAGTGTTTACATCATTGGATTAGGATTAGGAGAGCTGATCAATAAAGAAAACATCACGAGTGCTCCAGATAGTTGTGGGACTGTCGGAAGAGCTTGGGAAACTGGAAAAAAATTTGTAGAGTAAGTGTTCTTTGTAATCTAATCGAAAATTTTAAAACAGTATACTTAAAATACGCGTACTGCATAAAGCCCTCTGTTTTATTGTTACATATTAAGTGCATTATTACCAATAGGATTTCTGATATAGTTAGTTTTTTGTTAAAAGCCTCACCGTCCTTCAGTGGCACGGCGACCTCACACCACTAGAAACCAGGTTTCGATACCTGTGTTGGGCTGAGCACAGATAGTCCTTTGTGTAACTTTGTGCTAAATTCCAAAACGATCAAAAGCCTCACCGAGAAAATTTGAATCAACTCACTGTTAGTTTCTTATTTTGGTGCAACTACATAGAAAGATAATGTGATATTTATTATGGTAACTTTTCAGACTTATCAAGATGTTACAAAAATACAATAAATTATGACCATATCTATCCCAACAAGTTATTTATTCCTAAAACAGACGTAGACTAAATTTCGTGAAGGATCAAAGCTCTAATCTGTAATTTTTTACAATGATTATTTTCACTCTAGTAATTTATAATTTTATTTCATTCTTGTTTACCTTAGAAACGTGCTGGCAAAAAACAACTGTCATAGAATTATGTAAGTTGATTTATCAAACCACTTGATAAAACAATAGATCTGCATAAAAACTGAAATACAACAAAATTCAGAATATAATGACACGAAACTATAATTACAAATATATCAAACTGTTATTTAATTTTGAACTTGAATTAAAAAATACTCACGAAATGTAAAATGAGCTCACATCAATTAGTGTCGCTATTTTGTATTACGTACGACAGTTGAGTGTAATTATACGATTTTTAAGGAAATGGCTTGGCAAATGGATTCTGTTGATGTTGTGGATAGCGCCTAATATACAGCTGTCAGTAAGCTTACTATATATGTTTACTCATCAGTCAAAAGTAAGCTTTCTCCACTGAAATATCTCTGTGTTACTCAAGCAACTTTGATTTAACACAGATTTTAACACTTCGAAAGTGTAGTGGTAGTAAATATAAAACAGTCACTGAGCACTATGATCGTAAAACCCAAGTTATTACTGTTCCATCAGATTATGTAATCCTGCGTTCTTGTTATGAAATTTGTTAAACCCTTACTTTGTACCATCATCATGCTTAATTAATCATTAAGTAATTGTTGAATCCAGTCATGCGACAGTAGATAAAGAGTACAACGTGTTCCACTATATGTCTCCTTGCCACCAACTTACTTCTTTCAACTATAAAGAAAGGCCACGTGGAGGATATGCTAGATTTATGTGTTACAATAAAGATAGAAAACTGGGAGCTTGTTTGAGGAGTACTCACATCATTCCAACGGTTTGTTTTTGTTTGTTTGTTTGTTTTGAATTTGGCGCAAAGCTACACGAGGGAATTCCGCGCTAGTCGTCTCTAATTTAGCAGTGTAAGACCAGTCATTACTACCCACCGGCAGTTCTTGGACAACTCTTTTACAAACAAATAGTGGTATTGACCGTCACATTATAACGCCCCTATGGCTAAAAGGGTAAGCATGTTTGGTGTAAGGGGGATTCGAACCCGCAACTCTCGGATCATGAGTCGAGTGCTTTAACCACCAGGCCATGCCGGACTGTCATTCCAAAGGATATCTTATTTGGCAGTTAAAAACCCGTAATAAAAATCCTGACTGGAAATGACAATACTATTTCTCAACTTTTTCTTTCATCAATTTTACTTCTGTCAAACTGTTTCATCAAGTGTAACATTGTTGTCACACATTTCGCCTCGGGTGTTCTATGAGCGGAATCGGGTGAATTTATAGCATTAGGTGACCTTAATAAAGATAATTTGGTGCTATATACAAATAAATGGTACGAAAGAAGTTTATATCAGGTTAAACACAAACAGAAACATCCAAAAAGCTATGTGAAAAAATATGAAAAAGAAACCCGAGCAACAACAGCGGCCAATATTCCAATAAATCTCGGGCAGTTTCTGAATCAGTTGTTAAGACAGCATTGGGCATTTATATGTCACTCACTGTTTAGTGGACTAAAATGTGATTTTATTAAGTATTGTTAAGATTAGAGGCACTGCTGACGCTACAGGTCAAGGCTCTTGTTTACAACACCTTAACGTTAAATATAGGAAGTCAAACAAGTCAAATGAAACAGAGCCAAACAACCAAAGAAGATAAATAACACAATAAACCAATAACGAAATTCAATAAAAGTAGTAAGCGTGGCTTAATACACAAATGGAGTATGCAACTTAATATTTTAAATGTCTTGAAATGACAGTTTGAAATTATTCCCAAACTCAACGTAAGGCATGTTAACAAAGACTTAACCTCATCCTAAGTGAAAGATAACGCAAAAGCATTATCGAAATATCTTGTGTAATATAAGGATTTGATTTCATCTGGATAATTGGCCAACCATTGCTTTTCAAATTCATAAGCATCCCAGAGTTACAGCAGACTCGCATCGCTTAGGGTTTCAATATGTGGGGTAGACAGAGCACAAATAGCCCATTGTATAGTTTTGTGCTTAACTACAAACATGCTGATAAAGAAATAAGGTAAGACAGTTTGTTTTGTTTTTGAATTTTGCGCAAAGCTTCACAAGGGCTATCTGTACTAGCCGTCCCTAATTTAGTAGTGTTAGATTAGAGGTAAGGCAGCTAGTCATCACCACCCACCGCTAGCTTTTACCAACGAATAGTGGGATTGACCGTCACATTATAAAGCTCTCACGGCTGAAAGAGCGGGCATGTTTGGTACGATGGGGATTCGAACCCGCACCTCGCAGAGTAGGAGTCGAGCCTCTTAACCACTTGGCCATGGCGCGCCTAGGTAAGATGGAAGTCCATTACTAAACCACAGATTTATTACTAAAGTCAAAGTAGGAGCCGCTTGTACTAAACTCTAGTAATTCTTAAAGAATATCTTTTCAAATTCTCTGGATAAGAATGTAATCTTAATATAGAATGTTTGTTGCTTGGTCAGTTGTTTGTAAGTATTTGACACCAAAATTTGGCGTCTTTTTTTGTCGTTAAACACAAAGCTACATGATGTTGTGTTCACAACGGGTAGCGAAATCTATTTTCAACGTTACAAAACTTATCGTTAATATAATAGAAACAGCTGTCTGTGATTTGTAGGATGTCTGTGGACTTGCAACTGGAAACTAGATATCGTTACTCGTGGTGGACAGAACAGGTAGTGTAGCTTTATGCTTAATTTCAAACAAACAATCTCATTTCTAGACACTACAATTCAACAAAATATTTCGGGTTTCGCTTTCATAAACATAACATACAGAAGACTTTTATTATAACAGTGAAAGTCTTATACTAGAATTGTTTAAACATAACCTTACCAAGGTTGTAACGACTCAATCATATACAATTTATGGTAGTTTAACTTACTTTGGAATTGAATTATTAAACACTAGTCAGTTTCTTAAAAAGACAACTACAATCTTTCTATTACAGTTATTGACGAATATTTAAAAATAAGTGTTAAAGAAGTTAAATAATGTTAATAACCCTTTATTAAATCAGAAAATTGATAAATGTTTGATAAATATCACGTTTACTTATTTAGATAGTAGATCTTTATTATTAAAGTTCAAAATAGTGAAATTATTCGATACGTCTTTTCCTCAAATGCATCTTGGATGTTTATATACGAACACCTTTCGACTGCTAAACATTTTACCATTTAAAATAAAAGGCAACAAGGTACAGCAACTCCTTGTCTGTAGAAACGTCTTCTCTGCTTGAAAGGCTAGCTACCTTTGGTCCTCCACCACATGCCTCAAAAAGAGAACTGAATAGCATCGTATTTCTTCAATCTATAACAACTCGCGTGTTTTATTCTACGGAATATGACTGTGATATTAAGTTTTGACGTTCTATTCATACTAAGAGATGAAAGAACATTAAATCACAAAGATGCTCTGGCCATTAAAGTCTTCTAAGTGGAAATAAAGGTAATTAGAATATAAGTTTTGAAAAGGATTTCGCTCACAGCAAGACAAGAAAAGAGAATGATATTTTAACAATGATCGCATCAATTCAAAAATACTTCCAGTTCGTGTTAGTGTGAGATAAGTTCATCAAACAACGAGCACTCTGCTTAATACGAGTTCTGTTTGATATGGAATCAATGGACTAATTCCGAATAAAGAAGATAGGTTTCAACATAAATGAATTAATAACAGAAAAAAATAAATGATTAATTAATGTAAAATATAAAAGAGAAACAACTTTTACAGTGTAAATAAATCAGTTGTGTCATTATACCAATGATGAAAATCTTTAACAGTGAAAGTTCACAGTATTTTAGTTGTAAGATAAAATAATATGATGAATAATATGATATTACTTTCAGAAAGTGAACATTATTTTATTAAGGGTAAGTTTAGAGTTACTAAAAAAGAATAATATTTCATATTGTGGGAGGTCACTCATTTTCAAATCACATACAGATGTAAAGGGTTACAATGTATATATCTCGCTATTCAAGAACTTTATATTTAATGAAAAAAAACAAGTATTGCAGATTGAATTTTCATGAATCAAACACTAATGATAAAGATACACATTTTGAAACATGTGAATTAGTACTTTTATAGTTAACAAAGAAGAAAAGTTAATCGTAAATCGAATATTAATGGTACAGATGTACTATTTGAGATTGACGTTAAGAAACGACATCACAGTATGTACAGCCAGTGAATGAAGAGGAATAACCTATTTTGCATATCTGGATCTTGTAAATACTTGATTTCCTGCAGAGTGTAAGCTAGAATATGATTGGATGAAGGAAAAGGTGAAATTTTTCTGCTAGTTTCATTGGTTAGAAGTTGACTAGACACAAGGTTAAGTAACAGATGAATAGAGCTAACATGTTAGAGGATGCTTCCAGCAAAATATTCTTCTCAGTAGGCCCAGTGTTTACTCCTCTATATTTTCAAACAACATATAATCTTATGTAATGAGAACACAAGTGTCAAGCATTAAAATAAACCGAGTGAAATTTCTAACAAGTCCAATTGAAAAAAGATAGTTAGAAATGTTATTTATTAGATTTTACATGACAAGAGTATGGACTGAAAATACCTTATTAACTTGGATTCTGATTGGTTAGAATCTACAAGAGTAGGTTTGAAAATTAATGCTTCACAAACACGAAGTGTCCAAATTATTGCACTGATCAATTGTATTATGCATAGGCATATTGTTTGTGTTCACGTAGGTACGATGTTTTTAGAAACTTTCTCCCAAACAACTGTGAATATCCGAGGCTAACAATATTTTACACTTCATCAGTTGATACCAGTCTTTCCTGTTAAGTTATTATAAAATAGCTACACGTATCACTTCCATCTACGGGTGTTTTCAATTTACTTCTTTCCAAGGCAACAGAACCTAGTTCCTATGGATAATTTGGATTTAGGGTTAAGTTGTTGACATTGGTTTCTACTTTCTGCCTTGGACCCTACACTGCTAGTCCACGATAGTCTTTGTGTGTTTTAAGTGCAGTATATTCTAAAAATAAATACGGCTTACGTATGAAATATTACAATCTATGTAACCTAACGTCTCACGTGAAATTCATATAAAATGTTGCGTACATCAAATTTACTTTCAGCACGACACACAGGATACCGATGGGAGATTTCGGTTTCACCAGACAATTTCACCAACTCATGAACAGTATGATTCAATGAAACAAAAAACGTTCACTCTACTATTTCAAATGTGAGAGGCATGGCATGGTCAAGCGTGTTAAGGCGTGCGACTCGTAATCTGAGGGTCGCGGGTTTGCATTTCCGTCGCTAAACATGCTCGCCCTTTCAGTCGTGGGGGCGTTATAATGTGACGGTCAATCCCACTATTCGTTGGTAAAAGAGTAGTCCAAGAGTTGACGGTGGGTGGTGATGACTAGCTGCCTTCCCTCTGATCTTACACTGCTAAAGTAGGGACGGCTTGCACAGATAGCCCTCGAGTAGCTTTGTGCGAAATTCCAAAACAAACAAACACACAAGCTTCAAATGTATCGTGCAACACCATCTTTTGTTTCTTTACTGTAGTTTGGGATTTCGCGTTGCTTTATCTTTCCCATGAAAAATTCACAAGATTTTTGTGTATCCAATCTTCCAAGACTTAAAATATTATTTCTCATATGCTTGTTAAAATACTGATTGTACCATGTCTTCCTTTGATATGATGACAGGTTAGACACAAGAGTTTCGCATGATATTGCACAATATTTACATTTGGATCATATATTTTAACTTCATTCATTTGTGTGATACAGAACTCGTGAACGATTTTATATAATATCCATATATAAATGTAATTTCCCATTTCTCTCACATATACACATATCTATAAACTATACTGATACCTGTTCTGCATGACGTGGTGTTTAGTTAGAGTGTTCGACTTGTATACAGTCTCAGGGTCAAGGGTTCGAATCCCCGTCACATCAAACATGCTCGCCCTTTCAACGGTGGTGACGTTATAATATTACGATCAATCCCACTATCCATTAGTAAAAGAGTAAAGAGGAGTCAAAGAATTGGAGGCCAGTTGTGATAGCTAGCTGCCTTCCCTCTAATATTACACTGCTAAATTGGGGACGGCTAGCGTAGATGACCTTCAAGTATCTGGGGGCGAATTAATAAAAGAAACAAACTATATATACCTATCTTAGATGGGCCAATGCGAAATTTCTGGACTTACAACGCAGGAATTCGTGGTTTGATTTCCCAAATTGAATACAATAGATAGCAGTCTGATTCATTGCACATTGAATTTATGACATGCGTACTTGTTTCGTATAGTTTTGTTTCGGTAGCTATGCTACACAATACTGTGGTGCCATCTAGGAGTCACTAAGGTTGACTCTGTTTCTTTTAGCGTCATAAAGTAAATAAATTATCACTACCAGAATTTAGCCGAACAGGTGCTTTTCCTCATTTAAAGTTCGTGCTATCCACTATAGGCTATGGCAATATTCCCATTTAAAACACATTTACTGTCTTATATGGCCACACATTATCATGATATTATACCAGTCTCTGTGATTCTAGTCATTCTCAAAAGATGTGTGTAGTTCTCATCACTGAAAAACAAACACAGAGAAGATCTAGTATAACATAGACGTTTTCCATATGATTTATGGCAGCATTGCTCATTTTCTGTGTTCATTAACAATACAACAATTTTTGTACATGTGGAAGAGTCATGCTTAACAATACAACACATTTTGTACATGTTAGTCATCCAGAAATCTTGTATAAATTTCTATGTTAATGCATATTTGTATAAACACAAAAGCAATTTCATAAGGTGGCATGCTGCGTTAACAAAGTATCTATGTTCCTCACAAATCTCACCTGAGTTACGTCACCCCTATAGTATGCTTCTGTTTATTTTTATTTTTTTACTTTAAATCCTAGTAATGTTCTCAGTCCTTCTATTATTAAATACATTAGCATTAGCAATTATTATCGAAGGTCTTGTAGACATCTCTCAACTCTCAGCCGCTTATAAAGTAATTACCACAGTAACATTTCGGTCTTCACTTACCTTAAGATGAGACAAGAGTCCTGACTATGTAATAATCAAGTTGTTATTTCACGACGTAGTGCAGACATTGTATAAATAAATACATCTCTATAGCGTGGAAGTAAGGAGTGACCTTTTTGTGTAGTCATTGATTTTTTTTTTAAATCAAGTGACCGGTACAACTGCTTATCTGGCAGTCAATTCCAGTTATATCAGTTAGAAGCTCAATACTAGCATTTTGGCCACTCATTGGAAATATCATATATTTACTATACTGGTATGTCCTTGTTTGATTCCTTAGAAACACTCAGTTAAATAGTTAAGCACTTCTTACCTGATTAGCTAACTTGATAAAATTCAATACTGTATCCTCACTATCCTTTGACTCATAATAATCTCTGTTTGCTGATCTAACCAGTGCGTAAGAACTTCTTTATTGATATATGGCTTTAACTTGCCAACCTATTCAGCCGTCGCAAATAACTCGTAGTTCAGTGGCCTTTCTCTCAGACAAAAAAGACCAGTCCAGTCGGAATTAAGCTGATTCAGTATCTCCGGCATATATCAAGCTTTACCCGGTCTATATGTTTAAACTTTCATCACTGCTTTGTTGTAAATATTTTGTCCTATATTGTAGTATTTCCTGGGTCCTAGTACAGACATTTTATGCAGGTCAACTTCTGAAGGTCACCATAAATCACATTCACAGACTACGTTTCGATCCAGAAATTAAAATGTCAATAAATAATCATTGAAATTTTGCTCTTTTATAATGTACATGTGAGTGGTGTTTGTCTCAGTCACTTTTGTTGAAATGTAAGTATCTGCTTTATAGAAAGTCTGTGTTACTTGTACTGCTAAATATCACACTGGCTTTGTTGTGGCAAAACGTACACATTTTTACCACGCACAACATATCACACGTCTCAATAAAATGTTGAAATTAGCTCTTCGATTCATGTAGGATTCTTCAGTTGCTAATTTTGCTATTAAGTTTCCACTAACATGTCATGTCTTAATATATCAGTCAAAGTAGAAGCCTACTTAGTAAAATAATTTACAGTAGCCACACATATTGATTACTTCATTTATTTTCTGGGAAAGTTTGTTTGTTTGTTTTGAATTTCGCGCAAAACTACTCGAGGGTTATCTGTGCTAGCCGTCCCTAATTTAGCAATGTAAGACTAGAGGGAAGGCAGCTAGTTATCACCACCCACCGCCAACTCTTGGGCTACTCTTTTACCAACGAATAGTGGGATTGACCGTCACATTATAACTCCCCCACGGCTGAAAGGGCGGGCATGTTTGGAGTGACCGGGATTCGAACCCGTGACCCTCGGATTACGAGTCGGGCCTCTCTGGGAAAGATCTACTTGTATTTATGTAACAGAGATACAACAACCTTTAATCAGAGTTCACTCTGTTTTGACCAAAATTTCATTGGGCAACACAAGAAATACATTTTTGGCAATATTGTTTAGTGTCTCCATACTAATGCAAGAAGTGCTTTTCCTATAGTATCTTATATGTAATTACATCTTGGAGGTTTCCAGTTTGGACAGCTTTCTGCCTGAGAACTCTGGGGACCACGAGCTGCTTCACAGATTAAGAAGCACACTTTTTAAATATGCAACAATAATATAGCTGCTGATGAACATGTCCCATGCTGCGTACAGTCACATTGCAATTCTGTATTAGAAACAGTTGCGCTTCAACTTGCTTCATGACATCTACACTTGTTCCATCTGTGAAATCAACATATACTTTATAGTTTAACTTCATTGTTGCTGCAATGGAATTTACTCCTACATGGTGTCCAGAATCAGGAGAATTAATGAATAGAAAATTGTCACCACCTGAAAAATAATTCATCTGCATATTTAAATTTAGGCCCAGATGATGATATAAAAGTCATACCCTTATAATGCTGGAAATACAATACATTTGGTTATTTTTTTGCAAGATAGTATCTACGTTCGTTAATCATCAGCATATGACTAGAATACTCAAATACGAGTTGTACTTTGACGTACACTTGTGACAATACAACTTACACTATCACTGGTATCAGAATCGAATAAAAAGTAACAATCTCATCTTAAGTATGCTAATCAGAGCTCCTAAAAACACAGATTAATGAATGAAATGTGATCACAAACATTAGTCCAACTAAAACGTGTTTCCGCTTTAGCCATTACTCTTAAGTTTTTTTGTTTAGAATTTTGCGCAAAGCTACATGAAGGTTACCTGCACTAGTCATTCCTAATTTAGCAGTGTAAGACTAGAGGAAAGGCAGCTAGTCATCACCAAACATGCTCGCCCTTTCAGCTGTGGGGGCGTTATAATGTGACGATTAATCCCACTATTCGTTGCTAAAACAGTATTCCAAGAGTTGGTGGTGGGTGGTGAGAATAATAAACTGTTTTGATCTTCGCAGAGTCCATTGATTTTTTTCCTTTTACACAATGTTATCAAATAATTCCTTCAGAGCATTTACAGATAAACAGTTTATTATTCTCAATTTTATGTTTTCCTTAACTGCTAGAGAACACTGCCCGCCCGCCTGTGAGTTTCAACCGATTCACCCACAATTCCATTTTTATTGAATGGTTATTTGCTGTTAAGCTAAAGACTACACAATCTGTGGTATTTGCTGTACCCTAAATGGGTATCAACATCCGCTTTTTAGCGTTATAAGCCTTCATTTTTATTGCTATGGAATTGAGGGACATTTCTATCTTATTTTGGAAACACACCAACATATTTAACCAGCAACTCATCTGGTTCCTGTCATTGTGCTAAATCCAGTTTACTTGCAGCCATTATCTAGTGATTTCAGATGTTCTGGCAGCCATGTTTTCGTTTCAGACACTGTATAGCAGAAGCAAATCAAACTGTACAGTAGTTCTCACTACATTCACTTGCCTATAGTTACAGCCCAACACATTTAATGTAACATAACTCAGGTAGATAATTGTTCAAGTAAGAGTAGCTAGTTGTATGGACAAAAAAAACAATGTCTTTCATTGAAGAAAATAGCGATCATATATGCACCATTCCCAATCCATAGTAAACTATGTAATGCCACTTTTTTTTTCATTATGTATTATTGTAGTCCACTGTTATGTGGGTCGATCTAACTGACATTGTATGGGCTTTCTATAAAACTGCATTTTGCATTTTGGATACTGTCGTCTTAATTCTGTTGTATACAGTTTCTAGACACAGATAGAGATATTGTTTCGAATAAGTTGGTGAAGTGGGGGCAAGTTTTTCCTTGGTTTGGCCATCAAGCTAGAGGTACACTAAACAACTTGCATCAAAATGTTTAGTAGTTAGTTCAGCTTATACCAATAACTATTAAAAAGTTTAGAGTTGATACATGCCAAGGCCTACTAAACTGTGTATTAGCTGAACTAACTCTAAACATTTTAATTCAAGTTGTTTAGTGTACCTCTAGCTTAATGGCCAAACCGAACCTGGGATCTGTTAGTTTCCTAAAGCTATAGTGATAACAGACCATGCTTTGTTTTTGACCATTGTGCATTTTGACAGAAATACATGTTTTATTCATCTTGCCATGGGTGAGATGCCTTCATTATGGAAATCTCCCGAGAGTGATTTGTGTAAAGTACAGCCACTTTAGGAGTCATTTTGAATTTTTTATTATGTTGTGTCCTGCTGAAAGTTATTACTTTGAATATAGTCATCACAGATAATGCCTCCACTAGGATTTTAATGTCTTTAAAACCCATGTGATATCTCATAAATTTATTTTGTCGGTTCTCCCTGAATTTGTCCAAATGATATATCTTCAAGGCTTGCAGATACAGATGAAGAATGTGTCTTCCCGTATAGGTGACATTATTTGTGTAAATAACCAAATTCTCCAACAAATCTTACTTTAAGCTTTGAATTCAGCCCTATGAATATTTTGGTTTTTCTACTATTGACAACATTGGTGCAAATCAGTGATGTCGAGAAACCCACTTGTTGAGAATTTTATATGCAAAAACGGCTCTTTTGGGTTGAGAAAATATTTCAAATAGAAGAGCGAACAACGTTTCGACCTTCTTCGGTCATCGTCAGGTCGAAACGTTGTTCGCTCTTCTATTTGAAATATTTTCTCAACCCAAAAGAGCCGTTTTTGCATATAAAATTGGTGCAAATCGTACGTAGCTCTGCCCCAGTCACTTAGCTTTTCCATGCCAAAGTGCTTAATCAAAAATACTGGTTCAATAAAATTCAGCATTGGGCATTGTAAAGCTATTCGCTCAGTCCTAAGCAGCTATTTACTATAAATGTTTGAAAAAGCAGTCCAAATCTTCATTGATTGTGTTCTTGATCGTCAGAGGAGAAATTTGCTCCATTTCAACCGTAGAAAATTGTGACAAGTGTAGAATTTTCCGTCCAACAGTGTCTCAATCAATATTAGGTTACTATATGCATGGAGTGAGGGACATTGAGTAATGATGGTGCACAGAGATCTCTATATTATGATAAACCATTCAGCCCTTGCTCTTGAAAGACAAAACATTCATCTTCTTGTTTTTATGCTTTATTTTAGTTGTAATTTCATGCACGTCTTGATGAAGAAGTTATTGCCGGCTCCACAGGGCATATCCCTCAACACTAGGTGCTCACTGTCTTACTCAGTGGTGAAGTAATTCTTATTGAAAGACGTTATCCACTAGCATTACCCAACGTTTACTTCCAAAGGTTATGGATAACAATGAGCAAGATTGGACATCATAATCACTAACAGGCTGGGTGTTCTATAGAAGTAGCACTATTTACTGTCATAACCGTTCGTCTACAAATCAGGAAATCAACATTTAGTCATTCATGCTTTTTGCATTCTGAAGTCCATACTTGAGATCAGTGTTGACCAGCAGCTTTGAAGATCCCAGGCTGCTGGCCCTACTTCTGACTTCTCTGTTAAATTGAGATTGTATATCTGGCACTTCACAACATAGCCAGAATACCGACATTAAAGAGAGTGTTTCTCCTAGATCTGAACAGAATCTTAGCTCAATTTTACCGCGACCAACAAATACTTTCCTTTGCCTATAAGTACTCCTATTTTTGTATTTTACAAAATGAAGAATTTATAACAACATAGAAAACCAGAAAAACTTTGAAAACAGGTCCTATGGTCAAGACATAAAAATGTAATTATACAACCTCAGTCTATGATATTCCCAGGTGTACTTATTACCCAAGGACATAACAACGATATCAATAGAAATATCAGAAAATTTTATTCAGAACGAAATCTGCATTCCCGGCATTGATTAATTTAAAAGAAAGAGATCGTCTGCAATATCAAGGATGAGTGAAAATAACGTGCATTTTAAATCTACACAAATCAAACAGTTTAGAGCACGTATTCTCTGACATCTGGAATTTTTATCAAGAGATAATCTCAATAATACTGGGAACTTATCACTACTTAAAAACCCGAATATGATTGTACCTCCCATAGTCCATATATTACCCTTGTCACTAGTCATTATTCAGTTGCAGGAACAATTCTCTGGATGATCTATTCAGAACTGCATCATACAGGACCACATTGCTGTACAGTTAATCCTCCAAAAGAAAATGTTTTATAGCAGTGAGTAACTATAACAGTAACAAGTTATCTGCATTCCAAAACTAGGCATACATCACATACGTGAAGTGAGGTTACACTTTTGTCCAAGCGCACGTACATGTCAAAATTATATAAGAAAGGAAAATGAACATTTATTTCATGTATTAAAGTTCTCAGATTAAATGAATTTAAATAACAGGTTGACTTTGTTATTTAAATAATTAAATAAGGTGATCGTTATCTTTTGCGTGTTTTAGGTATCTAAACTCATTGATAGTTCATATTTTATGTGTTTATTGCACGCGAAATCACGTGATCGTTGTCTTATTACCATTTTCTTGTGATATTGATAATATACACCTAAGCCTGTTTTCACATGTTTCAGGTACCTAAAAGCCCAAAGTTTACTTTCTGGAAAAACGGGAAGAGTAGCCTTTGATGAGAAGGGCGATCGTCTTAATAGTGACTATGATATTGTAAATGTTGTAGGTGGCGAAACCGTCAAAGTTGGACATTACGTGTTCTCTAAGGTAAATATCTATATGCTTTTCTGAAACGTTTTCTGGATAACGAATCACATTTTTTTTATATTAGTTAGGAGTTTGTTAATGACAATTAATTAGTTATCATATTTCTCTTTTATGAGCAATTATTCTAAATATGTTATTATTTATTTGTTACAATTAATACCATGCCACACAGCTAGTGTAATTTGCCGTTATTACGACTTAACGTTTACTTTTACTTTGCAATAATTTAGCTTTGGTTTGTTTCATAAACTGCTAGGAACACAGTATTATAAGTGCCTTATCTTATTTTATTGTTTACTTTAAGTGTAGTTTATTAAATAACGTTACATTTACGTGCGTTTTTATCTGACCCTGTAAAATATTTTTAAAACAGACTAGAATTCATCAGTTTAACATACAATGCCTTGAAGGAAACGTAGTTTAAAAAGTTTGTGCGTGTAAACGGTACAAAAAGAAAATACAAGGAAAGGATACGACTATTATCGCAAATAATTTGCGAGTCGCTGATAATTACACGATAATATATGGAAAAAATGACATTAGCGTACATTATGTGCCTTTTCGAAACTATAGCAGAAACTTTTGTACAAAGTGGACATTTTCTTAATGTTGGCCACTAGAACGTTCATCATGAATATTATGGAAAACATCAGATATAGGCGTCAACGGTGGTATATATTGTATTAAAACAAGTAAAACATTATTGTACCACTGTATTAATATGCATAGATTCAAAATAATTATTCAAGAAAACTTTTCTCTTTTTATCTACATTAAATAGCACAGTTAAGAATTTAACAAACTGTTTTTATGTATTTTATGATTTTCGCAAGTGTTAATCAAAACGATGTTAGAATTAATAGGCATGCTCGACCTTTCAGTCAGCAGGATGCAATAATAACTGTCAAACCCAGTATTTCTCGATGAAGAATAATTCAAGAGCTGGTGGTGGGCGGTATTGGCTGATTGTATGCTTTCTAGCCTATCTCTTCAAACTTAAGAAATGCTAGTGCAGATAGCCCTCGAGTAGTTTTTCGCGAAATTCAAACAGTCGAACATGCTATGGAAATAGCAAGGTGATAAAATTAAAAAAAATTAAAACTCCATTTACTTTTTATCTACAAGTCCATCAGTGCTTCTTGTAACAATTTAGAATAACAATAATAAAACAATGAAAAGTTTTCATCAAAATTGCTTGTCTTAACCAATAGTGGTTAATATGCATGTTCTTTTTATAAGGTAACAATGTATTAGAAGTAAATAAAAAACATTTCGTTGACTAAATACTTCAGATATGTAATTGGTTTTGCATCTCCAAAAAGTAAGGAATATTTGTCAACACACACACACACATATTTTTTATACAGCTTAAACTGTAATGTTCACACTTGATTTATTATGTAAACTATTCTGTTTCCATTATTACTTTTTTTCTCTCCACAGGAATCATTACATAAAGATTAGGTTATTACTTTCATTGAAAATTTCGAAAACAATCATCGTACAATTCGTTTTTGCTAATTCTGAATAAAACAGGATTTAAATTTGATTTTCTAGTCTCACATGAAAATGGACCTGCAACTCAACATTAGCAACATCAGATGGCCTGGAAACCAAACTACGAAGCCTCTTGGATATATCGTCCCTACCCATTTAAAGGTTGAATATACTTTTTTTTGTAATTCTTATTCGCATTTAAAACCGCATATATATAGCTTAATTACTGGGAACCTAACGTTTAAAAAGTATAGTTTTTTCTTCAAAATACTGTAACCATTTTGACTTTCTGTGCTCTCAGTGGAACGTTTTTTCCATTTTGACTTTCTGTGCTCTCAGTGGAACGTTTTTTCCATTTTGACTTTCTGTGCTCTCAGTGGAACGTTTTTTCCATTTTGACTTTCTGTGCTCTCAGTGGAACGTTTTTTCCATTTTGACTTTCTGTGCTCTCAGTGGAACGTTTTTTCCATTTTGACTTTCTGTGCTCTCAGTGGAACGTTTTTTAACAAATTTAGAACAAACTGCAAATGAAACATCGATGTGTTCTTGTAAATTTGATTATGAAAAATCCAAAAAGTTCATTTCTGCTAAGTTTATTGAAATGTATTGTTTATTTTATTTTAACAAAATATTGATTGGATTGACAGCACAACTTCTTCCAACTAAGTAGCCAATGGCAAACCTTACTGACATTTTTTTGTTTTCATTTTACCAGCTAAATTTTATAGAACGTAGTAAACGTAGAGACAAATGATTTACCTCTTTGGAAAATTAGTAATATGAAATACCTGGTTTAATTTATTAAACTTCACTTTAACTATTTATAAACGGTATAGTTTAACTAGAGTTCTGGCTTACTGGATTATGATGCGGGTAACTGAATGGTGTGATAAACTTATTAAGACCACTTTAATACAAATTTTTCGTATTTTAGTGAACCGCTCCTGTAGAAGCTGTGAAGCGAAACATTAAGTGTCCGGTTAAAGAAAATAACAAATTTGATGTTATAAGTCATTTATTGTTAATATTAAAATTTCTTCTATGCACCAGTATGTAGTACAGAAATTAAATAAGAAGTTGTTACTATCACTCTATGTTACACATACATACAAGTATATACATATATATGGCACAAATTTATATTCGTATATGAATATGTAAGTAACTTTATATTTTAACAAAATGTGATAGTTAGACGTCAATTTGTGATGAATGATATGTTTTAGAAACAGATAAATACACTTTCCATGACACTCAGCTAAATGTATCAAGATATAGTAACCTGATGGTAGGCTGTGCATGAAAGGGTCAGAAAACGGAATTTAAGAATCATGAAAGACAGTCATTGTTTTTGCCGACTTTAAGGGGGGAGAGCAGCGAGCTATAGCTTGGTTAGATTGTTCATTAGTCCAGTGTTGTGTATACTTGTTTTTATCACGTTCCACTTTTGTATAATGAATGAGTTTTAAAGCTAGCAACAAAAGGATTGTTCGGATTAACGAAATTGTTATAATTCTCGCACGAAAAAATGCAATAAGATTTTACGTTTATTCTGATAATGTCTTTCAAAACTTCACGAAAAGAAATGTTCTGGTAGTACACAAAAAATTATATTTGTTAGAGTGGACTTTGGGTTCAAATGTTTGAAACGGGATCACGAAGTACGAAATAAATTAGAGATGGATAGCAGGTTATAAAACGTGGCCATAAATGCTATTTGACATCTTGAGATCTTAATGCTCTGTTCAGTATAGGTTTTGGTTAATTGTCAGAGAAAATAGAATGGAAATATTACATAGATTAATTAAAACATACGTCTGAATGTAAGTCGCAAGGATTAAAACAGAACATGTGTTCTTTTTTTTTTTCGTTTGTAATTACGCGCAAACAAACTTAGTGGTACTTCTATATTTGACGAGCAGTTTCGAATTTCGTTATGTGCTTGTAAACCAAGGTTTTTCAATTTATTTGAACGAACATCTCGTGCCAATAGATTACAATCAAAGATTTACAATCTCTTTTAACGAGTGCACTGTCTTTATTTTATGTTCACAATTTGGTGCTTGCTTGTTTGTTCTGTTCGTATATTTAAACTCTTAGTTATGTTTTACGATTTATAGGGAGGTATTTGTAACAATATAATTTTATTTATCGTTTACAGTAAGTTAGCAATTACTTAATTGTGCTCATAAAGCTGAAATAGAAACATAATTATAATTTTTTATAACTTTCCAAAATCCTCTACTTTAACGATAAGAGATTCATACAGTAAGTTGAAGCGTGTGTCTTTTGATTTGTTAAGTTAGTTTAACATAATTACGACAGAACTGTGTGAACTTTGCTATGCCTGGCGAAATATTGTTAACTGTTTTTGTGCTGATCCATCACTAATATTTCGTATTCAATGCACTTTTACTATTCAAATCGAATCCTTTATCAACATCGTTCAAAGGTGGTGATATTTGTTGCACTTCGTTTACTACTGTTTGTAATTGTCCAGTGGTGTTACAGTGTGGCACTTTTTGTGGCGCTGTCTTTTGGAGCTAATAATTAATTTTTCAGTACAGAACAGTTGGATTTATATGTTTATTATAACGTAGATCTTAACATAAAATTATAAATACATCATATCCTATGAGATTCCCTTTAAGTTTTTTATAAGTTTACATGTGTTGTTCTCGTTGTTTTTATTTCAAACCTGTTTTAAACGATTATTAATATAAACCTCTGCCAGGTGGTTACATCTGAAGAAAAACCTTTCGTATGGGCCAGACCCGTTGAAAGCGATGATGAATGCAATGAAGATGAAATCCTTTGTCCACGCGCTAACAGTTCACTGCGTGAGTGTCACCCCTTGTCAAATAAAAGTAATTAAACTAATTTGCAATTTTTCAGAATAACGGTAATAAATGAAGAACTGATTCTATTGGCTTTCACAGAAACTACCAGGATAGAAAATACGTATATTAAAAAGAATAAACTAGCATCATAAATAAAGTGTACGCCTTTACTTGTATATATTTTTCTAAGAAACTATTGACAGGTGCACAGTTAATATATTAATAAATTATTTTAATGGTGATTTTTCCTTTTTTTCAGTTCATTAGTTATTTTTACAATAATGAGCAAATTTTAATTAACTCAATAACTTAATCCTTACAATATTAATCTATTGCTCATCATCTACATGTCATTATAAATCAAAAATCGCCTTATGCGAAAAGCTAAACAAACAACACACTAAAATATTGAATAATTACAATTTAATCGACCTTAATCAATAGCAGAGTAATACTATTGAAGAGTAATGCTTAATTAACTATGCCATAAGTATTATTTTTATGTAACATGCTAAGCAATTTTACTTTCCTTTAATTAATGTGTTCCATGTTTCTTTAATTGTGATGCTGTACCAACTCTGGGTCAAATATTCATCAAAGTCACTTTTGATATTTTTTTCTTTTTATTGCACAATATATCTTAAGACTATACTAATCAAAGATAAACATAAATATTTTACTTTCAATGTCGGATCTTTAGTTCTCATTACTTCATTTGTATTACTCATATATATATGTTTATTGTTTTTAATTCCATATTTCTAAGATGTGGTACTAATTTTGAGAATATAAGGTTGTGTTCAAAATGCTTGCATCATTTGTAATAAACAAGATCACTATTGTTAAGATGAAGTGCAAATACTTAGTAACTTATGTTATATTAAACACCTATGTAATTTATATAATGAAACAAGTACCTTGGACATTATGAACGATTTATTAGAATAGTAAACAACTTTATCAGACACTTGTGTCTCTCTCAGTGGAACAGCGCTATATCTGTTGATTTAAAACGCTCGAAACCTGTTTTCGATACCAGATAGTTTTTGTATAGCTTTGTGTGTAATTAAAAAGAAACAAAGATGTGGAATTCAGTTCTTCACCTATCACAACAAAACGTTATCAAGACATATATAATGACAAAATATATCATGAAATTATCATAAATAGCATCTGTAATTTTATATAAGTTCATATGAAACACTCAGTACTTGGTTGTTTCTCCTTGTACTCTAATAACCTCCGCAAGGCGACGTGGTATGCTGTAGATAAGGTTATTGATGTAATTCACCGTGATTTTGTTCCATCTAGAAGTCGCCACAACTCAACTACAATAGCTATTTTAGGGCCGTGGTTAGGAATTTATTGGCTCAGTTCTGCTGAACAGTTTTCAGTGGGATTACAATCTAGAGACTTTGCTGGCCATGGCATTCCTTCTAGTCGAGATAATTGTGTATAATATGCGCATTATGGGCAGCAGTATTGGCACCATGAAACACAAAGCTATTACCAAACCTTGCTCTACCATATGGCAGAAATACTTCTCCATATAATGCCTGTAAGAGTCGCCATTGACGTTCAGTCTTCGCTCACCTGTTCTCCAGGCAAACTAACATGAAGCCTATTATCTCCTTTAACAAGCCGAAAGGAGGACTCATCTGAAAAGATGACATGTTGCCAATATCTTACCTTTGTAAAAGTAAATATTGGTTTTAAGATAGCCCTTCTCAATAAACACTCTTGTGTGGTCAGTTTCCTGTTCGCTATTCTTCTGGATTCCCTGAATGAATGTGCTCATGCCATTCCTGTTTTAAGGTGTTGCAAGACCTCTTTCCACCTTGACATGTTAACCTGGTCAAAGCACGATCATCTTGTTCAGGGATATATTTCCTTGAACAACAATTCCTGATTTCTGATGACGTTTCAGGATTCCAGATACAATACAGTGATGGTATCCTAGTGTTATAGCAATGTCTGTTGCTTCATACCGTTTCTGTATAGTCAAATAATTTGATGCCCGATAACCTCTGACATGTAACGAAACATGACTTCACCACCTACAGAGAAACATTCTGAAAGAACTTGATCTGTTTCGAAAAAGATTATACTCAAAGTATATCCTTCTATATAAAACTGGTGTGCATGTTTGTTTTAATGAATAATGCTCAAAACATGTCTGATCATACACTACTTTCTTTGTTATTGTTTGGGCATTTACTCAATAACTACTCCATGCATGTACACAATAACATCAGTATAGAATAGTATGCAAACATTTGGGCCAAGATTGTTTGCTTACGTTATTTATAAAAATACAGTTATTGCCTTGATTTTAATAAATCAAATTTATTGACTTGCGCCTGGAAGTATTAACATTTTATTTTAGGGACAAATTGTTTACGTGTCTTAATTGAAAAGTTTTTATTTAATAGTAAACTAATAAATCCAGAATTGTCTGTGTCGTTTTGTTTTACATAAATACATTTAACGTGGTTATCCGTAGCATATTAAAATAATTGAGAATCTTTGTCAACTTGACAAAGGGGCAGGGGCGGACAGAAAAGTGCCCCTTTGAAAGTGTTGATAAGTTAGTATTTATTTTATTAGATTGTTTGTTTTTGAATTTCGCACAAAGCTACTCGAGAGCTATCTGTGCTAGCCGTCCATAATTTAGCAGTGTATGACTAGAGGGAAGGCAGCTAGTCATCACCACCCACCGCCAAATCTTGGGCTACTCTTTTACCAACGAATAGTGGGATTGATCGTAACATTATAACGCTCCCACGGCTGAAAGGGTGAGCATGTTAAGCGCGACCCTCAAATTACGAGTCGCACGCCTTGAAGCGCTTGGCCTTGCCGGACCATTTTATTTTTATAAGATAAGAGGAAAACATGCAAAACTATATGTTTTTTAGAATGCACTTGACAATATCTGTTCAAATATAACTTCAAATCTTAATGTTAACACTGGCTTTCGTAAATACCTTAAATTTTGATGATGTTAGCTACATATTCTCATAAACAGCGTTGTGCACCTGCAGGAGATTCTCAGATCTTTTTATTCCAGTTGAACTACAAAATGATCAAACAAGTTTCTCTGCAACTGTGGTGTCGTTACGATATATCTTAGAAATAAAAGAACTAATTTTATAGCATGGTCAGGTCAATCACCCGATATAAATCCGATTGAACGTTTATGGGCTGAGTTAAACCGATTAACGAAAGATCTCAAACCAAAAAAGGAAGATGAACGGTTTGAGGTACTCAAAGAAGAATGGCAGTCAATCACTCAGAAATATTTGCACAAACTCATTGAGAGCATGTCACCTTGATGTCAAGCAGTGCTGAAATCCAAGCGAGTGCCAATTAAATATTAATTTGTGAAACTAGTTTGTGTTATTTTGAGTTTCATTTTTACATGATTGCACAGAAACTTGTTTGATCATTTTGTAGGCTAATTGTAATAAGAAGATCTAAGGAACAACAGCACGTGCATAACACTTTTTTATGATAAAATGTAACTAAAATCATGAAAAGTTGTTCAGGTGTTTACAAAAGCCAGTATTAAAATTAGATTTTGAGATAGATTCGAACAGTTTTCGTCGAGTGAGTCCTAAAAGCATATAGTTTTACACATTTTCTTGTTATCTAATAAAAAGATATAATAAATTTAAAACATTTTCAAGAGGGACAACATTTTTGCCCACCCTTGTATATCTATTAATTGTTATTTTTCACTATAATACGCAGAAACAAATTATTAAACGAAGGTGTCATGCTTACATCACTCTAATATCACCTATAAACGAGCGTAGACTGTGATGAATATGATACAGTAATGCAACCGACAGTTTCAAAGAACTACCAAACTAAAGGGTAACTTAAACTATGTAGACGTTGGTGTTGTAATTAGTTTTATGTCTTTTCCTCCAGAACAAACCTACTGTTGCCGCGGCTACTGTATGGATTTACTGAGAAAGTTGGGAAATGACTTGAATTTTACTTATGATCTGTATCAAGTCGAAGATGGTCAGTTTGGCAGTTTCGAATACGTAAGCACGTTGTGTAGTTCTATGGTCGATTGTTCCACGTTTCTAACTTTTTATTTATTCTTTATATTAATTGTCGAGTTTGCTTATCTTTATGGTTTCTCAGTAATAAAGTTAATACGGTTCTAACTTACTTTAACTTGTTAAACTTATAATAATGCTGTTAAAAATGTACCGTGCAATGTCTTTGTAGCCTATATTTATATCAAATCGATTATTATTTTTACTTGAAAATAAACACTCACTACGTGTAGCTTGTTAATATTATTAGAGACTTATAAACCACACACACACACACATATTCCTTTTTATAAACCTACTTCTGCATGTTATATACGATCTTAGTGTTTGAACAACAGTTACTATGTGTTCGAGAAACTATGCAGTGAAGAGTGAAATATCTTTAAAGGTTTTCGTTAAGCAACAGAACTATATAAAAAGCAAACTGTTTTTACTGGTTAGGTATACAATACCTCTACCTTCCATTAAGCCACTGATCTATATAGAATAATCTGTCTTCACTGATTAAGTGTGACACACCTCTACTTTACTCCTTAACTCACTAATTTATAGAGGAGAAACTGTTTTCTCACCTTACAAAAATAAATGTTTGCACGTGCCTTTTCAGTTTATAAATCACGCAAAAACAATGAATTCCAAATTTAGTTAAGAATAATATTGTGGCTATATTTGGGATTTTGACATAGTTCTGGTACCGTTAAATTTGAACATATTTTACAATTAAAGATATCTACATGTGTTTGTCATATAACATTGCATTACCTCCGGTTTCAGTGTTTCAACTCACACGATTTGTTTAACAATTAATCCATAACTTAACGCTTTATTCAGTAATATAAAAAGTAACGCGTTATTTCTTATGCTATATAAAGTATTTCTAGTAAAAGGTTTGTATTTTTACAAAATAATATTTGAAATACCCTTTCATACCGTTTTTGAATGATTACTCTAATTAATAAGCTTACATATTATGGAAATGTTAAACCCGTGGATACAAAATAGAGAAGGAAGGAAAGGCTTCTTTACAAGTTCGTTTCAATGTTAGAAAAGTCCTTTGATCAAGCATAGCGGTTCGTTTGTTTCTTTTTTCTTTATCATAGCGGCACCTATTGTTAGAAACTGGAAATACTGAGGAACCGACAAAAAGTATTTAACTACGTGTACCGACAGTTTCTCTTCTCGGCTAATTATTCACTAGTTTCTATTACAAACCTAGGTGAATGGATCTAAGAAGAAATACTGGACTGGAATGATGGGAGATCTGGTGTACGAAAAAGCTGATATGATTGTCGCTCCCCTCACTATCAATCCTGAACGATCCCAAGTTATTGAATTTACTAAGCCCTTCAAATATCAGGGAATCACCATACTTGAGAAAAAGGTGAGTTGAAACAAAGAGAAATGTTTACTAGCTCCATCCAAACGCTTTCAAAATATCTGATTATATTTATGAAAAAGCAAAATTAAACGCGATGGAAGCAATTAATCGTCAAAAACCGTTTCGTTGTAACAAAATATCATCTTCAGGGGTGAAATATTAATTTAAACGTTTCTCATTTCTTATAAGGATTTTTGTTGAAATTTCCTCAGTTTTAGTAAGTTATTTTTTTTCATATATATATTTCTAGAATTTCAATTTTCATCTTATATACAATTCTAATACCACCGACATGAATATTATACTAGTGGCTGTAACAACATAAAATTAACATGAACATTATACTTGTAGCTGTTGGAACAGTATAACAAACAAAATACAACCAACATGATCATTATACTAGAGACTGTAACAACAATGTAACAAGCAACACATATTCAACATGAACATGAAAATAGATGCTGTAGCAACAGTATAACAAGCAACATACAATCAACATGAACTATATACTAGAGGCCATAACAACAGCGTAACAAGCAACATACAAACAACATGAACATTATACTAGAGGCCATAACAACAGCGTAACAAGCAACATACAAACAACATGAACATTATACTAGAGGCCATAACAACAGCGTAACAAGCAACATACAAACAACATGAACATTATACTAGAGGCCATAACAACAGCGTAACAAACAACATGAACATTATACTAGAGGCTATAACAACAGCGTAACAAGCAACATACAAACAACATGAACATTATACTAGAGGCCATAACAACAGCGTAACAAGCAACATACAAACAACATGAACATTATACTAGAGGCTATAACAACAGCGTAACAAGCAACATACAAACAACATGAACATTATACTAGAGGCTATAACAACAGCGTAACAAGCAACATACAAACAACATGAACTATATACTAGAGGCCATAACAACAGCGTAACAAGAAACATACAAACAACATGAACATTATACTAGAGGCTATAACAACAGCGTAACAAGCAACATACAAACAACATGAACTATATACTAGAGGCTATAACAACAGCGTAACAAGCAACATACAAACAACATGAACTATATACTAGAGGCCATAACAACAGCGTAACAAGCAACATACAAACAACATGAACATTATACTAGAGGCCATAACAACAGCGTAACAAGCAACATACAAACAACATGAACATTATACTAGAGGCCATAACAACAGCGTAACAAGCAACATACAAACAACATGAACATTATACTAGAGGCTATAACAACAGCGTAACAAGCAACATACAAACAACATGAACATTATACTAGAGGCTATAACAACAGCGTAACAAGCAACATACAAACAACATGAACTATATACTAGAGGCTATAACAACAGCGTAACAAGCAACATACAAACAATAAGAACATTATACTAATGGCTATAACAACAGTATAAAAATCAACATACAACCAAAATGAACTTCATACTAGTAGCTTTAACAACAGTATAACAGTCAATATGAAGATTATAGTAGAGGATGTATCACAGGATAACAAGAAACATTCAACGAACATGAACATTATAGTAGTAGCTTTAATAACAGTATAACAGTCAATATGTAGATTATAGTAGAGGATGTATCACAGGATAACAAGAAACATTCAACGAACATGAACATTATAGTAGTAGCTTTAACAACAGTATAACAGTCAATATGTAGATTATAGTAGAGAATGTATCACAGGATAACAAGAAACATTCAACGAACATGAACATTATAGTAGTAGCTTTAACAACAGTATAACAGTCAATATGTAGATTATAGTAGAGAATGTATCACAGGATAACAAGAAACATTCAACGAACATGAACATTATAGTAGTAGCTTTAACAACAGTATAACAGTCAATATGTAGATTATAGTAGAGGATGTATCACAGGATAACAAGAAACATTCAACGAACATGAACATTATAGTAGTAGCTTTAACAACAGTATAACAGTCAATATGTAGATTATAGTAGAGAATGTATCACAGGATAACAAGAAACATTCAACGAACATGAACATTATAGTAGTAGCTTTAACAACAGTATAACAAGCAACAGAGGACCAACATTAAGATTATACTAGTTGATGTAGCAACAGTATAACAAGCAATATGGAGTTTATAGTAGAGTCTGCAGCAACTGTATAATAGTGAACATACGATAAACATGAAGGTTATTGTAGCAACAATTTAACAAGAAACATAGGATCAACATGAAGGTTATTGTAGCAGCAGTATTACGAGAAATCTTATTCATATTTACGTCCTTAATTTCTTTGGAATGAAATATCGTTAACCGAATAAGTTTATTTGCAGCTGATTCACAGATACCAGCAGGTATGGAATGGGAATGTAACATGTAACAGTCCTTTTGGAACCACAAAAAAAATAAATAAAACATGACAAGTGTGTTTCGGCAATGATAAGCAAACTGCAGCAACTTGTAACATGTTTTAATCCAAGAAAACAAAGGTTTGTAGCAAAAGTTACTCACGTTCTTTGGTTTGGCGACAGTACATAACACCATTAGGGATTTCCCTCTGGAAACGAGCCCAACAAGATTCGGGCTTACAAGGACAACGTTCCTATACATACCTCTTGTTTAGCTGTCGCATATTGAAGGCAACTTGAGAATCAAGAAGGCGTCCTTACATATGAAAACATACCTTTCATCAAAGTCGACTGACGTAGCGCTTACGGATTTCTGTGCGATCGAACTGTTGAAACAGACATAGGAAAAATGTCATCTTTGTATATTAGATGGATTATGAAAAGCCTACAAGAAGAAATTTGGACATGACAGCCTTACAACGAAGTTGACTGTAAGCCTTTCATCGAGAAATATAATTTTGAATAATACAAGCACAATGAATTGTTATATTATTGTGTTGTAAGATTTCTTGTCCATTAAGGAAGAGTTGCAGTCTTGTGAACACTATAAGCCATGGCTTTAGGTATTCTAGATCCTTTACAGTCTTTCTAGGGTCCTCACAAGGGACGTCGAAACCAAACAAGCGAAACAAGTACACCATGTGATTTTCCTTATGTTTTTACTGTAGGTAACGAATGAAACGAAAGACGACTCGCGAAACCACACCGCACACTTTCTGTTATTAAATGATTACAGTTTGCGATCCAAGTACCATGTTTTTTCTTGTACGAAGAACTGGTTTTCGGAATGGTTGTCAACTGCTGTATAACAGTGTCTTTCACGTGATGTTAGTGGAGATATTCACTGTTGTTGTCTGTTACAAGTTTGTCTAATCGTTTTTTCCCTTGGTTAATCACTAATAGTTAGAAGCTATAGTATTATTCCAATGGAATGCGTATTTCTTTTCCAGTATTCACCCCTGGATTAGCGACAATCGTACGGACTCCTAAAGTTAAAATCCTAGGTTCGATTCCCGCGATGTACGGAGTTCAGAACGCATGGCTTTCAGTAAAAGAATAACACACACACACGCACACGTTCCCATTTATTACAAGTATCTTTGAAAACTGTATGAACGAAACGTTTTTTTTTAAATGACCGTGATGTTTCTTTAAGCCTGTAAGCCATTGCTTTGTACAATAATCATGATACGAATTCACTTTTGCGTTTACAGAGCAAAAACGCAATCAATATGTCGTATGTGTGAGAATAAACGAAGTATTCAACAAAAGTGGTGTATGTGGGATCTTAATAAGATAGCTGGTTGATATATATACTGATGGCATCCAATACGAAAATATCTAGTTATATTAACGACTGTGACTTAATTGTTCTATAAGTAAACATTAACAACAGCGACCTTCTGAGAACAAATCAGAAGATTAACTGTGAACAAAGAAACGTCACAAACTTTGACAAATCACAAAGAACACTAAAAGTTTCTTTCTAAAATATGTAAGGTTTTAAACTATAACGCTTATTTTAGTTCTCTACGGATGCAAATATTATTTTGATAAAATTCAGTGTAAACATCGATTTTCAACGACCAAGAGTAAAACAGTCTTTCTGTTTGGAGAGGCTGGCTATAGGTCTTATAAGATAAACGAAAAACGGATGTTTCTACATTTAAACTAGCCTGTTAAAAATTCATACAACTGAGTAAAACGACGACACATTGAAAAATCGCTCGTCAATATAAAGAGGAACTATTCTTATGATACACAGTACAACACTTCTGCATTTCAATTCAAGAAGTGATTAAATATGTATATACGACGACAAATACATGGGTGATAAGAAATGTTTTACATGTTATTCAATGTCACTTAAATATATCCTTTAAAATATTGGTTTTATTGCTATGAACCAACACAGACTATTCCAACTTCACACTTCAATATTTAATACTAAAGCTTTGACTGCAGAATCTACACTTTAATTTGCGAAAAATTTTAGTGGTGCAAATGCATTAACTTACAATAATATATAACAAAGTAGTTAATATTAAACAAACTCTTTTAATTTATACTCTTAATGTTTATATTTTTATTACAACTCACAGAATCGTTAAGTGGTAGCTGTAAATGTGTATTTAGGATAATTTCTGTTATACAGGGACTGTCTACAAAAACGTGTCACTTTTCTGATATTATAAATATGAAATACAGTATTGATTTGGTTTGAATTTCGCGCAAAGCTACACGAGGACTATTTGCGCTAGCTGTATCTAATGTAGCAGTGTAAGACAAGAGAGAAGGCAGGTAGTTATCACCACCCACCGCCAACTCTTGGGCTACTCTTTTACCAACGAATAGTGGGATTGACCAATACATTATAAAGCCCCCACAGATAAAAGGGCAAGCATGTTTGGTGTGACGGGGATTCGAATCAGCGACACTCAGATTACGAGTCGAGTGCCTTAACCATCTGGTCATGTCAGTCTAGTTAACTATAGTAATATTGAAAGTTTTATTTTAAAAAATTGAAACAAGAAAGTCAAGTCTACGAAAACCGAGTTATTAATGATTTGGTGTACAATTGTGTTACATCAAAATCATTAGTTTGTTTTTACCTCTTTTATTATGTTAATTGTAAACTATGGTGTGGATAAACAATTTGCTGGGAATCTCTGGAACCAAATATTTATAGAACAATAAAAGCTGTAATCAGTGATGTCGAGAAAACCCATTTGTAGAGAAATATATATACAAAAACGGGTCGTTTGGGTTGAGAAAAATTTTTACGTTGAGGAGTGAACCTGAAGATGACCGATGAAGGTCGAAACGTTGTTCACTCCAAGTAAAAAATTTTCTCAACCCAAATGAGCCGTTTGTACATATATAATAAAAGCTTTAATCGGGAATTTGGATTCATTCTAGGAAGTACTCACTTCCTGTTCTTTATTTTCCTTCTCACTTTATTCCCTCATAATAAAGATTTGTTTTATATGTCTATAGTTCAAAATAAAAATTGAAAAACAAAACCTTATTCATCGTAAATAGAATATTAAAAGAAAATACAAAAGGAGTTAGCGGTTAAATATTTTTCTGCTAACATACATTTTTTTCAGGAAGAACTTGAGAAATTCAAACATTTTTGACTGTATATTAGGAAGACTTCATCTTTTAAATACATAATATCTTTCTCTTCTTTATTTTTTTCACTTCTCTGCAGTAACAACGATTCATTTATGTGTAGTTAATTTGAGCTTTATTGCGAAAACTCTCGCACGATGCAAATGGTTTCATATGTTTGTTACTGTTTCTCTGACAGCAACCGAAAAGCTCCACGCTCGCTTCATTTCTCCAACCGTTTGAACAAACGCTTTGGATATTGGTTATGGTTTCCGTCCACGTGGTTGCATTAGCGTTGTATCTATTAGACAGGTTTAGTCCCTTTGGCCGATATAAACTACCCAACAGCGACGCAACGGAGGAAGACGCTTTAAACCTGTCCAGCGCCATCTGGTTTGCGTGGGGAGTGTTACTCAACAGTGGTATTGGAGAAGGTGATTTTGAATGTATATAAACTGGTTTTAAATATAGTTAATAGCACATACATATTGGTAAGTTGTGTAATACGGGTAGTAATGAAAGTGTAAAGAACTAGGACATCGAACGTAACCTAAACGATTTGTTTACTGACTAGTAATTTGTTTAGATTTTTTTTTCAGTTGTTTGTTTTGCATCTAACTTACTCTTTTGTACCTAAGTGAATTTGTAAGTCCTAGAAACGAGTATAATATTACGTTTAGTAACGAAGGTGCTTCTGACATGTTCCAGGCACCCCTCGAAGCTTCAGTGCCAGAGTCTTGGGTATGGTGTGGGCAGGATTTGCCATGATTGTTGTTGCTTCCTATACTGCTAACCTGGCTGCGTTTCTCGTGTTGGATCGTCCAGAGACATCACTTACGGGGATCAATGATGCTAGAGTAAACATAGGTTTTACTTTTGTTCTTCACGTAAAATGTTACAAAGTACATGTTACTACTACCTGTTTATACCTCATCACTATCCTAATTATTTATTTGCCTGAATACGCTGTAAAAAGAATAGTCTTGTCATTCGACAGTTTTAAAGGAATATTGAAAGTTGAGCATTTCAGATCAAATATATTTTAATGACACTAAACTTAAAAATAAACCTACTTGCTAAAGTTGTTTTGTTTGATGTTATTTTTGTTTGCTTGTTTTTGAATGGGTTGATCAGCTCGTTTTCCACCAACGTGTATTGCAAGTGACCTCCATACACAACAGTAAGAGACAGTGTCGTACATAAGCATTAACAAATAATTTCCTTTGAGATTTTGAAGGTGAGATGTTTTATGCATATATTTGAATGAATGTGTATGTATGTATACACATTCGTGTTTACGAGTGACGTTTTAAAGATGTTCTTTAAAATTATACTCAAATAGCCTAAAGACACTTGGAAAGATATCACCATCACTCCATCTCTGAATAGCAAATCAATAGATATTATATGTTTGTGGTTTATAGCTTCGTAATCCCTTGGAAAACTTCACTTATGCCACAGTAAAGGGAAGTGCGGTCGATATGTATTTTCGACGACAGGTGGAGCTTTCCAATATGTACCGAACTATGGAAGGAAAGAACTATGACACCGCAGAAGAAGCCATTGTTGCTGTTAAATCTGGGTAAATTCATAACTATTTTTCTGTTTTGATTACTTCTATTATGAGACACATGAATAGCTGAGACATAAGCTTCGAGCTTTTTTTTGTAGGCTGGATTCTCGTTTTACTTTTATCCCAAAAATAATCCGTATTATTTATACTTTAACCCATTCTTATGTAAAAATAAGAGAAATGAGAATTAATAATATAAAGGTGTGAATGGTGAGATTGGTAAACATTTATTTTGCTTAAAATTTCGCAGACAAACAGTGTAAGTACAACTACATGGACCCCTAATGACACAGCGGTATGTTTGCAGAGTTATAACGCTAGAAATCGTGTTTTGACACCTGTGGTGAACAGAATACAGATAGGTCATTGTGTAGCTTTCTGCTAAACTACAAACAAGGATGTATATTATGTCACTTATTGAACTGTTGACCAATCTATATATAAAATTAATTAAACATCTTTCAAGATAGCACCTTAAGCGTTACCGTTTTGTTTATTTAAATATTTATTGAATTTTATTTTCCAGGAAATCAAAACATTAAACAGAAGACAATTTTTCTTTGCAAAAGTTGAATTGTTTTAGACTTTAGTTCATACCTAGTGATCTAATTATGAAAAAACAACACAGTTGTTCCTTCTCCCGGACCTCGTTGGTTAATGGGTACATGATGACTTATAATGCTAGAAATCAAGGTTTGATACCTCCAATGGACTTTTAAGTGTTGGTTAAGTAAGGCCTTCTTATCAAGGAGACAGCAACACTGTCTAGGGATGGATGGTTGAGATTGTTTATCGAAACAGTGTTTTAAATACAATGCCTATAAATTATATCTGTGTAATGACTGAATCACAACGTCGGTAAATATCATAGCAAAAAGTTTTATTTCTTCTGCTTCTTTCTTGTTATATGATAATTCAAAAACCAAAACAATGACGTCAACCAATTTTACTGAGAAGACATAGTTTCAAACAGAGTATCCGCGGTTTTTATAAGTGTTATCAAGAGCTGTTAGCAATGAAAACATAGGCCCGGCATAGTCAGGTGGTTAGGACACACTAGTCGTAATATGAGGATCGCAGGTTCGAATTCTCTTCACACTAAACATGCTCGCCCTTTTAGCCGTTAAGGTGTTATTATGTTACTGTCAATTCCACTATTCGTTTGTAAAATAGTAGCCCAAGAGTTGGCAGTGAGTGGTGATGACTAATCGCCTTTCTTCTAGTCTTATATGCTTAGGGGCAGCTAGCACAGTTAGCTCTCGTGTAGCTTTGCGCGAAATTCTAAAAACAAACAAATGGTAAAAAACATAATTCTAGTGTAAACAATGTATCATTACCCCTTGAAGTTAGCTTTGTTACAGACATTTTCGTTCCTTTGAAAAAAAGTTAAGTACAAGCCATTAATAGATCAAGAATAAATATTTCATGATGATGAGAAACTCACTTGAAGTAAAAACGTATTTTAAAGACGGTTGTTATGGGTATTAATACTTCATTTAGAATGAGAGTTTCTTAACCTGAAGATGGCCTAGGAAGGTTGAACGTTGTTCTGTATTTTTTTAAATTAAAGTTTTAATACCCATAACAAATATCTTTAAAATACAATAAATATTACAGTTGGAACCTCATTACATTTAGCACTTCTTTATAAATACAACCTTCCAGGGTCTACTGAAACACTGCATTAAAGAAAACAGATAAACAAATAGGTTTTTCAAAAGAGTTGTAAATGTAGGAATGGCTAATATAAATCCTACATAAAGAATGCAAACAAGATAGCAGGAATGGCATTTGTATCATCCACTAGTAACAAGCAAAAATTAACATGTAGCAATACACATATAAATAATCAATAACAATTGACTATAATTTATCTTATTTTGTCTGTTAACATTCTACAACACTGTTTGTCTGTTTTATTAACTAAGGATGATACAAATGTCATCCCTACTGTCTTGTTTTTGAATGATTGATATTAGTCATTCGTATATTTACTAGACCCCCCAGTGGCTCAGCAGTATGTCTGCGGACGTACAACACTAAAAACCGGATTTCGATACCCGTGGTCGGCAGAGCACAGATAGCCCATTGTGTAGCTTTGTTCTTAATTCAAAACAAACCTACATTTGCTTCCCGTTTTGAATTTTGTTTACCTGTATATTTTGTATAAACAGTAAATGCTAAGCTGCGAAAATATTTTAAAAACATATAAAAACAGAAATAAAATAAAAAATATGAATAAATTATTACAAAGTTTTATTTTAATAAAGTCAATATTATATAAATGCTCATATCCCATTTAGTGTATATGTTTAAAATACTGACACCCCTAAAGTTTAATAAACCGTTCTTTATTCTTGTAAAATTGATTCAGAAAACAACACAATGCTTTGAAGGTGAGGTGAAAAAATATTTTTCTAATGTTTTCAGCATTATTATACGAGGTCTGTTAAAAAAATAAGTGGACTGTTTGAATTGCGCTGCTCCAGTTGGTTCCAGGGTAATTCGCTTGGTGTCGCTAGGTTTGCACAGATCAGCTGATTACAACGCCATTTCCCGATTGCAGATATCTTCATTTGTGTATTGGCTATGCGGTTTTAAGTGAAGTGCGATTTTTTCGTTTGGCGGATTTCAGAATGAATTACCTGAGGGAGCAACGACTTGCTGTGAAATTTTGTGTTAAACTTAGAAAATCTGCGACTGAAAGTTTTACTATGCTTAACACGGCTTACGGTGATGTTGCTATGAAGCGTACGGCATGTTTTAAGTGGCATGAACGTTTTCAGGATGGTCGACAGTCCATTGAAGATGATGAGCGTCCTGGACGTCCTTCCACGTCAACAGACGACCCACACATCGACAAAATCAACACCCTGGTGCGGGCAAATCGACGTCTGACTGTCAGGGAGCTTGCTGAAGAGTGTGGGATATCAGTTGGATCTTGTTACGAGATTTTGACCGAAAAATTGAAGATGCACCGCGTTGCTGAGAAATGTTTGCCTCAGAACTCGTGAGTTTTTGGCCAAACACTCGATCACTGTTCTTCCTCACCCCCCTACTCATCTGACCGTGCTCTTTGCGATTTTTTTTGTTCCCCAAACTCAAAAGATCCTTGAAAGGAAGAAGATTTGAGACGATCCCGAGATTAAGGCAAATGCGACGAAGGAGCTGGAGGACATTACAAAAGAAGCGTACCAGGACTGTTTCAACAAGTGGAAACACCGTTGGGATAAGTGTGTGCGTTGGGGAGGAAAGTATTTTGAAGGGGTTCCAGACCTGTAACTTTCAAATAAAGTACATTTTGTTTTATGACGTCAGTCCGCGTATTTTTTGAACAGCCCTCGTATATATTAAGAACAATTTTGTTCTGGCTATATTTTTGGGTTTGTTATATATGTTTCTAACACGTTTACACTTGTGTTAAGTGACAGTTAGCTTTTAATTATTTTAGTTTATTATTATTATTATTATCATAAGAAGATTTTTATATAAAACGCAAATTTTCAATAACAATCCAGAAAAGAAAGAAAATCGTTTTATTACTTCATTCGTTTATTTCGTATGACGTAAAGATTAGTAAGGTTTTTCGCCTTCTAGTGCTCAGTTAATATTATTTAAGAAAATAGATAAGTATCATTATTGAGAATAAATGTTTAGTAGCTCTATTAATTTAGTTTGAGAAATTGCCTTCCTTTATATACATTTATTCAAGGTTGTTCGTGTCTTTGTGAGTTAATAAACCTCTGATGTTTGGAGATTTAGCAGTATATTAATTATTTAAGTAGAAAGAAATGTATGTACGAAACCAACGTTTTAATGGGTAAAATCTGTATGAAAAACCAACAGAGAACTGAATGCTTTCATCTGGGATTCTTCTCGATTGGAGTATGAAGCTGCTCAAGACTGCGATCTGGTAACAGCAAGGGAACAGTTTGGTCGTTCAGGCTACGGAATAGGCTTACAAAAGAACAGCTTCTGGGCTGACCAAGTTACTTTAGCTTTGTTGGAGATGCATGAAAGTAAGCTCTGCACTACTGAAGTACTCGAAACTGATACTCCTGTAATTCATACCTCATGAACAAGAAACAAATTGGAATTTTCCATTCTACTTTTATCCTACTTTGGATTTTTGTTTCTATGTATTTTAAGTGCAAATAGTTCAGTCATTTAAATTTTATTAAAGTATGATTTATCTAAGCATTTTGTTTGAGCACTCCTTAACTTTGAGTCTTTCGAACTCAATTCCTGAAAGGTTAACTTTCCGTTTTTTAATGCACTGATAAATATTCGTTTACTTATAAAAATAACTAAATTGAAACGTTTTATTTAAAAAAAATAATTTCGAAAATACTTTAATTAAAAACACAAATATCCAGCTGACATCATTAGTTATTTGTGAGCACGCAGCAAAAACATACACTATTGAAACTACAGGGTGTTTGGAAAGTCACTGTGCACTTATATATTTATTAACAGACATATTTCAATGTAGAATACAGGAGGTAAATATGAATGACAATTATAAACAATGTTGAAAGTGACCCCCGTTGGTATCAATAGAGACATGGATCCTTCTTATTTTGTTACTAAACACTGCCATCAGTTGCTGGCTTGAAATAGACTGAATGAATACTGTTGTTGCTGCTCTCAAAACTGCACAGTGACTGACACCTTATATTATGCTTGTCTTTATCACTTAAATTTATTTTGTTTATACTATTTAATTTAACCTAATGGATTTGGTAAATAGCATTAATGAACCTTAAACCACTATTGGCATACCTTTTCAGTTTATGCCAGCTTAAGAGTTGAACATTTCAAATAATTTCCAGATAACCAAAATACATTACTTGCTTAAGGTGGCTACATGGAGGACTTGGACAACAGATGGATTTTGTCTGGGGGTGACAAATGTGATACCAAACACGAGAAGTTCCCCGCAACTCTCGGTTTGAAGAACATGGCTGGTAAGTGGACAAGATCTACCACACAATATTTCCCACAAAAATGCATTTGAAATGTAGTTATAAATTAATAACCTCACTGAAGTGGAATTATAAATAATTTCTTAATTGGAATTGTAAATGGCTGTATGAATAGGAATAATAAATACGTTTTTAAATTATGATTATAAATAATGTTTTGAAATTGAATAATAAGTCATTTTTAAAGCGTAATTATAAATAACTTTTTTGAAATTGAAGAATAAGTCATTTTTAAAGCGTAATTATCAATAAATTTTTGAAGTGGAAAAATAAGTCATTTCTAAAGCGTCATTATAAATAACTTTTTGAAATTGGAGAATAAGTCATTTTTAAAGCGTAATTATAAATAACTTTTTGAAATTGGAGAATAAGTCATTTTTAAAGCGTAATTATAAATAACTTTTTGAAATTGAAGACTAAATTATTTTTAAAGCGTAATAATAAATAACTTTTTGAAATTGAAAAATAAGTCATTTCTAAAGCGTAATTATAAATAATTTTTTGAAATGGAAGACTAAATTATTTTTAAAGCGTAATTATAAATAGCTTTTTGAAATGAGAGAATAAGTCATTTTTAAAGCGCAATGATAAATAACTTTTTAAAATGGAAGACTAAATTATTTTTAAAGCGTAATTATAAATAATTTTTTGAAATGGAAGACTAAATTATTTTTAAAGCGTAATTATAAATAACTTTTTGAAATGGAAGAACAAGTCATTTTTAAAGCGTAATTATAAATAGCTTTTTGAAATGAGAGACTAAATTATTTTTAAAGCGTAATTATAAATAACTTTTTGAAATGGAAGAACAAGTCATTTTTAAAGCGTAATTATAAATAGCTTTTTGAAATGGAAGAACAAGTCATTTTTAAAGCGTAATTATAAATAACTTTTCGAAATGGAAGAACAAGTCATTTTTAAAGCGTAATTATAAATAACTTTTCGAAATGGAAGAATAAGTCATTTTTAAAGCGTAATTATAAATTGCTTTTTAAAATGAGAGAATAAGTCATTTTTAAAGCGTAATTATAAATAACTTTTTGAAATTGAAGAATAAAACATTTTTAAAGCGTAATTATAAATATCTTTTCGAAATGGAAGAACAAGTCATTTTTAAAGCGTAATTATAAATAACTTTTCGAAATGGAAGAACAAGTCGTTTTTAAAGCGTAATTATAAATAACTTTTTGAAATGAGAGAATAGGTCATTTTTAAAGCGTAATTATAAGTCGCTTTTTAAAATGGAAGACTAAATTATTTTTAAAGCGTAATTATAAATAACTTTTTGAAATTGAAGAATAAGACATTTCTAAAGCGTAATTATAAATATCTTTTTGAAATTGAAGGATAAGTCATTTCTAAAGCGTAATTATAAATAACTTTTGAAATTGAAGAATAAGTCATTTCTAAAGCTTAATTATAAATAACTTTTTGAAATGAGAGAATAAGTCATTTTTAAAGCGTAATTATAAATAACTTTTTGAAATGGAAGACTAAATTATTTTTAAAGCGTAATTATAAATAACTTTTTGAAATGGAAGAACAAGTCATTTTTAAAGCGTAATTATAAATAGCTTTTTGAAATGGAAGAACAAGTCATTTTTAAAGCGTAATTATAAATAACTTTTTGAAATGAGAGAATAAGTCATTTTTAAAGCGTAATTATAAATAACTTTTTGAAATGGAAGACTAAATTATTTTTAAAGCGTAATTATAAATAACTTTTCGAAATGGAAGAACAAGTCATTTCTAAAGCGTAATTATAAATAACTTTTGAAATTGAAGAATAAGTCATTTCTAAAGCTTAATTATAAATAACTTTTTGAAATGAGAGAATAAGTCATTTTTAAAGCGTAATTATAAATAACTTTTTGAAATGGAAGACTAAATTATTTTTAAAGCGTAATTATAAATAACTTTTTGAAATGGAAGAACAAGTCATTTTTAAAGCGTAATGATAAATAGCTTTTTGAAATGGAAGAACAAGTCATTTTTAAAGCGTAATTATAAATAACTTTTTGAAATGAGAGAATAAGTCATTTTTAAAGCGTAATTATAAATAACTTTTTGAAATGGAAGACTAAATTATTTTTAAAGCGTAATTATAAATAACTTTTCGAAATGGAAGAACAAGTCATTTCTGAAGCGTAATTATAAATAACTTTTCGAAATGGAAGAATAAGTCATTTTTAAAGCGTAATTATAAATAACTTTTTGAAATGAGAGAACATGTCATTTTTAAAGCGTAATTATAAATAACTTTTCGAAATGGAAGAACAAGTCATTTTTAAAGCGTAATTATAAATAACTTTTCGAAATGGAAGAACAAGTCGTTTTTAAAGCGTAATTATAAATAACTTTTTGAAATGAGAGAATAGGTCATTTTTAAAGCGTAATTATAAGTCGCTTTTTAAAATGGAAGACTAAATTATTTTTAAAGCGTAATTATAAATAACTTTTTGAAATTGAAGAATAAGACATTTCTAAAGCGTAATTATAAATATCTTTTTGAAATTGAAGGATAAGTCATTTCTAAAGCGTAATTATAAATAACTTTTGAAATTGAAGAATAAGTCATTTCTAAAGCTTAATTATAAATAACTTTTTGAAATGAGAGAATAAGTCATTTTAAAGCGTAATTATAAATAACTTTTTGAAATGGAAGACTAAATTATTTTTAAAGCGTAATTATAAATAACTTTTTGAAATGGAAGAACAAGTCATTTTTAAAGCGTAATTATAAATAGCTTTTTGAAATGGAAGAACAAGTCATTTTTAAAGCGTAATTATAAATAACTTTTTGAAATGAGAGAATAAGTCATTTTTAAAGCGTAATTATAAATAACTTTTTGAAATGGAAGACTAAATTATTTTTAAAGCGTAATTATAAATAACTTTTCGAAATGGAAGAACAAGTCATTTCTGAAGCGTAATTATAAATAACTTTTCGAAATGGAAGAATAAGTCATTTTTAAAGCGTAATTATAAATAACTTTTTGAAATGAGAGAACAAGTCATTTTTAAAGCGTAATTATAAATAACTTTTCGAAATGGAAGAACAAGTCATTTTTAAAGCGTAATTATAAATAACTTTTCGAAATGGAAGAACAAGTCGTTTTTAAAGCGTAATTATAAATAACTTTTTGAAATGAGAGAATAGGTCATTTTTAAAGCGTAATTATAAGTCGCTTTTTAAAATGGAAGACTAAATTATTTTTAAAGCGTAATTATAAATAACTTTTTGAAATTGAAGAATAAGAAATTTCTAAAGCGTAATTATAAATATCTTTTTGAAATTGAAGGATAAGTCATTTCTAAAGCGTAATTATAAATAACTTTTGAAATTGAAGAATAAGTCATTTCTAAAGCTTAATTATAAATAACTTTTTGAAATGAGAGAATAAGTCATTTTTAAAGCGTAATTATAAATAACTTTTTGAAATGGAAGACTAAATTATTTTTAAAGCGTAATTATAAATAACTTTTCGAAATGGAAGAACAAGTCACTTCTGAAGCGTAATTATAAATAACTTTTTGAAATGGAAGAACAAGTCATTTTTAAAGCGTAATTATAAATAGCTTTTTGAAAAGAGAGAATAAGTCATTTTTAAAGCGTAATTATAAATAACTTTTTAAAATGGAAGACTAAATTATCTTTAAAGCGTAATTATAAATAACTTTTTGAAATTGAAGAATAAGACATTTCTAAAGCGTAATTATAAATATCTTTTTGAAATTGAAGGATAAGTCATTTCTAAAGTGTAATTATAAATAACTTTTGAAATTGAAGAATAAGTAATTTTTAAAGCTTAATTATAAATAACTTTTTGAAATAAGAGAATAAGTCACTTTTAAAGCGTAATTATAAATAACTTTTCGAAATGGAAGAACAAGTCATTTTTAAAGCGTAATTATAAATAACTTTTTGAAATGAGAGAATAAGTCATTTTTAAAGCGTAATTATAAATAGCTTTTTAAAATGGAAGACTAAATTATTTTTAAAGCGTAATTATAAATAACTTTTTGAAATTGAAGAATAAGACATTTCTAAAGCGTAATTATAAATAACTTTTTGAAATGAGAGAATAAGTCATTTTTAAAGCGTAATTATAAATAACTTTTTGAAATGGAAGACTAAATTATTTTTAAAGCGTAATTGTAAATAACTTTTGAAATTGAAGAATAAGTCATTTTTAAAGCGTAATTATAAATTACTTTTTGAAATGAGAGAATAAGTCATTTTTAAAGCGTAATTATAAATAACTTTTTGAAATGGAAGACTAAATTATTTTTAAAGCGTAATTGTAAATAACTTTTGAAATTGAAGAATAAGTCATTTTTAAAGCGTAATTGTAAATAACTTTTGAAATGGAAGAATAAGTCATTTTTAAAGCGTAATTATAAATAACTTTTTGAAATGGAAGACTAAATTATTTTTAAAGCGTAATTGTAAATAACTTTTGAAATTGAAGAATAAGTCATTTTTAAAGCGTAATTATAAATTACTTTTTGAAATGGAAGAATAAGTAATTATTATTATTATTTTCTCTTCTGACTTCTGTTGCTTTTGGTACTAATCTCATTGAACTAATTTCTAACGAATCCCATCCTTCTGTAATTCAAATGACCAAAACTCCTGAATAACACTCTTCGATACTTAACGACATATAACTGCACTGAACTTAACTGTGTTTTGACCGTACAATTCTTAAGGAAGATGAACCACACCCCCTACCTTTTGTCCCTCCCCCTACTCCTTTCCTGACAAATGAACGCTCTCCATCTCCTTTTTGAAATGAAAGAACAAGTCATTTTTAGAGCATAGTTATAAATAGCTTTTTGTAGTAGTTTTGGATAACTTTCAAGCTGAAGTAAGTTCAGCAGTGCAGTTGTAATTGAAAGAAATTAAATTAAGTCTTAATGTGTGAAGGTCCAACAGTCTGTGAGTTGTGGGTTTGAATTGTCGTTGAACACTTTCATTTATAATATGTTAAGACCATTCCCATTATTTGTTAGAGGAAGGGTGGCCCAAGAATTTTTAGTGGGCGTTGTTAACTAGATGCCATCCCTCTAGCCTATTAACTCAAAATTATGGACGGCTAGCGCAGATACCACTCGTGTTATTTTGTGTGAAATTCAAAATGAATTTATCACATGGATAGAAGAAGCTACCAGCAAAAGCTCATAGACTTCTAACTTTAACTTATTTACCAAAATTTAACTCGAAATATATGTTTTTACAGTCGAAATTCTTATAATACGTGGGTATTATATAAGCTATATACCACATCTACTGTGTAAATCATTTGTTAACCAACTAGTTACATTTCTTTTCATAATATAATTGGTATTTTATAATTTTATTCCCCAAACGCCCCACGACGAAGGATCAACCTGGTTTTAAAACTTCTTACGAGTATTTTCATTACCCTAATATAAAGAAAATAAGTAGTTTTGTAAATATTTAAAACTCGTTTAATTATGTCCAAAGTATATCTACATACGTTTAACATTTACAATTTACAACGTTTCAATAAAAAATTTAAAATTAATAACGACTTACGCACCACATACAAATAGGTGTATTCAATAATGAAACTTGTTAACCAACTAGTACGCATGAAAACAAATCGAATTCAAAGCTGAATTTGAAGAGAGATTGGCGTAAAGTGTTCTCTTTTGGAACAACGATAATTCTTCGGAATTACAACGCTGAAATTGGGGATTCGATTCTTCTCGGTTGACACAACAGATATCTCGATGTGGCTTTGCTATAAGAAAGCACACACACATTAAAAAGTACTGTTATTTCCAACTTGAATGGAACGTTGCGGTTTGGTTTGAATTTTGCGCAAAGCTACTCGAGGGTTAGGCGTCCGTAATTTAGCAGTGTAAGACTACGGAGAAGGTAGCTAGTCATCACCACCCACCGCCAACTCTTGCGCTACTTTTTTACCAACGAATAGTGGGATTGACCATCGCGTTATAACGCCCCCACGGCTGAAAGGGCGAGAATGTTTGTTGTAACGGGGGGAACGTTGTGAAACACGTGAGATGAACGGTTACATCAGAAACCCCTACATTTGACGTTTACCATCCGTAACTCTGAAGTAATAGACTGAAAGGATGGCAGTTAGTCAACGCCACTTTTTATCAACGAATAGTAAGATGTCCGACACGTTAAAATGTGCTCATTGTTAGTATGTTCATGAAAGGAATTCGAATCCGTGATTCTCAAAATGCGAGTTAAGCACCCTAAGTTTTGTTTTATTGAAAATGCGACTCTTAAATACTTTGTGTATATAACTTATGACATGTATTTTATTAATTATAGTAATATTCATGCATATTTCATGGAAAAAAATTGTTTGTGGGTAATCTGCCAACAGTCGTTCTAAACCCTAAAACTTTCTTTTATGACTAGGAAACAAATAGAGAGAAAACCTCCGCGAATATATATAAAGTATCAAAAATAGAATAAAATATTTAATGGTATTGTTGTCATAATTCCTGTAGTCCTTTCTTGATGGGCCCGGCATGGCCAAGCGTGTTAAGGCGTACGACTCGTAATCTGCGAGTCGCGGGTTCGCATCCCCGTCGCACCAAACATGCTTGCCCTTTCAGCCGTGTGAGCGTTATAATGTGACGGTCAATCCCACTATTTGTTGGTAAAAGAGTAGCCCAAGAGTTGGCGGTGAGTGGTGATGACTAATTGCCTTCCCTCTAGTCTTACACTGCTAAACTAGAGACAGCTAGCACAGATAACCCTCGAGTAGCTTTGTGCGAAATTCAAAAACAAACAAACTTTCTTGATATTCGCATAGCGGTATGTTTTTTCGACAACCTTGATGGGCAAAGATGTGTAGTTTTGTGTTTTCCTTCAAACAAACGAACGAATTCTTGATATCCATTTGGTCCCTTCTTTTGGGAACTGGTACAGTTATTAACCTTTTCCTTCTTTACATATACACACTATAACAGCCACGAAGCGCACTATACGAACTCGACAATATTTTCATATAATACATATAAGTAAGCCATGGTCAAATGTACGTATTTTCGATGTTATTTCACACCGGTTGAAGCCCCTTTTTCTCAAAAATCTTTTGTGCGCATGTCGCCATTTTGCAGATTCGCTGTCAGTAAGAAGTATTAAAGCTAAAGCGTGAACTTAGATTGAATCTGTGAAGCTGCCAGTATTAAAAAAAAATCCATTTAAGATTTTTCTATCAACTAAGTTCAACTTTCGTTCCATGAATGACAAGCATCAGTAAGGATGAATAGATAAATTAATGTTTCGTTTGCCTGAAAGTTTTAATTCAAAGCATTCCAAAAACAACGCAAAAAATCTACGTTAGGGGGCTATTATTTCTCGGTATATAATCTGGTTTACACATTGCACGATCTAGATTAATTTTGACGAGTCTAATTACGAAAAGTCGTTTTCTCTGTCTTTATTATGTTGTGGTATTTTAAAGTTTCTGTCATTAGCAGTGCCAAGAAAATTATTATTCAAATAGCATTGCTAATTTTCTATTCGTTTAATTTAATGAATTGTATTGTTTTAGTAGAACTTTAAGCAGAATAGAGTGTATAGCAGGTCTGAAAAAATTCAATGGACTGCAATTGTCTGTTGAAAGAGAGACAGCGTTCCAGCTTCTATACTGATACTTGTATATCCAAGAGCTGTTGACTAAAATAATTTAATTTATTTTTTATTTAGGGGTTTTTATTTTAGTTGGTGCAGGGATTGTTGGAGGTGTAGGCTTGATCATCATAGAGATCATTTACAAAAAGCATCAGACTCGTAAACAGCGCAGAATGGAATTAGCGCGTCATGCTGCTGACAAGTGGAGAGGAACCGTAGAGGTAAGTTATATTATCGATCGAAACCGTTTCTAATGTCTTTAAGGCTATAAAGTATAAAACGTCAAAGTGCTTGTGCGAGTATGAATTTTAACAACAAAATAAAACATCGAGATGAATGCTGTCTACGTTTGTTCTTCTTTCCTGTTGAAATGGTTCCACACCTTCAAATTTCGCTTTAGATACACTAATGAGCTACACGTTAACCAAACTGTTGACATATATGATATTGAGTTTAGAGTAAATACACAATACTTGTTAAAAAGTGTAGTGAATTACCAAGTTCAAAGTATTCCATTTTTTTCACGATTTTTTTTTTCAGATTTTGAACTAGCGCAGATAACTCTCGTGTAGCTTTGCGCGAAACTCCAAACCAAATACTTCAGATTTTGTCAAGTGACGTAACACGCTAAATACGTTATAAAAAAAATAGTTCTTTAACAATTCTTTTTATAAATACGTTTTCTGTGCTAGATGCCAGATGTATGCGGACTTAGCATACATACAGCTGAGCCACTGGGGGCGTGGTTTTACATTTCATGTTTTGTGTTTTTTTATGGACGTTTTTACAATTATGTATAAGTATTGTGCAAAAGTAGCCAAGATAATGATTTATATATTTTTATCACATTAGACTGCATCTTCATCGCTATAATATCATAGGTATAATATCCATAATTCCTATTACCCTTTATTTATTTTAATAGTGAATTACATTTACATTTAAATAACCTTATTATGATACAACTTCTGTTTTTAGACTTATTTGTTTATGGTTTAAAAGCAGTTTTATGTGTCACATATTAGAAATAAAATTGACAGCATCTTCTTTAACTTTTAAGGTAAAATATGATTATGCTACAATTTTATTTAAATTGCATATAGCCAGATATACCCGTAACTGAATATTAAAATAACTAAATAAAAGTAGAAGAAGAGAGATTTTATAATATATTCATTATTTAAAATGTATTGTTTACATTACAAAAAGTAGTTTTAGCTATATCGTCAGCTATACTCCGTCATGACTTATAATACTGCAATATTTCTTAAGCAGTTAATACATATTTGAGTAGCATAGGATAATTGGAAGGCTACCCTAAAATACCTTCCTTACTTAAGTTCACCTCTTTGTAGGTAATATGTGAAAATATCTGAGTGTCCGTCCTTTTTCTCTGGTTTTTAATAGTTTTCAACATAAATAAAATATAATTATTGAAATTTAAGGTACGAGTTTGCTTATTTTTATTCGATGTTCTCAGTTTGTTGGTATTTTAAAAAATTCAAATAATACCGTTTTATATGAGCTAAGCCTACTCTTTAAAGGCACGAAATTACATCATTTGCGTTAAATTTACACTGAAGTATTTTCAACTTGATATCACATTATAACATCCTAAGTGTATATTTTATAGTGTAAAATAGGAGTGAAAAGGTATTTTCTTCGAACTCAACTCATGACGTCAGGCTTGTTCAGCTTGAGAATATCAATTAAATGTTGTAAGCAGTTTATTTCTACTGCCACTGGCCCGACATGGCTATGTGGCTATGACCATAATCCGATGGTCGCGGGCTCGAAGCCCCATTACATCAAATATGCTTGCCCCTTCAGCCGTGGGGACGTTATAATGTGACGGTCAATCCCACTATTTGTTGGTACAAGAGTAGCCTAAGAGTTGGCGGTGGGTTGTGATGACTAGTTGTCTTGCACTGCTAAATTAGGGACGGCTTGGCAGATAGCCCTGGTGTAGCTTTGCGCGAAATTAAAACAAACAAACAAACCTACTGTCGGATAATTCCCGTTTAACACGATTTCTATCTGCGGTGAATTATGATGTGTACAGTATGAAGCATATAATAATTGTTTTGCGTGTATGTGCGACGTTAGTTGTTTCTGATCAAGAAAATAGTGAAAGTAAAAAAGTGATGTAGTTTTGTGCTCTTCTTTTCTTGGGTATTAAATTTATCATATTTGTTGTATTTTTCAAACGTCATACTGGCCCTAATTAATGTTCCCTATTTTCATAACGCGAACCTTTGTGATAACAATAGTAATCTAACATATAATATATTTTTATTACCTCAGTTTTTGTGAAAATGAAGAAAACAACCACATGCAATATTATTTTTACAGTTTTCAACACTCCCATGAGCATTAATTAGGGGCAATACGATACATTAATATATTTATTTATAGTTATGACTCTATTAATTATTGTTATTATTATTTTCTCTTTTGACTTCTGTTGCTTTTGGTACTAATTTCATTGAACTAATTTCTAACGAATCCCATCCTTCTGTAATTCAAATGACCAAAACTCCTGAATAACACTCTTCGATACTTAACGACATATAACTGCACTGAACTTAACTGTGTTTTGACCGTACAATTCTTAAGGAAGATGAACCACACCCCATACCTTTTGTCCCTCCCCCTTCTCCTTTCCTGACAAATGAACGCTCTCCATCTCCTATTATTGCAAGACCTTTAGTTAAAGACAGCCAACCGGAAACAAGACAAAGGTCCCCTTATCGTTATTCAGAATTGTGGAAGCGACAGTCTGAACTAGGTAGGGTTTTACTATTTAAATTTTTTTATACGTTTAACGTTACTTTGTTCTTGATATAAACTGTCGTTATTTACGACTTATGTAAATATATTTTTCAGTTTATTTAATAAATTTACGTTATTAAAAATTTCCTTTTTTTGCATTTCGGTATTTATGTTTTGTTTTTTTCTTATTTAGGTGTGTGTGTGTGTGTGTGTGTGTTTTCTTATAGCAAAGACACATCGGGCTATATGCTGAACCCATTGAGGGGAATCGAACCCCTGATTTTAGCATTGTAAATCCGTAGACTAACCGCCGTACTAACGAGGGGCTTTGTTTATGTTACTACGACAATTATTTATTATTTAACTTTAATAGTTATAGGGAGTTTCATTTTGAGAGCTCCAGAGCACAACGACGGCGAATAATTCCAAAACAAAATCAAGAAAACTGATCGACATGTTGAAAGGTTAACTATGCTTGATGTTATGCAGCTCCAACTAGTTATACGTATTTACTTCATTTTATGTTACTGATTTGTTCCAATATTTAAATTTCACGTTTTAAATTATATGTAAAAAAAATAGCTATCACTTTGTATCATGCGGCAGTTTTATATAATTTACTGCCAGTGGGGTGTTGAGGTAGGGGCCAGAGGGAGCTCAGCCACAGGGCCCATGGTCTTAATGGGGGCCTGTTGATAACTTTATTTGATGTAAAATTACGTGGGCCCGCAAAAATTATTATCCTCTGGGCCCACACAATTTTAAGTCTGCCACTGTTTACTGCCATCAATTAGAATGTCGTTGTCACTTTTGTTCCTTAATATCATAGTGGTAGTTGCGAACAGTGACTTTTACATAACATAAACGTTTGAGATCATATGTGGTTTTAATTTTATAATCTGTATATATTTTTTTACAAACCTTTTTCTTTGTCCAAGAAACTACTCGTCCTATATCAGTTTCACTACCCTGTATTTCTATTTCAATTCGCTATCATCTCTACCTTTTCTTTTATGTGTTTTACTATTACTAGTTGTTACTGGATATGACGAAGAACTCACTTGAAGTAAAAATATATTCTCAAGATGGCTCGTATGGGCATTAAAACTTTATTTAAAATAAAGTACAGAACAATACATTTTTACTTCAAGCGGGTTTCTCGTCATCACGAATTATTTCACCACGACGATTATACGAGAAGTGTTACCGTTGTTTCTTTGTGTACTATGTTATCTCCTTAAACTCCATTATGTATGAACTTACCTATGTTACGCTCCCAATAACCCTGTACCCGGTTACACTCTCGTTCCTTAGACATGTGCCCAGCAACGGTCAGTTACAAACTCTCTTTGTTAACCTGAAGATGACCTAAGAAGTTCAAAACGCTGTTCTGTACTTTATTTCAATTAAAATTTTAATATGCAGACCCAGCCATCTTGATAATACGTATGTTGTTATTGTATAATTTTCTAGAAAAAGGGGTGAAACATTGTGAACGTGTGAAGATCATTAATATAGTTTTAAAATGTTATCACAATAAAGAATTATCAAGTTTAGGCGATCACTTATTTTCAACGAGTATATAATAACGAATTGTGTTTCTAACGTTCCAGTTAGAGATATTAACTTAAAGACGAAACTCAGAATCTAATTTTAAAAATATCATGCAATAACATAGATCCTGTTTTACAACATAAATAAGAAAAGGACGCGCTGCACGACGGCTGGAAGGACCGAAAATGATAGAATGATGTAACATAGAATAGGGGAAAACTGAAAAGTTCATAACTTAACATGAGTAATGTACAAAACTACAATACAGACAATGAGAAGCACCAACAAAATCTGAGTATTAAAAGTATTAATGTTTTCTGTGAATATTATCTTTGTTTATGTAGGAAATTTTCCCTTTCTTCCGTTTTTTGATTCTTCACTGTTTCAATGAGCACTCAGTAGGTTGTACCACGCTTTTTTGTTTCTTACAAACGAATACTCGAAATTTTTTAACACGTGCTAATTATACTCCGTGGGAGGCTTGCCTGCAATGTCTGACTTGGTGAGCATTAGTATTTGTATAATGTTGCATAATTTCGTTAAAATTATTGTAAAAAGTGTTATAAGAAGGTTATTTTGAAATATAAACAAGAAAACACCTTGGCTTATGATAAGAATTGTTTTATTTCTGAAATTTTTAATATTTTGCTGTTAAGTCATTTATTAAACATTTCAATTTATACATAGAAGAAATTAATTATTATTTAACCTATTATAAATATTCAAGTATACCAGCTCAGTTTAACGAATAAAATAGCACACTTTTTTCAGTAAATTTAAACAGTGTGCTCAGATGCTATGCCTTGATGTAAATATCACACATTGTTGCTATGGTTGTGTGTAAAAAGTTTGTTACAGTGCACGTCATTGTTACGAATGTATAGATACTGGTAACTCGCTGTTAGGTGCTTCTGTAATTAATTACAATATATCTGTGTTCTTTATTACAAATGTACATACAACAACATTTTTAGGTTATGGTGAAGTTTCTTATATTTCAGTTGAACTTTAGGATTAAACAATATAAAATAACTTAAACTTGTTCATTTTCATAGACGTTATTTATGTAGTTAGAAAACACTAATTATTTGTTTTTACAATAACTAAATGCTAACGTAAAAAATATACAGTGAAACTTTGTCATAAAATTGTTCTACTTTTTAACAGAAACGTAAGACACTTCGTGCAACATTGCATGCTCAGAAACGACTCAAAGCCAATGGTATGGAAGCTTTAACCTTAGAAAAACGAATGCCGAGGTACACCGGAGGTCTTCTTTTCCCTGGAGCAATAGCGTCCATCAGTTCTCATGTGGATCCTCCGCCACCACCTCCCCCACCCAGAGCCATGCCTCCCATAGAAACGCCTTCGACTCCTCCCACTCCATTGAGCTCGGATATTGATCCTGATTTCCACAATATCCCTCCCCCACCCCCTCCACCAGCTGCTTCCCCTTTGGTGAGAATGCGAGGTTCCAGAGTAGCCTATTCTTTTCGTGGAGACCCTGTGTTCTTGAGCAGTAAAAATTCTTACGATATTCCTGTGTAATTATAATATCCTGCTTTGGAGGATTATGTTAATAAGTCATCGGATTGAAACCCATCTTGAAAAGAACAGATGTAACGAGTTTTCTTGGAGGTGCCTCAACACATCTCTCCCAAAAGTCTCATTTGTAGAAAACGTCAACTAGATAATAGGTTGTAGCAGTTAGTAGCATGTGTTTGTTTGCTGCTGTAGTTTTGTATTTGCTGCGAAAAAAAAACACACCAAAAAAACATGCATCTGGAAAACGAAAGTTTTCCTGGTCGCTGTTGTTGTAAACTGTACTTAGAGAACACACTCTGCTCATTTAAGAGTGCCAAACCGTCAGAGATGTGAAATGAACGAGGTCTTATTATAAGTTGAACAGCCACGAGTCTTGTGCCAAACACACACGGGTAGCATTGGAAATATTTAGTAGCTGGCAAAATGTAAAAATAGTTAATTGTTTTTAGACACAGTAAAGTTCGGTGTATCATATAGTAACTGAAATACTGCTTCAACAACATTGGTGTTAGAAAACATTTGTTTGAAAGTTTAATTGTTTTTTATTTATTATCTTTCAAATAATTATACTCGTCTCTCAGTCCATACAGATTTCACATTGAGGGAAAATTGTTGTCAAAACCTGTATACACACAAAGCAACGAGATGGGCTGATCTCTTAGACACAAAGCAACGGGATGGGCTGATCTCTTTCAAGGCGGAAATGCTTTAGAAATGAAAGAGTTCTTAGAATATTTCTCTGCCCAGTTACCTAAAGGTTTGGTTTAAAGTTGCGATGATTCAGTTCAGTTTAACATGTAACTTGTTTTAATAACATTACGTCTGTTTGATATTTGATGGATTCAGTTTTCAAAATCATACTTGAACACTTTTGAGTATACACATGGAAAAAGAAGACTCGAGAAATTGCTTTTTCAGTTCCTTTATTCACAAGTATATGTAAAAAGACTCACTGGTTTTGACGTCACTGTCTTCTTTACATAATCAACATAATCATCTCGCATACTTTGACTTATCTATTACTCTAAGTATTGTTTTTAAATGAAATATGCTGGAGCCAAAAGAATAAACTAAACTTATGTTTCCATTGGTTTCCGAAACGGGGAAACATTTTTAAATAGGAAGCAGATCATTTACTCAGCGTGTAGAAAGATATTTTTGAAAACGTAGTGAAATTTTGCTTGTGTGTATTTTAAAGCACAAAGTTACGTTGTGGGTTCTCTGTGCTTTGCCTAACGTGGTATCTAAACTCGATTTTTAGAGATAAGTCCTCAGACTTACCACTGAGCCACCAGGGGACAAGTGGATTGAGGCGACAGTGAAATTTATGTGTCACACTACTGTGAAGTGGGAATTCTGAGTTTTACTGTCTATACACTTAACAAGATGAACACAAATATAACAATTCGAAAAGTCAATGGGTAAGAAACAGTAATGGGATGCGCTAACTTTAAAATATTTTGTTTAATTTATTTCTGTTAACTGACTTTGTCATACTCACACAAAATAAAATATTTTGCACGTGTTACTTGTGATCCGATATATTTTTTTTCTAGGCAAAATGAGTCGTTATTTACAGTTTTGATTTGTGAAGGGTTTTAATCCTAATCTTGTACTACATTTTATACGAATGTATTTTACCGTAACTATAAGGTATAACGTCAAGCAGTAAAACAATTTACTGTTATTGATATACGACTAAAGTTTCTCAATACCACTATTAGAGTCCTTTGAGTACATAGGTGCGCAATCTTTATCAAAAGCACGCAACGTATATATTATTTACCCAAAGCGTAAATTTTCGAAGTATTTTTACAGTTTGTAAGCTTATTGCAATTTTATTTCTTTCCTTCGGAAGTATCAAGGAAGATTACTAAGCCTTTTATTTAAAATATATCCTTTTATAATTTCGGTTAAATGTTAATATTTTATTGTATTCAATTAGTAACACGAAGATGTGTCAATGTTATTTAACAATGTGAATTTTTAATAAGAATATTTGATGTGTTGTTTCTACTCTGCTCCTTTTCAATATATAAATAAAACCGTTGTGTTAAATTTTTGACATAGTAATATAAACATAAGTTTTGTAACGATATTAAACGGTATTCTCAACCATATAATCAACCAGTAAGACGGATATTGTTCCCAAGTGTTGACGAGGATTTAAATAACATAAAGTTCACACATAAAGTATAAGGCCTAACTAATTTCAGCTTTAGGCCCCTGTGACAGTTAAGTGAAGAATTACTTTCATCTTGAAAATAAAGTTAAAGGTTAACAATTTTTCAGTAATACTTTTTTACAATACTGAGTGGTAATGCGCTGTTAATATTAACACATTTTTCCAACAGTAGTTTTTTTTCTCCAGTACTGAGTATTATGGCGCAGCTAACGTTCAATAATCACGATCCAGTTACTGGATGATATTAAAGCACGAGCGGTAGTTTTGAAATATATTAATGATATACACGAAATGAAATTCTCCTCAGACACTTATGTGAGCTCATAAATAAGTACAGTTAAAAAATACAGCCTTTCTCGGTTTACATAGCAACAACCACAAAAACTACCACATGGAAAGAAAAATATATAAACCGTAAACGTTTGTAGTTTTAATTAATACACATAAGTAGTTTAAACTCCGATTTGTTTTTCATTTTATTAAGTATTTTGTTTATACTACTCAATTCATTAAGTTAAAAAATTAAGTTAATATTTTTTTATATTAAGAACAGTTTTCCTGCTTTGCACTTACTGAAAATTAGATTTTGGGCCTTTAAAATAGTTTTTCTCACTGAAATTTGTAAATGTTTCTGCAAAGACAAACTGGAATAGGTTAAAGGTCATGTTATTTATTTTTCTATCCCTGGTAAGGATTCTCTGTTACCTATTTGTCAACAATTTTTTTGTGTCAAAACTCTGGTATTTTGAAAGAGTGCGATTCGTCGCGATTCATTCCGTATCTTCAAAACTGGAATGATTCAGTTTAAATTAGAATGAAAACCTATCTTTTTTATTAGGAAACGTGTTTACCTTTATAGAGAAAAAACTTCAAGCTTTTGGCATACAGTTTACTATGTACAACACCTTAAAAGTTTATTCACATTAGAAAAGATACTTTTCGACATTTTGTTTAAAAGCTGGTTTATCTAACTGTCATAATCTTTCTCTAAAATGGAAAACCTTCAATTGAAATTTTTGTTATACCAATAACAGATTGCCTGAGTTAGCTGTTCCTACTGATCTGTGGAAAGTATAGCTAGTTAGTGAGAGAGTCATCCTTAAACATTTTAACTTAGCATAGAAAAAACAACCACATTTCATTTTTTACTAGTAGCTAGATTGTTTGATAAAGTGCTTAGACGACACTTTCTATTTTGCAATATATATATATATATATATTTAATTTTGTAACTTTCTGAAATCTATTGCGTACATTAGAAATTTAAGCATGGACGCTTTTGGAATGTATCGTTAGCAACTGGCAAAAAACTTAGATGACTTCACATTAAAGTCGTTACTCAAAAGTCTTAAAACATTAATGACGGACTTTAATTCTGCTTTCTTTAAATCAATGATGTGAATTTCCGAAAAGATCTAAAAAGACATTTAAAATAATGAATTTATGTGTAAAGTATTAGCCGATTTTTCAAATAATTTAACATCGTGAAATCAAAGTTGCTTTATTTAGTACCAGCCAAAACATCTGTGTCAGAGAGGCTGGCACCATTCAGCCTATAACCACGTGAAACTGAGAAAGCCTTACTGGAAGCTAATTATTATTTATTGTATATAAATGTTTTCTTACTTAACCATGCGAATTACCTTGATAAATGGAAACTTCTCAACGATAACTGTTTCTATATTTTTAACTCATGAAACGGTGTTTTCATTAAAGTGATGAGTATGAGTGTATGTGATCCACCATTAGATGTAAAATACGGAAATGTAACCATAGTTACTTGCCGTGTATACGCCCAATAATGACTTATTTTAATTCATAAGTTATAAATTGAATAAGGCCGATAGCATAACTAGTCTCACTATAAATATGCATAAAAAATCAGTGGATTTGTAGGTCATTGTAGGTTTAGGAAATAAACAAATTCTAGCGTTTCTGATAAGAGATGTACAATACAAACAGTCTGGTGATTAAAGGTATTGTAAAATCGTGTTTAAAAATTATGTTTTCTTTTGCTGTTTTTTTATGGGAGGTAAAGAAAAATAAACTTGACAAAATTGGGTTAAGATTTACGTTTTGATTTACGTCTCATGAACAAAGTTTACACTGTTGCACACAACACCATCTGTATTGGATATTTGTGTACTGAGAGCAGTTTTGCAGACTGTTTAGTATGTGTGGTGTTTTAGTAATGCATGCCGATTTAGAACCACGTTACACTGCAATTCTGTATTGAAAGTATATAACATGTTTGTTACAAACTTGTAGAGATCATTGTTTGTAGTGGACCATATCAGATCCACAGAAGAAATAAATGGCTGGTAATTCTTCTTTTTGACTTGATAATTCTTTTTATATTTAACAACTGTTACACGCTTATCCACTCAGAAGCCAAGGTCTACTTGTTAATACATCAAATAAAGATAAACTGTACGAGAAAAACATTATAAACTTTATTATTAACGTTTATGCCCACCTGATAATATTAAGTAATTTTATGTTTTCGAAAGATACAACGCCTACTATACAGAACTGGCTGAAAAAAAATTAGGTGAAATCATGAAATTTCTACAGAATGCACAGGGAACACCAGCAGTAATTAGTTGGAAAATGAAACGTATTTTTGTATCCTTGTGTGAATCGTGTGTTATTAGGGACCCTACCCTTTAATCAACAGTTTTATGTGTCCACAAAAATAAATTGTTAAATAAATAGTTTAGTTGAAAGTTTAATAAACTACAACCTCAGTATGTTTCACATATTTCCTGTTAACACTGCATTACCTGCATGTTTACTTTACGAATTAGTATTCAGATTAACTTTCACTGATAATTTTTCTCTCATTATTTTTAAACTGAACGGTACGTTATATCATTTTTTTTATTCCAACACATTGGTTCAAATACTGTTTTTGGAAAAATACTTTCATGAGATGTGATATTGTATGACCAGTCAATAAGTTTTTTTTAATTGTAAAGTTACCATTAAAATTAAACAGAAGAAACATTTAAAAAAAAAATTAAAACAGGGCAGCAAATTTGTGTAAATAATTCTTAAAAATACAGTAAAGTATGAGCTAGTCACACTAACTAAAAATACAGTATTCGGTATTTTGATAATTTAAAAATATGTATTTGTATCGAACATGTACACAAATAAACGTCATTCAAATCACGAATGATCTCTTACATTTTACTTGGTATTTGTAATTCACCGGGATGGATCTCGTGAGAGTCATGTGATCATCAAATGTTCACGCTATATTACGATATGTCCTGGCCAGGTGGTTAAGGCACTCGACTCGTAATATAAGGGTCACGGGTTCTAATCCCCACCACACCAAACATGTTCACCCTTTCAGCCGTGGGAGCGTTAGAATGTGACGGTCAATCTCATTATTAGTTGGTAAAAGATTAGCTCAAGATTTGCCGGTTAGTGGTGATTACTAACTGCCTTCCCTCTAGTCTTACAGTGGTAAATTAGGGACGGCTAACGCAGATATCCCTTATGTAGCTTTGCGCGAAATTCAAAAAACAAGCAAACGATATGCTTTTGATGACGAAAAAATCAGAAACATTTTTTCTAGTTTTATTAAATCAAATATTTTGTGTAGCTGAAAATATTTCTCTATTAGGCTTTATCTTTTATCTGGTTAGCTCTTTTCTTGTACGCATGTTCAACTACTGATTTTTTGGTAAGTCATTTCTAAGTTATTTATAGCTCAAGATATTCTAGTGTTAGTTATTTTACAAGTAAATTGGTAAATATTACATTTTTCAGAATATTTTGTACAATTAGCAATACTTCCACACACGTCTTTCTGTTACAATATTTTATACACGTGTGAAATGTATTTTATTTTTCTAGTTTAATAATAATAATAAAAAACATGTTTTTTTCCTTTTTACAAAACTCTCTCCAGGATTCAACCTGAATACTAAAAATGTATTGTATAAAAAAGTCTGCATTATACATTATTATATTTTGAAGTGAAACTAAACCAACCGAAAATTTAAACTAATGCCTGAAAAAAAACAAATAAATTTTATGAATGGATTAGATGGATAATTGTTGGAGTTTTATACTGATGAAAATGGGCATGATGTAAAACCGCATTTAGTAGGAAAAACAAATAAATGAAAAACTTATATCCATGTGTTTGTAATGTTTTCATACTATAACACTATGTAACACAAATTTTGTTCCTTGATAGTATGTGTTTTTTTCGTAATTGTTTATGTTGTAAAAGTACAGAAAATGACTATTATTCCCTTCAAACTTTGATTTTGTGACCTGAATAATGAAATTTAGAAATTAACCTATTTTCTCTGTAAAAATGAGCAAATTTACAAATTTTCATTTACATAAGGTCTGAATAAAACAACACATGAATCAAGATTCACATACATTTATACTAAAATTACACAAAAATGTTTAGAAGTGAGCAGTTTTTTCGAGATTTGCAACTGTAATGTAAATCGCTTTCACATATCAGCCCCCAAATACAGTCTCCCCTCAGGTTTCGTTATACACTTCCAGGTGACAAAGGAAACTTTGAATAGAAAAATAGGACTTTTCCATTTACTTCAGAGAAATTGAGAAACAACACTTTCTGCCCAGGAACAAAAAAGTGAAAATTTTGTTACATAGTGTAATTAAAAGACTGAATTCTACTCAGATTTTATTAACGTTCTGAATACAGATTTTTTAAATAAAAGACTAAACACTTCTACTTAAACTGTTTTCATCTTTAAATACCGTTGCTGAGTACATTTGAAGAAAATCAATGGACACAATATTTAAGAAAACAGGGATTTTCCTTTTTTCTCTATCACTATATTGTTTATTCTTATAGCAAATGGGGCCTGGCATGGCCTAGCGCGTTAAGGTGTGCGCTTCGTAATCTGAAGGTCGCGGGTTCGCGCCCGAGTCGTGCCAAACATGCTCGCCCTCCCAGCCGTGGGGACGTATAATGTGACGGTCAATCCCACTATTTGTTGGTAAAGAGTAGCCCAAGAGTTGGCGGTGGGTGGTGATGACTATCTGCCTTCCCTCTAGTCTTACACTGCTAACTTAGGGACGGCTAGCACAGATAGCCCTAGCTTTGTGCGAATTTCAAAAACAAACAAACAAACGTATAGTAAAGGTGTAAAACAAAAGACTTAACATAATAAACACTATTTTTTCTGAGAAAAAACAAAATCTTTTATTGCGACGTTCAACTTAAAAAGTCTGTTATACAATTTTGAAAAGTGAGAAGTCTGACCGAAGATCTTACAAATGCTGCAGTTTGAGGCTCAAAACGTGTGCATTTACTGTGTTTAAGTGTTTCAATATTTTTTTATACTTCGTATTGTCTCTGCACGACCAGGTGGTTAGGGCACTCGGCTTGAAATCTGAAGGTTTTGGGTTCGAATCCCCATGTTCGCTCTTTTAACTTTATAATGTGAGGGTCAATTGCACTATTCGTTGGTAACAGAGTAGCTAAAGAGTTAGCGGTAAATCTTACACTGTAAAATTAAGGACTGCTAGCACAGATAGCTCTCGTGTAGTTTTGCTCGAAATTCAAACCAAACTACTTCATATTTTACTTTGTGTGTAGTTTCTTATTCTCAATGTCACGAATGCTTATTGGAAGATCCAGTATTATTCAGTTATAAAACACCAAATGGATAACAATTCTGACTTGCTTTTAATCATTAAAACTTCTGTGAAGAGACATTTATGGAAATCTGATGCACTGATTGCAATATGAGATAACTTGACACAGCTTTGAACATTTTGTGAAAATTTCATTTAGGCTAAACAAAAAAACGAAGGTGTTGTACAGGACAGAAATTAAAGTGCCAGGTCGTACGTTTGTGACATTTATCCAACTGTCTTAAGAAATTCATAAAGCAAGATTTTATTGCTGGTATATGGAGATATATCGTTAACAACTTAATGTATCTGATATGCTTAATTGAAGAGATTAAAGGCAACAAAGACGTTCATTCATTCACGTTTTTATTTTTGTGTATATGTGACAAATATGAACAAATTTTAGCAAGTTAGCTGTTAAACGCTCATACATGTACACCAATAAAAATTATGCTAAGAATTAACCATCAAAAGAAGATGTGAAGTTGCGATTACTTGTTTGTTTTGTATTTCGCGCAAAGCTACTAGAGGGATGTCTAGTAAACCTCGATAACTAAAAAACAAACGAAAACTGTGCTTTAATAATAACTAAAATATAAATTAACATTTATCGTATTCTTTACTGAGTCTGGCTGTTGCAAATAGTATATATTTAAAACACCAGAGGTATACAAACCTTGCTAATTAAAAATGTATATATTTTTAATAATAACTGAAGTATAAATTAATATTTATAGTATTCTTTACTGCGTAAAACTGTTACAACTACTACATATTTAGAACACCAGGGGTAGACAAACCTTCCCAATTAAAAAACAATTTATATAAGAACCAACATATTAATGGAGCAGAAATAATATTTATTCAATTTCATAAAAAATAACAGTTACAAAAATTAATGTACAATATCACTTAAAGCTCCCCTGAATCAATTACTTTCATTTAACTAAAAACATCCTTATATTTCTGTTACTTCAGCTTTCAAACATTTATTTAATAATCGTTTTCATTTCAGCTCAAGCTGTTAGTTTCTTATATTTTAATAGTCATATTTAAATAGCAGTTAGATTACTTATGAAAGAGTTAAATTCTGTTTCACTTAATCAACTAAGAGCGTGGCAAGTTCTAAGTTTGGTTTGATTTTGTGCAAAGCTATACGACAGCTATCTGCTCTATGGGGGCGCTAATTTGTCAGTGTAAGACTAGAGGGAAGGCAACTAGTCTTCACCACCCACTGTCAACTCTTGGGGTACTCTTTTACCAGCGAATAGTGGAATTAACTGTAAAATTATAATGCCCCTACGGCTGAAATGGCGAGCATGTTTGGTGAAACGGGGATTTGAACTCGCGACCCTCAGACTACGAGTCTTAACCACCTGGTCATTTCTAACTAAGTTCTGGGACAGAACGTTTGACAGGAGTTGGACATGAGTTAAAGCTGGGGCCGACTAGTTGGGTTTACCAACAGTGTTTTATATTATTCCTTCTGATGGAATCATTTCTGATCATCCAATGGTATCGTAGTTTTGGTTCTACAAGACTAGGCTGGCTCTCTTTGCATGGGATGAAGCACAATGAACTTCCCGCATAGAGCCCGTTATAGCTTCCATGGGATCAGATACCGCCCTTGGTACTAAAATATTTAGGTTAACACCACCTTGATTAATGGTGTTTCACTTGTGATGGTGTTCCATTTATCATGGTGTACTGCTGATACCTCATGAATCTACTCAACATCACGTGATATAAAGACAGGTGAAATCATATGTTAAATCATTATCGGATTCTATTTAATAAGTCAGCGTCACTGACTGGCATAACTGACCCTTCACAATGAGATTACTTTTTTAAAGTTACAACCGACATAATTGTTGTTGAACTGTTCCCTGAGCCCCCCGTCCCCAGGTGGGTTAAGGCGTTCGACTCGTAATCTGAGGGTCGTGGGTTTGAAAGCCCATCGCACCAAACATGCTCGCTTTTTCAGCCATGGGGGCACTATAATGTTACGATCAATCTCATTATTCGTTGGTAAAATAGTAGTCTAAGAGTTGGCGGTTGGTGGTGATGACTAGCTGCCTTCTCTCTCGTCTTACACTGTATAATTAGGGACGGCTAGAGCGGATAGCCCTCAAGTAGCTTTGCGCGAAATTCAAAATCAATCAAAGAACTGTAAACCTGGGTAATTCATGATAATAACTAGAAATACGTCGTACTTGTACCCGACCAAGTTGCTTATCGCATTTAGTGGAACCCTGATTTAATGCATAATGATAGAATGAAAGAACTTCTCACTAGTATCAATCCACGGTTTCGTTATATTACCATTCAGACTAATTTAAAATAACAAAATGTTCGTTGTTCTCCAACCAAGAAGTTGGGTTTCAAGTGATCTATTAATTTTGCTAATTTTTCTCTTTTCAATTTGTGGTGCAATTTCACTTTTAATGTAGGAATGTTAATAAAACATGTCTGAATACTGAATTATATGACATTAGAATTTCGTATTTCCACAAGTCTGTGTGCCCCCCAGTGGCTCAGCTGTATGTCTGCGGACTTACACGCTAAAATCCGGGTTTCGATACCCGTGGTGAGCAGAGCACAGATAGCCCATTGTGCAGCTTTGTGCTTAATTCTAAACAACAACAACCACAAGTCTGTAAAATCTCTCGCTCAGTATAGTGGTATATAGACTAAAGTAGAAAGTGGCTAACAATTACAAACAAATTATATTCCTGAAAGGTGGTCTTTGTGCATATTTACTTAAGGGTCTGAACACTTATTAGATGGTACTTGGGTGTATTTATTTTTCAAAATACAAATTTAATGGACTAACTAACTGATTCATTGGATGACAGTAACAGACAAATTGACAAAATGATGCAATTTTTACGCATTAAATGACAAAAACATTCATCCAGTCCAGACTAATTTGCTCTACATATATCTTAAATCATTTCATAATTTTTGAAGAAAGTTACACTCATGAAGGCCACACCAATGACATCACATTAAATTTCCTTCCAGCTATATAATAGGGTAAATTAAAACTACAGACTACAATTTTGTTCGTTCCCTTGAAAAATCCTATTATACAAATAAACCACTGGAACACGATATTTCCATCGTTACAAATAAAGTAACTGTTGATATTAAAAAACTGAAATCTGTAGGTACAAATATTACAACAATTAAATTATTACTGAAATATAAAATTTCTTTATCTATCCTGCAAAATTCTTTAACTTATTAGTTAAGAGATGGCATGAGACAACAGTTGTAACAGACTTATATCAGATGGGTTCTCTTATATTATAATCAATAATGTTAAAAGTTTGAACTCTTATGCAGACGTCGAGAGAGACGTGTCACTTTTCCTTCTTGCTTTGACAGCCCAGAATGGGCAGATGGTTGAGCGCTTCACTCGCAGTCTGAGGGTCACTGAATATGTCCACTCTTTTATCTGCGGATGCATAATACTGTTACCGTCAATCCCACTATTCGTTGGTAAAAGAATAGCCCAAGAAGAGTTGGCGGTTGGTGATGATGACTAACTGCCTTTTCTCAAATCTTACACTGCTAAATTAGGGACGACTAGCGCAGATAACCTTCGTGTAGCTTTGCACGAAATTCGAAATTAATCAAACAAACCTTGCAGTTACTAATTCAATTTTCCATTATTTGATGTTGGAATTGGTGTTCCTTTCTTAATCTCTTACACTGTTATAATTTGTTTGTACTTCACTGATGTCTTTTTGTTCTTCTCTTATTTTGTTTGTACAATCGTAATCTACATTTCTGCTCCTCCTTCCAGCAATGGTAGAACGATAAATCTGGAAGCTTATGACATAAAAATAGGTTTTGATTTCCATGGTGGGCACATCACGGATAGCCGGTTGTATAACTCTGTTCTTAACTACAAATTCTTCATATATCTTGCAATTTTTTCAGTCTTATCTTTCATCGTTGATTTTTGTTTCTAATTCTTCTGAATTATCTACCTAGTTCTAGTAAGCCTCTTCGTAAACTTCGAGATCTTTCTTCCAATTTACCATCTCTTTCGGTTTAATATTCCTTCGACCTGGCAAGACCAGGTGGTTAAGGTACTCGACTCGTAATCTGAGGGTCGCAGGTTCAAATCTCCGTCACATCAAACATGCTCGTCCTTTCAGCCGTGGGGGGTTATAATGTGACATCCAATCCTACTATTCGTTGTTAAGAGAGTAGCCAAAGAGTTGGCGGTGGGTGATAAATATTAGCTGCCTTTCCTCTAGTCTTACACTGCTAAATTAGGGACACTTAGCGCAGATAGCCCTCGTGTAACTTTGCGTGAAATTAAAAACACACAGATAATAATATTCTTTTAACTTTGTTTTTTTCTTTTTGATCATAAAAATCTGTCGTCATTACTTCCTGATGTTCTTCTACCGCCATCGTATTTTCAATATCGCTTTTATAAAATGTCATCTTCAAGTTGACTCATTCCTGACGCGAGTGTTCCAACAGTTTCTATTTCGTGATAATAATATTATGGGATGTCTGAAAACAGCAGAAACTTCTTATCCACAGTTACCACAAACAATGATTATGGCTAACAAAAATATTATTAACTTACTTATTTGGTATCTTTGTTTTCATCCTAACGTAAGCTCAGTGCCTACAACATTGAATTAACGAACTGACTAATTGCTTGTTAGTTAATATCTACAACACTGAATTAACGAACTGACTAATTGCTTATTAGTTAATATCTACAACACTGAATTAACGAACTGACTAATTGCTTATTAGTCAATATCTACAACACTGAATCAACGAACTGACTAACTGCATGTTAGTCAATATCTACAACACTGAATTAACGAACTGACTAACTGCTTGTTAGTAACAAACAAACCGACGAAATCATGACTTGATTACAAGAACTCAGCGAGTAACTTAATGTAAATGGGCGTTTGATGTTTGAATTATAATTTTATCTATAATATTAATATAGGTATAATGGTGTTCCTTTATATTGGTTTATTTTGGGTTTAAGTTGTTGTATAAGTAAGGCTTCTTTAATTTTTCGTTTGTTTATGTTTGTTTCTTTATTTAGTATTTTAGTGTTTTCTATGGTTATGTTGTGTCCATTTGACTTGCAGTGTTCGAAAACGTGTGAAGGTGACTTTTTATGTTCTTTGAATCTGGTTTCCATTTTTCTACTTGTTTCTCCTATATAGAAGTCGTGGCAGTTATCACATTGTATTTTATAAATAATGTTGGTGTGGTGTTTGTCAGTGTAGTTCTTACATAGTATAGACCTTAGTTTTGTGCCTGGTTTTTGAATAAATTTAGTGTTAACTGGAATGTTATATTTTGTTACTAGTTTTTGCCAAATGTTGGTTATTTGTTTGCTGATGTCAGGAATATATGGTATACAGCAGTATATGGTTTCGTGATTTTTTGATTCGTGAGATATATTGACTTTTGTTGGTTGATTTTGCTTTCTGTCTAGGTGTGTGCGTATAATGTTTTCTACGGTTTGTGGAGGAAACTTATTGATGTTGATGAAGTATTGTTTTATTTTATCTAATTCATCGTTAATTTTATCTGGTGAGCATAGTTTTATGGCTGTGTTTATCTGGTTTCTTAGTATGTTGAGTTTTTGTTTTGTTTCATGTGCTGAGTCCCAAGGAATGTATAGTCCAGTATGGGTGATTTTTCGGTGGATTTCTGTTTTGAATTGTGCGTCGGTTCTTATAATTTTGAGGTTAAGAAATGATATTTGATTGCTTTCTTCCTGTTCACATGTGAAGTTAATGTTGGGATGTATAGAGTTAATGTGAGTGAAAAAGTTAAGTATGTGTTCTGTAGATTCGAATCCCGCAACCGTGTCATTTACATATCTGTACCAGTATAGTGGTGGATGTAATGCTGTATTAATTGCTTGTGTTTCAATTTGTGTCATAAAAATATTGGCTAGAACTGGCGATACTGGGTTGCCCATGCTTAGGCCATTTGTTTGTATATAGTTTTGGTTGTTGAACATGAAGTTTGTCTTTATTGTGGTGAATTCTATGAGGGTTGCTAACTGGTTACTGGGAATGTCTATAATCGGGTTAGGGTCTCGAATATAGAGTTCTAAGGCTATCTTGCAGGCTTCTGTTGTTGGAACTTCTGTGAAGAGGGATATAACATCGAAACTGGCCATTAAGGCTTTATGATTAAGTTGATTTAGATTGGACTTGAAATTAAAAGAGTCTTTGATGAATGAACTGGCTGATGTTGCATATTTGGAGAATGCCCATGCTATGCTATCTGCGCTAGTCGTTCTTGTAAAACTAGCGAGAAGGCAGCTAGTCATCCCCATCTACCGCCAACTCTCAGGCTACTCTTTTACCAACGTATAGTGGGATTGACCGGCACATTATAACGTTCCCATGGCTGAAAGGACGAGCATGTTTGGTGAGAGGGGGATTCGAACCCGCGACACCCGGATTACGAGTCGAACGCCTTAACAACCCGGCCATGCCAAGCTGATAATCGATTAATAGAAATTATGTTTTTCAGTTCTATAAATGTCAAAAAATAATCAACTAACCGAGTCAAGTGTTTCTAGGTTTATTTATTGTTTCAATTGTTCAAGCAGTTATCAAAACTTGTGTTTTCAAATTATCGTTATTGTGTATTATTCCAGTCATCCAATATATGTGAAGATCATTAGATAAGCCGAATCTAATCAGTTAATGAACTGTACGATTAACGGATAATCAAATTACACAAATTACTAAACTCCACTTCTTATTCATTAATCGATTAATAATCTCGCTCGTTGAATTTTGCCTATGTTCCTTTTTATGTATAATTCTCTAAACTTTAGAGAACGTTACACATTACACAAGTTTACTTCCAGCTAAGCAACTGTGAACAAAACTTTGGTTGAAAAATCTGTTTGCGCGTTTGTCATTAACCATGAGTTACACAATCGACTATATGTGTACTGTGTATATCAAAACACGAAGTCAGCATTACAATTCAGAGAACAGGTTGAAAAATAGAGGTTGCAACGATGTTATTCAAATTTAGCGTCCAAATCTTTAGTGTGTGTTTTGTTGTTCACAACGACGAAAAGTAAACCTTATACCTAAATTCCAGAAAACATTAATAAAACTTTTTGCATGTGCTCAGTCAATCAAATAAACACTTGTTAGAGTGATAAACTAAACTCTAATTTTGCATCGTTTTTCTACACAATAAAATTGCGAGTATTTACACCTTGTGTCTACTTTCTTTTATTTGATTAAGACACAGTCAGATTCAGAGAGAATACGACATTCCTTTATAATATGGTATTTTTCCATTCCTCATGTGTTTTAAAATCTTGCTGGCTAATCAGAGCGAAATCAGGAAATCTAAAAACGCCACATCTACGTGTTTTTCTTTCTCAATGCCAGAATTTATTATTTGAGCTGGATGTTCCTCTGTTAACGAACTTTTAAGGACTATGAAGTGGTGTGTGGTAAGAGTAAATACGTATCATCAGTATTAAAACAAAAACGTTTTGCTTTCAGAGAAGCTTCACCTCATCAGATTTAATTAAAATTCAAATTATTTTGATTTTAAAATATGATATCACAAAAATTGCATAAAATAAGCCAAGTTATAGGGGAAACTAAGCCTTTCTCGCCATAGTAATGCAACATAATAAATGAGATCCTTCGCGTTTTTAATGAAAGAACATTTAATTGTTGCACAGTATTTTGTAAAATTATAATTCTGTTGGATTTGAACGCATGATTATTGTCAACAGACGTTATAGCTTCCCTCTAGTGGCACAGCGGTATGTCAGTAGACTTACAATGCTAGAATCTGAGCTCCGATACCTGCGGTGGGCAGAACACAGATATCCCATTGTGTTGCTTTGTGCTTACCTTCAAACAAACAAACGTAATGACCACTAAATATCTAACCCTCATCTCGTTAAGTAAATGTTTATATCAAAGGTAACTGAAAGACATGAATTATTTTTTCTCGTTTTACTTCTGTCCCAGTGATGTTATATATACAACCTTTTCTCAAGAGTAACTTTATGAAAGCTTAAAGGTAAATTTATAGTTATATTAGTAATTGCTTTTCATGCAAACTTTCCAAAGGAAAGAAAAACTAATATTTTTCAATTTTTGGTTCTTTGGTTAGAAAGAGGAACTGCATCAAGTAGCCAGCTGTTGTCGATGGAAGTTGTTGTTTTTTTTTAAGATGAATTCTTGGTTCCAGAGAACCGTATGTAAGATATGTATTGTCTCTTGTCTTTGGTTTGTTTTAGCGTAAAGCTTCTTAATGAAATCTCTGCTCTCTTTCCACTGCGAGGAAGCAGACACAAGATTTTATCGATGATTCATTAGTGGACAAAATGTGGCAAACTAGAATGTTATTTCTCGTTTTCCGTGAAAAGCAACCAGATTGTCAACGGGAAAAAAAAACTGCATTAGTAATTTGAAGAACATTTGAATGAAAGTAAAGAAAAATATTGAATCTGCTGCGAACCACACTATATTTGTATATATTTTGCATCATGTGTTTACGAGACCATTTTCCAGCGTTAGTAGGCATGTTCATATTATGGAACAGATAAAATTCTAAACTTTTTTGTGATGACAATTATGAATATATTTAGATTAGCATCACAAACTCAAAGCATAAACTCTTGATACGTAACATAACAAATGAATTCCACTAAAACTACAAAAAACAAGGCCTAAAACCTAAGGATTTGAGAAATTATTTATTCAATCTTTTTTTTTAAAGTTAGGAATAGAAAGTAAAGTGTAATTGAAAAAATTACTGATGCTCTGTGACTCCATAGGAATCTGTAACAGCTCGTTGTGTCACATGTTTTGGTAGGCTTCCTACTCACTATGACCCATTGAAACGTTTAGGTAGGCTTTCAGTTCACTAAGAAACATGGAAATATGCTTTGGTAGGTTCTCAGCTTACTATGACACATAGAAATCTATAGGTAGGCTTTCAGGTCACCATGACATATGGAAGTGTTTTAGAAGAGATTTAGTTCCCTGTGGAATATGGAAAGGTGCTTTTATAGATTCTCAGCTCACTATGACACATAACTATTCTGGTAGGTTTTCAATTGTATTTTTTATTATTAAATTTTACTTTTTTAATTATTATTTCATTCTTATTTCAAACACTTATTAATATTTCAACTTTAACTTGTTCTGTTCGTAGCCTATGCTTAGTTTCATATTACTTTTGAAACGATTTATCACGCCCCGCTTTTCCGCCATTTCTTCCATACGTGGCTGAACTATTGTCTTAGGGACTTATAACACTAAAATCAGGGGCTCAGTTCCTGCGGTGAACGCATTACAGATAGCCCATTGTGCTGGCTAGTTCTTCATAACGACACGTGATCAAACCTTTTCCTCGGACTTCTTCCTTTCTAGTGTACTGTAAACCAGCTAAAATTAAAAACATCAACATAAACAACACTTACACGGTGGGTGGATGTTGTATATACCCAGAACTTCACGAAAGATCACTTCAGTAATTTACACTTTATACTGCTCATTGTTTCCCAGTTCATTCCTGCAGAAGGACGGTCTAACCCAACTTTCGAAAGTACTTGAGTTACTGATTTATTATTTTATAATTTATTGTTTTGACTCTACATAATTTCATAATTACATGGACATTGGTAGGATGTACAAGTGTGAAACAAGGCATCATAAACACTTTTCTTAATCTGAAAATAGCGGTAGTGCAATACTAGCTGGACACTTAAAACGTTTATGGATTCAATGTCATATGTATGCATACAAACATGTATAGATGGGACGCCATAACTGAAGGGTGGAATATTGTATTTTGGCTTGTGATAACTCCTCTAGTATGTCATTAAATGAATACTAATCTCATTGATAATTTTGAGCGGTTTAATTACGGTTCATCAGTGACAATTAATTAGATACTTTTAACTGTTTAAGGAAAATCTCTCCTTTTCTCACGGTAATTTATTTAATAAAATTTAATATTTTCAATTTATGACTTAAATTTTCATGATGTTCGTTGTGACAGTTTTATTCAACATTACCAACGCTGCCATCTAGTGTTAACTTATTTAATTATCATTGACTGTATATTTTATGTTTGTTACTAAAACAAAATCTTTTGAATGGTCTGTGAAATGCAGGCAAACCTGTTATGAATAAATAATCTAATAATCTCGAGCAAAAACCTATGTGAAATAAAAGTTGACTAGTTATTTGTACACCACGTTTTCATACTCATGCTGGGCACAGTAGAGTTAGCCCATTGCATACCATTGTATTTAACAACGAACAAACAGACTGACGATTTAAATTAGCGTTAACAAAGGTAAGTTGAAGTCATTATTCCATATATGTCTACTACTGCTGTATGAAAACAATCAAATACCGTATGATGACAGTTCTTTTAAATGAGCGAGGGCAGCGGGTTCGAATCCCCGTCACACCAAACATGCTCACCCTTTCAGCCATGAGGACGTTATAATGTTACAAATGTGACGGTCAATCCCACTGTTCGTTACTAAAGAATTAGCTCAAGAGATAGCTGTGGGTGATAATGACTAGCTGCCTTCCCTCTAGTCTTACACTGCTAAATTAGGGACGGCTATCGCAGATAACCCTCGTGTAGCTTTGGGCGAAATTCAAAACAATAATTTAACCGCGCGTGCATTTAAAATAGTACAATATTCTCGCAAAACGAACTTGGGACAAATATTCAGAAAGGCATTACTGAACAACCATCTAGGTCTCTTTTCTGAATATATTAAATTACACGAAGTTTTAGCGATTCTTTTCCAAGAAACCAAAGCAATATTGAGCCAATAATGCTCATCAAAATAAAGCCGTATTTATAACTTGTATTACCTAGAATGTTTCTGTGAACGCTATATACCCAACAGTTTACAGTATATCAAATCTGTCAAACCATATCTGTGTTGTACAAGAAACAAGCCTACTGGATGTGAACGTACGTTTACAAAATCTAATCGTACTTTAACTGTTATTTATTTGTGTTTATGAATAATTCATCTATTTATGGTAATATATTAATAAAACTTATTTTACTGACAGTTAGAAACTTGAACATATTAATACTGTAACAGGTGACTACTGACTTAATAAATATTTGCAAACCAAATATCACCTGGTTTTTGCTTCCATTTGACGTCTCCTTTCTCTTATTAAGTAGCATTAATAGATGTGAAACGGGTAATTACGGTAAAAATATCTTTAACAGAACATCAGTGATATAAACAAACGTCAGTATGTGTTTGTGCTTGTGTCTGTTATTTACATGCTTTCACATTTCTTGGTTAATCACCACCAAAGTTAACATGTGACAAGGGTCATAGGAATGAGATTGGACCCCTCAACTAACTTCATATCTAATTCCGTAAAACTACCACTGTTGTATATCCCTCAATATTAGAATGGACTATACATCCTCTGTTATTAAAATTCTGAAAAAAATGTATGTCTTTTCTTTTACTATTGGCACGACATAGCCAGGTGGTTAGGCCGCTCAACTCACAATCTGAGGGTCGCGGGTCCGAATCTTGTCACATCAAACATGTTTGCCTTTTCAGTCGTGAGAGTGTTATAATGATACGGCCAGTCCCAGTATTCGTTGGTAGAACAGTATTCCAAGAGTTGACGGTGGGTGGTGATGACTTACTGCCTTAACCTCGAGTTTTACGCTGCTAAATTAGGGACGGCAAGCGCAGATAACTCTCGTGTAGCTTTGCATGAAATTTAAAAAACAAAACAAACAAATTGTTTAACGTTGTAGTCACTTATAACAGTCAATTGGTTTTGGTTTTCACTCTTTGTAGAACACGGGCGTTGTTATTTAATGGTAGTCTTCACTCTGGATTCTCCTTTATCTTTTCATATTGTTCATCTCTAAATCACATAACTTATAATGGTAAAGATCGGGTTTCGATATAACGGTGTTCATATAACAGTTAGTCTAACCTGAAGCTTTGTGCTTAATACCAAATAAAACATATTTTTATCTTCGTAAAAATTATAATAAAGTTAAGTTATTAGAGGCTTCGTTGACATGTGAGCACTTGTTTGGTGTTTTTAGTTTTATTGACCTAGAAATAATTTATTGAATATATAGAATGATGTTTTGTTTGATTGTTCGGAACTAAGCACAGATCTACACAATGGGCGATCTGTGCTCTGTGGGTATCGAAACCTGGTTTCTAACGGTGTGAGTCCGCAGACATACCGCTATGCCACTGGGAAGCTAAAAGGAAGGAAATGTAAAAATATTCTTAAAAATTCTAATGTGGAATTACATCTTCTAGTATTTAGATGGAGCTAGTTTTCATGCTAAGAGCTTTTAGTTCAAAGAATGTGTTTACAATCTGTGCATCGTGTGGTTAAATATCAAATACTACAGATGTCATTTGTTTCTTCTTAAACAAGGACTAGTCAGACGGTAATGCTGAATTGGAGGGGACTTATCATTGGTTGTCAATGTCAAACAGTTGTTTACAGGGAATATTTTCCTCTGACATTTGGTCAATAGTCCAGTACTTTGGAAATGTCAAATGCAATGTCGTTTCATTTACAATACTTACCGAACATCGCCTGAAAGCTTATTTGTTATTTTTCAAGCAAGTAAATATCATCGAATTAAGCCACACTTTAGACAGATAACTGTCCATCAATCAGAGTTATCTTTTCATCAAACTCTTTGGGTTGGTACAAAACGAGAGTCCAGACCCGTCCAGAGTTGATCACTGGTTTCATCCCTCTCATGAATTTGGCCAGATTGGGTATCTGTTCTCTTTAGCCATCTCAAGAAAAGCCAACGCTAGTGTTCCCTTCTGTTAAGACGCTCTCCTGATAGTGTAGCAAGATGTTGTCTCTACAACTACCCTGAGGTAATAAAGCCTTGTTGACGAGAGTTAACTTGTACAAAGTAGAAGAGGTTAAGAGTCATGATTATTATATACAACCAAAGAACCATCGAGTAGGTAGTTATTGGTCGCCAGTTCTTGATGTCATGCAGACAACTCGTCCCTTTTGGACTAGCATTGATTGAATTAACCTTCACGTAATCTGGAGTACACCCATTAAATAAAGATATGTTGAACATACTGACTAGAGTTCTATCGCGACCATGTTTGAGGCATTTCTTTCTAAATAGTCGAGTGAGAATGGAGTTCCAGTTTTCATACCCTGAAGTGTAATTGTTACTTCTTCAAGCGTTCTTGGTTTTAAAAGAATGGTGGTATTTGCCTTTGGTGATTTAGTAGAGTTGTTAAGATTTACATTGATGCTACTCTGGTCATCTTTGTTTTTTGGTCTCCTTCTTTTTTAGGTTGACTCTGGACAGAAACCTACAAAAATAAAAACTGTTTGGTAAAACAGTAGCCCAAGAGTTGGCGGTGGGTGGTGATGACTAGCAGCCTTCCCTGTAGTCTTACACTACTAAATTAGGGACGGCTAAACACAGATAGCCCTCGAGTAGCTTCGTGCGAAATTCAAACCCAAACAAACAAATAACCTGCCTGCTGTGAATACCTAAATATGAATTTTTAGGTCACGTGCCTTCACGCACGTTAAATGGTTTACTTTTAAAGTTTTATTTGCTTGTTCTTAAATGCAAAGCTACACATTTCACTATTGGTGCTCTGCCTACTGCCTAAGCCTGAATTTAGTGTTAGAAGCTCTCAGGTTTACTTCTGAACCAGCCGAGGAGGTGGTGCATTGTAAATGTGTTTCACAAATTTATTTTGTATCCCTGTAATAACATACAATATTTTATCGTGTTACTTATTCCTAGCGTTTAAAGGCATTCCTCATTTCAGCCTTGTGTTTAATACTTCTTTAAAAGTATTTGTTCGAATACTGTTTGAACTTACTGTAACTTCAACATATTGTGGTCATTTGGTAAAAAGTACCAATTTCGGCAATTTTGCTTTTAAATTACACCTGATATATGAAGAAATTGTTACCTAAACACTGAATATTAATTGGATTCACTCACTATGTTATTTTCGGGTGAAATTCAACATCATCTCAGCATATTCAGCACTTAAAAAGACACAGTTAATTGTCTACAACTACAACAATGGAGTGTTCGATAATTCTTGCTTAATAGAATTATAACTAAGTTCGACTCCAACAATAAAACAAAAAAAATTTGACTCAGAGAAAATGTTCAACAAAGAAAAATAATATGTTAATTTAATGGTAATGTGTAATCCACTGGCATGTGATGGAACTTCGCTAGGTAGGAAAGGAAGTGTAACATTATAAATTACCAAAGCGAAATTCTAGTTCTGTATAAAAACAAGAAATTTATAATATTATAAATATTAACTTATTGTAAATGTTCACTGAGAATATTTTTCGTTCAATCCTACACAGAGTTATGTTATTTACGATTTTAGAGTCTCACAGTAGGAGCGAAATGTCTCTCGGTTGGTCTTGAGGACTTACAACTCTTATAGTATCTAGGGTGAACGAAGCTCAGATACCCCTGTGTGTAGTTTTGCACTGAAACAACAAGGGGCAAAAGTTTTATTATTCAGTTTAAACTATAATTTTATCACAAATTACTAAACATTATACATTGAAAAAGCACCTTATTTAATTTCGTACAGATTTTTGCGTTGACTTTTTTCACATAAAAAATAAGTATTTGTTTTTTAATAACATATACCAACAGATGACACTAACAGTTAGATAAGTTAACGATCAAAAGATTATTTTTTTTGAGAAAAATTAACTTGAGTTAGAATTATACGTAAATTTTACGTATGATTAGTAAAAAAGTAGCGACAGTCTGTATTTATACTAGAAGAACTAAGCGAAACGTTTGATGCGTAAATGTGTTTTTTTTTATTATATTATCCTCTCCTGGTTTGTTTATATTGGTAAACTCTCATTTATCATTTACAGCCGTCTTCAAGTATCTTTCTGGGTCTACCTAACTACTTGTTTCCATGGCAACTTTACATTTATCACAAGACCAATTACTGGTCTTTACAGTGCCTCACTACAAGAAAGCTGTATTTATTACATTGATTGTTTACTCGAGATATAATCTGTGCAGTCTGATCGCTCAACACATACTGTCTTACTGTGTACAAAACATCAGCTTTACGTAGGTTGTGAAGCACACTGTTTTGTTTGTCTGGAAGAACAAAGAATTTCAGTTTCGGTCCTTAACTCGAGGATCACAAAGGCTGAATACAGGCTGGAAGATTAGAGTAAGCTCAGTAATGGGAATTCTCCAAAGTGTCAAGTATAATAATGAAACCTCTGAGATTAGAGCGAAAAATTGTTTCATTGTTTCCTTCACGTATAGGTGATGGGGGTAGACAACAACAATATACAATACTTTATTGAATGAGCAGAATTTTATAATCATTCAAAACTGGCACACATAATGCTAAAAAATAAAATGCAAACATAGTTAAAAATAGACGAGATCAGTTTTGAAAATGTTTTGCTTTTTTTTTTAAATCTTAAGCTGCCCAGATCTTTAAAAACTGTTTCTAGTGGTTACAATCATATTAACTAAAATATTGTGTAAAAACATATCTCAGGACGGCTGGTATCAGTATTAACACTTTTACCAAAATAAACAAAAGAACAACATTTCGACCTTCGTAGATAAAAGTGTTAATAGCACACATACCAGCCGTTCTGAGATCCATTGTTATTTCAAGTGGGTTTGTCGTCATCACGAATTACCCGGAATATTAAAACATAGAACAATCTCTCAACATCAGTCCATTTTTACACGTTTTATTATTATTATCTCTTTAAAGCAACAATGAATAATGTGTAGACGTTTCGCAGAAGAAAATAATACGGGATATAATGCATGATATAAACAAAGTTATAAATACGAATGATTGTTGAAGGTAAATCGCCTCTCCTCCCTCTCAGTAACACAATGTCTGCGGACTTATAACACTGGGAGCTGAGTTTCGATACCCATGGTGGAGAACAATAAAGAACAATAAAGGTAATTTGGTTAGTACAACTGATACAGTGACGGTGCTCAAACTATCTTTCCGATTTGGTATTTCTTTTTGTTGTATCTTCTGTTCTGTGAACAAAAGCTAAGGGAATATTTCTCCAAGTTTCATCTGGAAACCTTACGAGATATAACGTAGTTCTCAGATGTAACCTCACTTTTCACGGCATCACACAACTGGTATACATTATTTTTATTGTTTTGTTGCTAAGTGCAAGGATATACGATAGACCATCTGGCCACAGCTTTTTAGCGTTGTAATCCCTCAAACTTTCCACTCAAGGCAACAGTTATAGATGTTGGATTGCAAAAAACATTCTACACTTTATTTCTAAAAAAAACGGAAAGTCACGTGATCAGTCACATCCAAATTCTATACTGTAACGATCACACGAGTACAGTACGTCCAGTACAAGAACTGCGTAATAAGTTGAATTCCATAAGTATGATGAAGAAGTGTGCATTATACTCGGACTGTCCTAGATAACACTGTATTGTTGAATCAGATATCTTACTGACTTGTCACTAATTATTCATAATTTAAGATTTAACAATAAGTTTGTTTAAAGCAAACATTACGAGTAAACTAATGGCCAACTTTACTAAATAGTTCACGGAGATCAAAATTAGCACAGGTAGAAACAATACTATCGTACCTGTACAAACACCTTCTACTGAAGCATGCCCATAATATTGTTAAGAGGGACGGAGCTGGTAATCTTCCCTCATTTCAGTCGATGGATACGTCTCAATGGTATATTTTACACACCACATCAGGAGAAAAGATTGGATTGAGTGATATAGCTATTTATTGAAACTAATGTATGATGTACGTTTACGATGTTTCTTTTTGCTTACGATGTATCATAAGTTGTTCTGATATTCCTATAAATACTTTATTTTTCAGTTAATTCTCTAACGTGAATATTATTATTTTTCATGGGTAAAAATAAAATCTAGGTCATAGAAATGTCAGAATATCCAACAGTACAAACAAGACTGCTTATTGTGATTAATCCAACATTGTTATTGACATAAGACTTTGTGATGTAAAGAGAATTAAAACTCATAACTAAAGCTAAACGACCATGCTTAATTAGCTATATCTGGATTAACTTAGTCTAAATGTTATTTCAGACATCATGTATTTATACGACGAGCTTTCTTGTTATCTAACTTGTCCCGTTTTCAGGTTTTTTTATTTTGCAGGACAAATGCTTTTATACCGATTAATAATATTAAACTTTAACTTATTTATATGGATTATCACGTAATTGCTTATAAGGCGTAACTATAAAACGTTATTTCAACAAATACTTTGAAGCCACTATAATGTGACATGTAGCTCTGAAACATTTTGCATGGGCATTTCAGGCATTATTACAATAAAATGGCTAAGGTACATATGATACGGTAAAGAAAAAATACTTATCGTATAAACCAGAATTACAGTACATTGATAAGTGCATAAAATTTGTGTATACAATCCATAATGAAATTAAATTGATATTTCAATCTAACCAGTCACGTAATTATGTCTCCAGTAAGATTGACACAAAATAACAACTGGACCCGACTCGGTCTGATGGTTAAGTCACTCGACTCGTAATCTGAGGGTCGCGGGTTCGAATTACCGTTACACCAAACACGTTCGCCCTTTCAACCCTGAATGCGTTATAATAAGACGGTCAATCCCACTATTCGTTGGTGAAAGAGTAGCCCAAGAATTGGCGGAGAGTGGTGATGACTAGATGCCTTCCCTCTAGTCTTATACTGCTGAATTAAGGACGACTAGAGCAGATTGCCCTCGTGTAGCTTTGCGCGAAATTCAAAACAAACCATAATAACAATTGCCTCGTTTGTACAGTTCACTGGGGAAAAACCATATAATAAGTATTATTTTATTTTACAAAACGAAGTTGCTTTATTAAGTTTAATAAAAGTTATCTGAGTTAAAAGAGGAGTATGAAAATTAATACATTTAATTCTGATTTAGTATTATCAGAGAATAAACCTCGATGTTCGAAGGTAGATTGTTTGTTTTGGAATTTCGCACACAGCTACTCGAGGACTATCTGTCCTAGCCGTCCCTAATTTAGCAGTGTAAGACTAGAGGAAAGGCAGCTAGTCATCACCACCAACTGCCAACTCTTAGACTACTATTTTACCAACGAAAAGTGGGATTGACTGTCACATAATACGCCCCCACGGCTGGGAGGGCGAGCATGTTTAGCGCGACGCGGGCGCGAACCCGCGACCCTCACAATACGAGTCGCACGCCTTAGGTGCTTGGCCATGCCGGGCCTCGGGGGTAGAAATAATATCAGGTTGATAATGACACAACAGTCGCTCGTGACTATATCTATGTATATCTTAAGCTGCTACCATTAAAGTTTGAGCGTGTATGACGAAGAGGACTAAAACTTGAGACTATTCTAGTCTTTTCTTTTCCCGCTGTTACTGTATTATTTCACATTCTAGCCAGTTTACTTCTTAGATCTCATTGAAGTCTGGGAGAATACATTTTCAAGGTTAGTATTATGTAGAAACGAATAATAGTTAACGTTAGTACGTGTACACCATGGTCTCTTGTCATGAAACTACCTTAATATTTCATTTCTTAGTATTACATGTTGGCTATTTTGCTGCATTACGATTCAGTACCCTTTAAAACATGTTACTCAGTATTTTATCCTTATTTCCTCAGCGTTATACCAACCAGCTCTTTCATTTATACCATCAGCTGCTTCAGAAAGACTTTTCTTTTTGGTAAATATTTTTCTGGTAATTTTATGAGCTGTTCTTATTCAATTTGTTTTTAGTAACATTATTAATCTATCACATAATCTATCTTTGCTGAAACTAAATCATCACTTTTTTTTAAAAAAAAGAGAAGCTATTAATATTTCTAAAATAATCCAACATATAACGTCGATTAACTTTCAATCCAGGTGGACTCTAATTTGAAATTTTAAGCGGATGAAAATTTATCAAAGAAACGTTTAATTAAGTTTTATAATCCTTTGATAAAGTTTAACTATGTCTAAATATAATATATTAACATTTTAAACGCACATTTTGCACGTACTGCATTTCTTTGCAATCACGTACGAGCAATTCTATGTATATCTTGTTTTTATTAATATATTCTATGGAATGTTGTGGGTAGATTTTATGTAGAAAAGGTTCTATTATGTTTGCGTGCTTTCCTTAGAAGTCACTCTTATAAAGGTGGTAAAGGCACTCGACTCGTAATCTGAGGGTCATGGGTTCGAATCCCAGTCACACTAAACATGCTCGCCCTTTCAGCCGTGGGGGCGTTATAATGTGACTTTCAATCCAACTATTCGTTGGTAAAATAGTAGCCTAATAATTTGTATTGGGTGGAGATGAGTAGCTGCCTTCCCTCTAGTCTTACAGTACTAAATTAGGGATAGCTAGCGCAGATAGCCCTCGTGTTGCTTTGCGAGAAATTCAAAACAAACCAAACACATTTTCTTATAATACTTTAATACTTATAATACTTTAGTTTCAGCTTAAATGAAAAAAAACAAACTCCAATATTTCTTCGAGCACGCTCTCTCGAAATATTACGTTTTTCACTCTTCAATTTTCTAATGTAATTTGCATATTTATTTTATATTTTTATCATGTTACAAGCTGCAGAGTGTTTTTAACATTTTACTGATTATTCGATTCAACTGATGCAAATTGCTAGTCGAGAGCGCCCTAACCACCAAGCCATAAAAGGAGTGTTGTTGATTTTCAAATAAGTATTTCATAAATGAGCTAAAAGGTGTCATTAAGAAAACATATAACAATAGCTTAAGCCTAGTTAATGCACAAACAATGGCTACAAACAGAGAGTATTTGTAATAATTAAATACTTGTTTTATTGCAAGTATAAAACAATAAGTGGATATAACACAGAGACACAGTCATTGTTTCTTAACAATAGTCCTCTTTCATGCAGGTTTATATTGCATATTTAGTCCTCTGTTTTTCTTGTTATTGTCACACGTGTGTCCCCCATTTGGACAGATGTAATTCTACAGATTTACTCTGAAATCAGAGGTTCGATTCTCCTAGGTGGACACAGCAGATAACTCGATAAAGTCTTGCTATGAGAAAAAACACATAAACACACTCACGTTCGTAAAAAGTTTCTTAAAAAAACTCATAATTACATGTTTTGTGTAGTATGAACTCATATATGGCAATAAATGGATCCATTAATGAAAACAAATATAAATGAAAAGAATGTATCCACGTTTAAAAATGAGATAGATTGTTGTAACTAATGTCTTAAAAATACTATTTGGTAACACTTTCTTACAGTAAAACATTTCATAATAAATCATATTTTCTGGTTTTGTGTCTAGCGCTTTTTATCATACATATATATTTTGTGCAAGGATTTAATATTATTTAATGAATGTAATGAGAATAAAACATAATAGGTATTTTATCTCTTAAGCGTGATCGCTAATGGCTGAGCAGGTTAATAAATGGTCTATAACAAACAAGTTGAGAGCCCGTCGTTTCTCGGGAAATAATAACGAATTTTTCTTTTCAATATTATACATAAATAAATGTTTTATGACACATTTTTTAATTCATTGAAATATATTAAAAACGTGTATATGGAAAGTGACTTTCTTACTTCTATGACACTATAAAAACATTTTTTTATTTCTCTGTATGACCCTCCACATTATTAATTGTCATGGTTAAAGCAGTGAATTTTCCCCCCGTACCCAAACGGAGTGTCTGTGAACTTATAACGTCAGGCACGGGGTTTTGATACTCGTGGTGGTTATTGTTTTTTGTTTTTTTTCAATTTTCATCCAAAGCTACACGAGGGATATCTGCGCTAGCCGTCCCTAATTTAGCAGCGTAAGACTAGAGGGAAGGCAGCTAGTCATCACCACCCACCGCCAACTATTGGGCTACTCTTTTACCGACGAATAGTGGGATTGACCGTCATATTTTAACGCCCCCACGGCTGAAATAGCGAGCACGTTTCGTGTGATCGGGATTCTAACCCGCAACCCTCGGATTACGAGTCGAACCCCTTAACACGTTTGGCCATGCCGGGCCCACGGGTTACATCCTGCGTTTACTTGGAAGAATCAAACTCTTTATTATAGCGTTGTAAGCTCATAAGACTAACTGCTGTTTCACCAGGGGACAACTATAAGGCCATATCAAACTTAATTGTTATGTTACAAAATGGTAAAAACGATGTTTATATGTTCTACAGTTTCGTTTGGCTCAATAAATCAAATGCCAATGTATTTATTCGCTAGTTATTTTTATTGTCTAGATCACGACACATTCCGTGTCTATATTGTACCTAATGGTGCCAAGTTAACCTGGTAAAACGTTGTAAGTTATAATTCCAAATATTATATTTTGCGTATTCGACAATAAATAATATTTTATTTTTTTCTCAACAGAGTATTCCCTTTATTTGTTTAATGCGATTTACTGTTTTATTTTTATGTAGCACACGTAACAATTTTCTCTGGTAGCAAATACACTAAACTGTTTTGTGACATAGTATACGTAAGTGTGTGTTTTTTTGGAAGCACACATAACTTTTATTGGTTAGTACATTTAACCTTTTCATTAGGTAATACATTTATCTCTTTCGTTAGGTAACATGCGTAATTATTTTGTTAGGTAATACACAAAACTGTTTTGCTCGATTACGAAGGATTTGACCTGAAAATTTTATACGGAACGATCATAAGCAATTTATCAAGAAATACATTGGTAAACTGATTGCAAAGAAACCGTGTAACAAATATGAATCATCTTCTCTTGAAAAACACTTCAATATAAGATGTTTTGAGACAATAATGAACATATAATAGAACTTCTCTGGATGTATAAAGAAAAAAACATCCTATTTCAACTTTAAAATATAGAGATGTTTGTAGTCAAGCTAGCTCGCTTACTTTTTATCGAGAAACAGAACAATTTATGATTATCATCAAATCATTATCATAATCTGCTGATTCTGCTTTCTTTACCCTATCGATAAACTGAGTATATTACAAAATCCATGACTGATTTTTTTTCCAGAAGAATTTTACCCTAATTTACGCCAGAGACATTGAAGTCTGTTCTTAAAACCTGTGACTGACTTGTTTAATTCGATAAAGTTTAGTGGCTTCTTCGTAAAACTTTGAAATTATAGGCTGGATGGAAAACTGGCTGACTACTGTCTGAACAAAAATGTGTTGTTGTCATTGTTACAGATCTATTGGTTCACAAGTTCTAGACACAATTTTTTTTTCCAGAATGTATGCGTAGTTAATAACAAAAAACGTTTTCTGAAAAAAATTGTTTGGAATAATTATGAGAATATTTGAAAACCAACTGATGTATAATAAAGGACTCTAATAAAATGTAAGGCATTATACATGTGTGTGTGTGAAATTTTGTTATAACCATAAATCCTAAGCCATAAACAAAACTCATTAAAATTAAACAAAATATGCTGCATATTTTAAAAAACAACAACATAGGGTACAAGTTACAATGTGGGATTATAAAATGTATACTAGGTTATGGAGGTGATTGAGGAAGTAGGACCCGCATTTCAGTGAGGATACACAGTCTATCAGTCTTAAATTCCAGTTCGCTAGTCTCACAATAGAAAACTAAAAATTTAGGAGTTAGGAAAGCAAGATGTGAGAGCTCAAGCCCACAATAGCCCACCTCTATATCACCCTTCATTTCCTGCAGACAGATGTGGGAAGGTGACTGCTATCCCAAGTTAAAATAAGAATAAGATAAACAAAAACAGATGAAAAATAAATAAATAAAATTAAGGAAAATAAGGTACCGCCATCTGGGGGTAAGTGAGATAAAACTTATCTCTTGAAGTTAGTATTCCTGCCCTAATTAGGCGCTAATTAACATGACATCAGTAAAGTGATAGTTTACTGTGATTCTCGTGGTTTTATATGTAGGTCAAGGTGTACATTCGCATACTTTTGTATCTATATATGTATGAAGTTTGCTCAATTTTTCGCCATCGACAAAATCAGTTATTATACGTTGTGAAATATATTGTTAATATTGGCTGACAACAAGTGCTTTGTTCTAAGTGACAACCAGAACTTTATTATAATTACTTTCGGGTATGTTATCGTTAATAAAACTAATGTTTAGGATTTAAGAAAATATTTTGAGTGATTTTTAATTATTTTGTTTTACGTTGTTTTAATAAAATGTAAACTGATAAAGTAGTTAATGTTTTGTGTTACAAACGGAAAGCTGCCAGAGTAAGAATTTCAGCAGAAAGTTATTATACATTTTTTTAGGCTGTTAATGTTTAGCTATTTTACATAATATCAAACCAATTTCTCATTTAAAATAAAACAAGAAACGAAAACACCGAACGTTTTGATCCTCAAATACGTTTATTTCTAGCGGAATAAAAAAATTCATCGTGAAAAAGTATTCAATGCAAAATTGAAACCTTACAAGAATTCATCATAGAAAACGAGTCATCATAACATATTTCAAGACAAAAATTGAGGATGGTTTAGTTCGATTTTTAAATACTTTAAGTTGATTACCCATATAGTTAAAATTTTTGAGGATACTATACGAACGTTACAAACCTTTGTGTAATATTATGTGCAAACAGCATGACCTAGGTGTGAAATACAGAGAAATAAAGTTTGAGTCACGATTTTGGAAATATATTAATTACAAATCATATTTTTAAGGAATGATGTGGTTTTATAAATTAGACAATAAATATATTTCGTTTAGTCGTTACGTAAATTGTTAGCAAACAGAGTAATTCAATATCTCAGTGACGAATCTGGTACTTAAACCTATTCTGGAAGAAAAAATATTTTTAATTTCACCTGTTATTTGAACTCGATGTTCAATTGTTAAAAAAATATTTAAACTTTAACATGGAGAAGCTCAAACCTAGACGTAGAGAATATATATATATAGAAATTATTAGCTGTTGTAGGACTCTAATTGAGTGAAAACTTTTATAAATTAAGAAAGAGTGAAACTCAAACGCCTGTTCTTATTAAACGTAATAATATTCTAATTTCTTCCTTTGTGTATGAACTACACAATTAACATTAAAGAAGCTCATTTTGTTTCTAGCATTAAATCAACTAAGAAATTTAAATAAAAATGTGAGTATTTTTATTCATTTCACTTTTGTATGGAACAATGACGAAACTCTGACGGTCTAAAATGAAATCAGTATCTTCCTCTCTTCTGATGCTTACTTATTAAGCTGAGAATGTGGAGATTATTACGGAACAATGACGAAACTCTGACGGTCGTAAATTGAAATCAGTATCTTCCTCTCTTCTGATGCTTACTTATTAAGCTGAGAATGTGGAGATTGTTATGGAACAATGACGAAACTCTGATGGTCGGAAACTGAAATCAGTATTTTCCTCTGTGATCAGTGATGTCGAGAAACCCACTTGTTGAGAAATATATATGCAAAAACGGCTCGTTTGGGTTGATAAAATATTTTACATAGAAGAGCGAACAACGTTTCGACCTTCTTCGGTCATCGTCAGGTTCACTTTGAAGGTCGAAGGTCGAAACGTTGTTCGCTCTTCTATGTAAAATATTTTCTCAACCCAAACGAGCCGTTTTTGCAAATATAGTATCTTCCTCTCTTCTGATGCTTACTTATTAAGCTGAGAATGTAGAGATTGTTTTGGAACAACGACGAAACTCTGGTGGTCAAGAAATGAAATTAGTATCTTCCTCTCTTCTGATGCTTACTTATTAAGCTAAGAATGGAGATATATTTTTTTACTGAAAAACTGTACTATAGGAATACGACTGTTAACATCTCTGTAGTAGCTAGGTTTAAAACAGAAATCTCATTATATTGCCAGTAACAGAGTACAAATACAAAATATTTTCTAAGTCTCAGTATGGGCATTACGAGTGCATTGAATGACACAATTCAAATTTCAAATTTGGTCTAAAAACCTACTACATGCACAATGACAGAAGCTGTGGGTTCGAAACCCTTAAAACATGTCTTCAGCTACATCGTAACTTGAAGAGTTTGAAGAGTTAGTGAGAGCGTGCCATGAAGACAACACAACACCTCATAAACAATGATTTGAAGATATCACTGTAGCAATATTTCATTTGTACCTCAAACGTTTTACAGCAGAATAGGTTCAGTCCTCTACCTAGTTTTTAATGTGCTAATGTACTTTAGATACAACTGGATATGTAAATGGACTAAGGCAAGCTTTGTTTTCTAAAGTCTCTTTGTTTGTTTGTTTATTTGAATTTCGCACAAAGCTATTCGAGGGCTATCTGTGCTAGCCGTCCCTAATTTAGCAGTATAAGACTAGAGGAAAGATAGCTAGTTATCACCACCCACCGTCAACTCTTGGGCCACTCTTTTGTCAACGAATAGTGGGATTGACCGTACATTATAACGCCCCTACGGCTGAAAGGGCGAGCATGTTTGACGCGACCGGGATTCTAAAGTCACTCCCAAAAATACGCCGAGTTAGACGTAGAGCAAACAGGTGTTGCTGCTTGGTTCTTACTTATATTTTCAGTAATACAACTTTATCTTGAAATTGCTCAAGCCTTTGTACTTATGTTAATATTTGATTTTAAAAGATATTGTTTTTAAGATTTATATTTAATATTATAACCCGTGATTTCTTAATGTGATCGCCCCCCCCCAGTGGCTCAGCGGTATGTCTGCGGACTTACACGCTAAAATCCGGGTTTCGATACCCGTGGTGAGCAGAGCGCAGATAGCCCATTGTGTATCTTTGTGCTTAATTCAAAACAAACAAACTTCATGTGATCGATTTGCGGAATGATAGAGGTTAACTAGATAAAAGTCAGTGTTATATTGACTTTATGATATAAAGTAACTCATGTAAAAGATTAATGTATACAAAAAGACATATCGCTACAACACTAATATGCCCAACTATTAGATAACAATTTGAATACTTAACACATGCTTAAATCTTGTACAGGTGAAAGGACCTACTTTATGTTTCTCTTAACACCCAGTGATAAAAACATGATTTTTCAAGTTTCATTTGGTGTAAAAATGTCATACTTTTGTCGTGGTACAATTTAGAAACATAATTACTTTAAAAACATGAAGAACGATTTTTTTTTATTAGTTTTCTATCATTTATGTTAATTTTCGAGAATATACGTCGTAACTGCATAATACGAACAGGTTAAAACCAATCAGTTTTCAAGTTCACGTACACTAATAATCAAGGAATGGGTAGTTGGTCCACATATTATGGGAGACTTACAAAATAACTGTTATAAATTATGATTCCAATTATATAAATGCAACTCTATTTTCTTCAGTATTTTACAATGTGAATGCATAGACTTTCTTAGAGGTTTACTTCTCTGATGCTATTTCGCAAAGGCTATCATCAAAGTAACTATGATCTCATCAGTTATATTGGTTAATTATTCTCATCAGTCATATTGATTGATCATATATGTATTTCTTGTAGTTCTTTTTAAAATAATTAGTTGATTTGAAAAAAAACACACAATACCTTTGTGACCAATTTCTTTAGTTGGACACAAAAATATAGGATAAACATGTAAAGAAATGACGTCACTTTTACGCGATTGAGGCATTTTTATGGACGGGACATTACCAAATGACATCCTCAAAAATGACCAAACACACATCTATAAGGAGTTTGCACTTGCCTCCATAGGAAGCTTAAATGCATGCCAGAATTTGTTTTAGTCCAACGCAGCATATTTATCTAGTTACGCTTCACTGGATTTTAGTGTTATAAGTCCTCTAACTTATCGCTAAACCATTGAAAGATTATCCACTGATTAAACAAATAATTGCCGATCCAGTATAATAAATGATATATGATTTATTTGTAAATATATATATAGTAAATTAATTTCTAAAGCATTCTAGTCAAAGTTAAAGTCTTCTATTACTAAACAAATGCATGATATCACTTTTGTATTATGTTAAAAACTTCAATGTGCAGAATTCTATAACTAATTTTACTTCTAATGGCACCTATAATTCAACTTTTTTGTACAATAAAATTAAAATTAAAACTCTTAAGTAATTTCGATGTTTATAATATACTTGCACGAATAACACTGTATACAATGTTGAACAAAGCTGAATGTCTTGTGCATTATAGTGAAGCCATCCAAAGCTCTTGCTAGAATGAAAACATTTCTTAAGTAATTACAGGATTTTTCTTTCAAGTTTTTACGGGATAATTTCCTGTTTTATACATGGCTACATTAAATAGTGTAGAAGTGGAGATAAGACGATAAATCCTATGATGAAAATAGCGATCAGGGTGATGGCTACGGAGCTCATTCCCAAACAGGCTCCGTTCTCTTCCTTCCAACGTCGATGTCTTGTGAAAGTGGGATGTTCGTTGCATTCTTCGGGAGGCGGTAAGGGCAAGGGTATGTCATCGATAAAACTGTGGTCGCACCCGCAGTCTCTTCTGGCAATAGACTGTCTGGGGTCCATCCAGGTGTGAATACAGGAATGTTCGGGCATTCATATAGAGTGGAATGAAGTCTTTTAACGGACTTCAATAGTCAGTTTGAGACTTACTTTCTACTCTTGGATCGTTGTTCTCGCCCAAATCAAACCACGGTTTCTACTACACTATTATTAACAATCATTAATATTGCGTAATTACTCTTTGGAGTCTTGAGAGATTTACTTTACGAACTGGTAATTTAAATCCCCAACATTCGCGACAAACTTTTGTTCAAAGCAGTAAACGTCTCTTTCGAGATAAGTTCTCAGACTCTCACCCAGTCAGTTCCTCTCAAGTTGATGTATAAGTAAGTGCTTGGGGTGAATCTCTAAATCTGTAAAGTAAAAAGATTCACATGCTACGATTCGAATATTTTGATAAAAAAAAAATCACTGATAATTTCCTTCGAGAAAACGAACATCGTGGGGGTGCACAAGTATTTCATTTATATTCTCTTGTTCTTTAACGGTATGCTTTCAAACATGACTTCTCCTTTCTGATTAGTGGTTACTATTAGCATCACATCGCAGGATGGATATCACCTGCAGAACTACAGAAAAAAAACAACGACAAATCCATATCCGGATACGTGTTCCTCAAGTCTAATGCAGGTTGTTACAAGACTGTTAGATAGTTAAAACTTCTGTGGCTAAAACATGAAAACTGTACATGCGATCTACAAAAAGAAGGGATAAATTAATCTTCGAGCAACACTTTACTCACCAAGCTCTGCATGCCACGACCGCAACAGTACGACTAGCAGCGGGTAACACAGCGACAGTAACTAGCAAGAACGCTGTGAAACCTGGTCGATTTTTCGATATTTTGTCCAGACTAAAATCCCTGGATGGAATTCTGTTACGTACATATTTTATACACTGAAAGGTGGCTTGTAAATCGATAAATGAAAGAAATGCTTTTTGTAAACAATCATCCATTTTCTATTTATCTTGCACTGGGATATTAAATAGTCTCCGGAATATTACAAAAAACAAACTGGAATATAGATAAGATACTCGAAAACATTTTTTTAAACCTTCTACTAATTTTAACCAATAAAAAAAGAAAAATTGGTATTTTCGGACATACCAGTATTAAGCAAGCAAGCTCATAAATGGTGACGTCATTATAGCTTTCTACATATGAAACACCTGGATATTGACGTCACTGTAACTCTTTTTTTTTTTACACAATAAATAGACGGAGATCTGAAGCGTAGCTAGTTATATATTTGTAAGCTTGTGTGTAACATCAAAACAAATTGTTATTTTAACTAAATTATTAATCTGACTGTTTTCTTCCAAAAGAAGTGTCGGATAACTGTAAACTTTAAAATACTTTATATTGCTAGTATGGTTAAATTTTTACATACTTTATATATGAGGTTACTAGAATGCAACATGTCAAGTTTCAATTTTAAAACTTTCCCGATGAAGACAGACCCACCAGAAGAGAGCCTCTTCCAACATTCACTCGGTGCTGTCTCAAATTTACACCTGGATAATAAGGCCATTAGCCCGGCATAACCTAGTGGTTAATGCATTTGAATAGTAATCTGAGTGTCGGGGGCTCGAATCCCCGTTGCACCAAAGATGCTCGCTCTTTCAACCGTGAGGGCGTTATAATGTTACGGCCAATCCCACTATTTGTTGTTAAAAGAGTATCTCAAGAATTAACGGTGGGTGGTGATGACTAGCTGCCTTCCCTCTACGGGCCTGGCATGGCCTAGCGCGTTAAGGCGTGCACTTCGTAATCTGAGGGTCGCGGGTTCGCGCCCGAGTCGCGCCAAACATGCTCGCCCTTCCAGCTGTGGTGGCGTTATAATGTTACGGTCAATCTCACTTTTTGTTGGTAAAAGAGTAGCCCAAGAGTTGGAGGTGGGTAGTGATGACTAGCTGCCTTCCCTCTAGCCTTACACTGCTAAATTAGGAACGGCTAGCACAGATAACCTTCGAGTAGCTTTGTGCGAAATTCCAAAACAAACAAAACAAAGCCTTCCCTCTAGTATTACACTGCTAAATTACGGACGGCTTCCGTAGATAGCCCTGTGTAGCTTTGCGCGAAATTCAAAAACAAACAAACAATAACGTTATTTAGTTATTTTTAGTTTCTTCAATTTCAACGTGTACCAAATGTTAGTATTAAATAGTTTTTTACCTTGCTGTAACATACATTCAAATGTTTCAGTCAACTCAGGATTCTAGCAGTTTTCGTTTTACTGATAGTATGAGGGTCTAGCATGGCCTGGAGGCTCTGCTCTCAATCTGTGGGGCGTGGGATGAAAACCCAGCTTCAAAAACGTTCAGTCATCTTAACGTCTGGGCGTTATAATTTACCAATTAATTACCCTATTCGTTGATAAAGAGTAGCTCAAGAGTTGATGATGAGTGTATCTCCCAGTGTCACAATGGTGTGTCTGCGGACTCACTCCATTAAAAACTGTGTTTTGATACCCGCAATGGGCAGAGCACAGATATCTAATAATATAGTTTAGTACTTAATTCTGAACAAACAAACGACGAGTACTGTCAACCGTTTGTCTACCATACGGTCAAAAGTGCAAAATTAGGTACGGTGGCAAATGACCTTAGTAGTTTTTGTCATGAGAGAAAACATTAAAACTATTCCAATATTACCTGGTGTAAACTCGTTGAACGTTACACTAACAGATTAAAAGCGATGTTGGTGCAGCTATGATTTTAATATGAACTTTTATCTCGAAATTCGCTGTACATTTAAGTTATTCATAAAGTGATAATTGTTTAATACAATGTTAGTATTAAACTAAATCGATAGCAAAACGTGTCGCGACAAAGCACAAACGTTAAAAACCAGATGTATAATACACCTACGCAGATACTCTCCATACGTGCACAAAATATCGGAGAGAAATTTATAACACTGTTGAAACTGTCACTTGATGCAATATCGTGAAAGAGTTACTCTTCTGTTGGCTTGGTACAATACTCTTTTATGTTAGATTACTCGGAAATACACAAAATTACTTTCATATTTATTTGGTTGCTTAGTAACATGAGGTATCTAAGCAACATTTGACAGTGAGAAGTCTTGTTGCTAGTAACGGGGTATGTTTGTGATATTAATTCCCTGTGGTTGTTTATCTGATTCAGCTACGTTCTGCTGGTTAGCGCAATTGAACTGTAAATTTAAGAGTCCAGGGTTTACATCTCCTCCTTAGTGCAAAATCAGTATCCGAAATTTCGGTCCGTGAGTGCATTATAAAAATGATTGTCAAATCCTACTACTTGATTAAAGTAGTTTAAGAATTAGCGGTAATTGACTTTGACTAATTATCTTCGCTTCCCTCTAGTCTAATTAATTGACATTTAGGGAGAGTTGTGACATAACTTTTATGTAGTTTTACACAATTCTTTATGTCATATCAGCCTCTGAGGTTTCGTTTGATTATTTACTGTAAAGCATATAAATGGGACTATCTGTGCTATGCCCTCTGCGGGTATCGAAGCAAGATGTACAGATTTATAAACCCACTGAATTATCCCTGAGCTACAAGGAGACGCCTTTAAAGTCTTACAAAGTATTAATTAAAGTTACTTTCTTGGCAAAACAATTCGTTACTCGAGGGTTAAAACAAATTTATGGTTTTCGAATCAGGAATATAATAAAATTTTGTTTAATTAATATAACATTCTGCTAGTTAATCGTTCTTCAAATAATAATATAAATTCTAACTGTAAACATTTTTTTTTTCTCTTTTACGATCTATAATTACATGGCGTTAACAGTTCTATATATCCAAAACTTCGGTACCACGTTATTGGTTATTTTCCTGTTTCAGATTTCTTTTCATTTTTTAAAACTAATTTAAGATATTGGGCAGGAAAAAGTCTAGAAGTGTAGCTTTAGGTCGTTCGATTGAGCTCACTCCGATGGCTTAGAATTTTTTGATATAAGTTTGTTTTGTTTGTTTGTTTTGGAATTTCGCACAAAGCTACTCGAGAGCTATCTGTGCTAGCCGTCCCTAATTTAGCAGTGTAAGACTAAAGGGAAGGCAGCTAGTTATCACCACCCACCGCCAACTCTTGAGCTACTTTTTAACCAACGAATAGTGGGACTGACTGTCACATTATAACGTCCCACAGCTGGGAGAGCGAGCATGTTTGGCGCGACTTGGGCGCGAACCCGCGACCCTCAGATTACGAAGCGCACGCCTTAACGCGCTAGGCCATGCCAGGCCCCTTGATATAAGTGAGGAAAATGTGAGATTTAGTAATACTAAAAAATAATATTTTAAGCAGTACCTGCCTTTAAAACTCCATGCATACAATCATACCCCTATATTATTATAAATATCACTTTAATAAGCTGTTACAGTAAAACGTAAAACACCTTTCCTGGTATTTATTCTAATATGTGCAGTTTTAATATTTGATTTGGTAACTTGTTTGTGTCGCGGAGGAACTTATAACTCAATTATTAGTCCGCAATTAGTCAAAAGATTCAATAACCCTATACTAGCTACAATAAGTGGCTGTAATATCAGTACATATGCAGGTTAAAACCAATTTAAAGAAGTACGATTTTATAGTTATTTACTTTACATGTATTTACAAATAACAATTCTTATGAGAAAAAATTTAAAACGTTGTTTTGTTGCTTGAATTCCAGATTGAGTGTTCACCGTCTTTCGTTATTAGCACTTGCTATAGGGTTACATGTAGAATTATTTTAAGAACAAACTGACAGAATCTTCTTGAAACGTGCTTAAGACTAACATTGACATTAAATTCGTGACGGAAAACTAGTCCTCAGACTCAATTTCAGTCAGAGTGTTGTAGAACTGTGACTTACCAGATGCAATGTTCTCTTAAGTATGCATGCTGTCTTTTCCACAACGAAAGTGTTATATATGGCCAGTTCTACATAATTCTCCTGTATGTTACGTTTATTTTATAATTAATGAAATTATAAAGCACTACTTTTAGATTGTCGTTAGTTGTGTTAAAGGATGTTTTGGATATCAACGTGCCATTTTACAACAATAAAAGTCTTAAAATATTTTTATTTGTATGATAATTTATCATTTATTTTGTTTTCTTACATCATGTTATATACTGATTGTCATGTTTCAATTCGATGTCTTTGTTTCTACAGCGCATTAGTAAGTTAAAAAGTAGTGCTACAGATTGTGTGATAAATTCCTACACTCACTTTTGAGTCTTACCTCATCTGTCTTGATATTATTTTATATTGTCTAAATAAAATTCAAAGAGAAATAGAGGAAGAAAGATTTAAAAAGTTAGAGTAGTATATAATTACAAGACCTGATTAATAACATTATATCCTAAACTGATGCACAACGTGTGCTGTGACAAAAGCCATCACCAGAACTTGCTAAGAATTTGTTTTTTAACATAGTACACAAACACACCCATGTATATATACTGTTTGTGTTATTTTAAAGAAATCAAATAAGTGTGTGATTTAGAAAACCCAAGTTGCTGTTTTATAAAACACAATAGGTTTTTTTTTATGAATTGACATTTTGCCTAAGGCAAACCTAATTTTAATTTATATACTTTTAAAGTGGTTTTGTAAAATTATACATATATATATGGGCATACAGACACCAATGTTAAAGTTATTCATTTCCTCTTATTGTCTTGAATTTCAGCTATGTAGAACTTTGCAAGTTTAACCCTTGTCTCACGTTCACTCCAGCCCTCCTCTCTCGTTGGCTAAAAAGTATGTTTGAGACATCATAACGCTAAAAGTCGGGACTCGATACACGTGGCTGACAAAGAGCAGGTTATCTATGAGTAGCTTTGCACTTAACATAGAGAGCCTAGTGTTAGCCTCTTGTGTTATTTTCGGTTATCAGTTAAAACGTGTGATTAGTATTACACAATTAACAATTTTATCCTTGACATTATCATTACCTTTGTATTGTTAAAAGTAGTCCTCTCTTTGACGAACACCTACATTTTAAGAACACTGGTATTTAAAACACGTATTCTATACGTAGAGGTCAGTATACAAAATGTTTGGTTACTGCTTGGTAATAGCTTTGTGCAGTCAAAAATTCAAGCTATAATACACGAAGTAACTCACGTATTAACGTAGAAGTCGGAAATAGCGGAAAACTTCAAGTATATTATGAACATAACATGGAGAGAATAAAGTATAACAAACTCCTATTTCAAAATCATTAGCAATAGCAGATTTTAATGTAAATAAATCAAACAGTTTTGAGTAGATTTAGATGCGTGGAGCATGTAGTGATAAACTGATACTGACTAGATTCCATGGAATAAAAGGAAAGCAACAACTTTTAATTTTAATCAAAATAGTTGGGAAAATAATTATTGTTTTTAAGAGGTGAAACCTAATTGTTACGGAAACTTTGTTTTAATTAAAGATACGAGATTGGAGAAATCCTTAATTTGAGAACTTTTGTTATGACATTGAAAACCAAGACAGGACGCTTTCAAACATTCTAATTCTAGAATATTTATTTGTTGTGTTTTTAAACTCAAAGGTACAATGGACTGACTGTCCTAGCTGTGAGTACGACACCTATCAAACCCCAATTTTTAGCTTTATAAGCTGGCCAGGTGGTTAAGGTACTGGACTCGTAATCTGAGGGTCGCGGGTTCAAACCCCCGTCGTACCAAACATGTTTGCCCTTTGAAGCACTATAATGTTATAGTCAATCCCACTATTCGTTGGTAAAAGATTAGCCCAAGAGTTAGCGGTAGGTGGTGATGACTAGCTGCTTTCTCTCAGTCTTACACTGCTGAATCAGAGACTGTTGGCGCAGATAGCCCTCGTGTAGCTTTGCGCGAAATTCAAAACAAAACAAACCAAAGCTTTATAAGACTGTAAATAGGCGTTAGTATGAAGCGAATGACGATGAGTTTTGATTAATACAATCCATAAGCTAATGACGTTATATAGAAATCATCAAGTGCATCGATTTTCGCAAAAACTGGCACTGTAAAACAAAATTTTTATCCGTCAGTAAAAACAAGTTGTTCCTGTAAAAGTTGTATCACTGTCTATCAATGCGCACAATTTAGTTCCTCTGTTTCGAACCAAAAACTGTGTCATTAACGCGAAAATACAGCGAAGCGAAGGGAGGTAGAAACGTCATATACGAACAAACTTGCTACTCACGCAAACCTCACTCTACTAATGATTTTCCTTTTCAACGGTTTTTCTTGTAAAACTTTTAAAGTGATGAAATCGTTGGATCAATGTAGTGTTCTTTTGAAACTACACAAGCATGGATTCTTTATTTTCACGCAATACAACGATTATGGTACAATATTTATAACGCATCTAAAATATCACATCAAAAGCTGGCTTAGCTCACCCAGTTCATGCATAAAATTATTTATTTGAATAAATGGTCATTAAAACTTTTAAAATGAACAGAAAAAAACTGTTTTAGGCTTAGAATAAATTTATGAATAAATCCTGTATTTATGTACTGTTATCCTTTGAATGAAGTTAAAACAAGACGAAACTGTATATAACAATTACAACTTCTGTCATTTACAGCCTAATCTTTGTCAAACATTTCTAAGGTTTAAAAAGTATATTAGATTAAAGTAAGTGTGCATATGAAGGACGTAGTAGCCTGAAAAAATTAATAAAAAAATGAATTTAAGTAAAGCTTGAACATTTTATTTAAAAAAACAACAACAAATTACTTTATCTTGCCTACTTCACCGTAGACTGAATGAAAACAAAACTACGAACATAAACTATAGTAAAATAGGCGTATATTTGCTGTTTTGTCATAAGCACAATGAGTTTCCTGTTTTTTCCCACCATGAGGAATCGAACCTCGGATTTTAGAGACGCAAGTCCGTAAACTTACCGCTAACCTACTTAAGGGAAATTGTATTTGACTTACCATTTTATCTTACATAAATAAGCTTTTCACTAGATACGAAATGAAATAAAAAACAGTACTAAACATGTATTTTGTTTATCTGCTTGTTGTTACACAACAAGTTAAGCAATGACTTATCTATATTGTGTCCCACCACAGTTGTCGAAACTTGATTTTAGTATTATAAACTGAGCTGCTGAGAAGCATATTATTTCACTGATAAACCAAATGTCAAAATGCAGGGCGTTAATGAATTATCAAAATGTTTCTTGTGTTATGTTTAATGAAATGTAATAATTTTGTGCAGGAAAAATAGAAATTTAACTTCTTTCAATTGTTTTTAACTTTTAAGAATTAGGAAAATATTTTGGGTAATGTTTTTACTGCACTATGGCTTTTTCATTTTTATGTACGTAAGTTATATTCGAAATCATCATGGTTAGTAACGATTGAATTTTTTATGCTATTTCAAACACAGGTTAATACAACCAGGTAGCGAATAAAGAAGATTCTTACGTCATGCATGGCTGAGGTTCAGGGTTGAATTTTAAATCTACATTTGATGAAATATCTAGAGTGGGAGTTGTTAAACAGACATTAGGTGTTAATAATTATGCTACGTTAAACTGTTTCTTTTAGCGAATTTCAAATCTATTATTTTAGGGGATTGTATTTGTTTAGTTGGTACTTTTAGTTTATCTCGTCAATTATTTCTTAGGTATCAGAAAGTTTTTTAATAAAGCGCAGATTGTTAGATAGGCAAGAAACATCCAAAACAGCGAAATGGCACAAAGACATCTAAACATACATTTGTCACAAAGCATTGCTTTGAATTAGCTTACTAACAGTTGGCGACAGAAAGCAAAACAAAAGCAATTTTAGCAAAGCATTATAATAGACAGACACACACGCACACAGACGGCTGGATATGTCGAACACATGCAAATGCGAGACAACAAGACGTTGCATACATAATACTCTATTATATATAGTAAATGATCATGTTTATATAGCTCGTGTTTTGCTGTTATATATGCACATATATTGCATATATGTTATATAAGTCCATCTTTCATGTTAAGTGTGATTATTTTTCTTGTTTGAAGAACAGAACGCGAAATTCAGAACGTGTGACTATATAGGACTGTAAAAGACTCGATCGACAATATATGTAGTCCTGCTTGTACAATATATGTAGTCCTGTTTGTACAATATATGTAGCCCTGCTTGAACAATATGTTTGATTATTCACGCACCGTTGTAACTACATATTGTTGATACATTTTTTACTTTCTATCAGAAGTTGTTGTTGTTTTGAATTAAGTACAAAGTTACACAATGGGCTATCTGTGCTCTACCCACCACGGGTATCGAAACCCGGATTTTAGTGTGTAAGTCCGCAGACATACCGCTGAGCCACTGGGGGGCTTCTATCAGTAGAATAAGAAAGATAGAATTCTATAAGCACTAAAGCTTGAGAGAAAAATCATGTAAACAATAGATAACTTGTTACACATTCTTTTTTTCGTTTTTTCTCGGATTTAAAATTTTATAATGCTACTTATATCTATTTAACTGCAATATAACACTTTAGGGGCCCGGCATAGCCAGGTGGGTTAAGACATTCGACTCGTAATCCGAGGATCGCGAATTCAAATTCATGTCATACCAAACATGCCGGCCCTTTCAGCCGTGGGGGCATTATAATATGACCGTCAATCCCACTATTCGTTAGTAAAAGAGTAGCCCAACAGTTGGCGGTGGGTGGTGATGACTAACTGCTTTTCCTCTAATCTTGCACAGCTAAATTAGAGATGGCTAGTGCAGATAGCCCTCGAGTAGCTATGCACGAAATTCAAAAACAAAGAAACAAACTTCAACCTAACGTTGTCAAACAAACGTAGTAAGCTCATCTCTTTGTAAATAGGTTTGTAGCTACACAATGGGTTCTTTGTACTCTGCCCACCACGCGTATCGAAACTCGGTTTCTAGCGTCATAAGTCTGCAGAGTAACGACTGTGTCACTAGAGGTACTGCTTTACTTCTGGTTGGCTGGTTTCCCATTGATATGTCTATATAATTTCGCAGCTTACTCAAAAACTTTTTCCCCCATTTTTTTTTTTACCTCATGTTAAGGGCTTGGGTCAGAATCGGTCCGTGGAATTGGGTGACAGATGTCTTTGCTCTGAGCAACTCTACCAACGGGTGCGAAAATCGACACTGCAAACAGTAGTTCCTGTGAATTTTACGGGTCACAATTCTGGCTAGTGTCAGCTTTGGCCCCTAAGACTCTTTCTAATTTCAAGAAACAGCTTTTAACCCCAAGTTATCACTCCCTCTCCCGGTAGTTTAGCAGCAAGTCTGGAGATTTTTAACGCTAAAAATCGTGTTTTGATACCAGTTGTCGGCATTGCACGATCATTGTGTAGCTTTCTACTTAACAACAAGCAAGCAAAATCTCAAGTTATCAAGTTGCTTATATATCGTTCACGGCCCGGCATGGCCAAGCGCGTAAGGCGTGCGACACGTAATCCGAGGGTCTCGGGTTCTCGCCCGCGTCGCGCTAAACATGCTCGCCCTCCCAGCCGTGGGGTCGTATAATGTGACGGTCAATCCCACTATTCGTTGGTAAAAGAGTAGCCCAAGAGTTGGCGGTGGGTGGTGATGACTAGCTGCCTTCCCTCTAGTCTTACACTGCTAAATTAAGGACGGCTAGCAAAGATAGCCCTCGAGTAGCTTTGTGCGAAATTCCAAAAACAAACAAACATTTATCGTTCACTTGCAGTAGGGTCCCTTACTGCATCATCTGGACCGATTTTATGTGTTGGTTTGCCACAAGAGTCATTATAAAGAGGTAAACAAAAATATTTTGTGAAATCACCTTTTATTCTACGTAAAGTACCCAGGATATCCTTCTTTTAATGAGATTAATTACAAATTTCTTGCTTTTTGTTTGCATTTTTATGTGATTCTCATGTTATTAAGGATATTTATTACAAGTGATTGATATAAGTGCTTTAGAAATATGTTGAAAAAAGGTAGTGTAATGGGAGTGAATGGGGCAATGTACAGCCTTAATTAATTAATTTACTGATGTGATATGTTATACAAACGTTTCTATGTTATCATATGGTGTTTACGAAGTTCACAGTTAATATAAAGCAGCCCAATAGCTCAATAATTGATCCAAAGTATTCCTCCTAATTTAGCAGTGTAAGACAAGAGGGGGCCTGGCATGGCCGAGCGCGTAAGGCGTGTGACTCGTAATCCGGGGGTCTCGGGTTCTCGCCCGCGTCGCGCTAAACATGCTCGCCCTCCCAGCCGTGGGGTCGTATAATGTGACGGTCAATCCCACTATTCGTTGGTAAAAGAGTAGCCCAAGAGTTGGCGGTGGGTGGTGATGACTAGCTGCCTTCCCTCTAGTCTTACACTGCTAAATTAGGGACGGCTAGCACAGATAGCCCTCGAGTAGCTTTGTGCGAAATTCCAAAAACAAAAAAACAAACATAAGACAAGAGGGATGGCAGTTAGTCAACACCACCTACAACCAACTCTTTAGCTGGTCTTTTACCAATGAATAATAGAATTGACCGTCACATTATAACGCCCCCAAGTCTAAAAGAGCGAGCATGTTTGGTGTGACGAGAATTCGAGCTCGCAACCCCCAGGTTAAGATACGAGCGCTCTAACCAATATATCGACTCATCACTTTTCACTGAATTGCATCGATGATCAATCTCGGAAAAGGGCAAATCGAAATAGCAACGCAAAGCTTCTTATATTGTATATCTTCGTATATTATGTGTATGGAATTCGGAGTTAGCTTTTAGTCATCACTGAAATTCTAACGAGTGCTAACTTCCTTAACTCACATTTTCTATATGTTCCTTATGTTGCCGATATGCCTTAAACGACATGTCCTGTTGAATTATACAAGTCAACTGTATTCTCCAGACAGCTGGAATGGGTATTAAAACTTTAATTAAAATAAAGTACAGGACAACCCCTGGATCTTCTTAGGTCATCTTCAGGTTAACAAAGAGACAGTTATCACGAATACCAAAATACAAGTCAACTGTTGGTGCTGCTTTTTCATACACTTGTAGAGCTATATTTACTCTCAGTAAATTTCTTCAAGATACGTATTTCTTATTGTATTGGAGTCGTAGCTACAGTCTTACTACTAAGAAACAGTATCGTTCACGGTTTCACCTTTGTGTTACTTATTGTCAGGCGGCATCAACAACCTACCCATATAACTGACTGACGCAGTTAAATATCTTCTGAATGTAATATTCGATAAATATGACACGAAGAAAGCTCATCTTAATCACGGAAACGTCCTGGGGTTTATATCCATTCCTTCTTTTATGGGTTCCCTGCTAGCACAGCAAAAATTATACGGATTTACACCATTAAAATCAGGAGTTCGATTTACCTAGATGTACACAGCAAATAGCCTGATTTGGCTTTGCTACAACAAAAACAAACGCACTTCTTCGACCACGTTTTGCACGTGCACTGTTTCGATTTCTTCTGCATTTGTTTAGCATTATAGTTTTCAGCCCCACAAAAGAGCTATGTGATGGAGTAACATTTCCTCCTACACTTTTAATTCTACGTAAATATTAAGACGCTCGACTGGTAATCTGACAGTCGCGAGTTCGAATTCTCATCACACACACAAAAAAAAACATGCTCGCCCTTTCAGCCGTGGGGGCGTTATAATGTTACGATTAGTTCCACTATTTGTTGGTAAAAGACTAGGTAAAGAGTTGGCAGTGGGTGGTGATGATTATTTGCCTTTACTCTAGTCTTACACTGCAAAATTAGGGACGGCTAGCGCAGATAGCCTTCATGTAGCTTTGGGTAAAAATTTAAACAAAATCACTTTAATATGACCCAGCATGGCCAAGTGTGTTAAGGCGTTTGATTTGTAATCCGAGGGTCGCGAGTTCGAATCCCAATCATATCAAACATGCTCGTCCTTTCAGCCGTGAGGGTATGTTATAATGTGACAATAAATCCCACTATTCATTGGTTAAAGAGTAGCTCAAGAGTTGGCGGTGGATGGAGATGACTAGCTGCCTTTCCTCTACTCTTACACTGCTAAATTAGGAACGGTTAGCGCAGATAGCCCTCTTGTAGCTTTACATGAAATTTATAAACAAAAGCAAAACAACTCAATAGAAAATTTAAAAACACATGGGAGACTGACATAAAATATTTGTTTAGTCACTTTCTTCAGTAATCATTACAGCCCACCTTGCCTCGTAATATGAGGATCCTGGGTTTGAATTCCTATCACACCAAACGTACTCACCCTTTCAGCCGTGAGAGGGTGTTACAGTGTGGCAATAAACCCCACTATTCATTGGTAAAAGAGTAGCCCAAACGTTGGCGATGGGTGGTGATGACTAGCTACCTTCCTTCTAGGCTCACACTACTAAATTAGGAACGGCTAGCGCAGATATCCCTCGTAAAGCTTTGCGAGAAAATTCAAGAAACGAACAAAAAAGAAGCAGTATTAATTGACCCGTGAAAGCACAGAAGTAAATATCTTGTTATTTAATCAGAACCAATGCAGTACAAGTAAACCGACTAGCTGGTGTTGAAGACACATTCACTTAATCTCTGATAATCACGTGTGATCTGCTTCTGTGTGTTTGTACCACTGCGAACAACAATACTCAAAATTCTGACGTCAAATACAGAAACGTTTACATTTCTTAATCTATTCGTCGACTGATAGGTTTATAGAACAACAACCAGAAAGTCCACACTTATCTCACAAGTTATTTAACTTTATTTTAGTTCATAATTATTTGAAGCTTTTTACTTGAGAATTTCTTTTCGTTTTATTCTTTCTTAAAACCCAAATTTAGCGTCATAAGTCCTCAGACTCTGAGGCAGTGAAATATATATCGTAAACAGTAAAATATGTCTGTGATTAAAATATATGAAAAACCTCTCATATTACCAGTACAATACTTTCTTTTTCTACAAAATTAAAGTTATTTATAATTAGCAATATACAACCAGACATATTTACTTTCGTCACCGACACAAGCGCGAAAACGACCATTTCCTTCTAAGGAGTAGAATATCATGTATTCGTGAAAGTTTGTGATTTTATTCACGTTTATAAAATACCAAACCTCGATATGAAAATAACAGTTAGTTCTCTACAGCTGTAACCTTCACTGAGTGACAACCTCGTCACATATAGCAAAGACAACATCAATTACTAAAAACATGGAGCCCTTGTAGCTTTCTATAAACTAGTGTTGCCTTCACTTCTTATAGCCTGTCCCCACTTCCAGTTACTCAATGATAAATCAAAGTAAATTAGCAGGTTTATAACAATAGAAATCGGCTTTTGATACCAAAGGAGAACAGAAAATAGATAATTCATTCAGAAGTTTTGCACTTTATAACAAATAAATCACTTCTCAGGATCTTGTGCTAAGGGGCTGGAGAAATACACATTTTGGATTTTTATATCCTTTGATGTGTCCGTACAAATTGTAAGGACGAGTACTTATTGTAAACAACTTCAACAGCCATTATCAGCGCTTCTAAATTATTTCGTTATATTCCACTTTGTTGCGTTTACTAGCGTATTAGGACTTGTACACTGACATGAACTTTAAGTACACAACTTCCCCAAAATATGGGTAAAAATCAGGTTGATTACTTTCCTAATCAGTCATTACTCTTTAATATTTGGATTGAAGTCTGATAACAAAGTATGCATCATTGAAAAACGCTAATTTTCGATATAGTTGGTAGAAAATGAAAAGTGCAAAAATAGATCCGAGTTCCAGTTCTGTATGCATCTCAGTTTGTACTGATACCTGGAATACTGGTATTGTTGTTAACCTTATCATGAACTTTTATCCACTTAAGGAATGCTCTCTACTGGCCCCAGAAAAAAGTTTGCTTGGAAATTTATGCGCATTTTTTTCGCTTCATCTTTTAACAAATGCTCAACAGATTTAGTACCAAAGGCATCTCTTATTAGAGCTTTCAAAATAAAACACATTTTGTGGTAAAAAATGCATAACAAAAACATGAAAATATACAACACTTTTTTGTATAAACATAAGCACTCAGAACGAAAGGTAATAAGTATAGACTGTATGCATAGTTGTATTAACAACATAAAGCTACACGAAAGCTATCTGCGCTAACCCTCCCTAATTTAGCAGTGAAAGATTAGAGGAAAGACAACTAGTTATCGCCACCCAACGCTTGGGCTATTCTGTTCCCAACTAATAGTGGGACTGACCGTTACATTATGACGCCCCCACTACTAAAAGGGTGCGCATGCTTGGTGTGACGGGGATTCTAACCCTCGACCGACAGATTATGAATCGACCTCCCTAACCACCTGGCCATGGAGGGCCGCTCCTATAAAACAGCTAGAAGGAGACGTAAGTTAAACAGTGTGCTCGATGTTTCATGATTATTGCACCTGATAATGAAAGAAATCACCATTCGTAAAACTTTGAACATCTGCACTCGGTTTGAACTTTTATAATTTTTAGGTGTTGTTTCAGAACGATAGATTTTAAATAAATCTAAAGTAAGGATGTTAAATATTTCTGAAAAACATTTCATTACGTACTAAATAGACAAGGCTTATTCATGTAAGTATAAATTTAGAATAGAAGGTTTGAAAATTATAAACTCGTGAAATGCATATAAACTTTACCCCCTCCTCTCCCCAGTGGCATACCGGTATGTTTGCGGACTCACACCGGTATAACCCAAGTTTTGATACCCGTGATGGGCAGAGTACAGATAGCCCATTGCGAAGTTTTGTGCTTAGTTGTAAACAAATAAACAAAATATAAAATTCGTTAACCTTAAAACGTATGTTTTAGTGACAACTTTGAGCAAGAGAAAATCTACTAGACAAAGTTCTCATAATTGTCTTTTTAAATTTAGTGTTAAATTTCTTGCTTCGAGCTATTTGTGTTTGTGTTTTCTTAAAGCAAAGCCACATTGGGCTATCTGCTGATCCCATCGAGGGTAATCTAACCCCTGATTTTGCGTTGTAAATCCGAAGACATACCGCTGTACTAGCGGGGGGCGAGCTATCTGTGATCTACCCATCAATAAAAGGAGATCATATAAACAGCCCCCCGCTAGTACAGCGGTAATTCTTGGGATTTACAACGCTGAAAACAGGGGTTCGATTCTCCTCTGTGGACTCAGCAGATAGCCCAATGTGGCTTTACTATAAGAAATCACGCAAACACACACTTGCTCCGAGAAATGTGATGGAACTCCTAGATTATTGTTTTGGTGTTGATGAAGAATCTTCACAAACCAAAGCTGTTTTGCTCAGAACCATTACATATTGACTTGCAACTTGCTCGTGACGTCTAGAAGTTTTCGTAATTCATAAAAAAAACTGCGATTGTTCAACATAGATTAATCTACTCTAATCCTAACTAAAAGAATTGCTAATGCTGCGGCTATTGAGGATTTCCTCTTGTATTTGGGTTGACTATAAAATTTTTAGATGACCTCTCTTTCTGACGACTTATTTTTACCAGGCATCCAATCATGATTTATCCACAACTTTAACGCAAACTTTAAATCTTTCAACTTTGCACTTGACACCGAGACTAGAGTTAACATGATTTTTGGACACTCTTCTCGTACATATTGCCTAGTTTAACACTCAAAACAGATCTTTTGATGATACATTACCCTATTTAAAAAAAACAATAAACTTTCACCAAAGTCCTGACTCAAACGGAGTGGAGAACTTACTTTCAAAATGATTTCTGTGCAAGTGTTGAATCGAGTTGCATTCCTCGAAAGTCCTAGCACCAACATATCATTGAAAAGCTATTTTACTGCTTTTTACACTTTACTGGATATTTGATTTCCAAAACTGTCTATAATTAAATTAACCTGATATGAAAAACGAGCCTGATTTTAGACATAATTTTATTCCTAGAATTGTGGCATATGTACTAAATTTTAATTTTGTACTATTCTGGCATCCAATAACTAAATTTAGTTTAAAATGTTTTAGTTTTGAAACAAACTTATGGCTTTTCTGATTACGTTCATCATCGCGAACGACACAGTTTATAACTTTTTCATCATCAAACTTGTAAGTATGGTGGGAAAAAAGCGTTTGCGACATTTGAGGCAACGCCTTTTAACCATAAAAGTAAATGAAGAAGGAGACTAGAAATAACAAAAACACACATGTTTCAACATTATTTAATGATTACGTAGGTGGATGAGCACTACGATACTGTGACTAATTTTTTTCGATTTTTAATTAAATAATGACGCAAGAAAAACAAATAAAACTCTTTATCCAACCACGCCCTCTTTAGCTCAGCAGTAAGCTTCAGGGCCTATTTTATTAAGGTACTTGTTTCTTTGGTGTTTGGGATATTTGTACTGTGCCCACTGTTGATATCATAACCATATTTTTAACATTTTAGGTCCTCAAACTTATCGTTTAGCCAATCGAGGGTTATCGTTCCTAATTTTTAAGCGAGAAACAAAGCGATTGGCAGATGGTCAACCCATCTCATTGCCAACCATTGGATTAATTTTTTACCAACGAATAGTGGAGATGACAATCACATTATAACGGTCCCACAAATGAAAGAACAGGTATGTTCAAGGACGGGATTCGACCTCGCAACTTTAATATTGCGAGTAGAGTGCACTGACCATCAACCCATGCCAAATCGGTTGGAAGTCCAAGAGGTGAGAAAACTAGCCATGTGGTAACTCGTCCGATATTGGTTCCATCTACGCTTATTAATAGAGCGGCCCAATTAAGGTAAAAGCAGACAAGAAAACTGACTTGTTTGTATAAATAATATTAATGTTGGTGAAAAAAACAACATACCAACTGAAGTTACTTTAGTGTTTTGCTTGAGAACAGTTCATAATTTTATCGCAATTGTGCGATTTAAAAAAAAAATACCAATGTAATTCTGAATTAATTTTAGCAAATTCTTCAATGAAAATTAAAAGGTGTACGAGGAACACATATCTGTAGGTAGCACTACAAAGAGTGGGGAGGGAGAAACTAGGCCACAAACATTTTGACCTTTTCATCTCCACAAAAAATTTAAGAGATTTTCTTAATGAAACTTGTTAAATGAAAGTATTGAAAACGTAAGAAAACAAAAACAAAGAATTCAACTTACGTCACAGTAATGAGCTGCTGGGTTGTAACTGTTATGCGTGAGGTTTTGCAACTAAAAGTAATCAAAATACAGTGGACTACTTGAAATATCGTAGTAGTCATTAACAAACAAGGTGGTGACATTATTTGAAAATGCTGTTGTGGTTTATTTTGGTTGTTATAAGTAGAAAGCTACACAATGGCTATTTGTGCTTTGCTCACCAATATGAGAAGACCACATTACACAATAGCTATCTATGCTCTACCCACCAATGAGAGGAGATCATATAAACAGCCTCCTCACCCCGCACAGTACAAAGGTAAGTCTACGGATTCACAACGCTGATGTCAGGGGCTGGATTCCCCTCGGTGGACCCAGCAGATAGCCCGATGTGGCTTTGCTATAAGAAAACAAACAATCATATAAACAGAGTACTGCAGATGTAAAACAAACAGAATAAATGTTTAATTGTTTAACGTAAATTTTATTCGTGATCTTCATAACGTATGTCTCGAAGAAGAGTGGGCCGTATGCCAGATGTTTGTGTTATATTACATCTTAGTGAAAATGATAAAGTAATATAACAGCTTTAGATAAAACCTGTGATTGTTTTATTCCTTTGAAACTTTTACACGTAATTCCTGTAAGCTGAATCCGAAAGTGAAATCCATTTTACTCCATCAAGTACCGATTTTTCACAAAATTTCACATGTGTTTTTACACAAGTGAGTAATTTTCATTAAAATCGGGTTACATTTTGTTATGCTAGAGATACTGAAAACCACTGGCCAGAGATCTCTTCAAAGTCTACACCAACAAATATATGAGTGTCTTATCGGTCGTCCTAGAACCCAAACATAATAATGCAAAATGTTCATTGGGGTAAAATAAATAATAATTTGGTCTAAATAATAGCTTTTTCTTCCCGATTTGTAAAAAAAAAAATCCTTATGTGATAGAAAAATATATAAAAATTATTTTTCATTTTTGCGTAACTAAATTATGGAAATCCATCATCAAAACCAAAACAACTTTTACGAAGCTTAAATTCGCAGGCCTCTGTAATTTTCAGGGAAACTTTCTTTAATAGGCCTATACGTTGTTTTAGCACCAGAGCTCAAAACACGGATGAGTATGCAACATGCGAAGCCGAAGCCGAAGCCAAAGCGTTATTTACAACAGTAATTTAAGAGAATAAATAACGCTTATGTCTACTCTTGGACTACACTTTCACCAACGAAAAACGAAATTGACCAATAAATAGTAACACCCTCAAAGGTTCAAGCATACGTGTATTTAGTGGCAGGATTCGAACTTTTGACCTACTAGTTTTGTGAGTTGTACCTCTAATCACCAAGCAAAGCTAGGTCTAAGATCAGTGGTTTGTATGATGATTGTGTTTTGTTATCTTTCATTTTACTGCGTACAACATAGATACTGAGTGAATGAATACAGAAGAATTATTTTGCATTTTGCCCCATAGTAGCCCAGCGATAAGTCTGCAGGCTTATAACGTTAAATATTAGGTTTCAATACCCGTGGTGAACACAGCATAGACAGCTCCTTGTGTACCTCTATACTTAACAATAAAAAAACGTAATTAAACGTTTAGTATTTAATTAATTACTAATAATGTAATAAAAAACATGAGTTTGATTATTCTTACCTGAGTTTCATACTTGTGTAAATTTATTGATAAAGAGCTTTATACCAAAAATATTAACAATAGCATAAACTCATTTTGGTCTGAGAAAGGTCATTTGATTTTTTTTAATGACGCAACGTTCATATCTCATATAATTGTATTATGTTGAGTTTTCGTTAAAAACAATGTTGCAAAGCGAAGTCAAAATCATACGTTTTGTTAATAGCCGGGTGAAGCTGGGCCGAATTCAGAGACCTTTGAAACTCAATTGACGCGTTATTAATTAACGTTTTATTAATTTAATGTTTTTTGCGAAAAAGATTGTTTTGGAGTTAATGAAGAACGGCGCCGTGGCTCAGGTGGTTAAAGCGCCTGTCTCGTAAACAGGAGATCGCGAGTTCGATTCTCGCCGGTGCCTTTAAACGGCTTATCAACTTCATTTATGCCCCTCTCTAGTGCGCAGCGGTAAGTCTACAGATTTACAAAGCTTAAATCATGGGGTTCGAGGGGGATGGACTCAACAGGTAGCCTGATGTGGCTTTGCTAACAAAAAATATATTACTTACTGAAAAAAGCAATTAGTCCTTAATTATTACCCGACAAATGAGTGTTGAGTTTACGAACTTACAAAGCTAAAGTTCGGGGTTCATTCACTGTAATGTGACTTTACTTTGAAACAAACGTGTGTTTTTTTTCTTAATTTAATTCTGCCCTATTTATTCTTCTCATATGGTAATTCTACTTACAGTGTTTATGTTTATTTTAAGCGTATGAAAATACACATGTTGAATCAGTATCAACGGCAGTAACATCCTTTTCAGGAACGTCAACAAAATGTTCCTGGTGATGACAAAGAACGAAAGTAGTAAAATAATCCTTCGTGGACAACGAGTCTGGTGTTGACAGCCAACGCGTATAATCCCAGTTCATGTGCAGTTTGAGCTAAATTCTTTACTAATATAATATACTCACTCATTGGAGGTATAATACCGAATGGTTAATAGCAATAATGAAGGTCGCGATATAAATAAACGTCTTAATTAAATAGGTAGAATGGTCGCATAATAAAAAGATGGAAGATAATAAGATAAATGGTTGCTAGTCGCATTTATAGTTAAGTCACAAGAAACGATTATGATTATATATATATATACCTTTCTCTACTACGAAAACAGAGTTCTGGTTATAAAGCTATTTCAAGAAAGAAAAATAAAATACATGTCGCACATGACATCTTTGTGTTCAATCCTGAATTTTACCAGAAATATAAATATCATGTCCATTACCCGTTTTCAAACACTTTTGGTTTTGTATTTCTTGTAGACGTATCCAAGACATATGTAGATATTCATACTTGGTCTCAGCTGTATAATTGTTCAGTATCGTGAGAATACAGAACCTTAAGAAACGTGAATCACTTGGCAAATATATTACCAAACGACAGTTTTAATTGCTGATAAATTAGCTTTGGAAATAACAAAGCTTTCTTAACCTGAAGATGACCCAGAAACGTCAAAACGTTGCGAACTTACACTACTAGGAATTGGGTTTCGATTCCCCTAGTGGCTTTGGTTTACCTTCAAACGAAAAAACAAACATTCTTGCTGATAAAAAACAGCTATCATAAACTTGAAACCAAAACCACGATTAAGAGGAAAAGTAACAGAAGCACCTATTAAATACAACGTGCAGATAAAATATTATAATTAATACTAAATAATGGTGTTTATACTGGGGAACTAAAATATTATTATTAATACTAGATAATGATGTTTATACTAGGGAACTAAAATATTATAATTAATACTAAATAATGGTGTTTATACTGGGGAACTAAAATATTATTATTGATACTAGATAATGGTGTTTATACTGGGGAACTAAAATATTATAATTAATACTAGATAATGGTGTTTATACTGGGGAACTAAAATATTATAATTAATACTAGATAATGGTGTTTATACTGGGGAACTAAAATATTATAATTAATACTAGATAATGGTGTTTATACTGGGGAACTAAAATATTATTATTAATACTAGATAATGGTGTTTATACTGGGGAACTAAAATATTATAATTAATACTAGATAATGGTGTTTATACTGGGGAACTAAAATATTATAATTAATACTAGATAATGGTGTTTATACTGGGGAACTAAAATATTATAATTAATACTAGATAATGGTGTTTATACTGGGGAACTAAAATATTATTATTAATACTAGATAATGGTGTTTATACTGGGGAACTAAAATATTATAATCAATACCAGATAATGACATTTACAATGGGGGAACTAAAAATACTATAATTAATAGTAGATAATGGGATTTACACTGGGGAACTAATTATGTTATAATTAACACTAGATAATAGTACTTACACTGGGGAACTAAAAATATCACAGTTAATACCAGATAATGGTGTTTATACTGTGGAACTAAAAATATTATAACTGTTTATTTTTTGAATTTCGCGCAAAGCTACTCGAGAGCTATCTGCGCTAGCCGTCCCTAATTTAGCAGTGTAAGACTAGAGAAAAGGAAGCTTGTCATCACCACCCACAGCCAACTGTTAGACTACTCTCTTACCAACGAATAGTGACATTGACCATCGCATTATAATGCCCCTACGGCTGAAAGGGCAAGCATGTTTGGTGTGATAGGATCTCGAACCCGCGACCCTTGGATTACTGGTCGAGTGTTTAATCATCTTGCCATGCTGGGTCCAATTCATTGATAGGTGTTTAAATAGAAGATCATCCGCACGAGGCACTAGTTTCATTAAAGATGCATTAACTGGATAATTAATGTGTTGTTTAGTTTTTTCTGGATATTCATAAATATTATTAAATCAAGAAAAACAGACAAATGATCTTTGGGCCTACGCCGTATCATGGGAACTGCAAATGGCATATTGGATATTTTTCATTTAACCTACGTCCAAAGTAATGGTTGTGAGCTGCCTTCATCTTGTGTGTGATGCTTTTCTTTCGTAAAACTGTAATATATTTTCCACAAATGTAGCAAAAACTGTTTGAAGGATTTTTGCATTTTCGGATTTTCTTGAACTGGATTCAGTAAACATTTTACAAATATACAATAATTTGTTTACAAAACTAAAGTTTAAAAGATATTAAAAACAGTTTTACAAAAAATTGTTGATATCGAGGATACGAAAACGTTTGTTATTAGGTTTGTTTATTTTTAAATTTAGCGCAAAGCTACACGAGCTAGCAGTCAATAATTTAACAGTGTAAAACTAAAGAGATCAACAATATATTAGGACTTACACCAGTACAATACAGTCAACGTTTAGACTTATCAAAAGTGTAAGACTTTTACTCATTAAACTATCCAAGTAAACTTAATTTCACAGAAAATATGTATTGTACTCATGTGATTGCATTCTATTTCACATAGTGTTGATAAAATACTGAAATATTACATAACTCAAATTGTATCTGCGATGGACAAATTCTGGCTACATGTTTTTTAAAAGGTCAGCACCCTCAAATAATTATTTTACCACAGTGATATACATCTACTGTAGATTATAGAACTAAACTTCTCTTAGTAGAGAAAATAAAATTATTTGTATAAACCTACACAGAATTACACGTGTAACACATGCGCACGCATACGTGTTTATATATATGTATAAATACGCATATTATTTTAAAATTATTTATTCTAGTGAACAACATTCAACTTCATTCTGCCAACCAGTTGTTGTAATTTTGCGTTTGAGTTCAAGTGAATCAATCATTCATTATTTTAAATAGTTTCGTGTTATGAAAAGAGCAGTTGTTAAAAGTCAGGTTATTGGAAAGATTTAATCATTTTTACCAACAGAATCTTGAAAAATCTGCTTGCTCTGTTAAGATAGTGAAATCTTTCAAAGGCCGCCTTCATTGTTGAGCACACTGTTAATATTAAGAGTTCTATTGTTTGTAGAAGTAGAAACAGAAGTGAAAGGCTAGTGCCAGAACAAAACAAGTGATGGTGGAAGAAAAAATCAAAACCGATATTTAGCGAATGACTATACTCTACAGATTTAATTAAAAATGAAAACAAACTTCTACTATTAAAGGTTCCAGTTGTTCAGTACTTAATTAATGTTAAAAAGTTTAATTTATTTGTAATTTTGCTAAAAAATACTGGAGACCTTTGTGCGCTAGCGATTTCTAATTTAGCGTTGATAGATTAAAGGGAAGGCTATTAGTTTGTTCTCGGTCTATTATTTTACCAACGAATGGTGAATAAGAGGAGCCCAAGAGTTGGTGGAAGATGTTATTGACAAACAGCTCTTCCCTCAAGTCTATCATTTCAAAACTAGGAATAGCTGTGGCAAACAGCTCTTCCCTCAAGTCTATCATTTCAAAACTAGGAATAGCTGTGGCAAACAGCTCTTGAGTAGCTTTAAGGAAATTTTAAAACAACTAAATAAATCTTATATGTGAGTCCTAGTGTCATAGCGCTAGAGATCAAGTTTCGATTTCCGTGGTGGTTAGAGTACAAACAGCCCATTATGTATGTAGCGTTGTTTAATTTTATACTTTCACATTGTATGCGGACACCTGTACTCTGGCCAAGCGTGTTAAGCCGTTCGACTCGTAATTTGAGGAATGTATTCGAATCTCCATCACACCCAATAAACTCGCCTTCCCAGCCGTGAGGGCATTATAATGTAACGATCAATCCCCCTATTCGTTGGTAAAAGAGTAGCCCAAGAGTTGGCGGTGGGTGGTGATGACTAGCTGCCTTCCCTCTAATATTAGACTGCTAAATTTGGGACGGCTAGCGCAGATAGCCCACGAGTAGCTGTGCGCGAAACTAAAAAACACGTATGCTGTGCCATCCAGCGACTTATTTAACAGTGTTGTTTTGCACAAAAAGTGAGAGTTACAATAGTGCAAAATGAAAATCATATGTTTAGCGACCGTAATATACATACATGTATACATATAATAAGGTTTTAATCAATAATTTGACACGTTCTTCATCACAGAGTGATTATCTGTGATAAAAAAGAAGGAAAATTATTAACTTTTCCGAATAACAATGACAACTGTTTAAAGCACTAAGCTTCATTATCTTTTGTCAACTTTTACTGTTTCACTAAAAGTAGCGGGTGTAACATATATTGAGGTATTCTGAACAATTTGTTTGTTAGTACAATCATATCTTTGTAAATGAATCGAACGTATTTGAAAGGATACATTCATGATCAAGAAATAAAGAACTCCAAGAGCTTCAATTCTAGATAAAAAAATCAACTTTAAAAGGCTTAACGATGCGCATCTCAAATAAAAATTTCTTCAGTGTCAAATGACGCTGTGTTGTTAAGTTTCTATATTCAATATGTTATATTTCTACAAGTTTACTAGTGATATACCAAGACTGTTTGTTTCTTTTGAAGTTAAGCACAAAACTACACAATGGGTGATCTGCGCCCTGCCCACCACGGGTATCTAAACTCCTTTCTAGCGTTGTAAGTCCACAGACTTACTACTGTACCACTAGGAGGCTATCAATTGTTTGTTTGTTTGTTTTGGAATTTCGCACAAAGCTACTCGAGGGCTATCTGTGCTAGCCGTCCCTAATTTAACAGTGTAAGACTAGAGGGAAGGCAGCTAGTCATCACCACCCACCGCCAACTCTTGGGCTATTCTTTTACCAACGAATAATGGGATTGACCGTTACATCATAACGCCCCCACGGCTGGGAGAAGGCTATCAAGATAGTAATGCTTCATTTTAATTGCTCTCTTAAAAGCTTAAATTGGTTTATTTTGGAATAAATAACGCTAATCAAAATAAACACGAATCACCTAAACAAATGTTATATTACTTTTTAGGAAGAGTTTTCATAAAACTACGAATATGTTTCTGTAATTATGACTACAAACCGAAAATAAAAACAAGGGTTTAAGTTAATACGTTGTAGAATAATGATTTATATCTCTTAGTAATGAAGCTATAACAAACAGAAATATTCCCAACAAATACATTTTCTTCTGAAAATAGTGATTTTTAACCATTTGCAGAGAATTATGTGTTTTGTGGGGATTTGAACACCTTTTTCTAGCTATGAGAAGAAAGACAAAACAACAGTTTAATTGAATCCAATAACAAAAACACGAAATAGAATTTTTTAGAGTAAAATCTCAAGAAACTGAAATATCCTAAAATTAAAAATTATTCCTGTAATTATTGTAAGAAAATTTCACAATTAAAATAATCATTATTTTCTTCCTATAAATAGTTTCAAACATTCATATAAAACAACTTTCATGAACATTAAGGACAATACGTTTACTGCAGCTAATGCAAATTGTATGTGATAGAAAAGAATTAATATTTATAAGCAATTAAAAAAACACTTAGCGTTTATAAAACATCACAATATTTTATCTGCATTGTTCACATTTATCATTTACTCACAGATGAATATTATATTTATTTAAGAATTTTATGATTATGTGCAATTGATGCTGCTAACTTAAGCTTGTTCATTACTCCATCATACAAGTTGTTTAAGATGTTACCTGTTGGATTCATTACTCCATCATACAAGTTGTTTAAGATGATAACTGTTAATTCAACACTCACGTTACTACATTTTTCATTCACCTCTTGTTACTAAATCATACCACTTTCAGGGAATTGTTTGTTTGTTTTTAATTTCACGCAAAACTACATTAGTGTAAGACTAGAGGGAAAGCGACTAGTCATCACCATCCACTGCAAACTCTTGAGTTACCAATGAATAGCGGGATTGACAATCACATTATGATGCGCCATGGATGAAAAGGCGAGCATGTCTGGTGTTATGGAAATTCGAACCCGCGACCCTCAGGTAAGGAGTAGAGCACCCTCACCACCTGGCCATTAGGGAATTCCTCCTGTCGTCTGTAAATCTGGACAAAAATATAAACCATAATCTCAGAACGGCTTTTATGGGTATTAACACTTTTATTGATAAGGAAAGAACAACGCTTCAACCTTCCTAGGTTATCTTTAGGTTAAGGAAGAGAGAATTTGAATGTGACCGTTGACGATCTTAGAGACGAGAGTGTAGGGAACGTTGCAGGTGGATGTTAGGTTATTAAATACTACAGGTATAAAGTAGGGAAACAAATATAAACAAACGCAAAATTATGCGGAAAATAAAATCAGAATTCAACCAATATAAAGGAATTCTTTATACCTATACTAATTAACAGTCTAACACCCACCTGCAGCGCCCCCTACAATCCCATACTCGTTTATACTCTCGCACCTAAAACATGTGTCTGTCAACGGTCACATTCAAATTCTCTCTTTCTTAACCTGAAGATGACCTGCGAAAGTAGAAACATTGTTCTCTCCTTATCAACAAAAGTGTTAAAACCAAATACCAGTCATTCTGAGACCCATTGTTATTTCAAGTGGGTTTCTTGTCATCAAGAAAAAAAACACATCATAATTATTCTGTGTGATGTCACTCTAGTGGCAATAGTGAAATGCGATGTCATATTGTTTTTTTTCCCAATATATAAATATTTGAGATATTATATTATAATTAAGTAACTAAACAAAATGTAATAAAATTTCAATATTTTTCAAAAGAACCATAGATTACGGTGTTATTAGATATTTAATACATACTGTATTACGTTACTTTGAATCGATCAATACAGGTTTTAGAAGATATATTTAAATCAATTTTTAAAAGAGCTTTTGCATAAAATCGTTTTTTAACAATTGTCCAAATGAAAGTCATTACTCAAAAAATATTCTTTTTCTGAAACAATAAGGGATATATTGGTTGATTAATCAGTGAAAACATTATTAATTTAATCTTTTACCAAAGGTACTTTTGTATGGTAGAAATAAAAATGATTAACGCAGTAAATTGAGCTTAACAGTTCAACATATTATAACAGATAATTTTCTTTATTGAATGTAATTTTAATTACATGCACTAGATGGCAGGCCATTCCAGGTTATCAAATAAACGTCTTTTTTTTTTCAATGTATAAGTAAAATCTTTGCAATTAGACTTTAATGAGCAATATAGAAAGATCTTTTTTTAAAATAGCCTTATCTTTCATAATTAATAGCTTTGTGAAATAGAATTTTTGTCATAATTTATTCAACCGTAATCTGTTCTTTTGTACCAAACTTTATATTAACATTTTCCTTTGCTTCAGATTTTTCTCTGCTTATATAATCATATTTTCTGGCTTTAAAGAGGGCGTGACGCTCTAGTAGCACAAATTTTTAACTGCAATGAAATCCAACTTTTCCTTTCTTTCTTCAGGTCTTTGGTGAGGCAAAGTCTGATATTTATAAAGGTATGCGTGGTGCCATATTTCACAAACCAGGATCCGTATGGTGTCCTCCCTATCAGCTGAGACGACCCTAATATGTATTATGTTTAATTATAAGCACGAAAAATGAGTTGAGATGAAGATGAAAAGAGAGGATTCTGAATCCATTTTAACCTTGATCCATTGCTCTGGAATGCTTGCACCATCGAAGATGAATCGTTTTGTATTCGTTGGGCTCTCGGTTCATCTCGAAATATAACTAAAACGTGTCTTTCTATCATTAGAACTGTTTGCTGAAAGTACAAAAACATTAGGCTGTGTTGGACTAGAAATACATATTTCACTTTTTTCTTTACCTGCCAAAAGATGATGTAACTTCATATCCTTCATTTTAAAAATTTTATTAACCTTTACTAATTAAAGTGTAGAAAGTATATTTATTTATTGAAAATCATTATTATTATAAGATGTGCAACAAGTATCAAATAAAAGCACTGTGGATAGTCAGGTCAAACTCATATGATGTCAAAGTGTCATTTCAGTTATTAATTAAAGTGCAATAATAAATCAAGTTTTGTTAATCACGTATATAGAAATGTACAAAATGTATTGCAACATCATGATTATAACTACGAAGGAATAACATGATATTCCAAAGGAATATTATGATATAACATCATAATTATAACTACGAAGGAATAATAAAAGATATTCCCAACAAGCAAAGGGGGATCAATATATATATATATATACATTATATATATTTAGAAATATTAAATCCATTGGTTTATTTTTTATTTTTTGAAGATAAGTATCAATATAACTCCAATTTTAACTAAAGATGTAATGCACTCCACATATGGCCGCGGTTCAAATCCGCATCCCACCAAACATGCTCGCCCTTTCAGTTGTGTGAGCCTTGTTACATTCAGTCAATTCCACTATTCGTTGATAAAAGAATAGCTCAAAAGTTGACGGTGAGTGGTGATGATTAGAGACATTTCCTATTGTTTTGAGGCCCGGCATGGCCAAGCGTGTTAAGGCGTACGACTCGTAATCTAAGGATCGCGGGTTCGCATTCTCGTCGTACCAAACATGCTCACCCTTTCAATCGTGGGGACATTATAATGTGACGGTTCCCACTATTCACTAGTAAAAGAATAGCCCAAGAGTTGGCGGTGAATGGTGATGACTAGCTGCCTTCCCTCTAGTCTTACACTGCAAAATTCGGGACGCCTAGCGCAGATAGCCCTTTAGTAGCTTTGCGCAAAATTCAAAAAACAAACAAATAAATCCTATTGTTTTTTTACTGATAAATAAGGGAGAGCAAATAGCCCTCGTGTAGCTTTGCATGAAATTCAAATCAAACCAAAGCTTTCTCTCCACCGCAGGAAATAGAAACCAGGATTTTAGCGTAAACGTATTGCTGACCAATCAGAAATCATATTTTTCCCGAATTACATGTGACTTCTTTCAATTTTCACAATGTACTGTTACTTAGATGACGAAGCCACTTATACATCTATGTTTATGTGTAAGAAAGATGTGACGGGTGTATTTATTTTGATAAATAGCTCGGAAATGGGATGTGTGACTGGTAACCTTTGATAGTTAAAATACATTTAAATAAAATGAAATTGTTTGGCCTTAAGTCTTGTATTTCTTTCTATTGAGAGCATTTGCAGACAGGAATCTGTGATCACCCCAGGTTAAGGAGAGGGTAAGAAACAAGTATTTCTTTTGACTTTTAGGAATCCATTAGAGACAACTCAAATTATTTTAATAATATGATAGGAATAACTGTGTTCTGCTAAAACAGAGGAGCTGCTACTTAATAATAGAGAAACTACGTAAAATTAAGCAAAAAGTGATACTTGAATGTAAAATTTTTCATTGAAAAACTCAGATATGCTATTGCAAGTGTAACATGAAATTTTGAATAACCTATTATAAAGTATATTTTATCGCATTGAATCAAAGATGACAAATAATTTGAAACTACCAGAAATATTTAGAATATGCTTGTAAAATTATTGAATGATGTGAAACCCTGAACCTGTAACGATATGAAACCTTGAACCTGTAATAATGTGAAACCCTGAACCTGTAATGATGTGAAACCTTGAACCTGTAATGATGTGAAACCCTGAACCTGTAACGATATAGCTCTTTACATCATGGATACGTTATCGATAATCACACTGTTTATAATATTCAAAGTTATGTTTGAGAAATGTTTGATTGATTCAGACGTCTGTTATGAACAACGATGTTAAAAGTACTTGATAAGAAAAAACATTTAACACTACTTTATTAGTTTTTCCATGGTGCCATTTAACACTACTTCATTAGTTTCTCCATGGTACCATTTAACACTACTTCATTAGTTTCTCCATGGTACCATTTAACACTACTTCATTAGTTTCTCCATGAACCATTTAAAACTACTTCATTGGTTTCTCCATGATACCATTTAACACTACTTCATTAGTTTCTCCATGAACCATTTAACACTACTTCATGAACCATTTAAAACTACTTCATTAGTTTCTCCATGGTACCATTTAACACTACTTCATTAGTTTCTCCATGGTACCATTTAACACTACTTCATTAGTTTCTCCATGAACCATTTAAAACTACTTCATTGGTTTCTCCATGATACCATTTAACACTACTTCATTAGTTTCTCCATGAACCATTTAACACTACTTCATGAACCATTTAAAACTACTTCATTAGTTTCTCCATGAACCATTTAAAACTACTTCATTGGTTTCTCCATGATACCATTTAACACTACTTCATTAGTTTCTCCATGAACCATTTAAAACTACTTCATTGGTTTCTCCATGGTACCAACCAAACACATTACTTTATTATTTCTTCTGTGTAACGAGACCTTAATCTTAATTGTATGAGTCGACCGGTAATTTTGTAAGTCAAGAAATATTTACACGCGATTGACTGATCCTCAAGAACAACTTTATAAGAAGAGCATGCTCGGCAACGGGGATTCGAAACCTTAACCCTGAGATTGCGAGTCAATCGCTCTGACCACCTGGTGAATACTTAGAATAATTTATTACATATTAAAATTTTCTGAATAGAATTATATAAAAATTGAAAGAGAAAAGTCTGCCTTTTGAACATACTCAGATTACAGAGTATTTTACCTATTACGGTGTATTATTTGTTTGTTTTTGGAGTTCCGCACAAAGCTACTCGAGGGCTATCTGTGCTAGCCGTCCTAATTTAGCAGTGCAAGACTAGAGGGAAGGCAGCTAGTCATCACAACCCACCGCCAACTCTTGGGCTACTTTGACCGTCACATTATAACGCCCTCACGGCTGAAAGGACGAGCATGTTTGGCGCGACGGGGATGCAAACCCCGCGACCCTTGGATTACGAGTCGCACGCCTTAACACGCTTGGCCATGCCGGGCTATGTCTTAGTGTAATGAATATGAACAACACATGTAAGGTAATGAATGAATAATGTAGTTTAAGACTCTTCACAGCCACTGTAAATAAACATTACTTAATATAAAATAGGTTAAAATAACACAAAACATTTTACAAGTATATAACCACAAGTTTAAGTTGATTACGTCAGCAATATCTCAAACAGCAATTGTTTTTTTTTATTTATGTAAAGTTTTATTATGAAGATTTATTGAACTGATACCTGCTTTCGAACACCTAAGTGTATGGTATTATGAAAGCGTTCCCAGATCATAGTAAACACCTGCACAGCACAAATGCGACAAACCGCATAACATGCGCTGTGTCAGATAAACATCAGTAGTGCATGTACTTCACTAACACAGCTTTGTGTTCTAGAAATAAAAAAACTATTATGTTGCCACACCCTCTCCTGTGATGAGATACATTTGTTCACCTACTTTATAAAGTGTGGAGCACCTCCTAAATGTTTGTATAATGTTGAAATAACACAGAAATTATCACTTATAAATCGTTCCCGGTTGGGATAGTGGTAAGTCTGCGGAATTCCAATTCTAAAATCAGAGTTTAGGTTCCTCTCGGTGACACAGCAGACCGCCCGATGTGACTGTGTTACAATAAAACACACAAACACGCTTATAAATTGAATCGTTTAGTAAACACAGAATATGACGAATTTATAATTGTTCTTCTTGAAGTGTATTTTAAGTACTCATTGGTTGAAGGGCACAGTAGAAGCCAATTCATACAGGCGGTACATTTCTAACTTAGAAAGGAAGCTTTTCAGCTGTACAAATAAAATATACTATTATGAATATGTTCGGTCTATCGATTAACAAAATTTTGCCTGTCAGCATGTTTACTTTGCCATGTTTATAATGATGCAAACTAGTTTACTTTATTAAGTGAAAGTAATACTTAAGCACAAAATCAACAAATCGTATTATAAAAACTTCTGTTTAAATAATTTCTTTCTTCTCTTGCTGTTCATGTAATATTATAGTTTTGTTTGTTTTTGAATTTCGCGCAAAGCTACATGAGGGCTATCTGCGCTAGCCGTCCTTAATTTAGCAGTGTAAGACTAGAGGGAAGGCAGCTAGTCATCACCACCCACAGCCAACATTTGGGCTATTGTGGGCTACTCTTTTACCAACGAACAGTGGGATTGATTGACACATTAAAAAACCACGGCATGTTTGGTGTGACAGGGATTCGAACCTGTGACTCTCAGAATATGAGTCCAGTGCCCAACCACCTGGCCATGCTAGGTCTATCCTTCAAAAAATAAAGTAATTCTCAACTCGCATCAGTTAGAGCAATGTTAAATAACTTTTATCAATCCATGTTATGTAGTTTCAACTGGATTCTCTAAATGTCAGTTAGATTCAACGTAAGCTGAGAATGTTTCTTCAAAGAGTATCATTTATAAACGATAATGAATTAGGCGGTTTTTGTTAAAATGAGTTCGTGTTTTCAAAGGAACAGAGCAACATATCAGACTATTAGAACGTCTAAGAACTTTCAATGAAAAAAGATAAAATATTCTTAACAACATGTTTTATCTTTTATTATAAAGATAAGTAGCAGGGGGTTGTCACTCTCATTGTTTACAATGCTGTTGATACAATACACGTACTTTTGTTGTCCTTGGAAGGTTTTGGTTCGAGCAAACTTGACGTCAATACACAGTAAATAACGTGTGCAAAGAATCTGGTTTGCTAACCGTACCTAATTTAGCAGCGATAATTTGTTTGTTTGTTTGTTTGTTTTTTTAGTTTCACACAAAGCCACGCGAGAGCTATCTGCCCTTACTTAAACAATGTGTGACTAGGGAAAAGACAGCTAGTCATCACTACCAATCGCCATCTCTTGGGCTACTCTTTTACCAACATTGGCCTGCCATGGTCTAGCGCGTTAAGGCGTGCGCTTTGTTACGTATTTTTTAATGTTTTATGTTCTTCGTAGACTAAACGCAACAGAAACACGCAGATAACAGCTTGTATAATTTATTATACTAAACTATTAACAAATATAACAGATATAACATAAATTATATGATAACAGTGACAAATATTAAATTACAACATTCGAAATTAATTACAAAACAAAATAATACTAGTTTCAAACTTCAAAATTAATCACAATACAAAATGGTACTGGCCTGTATCTAATGTAATGATCTAAAATGAAAGTCTCAAATTCCAGTCTAGGATGTGAATTTTGGTCCCACGAAGAAATTCCGAAGCAGTTCACAGTTCAATAAATTCGCCGTCTCTCAGCACAAGCAGTAATTAAGATGTATCGTAGAGACTGACGAAATAAAATCACAGCTTCCGTAGATCTAACTTTTGTCACAAATCCAAGTTGAATAATCACAGCAAACACTTAATCTTTCTCAAATAACTGACTCTCTTCTTTCTTCGAATAAAAACTGATGACTGAATCTCACTATCTTTTCTTCGAATAAAACTAATGACTGAATCTATACCTCACGTCACCGTCTTTTATACCGGTAGGCCTACTTCTCGAACAATCTTGAAATTTCCATACAACTCCAGAGCAATCCGCGCGTGTCCGTTCTTGCACGAGACTACACGTCTAGACACGAAGTCACCAGCACTCATTTACAAACATATGATTGGTCAACTTAATTCAAGAAAATTCTAAATGTTACCCTAAATGAATAACAAAATATTAGTTTAAACTTCGAAACAATAATATAAATATGGAAAAATGAATAATACAAATGAAAATTTAAACACAACACGACATGTTGTCGCTAACAAAATATTTACACATATACATAACAGCTTCGTAATCTAAGGGTCGCGGGTTCGCGCCCGAGTCGCGTTATAATGTGACGGTTGATCCCATTATTCTTTGGTAAAAGAGTAGCCCAAGAGTTGGCGGTGGGTGGTGATGACTAGCTGCCTTCCCTGTAGTCTTACACTGCTAAATTAAGGACGGCTAGCCCAGATAGCCCTCGAGTAGCTTTGTGCGAAATTCCAAAACAAACAAACTTTTACCAACAAATATCGAGATTGGCTGTCACATTATAACGCCTTCACAGCTGAAATGATAAACATGTTTGGTGTGATGGGAATTCGAACCCGCGATCCTCAGGTTGCGAGTCAAGCGCACTCATCATCTGGCCATGCCAGGCCTTCAGCAATGGCAAACTAGTTTGTTTTTGTTGTTTTATGTGTAATAAAGCCACATCGCACTATCCGCTGTGTTCATCAAGGGGAATCGAACCCCTTATTTCAGCTTTTTAAATCCGTATACTTATCATTGTCTCGGTGGGTGGCAGTTGTAGACTGAAGTGAAAACAGCTAGTTATCACTACCCACCGTCAACTTTTGGTTTACTCTTTTACCAGTGAATAGCGGGATTGATTATCGCATAATAATTCTTCCAAGGCTAAATGGGATAATGTTCGGTTGGGAGGGATTCGAACCCGCGACTCTCAGGTTGCGAGTCAAGCACCCTAACCACCTGGTCATATCGGGGCGGACAGAAAACAAATTGTTCACTGTGTATTGTGTAGCTTTAGCGCGATAATAATAACTCGATAGAACCATGAAACAAAAAATGTTTATACCAGTAATCTATTGTGCCATAAATATGATTTGTCAATTTTAATCTCGTGGAATATCAGTGCGTAAAGTATCAGCCTATAGATTATGTTTTTGTTTGAAAAACTAAATTATTATATATTTGAAAAAATATCTTCGTTAAAGAAAAAATTAAGTCTTATTTTACTGTGATAAATGCCAACAAATTTGGTAAAATTATCAAAGTTCATTGTATAATAAAAGAACTCAATATTTAAAAGTTATTACTTGGCCTGAAAAGTTACGGAGACGTGATATCTGAAATGGGACATTTACCTCATGTTTCCCATTATAGATCGTCTTACACAACTAACAAATTACAATACCTCGAGCTAAGAATTCGCGATTTGTAAAGATAGTCTTTTCCTCACGATCTCTTAAAATACCTGATAAATTATCAAAGCATATAAGTTAGCTTTGCGGAGAGATAGATAAAACTTAAATGTTCCAATGAGGTAACATCTACGTCAGGTTTTCTTAAACACTCCAGATAGCATTGACCTCGGCACTACGACATATAAATTATAAGTAAAGTGAATAAGTGAAACTTAAAGTCGAATGGTGGTTCTTTTCATGACGATTTTCTGAAAGCAGGTGTACAGAGCCTAGAATAAGAAACATGTCAAACTATGTCCTGCATATCAGAGATGTAGGTTTACAGAGCTAGGAACATGTCAAACTATGCGCTACATATCAGAGCTACAGGTGTACAGAGCTAGGAACATGTCAAACTATGCGCTACATATCAGAGTTGCAGTTGTGCAGAGCTAGGAACATGTCGAACTATGCGCTACATATCAGAGCTACAGGTGTACAGAGCTAGCAACATGTCAAATTATGTCCTACATATCAGAGCTGCAGGTGTACAGAGCCAGAAACATGTCAAACTATGCGCTACATATCAGAGTTGCAGTTGTGCAAGCTAGGAACATGTCGAACTATGCGCTACATATCAGAGCTACAGGTGTACAGAGCTAAGAACATGCCAAACTATGTTCTACATATCAGAGTTGCAGGTGTGCAGAGCTAGGAACATATCAAACTATGCCCTACATATTAGAGCCGCAGGTATACAGAGCTAAGAACATGCCAAACTATGCGCTACATATCAGAGCTACAGGTGTACAGAGCTAAGAACATGCCAAACTATGTTTTACATATCAGAGTTGCAGGTGTGCAGAGCTAGGAACATATCGAATTATGTCCTACATATCAGAGCTGCTGAAAAACTTATTTATTCCACTGCATGCATAAATCTGTGAACTCGAATGTTATTGTTTTCATGGGATATTTTATCAACACACACAACACAAGGATATAATAGAACACAGGAAGGTAGTACTGTAAACGGGTTAATTCATTCAGGTGTGCAGTTGGTAACAACTATAATAACCATACATCTTTGTTAATGTCTCTGGTTTTAATTATTCAAAATAATGACTGAACTTTGACGTTATAATTGACTTTTTATACATCATTGAAAGCCCTGATGGCTAAGGCGCTCGATTCTATCTTGGAGTTGCAGGTTTGAATTTCGTCGCAAGAACATGTTCGTTCTTTTTGCCGTGTAATTATAATGATACAACTGATCCCACTGTTCGTTGCTAAAGAGTAACTCAAGCATTTGCAGCGAGAGGTGTTGACAAGCTTATATTACTTTTAAATTAGGAACAATGAGTGCAAGTAACTTCGAGTATATTTGCGCGGAATTAAACAAATAATCAAACTATATAGGTCATGGAAGATTTTTAACTCACCTACATGCTTTTACTTAACGTTTTAAAACTCTTATAAGTTTCTGCTATGATTACTTACGTATATGTATTTATTTATTTATATATTGGGGCTAGGGGACATCTAAATGGGAGGCGAATTGAGAAAACCTGGTTATAATCCATTTGTATGTATAATAAGTATGTATTGCTTTTTTTTTCTTATTGCAAAGCCACATTAGGCTATCTGCTGAGCCAACCGAGGGGAATCGAACCCCTGATTTTAGCGTTGTAAATCTGTAGACTTACCGCTGTACTAGCGGAGGGCAATAAGTATGCAACCTTAGAGGTTTGTTTTTTTGGAATTACATTTTATAACTTATTTAACTGTTGTAACTTTTAAGACTTTCTCTCTGTTGATGTACTATTCCTGGACGTAGAAAGCATTAAAATGGATTTGTCACTGTTTACTGAATCGTGGGCCCCGCATGGCCAAGCGGGTAAGGCGCGCGACTCGTAATCCGAGCTACTCGAGGGCTATCTGTGTTAGCCGTCCCTAATTTAGCAGTGCAAGACTAGAGGGAAGGCAGCTAGTCATCACCACCCACCGCCAACTCTTGGGCTACTCTTTTACCAACGAATAGTGGGATTGACCGTAACATTATAACGCTCCCACGGCTTAAAGAGCGGGCATGTTTGGCGCGACCGGGATGCAAACCCGCGACCCTCAGATTACGAATCGCACGCCTTAACACGCTTGGCCATGCTAACGACTTCAAATGGTGGAAGATATATGCTAGCTTTCTCTAATTTATCGGGGACATGCTTTAACCAGCGAATTGAGGGATTGACTGTGAAATTGTTATGCCAGCAAAGAGGAAACTTATTTTTTGGGTTAAAACCTATTTTGTGGTTCATTCAATTTAAGAGAGTATCGATTCAACCCAAAAGAAATTGGAACAAGATATATTCTAGTTTGTTTTAACTAAGCATAATGGGCTATCTGTGCTCTGCTCACCAAAGGTATCGAAAGCCAGTTTCTAGCGTTGTAAGCCCGCAGACACAGCGCTTTACCACAGGAGGGCAGATGATATTCTTATGGCTCTCAACTTGAAAGGTACCACTCGATAACATATTAGAAGCAAAACAAACTCTAAATATATCAAACATACTTTGTGAGATTTATTATAATGCATATCAATGTAAGCCACAAAAGCATTCTATTTATGTTACTCACTGTTGAACGATCGAATGGAATCTTACAGGAACATTTTTATATTTTGTACATCTATGTTAATTTGAAGAGAATATTGAGTTGTGTGTGTGTGTATATATGTAAAACGATTGTATATTAGTTTGTGAAATACACAATACCTCATCCACTAACGTTAAAACATCACAATTTCTGAGATTATAGTGTCATAGTTTATTATTTCTGCTAAGTAGCAGTTTGATTCAACAATCGATTGGATTTACAATTTGTTCACTATGTAATGTTACGGTAGGGGTGGGGGCAGAAAGTGGACACCACTGCAATTACAGTATATTGATGAACATTCAGGACACGTTTCACTTTCCATTTGGAAACACCGTTTGGCCATGTTTCACCATTGAAGAACACTCTAAGCCATATTTTTGCTACACACTGAGGAACACTCTCAATCATATGTCCGTCACACACACATGGGAAAACATATTAAGCCATGTCTTCACCACACGTTAGGGTGCACTCCAGAGGATGCTTTTATCATACATTGGAGAACATTTTAGGCCATGTCTTCACTATACATTGTGGAACAGTTTAAGATATGTTTCAACATACATTGCAGAACAGTTTAAGACTTGCTTTCACCATACCTTGTTTAATTACATCATTCTCGTCAATTACTGTACTGTACCAACTCACTAAAACAGTCTATCCTGCTATTAGGATATCATAGTCGCATCAAGTACTGATACACACTCGCGGAACTTCTAATTTCTTTGATATTTTGTCAACTATAAGCCATTTCCCACACCAACAGTATGTACGACTTCACTTCGATTCTCATGTTCTTCTTCACTTCAGGTTTAAATAAAACGTTATACTTATTAAGATCGGTATATCATCACAGGAATACTAACTTTGTTTGTTCATCTCCAACTACCAGAATTGACCTCATTATTATAATTACTACTTTATTTCTGTATTTCTGAATAACAAACTATACATAAAGATTACTATTTTACAACAGTGAGATTTTCAAGGCCATGAAATTCAGTACAAAAATGATTCCTCGTTTCCAAGCCAACACAGCCAGCCATTTTTATGTTACTCATTAAGTAGGTGGTACTTGTTTGTTTGTTTTTTGAATTTCACGCAAAGCTGCACGAGGGCTATCTGCGCTAGCCATCCATAATTTAGCATTGTGAGACTAAAGGGAAGGCAGCTAGTCATCATCACACATCGCCAACTACTTTACCAACGAAGAGTAGGATTGACCGTCATATTATAACGCCTTCACAGCTGAAAAGGTGAACATGTTTGGTGTGACGGGAATGCAAACCTGCGACCCTTAGATTACGAGTTGAGTGCCTTAACCGCCTGGCAATGCCGGACCCAAGTGGTAGTTAATAGCAGCGACCGTTATGAAACAACATGGCTGCCATAAAGACTACCCTTTCAAAGGCACCTTTAAAATATGTGAATATTAGCAACAACTACTTCACAGTATTGGCTGAGCAGATATAAAACTTACCCTACTTATAAAGCCACCTAACTGGCTACTTACATGTTTATGGAGTGGACCAAAATTTCACCATCCCAACAAATTTTGACCTAAAAATCTTTCATACAAAATAAATATTATTATCGTAGTAATTATTTCACACAACTCTTCAATTTGGGGTCCCAGTAAGTCCTTTCTTGTACGAAAAGGATAGTAGTATGTATATATATGTGTGAGTGTATATATATATAACCGACGATGTACTACTTTGGGTATATAATTAGATTTAATGGTAGATTGGTAGAGATACTGATAGATAATGAAATCTATATCGTGCCTCACACTTGATATTGCTGGCACACAGAAATATAGTTAACAAAAACAAAATAAAAAAGCGTAGGCCCCCAGTGGCACAACAATATTTCTCCAGACTTATGACACTAGAAAACGGGTTTCGATAACCGTAGTGAGCAGAGTACAGATAGCGCATTGTGTAGTCGTGTTCCTAATTACAAACAAGTATTAAAACTTTATAAACAAAAGTAGGGATTGTGATACCCGTAACCTTTAACACTTTTTTATAGAAAAATATTTTCTTATATCTGGAAGACATGTTATAACTAGTAGGGTGAAAAAATTTCACATATTTCATCGAAGTGTTAAATATATAAAATATGGTTTATATAGGTTGAACAAACTGATATTTTAATATTTGTGTTCTCACAACAAATATCTTTTGTAATCGATTACTTATTTTGAATGTTTCGTGGTGGATACTATCGCATGGGTTTACACTTTCAATATCATTCAATTGTCCTATACTTCTGATATGCAATAAAAATACGGAGAAAGCAGAGAAATGCCAAGAAAATTTATATTTCAATTAATTTTGGGTCTTTTCTTCTTTTGACTGACCTATTACAACGCCTGTAAGGATTTTAAATATTTCTAAAATTAACATTTAAATCAATACATATGTAGATATGAAAGGAAAAATTACAGGTCCAAGCGTGGCCTACTATTAACATGCCCCGACTGTGAATCACAGGCCCCATTATTCGCCTTCTGTTGGAGCGCAAACGCACTTTGGAGTTGTGTATGTAATATAAAAATGAGGACAAATCTATTCATATTCAGTCATGGAAGAGTAGGTGGTGGGTGTTGCTGAATATCCTCTAAATTATCATTTCAAGAAACTATGAAAACTTGAAAAATTGTCATTAAAAACAAGTTACGACGAAAGCTGTTTCCTGCATACCTATTCTCAGTGGTTAATTTCTACCGCACCTTTTCGGATTTCTGATGCAGAATCCATTTTGTTTTGTTTACTCTTGGTGGAAACCAATGTAATTATTTTAAAGACTGCGTCAACTGTATTGTGAATATATACTTAACTTATTTAGTAAAATACATTAGTATTCTCCAAACGATAGCCTCAGTAACGTTATTTTTCAAAACTGCAAATCAACAGAAATGCTGTCCCCCAATCCCTTTGTTTGCTAGAAATCAAACCCCATTTCTTTCAATTACTGTGTACTTGAGGAAGAAAAGTGCATGAACATAAGAGTTATGGGTAACAGCAGGAAGAAAGTGTTTTTTATTTTTTTTATTGCTGTTGTTTAATGTAGGCCTAAGAATAACGGTAAATGTAAGCATTTTGACGTAAACATGGATTAGTACTCAATGTTTAAAGTACATTTAAGCCTAGTGCTGTTCACTGAACTGGTATTTAACCATTCGTTAATTTTATTAGTACAATATGAATACGGTTCAATGACTGATAATAACGTCTCAGCAACAAATTCTTCATATGAGGAGATACAAACCTGGATAGTTGTATTTGCACATTTTTCTCTTTTTCGTGTTATTAATTATTATTATTACATTTAAGCAACTTTTTTACTTGCTACCTACTTGTATGCAAGAGTAGTTCTTACTTATAATGTATAAAGAACAGGGTTAACTTGGCATTAGTAATAGTTTGAAAATTATGGAGTAAACCAGTAAACTATGAAAATCATTTTGTTTCCAAAGTTCTAAGTTAACAAAACTTGATTAAGTTAGAATGTTCGTGGCTAGATTCTAAGTGTGATTAGACTACACATGATAGATTTTACTATAATTAACCTTTTCATGTGGCCACGGTAAATTATGCAGTTAGTTTCCACATTGAATCACTGCATGGCCAGCGTCTCAAGCCATGGTTTTGTTGTGGCCACACTCCATACATCTGGTGTGTCTATGTAGACAAGATATTTGTGCACTTAAGTGTTTTATGAATAAAAGTTTTGGTACAACTGGAATATCCACATTTCTAGTTTTGGAACGATTGGAACCTCCACATGGCTAGAGTTCTCATATGTTTAAGGAATTTCTATGATTTACCTCATTTCAATGGATTAAACATATTTTATGGCTATCTGTAATACTACTGACCAAAATCAACTAATACAATTGTAATGTTAAAAACTTTGTTTATTCTTGCACTAATTTTACTAGAAGTGTAATTGATTGTTTTATTTTATAAACATCATCATATAATGTTCTATTTTACTTCATTAGTACTGTGGTTTTTGTGTTTTGAATTTCACACAAAATTATACGAGAGATATCTGAACTAGCCGTCCCTCGTTATGCAACCCAAGATGTTTTTAATTGTGCACATATTTTGTCATTAACATGAATGAAATCTATCTGGAAGTAAAACATGGCACAGAAATATGAAGAACCTTACTTTATTAAAGATTAAATTCATGCAAGTGATTAGTGCATCAAACATTCACACCATTATTAAAACTTAATATGCATCATAAAATATTACTTCAGAGAGAATTCATTTAGTTTATACTGTACACTCAATTACTTTCTCACTTCATTATACACATTAAAATTCATGCTTAGATGGAATCAATACAATTTTATCAAAACTAAGTGAGCTAATTCTTACTAACAGTAATAAAGCAAAAGTTTTATGGAATGACATATATTAGACATTTATGCAACATGTTGCATGGTTATTTTGATGCAAAATTTTACATATTATAAAAAAAAGGTAAATTCATCATCATCTATGCCTAATTTAAGACTTTCTTAAACAGGATTCAAATAACTGTTTGAAGCCTTTTCAGAAAACCTTATCATTAGCTTTGAAGAAAAACCTAACCTACAAACAAGTCTGTTTCAAAGGTATACTATATTTCTACTATCGAAGGAATTGTAACTTTCAAACTTTTGTTTTTCACTAATACTTTTAGCCTCTGCATTAAAAAACAAAAATATGTAAAATATGTTTACTGTCCCACTAACCCATTGTCATAGTAGAAAATGTTAAAGAAAGAGGCAACAAAATGCAACTTTTAACATTAAAGTTTATTTTACAAGTAATGCTTTTTAGAACCCAAAAATATATAAATAAAATGAACATTTAAGAATCATCCACTTTTAATGCACACTGCCTTTTATTTTGTGTCATTAACATAAGAGAAACATTAGGAAGTCATCAATCCAATTTTAATGCATGATTTACTCAGGTAACTATCTTCAAATTCCTCAGTTTTGCACAACACGTTTCAAGCTCAGTGGTTTCTACCTAAGTGATTTAAGGGTCTTGTCAATGAAACAAAATTTGGAAAGTAATGATCTCCCTCGATTCTAAATACTCTGAAAGCCAGAAGCAATGACTGCTTTTCAACATACCTCTTCAATACATACATTTCTGTAGTAAAATTACTTAGTATACCAAATATTTAAGGTATACCTTGCATGTTTTTTTTCAAATCAAATAAAATGTACACCACACTGAAAGATTCCCCAGGAATGCTACCTGTTGTCTTCTAACATATAATGCTGAAAATTGGAAATCATCCTTCTTATCACTTGCAACAGCTTGTGAATGCTTCAGAAAGAAATTTATGTAACTTTTTTCTTCTACTAATTATTTAACTTAAAAACTGTATAAATTCACTTATATTTTACAGTAAACTGTTTTGTATTTTCAAAGAAAATGAAACGAAGCATGCTAAGATCAAACACTATAGTCACACAGAAGATATTCAGAAGAAAAATATTATTTTATCTCAAAAAATAAATGGCAGAATACTCCAAAAATAGATTTGCTTTTAAAATTAGGTGGCACTACAGTTAGTGCATACAGTTCTGATGTTAGTAAAGGCCAAACTTTAAGGGCACTGGACTAACAAGTGTCATTTCGGAATACTGACAACAAAGTATTAATATAGAAAAAGAGGTAAAATACTTATTTTATATCTCTATTTTATACAAAGTGATAGTCTCGCACTACCAGTTAAAACAATTTAAAAAAAAAATCCTAGACATGTTAAAACAGACACTGCAGGTAAACTTGCTTGGGGCCATCCACTAATATCAGCAAATTTAATTAATGAAGCAACTTTTAACTGCATTAATCTAACATTTAGAAAATACTATCAGAACATTTTTATTGTATAAATACACTTATAACCATTTCCTATAAACCTTTAAGATAAATATTTAATTTAACTAAACCCTTACAATCTTCTTTACTATTTCCAAATTGTTAAAAGGTCTTAAATAATTACATCAAAAAAGAGAGAAGTAGCCACACAGGCCCACTTTCTATTTTCTTCAATCTAAGAAGACAGAACCAAGAAAAGCAATGCTTCTTTCTTCTACAAGAGCATTTTGATAGATAAATTATCAAAATGATATGATTAAAGAAACAATTACATAATATATAAATCTTTTATGTTTAATACGGCATGTAATTATTTACAAATTTAGAAAAATACACACTTGTATCTTCTTCTTTACAAGTTTAAATCATGACCACGTGTACAATTTACACTGGAATGTGACAAAAAGGTAATGAGAAGGAGAAAAGAACAAAACCACTACCTACAACCCAGTTATTTTATCATATGCTATACTTAAATCGTGTCTTGTTTCAACTAAAGCATGTATACGCTAAATGACACACACTACAGATTCACACAGTTGTGCTTTTGCAAATCTAATTACTCAATATATGCAGTGGGGATTTTCCTATGAGCTTTGGGAACATTTTTTATTCACTTTTAAGAGAAACAAAACTTGTGCAAAAAAAACAACAAAAACAGAAAATCCAACTACCTATAAACTTACATTAAAAGAATACAGAAACTTCTAGCTACCCATAAAAATCTGATATACAAAAAATACAGAAACATTTAACCATCCACAAAACCATTATGTAAAGAACATACATACAACCACCCAGTCATAAGGCCATATCTACTCTGGCTAGTTTATTCAATGCATCTGAGATTAAGAAGTTTTTATTAACAAATAATTATTTTTCAGTGAGAAATTGAAACAATTTAGTAGATGATTCATTTACAAAATGACGTTTAATAAAGTATATTAAAAATAATGCATACAAATAACTAAACTCTGGATTTTAGCTTTTATTCAGTTTAAATATATATAAAAAACAAAACGAAATTATAGTCTTCTTAAAAGGAATCTTTAATATTAGAATATTCAATGAATGAATACACCTGTGTACCAGGAGTGAAAATTCTTGAAATAAGAACCCTATACTAAGTTGATCAAATGTACATGTTAAAACTGCTTGAATTATTACAAATTGGGTATTTCAGTGGTTACTTTATTTTTTCATTAACATTGTATTGACTAGAAATACTTGAACTTTTACACAGAAAGGAAGTTTATTAAACCACAATTGATAACCTTAATTGAAAAGCTCATCAGAATTTCACTAAAACAATATTTTTTCCCTATTACTTTCAATGTCAAAAAATAATTCTTCGTTGTTCACATCAAGTAAAAACATATTTTGCAATAATACAAATTCAATATAGTATGGAACACATCACTAACTTTAAACCTAAGTTAAACAATACTCATGCAACTGTTATGACTCTCATAAATAGCTAACAAAAGATAACTGAATCCACTGGTGTTTAATAATATTTTCTAAAATATCAATTTTTTTTTTCCCACCAATCAGTGATCAATGAAAATGACAAGACTGTATGGTTATGATCCTTATGGTCACTTGTAAAAGAGGATGGAAAATTATTCAATCATTGGAGACTAAGTGGCATACGTAGTGTGGCAATAACTCTTGTGGTAAAAAAGCTAAGGCACTCTGTACCTGAAACAAAATATGTATTATTTTACTTATTTGTAACATAAATTAATATATTTATTTAAATAAGTATCACATACCAAAACTGCTATAATTTTTTGTCTCATGAAATACAATATCTACAGTATTTCCAACATTATTAAGTAATACTTTCCCTTAAACAATAAGGTTAACGTTTTTTTTTTAAATTTTTGCACAAAGCTACACAAGAGCTGTGCTAGCAAACCTAGTTTAGCAATGCAAGACTAGAGAGAAGGCAGCTAGTCATCACCACCCACTGCTAAAGTTTGAGCCACTCTTTTTACCAGCAAATAATGGGATTGACAGTTACATTGTAATTCCACAATGGCTTAAAGGGCAAGCACGTTTGGTATAATGGGGATTTGAACCTGCGACCCTCAGATTACACCTGGCCATGCCAAACCCCTTCGTTAATGTTTCAAAACAAATAATCATACTATTTATATTACATTGATACATTAACATGCCTTTTAACAACATAAATGTGTAACATTAAAACTGAATAGTAATTTTAAAAAAGAAATAATTCAAGTAGCATTATAGGATCTAAAAAAATTAAAACCACAAGATGTCCAGTCTGAGTGTTTTTTTCCAATTTAAACCTTTTTTCTAAAGTTACTTGAATCTGTTTACCAATAAAATAATGATCAAGAGCTGTTGAATGAGGGCAGACACTCTTTAAACTTTTAATAATGTGCTCATTAGTAGTTATTCTACAAACAATACTTTCTGTCACTGGAGAAATAGAAAAATATTCCTCACCCAAATGCTCCAGATATGAATAATTAACATTGCATAGACTTAGTTTCTCAAAGAGAACTATTTATTTGTTTGTACTGAAAACATTATTTTCTAATGCAAGTTCAGTATTTGTTTCGTTAATATGTATTCAAGCTCACAGAAAATATTTTTTCTCTCCTCAAATTTTAAAATATGGAGTTGAAGATGTAAATTTAGGTTACATTTAAACTTTTGTAGAGATTTCTTCTTAGATGCAAGTTTTTTTGGTACGTACAACAAAGTCAGAATAATGATGAAAATGAATTGCATAATAAATATAAATGGAGATTTCTGGAAGAAAACCTCAAAACAAAAACCTAAAATACAGCTTCAGAGCTTTGAGAAGTGCAGATGTAAAACTTACAGAACTAAGTTATACCACATAGCTGAAAATTTCTATGCAATTTCAGAAAATTGTCAATATGAAGAATCTTGCTCACAGTTTAATCACTTATTGCTATCATTTATTACTTCAGTAAAAGGATAATCATCTATCTTCACTCACAAAGGAGGATTTTGATAAGAATCCAAAGCTGCGTGACTTCTACGTTTCATGATGTTTTATAGGTATCCAAAGTAACGTATTTGTAAAGTATTGCAACTAAATTGTGATTGTAAAAAAGAAGTAATATGTCCAGAAAAAAATCAACAACTGTGACCAGAAGATCAGTAATACAGAAGTTATTGATTACTAGCTGTATAGCTGCAAAGAGTGCTCAATCAAAAAATAGAAATATGAGAAGTCATTTTATCTTGCATTTTTATAACTGCAAAACATCTGAAATGAGACAAAAAGAATGTTTCACTAAAATAGTTTTTCTAATGCGCTGTAATATTTTAAAACAATTATATTAGTTGAACAATTATACACATTAATTAAAAGTACCAAATGTGTTTGCATGTATTGTTTAGTTGGTATATATTCAATGTAAAGACAAATTGTTGTTTGATTTTTGTTTTAATCTCAAACTATACAATAGCTATTTCTGCTGTGCTGTACCCACCATGTGTATCAAAACCTCATTTGCTGTAACATTTTATAAGCCCTCAAACTTACTGCTGAGCCACTAAGGGGCAAACTAATTAGCGAGCATTATTATTCAGTATGCATTCAAAACAGAAATAACTGAGTTAAAAGCTAAAACCACAAAATTAAAATTACCTGTTAATATTATCATTAGCATTTTATTTTATATCGATATGCATGTTCAACAATATCTACCAAAGAAACAAGATAAGCAGATTCATTATTGTTGTGAAAAATTAATATAGCAAACTTTGGAAGTTCTTCTACTACTAAAATACAAAAGCTTACATTTGATAAACTCACTGATATAAATACATCAATATACTGAAACATAAGCTAAAAGGATTACCTAGTTTTTAATATTATTTAATTGTGACTTCTCAAATTTCATATTTACAGAAAAGACATCAAAACACTAACTATTAAAATAGATGTATGTAATTATGACCTAACTATATTAATATCATCAGACTACTGGCATTAAAAACACAATGTCCAAATTTTATTACAGCAATACTCTAGAAAAATGTGAGTTTTATAAAACAAAAATGTGGTTTAAGAGTGTTATTTTATCATTAAAAACAAACATTTTTAAAACCTACATGTATGTTATACATATTACATACAAATGATTAATTTTCATGGCCAATTCAATATTATTTCCTTTCATCATCTTTTAGAACATTGTTTGTTTGTTTTCTTTTATCTACTCAGAATGAAATCTCACTAACCATGACTGTTATAAATCCAGCCTCGCAGATCTTCTTTGATAACACTTCACATAATGCTACCTTGTTTTGTCTGCAAAATAAAAGGAAGGTTAAGAAAGTTTATGTTGGTTATTACGATATTTTTATTTAAAGTGACAAAAATGTAGCACTAACTATTTTAATTTTGTAGGTTTCTATTATCACCTCATATTTTATACCAAAACATTAGATACATGTTTGTAAATAATAAAGCACTAATTAAATGACAGATTTGCAACAATAATTTTTCAATGTTTCGTAATCTTGTAAGCATGTTTTAGAGTAAAGCCACATTGGGTCGGCTGCTGTATCCACCACAAAGAATTGAACTCTAGATTTTAGCATTGTCAGTTTATAGACTTACTGCTGTCCCACCAGTAGACAATCTGTTAGATGCCCTTAAATACATTAACTATTCCACAAGTACAAAAACAATATATTCATTAAAACTTCTGAATGCCCTTACCTTCACAATTTTCAAAAAGATCTAAAGTATCCATTGAAATTCCCATTGCAGTGTTGTCCAAAAGCTAAAGTGATGAATGAATAATAAAATTTAATTATTTTATAAATCAACATACAAAGAAATTTCACAGGAAAGACTAGGGCATGTACAGATACTATGACAATCTAATATTTGGATGTAATATTTGAATATACAAGTAGTACATTACAATTACAGTTAAACTCTTTTACTACTTATTTTTCTGACAAGTATATACCCTTTGTTGTTTTTACTATTAACTGTTGTTACTTTAATGCACCTTCTAACAACCATGAAATCCTAACAATATTTCAAAGAGCTTTTTGATATATAAATATTCATCACGGTCGTCAACAACCATTCTTAACTACAGTGTAGCGATGTATAATTCCCCTTAGGCCTGACTAGGCTTTATAAAATAGAACAGGAACTCAACAGTAACAAACAAAAGACTACACCTACTTTCAAGGGAATTAGTAAAACAAATTTTTGCAAATGCTACTTCAAGTTTCTGATGACAACAATATTAATTAGTTTTAATACTGATTTCCTAGTAGTATTTCACAGCTTTTCTGTATCAAACCAATATTTACTTTGAACTCTCACTGGTAAACCAAAGTAAAAAAAAAAAAAAAAATTAAACTTTATGAAACTTGTTCTATTTACTTAGTTAATTCATACATATACACATCTGTACTTCATTTTAAAATTATACTTGATTTAAAATGCAAGTTATTCACATATAAGTCAGATATCTGGTGCTCAGAAGCACCCCATAACAAAACTACACAATGGGCTATCTGCACTCTGACCATCATGTGTACTGAATTATGATTTATTTTTTTTTAGCATGAAAGAGTCCGAACCTAATGACGAGCCAACTGGCTGCTAAAGAGTCCAAACCTAATGACGAGCCAACTGGCTGCTAAAGAGTCCAAACCTAATGACGAGCCAACTGGCTGCTAAAGAGTCCAAACCTAATGACGAGCCAACTGGCTGCTTTTATACTGTTTAATCCACTCTTTCACTACTTGCATCACACACAGTGCTTTATCATTTCATAAATTGTTTTTTTTAACCTTTTCTTTTTGTCTGTTAATATATCTATATACAAAGCTACAAACCTAATATTTAAAGAATGTAATAAGTAATAAAACAAAACAAAGTTTTATATCAATAGTGGTTTATGTATTATTACAGTAAAAATTGAATACTGTAATTTTTTCTTACCTTTGAAACTGTCTGAGTGGCAGCTACTTTGTTTTTCTTAAGACAACCAACCTCAATTAGAGACTGCAGCTGTTGAAGTTCCAAGAGAAGGGATCTAAAAAATAACAAATCAAAAATAAATAAGAAAATACAAACTTGTGTAAATTCTGCTTTTGAACATAACATTAAGTTGAAGCTGCACAAAACACAGTGAATATTTAAATTTTAAACGCGACTTTCATTTCTAACAATGTATATCAAGCATCTGAAACCTTTCCTTTAATTTTTAATGCAGACAGGTGTTCATCATCCTAGTGTTCTATGTAGTGGTATCCGTAATAAACTAGTGCTATGCAATGACTTCCACTGTGGGAAACCTTTGCACAATACACTGAAATTGGCGTTGTTCCATTCCTCTTTATATGTCTTACAAAAAAAATTCCCAAATACCACTGATGATGACTTCCAGGGTCAGTTTCATGCAACCCAGAGGCACAGAAGTCCATGAGACATGTTTTAAGTAGTATGCCATGTTAATAAACATCATAAATTAATTTGTTAACAAACTACACTCACAGTTCTTGGTTCTATGCAGGATCCCACAATTTTAGAAAGTGTATAAATAACTTCACTGTAATTGGATGCTTTGCCTTGAAGAACTAGGGAGAAGGTTTGAAAAGGTTCCATTTTTAATGACAAGTTACTCAATTTTGTTGCAATTGCTTAAGTACACAAAATTTATCTAATGTGATAACACACTTCCATTTATCACATGTAGACATCACTCATGTAGCTTTTGACAGCTCCCTATACACCTTAAGCTATGTACATACACAGTTTGGGAAAACTTATGAACACATCGCTGTTACACCTCTTGTAAACTTAAATCTATATGAATTATCTCATTTACAGTTTCAAAAGGGAGGGTTTATACTTTAGTTGTATATTACTGCTGTGTTCTTGGATTACTTCAGTTAACACAGTATTTAATCTTCTTCGCTATCTCCAGTGTGTGACTGCTAGACAATCAGAGTAGCCTTATCTTCAGGCCAGAATCACACCTTCTCTTGTTCTACCAATAAAGTTCAATATTATAAACATCCTTTTTATTAAAACAAATTGTTTTTTGAATGCTTTTATGATTTTGGAATGGGAAAATGTTACCTAAAGAGTCTTGCAATGGTAAGTTTTAGGTACCATTTGTAGTGTCAAGTCACCAAGTTTCAAATGAATTGTAACAAAAGAATCATGGCTTTTAGCCTACACAAGGTACAGGCCACAAGGGTGGCCAAAGACTAAGTGACCGTATGTACAAATTGTTAGATGTAAAAAATAAAATAACACAAAATTGTTTACATTATTTTTACATTTATTTATTACATATAATTTACTGTATTATGTTTTGCAATACGTTATGTAAAAATCTATTGAAACTGATAATTAGTAATTTGTCACTGAATAAGCACTTGATACATAAAATGCATACAAAACAAATATATACATCTTGAAATAAGGCCTAAAAAGATGAAATTTAAATCCTAGTATTAAAAATATGCTAAAATGATTGTCAGGAGATACAAGTTTATGTAACACATAAAAAGAGAGTTTTATAGGTGTAAGATAACCAACTATATAAAACTTGTACTCTCCAGAACAGCATAGGAAGTTAAAAATAAACTGCAGGTGTTGACCTTTATACACTTAAATTACAGGTTATAGTACATCAAATTATGGTACATACTTACTTATTGGTAGTCTCTAAAGTCTCCACTTTCTTTCTGAAGTCATCATTTTCATTCATTAGTTTCTCCATACTAATAAACAATTAAATTCAAAATAACTTCCTTACTGATTAATGAAACAAAAGAAATGTATAAATCAAATTTAGAGAATCTTCAACTAATTGATTTAAATATTGTGGTTAACATTATATAATAATGCCATTTGTTGAACCTGTCTAATGCATCTGTCACAAAACTTTCAGATCTAATACACTATTGCTTTCTAAGCACAAACTAAATCAAAATAGTAAAAGGACGTTGTAAACATTAAATGCATAACAATCATCAACTTTGTTATTATTTTCATATTTTATGACCAGAATAATTAAAAAATAACTATGCCACATTAACAGAATTTACATTTAACATCAAATCCTACAGCATTAAAATATGAAAGCTGAAATCATACCTTTTTTCCAAAGTGTCTACATATTCTTTTTTTTTCCTTCTACTCTCTTGGGCTGAAATCTGTAAATAACAAACTGTTATCAACTGACTTAATGACAGTTATCTCTTTCATGTATTATACTATAAAATTACTGTTAATTGAAATACCATATTTTGTTCTGCTCATTCTGAGTGCAAGAATACAACATAAATCTCAATAAAATATACAATGCTATTACTCCATAAATATCATTTAATAACACAGAAATAAGTTATAGTTTGAAAACGTGTGCCAAAAAATTGAAACAATTAAAATATGAAAATGTATCTGCCATTATCAGAAACAGACCACTTCTGGTACTACAATGAGGAATAATATTCTAAATAAATCCAACAACAACTGTCAAAATCCAATCATTTTTGATTGAGATACAGAACAACATGTTAACAACAGATATTTTTTTTTGTGACCTTGACCCTCTAAAAATAATCACTTTAATCTGGTTATAGTATAAATGTATACAAACTTTCATCTAAATCTATTAAACCATTTTCAAAAAACCTTACTAACTAACAAACATACACCAAGGGTTGAAAACAGCCTCTTTCCATCCTAAGGTTTGTCACCATTACTTTCACTGAAAATGTGAAGTATATACCATTTACATAGTATTAATGTAGATTTAGCCTTTTTATCTGAAAAACACATTTTCATACTTTTGCTTTTGTATGAAAATATACTGGATGAAATAAGTAAAGATATATTCTGGCATATGTTGTATAATACTACCACTGTGCATATTATTAAAGAAATGCCTTATATTCCTGATAACTTCTACAATCATGACTGAATGTTCCCGAAAATAGATCCAGACCTTGATGGGATGTGAGGAATTAGTCTGAAATAAGGGAAATTCCAAAAATTTAAGTCAGATTACAGTACTAGTGAGTATGCCCTAAGCAAGACACATACTACAGTGACTAATTAATGGTCATTTGATAAAAACAATTTCTTATCAACTTTACCTTAGTACAAACTATATACAGTCATGTGAAAAAGTTAGGACACCCTATGAAAGCCTGTGTATTCTTGTAACATTTTTGGATATATAGATATTTAATCTCAATTTTAACAATACTGAGAGATTATAGGAATATAACTAAACAATTAAACCTGAAGGAAAGACTAAGATCTTCTGTAAATGTAATTCTACAAAAATGCATATTCTAACTGAAAAAAAAGTTATGACACCCTACCCCTTAACAGCTAGTGTTACCCCCTTTGGCTGAAATAACTGCAGTGAGACATTTCTTGTAGCCATCTACCACTCTCTGACATCAGTCTGAAGAAAGTTTGCAACACCCCTTGATACAGAATTCTTTCAGCTGTGAGATGTTTGAGGGATCTCGCATTACAGCCCATTTCAAGTCACCCCACAGCATCTCAATGGGATTAAGATCTGGGCTTTGATTCAGCCAATTCTTGGTGTATTTACTGGTATGTTTTGGGTCATTGTTGTGTTGCAGGGTCCAGTTCTGTTTCAGCTTTGATTTTCGTACAGATGGTCTCACTTGATCCTCAAGCACCCTCTGATACACAGTAAAATTTTTTATTCCCATATTTATGGGAATATTTATTCTCACTGTAAAGTCTATGGTATCAACAGATCCAAAATGAGTTAAACCCACTAATGAAAATGTTAACTTTCAGATTTTAAGAAAAACGTGTTTAAAGGCATTTAACTAGAAAACTGCTTATTTAAGGGATTTTAGTTTAGTTAATTAAGACTTTTTGCACTGGGCACTGAAAGTAAAAGGGTTAAGGATTCAAAATATGCATGTTATAATTTTCTAAATGAAAATGTATTTCTAAAAGGTATTACCCTTTTCTCACAAGATTAGCTTTTCTCATTTTGTGCTACCCTCTATTTGTGAACCCCTTTCTGAACAGATGCCACAAACATTCATTCCTCCCTATGTTGGAATCCAAAGTCCAAATACATCTCTAATGTAAATTATTGTGCACCACCTCTCCATTACTATCACGTGACTCCCTGCATGCATCATCATCAAGTTATCACCTCAAAGTTTAGCAAGAGACATGGACACCAGAAGATGAAGGGAAGGAAGGGTGGGAATGGTACCTCCACTCTACTTACATACCAGAAATGCATTTTCATACAAGAAAATTAAACTTCTGGTATGACACTCTTCCTTGGCTCACAAGATTAGCTTGAATCCAACACTGAATTGGAGGAGGAAAGGTGAGGCATGTTGTATCCTTCAGACTCATCCAAATAACGCCCCCTAATTGAGTAGAACAAATCAAAATGAAGAGGTGCAATGTATCACATAAGTAACATATATTTTCATCATGAAAAATAAGATCAAAAGGACCAGACATAGCAGAACAAGAAGACAGCACATCTATATGGAAGAGGATGGTGCAACAAAGAGACAAATAGAATAACTCAATCCCACAACTGAAGATGGGTAAGAGACAATGTACCCCAAAGTTCAGTATGTCTAGGATGTAATGGACTACTCTTGGAAAGTCAAGCACACCCAAAACCTCACTTAGTGGATATCTAAATCCTTGTAAGAGCAGGATAAAGATCCGTACTGTCTTTACCTCAAGTCCAAAAGCTCATAGGAAACCTATCAGAAGACTACAGAAACACACAGGGAGGCCTAATGCTTTAAACCACTTCCAAGATACATATACAACATGAAAATCATAGTCTATAAACTTAGATTAAAAACTTACACTCAACCTTTTAGAAATTGTCAGATCTAATTGATGCTCATAGGTGATCAATCAGTCTGATTGATCGATATTATTTTCCACCTCTACTCCTCCATAATCTGCATGATGTACAAATATCATCCATATAATTTATACAAGTGTGAATATTTATCATTTTACAGCACTCAAACAAATACACCTTGGTATACTATAACCGTTTTGACTATTCTCGATTTTAACCCCATCACAGGGAAACATGTTAATGGCCCACTTCTCTAATGCCAACTTCAAGTACACTTCCATATTTCACTTGTTCACATGCTATTAGGTCACTTTTCTCTATCTGCAATAGAAATACTTTGCAACAAGAACCAGTGAGCTAAATAAATACTACTTGTTTAATAAGTGGTTTATTTTTAGTTTGTTTGATTCTGAAACTCATTTATTTAACCTCCTTCAGAATAAATTATAATATAAAAATATTTAAATGATATTGACAAATTAGAGGTGGCAAGTCTAGATAAACGAGTTTAATCCAAAACTGAAAACAATTTTCATGTAGATGTAATTTATGATGTTAATATACACTAAATTATTTACATACAAGTTAGTACTAGCAAAATCTATCATTAAATTTGTGACCAGTATCAAGGTAAACAGTAACCTGTTGCATCTAACAAACATTTCACAAAGTTTAAAAGAAAATAAGACTCGTAACTAAATTAGATTTGATTTGTTCATTTGCTTAAGAGAAGAGCCACATTGGCTAGCTTCTGTGGCCACAACAGGAAATTAAACCCCACATTTAACACAACATTGAGTTTTTAATATTACTAGCCAGGAGAGTGGATAACTTCATTGTCATTTTCTGACATTAAGTTACAAAATCACACTGATTTAATTTTAGTATACTATAGAGATTATCTTGAAAAATCAGGGTATTGGCCATAAACCTGGTTTCAATAATATGATATTGGTAGATGTTTTTGATAAATAAAATCCTAAAACATAAAACTTGACCAATATTATCTTGTAAATACTAAAAAAGTAGTAAATTGTGCACTTAATACTTTTAAAGAAAACAAATAACATTGAGATAACTGGTTTTACTGGGATTCTGTAAGAAAATTTAACTTATGGGAGACCATTATGATGACTTACTATAAGTTAGTTGCTAATTATAGTTGAGTGCAGTGTAAAGAAAACAAATTTCCCCTGAGTTTATGAATATTTCAAAACATGACAAAATTAGTGATTTTAAGTATTAATAAAATGTAGCCCTAAATCATTGGTTTAAAAAACTGGAAACATTTTATGATAATAATTCTTTATGATCTAACTTTAATATACAAATATTTCTTATAAGATTCCTCAATAGTTTTAGACCTTAAGTGTTTAATGGCCAAAAAGTGTTTGAGAAGTACTGACCTATACAACTAAAGCCTCTTTAGACTTATACTCCATAATTTGTAAAATACATTCTAGAAATTTGAATCCTATCTGCCCTACAAAGAAGAGTACACTGCTTCAGTAGTTTAAAAGACAGAAAAATCATTGCATCAAGATCAGGTATGACCTTACAACAAATATTAGGCCCTTATGCAAAACCATCCATTTTTTTTTTCATTTACAAACCTCTCAAAGAGGCCTCGTAATCACATATATTACATACAAAACAAGTACAAAAATCAAATACACAGTTATATACAATTGAATGCACCTAATACTATCTGTTATTGCTCATATCAAAGGAAGCACAATAATGTAAAGTTGTGAACAAGGACAAACAAGTTTGTAATAAAATTGTAAGAAATAATCAACATCATTACGAATAACATACCTAGAATAATCATAACTTATTTTCTTTCTTAACTGATCTTTATAAAATGACAACAGATTTAAAAGGATATTTTTGGCTAAACAAATTTTCCTAACAGTCATAATACAAAATTTAGCTAATTTAATCAAAAACATACGCTGTAGGATGTTACCTTTTCATAATCCTTCTGGGAAGCCCTGTACAAGAATTCGCAGTTTCTGATTCATTGGTACTAATTTTTGAATGATAAAAAAATAGTGTTGGAAACCAACGTCCATAACGGTTGAACCATTGGACACTGGCAATATATATGTCTCACTGTTTCAGTGTCTTTACCACAAAGTGTACATAAACCAGTATCATGTTTTTGCATATGAACAAGTTTATTGTTCGTCTTTAAAGTATTGTGATAAAATAAATAATCCACATTAGCAAAGACAAAGCCTTTAAATGGGTGATAAGTATATTTATGTATTTTTTCCAGTTAGTACCTCTTAAAATATCTTTCCAGGCATTAATTTCTTCAGTAGTGGTGATGGAGTCCTGGTATATTAATCAGTTTTTAACAGGAAGATCATCTAAGTGGATAACATTTTCGCATCTGAATCGCACATCTCAAATAAATTGTGTCGTACCTGTAATTAGGGGAATCTCTCTTTCAACTAAGTCTTTCTATTCTTCTGGAATAGCATCATAACTTTTTGTAATACTGTCTGACTTCAACAAGTATCACATTATCAAGTTACGTCAGGATGTATCTGAAAGTAAGTTTTTAAGGGAAGCCAACGAGGGACAAATTCGTAAGTGAAGTCCCTTAAGCGAATTAGTCCCACGCTAATAAAACTTTTATTATAGAATGTGCTTAATCCCATAGTGGAAACAAAAACACTGAAAAACAATGGTTGCCGGAAAACAATTTCTGTGTTATTTGGGAAGATTCGACGACACCTAACGAGAGATTTACAAAACTCTAATACTTCACAATAAAATGTAGGAACATTCGTCATGTGTCACAATACCACACATCGTGCCCAAGATTTAAATCACCATACTTGCCTAAAAGATAGGCAAAGAGGATAAACAGAGATGAAAATGTGTTATAATCTACTGATCTGAAGAACCATTTTAACCTAAACGCTGCCTTTTTCATCTTGACGTCTGTTAAATTGAGACCACCTTTGTCTTTCGAAGATGCCAAAATTTCTTAACGCATTTTATGTACTCCACCATTCCATATAAACTGTAAAATATCATGTTTAATTGTCAGATAAATCCCGTTTTCCCATCGGCAAGACCATCAGATAATACCAAATAGTACTGAAAGCTAACGAGTTCACAACCATAATTTTGCCTTTCAATGACACAACTCCGATATCTCCAAGCAACCAATATGCGTGTTATTCTCTGACAATACTTTCCAGTTCAGGTCATGCATTTCTACCGCATTTGTATAGAACTGAATACCAAATTTTTTAGAGCGCCATTTCCATCTGTTATTAACAACACTTAGGTTTCATCTGTTCGGAAAATGCACGTGCACCTGTAATTTGTTGTTGCATGAACGTGCATATTTCATCAAAAGATGTAAATAAGAAGCAGATGTAAAGTAGACATTTTGTACAACACAATATTAAAACAGTAAAACTTTAAAACCTTAAAGTTTATAAAAGGCCTAACATTAGGTCGTAGAATAGCATTACAAGTTTATTTATTGACAATACCATACAATTTAACCGTGACTAAAGCAATAAACAAACTCGTTACAACGTTAATTTACCTTTTTATCAAGTATAGACTGCACTTGATAAAAATGCAACTACTGTTAGGCCTAAAATGAATGATCTTACAATTTATACGAATTACAGATTTTGGTTTCTGCGATTAAATTTTGTTCGTTATTCTTTAAATATTGTATTTAAAAAAATACTGACACCAGAAAAATTGCAATTTGAGCGCAAATGTTTTGCGGGTCCCTGCAACTAAATAAATAAAACCGAATAAGAAGGTTACCTTATTTTTTATTTTTCGACGAATTTTTTTTAGTGACCTTTCTTCTGCTTTAGACAGGGGAAGCCTCTGAGGAATAGGATAGCCCTCTGCCAGCAGAGTGCGTTTTTCTTCCTCTGTAAGTACTAACACTCCTGTTTCACCTTTCTGAAAATCATTATTATTATTTCACCATCGAGCAACATCTACACCACTTTAACACAAAATTAGGATTTCTTAAAATTAATTCGCAATAGAACAAATCCTAAAACCAATTAAAAAGTTTTTCAGTAACATTTCGTATAATCTTTATACGCTGAAAGGTTTAAAAATGACAGGTTCATCATGTTTGACAGATTTTGTTAGCTCTAATAAAAATAAATGAATTAGAAATCAAAATTAAAAATATAAATATGTAGCATCACATGCCTTGAAAATATAAAACAATAAGATAAGTGAAGTCAGAAGTTCAGTTGTCCACGATCTAAACGTGCTTGGCATGATTCTTTTATCCGTATATATTATATGAATTAAAAACAGGACCGTCCTTATGGAAAAGTATACTCTAACACAACAAAACTTATACCATTTAACAAAGTCAAGCTTGATATTAGCATATAAAGTTAGAAAAGAAAACCAAAACCTGTTGGTTCTAAGAAAGTACAAATTGGAATGACACATATTAATAGAATTGAACAATACGATTTACTAAATAGCACAAACAAAATTAATGTTAAATAAACATTCAAACAAGCATGTACATGTCAGATTCATTAATTCATTGAGCATACAGACCTACGAAGTGGAGTAAAGCTAATTAGGCTTATATTAATTTGAACATGTAACAACATAACATTGAAATAAAGCAAAGTAGTTATGTTTATTGAAATAAATAGTTGAAAAATATTTCTTGTACATTTTTGTGTCTTCAATTACTTGCTGTTGATGTAAGTTATTGTTCTAAATGAGGCACAAAGCTACGCAATGGGCTATTTGTACTCTGCCCACCACGGGTATCAAAACTCGGTTTTTAGCGATGTAAGTTGGTACATATACCGCTGTGCCACTTGGGGGATAAGTTAGTTGTTCTAACAGAAATAGTCATTAGCTACTTACAGAAGATCATACAAGTTATATGGAATATTTGGCTACTACAAATATTTTTTTCTTTACAATGGTATATAATATATGTAGTCACCTATATATATGCATTAATTTTCAACATTTGTATTCAGATCTGAATCAACTATTTACATTTTATAAATTCCCAGTCGCAAGTAATTTTAATAGTTAAATTATTATTGAGTAAATACGTTAAAAACAATTCAACTTTATGTTCAGTTGAAATTATACATAATTAACCATATTTTGCTTTTATTCTCATAAAACACGAATAGTGTTACTGTGAAGAGATAATAGCGTTAGGCCTTCACAAGGATATTTATAACCTCCATAAACAAAGAAACAAGAACTTAAGTTCAGAAAAACAACTTTGACTGCATTTTTTTTTTTTATTATGCACGGTAGGGGGATTCGAAAAGTGGACATGCATATCCATAGTCTAACACTTTAACCATTAGATCACTTCTGACCCCAGTATCGAAACTAATACAATTAGTAAATTCATTTAAATATCTTGAAAATTCCCCAATACCTCGAGAATTAAAACTATGAAAATGACAACAGAGTTCTTGAATTTACGATAACTTCCAATATATTTGTTAGTTTGTTGTGATGTACGTACAAAGTTACAGAATGGGTTATGTGAGCTCTATTCAACAATGACATTGAAACCTGATTTTTAGCATTATCAGCCCTTAGACTTACTGCTGAGTCGCTGGAGGATTGAAGGCTTATAGTAAGTTCCAAAAAGTTGTTTTAATTTACACACATCTGTAAACATTGCACAGTTATACGAAAATGAACGCAATGATGAGATGTATGGGAGTTACCTCTGAACAAAATTGTGTATATTCTAGTTCGGAATTAAGCATTCTAAAGACATTTAAGAGTGATTGCAACAAATATCTTACTTGAATATCAACGTAGAGAAATAACTAGTTAGGTTGTTGTCAAATAATACTGTTTGGTTAAGCATAACAATTTCATCATCTACACATGAGATGACAAGTCGTTATTGTTCGTTAGATTTCCGCGATCGTGAATCGGCTGTATTTGTCTACCGCCATGACAAAGACGGATAAAAATTAAAAAAAAACAAATTTGTCAGGAGGCTTGGAATGATGTCAAAATATTTGGAGTTGATAGGTTTGTGTATATATGTATTTTAATGTAAATGAACTAATCTTAGGTTGTCTACTTCTGTCTTAAGCAAAGCAAAAGGAAACCCTCAATAGCCGCGGCACTTAATTTTTTTAGGCAAGCTAAGAGTAAATTAATGCGAGATTTTTTCCTTATTGGTTGCTGTATTTTTATGCGCCAAATATCTTACTTGAATATCAAGGTAGAGAAATAACTAGTTAGGTTGTTGATATGAAGCGTGGAGCGCGCACACGATTTTATTTTATTATCGATAAGGATCTCTACCAACATATCCTCAAAATGAAAATCTTTCAGGCGGGATTAGAGGAAATCAATCTGAGACTTTAGGCGTTATCAAATACATCAATGAAAATGATTTGACTTCCTGTAATTAGATCGCAAAATCAAAAGATGGCGGAGCTATGAGTTAAAAAGATTGTGCTCGAAACAAAAACTTAGCCATTCTATGAGCCGTCGTGCTGTGGCAAACAAGAAATAAAAACAAACAAAACATATTTAGAAAAAAATAGTATTGTTTAACAGTCAAACTATATTTTATTAAAAATATTACTTACCGATTGATTACTTATAACTAATGGAGATTTTGATCGTTTTAAAAATGATGGCATAACGATTATGGGTGAAGGAAAGCCACTCTTATTGGAAGAGGAAGAAGTTGGAGCACTAACAGTTACCGTTGGTGGTGGAGATGGGTTATTTAAGCAGCGAATTGGCGATAAACTTCCATCAGAATCACTACTGTTGCTTGAAGGGGGAGTCGGGGGAAGAGAAAATCCTGAGTGACAAAGGGAAGATGAGAGCACTTTTAAAACAACACGCTTAAACAAAAATGAAAATAGAAATTTCCAGAAATAAAGCTCATTTAAATGTTGTTTACATACTATTTTAAATTACTATCTAGATGTTAATATAAATGCACTTATTTATTTGGCACACGCTTTCGTAAATATCAAAGGTCATTCCTCCTAAAGTGCCACGAACGGAACTTCTCACGCGCAAAACTATTTGTACGTGACCTTACCTTTCATACATTTTCAAATACGACCCTTTTTGTATAAGATACGCTTCCAATGACACTTCCATCTTTCCTGTAAAACTCTTGGAAATAAGTATTGCATTTGCACATTTGACTAAAATAAGGAAGAAAATATATTTTATCACAATTTACAGCTTTTACAGTGAGTTAGATTAGTTTCTCAAACAGGTACAACGTTTTGATCACTGGTGCGATCATTATTAGATCTCAAAGTGATCTAAACGTCGTACCTGTTCTTGAAACTAATCTTACTTATTGTAGCAACTGTAAACTGTAATAAAATATACCTTATCAGTAAGTTAAATCTATACGAAAAAAAAGAATTAACCCTCTGTTCGTGACAAAAATAATATTCGTCACCATTACTAGTAACGTTTAGATGGCCAATTAATAACGAATTTATTAAAGCTTTCCTGAAACATTCTATGTAGAGTCCACACCAAACGATAGAGTGTTTGTTTTTGAACTTCAGACAAAGGCTATCTGCGCTAGCCGTCCCTAATTTAACAGTGCAGGACCATCATATTATAACGTCCCCACGACTGAAAGGGCGAGCACGTTTGGTGCGACGGGAATTCGAACCCGCGAACCTCAGATTACAAGTCGAACACCTTATCCCACCTGGCCATGCCGGGCCACAATGGAGTGAGTTTGACATATTCTAAAGAGAATATTAAAATTCTTTCGACAAAAATTTAGTGAATTTTAACAATAAACCTGCAAATGAAACTTAACTCACACGAAAACTTCAGCAACATAAATAACAAATGAACTAAGTTTGCCTCAATTTTTCTTATTTAATTTACTCTTACATCATACACCTTTACAAAGTTTGTCCTTTCATGCAATGCGTCACTTTTTTAATGTCACATTTTTATATGACTGATACTTTTATTCTGACGTGACTGTTTCTGTATATGAAAAAAAACTACATAATCTAGTAAACCTTCCAGTAACGTTAACACTTAGCCAAGACAGCAAGAAAAGTGTTAACTTTAACTACAATAAATACCGTTATAACAATATACAGGGTGGTCGCTAGAAATGCGGAAAATTTGTCAAACAGCTATTTATTTTTACAAAGAATAACTTTTACAAAGTTTTTTAAAGGCATATGTTATATTACACTCATAGATGCTCAAAATGCATTTTATGATATTAAAATCATGCATTTTATTCATGATGTAAAGAAATCAAAATAGAAATGAGTAAGCACGCATTTTATTCATGATCTCATCCGACCCTCAAATTTTCCGCTTTTCTAGCGACCACCCTGTATTATATCATAATTTTATTATATATACACACAAACACACACATTTATCAATTTAGCATTTTCTGAACCGCAAGGTATTTTTTAATAATTTATTTTAAAGACAGTTTTATATAGGTAACATGATTGTGCGTTAACTTAAACACATATGCAGCTTTAGGCATTTGAAATACCAAAACAAAAACGAAAAACTTTGAAGTAATTACCCTGTTACCATTTACATTATAGAATAATTGTGTTATGATGTACATTTGCATAAAGTTGTTCGAATTCATGAAAAAAAATTAGTTTAGAAACAAAATACCAGCTTCTCGGGTACTGCTTTGAAATTTACTTTTAAATACACATATTTGTCTTGGACAGTAAAGAAACAAAATCAGTTTCACTTGGCAAAACAAAAATACGGTGCCAGTGCTATTTAGAACTGAGAAATACAGTTTATTTACGGTAGAATTTGGCATAACGTTAAATTTGACGGTTTATATACTCATCTAAAAACTACTTAAGTACCCTGATAAAAGTATATCCGCATTTCGTAAAAGCCCGAAAATTTGTTTCTCAAACAAGCTTTTACTAAACTAAAAGATACTCGTTTTCAAATTTATTTTAAGAGTTTTACACGCACGAGCGACATAACTGTACGTTTACTTATAATCAAAATTAGAACACCAAAATATACTTCGAAAAAAAATATTTATAACATAAAGGCGTGTACCACAAAAATTGTGACTTTTATGAAACTTTTACAAAAAGGCTAGTTATGAAAAATAAGGAACAATTAATTTATCGTAACATTAAAGGTTATAGCTTTAACTCACCAGTGGTTTCCAGTTTAATGTTGAAATTGGGCATCAACAAACGGCGACGTTTGGCGTCTTTGGCTCCAATTTCTGAATTTTTAGCTAGCACAATCGTAGGTTTTCTGAGTAAACTCTGCTGTGTAGGGCCCATCATTCGACAAGTGTTGTCCGATGATAAATAGGGAGGATATTTAGCGGACGGACTCGAGGGAGAGGACAGTGGTTCCTGCTTCACAGCGATTTCTGTTTCACCAGTTGCAGATGTCATTGGTATTGCAGGAAAACACTCGGACATTTCATCTGAATAAACAAAGAAAAAATATTTTATCATAACAAGTAGACCCGTGTACCATACTTATTAACTGAACTATATTTTAACAGTGTTAAATTATATCATAATTACCTGTTACCCTCAGTTATGCGTCTTGTGTATCGACATTTTTCCAAACTTAATTCCTCTTCTTTTAGACCTTTTAATAAAGCTTCAGAACAAAATGGAATGTTATATAGTGCGGCCTAACCTGCATTCGAAAGCAACGCCATTTCAGACTTAATTTCGGTATGGTGGGAGGATAATTCTTCCACTGTAAGCTCTTGGACTTTTTCTAACGTGAAAACTCAATAGCACGCAGTTAAGAAAAGTATATATCTCATAATTCATTAATAATTTTTTTTTAATCTTTATTTAGGGAAGGAAAATGGGTGTCCAGCTTTACACAGTTGGTCAGCAGATAGCCTAATGTGGCTTTGCTATAAGAAAACACATACATAGTTGGTGCCCCTAATATAGCGGTGGCTATTTAGTCGATTCATTTCTTACGAAAATAGTAAGCCTGTAATTGATGGTTCAACTAACTGATTAAGTAGTTGTTTTTTCCGTAGCACCTGATGTATCGTGTTACATGGAGTTTAGTAAACCAAGACAACTTTAAAATTGGTTCGTATTAGTGAATTGTAAAAGTATCAAATCTTAAGTAAATATTTTGCTTTCTTTTCTTTAACAGATTCCTCAATTAATACAGAGTCAAAATTTTATTTGGAAAAAAAAAATACAAAAACTTTACGCATCTGGAAATTTGCATTTAAGTGTTTTTGTCCTCCGATGTAAAATATTTTAGTTTTGTCGAGATTGTGATTGGGCAAGATTCCATCTGCAGTCATGCGGATTTTATTCACATAAAACTCTAAAATCACCAACAGAAGTCTTGCTAATCGTTAAGACACATTAAAATGTGAATAATGAGGTTGACCAAGTTTTATTTAAAACCGGTTATTCTTGATCCTACTACAACCCTAGAACTGATATATTTCATATCATTATTCTTGATCCTACTACAACCCTAGAACTGATATATTTAATATCATTATTCTTGATCCTACTAGAACCCTAGAACTGATATATTTCATATCATTATTCTTGATCCTACTACAACCCTAGAACTGATATATTTCATATCATTATTCTTGATCCTACTACAACCCTAGAACTGATATATTTAACATCATTATTCTTGATCCTACTACAACCCTAGAACTGATATATTTAACATCATTATTCTTGATCCTACTACAACCCTAGAACTGATATATTTAACATCATTATTCTTGATCCTACTAGAACCCTAGAACTGATATATTTAATATAATCTTGTGTCGGTGTAATCTACTCAAGAATTCTGTTCTAATCTAGCAGAATAATAATAATAAAAACAACTTTGTTTGGTTTATTAATAATCAACGAGCGAACTAAAACGCTTCATAGAAATTTACTTTTTATAGCAAAACATTTATTATTTTTATCGTTTTCAACGATGCTCCAGATTCTAAGAAGATCCAAAACTCATTGAGCACTTGATCAGAACTTCGAATAAGTACATCACTAACTGAATAGTCTCGAATGTGATCACAAAACTGTATTTCAATTTTTTCTCACAAAAAGCAAAAGTTGTCCTACATAACTTTCTGGCTAGTGCACATGAATATTACTTGTTACAGCCACATAATGAAGGTCAATGAACGTGAAAAAAAACATGCGTCATAAGAAACTGCTTAACTACACCCTTATTACAAAGGCATTCAAAAGAAAAATATCGGGTATTGGCTTAACACACAAAAAGAATATTTTTAGCCGAAGTTCGTCCTACTTCATAACACTATTGTTTCATGGTTGACCAGTGTTTCTAGTGTACTAAATATGCTTCTTTGTTTTATTAATAAAAGAGATATGAATCCGCCTATCTTGACCAACTCGTGTTTTACCAGATTCCAAGTTGAGCTGTACCAGTTAATTGTATGACCCATCCCCGGAAGTTATAAACAGGTTTCACCATAACTACTACAAGTATTTGCACGTATGATTTACCGAGTTACAAGAATGTGAATTATAATTATGCTTGAGCAAGCATAAATATGTAGTCAAATGTGTTGTTTTTTTGCGATAAATTTAAACCTGTCGAAACGCCTAGGCGGAACAAATTATCTGGCACATGTGCCCACATTCTGAAGTCAGAACTGGAGAAATTATTACAGATAAGGAAACCCTGTATGGAGTTAAAATAATACAAGGCAGAGTTTAAAAACACAATTCAGAAACTGTATTGTGGTTAAACGTATATCGTAGACTGAGTACTAACATTGGTGTTTAATCGCAAATAATATTAACTTTAACTGATTCCAAGATCGTACAGGTTTTGTTCAAATGCGATTTAGTAAAATATGAGACAATATATGGAATTAAGAAAGAAAACTAATTACAAAATTGAAAAATAAATCACGAACGAAGTACAAAGCAACATCATTAGTAATTCAATCCAGAGTTTATACTGAGCCGAAAGAAAAACAAAGCTAAGAGAAGAAACGGAAGCCAGGAATGTTGACCCAACGAGGGCAAAATGAAGCATGACAACACGGCTAAAAAGTTCCTAAACATTTCTCCATGTATAGCTGTTGTTTGTAATTAAGCACAAAGATATACCACGAGTATCGAAACCCGGATATTAGTAAGTTCTCAAACATACCGCTGCACTGCCGGAAGTCAGTGTATAGCCCCAAAACTTATCATCCGGCGTTTCAGATTTTACGTCACAGGGATAAAATGATAAAGTACACACCATATATATATATATATATTTTTTTTTTTTCATGTTTATGAAAAGTTTACCACTGTTTTCCTTATCGAAGGATTCCTAGACTTTTCAGTTTGAGTGTTTAGAACATGGTACTTCAAAGTAAATAAGTAATATTAGCACCTGATCTAAGCATGTTACCTCTATAGATCAAAACTAGAAAATTATGTAGTGATGAGCATAGCCAATTAAATACATTTTTACTTTAGAAGTTAAAGATGAGGGTTCTCTAAACTTTTTAGGTGTTACTAGTAAAAAGAGAGGAGCTTTCAGTCCACTTCTGTGTACAGGAAGCCATTCTCAGTTGCCATACCGCTTCCTGCGCGCGCGTGTTCCTTATAGCAAAGCCACATCAGGCTATCTTCTGTTTTCATCGAAGGGAATCGAACCCCTGATTTTAACATTGTAAACCCGTAGACTTACCGCTGTACCAGCGGAGGACCCGTAGCATACGAGATCGTGTCATCCATGGTCACAAAAAATGTTTTCATTTTCATCTTTTGACAATAGGGCTATTAATGATTCTTCATATGAGGATTTGATGCTAGAATTAACATATTTAAAACATATAGCAATTGAGAGAGGTTATCAACCTCAAATCATTGATGTAATGTACAATAGATTTTGTAACAAACTTTAAATGTCTGGATGTTCGAAATTATAGACAATGGAAAGTAAAGAAAGAATAGGTGTGTTTCACAATCGTCAATAAAAATAGTGTACTTGTTAAATACGAATTGCCAACTAATATTTATTTCTCAGTTAAAATTAAGCTAAATAATTTATGGTCTTAAACATAAAATTGAATTAAAGAATAAATGTGTGTGTGTGTGTGTGTGTGTGTGTGTGTGTGTGTGTGTGTGTGTGTAAATTTCCATCTACTTCTGGTCAAAAGTGATATATATTGGGCAAACGAAAAACAGGTTTTGTCGTTTTTTGAATTTCGCGCAAAGCTACACGAGAGCTATCTGCGCTAGCTGCCCCTAATTTAGCAGTGTAAGACTAGAGGGAAGGCAGCTAGTCATCACCACCCAATGCCAACTCTTGGACTACTCTTTCACCAAACAAATAGTGGGACTGACTGTGACATTATAAAGCCCCCACGGCTGAAAGGGCGAGCATGTTTGGTGCGACCGGGAATCGAACCCGCGACCCTCAGATTACGATTCAAACACCTTAATCCACCAGGCCATGCTGGGCCCTAATTGAAAAAGGATAAATCGGCTTTGTTAGAGCATGTAGTGAATTCTGTACAAGTTATTGACTGGGATAACATAGGTAACTAAAAAAGATGAACTAAATCTTTAGAAATTGATCGAAATAAAATGAATATAAATAAAGATTTAGACTCAAGAGTCACAGAAGGGAACTTTTGGAAAGCAATGTTCTAAATGGCGTCATTGTAAAACATGTTAATTATACATGTACATTAGGTTTAAGTTACTTCATGGTTTAATCTCCTGTGGAAGTATCTCTACCGAAACATGTAGAGTTTTTAAGTTTGTATGTTTTTCTTCATCTATTTTAAATCTTTACAAATCAGTTATTGTTTAAGTAAAAATACTGATGTTTCGTATTATTAATTTTATTTAAAACTGTCTGTTTTACGTATTGTGTAGTTCACGAAGCTCGGTTTATTTGTTTGTTTTTTGGAATTTCGCACAAACCTACTCGAGGGCTATCTGTGCTAGCCGTCCATAATTTAGCAGTGTAAGACTAGAGGGAAGGCAGCTAGTCGTCACCATTCATCGCCAACTCTTGGGCTACTCTTTTACCAACGAATAGTGGGATTGACCGTCACATTATAACGCTCCCACAGCTGAAAGGGCGAGCATGTTTGGTGCGACCGGGATTCGAACCCGCGACCTTCGGATTACGAGTCGAACGCCTTAACGCGCTCGGCCATACGAAGCTCGGTCAGTCTCACTTCGTCCCAAATCTAAATACTAAGCTAACGATGGAAAATAACCTCCACAATAAAAGTATAATAATAAAATATAAAACATTACAAAACGAGATGCATTAAATATCAACGAACGTGAAATTAAACAAATAATAATTGTTTATCAGAAGTTCAAGAATGTTTAATTTATACAAAGGAAATATGACTTTACGAAGCCACATTTACATTTTTTTGAATTGTTGGTTTATTTGGAATTACGCGCAAAACTACACAATGGAGTATCTGTGCTCTCCCTATCACGGGTATCGAAATCCGATTTCCAACGGTGCGAGCGCACAGACATACCACTATGCCATTGAAAGGCAATTTGTTTGCAATGTTAACTGTCCATTCAAAAACAAAAAATCTGATAAAAAGATAATTACAAAAAAACAGTAACACGAAACAAAATTTCTGAAAAAGAAATAATTCCATTTGATTTAGAATTATTTATTTCATATCGAAGTAAGACAAACAATTGTTAGATTCGAAGTAAAATTAAGGTGGTGAAGTTTGTCCTTTTCATTGGGTCATAAAAGTTAAATAAAGATTAAATTGAATACAGACATATATATACACACACCAAACAGGCAAATATAGATGAACCAATTAAACTCTTTATTCAAAATAGTATTTAGGTGTTTCACCTACTGGTGATTCTAACTGTTAGTATTCAGGTTATCTGCTGGAACTGTGGAAGCTTTCGAAACATTTTCTCAGGACAAACATCAATATTATACCGCACTTTCGTAACAAACTAAATTTGTCTTATTCCATACGACATTTAAGGGAGAAAACACTCAACTCGTATATACAAATACGCGGCGTGTCAATCCCCGAGACGGGCTTATCCCGCCCCATGACCAAACTTGATACAAACTTCAATGAGGTAATCGTTACCGTATGTTACTTTTAGCTAAGCGAAAGGATTAGTACGCGTGTTTATCTTCTTAGATCTTAAAGAAAATGTTATTACGAAGTGCAGAAAACCTGCATAGAAATGAAGCAGAATTATATCACAGCACTATTAAGTTTGGTTGGCTAAAGTTGTTTGTTTAAATAATAAATACGCTACTCAAGGTTATTCTTCACAGTATTAACACGTTACGTATTATTATTCTTATATAAATTATATCGTATTACCATACTATGTTTTGTACTGAAGCTATAGTAACTCGTCTACACAGAAGTACATTTACACTACTAAACATTATTTGTTTTTTGTTGTTTTTCTTATTAATTTTGTGGCAAGCTTTGTTATTTATTTATTCATCTGTTTTTGAAAGAAAAGTCTTTAGAAGACAAGTACGACTAAAAGCGAATGCTTAGATAACTAACAATAAAGATGACTGTTTAAGTTTCTCTGTGCTATTTTGCATCATAATACAGTTGCTAGCCATGGATTAAACAAATAAAAAAGGGTACCTATGGAAATCATAAAACTGCTTTATACATGTACTTGAGTTTGTCATAAAACATGATATCGTCATGTATGGTCATGGATGAGCAGAGAGTAATGCCTACACATTTGGACAAACGTCTTTGCATCTTTAAGAGGGTGGAAAAAGACTTAATGAAATACTTCAAAATTGAAATAGTTTATTCTGTTATCATAAATTGTGAAAAAATAAAAGAAGGTCATATATACGCATTAATAACATGAATTTCGCGGTAAAACATAATATAATCTATTAATATACCAAAATATAATCTCAACATGGTCCTTTTTTAAAACAGGTTTTAAAGAAAGATAAATATTTGCTTCCGTGATCAATCCAATTAATGATGAAATAAACGTTATCAAAAAATTATAACCTGACTAATCGTGATTTATGAAGACCTGAAAGGGAAAATTACCATTAATTCTAAAGATTCTGAAACAAACTGGAAATAAATTAGCCTGTATGTTAATTTGAATAAGTTGAAATGTTAATGATTACATTTGCATCCTTCTAGTGGTATGGTTTAGAACGCTGAGAAATGTCTAGGTTTTCTTACTTCTTTTTAATTTCCTCCTGTGGCTCAAATATACAAACTTACATTCAAAATGAGATTTCGATTCGGAGCACCTATAGCACATTATTTAGATTGCGCTTAACAATAACGACCTTACGTTAAGTTCCAAGGGGTGTCGCAAAACAAGCTTCGTTGAAAATTAACCTTTATAGAAATTAAATTTCCATATAACCTCCTATAATTAAGAATATATATAACTTGCAATAATCACACAATCTTGACCTGTCTTACACAGGCTGGGCACATTTTATTAAAACGATTTTGGAGCCTTATAGTCTGTATTTCATTTGTCGACCGCTTATCTCGACAATTGCCCTACAGTGTACATTTCACTGCTAAATGCTCCATGCCTCATTGTTTATCTCCAAAATCCATCTAGTATCTGAAGACAACGATTTCCCAGCATCTATTTTGTCACTTGGATCGTAGAAAAATCTGTAGGTGCTGCACTTGGCGAAATTACCAGCGTGAATGCTCGTTTTTTGTTTTTCTTTCTCCGGGTATAAAACGGTAGAATTTACGTGTTTTGGGGAAAAAAAAATATATATATAGGTACAAGCGACTTGTAACATTTACAGACTTTACTATCTTCAGTAATATTGTCTGGAGCAAGTGAACAATGTTTACAACAGACTACTTCTGTTTTCGTGGATTCTAACATATCAGAAGACGCCGCACTTTGCTAACCACAGCCCGGGTACGACTTGTTTCAGGTCTCATTCTAAATAGTTCTAGTATCCAACGTTGATCCATATTCCCATTTTTTTTCGAGTGCTAATAAGTACAAGGGATATCCCCATCTTCTAAACTTTAAATTTTCGATCTGAACACATCTTAATTTCGTTTAAAAGTTTCTTTAAACAACAACAAAATAAAACAGCCAAACTACAGGGTGGTCGCTAGAAAAGCGGAAAATTTGAGGGTCAGATGAGATCATGAATAAAATGCGTGCTTACTCATTTCTATTTTGATTTCTTTACATCATGAATAAAATGCATGATTTTAATAATTTTGAGCATCTATGAGTGTAATATAACATATGCCTTTAAAAAACTTTGTAAAAATAAATATATGTTTGACAAATTTTCCGCTTTTCTAGCGACCATCCTGTATTTCACTATCATTTGGAACCCATTTCGTAAAATGATCGTGAAACCACGGCAATCATTGAAACGTTTAGCAAAACCTACCTTTACCATGTAATTCCATTTTGTCATCAGATTGAAATCTTAGAGAACAGCCCGGAAGGTCGTCATCATCAACAGCAAGTGAATAACTGTGATCCGCCGATTGAACACTCGGCGACTGAACAGCGTCCGTCATCATTCGGTCATGTAGTATTATAGTACGACTATCCAACATGTGTTTCCAATCCAGATCCATGTCCAAATCTACATCTCCAAGTTTCTACCAATGGAAACAATTACAGTGGTTACTTTACATTTAATGACAAGTTTTTCAGACACAACTTCATAAAAAAAAATAAATAGGGGAAGTTAAACTACGAAACTGTTTGGTATTACTGTGCCGTTTCGCAAGTTTAATCGATTCTTACCACTTCAGTTGAATTACTTTAATACTACTGTACTATCTCAACTTTCTACCATTTGATACTATTGTCCTGCTTTACAACAGAATCACTTCAGTACAGTTTGTACTGTCTGATTTCATTGTTGTACGTCAACAAGCGATTTCAATTACGCGAGCGTACAGTGATTGTGCTAACATTTTTTTCACCAAAAAATTAAAACTTCGACTTCAGAAAAATATAATTCAGCGTGTTTTATACGTCAAAAAGATCGATAATATTCCAAACGAGGGAGAGTTTTATTAGTTAAAAATATAATACAGCAAAGTAAAAATAATCATTGCCTCAGAATTAAAGTTATTTATATAATATGCCAATAGCAAAGCTCTTAATGGTAATTTATAGGACATTGAAAACCTCACATCAACAAATTAAAAATACGAGTGGTTTATGATGACTATTAAATGTGAATAATTAGGGCCACATTTTTTTCGTACACATAAATGTGTGTGTGTGTGTGTGTGTGTGTGTGTGTGTGTGTGTGTGTGTGTGTGTGTGTGTGTGTGTGTGTCATACACTGGTGAGCAATCCTTGACTGTGAATCGAGGATCCATAACTCACGTCTTATTGTCGTAAGGATGCGCTTCCGTACAATGAGGCCATGGTTACATCATAACAGTGATGGTCAAATCGGTCCGGCATGGCCAAACATGTTAAGGTGTTCTACTCGTAATATGAGGGTTACGGGTTCTAATACCCGTCACACCAAACAAGCTCGTTCTTTCAGTCGTGGGGGCGTTATAATATGACGGTTAATCCCACTATTCGTGAGTAGAAGGGTAGCCCAAGAATTAGCGGTGGGTGGTGATGACTAGCTGCTTTCCCTCTAGTCTTATACTTCAAGATTTGGGACGGCTAGTGCAAAAATTAGAAAAAGAAACAAACAGTCAAATTTCATTATTCGGTTACACAACAGTAACTCAAATATTGACGCTGTGGGCTATTAATTAATGGCTTTACTTTAGTCTATCAGTTCAGAATTAAAAATGGCTATGCACAAATATCATGTGTACCTTTACGAAATAATTTTAGAGATATAAAAATATATACTTAAGAATAGTTACACGTTTTTAATAAGCAAAGTTTCTTTTATGCACAATATTTTACCGTAATGATTGAGTTTAAAAATCGTTTTTATTTGGTTCAAAATAGAAGGAAGATAAAGATGGAACAATTTTCTTATCCGACATGTTGGCACAAGTAAAGAATACAAGAAAAACGCCACGCATTGGTTATTATGTCTTCTGAAAAAAGAAAAAAAGCACATTTTATAGTATTACATGCAGTTGTAACTGATGAGGAAATGGTTTTCTTGCAGGTGGCAGTAACAGGTGTGTTGTACAGATACGCATTTCGTTTCGTCAGTCTACTCTTATCCAAATAAGTGAACACTTCGAAAAAACCATCAGAAATGAGAGAAACTGAGTTTCTCCACGATGTAAACTTAATACATACTTTCACTACATTTAAAAAAAAACACCCAAAAATATGTGTCAGAAATTATGTGCGTGTTTTAAATACGTCATCTGCAGCCAGCAAGTTGGTATACACAAATAGTCAACCACTGAGATAACACCCGACTGCACAATACTGCTTACTTATTCAAAAAATAACAACGTAAAATAAGATGCTGAATAAACACAACAGTGCAACGTTTTCCTGCAACGTAAACTTCAAATTCTTTTGCTTAGAAAATTTATTAATAGCTCAGAGCGCTTCATATTACTTTTGCAGCGAGACAGTTTATTTGAAAAAAAATCCATGCGAGGGCAAGTACTTTAGTTTATAAATGTAAATATTTAACATGAAAAGGATATGGCTTGGTGTTAGACTCTAATTTTGAAAATTCCGAGTTAAAATCCCCACCGTCAAAGATTCGAGTTCTGTATAGTTAACGACTGCACCAGCCACGGGGGTGTAAGTAATTCCTGGCTCACAAAAATACCATCCGATCCCAAGTTCGTTGGGATTAAGGTCGAAATATAAAAAAAAAAAAATTACGCTAAGAAAACTTGCTATCGCTGAAAGTTTGCAACCTCATCCGCATTTTCTCGGTTTGAATAAGGGTGCGTATAAACACTCGGGAGTTAAGTAAGGTCCTGCAAGGTAGACACTTTGATATCTAAATAAACGTCTTTCACATATTACACAACGGTTCTGAATTGAAAGAAGGCCGTTACATTACCCTTTGGCAACTAGAAGTCAGATACGTGCATATTACAGGAAAAGCCAAACTTTTATCGATGTACCGAAATCAATGGCCTACCACTAATTTTTTAATGTTTTAAAATATGCCAGTAATTTTTTCATACCCCAATACTGTCATATTACACTGCATGATTTAGAACCACAAACACATGTACACACAGAGAAAAGAACTGCGTTTCTATTCTGTGCAACTGTTGGGAAAAATGTATATACAACTGTTAGTTTCAATAAACATGCGTAACTGTTAAAACCAGGTGTACACAGGAGGTTAGAATGTTAATACATTTTATGTTATACCGTTTCTGAAACTTAACTTTCACAGAAAAACGAATTATTTGTACATTCACTTACTGGCAGTAATTGTAAGTATGAAAACATTATATATAATTTAAAATAGACCTAGGGAACTAAAAATCTAGCTTAATAAAGGGAAAACAAACAATTTCAAAAGTCCTGTTAACACACGTAAACAAGAACTAGATGTTTAAAGTCCCTGTCTAGCCAAGAGAAAACGAAAAGGAAATACCTGAAGGCAGTGGCGTATTTAAGCAGGAGATAGAGGGGACTGAACTCCGAGGCCTATGGTCTTGATTGATGGGATCCACTGATAATTTTATTCTGTGTAAAATTACATGGGATGTAGGGCCCACAAAAATAATTAGCCCCTGGACCCACAAAACTTTAAATCCGCCAGTTCCTAAAAAACCTACCTTGACAACCTCATAAAAAAGAGTTAAACGTGAGACACATTCACTATTTATAAAGAAAAAAAAAACCAATGCCAAACTTTTCTGCCATACTGTATTGAACAATTAGCGGGTTTAGGTTTAAGAGTATATATAAAAATAAAAAACGCCGAAGACCTCAGTTCTGTTAACATGTCAAGAAAAGAAACTTCAAGGTTCTGTCATGTTAAGGTATCTAGTAAAGAAAAAGTTCAAAGTACGATCCTGTTAATGTGTCAAGAAAATAACTAAATAGTCAAGGTCTCAGATCTTTTACCATGTCAATAAAGGTGAAGGATCGAGATCCCATTCGGCTTAAAATGTTGAGAAAAGAAACAAATGTTGATGATCTAAATCCCAATAACATGTCAAGAAAATGTTCAAGGTTCGAGTTTTATTACAGAGTAGAAAAAAAAAATATTTAAAGTTACAATCTTGATGTCCTCATTAAAACAACCAAATATACAAAATATCAAAGATCTTAAAACATTTGAAATACAAATTCAAATATTCAATGTCCAAGATAATTTATTTTTAAACGAAACAAATTATACTGCAAAGGCTCCTAGCACTTTAAAAACAAAACAAAAAACGAATACCGAAGAATAAAACATACATCAAAGCTGCAAGTTATTACTCGACAGAAGTATGAAATGTTAATGGATCTAGTGCCATTAACCTATGTTCCAAAATGGATATGTTTTAAAACAGACTTTTTTCATGATTATTTCTGCACGATGGGAGTTTTTGACATATCTTCCTCTCCCATCAATTATGAATTCCCGTCAGTTCACGTCTTGTCTGTCAGTAGAAAATTCAGGTGGTATAATGCCATCGCTAATTTTGAACCACCAACCACAGAGAGGCAACGGGTGAATAACAATCACCTACTAAGTTGTTTTCATATAGTGTTAATTAATTATTTATTATTATGCACATTTTTTTTACATCTGCATAATTGTGCTTTTAATATAAAAAAACGAAGACCAAGACTGCTAATCGTTGCTTTACACTTAAACAAAATGATAAAATACAACGGAAGCTACGTCTGCCCTAAAGAACCTGGTTTACAATTGCACAAAATAAGTAAATTAATCCCAGTTAATTATTGTGTTCGCAAATTAATCAAAATATCAATACATAATTTCATTACAATGTATAAAAACTGGTCTCAGTGTTAAGTTGTATTACTTTCCTCGATGTTTAATGAAGGGGGCCAGAAGCATTAGATAATTATATTTTTGTACTGTCGCTAAATGCAGTCCAGTGGTTAAGAGCGGCTAACGAAGATAGCCTTGGAATAACTTTGTGAAAAAATCGACGAACAACAACAAAATAAAAGTTTATAAAATTGTACAAGCAGTAAAGGGACAGCTTTGTAAATGAAAGGGCTGCATGGTTACCATTATAGATACAAGAATATCTAAGTAATGAAATTATGTTACATGGGAATTGGGTCACTCTACAGCAGGTGACATCACTGTAAGTAGTGGTGTTATCTGGATAACAATCGTTTCACTCCGTATTCCAGATGTAGTAGGTAGAGAAAAATTCCTGAACACGAGTCACTTATACACACAGTTCTTTTGAAATTATCTTTAAAGTACAAGTATGTTTGTTTGAACGTTGTTTATAAAGTACAACGTATGAAAACGATAACACCATCAAAGTTTCATAGAAATAATATATCACGAGTTATGGACTGGTCGAAAGAACCATAAATAATTTCGTGTTAGATCATCACAATTAACCATTAAAAATTAATAAATATTTACAATATAGTTCTAGAAAATTAAAAGAATAAAAACAAAGCATGTTTAATAATATTTAAATAAATGGTTATGATGATTTAAAGGAATCGAGGTTTCTCACTACTCACGACTTGCGCCTTTTAAAATATTAAGAGTTAATTAAATGTTTTAATGAGCATTACGATTCATAAGGTGTTTCTGAAAATCATGGGTATCATAATCGTATTAAACCTAACCTTCGAGAAAAAGTTTTTTTATTATTATTTCGCGCAAAGCTACTCGAGGGCTATCTGCGTTAGCCTCCCCTAATTTAGTAGTGTAAAACTAGAGGGAAGGCAGCTAATCATTACCACCCACCGCCTACTTTTGGGTTACTCCTTCACTTTATAACGCTCCCACAGGTGAAAGAGCGAGCATGTTTGATGTGACTGGCATTTGAACCCGTGACCCTCAGATCACTAGTCGAGCGCTTCAACCACCTGGTCATGCCGGGCCCTTTGAGAAAAAACTGGTTGATCTTCATCCTGACACACAAAAGTACAACTTGTGGTTCATGAAAACTTGGTAGGTCTGAATAATAACAATCTTGAATTCATGCTGTATCATCACTTCTCCACCAGGTAGCTCTTCCTTAATGTTTCTTTTCAACTGATTATTAAATGATATCTATGGGATAATACTTCCATTTCTAACGAGTTGTAAAAAAAGATGTTTCGCAGTTATTTATTTTTCTAAGTTTAATATTTGAATATGGTATTATATTGCTTAAATCCAAGTGTAAATAAAACATGAATCAGATTATTTTCAATCTGATATCTAATTCCATACCTTGTCATAAATTGTGAAATATGCATTCTACAAAGGGCTGGGGTCTATTTGACAGTTGTTTACCTAGCAACTAAATACCAGCTCACAATTTTCTGTTGAAGAACATCGTAAGTTTTCACAAAATGCAACAGATAACATATCAAAGTGATTTTATTTAGTTAAAACATTCTAAATGACGTTTATAGCCCTTTAGTAAAATTTTATCTGAATATTATTTGATATAATAGTAATATCGACCCTGCTAACCTTTTTGCTTTCTTTACATTCAATGATAATCTGAACCAGGATAATATACATTTACATGTCTGGAAAGTACTTTCGAATGAATGAACCGCGGGAAACTGGCAACGCAGATAAAACATTAACAGTTGTTTAGCTTTAAGCCAACTTTGTACTCGCTTGAGTAATGGCGCCATTTCGCGTGCGTTAAATTGTTTTAGAACTCAATTTATACAAATGTGCTGAAACATTATATATCAGACCCATTTTATAACTTGTCCAACACTACAATCAGCTGAGAATTGTACCTTCAAACTATGTTAACCATCTTCAACGATAAGTTTTATATGTCTCTATGTAAGATAAATAATGCGTCCTGTATTTATTTCAATGCACACCTCTGAAATTTTACAAGTATCTGAAATTTTAGAAACGCATCAGAAAGTTTACTTTTCGTTGCTAAACAACAGTTCCTAACAGCAAGTTTAGAGTAAATATCCGTAATGAAGCTCATGCATGTTATACCAGTAACGCTGAACAGAAAATTGAGACCCAATAAAATACATCTTGAGACCCTACAAAAAATAACTACCAAGGTTATACCCCTTTCTCATTTACAATACGACAGATGATATATAATAACCCTTAAAATAATATATTCGTGTTAATGGATTGGGTGTCACAGCTGATAATCGTTTTTAGTGAAAAGATGCACAATGGAAATAGATTCCAGCGTGGATAGCTAATAAAGACCTCAGTAACATATTTGATGAATAAGCGAATTAATGTTTGTCAATAAATTACGTAGCCATTATTCACTCTTTGAATTTGTTACTTTACAAAAACTCGAAATTTAAGTTACAGATTTTATCATGTCGAGTGTAGCTCAATACTTAACGTTCTGGACTGTTGATCTGTAAATCCAGGGTTTGCATCCCGTTACCACAAAAACAAAAAACATGGCACAGTTTGGGGCTGTGGGTTGAAGATAGTAACTGTCAAATAGCTGCTTTCCCTCTAGCTTGTACTTTAAAAATACGGAAAAGCTATCAGAGATAGGTCTTGAGTAGCTTTACGCGAATTTTCAAAAATATTTTATTTCAGGACTAGAAAATGTCAATTATTGATTAGAAATACTATTCTGATATCACCCAAGATTTATTTTGTGCCCAAGCCTAAATATGAGAAAAATGAGTTTTAAAAACAAACGAAAATTTAAAAAATATTGGTTTCCTTAAACACTCAGACATTAACAAAACTTTTCTCAAATATTGCATGTTTAGTCAGTGCGTAGTTGATGTGACTGAAAGAAACTTTAACGCCCAAGACGTTTTATGTCCAAGCCTGAGGTAGCATTGGATATTTTCACCTTTCTTTGCCTTGAATATGACTTTTCACCAGTAGTTTTTAAACAATAACTTAATCATTTCGTTTCGGACTAGCACTCAGTCACTAAGTAAACTTTCGACAACAGCCAACTACGTATCATAAAAGTTTTCACTTCCTGTGTTTTACTATACAGCACTTTAACAACCACCAAAGTTGAAACAAGAATATTACACTTGCACTATCGACTAATGACGTAATTTCATTGATTTCATGGTGGGACGAAAGTGACTGAACACTTGTAACGTTTGAATCTTAATTTTTAATTATTACTCTGAAGTAAACAATAATTAAATTAATTTTAACAGTTTTCCTAATATAGTTTTAATACCAACAGAAGAATATCAACTTTACACTTAGTTGTTCTTGTTTTTTGTTCGAAACAAACGCAAATGAAAAAAAAGTAAAACAAAACAGATTTAGCATATTTAGACACTGACTGTTTGAACTTGTGGGGTGATTTTTCTTTGATATAAACAGAATTTTACACAAACTTTATATTAATTTCATAGAGATGTATTATTGAAATTTGTTTTGCTAAACTTTTACAAAACCCCTATTGCTAACGGAAACCTCAGCTGGACTCAACTAATTTTGTTTGGCATAGTGAAAGTGGGTAAAAAGCATGTGTAATATTCTTATATGAATACAGAAAACATACAAAATAACTTTTCTCTGAACTACAAAATTACCCATAATACCCATCACCCTTTCAAATAAATTTTGTTAGTCGTTATTAACTAAATGGTTTGTGGGGTTATGACTTATTAATCTACAGATCCTTAATATAATATATCATTATATACCGGTGAAAATCAAATAAATACCGTAATTAATATTATTAATTACAGCTGATTTGTTTATTTTTAATTTCGCGCAAAGCTACATGAGAGCTATCTGCTCTAGCCGTTCCTAATTTAGTTGTGTAAGACTAGAGAGAAGGCAGCTAGTCATCACCACCCACCGCCAACTCTTGGACTACTCTTTTACCAACATACAGTGGTATTGATCGTAATATTCTAAAGACCCCACGGCTAAAAGGTTTAGTGTGACGGGGATTCGAACCCACGACCCTAGGATTACGATTCAAGTGCCTTAACAACCTGCCCATGCAGGGGCCAATTAAAGTTGGTTACCCATACATATTTTATAGGCTTGAGTTACCCACAGGTTTTTGATCAATTCTTGACAGGTGAATACATAAAATTATAATACTTAATATGATGTAGCAAGATATTGAATGGTATAAATACAGTTCAGTAATATGAGGATTAAAAGGTGAAATATTTATCCGAGGAATTCAAACTCAAATATACGAAAAAAACATTTCAATTCCAAATAAGAAAGCCTTATAGACTATACGGAAACCGTCTAACCTAACAGGATATTAATTAGTTTGTTCCATTGTAGCAGTTTCCTTCAGTCTAGAATGAGTTATATATATATCGAACCAACAGTTACTGGCAACAAACAATTTCCCGCCTTCATTTTTTTTTACCCTCTTCCGCCAAAATGTATGGGCATTTGAGCTACATAAATTTCATCTAAAATTCGTCTGCAGGTTTGATAGTGTTGATAGATGAAACGTGATGCGTGCACATAGATGTATCATAAAAAAATGTTCCTTATAACAAAGAAAAGGTGTATAAAATTTTTTGTCAAGGTGAGTCAACGTTGTCTATGACAAGTGCGAAACACAGAATCGAAATTTTTAGTTGCAGAAAATGATTATACGGAACAACGAAGTCACACGAGAAAATTCGTGGAATAACAGAGGAATCAGAAATAGGGAATTGAATTGAAGTGCATTGTATCTATAGCAATGTCATTAAACTTACCTACTTGTCCTTTATAATGACAAGAGGAATCACTCACTAGCACCCTGCCACCAATACCAAAGGACTTATTGTTACTCTTATAACGCATTCACATCTTAAAGTGTGGGGAATATTTCGTGTGAATTCGAACTCGGATAGCTAGATTCGAAATCCAAAGCTCAAACACCGGGGCGACCTGCGTCTGATATACGCGATTATTTACTTGTCTGGACTCAAGTTTATCATACCCACAGCTACGTTTTGTAAACCGGTACACGCGTCAACAGAATATACCAAGGACAAGTCAAGGATAATATAAAATTATTTAAAACCATACCCGGAACCGAAAGACACGCTCTGTGGCCAAACTGAGCCTAACTGATCTGAGCGATTAGTTACTAATCAAAAATTAATCTTATTCATAGCCAGGACACTTAAATCAGCACGTGTGTGGAATACACTGTGTCCAAGGATAAGTCAAGGCTAATAGAAAATTATTGAAACGCATGTTCTTTTTTATCGAGTAGCACGTATTACCATAAAAACTCGGTATCCAGCGAGAAGCTTGTGTAATACAATTAGGTAGACTCTTCCTTTTCATGGCCACGCAAGGTCATGGTCACTGAACTTTATGGAACTAAATCTAGGTCAAGTTCAATGTTTGAGTGATTTACCAATCTTATCAACTGTGAAGTAATATAAAACTGTTTTATGCCACGTGAATTTATAGACATACTTTGGGAAGTGTAGCATTTATTATGGTGTTGCGTCTACATGCACGTAAGAATGCACTTTTATTTAAATAAAACTCAGAAATGTGATAAAATCTAGATTTATACATGCGAGTACACCGGTATTGTAATATTTTTAAATTAATTATCATATGCATATAATCTCACTTCAGAACGTCAACTGTATAAATCATTTATTTCTCATTTCTTACAACAACAAAAAAACATGTATAAGTAGCAACAGTTTAATATTCATGGTTTTATTACTTTCTTTGCATTTATTAGTTATGTTTTATTTTCATAGACCAGAATAGGATGTTGAGATAGTTATAATATTGTATTTAAGTTTGATGTGTCATCTGGCTGCATCGAAATAAATGTCGTATGCTGAAATTACCCACCAAGGGGACAGCTCTCCCTACTCACCTGTAACAATGCGATAGAGTAATTACTGATAACATATTAAGGTTGAAGACGGACGTTCCACCTTCATGCCGAGAGCGTTAATTAGTTCTTGTCATTCTCTCACTCCACAGAATAAATATTGCGCCCTATTGATTTATTTTTCTTAAATGGAAAGTGCTGGATGAAGTAACGCGAAATTATTCGCCTCTAATGGCACAGCGGTATATGTCTGCAGCCTTCCCACGTTCGAAACCGGGTATCGACACCAGTGATAGACAGAACACAGATTATCCTTTGTGTAGGTTTGTTCCTAACTTCAGACAAACAAGCGCACTTATCTCAGAGATGAATTCAAAGATAGAACAAGCATTTTGACTGGCGAGAAGAAATACTTGTATGACAAAAGCTACAATAAACCAAACTCTACAAAATGCTTTGCAAAGAATTGCCAACCTTAAGTACTTGCTTTATTCTTTTTCTAACTGCAACAAGCTATCCTTAGTCTCAAGGTACTATTTAGATCTCCCCATTAAAACTTTCTACATTTCTAACACTTTGACCCGGATTATTAAATCCTTTTCAGAATTTCTTATTTGACTTGACTGTGTTAAGGCCAACTTGATACACGTGATAGAATTACTTACTACTAGATAAAGCTTTGAAATGAAAGTAAACGTACCGAAGACAATTTTATGTAAATCCATGAAACAAAAAACGATAAAGAAAATAACTGTATTGTATCTTAAAAAAAGTATTTCTGATCGGTTTTTTACCATCATTGTTACTGTTTGTTTATATTAAACAACAAGCAAATAGCTTTATACCAGCTGGTTATTTTCCCATTACTTAAGCTGTAGGAAGCTGATATGTAAGGGGTCAGCTGGCTCTTTTACTCATTCGCCACGAAGAATCGTTATCAGTGCAGACAAGAGGAGTATGCATAAAAAAACGACACTCATTCAGCTAGAATCTTAGCTAACATAGCAAAATAATTACACCTTTGACTTCACTGTATGATTAGTACTAACACAGTCTTAAAAATAATTATAAAACCAGATTTATCATTCGATTCAATACTTGTAACTAAGTTATGCCGGTTTCAAGGAAATTCGCACCTTATCCTTGGACAAGGATAAGTCAAAAGAACTGAACTAGGTTTTATAACGATGAAGTGTCTGTTGTATGTATGATTACTAACAGATTCATTGGAGTGCACCTCTTCTAACAACAGATAATTCCAATAGAAAAAAAAATCCTGCCTCTTTTAGCTGCAGGACAATGATCTATAATGTTGTATTTAAATATGATGTATGATCTGGCTGCATCGATATAAATGATATATACTGAAATTATATGGCGCCCATCTAGGGGACCGCAACCCCCTTCTCACAATCCTAGATCCGCTACTATTACATGGTGTTTGTTCTTGTCTTTTATCCATCACAGTGAATTTCGATTCACATAGGATTCGAAAAATGTGGAGCATTATTTTAATTCTGTGTAACTGTAGTTTCATTTTGGTGAGCAAAAGACAATTGAAAACTTCGCGCGCGCGCGTTATACATGACATTTTCACAAGAGAACGAATTGTATTATCTGTTGTGTTCAACGCTGACAACTAAAGTAAAATAAAAAACCTGAAATAAAAATAAAAATAACTTTCGTAAAATTAGTACGAGTTTTATCATACAGGTTGAGCTACAAGTATGTAATATGATAGTCTTTGTTTTACATTAAATCGATTCGCTCGAAACGATATAAAATCTTAAAACGCTAAAGTCAGTTTTACGGATAATGACATCGTATTTGGCATACGTCGTCACTCCGTTGAATTTACATTTAAACATGTTTACAATACGCTCTAAGAAGGTGGAACAATAAACATTTTTATATTACGTACTGTGCTTTCATAGTGGCACCAGCAGGTTTAAACAAAAAAGTCCCGTGTTTGGCATACAATATGTTGGTCAGTATATTGTGTTTACATACGGGCACTAACAGGTTTGAACAATAAAGCACCTTATGTAGCATACAAAAGCCTGGCATGACCTGATGGCTGGAGCGTTGGACTCCCAATTTGAAAATTTGAATCACTATCTCGGGGACGTCATAAGATTCCATCAGTTAGTCCCACCATTCGTTAGTAATAGAGTAGTCCAAGAGTTCGCCTTGGCTGATGTTGCTTACCTGACTTCCCTATAGTCTGTCACTGCTATCTTAGAACCGGCTACCTGTGGAGAAGACAGGCGCCACCAAGTAAATCTGACAGAATATCAGCGAGGCTGTTTCAACGTCTAATGTTCCTCAGTGGTCTTAAACGGCCTCTGAACTCGTAAAATAAGCATACAAGATTAGAGTCAGTGTGCTGTACTTACATACTTTTAGGACTCGCTAGTCTAATCTGTATATACTGCTTGTCCCCTTCCCTGTTCTATGAGACAGAACAAATTCTGCAAGTTTTAATAATCCGTTTACGAGCATTTAAGATTTTTCCACGTTTCGGTGACCTATAGTTAGACAGCAGTATGTTTACACCCTAGAAACTTAAAACGCTGAAATCCGAGGTTTTATTCTACACAGTACGCATAGCAGATAGCCCAGTGTGGTTTCATTCTAAAATAAACAAACCACCTTTTGGAGTTATTGTGTAAATTAAAAATGTATACATTTTAACCCGCTTCCTATCTCTCACCTCCGTTCGTAATTAGCTTGTAAAAATATTCACTCTGAAATAGCGTTTTTGTGTCGCACGGAAGAAATCCTTTAGGCTTGAAAATTCATTTTTAATAATAACATTTTTTACATGATCGATGTGTACTGGAAAGATTGCTCCATCAGTTGGGAACGGTTTGTTGGTTTGTTTCTGAATTTCGCCTAAAGCTACACGACAGCTCGCTGCGCTAGACATTCTTAATTTAAAAGTGAAGGACTAGAGGGAAAGCAGCTAGTCACCACCATCCGCCGACAGCTCTAAGGTTACTCTTTTTACCGACATGGTTCATCATATTATAACGCTTCCGCTGCTGAAAGGGCCAGCATGTTTGGTGGGACGGAGATTCAAACCCTCGAACCTCAGATTGCGAGTAGGGCGCCTTAACCACCCAGCTTTCACTATTTCCTTTACTTGCCTCACCATTAGTCAAAGGATATAACGGTATTCTGGCCTATACCAACCGTTGTTCTACCTTGTCACTCTGACTATGACGAGAACTGAGGCTCGCTGATAGCAGGCCAAAACAGAAATGTTTTCGGCAGCTTTGTCTTAAACATCCAATCCTTATTTTAGCACCATGTAGCACAACTGGAAGGATTCATTTCTCGTAGTTAAGTCAATCGAAACCTAAAATGAAAATAATGGTTGTTGCATTTCTTTCGGTCGGTCCTGCACAAACCTGGAGACCCAACGTGCGCGCATCTTTTCTTTTCCTTCACCTCCTTCCGTCCGATATACGGATTTATAGTAGCAGAACTGAGCCAATCAATACAAGCTCAAGTATAGTCGAAAAAGAAAAAAATACTGGTCACAAAGCTTGAACCAATCACGATTGACAAATTATTTCACTTCTTGGTTAAAGAAAACATATTTTCATTATAGCATATCGGTAATGATCATTAAACTGAAAAAGTGCAACTGTGGCTTAAACATTACATTTTCACTAGCTAGTACAGCGGTATGTCTCCGGATTTACAACGCTAAAATCAGGGGTTCGATTCCCCTCGGTGGGCTGAGCAGATAGCCCGATGTGGCTTTTTTATAAGAAAAACAAAAACATTTTCAATATAACAACCCTGAAAATGTGGACCATAGGCCTACGGGTCTGCTAGTATTCTACAAAATTTTACTCAAGTTGTACATCTCTAACTAACCGTTTAAAATACAAGGTGTGTTAGAGGTTAAGCCTAAACGTTCAAGGTCCACGTAGTGTTAACATCTGATCAGCAATAGCAGAAGACGTGATGAAATATTAATATCATTATTGTCAGGTTACAAATTACCAAAGGCTGTGATACTAGCAGTAACGTAGAAAGTTACTAATACGACATTCTATTTTAGAATGAACAAAATATATATCGCCAATAATACCACTTCAATCGTTAGTAGTGACCACATAATATCAAATGATTTATTCTATTTTTAATCAACATATATTTATATATTCATTTCGAGTGTTTCATTAACACTATGAAACATACAAGTATGTGAGACCGGAACGTACACTTGACTGAAGTATATGAATATTTTATTCTAATTAACTTTTATCCTACGTTATTTTGCTTTACCTCTTAAAATGAGCCCGACTGAATACGGAAATGTGTAACACTGCGATTTTTAAAAGAAAATTTCAGTAATCAAGTTTTTATCGGACGTTGGTAAGCTAAAAATTTATACAAGTTCATTCGCCCTCTGTTGCTGAATTTTATTCAGTTAGAAGTCATATAATATAATCATTTTTAATAATACAATCTGGGGAATATTGAATGGTGCTTAAAATTGCTTGGAGTTTGGGGAAAAAAGACTGAAAGAAGAATGGAGATAACCTGACAGTTATAACACCATTCGAATAAAATTTTCTGATGAAATCGTGTATTATAAAACAATTCTTCCTTGTGTTACTAGTTAACATACACTGGAATGTGTCTAGTGGAACTCTAGATGAAACAGACAACCTTCACAAGGTTGTCTTCGTTTAAGATGCTGGTATAATATTCAATCAGGCCAACACTACCCAGTTCTTGTTCCGTTTTTCTGTTTTTTGCTAGACGGGTTATTCGTATTCAAAATAAAACTAGTTCAAGGATTCCATGGTCCAAATGACGAGTGGCCGGCTAACGTCTTATTTTTATCCTCAGAAAGAACCGGTTATTTTGTTAAGGCAGTCGATATATCCTGTTTGATGTTGCACTACGCTCTGCCTTATACGTTCGACGACTATGACGTTGACCTTTGACCTGCAACTACAACACATTGGATAAAATTATTACTTCTATTTGAGAAAACTTCATAGGCCATTAACACGTTAGTAAAGTTTGTTCAGTGTACATACTGACTGACTTAATTTCTTTAGTACAGCAATTGTGAAACAAATCATTTCATATTTACCGTCCAGACGAAGAAAAACAAGCAACGCAAACTACTTCACACGAAGGGAACGTCGAGGGTGTACAATACACGTGCTTTTAAAGGGTATATAGAAAACCACGGAGAGGAAATATTTTTGGGTTTGTGACTGATATGTTGTAAACAGAGAATAGCCAGCTGACGAGTCAATGCATTCTAACCATTACAGGCATTAATTTCCATGTATACTGATTAGGAGATTTGTTCTTTTAGGTAGTTTGATCTACCGTAGGGCTGTAGATTGATGTATATATATATATATGTAACAGAGGTATTCTTACCTATTTTCAACCTTAATAACAACGGTTCGAGTTGATAGAGTACGACAATTCCCCTATCTTAGCGCTAAGAAAACTAATATCAACCTGTAGTGGCACAACAGTACGTCTACAAACTTGTAACGCTAGAAACTGTTTCGCCACCGATGGTAAGAAAAGCACAGACATCCCATTGTGTAGCTTTGAGCTGAAACCACATTAACCAAGAAGCTACATTTTAATTTTGGATCTATAATGCTAACTTATTTTTGATCAAAAATGACTGATTTTGGTTTTATAAAAAAGGTATTTGATTACGATTTGACTAATGGCGACTACAAAGCGACCTCTCTGGAATATCTAAAACTCAATTGGCAAAAAAAAAAAAAATGTAGTAAATATAGATAACTTATCACACATTCCTTATTCATTAATTTAGCATTTCATAGATTACTTCATGGCTATTCATTTGTTTATTACTAATATACAAGCTAACACAATGGGCCAACTGTGCTGAGCCAACAATGGGCATCGAAAACCGGATTTTAACATTATTAACCTTCGAGTTACCACTGAGCGACTGGAATGGCAGCTATTCGTAAATATTAGAATATTTGAACTTTCAAATGTATTGACAATCATATCTTGCGTTTCAAATTCTCTACTTGTTAGTTTTAAACTTTATAATTTCTAAACTTTATAGTTGTTTCTAACAAGTAGGGTCTGGGTAAGGCCAGGTAGTGAGGGCACTTCACAACTAAACAGAGGGTCGCGGGTTCGAATCCTCATTCTACCAAATATGTTTTAGCCATCAAAGCGTTATAATGTTACGATCAATCCCACTCTTTGTTGGTAAAAGAGTAGCCAAGAGTTGAAGGTTGATGGTGATGACAAGCTGTCTTCACTCTAGTCTTTCACTACTAAATTAGGGACTGCCAGTGCAGATAGCCCTTGCATAGCTTTGCCCAAACTTCAAACCAAACCTCGTGAACATCATCACTGCTTATTGTCCTGATGTCACATATGTTACACAATATTTAATTGTGTCTACGTGAAAAACAAAGCTGGTTATCTGTGTTACTCTCACTGGAAAAATAGAAATCCAAATGTTAGTGCTAAATGAGCTGTTATACAATAATAAACATACTGTATGGTTACGTCTTAAGAATTAAAATGAGAAAGTTTGACAACCGCGCCCGAAATTTTCTGTTAAAACCCTCACTCCTGTTTCATAAGGTTTTGAAAATAACTCTCCTCCATTTTCAAAGTATTCTGATATAACATTAAGTTTTATTACGATCACTTCTAAAAATTCATCACACCGTCTAACAACCTTAAACAAAATACACACACATTGTCCTTCGAAAGACTCGTTGCTCTGTGATCTAAAAACTGGGAACCGGTCACCACGTAGAGTAGACACACGCTTGGCCTGACTCGCACATACTGGAATATTTTCCCATTTGCACGATCGCTCGAGGGTACGAGTTACCCGTTGAAATGACCTCCATTTCAGGCGGTGTTGCAAGCTGGTTCAGGAGTTCCTGTTCTGGAATGTTTCTTCCGTACATTTTGGGATGCATGCCTAACGTGATGGATAGTATGCGCCACTTTCATTTAGAACGAATATTAAGTATTTTTATTTAAATAGTTATAGAAAGGGATTATACCCAGGCATGCAGGTGCATCAAAAAGTTAAGGATGTAAAAATAATCAATTTGATCGAATAAGGCTTTAAATGTTTTCAATAAGAAATATTAGTGTGTAAACGTTTTACATCTTTTCAATAAATAAAAAAATGTAAAAAAACAATGTAAAAAAATGTATGTTAAGATAATTTTACACTGCCAAATGAGGGACGGCTAACACAAGTAGCCCTCATGTAACTTTGCGCGAAATTCAAAACAAACAAAAAACAATGATAATAATGGACGCCCCTTGATTGCGTATTTTATAGCAGCGCATTTTGCTTAGCAATGCTCCGTGTACGCGAAAGCAGTGCCTGAACTGAGTGGAAGTCAGTCTTTTAAACTGTTCCTATTTTCGGTTGATGTAATTCAAAACCAACATAATTTGTCGAACCATCCTGACAGTATTCACGCAGAAGCGAGTATGAAATCATAATAATACACCGCTTAAGAAAGACGAATATTCTGTACTGTTTAGTTGAATTTGTTTAAAGGTCAAACAATCGCTATCGTGCTATCATCTAAACGAAAGTTGCTTTGATTGAATCATCAGATATAGTACTTGAAAACAGTTCTGTCACCATAGAAAAAGAATATGATGTATTAAGCTTGTAAAACAAGTGCAAATATCAATACATACACACGTTCGTGTATATTGAGGGCATTTTTTATAAACATTTGTCTGAAAAGCCCTACATTCACGTGGTGTTTTCCCCCCGATATTTAATCAGGACATAACATTATCCAGTAGTTATAAAAAAACAAATCTAGGGCACTTATAGAACATGTAAACTTTGTTGTTCGTTTTAATTTAAACTTGACATAGTAATCTTGGAGAATCCGGAAGCAAAACGTTACATGTTTAAAAAGCTGCAACGTAACCCATAACCATAGGATTCATTTTATTTTTTTTTAGAATGAAAAAAAATATCCTACTCGAGGAATCCTAACTCATTTCTTCCAGTAACCATGGAAAAATTGTAAAACTTGTAAAATTCTCTCTCTTCATAATGATAATAAAGCATATTTCCTGTCGTAACAAAGTAGCAGGTACTACATTCTACCTTGATATCTGGATCACTAAATTAATAGGAAACTAAAAAAAAAATATAATAAGTGTGGAATATATTGGAAAGCCTTTTAAAGGGCAAGAAAAAAAGAACGTATGAGGTACTTAATTTATTTAAATATATATACTTAAGATTTTAAAACAAGAATAAGACACTTGAAAAAATAATATATGAAATAACGAAAAAACTTAAATGGAAAGATATTTTTCTATCAGCTATTGTGGGAATTTATTTATGAAAGAAATCTAAAGACGAAACATGAAGAATGCGGCAGTAAATGTAAAAATGAAGTTAAAAACACAAGATATGTAATTGTTATAATTATCATACACGAAGGAGAATTTTGATAGTCTCGGAAAACGAACAATACGTGCACGAGTTATTAGACAAGTCGTTGGACGAATACTTAAACGTGTGGAAAGCCTTTCAACGTGAAATGAACGTGCAAACTGCAGCATAAATTATCTGAACACGTCGAAAAGGTATTAAAACAAGCGCATAGTGCTGATCCTTTTGGAAAATTATTCTCTCATTCCTGAGAAATACTTTTCAGAACGAACAATACAAGAGGTAACCACGACCTTTCCATATGGTGTACATCTACCGACTTGTTGCAACGATCACGTGCTCTTTGCAAACATGTCTAATTCTCCGAAAAAAGGTTTTTTGTTTTGGGTTTTGTTAAACATTTCCAATAGCTGTAAAAACATGTTACCTGTTTGAGAAACCAGCAAGCATACGTCTATAATATGTTTATTATTACAATATGGAATTTATAAAGCAACATATGAACGTAAGATTAGCTTAAATTCACAAGCCACTTACATTACATGGTTCAAATAATCAACGCTATCATCTAACACTAACGTTATTCCTTTTACTAAATATTAATACCTTGCCCTACTTTCTCAGAACAATTTGATATTATCCGTTAGCGTTTGTATTATAATTTCTACAGTCAGACGTTAGTGATAAGGGGAAACGATCACACCAAAGCAACCACTGTGATCATTTTACTTACCGAGTCCAGCGGACTTGAATTCCAGATGTCATTCAAATAATTTTCTTCAAGGTCGTACAAATTCTCACCGAGAATGTCCAGAGCCATTTCCAGCGTCCGTGTCCGGTCCAGTCAGAAGTATAGGGTTGACAACACTCACGATTACACCCTCCGATTAAACTTTCGCTGCTAGTACAGAAATGAACAACTGTAAGCACAACGCAACACCCTTAGTGTCTTTAAAACAGGAAAAGGAAATGGCCGTATTGCTCAACAAAATATTAAAATAGTGCCATACAAATTGGCTTGCTGTAGCAAAAATAAATTTCACATTTGACTTATATATTAGAAAGTAAACTAAAAGGTAAAATAAAATCGAATTCATACCTTGGTTAAACCCCCTGTGTAGCTTTACTTCTGCCAACACTAAGAGAGACATACCAGCTGTGTAAACCGACGCACACGATTATTGTTTCCTGGTGTTTTACGTCACATGACGTTAATACTACGAGCCAATAGGAAACAAGCGGAACATTTAAACGAATTTGTTACCGTGTTATGTATTTTAATAATTTGTATGTAATAACTGCGAGAAATTTACCATACAAACAGAGGTCTGACACTGAAAAAGTATTCTCAATGAAATAGTAGTATTTATTGATTCAGCCTATAACGAATAAACTTCATCTGCTTGCATATGTATAGTGTGTTAACAAATAGATATATGTAAACATATACTAGAAGTACTTTCGCATGTTCCCTGTTTCAAAACTAAATAGAACCAAAATTAACGGTAACAAATATTTTTATTTAATGCTATCAAAGTTCACATGTCAGACTGTGTCGTAGCCTACAGAGAGCTTAATTCTTCCCGTGCATGTGCTCCTTTTACTGACGTCACGACAGTACAAATTGCAAGCCTTCTTTACTTGATGTGATATTGGTATATAATTACTGATCGACAGATAACACACTACTGTATAATGGTGCGAGTGATTATAATAGGTGATTTCTCCAATAGTTCTTTTGAAGGTATAATACACGAAAAATAATCTGTTTACATACATCGTTCTTCTTAGGAATAAATATGTTATTCGAATGTGCTTTACTCATTTGTTAACGTATATTTCGTGAGTCAGTAAATAGCCTTGTGCTATTCTTTGACGACTGATTATACATTTAATCATTGCAAGCTGTTTTTACATAGATATAAACACATACGTATACGTTTGGTGTATGTATAAATAGCAGTGTGTTAGTCTATTACTGTCTACAGTTCCAACGTTTTGAACAACTGTTTAATATGTCTTCATTGTAATGGTTCGGAGATAAACTGACCTTCTGTTGTCTCTGTTTAAATCATAAACTGTTTTGTGTTCCATCTGCCCTTTAATTCAACTAATTATTTTAATTAGTCTGAGATTCGTGAAATAAAAAATCAAGGCTTTTAGAATTTGTTTTCACAAATTGAGGCAAAAAACAAACAAATTTGAAGAACATTTTATAACTAAATTATGTTATTTTTAATAGATTATCTGTCCAAATGTAACATTAAGTTTAACCACTTTGATTAGTCTCTTTTATCAGTATTCTCATTCAATAGAGGTTTCGTGTAAACTGTTTTTTAGAGCAGAGTTAGATAAAACCACTATAATGTACAAGAGAATGTTGCTTGTGACAAAAATATTTTTTCGAGTTTGTTGAATTAATCCTGCCGTCTTTCATATGCACGTGGATATATAACATGCACGTAATTAAAAACTGAATCCATATTAAACTGACCTAATAAAATTGCCTCGTCCTATGAAGTGATAATAAGATTGTTGAAAATTTATAAGTTTGTTGTTGTTGTTGAATTTCACGCAGAACTCCTCGGGGGCCTCTGCGCTAACTGTTCACAATTTTAAAGTAATATACTAGAGACAGCAGTTAACACCACCCACCGTTACATATTGGGTAACTCTTTATCAACGAATGTTAGGATTGACCGTTAAGATGTAATACACCTAAGACTGGAAGGACAAGTGTGTTCATTGACGTGATTCGAACCTATGATCCGTAGATTGCAAATCGAGTGACCTAATCACCAAACAATAAGTAACACTGGACACAATTTTAATGTGTCACACATCCTAAGTTTTAAGAGTGATATTCACTAACAAGAAAATAGTTACGTCACTATATTGTTCCTTCTCTATTGATGTATTCCATGGTAACCTTTAAACACACCTGTAAAACTTAGTATACATACATATATATTTAGATGTTATTCATATCACAATACTTAATATAACGGTTGTAGATAGTAACTGTATGAATTGCACAGAAAAAAGATAATCGAATATTTGTTTCGCTTTTGCTATGATTTTTGTCTACTATAGTGACACATTTCAATCAAGATGATAAAAGTTTGGTTTACGAATCAAATTTGGAGAACCAGACCTCATAAATCTTGATGTAAATTGAAATATTAATAAAATATTTTAGATGAAAGAGGGTAATTATGTACAAAAATACATGCAAAGCTTAAAATACACACATATGTATATATATATATTCAAAAAATAGAACAAACATAAACTTTAGAACAATCAAAAATGTTTATCCGATGCCGCTCGTTAATCTCTCTCAAGGTAAAAATTTATTATGACAGGGATATAATCGAAACCTCGTTAAAATGGATGAACTGTGTTATAGAGATCTGGGACATGGATAAAAATAAAAATGCTACTAAAATTTAATTAGCTCATTTAATCACATCAAAGAAATTTTATACGAGTTACGTCATAACCCTACACATTCGTTAGGATTAAACAAAATGTTGCACTACAATTGTTTATCTATAGTATTGTACTGTACTGTATTTAGGGCAAAGCTGCTGAGGCCCTCTGCCGCCATTCTTTAATTTTGCGCCAATGACGAGAGGGAGGCAGAAAGTTAGCAGCAACTTACTATCTACCATCCACGCTAATATAACGCTTCTACAGCTTAAAGTACGTGGAATATTCTTCAGTTTCACACGAATTTAAACCTGGCTCATCGGTTCCACCATGGTGACGAAACGCTAAAAAACAAGGTTTCGATGCTGTTTGTAGGCAGAGCACAGATAAACCTTTGTGTAGCTTTCCACTTTACTACGAACAAACAAACCACCACGGAGCCAACATGCACCCTCTTTGTCTTTCTTAAGGTGCGTCTTAACTGGTTAAAATAATAACTTCTATGTTAATCCAGCGTTAGGGCTCAGCTCACTTTTCTTTATGAGTAGATTCTGTATTGCATTAGTTCACACGTTAATCAGACAAATTGTAATGATTTTTCATTGTTTTGATTACATTTACAATGCGACGAATTATAGTTTGAAAGGCATTCGGGTTGAATAGACTAAGAAAATAAACTACGCACCGTGTTTTATATTTATAAGTGTAAGCTGATGCCTTTCAGCTCAAGTAGTCTTCACAGTGATGTATTCCATGGTGTTGTACGAAGCCTTGTAGAGACTAAAAACCAGTTCGGACTACGTGCAGAACTGCTGAAACAGCACACAAGATTAGCATGGATTCAGTTATAAAACATACGTTGTCGAACAACCGAAGTTTGTAATAACAGAAGCAAGGAAAAAAATATCTAGTGAGCAAATGTTACGTGCAGTCACGCCAATGTTTTTTTCCAGTCGAAACTTGGTAACATCCATTACCATACGTACGATATGATTCGATCTCAGCATAAAAATTGCTGGTATTCTGGCATGTATAATTATAAACGTAAGCTTTTAGCACCTGCATGTTCAAACTCAAACGAATAAACGAACATTAAACACAAGACTGCATATAGTTTCAATCATGTCAAATCTCTTCAGGTACAACTTTCATTTATATAAATTAATGAAAACCCTATAACTTCAGCCCTTTCGAAAGGTGGATCTTTCTTCTTCAGTTTACTTCTGAAGAATAAAGGTTCACCTTTCGAAAGCGCTCGGGTTATAGAACTTTTATTTATTTCTATTAAGACTTCTTGAACCTAACAACATGAATTTTCATTTATATAAGTCGTCTCTCGATACCATCCTAGTAAAATCAAAACAGTAAACGTCAAATAATTCTCGAGATTTACCCCAAACAAGTTTTGAATACTGCATGCTTCTATAGTGTGTATAGGTACATCAGGATGAATAAATTACGTAACCGAGAGCAGTAAACCAAAAAATGTTAAAAAAGCAATTTTTCAGTGCTACTTATTCGTGAACGGATATGACGTTTCAAAATATATTATTCTATTGCGAAACTGTAAACAACCTGTTTCTTTGAAACTATTTAGCAAAAATGAAACATTATAACAATACTAACAAAATGAAAACAGTTCCCCGTTGTGACAGTGGTAAAGCTTCGGATTTACAATGGTAAAATCAGGGATTCGATTCCCCTCGGTGGACACAGCAGATAGCCTGAGTTGGCTTTGCTATAAGAAAACACATACAAAACGTAAAATATTCTGTTCAGGGGCTAAACACTGTTGCCACAGTGAAATGATTAAATCCAATATTGCATATTCAATGGGCTGAGTATTGGAGAGTCCAAGGCTCAAGACATTCATTGAGCACACTTATCATTTCTGCTATGAATGTATTATTTAGTTCAACGAACCAGACAAAACCTTAATTATAGTAAGTGCTGCTGTTTTACCTCTGGTCAGTAGTTTAAAATTAAGGACAACTATGTGTAAACGAGGTCTCTGACCTGGCTCTTTAGCCTATGGGCACATAAAGTGTTGTTCAGATTGAATATTTCTAATTCCATCCCAATTCTAAACTTAACCTTGGACAAAAGTTCGAGGTTAGCTATATATCTGTAGAATTTTTCTAATATTTTCCAATAAAGTCTTATTAATTCCTTATGAAAGGCAACCGAAAAGATTCAGTCACAATGACGGCAATTCAGTACAATAGAAGACGATAGTGTTAAGTAATAGGTACAATTTCGTTTGTAACTGAGTTTGTATTAAATGCTTGTTTACAGCGCAAAAGGTATGAAGATGTTGAAATCTTATAGAGTTAAAAAGATATTCAGTATAGTTTGAATAAGTTGTTCGTGTTTTCTTTGTACAAGTCTACACAACTGAGCTATCCATCTGCATTCGTTAGTTTCGTGGAATCGAACTGTACTTCAGTAAATTCACTGCTGACCCTTCGCAGTTTAAATTAATGGAACAGTTGTAGTAAACAAACAACTTCAGATGGATAATTTACTTCATGCGGTTCTAAGAAACTGGGTGTTCAAAAACAACGACATCCATTGTTTTTAAACTCAAGTGAATGTGTGATTAACTTTCATGAAAAAAACTTATGAAAAAATCTTAAAAGGAGCAAAATGATAACTAGTTTGTTTTCTTTTAAATGCTTATAAGTTTGTAGTATCGATTAGAAATGCTTTTTAATATCTTCAAGGAGACGTACCTCTTGTTTTGAGCCTGGACACCACACGTTGAAAACAGAAGCAGTATTGTTGGTGTTTTTTTTTCTCTTTTCTTCAAGTTTAATTGCTTCTGTTTCCAATACGCAGTTTGTAATTCGAGCTGAAAGTATTCAGTTCTAGTCGAAATGCTTCAAAAATTTGCCGTTCCATTTTTATTTCTTCTTCTTTTTTATCAGTTTAAAGCATTCTGTTCATTTTAACTCATTTTAACAATGAACTACCAACGCTCTGTCCACACAAGAGAAACGAGTCCCGAAAACTTCGCGTTTCACCCAACGGTAGACAAAAACATTTTGAAGCACATATTTGGACTCCATATAGTAAACAATGTAGTCTTTACAAAAACAATGTATGTTGAAAGCTGTTACGGCTCAACGAAATATAACATATTGCAATACGATACACGAACACTCGACTCCTTAATTCGAATGTCAAAAAAATGCAATATAAAAGGGTGTAGGAGACTTTTCCTCTTATTAAAACACTCTCGTGTAGTACCGAATAACAAATTAGTCACCTTAAACAGTCGTTTATTGCACGATAAAAGCGTATAACACTTCGTGTTATATAAATTTCAATAAACACTTATGTCTAATCTTGGAAACAATTTTGTTTTAAAGTATTTAATAATCCTAGTAATTTGTCACGATTGAATCAGCGTTAAGTTTACTGACTTATAACGATAAATTCGGGGTTCAGTTCCCCGTAGTTTGTGGCTTTGAGCTGAAACGAACAAGTTAACTAAATAAAGTTGGTAAATTAAATTCTTATAAGCATTATGTAAAACCATAAATGATGTGTCTTAAAATCTGACACACTAATCAACATTTCAAATGTCCTTAACACATTACTAAATTACCAAAAAAGTAAAATATACAACCGAACTTTGTCTCACATGATGTTACTTTAGTACACAAACATTCACCAGAACACAGTATAGATTTTTTTTTTTTTTTTTACAATTTTAAGTGGAATAAATTATTTTGTTTTTGTAAGCAGGTACCAACCAAGCTGCGTTGTTTCTGGTATTTCTTGGCAATTCGATAAGAAACGTACAAAGTGTAGTACCGTTAATCTACAGAAAACTTGTTTCAGAACCTCGGCAGTGACGTCAGACAAGTTAAAAAATGTTACGCTATTTAAGACGGACATTTGGCCACATCTGGAGTAATAATAGATAATTTCTTGGAAATGCTGGATGTTTGTTTGTTTTGAATTTCGCGCAAAGCTACTCGAGGGTTATCTGCACTAGCCGTCCCTAATTTAGCAGTGTAAGACTAGAGGAAAGGCAGCTAGTCATCACCACCCACCTCCAACTCTTGGGCTACTCTTTTACCAACGAATAGTGGGATTGACTGTTACATTATAACGCCCCCACGCCTAAAAGGGCGAGAATGATAGGCGCGACGGGGATGCAAACCTGCGATCCTCGGATCGCGAGTCGCACGCCTTAACCCACCTGGCCATGCCGGGCACGGAAATGCTGGAATGCCACTATCCTTATGCTTCTAAACAGATTTGAACACTCTTATATCACATTAAAAACAACAATTTCATATTTGTTTTATACTAAAAAAAATAAACAGTTAGAAAAATGGTATTACTAATGCAGTTGTTTATCTTCTTGTTAGACAGACAAAACATACTTTACATAGGTGGATTTTCACAAACATTCTACTGGCAGTTTTGACAACTTTAACTCATATATTGTTATTTTTATGAAAACTTTTTAATAATTTCAGATGACGAAGTACTCTTCACAACCACTGGATTAAAACTGTAAACTTCAGTATTTAAGGACAGGTGGACAGTCGTAAACCAGGAAAAAAGGATATACCTGTGTTAATTAATAGCTTCTTCTTACAGTTGTGGTTCTAATCCCATTTTAAGCGGAGTATTGTGTTTCAATCAAATTTTCAAATATTAATTAAAACAAAAGTAGTGATATTTAGTGAAAACATTTTTAACACACTGAAGCAAAGCCTGCAAAAAATCTAGTTTTAAAGTCGGTAAATGAAACAATATAAATTTTTACTTTTTTCTGTGCTTGTGTTCATGCGTGTTCCAAGTGCAACAACAGAGGAGTCCAGTGTTATACGTCGAATACAACACACTACAAGAGACCTCAAAGTCTAGGTTCAGATGTCCCTATTTTTAAACTGTTGACCAATGGGAGGAAAACCAATCACTTACACAACAACTCTTAATTTAACAGCGGGATTTAACTCTAATGTTTATAACGCTTACACAGCTGAAAGTGTTTTCAACGGCATGATGTTAGTTTAAACCTTGGACCTTTGGATTCGTTTCTGTGCACGCTAACCGATGTGTTATACTCGGTCTAAAATGCAATAAATTCTCACCGTGTTGTTTCTTGTGTTTCTTAGTAGTAACTTTAACAACAAATCAGATGTACTCGACGGATAAGTCTTAAAAGAATACACGCACACACGGATGATACCAAGGTAGCACGAAGCTTAGGTAATCAGTTGCATTCAGGAAGACGAAACAATTGGAACACAAAATTTTAACAGAGTGTCATGATTTTTTACCATCAGGTTCATTCACACTGATTATTGCGTTAACCCGATCTCACAAACGCCCACACCTCACGAGTTTCACGTTTGATAGCACGTGATGAAAAGCTCGTGAATTCAAAGGCGTGATAATTCACGCTCTTATCCGATCTAAATCCAGTTTATCTTTTCTAGTCCACAGCTCAGCACCCACAGTTCATTCGTAATTACCAATAAACATTAGGTTAACTCTTTAACCTGATCTCGATCTTCCTATCTAGAAAACAAGTTCATTATAAAAGACGAGATTGTAATCATCCTGTAGACAATACCGAAAAATATGTTCCCCCCTCCATCTTGGTTCAAAGAGGACAAAGTGACAGTGAACCATAATCAGGGCATTAAGCCTATCTAGCCAAAACACTTCGACCTGATTATTTTGTCCCCACCCCAAAAAGCAATGTTACACAGCGAAGAACAGAATGTTTTTCAAGCTCCTTGTGTGAGTGTACAAATGTAACTCATGCTGAGGGTGGATGGGTGGGAGAGATATGTATGTGATAATACTTCAGTGACAACTAGTTTCGTTGAAAATTTCTGCACTCAAAAAAGTAAAAAAACCAACAAAAAACCAATAACTCAACACACGAGAAAGATAAACAACTTAGCGCGACATATAAGAATTTCCTGCATGTTTTTATTTTTTTGTTATGTCAGTATAAAGTCCGTGAATAGGGTGGGCTGGAGAGAAGTGCTGAAAATTGATTGCTTAAATGAAGAACATTTAAAATCAACGTTCCATTGATAAGTAGCACACGCCTCAGTTTTGGTCGCTTGTTTACTTATTTATTTAAATTTCGTGCAAAACTAATTAATTAACAACTATTTGTGTATACTGGTCCTAAAATTTGAACTGACAGACTAGACAGCAGACACCTAGTACTAACTATTAGTGGGGTATAATCACCACTCTTGTTGTATGTTCACGGTCCCAAAGTTAGGATTGTATTTTTTCTGAACAAGGCAGGAACCACGAATCCTCAGAGTCAGAGTGCACTAGCCGTTAGGCCCAGTACTCAAGTTAATTTAGTTAATGAGATGGATGTGTTCAATGCTACACGATGAAGAATATGTTTCATTAATAAAACACACATTAAATACGCTTACGTCCTGTCTAACACACATGCATTAGATACATATACCTTATGAATAACATACACTGAATATATGTAAGTCACGAATTATATATATATATACATGTTAAATACATATATTTTATGAACAACATGTATGCACTGAATACATGTACTTCACTAATGGGCCCGGCATGGCCAGGTGGTTAAGGCACTCGACTCGTAATCCGAGGGTCACGGGTTTGAATCCCCGTCACACCAAACATGCTCGCCAACCTTTCAGTCGTGGAGGCGTTATAATATGACAGTTAATCCCACTACTCGTTGGTAACAGAGTAACCCAAGAGTTAGCGGTGAGTGGTGATTACTAGCTACCTTCCCTCTAATCTAATGCTATATTAGGGACTGCTAGCGCAGATAGTCCTCGTGTAGCTTGGCGCGAAATTCAAAACAAACCAAACTTCATGAATGATATGTCTGCATTAAATACACGTATTTAAGTCGTTCCACTAGTTTGACCTGTTCTTAAACAGGAAGTGTGATTACAGTGTCTAGCTAGCCTTTGTCCTTAAAGGGCACAAACTTATCTAATTTCAAATAAACCTACGAGAAAGAGATCTGCATACAGTCGCTTATTAACAACATTACTGAAATCAGTAACACCACCTAATTGACTTAAATCATCAGTGAAGTACAATATAATTACATGGTTACGGTTGATTGGTTGAAGTCACCCACAGAAATGGGCTGTGTTATGCCCCTTTCCACTCTGAAAGCGCGCAGACATTCCGCTGTGACAGTAAGAAAAGCAGAAGATATGTACATCCATAAAGGACTAATATTAGTTTAGGCACTACACATCTTCTAGAATAAGTACATAGATAATGGTAGCTCGTAAAAAATCATAATTTAATGTTACCACACCAAAACTTTTATCAAATCCATACCTAAAAAACATTTAAGAAATTGCTCAACCCAATCAAGTAATACTTAACGTGTTAAACACGTTAAATTAGATATTAAATTATCTATATGAATTAATGTACTATTACTTTAGGGGGGCAGTATCGTGGTACTTAATATAAACGCTGTTTAAATTAAATGTTACCACACAAAATGTATTACAAACAAATTAGAAGACGAAGCTTTGTTTATAAGAAAACATTCTCACATCACTATAATAATCAAACAAAAAGTCACTGAATTTTTCATTTACAGAATAATTTCCCCATTTCCTTATTAATGTTTCTGACAATGACAAGGTGGTTAGTGTGCTAGACTCGCAATCTGTTGGTAGGGGATTCGAATCTGCATCATACCCAACATGCTCTACCTTTCAGCTAGGGGAGGATTATAAAGTGACGGTCAATCCCACTATTCATTGGTAAAGAGCATCCCAAGAATTGGTGATCGGTGTTCACGAGTAGCTGCCTTCCATTTAGTCTTTCACTCTCAAATTAAGGACGCCTAGCGAAGAAAGCCCTCATGAAGCTATGCGCGAAATTTATAACAATTAATATTTCTCAGTTGTAAAAAAAAAAAAACTTTTTAGAGCATTAACTAATTTAAATAAAAGATCAGCAAATTTGACACTCGGGATGAGTTAGTTACTTTGGTTCAAAAATAACTACAGTGTGAAGTAGCGAAAACTTCTGGAACAAAATGGCACCCATACTCGAAGGGTGGATTACCCACATTCCATAATTATAAGCTAGTTAAACAAGAGAATTGGAACGATGGATTGCTCACACTCTGCAATTACTCGCTAATTAAACAACAGTATTGAAAAGGTGCATTACTCAAACTCCAAAATTATACGTTAATTATACAAGAGTAGTAGAAGATGGATTAACTACATTCCAGAATTATTCGCTAGTTATTGTTTGTTTACTTTTTGAATTTTGCGTAAAGCTACACGAAGGCTATCTGCGCTAACCGTCCCTAATTTAGCAGTGTAACACTACAGGGAAGGCAGCTAATCATCACCACCCACCGCCAACTCTTGGGCTTACTCTTTTACCAACGAATAGTAAGATTGACCATCACATTACAACGCCCCCACGCCTGAAAGGGGGCGAGCATGTTTCATGTGATTGGAATTCGAACCCACGACCTTTAGATTACGAATTGAGTGTTTCAACCACTTGATCATGCCGGGCCTACTCGCTAGTTAAAGAAGAGAATTCCAATGATGAATTAATTACCCACACTCCATAGTTACTCGCTAGTTAAAACAACAGTATTCTAATACAAGTAGTGGATTTTTTTTTCAACTCGAAGCCAAGAAAATGTTGTGTTTAACTTACACGGTCATTCCAAGTATTCAAGTGTTGATAATGTGCAACAAAAACTGTAAAAAACAACCAAGCACAAATCAAGAACACTAATGGTCAATTGGAAACCTATTTGTGTTCATTTTATTTAAAAGAGAAACAAGTAAACTGGTGTTAATTCTTGACAGTATAGAAAAATACATAAAAAATTTATAGAAGTCGTAAATGTGGGTAGTTTTGAAACACAACCGGTTTCAAACTCGAACATTCATACGGTGGTCAACCAACTCCAGCGATTAATGGTGAACTGTAATCGATCGAACTGGCATTTAGGTTCGGCTTTTAATTGTTCCATTTTATGAAACAAAGTTGTTTAAATTTTGAGAAACAAAATAAAAACGAATCATTCTTATTGTACGGGCTTGTTTTAAAAACGTGTCTAGAAAATTTGAACGTTTTCCGGTAGAAACTTGTATTTATTAGATTTGTTAATAATTTTGTGAAGAAAACAAAAAACATGCACACAAATGGCGGTTTATATAAATTGATAAAGCTAGAAAATTCCTCCAGATCTGGAACCATAGTGACAGAACCTTTCCACGCCATTCGTTTATTTCAAATTAAAGAACTGTACTTCAGGTCTGATGACTTATTGGCTGCTGAAAGTTGTACACCAGAAATAAGATGAATGAATACTCTCAAATTGTCAGCAATAACAAAATTGTATGAATACAATCGTTTAGTTTTCATTATTTTCTGTAAAGTTTATGTTTTCACTGAAGTATATAACATTGAATTTATAATAAATAACATGCTAAGATGTTTTAACATCAGAAAACGGAAAAAAAGCTTCTTTTTCTACGCTAATTAATTTTAACGCGTTAATAGCAAACAAAATACTCTATCCGGTAAATGTGAATTGTATTTTCTTTTTTATATAAATTATGTTTCGGGTGAATTTAACGCTTTAATATCATATTGAAAAATATATTATGTCATTTCAAAAAACTAATTTGTAATTTTCGATTAAAACTAGTCTCGAACATGCAAGTTAAACTAGCTGCCTTCCTCTAGTCCGGCCCAGCGTGTTAAGGCGTGCAACTCATAATCTGAGGGTCGTGAGTTCGCATCCCCGTTGCGCTAAACATGCTCGCCCTTTCAGCCGCGAGGGCATTATAAGTGACAGTCAATCCCACCATTCGTTGGTAAAAGAGTAGTCCAAGAGTTTGGCGGTGGGTGGTGATGACTAGCTGCCTTCCCTCTAGTCTTACACTGCTAAATTAGGGACGGCTAGCGCAGATAGCGCTCGAGTAGCTTTGTGCGAAATTCAAAAAAACAAACCCTCTAGTTCCATAGTGCTGAATTCGAAACAAACCAAACAAACTGACAGTACAATACTATACTAAAGCCAATTTTGTGCTATCTTCGGTGGCTTGGAAATATTCATATTAAAAAGGACATTACATAACCACTTTCCAGCTTTAAGTAAAGAACATTTGAGTAAGGTGTGATAATTTCACAAGCATTGACCCTACAGTATAAAGGGCTTACATTACTTGATAAAGTATCTTATTCCAGGTTATTTGCACTTCTAGTTTGTGCATAAACTCTAACCATATTGACCTGCGTAGTCAAGTTGTTGTTTTTTAAGAATATTAAACTGATAGGCTTTGAGAAAGCCAACTAACACTGGACAACAAATATTTTCTACTGGATAAAACCCAAATGATTCAGGGTAATCTTATTGCGCTGATTTTAAAGAAATGTAATCAAAATTTGCTCATCGTCCCTAGATTTTGAGTTACAGTATTATCTCAATATTTCAGCAATACTGTGTAAAATATCAACTTAGTAAAACAGAATTATGCTGTGAAATTAATTTTATTTGTACTCTTAAATGGGTAAAAGTCCTATGGTTTTGATCACTTTAAATATCCACTGTATTGTGGTGTTGTAAAATTCTGAATATACATTATTTATACATGCTATTTGTTTTCTATACGGCTGTTGCGAATTACACAATTTTTGCTTCATTCCCATGCTCGGGAATCACGAAACACTCACTTGCTCAGTTTACCAGAACACTCAAGAAGTCCCTCGACTTAGAAAAAAAAAAAGAACGAAGTCGGTTGCTTTTCTTTCTCAGTTGCCTCTCACTCACTCAGTTGGTTACTTAGCTTTGCTCTGCACACAGTCACAACAATGTCCAATCTTCTTCTTCGCATTATACCCGCGATATAATCAAATTATGCAAAACTTTGTTTTTTAAAGTCTTTTCAACTTCAGTTTTGTGAACTTAAATTCTTTAATATACTTTTAACGATTTGAAATGCTTGTTGCCTCCAGTTCAAGTAGATTTCAAAAGTGTGAAAATCATCCAAACAGTTTCTTCTACACTTACTCAAAATAAATAACAATTTCATGAAGGAGAAACATCACGCACAAGGTAAATGTAACTTCTATCACTGTCGTGGGTGTAAACATGGTAACCAAGGAAAACACCAAGCTCCACAGGTGTGTTGTAAAGTTTACACGTCTGGCGTGACACAGTGGTTGATGAGAATAGAGCAAGTATGCCATTTGCAGTTCTTAATGTGTTGCAAGCCCAAAAAATGTTATTTTTGAATAATTAATGTTTCTGTATACTTAGGCAAAACTAGACAATACATTAAGTATCCAGATATTGCATTTGTAATGAAATAAGTACTTATTTAAAATGGTTTCTTTTGAATTTTGCGCAAAGCTACACGAGGGCTATGTGCGCTAGCCGTATGACGGGGATTCGAATCCGCGACTCTCGGATTACGAGTCGAGTGCCTTAACCACCTGACCTATTAAGATGGTGTTAAGCATTACAGTACATCTCGGACAAGTTTGCGATTTATTACGACAGGTAATACGATTTAAAATAACCGGAATTTCTAATTTAGAAGTTAATTGAATGTCCGTATGTATGAAATTTATGATATTTGCCAACAAGATTGATACACAAAATTTTCTTTCTTAACACAAATATACTTTAATATACAAAAAGTACAACTTATAATAATGGGTATTACAAATTATTTATATATGGTCTGGAACTGAATATTTTATCAACGGTCGAGGTCCACTACAGTATATTTCACTTGACGTAAATGCTAGCTAGCTCCAATTTTATTTGACTTAACATGGTTTACAAGTTTACTTTTCACAGAGAAGATAGGTATTTAACATCCTAGTAAAAATACCGACATCCGAGGTTAATACACTGAAGTTGAAAGGATCGTCAAATATTTGTAGTTCCCCGATTAATAAGCGTTTATCACAATTATAGCTTCAGAGGCTTATAATACAGGGTGGTCGCTAGAAAAGCGGAAAATTTGTCAAACAGCTATTTATTTTTACAAAGAATAACTTTTACAAAGTTTTTTAAAGGCATATGTTGTATTACACTCATAGATGCTCAAAATGCATTTTATGATATTAAAATCATGCATTTTATTCATGATGTAAAGAAATCAAAATAGAAATGAGTAAGCACGCATTTTATTCATGATCTCATCTGACCCTCAAATTTTCCGCTTTTCTAGCGACCACCCTGTATACTGATTGAAGCAATCCAACAATATTATATGTAACTGTCTCTCGGCGTGTCGATTTATAAGCTTTAGGGCGACATTTTCAAAAGTTAACTTGGCAACAATATTTGAAGATACCCTGGTGCTTTTGTGATTCTTACACTCGAAAATCTTCCACAAATTTAGAGAACAAATGGGACTTTCGGAGTAAATATCTAACAGCAAAAGTTGTATAATTTCTAAACAAACATGAATATTGATGTTTATTTCAGTTAAAAGTAAATATACATCAGTAAATCCATTACAATGGTCTTCCAGTGCCACATCTACCAGAGAACTGGGAAAACGCTTTATATTGTGAAGAAAACAATGAATCATATCCATCTACTAATTTTATTCCCAAGGTAAATCAACATAAATTGTCTCATCTTATCATACAAGAAGAGCTAAATAACCTTGTCTTTATCAAAGCAACATGGATAATGTCCTGGTCCTCGTTTACAGTAACGGAATTTATTAGCTCCAGGAAAATAAAAGTTTCAGTTTACCAAAGTCACCATTAAAATCTTGATTCTCACTAAGGTATGGAAGATATGCTGTTTCCGTACAAATATTGATGGATTAACAGAAGAACTAGGTTTTGAACATTATTCTCAAAAATGGAGACTTTTTATTGACTCATCTAGAGTTAGTCTAAAAGGCTGTGCTTTTACATACATGTACACGAATTAGTACAAAAGATAAAAATTAATGTAGCACACTGGAAATATTGTGAGATATTTATAAGCATAGAGATTACTATAATGTACGAAAGTCTATAACATTTTTGTAATGGTTCCCATGGTTGAATATAAAAGTTCTCCTATGAGTTCCTGATACTGAACAAATCAAGATTTTCAGTTGTCATTTTACTTACTGCATTAAACAATGACCACACTGTTCAAAGAATGGTGGTTATTATTTAAATTTTCTATCAAACATTAAGCAGGTGATCTTCTGCTATGGTATCTAAGGTTTTGAAAGGCTTCATGTTAAAAACTTCAATAACCCATACTGCTTGGTTGCTTGTTTTAAATGTTTGTGCAAAGCTACAAGATCAGTGATGTCGAGAAACCCACTTGTTGAGAATTTTATATGCAAAAACGGCTCGTTTGGATTGAGAAAATATTTTACATAGAAGAGCAAACAACGTTCCGACCTTCTTCGGTCATCGTCAGGTTTACAAAGGTTCACTCTTCTAAGATATTTTCTCAACACAAACGAGCCGTTTTTGCATATAAAAAAGCTACACGAGGATTATTTCTCCTTGCCATCCATAATTTAGCAGTTAGAGACTAAAGAGAAGGCAGCTAGGTTTAATTTCTCGATGTAATAAAACAGATCTTATAATGATCATTTATAAACTAAAAAATCATGAAGCCATGTGAAGTTTATAACCACAAAAAGTGTACTGATGTTACCAAATTTATCTGTCTGAGTTATATTACTTTAACCAAATCCTGCAAAACTGCCTGTGAAAAAAATCTAAATTCCTCTGTTCCAGCAATTTACACAAGTTTTAATGATTGTGTGTCCTTTTAACATTACATACAAGAACATAGCAAAGGTACTCATTTGTGCTTCTAATAATCCTGCCCAATCCCACAGATTTTAATATTTTCACAACTGTAAATACTCAAGTCATTATTGCTCTATTGAAACAGGAAGAATTTCCAGCCCTGAAGGAACTTCACAGAATCTAAATATAATTGCAACAAGCCCAGACTATGAAAATTACATTGAAAAACATTAACAATTTGACACTACAAAGTTTAAATTTGGATCTCATAACAGGTGGTATGGATATTAACACTTTTATTGATAAGAAGAGAACAATATTGCAACCTTCCTAGGTCATCTTCAGGTTAACTAGGAAGGTAAAAACATCGTTCTCTGCTTATCAATAAAAGTGTTAATATCCATACCAGCTGTTCCAAGATATATTTTTTATTTCAAGAGTTCCTCATCATGAAAAAAGTTTAAATTTCTTATCAGGAAAAAAAAATTATAGCACTTCCTCAGAGACAAGTGAGAAACCTCACAAAAAACAACATTAATGATAATGCATTCAACTAATTATATCGTTGTGAATTATGACTCAGTATAATATATGGTTTCCTTATGATTCATAAATTGGATCATACATTCTGAACTATTCATTTAACAATAAAAATGCACATTTAAAAAACAGTCAAATTTGATGTTATTATTCTCAAACATTAACATTTAATGAATTTACTGTATTGGACTCCCTTTCATTTTTAGAGTTCCTACATCCTCCTAATGAATGTTTATGGCTAAATTTAATACAACTTCTTTATTCATAAACAATTCACTGAATGAAACCATCAACACTTGCCCAGAAAAACTATTTCAAAAGGAATCTCTTGTTTCAGTTCAACTATGGAAGAAGTCAGATTCTTTGTTACTCACACTGTAAAAACAAGTATTTTAAAAATTTGTATAAAACTGCATAAATGACTAAATTGATGAAGAGGTCAAGAAGTCCCCATTAGGATCAATCCTAAAAACAATTTTCTCAGCACTCACAATCTTGAATAACCACCAAGAAAACATCACACCAATATTCCACAAATGCTAGATTCACACTTCATCATTTTTTGGTCAAAGGATCATGTTGAACCTAATTTACTACTTAAGCCCACATAATTTATCTATAAAGCTTACCTTCGAAACTGAAGACCAGAATACTTTTATAGATGTGCTAATTATTAAAGTATAAGGTTTTCCAATGCACATAAATTGAGAAAAAACAAACAAAACGTTTGCAGGACATCTTAGAGTTTGATAGTTTTATTCTTGTAAGGTACAAGTTTAGCCTAGCAACATGTATACTAACTCAAATCTTTGGGGTATGTTCAACCTATTTTAGATTTTGAAATTGTATAATATCTTACAAAAATGATAAGTAACTTAACCAAATTATTTAAATATACCCAGTTTCATCGACCATCCCCTATCTGGTACAACAAAGTATTATATTTGATAAAAATATTAAGTCTTTAAAAAAATTTTAGATTCATTTGTATTTCCTATAGTGATGGTGGGCTGGGACTTGCCATCCAAGCAATGTGATATTGCTAGTGGTAGGACAAATATGATTTTAGGTTTTATTTACGGAAATACTGAACATAAGTCTAAAGAATTATAATTTCATTGTATAGGTCACTGGTTAGGCCAGATTTGAGGTATTGCATTAAGTCTTGGACTCCTTACATTAGGAAAGACATTGAATTATTAAAAAAGAGTTCAAAGAAGGGTTACTAAAATTATACTTGGGATGGGAAGGTTGTCATATGAGGAAAGACTGAGATACTTAAAATTGTTTTCTCTTGAAAAAGAAGTTAGTGAAGATCCAATTGAGGTGTTTAAAATTGTAAGGGGTATTGATAGTGTTAATTCATCATTATTGTTTTGTACTCAACAGTATGAATAATAGAATTAGGGGCCATAAATATAAATTTTTGCAGGGTAGCAGTCACCTTTGGCTAAGATGGCTTGCCTTTGTATGCTGTAAAGACAATGAATTTAAGTTTATAAGAAAACTTCACAAGTATATGAATGATAAAGGCTAGCTTTAATATTTTTAAAATTTATTTATTAATAGATTTAATTTAGAGGATGGAACAGCCAAGATGGACCATTAAGTCGCATGTTGTCTCAAAACTTTACATAAACAAAACAGTTTGGGACTGACTATGACAGTTATAATGCCTCCATAGCTTATCACAGTTTAAACTTTTATTCAATAATTTCAGCTTGAATACTCCCCCAACACGAAATTTATAAAAAATACTTTACATATATCTTCTCTACTAGAAGTTAACTCCTGATTTAGTTAAGTTAAGCTGATTTCAATTAATATTACAGTCATACATCATCATATAATATTAAGTAAACAATTACGATTGTTTGAAATCTGACATTTATTATCATTAATATATAAAACAATTTTTGTAAATGTAGATGCACACATATGCATACATCCTTTTTGTTATAAGTAACAATATTTTACGATAGATATGTTATAAAATAATTTTGAAATTCATTTATTTTGTTACATAGTCAAACTCTGTTGCTTCCATTACTACTTAAATTACAATGATGCTTAATTTTACTGTACCTCTCTTCCTTTGAAATAATGGAAGCCCCCTGGAGATTCAAAATCACACTAAATTTTACTTCAGTCCAACAGAATTACAATGACAGAATGTAAAAATGCCAAAGAAGCTCCAACTTCACAAGCTACTACTAGACACAAGCAGCCAGAGGACATTGAAAACTTGTGTAATTGTTTAATATGTTTATATGATGATAAATAATCAGAAATTAGCAATATTTTCATCAATCTAGTTTTAGTTCCATATATGGTAATATGTCAAACTACTATAAATTTAATTTTTAATACCTTCCTAATTATATAAAATAATTTAACCACAAGTAAAAGTACATCTGATTTTCATGTCATTCAAAACAAATGTAAATTCTTCAATAACACCAAATAGTGGGTAAATATTGTACTACCTTTAAAATTTTCTTAGTTTTTTTAAAAATAACTCACTATCCATATATTCCTTTGTATAATATACATTTTAAATTTTCCTTTGTCTTCACATCTGCTAAGACACCAGCATCAATATTCACAAATTCAGTTACAATTTCAGTATGACCAAGGTTAGCCTTTTCACTTGAATCTTTTGTTTATAAACATCTGAGTTTAATTTCTGATTAATTTATAACCTTATCTTTGGTCACCTAGTTGAAATCTATACTAATAACATAATTTGTCCTTTTTAACCTTTTAAGTATACCATTTCTGGGGTTTTAATGAAATATATTTGTCCACTGTTTATAACTATCCAAACATAAGGTTTAATAAAAACCTAAAATTCAAAACGTACTTTTGTCACTTCAAATACATAACGTTCACAAAATTAGTGGTAATGAATTTTATGATAAATAAACTTTATCATTTCATACTACATGGATATATCACTAAGAAATGTAACTACTAATAAATGAGGAGGTAGGTAATGTTCATTGCAAATTACAATGAAAGGTAAAAAAAGTAAAGTAACTGAATTTAGTTTATTTATTCTTTACAGCTATATTAGAACTTCACATTGAAACTATGAACAACACAACAAATGAGGTCACTTCTGTTAGAACTATACTTCTACTGAAGTTCGACACAAGTACATGAAACTCTGGAAATATAAGCTCGACAAACTAAGTCTCACACACCTACAAACCTGTTTCTTACATGCAACTTCACCAATCATAAATTACAAAATCTTTATTATTAATAAAGTGTAATGCCAGAAACCACTAACATGTTCTTAAAAAACAATTTTTCTTTAATAATACTGGTTTCAAATCGATTTATTTTGTGTTATAAATAATAAAAACGTTACCAGACAGTACAAATGTAAAAACAGCTGTATAAGAGAGAGAAAAAACAACATAAGCCACAATCAAAATGATAACATTCACTCTTTCTGACACAATCACATCACGTTTGTACTCTGAGCTGAAATTGTTTTTATTTGATAGATATACAAGGGTTGATTTAAACACAAATACCAAGAGAGAAAAAAGAATAAAACACATATTTTAAACAGTTTTTTTAATAGGAAACCAAATCATGCAAAGAATAAATACAAATGTACATGTGGTTTGCACACAACTCAAAATGTCACATTGCTTCTAGTAAATATTTTCTCTACATTGTAATTTTTCACAAATAAATGAAACTAACAAAAAGGTCCACTTTATGTCACTAAAGTAAAACAAAAGAAACATATGCTTTAGTTTTTTTTAATATCTTGAAACATATTAATATGACTGAGTAAAAACTGAACAAACTACTTGTGGGTATAAAATTACGATAGCAGATCATGAATTATGTATATAAACATGTTAAATGACTGAAAAAACATTTTGGCACTAGTTAAAGTCTAGACTTATCATCAAGCTAGTACAGGTTTCATCAACACTGTTCTAAGTCAGTCATCAAGCTAGTATGGGTTTCATTAACACTGTTCTAAGTCAGTCATCAAGCTAGTATGGGTTTCATCAACACTGTTCTAAGTCAGTCATCAAGCTAGTATGGGTTTCATTAACACTGTTCTAAGTCAGTCATCAAGCTAGTATGGGTTTCATTAACACTGTTCTAAGTCAGTCATCAAGCTAGTATGGGTTTCATTAACACTGTTCTAAGTCAGTCATCAAGCTAGTATGGGTTTCATTAACACTGTTCTAAGTCAGTCATCAAGCTAGTATGGGTTTCATTAACACTGTTCTAAGTCAGTCATCAAGCTAGTATGGGTTTCATTAACACTGTTCTAAGTCAGTCATCAAGCTAGTATGGGTTTCATTAACACTGTTCTAAGTCAGTCATCAAGCTAGTATGGGTTTCATTAACACTGTTCTAAGTCAGTCATCAAGCTAGTATGGGTTTCATTAACACTGTTCTAAGTCAGTCATCAAGCTAGTATGGGTTTCATTAACACTGTTCTAAGTCAGTCATCAAGCTAGTATGGGTTTCATTAACACTGTTATAAATCAGTCATCAAGTTTTTCATTAATGCTGTTCTAAACTAGTCATTAAGCTTTTCATTAATGCTGTTCTAAATCAATCAAGTTAGTATGGATTTCATTAATACTGTTCTAAATCAATCAAGTTAGTATGGATTTCATTAATACTGTTCTAAATCACAGTTGCATAAAATTATGTAAACTTGTAAGTGCTTACTGAGTTAACACTGAAACAGGAATTTACAGATGCATTATGTAACAAAAATTTAGTGAAATTAGGGATAATGAATCACACATTACTGTGTGTACTTCTATGAAATACACACAACTACTTTTAACTTTCTTTACACAAGTATTTTAACAAAATCTGTTGTAAACTGCAATTAGCAACTAGTTATTAATCTTCAAAGGAACAAAGTAAATGGTTTTAGGTAAACACACATATGCTTATACACTAAAATAGGGAGACGTATTTCATTTCAAAAAAGTATTTCATGAAGAATGCCATTGAAAATGTGCATTTTTATCACTACAGAGAGGGCTGATTTTAAAAAAATATTTTGAACATTTAGTAATTTGTTTTTGTAAATTAAATCTATTTTTTATCTGGGTATTTTTCACTCCTACACTCCGTTAAAGTACTCTTCATTATCTATTTAATGACTGAACAACACACGGTATGATTTTTTTTCCCCTCTATCCTATATAACTGTGCTTAGCTTAAGGAAAAAAAAAAATCACAGAACATTTCTTATAATTTAAATCCTAAATATTACATACATAAAACTCTTTATGAGCATTCGTAAAATTTTTAATTAGGAGACAGTACAGTTATAAATTCTATAAACATATATTCGATCAATCTAAGCATTTTTGTTCAATGCTTGAAAATCTTATTTCCTATGATGAACTGTAAATAAAACCAGAGCCAAAGAATTTAACATCAAAACCATATGATCAAACTTGCACGTACTGTGCTAGTGAGAAAAAGCATATTAGTACTGATGTGTAGAAATCGATATCACGGTGAGGAGTAGGAAATGACAAAATTCCCTACAATACTAAAAGCCATTTAGTGTGTCAACATGTTTAGTTAAAAACGTTAAAATCGTTCTCTCTCTCTCTCTCTCTCTCTTTCTTCAAAAATTCAAATGCACATTTCTCATCACTGAAATTAACTATCACTAAAAATCCATGAAAAATGTGAAATCAAAGTTAAATATCCTACAGATACCTCTGTCCAAAAACGTTTAAAAGTTTAAGCATAGTCTTATCAAATATATAAAGCATAATATTTAATATTATTTGATTCTAAGTTATAACAAATTTCACTGATTATTTCCTTGGGGATAAACAACAGCATATTTCATTTTTCATTCAAAAGAGTTGTATATTTTTTTCTTCCTATCTGACTTTTATAGCACTTGTTTATCAAACCCAAGCTCTTAAGCTTCAGACCAAGTTGTTTAAATAGATTTCAATACTATGACAAAAACTACATGAACATAGAATTTATCACAAAAAATCTACGTTTTTTAACAGATAGCTGCCTATATAACAGAAATCATTCACAAAATAATTTCCAAAGTCCCACATAAATTTTAAGACTTAGAAGCATATTAACCCTAAAATTGACTAATTTAAAGAAAATCTTCATACCCAAGTCAACACTATTGTATGTTTACATGCTACAATGAGCTGATAAATGTTATTCTTCAAATTACGATGGTTCTGAAACCAATGCTTATTTCTAAGTTATCACTACTTTTTGGCAAAAATAAACAGTATCAATGGAAAGTGACACTTTCAGACATTGAAACAAATGTATATATATAACATGTTAACATCAGATATTTTACACTACTATAAAATATTATATACACATGAAAGTTTTGTTCACTAGTAAAATTTATCTTGGAGAAATTGTATACTGAACTATATGATGTAGCTTACGCATATCCAGAATTATGGGTATAAAACCATAGTCCAAAAAGAACCTAATGTTTGGTTTACAAGAAGACTTGTGACATCTAGTAAAGGCACTGAAGGCTGAGAATTTTATCGAACTTTCTACTGATTGTTTGGTTGATTTCCTTCACCTTCTGGATCAAGTTCACTGCTCTCAATGTACTACAAATTTGTAAAATCATAATAAATTACCATCATTACAGAAATGACATTTTTAATTAACCATATGAAAAACAAAGACAACTTAAAAATGAATGGTTGTTAAGCATGTTGAAAAACATTTAAAAACTACACATGTATGTGAATGTATTAACTTATTATACCAGTGTCTTTTAAATGTTATAATGGATCTTCAGTGAACATAAGATTAAACAGTGATTTGAAATAACACATGCAATTTTGTTTAATGTTAAAAAATTATACTTGTTAAAAAGTTTTTGTTGAGTCTCAGCTGAATATACTTTGTAAAAGAACCACAGTGGAAGCTATTTATTCTTTAGGTTTTAGTTATAAAATCCATTTCTCTTGCATTTGAAAATCTTTGATAATTAACAAAACAATAAATAATATTCCATTGAAAAGTGTGCATTTTTTAGAGCTGTTTACACATGTGTGACAAGGAAGTCCAACTTGTAAAATAACCTTTCTTCTTCCACAGAACTTCAGGAGTAAAAAGGTCTCAGGTTAAATAAACCAAATGTTTAGTGGTTTCTCTTGCATTATTTTCTGATGTTTGATTTTGCAAAGTAACATTTCTATGGAACATTTGATGAATTGTTCTGTGATTATTTGAGCAGGCTACTCTTAAAAGTTTGGTGGTACACTGGTGGTAAAATCTAAAAGTCACATAAATAAGGACCTACCTGTAGTTCTTGCATCACTTCATCAATGAAATCTGTTGGGTTTTTCTTATACTGAATAGCATACTGTATGGCTTCATTAAATAACTGAAAATATAAAAACATTACAAAATAAGTTTAGCATAACCGAGTCCTAGTACTTACAAGAAATGAAATTATTAATCTGTGGAAATGAAAGGTAATTTTCTTTTGAAAGAAACTGCTTCTAAATTTTTTATGCAATGTAAAATACAAAAATTAAGTAACAACCTGTTTAGGTAAACTTGCATCTTCCATCACAATGAAACTTCAGTACAATTTGTCATATTTTGAATCCTTGAACTAAATCAGTCATTGAATTAAAACACTTTGATGAATAGTCTTGAAACAGTTGCTTACTTTACAACTAGAAATTTCTCAATAAAAGATGAAAATATTTCATATAACTAGCAGTGCTACATTAACCAGTCATCATTCTTTCACACAGTTTCTTCTTACACAATGATAATGTCCCACAAAGTTAAAAATTACTGGAATCCTCAGTGTTAAAATGAGAATAATAAAAAATAATAATACAGACGATATAGTTTCTAATTAGTTAATAACAACTGCCTGATAAGAGCAGTTTTGTTTCCAAAGTTTCTTAAGAACATTTGCATGTGAGAATAACTAAAAGTCAAAAGTAAAAACATAGAACAACAGAAACATTTCTAGGTAGCAATAACAATATTACAATTTTCTGTTCCCATAATATTCATCGATTAGTGGTCAACTGTCTGACACAAATGAACAGAGGTTTAAAACTGCATATGTCAGTCATAATAAAACTTCGATTTTGCATGTCCTGAGAAGTGTGCACACCTTACTATGTAAATGCACATGCTTTCATTTTAGATTTATAAATTCATAAAACTTTAAAGGGATAAAAAGGAGCTTATTAGCCCATCAAAGATGTCTCTTCAAGCTACTAACTACAGCCCCTCTTTACTACTCATGTATTCATTCAATCTTTTCTTGAACTCAGCTAAGTTTTCTGACTATAGCATCCTTGAAGGTAGCTCATTTCTGAAGCCAACCACTGTTTGAAAAGTAATGCAAAGGTGGATATAAATATATTTTATATAACACACTAAAAACTTATTGCAGTCTTCAACAAAGGTTGCATCGTTATTTTACAACTAAATGTTAAGGTATGACAGATTTTAACCCTAAATAAACTAGAGCAATAAATGTACACAATTGTTAAATTATCTCTTTATTAAATGTAATCTGTTCTTACTGAAGGGTTAACTAATGTTAGGCCTAAGACAAATGAAACAATAGATTTTTTCTGTCTGCAATTAAAATTATTTCACATTATTCTGCAAGCCCTGTATTTAGATAAGTACTGTTACAATAAAGATACAAACTTAGCTGCAATTTGTATTTTTGAGAGGGGGGTTTGTTATGAAAAATATCAATTGCATGAATAAAGAAAATCCTGTGTTAATAAGCATACTATAATGATGTGTTTTATGTTGAACAAGTAAATGAATGTTTACTAAACTTAAATAACAAAAATAAAGTACAAAAATATTTCTTCTTACTTTAACAACATTTGTCCCATCTGATGCTGATACAAAGTAGAAAGGCATACCAAACTTCTTTGGAAAATTAAAACTCTTTTTGGTTATCTTAATATCCACTACAAAAATAGAAGAAACATCACAACTTCATCCGAAATAAATGATAATTTTACAATTCTTTCTTTGTAAAGTAAAACGTTAACCCTAAAACTTTCAATATGTAGGTGAAATCAAACAACTATACACGATCACTTTAATAATCACAAATCAACAACCAAAACAAACAACTTCCAATCGCAAAATGCTTTAACATGCCCAGACACTATTTTCAAGACAATGAACTGATTTGTATTGAGACAAGTTTTACATATAACAGACACATGGAGATTAAAGCTTACTGGACAGCAATATTAAATACTGTAAAGCCAAATGGAATCAAACTCAATCCCAGGATTGTTAACTATCATATGTCTCTCAAAAGATTTTAAAAACTAAATTGATAATTAAACTTACTTCATATTATTAGCATTATTCTTGTTTTAATTTCTCTGTATTGGTATTATTTCTTATACATTGTGTTACATTGTTATTTTCTCTGTTTTCCATCACCTTTTATCGTCTAGTTCTCAAAGCTAACTTATATTGAACATTTGATTTATGTTACATTGACATCCATGCTTATATATGTTATTACATTTATTAAACATAACCTTTTACTCTCCTATAGAAAAATAATGAACTATTTGAAATTGCTCAGGTTTTGGGTCTGATTTGAAAACAATTAGAAATTTTGTGTGTGATTCAGTGTGCTAACTTCTTAATCAGAAATTATAAACAGGAGTGATAATTTAGCATATTACCTCTTTCTGTAGTTTAGAAATCATTGCTCCAAACTATCACATATTTTCAGTGGATGTGCTCTACTGGATATTTACTTCAAATACCAAATTTAAATAAAAAAAATGAGATAAAACTCAGAGTTCTGATTGAGTTTCTTCCCATTTGTTTCTTCTTCTTGGTACATTAATAAATCTTTACAATCTAGAATTATACTTCAGTTTTGGCCGAAATATAAGTCAAATATGCAAAGTTATTCAACACAAGCTGCTAAATTTGTTCAAATTTTTTATGCACGCCAATGTTAAAAAGTCACAAGATATTAGTCTTAAGTTTTATAATAGCTTCCCCTAAGTTTCTTTTTGTCATTTGTATTAAAGATGGCTGGTGTAGAGCAGCAACTCTATAGCGTGAAAGCATGTACAGACACATACATGTTGCTTAGGCCAAAAAAATTAGATTGGCAGTTATTAGCTCAAGTCTGAAAAAGAATTATATGAGTGGAGAGTTGTTATTCATTGCAAACTTTTAAGCACCAATATTATAATTTCATAAAATTCTCTTAATTTAATAGAATTTAGTTTCACATGATATTAGCTTAAGCTACTGGCATAAATAATGATGCTTGATTTAGCTGTACTTAGTGCATGAAAGAAGTAATCCATGTTCTATAGCATTACCATAAAAAAAAGTTAACATGGTTTTAGAGAGGAAAACAATCAACACGTTATGTAAATGTCGTGTAAATATTTTGTAAACGACATGTCGTGTTGTGTTTGGATTTTCATTTCTATTATCTATATTTCCATATTTATATTATTGTTTCGAAGATTAAACTAATAAAATATGTTGTTATTCATTTAGGGTAACATTTAGAATTTTCTTGAATTAAGTAGACCAATCATATGTTTGTAAATGAAGTGCTGGTTACTTCATGTCTAGACTATTAGTCTTGTGCAAGAATGGACATGCGCAGATTGCTCTGGAGATCTGTAGAAAGTTCGCGGTTATTCGAGGGGTCTAGGCCTACAATATATAAACAGACGAAGATGCGAGAGAGACAAGTTAGATTCATTCATCAGTTTTTATTCGAAGAAAAGAAAAGGAGAGTCAGACATTAGTATTATTTCAAAAGAAGAAAGTCAGTTATTTGAGAAAGATTAAGTGTTTGCTGTGATTATTCAACTTGGATTTGTGACTAAAGTTAGATCTACGAAAGCTGTGATTTTACTTTGTCAATCTCTACGATTCATCTGAATTACTGCTTGTGCTGAGAGTCGGCGAATTTATTGAACTGTGAACTGTTTCTGAACTTCTTCATTTAAGCTTCAGAATTTCTTCGTGGGACCAAATTCACATCCTAGACTGGAATTTGAGACTTCCATTTTAGATCATTATATTGGATACAGGCCAGTACCATTTTGTATTGTGATTAATTTTGAAGTTTGAAACTAGTATTATTTTGTTTTGTAATTAATTTCGAATATTGTAACTTAATATCTGTCACTGTTATTATATAATTTATGTTATATCTGTTATATTTGTTAATAGTTTAGTGTAATAAATTATACAAGTTGTTATCTGTGTTTTTCTGTTGCGTTTAGTCTACGAAGAACATAAAACATATAAAAAATACATAACAACATATTTAAAAAAAAATGTGATTGGTTCTGTAAAGTATACATCTGTTCTGAATAATAGGGTTGTGACCCTAAAGCTAATTTTGGTTACTAATGAGTGTCCTTTCTTATTTACTATGGTTTGCTGGTGTGTATTGACAAAACACATATCTAATCAAAACACTTTAGAATGGGAAAAAAGTATAAACAAGAAAGAATTAATTATGCATCTTAAAATGAATGAAATTAAAGCATTAATAAAAATTTTACACCAAATATTTATTTCTTAGTTAGTTAGACCATATTTTGTTTCACCCACTATAATGCCCCAAGTTGATAAAAAGTGTAGTATGGTTAACTAATAAATGAATATTAGCAGTAAAATTATTATCAATAACATAAATGTAGATACCAGTTAAGCCACCAATTAGGGTTTCATTCCTTTAAGTCACACCTTTTTTCTTACTTAAGATGTTTTTGATTACTTCCTTAATGTAATACTTTTGTTTTAACTTCTATCCTATTTTTATTACCCTTGATTTCAACAAGAAAATAACTTTTTGTCGTTTTTCTCCTGAACATTAATTGTATCATTGAAGCTGTTGTTTATATTGGCAATTTATTGTACCTTAACATTTATTTACTACTAGCAAACAAAAATATTTTACAATAGTCTAAGCATAAAAACACAAGTGCATATAGTTTACCATCTATTTTGTTTGCTGCACAAAGGCAAGGTATTTCTGGTCTGTATTCTCTAAGTTCTTTGTACCATTTAGGTAAGTTTTTATAAGTTATTTTTCTTGTTATGTCAAAAACCTGAAAAAAACAAACAAAATAGAAACAAAAAAAAATCAGTAGTTAAACATGAAAAAAAACAACAGATTTAGTAAGTACCAAATTTTAGTGAACATCTTAAAGTAAAAAAGTATTATTTGCAAATAAATAAATAAAATCAAACCATAGAAAAATTAACGCAAAATACTGGGAGCTGTCAATAACAATAATAATAAAAAAAGACATAAATTGCATATATTATGAGTCTAGTATCAGATAGCTTGTGTATCCCCCAAAATGTGTGAAAGAAGAACTGTATCAGAGTAAATTAATGTGATGATGGCATGTGCAGCATCTGTTTGTCATCCAGTTAATCATTGGTACACAGTAGCATAACATCTATAGAAAAAAAGGTTATCATTACTATTTCTATTAGTACTGTAGTGAAGGTACACGTCACTTCAAAGATAGAAAGGTCACATCATAACCTTAGTTAAATAAAGCCATTACATTCAATTAAGACAAATTTCATTTTGCATTCAGAACTTTCTGAAAACTAAAGTTACATGAAACTATTACTGTAATATAATTCTGAATATGTTGTTTACCTGATACTCAATAATCCACTCGAAATTTTGTGAATGACCTAGTTGTAAATACAGGTGTGAATGTTATCTTAACAACATTGACACTTTGTAATGCTGCTATCTAGTTTTAGTAATTTGAACTACTTCCAAATAGTTTTCTTTGCAATCACTAGATAACATTAGTCTCAAGTCAGATAACAGTAGATACCCAAGAACAACCAAGATTGTTCTTGAGGCTACACCAACAATTCATTGAAATGTTCTAATGAAATAGAAACAGTGCACAGTATGAAATTAGTATATACTTAAGCATTAATGGGGCAATAATAATCAATGTCCCTGAGGATGTGCCAAACTAAAAGTGTTAGTGAAAATGAAATGGGTAATTAGTTTGTGTCCCATGTATCTGATTGGCATTTTAAAGATATCAATTTGTCAAGATCACATACAGTCTCTCAAAAATCTCAAACACCATACACTGTTCAAGCTTCAATATGGTGGTAACATTTATAGTGTCAAAATCATGCTTAGTAGTAGCTAGTTAGATCTATATATAAACCATATAAACAAACAAACAAAACCACAAGTCTCTACAGGTTAGCTGCCTTTTAGTATGTGTGTCCAGGTCTAAACGTTTCAGCCACTTCATTGAACACAGAATCATAAGAGGGTGAATAATTATATAAAAGTGATAACCACATAAATACCATAACCTCAGTGGGATGGCTGGAGTAACCTACAGAATTAACCAATTGTAAACTTGGCTACTGAACACACCAACACTAAATGCCTACACAACCATGAGCAGACAAAGTGTTTAAATCATAAAACAAAATGGCATGAAAGAATCCCTGACAGTTATTTAAAGACAAATACCCTATCATCCTCTAGGTTTGTATGGGTGATTGTTCACATCTTGAATCCAATTACAGGCAACATTACAAAGCTAAAGACATGCTGACATCTAAAAATAATGTAAATAAATTGTAAAGCATGTCCAAGGTTATCATTTTTTGAACATGCTACTCAATGTCATAAAAACAAATAAGAAAGATCTATCAACTCTTTGAAATTTTCAAAGAAATATTGGAGTTCCATCAGGCTTTGACTCATAAGTTTATTTCAAATAAGTTTTGCACTCTAGGATTAGAATTTTCTAAAGAATACAACTAGCTCTATGAAAACTGATTAAGCCTTGAATTTTTGACAAGTTAACCTTTAAGAAAAGTTGAAAAATCATCTAAATAATTGGAGCTTCTCACTATATGGATCATCACCCTTGAATAAGAAACATTGAAAATGAGTTTTGTTTGTTATTTTAATGATTAATCAGGGGTTCGATTCTCCTCGGTGGACTAAGCAGATAAGCTTGACGTGGCTTTGCAAAAAAGAAAACACAAACACAAATTCAACGATTTTTCATATTCACTCAACAACAAAGTATCTATTTTACCTTGAAAAGAAACAAACCTTTCACAGCCTCATAAAACACAAAGAACTAGCACTTTCAGAAGTACTCATCTTCCTATATTTTGTGCTTTTACAAAAGCAAACAAAAAAAAGAGAATAGAAACAAAATCAAAATCAGTTACTCTATCTCTAGCTTTTAAAAATTAAGGACAGTTTCAGATAGCTTTAGTAGTTCTACTGTAACAAGAATGGCAAGTTGGTGGAGGTATTTCAATTACTAAAATAGTTGTAATAATTGCAAACTGTAATACTGCAAAACCTAAGATCTAATTAGATGATTATCTTGTGGTCAATTGGATTAATCTTAATTTATATTAATTGATTTTTGAAATAATCAGAAAAAGTTGTTAGTATGTTACTTTCTCAACTTTTTGATTAATCAGAAAGAGTAAGAAGAAACATTAATTTCCCCTTTCAAAATATTTGTTAGTTGGTTGGTTTGGTGTTTTATGAGAAAGCGACTAGGCTATCTGCACCAAACATCCAACAGAAAGTTCAAGTAAAATGCACAAAAGAAAATTAAGGTAAAATAAAACAAAGTTTAATTTTTGAATTAGAAAAAACAAAAAACATAAACAGCATTAAAACCAATTTTTTACATCTAGTATACAGCAGTAAGAGAAAAACTACAGCAACACAAGTTGTAAAGGGCTTTCTGTAGCATAACTGTAAATATCATAACTCACCAGGAAGACTAACATGTAAGTTCAAAAACCATCATTAGTCACATAAAGTTGGCCTTTCAAGTCCTGATTTTGAGTTATTTGATGTTATGGCCATTTTCAGAGAGTAATAAAAGTTTTATAAGACTTCTAGTAAAATTTTCATTAAAACTCGCTACGATGACTATTGGGTAGTTCAAACAGCAGCATTACACACTTAAAGTTGATCTTTCCAATCATGGTTTCAAGTTTTTTGATGCTACGGCCATTTTCTAATTTCAAATCAAACGAGATGTACTTTGATTCTTAAAAGGGAATCAGATTAAATAGGTCTAATGTATAAATTAAAAAACTTAAATACCATTAAAAAGATCATTGGTCTTTAAAAAAACTAAAAACATTTCTAAGGTGAACAGTGTCACCATTGCCATTAACACTGTCCAATGCTACAGATAAACCATAGGACAAAACATGTTTAAAATGGTGTCATCTTTATGACCCTCAACAATGGCAAGGTAGGTAGGTATTTCATTTTTATTGGTACAAAGCTACTATGCTATCTGTGCCAAACAAGATGTAGTATACTATAATGGTATAAGGAAATGAAGGTAAAAATATGTAAAATTAAGACCTGCCAGGAAAACTGAAGCTTTAAGTTCAAACTTGCTGTTAGTCACCCAAAGTTAGCCTTTCCAGTCCTGGGTTCAGGTTGAAATAAAATTAAAATGCGTAAAAGAAATCACGTTAAACAGTGTATAGTCCAATAAAAACCTCAAGTTAAAAAGACCAATGGCTCTTGAAAATGTAAAAACATGAGTGAGGCAGCCAGTATCACCTATGACATTGGCTAATGCCAAGGGCAAACCTACCTTAAAAACATGTTCAAAATGGCATCATCATTCTTGGTTGTTATGACAGCATGATAATAAAATATCTACGATTGTGACTTGAGTGCCACACAGACCACACATTGGTGCATCAGTACCAGATAAAAGGGAGTAGTGAGTTTAAAAACTGACCAACGCATAGCCTAGCCAAAACAACTTCCTCCCTTCCTTCTTTACAAAAATAAGATGGCCAAAGAGCTAAAGGAAGCTTGATTTGAAAAAGCTCACTACTTTGTTGCTAACTTCAGATTGACTGATAACTGGTGTACAGTCAGGTTTTGATTACTGAACCATAGTCCATATATGGAATAGGGAAGGTGGTGATAGAGCCAGAACAGATGAACTTTGCCACTCTATCAGCTAGCTCATTCCCAAGAATACCAACATGACCTGGTATCCAGTAAAACTGGAGATAGACAGATGATAAAGAGAGATGAGCCAGTTTGTTTTGGATATTGATAAGAACAGGATGACAACTAACATGGAATGGTCAATAGCTGAGTGAATCAGTAGAGATCATACAATTTGTATATTACACAGTTTCAATACGATTCAGTGCAAGAGAAATGGCACACAATTGGTGTATGGCCAAAGAGCTAAAGGCAGCTTGATTTGAAAAAGCTTATTACTTTGTTGATCACTTCAGTATATACCACTAACTGGCATATATTCAGATTTTGATCACTGAACTATGGTCCATATATGGAACAGGGACGGTGGTGATAGAGCCAGAACAGATGGACTTTGCCACTCTATCAGCTAGCTCATTCCCATGAATACCAACATGACCTAATATCCAATAAAACTGGAGAGAGATGACCCAGTTTGTTTTGGATATTGATAAGAACAGGATAGCAACTAACATGGAATGGTCTATAGCTGAGTGAATTAGTAGAGATCATACAATTCGTATGTTACATAGTTTCAATATGATTCAGGGAAATGGCATACAATTCGGCAGTGAACACCAAAACTGTGGAGGAGATTCTGTGCTACAACCAAAGTATAACAAACCATGGCAGAACCTACAGAATCACCTGATTTTGAACCATATGTATATATGGGAATGGAAACAATAGCAAGACAGCATAATGTAGCTTATTGTGACCTGAGTGTTATTACACAAACAACACATTGGTGTATCAGTCCCAGAAAAAAGAAAACGATAAGTTGAAAATTGTGACCAATGCATAGATTCCTTAGAACAGCTTCCTCTTTCTGATCATTATGGAAGCAAGATGGTCAAAGTCCAATAGAGGGTTTTAATTAGAAAAGCTTGTTTTCACATTGCTCACTCCAAGCTGCCTGCCAACTGGCACTGAGTCAAACCTAGAATACAGGACCTTAGTCTATGTATGGAACATGCACAGCAGTGATATGCCAGAGCAGATAGATTTAGCTGCGGTGTCAGCAAGATTGTTTCTGTGAGTACCAACTTGGCTCAGTATCCAGAAAAAGTGGATAGAAGTAAATGTTAAGGAGAAATGGGACAATTGGTTTTGAATATTGGCAAGAATTAATGTAAAGTGATACCAGGGCCAGTAGAGAACTAAGCAAGTCAGTTGGTTGGTTGGCTGATTTAGTGTTTTATGGCACAAAGCAGCTAGGATATCTGTGCCAAATATCTGGTAAAAAGGTAAAAGTACAGTAAATGTAGTAAAATTCATAAAAGGAAATAAAGGTAAAACAAAACAGCATTTAAAAACATAAATAGCATAAAACCAACGTTGACATATAGTCTATAATGTTAAGAAAAAAACTACAGTAAGAGAAGTTGTAAAGGACTTTCTGTAGCAAAATGGTAATTATCATAACCTGCCAAGAAGACTTACAGGTAAGTATAAGAACCACCATCAGTCACCTGAAGTTGGCCTTTTCAGTCCTGATTCCAAGTTATGTATCATTATGGCCATTGTCAAAAAGAAGAGTAATAAAAGTTTTAAAAGATGTGTAGCAAAATTTTAATAACTTCCCAGGATGACTAACGAGTAGTTCAAACAGCTGTGTCAGTCATTTGAAGATGGCCGTTCAGTAAATAAAAAATGGTATTTTCAATCAGGAGTATCTGCTTTTTCAGATGATTTAAAAAAGGTCACATTTGGTGACTGCAAAAAGCTATGGTGGAATGGGCTGAGCAGTGGATACTGTAATGTTATCCACGGACAGACCCAATTCATCCAACTGTGCCTGGATATGAAGGTCAAAAAAGAAATGGCAGATCGTCTTTTCTGAAAAAGCATGGCCCACCAAAGAATGAAAATACAACCACAGGTAGGATGATTTGGTAAGGAACAAAGCTCCGAAGCATATAGTAAAGACAGTTGCAAATGATGAAGGTGCAAAGAAGGTTCATAAGACTACATAAAAGCTCTGAATTGGGGAGGTGCAAAAAGTCCCAGTGCAGAGCCAAGGTCAGTGATGATAAATGGTGTCCAGCATCTTTAATGCCGAGGATCTGGCAGAGCTATAGATCAGTGATCCATAGTCAAGCTTTGATTGAATAAGAGCACAATACATACAGGAATCCACACACTGAGGGGCCTTTCAAAGGAATCACTGGTAGTATAACAATTCTGTCCTTGGTAAAGGCAAGTCTACACTGTAACAATGACTTGAACTTTAGCTACCAGAATCAAGTATTAAGTTCATAACAGCCTTTACAATAACTCTGGAATTTACAACCATCTAAGTAAAGACTGTGGTGAAAACCAAACAGTGAAATTTCAAAATAGATTCACTGAAAGATGAATGGACACAAAGCAAAAAGGAAAGACTACTAATTTGTAACCAATAACCTAAGCCAAACAACAAATTAACTAAATCACTGCATCTTAAACTATGATCAACTCATTGCACCTGAGATGAATAAATAGTTGAAATTTTACCCATCAAACAAGTAGTTATTTTGATTTGTTGAATAATTTCACGAAACTTGATGTAACAGAAATTTTGATTATTTGACTGTTGGAATAATCAAATACAATTATATTTGAATACACTAATTTTGATTGATTAATTTATTAGTTGTTTAAGTTACATTAATCATTGTTATTTCTTCAAATGGGTCATTGATCATATTAAGTCACCTAACTCTGCTCGAGCCAGAAATGTTCGGCTTACATTGTTGAGAAAGTATGTGAACCAAACCATATGTGTGGAAATGTCTTAAAAATTGTTGTAATGAGTTGAAGTGAAAGACTAAATTATTATAAAGTGGAATGATATTTCTAGGTCATCTTGAACAAACAAGATACCTGTTGCTACTTCCAGTACGGTAGTGAAAGATGACCTGGTCATTACACATGCATTTGTTTACCATACAAAAATGCAACATTCTTCTTTCAGAAAGAAGTATACCAATATTCACAACATACATGCTAAAGAAATTAACAAGGAAAACTCTGGTTTTTCGAAGTTCAAAACAATAAAATATGTTGTTATTCATTTAAAATAACATTTAGAAATTTCTAGAATTAGGTAGATCAATCATATGTTTATAAATAATGTGTACGTTGGCCTGGTGTCTAGACGACGAGTCTCATGCAAAAACAGACATGCGCAGAGTCCTCTGCAATTCTGTGGAAGTTACGCGATTGTTGGAGAACACTGTAGGCGTACTAGTATAAAAATAGACGGTGACACGAGGAGAAAAAGAAGTCAGAGAAATAAGTCAGTCATTAGTTTTTATTTGATTCAAGAGGTTGTCTTTGTTTGAGAAAGTTTAAACGTTTACTGTGTGTTTATTCAACTTGGATTTGTGACTGGAGCTAGATCTACAGAAGCTGTGATTTTATTTCGTCGATCTTTACGATTCATTCGAATTACTGGTTATACTGAAGGTCAACACGTACAGGACTGTTTAGGGGAGACCAGAAAAGTTAGAAAACGACAAATTTGAGACATTCATCGAAAACATCGTAAAAAGAACTTCGTCAAATTTATTGAACTGTGAATTGTTTCTGGACTTCTTCATTCAAACTTTGGAATTTCTTAGTAGGACCAAATTCACTCCCTAGACTGGAATTTTGGACTTTCATTCTAGATCATTATATTGGACACAGGCCAGTACCATTTTGTATTGTAATTAACTTTGAAGGTTGAAACTGAATATCTGTCATTGTTATTATATAATTTATTTTATATTTGTCACATATATGATAGTTTATTGTAATAAATTATATAAGCTGTTATCTGTGTCTTTCTATTGCGTTCAGTCCACATAAAAAACGTAACAAACATGAAGAAATGGAAAAGAATTTGGTCATGAACTAAGTTCAAACAAAATCAAGTTTGAGTTTTGAAAAACAGATTTATGGGTGTATCAAAAGCCAACGTTTTGGTCAAAAAATTAAAGTTCTAAATTAGTACTTTGAATTAACATGTTTATGTTGAAAATATAATGAAAGATGATTATTTTGTAAAACTATAACTTGATAATTGTGACAATTATTTATCTCTATTATCAACATTACCCGATTACATTTCGAAGTGGTATAAATATCAGTTATCGATATTTAAATAATAAAACTAAGAATACTTTTGAATAAATACTTGACTATCAATACTTATGCCTATCTGAATATTTAAAACAGCAGAATTTTCTTAACCAGAGGAATGCAACAAAATAATTCCCACAGAAGATAATATTGCATATAACATCACTAACTGAATACAATAAATAGATACATTTAACCTCTGATGCCAACATCCACAAATATTCATTTTTTCTAGCCAGTGTTTAGGTGGTTCTTGTTTATTAGCTTCAAATAAAACACAAAAGGTAAAAAAAAAGTTACTTTAAGACTTACTAATATACAGGCATGAGCTTGGTGATAGTAGGCTGGATGTACATTACTGAATCTTTCTTGTCCTGCTGTATCCCAAAAGTCTAGTTTTAATTTAAAATAAGCAATAAGGTTATTAAATTACATATGATACCTGAATAATAAAAGCTATGGAAAAATCAAACACAGATTCTAAAAATTATACTAAAAATAAAATTTCATATAAAAATTACATGAATTCTTTATTTACATGGGCTTAAAATTGTTTTACAGTAGCAAAATAAATTTACAGTTAATTTCTACAACTAAAAACACAAAGGAAACAAACTGAAACTGAATCTTCAGAAAGCCAAGAATTATAATACAGTGTATTACAATTTAGAGTAGCTTGTATTTACTATTAAGTAAAAAATATATAAAAACTTTTAGTAGTATAATGCTGAAAGTAAAGACTTACCAACTACAACTGATTCACCATCCACAATTGTGGCATATCTAAAAAGGTTTAATGCATAAGTTGATAGCTGATGTGACTGGCTGATTATTAAGAAATAATCTTTAGCAGTAAGTATAAATTTTCCACCTTAAAAAAAGTGTACCGTGGTTGACTAAAATATATTTATGTTAATCAAATGGAAAATTCATTTTAAATTACCTACTATGTCCCATTTAAGTTGAATTCTTAAATCTTACTTCACATTGGCTTATTTTAATGAAACTTTAAAATATTTTATTGAGCAATAAGAATGACTTGATATCTTTATCAAACTAGATGTTGTCATAAAACTTGGTGATATGTGTTCTACCAGCTTAGTTAGTAAAAGATTTGTCTTGCACTAGTATGTTTTTAGGACCAATGGCTCAAACTCCCATCATTATAGTAGTCTTATTAGTTAAAATGATTTATTTCATAATGTCAAATGATTAACTCATATATTTAACTACTAGTGCAAAAAAGTAATGGCATAACTAATTTTAAAAATGTCATAAAGCTTTTACTTGTTTAGTAAAAACAAAAAGAGAAAGGCTTTGACATTTTTTTCTAAACTGAAATCCAGGTATGTACCTTTAAATATTTCAATCTATTTACAAACAGAAATAAATCCTACCATATCACACTACAAATTACCAAAATAGAACTGAAATATGCCTATCATCAAAAAAGTAACGTGTGAAAAAAACGTTACACAAAAACTTTTAAACATACTGTTCATATATCATTATTATTAAAGAAAATGTCACCTGTCTATTCTATGCAGTTAGCATCACGATACTAGTCCAGTTTTTACATAGTACACACACAAAAACAATACGAGAATCTGCTAAACAATACAAAGGTATTGCTATTTTAAATCAGAAATATATCTTAATTCTTAATGTGATGGTAAATAAGGACAAATTTTAATATGTGGAAAGCACCTGTTAAGATTTGACAAGTCCTACATGACTACAACTTCAGTAGTACGTTAATATCATAAGGATACTATCCATCCATTAGAAATCTTTCCACAAGCCTGAAAAGACAGAAAAATAAATAACTTTCATAAATGTCCTGAAATTTACTTGACCTCAATGTCATCCCTAAAAATTTGAAATCAAGGATATTTTTATCAACTTTGTAGCAATTCTATTACTTCTACTTACAAACTAGTAATGCATTTTTGGTAGTCACTGAACCACAAATAAAGAACTAAAACAATACGAGGAAAATATAAATTGCAAAAAAAGATAACAATAATGAAAAATAAAGTTCCTCAAGTTTCACCCCCTTTTTAAACATGAAGTTTGCAAACAATTTGTACTTTATAAATACAAATAGTTGGGTAACACATCTGTTAACAATAGACAGATAAGCCGAAACTTGCATAAAATACATTTTAAGGGAAAAAGAAACCTATATGCTCCATTGAAAATTATTAAATTCCAATTATTTCTAAAATGTGGTTTAAACAACTCACACTTCTTTGGTGAAATCATTTCTTATCAGTCTGATGACAATAAACTTAAAGTGTAGAGATGGCTTAAAATTTGAATAGGTAATGAAGAAAATTTTATCATATTTTATTAGAATAAAAAATGTCCAGGGTTTTGTCATCATGGGTACTTCAAACTCTACTCAACAGCATTCAAAAATGATATCAGCACATGAAATTTTCATAATATAATATAATAACTTAAGTTCTGAATTTAATACTATTACCATTATCATTAGACAATTTTACTACCACTACCAGGTACAAGTACGTGACTAATATGCATTGGCTATTAAAATGCCAAGGGTTCACTGAAAAAAAGGACACTTTTCAGGTATCAAAAGGCATGCTTTTTTTTATTCTTCTGGGGATGGGTAAGTGTTAAGAGACTAGTGGTTGACAATTTTTATGACAGGCTAATACAGGCACAACACTCATTACCACTACCAGTCAATCTATTACGATTGGGCTGTGGTACTGCTTGTACCATTGCCCACCGTACCAGTCGTAGCTGATTCAATATAAATAATTAACTTTAAAGTTTAAACTTACTTAGATTTTCCAACAGCACTATCCCCTAAACATATAACTTTCACTATGTTATTTCCAAATGATGAGGATACAGAATAATCAGGTTGGTGAGAATCCAAAATATCCTTTCCTGAAGCCATTTTTTACGGTATTTCACTTCTCCGATTTCAGTTAATAATTTAAGACGCAAAATTCAAGTCACAACATTAACAAATAGCAAGTTAAATCATGTAAAAAATTTCTCTGCCACATAATTAAAGTCAAAGGGTAAAATTGATAACTGAATATAAAATAAACAATTTGTGTCAACTTTCAATAGGTATAGATATGTAGACACTCAAGATAGTTTAAATATACCTGTTACAAAAAGAAAACAAAATACTATTTTGATTTCAAACCCTATGGTCAACACACCGAAAACATGAAAGTAGAATAGTATTAGCGGTACCTGTAATTTATATAACACGTGATTATTTTAATTTTTATTTTTAAAAACTTTTTGATTAATTTATTTGTTTTGTTTTTTGCAAGTTTGTCACAGTGAGTTGCAGCTTTTAAGAGTTATATGCAGTTTGTCATTGTGTTTGAAATAAAAATACATCACTATCCGACTATGTTTATAATAAGATGTTTGAATCTCGTTTTTAAAAGGTTTCTGAGTCATTTATGGTTTAGTTTTGAATTTCGCGCAAAGCTACACAGGGATTATCTACGCTAGCTGTCCCTAATTTAGCAGTGTAAGTCTAGAGAGACGACAGTTGTTCATCATCACCTATCGCCAACCCTTAGTCTTCTCTTTTACCAATGTATAGTGGGATTGACCAACCATTATAATGCTCCCACATCTAAATACGCGAGCATGTTTGGTGTGAGTCGAGTGCCTTAACCATGCCGGTCCATAGTGGTTTGTGAATGCTCGTTATTTTGAAAGATAAGCCAAAACTTTAAGACTGCTGGTTACTCAGTTTTCGCAAAGCTTTCGTTATTTTTTTGTTTTGTTTTTAAGCACAAAGCAACCTACTGGGCTATCCACGCTGTGATTGTTGTAGGATCGAAATCTAATTTGAGTTGAAGCTCACCTGTAAGTTACTGAGGAAGAGTGTGTGTTTTTCCAAAAGCAAAGCCACATGAGGCTATCTGTTGAGTCCACCGAGGGGAATCGAACCACAAATTTTAACATTGTTGTTTTGAATTAGGCACAAAGCTACACAATGGGCTATTTGTGCTCTGCCCACCACGGGTATCGAAACCAAGATTTTAGCGTGTAAGTCTGCAGACATATCGCTGAGCCACTGGGGAGCTTTTAACATTGTAAATTCATAAACTTACCGCTGAGACACTCTGGGGCATTTTTAACATTGTAACTTCATAAACTTACCGCTGCACCAGAGGGGGACCTGAAGGTAAAGGCGTTTTTTTGTGTATTGTGATGTATAAGTTGCCATATTTTTTTAACTTTTTGTTGAAACAGTGTAAAGTGGACACTGCTGAATTAGGTCATTGAGTAACAAATGAAGTTTTTTGAATATTTATATTTTATTATTTATTCATTCATATCTCTTACTAACCGAAACATGAATTTCAGCAAAGAAGAAATAACGTAGATGCCAAATACACTCAAAATGTGACGGTATTTTGAGGATATGAGAAGTGTTCGCAAAACGTTTCATCTTTCATTTTTCTGAGCTAAGTTTGTCGTTGTTTTCATTTACTCTCTCTCTATATATAAAACAATATATGTATATATATATATATGTGTGTGTGTATATATCACGGTTTAAATATATTACTGAGATAAAAAGGAGAGCATGACATAAACAGATTTAGAAACACTGACCTAATATATTATTTGATTCACCACTTCCGCTGCAGTAGCCTAGTTTCATGGAATTCACAGCTCATTAATGGTGCTTGGAAAAGCGAGGCTTGATTTGTTTTGAATTTCTCTCAAAGCTACACGAGGGCTGTCTGTGCTAATCGTCCTAATTTGGCAGCGTAAGATAAGAGAGAAGGCAGCTAGCTCTCACCATCCACTTCCAATGCTGAGGCTACTCTTTTACCAACAAACAGTGAGATTGATCGTCACATTATAACGTCTCTCACGAGTGAAAGGGCAAGTGTGTTTGGTGTGATGGAGATTCGATCCGCGACCCTTGGATTACGAGTTGATTGGCTTCACCAATTGACCATGTCGGTCCGCGAAAAGCGAGCCAAAATAATAAATTATATCTCATTTTTTACATTTATTGATGAAATGCTTGTTTCCACCAATAAATGAATATGAGATATAATTTGCAAATGTTTTCTTTGGTTTTTATATGTAGTCTTCGACTCAATAGTAATAATCTAAAATACAAAGGTGTTTGGATAATAAGTAACATTCCTTCACTACTAATTATTCTTTACTATACAGCTGATTAACTGCTTATTTCTTCAATTTTAATTTCTTTCCACGCGAAAACACAAATTTAATTGAAGTTATAAAATAAACTTTTTATTTCGAAATACGAGGTCTGTTAAAAAAATACGCGGACTGTTTGAATTGCGCGGCTCCAATTGGTTCCACGGAAATCCGCTTGGTCTCGCTAGGTTCGCACAGATCAGCTGATTACGACACCATTTCCCGATTGCAGATATCTTCATTTGTGTATTGGCTATGCGGTTTTAAGTGAAGTGCGATTTTTTTCGTTTGGCGGATTTCAGAATGAATGACTTGAAGGAGCAACGACTTGCTGTGAAATTTGATGTTAAACTTGGAAAATCTGCGACTGAAACTTTTGCTATGCTTAACACGGCTTACGGTGATGTTGCTATGAAGCGTATGGCATGTTTTAAGTAGCATGAACGTTTTCAGGATGGTCGACAGTCCATTGAATATGATGAGCGTCCTGGACGTCCTTCCACGTCAACTGACGACCCACACGTCGACAAAATCAACACCCTGGTGCAGGCAAATCGACGTCTGACTATCAGGGAGCTTGCTGAAGAGTGTGGAATATCAATTGGATCTTTTTACGAGATTTTGACCGAAAAATTGAAGATGCACTGCATTGCTGCGAAATTTGTGCCTCAGAACTCGTGAGTTTTTGGCAAAACACTCGATCAATGTTCTTCCCTAAACCCCCTACTCACCTGACCGTGCTCCTTGCGAACTTTTCTTGTTCCTCAAACTCAAAAGACCCTTGAAAGGAAGGAGATTTGAGACGATTCCCGAGATTAAGGCAAATGCGACGAAGCAGCTGGAGGACATTACAAAAGAAGCGTACCAGGAATGTTTCAACAAGTGGAAACACAGTTAGGATAAGTTTGTGCGTTGGGGAGGAGAGTACTTTGAAGGGGTCCCAGACTTGTAACTTCTAAATAAAGTACATTTTCTTTTATGACGTCAGTCTGCGTATTTTTGAACAGCCCTCGTATAAATATCTTTCTTCACCGAAAAACTAACAAACTATGTTATAATGTTCACAATTTACAGCTTATTAGATATATTAGAAATTGTTCATCTTTACGAGATTTCTTAGATATATCTAAATGAATTATTAATTTTTCACTTATGATGATTCTTCTCGAGCATTTTGTTATGGAGATTTGTTCAGTTTTGAAAACATTTCAATAACGTCTTACTGACAATTGTGGGCTTCAAAGTTTTAACGAATATCTTAACCTCTTAGAAATTATCACGTCCAGACGCTCATTAAGTGATTGTAAACTAATCAAATTGTAAATTTACGATTTATTTTTACGTGTTTATGTGGTCTAATGGCTAACAGGGCTGTGAAACATTCAGTTGACTCGGGTTTCAACCCCGGTATGGGCATTTTCCTACTTTTGATAATTTTTCCATATAATTTTATTTCTTTTCTTTCACACACATTTAATTACGGTGGGTTACTTTACATTTATCCTTAATTTAATCTATAATAAATTTATAAATTTATATGTAGTTTATATATTTATATTACAAAACAATAAATAAACTCGGATTCGATTCTCGACATATGGCATTATATTTTTATTGATTTTCTTCTGCATAATTTTATTTATTTTATTCCGCACACATTTTATTACTGTGAGTGACTTTAAATTTATCCTTAATTTAATGAATAATTAATTAAATTGGGTTCTTATTAATTATTGGGCGAAATTTATGTTCCATTGATCCTGTGATAACCAATATGAGATAAAATAATTTTGGTAATTATATAAGAAATAATAACTTGTGAGATTTAAAACATTCAACATTATCGTTTCCATGACGAGGTGTCTCATCATTTGGTGATCGAAAATTATTGAAAAACTCGCGGTTTCCTATGGTTCTAGATACAGCCGCCGAACACCTATTTGTGTCTACTTCACTGCTTTTTCTAGTGAGTGCACATACACTACTATTTATAAACGTGTTAATGTGACTTAGTTTTTTTCTACCCCTACCCCTCACTTCCAATAAAGTTAAGCACTTATGCAAGACCGAGAAAAGATAAGAGTTTCCGATTCATAACGCTGCGATTTTGGGAAATTTTCAATTTTAGATAAAATAAAAATAACATGTTAAACGTGTACAACCACTCTCACATGAGTTACAGTTGGTAAAAGATAAGTTTAAGGACAGTCCATTATGTAGCTTTGCTCTAAATCGCAACAAACGAGCAAACTCAAACGATAAGTTAGAGCTACCTTGAACATAAACATGCAATTAAAAATAGTGAAGGCACTGATCGTGAATTTACTAACAGGAGAGTAATTTAAAACGTGTAACAGCTTCTATGTCTACCTTCTAGCAGTTCTTAACAACAAAAGTTGGGAAACCTCCACGATAATTATCTGAATGCAACTAATCACAATCTGGTTAAAATTCCTGGAAAGAGAATATATTTCTGTTCATCTGCGTGATCTCACTCTAAGTAAGCGCTGATTGCCCTGTATAACAACCCAGGGCTGTAGACAGGAAGATAGGGAAGGATGACCCATTACCCCAAAAATTTATTTCAACCCATGAAGAGAGAGTTTATTTTTACATCAGTAAAATACTCACAATAATAAATACAAACCCAAGTTAAAGCTGCAAGTATTAACTCTGGGGTGGAGAATATTAATTCTATAATCGCCACAAATAGCAGCTGAGATAATCTTCAGTAAGGTCTGCTTTAGAGGTTATTCCCCATGCTAAGTTTTATAAGTCATCTAATGATAAATTGTTCTTACGAGTATAGAAACGAAAAATGTAAGTTCTTTAACCAACTAAATTAATTTTCTCTCCGAAACTATGTTAACAGATGCTAAAATACTACATTTACTTTTCACTATAATGTCATTTATTTTTCCATTTAGGTTTACTTATCAGCTCAGATTCCTTAATTTAAGCTAGTTATTTGTGTTATTAGTACTATTTATATAATGTTTATCTTTGAATAGGCTCGTAACCCATAGTGAAGGCCTAACTTGCCTGTAAAACTCATGCTTGTTGTAAAGTAATATATGTTGTATTTTGGAGATATGGGAATTAAAAAGTTAAAAGCAGTTATGTAAAGATTGAGAACATTAATAAACATATTGCTCAGTAACAAGACAATATCGGGTAGATCTTACTTCTTCCTTGATGTGTTAAAAAGTCAGACCATTGGCATAAAAAGTATCAGTATATAAGGTTTGTTTGTTTGTTTTGGAATTTTGCACAAAACTACTCGAGGGCTATCTGTGCTAGCCGTCCCTAATTATCTAAATGCAACTAATCACAATCTGTGATATATCATTGGGCTAATAGCCAAAAATATCGTTAGCAATGAGGGTACTCAACTTGAGAAACTGTATTCTAATTATTATAATTAACATAACATGGACATTATATCTAATTAGCTATGCTCATTACTAGATATATAATCCCAGTTCTGATATATATGGATAATTTGCTTTAAACAGAAGTTATTAGTTACTGGTAGAAGGAATGCTTCTCAATTTCTAGATTGCTTGTAAATAAAGAAGTACGAAATTTTGAACTACTATTTTCTCTTTAATAAGTTCATTCGACTTGATTGATAATTAGATTGTGGTTTATCACAGCCTGTCGTTGACACAATGAGTAAAATGTAATCAGGGTTTTGAGATGTTTAATGCTGTCGTGTATTTGCCATTGGAAAATGTATTTATTTATTCTATATGGAAGTCTGCCCGAGTTTCTTTTTTATTTTGCGCAAAGTCACGAGAAGGACATTTGCGTTAGCTGTCCTTAATTTAGCAGTATAAGACTAGAGGGAATATAGCTTGTCATCACTACACATTCCCAACTCTTGGGCTACTCTTTTAATAACGAATAGTATTAATCGTCAAATTGTAACACCCCCACGGCTGAAAGGGCGAGAAAGTTTGATGGGACGGGGATTCAAACCCACGGCCCCTCAATGGCTCAACGGTATGCCTGCGGACTTACAACGCTAAAATCCGGGTTTAGATACCCGTGGTGGGCAGAGTACAGATAGCCCATTGTGTAGCTTTGTGCTTAATTCAAAACAACAACAAAACAATAACTTGTTATTATTTATCATTATATCAGTCTACCTAACCTTAAACAGACAATTCATAAAGACCCACGCTGGGCGTGGCCAGGTGGTAAGGGCGCTTGACTCGCCATCTGAGAATGGTGCGTTAGAATGCCCATCCCACCAAATAGTTTTGTTAAATAATTTGACAGTCAATCCCATTATCAACTGGCAAAAGTGTAGCCCAAGAGTTGGCAGTGGGTGGTGATGACTAGCTGCCTTTCCTCTAGTATTACACTGCTAACTTAGAGATGGTTAGAGCAGATAGCCCTCGTGCAGCTTTAAGCGAAATTAATACAAAAACATAAAGACCCACATTAAAGTAGAAGACCTTCTATTCCAAATTCACAACACAAAGAATTGCTTTATCGCTGCAGCATCTAGTCCGACGATGATTCGATTAACGCCAGTATTATTTTAGTGGGTTAATGTACTCACTATCAGAGGGCGCTTTAAGCTTCTGGTCTTCATTTTCTGGATCTCACATGTGTTATAGATACTCTTCCATGCGCTCCGAGTGTATGAACTGCCGTAAATAAGTCTGAAAAACTCTGGAAATACATATAGATCTCATTTCTAGCTGAAGTTACAATGATCTATGATAGAAGGTACAATTTTAAATTTATTACGCGATAGGTCTGTCAACTCAAAATGCTAAAAACTGAGTGATAGCCTATTGTGAAGTTTTTGCTTAATTACAAACAAACAAACCTCTTTAAATGTGTTTTAGTTGTAGCTACTAAGATGGCATTCACAATTTTTTAATTTACGCATTATCCCACATTTATTCCATACATTTGTTTCTTTGACCATAATGTACTTCCTTATGGGATGTTAAGAGATTTACACTAATTTTTATAATTGACCTGTAACAGCATTACTACTTCACAAGATGTATTGTGAGCAGTTATCAAATAGCAAAAAATAAATACATTGAAATAACGAAGATATTGCACATTATTGTGTATACAATAAAAAGATGATTAAATGCTTTTCACTGAAGGTTAAAGATTTTAAGGGCGTTTAATTAGTTACTGATTATGGCCCCAACGCGTAACGAAATAATCTAGTTATAACTGGTTTTTCAATTACAGGATGAAAGTCAAAATTTGGACAAGGCATCGAATTAATGCACTATAACCTTGTAGATTTGTTGCAAAAAAAAAAAAATACCGTGACGTATTAATTCAATTTGTTGAGCAAGTCAATCGTGCGTTAAATTAAGTTGAAACGTTATATCACTGTTGACTGACCATAAAGTGCCCAATGCGTTATGGACCCGATGACTTGAATACTCGACAGCCAATTTAATTTCCTTCAGGAGAATACCCGACTCGAGAATAATTCCATAGGTTTTGATCGTTATTGAATAAATTAGTTTGATCGAATGGAGAATATTAGAATGGAATTCTGAAGACATTCGATTTTACATAAATCATGAAAAAGTTTTCTTATACTAAATTGTGGATCGCCCTTGTGGTTACCTCTTGAACTGTTGAGGGTCTTAAACACATGCAGCTGGATTAAAAACGTTATATCAAGTGATGCATTAATCTAATAATGTACAACAATGTGTGTTTATTTCTCTGTCTGTTTGTTTTTGAATTTTGCGCAAAGCTACACGAGGGCTATCTGCGCTAGCCGTTCCTAATTTAGCAGTGTAAGACCAAAGAGAAGGCAGTTAGTCATCACCGCCCACCGCCAACTCTTTGGATACTCTTTTACCAATGAATAGTGGGATTGACTTTTATTGATTTTATAACGACCTCACGGCTGAAAGTGCGAGCATATTCGGTGTGTTGGAGATTTAAACCCACAACACTCTGATCATACCCCTTAAAAGTTATGATTGCATTGAAGTCGTATAAGGTATGCTGTGTACAAAGTTATGAAAGTATTATTTAATTATAAGTTTCAGCTTTTACATTAAAAGAAGAATATTTTAAAAACAGATTTTTGATCACTAATGCGATCATCATTAGATTTACCAAACTCATGATACAAAACAAATGATACTACCACTAGACATGAGAGATGCGTCGACAACAGCCTCAACTCGGAAACAAAATAAAACTGTTGATATGAAAGAAACAAGTGTAAACGTAGATGCATTTATCAGATATTAATAAGCTTATAATTGATCTGGTTAGAGCACTGTGGAAAATTGTTAGAAAAGTAAAAAAGCTAGATTTTAGGCTACTTCCAAAGAAGAATGGAAGATAAATCACGGATGAAACATCAATATTTTATTAAACTTCATGTATAGTACATCAGAAATTCAGTGGAAGAATTTGAGTTCAGTAAACAGTTAATATTTTATATGTTGCCCTTTTGTTTAATAACTGTAGACAGTCTTTCAGGAAATATAATTAATCAGTATTTTTTGAGAATTTATTCCATATATCTCTAGTCCAATAAAACATCTTTGGACCTAAATTTTGATTTATCGAGTTTTGATCTATCAGATCCCATATATATTCAACTGAGTTTAGATCCGGGCTCTGTGGGGATCATTTCATCAGTTGAATGACTCCAGCAGCTTCACTCTGAGCTACGTTATTTCTTTATAAGACGGATGGAGTCATTATCTTTTTGGATGTAGAATCCTTTACCAACAATATGCAAACCACTTGGAATCTCACGATGGATCAACATCTGATGGTATTTGTGCTTGTCCATTATTCCATCTATTTTGCAAGTATGTTCTGCCGTCTTAGCACAAAAACACCCCAAACCATAACACTGTGCTTTACATGTTTCATGTTAGGTGCCATGTATTGAGGTAAGTATCTTTTACTTTTCCTCTGCAGGGCGTACAATCTCCGCTTTGAACAAAATATTTCAAATTTGGGTTCATCCGTCCATAACAACTTTTTCCAATAACCAACAGTCCAGTTTTGTACTTTGTAGCAAATGTCAGTCTCTTTACAATATTTGGAGATCGAAATAGTTTTTTTTTAGTTGCTACACAACTAGATATTCCAGTCTCGTTGAGTCTTCTTGACACTGTAGATCTGAACACTTTTTTGTTCTATATGCCAGATACTTACCAGCTTTTTTTATATGGTTAAGAAAATGAACAGGGTACCATGACAGTTAGTATACCCTAATTTTGAGTAACATGTTCATTCAAGCAGAATCCTTATGACATACCCTTGGTGTAAACGTACGAAAATTCTAAAGAATGATAGGTATTCTCACCCTGGCTTATTTAACAATTCACTATTATTTACAGTAAAGCATGATTTTTTTTCATTCAACAATTATTATTACGTAGTATATAAATAATGAAAACAAATCGTGGCCCGGCATAGCTAAGTGTGTTAAGTGTGTTTGACTCGTAATCCGAGGGTTGCAGGTTCGAATCCCGGTCACACCAAACTTGCTCACCCTTTCAGGCGTGGGGCCGTTATAATATGGAGGGTGAATCCCACTATTCGTTAGTAAAAGAGTTGGCAGTGGGTGGTGATGACAAGTTGCCTTCCCTCTAGTTTTACACTGCTAAATTAGGGACGACTAGCGCAGATAGTCCTCAAAGTTGCTTTGCGCGAAATTCAAAAACAAATAAACAATAAGCAAATCACGTGATAATAAAGGCCGATATGAAATTTCGGTGGAACCGAATGTATTAAAACAACGTTTTGACATCGAATATCGGCCGTTTTTGGAAACGATATGTAACAATTCTTTTCAAAGCAAACCATTCCTTTTCGCAGGCAATAATCATGGGTTTAAATCGTAAATTTAGAATGTCTGTAATATTCTTGGATTTGATGCGGCTACATTGAGTTATGCGCATTCGTTTCTAGCACGGTTGGAACAAAATCACTCTTTTTTTTTTTATTATTGCAAAGCCGAAGATCGAAAAACGAACAAATTCTTCAGAGACATATAGGATAACCTGTAGAAATATGAAAGAGAAAGAAAACCAAAATACACACTCATACGTAAACTTCTTGTAATAAGAAAGGTTGTTTACACTTTATAATAATTATTTGCGTATTGTAATTCAGTCACGTGTCTTCATTGGCGCAGGTCTTTGGGCAAGATGTTTATCACCTAAACTACTAATCTTTAATTAATGCAGTCGCTACCTGGAAATATACATCATCACGTTTGCCTCCCAGTTGCAGGGCGATATGTTTGCAGATTTAGAAAATTAGAAACTGGGTTTCTATATATGTGGTTGGCAGAGCACGGGTAGCACACTGTGTAGGTTTATACTTAACTTAAAAAAAAACACCACAGTCCTTTCTAAAAAAAAATAATCATATAGCAAGGTTGTTAAACGATAGGAACCAAAGGACACAACACTTTAAAAACGAAACCTTCAGTGTTTACAGTGAAATCAGAGAAACAAACTCGCCAGCAGAGTATTCATGAGATTAATTAACATGTATTTAAACCACATTCTAAACTAACCTCAGGTAACGACATTATCTACAAAGTGAAAGGTATTAGTTATAAAAAATATATAAATCTTCAACCCCAAATGACATTGTAATGCTATTTAAGTTATTTATTTCTAGTTATTTAAGTCGGGTGCAGTGTTTCATAACATATTCTTAAGAGAGTCAAATCCATTCGCATTAAGAGCTAATATGTGGGAAGTTAATTTGTGATGAAGTTTTATTCTACCACTTTTAAAACTTTCGTGTATATAAATAACATTTATCAGATTATTTAAATATAGCAAACCCCAATATTTATGAATGAAATAATTACTTTCTCCTGAAAGCCGTATGAATTCGTAAATTGAAAGTCACAAATCACATGACTATTGAGAATGCCACAGAGCTACGATAATATATAAATATGAATTATGATGATACTTAAGTATGAATTAAGTACCTAAATATTTATTTGATATTTCAAGATAGTTTGAGAGATCAGGTTTATCCTAAAGTAGAATTCTGTACTTCGGAGCAGATCAACCGTTGTTCACATCCGTTCAATACTCAAAATATTCTTAGCAAATCAAGCTGTGGGTGCATCATAAGAGTGACAGTACATTCTTTAGCTTGAATGGTAAGCCTGATTGGTTGCCTTTCCTCTATTCAGTACTTCATAATTAGGAACGGCGGGAGGTAACTTTAGTAGTTTTTCCTTAAACACAATACAAAACGTACATGTATAAACATAGTTTGAAAATTGATTGCCGTTGTATAAATCGAATTATCAATTTCCATTCCCCCTCGGTGGTCCAGCGGTAAGTCTGAAGGCTTATAAAACTTAAAGTTTCAGTTCTCGCGATTTGCACAACAAATATAGCTCATTGTGTAGATTTGCGCTTAATAACAAACAAACAAAACTTATCCATACATTAGTCTATTTTTTTCTAATCTTTATTTCTGTGGTATCCTGAGTAAAACTTTACATTTGTTTAAACTAGTTTGCAGAGTCGTTTCAGCTTCTGTAGTTTATCATTATCTATATACAACCATAAAACGTGGAATTTTACTGCTGAAGCCAGTGGCCATTTACCATTATTATTTTCTCATTATTGGTTCTTCAAATTGTAGTGCTCTGCAAATTATTCTTTGTGGATTGCTTTTCTAACTCCTGATTGGTTCAGCTGCACATTGAAAGAGCTAGTTAAGAAAGCTACCTTTCTGTTAAATTAGGTAACCTCGAAAGCTGTCCTTCGGTTCCATCTTTAGAAAAGACTTGCTTCTTGTACGATCTTTAATACCCAGTGTATTTAGAGCGTGACTAACTGCAGTCTCATTGAGAACATTGATAGGAAAGATCACAAAGATGTCATCAATTGCTTTTAATAAAATGTTATTTCAAAAAATATGGATCAGCGATAATGACGGAAATTTGAGTAGATAATTTTGTGTATAACGGAATTAAGAGAGGATAAAAGAAAACTCAGTGTTTTCCAATTAACTACTGAGTTACATGCCAGTTACCTTCTGAGCTGACTCATCTGCTTCTAATTTCAAATAACAATATTGTAGATTGGTCTTCTTAATTTTCTTATCAGCTTATAGCCTTAAAACCTTCAGTTGTCGAGCCAGGCCTTCAATACGTGTTTAATGAAGTGGTATTAATAACAGTCAAAATGTAAAGGATTAACAAAAACCAAAAGTCACATGTTTTTCTTGCACTCCTTTTGGTACATTTTGTTAATTAAAATTCACGTAAAAGTGAAATAGTATGTGTACATAGTCTATTACAGAAAGTATAATATCATGAGTCTTATACAATAACAAAAATTATTTCTGCAAAACTAGAGGTTTTTATATTTCAGAGCGACCTCTTTTTATCGGTCTAAATTTAATAATTGTACGCCCGTAAAAAAAACAACGAATCTTCTGATGGAAGGATAATAAAAAAACTGGTATGAGGTAACAAATTTGTTTCATTGAAAATAAATGAAATTAATTTTGAAGGACTTGTTTGTTATAGAGTAAGGCTTCATTTTTGGCTATCTATAGTGTTAAGTGCATGGAATCGAACGTCGGATTTCAACGTTCTAAGTCTGTGAACTTAGAGTTGTCTCACAGGAAAACGTTTTCAATCGAGAAAAAGTAGAGGTTAACAAACGTTAAAATCATGATAAATGTAGAAAGTCCAGTAACAAGAGAAATAAAATGAAACACGTGCTGACCATATCGAGTTACTTTTTGTAGTTTTCAAGTAAACGCTGTAGTTTTATGTACATTTGTAATGGTAACAAGATATGTTTCGACAGCTTCAGTTTCTGGTAATGCAGTCTTCATGTTCACTCAACAGGTTTATTTTTATATACACACAGAAACATGTGTGATGCTATATAACTACTTGTATCTCGTTTATTATTACTTGTATCAACACAAAACATTTACTATTACTATTATTATTATTTAAAACTGCCAGAAATATTTCATAGATTATTAACATTTTCAGACTGTGAGAAGTGTTAAGGAAAAATAATTATTCGTAAAATTAAAACGCAACATTTATAATTTTTAATTAATTGATTTATTTTCTTGCTAACCCATTACTCAAAACATTTACGCTTCGAACCTAAAACAAATGTTACACACTGTGCTCAATGTGCGTACCCAAATTAATGTACTCGTCCAAAATTTCACTGTTAAAGTGTTACTGCTTATCTGTCTTTGTAGACTGGTATTTCTTCGTTTGCATAACTCTGAAGTTTTGATGTTTTAGCTCTTACATCAATAACTTTAGAATGGTCAGAGTATTGGATCACTTTCGGTTCCCCTCGTTCGTATCCCCTGATGTCGATAACCGGGTTAGGTACATAAGATGGCGTCTGTTTATTTTTGATCACGTTTACCAGAGAAAGTTTTGGAATGATATCATATATTGATACAGAGGGATATACAACCCTATAGAGTTTGGGCACTGTAATAGGGACAAATGGATCTTTGGGAACAACGATGGTTCGATTTTTAGGCAGAGTGAGAGGAGGTGTTGTGGGTTTCTGTCCTGGTTCTTGTTCATTTTGAAGTAACTCTTTCCGGAAAAAAGATACCATTCCAGAGGATGGATATTCCGGTGAATACTGAATTTGGTGATAAGTGGGCAAATGGTCGACTTTATGAAACTGGTTCTTGATTGTATCCGGGATTAGTTTGTCCTGAACACCGACAGAGGACTGTTCTGACGTAATCATGACATCAGCAGGATTCTGATTAGCCGTGCCGGGTTCGTTGGTTTTTACATTAACATGAAATCCTTCACTGTCAGCTGCGTATTCAACTTGGCGATAGACTCCGAAAGCATCTTTGTAACTGTAAGCTCCAATCTTCGAACCATCCATGTTTCCAGTTTCCTTTCTTTCCTGACTGTTGCCGTTGTCATCTTTAATTTGATAACCGAACTCATAAGGTTGAATTTGTTCCTGTGTTGCAAAAAATAATAGAAATATAATTACAAAAGCAAAACAAAAGAGATTTAAAGTAAAAACTCTGAGAAAATATCTACATCATGTGTTTGTTTTAAAAGGCAAAGATAAAGATTGTTTGTTTGTCTTTGAATTTCGCGCAAAGATACACGAGGGCTATCTGCGATAGCTATTTCTAATTTAGCAGTGTAAGACTAGAGGGAAGGTAGCTAGTCATCGTCACCCACTGCTAACTCTTAGGCTACTCTTTTACCAACGAGTAGTGGGATTAACTGTAACATTATAACGCTCCCACGCCTGAAAGGGCGAGCATGTTTGGTGTGATGAGGATTCGAACCCGCGACTCTCGGATTACAAGTCAAACACCTTAACACACCTGGCCATGCAGGGCCGCAGAGATAAAGAAAAAAACATTTAATAATATTATGCTACTTACTTCTTTTCTTTATTTTGGGAGCAAAGGGCAAACCTAGCGTTCCATATTATTTCCTCACTGTTATCCGTGTTAACACTGGGTTGTCTTATTTTCTTGGACAAAAAAAATTATTCTTTAATAATGTTTTATTCATTGTTGAAACACTTAATCTCTAAGAAGAAAATCAAGGTAGTATTTGTTAAGAAAATAATTAGGTTAAATATAAGACGCTACGCTTGAAAGGCCTTTGAGTTCAATAAACAGACTAAGTTTTAATTTAAATTTGTTACACACGTGTTCGAATTTGCTTTTGAGATTTCGAGTTGCAATCACTATTCGGTGCCTAAAACACAACTTGACAAATAGTGAAGGTAAGTTAAGCGCCTGTAAATACGAACTACAAAGCCGTGACCTCATATGTGAAGACTTCATGCAGGGTCTGCTTTACCTCTCTCCATTCCGTATCGGACCACTTCCTGTGGTCTATTTTCACAGAAATCTCCATAAAAGCGTGTGATCCAAGATTTATACCAAACCTACGTCAGAAAACTTCATATCGCTTTCAATTTCTAGAATTAATTCATGATACAAATTTACACTGCCGACAAATATTCTACACCAATAAAAAAAAAGGACATAACATAACAATTATATGAACTCATTAAAAATCACTTAATTAAAATCGCGAGCCCCTACCTCGTTATCGAAAGACAGGGCGTTACCGTAGCCACCATGAATACCACAAGCCACACCTATCAGGATCAACACCATCCAACACTGTAAACAGAATAACAATAAAACTGATACTAAATACTTAACAACAATGAGCGGATTCTATTTATAATTGTTTTTTTAAACAATATTTTAATATCACGATTTTTTGACTCACAAAAAAGGTACAGCTTTGAACTTACCACATCAATATCCAGAAGAGATAAAATATGGCTTCGTTTGTACAGAATTTGTATATACTTAAGTATCCAGAATCCAGAGGGTGTACAGAAAATCACGACCCTCGATTAAATAGTCATCTGTGATTTTGTATCTTGTCTCTTATCATCTATTTAACTGTTTTTCAGCGGAAGGTTACGGCCCGGCATGGCCAAGGGTGTTAAGGCGTTCGATTCGTCATCCGCGGATCGTGGGTTTGAATCTCGCACCAAACATGTTCGCTCTTTCAGCTGTGGGGGCGTTATAATTTGACGGTTAATCCCACTACTTGTTGGTAAAAGAGTAGCCCAAGAGTTGACGGTGGGTGGTGATGACTAGCATGCTTTCTCTCTAGTCTTACACTGCTAAATTAGGGAAGGGAACTTAAGCGCATGTAGAAACGAACTATAAAGCCGTGATCTCATGTGTAAAGGCTAGCGCAGATAGCCCTTGCGTAGTTTTGCGCAATTCAAAACAAACAAGTGGAAGGTTACATAACGGAACAGCTATGCTGTGCACACCGTAAAGACCGGACTCTTAATGACGCCTGTCACAAGAAATCATTATAATTACATACAGTTAACATTCACGTCAAAGCTTCACAGTTCCTTGTTGTTGTTTTGAATTAAGCACAAAGCTACACAATGGGGTATCTGTGCTCTGCCCACCACGGGTATCGAAACCCGGATTTTAGCGTGTAAGTCCGCAGACATACCGCTGAGCCATTGGGGGGCTCACAGTTCCTCTGAACACGTATGTAGTGAAAACCGACATAATATCAATCTTATTTATGTTGATGTTTCATGTGCAGTTTTATTTTAGTTCTTTATCAACACGGCCGTATATCATAAATATTTATTAAAACGAAAAATATTCTTTCCACTTTGTACAACGGTCCTAAAAACTGTTCATTTTGAAAGATAATTCAGAGAAACTATGTTGCTAGTTCCTTGTACTCAGTTGAAATGATTGATTGATGTTATTCTGAAATCCAATAACAACACAACGAAACTTGATAGTTCGCTGCTATAAAAATTAGTGTAATATTTATTTCTACACGTTCTTTAACGAAATAAAGATACTTGACTTGAAACATTATTCGAAAATTTAAAACGTGTAATAATTTATCTAAAATATAATGTAATTGTAATGAAGTATATTATAAATGTGCTTCATATTATAACACTTTCTTTGTCTCGAATTTCACAAAAAGCTACTCGAAGATTATTAACCCTAGTCGTCTCTAGTTTACCAGTGTAATACAAGAGGGAAGGCAACTAGTTATCACCACCCACCGCCACACTGACAAACTAGGGACGGCTTGCGCAAATAGCCCTCGTGTAGCTTTGCGCGAAATTTCAAAACAAACAAACTATTCATGTTTGATGGGATGGGAATTCAAACCCGCGACCCTGAGAGTCAAGCATCGTAATCACACGGCTCAACCAAGAACGGTTATGAGTTTTTTCGTATTACAAGTTTAAACTTCTAGTCCATAGCGCCGTTATTTATTGATTGATTTGAGGTCTAATCACAACTTTGGAATCAAGAGGTTAAACTCTTCTGATTGATGCATTTAACCACGTCCAAATTCTTATAGATTAATTTACTCTAATCCTACCTAAAATAATTTCAATTTAGGGTTAGGCTGGTAGAGATCTTGATGCAGAGTAAAATTGAATCGCTTGATGTTGCTGGCGCAGAAAAATATACGTAATAAAAAAGTGGGAGAATGTCTTAAGTTAATTTACCTTAATTCTGCCTAAAACATTTTGAGTGCCCTAGCTATTAAACCCGGCATGATCAAGTGTGTTAAGGCGTGCGACTCGTAATCTGAGGGTCGCTGGTTCGAATCTCAATCACACCATACGTGCTCGCCCATTCAACTATGAGGTCATTACTATATTACTTTCAATCCCACTATTCGTTGGTAAAAGAGTAGCCCAAGAGTTGGTGGTGGGTGGTGATGACTAGTTGCCTTCCTTCTAGTCTTACACTGCTAAATTATGGACGGCTAACACAAATAGCTCTCGAGTAGCTTTGTGCGAAATTCAAAAAACAAACAAACAAGCCATAGCTATTGAGGATTTCCTGATATTTAAATTTCAGATTGTGTGTTTGAGATTAGATGACTCTACAAATAGTGTTATAAATTAAACAGTCCTAAATTTGCTAAACTAATCCATTAAAAAAATGCCAAACAAAACACACATTGTGTCATTGTAAGACACCTCAATATAAACACCTAACCAACGAAACCTTTTATAGCATTTTAGTAATTACCAGAGCTCTATATTTACATTATACTTAGTAAATCATTTATTATATATGATTTCCTCATCATGATTAAGGACCTGGTCTGTAGATAATATTTAAATACTGGTATGTTTCTCTTAAATTATAAAATGAATTTTACCGCTCACGGAGTGCGCTTATAACTTACATTACATTTAACCTTACAAGTTCAACTCAGCACCTGTTATGATTAAACTCTCAGCCCATATCGTCAACTTTTATTGATTTATTTTTCTATTTTGTTTGATTCGTAAAACGAACGAATCTTTCAAGAGTTTAGAAGAAGAAAACAAAAATTTAAGCTGTATTTCCAAGATAGGAAACTACCACTTATCTCATTCACGACTGACACTAATTATCCTACTTGGATTGATTTAGTTTTTGTTCTGTTTCTCCAGGAGCAAAAGCTTAACCAAAATACTTCCTCGTTCTAGGCACGTTCTCACATGACTGCAAACCTTAAAACCACTGAATTAGCTTAAGACATTAAATATGCCCTCTTACGCAATTAATATCAGCAAATGGTATTGGAAAACAGTAACCATAACTTTCAAACATATAAGCTTGTGTTTTGTTTTTTTTTAAATTTCGCACAAAACTACATGAAGGCTATCTGCATCTCTAATTTAGCAGTGCAAGAATGGAGGGATCATTATAAAGCCCCCACGGCTTTATGGTTTGGTGCGATGGGGATTCAAACCCGTGACCCTTACATTACGAATCGAACGCCTTAACCCACCTGGCCTTGCAGGGTCCATTCATACATGAAAAGCAGCTAGTAGTAGTCACAAACAATGAATTTCTATTTATGTTTTCCACAAAATATGTAAAACAAATAAGTAAATGTAACTCAAGTTAACATCTTTGCTGATTAAAAGTTATCTTATTCACTCTTTAATTTATTTATTAATTCTTCCTTTATATTATTTAAACATAATAATTAAATACAGTGACTTCCTCCACGCATTTCAATAATATAATAGTATAACTTTGAATTTTATTAATGAAATCCCAAATTTCTGCAAAATCAACCAGACTTAAAAACAATAATATACAATCTATTATGAAAGAAATCGACACAGTTACAAATACTTTTTGTGCCCATAACTTAATAAATGTATAATATTTATCTGTCTAAATATCGAATATCTACACATAGACATAATTATTTTTTTAATCATGCTATATTATAAAATTCACACTACCATGGTTAAATTATTATAAATACACAGGGTTATGGAAGTAATAGTACTGAAAAAGCTGCTACGTTCTTTTATGACTGTTGGTTGGGTGTTTGAAAAAGTCACATTGATAAAGTAATTGTAAAAATGTTAGATTCCTTAATGGATTTACCTTTATATCAATTAAAACTGTGTATTCCATTGTGCACCCGCAAAATCTATCACAGTTTTGAACCAAGCAAACCAAATATGGTAGTTGAAATTGGGGTGCTCCAGAGGATGCTTTTATCTTTGCCCCCCAGCGGCTCAGCGGTATGTCTGCGGACTTACACGCTAAAATCCGGGTTTCGATACCCGTGGTGGGCAGAGCACAGATAGCCCATTGTGTAGCTTTGTGCTTAATTCAAAACAACAACAACATCAAAGTTTTTATCTTCAAGCATAGCCTCTGTAGCAAGGAAAGGGGATATAAAATACACCTGGAAGATCAGCTAGTCTTACAATAAGTTTTAATCATCTCTGAGCCCGACTCTGTAGTCAGAATTTTGTGTTGTTTGGGAATCGAGAAGCGCAATACTTGAAATGTGTTCACACCCCCACCTACGCGGGTGTCATGAGCTGGTGTCTTACTTTCCACCCTCACCTTGTGGTAGCTATACAAAGTTAAGTACTATGGTTATTGTTATTATTGATTATTTAAAATTAAACACAAAGCTACTCAACGGGTTTTTTGTGCTTTGCCACCATGGGTCTCGAAATCCGGTTTTTAGCAGTACGAGTCCGCAGACATACTGCTGTGTCACTGGGGGCAGGCATAGTGGAGAAATTTAATCATTACACTGGGGTCTCTTTGTATTTAGATTAGAGTCAGTAGGGCTAGACCAAAAGAGATGTAAAAGTTTAGTAAAAACAACAGACCTTCATTTTTTATTATTTTTGTACGATAAATAGAGAGAATCTTTATAAGTAAGAGAATCGTAGTTGATGAAAATAATATAACTACAAAATAAGATTAGTTTTAAAGTTTAGAGACTGAAGATCATTCTCGGAGCTCTTGTTTTATAGGACTTTATTTTGAAGATCAGTGATTGCTCTTTACAATATGTTTGTTTTAAATTTCGCGCAAAGCTACACGAGGGCTAGCGCAGATAGCCCTCCCTAATTTCGCAGTGTAAGACTAAAACGAAGGCAGCTAGTCATCCCCACCCACCGCCAACTCCTGGGCTTCTCTTTTACCAACGAACAATGGGATTAACCGTCACATCATAACGCCTTCTCAGCTGAAAGGGCAGGCATGTTTGGTGTGATGGGGATTTGAACCCCGAGTCGAGTGCCTTAACCACCTCTGCAGGGCCTCTTTACAATTAGATTCATGGGCTTACTTTGATCTTATTTCATAAATCTGAGTTTAAAGTAATATAAATATGACTACTTGTCATGGTCAATTATCAAGTTTCGCCACTTGTTGAGAAATTAGCCGGCTTTTTCCACTGAAGTTATACGATGTCTTCGTTGAAATACTAAAGTCCAAATTTAATTTACAGAAGTTAAATGGTTTGTAATATTTGAAATCTAGAAATGTTTCTGGCCAAATATCTAGTTTTCCGATTAAAAGCTTTAGAGAATTATAGTGTATTAAATGTAGCAATCCAACAACATTAAACTGTCCCTTTGCGCGTCAATTTCTAAACTTTAAGGGAAGATTTTCGAAAGTTTAGTTGGCAATAACACTGGCATTTACTAGTATTCTACTTACATAGATAATACACCGATTATTCTTACACTCGGGAACCTTTTGCAGCATTAGAAAGTTAGCGGAACTTTCGCAGTACAATATAAAAATGTAAGTTACACACATGTTTAAATATATATCTAATTAAATTAACATTGATATTAAAATTAATAAAAATTAGTAGATGCGTTCTAGAATTACTGAATATTTTGTGTTTATGCATTGGTTTCTGTTTTGAAATTTAAATAGCAACCATAGTTGCGAGTTTCAGCGCATATATTCGTTTATATCTGGGTAAAGTCAGATTAGAAGCAAGACTATAACCCAGTAGCACTCACTGCTAGCTCATGGACTACTCCTACCGAATAGTGAGACTTTATCGCCACTCTAATAACGAGCCCTTCTCAAAGTGTGGACCACGAATTTCTTTCTTTTATTTTGAGTAACATTAGATAACCAGTTCTACCCTCTTGTTACTACGCCACGCCCGGTAAATACAGAAAGGTTGATGCTGTTTTGAAGTAAGCTCAAAGCTACACAACGGGCTGTCTGTGTTCTGCCTACCACGGGTATCGAAACCCGGTTTTTAGCGTTGTCCGCAGACATACAGCTGAGCCACTGGGGGCAAATACAGAAAGGAAATATGAAAATGATAAATTTCAAGTTTAACTGACTTCATATAACAAGTGGTAAATGAAGAGCTATTTTCATTCTTGTCATTAATTTACGATATGTTTTCTCAAGACGGCTGATATTGGTATCAAAACTTTAATTAAAATATAGTTTTAATAGGTTAACGTGAAGATGACCTAAGAGGGTCGAAACGTTGCTCTGTACTTTATTTTAATTAAAGTTTTAATACCAATATCAGCCGTCTTGAGAATATATTCTTGCTTCAAGTGGGCTTCTCGTCATCACGAAGATTACGATATAACAAATTCAAACTACTTACCTTCAGTTCCATGCTCTACCTTTGTGAATATAGTTTCAACTCACCAGTAAAAAATCAACATAAGTAAGAACTTAGAATCACTGATATAAACTATACACTTGAGTCAGCTTCTACCAACATGCTGCAAGGAAAAAAGGCTGAAGAGTGAATGAGGACACCATTCAGAAGAACCAGTTGATAATCATAAATAGTTACGCTTACATTCGGTAGGTGGTGTAACAAGTGGTGTTTGCAATATTTCCCATTTTTCTGTTTTTTAGCTCAAAGCTATACAGTGAGTTTTTTTCGTTCTGCACACCGCGAGGAATTAAACCCTGTATTTTAGTATTGCAAATCTTGAAATTTAACAATGACAAACAGTCGGTTGTATTTAATTTGCCTCGGAGCAATTTAGAAAATAAAGAAAAGAAAAAAATGGGGCGTATCTCAATTAATATTTAGATATAGTATTTAATTATACAACATTTTTTAATACGAAATGAACAAAAAAATTCTCCCTGTAACACAAACACACACGAAAGTTTAGAATGTTTCATGAACTCGTTACAACTTACATGGGTTGTGATAGTTATAAACTCATGTCGGTCAAATTTGAATTCAGCTATGACCTATATGCTATGAAATTACAGTAATAAGACATAAGACTGGAACCAAAAAGGCTGTCTCTTTGCAGACATATCATCCTTCCCTGTAGTTAAGCGATCTTTTACTTTCATTAGTCTATTTTTTAGTGTGTCAAGTTTTGTGTTTGTTTTAAAAAGTCACGAACTTCAGAACTATTCACGACTCTCTCTTATATACTGGGTACAATAGCTTGCTTCCAGAAGTCGCTGTTACCAAAAAACATATATTTGTTATATATATGTGACGTACTTCAGTATTAGGGTCCAACTTAGTTTTTATGTATTTGACATAATACTCATCATATTGACTTCCTTAAATACGTAGATTGGACAACCAATAATATGCCTATGACTGACGTTTAAGATATTCAAAAATTACACAAGCTTAATCATAGTGTTGTGGTTTGATTGCAGAATCGCATACAAGAAAAGTTGGATTTTCGAGTTACGATATTCTGCTGAACACGTTGCGCTTTTTGAGCTGTGAGGATATAACTATTTGTAACACTCAATATCGCTATTCGATTATGATTAGTCACTTATGAGGCAAAAGGTTCTGATTGATGGTGGATTTCCCTATGGTGAGCAATTTTAAATTAAGAATAGCTGTACCAGATAAAAGTCGCGGGTTCGAATCTTTGTCACACCAAACATGCTCGCCCGTTTAGCCGTTCATGTTAGGGTCAGTCACACTATTCATTGGTAAAAGAACAGTCCAAGAATTGACGGTGGGTGGTGATGACTAGCTGCCATCCCTGTAGTCTTACACTGCTAAATTAGGAACGGCTAGCGCAGATAGCCCTTGTGTAACTTTGCATGAAATTCGAAAACAAACAAACAAACATTACTGGTTAATAATAATACATCACAAAATGGTTCAACAGATGATGTAAATTTTCATTCACATCTAACAGGTATTTCAAAAACATATCTTATAGATAAGGAAATAAATCAAATTATACAGGTTTTATTTCGCGCCAAATATAATAAACTAATTCAAAAAATTAATAATTTTTGGGGATGGTTTGTTTTTTCTTAAGTAGAAAGCTACACAGTGGGCTACTTATGTTGTGCCAGTAGAAAGCTACACAGTGGGTTACTCATGTTGTGCCCATCATGAGTTCTTTAATGGTATAATTCCTAAGATTTACTGCCGAGCCACTAGGTACTTTGTGGATGACCCTTTGAAGAACCTTATCTCCTCCGCTCCGGATATGGGTCAAAAAGACCCAGGAGGGCCAGATTCCAATGACCTCTACTTCCCACCTGACGTTTTGTCATATGTTTTATACTTAGTGCTTTAAAGTGTAAGCTATTACATTAATGGTTAATGTTGTTTCCATATTTATTATTAACCCCCTCCTTCAACGCGTTTGTTTTGTTTTGCATTTCGCAAAAAAAACTACACGACGGTTATATATATATATCCTAGCCGTCTCTAATTTAGAAGAATAAGACTAGAGGGACGGAAGATAGTCATCACCACCCACCGAAAACTCTTGGACTACACTTTTACCAACGAATAGTGGAATTAGCCGTCACTCATAAAGTCCCCACGGATTAAGGGGAGAGCATGTTCGGTGGGACGGGGATTCGAACCCGCAACTCTCAAATTGCGATCTCAGGGTCCCTAAGGTCGTACATGTCTTATTTTAGAATCTTGTCAACAAATGTGAATATATTAAAAAGTTGTAAACAATATGTGTTTTATTTCAACAATAAGTAAATATTATTATCAAAGACCCCGCATGGCCAAGCGCTTGGGGCGCTTGACTCGCAATGCGAGGGTCATAAGTTCGAATTCCCGTCCCACGAAACAAGTTCGCTCTTTCAGCCGTGAGAGTGTTATAAAGTTGCGGTCAGTCCCACGATCTGTTGGTAAAAGAGTAGCACAAGGGGTCGGCGGTAGGTGGTGATGACGTGTAGTTGTTTTACCGCTATTCTTTACTGCTAAAGTAAGGACTGATAACACAGATAGCTCTAGTGCAGCTTTTCGCAAAATTCAAAATGAACTGAAGCCGCTTCAGTTTAAAACTTCTAAAGAAACACCCAAGGTCAGTAACAGAGTTTTTTTCAGTATATTGTGATCATCATGAACCCAATTATGTCTTTGATAAAAACAACAAAGAACAGGTGGCAATATTTTGTTTTTACAGGAAGCCAGTGATTGGTCAAGATGAGACAATGGATAGAAAAATAAAATCAGTTCTTGACGCTAGTGAAATTTAGTTTTTAGTGGTTTTGGAATTTTATAGTACTGTTTCTATTTCAAAAATATATTTATGTAATTATTCTCTATACAAAGTGTCAGTCAATAATTCTTTGCCCCCCAAGTGGCTCAGGGGTATGTCTGCGGACTTACAACGCTAAAAACCGGTTTTCGATACCCGTGGTGGGCAGAGCACAGATAGCCCATTGTGTAGCTTTGTGCTTAATTCCAAATAACAATAATTCTTTATCATTATACATCCTCTGAAGACTGTAGTAATTACAGTCAGTATTAGTCAAAATATATTTATGTACGTACACTTAACTAAGTTAAGTTCCATTTAACAATTTCTTGAACGACTAAGCGAAGTGTTAAAGAATTAATCAAAATTTGAAATTAGGACAACTGAGCTTCTCAACCTTAGACATTGTGGTTCGTACGGATCGTAGTTCAGTGAAAAAACTGACACCAAATGCTTGCTCAAATCGGCTTGAAATCTAGACAGTTTTAATTTAACGCGCTTTTTCAAACAAACAGTTTAGATGAGCTATTTACGTCAAAGTCATATTTAAGGGCATCTGGTAACATCGTGATTGTTGGTGCTGTTGATGAAAGCGAAGCTATCATCTTTTTACGTCTTCCCCATGTGGAAGATTGTTTGTTTGTTTTTGAATTTTGCCCACAGCTGCATCAGGCTTGTTTACGCTAGCCGTCTCTAATTTTGCAATGGAGGATGACAAGAGGAAAGGCAGCTTGTCATCACCTTCCACAGCCAACTTTTGGACTACTCTTTTACCAACAAATATTGGGTTTAATTATAACGCCCCCACGGTTGAAAGGGCGAGCTCGTTTAGATTTTTTTTGTTTGTTTTGAATTTCGCACAAAGCTATTCGAGGGTTATCTGTGCTAGCGGTCCCGAACTTAGCAGTGTAAAACTAGAGATAAGGCTACTCTTTTACCAATGAAGAATGGGATTGACCGTACCATTATAATGCCCCCAGCTGAAAGGGCTAGCATGTTTGGCGCGGCGGGGATGCGAAGCCGCAATCTTCATATTATGAGTCGCACGCCTTAACACGCTTGGCCCTGCCGGGCATAACATGTTTAGATTCTCAAATTACGAGTCGAGTGCCTTAATCTCCTGGCCAAGACTTACTGCATTTTTTTCATCTTCTTTCCAACATTATACATTATTCTTGTAATTCTAAATCAATCGTCTCGAAATTTGAAGAACATATATCTTAATTTAGCAACTCACACATCTTGTAATTGTTTTTAATTTGGGCCTAACTTCCGATTTTTGGAGTTCAGAGATGCAAAAAAATATATATAAAAATACACATTTTGACAAATCAGCATAAGACTTGACATAAAGAAACGTTATGGCATCTTCCACAGACTAAAGTAGATATATTTGGAATTTGTATTTATACTTTGATTTTATATGAGGTCAGACGAATTACAACTCACAAAATTAGCGTCTTGGCCTTTTACTTCTTTATATTTCGACCAATTCAACTGAGGTTTTATACAAATATTCTTTAGGACAACGTCCACAGACGTACTAGTTTGGTACTTTTCTTGCTATTTTACGTTGGTCAATTAGTAAACTATTTCGTAAAATTACAGATTTTAGTCTACCATTAAAAAATAACAACAAAATCGGCAAGTTCTGTTGGTTTCCTGACTTCCTTTTGGTCAATAGTTCAAGGATAGGGGAAATTATTTTGTTTTCTATTTGTATTTAAGGACAAAGCTGCACAATGGGCGGGCTATCTGTCCTCTGCCCATTACGAGTATCGAAACCCAGTTTTTAGCGTTGTAAGTCCGCATACACACTGCTGGACAATAGTACGTAAACCCTCCGAGGTCTCTGAATCTGTTAATTTCGCCAACATGCTCATGAGTTTGAAAAATTCAATTTCGTAGAGTAGAGTACACGTTTATACTGTTTGATAACTAGTTTTTATCTCTATGCTGTTATCATACTTTGCACGATAAGTTTAAAGATGAATTTTCTGCTTGAATTTATCTGAATAATTGAATACAATATTATATCTATTCATATAGTTTAGTAAAATGTGGAAATATAAACAGACAAAAAAATCTACGGGGTGGCCAATATTTTGCATCAATTCAGTAATTATATAGTTCTTATTTCTTTAACTGATAACCAAAATCTGAAAGACTGTTGAACGGTCACAGCTTACACTGTGATTTATTTGATTAAGAGTAAAACCACATTGGACTCTCTATGTTTACTTAAAATTAGCATTATCTCACCGAGGAGCAGCAGCGAAAACGGCAAAATAATCTGTTTTAAGAAGTTATATATTACTTTAAAAAATAACCAATCGTAATTGATAATAACTTTTTGGCGTATAAAATATTCTATAATTTAGTATAAAAAACAACTTTTACACGGATGAGACAAACAAATTTCAGTCTTAATCACCTAGCAAAATGAATAAATTACTTTGAAATATCAAGTGAGATACTTATAAGAGTAATATTTAAAAATACGATATGAATTACATTTGGATTACACGGAATTTTCTGACTACGAAAACATTGTGCAATTAGCAGCTCGAGTCATTCATGGAAGTCCACCCGATGGGACAGCAGTAAATCTTCGGATTTACAATATTAAAATCAGGGGTTCGATTCTCATTGATGGACACAGCGGACAGCGCGATGTGGCTTTGCTATAAGAAAACACACACATTCACACAACTGTATCATTGTAGGTGTTCACAATGACGGGAGTATTAGGTTACACATAAATACACGTATTTTATTTTTTAATTCAGGATTCTTACCTCTATACTTAAGCTGGATATTATCTCTTAATTAGCGTGCCAAACACTGAGGCTAATAATTCGTCTTTTCTGCTCCTTTATCTCGACGATACTCCAACCTTGTTCAGTGACAAAACTACATTCAATAATAAATTGCGTCTTGAAATCGTGCTTTTACTGGCAACGCATAGTCTCTTTTCATAGTTGCATAACTAAAAAGAAACTACTTTCAAATTTCTAATTGAAACTCGAGTTTGTATATGAATTTCAGTCTTTAAGTCAAATCTTTATAAAAGTAAATAACATATTTTGCTTTATTCTAGTTTTATAAAAGTTAAATGGTTAATGTCAAAACAAGACTTTTTTGGGACATTACTTCATTAAATAAACTATTTAACGTTATTCTGGGTTTTTAAAGGTTAAATGATTAAGTGTCAAAATAAGACTTTTCTAGGACATTATTTCACGTATTACATCAAAAATGATAAAATTGTATTATCATTTCCTAACGAAAGATGGCACTAAAACATTAATTCAGAATGTTTTAATAGAAAAACGTAATAACAATTTAGCTTTATATGTTTTTTTTTCTCGCAATGCAAATAATAGTAAGACTAAAAATAACACAATATAATTTTTACAAGTAAGTTACGCATTATTTTACTTAAAAATGGATTCGCCCGAGAGATGATGAAACCACTATTTATCCCAAACTAGATCAAAGTGTAGTAATTTCGTATCTTTAGATAGCATTATAAATCATAACAGGTCAATCGACTTGTCTTTATGATTGCCTTTGTTTACCATCAGTTACTTTAACACTTCGATTTTACTATTTCTTTGAGATAATTGACAGAATTATAATGTAACCAACGTTAAGAAACAGTCAATGATGAACTGTTCACATCATATAATGAAGAAGAAATATATTGAACATTTTGTTTCTTTCTAATAATGTTTTAAATCACGTATGAATAAAAAAGACATGTAGAGCAACCTTCAAACAACTACACCTTGTTCGTTGGTTTTTGAATTTCGCGCAAAGCCACACAAAGGATATCTGCGCTAGCTGTCCCTAATTTAGCAGTGTAAGACAAGATGGAAGGAAGGCAGCTAGTCATCATTAACCACTGCCAACTGTTAGGCTACTCTTTTACTCGTGTAGCTTTGCGTGAAATTCAAAAACAAACACAATATACCTTCCAATGTAGTCTGAGGTATCGAACGCACGTGATTCATTGGAGTAGATCGCACGTGAGTTGTAAATTTTTACTTTTAAAAATTGTTTTATTGAGTTATTTTTAATGCCATTAGAAAAAGAAACAATTACTTTTCTTGTAAATAGAAAATTAAACCAACGTCTAATTGATTGTAGAACCAAGTCTTACTTTCAAAATCAAATGATTCACAGAAAGTCTACGTTCAACAAAATATATTAGAAAAAAAAGTGTAATATAAAACAGCTATTCACGTAAAGACCTGTAGCCTTCGCAACGCTTAAATAAGAATTTTATGATTTTGAACAAATTAGTTCTAGTCAATCATAAATTAGCCTTTTTTTCATGCACGACTTGTATTGTTATTAGTATCTAAAGTTCTCACTAGATGGAAACGGTTTCACATTTCTCAAAGTTAGGATTAAAATGGTGTTACTAATAGAAATGTATATGAATATTGTGCGCCATATGCAAAAATAAAATAAAATAAAAAAACAAATAAAAAAATACACAACTCTGGTTCACCACGACTACAAACTTTGTTTAATCTTCATCTTGTCCAGCTTTGGACAGAATTTCGTATTTTTTTCTCACTAATGTTAATAATTTGTATTTAAAGGAAAACAAATTTTATTATCTGAAAATAGTGATATAAATTTTTTACACATGATATACATAAGTTTTGTATAAAAGGCTAATAAATATCTGATTTTTGGTTGTTTTAGTCTAAATGTTCAGGAACAACTGAGAAGAAAAAGAACAGCAGCTACTCAGCAGTACTTGTCCCCCAATACGCTTAATATTAACTGGATAGGGAGATGGAAAGAGGAGTGTGCTCAACAGCAAGTCGTGATTCGTACCTTGGACGGTATGATTCTTAGAGAGACAATCTGATTGCTAGACCTCGTCCGGTCCTTAAGAAACAAACAAAAGAACTATATGAAGTGGTGTTTGATATCATGCGCTGACTTCTTCCTCGAGAGTTAAATTGATATTTTAACATTTTTTTTGTCGCTTAATGAAACAATTTTTTTTATCTTCGTTTAATCAGCTTGTCAAACATGTACCATGGAATTGGAATTTTGAACCAGAACGGCATCGTGTGCGAGGTTTAGCTAAACAGCCACTCTAATATTGGGGTATGTTTTGTTTTTTTGGAATTTCGCACAAAGCTACTTGAGGGCTATCTGCGCTAGCCGTCCCTAATTTAACAGTGTAAGACTAGAGGGAAGGCAGCTAGTCATCACCACCCATCGCCAATTCTTGGGCTACTATCTTATCAACGAAAAGTGGGATTGACCGTTACATTATACACACCTACGGCTGAAAGTGCGAGAATGTTTGGCGCCACTCGGGCGCGAACCCGCGACCCTCAGATTACGAAGCACACGCCTTAACGCGCTAAGCCATGCCAGGCTCACGTTGGGGTATAACCTTCCCTCATTGTGAATACTGATCCGAAGAAGGCCAATCAGTCACAAGCGCTCATTTCCACAAGAAATTTGTCTAACGTTTTGAACCGAATAATGGAACTAACTGTTACTTTCACACTACGTCCACAATTGAAAGTGCGGAACATGTTCGGTAGTGATGCGTTTCAAACCCTGAACTCTATGATTCATAGCCCGACTGCTTGTAGCCAGATTGAGAATGATGGGATTTAAAATTGATATTGTATTCTGGTTTGCAATTACTGAATGATGTTCAATATATTATGCTACTACAGCTTTTAGAACATTTTAGAAAATAGAAAAAAGATTGTGCCTCATCTTCGACAACTACAAACCTATTTATAGTAGTGTTGTGACTTTGGAAAGCGAAATAAATCCACCATCTGTTTGAATACATTTTTATATTTCCTCTTTCCATCATTTTTCATCCTCTTTCAAACAGCAAACAAAAAAATGCCTACGAGGAATTGATCCCTTGGGGCTGGAGGACATTGGGGAGGGAGAGACACATGTATTTTTGACAACTTTTTATCTTTACGGGTAGTAAGAACCCATCGGTTAGCCAATAACCTTTGTCAAGAAAAGCGTGGGAACTTGATTGACTGCATCATTCTGTTCCTGGAATGTGCTTTTCGTCTAGAACTGAAATGAAGATTAAAAATAATTTCATTCGTTACTTTCTATACCATTCGTGGGTCATTAAAGTTCCATTAAAGAACAGAACTTCTGACTATAAATGCTCGTTAGAGAATCTCTGTAATAAATTTACAGGTACCACCAGAGGGTTACTGCACGAGTGAACACGAAGTTTAGAACTCCGAAGTGGATATCTTTGTTCCATAGAGACTGACGCTTACTGTAATAACAAGAAAGTACCTGCTAATAATAGCTATAAATGTGACAGACTTTCGTAGTAAATATTAAAAACATGAGTGCTCATTTAAAAAGGAATCACTTTACTTTAAGTTAAAACATGAAAAAGACCAAATGGAAAGTTTTCTAAAGTGGAAATTCGAACTTGCGACATTTTATGCTATTTGCATACTGAAATAAACTATTTTAATGTAGTTTTTATTTACTGTTTGCTAATTACAATTCATTGTTTTTCGTATAGTTTTTAATTTGTTGTTTATTAACTAAAATTCATAGTTCTGTGTGGTTTTTAATTTGTTGTTTGTTAACTACAATTCATTTTTGTTTTCTATAACAAGGGCAATACCTGTTGTAATGATTCCCATCGCCCAAAACAAACGTAAACATAACATAATAATCCGGGCATTTTATCAATTAAACTTGTTTGATTTATGCTTCAATAAGTAATAAATAATTATTTGTTTGTTTGTTTTGGAATTTCGCACAAAGCTACTCGAGGGCTATCTGTGCTAGCCGTCCCTAATTTAGCAGTGTAAGACTAGAGGGAAGGCAGCTAGTCATCACCACCCACCGCCAACTCTTGGGCTACTATTTTACCAACGAATAGTGGGATTGACCGTCACATTATACACCCCCACGGCTGGGAGGGCGAGCATGTTTAGCGCGATCCGGGCGCGAAACCGCGACCCTCGGATTACGAGCGCACGCCTTAACGCGCTCGGCCATGCCAGGCCCAGTAATAAATAAAAAAGTTTTGTTAAAATATTCGTTTCAAGTAAAAGTAAAATCTTCTCTCATCTTAAAAAAGTTGAAGTGTAAAGCCTAATTGAATATTAGAACAGACACGAATAAAATCAACAACTTTACTTTGACCAATTGCAAATATAATGGTGACTTATGCCTTCATCAATGTGCCTGATAACAATAAGTTTCATATAAAAACATAAGATTTGAAGGTTAAGTATAACTGCATAAAATACATGAAAGCATACACGAACGAATAACGACAATAATATATCTGCCATTTTTAAAATATAATCACAGAGCTGTTGTCATTTACAACGGTACGAGGACCTTCTGTCAATTTTTTCATGCACAGGATCGGTGAGTTTGAAGTTGGTGAGAAAGCTACACGTGAGTTCAAGAAAAGCTGCAACACCTATACAACTATCTTTTAGCATCTGACGGTGTGCATCACTGTAACAGCAAAAAATGTCTGTTTGTAAAGAAAACAAATCAGACCGCAGGAACACAAAGGAAACTAAGTTACATAGTTTTTAAGGATTCGGTGGATGACGGTCCTCAGCCATGTGTCGTGAAACAACCTTGAGACAAGTAAGTTTGGCCTATAGCAATCACGTGAAACAACGGCCTTTTAAGGTTAGATTTAGACCCAGATTTTTGCTTTCACGCAACAGAGGAGTTTGTCTTTAAAAATAATAATTATTTTTCATGACCAAAGGGGCTTTAGGCTAATCTTACGACGGTCGATTCGTACACTATATCTGAGATCTGTGGAATATATTCAGATGAGATTACTAGATACACCCATGCTCATTTATTTGCTGAAGTAAAACTTCAGGATAAATAAATGGTAGCTCATGACAGTTAGCCACTCCTCAAAACATGATGTGCAACATCTATCTCTTTTGGCTAACACGTCTGGCATATTTTCAAATGGAAACAACTTAACGTATCTTTAGTTTATCAATTTGTTAATATAACGTTCACAACCGAAGGAAGTGCTTATTTTGTATTTTGTTGATTAATTCCACGTTTTTGGTTGCTACAAAACTTCGAGTAAAGAGCGCTCTCGTTTCATTTATTGAGCGAAAAATACATCCAAGAGCGATTGTTTACTTTTGCAAAGCTTCACGGGTTCTATCCGCACTAACCTTCCCTAATTTAGCAGTGCAAGACCAGAGGAAAGGCACTAAGTTATCATCTCCCACCGCTAATTCTTGAGCTAGTCTTTTACTAACAAATAGTTGGAGCAATTTTAAACATTATAACGATTAAAACATGTACGATATCACAGAAGCAACTGGTGGGATTAGTTGCAATATTAATGGAGTTTTTTCTTTTTTCTTCTTTTTTTTGCATTGGCTTCACTTGTTTTGAATTTCGCGCAAAGCTACACGAGGGCCATCTGCGCAATATATGACTAGTCATCACCACCCACCGCCAACGCTTGGACTTCTTCTTTACCAACAAATAGTGGGATTGACCGTCACATTATAACGCTCCCACAGCTGAAAGGGAGAGCATGTTTGGTGCGACCGGCATTCGAACCCGCGACCTTAGGATTACGAGTCGAACGCTTCAACACGCTTGGCCATTCCCGGGCTCACATTGGCTCATACAGAGCTAAATTTAGGTATTTTGCAGCCCGATAAACAAAGTGCAAAATTTTAAAATTCCATCCTAGTGAAACCTCTTGATCACTGTAACCGATAAATATATTTGTATATAACTTCAGACGAACAATGACAAAATGTTTAGTAAACGTTCACTTTCAGCTGGTCTGATCGTGTCTTCATCAGGACTGTAAATTCATAACTATTTTTTTTTCTTCTCTTTCATTAGCATCGAGCGAGATACAAGGTACTTCCTTCAAGGTACAATGTCTTGAAATGAGTACAAAATTTATATTAACTTGATTGTCTTACAGTGTCTGTGATTGGAAGCCCAGTTTCTAGGTCAGTAAAATATGACAAAAGATGTAAAGTGACCGCGAGATATTTCTACTGAAAGTAAAAGTAATATAATTCTTTTTTTTGCCGTCATAGGTTGTTGCATTCTTTTACTTGTTATAGCTGGTCTTAGCTTGAGACTCACGTGCTGTTAGGAACCACGTACCGAACAAAGTCATTGACCTGACAAACGCTTTTGAAAAAAAGTGTATATAGAAAAATCTGAAGGGAAATCTTTTAGTAATTCAATAGTTAAAACCATTTTTCTCGAAAATAATCGAACGTATGGCTGACTATTTATAGTTATTTTGTTTTATTAAGCCTTCAATAAAGATATCTGAGGACTATCTGCACTAACAATCCTTAATTTTAAAGTAATAGACAAGATGGAAAATCCCGTCACACCAAACATGCTCACCCTTTCAGCCGTAGGGGTGTTATAATGTTATGGTGAATCCTACTATTCGTTGGTAAAAGAGTCGCCCAAGAGTTGGCGGTGGATGGTGATGACTATCTCTCTTCCCTATAGTATTACACTGCTAAATTATGGTCGGCTAGCGTAGACAGCTCTTCAGTAGCTTTGCGCGAAATTCAAAACCAAACCAAGATGGAAGGCAACTAGTCAATACCACCAATAATTGGGCTATTCTTCTCATACTAAATAGTGAAAGTTGGTTGTCACATTTATAATATATTCTCAGCTTTAAAATACGGAGCCCAATTATATATATATATATATATATTTCTTAGTAATTGTGTGTGTGTGTGTTTTAGTATAGCAAAGCCACTCAAGGATTTTTTCTGTGTCCACCGGGGAAAATTCAACAGCTGATTTTAGCGTTGAAAATCTTTGAAGACTAATCGATGTCCCACCGTGGAACTGTTGGTAGCTGAAATCGAACCATGGAACCTCACATCTACAGTCTGGCTCGATGTGGTATTATTATATTTGGAAATAATGAGATACAGAAATGACATATTGCTCTTGTTTATCGTAACCTTTAATCCAATGACGGTTCGCTTCTGGCAGTTGGATGCGAGTGAGTTGTGCAAAGCTTGCAAAATTTTTCCGTGCGTTTAGCGCAGCCGCTGTCGATTGAAAAAAGCGAAAATATATACATTAATCTTAAACGTTAAGAAAGTTTGGCTTTATAGGATTGAAAGTGAAGTATTGCGTTCAGGAAACTTAAAATAACATTATACTTTATCAGAAAGCAGCAGTACTTAATAAAGAGTCAATGTAAAGAAGGTCTTCCGCTGGTGCAGCGGTAAATCTATGGATTTACAACTCTAAAATCGGAGGTCCGATTCCCCTCAGTAAACTCAACAGAAAGCCCGATGTGGCTTTGCTATAAAAAACACACACACAAACAGGATATATGACTTTCTTCATGTCACATTAAGACTATTACATGATTTAAGACTTTCTTCATGTCAAATTAAGATTATTACATGATTTAAGACTTTCTTCATATCACATTAAGACTATTACATGATTTAAGACTTTCTTCATGTCAAATTAAGATTATTACATGATTTAAGACTTTCTTCATGTCACATTAAGATTATTACATGATATAAGACTTTTTCGTGTCACAATAAGATTATTACATGATATAAGACTTTTTTCATGTCACATTTAGATTATTACATGATATAAGACTTTTTTCATGTCACATTTAGATTATTACATGATTTAAGACTTTCTTCATGTCACATTAAGATTATTACATGATATAAGACTTTTTTCATGTCACATTAAGATTATTACATGATATAAGACTTTCTTCATGTCACATTAAGATTATTACATGATATAAGACTTTCTTCATGTCACATTAAGATTATTACATGATATAAGACTTTCTTCATGTCACATTAAGATTATTACATGATATAAGACTTTCTTCATGTCACATTAAGATTATTACATGATATAAGACTTTCTTCATGTCACATTAAGATTATTACATGATATAAGACTTTCTTCATGTCACATTAAGATTATTACATGATATAAGACTTTCTTCATGTCACATTAAGATTATTACATGATATAAGACTTTCTTCATGTCACATTAAGTTTATTAATGAGAAATATTTACAGAGGAAGAATCAAACAAGAATTAGATACGTTTCGGTGCAGTTATTCCTCAAGATGCTCTGTTTCAACCTCAGTTCAAAGCGACTAGAGTGTCATGTTTTATGAGTTTTATTGTTTGAAACAGTAAAACAGCAACAAAAATTGTGAAGCTCTCTCTTTTTATGTTTATTACTAAAGACACTTTCCATCTAACAGTTAACAAGTTGTTTGTAAGTGTGTAAATAAAATTATTGAAATCACTCGAAATCACGCCCACCTACATAAAATAACACAATTTTTCTTATTTATTAGCAATCATAGTCACTTTTATTATATAATTTTATCATCAGGAGGTATGGAAGTTGAAGGTATGGAAATTAAGATTATAAGAACTTCATAGCCCTAAATCTTCATTAGAAGGTATGAAAATTGATACTATGAGAACTTCTTAGCTTTAAACCATCGTCAGTGTATATGGAAACCGATATTAAAAGAACTGACATAGACGTAAACTTTTATTAGGTGTGTTTTTTTTTAATTTCGCACAAAACTGCACGAGGGCTTTCTGCGCCTCTTATTAGGAGGTATATAAGTTGGTTCTATAATAATTTTTTAGTTGAAATCACTCATTCAATTAAAAGATATGAGAATTGATAAACTTAGAGGTTTATAATCCTGAACTTTGATCAGAACTAATGGAGAATTATTTATCTTTATGACGTAGCTATATAATGCAAAGTAGACGTCAGATTTACGTACAGATTTTGTCACCTGCGGATGTTGTGTCGCTTATTTCTTTTATTTATCGAAAACTATTTTGTTATATAAGCAATTATGTATCGTAACTTGTCTTCCGACTCAAGTAGTGGCCAATGTATTATGTTTCGATAGATTTACGTTGTCTTTTTTCACGTCAATTTGTAGAGTACGGAAAATACGCTAGATATCAGCAGTGGTTACACACCTGGAAGAAAAAGCTTGTAAAAAATAATATAATACACGTTAAACTGTTTTGAATGAACAAAATGTGGTATTTAACACATCCTTGACACGAAATTTCTGTTATCGTAATACATTTATAAAGCCTTAACCTAAGGAGCATTAATATCTGAATCCTAGACTACACTTGATGCGTGGAATTCAAAATTTACCGAAACAGACTATATTTCTATAAACAGTTTATTACGGTTTAGTTCTTCTATTGTATTTTGTAACTTATGTATATTGCAAAAGGCATAATATTATTATCAATCATAATAATATTAGACGCTAGATGTCTCTGGAAATCTTAAGTTGATATCAAAAGTTTCTTAAATTTATAGAAATATTTTGTTCTGAGTTACCAAGATTTAACAAATGCTGGATGTAAAACTAGATGTTCTTAACTATCTAGATCTCTCTATATATACAGTACACATAGCATAATGACCTTAGATTCTTGTGGTCCAATGATAAAACGTGTTGTTTCGAAGAGTCAAAAATCAAAGTAAATGTTACAGCTCTTGACTCTGACGTGCACATGAAGGCTGAATTTCAGGCATCTGATTTATTTGGAGTTACTAGCAATCTAATGAATTAATTAAGAATGTGTAACCAGCTGGTGAATATGAGTTATCAAAATACAGCTAATATTTCACCTGTAGTAAACAGTGTCATTACTCCATAAAATATTATTTATAATTTTTAAGGGGAAAGATATGATAAGTGTAACAGAAGCCTATTTTGTTCATTCGCTGCTTTTTTCCAAGCAGCATTAATGAATCGGGGATTCAGCGAAACTAGTCTGGTAGAATAGATTAGTTCTCTGCTTCATATCTTCTTCATTAATATTCGTTTTTTTATTGAATAAAAAAATCACGATTAAATATATAGATCTACACAAAATAATGCTCTCAACTATTAGACCTATAGAAGTATAGTACACACGACATAATGCTTTTAACTTTGTAGATCTATAAAATACGATACTTTAAGTTATTGGACCTATACTTTCTGGGACATGCATAATGTGCTTAACTATTTTCCGCAAAAGCAGTTTTTTTGAAGACATGATGGTCAAAGCCGTATGCAACAATTAAAAAATGTGGCCTCGTGAGAAATTATGGTTATAATTTGTCCATATAGAATTTTTTGCTTAAAGTTCTTTTGGATTAACGTATAAAACAGTGCTTCAAAATCCCATAACAGACAAACGAATTCACAGAGAATTGTTGAATTGTTTGTTTTGGAATTTCGCGCAAAGCTACACGAGTGCTATCTGCACTAGCCGTCCCTAATTTAGCAGCGTAAGACTAGAGGGAAGGCAGGTAGTCATCACTACCCACCGCCAACTCTTGGGCAACTATTTTACCAACGAACAGTGGGATTGACCGCACATTATAACGCTCCCACGACTGAAAGGACGAGCATGTTTGGTTCGACCGGATTTGAACCCGTGACCCTCAGATTACGAATCGAACGCCTTAACCCACCTGGCCATGCCAGGCTGTCACTGTTGAACCAGTAATTGCTGTACGTCTAAAGAACTCATGTTTATATATTACGTTGCAGAAAAAAAGCGCTTAAAATACAAAATACTGCTACAATTTGCCACAATTGAATCGACAGTGATTGCATATATAAAAAAAGAAAATTATTATTAAAATCTAAATATTAATGGATTTGCATTTTTTCGATAACGAAAAAGTTAATATAATTAAATATGTTTTCTTATAGGAATTTCAAAATACTAATCTTTCGAATCAGAATTTCTCAGAAAAATCGAGAGATCAGTATGTTGTTTTTACTCTGGTGTCAGATGGATTTTTTTCCGACGTTTTCTGTCTTTTAATCTTTATTTATTTTTAGTCAGAATAAGATTTTTTTCTTTCATTCCTCTCCATACAAGAATTAAGTTCGATTTCCCTCGATGGACTCAGCAGATAGTTCGATGTAGCTTTGTTGTACGAAAACACACACACACTATAGAAAAATTGTGCTTGCATTGTAACCCAATTTCAGCACCTGAAAAATACACCGTGGGCAACAGCCGTTCGGCTTCCACTTTTCAGTTTATCTCCTATAAGAAAAAACATCAAACATAAAGCTTATCCATCGTACTTTCTTTGAGTATTGTCCAATGACAATAAAACTATAGAAACTACCGACAGGTAACCCACTTTTCTAAAAGTGAAACTTGTTACCTTCAGAACTGTTCACCTGCGTAACAGGAGCCTTCAATGCCCTCTAGGAAAGGAGTCTCCAAACAGCTAAGCTGGCCTAGAAGTATCATATAATGATGAACTGGAAATTTAAATATTTCAAATTGGGGTGTGGTGGTTAACCAATAATAGTACGAAGAACGTTGGTTGACCGGATTTATTATATGTCAACGAGAAAGTTATGTTGACTGAGGGAAACTAATGCGTGTATCTGTGATGATTCTCTCACATATATACTACATTATTCCGTAAAAGACCTGTCAAACAAGACACATTTTATACGTTCTAGATTTGGAAAACAAGTGATTTGAGAAAAGATTACCAAAAAGAAATGGGTACAACCTGCCTGTATATGGACAATGTGAACAGTTACAAGAAATAAACCTGAAAAATGAGGGACGTGCTCGAAACGAAACCGTGGCCTTTACGACAAAAGATTCTCAAACTAAGTTAAATTTTGTTGAACACTTAAGGAAATTCTACAGACTCTTTATCTCATTGGACGTTCCACAGGAGTTCACAGAAATCTGTCATTCGTTCAATCTTCGCGGAAATGAAAAGTACAGCTTATTTAAAACGTTAAATTTTACTTCAAAAGATAATGACAACGCAATTGTAAATAGAAATAATCAAATGAAAAGATCTTGTAGTATAAAGCACACATCAACTACTAGTGAACTATTTTATTTATACAAAACGTATAAAGTTATATATATTTATGAACGATATAAAAATGACTAAAATATTTTTTAAAATCTCTTTATTAGTTGATTTAAAAGAAATAAATAAAACCACAAATACACTGTTTTAAACTTTTAAGTATGTCTGGTTTATCAAAGCATTAATCCAGAAACTGAGGAGTAACTTGAATGATACCAAACTGGTGTTTTTATGTATTTGTGATGCTATTTATTTCTTTAAATCAACAGTAATAAATAAAGAGTTTTTAAAATATTTTAAAGTCGGTTATTTTAATCATTTCATTCAGCAAAATATATTTATTTAACTGTATACATACACACGCATACACATATATGTATAAAATATAACAAATCCCATGTCACAATTCGCTAAAAGTTCAATTTAAGCAACAATGGTTATCAAACCGTCGGATAAGGTTGATGATACACTCAGGGGATAAAACTCTATAAAAAATGGATTTTATCATTAATACACACTAAAGAGTTTTTTTTCTCAGTTTCAATATTCTAAAATGTTTTATTCTGTTTCACCTCTATAAATGTAGAAAACTATGTTTATCTTTGCAAACAGGTTGAAAATATCGTATGAAATTCACGTGGATATTTAAATTTTATATTTATTGCGCCAGGACTGTCTTCTGTTGTCCCTCAGTATGAGTTACTCACTGGAAGGAAAGCAGTCAGTCAGCAACACCCTATCACCCTCCACCCTCACCAAGGAATTGACTGTCGCTCGTATAACACACCCATAGCTTAAAAGTGTCAGAAATATTTTGTGCTGTTACTCTGATTCGAACTCGACTCATCAGCTCGGGAATCCTGATCTCTACTAGAGGACAAATCAGTGCTCATATATATGCCACTTTTGATAGAGTATTTTAGTGGGTATACTTTGTTGTTGTTGTTTTGAATTAAGCACAAAGCTACACAATGGGCTATATGTGCTCTGCCCACCACGGGTATCGAAACCCCGATTTTAGCGTGTAAGTCCGCAGACATACCGCTGAGCCACTGGGGGGCAAAGAATTATCGACTGACATGACTGGGGGGCTAATGGGTATACATATGAGCACTAAGAACCGTTCCTATAAATTGTTATAAAGCGACAAAAATGACGAATACTTTAAGTGTTTTCAGCCTTTTGAGATCTAATAATTAAAGTATCTTGACAGATAGTTTGTTAAACTACAATCATTGCACTGATGTTAAACAATTCGACAGTCTAATAAACTGAACAGTTACCTGCATTAAAAGGTTTAAAAGTTACCTATACCTTGAAATATCGCTGCAAAAATAAAGTAAAACACACAAGGAAGTTTGGTTTGAGTTTCCTATAAACCTTCACGATAGCTATCTGGACTAGCCTTCTCTAATTTAGTAGTGACGTAATATATGGAAGGCAGCCAGTCAGTACTATCTATTGCAAACTCTTGAGCTTCTTTTTTACCAATAAATAGTGGGATTGACCGTTACATTATGATGCCCCCATTGCTGAAAGGGCATGTTAGATAACGGGGATTCGAACCTACGACTAGAAAATTGAAAGTCGAGCACCCTAACAGCTAGATCATACCAGACCTTCATCAATAGATAATCCATGATTGATGCCAAAGATGAAACCATTCGTAATTATTATTCCAGAAAATTTATGTTGAAGAACTTGGTGTATATTTGTTACCATCAGACTTGGAAATTTTAATGTTCTGTGCGTTTGTGGCAACTTGTTGTCTCTTCTTTTGAAAAATTAACATACCAATCAAAAGGACAGCGAACTTTGAAGTTGTTGTTACAGTGAACTGCCTAAGAGGTTACAATGTCACTTGCTTGTCTGTGTTGTCACAACACGAAAGTAATAAAACACAAAAATATAGTAGTTTTATATTTCTACCCTAAACGTAAACAGGTTACGTCGTTTTACACTTAAGGGGCGTAAAACGCACATTCAATGGTTATAAAAAATCCAGTTCCGAGTTTGTCTTGTATCACAAGGATCCTGTTAAAAATCCTACATAACCTCAGGTTCACCAACAGTAACTCCACAAACTCTACCCAAAACCAACATATCAACACTAGAAAATTCTGCTTATTAAAGCTATCGTAAAAAAACACACAATAAAAATAAATATTAAAAACAAGTATTGAGATGTTCTCGGATACTTACAAGTTATTGAGGATATTTATTTTAGAATATTTGCTCGAAACTACACAAATTACTAACTGCGTAGCCTTCTCTAATTTTGAACTGGTACACTAAATGGAAAATCCAAATCTTAATGTAATGTTATGTGACCTAATGGTCAGATTTGACCATCATCGTTATAATGCATTAAAGTGTGGAAAGAATGTCAAGAAGCAACAGCAAATAACACATTCGGAGCCAAAAAGGAAAATGTGGAGAAATGAAATTAAAAAAAAATGTAGTTTTGCATTTATAACTGATTTGTTTCCAATATGAAACAAGTGCAAATATAATATTTCGATTTTAGTTGTGTACTTTATAATTTGCCGTTTATAGAAAGAAAGCTTCAGATTTTAGTTGTGTACTTTTATCATTTGTCGTTTATAGAAAGTATGCTTTAGAGTTTAGCTGTGTATTTTTATCATTTGTCGTTTATAGAAAGAATGCTTCAGATTTTAGTTGTGTACTTTTATCATTTGTCGTTTATAGAAAGAATGCTTCAGATTTTAGTTGTGTAGTTTTATAATTTGTCTTTTATAGAAAGAATGCTTCAGATTTTAGTTGTGTACTTTTATCATTTGTCGTTTATAGAAAGTATGCTTCAGTTGTGTACTTTTATCATTTGTCGTTTATAGAAAGTATGCTTCAGTTGTGTACTTTTATCATTTGTCGTTTATAGAAAGAATGCTTCAGATTTTAGTTGTGTACTTTTATCATTTGTCGTTTACAAAAAGTATGCTTTAGATTATTTATCCTTATTAACTGATTCACTCGGTTAAAGTAATATTTAATAAATAACTGTACATAGAATACTTAACTAAATTCTGTGGTTTTAGCATTAGCCGGATCATGATACTACGCATATCGTTTATAAAACATTGCTAATTATTCTTTTGTTTAATTTAGCTTTCGCGCAAAACTACACAGGGATTATCTGCGCTAGCTATCTCTAATTGAGCAGTGTAAGACTAGAAGTAAGACAGCCAGACCTTACACGCGCCGCCAACATTTAGAACTACTCTTTTGCCATTTCCACTATTTGCTGGCTGAAAGGGTATGACAGAGATTCGAACCCGCGACCCTCAGATTGCGAGTCGAGCGCCTTAATCAACTGTCTACTAATAATTCTCACATTCTATTAATTACAAATAACCATTATTAATACTTTTAATTATTTATAGCTTAATTATTCCTTTCTACAAATAAAACATTGAAAATGTTACAAACAGCGAGATCTTTACTGGCTAAGAACATAAATTCGGACATTTCAATGGTAAACAAAATGTAGAATTATTTGCTTTTAACATTTTCATGGGAAGACTTGTACAATATCTTTTCCACTTGAGTTTGACATTTCAATTGAGTATAGCAGTCGAGTTTTTTAATTTTGGATTTTTTTGTGTCTCGGCGTGGTCAGGTGGATGGGGCGTTTGACTCGTGAACTCAGGGTCGCGGGTTTGACTCCCTGTCACAACATACATGCTCGCTTTTTTAGACGTGGAGGCGTTATAATGTGACGGTCAATCTCATTATTCGTTTGTAAAAGAGTAGCCCAAGAGTTGGCGGTGGGTGGGGATGACAAGTTGCCTTCCCTCTAGTTTTACACTACTAAATTAGGAACGGCTAACGCAGATAGCCCTCGTGTAGCTTGGCGCGAAATTGCAAAACAAACAGAGTTTTTGTTACAATAATATTCATATTACTCTCAGGTATCGAAAAAAAATTACACGTTTTTGTGGAAATAAAAGTTGCCAGATGTGCTATTTAGTGTTCAAATTTTAAAACAGTATATATACATATGTATATATATATACATATATCTTTTAATGACAAAATTCTTAAATACGACCACGTATTTTGTAATGCAATCTGATATTCTGAAGAATAGATGTTATTTTCCTTACTTTCTCAGACTATTCAAGTTCGTATGGTTACATAACCACAGAGACGACCTAGAATGTATGTGGGCTGTAGTTTGATACAGTGTCCCATTACAGTGACCTGAGTGGACTTCAACGAGTGTTCTAATCAAACAACAACGGAATTGAACTGAATATTTCATTTTAAAACTTATTATGGTATTTTGTGGCTTTTACAAAATGCCATTCAATACAGTTGAATAGCAACCTTTACGTTAGGGTTTATAATTTTCCTTCTATTCGTTAGTGTTGTAAGTTCTGTCATTATGCTGCACATTGATCGGCGATATAAACTTCTGGATATATTAGTCGCATTCAGGGCTTCTAGTGATTCACGGCTCGTATTATCATTCTTAGCAAATAAGATTTTCATCTCAGGGCAAAATGAGAGAAAAAGAGAGGGGATAAATAATTTTTTTTAACTAGTATTAGTCGTGTAATAATAAAGGTCACAATTGTATGTTTATGTATATACACATATATGTTTTGAATGAATCTTTTTTTAAAATAATTGTTTGTTTGAAATTAAGCACAAAGCTACACAATGGGCTATCGCTGCTCTGTCCAGTACGGGTAGTGAAGCCCGGTTTTCGCGGTGTGAGTCTGCAAATATACCACCATTCCACTGTGGCTTTCGAAATGACACATTTATGGTTGGGGGATTGTTTAGGCTCTACAATGTGCTCCCCAGTGACACAATGGTATGTCTATGTACTTATACCGCTTAAAAATGGGTTTCAATACCCGCGATGAGTAGAACACTGATAGCCCATTGTATAGCTTTGTGTATAATAACAAACTAGAGTTGTATCGTACTAATGCCAGATACCCTGAACTTAACTAAACATTGAACATTTAAAACTCACTAACAATCACTTAGTTTCATTGACATTTTGTTGTTATCTTAATATAGAAAGTAAGAAGCTTTTAACAAAGGAAAGTCTATTTGTATTACAAACAAAACTCATAAAATAGTTTTATTGTTTCTGTTTATTAATGGTAAATTTACTTTTTTTTAATTTGCAGCATACACTCTGATTTCGAAATATGTTAGGCTTGGCATGGTCAAGCGCGTAAGGCGTGCGACTCGCAATCCGAGGGTCGCGGGTTCGCGCCCACGTCGCACTAAACATGCTCGCCCTCCCAGCCGTGAGGGTGTATAATGTGATGGTCAATCCCACTATTCGTTGGTAAAAGAGTAGCCCAAAAGTTGGCGGTGGATGGTGATGACTAGCTGCCTTCCCTCTAGTCTTACACTGCTAAATTAGGGACGGCTAGCACAGATAGCCCTCGAGTAGCTTTGTGCGAAATTCCAAAACAAACAAAATCGAAATATGTTATAATGAATAACAACTTTATTTTAAATTGAAACTAAAATAATAAAAATATTTAAATAATTTGTCTGTGAATGTTGATAATTGATGTTTGAATACCTTGTCTGTAAGTGTTAATACTCAAATCCTTTACTGCACGTAACGTATATGTTAAGTTAAAGTTTAAAAACTAAAATTAACACCCGCTCAAACGAAGCCAGAAACGTAGCTGACTTACAGGTCTACACGAACATGCTGTTTAGATCCGAGTAGAATAAACATTAGTATTATATTTGCCGTTTCTTGCTTTTCGTATTAGGCTTCTCTTGGAAATACTAGCAGAGCGATGTACAGCTCACTCATATCTCTGAGATCAGATATATTTATTACAATCCTCGTGATCTCCTTATCAGTATTGGCTTGAATAACAAGAAGTATTATGAAATATTTTGGTAACTCTGTTAAATATTAGGGCAAAAATAGCAATTTATAACCAACAAACAGGGTATTTTTAGACGATTTTCAAGGTGAGGCATAGTGATGTGTACTCCTTCACTTCTCCAGCCAGTTTGGTTTGAAACTGTATCTCCCCTTAAATACTAACAGGTTATTGAATAAATAAATAATTAACTATGACGAATTCTGTACTATGAGAGGGAAGAATCCACAGATTATCTGTGCATCATTCTGTATTGCTCATGGAGTTTTATGTCAGCGTGGTTTGCTCGTTTAACGCTATATTAGAATCAATGCAGGGTTTTTTACTCTGATTTGCATATCTGGTAGCCTAGATTCACAAGGAAAGTAGACTTATTTTTTTTTAATATTAATGATTATTTAGAGTGCTGTAAAGACGAACAAAAATCACACGTTTTCCTCCCAGAATCACAGCCTAGTTTATGGTAATGTTTATAATGTATGATCAGTTTAAAACAGTTAACTCACAGGACATTACCAAGCGTATCATCCGAAGTTTTTATTTTACTTATATCTGAGAAATCTTCAACGAAAAAGTGCTAAAAGTTAGATATTATTAGATTTATTCAGCATTACGAAGCATAAAACATAGGAATAAGCGAAAATGAGTAAGTCTTTTACCATTGGTCGAATAATGAAAAGTCAAAATTAGTAAAAAAAAGCCAAGAAATGTATTCAGAAAAAAATACACTCCAAAATAAACTGAAACCTCTTATATTAAACATCCAAAACAACATGTATGTATCTTCAACAGGTCTTTGTTTTATTGACTTTAGAAACGTGGTATTTGTTTCAAAAGAGATACACAGTTGAGTTGTTCATCATTGCTATATACATACTCGTAGACTCATGTCAACACTTTTTGTCTAGGGTATACTGGAAGCTAGAAACCTAGATTTTGAGTGTTTTTACGATAAAATCTGGTCCAAACCCTCCCTTCCCTTAGGGTAAACTTTCACCGCTCCCATCCTCGTGCATCATTTTTTTTTCATCATGCTTTTTCACTTCATGTCAGCCTCATTATTCTTTCATCAAAACTAGGCCAAACCTCAGTATAAAAGATGCTATTTCTTGGGCAGTCTTCAGAAAATCGACGGTAAACGCACTTCGTCAAATATTCTACTTAGTAAAAGTCTTCCTGTACGAAAAATGTCTAAGGTAATTTTCTGTTGAATTTTAAACTCTATTTATGCCTTAAATAAAGGAATAAACGTATAACGTTTTCCCCTAGTGGCAAAGTTTTACACTAGAAAGTTGAAATAAACTTTCAAAAATAGTTAATGAATTTTTACAAGCTTTATTTTTACCACTTATATATAGCGTATACAAACTACTACAAGGAAGCATTTTAAATCAGATTCAACAGTTAATTTCTTTGAAATATTACTCATATTTCTTTAACATTATAACTACACTAACTTGCAGGGAACTGAATATCACATTAAAACTATGAAGATTAAAAACTGTTAATTAGTGAGAGCTCCCTCTTTTGTTACAAAAGTCAAAAATAACTTTCATGTTTAAAAGAGTCACATATATTAATAATGCTGTTTTCTTTACTTCTAGCTCATTGTACTGTGCATGCTGGCTACAGCTGCCTATGCTGGTTATCCATTCTACGCAGCTCCAGCTGTCAAGGTTGTACATGCTCCTCTTTACAGCTACCAACCTAAACCTGTCGTCGCTGTACCGAAACCTGTCGAAGTTGTAAGTTCTCATTCTTTAATTCTACCAAAATAAAATTTCATTTATCTCTCAGATAAAGAGTTACAAACAAATACATCATAGACATATGATGCTATCGTGTACACAGGTAAGCCTAACCTGCACTCGTTCTACATTGCATTTTCACAATAACATTGTGTAAACCTCCCATAACTTTTCATGCCCAATAGCTCTATAAAAGCGCCTTCTAACGGCAGAATAACAAGCGTATTTAAAATGTAATATAAAATGAAAACGTTCGGTCAGCAACATTTTCGGAGAAGTTGGAAGATAGAAAGAATTATTTTCACAGCATTTGTTGTAACATTGTGCTCTTTGAATATATTTACAAGTGTATTGTCGACCACAATGAAAAGCAATATTAAAACATTTCATTTTAAATGTTTAACTTAAGAAAACTGACTTTGTGTATTACTTCAAACTGTGTATTATACTAATTTTTTCTTTACAGAACATTAAGTTTTATATCATTAGTAAAAACTAGCTTTTTTCAGTTATTTCAGTAAAGTAGTTTTATACGTTTTATGTCATAAATAAATACTATTTTTTCAATTATTTCAGTAAAGTAGTTTTGCAATACAAAATCTCACACAATTAACAGCGACAAATAATAATTATCAAAATAATAGTTTGCTGTAGTTCTTACGAAAGTCCTAATCACTATTAAAGCCAAGAACCAAAGATGATTTTTTTTTTAAACACAAAACTACTTTTGGGTTATCTATGCTGTGCCCACCACGGATATTAAACTATGAAATTTAATGAGATAAGCATGAAAGAATTATCCCTGATATTTTGGGAGTCGTTTTATTCGGTTATCAAAATTTTTGTTCTTTTATTTAATTTAGAATATTAACTAACACGTTTGGTTTTATGTCTACCGTAAGGACTTTGCTTGAAAGTACAGTAAATAATTCTGGAACCTTAACAAAAGGATTGAGATGGTTGAAGAGAACACACACTAAAAATATAAGAGACGAAATAATTTTATTAGCTAACAAGTACTAAATCGTATTTTTACCTGTGATATTATTCGATAAATACAATTTAATCATTTTCAATCGGTAAAATATTAAACACATTATGAAGTTTTCTCATAAAAACCATCTCTGCCACCAGGAGAAACCCCAGCCTTATGACTTCAGCTACGAAACAAAAGACGAAGATGGTAACACCCAATCCCGTCAGGAGTCCGGAGACGGATCTGGTGCTGTTAGTGGCAGTTTCTCCTACACAGACGCTAACGGACTCTTCCGGCGAGTAAATTATGTGGCTGATGGCGATGGTTTCAAGCCTTCCATCGAGACCAACGAACCAGGCACCGCTAACGCCAATCCTGCTGATGTCCAGGTAACAGCTCAGGAATCTCCTGCAATCCAAGTCAAGGCTGCTCCCGTTCAGAAAATCGTCAAACTGGTCCATGCTCCCTACTACCACGCCCCCTTGGCTTACGGCTACGCTCACGCTTAAGGAAGAAAATTACTTGGTAAAATAACGACTTAGCTTCAAACATCGTTGTCTTTAACTTCCATGTGTGCATTCTTTTCAGTCAATGTCGTAAGTTTTTGTATAATTATTCCTTGGTAATACCCAAGTTTTGTTTGCTTTGTGATCAGTTATTTATTTGCTTGTTGTTTCCTGAAATGTTTTAACAGCGTAAAACTTTTCCTGCTTTCATACTGCACGTAAAAAAAAGTTTTGTAATAAACTGTTCAGAAATCGATATTTTTAATTTTGCGTCATTTCATTGGTGTCATAAATAATTTGAAATACAAAAATAAGAACAAAAAGCTCTTAGCCGAGTATTTAAATACTAACGATAAAAGCCCCCTAGTGGCTCAGCGGTATGTCTGCGGACTTACACGCTAAAATCTGGGTTTCGATACCCGTGGTGGGTAGAGCACAGATAGCCCATTGTGTAGCTTTGTGCTCAATTCAAAACAACAACAACAACAACTAACGTTAAAAATGAACAGAGAATTCACCTTTTGAACGAAAAAAGGCTGAAGTCACAACTTGCGAAAGACTTCTCATTAACATCATTAATTTCACATTTCATTTACAATTTAAAAATCCACAAACTTTAAGTGATCCAGCGTTATATATCTACATATAAAAATAACTGAAATAAAAACATTCTCAAATAAGAAAGAAACTTATGTTGGCGTTCATTCGAATGTTCTATGTGCTGGTATTCTGTAACTTACCTGTCAACAGTAACGAAGGAAACTCGATTTATTTATTTCATTATTCAGAATGTTTTTGGTGTACGTAACCTTCATTATCGCTTTCTTGTCGTTTCATAAAACTCGAATAATGACATATTAGTTTCAAATATTCGAACAAAATACGCAATGGTGACCTGTATGAGTCTTCCCTAATTTTGAAGACTTAGGCGAGAGGGAAAACAAGCCAATCTGTTTCATCCATCACCAGTTTTTGGGATACTCTAATAGAATGATCGGATTTGATTACTACAGACCAAAGTACGGAACTCGATTTTCTTTTTTTTTATACGGCAACAGGATGCAAACCACGAACTCTCAATTTCAGAGTACTGTATGCTAACTACACTTCATTTGGCTCTAAATTCTAAATTTAAAATACTGTAATAAGAGTGATAAATATTCTGATCTTTTCGAAACTGGAAAGAAAATATGTTTTAGAGAATTGAAAATATTTTATTTTAGAGTCCATACATTTAAAACATTAAGTTTTCAACCTCAATTTTCACATTAGGAAGTGTAGACAGTTGTATGATAAAACAATATGCCTTATGCAGTGATCTAATACACCTGTTGTTCTTTATGTTCTGTCAATAACTACAGCATACAGAAACATCGTAAAATAAAATATTATTTTTATTCAACATACATGCTCGCCCTTTCACCAGTGGAGGCGCTATAATGTTAGGATCAATCCCATTATTCATTAGCAAAAAAGAAGTCCAAGCTTTGACGGTGAATGGTAGTGGCTAACAGCCTTTTCTCTAGTCCTTCACTGCTAAATTAGGGAGGGTTAGCGCAGATAGCCCTCGTGTAGCTTTGCACGAGGTCCGGCATGGCCAAACGTGTTAAGGCGTGCAACTCGTAATCTGAGGGTTGCGGGTTCGCATCCCGGTCGCGCCAAACATGCTTGCTCTTTCAGCCTAATAACTTAGTTCTCAAAATTATTGACATTTGTGAGAAGTTTGTTTGTTTGTTTTCAGTTCCGCGCAAAGCAACTCAACGACTATTTGCGCATGCCGTTCTTAATTTAGTAGTGTACGACTAGAGGGAAGGCAGGTAGTCATCACTACCCACAGCCAACTCGAATATAATGCCTCCACGACTGAAAGAGTGTTTTGTATGAAAGGGTTTCGAACCCGCGGCCCTCAGATTGCGATTCGAACATCTTAATCACCTGTTCACTAATCATTCTCACCTTTTATTAACTATAAATGGCCATAATTAAGACTTTTAATTATTTCTAGCTTAATTATTTCTTTCTACAAATAATACATTGAAAATGTTACAATCAGCGAGAACTTTACAAGCTAAGATCATAAACTCGGACAGTTCAATGATCAACAATGTACAGTTATTTGCCTTTAACATTTTCATGGGAAGACTTGCACAATATCTTCTTTACTTGAGTCGGACATTTCAATTGAGTCTAGCAGTCGAGTTTCTTAATCTTCGAATTTTTCGTGGCCCCGTATGGCGAGGTGGTTAAGGCACTCGATTGGTAATCTGAGGGTCGTGAAATGGGATAATTTCTGCTCAAAACTAAACGATAAAACTGACCCGAAAAAATTCTGAGCACACCTTAAACGACTCACTAACGACAATTCAGCCGTAAAAAAATATCCTGCACTTCAATACAACAATACAAATAAAGAAAAATATGAAGCTTTTCAGCGCAACTACAAAATACATACATGTTGTTGTTTTTGGAATTTCGCACAAAGCTACTCGAGGGCTATCTGTACTAGCCGTCCCTAATTTTTCAGTGTAAGACTATAGGGAAGGCAGCTAGTCATCACCACCAACTCTTGGGCTACTCTTTATACACATTATACACCCCCACGGTTGGGAGGGCGAGCATGTTTAGCGCGACGCGGGCCCGAACCCGCGACCCTCGAATTCCGAGTCGCACGCCTTACGCGCTCGGCCATGCCAGGCCACACATACAAACTACATACAATACATACATACAAAACTCATTGTGATCCAGACATGAATACATATTTCTACAACAAAGCCACGATTAGAACCAATTTTCCCAACGAGTATATCTGAGATAAATACAAGACACATCAAAAACAACGAAGACACGATACTAACGAAAGAAATATCCATACATGAGCTTATCGAAGCAATAAAAAACACAAAAAACAAATTTCCAGATGAAGATGAGATACAAGTTATCGTTCTAAAAATGTGCACACAAAAAAAGGGAAATTGTTTGATCACTTAAATGCACTTTTAACCTTATCTCTATCTTTTGGATTCATAACAATTTCTTGGAAGCATGCTAATATATTAATGTTCCATATGGAAGGAAAGCCAGCAAATAAACCTAATAGCTCCCGACCAATCAGACTGACCAGATGTGCAGGCAAAATTCTTGAAAGAATAATCAGTAATAGACTCTCCACATTCTTTGAGATAACATTAAAATTACCAGAAGAACAAAATGGATTCAGGAAACTTAGACAAACGACGGATCACTTAATCAGATTAACCGAAACTATAATAAATAGCTTCAATAAAAGAATGCACTGTCGTTTCTTTCTTGACATTAAAAAAGCATTCGACACTGTATGGCACGATGGTCTGAGGTTCCGAATGAATTAAATGGGACTAGCGGGTGGAATTATTCGCTGGCTATCTAACTTTTTGTAAAATAGAGAGTGTAGAGTGATTGTAGAGAGTAACTTTTCTGAGTTCTTTACTGCAGAAGCTGGTGTCGTCCCTCAAGGAGCGGTGGTTAGCCTTATACTCTTCATCATGTATGTAAACAATATCCCACTGAAGGATCCAAATCATGGATTCTCTTCACAGTTCGCAGATAATGTGGCAGTCTGGTAAAGTGCCACAACACCAATAATAGCAGCCACTAACATACAACCACAACTAAATAGAATAAGCAAATACTGTCAATAATACAGAATAAAAATAAATACAGCAAAAACATAACTTGTCGTCTTTACAAAATTGGCAAAACACAAAAAACTACAGCTTGAAATATATATGAATAGAACACTACTTCAGACTGCCACATCGGCAAAATTTCTTGATCTAACCTATGATTCAAAACTAACAAGACTTAACCATGTAAATGAAATTAAAAGTAAAGCTTGGCAAAGAACCAACTATATTTGGAGTCTAACTGACAAGACCAGTGAAGCATCAACAAACAAAATATACTGTTGAACAGTAATCGACTGTGCAGCTCCGGCATTGTAAGTGCCAAAACAGTTAAAACCAAACTACAAACAATCTAAAACACTCTTCACAACGGCATATGGAGTTCCCAGAGCAACGTCTTCTCAATGTATACATAAATATTCAAACATACCAACCATACCAGAAAGACTCCTACATGATACAATGACGTATTTTGATAAAAATTGGATGATAAACGAAATACTATGCAAACTAGACATGTACCTCATACATGATGAAGTTAGTCCTAAACACCTCTCTCCGATCAATATATATTTTGAATATAAAAATAAATAAATGAAAAATTATACACATAAAAAGTAATAAAAAAGTGCAACCAACAAAGTAGACATCTTATTGATAGAGCAAAACAACATCTATACATGTATGTCAATACATGGACATTGCCCTGAAAAAGGTCGAAGTATTTCAGCTCACTCTGACTAAAGAAAGCAGTAACTAACACCATCAACAACGAACACTGCATGACCACACAAGTACAGGAAGAGGTCAAAGAGCACCTGACCCTTCAGAGTACTGTTATGAAAATGTCGTGTAAATATTTTGTAAACGACAACATGTCGTGTTGTGTTTAAATTTTCATTTCTATTATTTATATTTCCATATTTATATTATTGTTTCAAAGTTTAAACTAATAAAATATGTTGTTATTCATTTAGGGTAACATTTAGAATTTTCTTGAATTAAATAGACCAATCATATGTTTGTAAATGAAATGCTGGCGACTTCGTGTCTAGACGTTTAGTCTCGTGCAAGAACGGACATGCGCGGATTGCTCTGGAGATCTGTAGAGGTTTCGCGGTGTTTCGAGAAGTCTAGGCCTACAATATATAAACAGACGAAGATGCGAGGAAGAAAGGAGAGTTAGACATTAGTTTTATTTCAAAAGAAGAGAGTCAGTCATTTCGTTTGAGAAAGTTCAAGTGTTTGCTGTAATTTGTGACTGAAGTTAGATCTACAGAAGCTGTGATTTTATTTCGTCAATCTCTACGATTCATCTGAATTACTGGTTGTGCTGAGAGTCGGCAAGTTTGAGACGTTCATCGGAGGCATCGTGAAAAGAACTTCGTCGAATTTATTGAACTGTGAATTGTTTCTGAACTTCTTCATTTAAACTTCGGAATTTCTTCGTGGGACAAAATTCACACCCTAGACTGGAATTTGAGACTTTCATTTTAGATCATTATATTAGATACAGGCCAGTACCATTTTGTATTGTGATTAATTTTGAAGGTTGAAACCAATACCATTTTGTTTTGTAATTAACTTTGAAGGTTTAAACTTAATATCTGCCATTGTTATTATATAATTCATGTTATATCTGTTAATAGTTTAGTGTAATAAATTATACAAGCTGTTATCCGTGTTTTTCTGTTGCGTTTAGTCTACGAAAAACATAAAAAAAACGTAACAGTACGTACATATTATACCCAAACCCGAGAGAGAGAGAATCCCCATCATACCAAACATGCTCGTCCTTTCAAACGTGGGGGCGTTATAAAGTGACGGCCAGTCCCACTATCCGTTGGTTAAAGAGCAGCCCAAGTATTGGTTGTGGGTGGTGGTGACTAGCTGTCTTCCTTCTGGTCTTACACTGCTAAATTAGGGACGGCTAGCTCAGATAGCCCTCGTGTATCTTCGCGCGAAATTCAAAAACAAAACAAACCAAACCAAACATATGTTCGAGAAAATACAGTTTCTTCAACATTTGTTTTAGTCTAATTTTATTATTTTGAAGGCACGCTTAAGTGGCAACAGCAGGGAAATTTTAAAAATAATTGAATCATAAACATTTACTTTTTCTTATATTCAGGTATTCTTTCAGTAACTTGGATCAAATACCTAACTGTATATTATAAAACTCAAAATCCAGGTGTAGTGTTATTGATCGACAACAAATAACTGGTGGTGTGGTTTATATCACTCAAAAGCTAGGTACACGTTTATTAAAAGATTTAAACAACTAACCGTATATTATTGAATTCGAAACCCGATACACCTGGTGCTGAGGCTCTAAATTTGTGTTTTATAATTATGTTTAGATGTATCTGTGTTAAGTCTCTACGAGTTATGGAAGTCTGCTGACCAGGACTGAAAGTGTCTCTTTGTTTGTTATTGAACACAAACCTACACAAACGGCTGTCTGTGCTCTGCTCACCACCGGTATTGAAACTCAATTTTTAGTAGTATAAGTTTACGGACATACTACTGTGCCACTTGGGTGCGACTGAATGTGAAACTATCATATATAACATACTATCAAGTTTTCAAGAGATCACACGTGGACGAAACCACGTGCACATGTGGTTAATGGCCGACTTTTGACAACTTTGTGAGCCCACGTGTCCCTGTTTTTTGAGATTAGGTTCATTGTAATACATTTGGACAGAAAAATGAAATCATTTGATTCTTCAAAGTATGTAATTATGATAGTTTTAACTCTCTTTTTTTTCTGGGCTTAATATTAAAATCAAACATGTACAATATTTAACTTGGAGAAATATTTTGAAAAGTAGTAACATATTGATATATATATATATGTGTGTGTGTGTGTGTGTGTTTTTCTTATGGTAAAGCCATATTGGGATATCTGTTGTGTTCACCGAGATGAAATCGAACCCATTATTTTATTGTTGTAAAACCGGATATGATGTATACATGTATGTCACCAGAGAAAACCTCAACTGTAGCTCCCCCACCGAGAGGACAAAAATAGGAAAACAATACTTGTATCGGGAGGACAGGGAGGTTATACTTCCAATGATAGGACAGGAACAGAAAGGTAACACTCTCACTGATATGACAGGAACAGGAAGGTTACACTCTCACTGATATGACAGGAACAGGAAGGTAGCACTCTTATTGATATAACAGGAATAGGAAGGTGACGCTCTCATTGATATGATAGAAACAGGAAGATAATACTCACTGATATGACAGTAACAGGAAGGTAACACTTTCACTGATATGACAGTAACAGGAAGGTAACACTTTCACTGATAGGACAGGAACAGGAAGGTAACACTTTCACTGATAGGACAGGAACAGGATGAGGGTCTTTTATTTTAAAATCGTGGGCGGCGAGAATTATGTAGACCCAAGATCTAAGAGTTAGATGTTGGAAGAAAGAGGAGTACCCTGAGAAAACCCAGTTCCACTAGTGGCGCCAGTAGTCGCTATTCACGTATAAATAAATACCGAAGTGAATTATGGGATTGATCTTGAGCCCTTCGTCTCGACCAGTGAGCCGTGATGCTAACCCGACTCTGTTCCTGTGACAGCTTGGAAAAGTTACCTCTATTTACAATACCTCAACATTTATCCATTCTCCAACTGCTGTGTGTATTTTCAAGATCACGCTCATTTCGAAACTTCGTAACGCATCTTCAATGCCGTTGGCAGAGAAAAATAACCAACCTAACGCATATGATTAAGTGCCTTTTTATCAGGTTCTCTAACTTGCGACTTGTTTAGTTTGATTTGTTTTGAATTTCGCACAAAGCTACACAATGGCTCTCTGCGCTAGCCGTCCCTAATTTAGCAGTACACGATCAGAGGAAAGGCAGTTGTTTATCACCACCCACCGCCAACTCTTGGGCTACTCTTTTTACCAATAAGTACTGGAGATGACCGTAACGTTACACCACCCCGCGGCTAAAAGGGTGAGCAAGTTTGGTGTGACGGAGATTCGAACTCAGGACCCTCAGATTATGGGTCGAATGCCTTAACCACTTAATCATGCCGGGACTTTGCGTGTGGTATAACAGATTATAATTATTCGACATATGACCCTACCATATTTTGTGTGTTTGTGTATGTTAAATTTTCAAATAAATCTTTTATATTTAGGGACCCAAAATAATAATAAAAACATGTGTTTTATAACTTTTTATTGCATTGAACGATGTATTTGTTTCATTTACTCCCTGGACCCATCATTCACTCCTTTCAAACAAGGCTTTACATTATTATCGAGAATGATTTAGGCTGTAGAGTAAAAATGTTGTTTTTGTTTTGAAGTTAAGCACAAAGTTACACAATGGACTATCTATACTCTGCCTGTCACGGGTATAGAAATCCGGATTTTAGCGTTGTAAATCCGCAGACATTCCGCAGTAAAGGATGAATGACAATACTGTTATTTTGAATTGTTAGGGAAGGTTAGGGAAGAAAGCTTTCAATTGATTCTTAAATACAATTATCAGCAAGTTTGTTTGTTTGTTTGTTTTGAAATTTCGCACAAAGCTACTCGAGGGCTATCTGTGCTAGCCGTCCCTAATTTAGCAGTGTAAGACTAGAGGGAAGGCAGCTAGTCATCACCACCCACCGCCAACTTTTGGGCTACTCTTTTACCAACGAATAGTGGGATTGACCGTCACATTATACACCCCCACGGCTGGGAGGGCGAGCATGTTTAGCGCGACACGGGCGCGAACCCGCGACCCTCGGATTACGAGTGCACGCCTTAACGCGCTCGGCCATGCCAGGCCTTATCAGCAAGTAATGGAACACGAACTCTTTCATCCTGAGCTGAGGATGTTTGGTTTTTATGTTATAGTTAAAACAGAACAAAAAGTGATGACTGCTACTCCGCTTCAAATCGTTTTCATCACATAAAAGGATCATGTCACCATTTTTTACGAATTTGACAATGAAATTGTATGGCCAAATAAATAGGGTGTTCGACTTGCAGTCATTATATCTGTATATAAAAAAAAACTTACTAAACGTTCACGCAATGTTATCAGATGTGTCACGTTACACTTCTAGATTGTATTCTGTTAATACTGTTACTTTTTATTTTGTTTTTTTACGTTGAACGTAAAATTTAAAGCGTAAAATTTGTATCCATTATAATTGGCGTCTTTCTGCATTGTAAGTACCATCCCTGTAGTTTAGCAATATGTTTGAAAGCCTATAAAGTCACAACTCGATGGTCTATTCTTGAGGCCACAACAGCACAGATAGTTTATTGCGCACCTTAGTGCTTAACCATAACAACCGTATTAAAACATGACGTTCTGTGACACGTAACTACAGAAATATAGTTATTCGTTTTTAAAAATATTTTCCAGCCCAATATATTTTACATTTCATTTTGTAATTACAAGAACTAGTTCAGTATATTTTCCTTTGTAATTACAAGTAAACTTGGAGAGAAAATGACTGAAGAACCTTTGTCATTAATGCCGTACTTAAAGTAAAAAAGCCCCCCAGTGGCTCAGCGGTATGTCTGCGGACTTACACGCTAAAATCCGGGTTTCGATACCCGTGGTGGGTAGAGCACAGATAGCCCATTGTGTAGCTTTGTGCTTAATTCAAAACAACAACAACAATAAAGTAAAAAGAAAGTTACATATAACATTGTAGAAGTAACAGCTTTCCTCTGACTTTGGTTAAACAAATATTTATTTATTTAAAAATAAAACTCTTACATTACCAGGAACACAAGTAAGTGATCAAACCCCCACCTCAAAGCTTTATTGTATATAGTTCCTGTTTTCGATAAATTTTTCATTGTAATGAATTATTAAAAATGTGTTTTGTTGGTTAAGTTAACATTTTAACGTTTTCTGTTCAAATGTGCAGGAGAAGAAAGACTATTTACGTGAAGTGATAATTATATAGTTTTTGTCGCAATTTATATGTATGGGTGTTTTTTTATAGCAAAGCCACACCAGTCTATCTGCTGAGTCCACTGAAGGGAATCGACCCCCTGTTTATGGTTGTAAACCCGTAGACTTACGGCTGAACTTGTCACAACATCTGATAAAATTTAGTTAATAATAACATCATGTAAATAACTGAGATCCGGAAATGTGTACAGTAATCACAATTAACTACCAAATTAACACTGATCGGTTTTGTTTCACTCTAAGTGATTTAAAAGCTATTTAGTCGAAAAATGTTGAAACAAACAAAGTTATTTGTAATTGTTTTATTTACGAGTTATTTCTAAAAATACGTTTCGTAAAGAACTAAGCTAATTCTAAGTGGCAGTTTTGTTTCAAACATTACAAATAAGTTGACTAAATAACCTAATTAACACAACTGTCTCGGGGAAATATATAAGATTCACAAGGACCACGAAATTAAGTAAATTTCACCTTTTCTTTTCTTTTTCACATTCCAATTTCTGTTATTTCAGTTTTTCTTTATTTTTAAATAAACTATAACTAGTTTATTTTTATAAACTATAACTAAATTACAAAATATTATCTATTGTCGATAAAATGAACCAGCTCTGTCTCAGACACCAACCACATTTTCTGTATTTCCTTTGTTTGACATCTTAAATAGATTAAATTTATAATAATAACTGATTGCATCCATAAATACTGTTTTAAATATTTAACCAAGTGTAGAATCAATACCTTATGTTAGTTATCACCATTAGATAACTAACAAGGAACATAGGACCGCAATTGCTTGTGGATTCTTCAACAGGTATTTAAGTGAGTAGGTTGTTAGCCCACTGCACCGAGCCGTCCCTAATTTAGTAGTGTAAGACTAGAGGGAAGGCAGGTAGTCATCACCACCCACCGCTAACTCTTGGGCTACTCTTTTACCAACGAATAATGGGATTGGCCATAACAGTATAACGACTCCACGGCTGGTAGGGCGAGCATGTTTGGCGCAAAGCGGGCGCGAACGCGCGACCCTCGGATTACGAGTCTCACGCCTTACGCGCTTGGCCATGCCGGGCCACCTTATATTAAAACTTGCATATATTTATACACAACTATGTGTTTAAAATGGAAAAAAACTAAATATCCATTTTTTGTGAGCATTTCAATGCAACAGATTTTTTTATTCAAAGTTACCAATTCCACGTTCAATCACCAGCGATGAGAAAGATTCACCAAAACAAAATATTTAATGAAGTTGAACAGCAAAAGACCACAAAAAGGACGTAAAGGAGAATGACCCTATAATTAATAAACCATTATTCTCCGAGGACTTAAGCCTATAATATTTCTTACCAACCAAATATATCGGCTCGGCATGGCCAGTTGGGTTAAGGCGTGCGACTCCTAATTCGAAAGTCGCAAGTTCGTATTCCCGTCGGGCCAAAGATACTCGCCCTTTTAGCCTACGGGCGTTATAATGTGACACTCAATCCCACTATTCGTTGGTAAAAGAATAGCCCAAGAGTTGGCTGTGGGTGGTGATGACTAACTGCCTTTCCTATAGCCTTACACTGCTAAATTAGGGACGGCTAGTGCAGATAGCTCTCGAGTACCTTTGCGCGAAATTAAAAAACAAACAAATAAAATAAACCACATATATTCTGAAAGGACAATGACAATTACATTTCAAGTCTGATTCTTTAGAATGATAAATGGTAAAGAGGGAAATCCAGCGAATATAATGGTAAAAAATCGTCTTTATTTTCAGTTCTGAAAGAAAACGTAACTCTTGCATCAATAGAACTTTATTTATGTGTAGTAGATGTTGAAGAGATGATAATAGCAGAGGGAAAAACGTCGAAAGAAAAACAGTAGAAAACAAAAGACACAGATATGAAAAACATGAGTGGAAGTGAAGTATAAAAAATTATTTGAAGTTATTCGAGCACAGGAAACAAGAAGTGATGAGATGTATTAAAGTGAAATAACTAATTACTTCACGGGTGTTAATATTGAAGTGAAGTAGCATTAATTACTTCGCGGGTGTTATTATTGAAGTGAAGTAACATTACTTACTTCATAGAGCGTTAAAAACAAACAATAAATGTAATGGATTAGAAGAGTTGAAACAATTTGTTGTAAAGGTTCTTAAAATAAACCTAAAAAAAAATTAAAGACATGAAGAGGTAATAAAGGAATCAAAATCAGCATGGGTAAGATATCAGGATCAGCATGGGAAAGATATCAGGAATAGCATGGGTAAGATATCAGGACCATTATTGATAAGATATCAGGATCAGCATGGGAGAGATATCAGGATCATTATTGGTAAGATATCAGGATCAGCATGGGAGAGATATCAGGAATAGCATGGGTAAGATATCAGGACCATTATTGATAAGATATCAGGATCAGCATGGGTAAGATATCAGGATCATTATTGGTAAGATATCAGGATCAGCATGGGAAAGATATCAGGATCACCATGGGAGAGATATCAGGATCAGCATGGGTAAGATATTAGGATCAGCATGGAAAAGATATCAGGATCACCATGGGAGAGATATCAGGATCACCATGGGAGAGATATCAGGATCAGCATGGGTAAGATATCAGGACCATTATTGATAAGATATCAGGATCAGCATGGGAGAGATATCAGGATCAGCATGGGTAAGATATAAAGATCAGCATGGAAAAGATATCAAAAGATATGAAAATCGTTAGCAAATTTGGAAGGAAAACACAAAGCTTTTGAAAACAAAAGGACAAATGTAGAGAAAGAGCTATAATGGATATAAAGAAACGAAAGGTTTGATTAACAAGGTAGGGGAGATAAGAAATAGAAATGGGTGATTAATGTGATCAATGGAGAAACATATGGATGATGTTGTTATTTGGTACTAAGCACTAAGCTACACAAAGTGCTATGTATACACTGACCACAACGGGGATCAAACTCTTATTTATAGGGGTATAACAAAGCTGCCACTAAGATAAGGAGGCAAAAAGTATGAAACTTAGAAAAATGAATAAAAATCAAATATCTTATTAGAAGAGAAAATAAGAATAACAAATGAAGGGGTTGAGAAAACACAGGAAGTGGGAAGATGAAGGAAAGAGTCGTGCGGTAATAGTGAAACTACAAAGAGAAAAACTAAGGTTGAGAGATGCGATTATCTGTAGTCATAAGGACTAGGTGTTTAAAAGTATAAAATAAGGGAGAATTCAGAAAACTAGGTGTTTAAAAGTAGGAAATACAGGAAGAATTGAGAAAACTAGATGTTTAAAAGTAGGAAATACAGGAAGAATTGAGAAAACTAGGTGTTTAAAAATAGGAAATACAGAGAGAATTGAGAAAAAATAGGTGTTTAAAAGTAGAAAACACAGGGAGAATTGAGTAAAAACTAAAAAACTACAACAGTGAAGAGAACAAAAAACTCTAAAGGTATGTGTTTTCTAAAGATTGGAATTAGTGGAAGCTGGAAGATTTAGAATAAAAATAATGAAAGTGCGAAGAAGAAACATTTTTAATGGAAGACTGGTAGAAAGGGATGAAGAATACGGATGATGAATAAGTTAATAAGAGAGAGAGAAAAAAAGGAAAAGAAACGAGACAGTGAAGAATGGAATAATATAAATGTTGAATGTAGAAAAGTAATAAATAAGGATATACAATTTTGGAAGTATTTATAACTCGAAGTTGTGGGTTTTATAGGAACATGGGTAGAAGATGAAGAGAGTGATACCAAAGATTTTTAATGTAAAAGTGAAATAAAGAAGAAAAGTGGGAGTTATAATGAAAGGTATAATAAAATACTTAGATTTAGTAAGAGTAAGGTAAAGGTAAGGGTAAGATAAGTTCAAATTTATACACAGTAGGTTGTGTGAAGGAATGTGAAGGTAAAGGTATAATAAGCTCAAGTTTGTACACAGTGGGTTGTGTGAAAAAATGTAAAAGTAAAGGTAAAATAATTTCAAATTTGTACACCGTAGGTTGTGCGAAGGAAGGTAAAGGTGAGGGTAAAATAAGCTCAAGTTTGTACACAGTAGTTTGAGTGAAGAAATGAAGACGTGTAAAAAATAATAGTAGTTTATAATAACGTAATAAAGAAAGAAAGAGCAACCGGAGAAGTATAGGAAGGAAAGCCATGAATTGTAAATAAACCTGAAGTAAGGGGAAAAACACATAGCAAAAAGAAGGATTTGTTGGAGAAGAAAAAATTCGAAAGATATTCTTTAAAATTAAGAATAGATAAAACTGTTATAAAGACTGGAGAAAGTAACAAAGAATAGATAAAACTGTTATAAAGACTGGAAAAAATATCTTATAGATCCGTAATGGAAGTAAAATAGAAAATGAAAATAGAACAGTGACGTATTTAGGAAGCAGAGGACATTCAGTGTCTGATTCTGCAATTCCGAATTCACATAGGTTGAATTTACATGTTTAGGTACAGTGAAGAGCGAAATTCGATCATACTTTAAAGGTAATGACCATCGAAAAAGTATTTTTTGTGTTTTAAATTTTGCCCAAAGCTGAGCGAGAGGTATCTGCACTAGCCGTCTCCGGTTTAGCAGTGTAAGCTATTCATCATCACCAACTGCCAACCGTTGGGATACTCTTTTACCAACGAATAATTGAACTGGCCGTTACATTATAATGCCCCCATGGCTGAAAGGGTGAGCAGGTGTGGTTTGAGGGGATTCGAACCCGCAACCCTCAGCTCACCAGTCGAGCATTATAACAACCTGGCCATGCTAGGCACAATCGAAAAAGAGAAAAGAAAGAGAAAAAAAGATGGTAAATACGATTTATAAAATGGAAAAAAAATAATTTTAAACCTCGTAAACAGAGATTGTAAGCGAAAAAATTCAGTAGAATAGGAGGGTGAATGAAATTCTGGAGACAATTAAACAGAGAATAGGAAGGAATCAAATGTGAAAATAAAAAACACCACCAACACGGTAGGTTGAGGTATCTAGGGTAACAAAGGCCTAAGTGTTTAGGTGAGACGGTTAGGTGTGTTTTTTTCTTTTCATATGCGTTTCTAGGTGCTTACAAAAACCTAATTTTCGGTGCCAGTGACTGACTTATAACACCTACTTGGAATATAAACCTTTAAAAGGTTTTTAATTTATCGAACTACTATTATATTATACACGCAAATGATATCATCGAACTCTAATATAAATTTTTTGCTTTGTTAAATAGATAGATAAATTTATAGTATTTTCAAAACAACGATTTCCTGAAAGCTTGAGAAAGTGATACTTAAAGTTATATGCTGAATATCAGGGAAAATATTTGTGTTTTTGTTGTTGTTTTTCAACGTATATATCGGAAAGCCTATACTCTAATTTATTTTTTTTATTTACTTTTATTTCTGGTTAAAGAGAGCAGCTTTGAACCAAAACCCTTCCCTCGAGGTAAACTTTCCCAACATCCATCTTGGTGCATCATTATATAGCTGTTTTTTATTTTTCCTAATCTTTCTTTGAACCATTTAACGTCACAAACTAGGCCAAAAATCAGTATAAAAGAACTGGAATGTTTAAAAATCTTCAGAAAAACCTGAAAAAGAAAACTCACTTCTTTACGTTCTGAGTTGTATCACCTCACGAACAACCAAGATGCTCAAGGTAATGAAATACTATAAATGAATCTATTTATATTATGTATATAATACTAGGGATGTGTTTATATACTTTAACGTGTTCATAAAACTATACTTCCCACTATCAGACACGTTTTGAAAGTTTCATTATGTAAGAAATAAATGTTTTTAAAAAGCTACATAAATGCAGAAATATTCAGTAAGTTACAATATTATTATTATTATTTCCAGCTCCTCGTTCTTTGCATGCTGGCTACAGCTGCCTATGCTGGTTATCCTTTCTTCGCCGCCCCAGCTGTCAAGGTTGTACATGCTCCCGTCTACAGCTACCAACCTAAAGCTGTCGTCGCTGTGAGTTCTAATTTATCGTATTAAAAAAATACAACAACTGATTTATAAAGAGTACTGATAATTTGTTGATGTCACTTAATAAAATAATTTAACCAGCAAAAATTCCATCTCATTATAATAAAAATACATAGAAAGATTATTAGTATTTTAGTGTCACACTTAAAACTTTTATGTAAGACATACGATAAACGTTATACACATGTGCCACTAGGAGAAACCCGAGCCTTATGACTTCAGCTACGAAACAAAAGACGAAGATGGTAACACCCAATCCCGTCAGGAGTCCGGAGACGGATCTGGTGCTGTTAGTGGCAGTTTCTCCTACACAGACGCTAACGGACTCTTCCGGCGAGTAAATTATGTGGCTGATGGCGATGGTTTCAAGCCTTCCATCGAGACCAACGAACCAGGCACCGCTAACGCCAATCCTGCTGATGTCCAGGTAACAGCTCAGGAATCTCCTGCAATCCAAGTCAAGGCTGCTCCCGTTCAGAAAATCGTCAAACTGGTCCATGCTCCCTACTACCACGCCCCCTTGGCTTACGGCTACGCTCACGCCTAAATGTAAAATAACTCATGACACTGAATATAAATGTTTCTAACCCTAAATGTTTGCATGAAAAAAAAAAATAATTTATTTAAAATTGAATTAAAGCTGACTTCGTACTGTCGCTGCTCAGCATATTGTTTACAGTTTAATATCTTGTACTTGTTAAGTGGATATAATTTTATTTATAAAACACGCTATAGTATGATTGAAAACGATATATTAACACTATTGCTGTTTGTATGCTATTTTACGGATCATATATATTTATGTATTGTTACTTTCCTACGCGTTGAGCACTTAATTCATTTCATATATAAACAAAAATGCTGTACAGACACAGCGAATAAAAACGTTTGGAAAATGTGATAATTTGGGCAGTATCACATTGTTGTTTCTTATCTTTGTTCTATAAAGTCTCTCAACGTGAATTTAAAATTGACTTTTCTTTAAAATTCTGAGGTCATAGAAAGAAATTTTATTACAAAAGATTAATATATCTATTCATAACCATTACACATCAATACTACTTTATTAAAAATGTAAATGATATAAAAAAGACAGTTTGTACAAATAACAACCATTACTTTATAATTCATTCAAACATTTGAAATTACATTATCAAAGCCACACACCAATTGCTCATATAATCCTGAGTAAACTACAGCATATTATACGTGTTACTATTTTGTTTCAAGATGTCAGTGAAGTCATATTTTTTCTAGCTGTTTGTTTTTGCATTTATAGAGTGTTTATTTTATACCTAAACAACGTTAGGCTATCTGCTGTGTCCGATACAGTAAATCAAACCTTTGATTTAACGTTATAAGTCTCTAGACTTATCGCTATTCCACCAGAGGACTGATTAGAGTGGAATATCGTTTATATTTTTGCACATACTTTTAGATACTTGGTATCAATAGGAGATACACATAATGACCATGTCATGTTATTGACTTGTACCATCCATCAAGGTCCGGAAGCAAATGGTGAACCGTAATCAGTTTCTGTAACTCTACAACGATATAGTAGATAGTAAAGCTATTATTCTTATCTGAATATTATCAAATCTTGCTTTACAGAATGACGATTACTTCGTTCCTTTTCTGAACTAAATTACACAGAAAAATGTATTTCAAATAAACTTAGAAAGAACTCTTGTCTCAGAGACTCGGCGGTAAATCCTCAGACATGGGTTTCGATACCTGTGATAGCCTGCTGCGTAGCTTTGTACTCCACAATGGACAATCAAAGAGAAAGGACTTTAAGCAACAAGAAATATGTATATTATATACATACATACACACATATATTATAATTTAATCATTTTAGGTTTGAGTAAATCCTCAAGTAAAAGGAATAATCTAAACTAGCTGTACTTTTGGTGCAAAATAGACACATGGCTTTCTACCTGTAACAAAAACAATAGGCACGTGGCTTTCTATTGGTAACAAAAACAATAGACACATGGCTTTCTCCCGGTAACAAAAACAATAGGCACGTGGCTTTCTATTGGTAACAAAAACAATAGACACATGGCTTTCTCCCGGTAACAAAAACAATAGACAATGAATTTCTCCCGGTAACAAAAATTTGAATTTTTGAATTAAGCACAAAGCTACACAATGGGCTATCTGTGCTCTGCCCACCACGGGTATCGAAACCCGGATTTTAGCATGTAAGTCCGCAGACATACCGCTGAGCCACTGGGGGGCAAAAACAATAGACATATGACTTTTTCCAAGCAACAGAAACAATAGACACATGGCTTTCTCCCGGTAACAAAAACAATAGACATGACTTTCTCCAAGCAACGGAAAAAATAGACAGACGGCTTTCTCCAAACAACAGACACAAGTGCAGAGACTGAAGTGAGTATCAATTTGATATAATTAGTATGAGGACGTCGCTTTACCACTGTTTACTATTTTGAGATTTAAGACACGAATTAAGTCCAAGTTAACAATAAAATGGTGATTATTATTTGCATTCCGATATATAATCTACTTCAATATCTTAATTTAAGAAGCAATGCGAGTGGTTAATTTAAAACGTAAATTGTCGATAAAGGCTATGCTACAAGTTTGTGAATTTCCTCTAACGTAAATCATAACTCTACAAACAGAAGTAATATTTAGACCTACGTCTCCGACTACTATTCATTATGAATTTTTTTTTTCGTTGATTTAAAAATTGTTCTTAAAAACCTCTTCAAAATGTAATAAATACCCAAATAATTTAATATATATTTAAAATCCTTGTACAAAGAAAGGGCTCGGTCGTATTTTTGCAATAAAAAGTATGTTTCGAAATAATTTCCAATTAAATATTTCATTCAGGCTTAGCTGTTGTTGTGGTTGGCTCATTTAAAGAACTTTGTAAAGATATTATTCGCACCTAGACAGATGTACGTTGCAGAATTATGTCATTTAGTGTATACGATTGACTGATCACCTAAAATCGTTTATATTCATGATAGATAAAATCAAACATGTGATGATTTTGAAACCAAATTATTCTGATATATCCTTATTTTTCATTTAAACACACCTGAGTTCTCCACGTAGGTGAAAAAGAGTTAAAACACACATATTTTGTTAAAAACTGGGAAGACATGGCAGAGCAATGGGAAACCTACAAAAACATGGACAACATTCGGGTGGAGACACAGATCTCTGCTCTACTTATGGGGTCACACTGAGTTCAGATCAGAATCAGTGGATGTGGATCGAAACGATGGCATGCAGTTCAGCCCAGTTACAACTGTAAACGCTATACAAGCCTGCGAAACACCAAAATATTGTATTCAACAATATTCTTAGTATTTTTAAGTATTATTTTATTATATATATAACATAAAAATGCGATATTTGAACACGGCATATGTACTTTACATTAAATAGGTAACCATTGTTGGATTTTATTTAAAGTTTAAAAATAGGCTATTTGTACTCGGAAATTGAAAGATCGAGCTCAGAGTTTTAGCGTTATAAACTCTCAAGCTACCCCTTCAGTCATTAGGAGACACATCTATAGATAAAACAAAAAAGGAGTCAGTCGTTAATCGTGTATCAAAACTTTGGATCGTTTAACTGAAGTATCTACTGGTTCCAGCTCTTCCTAATAGTGAATTATCAACTGGTTCTAATTCCATCTAATAATGAAGTATTTACTGGTTCTAGCCCCTCCTAACACTGAATTATCTATTGGTTTTAGTTCCTTTTAACACTAAAGTATTTACTGGTTCTACCTCATCCTAACACTGAAGTATCTACTGGTTCTAGCTCATCCTAACACTGAAGTATCTACTGGTTCTAGCTCATCCTAACACTGAAGTATCTACTGGTTCTAGCTCATCCTAACACTGAAGTATCTACTGGTTCTAGCTCATCCTAACACTGAAGTATCTACTGGTTCTAGCTCATCCTAACACTGAAATATCTACTGGTTCTAGCTCATCCTAACACTGAAGTATCTACTGGTTCTAGCTCATCCTAACACTGAAGTATCTACTGGTTCTAGCTCATCCTAACACTGAAGTATCTACTGGTTCTAGCTCATCCTAACACTGAAGTATCTACTGGTTCTAGCTCATCCTAACACTGAAGTATCTACTGGTTCTAGCTCATCCTAACACTGAAGTATCTACTGGTTCTAGCTCATCCTAACACTGAAGTATCTACTGGTTTTAGCTCATCCTAACACTGAAATATCTACTGGTTCTAGCTCATCCTAACACTGAAGTATCTACTGGTTCTAGCTCATCCTAACACTGAAGTATCTACTGGTTCTAGCTCATCCTAACACTGAAGTATCTACTGGTTCTAGCTCATCCTAACACTGAAGTATCTACTGGTTCTAGCTCATCCTAACACTGAAGTATCTACTGGTTCTAGTTCATTCTAACACTGAAGTGTCTACTGATTATTGTTCCTTCTGACATTATATTATTTTTTTCTTCAGGTTTTTCATATTACTAAAATATTGTTATTTAAATTTAAAAAAATACATATAAGTAAATTAAGTTTTAAAAACTTTACAACAGTGTAACATGCATGCTTCTTTAAGTGTTTAGGATTATCGAAAGTAGAACATTTTAACAAAATCACTAAACAGTCTTTGTTTTTATATTACAAAATTGAAGTTAAAGGAAACATAATAATGTTCATGATACAATATTATCAACATTAAGTGACTTCACAGCCAACAGGATTCAGTCTTTTTATCAAAAAAAGATTGTTGAGAAAACTTAAGTTCGTAAAAAGAGTATTAATAAAGTACTAAAATGAAAATAATTTACACAGACGATCTGAGGGCGTGCTATAAACATTAAGATCATTTACATAGACGATCTGAGGGCATGTTATAAACATTAAGATCAGTTACATAGACAATCTAGGAACATGTTATTAACATTAAGATCAGTTATATAGAGTGTATTTTCTTTTAGCAAAGCCACATCGGGCTATCTGCTGAGCCCACCGAGGGGAATCGAACCGCTGATTTTAACTAGTGAAGAGCAGTTACTTAGACAATCTAGGAACATGTTATAAATATTATGATCAGTTATATAGACAATCTAGGAACATGTTATAAATATTATGATCAGTTATATAGACGATCTAGGAACATGTTATAAACATTAAGATAAGTTATATAGACGATCTAAGGGCATGCTATAAACATTAAGATCAGTAAGGTAGACGATACAAAATTAAGATCAGTTTAATAGACAATGATAATTTAATAGATAATAATATGAAAATTAAAATAACTTACGTAGACAGTCTAGGAACATGATATATACATTAAAATTAGCTACATAGACGATCTAGGGGCATTTATAAACATTAAGATGAGTTACATAGACAATCTAGATACATGTTATAAATATTAATATCAGTTACATAGACAATCTAGGGGCGTGTTATAAATATTAAGATCAGTTACATAGACAATTTAGGGGCGTATATAAACATTAATATCAGTTACATAAACAATCTAGGGACATAGCATAAACATTAAGATTAGCGACATAGACAATCTAAGGGCATGTTATAAACATTAAGATGAGTTACATAGACAATCTAGATACATGTTATAAATATTAATATCAGTTACATAGACAATCTAGATACATGTTATAAACATTATGATCAGTTACATAGACAACCTTTGCGTATAAGTAAATTAGGAAAATTACGTAACTCTTCGTATTCATGTTTTGGGAGAAGTTGAAAATGACGACAATGACGACTAAATATTTGAAATATTCGCACAGAGCTAAAATTTTTAACAGATTTTCAGTAGTTTTATTTTAAATTCCTTAATTATACCAAACGACTACCGAGGGCTCTAGTTCTAGAATAAGAACGCGTTATTCTTCCGATTATTTTAAAATGTTAGGTTTAATGTTAGGATATTGTACGTTAACCAACAAACAATACGTATTTATGGGATTTCTCGGGGGCATACAGTATATTGCTTGGTTGATATTTAAAAATGTTAAATAATATGTTGGATAACGTAATGTTTTTATAAGCCTATTTTTTTATTGTTCGTTAACAAGTATTAAGGTTAAAGAGTACAATACTTGCACTGTACAGTGCATCGTTAAAAACATTTTAAGAGACCTTCAGATTAGTTTTATTCTAAGTAAATGTAAACCCAAACATAGTTTGAGCTGAAGATTGTTTTAATATAGATTCTAATTTCCGTTTAAAAATTGCAATTAAAATGTTACGTTTATTCAATGATAAACTTATAGTGAATGTTTTATCTTTTCAGCTAACATTTCTTGACCCCAACAATCTTTTTTTAATACTTATAAGTAGGTATAAATTTCAATATCGTTTAATTAAGGCTTAGTAAAAGTCTATTTAACTCATAAAATTCTTATCGCTAGTTTTATCTTTTTACCCCAATTTTCTTGAGCATACTCAGTGTACTTATAAAACACGTGTGGTATAGTGAATAGAAAATAAGTTAATTAGCTGTTTGTGGTTCATGGGAGTTACAAGTTATACGCTTTAGTCTATATGATTATTTGAAGTTATATTTTCCTAAATATATTCGAATGAAAATTGGGAAAAAAATTTAGGTTCTAAGATCTGCTTTCAAACATCGTCCCGTTAATAAAATATCCACAATATCAGATTGTGGATTGCATAATTAGGCCTTGGTAGTTGGATACTTTTGACATAAATACTAGATTTGATTCGGAATTAAAACAAGTGGAAATAAGAACAGATAAGCGATTAGTTTGCAAATATGAATATAAATAAGTTTCATGTTAGAAAAAATAATGTGAGCAACCTGGACTGTTAGATGTGGCAGTGTCACTAACAAAGTTTTTCTTTTTGCATCACCTACGTTATATATATATATATAAATATATATATTTGCATCTGAAAGACTTAGATTATAATTACACTGAGAAAGAAAACGTTTCATTTTTTAACGTTAATCTTCGTGCCATAACCTTCTCAGATGTGCGTATAATCTTATGTTCAACCTTGTATAAAAAGTTAGAACAACTTTAATATGTTTTGGACAAGACTGAAAACTCTTTATCAGCTAATGTATGTGTAATACCATTAAAAATTGGTTAAGAAACCGATTTTTTTATGATATTTGAGACAAAATTAATCGAATTTAATTTAAAGTAACGACTCTAAAATCTTAAGAAGAAATTGATTCTCTGATTGCTCTGCCTTAAATTCTGACGTCAAGTAATTATTCAAAGCTGATTCAATATGATAAAAGAAATTTACACGTCAAGAAACTCATCTGCTTCATCATTTTAAACCAAAATTTGAAATAGAACAGTATACTGGTCATCACAAAAAAAGCCAATGGCTCAGAGTCACTTAATATTGCTGCATTTTAATTTAAATAAACTTAAATGTGTTTTTTATTTGCTTTAGTTAATTTTTAATGTTTATAATTTGGTGAAATTCAAACGTTGTTACTGGACTAACTTCGTCGTAAACATAGAAATAGTCCTTCAGAATCTCCTCAAAGGAATTCAGTTCACCAAAAAAATAAGAAACTAGATTCATATTTTGCGATTTACCAAACTGACTGATTTATTTAACTCACCCTTGCTTTTCTTTTGCTACCGAACCAGTTTCTTTCGACCCCTTAAAGAGACAGCAAGGAAACCACGCCTTTGCTGGACTGCAAAGATAGGTCAAACTCCACCCAGAGGCAACAGTCTCATCATGAAACATCAAGCATGTTCCCTAGGCGTCTCTGATGAAACCTTCACATATCCTAGATTCTAGCACACACAAACACTTTCTAAAGTCTTTCAATAACTAACCTGTGGGCATAATAATGACTTAAACGCAACAACAACAACAACAAAATAATGTTGTTAGAATGCTCAAAATCCATTATTACAGAATGTAAACCAACAAACATATATGTAAATTAATTACCTTAAAAAGTTCCTGTTATTTTATCAAATATATGAATAAACCAAAACGGATTCTCTTAGACATATTAAATTCCATTACTGTAAAGAATAAACTTTACCTAGTAAGCACAGAATTAGTATCAATATGTCGGTGATGACGAGAAACCCACTTGAGGTAAAATGTATCTCAGAATGGTTGGTACGGGTAATAACACTTTTACTAATAAAGCAACGGCCAGGTGAGTTAAGGCGTTCAACTCGTAATCTGAGGGTCGCCGGTTCGAATCTCCGTCGCATCAATCATGCTCGCCCTTTCAGCCGTGGGGACGTTATAATGTTACGGTCAATCCCGCAGTTCGTTGGTAAAAAAGTAGCTCACGAGTTGGCGGTGGGTGGTTATGACTAGCTGCCTTTCCTCTAGTCTTACACTGCAAAGTTTGGGACGGCTTGCGCAAATAGCCCTCGTGTAGCTTCACGCTAAGTTCCAAAAAACAAACAAACTAATAAAGCAGAGAACAACGTTTCGACCTTCTTATGCCATTTTCACGTCAACAAAATGATCCATACCAGCCGTCCTAAGATACATATGAATTTGTTGTTTTAATCTCTTTTCCTTATTGTTATAAGGCATTCGCTTTTTATAAAAAAATATTAATCAGTTATGCAAGTAATAAATTTAAACTTTAGAAGACTATCAAGAAACATATTCTTTAAAGACCATAGAAAATTTAACTGTTTTCAGTCGAACAATAGTTTATTAACTGGAATACCAGAGCCATGTTTATTCCTCTTCCGCCTAGATTATTGTTATATTCTCACAGCTGAGTTAGATCGGATATGCTGTCGATTGTGCACATGTTGACAAAGCTTGAACCTTATTAAATGTGGTTTTGAGCTTTACCTATTGTATTCATTAAAAAAAATGCCTGTTCTTAGCGTAACTTATCCTATCAGTAAATTTCAATTTTATATAAATATGCAATGTTTACATTTGTCAGGCTTGTTTGAGAACTGCTGGAAAACATCTGTAGCCTTTTTCTTAATTAATAAAATACTAATTAATTATTTAAGCTTTGAAACACAGTATTAAAAATAAAAAATATTCTAAGTCCAAAAAATAGATTAGAAAAACAGAATATTTTGTTTGTATTTGTTTGTTGTTAAGTACAAAGCCACACAATCTGTGCTTTGCACTCCACGGGTATTGAAACCTTGTGTTCGGCGTTAGAGGTCTTCAGATTCACGCTGAGCCACTGGGGTGTTTCCGCCTGTAAAATCGTTTTTTAACACATCCAAACGGAACACCGGAATATTAAGTTTTATACACTAATCAGAATAATTATAATATTTCCAGTCTCAGAATAGCTTAAAGATAGCAAAATATAACAACAATTGTTATTAGCTTATATCAATTTTAAATAATCATTGTATATCGGCTAAAATATTTTACGATATTAAAATTACATGACAGAAAAATAAAATTTAAGTAATTACTAAAATCTTATGAAACTTAGTATAGTTGGTCTTGGCGATCGGAACATGTAAAATATCTGTTATACATCTAGAGAACATTTTTACTATATCAGGGATGAGCATCACATAATACACTGATTGTTCTGAGGCAAAGTGTTATATTTGGGGCTTTTTAAAAAAAAATCTTCATAATGATGTTAGTTTTATTTTGTGTGAAGTGCATCATAAATATTTAGAGAGTTAAATTCTTTGTTTGCGTTTTGCGCTGTGCATCACTAAAAATAATGAGTCTAATATTTGTGAAACAAATATTTTGTTATAAGAAATGTATACTAATTATCCTGCTACTTGATTTGTTTTATATTTCGCACAAAGCTATTCGAGGGCTATCTAATTTAGAGAGAAGGCAGCTAGTCATCACCTACCACCACCAACTCTTGGGCTACTCTTTTACCAACGAATAGTGGGATTAACCGTCACATTATAACGCCCCCACGGCTTAAAGGGAGAGCATGTTTGAGTCGACGGGGATTCGAAAGCGCAATTCTCAGATTACGAGTCGAGTGTTAAACTAACTACCTGGTGATGCCGGGCTTCATTAATTTCTAATTGATAGACTATAAGGAAAGCAACTAACCAAGAACAGCCACTGCTATCTCTTACACTACTCTTAATTGTATAGCGAAATTTTACTCTTACACTTTGCTGTAAAGGTACGCGAACCATGGGCTGTTGTATTCATAAAACGTCACGGTAAAAACTGCCACGCTCATCACAGTCGTGTGAAAAAAGTTCTCAACATAATTGTTTTAACTTATTTTGCTCTTACGATCAATTACCGACAGTGAAGTTTTTTTCATTCACGCACAATTCATAAACTATTTTCGTTGCATATCTACGTTCAGTAACAAACAATCTTTTGTAGCTTTAGTTGCTTTCTTAATGCTAACAATACACTTACAATATAATTTTAAAGAAAACACTACGTGATAGAAGTAAACAATCACAAGGGTTGTTGAAAATATTAATAAATCCTTTAATTTAATGACGTGAAAATCTAGAAACTTTTTTCGTGGTTTAAATTCTTTGAAGATAAATTTTCGCCTCTGGAAACATTAAACCTGGGTATAAGATTACCCAGCTATCTTGTAACCGGGAGTATATTAATTACACTCCAAGGTGGTCAGAGAACTAGGGTTAGAAGCATGCTAAACATCTGACATCAAATAAATCGAGTATATGCCTATATTCTGACATTGTACTTCAAGTTGCTTGTATTCTTAGATAAGGCCAGGTATAAACACGACCTGTATATGATAGTCAATTTTTATATTAGAGACTTAAGTTAATATTTAATTAAACTATTTCATGTATTAACAAAAAGAAACTTTTTGTTGAATATTTCATTAATTCACATAATTTAAGTCATTAGTCCTTCATGTAAGGGGTGTACACTTCTTGTTTTTATCTAATTATCCTGTGGTGATTACTCATTTTTTGTCTAACTATTTATGAAATAAAGTATATATTTACAGGGTGTCGTGTTCTTCAGCACTCTGAATTTCCAGTTTCAATTGAAGTGTTTCAATGCAATGTAAATTAAAACTTTTTAAATCAGTTACATGATAATTGTGAAAAAGGTTAAGTTGCTAATTTCTGAATCTGAAGAGAAGTGCTGTATAAGCATTCAGATTATTTTGATCAACATGAAACATACGGGAATCTTATATGGAAAACCTTACAAATTTAAAGGATCGTACCTGGCAGTAGAGGAACTCTTGCATCAGAGTCGTAAGCTCCATTCACGTAAGTTTGGAACGTGGTACTGGGTGTTTCAAAAACTGCCACAGAAGGTGTTCCGAATGTTTTACGTCATTTTAAATTAAGATATTATGACTATTCCTAAAATAAGTCACTTCAAATTGAATATTTATGGACAATGTTGAAATATCTCGTACAATGGCTGAGAAGTATTTGGTTTGTCATTGTAATAACTGTCATCACAATTCTGTGATTTTAAAGCACTTTTGTCAGTGGAATTGTGTCGCCCATGTATGTGGGAGCATGGACTTAGTGAAAGTATTAGGTATTGTGTTCGATGTCTGTAATTTCAGCGTACATCTAAGTTTTGTGTCATATCGAAAGGTAAAAAAAAATCGTTTTACGGTTTTAGTATTGCTTAGTATTGTTTCTATTTTGAATAACATATTTAATGAGGAACCATGATATTTTCGGTGCTTAGGGTGTATAAAAGTTTTAATCCGGTTTTGTGTGTGATACAATGTTGTTTTGAAACACCTCTTAGCAGATACGAATATCCCCAAATAAAATACGATATCTTAATAGGCCTTGGGGAAATTCTGTTTTGTCTGTGATAAATACATTTAAGAAGTAATGATTTTAAATACGAGGTTCTATTCATATATTACTGCACAAAATATCTTTTGGGAAGTACTAGTTTGTTTTTTGAATTTTGCACAAAGCTACACGAGGGCTATCTGCGCTAGCCGTCCCTAATTTAGCAGTGTACGACTAAAGGGAAGGCAGCTAGTCACCACCACCAACCGCCAACTCTTGGGCTACTCTTCTACCAATGAATAGTAGAATTGACTGTCATATTATAACGCCCCCACGGCTGGAAGAGCGAGCATGTTTGGTGTGACGGAGATTCGAACTCGTGACTCTCAAATTACGAATCGAACGCCTTAACCCACCTGGCCATGCTGGGCCCAGGAAGTACTGTTAACTACTTATTTATTTGTGTGTTACAAATACATTTGATTATTTACGAACACTTATGCATTTATAATTAAATTGTTAATAAAATAAAAATATTTTTCGAAAGTACTGACTGTTTTCTTCTATTATGTTCTATCTCAAGTTAACGTTCTTCTGATTATTATTCCTTTGAAGACTAAATTAGAGCATGGAAGGGCTAGAAATGTGAAAGATGAACAAATTTAGAACACATAGTTACTAGTGGATTCTTGTCACGTTGAAATGATATACAAAAAGTTAATCTATATCCATACACTTGTAGGATTGCTTGTTTCATTGAATCGTCCAGTGCAGACTACATCACTTTAACCCCCTGTTGATTCAGGAAGCGCGGTGTTCACCACTGACACCTTTTCTAGGCTAAACGGTCAAAAATACCATCACGACAATTCTTGATTTTTTCGTCATCTCAAGCGACCTAATAGTCCTCCTAAATAAATTTTAAAGAAAAAATTAGGACCAGAATTTTACTATAAAAGTGAGAGACATCTTTCCCTCTTCACACCACAACTTCACTCAAGAAATCTTAGGTTTTCACCAAACTCTCCCGCAATACAGTCGTCATGATTGCCAAAGTAAGTAACCTTTCTTTTTCAGTATAGATAAGTAAAGCTTCTAAGTGTATTGATAATTGTTTCAACAAATGTTTCCACTGTAAAACTGATCATGTTGTTAAAATTTTTAAGAGTGGTTGTACAAAATACAGGATAACCAAAATTATTAACCAGTCTGAATTCCTCCTTTACTTTGTGTGTTTCAATGAGTTTACCTTATTGGACATCTTTACTTGAGAAACTTCTCTTACATATAGTAATATATAAAATGCTGTAAAATAATCCCAGTTATTGCCATACGTAGTCAGTGATTTAAAAGAAAGAAACGTGAGGATGTAACTAAGATTATAAGATGGAAAACTGGTTCAGCGATACACTGACTGACGTAATACGTGATTGTTATTTATATGATGAAACCTTTAGACAGAACTCTGAATACAACTAAAACTGTAAAGATGGTTTTTAGTAATAACAGCATACCATAAGAGCAAAGCCAACTTTCGATACTTGAAAAAAAACCATATCTTGACATAACCTCATAACCTCAATGACTACTAATTTTATCATTGGTACTTTTAAAACTGTCTGCATTGACAAAGTTCTAAATTTATTATTCAGTAACTTAGCGAGAGATAAAATGTGGTGCACTTTATTTTAAAGTGTTTAACTGATAATTTCATAAAATTCAAAATTCGTTCAGCTTTTTCTAAAATTTGTGATATCTGTTTTTATTTTAACCTGACACACGTACAGAAGCTAGTACAATAAATATATGAGTTATATCATCTACCACTATCCAAAACTGCATTATTAACTTACAAATCTATCATTTGAAAATAATTTACACGAATGCGAAATTCCCTTTGATAGAATAGCTGTTAAATTTTGAATTATTTTCATCATAATTTCAGGTTTTCGCACTATTATTTTTTGTTGTTGCTGTGAGCGGTGGTCTTTTACCGTATGGTGGCCAGGTGATAAAAGTCATCCAAGTTCCAAGCTACCAACCGAAAGTGGTCGCTGCACCTGAGGTACACCATTTCTTTTCTCTTCTTTGTAAACAAGCCTCGTGTAGATATTTACTTAAAAATAACTATTTAGCCCTAATTTTGAACTTATATTTTTCAAGAACATCTTTAAATTATGCTGTAATTTTAGGGTTAACGTCAGAAACTATATTCATCATAAAATTGTTTTTGCGTTTAAACACTATTTTCTTTTGGTTAACAAACCTACTGAGATTTTAGTTGTTACAGAAAGAAACTGTTATACCTTGGTATTCCCGTTATGCTTTTGTTGAGGATAAATATTAATTCTTAAACATAAAAGTTCGCTTTCTTTTGCTAAAAGTATTACAATTTTCCACCAGGAGGCCCCAGAACCATATCAGTTTCAATTTGAAAATACGGACGATGATGGCAACACTATAAGCCGATCAGAATCTGGTGACGCAAATGGTGCTGTAAGTGGATCCTATGGATACAAGACCGCAGACGGTGTCTACCGTCAGGTGGAGTACGTAGCAGACGGTGACGGATTTCGTCCTAAAATCAAAACCAACGAACAAGGTACTAGCAACTCAGCATCAGCTGGTGTAGAGATTGTAGTTGAAGAAGCTGCTGCCCCTGCCCCTGCCCCTGCTCCTAAACCTGCTGTCCACAAGATCGTGAAAATTATTCAACCTGTGCACGGCCGCTACTTCCATGTCCCTTACTACGGTGTTCACGAGGTTGCTTAGTGATTCGTGTTTCTTATGTGGTAACCATGCTATTGCCCAGAGACGAATTTTTGTGTTGCATTTTAGGACTTCGTTGACAAATGATACAAACAACTAGTTTTCTGTTTTGGTTAATGTTGTTTTGTGTATGGGTTATAAGAGTGCAGTTTTTACACTCTCCGAAAGCTTACTTTGTAAATGGTTAGATACTGCGAAAATTGCTATATATGTGATGGATATAACTATTGCTGTATAGAGTTTCTGTTGCTTTGCTTCAATTTCAGGTTTTCATGTTTTGTGCCGAGGAAAAATTGGTTTCAGTTATTCTGCATGTATCTCTTGCTTAACACTCTGTAATGCTGTTACTTACTAAATGTAATAAATATCTCGTTGCTGAATGTAACTAAACAAGGTGATATATTTCTGTATCCAAGTCGGTATGAAGACGAATACATTTCTACGTCAAGCGTAATGTCACCATTACTTTAAAATCTCCACTTATCTCCGTATAATCACATTCTGAAATTAAATCACCAATAATGACTGCAAAGCATGGATATAAATACATAAAAATCATTCCCCTTTCCTAGTTCAGATATGGAAAGATTAAACAAGAGTTTTTTAGTTATATTACAGCAATAATAAATATGCAAAATCACCAAGTCACGTGACAGTCACAGCTGTCCGAAAAATTAATCCAAGATCCCACAAAAGAAAATAACGACAAAAACTGGAAACAGAAATAATAAATTAGCCACCAACATAATTTGGGATCCAATAAATTCTACATTTTCAAAGAGTTTGTATTTTAAATACGATTACACGTGAGAGTGAAAATATATTTACAAGTTAACATCACATAAACTCCTTAAATTATAAAGAACATCGCTACATCATCTAAACATAAAAACATCTGAAAACATAAAATTAAATATCTTGGGGTTTGTATTAAATTAGCAGAAGATCACCCAAGTGGCACAGCGGTATATATACGGACTCACAGCCATAAAATCTGGGTTTCAATATTTATGATGGGCAGAGCACAAATAACCCATTATATAGCTTTGTACCTAATTCAAAACAACAACAAAAGATAGCATGAGAAATAATGGAAATTGTTAAATGCCTCAAGTATTTTTATAGGCTCTTTTAGTCCCTTCTAGGCAAACATTACATTCTAAAAAAAATATTAGTTGTAGTTGAACTTTTTTCTACCGGTAGAGGGAGAGAAAATAAGTTAAAAAAGCGATTAAAAGTATTTTAAACTTTTGTTTGTTTTGAATTTCGCGCAAAGCTACACTAGGACTATCTGTGCTAGCCGTCCCTAATTTAGCAATGTAAAACTAGAGGGAAGATATTTAGTCATTACCGCTCACCGCCAATTCTGGGGATACTCTTTTACCAAAGAATGGTGGGATTGACCGTTACATTATAAAAATATGCATTTTGCGTTGTTAAACTCAACCACTTATTTGAGTATAGTTTTGAAAGATGAATATAATAAAGGGAAAATAAAAAAAAAACTTTTAGCATTTAATAGGGAAAATGTGAACACTACGAAATTAGCATAAATACTAGCTGGTCAAAAGTTTAAGACCCTACCAAAAAGAGGTCCTAAACAGGGTAGGAAATGCCCAAAAAGAGGTCTCAGTAGTGAGTTGCATGGCCGTCGTTGCGAATAACTGAAAACTTTCGCTTTGACATGGACGATATAAGCGTTTGCAGAAGGCTGGCTGGAATGTTATTTCAAGTGGTGAAGATGGCTTCTCGAAAATCATGTACTGTTTGGAATTGAAATTAATTTCTATAGACTTCCCTTGCCATCAACCCCAAACATTTTCAATGGGGTTCAGTTCGTGTGAACACGCTGAATAGCCGACGAGAATCACGTTATTCGCCATGAAAAAGTCCTTTATCCTGCGGGCATTGTGGATTGCAGCATTATCCTGCTGAAAGATCCAGTCAGTTCCGCCCAAGCGAGGGCCTTCAGTCAATGAGAATGCTCTCTTCAACATGCCGATGTAGCCAGCTGACGCCCCTGTATAACCTGAAGCTCTATTGTTCCATCGAAGGAGAAAGCACCCCAGATCATGATGGAACCTTCTACACGAAACAGTGTATGAGATGAGTCTCACGGTCTGGCATGGCGAAGCGCGTAAGGCGTGTGACTCTTAATCCGAGGGTTGCGGGTTCGCTAAACATGCTCGCCCTCCCAGCACAGATAGCCTTCGAGTAGCTTTGTGCGAAATTGCAAAACAAACAAACTACCTCGTTTACTTTTTATCGAGAAACAGATCAATTTGTGATTATCATCAAATCATTATCATCAACATTTGTCATATACATATGTAAATAAAATATACAGAACCGATTTACAAATACATTTAAAGAGTCTTTTGTATCGCCCAATACACTGCCATATTTCAGAACGTACAAGATCGCTGACACCTAAGTTTGTACCTCTGCTGATTCTACTTTCTTTACCATATCGATAAACTGAGTATATTAAAAAATCCATGAGGCTTCGTCACTCAAAGGATGCTCGCCTATTAAGCCGAGGGGGCGTTTTTATGTGACGGTCGATCCCGCTACTCGTCAGTAAAAGACTAGCTCAAGAGTTTGCGGTGGATGGTGAAGACTAGCTGCCTTTCATCTAGTCTTACACTGCTAAATTAGGGTCGACTAGCACAGATAGCCCTTGAGTAGCTTTGTGCGAAATTCCAAAAACAAACAAACAGATGAGTTTCTGATGAGAAAAAGACCTTCTTCCACTTTTATACGTTCCATGTTTAGTGCTTCTCAGCAAAGTTTCGTGGTGTGGAAGGAGGCGTGGCCTTTGAAGACGTTAACGGTTTTTAAAGCCTTTCTCTCGTAAATGCTGTCTTATTGTTCTGGAGCTGCATTCTGCCTCCGTAAGGGCCTTAATCTGGTTCGACGATTGCCTGGTGTTTAGCCGGACAACCCTAGAATCCTCCTGCTCAACGCCGGCGAAATTTTCTTCGGCCGACCATTTAAAATTCTCGTTCTGTATCCCTCAGGGTTTTTAAAGACATTTGCAATAGCAGTTTTACTACGCTCAATCTCACCAGCGATGGCACGTTGAGAGAGACCTTGTTTTCGCAGCTAGACAATTTTGCCACGTTCAAATTCTGTCAACTTTCTAGCCTTTGCCATGTTTTTACCCAATGTAACACAGGATATGTCAGTGGGAGATGTTGACAACGCTAATGCTTGAACACAAATGACTAAATTTCGTTACGTTTTTACCGATTAACGCTTCGTTTCAGTATGGTCTTCAACTTTTGACCAGCTGGTATTCACGCTAATTACATAGTGCTCATATTTTCTCCATTAAATGCTAAAAAAGTTTTTAATGTTATTTTTCCTTTTTTATTTTCATCTTTCCAGGCTCTACTCAAATAAATTGCTGAGTATAATAACACAAAATGCATATTTGTTCTTTATGTTCATTGGCCTCAAGGTTTTGGCCAGCAGTGTACGTTACGATACAAAAAACCCACAACATTCTGTTAATTGCTGCTACTGCTGCCATCTAACAGTTAAATTCCTAAGTATTCCACATAATCGTTTTTCTAATTGCACATATTAAAATGATCTATTTGCTATCACATTTACGTAAATTGTTTATTCACGTTAAAGTAATCCGAAATTTTCACGTATTTATACGCAAAATTTTCACGAATTTTTAAGAAGCCGATTGTTATTTATCTAGTTTGTCTATCTATTTATTAACAAAGCCGCATTGAAAGGTATATTAAGGTGTTCGACTCGTAATCTGAGGGTCGTGGGTTCGTATCCTTTTCAGCTTTGGGGAGGTTATAATGCAACAGTCAATCCCACTATTCGTTGGTAAAAGAGTAGCCCAAGAGTTGGCGGTTGGTGGTGATGATTAACTATCTTCCCTCTAGTCATACACTGCTAAATTAGAAACGACTGGCGCAGATAGCCTTCAAGTAGTTTTGCGCGAAATTCAAAAACAAAAAAAAAACTTATTTAATGCCATCTATTGTTTAAAATTTAGTGCTTATTCTGTATCAGTGTTATGATATATCAGTTTATTTCTTAAGTAATGTCCAATTTCAGGAAAGAGAAAGGATTTGAAACGCTTTTTAATGTTATTTAATCAATAATGTATGTTTTATTATTATTAATTACTTCCTGCCAGCGATTCACAAGTTTCTGTCACTTCTATAAAATTCTTGGTGTTTGGAGAAAAGGAATGTAGAGAGGATAGTTTTTACATCTTTATTTGTTCCAAGCTCTTTTTCAACAAGATAATTCTGCAAACTTCGAAATAGATTATAATCAGATGGGGCAAGATGTGCAGAATAAGGATAATGTTGAAGTTTTTCCCAGTCTAGCTCTTTAATCTTGTGGATGTGATCCTTGCTGTATGGGGCCATGCATTATTCTGGTGTAACACAACACCTTTACAACTGATCAAACCAGGCCTATTTTCTTTCAGTGCAACATTCAAGCGTTCTAACTGTTGACAATGGAAGTCTGATGTAATCGTTACACTGAGTGGCAACAACTCAAAATGGGTCACACCAACAATATCTCACCGAACGCTTCACAATAGTTTCATGAATGGAGGTCCATTTTGGGCTGTGGTTTAGCCAGTTTATATGCACTGAACCATTGTATGCAACGCTTAACATTTTTATAATCTAGTCATTTTTCATCTCCAGTCACTAACCTGTCCAAAAAAGGCGAGTTACGTCCACGAGAGTGTAGAGAAGTGCAACCTTGCTCTAAGGTTGGCTTCTGCCAAATCATGGACACATTTTCCAAATTTTGACACTTTTCCAAGCGGTTGCAGATGGCGGTGAAATATTAAATGGGTTGAATTAAACTTCTGTGCTAGTTATTCAACTGTTACAGCACAATCTTCCTCAAGTGCAGTCAGCAGCAAGTCATCATAAAACTCAACAGGACGACTTGAACGTGGCGCATCTCTTAAGCTGTAGTCGTCTGATCTGAACTTTTGAAAGCACCTTCGACACTTTCTTCATTGAAGAACTCCGCACCACAAACACCTTGAATGTTTTCTGCACGATTGCGTTTTTAAACTTATAAAGTATTATATGCCTAGTGTGCTCCTCAGACACATCCATCTTTATAAGGGTTTATTTGATTAATGATATGAAATAGTAGAGTTGGGTTAGTTTCTTTTATTTATCTGAACATTTTTATACATGTTCTACTACATATTTTAGTCATTAAAGCCTTTTACAATGACAGAAATGATGATGCCCTTTCTGTATTAAATTATCGGACATTACTTATGGGATGATCTGATAGTTAAGGACGGGGTACAAAAACATGATTTGGGACGTTGATTGATTTGTACACGTTGGACTGTCAGTATTTCGTTGAAGAGAATATATTATAATTATCTTTTAACAGCAATACAAAGATATAATAAAAGATCCCCTATAGTGTATTGTGCTTTGATTCTGTATTAATCTAGCCTGGTGATGACTTATTGTTTACTGTCAAAATTTGTTTACAATTTAGCACAAAGCTACACAATAGGCTATCTGTAATCTTCCCACCGCGGGTATTGACATCTGGTTTCTAGCGGCGTGAATCCGTAGACATTCCGCTGTGCCACTGGAGGGCTAACTGTTAAAGTGACAGCTGAAATAATGGTAATGTTCTAGTTAATCATTAATGGTCCTTGTGTTTTTACAAATTATGAAGTTCAGTACAAAAGTGTTTTCTATTTGTTTACTCTTTTTTTCTTCTTTAATAAGTTATTGGAATTTGGTTTGCTGTCTTCAGATGTTGAAAATCACAAAATATTTGTGAATAATCTAGAATTTAAACTTATATTTGTCCAGAATGTCAAAGTTGTTTTTCTATGTCAAGACATTTGAAAGAATTTTTTCACACAATTTTCGTGCGTAGCTAGACAAAATGCTGTCCACGCATATCTGTTTCTAAGTTTTAACAAGTGGACTACATGGAAGGCAGATGTTAAACAGAACTTTTTGTCTCCGGCTACTATTATCTGATCAACTAGTAGCAGTTAAATTAAACTGTCTCTCTGATATGTTATCTGCTTAGCGTGTGTTTCAAATCAGAGGATCTCGGTTCATAAAACCTTGGTTTCACAGTCTAATCTTGCTGACCATTAAATCACATTTGGGCTATTGAGAAGGTTTCCATTAACCGCTAGAAATGTATATCACCTTTCTAATTTTAATACACCTGTCTTTGACGCCACCTAGTACGACATTATTCGTATTAGTGTGAACAGCTTGGCACCTTTATATGTAAATCATGCGTAATCAAATGTTTAGCATACCACACTGTTGGTCTGTCATTCGTGTCTCATTACCGCTTTTGCATCATAAGGTTGAAGAAAAACTCCCATTATTCTGTCAAAGAAGAGTAATCTGGCGGTGGGTGTTATTGGATTGCGACCTTCCTTCTAGTTAAACTCCGAATCAGAAACGGTTACTGCAGGTTTATGCGAGTACCTTGACATTCTATTTAAAGTCAGATTCTATACACTAGTAAAATGAAATACAAAGACATAATTATTAAGCTAAATGTTCATATTTCAAATCTAAGAGTTTGGAACGAAAGATTAATGATTTCAATTTTTTTCAGTTAGAATTGCATTAATAATTTAAGATTGTGGTGTTGAAACGGCTCATCCAATGGGATTATTAAATAGAGGCCTTATGTTGATTCTAAATAAATCAAAATAAGATATATAAACCTTATTTTTAAGTAGTTTAAAAATTACCTATTTATTCTTTTAATGCGAACAAAGATTCATTATTTTCCATGACACGGCGATAAAGCCAAATCAATTTCAACTTGAAAATACGGACGTGGATGATAACATCATAAACCGTTTAGATTCTTGTGACGTAACTAGTGCTGGAACCGAATCCTGAAGATATAAGACAATTTAACGCAGAATGGAGTACATGACTGGTTGTAATGGATTTCTTTCTAATGTAAAAACCAAAAAACAAGGTGCTAACAACCAAGCGACACCTAGTGTCAAGAATGTAGTGGAACATGCCTCCACTCTTTCTACCCAATCCCTCCTAAATCGTTATATCAAGCGATTGTTTAGTGATGATCTATGTTCTCGAGTTTCCCAACGCTCTTTACACTCTTGTATTCGTCACAATTACATCTCAGAGACTGGAGGTGACGTTACTTTACTCGTGTCCGTATTACAAAACAAAATACGTCTTTATAAGATAGATATAACTTTAAAATGGCTTACCTTAAATATTTGTATTTTCTTTCTCAGCTTTGTGTGTACGTATGAGTTGTTTTTGTTTATAACATAGTTTCAAATAACATGTCATCGAGAATAGGTAATCCTTTTTTTTAAATCTTTCATTACATTTTAAAATAGTTCAATTACATCCACTTAAAATATTTGAAATTATATTTCATTTATCAGTTGTTTTCAGTACACCATCACAATGAATAACAATAACGGCTAATATAACATTAATTCACCGTTTCACAACCCTTCTTTTCAAAACAGCCCAACACAGAGTATGTAATTTATACGATATCTTAACGTTTCGTGTGCTTGTAACAATGGCGTAACTAAGGGTGGGGTACAGAGATAACACTATTTTGCTATAGTTTCTCGACACACTGGTTGAAAAACGTTGCGTTACTGTCTTGTAAAATTCTCAAATGACATATATTTTAATTTCAACTGTTGATTATCTGAAACACAATTGTTCATAAACACTTAATAATGTTGAAAAATTCTCATCTGTACTTTCAGTGACTTATAAAAGTAAAGAAATAGAAAAATTAATCCCAACGGCTAACCAGAGACCAAGAATAATGATAGTAAAAAAACAACTCAGTAAGTTCCAAAATAATATATCAACAGAATGCCATGTCGTCATGCTGGGATATTAAAGACAAATCGAAATATAATACCACTACATTTTATAACGAACAGAAAAACTACAAAACTAAAAAAATCGACGTTTTGCAATCTGATCACCACATGCAATCGAACCTTGAATTTTAGTATGGCTATTCTGTTAACCTATCACTCACTCACTGGTGGACTAAGGAGAGAAGCAATGAAAAGAGAAATGTAAAGATTATGGACATAAATGTTGAAAATTGTCCAAATAAATACGGTTTTCTTTTAACTGACGAGCCATTTCTGAACATTTAGTAATAATGATTGATATTTCACATAATCAACATCATAAGGTCACCACCGCGAAAAGAACGTTATAATGAGTCGGATAATTCCAGTATTGGTTGGTTTGGTTTAGTTTGAATTTCGCGCAAAACTACACTAGAACTATCTGCGCTAGCAGTCACTAATTTAGCAGTATAAGACTAGATAAGCCAGTCATCACCATCCACTACCAATTCTTGGGCTGGTCTCCAACCAATGAGTAGTGGGATTGACCATAACTTTACAACGCAACCACGGCTGAAAGAACGAGTATCCTTGGTGGGACGAGGATTTGAACCAGCGATCCTTAGACTGCGAATATTCGTTAGTAAAAGGGTAGTCCAAACGTTGGCGGTGAGTGGTGTTGTCCAGGTGCCTTCCCTCTGGCTTATCAATGCTAAATTAGGGACGGCTAGCGCAGACAAACGTCAAATAGGTTTACACGAAATTCAAACCACGTCAATGACATCATTAAATAGCAATGAAAACTTTAACTCACAATAATTTTTGAGCATGTTTAAAATAATTTTGTTTCAAAGACAAGTAAACAATGAAAGTCGTTTTTATAGTTTTTATTATTAGGTGAGTTTAATCACTTTTTTTTTGAAGAAGGAGTCTATGTATAATTGAGGTATTAATTATAACCTCGCCAGAATATTTATACAAGCTTTAAGAACTCACTATGCATGTAGTTAAACCACTCTAATCCAACATTTTAGAGGAAGTTTATGATTTTGCATAGCTGGTAATACTAACTAACTTTTGTGCATTAGTCTAATATATAAGTTATTTAAAATAACAGCTGTTAATCCAATAAATATTTTGATTCACCACTTGTTACCGAATGAAAACATTTTCAGGAAATTCCACCTGTCATTGGTAAATCTGGACGAAAAATAATTCACAACACTATTACCATCACCATTAAATTACACCACGTGTGTGTGTGAGGAGGGGGAGCTGTGGGTCAAGGGAAGAAAATGAGTAAATGGAAGAAAGAACAAAAAATAGAAAAGGTGATGACAATCGGAAAGAACACGAGTGAGAAAAAAGGAAAGAATAGAAGGTCGGAATTATAAGTACTGGGGAAACATAACGTGGAAAATGTGATGACAGTAAATTAACCTGGCACTATTTTTTGTTATTTGGAATTAAGCACAAAGCTACACAATGGGCTCTTTGTGCTCTGCCAACCACGGGTATCGAAATCCGGTTTCTAGCAGTATGAGGCCGCACACATGCCGCTGTGCCACTTGGGAGCACCTGATATTAAAAAACAAACAAACAAGCAAACTTGAACCTTTAAGAATAGGCGTCACATAGTGTTGGTGTGTATTATATAGACAGTGTATTTAAAATGTGTATTATATAGACAGTGTATTTAAAAGTATTTCACCCATCCATCCACTAACGCAATATTTATATAGGAAGTTTTAAAATATGCATGTTTTATGACACTGATTAATTCTTGTGTTTTATTCAGCAAGATAAGTTTGCAACTATTTAAGAAATAAACGTGAAGCCCATTCTAACATTCAATGTTCCACTCCTCACTGGGTTATGTTGTTCTCAGAGTTTTGCGGACTTCGTTATTAATCTAAGATAATAAGTAGAATTTCTATACATCAATTTTACATATACAGTCATTTTCTTCTTATTTAGATGTCATTTTGGAATCGGTTTATTGAAAAAAAGTCTGTGTAATTTGATCTTGAATTGATTTTAAAATGGTTTCTTGTTATAAAGAGAGCGATTGTAAAAGGTCAGATGATTGAGCAATTTAAGAATTTTCATCGTAAAAAAACTTTTTACACAGTTAAAATTTAGAATACATATTTAAAGTTACTTAAAATGGGATTTTTTTTTCTTTACTGAATATCTTAATTATGCATTTGACAGAGAAAAGGATGAATCTTAAAATAATGAAAGTTATTGGTGTTATTTAAATTTTGATTGAAAATTTTCTTTTGTCTATTGAATATTTCAAATAAATCTAATGTAATTATAAACCAAATGGATTCAAAATGACATGACGAAAGTGTACTGTATAAAGTAGTTTTTATCATCATCTTATTTTAAATTCCCATTTAAAGCAAAGGTTTGTGACATTGTATTATAATCAATATTAGTTTCTTACAGCACACAGTTCAAAGTAAAGTTAATAATAACAAAATTGGCATGTTTTTAATATTTTTGAAAATAAATATTGGTTACCGTGAAATTCAATGTAATGTTTCTCTACTATCACATCTTTAACATATAATACGTTTCTTTATTCTATGTGGGTGAATACATATTTCAGAAAATATATTTATCTCTGTTTTTCTGATGGAGATTATAAACAATATAATTTTTTAACCGTTGTTCTAATGCAAATGATCATTCGGATATTATACTTTTTCTGAAACAATAAGAGACATATGTGATTAATTAATTACTGAAAACATTATTATTATGATCTTTTACAAGCGATATTTTTGAATTGAAGAAATAAAAATAACAGGTGGTCAGTTAGTTAAATTTAACAATTAAAATGATAATAATCGATGATTTTGTAATTAAACGTAAGTTTAATTTTAAGCACTGCATGACCAGGTTGGTTAAGGCGTTCGACTCTTAATCACGGGTTCGAATCCCCGTTGCACCAAACACACTTGCCCTTTCAGCCGTGGGGGCGTTATAATGTGACGGCCAATATCACTATTCGTTGGTAAAAGAGTAGTCCAAAAGATGACGGTGGGTGGTGATGACTAGCTTCCTTACAATGCTAAATTAGAGATGTCGAGCGCAGGTGCTCTCGTGTAATTAAAAAAAATATATACAAACGAAAGCACGTAAGATAGTGACACTTTAGGATCGTAACCATATTATTGGGAACAGAGATATGTTTTACAGAGCAAACCAAATTCTCTAAATTATATGATGATAGTTTTTCTCTGTAGTAGAATGTTAACAACTTCATTTATAGTAGTGCCGTGAAAACTATATTAACAGTTTCTTGTCATCACCCAGATGCACTCAGTACAACATAATCAAGCATCATTATCTAAGTTAATATCATGTGGCGCTAAATACTCTTTATTCAGAAAAACTTAATAATATTTAGCCGATCTGTGCTTTAAAGTTGACAACGAATAACAACTCGCCCCCTGTGTCATTCTTTTGAACCCTTGAGCTAGAAAATGTTAATTTATTTTGCTTGGCTTAACCGGCACTTTCTGTATCTGCACGAACTTTTACACCACACTTTTGTTGCTATAAGTATACCGTATCGACTCCGATTGACAAAACAACAAATACAAACGATCCACTTCTGTTCTTAGATGACTCTGTAATAAAAATTTCAGACTGCTAGCTCACGTGACTTTTTATGTTTATATGCGCAAAAATTCTGATTAAAATTAAGCGGTCAATAGTATCAACAATTTCATAACCTCTTAACCCTTTTCTTTGGACGCATTCCTGATTAAATTTTCAGCTTACCTATGCGAGTCTTTTCTTTTTCATAATTATTTCATAATGAATTATGATTTCATTTGACAAGGTTATTATTTTGCGAATTTATGTTTACAATTACTTGAAAGTAACTCTCGTTTGAACTACAAGAGGTTTTGATTTGTTTGTTATGAATTTTGCGCAAAGCTTCTCGAGAGCTATCTGCGCTAGCCGTGTTTAATTTAGCACCCACCGTCAACTCTTGGACTAATCTTTTACCAACGAATAGTGGGATTGGTTATCACATTATAACGCTCCCAGGGCTGAAAGGGCGAGCATGATTGGTGTAACGGGGATTCGAACCCGCGACCTTCGGATTACGAGTCGAGTGCCTTAAATACCTAGCCATGCTGGGCCAAAAAATATTTGAAATAAAAGACAGAGTTCAAGGCTTTCTCAAGTTAACGTATTGAGGGTGAATTTCTCACGACTATTACTAACAAGTTGAGAGGTGCCATTGTGGTGAGAAAAATTGAAGTCTCTGGGAACTTGGTGATCAATGGAGCCATCTTTTATAGATACATCTTCTTTTTCATATTCTGGGTACGGTTAATAATATTTACGTAATAAGTTCAACACTGCTTTTATCAGTTTTTTATTTAGACACCGCATGCCACGTTTAACGTCCATAATTAGAACATTGTATTTATTGTCTTACGTGTAAACGATTATTTTCATTGTAACAATCTGATGAAGTGCGTCTGCTTGAAACGTCGCACAAAATAAACGAGAAAAGGTTTTCATTCAGAGGTGTTAATTTATTATGAATTATATTTATTCAAGTTTTACAATATACATCAAGTGTTTATGATGAAAAAAGAAACTTAAACCGCAAACACAGTCACTTGAAACCAATGGGATTTCAAACACAATAACAACTTTAAACAAAAATATTTCTAGAACATTCTGTAATAGCAATTTATTCATGATAAAAAGTACTGAAAAATAAATTATATGTTTTTTATTTCGAGCAATTTTATGAACATGGATTTGGGAGGTATCGAAGATGAAATCCACTGGCTACAACAGGAATGTCGTTTTCTTCCTCCCATGACTCTAACATTTGCAGTTCAGCTCTATCAAGGTTGGAGGTTTTTTTATACGTATAGACAAAAACTTGTGCCTCCTCGTAATCAAGAAGCCCACTCCTCGTTTGAAGTTCAGAGTTTTCGAAATAATCAACATTATAAAACATTTACATAACTTAAAGCGTCATCTAATTTTCTAACAGAAGGGTCATTTTCTTGTATTTCCTTTATGAATGGAGAAGACGGTGCGAATGTAGTTTTACTCATACCTCTCACCCCCGCGTTGTTCCGTGTACTTGATTTTTCAAACATAACTTTCTCAAATTGAACACCGGTGTTACGTCTGTTCAGTGAGTCTTGTGAGTTGGCTTTCGCTGAGTTCGGTGATTTGCCGGAAGCTTTATCGGCGACCATGAATATTGATTCATCCGAGTCATTGGTGTCCGTGGTCGTCGCAAACGGAACACGAATATCTTGAACTCTACGTGAACATTGTAATTTCTTTCGATGCAAAACGAACGGGTGCTTGCTGTACTAACTGCTCGAATGTGATATTTGTGTTATTCTGAACTGTTTGCATATCCAAACCTGTTACATTCTCGCTTATGTCGAGCTTTCTTTCCCTGATATTCGTAAAATTCAAGCCAACTCCAAAAATTAGAGAACCGACACCACTTTTAGGGTACGGTGTTACAAAGGTAATTTGGAAAGGAAGTAGTCGAGCTGAAAAAATTAAGATGAAAGTGTTAGCGATTCAAGTATGAATTGTTGTAATATAAATTGTAATATATCAAAAAAACAAGATGGCGCTTCATTAGTTCCTTAAAAAAATAAGCAAAAGCAATTTTATACTGTGATTATGAAAGTTCTTGTTTTGAATAGACGTGTTAGCGATGTATTGTCATTTTATGATTTGTGATGAAAATTATATGCGAGATTGCTGACATCTTATTAGACCTTATGCCATTTCAAAATCGCAGTAATAAATATTATCCTGGTTATATGTTACGTTTTTTTTTGTTTCATGTAGACTGAACGCAACAGAAAGACACAGGTAACACTATGTATAATTTATTACAATAAACTTTTATATATGTAACAGATATAACGTAAATTATATATTAACAATGATAGATATTCTGTTTCAACATTCAAAATTAATTACAATACAAAATAGTACTGGTTTCAACCTTCAAAGTTAATTACAATACAAAATGGTACTGGCCTGTGTCCAATATAATGATTTAGAGTGAAAGTCCAAAAGTTCAGATCAGAAATCCAAAATTCTAGTCTAGGAGGTGAATTTGGTCCCACGAAGAAATTCCGAAGTTTGAATGGAGAAGTTCAGAAACAATTCACAGTTCGATAAATTTGATGAAGTTCCTTTTACGATGTTTTCGACGAATGTCTCAAATTTGTTGTTTTCCAATTTGCCTCGGTTTCTCTTAAACAGTCCCGTACGTGCCGACCCTCAGCACAACAAGTAATTCGAATGAATCGCAAAGATTGACGAAAGAAAATCACAGCTTCTGTAGATCTAGCTCTAGTCACAAATTCAAGTTGAATAAACACACAGCAAACGTTGAAAACTTCTCGAACAAAGACAACTTCTCTCGAATCGAAATAAAAACTAGTGACTGACTCTTCTCTCTTCTTTTCTCCTCGCGTCACCGTCTTTTAGACTAGTAGGCCTGATTTTCTCGAACATTCGCCGTAACTTCCACAGAGTTCCAGAGTAATCTGCGCATGTCTGTTTTTGCACGAGACTTGTCGTCTAGACACTAGGCCGCCAAACATTTCCATTTATAGTCATATATTTCATCTACCTAATTCTAGAAATTTCTAAATGTTATTTTAAATGAATAACAACATATTTTATTGGTTTAAACTTTGAAACAATAATATAAATATGGAAATATAAATAATAGATATGGAAATCCACACAACACGACATGTTGTCGTTTATAAAACATTTACATAACATTATAACTAGAACAAGCTCTGTTGTCGCTTTTTTCTTAAGAGATAAATATTACATAAGCAAAAACAAATATCATTCAAAGTTAAATTGAAAAAGGAGACAAATGTAAAACAATCATATAAATGTTGGTAAAAAGATTTCAGATGTCGTGGGTATTGCCGAGTGAAAATAAAATACGTACGAGCCATAGTTAGATTTTTATTGTTGTACAATATTGCTTTAAGTGATTGTAAACTAATCAAACGGTAAATTTACGAAATATATTTATCAATAAATAAACACGAAACTTTTATATTATATTACTATGTAATAAATACAAACTAAACACAATTATATAGTGTGTCCATGTGTTCTAGCAGGGCTGTGAAACATTCAGCTGGCTCGGGTTCCAACCCCGGCATGGGCATTTTGCTATTTTTGATAATTTTTCCGTATAATTTTATTTCTTTTCTTTCACACACATTTAATTATGGTGGGTTACTTTACATTTATCCTTAATTTAATATATAATAAATTTATAAATTTATATGTAGTTTATATATTTATATTACAAAGCAATAAATAAACTCGGGTTCGATTCCCGACATGGGCATTATATTTTTATTGATTTTCTTCTGCATAATTTTATTTATTTTATTCCGCACACATTTTATTACTGTGAGAGACTTTAAATTTATCCTTACTTTAATGAATAATTAATTAAATTGGTATCTTATTAATTATTTGGCTAAATTTATATATAGTTTATATATTTATATTACAAAACAATAAATAAACTCGGGTTCGATTCTCGACATATGGCATTATATTTTTATTGATTTTCTTCTGCATAATTTTATTTATTTTATTCCGCACACATTTTATTACTGTGAGAGACTTTAAATTTATCCTTAATTTAATGAATAATTAAATTAAATTGGGTTCTTATTAATTATTGGGCGAAATTTATGTTCATTTGATGCTGTGATAACCAATATGAGATAAAATAATTTTGGTAATTATATAAGAAATAATAACTTGTGAGATTTAAAACATTCAACATTATCGTTTCCATGACGAGGTGTCTCATCATTTGGTGATCGAAAATTATTGAAAAACTCGCGGTTTCCCATGGTTCTAGATATAGACGGCGAACACCTATTTGTGTCTACTTTACTGCTTTTTCTTGTGAGTGCACATACACTACTATTTATAAACGTGTTAATGTGACTTAGTTTTTTTCTACCCCTACCCCTCACTTCCAATAAAGTTAAGCACTTATGCAAGACCGAGAAAAGATAAGAGTTTCCGATTCATAACGCTGCGATTTTGGGAAATTTTCAATTTTAGATAAAATAAAAATAACATGTTAAACGTGTACAACCACTCTCACATGAGTTACAGTTGGTAAAAGATAAGTTTAAGGACAGTCCATTATGCAGCTTTGCTCTAAATCGCAACAAACGAGCAAACTCAAACGATAAGTTAGAGCTACCTTGAACATAAACATGCAATTAAAAATAGTGAAGGCACTAATCGTGAATTTACTAACAGGAGAGTAATTTAAAACGTGTAACAGCTTCTATGTCTACCTTCAGGCAGTTCTTAACAACAATAACAACAAAAGTTGGGAAACCTCCACGATAATTATCTAAATGGAACTAATCACAATCTGGTTAAATTCCCGGAAAGAGAATATTTTTCTGTTCATCTGCGTGATCTCACTCTAAGTAAGCGCTGATTGCCCTGTATAACAACCCAGGGCTGTAAACAGGAAGATAGGGAAGGATGACCCATTACCCCAAAAATTTATTTCATCCAATGAAGAGAGAGTTTATTTTTTCATCAGTAAAATACTCACAATAATAAATACAAACCCAAGTTAAAGCTGCAAGTGTTATCTCTGGGGTATAGAATATTAATTCTATAATCGCCACAAATAGCAGCTGAGATAATCTTCAGTAAGGTCTGCTTTAGAGGTTATCCCCCATGCTAAGTTTTATAAGTCAACTAATGAGAAATTGTTCTTACGAGTATAGAAACGAAAAATGTAAGTTCTTTAACCAACTAAATTAATTTTCTATCGGAAACTATGTTAAAAGACGCTAAAATACTACATTTACGTCTCACTATAATGTCATTTATTTTTCCATTTAGGCTTACTTATCAGCTCAGACTCCTTAATTTAAGCTAGTTATTTGTATTATTAGTACTATTTATATAATGTTTATCTTTGAATAGGCTCGTAACCCATAGTGAAGGCCTAACTTGCCTGTAAAACTCATGCTCGTTGTAAAGCAATATATATTGTATTTTGGAGATATGGGAATTAAAAAGTTAAAAGCAGTTATGTAAAGATTGAGAACATTAATTAACATATTGCTCAGTAACAAGACAATATCGGGTAGATCTTACTTCTTGCTTGATGTGTTAAAAAGTCAGACCATTGGCATAAAAAGTATCAGTATATAAGGTTTGTTTGTTTTGGAATTTCGCACAAAACTACTCGAGGGTTATCTGTGCTAGCCGTCCTTAATTTAGCAGTGTAAGACTAGAGGGAAGGCAGCTAGTCATCACTACCCACTGCCAACTCTTGGGCTACTCTTTTACCAACGAATAGTGGGATTGACCGTCACATTATACACCCCCACGGCTGGAAGGGCGAACATGTTTAGCGCGACGCGGGTTCTAACCCGCGACTCTCGTACAACGAGTCGCACGCCTTACGCGCTTGGCCATGCCAGGCCCAGTAAAAAGGAAACTGAAAAGTTATGCTTGTTCCCTAAAGACTTGTGCTATATATCTGAAGCACAAGCCTAAAAAAATAGGAAAAAGTTCGAAGAGCAGCTTGGTGAGTGCGGAAGAAACTTTTTTCAGCTGTCAACATACATCAAGGCTTGTCCAAATTAAGGTTTAACAAATTTATAAATGTTGGTATTTCCTGTAAACTGACAAAACACTTCACAGAGAAATGCAATCTCTTTTCATGGTTCTTAACATACAATCATATAAGTACTATTGAAAAAAAATATATATGTAACCATCTTGTTAAATTTCAGGTTATTTTAATAGAAAGATTATTAATTCAACCTTTATTTTGTAAAAATAATTTCTTACACATTTCAGATAATTCAAATAATTTGTGACAAAAGAATTGTTAAACTATTCTTCCAAAAATGACTTGTAACATTGCTGTAAACATGTATGTTAAAGTCTCGTTTCTTTCAGCAGTTTGCACAGAACTACGTAATAGGCTATCTGCAAATAGCCATAGCTAAATTAAGGTAACTGACAAGTTTGAATGCATGTTGTTAACAGCAACCACTGTAAACTAGTGTCTGATTGAAGAGCAAGTTTTATAAAGCACCTACAACTTAACATTTTAAGGTACATTTTAGCAGTAATGGGTTACAAGCCACGAAACTTCGAGTACAAGTTTTACATACAACAATGGTATAAATCAGTTTCATTAAGTAAATAAGGTTAGTTTTATAAAATTGAGGAAAAACAACACCACTATATGTTTCACAAATACATCATTTGTCATGACCATGGTTTTACCAGTAAAGGTATCATCATACACACTACAGCCATTTGAGGTATTCTTTTAACACAGTTATTAGCACAATGGTCTGAATTCAAACCCAATTCTTTCATTTAAAAATCTTAACAGTAAAGATTATGCTTTTACTGGAGAAAACATGGTAATAATAAATGGTGTATGTGTGAAACATACATTTTTGTTCCTCCTCAATTCTGTAATTATTGAGTTTTATTGAGTACAGATGGTTTATAGTATGAGTTAGTGTGTTATATTTAAGTTTTGAACAACTTTGTCAGAGCATTGTTAATTTCCTTAAAATCTGCAAAAGACTTTGTACTTTGAACACATTTTTGTTTGTTTGTTTGTTTTGGAATTTCGCACAAAGCTACTCGAGGGCTATCTGTGCTAGCCGTCCCTAATTTAGCAGTGTAAGACTAGAGGGAAGGCAGCTAGTCATCACCACCCACCGCCAACTATTGGGCTGCTCTTTTACCAACGAATAGTGGGATTGACCGTCATATTATACAACCCCACGGCTGGGAGGGTGAGCATGTTTAGCGCGACGCGGGCGCGAACCCGCGACCCTCGGATTACGAGTGCACGCCTTAACGCGCTCGGCCATGCCAGGCCCACACATTTTTGAACTGCAGTGAAGTGAAAGTAGCATTGATTTAGTCAGTCAGAGCATTGACTAGAGTGAAGCAACATTATGTAACCTAAAATAAATTGGCACAAAATTGAAGTTTGGAAGAAACAACAGATGAAAAGACAGACCAACCTAATGTAAACAAGGATGATAGACAATAGGTTCATTTCTTTGTTTTGTAACTTTCTCAACTTGAATTAAGATTTGATTTATGCATGTAATCAAAAATTTTATCCTTGACAATTTGCAACTTCTAAAATGAATCCTGCAGAGAAAACCTTAAAACTAATTTTATTTTTATTAAGCAAGTTCCCAAATCATGCAAGACCACTGTCTCATGCTGTTTCATTGTTGTATGATGTATAATACACAAAATCAGGAACAACATTTACAGAACACAGAAACAATAAAAATGTAAATGCAGACAATTATCTTAGATATTATTTTAACACTTTTATTAAGACAATGGACTTAACTCAAATCCATTTCTTTAACTTAAAAATCTTACAATTCCTTTGATTAAACAAATGACACATTTAATTGTTATAATCACATTAGTTCTGTACAGTACACAATACAGTATCGTTTACTTAATAAACAGTTACACATAATACAAGTTAAAAGGAAGCAGATGTCAACGTTTGCCATTGTTGTAACTCACTGTCTGGATTGGAACCTTGAAATTAGCAGCTGCTTTCTGTTTAAAATCATAGAGCGTGAAAAAGAAACTGAGTTTTCATACAAAATCTCAAAACAATTTTAAAATATACTATTCACCATTCATTAATTAGTAATTCAAAGCCAAATTTGAAAAAAAAAAATTTCCAACTGATTTTGATGCCACAGATATTTTGATACAATGAATATTTCTGTATAATTTACTTATACAACAGTAAACTTCATAAATTGGTTGTAGTTGTTTAGAATTAAGCACAAAGCTCCACAATGGGCTATCTGTGCTCTGCCCACCACGGGTATCGAAATCCGGATTTTAGCGTGTAAGTCCGCAGACATACCGCTGAGCCACTGGGGGGCAAATTGGTTGTAATAATAATAATAAGGCAGCTATGTATTAACCATAGTAGGAAAATGTGTAAAAAAGTTAAAATTCTTAATGTTTATTAAACACTTTTGTCACTGAAGATTAAAATTTGTTCTTTAACCCTTTCCAGATGGGTCGCAGGTCAAAGGCCATGTCATCAACTTTGTTGATCCACATTCACAAAATTTTATTGATTTACTATTTAATGAATTTTTGTCAATAAGTCTGGTATCAAATTGTACAGTTCAAACTTTAATATTATGTATTAGTTAATTTCTTAAATCAAAAGTAAATATTAAAAGAACACTCCTAAATATTGGGTTTTGTGAGTTGCATGGCATGTTGAACACAGCACAAGTTAGATGTTTATGATGTCAGAATACTAATTCTATAGTTTTGTACGGATTAGGAACTCAAGCTATCAATATTGATAAGAATCCTATTCTTTCATTCTGCTGAGATAGGTTTTACATACCAAATTAATCACATGGAAACAAACCCTCATATTCATTTACTTCAATATTTGACATGTGAATTACTAATTGATAGCTTTGAATGTCATCCTAGTGATCTCAGCCATCTTAACAAATTAAAAGGTTATCTTTTTCTTTCAAAGTGGGATTTCAAGGAGATGGGTTGGGTTTTTAGTCTATTTGGAATTTCATTTTTTTTAGATCTAAGTACAGCTTAATTACTAAACTTGATGAATTCTGTGTTATCAATATAGTAATTTATGATTTTTGGTTATTCGGCTGTGTATTTAAAAACCTGAAAAAAATTATTTCATATCCTCCATGTGTGATATTTTAAAATGTTTAACAACAAATGTCTCGCAGCAAATAAGTACAAAGGTCATAGCTGGAAGGGATAATTGTTTTGCTTTACTTCATTTACTATTCTACATTTTAAGGAAAATCAATTTAACTTATTTCTAAATAGTAATGATCTGTATGTATATATAATTGTATTATATTTGAAATGCGACTGTATATTATGAAATACGAAACACACCCATGACAGAGCTGCTTTGTAAAGACTAAGGGTCAGTCTTATATTATTGGACAAGGTAGCATGAGTACACATGTGCTACATCATTTGAATTTCTAGACTGTTGGCCAATAACAGCTAAAAGATTAATATAATAACAATGATAGCTGTATACATAAATGTATAATTTTATGTGATTTAAGCTATTTAGTCTACATTTATGGCTCTCCTGTTAAAACAAAAGAAGCACAATTTATATTATTTTACTAATTTTTTGATGGTGATCACCAGATTGGTCATTTCACTTAAACATGTACAGAAATTCATACATGAAAATAAATAGATAAAGCAATCTTTTTCTTAAGAAATGTTAGATAACTATCTGGACATCATAAAGATTTTATGCATGAAATTTGAAAATTTTCTGCTACACACAAGTATTTATAATCTTAATATGAACATGACTTTGCATGCAGGACTTGCAACACACAAAAGGGTGAAAAAAAGAAAAACATTTTTATATGCAAAAACGGCTCGTTTTGGGTTCAGAAAATATTTTAAATAGAACCCAAAACGAGCCGTTTTTGCATATAAAAATTCTCAACAAGTGGGTTTCTTGACATCACTGAAAGAAAAACATTGTTTAACAAACCTTAAGACTTAATAAAATATGATGTTTTGCATGTAAAACCCTTATATTATTTAATGATTATCTGCAACATTTCATGAACATACCATTCGTAGTTTAAAAGTTGTAAGATGAAAATTGTAATAAGTGCATAATGGTTACAAGGTCGGTCTTAAGGCCCAAGCCCATGCTGAAAGAGTTAATTGAGGGATAACAAACTAGGTATAACATACAACACTTACCATACCTACAGTTTTAAGAAAATTTATTAAAAAGCCCCATTTCATTTCTAGTTTTTATTTGGTCCAAAAAAAAGGTTATAGGTCAAATGTTGGAAAAAACAAATCTAAGTAGGCAACTGTTATTCTTTTCACTTAACCCACATCTTTAATATGCTATACAATTATTTTAAAGTTAAGAAAAACACAATAAATGGGCACAACTGATAAAATGTATTATATTTTTTACAATTTGTTCAAAATGTTTTATCTGTATACAAGATGATACAACACTGGCATATGACTGTCTTTACCTTCCTTACCCGTCATCACTGACAAAATTTGAGATTTTCACATTCCAAGTTTTACTGCAGGTACATGAAAGCATATAAAGTGACTTTACAAAGTGACTCAGTGTTGGCTTTGTTTAAGTAGACTAGTATTTTGTAATATACTGTCACATTTTAATTATTAAATATTACTATTTAGTAATAAGCTACAAAACTTATTGTTCTTAAAATATAGAACAATAAAGCAAAACATTATCTCTTCTAGCTATGACTTATGAAGCTGGTTACCTCTAGACATAGGTTGCTAAGCCTTTTAAAATTGTGCATGTGGAGGATATCAAAAAAAAGTTTGTAAATTTTATATAGACAGTTGAGTAACCAAAAAAATTATAAATTACTATATTAATACCATAGAATGTCACTACAACTTTATTAAGCTTAGTAACTAAGCTTCATATAAGTTTAAAAAATATGAAACTTCAAACAGACTAAAGACTCAACTTATCTTCTTGAAATCTTGGCTCAAAAGAACATGGTAGCTTTCTCACAGATTGAAATGGCTAAAAAAAACCAGTAGGGGACATTCTAAGCTGTAAATTGGTTATTCACATTATATATTGAAGAAAGTGTACTTCAGGAAATGTTTTGAAAAATGGAACAAGGTGTGTTTGATTCAGTACAAAAGCCACTTCTTAAAAGAAAATATGAGGTTCTTATTTTACATTTTAGCTTATCAACATTGATAACTTGAGTTCCTAATTTATACAAAACTATAAACTTAGTATTTTGATGTCATAAACATCTAATTTTAACCAGTGCTGCATTCAACATGCCACATCATTCATTAAAAACAATATTAAGATGTGTTATTTCAATATTTACTTTTAAATTAAAGAGATTAAGTGACATATAATATTAGTTTGAATTCATCTACAATTTGATTCCAAACTTATTGATATAAATTTATAAAATTATGCATGTATACAATCCTGACGTGATGTATATGGTAGCTATTTCAACTGTGAGCATATTTTAGCCTTTTTGTACATCTCATAAAAAGGATGGATTGTTTCTACTTTGTGAATGTTAAAAGATACCAAGGATAAATGCTTTCCCACAATTGGCTGCAGAAGCAAAAGGTAGTTGGAGTTTAGATATTGTGGGTTCCAGCATTCAACTTCTAACCTTCGACCGATTTTCCTTAGAAGCTGCCATCAGCATCTGATTTTGTCTGATAGATAGAATATCCCCACATGTGTTTGGGTACTATAGCCATAGACATTACACATTGGGTGGTGATGACTAACTGTCTTTCCCTCTAGTCTTACACTGTTGAATTAGGGTCAGCTGGCACAGATAACCCTCGTGTAGCTTTATGCAAAATTAAAAAAACAAATCTCAGCTTCAGTAAACTCGAGGTTCCAAACAAAAGGTTAATTGAACCAAACAGTTTCACGAGAAAATGTGAGGTTAATGGAGGAATTCAATGGGGTTTGTTACGAAACATTTTAAAATTAGGGATCAGATCGGGATCCTACCTGTGGTATCATTCAATGTAGGGATTTACTGCAAAACACCAGTGGGATCCGCTCGCTAACTGGAGGATAGACGAACGTCAAGTTTAGGGACGTTTGTCTTTTTATTTCTTGATTTCTAATTAAGTTTGTCTTACGCGGAATTTTTGACCCCAACAATCTTAATTAAAACACACACAGAGAAACAGATAGACAAACAGAGTATCTGAAAACAAGAAGTTTGTCTGTAGTGAATGCGGTGGACTGTGGAGACAAAGAAAGAGGAAAAGAACCCTTGGTGAGTTCTCTCCCACTAGTTCAATACATGCCTTATTTCTGTTACAATACGATGCTACATTATACAATAAACCCAAATATAAGCCCCCCAGTGGCTCAGCGGTATGTCTGCGGGCTTACACGCTAAAATCTGGGTTTCGATACCCGTGGTGGGCAGAGCACAGATAGCCCATTGTGTAGCTTTGTGCTTAATTCAAAACAACAACAACAAATTATTTGTTATTTCATCACGCTGAATGTATATTGTTGATTTAATTGTGTAGATAAAGTTGATAATTTCTTGAGATAATTCCCTTGTTCTAATCAGAGAACGAGAAGGTTGATTTAATATAGCCCTAATCATCTTGTTAAGTGGATAACACTAAATATTGGGATAATTTTGATCTGTGTAACCATTTCTAAACAGACAGAGATAATAAGTTAAGCACAACACTAACGTTTATGGGGATCGGTACAGTTCACCTGAGTAACTTGAACTGCCCATTTTCGCACTAGTTTGTAGTCCAATGCAGTTCGTATTGTTGTTGTTGTTGTTTAGAATTAAGCACAAAGCTGCACAATGGGCTATCTGTGCTCTGCCCACCACGGGTATCGAAACCCGGATTTTAGCGTGTAAGTCCGCAGACATACCGCTGAGCCACTGGGGGGCAGTTCGTATTGTCAGCACAGCCTTCTGGCTCTGTGAAACGTCGACATACACTATAGCAATCACAAAAAAAAGTGTATGATAAATATATTTCTGAAATAACATACATGTTAAAATTATAGTATAAATGTTCAGCTTACTTCCAATCTAATTTTGGCGTTCAGTTTATTTATTACTAACATAAAAAACAACAACAACAAAAAAACATTTATAAACATAAAGAACAAGTGTTGAAAGTATTCTTTTTTTTCTAAAACTAAAAATTATAGTGCAGTAAATACAATTTATAAATCCCATATAGTTTTGTGTTATTATTTACTGACTAAAATATACCTCTAAGTTTGTTAAGTTCTTTCCGATGATGGATAACTTTTAATGTTTTTTTTTTGCTTTGTTTTGAATTTTTATTAACATTTGGCTCGCATTACGAAATAAACAGACAGTTTTAGAAGACTGTTTTACAAATCAACAAGTATTTACAGTATTGGTTACTATAAGGAAAGATTTGTTTTTGTTTGTTTTTGAATTTTGCGCAAAACTACTCGAGGACTATCTGTGCTAGCTGTCCCTAATTTAGTAGTGTAATGCTAGAGGGAAGACAGCAAGCCATCACCACCCATCGCCAACTCTTGGGCTACTCTTTTACCGACGAATAGTGGGATTGACTGTAATATTATAACGTCCCCACAGCTGAAAGGGCGAGCATGTTTGGCGCGACCAGAATGAGAACCCGCGACCCTCAGATTACGTGTCGCACGCCTTAACACGCTTGGTCATGCCGGGCCAAATATGTTGAAACGTATGTTTGCCACGACACTTATCTAAGAACGAGTTCTATAGAGAAAGACTGCTATTCGCAGAAGGTATGTTCACTATAAACTTTTGGACCTGATAATGCTAAAATATTTTGTTTGATACCATTTAAGTTTATTCTTGATTACGACAAACCCACATGAAGTAAAAGTGTATCTCAGAACGGCTGGTATGGATATTAACATTTTTACTTATAAAGCAGAGAACATTGTCTTGATCTTCTTAAGTCATCATCAGGAAGGTTGACACGTTACTCTCTGCTTTATTAGTAAAAATGTTAATATCTATACCAGCCGTTCTGAGATACAAATATTACGTTTAATGAATTATGATGTACGTTAAATAACCTAAGCCTCGAATGCGTAAGTTTCAAGAAAGTATTTATTTTAATTATTTAATCAGATACAAAGGGAACTTTTGTTTTCTGACCGCGTTAAGTTAAATATCGATGATAACGTCCTGGTGCATGATAATTAGAGACCTGATTTCATTTACTAATTTAACATGCTTAATGATCTCGATAAACACTGTAATTTTACCACTATTAATTTTACCAGTACCAAATATTTCGTTATAAAAACGTCGCACCAAACATACTCGCTCTTTCAGCCGTGGGGGCGTTATAATGTGACAGTCAATCCCACTATTCGTCGGTAAAAGAGTAGCCCAAAAGATGGCTGTGGATGGTGATGACTAGCTGCCTTCTCTCTAGTCTTACACTGCTAAAATCAGGGACGACTAGTGCAGACAGCCCTCGTGTAGCTTTGCTTGAAATTCAAACAAATAAGTAAAACAAGTTTCTCCCTCACACATTTTCTTTTTGGCAGTATCAAAGAAGTTTGAGAATCACTAGGTAACGTTGTACCACAACAACAGTGTGTTTCTATATTATTGGTCCAAACCCTACATCAGTGTGAAAGTATTTGTATATCACAGTTCAGAAAGGGGTTAAAACACCAGCATCATACAGTGGCTGAAGTCCAGGGTGTCCGGCTTTTAATACTTCAGTCACGCACATCCTCAGTAATGTTGAAAAGTCTCAACACGTTGAGAGACTTAATGACTCTGGCAGTCGATTAGCATAAAGCTAAAATAACCAACTGGTAACATTGCGAAGCAGTCTAATAATCATGAAGAAAACTGACTGCACACATCCGCACATTGCCTTGACACTGGTGAACATGAAGAAAATTTATTGCGCACATTGTTTGAAAAAATTAAAGGGAACATTGGCCTCAAGTTCTACGGACTTGGATGCAGTGGATATTTTTTCTATATATTGCTTAAGGCACATGTGTACAAAGAAAAGAGTAGGGACACCGAACATTTGAAAGAGGGAAATATAAAGAAAATTTTGAATACATTAGTTTACTTTTTCTTATTACTTCAAAATAGATATAAAACGAAAGCCGTTTTGTAGCGAATAAAGCATATGTTTATCTGTATTTTTTAGCACTTTTTACTAGTTTTATTTAAATAATACAATAAACTGACTAGAAGTGACCAGATTACATTTTAAGTCAGAGAAAACTGGAATTCTAAGATATAATATCAAACCTCTCCCAGCCGTGCTCTATCGGTCGGAATGTAATCCAGATTGATTTACTGTCTAGTCAGAAAAGTTGGACCAGAACTGGGTGTGGAGGTTAAGGCGTGCCTGTACTGTTGCCACAGAAAACGGATTTAAATGTTGCCAAAAGACAATAACTATTTCACATGTATATTTATAAACATCTGAAAAAGAAACAAAAAGGGCAGGGCTGTTTGACCTTTACCAACATTGACCAGTAAAGACCTCAACCACCGCCCCATGCTATTTAGGCTGGTCTTTTTTTGAGCCTATCAAATCCTGGTCAACAACTGAGTGTTGTTTAAATGAGTGAACTGTACTAACAAGTGCCCTACAATACGAGGTTAATTTTATATTTCATAAAACTTAATTTTTGTTGAAGGGTTGAATTAAAAAGTAAAAATGTCCAGTGAGAGTTAAAGTTACACAATCCACAGTGAACACCGTATAAAAGCAGGCTGATCGTTCACAAGATAACTATCTGTTTATTACTTAATTATTCCTTAACTTGCTGCTGATTCTCAGCACATTTGTCGGAAGAAGACTCAGGATGTTTGAAAAAGTAAGTACATTAGCTAGAAGACAACGTCCTCCTTTCCAGTCATAACATTAGGACAACTGTAAATACAAGTAAATACCTACCTGTCTCATTATCCTCCGGAGATCCGCAAATATTATATATATATTTGATATGAAAAAATCGGAAAACAACTGGTTCTTCTATTTCCTATGTATCGATAACTTAACAAAGAAATATACTAATTTAATAAATGATGTTTTCTTTTATAAGCCATTTGCTGATATCAAATGACATAAAATAGTATTAAAATTAGTTTTCTTTAGTCATATACCTCATACCTATTCATATCGACTTGTTTCGCTGGAACATTGTGCAAAGTAAATATTGTAGATTTGAGAACTTTAGTAGATTTCAACAGCCTGTTGAATGAAAAGGAAGTGAAGTGGTGTGTTGGATTATATACTGATGCCTTCTTCAGGTCTTAGTATTGGAGCCAAAACGCATCACCTTCTCTTTCACTGGGACTTTAGTGTAATCCCTTAATATATGTTTCTAGAATTTTGTACAAAACTATTCGAGAACTATCTGCTCAAGCTATTCCTAACTTTGAAGAGACAGATAAGAGACAAAGCACTTAATTAGCATCACTTACCGTTAACTCTTGGACTACGCTGTATTAACGAATAGTAGAATTGATCATAGCGTCTTCTCGGTTGAAAAGTCGAGGAAGTTCGGTAATGGGTTTTGAGCCTGTTACCCGAAAATGGTTAGTCGAGTGCCCGAAACACAAGGTCTTTACTTGTCAACTGTTGGTGAATATGTAAATAAATTAAAAAAATCTTAATTATAAAAAAATTATTATATAATGTATCAAAACAAGCAAAACAGTCTCACGTTTCTTATAATTGGTAAAGAGTAAATTAGTTAATAATATTTTGTATTATTTTTATTTAATGTGCAAGCCGTCCCTAATTTAGCAGTTGAAGACTAGACGAAAGACAGCTAGTCATCACCATCCACCGCAAACTCTTGAGCTAGTCTTTTACTAACGAGTAGTAGGATTGACCGTCACATTATAACGCCCCCTCGGCTTAAAAGGCGAGCATGCTTTGAGCAACGGAGACTCAAACTGAAATTTGTTATTGAATTTAAAACATAACATTTTATTTGTATCTTCTGTTCAGGACAATGGCCATTTTTATTTCATGCGAACTAATGCAAAGTAAAACTCATTAGTTATATAATTATTTATGTGTGACGAAGTGAATACCAAGTCAAAATTTATCAAAATGATTATGCAACATATATATATATATACACACACACACACACATATAGGAAAAATAAGATTTGAATATGAGGTCTATGTACGATATTAGATTTAATTAAGGGTTTAAATGAATAATTCTTTGCAATTCGAACAATAAATATTTTGTTGGCGTTCTATTATTTTCTATTATGGTGTAGGCTGTAATCTTTGTTGTAGTTGTGGTAACCGTTTCTGCTGGTGTTCCGGTGTCCTATGATGATCCAGCTGTGCCACCTACCGACTACACTTAGCCTATTTATTCTCTTGAACTACCTGTAAGTGATAAAGTTATATTACGTTGATGTAATACACTAGCTATCGATTTTTAAAAAATGGTATATATATATATATATTGTGTGTGTAAAAGTAGAATAGTCAAAGCTTTAGCATGATTGCAGTTTATGTCGTGTTATAAAATTAAAAACAAGCGTGTATTTTAGAGTCACCAAATACAGTAACGTTTTACAATAAACATACATTAAGAAATTAAATATATTTATTTCAGCATGACGTGGACGCTCCTGAACCTTACAGTTTTGGTACGAGACTAGCGACGAGTTCGGCAATTTTCAGTCACATCATGAAGAAGCTAATGGTACTGGCGTAGTGAGGGAATCTTATGGATACAGTGATGTCTATGGAATTTACCACCAGGTTGAGTATGTGGCCGACGCAGATGGTTATCACGCTGTGGTGAAAACTAATGAACCCGGAATTGCGAATGCTAATCCTGCTAACGTAGAAGTTTCTGCTAAAGAGACTCCAGTTTCCCAACCTGTACCTCCAGCTTCAGTTCCCAAATCTGTATCTCCAGTTTCTCATCCTGTTGTTTCTGTTCCACCAGCACCCTCTGTCTCTGCATCATCAAGCACACAGCTACAATCCTGTTTTCTATTCTCATCCTGTTGTTTCAGTTCCACCAGCACCCTCTGTCTCTGCTTCATCAAGCACACAGCTACAATCCTGTTTTCTATTCTCATCCTGTTGTTTCAGTTCCATCCCCCATCCACCAGCACCCTCTGTCTCTGCTTCATCAAGCACACAGCTACAATCCTGTTTTCTATTCTCATCCTGTTGTTTCAGTTTCAACCCCTATCCACAAGCACCCTCTGTCTCTGCTTCATCAAGCACACAGCTACAATCCTGTTTTCTATTCTTTTCCTGTTGTTTCAGTTCCAATCCCCATCCACCAGCACCCTCTGTCTCTGCTTCATCAAGCACACAGCTACAATCCTGTTTTCTATTCTCAACCTGTTGTTTCAGTTCCAACCCCCATCCACCAGCACCCTCTGTCTCTGCTTCATCAAGCACACAGCTATAATCCTGTTTTCTATTCTCATCCTGTTGTTTCAGTTCCAACCCCTATCCACAAGCACCCTCTGTCTCTGCTTCATCAAGCACACAGCTACAATCCTGTTTTCTATTCTCAACCTGTTGTTTCAGTTCCAACCCCCATCAACCAGCACCCTCTGTCTCTGCTTCATCAAGCACACAGCTATAATCCTGTTTTCTATTCTCATCCTGTTGTTTCAGTTCCAACCCCTATCCACAAGCACCCTCTGTCTCTGCTTCATCAAGCACACAGCTACAATCCTGTTTTCTATTCTCACCCTGTCCCTTACGCCCTTGAGGTCAAGATTCCAGCCCTCACGTATGTTTCATCTTACCCTGCAACTACTACCACTGGGGAATCTAAAGAATAAAAACAGTCTGAATAAAACCGGTGATAAAAAATATTGCCTGTCAAAAAGTTATAATTACGTTTTCTATATTGTTCAATTCAGCCCTTTAAAATTACATATTTTTTTTGGAAATTTTTACAAAAGTTTGCCTTTGGTTTATTTCAAATCGATTATAAGGTGTTGTAATGAATAATTGGAATTGTTAATCTAATACATCTTGAAGAATTTCTTTGACCAGCAACTTGATACCATGAGAAAGAAAGAACACATTTTAATAAAACTGAAAAGATGTGTAAATTGAATTTGCCGTTGTATGCATCTTTCCTGAACAATGTAAGTAAACCTATCACTGTTATTTGTTAATGGTTTACTAACCTTGCGATCATATATTCGAAACGACCTAATTATACAAATATTGGTCACTTACACCAATTCTAATTACCTACTTAACAGACAACTGATTTATCTTTGAAAAGATGACCTATTTCACACATATACACAAGCTGAGTAAGAGTTTCTTGGCTTTTTGATTGATTGTTTAGAATTGTTTGTTTGTTTGTTTGTTTTGGAATTTCGCACAAAGCTACTCGAGGGCTATCTGCGCTAGCCGTCCCTAATTTAGCAGTGTAAGACTAGAGGGAAGGCAGCTAGTCATCACCACCCACCGCCAACTCTTGGGCTACTCTTTTACCAACGAATAGTGGGATTGACCGTCACATTATACACCCCCACGGCTGGGAGGGTGAGCATGTTTTAGCGCGACGCGGGCGCGAACCCGCGACCCTCGGAATACGAGTGCACGCCTTAACGCGCTCGGCCATGCCAGGCCTTGTTTAGAATTAAGCACAAAGATACACAATTGAGTATTTGTGCTCTGTCCACCATGGGTATCAAAACTTGGTTTCTTGGCCTTTTGTATGCGTGTGTAAGAATATATAAAGTATCTTCATACTTATTTAAAGAAAAGACTGTTGAAATAAAAATATATAGCCCCCTAGTGGAAGAGCAGTTTGTCTGCGGACTTATACCGTTACGAACCTGTTTTCGATAGTCGTGGTGGGCAGAGCAAAGATAGCCATTTGTATAGAGTTGTACTTAACTATACACTTCAAAACAAGAAACGCAAAAGTGGTATTATTTTTATTTTAAAGAGAAATATATGTAATAACGTTACAAGCTCAGAGTATGTTACTTGTGTTAAGGCACTGATTGTCAGACCAAAATGACAATAAAAGTTGTGCACTTTGAAAACGGAGGAAAACATCGGATTTTTCGTCAAAACGCATGCGTGTCAATAAATTTGTTTGAGAGATCTGCATGTTCTGCAAGTGCAACATGTGGAAAATCCTTATAAAAGTGACGGGTTCTCGGTTTCCATAGCTCAGTGTTAAGCCACCGAAACGCAATACAGTTACGTCAAGACTGAGTGAAGCACAACGCAACAACGCCATTGGTTGATTGGAAGCAGGCAAATCTCGATCAGATGTTGTCAGAGCTGTGAATGTCTATCCAAGCACCATCACAAGGCTATGAAATCGTCACCAACAACGTGGATCAATTCGTGACCGTCCATGATCTGGAAGACCTCGTGTGACCACGCCCGCACAATATGGCTACATCAAATTACGTCACCTTCGGGATAGGACCACCATTGCGATGTCTACTGCCTCAAACATACCAGGGCTGCGTGGGATGTCCGAGCAGACTGTACGCAACCGTCTACGAGATGCAGGAATTCAACCTCGACGTTCAGTCAGAGGCGTCATCCTCACCCGGCAACATTGTCAAGCACGGCTGAAGTGGACTCGGGCATATCGGGTATGGCTTCATCGACGATGGAGGCGTGTTTGGTTCAGCGATAAATCACGCTTTATGCTTCGAAGGCAGGATGGAAGGATCCGTGTTTATGGTCGGCGAGGTGAACGTTTTGCAACAAACTGAGTGCAGAATGTTGACAGATTTGGTGGTGGCAATGTCATGATGTGGGCTGCCATCACCTACAATGCCAGAACAGACCTTTTGCACATTCGAGGGAATCTTACGGCTCAACGATGCATCGACGAGATTTTTTAGGCCCTATCTGCAACCCATCATGGTGAACGTCAACGACGTTTTTCAACATGATAACGCCCATCCTCACACAGCGCGACTCACAACTGTCTTTTTGAGACACCACAACATCAACGTTCTTCTCTGGCTCTCCAGATTACCAGATTTGAACCCCATCAAACATCTTTGGGACGAGCTGGTCCGACGTATGCGACGGCGACAACCTCAACCGCAGACTCTACCTCAGCTTGCAGCAGCTTTGCAGGCTGAGTGGACAGCCATTCCACAGGATGTGATTCGTCATCTCATCGCTTCCATGGGCAGGAGATGCCAAGCAGTTATTGATGCTCACGGGGGGCATACTCGTTATTGACGTTGAGTGACGTTAACCGTCAACTAGTGAGTGTGGACTTCGCTTTTACAGACTTTGAATGTTCAGCAGTGAATGTGCAAAGTTTCACACATGTCATACAGAACTACCCGGAATAAACTTGTAAACAATTTGTCTCATATTTTGCCTTTTGCGTTTCTTTTTTTGAAGAGTATATAATGTGTTTTTCTTTTACCAAATCCACAAAGGGCTATCTGCTGAGCCCACCGAGGGGAATCGAACCCCTGATTTTAGCGTTGTAACTCCATAGACTTACCGCTGTACTAGCGGGGGGCAAGAAGAGTATATAAATAAAAGAAAGTAGAACTATGTCATAACATATAAGTACAGTTCTCCGAAAACTGAATACATTTACAGAACAGAGACACTTGTTACAATGTAGGATAGCGTTAAGCTAAGTTGCGTAAACATCAAAATAAAATAAATTAATTTACGAGCTAAAAATTATTGAATAACTTGTAAAACTTTTGCTTAATTAACTTGAATTTTTTTATCAATTTACAGAATGTATTACTTCTTTCATTTGAAGATTATTCATTAATTAATCTCACAGGCGCATCGCTAAGTCATAAGGTTTACAACGCTAAAACCTGGCTTTCGATACCTACCACAGTAAATAGTAAATATAGAAGATATTAAAATTGACATATATATATATATATATGTTCTCATATAATGTGAAGTAGGCGAGAGTTAGCCTTGTAGTAAAAATTTACATCTCAATACCACAGACTGTTTCAAATACTGGGAACGTTTTAACAGCAGTAATCAGTATTTTAGCATGAATATGGATGGCACGAGTGCTACTGACTGGGTATTCTCTAGATGATACATCAGTAAAAATTACCGTGGCAGTCAGCTTTGCTGTATTTGCGAAATACAAATACTCTTCGTAGGTTCTTGATCGTGAAATACTTAGAGTTGCGTGCCACGACAAGACACTTAGAAAAAAAGAAAATTAAAATAATTTTGTTAACAAACTTGGTCACTGTATTTGTCATTTCCTTGGTCTACTGTACTATATTGTGTTTCTCTGGCTTAACAAATTATGATAAAATGACCACTATGATGAACTATTGGAAGTATAAGCAGAGAACTTTCATAACGGCATCAATTATTTTCTGGTAACCTTTTTCAAGTTTCATACAAGCTTTCTGCATATAACGTATGTAGACTTGGCTTATAAAGGTCGTTAACTTGTATTCAGTCTACAGCTTATAACTTTTGTCTGAAAGTTTGTATAAGTTAGTATAGGTTGTGAGTTTATCGTGATTGGAGGTAATGATAGGATATTGATTTTAATATCACTGATTTTCCAGGTCCTGTCTTGGATTTGTTTAAGTGGGATTCTCTTTTCCCAGCTCCAGCAACCAGAAAGTGTCCAATGGAGAACATTGAAAGTCCCACCCTAACCCAAATACATTATTAGCTGTTGGTAAGAATGAATATCGGTTGTTTTGTATGGCCCCCCAGTGGCTCAGCGATATGTCTGCGGATTTACACGCTAAAATCCGGGTTTCGATACCCGTGGTGGGCAAAGCACAGATAACCCATTGCGGGCCAGTCAAGTTCTTCCACACCAACCTTGGCAAATCATGTCTTTAAGGACCTCGCTTTGTGCATGAGCATTTTCATGCTGAAACAAAAAAGGGCTTTCCCCAAATCGTTCCCATAAAGTTAGAAGACACAATTCTCTATAAGGTCATTGTATGTTGTAGCATTAAGATTTTCATTCATTGGAACTAAAAATTCTAGCCAAAATCATGAAACATAGTCCCACACCATTATTCCTCCTTCAAAAACTTTACAGTTTGCACTATGCATTCAGGCAGGTAGCGTTCTCCGGACATACGTCAAACTCAGATTCGTTCGTCAACCTGCCAGATAGTGAGGTGTGATTTATCACTCCAGAGAGCCCCCCAGTGGCTCAGCGGTATGTCTGCGGACTTACACGCTAAAATTCGGGTTTCGATACCCGTGGTGGGCAGAGCACAGATAGCTCATTGTGTAGCTTTGTGCTTAATTCAAAACAACAACAACACTCCAGAGTCCAATGGCGGTGTGCTTTACACCACTCCAGGCGACGCTTGGCAATGCGTATGGTGATATCAGGTTTGTGTGCAGCTGCTTGGTCATGGAAACCCATTTCATGAAGCTCCCGATGAACAGTTCTTGTGCTGACCTTGCTTCTAGAGGCAGTTTGAAACTCGGTAGTGAGTGTTGTAACTGTGGAAAGACGATGTTTACGCGCTTTAAACTTGTCAGTCCCGTTCTGTGAGCTTGTGTGGCCTACCGCTTCGTAGTTGAGCTCTTGTTGCTCCTAGACATTTCCACTTCACAAAAACAGCACTTACAGCTGACAGAGGCAACTCTATAAGGGCAGAAATTTGACGAACTGACTTGTTGGAAGGTAGCATCCTGTGACAGTGCCATGTTGAAAGTCACTAAAACCCAATCTACTTTCAGTCTTTGTCTACGGAGATTGCATGGCTGTATGCTTGATTTTATGCACCTTTTATCAATGGGTGTGACTTAAATAGCCGAATTCACTAATTAGAAAGGATGCTCACATACTTTTGGCCATGTAGCGTACCTGCACACTAAAGGGAGAAATGTAAGCCTAATTATAGGTATAGAAAATATCTAAGCATCTCCTTGGTCATTTCTTTCTCTTTCATTTTTATATGGTCATTAAAGAATAATTAAAGTATTTCAGTTTTGAAACTATATGAAATTTCGGATTTCAAACCCAGAATAGAGTCGTCTGTTTGCAAATCAGTGTTAAGTTAGTCCATTTAAAATGACATATTTGGAATCATACAGCTCACATATCGACAATACCAACAAAGTTCACGGGTGTGGTACGCCTAATTAGGTTATAATTTGTACAAGTTAGCTCTAGTATAACAAAACCATACCACAGCTAAACTGGGTTATCGTGCCAACGGCGGAAAACAAAATGAAATATAGAAGTAACTTTTTATTGGCTATATGCTTAAGTAGGATATTTTTTAAAGGAAGCATGCGCTTGTGATAAAACAAAATAATAGACTTTCAATAAAGAGGGGAACAACCACTATTTATGATCGATATTTTATATTCTTAATAGAACTTACGATGAACACTAAAGATGTCCACCAGTGGGACAACGGTAAGCCTTCTGATTTACAATGCTAAAATCATGGGTTCGATTCCCCTCGGTGAACAGAGCAGATTGCCCGATATGGCGTTACACACCCATTAAATACGTATATACACATATGCTACTTGTAACGATTATATATATACATATTAAGATTGTGTTTGTTCAGAATCAACCGCAAATCTACACAATGGGCTATCTATGCTCAGCTCACCACGGGTATCGAAACCCAGTTTCTCGCGGTGTGTGTCCGCTTTGTCACTGAGGATACCACATTAAGATATACAACACCAGTTACACGAAATAAGTACACGATTGAAGAACTAAAGGTAGAATAGAATTTCAACTTAATAATGAATAAACAAGGTTATGATTGATTGTTTGTTTCAAATCAAGCCATACTGCTCAATTTGCTGTGTCCAACGCAGGGATTCGGACCCCGGATCGAGGGTTGGGAGAAACTGGATACCGCTGTTTTATTAGGCGACCTTTATTGTTTATGTGATTAGTACAGTTGGACGAGAAAGTTTACAGTAATAATGTAAATCGAATGAATTTTAGGTATCACTGTACGTAATATATTGTAAAATATTGATATACTGGTTTAAAACATGAATTATGAAGTGTTTCAGAAACTCTAGTGTAGCATAAATTACAAAGAGATTTTGTCAAAGTAAAAGTAAAATAATATTAAGAAATAAGACCACAAACCAGGTAAAAGTTTTTAATTTTGACGATATGTCTCTTAAAAACAATGATTTCTGCCCTGCCTGCATTTAAAGGTTAACTTCCGAGAAATGTGTTATAAACATATCATACGCTGGTCCTACACCAACTCCACCTCCACATCTATAGATAGAGCAACATTAGTTATGTATTAGTTCCACGGTGGCTCAGTGCGAAGTTTAAAGTCTTAAATCAATGAAGTTTATGGTTTGATCCTTCTGATGAACACAGCATAAATGTGCTAATGTGCTGCTTCCTGCTTAACAACAACAGCAGGAAGTCAATACTAGATATTAATTAACTTGTCGTCAAAATGCTATGCATTAGAAGCCATCACATTTTCTAACCAGTTTCTTTATTACTTTTATTAAATATAAAAAGTTTGTGTTTTTAGAAATAACAAAAAAACTGGAGATAGCTGAGATGTGAAAATAATTATTATCGTTCCACATAAATAAAAAAATAATATAAGCAAGCAATTGATTGTGGATTTTCATTAAAAACATTACACTTTGTAATTTTGAGAATATTTTAAACACGTATTTAAAGACGAGACATCATGTTTAAATAACTTTAATCTCTAAGTGGTTCTGAAAATATTTCATTGGTAAAATCGATCACGTCTTTAATTAAAGCATAATAGATTTATGTACTAGCAACTGAACATTACTTTGAATGCCTTATCTCACACATCAGAGGCCATCCGTCAGCAACAATAATGTTTAACGAACTGCTTGGAACACCATGTCGAGGGGAAGACTGACTTTTTATCTTATGAGCCGTATAGTATTTAACGTACAAGTTTTGTATAGGTGATAGTATTTTTTTCATGGCACAGCAGTGTGTCTGAGGACTTACAATGTTAGAAACCGTAGCTTTGTACTTAAATTCAAACAACAAACAAATCTTTTCGCGAAGAAATATCCATACAGATAAGGAGTTTAGATGCTAACACTGACCCAAACAAACAAATAAAACTTCCAAATTATAAGATTCTTAAGTACAAAACTGGCTCAGCGGTAAATCTGAAAGCTTACAATGGTAAGCAACAGGTTCGTGATGACGAGAAACCCACGTGAAGTAAAAATGTATTTTAAGACGGCTGATATGGTTGTTAAAACTCTTATTAAAATAAAGTAAAAAACAACGTTCTGACCTTCTTCAGGTTAAGAACATGTTATATCTGTTATGGACGCAGTACAGTTAGCCCATTACGTATTTTTGCGCTTAAAAGTAAAACAACCAAGCCTGAACAGCCTGTACTTAGCTAATCTCAGGGATCGAGTCCCATAAGTTAGCGTTGTAAACCATCAAGACTGGCGATGAGCCATCAAGAGTACTGTAAAATAAACCTTTGTTGAATGATAGAAAGCTTTGAATATATAAATGATTTTAAAACACATTAACATAACTCGACAGACACATTCTGTCACCGCAGTTCTTCTTTAGAAGTAAGACAGACCTTTCACTTCAACTTTTAAAATGACACTAAAGTAAAATTTTCTTTTGTTATTAGGTTTCATAAATAATTTCACTTGTTTACAAAAAAATATTTTTTGTCTGAGGCAAGAATGTGAATAGGCGTTTTTTTACTAATTTGGGTGTGCTGAATTCAAATTTATAAACAGTTTTGCTCTATCACCTCTAGTTTTCTGGCTTTTAAATAGTCTCATTTTAGTATATACAGAGTATATACGTGCTTATTTCAACAGTTGCAGCAGCTTATTAGAGATACAACAGGATAGATAAAGAACATTGATGGAATAAATATACTTGGATGACACAATGTACACAATTCATAGTACCGCAGACAGTTAGAAGTGTGTTTTCTTAGATGATCTGGTGTATTTTGCCTCCGGGATGTCACGCAAGAGCATCCAGCAGAAGTCTCCCATCATGCTTTTGTTTGTTTTGTTTTGGAATTTCGCACAAAGCTACTCCAGGGCTATCTGTGCTAGCCGTCCCTAATTTTGCAGTGTAAGGCTAGAGGGAAGGCAGCTAGTCATCACCACCCACCGCCAACTCTTGGGCTACTCTTTTTACAAACGAATAGTGGGATTGACCGTCACATTATACACCCCCACGGCTGGGAGGGCGAGCATATTTAGCGCGACGCGGGCGCGAACCCGCGACCCTCGGATTACGAGTACACGCCTTAACGCGCTCGGCCATGCCAGGCCCCTCCCATCATGCTGGGGTTCCATTTGCCTTGGTAGTTGCTCTCCATCTTTGTAATGTCTTGGTGGAATCTTTTTCCGTGCTCATCACTCACTGCTCCAAGGTTTGGAGGGAAGAAGTTGAGGTGGGAATGGAGAAAATGAATTTTGAGTGATATTCGGCATCCCATATTCTCATAAGTCTTTAGCAACTTCTCAATACAGGCTTGGTAATTTGGTACGCATGTGTTACAAAGGAAGCCACTACAGACTGAATTAAATGTTTCCCATGCTCTCAGTTCCTTTAAGGTAAGAAGCTCCTCAAAATCAGTATCCTTCAGCACTTCTCGGATTTGAGGTCCGACAAAGATGACCTCTTTGAGCTAAGCAGCACTGAGACCTGGGAACACAGTAGACAAGTGTTGGAAGGCAGCACCATTTTTGTCTATGGCCTTCACGAAATTCTTCATCAAACCAAGCCTGATGTGAAGAGGAGGAAGAAGCACCTTCTTCATGTCAACCAGAGGAGTCTTCTTGACGCTGTGTTCGCCAGGAACGAAAGTGCTTCTAGACCCCCAGTCTTTCTGTTTGTAATGCTGGGATACAGCTCGACTATCCCAGAGACAGAGAAAGCAACAGTACTTTGTGAAGCCCGCTTGCATACCCATAAGAAGACCAATGACCTTGAGGTCCCCACACAGACTCCACTGGTGCGGGTTGTACTTAAAAGCTTCTAAAAGAAGCTCCATATTGTCATAGGACTCTTTTAGATGGACAGAGTGTGCAGTGGGAATGCTGGGATATTTATTTCCGTTGTGCAGAAGCATAGCCTTGAGACTTCGCTTGGAAGAGTCTATGAAAAGACGCCAGTCTGAAGGATTATGTGGCAAACCAAGGAAAGTGAACAAGCCAGGTACATTTGTGCTGTAGCACAACTTGTTTTCCATGTCGAAAAATGAAGCAAGGTCTTTGTTCTGATTCCTGAAACTGGTGATCCGTCTTGATATATAGCTATATATATATATATATATAATGTAATGCTATCACTTACATTTATTGCATAATAACTAAAAAAGAAGACATAAGTCACACAATATTAGAAATTAACCCTGAATGCATATGCGCCTTTATGTACAGTATGTCTACAAAATGTACAGTATGCATATCTAAAAAACTAGAGGTGATGAGTAAAAGCGGATTTCAAATCTGAATTCAGCACCCCCAAATTAGGTTTAAACAGCTATTTTTGTGCTTGCCTCAATTCCTTTGTAAACCAGAGTTTTTAAAAACTGAAATTAACAAGTTCACATATTCTTTTATTCGACTTAGATGATACAGTTTGTGATATAAAGCTTTATTTATCGAGTTGTTTCGATAAATATTTGGAAGTAATATTTTTTCTACCTTTTCTAATTTAAAGGATGAGATTTTTCTCCCTTTGATTTAAAAAACCTTTCATTTTCGAGAAGTTCAGGGATAAACATTTGAACGTATGAATTCCTGATTTTGTGTTCTTCTTTTACCCGGAAGTTTTAAGTGTAACTTTAGGATATAAGCATTGCTGAATTATGTTATTTTAAGCTTTAAAAAATCATACGTATTTAATATCAAAAAAATAATTGACGTTATTAGTGTTTTTACATATTACAAAATTAGTCCTTTGGTACCCTTAGGCCTTGCAATGATTGTTAATGTTCTGTTAAAAGGTAACTAATACTTTGTACCTTAATGATAAGGGTGCTATTTTCTTTGTCGGAAACCTATTCTTCAAATAACCCCTTAACAGCAACCAATAAATTTAGCCGAAAACGGGAAGTATTTTAAGTGGACTCTCTGCGTCCCTTTAATTTTCAATAAATAATTGGGGTTAACCTATTAACAGTGAACATGTAAGTAGGAATATGGGTTAGGAGGTATTATAAAAACACAAAGAACGTATTAAACAAGCTTAGTGATCTGGGCGCTCAGTCTCAAAAGCAAGAATCAAGCGTTTGCTTGTATTCCAAGAACTGTAGTTTTGGACTTGTTAAGTAAGGATTGAACCGGCGAGAATATGTTAGTAAAGGTAAGTGTAGCTAACCTTTGTCGAAGAAAAACATTCCCCAATTTAAAAAAGATTTGAAAATGATACTCAAAGCTATTTTAATATCCCGTTGCTGAAATAGCAAGCATGTATGGTTACGTGATTCGAACCCGCTACCTGGAGATTACGAGTCGAGTGCTCTGATCAGCAATTAATGTCTGGCCTTTTTTGCTAGCATAGAAGCTTTATGTTTTCATCACTGTTTTTGCATTGTCTGTGCACTAAACGTCCTGTTTTTAGAGTCGTACCTTTCCAATGTAATTTTAATTTGGCCACTGATGGCTCAGCATTAAGCTTAATTGTTTATAAAGCTAAATATCGGGTTTCGATACAAATGGCCAGCTCAACTTAAAGATCTCATTATGCAGTTTTGTATCTAAATATAAATCAATGTATATCTATCTCATGTTCATGTTTTATTTAAAACATTTTCAACAACTTATACATTTCAAGGTATCAAATTGCAAAAATCATTACAAATTTAAACCTGAAATCTGCAGGAGAAAAGCCATTGGTGCAAGTAGCGAACTGCTCAAACTGTTGGTTACGTTTAAGAATTTCTATAGAGCATTTTCAAGGTAAAAAGTGAAACGTTGAGTGAACGTAATATCGATCCTAAAGTCTCAACGAAGTACTTTGTTTAATAATTGTTTGAATACCTTGGACACATAACTGTTGTTTGTGAAACACTTCTTAAAATCTCTTACCCCTGATTTAACAACTTCAACATTACTGATTTCGTGTGTCCTGTAAGTAGTTTTGAAATCAAAAGTGGTTATGATGACTTGTTGTGATAATCAAACATTATTATAATGATTTATATTTTTAGCTCGCCCTATGAGTCCAAAGGAATACTTTACTTGTAGTTAATAAATATCTGATTTATTTCTAGTTATAACTACGTAGCAGTTTATTGTTCGCATACAGATTTTATTCTATTGCCTTCAGGTGGAACAGTGGTAAGTCTGTATAAGTTTATACACTAAAAATAGGATTTTGATACTCGCGGTGAGCCAAACGCAAATGGTCCATTAAGTAGCTGCGTGCTTAATAACAAACAGACAAAGTTTATTTTTTCATTTAATATTAATCTCGTAAAAAACATAAATTTAAGAAAATCTGGTAAAATGAAATAAAACTTACGAAAAAAACAACAACAACTATTTTATTACAGATAGCTGTTTTTATTTTAATGAGCGTGGTTCCTATAACTGCCTTACCTGCAGGATACAACTATGGTCAACTGACTAGCAGAGGACGTGTTCGTCTAACGAAACCTCTAGAAACTGACGTAAGTAACTTCAGTTTAAGGGTTAAAACTATAGCAATAACTTGTTTCGTGTGTGTGTCCTTAAGACACGAAGTTTCATCTTTTAATATTTATTACGATTCAAAAAATATACATTTTAGAGAAAAAAATAATTATTGCGTGCAATTTATCAAGATGTTTTCTATAAAAGAGTGAAGAGTAGGTTTTATGTTAGGCCTACTTTATACTCGCCACAATATTCGTTTTCCCCTGTCTCTACAAATTATTGTAGTGCAATAAAAAGCTAGGAATAACTATTCCATCCGTCATGTATGACAGAAGTACTGCGTAATTCATTTTTTAAACCTAATTTCAGAAGTTTTCATTTTTGTATTAAGATACTAATTACTTAAAACATTTTTTCTTAAATGAATAAAATATACTTATTATAGTGAGAACAATACCAAAAAAACAATTTATAGGAATTTTAACTTCAGTTACGTTGTAACTTTGTCACGTAATCTTTTGTATTAGAACAGTATGATTTTTCAGAATATTTGTGGTACCAATTTGACTTAGAAACCGTTCGCTAAGTTACACTTCAAAAATTGTAACCTCCCTCATCTTACTTAGTAAACCGGTTTCAATATTTGTATTAAAAACTATGTGTAGATTGCGTTCATATTTCTAATACTTTGGAACTTTATGTTGAAAGTTGTTTTTGTTGTCAATAAATTATTGTTTACCGATCATATTAAAACTGATACCCAATCGACTCAGACTGTTTGATTTTGATAAAGTGAAATATTCGTCTTATTATAATTATACAACCTTTTTGGTTGATACAATACAGTAAACGTTGATACCATCTTAGTTTGTATTAATAACATTATGCTTTCTTCACTTGCAGACCGTTTCACCAATTCTACTTAACCTTGTTAATATGTTTACTTGGATAAAGATAATAAATTACCGTAAAACGTTTTATAATATCCCCTTGGGTTAAGATAATAACTAATAATAATAAATTATAAACTAAGATAATAAATAACTAAAGCTGTTACCATATCTTTTAGCAATTAATCCCACGTCATTTTAGATTTAGATTTATTATTTACTTACAGCAAAATCTGTGGTCATGCTGTTTTGGTTGAATTAGTTTTAATTTCTTGTAGTCACTATTACTTATTATCTTGCTTAGCTTGAGTAAACTCAAAGCTGTCTTTCATTTTAATTGTCTGTAGGTAACTTCAAAGTTTATTATTTTCATTTTTACCACAACGCTGAAAATATTTATTTTTTTTAAAAAAACGTCCTACTTATTAAATACAATTACATTTTAATTGCAGGGCTTAATTCAGGTATATAGTTATGGTTATAGAATCAAGGACAAGTACGGCACTGTTCAGTTTCGTAAGGAAGAATCAAAAGGAAATAACAATGCCAGAGGATCTTATGGTTACATCGATGCTTCTGGCTTGTACCGTAAGGTGGAGTATGTTGCTGATGCCGATGGTTTTCGTGCAACTGTTAAAACCAATGAACCTGGTACAACTAACCAGAACCCGGCTGATGTCAAAATAATCAGTGAACAGGAGCAAGAACTGGAAAAAGAACACAGCGTTCCTAAGGAGGCTAGATTTGGACTTTATGACTACCAGACTTCTACAAATTATATCCAACCAACCTACGATTCAACCACAAAGAGAATACCTATCCAAAGTAATGTACCACGTTACGCGTCCATATACACCACCCCGGCACTTGCTTCTACATCAGTTGAAATACCAGAAGAGAACACGGAAAATCTTGAGGAATAAGTGTGTGCGACCTCTATAATTGCTAAAGTGATCTTTCTATTAACCGATCTTTCAATGGATAACACAATATTTTACACTCACGATAATGCAATAGACAGGGACATGTTTCTAGGAGCTATAAAGCTGTTATTTACTTTGAGGTACAAATTCTTACGTTTCACTTATGTTTACTGTCAGTCACATCCAACCTATAAAATCCCACAGTGTGTCACTTCACGGTTAATTTTTCTTGATTTTGAAGTACGAGGAGTTATAAAAGCCCAAACGCATTTATCCAGATATAACAATTTGATTATCTTTTGTCCGTTACCATTTTATTGACAAGGGTGCGAGGAGAGGGCATAAAGGGCAAGTCCGTGAAACCTTATAAGTGTAGTGAGTGTTATTATAACAAGCCTAGAGTAAAGACGTAGTGTCGGATCACTTAGCCCAGAGCCAACTGTTTAAAATTTATCATGAAAGTAAAAATGTCAGTTCAATCTTAAACTCAAATAGTTTCTAAACGAACCCACTTTTTGTTATATCACCAATGTTTTAATAAAAACAAACCTATTTAATCAACAGAGACTCTAAATTAAGAAATTAACATGTTTTGTTACAATTACATTTAATTTTATACTTTCAGTACACAGACTAACAACAATATTAGGCTGTACATTTATTTCTGAGCAACATTACATAAAAATCAATGTTTTTATATATTAGAAGATGTTAATCCTGCTCATTTTTATCAGTAATTATTACATGAATATGGCACAAATTCATTTCACTTTTGATCTCAGTTTTGATTGGCTCACTGAGGAATTCAGTGCCGTTTCATTACCTCGACTGCACTTTTCTGCCTATTTGTAGTTCAAGCTTGATTTGAAAAATTTATTTATTTCAGTTATGTATGAAATGTGAGATGCGATGTGTAAAGCAGCAGATAATGATATTTTAGTGTTCGTTTCATGTACAAAACATAAACAACCCATAGATGGTTGTTGTACATACACAAAATCTTTGAGTTAATCTGTTTTGTATTTGTGATATGATTTATGTAATTGTTAATTTTTTTGTAAACAATAAATATAGTTTAATTATGGAGAGAGAAGCTTTTCTTTTGTGCATTCTTTTCCTTTACAGTGTAGTACTCTCGTTTCGTTTTTGGTTTGATTCATCTAATTTCGGCCCGACATGGCCAGGTGGTTAAGGTGTTCGACTCGTAATCCGTAATTCGAACAATAATGTGTTCGAATCCCCGTCACACCAAACATGCTCGCCATTTCAGCCGTGGGAGCGTTATAATGTGATAACCAATCCCACTATTCGTTGGTTAAAGAGAAGCCCATGAGTTGGCGGTGGGTAGTGATGACTAGCTGCCTTCCCTCTAGGCTTACATTGCTAAATTAAGGACGGCTAGCGCAGATAGCCCTCGAGTAGCTTTGCGCGAAATTAAAAAAAATCATCTTATATATTTTTTTCAATGACAGCCGTTTATTAAGATTATTTTGATATTGATAAATAACATGGAGAAAACAAGAATTATTGGAAAAAAATTAAAAAATCTAATAGCTCACAACGGTAGGTACCTGAGATGCATTTTTTTCTATTATCGAAAATAGATGATTCAGTGATAATCTTATAATAGCTTCGGACTTAGGTTTTTGTCTGACTATATAACTTAAAGCATAAACATATAGAACCAATACTATCTCTGAACATTAACAGTATCAATAACTAAGGTTAACTGAAACTTATTCATTAAATGAACAAAAGGTACTCTTCTTTAATTAGTTGAAATTATGCACTAATCTACATAACGGGCTATCCATGCTCTGCTCATCACGAGTATTCAAACCGTGTGTGCAAGGTTGAAAGTCCGCAGACACACCGCTGTGCCCCCCAGTGGCTCAGCGGTATGTCTGCGGACTTACACGCTAAAATCCGGGTTTCGATACCCGTGGTGGGCAGAGCACAGATAGCCCATTGTGTAGCTTTGTGCTTAATTCAAAACAACAACAACACACCGCTGTACCACTAGGAAAATATTTTTTTTCCATTGGTACTTAAAATCAAATTTCTAAACTCTTAGAAATAGATTTTTTTAAAACCACTTAATATTTTCGTCATTCATAATTCTAGACAAAATGAGTAAGCCAAACCAGTGGAAAGATAAAAGTACTAAACGTATGATTATCTCTTCTGCCAAACTTTAGAAACATTACAGTACATGAATTAACGTATTAAAATTAAAAAAAGAGTTTAAACCTTATAGTTCAGTCGAAATATTCTAAACTGTGTGTGTTCGTGTTTATAACATTTTTAGCGGACAAACAGATAGAAGTCAGCAACTTTAAAGACGATAGAAAACGACAGCGAGAAATATTTGCATATATTTTTCTTTGTTAAGAAAAAAATGAATTTGTGTACTGAGTAGTTTATTCACATTTCTTTTCACAATTAGTAATTCATCTTATTACTCATACGTATGAATTTGCTCTCTATTTAGTTTCTTGTTCAACAAAAACTGCGAAGTGCCTACAGTAGGGATTGAACACTGAATGTTGTTATTATAATCCCTCAAATAAGAGTCATTACATTTCTTTGTTATATGCTTATTAATTTACCTTTCTAATTGAAACTACATACAGTTCATCAACCTACTCTCATCCGTGTTTGTATATATGCTCTTTTTTCCTGATACAGAAATAATGTAGGACATTTGCATAATCCGATGGAAGTTTGTGTTAAGTTTTAGCAGTATTCGTAGTACTGTTATTTATATGTGTCGGATTACGTAAAGCCCAAGTGTCACTTTTTCTTTGTGGACTTTAAGGTTATTTTGATGTCAGATATGCAAAAATAAATAAGTAAATTCAAAAAATGTGGACATTTTCAGAAATATCTTAATTACTGTTGAAATAGTACTCAACATTTGTTTCAGTGTCTTGATAGGTGAGGTTTCCTGTCACAAGCATGCTCTATATGCCTGTATATGTTTGAAAAATTAGCAACCTTAGGGGCCCGGTATGGCTAGGTGGTTATCCGAGAGTCGCGGGTTTGAATCTCCGTCACACCAAACATGCTTGTCTTTTTTTTCGTGGATGCGTAATAATGTGACGGTCAACTCTACTATTCGTTGGTAAAAGAGTATCCCAAGAGTTGGCAGTGGGTGATGATAACTAGCTGTCTTACCCCTAGTCTTACGCTGCTAAATTAGGAACGAATAGCGCAGATAGCTCACATGTAGCTTTGGGCAAAATTCAAAACAAACTAAACCAACCTTAGGCTATATATGGTCTTTTTCTACGTTGTTTTAAACGACTTTCAGTAATTCTTCTAGTATAAACAAATATCTAGCTCCACGAGTGAAAATAATGTTAAATTATACGAAATAAGAAACAAAAAACCATAACTAGTTGTTCTCCAGAAACTGAAACCAAAGTGAATTGTACGTACAACGTGTTAGAATCCTTACAAGGGTCAAATACCAAATACATCTCCGTCATATTAACGTTGCAAACTTGTTATGCAGAACAGGGAATCGTAATTTATCATTTCCCTGAAAGAGAGACTGACCATCTTTGAACTTTCAAAGCTGGTACACTTCGATGATGATGTCATCAGCCATGTTGAATGAAAGTACACAATTCATTTTTAGTTTTATACGTGATGGTCTACAGGTGGTGCTCGTAGTCGCTTGACCTCCCTGAAAAATGAAAAACACAATCGTTTATTCATTTATACAACTGAACTTTTTATTCACTTTACAATTTTGTACCACTTCCCCCCCGAGGAGACATTTCTGCGGACGCTTCTGGCTTTCGTAAAAACTAATTTAGATTAGAGTAGCAGAAAATATTCTGAAAACTAATAGTTGTACATAGAACTGATTCTTGTGTACTTTTTAAGTGAATTTATCATTTTTAGTAAGCATGTAGTGTTCAACTGAAGACGAGTATCATCATGTAAAGACGGAACCCAATTTTTATCTAACAAGAAAATGACAAAGAGAGACATTTTGTTATCATTCCTATACGTATCTAATCGCTCCATGCTCATCTCATGGCTCATAAATGGTCATTTCAAGTATCATCATGTAAAGAAGAAACCTAATTTTTATCTAACAAAAAAATGGCAAACAGAGACATTTTGTTATCATTCCTATACGTATCTAATCGCTCCATGCTCATCTCATGGCTCATAAATGGTCATTTCAAGTATCATCATGTAAAGACGAAACCTAATTTTTATCTAACAAAAAAATGGCAAACAGAGACATTTTGTTATCATTCCTATACGTATCTAATCGCTCCATGCTCATCTCATGGCTCATAAATGGTCATTTCAAGTATCATCATGTAAAGACGAAACCTAATTTTTATCTAACAAAAAAATGGCAAAGAGAGACACTTTGTTATCATTCCTATACGTATCTAATTGCTCCATGCTCATCTCATGACTCATAAATGGTCACTTCAAATGCGTTTGTATTGAAGAAAGAACACCATGGATGAGGTAGGAATGAAAAAGACATGATTCTCCAAAAATTAAATAACTATCAGATATTGTCCACAATAACTTTTCATTTTGTTTATAATTGGTGGCTCTTCAAATCAGATTCTTTCATTGAACTTTATTAATGAAAGGATTCCAAGACGGCAAATATACCTTTCGGTTATTATAAAACAAAACCATTGAGCAGACAGAGGAACACATGCTTTGTAACACCAAATGTCTTATATCTTTTTTCTAAAATAATGCCTCTAATATTATATAAAGTCCGACAAGAGGAAGATTATTCTTACACTTAACAGTTATTGGTCTGATTTGTTGTGATTTTGCGCAATGGTACACGGGAGCTATTTGCACTACCAGTCGCTAATCGCCAAAGCCCAACGCTAACTTTTGGGTTATTCTTTTATCAGTAAATATTGTTACTGACTGTAACAGTATAACACCCCCACGTCTGAAAGGACGAGCATGTTCAGCGACAGCCGTTTGAACTCACGACCCCAAGATTGCAAATCGACCGCCCTAACCACCAGGTCACTCAACGTAAACATTTATCATCTCGAAAGGGATAAAGCACATTGTCATCAGAACTAAGGCATCCACTCCAGACATTTAAATTTTCTGCAAAGAAACGAAAACGCCGATATTAGAATTAACTAAAGCATCCAATTCGTCATCCAAGTTATCTTCAAGGAGATAAAGCACATTGACATCAGAGCTAAAAACTCTATCAAGTCCAACATACAAATTGTATTCAAGGAAGCGAAAAACTTTGGCCTCGGAGTTAAAGCATCCAGTCCAGTATTCAAGTTATCATCAAGGAGTTGAAGCATCAGTTAATATTATATTTATTTTGTTTGTTTGTTTGTTTTTATCTTCGCTCAAAGGTACACGAGAGCTATCTACCGTGGCCATACCTAATTTAGCAGTGTAAGACTAGAGGGAAGGAAGCTATTCATCACCACCCACCACCAACTCTTGGGCTACTCTTTTACCAACGAATAGTGGGATTGAGGGTCACAAATAACACCCTACAGCTGAAATGGCTATCATGTTTGATGGGATGGAGATTTGAACCCGTGACCCTCAGATTACGAGTCGAACGCCTTAACCGTCTGATGATGCCGGGCCCATATTTTTTTAGTACTATATTGCTACTAGAATCTTAGAATTTTTTTTATAATTAAGTACCAATTACACAATGGACTGTCTGTTATCTTCTCACCACGGATATCGAAATCCAGTTTCTAGCGTTGTAAGTCTGTAGAAGTACCGCTGTGCCACTAGAAAGGGACGCATCTCACAAATTCCAACATCTTTAAAATAACTGAGAAAAACCTTTAAATAGGTACGAGATAAATTATACCTGGAAAGGTATAAGCAAACATCACTATAAGCAGACCATCAAGTCAGGAATAAACATGAATACTTTCATTTATTATGTCGTGATGGAATAAGAACATTACGTTTGCACTGGCGCTTTGCAGCACGCGCAAACAATGCAGTGTGGGGAAATATCTAAGTTTGATTATTGTAGAAGGTTAAGATTACGCTGTTTGCTGACTTCAGAATATTCAAGTTTAGTGACATCAAGTTATCTTAACAGTATACATTGTTTGGTTTGTTTTGGAATTTCGCACAAAGCTACTCGAGGGCTATCTGTGCTAGCCGTCCCTAATTTAGCAGTGTAAGACTAGAGGGAAGGCAGCTAGTCATCACCACCCACCGCCAACTCTTGGGCTACTCTTTTACCAACGAAAAGTGGGATTGACCGTCACATTATACACCCCCACGGCTGGGAGGGCGAGCATGTTTTTTGTGCGACTCGGGCGCGAACCCGCGACCCTCAGATTACGAAGCGCACGCCTTAACGCGCTAGGCCATGCCAGGCCTTACAGTATACAAAAAAAAAATTAGTTTCAAAACTTTTTAAACAGTAGAGGCCATAAGGAAGGTAAATGAACATTAAGTTTTCAGTAAGCTATACATTTTAGTTTGTTTTTAATTTCGCGCAAGGCTACACGAGGGTTATCTGCGTTAGCTGTTTTTAATTCAGCGGTGTAAGACTAGAGGGAAGACAGTTAGCCACTACTACCCGCTATCAAAGATTGGGCTATTCTTTTACCGACGAATAGTGGGATTGGTTGTCACGTTATAATGCTCCACGGTTAAAAGGACGAATATGTTTGGTGTAACGGGGATTCGAACCCGCGGCCCTCGGATTACGAGTCGAGTGCCTTAATCCACCTCACCATGCCGGGTCCCTGAAAATTTTGAAATCGATCCTTGCATTAATATAGCCATCATACAATGTAATGCAGTATTGATAAATACAAGATCTTATCTGGTTTATTCTACATACGCGTGTGTGCGTGTTTTCATAACCTAATTGCACACTTGTATTAATCCACTTGTGTGAAAAACTGGTCACTTTTTTTAGTGTAATCGTGAAGTATAATTTTCTGTCTCAATTAATCCATACATATAATTTGTTCAAAGGATTGAAACTCACTCAAACTAGGAACACAAGGTAGCCTATTTTGATGCATTCATGTCAGTAACGTGAAGTGTTACAGGCACGTTATTATGAAGACAAATGGTCTTATTCGAGTAATAGTTGTTACCTGTTGAATATGGAAGTAGGATTTAGCGAGTCTGTTACCCAGGGACTCAACATGAAATTCTGTATAAGTTATCAGAGAGGTTATTAATGAAGAAATCGGTACGCTATACTAAAATGACTTTGAATATACGAATCAACAATCCTTTTGATCAAATATGCCCGATATAATGTTGCAATGTTACATAATGTGTGTGTGTGTTTTCTTATAGCAAAGCCATATTAGGCTATCTGCTAAGCCCACCGAGGGAAATAGAGCCCCTGATTTTAGCGTTACAAATCCGTAGACTTACCGCTATACTAGCGAGGGGCTAGGTGAAATGTAAGAACTATATTTTGAAATTGTTTGGCGTTCGTAGGATTTGTAATCACAGAGAACACTCATCATTTTCAGGGTTTGTAACAACATTTTCAAGCCCAGAATGGCCAGGTGGGTTAAGGACTATTCGTTGGTTAAAGAGAAGCCAATGAGTTGGCGGTGGGTGGTGATGACTAGCTGCCTTCCCTCTAGGCTTACATTGCTAAATTAAGGACGGCTAGCGCAGATAGCCCTCGAGTAGCTTTGTGCAAAATTTAGAAACAAACAAAACAAACAAACATAAAATCTATTTAAAACCATTTAACGAAGAAACTTTTCTACAGTGTTCATATGACTCTTCCATTAACATTAAACTGATTTTATGAAGAAGTGTCTTTGTCTAATAATGTTATTTAGTTCTCCGGAAAAGCTTATTTTTAGCGCTATTCAATTACATATACACAACTTATTTAGTCAGAAAAGTAATAGCTAAATTAAGTGGTCAATTTGTTGGTAAAAGAGTAACCTAAGAGTTGGCGGTGGGTGGTGATGTAAGACTACACTGCTAAATAAGGGACGGCTAGCGCAGATAGTTTTGCGCGAAATTCAAAAACAAAAAACAAACGTGTGTGTTGGTGGGAGGAAGAGGTCACAGAGAACCTGACTCTCCAGGGTATGAACTTTTCTTTCCCAAACACGGAGAGAGAGTATTGCTATAACTCTGAGTGTCTGAAACATGCAGCTAACAGCTCAATACCGAAACAAAAACATTTCACCACAACAACACACTCATGGCAACCACATCAAGAAATAATACACCTAATAAAAGACAGAAGAAAACTACGCAGACAGTATATACAAAATCGAAACCCCACACTGAAAACACAAATAAACACTGTAAGAAATAAAATAAGACATCAATTCAGACAACAAAAATAAGATAGTTGGGACACTTTCTGCTCGGAACTAAACCACAAAACAGATACAAAACAATTCAAAACAAACAAAGAATACCCACCACTCAAACTACATAGAATAACAGTGTACACTAACATGGAAAAAGCTGAGATATTTAAAAACCACCTGAAAAACACGTTCAAAACACATCACGAACCAGATATGAACAGATACTTCGATAAAAAAAAGGCCCGGCATGGCCAAGCGACTCGTAATCTGAAGGTCGCGGAATCGAATATCCGTCACACCAAACATGCTCACCCTTTCCGCCATAAGAGCGTTATAATCTGACGAGCAATCACACTATTCGTTGGTAAAAGAGTAGCCCAAGAGTTGGCCGCGGGTGGTAATGACTAGCTGCCTTCCCTCTAGTCTTACACTGCTAAATTAGAGACGGCTCGGTGCAGTGGGCTAACAACCTACTCACTTAAATACTTGCAGTTGCGGCCCTATGTTCCTAGATGGAATCTAATGTGCTAACTAACTTCTATAATAAAGTCAATAACTTTATTGATCACAAGAAAAGCATATACACACCAATATTTCCAGTAAACACCCTAATAAAATCAGAGAAAACAATAGACTGGAGCACTCATCAACTGATAAAAGATATAACAGTAACGGAAGTAGAAACAGCTGTCAAGAATACAAAAAACAAAGCTCCTGTAGAAGTTGGTATCCAATTTATCCGCCTGAAACACGGCACTCAGAGATTATATAAACACCTAACAGCCTTATTTAACTTATCATTATTTTCCGGATATATCCCTATTTCTTGGAAGGAAGCAATAATATCAATGTTCCAGAAAGAAGGAAAGCCAGCGAATAAACCAAACAACTACCGCCCAATTAGCCTAACCAGTTGTACTGGCAAAATTTTAGAAAGAATAATTAGTAACTGACTATCTGTATATTTAAAAGTAAATTCAAAATTACTCGAAATTCAAAACGGATTTCGAAAATACAGACCAACTACAAATTAGACTAACAGAATAAATTTGAGACAGCTTCAACATAAACAAATGTACTTCAACATGTTTTCTCGACATTGAGAAGCATTTTACACGGTGTGGCACAACGAATTACGCCATCGGTTAACGGAAATGGCTTTACTCCAGGAAATTATTCGCTGGCTATCCAACTTTCTGGAAACCAGAACATGTAAAGTAGATGTGAAAGGAGCCAACTCAGGGTCCTTTTCACCCGAGGCAGGAGTCCCGCAGGGAGGGGTAGTTAGCCCTATAATATTTATTAAGTATGTGAGTAATATGCCACTGTCGGACCTAGATTCAGGTTTTGCATCACAATTTGCTGACGATGTAGCGGTCTGGAAAAGTGTCCCCACTCCTTCAATTGTAGCAACAAACCTCCAACCAGTTCTGAATAATATAGAAGAATACTGCCAGAAATATAGAATAGAAATTAATCTTCCAAAAACCCCAAGTAACATCATTCAGCAGATTAAATAAACTGAAAAAAAGATCCACCCAAGTTATACATGAATGGATCACTTTTACTGACTGCTACTTCTGAAAAAATTTTTGGGATTAACTTGTGATTCCAAATTAACGTGGATACAGCATACAAACAATGTCTTGATACGAATATAGAAAACAGCAAATTATGCAAGAAGTCTCTCAGGTAAATGTTGTTGTTGTTTTGAATTAAGCACAAAGCTACACAATGGGCTATCTGTGCTCTGCCCACCACGGGTATCGAAACCCGGATTTTAGCGTGTAAGGTAAAAGTCAAGGAACATCAACTGATAATGTAATAAAAATATACAAAACATACATCAGACCTATAATAGAATATGCATCTCCTGCCTGGATAAACATAACACAAAAACAAATACAAAAACTACAAAGAATACAAAACTCAATTCTAACTTCAGCCTATAAACTACAACGTTGTACTTTATCCACATTCATGCACAAGTATGCAAACATAGAAACAATATCTGAAAGACTCTTGCAGAATGCACTAAAGTATTTTAATAAGAATTGGCATAAAAATGACTTAATGTGTGATCTCGACAGATACCACGTGCATGATAAAAGTAGTCATAAATACCTCTCTCCTCCTAATATATATTTAAGAAATATAAAACAAGTTGGCCACCACGCACTAGACACATAAAACTAGTTTTATTTTATTTTATTCATATATTTATTTTTTATTTATTTTTTTTCATTTTATTATTAGTATTTCACCGATAAATATATATGAAAAAAAAGATTATATACATAAAAGTGAAAAAAACACACAAGAAAACGAATAGAAATATCGAAAAAAAACTTTAAATAATGAAAAAAGGGCAAATGGAGACCATACATGGACATTTCCCTGAAAAGGGCTTGAGTACTGGAAAATACTTTGGCCCAAACTCTACCCAATAACACACTCCAACGAGTAGACAACATAAAAGTTAGGAATGGAGGAAGAGGTCTTGTGCACCTGACCCTACTGGGTATTCAAAAATGAACCTACCCAAATACCCACACAGAAGAAGAGAAGAGTTAATATGATGCAGTTACCCCCTAGCGGCAAGCTTGAGTTTCGGTGCTTGTGGTTGGCACAGCACAAACAATTCATTGCGCCGCTTTGTGCTTTAAAACAAAGAAGCAAGATTTATAACACTAACTGAATAAGTCTTATTGCTTTGTTAGCCTGATAAGGTAGAGTAATTCTTTTAATTTAATTAAAAACCTCTCGCATTTTATTATGTATTAATTATTAATTTATTTTATTATTTATTGCTATTTTATAATCCATTAATATTTATCTCGAAACATTTTTAGATCTAAAATATTATCAAGTTTTACCCAGAATGATTTTTTGTTTTCAATAAAATTTGACCCACGCATGGCCAGGTGACTAAGGCACTCAACTTGTAATCTGAGGGTCGTGGGTTCGAATCTACGTCGCACAAAATATGCTCGCCTTTTCTGCCGTGGGGGAGTTATAATGTAGCTATCAATCCCATTATTCGTTGGTAAAAAAGTAGCTCAAGAGTTGGCGGTGGGTGGTGATAATTAGCTGCCTTTCCTCTAGTCTTACACTGCTAAATTAGGGATGGCGAGCGCAGATAGCCCGAGAGTGGCTTTGCGCGAAATCGAGAAAACAAAGGAACAATAAAATTCAGTCTTCTAACTTTCCGTGAAACAGATACTATTTTTTCCCTACAATACTTCTGTAAATGATTGTCTCTATTTAGAAATTAATGGTCTACAAAACACGTTTTATAACAATTACAGGCATGGATATAAAATGTTGTTGCTCTATCCCTAAACTATTGAGCTTGAGAAATGTACTATAGCCCTAACTGAAGTTTCATTAGCTCAACTATTTTTTTCACAATAACGTTTAATTACACATTGCAGTTATCAGAATACATACAAGACAGTTTGTTTGTTTGTTTTGGAATTTCGCACAAAGCTACTCGAGGGCTATCTGTGCTAGCCGTCCCTAATTTAGCAGTGTAAGACTAGAGGGAAGGCAGCTAGTCATCACCACCCACCGCCAACTCTTGGGCTACTATTTTACCAACGAATAGTGGGATTGACCGTCACATTATACACCCCCACGGCTGGGAGGGCGAGCATGTTTAGCGCGATCCGGGCGCGAAACCGCGACCCTCGGATTACGAGTGCACGCCTTAACGCGCTCGGCCATGCCAGGCCCATACAAGACAGACTATTGTTTCTGCCATATTAAAAATAAAGTGATTTACCACATACGCAACAAAATCAGAACAAGTACATTATTATCTCACAGTCTGAACACCTCCCCACGTCCAAAATGTAGTCCGGTAAATTGGCTCTGCTAGACAATAACACACAAAATGAAATAAACTTAAAATCGATTTGAGAATGAAAGTTCAATTTATTTTCATTATACAACAATGTAGGCATATCTGAAATTTATCCTACTTCATTCTCACTTCATCTTGCTTTTGCTCAGCTCAAAAACTAAAACTTTCCAATGTTCACAGGGATCCTAATTCCCAGTTGCAGTTGTTTATCTGGTTCTTGAAGCAAAGTGAAGATAACATAAAAGAACCAACATCTGCTGCGTTGTAAGTCACATGACACAAAGAGAAAGCGATAAGATAAAAAGTTTAAGCCTAAGAGTCGTTTTTGTCTACAGTTAGGTTAAGTTTTATACGTGGCATAATTAACTTCCACTATAATAACGTAACTTGTTTGCGATCATTAAATTGTTTCTTTTTTTCTGATATTTGAAACTTAGGTTAGAATTTCCTGTTGTTTTTGTAAGAAAAAATCCTCTAGTTTGATCTCAAATGAAAGGATTCTACTGTAACGTATTGTTATTAACCCTAATCTCAAGTAGCTTTACACTCCAGAAAACGGAAAGGTGGGTCTATAAGCACTTGCTAGTGAGTTATCTCTAACTGTTGATAGCTTGCAAGAAAATAATTTAATATTATTCAAATATATTTTGTACTGTATTAGGAAAATAAAATAAGTAAGTAGTTGAAGTTCAACATTTGCTGTGTCTCCCATATTAAGTATGTCTGATATAATATTTTCTTGCTGTGATATTTGTATGTAAATTCTTACGTCTGTACTCATGCCTCAGAGCGTTATGTGAGAAACGTAGGCCCGTTGTTTGTTTATTTTATTTTATTTTTCGTTTGTGAAACACCCGTTTTTGTATCTTTAAAATGCTGTATTTGTATCCCAGCTTAATTAAGTGTGTAACGAATTTAGATCTTGAATTAAGGTACGCAAGTATTTTAATTTGCTTTTAATAATATTTTAGGAATAAACCATTGTGTCAATTGGCAGCTTTCCTAGAAGGTGGTGACACCATCCCTTTCCGAATAGATTCTGGAGTGATTTCTCAAGATGACAGTTTTCTGGACTGTAGTCAGTCTGAGAAAGAGAGATGTAAAAACATGGTTTTATATCAGGTATGCGAGCTCCTGTAGATATACAACTTTATTTTTGTCGTTAATCTAAAATTATATACAGTTAATGATTCGGAAGTTTCCGATAAGCTGTACATTGAAGGTGGGTGATTTCATTCAGTTTTCATGTCTTATTGCTTTATTAGATATTTATTCCAGGACTGAGCGTCACCTAGTTGTGTTAATGTGCAGTATGTGGATTAGTAGGTCCAGTGCTCACGTTCCCTCACCGCAAAGTGCAAAAAATAAAAAAATAAAGAAAATGAAATTATTGGTGCTCTGCACGTTCAATTAGAGTAGCTAAAGAGTTTGCGGTGGGTGTGTTTAACTTTGCGAAAAATATCTTAAAACTAAATCAGACTTTTACTCAAGCTAACAATCTAAGATACAGTTGTTTTACCTTTCGTCTTTTGAGACTGGTATGACACTTTATTTCTTGTCTGTACGTTTCTAAAAATAATACTTTCTGACGATTTGTACAAATGACACAAACTAAAAGGCCCGGCATGGCCAAGCGTGTTAAGGCATGCGTCTCGTAATCTGAGGGTCGCGGGTTCGCATCTCGGTCGCGCCAAAGATGCTCCTCCTTTCAGCCGTGAAAACGTTATAATGTGACGGTCAATCTCACTATTCGTTGGTAAAAGAGTAACCCAAGAGTTAGCGGTGCGTAGTGATGACTAGCTGCCTTCCCTCTCGTCTTACAGTACTAAAGTAGGGACGGTTAGCACAGATAGCCCTCGAGTAGCTTTCTGCGAAATTCGAAAACAAACAAACGAACTGAAAACGAATAATTTTTATATCTTATTTTTAATGTGATGTTTTTATTAATTTTACGCTAAACACAGCAGGTATCTCGATATGGTTTGCATAGAAAAGCACACACACACACACACAAATACATTTATAATTATTAAAAAATTACCTGTACGGAATACTTGAACCCAAAATTTATAACCACTATAAATAAAGAAACAAGGTTTGGACAGTTTCCTTACTGTTAACGTTTTCGTGTAAACATACTACATGTTATTTACAGCTACATGAGGATACACATCATGCTTACGAGATTTCATAAGCAACTGAATAAGAGAGTGTTTCCCACTCGTTTGATTGTTTTGAGAGCTATCACCACTAGCATTCTCTAATTTAGCAGTGTAAGACTAGAGGGGAGGCAGCTAATCATCACCATCCAGCGCCAACTCTTGGGCTACTCTTTCACCATCGAATAGTAGGATTGACCGTACTTATAGCGTCCCCACGGCTGAAAGGGCGAACATGTTATGTGGGGCGGGGATTCGAACTCACGACCTTCATATTACGAGTTGAGTGCCTTCACCATCTGGCCCTGTCGGGCCTATATTTTAAAACAAAAAATATCACTAGAACTGTTTGTGGATAAAAGTGGAGTGTAATTAACGTGGTCACATTATATGATAACTTAGGTTTAAACAGAACTTTAGTTTTTTAAATGTCATCAACCATACACATTTATAATTTTTGTTTGCATAACTTCAGAATGCAACACGGTCGAATTATGTACAATATATTTAGTACAGATCCACATTAACCGCAATAAAAAGAATGCATGACTATAGTATACTCTGATAATGGTGCATTTCCATTTGTCACGTAATATGGTCGAACTTATGAGTATATGACTTTTTTATATATAAAATGAAATATTTAATAATGCAGTACGGAAAACAACAACAAAATAGTGTGCAATACCTGTTAACTGTACAGTTTAATAGGAATAATGTTGGCATCAGACCCCATTCTATAAAACTGTATCGGTCCAAAATACACTGGTGACAGAAATTTATAAAGGTGAAAATAATTTAACTGGAAATATCCATAATTTAAAAGAATATTTTATTCCAATTAAAAAAAATTACTTGAGTTTGAAGAACTTAACTGAGTTAGCGGAAAGTTTACGAACTTATAACGCTAAAATTCGAAGCTGGATTCTCCTCGATGGACAAGGCGTCTGTTGTGTAGATTTGCGCTAAGAATAATACTCGTCAGAGTTATTTATATCTGTGAACGTTTCCCTATTTATCAGCAGGTTTTATAAGGTTAGATACTTTGCAACAGATATAATAAAATACACCAATAAAACATTTTCCTTGCTACGTATCTCTTCACCGAAGTAAATGTTCTCAAAATGAAAAAAAAAATCTATTTAATATGACATCGAATTTTAAAGTAACAAATGTACTATTTTTTGTTATTGTTTACTTTTTATCTAGATGTTTTTGTATGATTAAGTTATTTACATATTTTTATTCCTCTTCAGTCGTTATATGATTAGCAATGACTCGTTTGTTTCGATCATTTCAGCAAAGAATTTCCATGGTTTAGTTTGTATTGCAAAATTGGCCATTCTTGTGATATTTTGATTATGCTAATCAAGTTCTGACTATGGTATGTTGTTTTAAATACATAGGCTCAACAAGGCACTGGAAATGGTAATCTGACACTAGTCGCTAACAGCGATGGTTATACCATTGGGGACATTCTCTGTGACAAAGCAGACTCAGTGAAAGAAAATGTTCAGAATAAATATGTCAGGATATATTGGAGACTCTGTGGGGAAAGCTGGCAACGAACTCATTTCAAGATGTCTCAACAACTTTGCTGTATTGATGGACTGTACGTTTCTTGCGATAAAATAAAGAATTATGGATGAGAGGACCATTCTTTGATTGACTACTTAATTTAATTATTACTTTTTTGACTAAATAAGTTGTGTATATGTAATTGAGGAGCGCTAAAAATAAGTTTTTTCCAGAGAAATTCATAGAAATTTAATGACATTAGTAGACAAAGACACTCCTTCATAAAATTAGTTTAATGTTAATGGAAGAACTGTATGAACACAATAGGAAAGTTTCTTCATTAGATGGTTACAAATAGGTTTTATATGTTACTCACTAGAGATTAATCACTATTTTTTTTTATTTCGCTCAAAGCTACACGAGAGCTATCTGCACTAGCCGTCCCTAATTTAGCCATGTAAGACTAGAGGGGAGGCAGCTAGTCATCACTACCCCCCCTGCAAACTCTTGGGCTACTCTTTTAGCAACAAATAGTGGGATTGACTGTCACATTATATCGCTCCCACAGCTAAAAGAGCGAGCACGTTTGATGCGAAGGGGATTCGAATCCGTGACTTCTAGGTTACGAGCCGAACGCTTTAACCCATCTGGCCATGCCAGGGCCTGAAAATCACTATATTAATCGAGAAGATAAGTGTATTCTCATTGTCCAAGGTGGTTAGGGCGCTCTACTTGTTATCTTTGGGTTGCGGGTTCGAATCCCCGTCACTCTAAACATGCTCATCTTTTCAGTTGTGAGAGCTTTATAATGTAACGGTCAATCCCACTATACCTCGGTGAAAGTTAAGTCAGCGGTCCCCGTTGATCGTCAAATTATTACACACCTACGGCTGAAAAGGCAAGCATGTGTGGTGTGAAGGGGATTAAAACCTGCGACCTTCTTATTACGATTAGAGGGCCTAAAACACCTGGTTAAATCGCGGTAACTTCTCGTTATGACTTCTATTCGTGGAGGAGAGGAGAGATTCAGAAACTCGAAATTTAATTTTTTTTTAATAGAAAAAAGTTCTTATATTATACTTTTGTTGGCAAAAAAAAACAGTTTTTGAAAAGATCGAACACATATTTTGGGAGTAAAGTTTGCGGAACAGGCGAAATTGATCCTAAAACTTTGAAGACGTTAATCAAAATGTTAGTGGCTGATTTAACTATTATTTGGTTACGCATTAATTAAGAAATTCGGTGGGAGGGAAATGACAGAACACCGATATGATAATAAAGACTTATAAATCTGTATAAATGGGAACTGAATGATTGTTTGAAAGATATTCAATGAATAAAAGACGGTACTTCCAATATGGAGTGTCTGCCTTTATTAGGTGACTGAAAGAAAAGTCACATTTGAGGGCTGTAATAAGCCATGGTGGGATGGGCCGACCTGTGGAATCTGCAATGTTATCCAAGGACAGACCCAATTCATCCAATTGCGCCCGGATGCGAAGGCCAAACGGAGCAATGACAGATCGTCTGTTCTGAAAAAGTACTGCCCATCCAGGAAGGAAATCACATTCCCAGTTGGGATGTTTGGTAAGGAACGAAGTTTCGAAGTATATTGTAAAGATAGTTGCAAACGGCGACGGTGTAGAGAAGGTTCATGAGATTCAACGTACATGCTTTGAACTGGAGAGGTACGGAAAGCCCCAGTGCAGAGTCGAAGTCCTTGGTGATGAATGGGGTCCAGTATCTTTAAGGCCCAGGGTCTGGCAGAGTCATAGACCATTGATCCAGAGTCGAGTTTTGATCGAATAACAGCACGATATACCTTTAACATTGAAAATCGATCTGCCCCCCAACTGGTGGTAGAGAGGACACGGAGGATGTTCAGTACTCTTGTGCATTTGACCCGAAGCTGCTTTAAGTGTGGTATAAAGGTCAGTTTACGATCAAAGATAAGCCCCAAGAACTTGGTCTCCGGGACCACTGGCAGCAAAACTTCACAGACATGAAGTTCAGGATCAGGGTGAACACCCCGTTGACGGCAAAAGTGCATGCATACGGTTTTAGAGAGAGAGAAATTAAAGCCTTTCGCCAGAGTCCACTTCAGTACACGATTGAGGGTAGTTTGCAGTTGCCGCTCAATATATCTCATGTTTGACGACTAACATAAGATGTGAAAGTCGTCGACATACAGCCCATTCGCAAGAGTGAGAGGGAGCTGTTCAGTGACGGCATTTATCTTTATACTGAAAAGTGTGACACTCAATACACAATACCCCAAGTTCCTGTACAAAAGAACGGGAAAGTGTCGAACCCACACGAACTTGGAATCTCCTGTTCATTAATTTTTTTTAAATAAATATGGGTAGATGGCCACGTAACCCATATGTATGGAGGTGTCGCAAAACGTCATACCTCCATGTTGTGTCGTAAGCTTTTTCTATGTCAAAGAATATTGATACAAGATGTTGGCGGCTGAGAAAGGCTTCTCTGATAGATGTTTCAAAACGAATTAGGTGGTCTGTGGTGGAGCGCTGGGTGGACGAGAGGAGGTTGTTTGATTCAAGAAACCAAACAAGACGAGCATTAACCATCCTTACTAAGGTCTTACAGAGACAGCTCGTCAAAGCAATTAGACGGTAGTTTGAAGGAATCTTGGGATCTTTTCCTGGCTTAAAGAAAGGTAAAATAATAGCCTGGTGCCAGGCATCAGGAAAAATATTCTCCTGCCAGATTCTGGCAGACCGATGAAGGGCCATTTTTAGTTCCACCAGGGTAAAGGGACAATTATAGTCAAAGAAACAGACAGTTCGAAAGGAAAGAGGTGATTGCTCTGCCTGAGTCTTGATGGCCAGGAAGGTGGAGGAACAAGCAGAAGTGCTTGATACCAAGCAAAAGCTTTCACCTAGAGTATCAGCGGTGCTCTGGACATCAGTCACCTCCTGACCATCAGAGAGTAAGATCGAGAGGGGGACAGAATTGTAGTGCCCATTAACCTTTCGAATCCTGTCCCATATGATCTTGGAATTGGTGGTAGAAGATATGCTAGTTGTAAACTTGATCCAAGATTCCTTCTGGCTTTGACGTCTTACCAACCTAGCATGTGCACTGGTCCGTTGGAAAGCAACACGGTTTGAAAGTGTGGAATTTTTACGAAAAGTATTCCAGGTCCGTTTTTGAGCCTTCCGTGCTAAATGGCAAGCAGGATTCCACCACGGACGAGGATATCGTGGAAAACGTGTCAGGTTTTAGGAATACACTGAGCAGCTGCTTGTATAATAAGTCAGTTACCGCTGCTACACAGTCGTCTATTGATGGCTAATTTACAATGGCAGGATCAAGTTCTGCGAGAGCAGTGAAAGTGGACCAGTCTGCCTGATCCAGCTTCCACCGGGGTACGCGGGTAGGGTGGCATCGACCACGGCCAGTCTCTCCTAAAAGGATCGGAAAATGATCACTGCCTAGTAGATTACTGTCAACCCTCCATGAAAAATGAGAGAATAATGAAGGGGAGCAAACCGAGAGATCAATAGCGGTAAAGGACTGACTAGGTGCATGAAAGTAAGTGGAAGAACCAGTATTGAAAAGATTGTGATCAGAGAGCATCCGCTCTACAGATAGACCCCTCCCATCAATAACAGCACTTCCCCAGAGGAGATGATGTCCATTAAAATTCCCCAGAATTAAAAATGGAGACAGCAACTGTTCAACGAGAGCATCAAGGTCTGATTGATCATATGTCACTCCAGGGGACAGGTACAGAGAACAAACAGTGATGGTATAACCCAAGGAAACACGGATGGCTACGGCCTCCAAGGGTGTGTTGAGCGACAAAGACAGGGTGGGTCCATGCTGATCAACCAACAGTGTACAGAGAAAACTGTCGAATGGAGACTGTATCAGCAGATTTGAGAAATGTTTCTTGTAAAGAAAGACAAACAGGATGGTAGGAAGCAATCAGCGTTTTGATATCATCCAGATTAGAACGTAAACCTCGACTGTTCCATTGTATCAAGGTGACCATTTTTAAGAACGGGTAGGTGAAGTGGCTGGAGAACCCTTCGGTTTACGATCACGTCTTTTTTCTTTACTGTCTTTAGTCGGAGGAGGTCTATCAACCTCCATGGATTCTGCCCTGGGTCGAGTGGGCAGGTTTTTGTTATTGGAAGGGGAGTCAAGTGACTGAGGACGCGAACGAATAATTGTTTTGTCTCTTGGCGTGGGAGAAAAAGATGTATCAGAAGAAATGTCTGTATTTGAAACTGAAGGACGTGAATCTTGAAGTTTGTTGGAAGGTATGGGAGGAACAGAGATGGGTGTAGAAGTCGATTCATTAACATTTTTAACCATGGAGGTCAAAAGGCTTTTCATTTGTTTTGAAAACGATTCTCTTGGAGGTGCAGAGAGATCTGTCTGCACTCCCGCTGTAGTTGTGGAATAAAGTGCAACAGCATATGTCCGAGATGGAGTGGTGGACAACAATTTCCGAGCCTCAGGATAATTAATGTTATTATCGTTTTTAAACGCTGCACCTCTTTTTCCTTCAACCATTTTGGGCAAGAATGAAAGTAAGAGGGGTGAGAACCATTGCAGTTGACGCAATGTGGGTCCATGTCACAGTCATAGGCATCGTGGTCCTTGCCTCCACAACGAGCACATGTCAAGGAACCACGACAAGATGTCTTTGAGTGGCCGAATCTCTGACATTGGAAACATCGAAGAGGGTTTGGAATGTATGGCCGAACCCTGCAAATGAGATAACCTGCCTTGATGGTGGCAGGTGCACGTGGTGAAGTAAATGTTAAAACGAGGGTATTTGTTGGCAGTGTAACTCCATCTTTGCGAGTGGAGATGCGTCTCACTGTAGAAACTCCTTGAGTGGAGAGACCAGCGAGAATCTTTGACTCGGGAGCGTTCTTCAAATCCCTTTCAACAATAACTCCTCGTGAAGAATTCAAAGTAGCATGGGGTGTAACCTCAATAGGTATATCCCCAATTATCTTTGAATTCAAGAGAAGTTCACTGTGTTGGGATGTGGATGTTTCAACCAATATGTCACCAGATCGAAGCTTCTTTACTGACTTTGGAGAGCCAGCAAATCCCTCTAGTCCCTTCTGAATAAAAAAGGGGACATTTGGCCTAACGTTTTTTCCGAAAGAGAATGTAATATAAGAAAATGAGGTACGCGTGTTACTGATGTTGAAGATTGCTGTTCAGAGTCTTCAATACGTGGTCGCTTACCCATTGACTGTTTTTTCACAATTTTATTTAAATTTTTTGGAAGATCCAAGGAAAAAGGAAAATTTTCGGTACCCATTGACCCACCCACCATGGAGCCCTACAAGGGGACGCAATACAAAGTCATGCAAGGACAATGCAGCAACCCCAGGGTTTTGTGAGCACTATACCCAAACACCAGCATCAGGCACAATGTCCACAACACCCGTTGAGAACTTCCAACACTGATACTTGGTTGACTCTAGCCCAAGTGGACCAGCCGATTGACCCGTGGGGGCCACCTAAAGGCCGCCCGTCTACAGGAATTCGAGGCCAAAGTGGTGTGTTAGGGTTGGACCCCTCAACCACCAGGATACTCTCCTTCCCTTCACGGGTCGCCACGCACGGCAAACACGTGGGTGGATGTTTAGATCCCAGAGAAGGTAACCAGACAGAACAGAACCTACCCTTGGAGGTCCCCTCACCACGTAGAGGAATCTACACCAAGGGGATTTTATCAAAAGAGAGGCATGAGTAACTGAGGGTTACTGAAGTTTAATGGCATCTAGTGAGTCTTAAGGTCATATGGGTGGGCTCTACAAGACCTTTTCTTGAGTCACACACCCCAGACCTTTCTAAGACACTCTAGACTAGCCAGAAACAACTAAAAGTGCAACTAGGGATGTGTTAAAACATGTATCATGCTATCCAATAATAAAACCACGTAATTATGCTTATAAATTATTATTTGCTAATTTATTATGATATATAGATAATATGCTACCATAAACAAGTTTATTTTATTTATTTCATGCGCTAGTATTTTCATTTAGTTGAAAACAAGGACAGTGTAACCCTTTCATTTTGAACTACTGAGTGAAATTTCCTGGTGCAAAAGTCATCTGAAGGTTTGAAAAAAACCGCTAAATGATGTAGTTGAATAGCAAGAAGTCTACGAAGCACGTCTTTTCATCCTAATTAATTCTCTATCATATACCTGTACAATTTACAATATTCATACAGACAATGAGCAAGATATTTTCCTTTGAATATTTATTTAGATACAATGGTAAAAGCAATAGCATCAATACCGGCCGAAGAGAATTTTAACAGAAAAATCTTAGTTCAGTAGAATTATCTGATTATTGTGATGTCTGAAAAGATTGATGTTGTTGTTTTATAGATGGCAGCACATTATAGAACTGCATCCATTGAGAAGTAGCTTCGTAAAATAACCGAGTAAGAAACTAAAGTAATGCACACTAGCACTGACGATAATCTGTTATAAGTTACTAAAGTGTGTAACAATGTGTAATGGCATCATTTGTACAGGATTATATATATATATATATATACGTGCGTGATCTTGTACACATGCATGAACATTATGTGAAAATTCTCATGAATATTGAATAACACAATGAATAAATTACACAAAGAACAATTAGAAACATTTGTATGAAAACATAGAATTTGATCTTTAACATTACAACTTTGTAATATGAGCTTAACTGCGACAATTGATCTGTTATTTTCCTTAACACTAATGAGAGTATGTTTTAATTTTAATATTGAAATGTGTGGCAGGTTGTGTATTTTTTAGTAGAAGTAGTGCGAGATATTTCGATTTGATTAAATGGAAATATGAATGTGTGGGAGAATTTATCAGTATTAAATAAAATTCATAGATAGTTCTCTCTATCAAAAAATTAAAGTATGACGTTGAAAATATAGCTCACAACACTGCTCTGTTTTTGGACTCTGAAGTCCCTCGAACAATATTATAACAAAGAAATAAGACACTACACCAAATTGTTCATTCACTTAGCTTATTGGCTGTTTTTATTTTGTTATCGTATATAGATGAGGTGGTCTCTTGTTTCTTGCTATCCAGTCGCTTGACGGGTTCTTCCTGGAGAGGTGGTTAAACAAATCATTTGGCAGCTCAGTCCTTGTTGATCCAATGGAAGAGGTCTAAACCGAAACTCTGTGCTCCTCAGTAGGCTAACTTTCTACTTATACTTTTTTCTTTAGTTGCACAACTGGCCATTTCCTCGCCAATGTACCCCTTAAAATGATCACATCAGGTGTTCTTCGATTTAGATTACTTGCTTTCTAGATTCTATAGGACTCATTACTGATTTTTCAGTTCAACATATGATCCTTCCCCACACCTGCTTAACCTTGTATTTTATGCTTTCTTCAGTGGACGTTTTATAACTATATGATGCCATCTTGACAGAATCTCGTCATATCAGTACTAGCATTGTTGTGACTTTGCATTTTATCACTAGCTTATTTATGTTTTTCACAGATGAAGTTATGCATGACCTCACTGGTGTTTCTTAACTCACTGCATACTTTGAAGTAAAATTAATGAGAGATCCATTTCACGTAACAATAACGCATTTATTTATTTCTTAATTTATGTTTTTTAATGTCATGCCCATTAGTATACCTACATACACAATTACTTCAATATAAACCCAGAAGCTAATATAGGCCTAACTTAATATATAACGTTTCAATGTAAACTATGAGTTATTTGTTAAATTTTCAAAATAATCTTACAAATTAATCAGGCGATGAACAATATTATCTCACCATGTTACTAAACAGTAGAATATACGTGATAATTCTTACTCATTAACAGTGAATAACTTCCCTCACACTAAATGGCACTGAATTAATCCACATTAAATAAATACCTCTTTGAACTCTCAAATACCTTCACATACTGATTACGTGTTCTTATAAATAACACTATGTAACACATATTTTGTTCTTAGATAGAATGTGTTATTTGTTAAATGCTTATATTGTAAAGAAACAAGTTAATACATTATCTATAATACTCGAAAATAACATATCCAATTGGACAATACGCTTTTATTGTTATTTATTTTCTCATTTTAGAGAATTTAAGAAAACATTAAAGTGAAGCTAAGCCTTGTTTCTTTTGCAATAAAGTTCTCTTGTTTAATTTTGTCTGTTAAAACAAAAATGTTTTAGAATTGAAGTTTTATGTATGACAAATATCCCAAGAAATACATTAAATATATGACTTTGCTTTCGTTGTAGTACAAGTATAAGATTATTCAAAAATGACATTTAAATGTACTGTAGATATTATATGAGAAGAAAAAAATTGGCATAAAATATAGCATAGCACAACATTAAAGGACGACAAGAGACATTTTGGTCTACCAGGACCATTGTTTCCACTAAATCAAACTAAATACTAAAAACTCAAATTCACCCCTATCAGCAAAATAGTTTCTGGCTTTTCCTCAAACTCCCTTAAATTACCTACATCCACCATATTTGAAAGCAACTCATACAAAGGACAACGTCATACTGAGAAAAAAAAATTATTAACTAAAGATCGCACATATTCTGCCAAATTCTGTATACGAGTTCTTTAGTTTTGCCATTTTCACCATTAAATACGAAAAAAAGAGTATGAATTACGTCATCAATTTTTTTTAACAATCGTAAACACTTTTATCAGATTCTTTATAACTCTTCTTTCAGTTTAGCCAATCTTCGTCTGACAATCTTTTCATTTTAGGTATTATCCTAGTAACCTTTCATTTATTCTTTTCTTACAATGCAATTTTTTTTTTGGCATGGCCGAGCGCGTTAAGGCGTGCACTCGTAATCCGAGGGACGTGGGTTCGCGCCCACGTGGCGCTAAACATGCTCGCCCTCCCAGCCGTGGGGGTGTATAATGTGACGGTCAATCCCACTATTCGTTGGTAAAAGAGTAGCCCAAGAGTTGGCGGTGGGTGGTGATGACTAGCTGCCTTCCCTCTAGTCTTACACTGCAAAATTAGGGACGGCTAGCACAGATAGCCCTCGAGTAGCTTTGTGCAAATTCCCAAAAAAAAACAACAAACAAACAAAAAAGCAATTTTTTTTAAGGTTAAGAGCTCGAGACTGAATACAGCGCTCCAAATGTGGCCTAACTAAGAACATATACAGTAACATGTAACCTGTTAAGACACGTATTCCATTATTCCTTCAGATATAATCTAAATTCCTATTTCTTCTGCCACTAGCAACAGTACACCGTTTGGATACTTAAGAGACTGATAAACCAGAACAGTAAAATGTTTTCTTTCATAACACTGTCAAGGTTATTGCCATCAAAATTATACTTATAATTCAAAGTGCATTATCTCAGATGCGTTATATTAGTTTATTATAATTACTTAATTCACGCAATTAATAAATTCATTTATTCGCCCAACTCACAATATAATCCAAATTATTTTGTAACGAAGTAACATTCTTCTCACAATTAGCATCACTAAACCTTTAATGTTATCAGGAAATTTAAATTATCTATTAACCATTTCTTCATTTAAATTATTTATGTAAATCAGAAAGAGCAAAGGTCCTGATACTGAGCACTGAGCAAAACTTGTGGCATTATTCTTGTTTGACCGAATTTCGTTTAAAACAACTTTCTATTTCTTCCATATATCCAATGAGACAACCTATTTCTCACCTTTTCTTAAATGAGCCTTTTATACTGCATCTTGTAAAATGATCTCTAAAATTCAGATACACGAAATCCATATCACTACTCTTTTGTACATCATCAAAGAATGTGAAAAAATTACAGTGAAATTATACTGGTTTTCCAATAAAATTCTAACTTTGTTAACTGACTTTGCAAATAATCTTTCGTCATACTTTAAACAATTTTCTCATAATCCTTGTAAGACTAAGAGGCCTATAATAACTGGAATAGTTTTTATCCTCTTACTTAAAAAGAATATAAATTATCCGACTTCCAATTTTTTGTCACCTGTCCACTGTTCAAGTACTGAGCATAAATAACAGCAAGTGATTCACACATTCAATATTTATCCTATTTACAAACTATTTTTGTAAACATTATCTTATCCAGGATACTTTCCATTCTTTAAGGTTTTCAATTGTTTTCATAACAAACTCAAATTTAATATGATAATATTTTTCAGCCATTTCCCAATTTGCAATCGTTCAGGATAAAAAAATGCGTTAATCTTCATTAATAATAACTAAAAAAGTAAAATATAATAACCCAGTTAATCCATAGTCATCAAATATTAGCCTTCCTGTATCATTCCTCAAATGCTATACTCACATCCTAAAATTTTGTTTATCCTTAAATAATGTATTTGAAGAAATCCTTACCTCTAATTTTCATATTTTCAGCCAAACATTTTTTGAATACGTTATTGATTTGATAATTCCAAGTTTGACTAGCTTTCTTTATCTTCTATACTCCTCCATATCTACCAATATTGCATTCAATTCAAACTTCTTATATTTACAATGTTTTTCTTGAATTTTATACTTTATACCTTTTTAAACCAACCTCTCTTTTTTGTTCATAAGAAACCATTTTTATCTTGAATATTTGTGATATTATCTTTACTTATTCCCGCATCGTATTAGTATCTCCAAGTAATTCATTTGCCTAGTTCTCATCTCACCCTCTTAAAATTCACTTTTTGAAATTTTAAACTAAAATTCCATCATTTCTTTTTCCACACGCAGAAAAACGTTAAACCTAATTTAGAAATGATCACTTGCACCGATATATTCTCCTATTCCTATACTATCAATTGTTTATTTGTTACAAGTTAACATTACATCTAAAATAGCATTGTTCCTACTAATTTTACTGATCAATTGTTGAAGAAAACCATCCTGAACAGTTTCTAAAAACCAATCTCTTTCATGACTCGTCTCTAACACTTCCCTGTCTGTATACCTGCAATTAAAATTTCCCATAACTATATTTTCCTTAACAATTTAACTCTTTATTCCCACAATATTTTTTTATTAATTTCGTCAGTTTCATTTGATGATTTTTAACAAATCCTAGCTAAATTTTTTGTACCATTAGAACCTCTAATATGCTCAGATGTAATAGACTGTAGCTCGCATTTTACGTATAAAATCATTCTTTCCTTTTCTAATGGTTTTCTATTTATTAAACAATCTATAACCCTGCATTTCAAAGAAAGTCCCATTATATCAGAATCCATTGTTGCGACTAGTCATTTCTTTTATTTTCTACACTTTTAGCATAACAATAATACCAGTTAAGCCTACCATTAACATTAGCTTTGCACCTTGTTACCACACGATACCTCTCTCTGCACCTTATAGTTTCTTAATTATTTTGACCATCTTCACTATCTAATCGTAATTTATTTGCTTTTACAGTCACATTAATGACATTTGCAAACATTCCAACCCTTACCCTATTTAAACGTGTATCATTATTTCAAAAAATTCCATTTTCCCACTGAACTGATCGTACAAACCCAAATAGTTAACTTGCTCTTCCTCACATACTAATCTAAGTTTGGCATTCAGCCCTAGTGACTTAATTATAATTTTATTTCCACAGATAAGTCTTGGCAGTATCAATGAAATATTTAAGTCATTATTGCCATTTTCTTTGAATCTCTTTATTAATGCCTATAGTTAATAAAATAATTCCTCTGACTTACCCTTCTCTACATAATTAACCTTAATGTACACTGTAAAGACAATATCACTGACAGCATCTTATGCTACATCATTTGTCAGTTATATCCTTCTTTTATGCTCCTAAATAGCATAATTTATTCTTCTTCCTATTTACCCCACAGACTATTCTATCCATGTGCCTTAAGAAGAAAACACGAAATACTACATATATAAATAAAAGTTGTTCTTTCAATACATTTAGATTACAGTTTTTATTGCTGTAACGAAAAACCTTTTTTTAGTTATCAGTTATTACCACAGGTGATAATGTCTGAAGAAATGTATATTGTTTAAGCTATACGAGCTTGTATGTTGAATAATTATAACTCAGTTGTTTCTGGAAGAAGCTGCTAATCATACTTGTTGAAAATCAGAAACTTTTTTTCTAATATCTAAAGACGAGAATACATAACACTATATATGAGAGAGAAATAATACAGTTCTTTTGTGTTTTTAACTCAAAACCAAACAGTAGGCTGTTTACAGTGTGTTTGTTCATTGTTGGGACTAACACCCCGCATTTAAATGCTGTAAGTCTGGAAAGTTATCACTGAAATTCCGAGAGATGAAAAATACAGATATTTCTAAAATAATTTTTAACGAGATTTTATAGAAAGGTATTTGTAAAATAATTAGTAATTTTGCTTTGGAAAAATGAATGAACAGTAGGCAATTCGTGTAAATAATTTCTACATCGAGAACTATTACTTAACAGTAATATACAAATAGGGAAAGTGAACCTATTTACTCTAATATAGATTTTATTTTAAATATTTTTATTATTAAATATAATTTATAGATTTTTCTATTTACATATTTTCTTTAAAATATGTATGATATCACAAATAATTTATATAATATTTTATTTATGGATTTTCTTTAAAATATTTGTGGTATTTAAAATAATTTATTCAATATTTTGTACTTCACTTTTAAACCATCAGAGACCACTGTCATAATATTTTTTTTTTTGTTTTTATGTAGTCGTTGTTATTTAAATGTTGATTTCATCGCACTTAATTTTCAATATTGTATAAAAGTTATTGTGTTAGGTTTGCAATACAGTTATTTAAAAGATTAAGTGAGTTCGAAGGTAACGTATAATTGGTCGGCATTCTACTACTAGTATTAGAACTATTAGCCTGATACAAATATGGACGATCAGTTTTGGGGTTATTGGAGCCTAGGATTGATATCAACACTGTCGGCACTTAACTCTTTAACTTCTAAGTGAGGCTTGAAAAGTGCGAATAAGACAGGCAAAGGGATAGTACAGTGGCATTTTTACTCTTATTATTTTTGATACTTGGTGGTGTATTTCTTTAGCTGTTGTACTAATAATAATGTGATTCTTATAGTATTAAAACTACGATATAGATATAGTAATATGAAATAACTTATAAATTAATATATTATAAGATTTGTATATATTTTTAATTTTTTCTATTTTATAGTATTATTAGTACTAGAAAGAACGTGAATATGAACATCTTACTTGGTTGCTGACTGCTCGTAATAGTTTGCATGTAAATTTGATAAACTTTATTGTTTAATACATTTTAATATATAATAGAAATACTAGAATGATCATTGCATAATATACCACACAATTAGAATCATATTTGCAGACTATATATATGTTAGTTTATTTGAACCTAAATTGAAATGTGCATTGTACATTTTTTGTTTTATTTTTACGACAACCATACAGTAGCTCTTTTTTTCAAAAATATTTGTATGCAGTATGGTTGTTTTTAATTATTATTTGATATTTTACTAACTTCTATTTATTTAACCAGACTTACTGTAAGCAAATTATTTTACAGAGTAATAGGGTTATTAAGTTGATCACAGTAATTTCTCTCTAAAAGTGTCCTACATGTGTCTGTTTCCTAAGGAGAAATAATTTCCAAGTCAAGTTACTTTATTTTAAAAAAAATTAATGTAATTTTTCCCTGTATTCAAAACATTTTTATTGATAAATTTCATCATTTCTTTTGGTTTGATAAGGTTTAGTGATATTGAGGAATTGATAGAATCTGATTAAATCTTATTGGAGAAAAAAACCCCAAAAAACGTGGTGATGGATTTAATGAGACTATTTGTGTTTTTAAGGAACAACTTATCATGTTCCCTCCCTTTTTTTTTTTGTCAGTTTTCAGGAATCGTAGTGATAACTTAATGCAACATATTTCTTTGAACTTGATACATTTATCTCTTAAGTGGTCAGTAACTGAGCAGCTGATTTATTTACTCTTTAAGTAAGATTAAGTGGAATTTATTAAAATTTGTGATTAAATAAATGAAAAAATATTCCTTTTGTTGGAGAAAAAGGAAACAATGAGATGTTGCTATGAAATAAAGTCCAATAGCCAAAGATCTTTTTGTTCGTAATGAAAATACTCAAATAATTACAATTCAATTATTTATAATGTTATGAGGCTTAAATGAATGTGAAAGGAGTTAGTTCAAGAGACTGACTCCTATCAGAGAAGGAATGGTGACAATAATTCCAAATATTTGTAGTGTACCTTTATAAAATTTCGTAAGCTTTTAAGCAACAGATGTGTTATTGAACCATTTTTAACTATATGTCTGTCTGTAAAATGCTAAAGTCAATACGACTCAGGTTGTGACGAGCTAGAATACAAAGTGTGGTATTCGCATGATTAAAAATAGCTTTTGCACATCCTCTAAACTTTCAAAAATGTGTATCCAAATGTTTTTCAATATTCAAATATGTGTGCTGTGTCTGATGTTTTCCCTACTTCAGTGTGAATGTTATAAAGTTAGCAAAATTAGGTAATATGGAAAGTTCATAATGGTGATGTAAAATTCATAGTAATTAATACTGTGTTGAATAGCACTGTACACAAGGTCAAGAATGTACACTTTGATCCTACCCATGGATATAGGGTTAAGAGTATAAAGCTATTTTTGAAACTATATATACTTATCAAATTTTCTAGATGAATGGTAACGATTCAGTTTCCTTGGAAGTAATAAATAAAATTGCAACATTAAAATTATAAGTTTACAAACTTAACAATACTGCATATTAATGTTTCCAGGAAAATAAGAAATTGAAACTGTGCACCAGCAATATATGAATTAGAACACAAAGATAAAACCTCGTGTTTATTCTTGCAGAGAAAAGAAATTTACATAATGCATGAAGCAATCATTTATTTAGATACCTTGTACATTATTAAATGAATTCAGTGGTTAGCATACCAAGCTGTGTAGTTGATGCTCTTTGATATGTGTCCTTTTGTCACCAAAAACAGTCGCTTGCACATTTTGAGGCCATGGTGCATTGTAAAATTTACAGCAAAATTTCTCTGAGTGTTCTGGTACTTTCCTTACTGTTCAAAATTAAAAATAAATAGCACAAATAAATGTTATGCAGCTCTGAACAAACTCCTATAACTATAACTGTCCAAACAGTTATCTAAGGAAATAATTTTTTGCTCAGGGATATGGAAAAAAAAAGCAATGATAATTCTAAAAAAAAAAAATCATAACAGAAAACTAAATTTTCTGTATTACTTTGAAATATGATTTTCTTTTATTCAGATGGGAATCTACTGTTGACTACAAGAAAGCTAGAAATTTAGTTTTAATGTCCACTTTGAAAAAAAATCCTGATTTCAAGTGTTAATGTAAATTTAAACTTTATTTGCAAGATCTGGTTGTATTTTTTCTAAAGTTTAGGATCTTATAAGAAAGAACATAACCTGGATGACAAGGCTGTTTCTGGAATTGTTATGGATGATGAAAAAAACTTATTTTTTAGGAAATCAATGATTCCTTTCCTATTTCCTTGATTTTTTAAGTTGTGGGTCTTTAGTATCATTAATTTCAATTTGTTCCAAAAGCTAACTACTATCTTGGAAAACATACATCTGTCTTGTGTGTATCCTAACCTTTCTTTTCTAATTTTTAAACTTGTAGCCTCTTACCCCTTTTTCTTCAGAATTCAGTATTAAAAAAAATCAAAGGTTCTTATTGCTCAAACCTTTGAATAATCTTACAAACTTCCAAAAAGTTATTTCTTACCATTCTTTTCTCAGAATATAAATTAAGGGAACTTATTCTTATTGGACAGGAGTTCTCAAATGTATTTAGGAGTAAGATCCCCTTTGATGAAGTTAAACAACTCGTGAATAAAATCAGTTCATTGTTAAGGTATTAGAAAAAAAATTACGTTCCTTGTTAGGATAACATTTGTTAAGATAATACAGCTTTGTATATACCATTTATTACCATAATAAAAAAAAAAGATATACTGTAATATGACTTACCACTAAGGTCCTTCTTGAGATCCCTTTATAACCTGTAGCACTATATAACACTTTTTTTTTTCCCCTGGATGGCATGTGGTATTTCTTAATTGCTTATGTTGTAAAAATGCAGAAAATGGCCATTATTCTTTTCAAACTTTGCTTTTGTGGTCTGGATAATGAAATTTAGAAATTAACCTATTTTTTATGAGCAAATTTGCACATTTTCATTTACATAAGGTGTGAATAAAACAACATATGAATCAAGATTTACATGTATTTATACTAAAATTATACAGAAATGTTTAGAAGTGAGTAGTTTTTCAAGATTTGCAACTGTAAATCACTTTCACGTATCAGCCCCCAAATATAGTCTCCCTTTATGTTTTCATTATATGCTTCCAGATCACAAGAGCAAAGTTTGAAAAGAAAAATAGATGTTTTTCATTCACTTTATGCATAAGCAATTGGGAAATGTACTTTCTGCCCAGGAACAAGAACAAGTAAAAAATTTTGTTACGTAGTGTAAGTTGAGAACACTTACCATAATATACACTTTCCATTCCTGAAGTCATCATATAGTTATCTGAACCATGTCAGTTACTCAGTATACTTTCTTAAACAAGGAGATTAAAACTATATACATTATTTCAAATGAAACTTAGCTAATAAATTATATAAACAGTTAATAACTTTCCTTACCTCAAACATTGTTTCATAAAATGAATAAAAATAATCATTTCATAATTCATAAGAAAACTGCAAAGTTCCAAGTAATCCTTTTTTTTCTGTATCTATATTGATTTTTCTAGTGGATTTTTTTAAAAGTAAAAGTATTTACTTCTGCTTAATTACTATATTTGTGGAAGTGCCAGTTGACATAAAAGTAACTGTACAAACATAGTTTTTCACTGTTTATTATTACCAGTACCAATAAACTTTTATTCAAAGAATATTCCAATACGTTAAAAAAATGTATAGATTCAAGGTCTTATGAGGCAGCCATTTTGACAATCCACTTCATTATTAATACAGTAGTTGGATTATTTTCTGTTAGAAGAAAACTTGCGTTGTTTCTTGTAAATTTATTTAATCTACAGAAATTAAACATTTTCAGTTGAACAAAGATGTGTATACTGAAGTGTATTTGCAGATGTTCTGTATATGATATGTGCATATTTTATATAAAACATTAAGTTTTTGTATTAGACTAAAGATATAGCAACTGATTTTTGAAATTATTTTATTTTAAATGTTTGAGTAAAATTGCAATGCTGCTGTAGAAATAATCATTTGTAAATAAATGCTCTTTGAGGCAAGCTTTTGTTATGATAATTATGTTTATGGTTTAACAAGTTTCTTCCTTCCCAATACAAACTACTGAAGGTTCTTGAAAGTTTAAAAGTTAAAACCTAGTAAATGATGCAGTAAATATGGATAGATAATTTTTTAAAATGAAAAGTTTATAGGTGCATGTGTTACTTGGACCTCCATAAGTAATTTGTATTTCTCACAAGTTACTGCTTCATTAAATTTTGTTTAGAAGGTGGAATACAATTATCAGTTGTCTGTCTTGATCAAGAACCTGACATAAAAACTGCGCTTTATTCAATTGAGTACAATTGTCAGTTTGCAGGTGTAGTCGACATTTTGAAATTTTAGGTTTAATATATGTGTACATGCATGTATTCTTCAAATTTGTGGGAAAAAAGTGTCATATTTAGGTGGTTGATTCCTATGTTCATAGAAATAAATTCTGTATGCATTGCTTTTTCACATTTACTTTCATATTTTATTCTTGAATTTTTATAAAAAGAACCAAATGTTAAAATTTTTAACTAGAAATCTTGCACCAAAGAAACTAACAAATTAGCTGTATATTTGTTGCTTTCTTGAAAATCTATTAATTTAAGATTTTCTGATTTTAAAAATTGAATCAGACGATATTTCTTAAGTTATACTTTCAGAAATTGTACAGTGAAAAAGTGGAAAACTTTAAATACTATGTAATATGTAAATGCTAGTATCTTATACTTTTATTTGCACTTTAGTTTTTCAGTTGTTGTTAACACAAGTTTATGTATATTGATGATTGGTTGTGCAAACTTGCTTACATGATCGATGCTATACGTGTCTTAAACTAATGAAGACAAGAAATGACTTCATTCGTATAACGTGATTACATTGAATCTGAACCATCTATTATTATATTCATTTCGTGGGATTACAGAACGGAATACATGTGCATCACTCACCATGTAGGTCATTGTACCACATGTACTTCTGCATGGTTCCCTGAATAGTTCTGTTTTAAAGGTAAATACAAATAAAATTAAAAGTAACGGATAATTTTGTATCGTGCTGTGTCGTAGTCAACAGAGTGCAGAGTTTTTCTCACGATTCATGACATATGCACGTTTATTAGCGTCACGATAGCACAACTTGCAGAGGTAAGTATCCCTTATATGACATCATTTTAGTGCCTACCAACTGACTTGACAGACAACACACTACTTATTGTGGTGCCGGTATCTTTAAAAAACAAATAATACTGCTGATGTTATGTTATACTCAGTCTCCTTTCGGGGAAATAATAAATATATATAATATTGAAGCTAATAAATAGTACAATTTCAGAGTTTCTAACTAAAGGTGGGAGGACCCGGCATGGCAAGGTGGTTAAGGCGCTTGACTCGTAGTCTTAGGGTCAGGGGTTCGAATCCCCGTCGCACCAAATATCCTCGCCCTTTCAGCCGTGGGGACGTTATAATGTGACGGTCAATTCCACTATTCGTTGGTAAGAGTTGGTGGTGGGTGGTGATGATTAGCTGCCTTCCCTCTAGTTTTACACTGCTGAATTAGGGTTGGCTAGCACAGATAGCCCTCGTGCAGCTTTGCACTAAATTCAAAACCAAAGAAAGTGAAGATGGAATAATTAAAAACATAATTAATTATGAGATTAGTTATGGAACCCGTGCTACCTACAGCGTTAAAAATCACTTTCATTTGGTGTCAGTTTTACGTAGTAAAAATAAAAATGACTGCCACACCAGCTTATTGACCTCATTTCTTACCAATGCTCATCGTTTATTTTATTTTGTGGCGGCGCTAGTTTAACCAAATTTAATCGAAATTACCTTAGTTTTTAGCCACTTTCGCACGAGCTCTTGTGACGTTAAAACTTTTTACAAGCAGACTGCTCTGCTTTACGTGTGTAGACGTTGTTAAAAGACTAATGCTTGAAGGCATTACGAAAATGTGGTATCTCCATAGCCAACACACAACGAAACTAAGTTGAACTGGAAAAAGAGCAGATATTTAAAACTGAAGACTGAAAAAGTACGGATAAGAAGCTTGAAATAGTGTAATTTTACAAATATAAATATTTTTACCTGTACTTTGTACCGTGACTTTAGTGATAGTGTACCCTTAAAATTTCACAATAGCATGTATTTTAAATGTGTACAGGGTGGCCCGTAAGTTGTTACCCATCCATATGTTGTTATCAACTAATGATGAGTTGAAGGCAACTGTTTCCACGGCATTTGGAACAATAACCCCTGCTATGTTGAGGAAAATGTCTCGAAGAATATGGCGTTGCATAATATTATGCAGCGAGAATGAGGGACAGCACACAAATACACTGGATACATAAAGATATATGGATGGGTAGGAACATACGGGCCACCCTGTACATTTTCTTACGTACTGCTGATGTATATGATGTTGAACTCCTTTCTTTTTTTTAAATTTAGAATTGTTTAAGTTTACAAAGCAGCTAAAATAATATTATTATAAAGAGGAAACTTGATTTGTTGTGCAACATTTAATACTCATGCTCTGAAACCAAAATTTCACTTGTATTGACAACTGTTTTAAAGAAATTTATCGTCTCTTACATAAGCGCTCTTGAGAAAGGAAGTAGAAAATTTTCGTTATGTGAAAGTAACATTTGAAACTAATCTGAAACGAAGATACTGTGCTGCGATTTGAAATTATTAATTATGTAATATGAATTAACGTAACATTATGATTCTAATATACGTACTTCTGTAAGTGTTACTTTGTGGACCAGATGTCGCTTGTGATTCAAAAATATAGTGAAACAATTTTAACATTCTCCTAGATTTTATTAATGTATGAAAAAACATTGAAACTTTCAATAAATATGTAAAACTGGGATCAAAATTGTTAACAAGCTTTCAAACTTTTTAAAGTCGACTAAACGCATATCCTAAACTAACGTAGATTTGTGCTAGTTTTAATGCATTTGATTTGTTCTAGATATTTGGAGTTTTTGTATGCATTTTGTAACATACAGAGATGTGACTTTGCTGGTATTCACTGTTCTTTTATTTTGGCTTGGCATAACCAGATGGTTAGAGCGCTCCACTAGCAATCTGAGGGTCACGGGTTTGAATCCACGTCACACCATTCATGCTCACCCTTTCAGCCGTGGGGTCATTATTATGTCATGGTCAATCCCACTACTCGTTGGTAAAAGAGTAATCCAAGAGTTGGGAATAGGTGGTGATGACTAGCTGCCTTCTCTCTTGTCTTGTACTGTTAGGGATAACTAGCACATATACCTCTTGTGTTATTTTGCGCTGAATCAAAAAGATATTTTTGTTTTGTTAGAATCTGGATCCAAATTCTTGATTTTGTAATTTTTATCATTGCCATTTCAGTTGCACGAAGAGGTTCCAAATAAAACCTAATTTGTGTGCTGTAAGGTCAGGTCCTGAAACATGTTTTTAAGGAAAATTAAGACTAAAACTGAAGTACAGGGTGGTCGCTAGAAAAGTGGAAAATTTGTCAAACAGCTATTTATTTTTACAAAGTTTTTTAAAGGCATATGTTATATTACACTCATAGATGCTCAAAATGCATTTTATGGTATTAAAATCATGTATATTATTCATGATGTAAAGAAATCAAAATAGAAATGAGTAAGCACGCATTTTATTCATGATCTCATCTGACCCTCAAATTTTCCGCTTTTCTAGCGACCACCCTGTATTTATCAGTTTGTTAGGCCTACAGATATCAGGTTGTTTGCACTTGATTTGCTTCAGGTAACAACATGCTCTAACAAAGGTTCAGTATACACCCTGTGCCCGAGTGATTGGCGTTTCGAGACTGTGAAGTCAAGATTCTCGGTTTGTGTCCCATTGCCATATAAAACGCTAAACGTTTAGGGATCGTCGATGCGTTATAAAAATGTTGACAAGTTCCTTCCGTTTAATTAGACAAGAGTAGACCACGTGTTGGCGTTGAATGCTTTTTAATAGCCGCTTTTCCTTTACCCTACTTTTTCTAGGTACTTTTTTGATTATCCGAACTGCCAGTTTTTGAAATCCCTAAGCCGCTGTGGGATATGTGCTCTTTCTTTCTCACAACCGTTCAACCTTGTCTTGCACCACCTGAATGGGTCACCAATTATAGGTTGAGGGCTGTTATTCCAGTCTATTAAATGAAAATTAGCGACGACTCTTACCAGGTAGCATTATGGGAAACGTCAGAAGTGAAGTAATGGGACCTCATTTGTGGTGAACGCTAATGTATGTATATGTAAACGCCTGACTGTTGGTGAGGTTTATGTTAATGAGGTACATAATGATATTCGTATTAGATAATGAGAACGACTTTTCCAGCATTCAGTTTGTACTTTCATCAACCTCCCTTGTTATTCTTTAATATGAAGTAATAAGTTAACTGTAATTTTTGATTAAAATATACGAGATTATGACTTTTGAAGAGCTTTGCTACATTAAGTTTTTATCGAAAATTGCATTAAGTTAATAAATATATGGACTGTATTTCTCAGGCTCTCACACGAGTATTTTTTTAAACAGATACATCTTAAACTGCTGGTGGTTGTAGATGTAACATGGAGAGTGAATGTGTGACGTCACCAACTAGCATACGGCAGCAAAAAATTGCACGTCAAGTGAGTATGTCGGTATTATTCGTACTAATCGGTCCAAAAATATTGGAGTTGGCAAAAGAAAGTATTAATACTTTTGAAATGGACGATTTAAAATAGATTTCAATGAATATCATATTCTGGTTGTCAGCTATTATGAAGTAAGTTGTATGTTTTGTGAACAGTAGTATTTCTTCAGAAACGGAATAACAATTTAATTCCTTTTTCAAAAGTTGAAATTAATTAATCGTTTTTTCACACACGTGTTTTGGCCCGTTACTTGATATTTATTTTCCTTAGCTGATTCTTATTTGCGTATGGTTGTCAAACAAAGTTGAATTAAATTTGAATCTGAATTATTCTGATAGGAAAATTAGACTATTGGTCATATTTCAGTGTGGTAATTAGGTTAGACTGTTGGTCATACTTCAGTGCAGTAAAACATGATTAAAGGGTGAAGAATGTCTCGTTATGAAAAGTTCTATAGTAAACATATCCAACGTAGTCCCATTGTACAAAGAGATTAGAGAGTTTATGGGTAGTTGGAATAGCCTACACAAAAAAAGGAGTAACTAACGGGTAAAATATTTTGAGTACATTTATAATTAGTCGCAATATAGTGTATTCTACGTTTTGAAATAATACAAAGGGTGCCACCATCATGTTAATTGCTATATCAATCTTCACAGTGGTACTTGGTGTTGTATCAAGTGATCTTTTCGTTGGCGCTGCCTGAAACTGACTTTATGGCATTCTTCAGTTAAGGTCCGGTTACTAGGTTTTAACGAAAGATCTCCATTCTCAGGTCAAGAAGTGTGTAGTAGTCTGGCATTGTTCTCGCTAAGCTCATCTGACTTACTTAACCTCTGTTTGTAATCGTAGGGACTTTCTGAGGATGCAGGTTTATCACACAACACAGCAAACTTTCTTAAACTGATCGATGTCATCAAGAGAAAAGTTCGAACGATTCTTAGAATTCTTACATTGTGTAATATTTAATATGGTTGTTGAAGTGAATGAAGTAATTCGAAATGGTGACAACAACGAATACTTTCTTGTAGTATTAGAATGGTACAAAGGTTAGAGTATCGGGCTACGAGAAAAAGGGTCAAGTGTTTGGGACTGTTTCGCAGAACATTCTCTTACCTTCAACTGAGGTGTGTTATAAAAGTGACAGGCAGTCTCATTGTTCGGCTTAATGAGCTCTACAGGGCTATTGTGGTGACAGGTAGAGCTAGTTTTTCTGCCTTCCCTGTGATAAATAGTTCAAAATTGGAAATGACTGTTCTTAGATACACACGATTGATTGAATTTAAGTTTAAAGCGAGCGTTATGATTTTAGAGGGTTTATATAATATGAGTGCTAAACTTGGTTATTTTTAGAAGCGATAGTTTATCGGAAGTTTGTTTACAAATCATACGTTGTGTATTTCAATACTTATGAATTGACGATTGTTATATTATTACGTCGGTAGACTGCATGGTTGTGAGTTAAGCTACAAAAAGCGTATAATGGCGATTTTTAAAAGAAAATTACCACAGAATGTATTCTAATAACACAGTAGAAGAAATAATTCGTTTCGTCAAGTTATGCTCCAACGTAACTGAATCAGTCTCTGTGGACTTTGACGAAAAAGATACATTTATTTAAAGCTCTGAAAACAACTTTGATATTGAACGGTGTAATAAACATTTCTTTATGCCTTTGACTTGTTTTAAAATAATATATTAAAACAAGTAGACTCCGTGTTGCTCATACATTGTGAATTTTATCGACAGCCAGTCACATACGCCACTCTGTCTGGCATGGCCAGGTGGTTAAGGCACTCGACTCTAATCTTAAAGTCGCGGGTTCGAATCTCCGTCACACTAAATATGTTCGCCCTGTCAGCTGTGGGGCCGTTATAATGTGACGGTAAATCTTGCTATTCGTTGGTGAAAGAGTAGCTCAAGAGTTGGCGGTGAGTGGTGATGACTAGCTGCTTTCTCTCTAGTCTTGCATTGCCAAACTAGGGATGGCTAGCGCAGATAGCCCTCTTGTAGCTTTGTGCTAAATTCAAAGACACAAATTCAAAATTTGTCTAACGAATGTATTCTTTGGAATACTCGCTTATCTCATTAAAAACTAATAGAGAAACTCAGTTCCACTTATTCAGTTAGAAATTCACTGCAGCAAAAAAGTATTGTTAATTACTTACAGTAATATAGATTCTAGATAATATAAACGAAAGACGATGGATGGAACAACAGAGTGACTGGCGGGTAATGCCTCAAGGCGCATGCGCTTTAAATGTCATGTACATTGACAGTGAAACTTCCTGAAAAGAAAGAAAGTTGCAAATATTTTCTAGGTGTGGTAATACTATTTTATTATTAGATCTTTTGAACGTAGATATTTCTTAATCACAAATAACTTTGCTTATCATGAAGATGTCTGTATGCTTTATAGACAGAAACTGATGTATCATGTCGTTCTTGGGCGAGAATCGATTCTCAGCAAAACGGCAGTGAAAAGCGTATGGCAAATGTGGCGAAGTTCAAAAGTCGATATAGCACTCACGACCATGATTTAACCTACATAAAGTCCCGATATGTTCATTCCCGAGACTGAAGTTATTTGGAAACTGGGAAGGTCAAAACGCAACCAAATAATATCTGAATTGTGGAGAGAACTAAAGGACATTGGAAAAACTATCCAAAAATCGTATAATGATAAACTGCATAGTACCTTGAAAACAAGATACAATGCTTTGTGTAAAGCAAATATCTCGCACAAAAAACTAGTGTATTTCACAGTGTATTTGCTTTCGTTTTTTATTTATTGTAATAATATTTCGTATCTTTTAACAATTTTACCATCTAGTTTCTTTCTCATTGTGTGTTTCCGTTATTGCACACAACTAATCATATTTTATTTATACGGGACATTTGAAATGAGACAGCAAAGAATACTTGGAATAAACATATTGAATATGTAGTCATGCTCTTTGTTCTTGTAATAACATTAGGTAAAATACGTGACAGATTTTTGGCGGGCGGAACTAATAGGAAACGCACATCACAGTGGCTCTCAAATAGAAACAATTTATTCTGAAGCTACAATAAAATACTGATGTTTTATATTATTCTCTTGCTTTTTCTTATTTTTTTTTTACAGGCATAATCAGGTAAACCTTCTTTTGTTGTTTAATGTTTACTTGTATAAATAAAGCGTTAGTTATTGTGCATAAGTGTGAGTGTTGTAGATTTCTTATTTAGTCCTTACACTCAGTCCTTGAACGTTGGCATAAAGAAACTTGGTAGGATAAATGCAGAGATGCCAACCATTACGATTTTGTGTATACATTACGACTATATGCTCTTACAGACGAATATTAGGACTTGTTGCAACTCTCAAATTATTATATAGGCCTATATAATAAAGTGATAAATTGTTCCTCCAGGGCTTGAAAGGGGTGGAAAGAAAATTTCTAGTGAGATACAAATTTTGATAATAAATAAGACATAGTCCAAATGGCTACTTGCGATAACCGTGTTTGTGCATGATATAATAAAAAATATTTGTATCTCCGATCAATATTTAACAAATAAATAAACCAATAGTTTGAGTGCGGTGTTCTCCATACTGGGTACGTGGGGGAATCCATAGTTACGTTTATCAGTACTTGTCAGCCAATTAGCGCTCGCGTAGATGGGTATTTCTCGTTTTCTAAGCGGCATAAAAACACCAATGCAATTGTGCATAAGATGGAGAAAAAGAGGCCTCGTTCACCAGATTTTCTTATTTCTGGCAAGGAACTTTCAAAATAAGTCGCAAGTTACAAGAAAATTTAAAGTCGTTCATTATTCTTTTGAGTAGTGTGAAGTCCATCATTAAGAAATGGAAAGTGCTATATACCATCCAGTTACTACCCAGAACATGCCATCCTTCTAAATTGAGAAGCTGGGCAAGCAACAAACTGGTTTCAGGATACTATTGTGAAGCCAGCAGTGACTTCGAAAAATTTGCAAAGCTCAATGTCTGGGATGGTAGTCAAAATTCATACATTGATAATGATATTATTCCGGTTCCTACACAAAGCTGACCTGTGTGGTCATGTGACAAGAAGGAAGCCATTACTGAAGAAGAATCTTCTTAAATCTCGTATGGAGGTTGTGACATGTAGCAGAAAGTTTTGTGGACAGAGAAACAAAAGATTTTGCCTTTTTGACCTAAATTCAATGTGTTACATCTAGTAAAAGCCCATTACAGCACACCACCTAGTCAACGCCATCTCAGCTGTGAAGCATGGTGGTAGCAGCATCATGTATGGGAATTTTTCTCATTAGCAGGGATTGGGAAGTTTGTCACGATTGAGAGGTAGATAAATGGTGTAAAATACAGGCTTATCCGGGAGTAAAACCTGTTTCAGTTAGCCAAGAATCAAAAATTCACATTTCAGCAAGACAATGACCCAAAACACTAGAACAAAGCCACACTGGAGTTGTTCTGAATTAAAACGAAAGTGAATGTGCTGGAGTTCCTTAGTCAAAATCCTGATTTAAATCCAATAAAAATCTTTTGAGATTTTGAAGATTTCAGCCCATCAGCGATACCTAACGAACTTGTCAGAATTGGAGCAGTTTTTTTCAGGGAAACAGGCAAAAAGTACACCATCCTACTATACAAAGATGGTAGAGACCTATTAAGAAATATGTATAGGAACAAAGTGTTCCCACAACACATTGAAAACGTATGCAATCATAAAAGTTTAATTTATATAGGTTCTTTGGTAAGATTCAACATTTTTCACACACAGCAGTGTTAAAATTGATCATTAGTTTATAATAAAAACAAATTCATTAAAAATAATTACCTTATTTGCATTTCATCAAAATGTGACACTATTGGTAGGGGTGAATATCTTTACGAAGCACAATACATGTGTAAGGTCTGATTTGGGTTCAAAATTCTAGTTACATTTCATTGATCTGTTTCTACCACCATTCTGAGGATTACCATATAAATCTTTGGTTTTGTTCAGAGCTTTAAAAATAACTACACGTTGATGTTTTCATAGATTTGATTATTTTAAGCACAAAGCTAGCCACTGGACTGTTTATAACGTTTATAAGCTGAACCATTGAAAAGGGAGAAAGAAGAAGAAAATTGTATTTCGTAAATAAAAATGTGGGTTTGTGTTTTCCTGTGTGAGATCTTTTTCAGAACTTACTAAAGACCTACTTAACATCTCTTCAGAATGTCATATTTTACTGAGTGAAGTTTTTAAACTGTTTCTCTATACATAAATAATTACCTGACGATGAAACATCCTTTTAAATAATACTTCTTACTTTCAAATAAAATGAGTGAAATTCGCTTTGTCTTGAGAGCTGGTTTTTCAGCCATGTCTATAGCTTTCACAATAGACTTAACGAACCTGTATTTTCTGTTTCCATTCTGCATTTTACAAGCAGATATAAAACTCTCAGGTACAGTTATATACGATCTGCTTGATTAACTTGGCATAAATGTATATCAAAACACAATAACTTGTTGAAACTTTCTCTTATTAGTAATGAATAGGCCCAACATGGCCATATATTTAAGGTGTTGTACACGTTATCTGAAGGCCACGGGTTTGATTCCCCGACCCATCAAACATGCTCCCCTTTTCAGGCGTGGGAGCATTATAATGTTACGTCAATTTCGCTATTCGTTGGTAAGAGAAGCCCAAGAGTTGGCGGAGGATGATGGCTAGATGCCTTTCTTATCGTCTTTCACTGCTAAATTAGGGACAACTAATGCAGATATCACTTGTTTAGCTTTACGCGATATTTGAGACGAGTTAACCTTAATCCAATTCGGGAAAAAAATTGCTTACCTACTTCCAGATGACACTCATTGTAATAATGGTTATAACAGTCTTTTTCTTGAGTGTTTGAACTTCAATTCGTACCCCTAGAGAATACAAGTTTACGTGTATCTATAGATATGAGAAGGTTAAAGCTTTCGGTATCTAATCTCCCAGAAGAATCGTACACAGGCCCTATAACAACTAATTTAAGCTTATTTGTAAGATCACAAGTATATGTGCATAGTTTATGCTCGTGAGAAACTCTTGCTGTTAGCAGTTTTTAACTTAACCAGTTTATATGTGCATAGTTTATGCTCGTGAGAAACTCTTGCTGTTAGCAGTTTTTAACTTAACCAGTTTATATGTGCCAAGACGTGGGTCTAATGAACAGTTTGCGAGTTGTTTTTTTCAGTGTGTACGGACCAGTATGAGTATTTTATTGAAGGGGGGATGAAAAATATCCTTTCGTCTTTTATTTCGAACTGAGTACAGAATGGAGTTTTTTTGTTTTTTTTCTTATTTCCTTCTCTTTTGTGTGTGTGGAGAAAACATGCATTATTCAAAACTTGTTATATCTGGCACGAAGTAGATGCTCACTGAGCATCTCCATGCCTAAGACTGTTCTGTACCTGTCACTGAGATACGAGAATTCTACAAAGATTCGTGTTATGGGGTTCCGGAATGAATATTTAAATAAATGTAATGTATAAAAGGTTGGGTGAACGGAAAGTTTATTTCCACGTATGAGTAGATCGGAAGAAATAATTTATCATTCATTACGAATATCCAGTTAGCTTTTGCGATCAAAGATATGATGCAAATTTACTGCTAGTGAAGTGTATTTATTTTCCTTATGATACTGAGGGTTCATAATGTGATTTTTTGAGAAGAAAAAAGGAACGTTGATGATGATTCACAGAATATTCAGATATGAAAGTACGAGAAAGTTACATTTATTAAATATTGGGAGTTGGTGTTTTCGGTTCGATTGGCACATTAGACACATTAAAGTAGCAGCTCAGAGATTCAGTTATGGTCGTCACAAAACTACGTGTGATTGTTGAATCACAAGCATCGAGAATTTGTACCATTTATATTCAATAGAGAGACAAGGAAAGATAACAAAATTTATATGCAAAATTAACTACTGAGTTATTGTATATTCTCTATTGTTGGGGCAGTTGAATCCCGTTATAGAACACACTTGCCTTTTCAGCCATGGGGGGTTATACTGTGACGGTGAGTCCCATTTTTTTGTTGATATAAAAAGTTCCATGGGTGGTGTTGATTATTTCTTCCCTTTAGTTTATCATATTTAAAAGCAGGAAGGCTAACGCAGATAGCCCTCGACTATCTTTCTGTGAAATTTAACAAATAAACATCAGTCAAATAAATTTGTACCATGGTTTAGTTTCACAAGTAGGTATTTAGTTGTCCAAGTAAAAGAAAACTCTGTGGACGAGATTGAAAAATAAGTTTCTGATAACTAATAATTTATGCTTGTAAAGGATCTGTATGTATGGGGGTTTCGTATAACGTAGCCACATTAGAGTATCTGCTGTTTTCATCGAGGAGAATCGAACCCCTGAGTTGTAAATTCATAGTCTTATCACTACAACACTGGTATTTGCGTAAATAAAAAAGAGTGAAAGAATTTGAAGAGAATACATTAATTTAACTCGTGGTGATGTAAACACCATGTGGTTATCACACCTGTTTTACCCTGTGTGTTGTTGCTTTTTTTTTTTTTTACATGTAAACATTTTTTCGATGAGGCATGAATACTGTGATTAATAATTACTAGTATGAACCATAGGTCAGCGTTTTCTGCAGTTAAAGATAATTTTCTGTGTTTATGAAAAAGCCGAATGTACAAATCAAACAGATTTTGTTTTTTATTGGTGTTTGTTAGCGAATTATTGAGGCTTGAATACATTAAGTTATCAATAACGTTTTTCTTATTCTATTTTTAGTGAGTAATTTTTCGAGCATATAACTTGTTACTGAAATAATGACGATGTTCAGCATTGAATAATAAATCGGTGAAATTTTATTTTGGTCTCTCCTTTCATTTGTATGGAATATTAAACATGGGTACGGGAGGTATTGTAGAACTAGATTTTTATCCGGGGCTTCAGAACTAAACTACATTATTCAGTGTTAATGTGTTGTTTACTATTTTGCCAGAGACCCAGTACGGCCAGATGGGTTAAGACGTTCAACTCGTAATCTGAGGGTCGTGGGTTCGAATCCCCGTTGCACCAAACATGCTCGCTCTTTCAGCTGTGGGGGCGTTATAATGTAACGGTCAAGCCCTCTATTCATTGGTAAAAGAGTTGTCGGTGGGTGGTGATGACTAGCTGCCTTTCACCTAATCTTACACTGCCAGATTATGGAAGGCTAGCACAAATAGCTCTCCAGTAGCTTTGCACGAAATTCAAAACAAACAAACAAACTATTTTGCCTTCCTACCCACCAACCCAGTGGCACAACGGAATGTTATGAGCTGTCACATCTAGAAACGGGGTTTCGATACCCGTAGCCCATTGTATAGCTTTGTGTTTATTCTAAGCAAACAAATTTAATATTTTAATGGATATTAAAATGGCGATTGTGATGAACCACACTTATTCAAAGGTAAAAATTCTTTGTTTATGCCATAAGCTCGTGGGCTTAAAACTTTTTCGGATTGTGATATCCACGATGGGCACAATTCGGATCGTCCAGTTTACAGCTTTAGGATTAAATGGGAACTCGCCTTTTATTTACTATTAAACATTTTCATCGAGAAAAACTAACCATCATAAGTCGTCCAAATTATGTATTTTCTGTTCCAGTTTTATAAACCAAATTCGACATCGTAATGCTGGCTTGGTTAATACATTTTACGTCATTGACAATTACATTATTAATTAGCAAACTTCCGTTTTCTCATGAAATAAAATTATTCTTTAGTCGTCGTAATAATGATAAAGAACGATATCACTGTGAACCCGAAGGTTTATAACACTAGGGTCCTTGTTTGAATACCTGTGATGGGTATAACACAGGTAGCTCATTTGTAGCTTTGTGTTTAATTACAAACAAATCGAATAGCCTCAGTTATTATTGACTCACTGTCTGAAGACAAGTCTAAATAATATACAGTAAATTAGTCATAAATGAACTTTGGTGCATAAAATATTCTTTGGTTAATTAAATAAGGATGAAAATTCTCACTGTTGTCTGATAGGAGGAAAAAACGAACAAAAAGAGAACACTTGAGTTATGCCTTTTTCTTGTGGTCGAATTTTCAAATTTCAGAAAGTTTCATTTGTGACTAAAATAAGGTTTACTAACGTTTTCCATATTTAAGAATTCGTGCATCAGTGCCTTGCAAACAGTATAGGAACATTGACTGATGAAAATGTCGCCACTTTAACTCCATTAGCGTAAAGTAAGAGTTCAATTTGAGGTAACGATGCAATAATGTTTCACCTCTTCAGTTACTGATGGCATTCTATGTGATGACTTTCTCTTTATAACCTTTGTAAGTTCCATCAACTTTGAGTGGATTATGACTGCCCTGGTAATCCAAAAGCACTGAAGGCCATGTCTGGGAATAATGTAACATAAATTCCTATTCGTATTTGTACTTTGCGGAGAAACTAGCATGATGACTGGACACCTTTAACCTGGCATGTTGGTATCCATTGCAAACAAGGGTGGTAATTCATATCAGACTAAGGTGCTGATAGGAATTACCACTCTTGTTCATCTTGACATTTTTTCTTGACTTATCAGATACATAACTTGACATAAATATGTTGGTAAAACTTTTGCTACATTCTCTGCACTATGTATGAAATATTGTATCACCATCAGGATGGTAATAAAATTCCATAATTTTTTACTAAATAGTTAAGTAGATGTAGTTCCATGTGTCACGTGACAAATATTGTTTAGACAGCTAATAATGCTCCACTTGACTTTAAACCTCGAGGGAAGCTTGAGAACAAGATACTGTGTTGTTTTCGTAGACCTAAACCCATGTGAGTTATCTTGTTTACAGTTTGAATGAAGGTTCCTATATCAACAGCAGGGGCTATTTAACTTTCTTCACCCCTTCAGTATGTGAAGGCAGCTAGTTTTAGAGTAATCTGTTTTCCCTGACTTCCCATGTTTTATTGACGCAGCTAAACACGTTCCTTTCGTCGCAACGAAACTTCTTGCCTAACTTGTCTTTACAATTGTGGAATAGAGAAGTTTCGATATCGCAAGTCCTATAATACAGCCATGGGGTTTAGGGGTAGCCTGCCCTGGCATACCTTCATTCTTCAACTGAATCCCCACAACAGGAATATGACTTTCAACTTGCATAGTCATAGAGTACAGGAACGACCAGGAGGCGAAATGAATCGTTATGCACATCTTTATATTAGAGTATGTTAGAACCATGAAATAATATTCAGTTGGCCATAGTATGCATCACCGAAATATCGTTCTGAAAGATTATTAAAATAATACTACAGATTGAATGTTTGAATCATATATATAAATATTTCATATTTTAAACTGAGTTAATAAGTTGCAAATAACGTAAAAAAAGTGGAAAATGTGTCTTTTGTATGATGTGGAAAAGTTATGTAATGAAAGTCTTTATTTTAAATAGATTAGATGAGTCAACTTTTGTTACCAGGAAATTCAAAGTTTGAAAGACTCTCCCACTGTCATATGCTTTATGAAAATCCATTTATCCTTTTGACTTTAGTTGCAAAGGCAGGTGGTAATGCGTTAGAAACTATAATTTCTTTAGGCTCATTTTACGTTACTCGGGTCTCTTTGTTCCTACATAGAAGAATTATGATGGACACTAAAGTTGATTAGATGTGAATACGCATGCGTATTTAAGCGTGATATGGGTACCATATAGTCGTCAGGCTCGCATGCTTTACTTAACAGCCATTACATATTCGAATATTTCATCTCGCTTCTTCTAGTTATCATCATCACCAGATGCTACTTACAGTAAAGGCTTAAGCAATCTAAGCTGTTAATAATGCACGTCTACATCAACTACAAATTTATTGAGCACTATCGTTTCAACCCTCTTCGATAATAACAGTGTAATCACGTTTTTGACACGGCAGTTTAAAGTTTTTCATCGAAACTTCTTCATGAAAACAAAAAAAGAATATATTAAATGGAAAGAGAAATCTTCCTGGAATTATGAGGACAATCATTTTTTCTGTAAAGTTATTTAACAAGATTCACTAATTTGACTTGCAGCATTAGAATGAATAGATTGGATGTATTAATAATTGAAAGTTTCATCATAAAATGCTCTTCCATTCCTAAATGTGTTGCAAACTTCTATTAAGTGAAGTTTCATTTAGAGATAAATTAGAAATGTGAATATCTTATGTTAGATCAAATTATTTTATTTACCACAATGGATACCTTTTATAATTTTAATGTTTCTCAAGAAAAATACAAACTGAAGAAAATGGAAGAACACTGAAATCAAACAAATGTACATCCTCATTTATTTTCTTTGAATGAAATTACGACTTTTAATCTCAACACTACGTGTTGTGGTTTTTCTTTGATGTATGCCAAATAGTTAGAGCGCTGAACTCGTAATCTGAAGGTCGTTTTCTTATACTACATTTTCTTTTAGACAAACCTTTAGGGCAGATGTCTCCCTTTTTCATTTAGAAGGGACTAGAGGGACTTGCTGTCTCTCCAAAATCAGCAAAGAAGCTTTGTTCTGATGACATATTGGTGGAAACATCCACATTTAAACAGGAAACATTTCTGAAATCTGTTGATAAAATCATCTTTTGGCAGTTTACTTTGTACAGAAATGACAGTCTGTGCGATGGACAAGTGCTTGGAGGGTTGGCACTGTTGGCTGATCAGTTGCTTACACTGTCTTCGCCACTTGACACACCCTTGGAGGCCATAGCCATTCATATTTCGTTGGACCGTACCATCACTGTTTCTTCTCTCTACTTGTCACCTGGAGAAACCTATGATCGATTAGCACTTGATGCTCTTATTGAACAGTTGCCTTCTCCCTTTTTAATCTTGGGAACCCTTAATGGACATTATCCCCTCTGGGAAAGTGTTGAACCTAATGGGAGGTGTCGCTCCATGGAGTGTATGATCTCTAGTCACAACCTTTCTCTTTTCAGTACGGGTTCTTATACTTATTTTCATGCACCTTTTCTGTCCTTTATTGCTCTTGATTTCTTAATTTGTTCTCCTTCACTATTCTTTCATTTTTTCATGGAGGGTTGACAATAATCCACTTGGCAGTGATCATTTTCCTATAATTTTGAGAGAGACTGGCTGTGGTCGATGCCACCCGATCCGCGTGCCCTGGCGGAAGCTGGATCAAGCAAACTGACACTCTTTTATTGCTCTCCCAGAACTTGATCTTGTCATCGTCTATAAGCCATCAATAAACGACTGTGTGGCAGCAGTAACTGACTTATTATACAGGCAGCTGCTCATTATATTCCTAAAACATCGACATGTTTTCCACGATATCCTCGTCCATGGTGGAATCCTGCCTGTCACGTGGCACGGAAGGCTATATACGGGCCTCGGATACTTTTCATAGGTATCCCACACTCTCGCACTGCATTGCTTTCCAGCAGGCTCATGCACACGTTTGGTGGGTCAGACGTTAAAATCAGAAGGGATTATTGGATTAAGTTCACAAACAGCATATCAAAGTCATAGGAAACAAGATTCTAAAGCTGATACTCGGAGCATGGACAGTACTCTAGGTGAAAGATTTTGCTGGATATCTAGCATTTCTGTTTCTTCCTCCACCTTCTTATTCATCAAGACTTGGGCAGAGGAGCGATAACCTCTTTCTTTTTGAGCTAATTGTCTCCGTGTCGATAATCGTCCCTTTACACTGCTGGAACTGAAACTGGCCATCAGTTTGGCAGTACATAGGTCGGATCTCATGATGTACACTATGAAATGCTGCGCCATCTATATACTGCTTCTCTTGCTATTCTTCTGATTGGTTTTAACCAGAACTGGCAGGAGAATATTTTTCATGATTCCTTACTCCAAGCTTTAGAAGGACCCCAAGATTCCTTCAAACTACCGTCCAATTGCTTTGATGAAGTGTCTGTAAGACCTTGGAGAGGATGGTTAATGCTCGTCCTGTTTGGTTCCTTGAATCAAACAGCCTTCTCTCGCGTCCACCATGGATCACCTGATTCGACTTGAAACGTCAATCAGTGAAGCCTTTCTCAAACGACATCTTTTATCAATATTCTTCGACATTGAGAAGGCGTATGATACAACATGGACGTATGGCATTTTGCCATTTACATGGGTTACATAGCCATTTGCCAATTTGTATTTAATTTTTTAATGCAAGAGATTCTGATTTCGTGTGGGTTCGACACATCTCATTCTTTTCTACAGAAACTTGGAGTCCCTCAGGGCTGTGTTTTGAGTGTCATATTTTTCAGTATAAAGATTAATGCCATCACTGAACAGCTCTCTTTTACTATTGCAAACGTGGTCTATGTAGACGACTTTCACATCTCATGTCAGTCGTTAAACATTAGGTATATTGAGCGGCATCTACAGACCGCCCTTAATCGTTTACTAAAGTGGACGCGACAGCAAATGGTTTTTATTTCTCTCTCTCTAAAACCGTTTGGATGCACTTTTCCGCCAACAGGATATTTACCTTGATTCTGAACTCCGTATCGGTGAAGTTGTGGTATCTGTGGTCCCTGAGAGAGAGTTTTTGAGGCTTATATTTGACCATAATCTGACCTTTATACCACACATTAAGCAGCTACGGGTCAAATGTACAAGGGCACTGAATATCTTCTGTGCCCTCTCTTCAACCTCTTGGAAAGCAGATCGATGTTCTATACTAAAGGTATATCGTGGTCTTATTCGATCAAAACCAGACCATGGATCACTGGTTTCTGGCTCTGCCAGGACCTCTGCCTTACAGATGCTGAATGGTGTTCATCATCAGGAGACTGGGGCTTTCTGCACTTCCCTTGTTCAGAGCTTATACACAGTCTCATGAACCTCCTTTGCACCTGTTTTTACTTATGCTTAGAAACTTCGTTCCTTATCAAAGCATCCCTTCTGGGGTTGTCTTTTCCTTCCTTTGTGGGCTTTTTCAGAACAGATGATCTGCCATTGTTCCTTGTGGTCTTCGTATCCACGCGCAGTTGGATGACTTGGGTCTGTCCTTGCATAACATTGCTGTATCCACTGGTCAGCCCATTCCACTATGACTTATTACAGTCCCCAAATAGGACATATCTTTAAGTCATCTGAGAAAAGCAGACACTCCCGATTGGAAATACTGTCTGATATTTGCTGAACATCTATCGAACAATTCATCCATTCCTATTTATACGGATGGTTCGAAATCAGGTGATTCTGTCTGCTCTGCCATGGTTTGTTGTGGTTCAGTGGTTGCACGCAGAATCCTCTCTATAGCTTTTGTGTTCACTACTGGCTCTGGAATCGCTTTATGTTAGTTCTCACTCTGTTCTCGCCGATATTCAAAACCGACTGGCCAATTTCTCTTTAACAACCACTGTTATGTACATGTGTAAATATTTTGTAAGCGACAACATGTCGTGTTGTGTTTGAATTTTCATTTCTATTATTCATTTTTCCATATTGATATTATTGTTTCGAAGTTTAAACTAATATTTTGTTATTCATTTAGGGTAACATTTAGAATTTTCTTGAATTAAGTAGACCAATCATATGTTTGTAAATGAGGTGCTGGTGACTTCGTGTCTGGACGTGTAGTCTCGTGCAAGAACGGACATGCGTGAATTGCTCTGGAGACGTAGAATTTTCGCGTTCTTTTGGGGAGTTTAAGCCTACAATATATAAACAGACGAAGATGCGAGAGACTGGATAGAGATTCAGACATCAGTTTTATTTCAAAAGAAGAGAGTCAGTTATTTGAGAAAGATTAAGTGTTTGCTGTGATTATTTAACTTGGATTTGTGACTGAAGTTAGATCTTCGGAAGCTGTGATTTTATTTCGTCAATCTCTACGGTTCATCTGAATTACTGCTTGTGCTGAGAGTCGGCGAATTTATTGAACTGTGAACTGTTTCTGAACTTCTTCATTTAAGCTTCGGAATTTCTTCGTGGGACCAAATTCACACCCTAGACTGGAATTTGAGACTTTCATTTTAGATCATTATATTAGATACAGGCCAGTATTATTTTGTATTGTGATTAATTTTGAAGTTTGAAACTAGTATTATTTTGTTTTGTAATTAATTTCGAATGTTATAACTTAATATCTGTCACTGTTATCATATAATTTATGTTATATCTGTTAATAGTTTAGTGTAATAAATTATACAAGCTGTTATCTGCATTTTTCTGTTGCGTTTAGTCTACGAAGAACATAAAACATTAAAAAATACGTAACAACCACTTTTATCTGATTTTTCTGGATATCAAGTCACGTTGGTACTCGCAGGAACGATTTCGCCGACACCACAATTAAATCTATCTCTTCTGGCATGATCTCTGTGTTTGTTCAATACATGGACTATGGTCCCGTATTCAAGGCTTAGCTCCATGCCAGTTGGCAGTCGACTTGGAGTGAGCAACGTGAAAACAAGATATTCCAAATAAAATCCTCTATTGGACTTTGGCCGTCTTGCTTCCGTAACGACCAGAAAGAGGAAGTTCTAATTGGACTACGCATTGGTCACAGTTTTTTAACTCGTTTTCTTTTATCTGCGACTGATGCACCAATGTGTAGTCTGTGTGACACTCATGTCACAATAACGCTCATATCACTGTCTTGCTGCTGTTATGACTCTCAACGATGGCACCATTTTAAACATGTTTTGTCCCAAGGTTTATCCATAATGTTAGTGTTATTGGTGATGGTGACACTGTCCACCTAAGAAATGTTTTTGTTTTTAAAGACCATTAACCTTTTTAATTTATTTAAGCTTTGTAATTTATACATTACACTTTTTTAATGTGATTGCCTTTTAAGAATCAAAGTACATCTGGTTCGATTTGAAATAAAAAAAAACGCCCATAATGTCAAATAACTTGAAAGCAGGAGTGGAAAGGCCAACTTCAGGTGACTAATGCTGATTTTTGAACTTGACCGGTTAGTCATCCTGGCAAGGTATGATAATTACAATTATGCTACAGAAAGTCCTTTTATAACTTATATTACTGTAGTTTTTTCTTACTACTGTAAACTAGATATGAAAATTGGGTTTAGCGCTATTTTATGTTTTTAAATTAAATATTAAACTTTTGTTTTGTTTTACCTTTTATTTCCTTTTATGAATTTTAATAATTTTACTTTAACTTTTTTACAGGTTGTTTGACGCAGCTAGCCTTTTTGTTAACATTTCAAAATTAGAACTGGTTGTCTGAATCTTCTTTGAGTTACCTGTTTATCCAGTTTTGTTTTATGGAATGGTTGAAAATACCAGAATTATGAATGGGACCTTTTAATGCTGTTCCAAATGAAAATGTTTTAAATGTTGGTTGCGTGTTCGCATCGCAATAAAAGATTCAGTCCAGGCTGTTTAGCCATGTGTCATATAATCTAATGATGAGGTTGGAAATACCGTGAAATACACAGAAGTGAATTATTTTATAACTTTAACGTTAGTGTTTTGAGAGTTTTGTGTATTCGTGTCTGGCTCAAAACCGAAAATTCTATCTAGCAACCATTTGCATTCAATTGTATATAGCATATATTGCATCTTTTTTGTTTTTTGTTGGGGCCCCGCATAGACAGTTGGTTAAGGCGCTCGATTTGCAATCTGAGGGTTACGGGTTCGAATCCCCATCCCACAGAGCATGCTCGCCCTTTCAGCCGTGGGGCTCTACAATGTGTCCTTCAATCCCACACTTCATTGGTAAAAGAGTAGCCAAAGTGCTCATGACTGGCTGCCTTCTTACGATGTTAAATTAGGGACAACTAGCGCAAATAGCCCTCATGTAGCTTTGTCGCACTGTTCGTTTAGATCATTCGTCAATAGGTAGCTTTTGCAAACCATAAATAATTAATTGATGAAATGAAAAACAGTCATATTACTTCAAAGACGTATTTTTACCAGCTATGGAAAAGGTAAAGAAACGTAATGTTCAGGTACACCATATTAAGTTGGAATTACATGCAAGATAAAGTTCTAGGGGAGGGTGGATTTTTAAAAGAAATTATACATCCTATTAATGCGACTTTTATAGCTGAATAAAATTGCAAATTTGTATTGGAATCAGAATGGAATGTACAGTAAGCGTACGTTAATCGTAAAAGCAATACGAAACAAGTATTGCAATAAGCACGTGATAATGTATTAAATTTTACACACGTGACGTTAAAGAACAAGTAGCTACGTTATTTGATTTATTTCTGTATCCACTCAGCACGTGTTTGAGCGCTTGAAAACCAATATTAAGAAAACAAACGATTAACAGGAAGCCGTCGCGAGTGACGACTAACTTGTGTTGTCCGAAGCATGCGTATTTAGGGATTCACTTGTAGAAGTGACGTTATTTACCCTGTCTCAAGTGTCACATGTGACAGTGACATCAATTATCCTGTCGCTAGCGCATTAGACATACTTTCAACGATTGTGCTCGTGCTACTAGACCCCAACGTTCAAGAGAACAATAACTTCATACTTCTATTTAAGTGGAGTTAAAGGGAGTTAGGATAAAGTTCAGTGAAATGACAGAGCAATCCAATGAATAGGTGTTAGTGATCACGATTCGAGAAAATACTGCAAGTCTGAAAGTTTCTACTTTAAAAAAAGTGTATTTTTGTAATTAAGCACAAAGCTACACAAAGGGCAGTCTTTGCTCTGTTTACCACTGGTATCGAAACCTGGTTTCTAGTGTTGTATGTCCGTAGATGTACAGCTGTGCCACTGTGGGGGGAAGGCAAGAAAAATGATTGTGAGCATATTTCTTGAGATCCACCATACTTACATATTTGTTACTTCATGTCTCTAGTATTTTCCAAATCTCCCTTTTCTAACTCATGAGGCCTGGTAAGGCCACGTGGCTAGGGCGCTCGACTCACAATCTGATAAGCTCGGGTTCGAATTCCCTCTTATCAAACACGCCCGTCCTTTCAGCCATGAAGGTGTTATAATGTACGGTCAATTCCACCATTCGTTGTAAAAGAGTATCCTAAGAGTTGGAAGCGGGTCGTGATGACTAGATATCTTCCCTCTTGTTTTTCACTGCTGAATTAGGGATGGATAGCGCAGATAGCCCTCGTGTAGCTTTGCGCGAAATCCAAAACCAATCCTAATTTATAAATTAGGATAAAAAATCCAGCAACAGAGTGGTTGAATGAGTTAGAGACATTATACAAACATGCTAATCAGTGATATGTGCCGTTCGTCGTATACATACACATCAGTGATTTTTCAAAGCAAACGCAGTCCACGAATGTAACATTTAGCCCGTTTGAAATCGGGTGTATATCTTGATGTGTTTTTGTATTAAATAATGATTAGTAAACCACAACGACCAGCCACTTCCACTCTACAAGAACGAAATTTAAAATATAGTATCTCATTTTGTTTTCATAATTAAGCTGGATTTGCAATGTTAACGGTTGTGCGCACTGAACATTTGTTATATTAATACAGTTTTATCCTAATAACCAAGAAAGTTTTGTTGTGTTACTTTATTGTAATTTTTTTTCTATCATGGACGTGGTAGCTGTGATCCACAAAATTCCACAGCTATTTCTGATCGTTATAGAACGATGGATTTTTTCCCCCCATAATTTTTACGCATGTTGCATCGTGTTGAGAAAGTTTGAGTTTTTGTGTTAAACCGTGACAGAAAATTGTAAAATCGGTTATTTTCTGTGTACAATGTGTAGGAGGCCCTAGTAATATCAACGGTAGGGATATTGGAGGACCTGCAATCGACAAAACAATGATCCCATAAACCGTTTGGTGGAGAAATTGTTCAGAAAAATCTGTTTGAAATTCTGATGTAGTTCATCTGTAGTTCTAAGTTAAGGAACATATTTGGATGGGAGTATCCCGACACAGTGTTGAATAGTTCATGCAATACAAGTTTTGTTTGACAGTATCATTCCTGACAACGTAATAAAATTATCCATAATTTTCGTATGACATTATCGCTCCTGACAACGTAAAACAATCCGTATAGTTTTGTATAGAAAAAAATTAAAATAAAATAATTATTACGACTTTAAAGTTTAAATAACGCCTTAAGCTTTCAAAGTAAATTCTTGAAGGTTAATCAGGGAATTTTCGACATGTTTCTCCGTAAAATTAATTGCTTTGTCATGTAGTAATTTGGGGTATTTCAGTGGCTTAGCGGTAACTGTGAAGGCTTACAACGTTAAAATATCAGATTTTACAACCGTGATGAGCACAACTTAGCCTATTATGTAGCTTTATGTTTCACAACAAACAAACCATAAAAATTGACTTTTTAAAAAGTTTGTAGGAAATTTGTAGAAAGCTATTCAAAGAATCTGCCTTAGCCCTCCCTTTATTTGAAATGATATACTGAAGGGGAAGCAACTAGTCAACAGTACTCACCGACATAGACTATATAGACATTGTGATTAGTATTTTGTTAGTAATAACCGCACTTCTAAGTTACTGTATATTACATCAAGTATTAAAGATATTTTAAACGTACAGAAGGTAAGGAATACAAATTACACAAAAATAGTTGCAGGAAGTAACAGCAATGAAAGTATCCAAACACACCTAAATCCTAGCTATAAAACAAACTTAAAGTGAAGAAAATCAACTTGTGTACCCTGATTTAAAACGCATTGTGATAGGAAAATTAGTTATTTTGTTTACCTTGATATACCTTTCATAATTATAATTATGGCTAAAATACGCTGGTTTATTGGTTGGGGTCCCGCTGTTACCGACATATTCGTTTCTAACTCCAGTTACATTTAAGAAATATTTTAAATTTCTAATTAAAACCAAGAAAAAACATTATCCAAGTTAAGGATTCAGTTAATCAATACTCTTTATTTGTTTCAAGGATGTTATTAGTATTTCTTTCTGTCCATGCATCTATGTGTGTATGTATTTGTATTTCACTCCTGTATACAGATCAATAATTACCTGCGACCATTTATTGTATGCTCTCAAAGAAGAATTCCCCAAGGCATTATCGTATATGATGCATTTTAATAAATGAGAATCAAGTAAAATCGAATTAGATCTTTAAATATGTAACAGATTTATTGCTGTGCATTTGTTCTAGTGCCTTCGTTTGTTTCTGAATAGTTTCTTTCGTGTTTTTGTTATTTTTGTGCCTGTGATGTATATTCTCAAGTGTTTTGCGCTAGTCTCGCCTGTCCTCGAAATTTGTAAAGCGTCCGTATGCATAAAAATCAACAATACTTGTTTGACGAAAGCGCGCGAGGATATTGTTGCAATTTCTACAAACTCTCATGATTCCTATAAATAGCGGCGAGCCGAGAGACGGTTTGTTTGTTTTTGTTTTTGGAATTTCGCACAAAGCTACTCGAGGACTATCTGTGCTAGCCGTCCCTAATTTTGCAGTGTAAGACAAGAGGGAAGGCAGCTAGTCATCACCACCCACCGCCAACTCTTGGGCTACTCTTTTACCAACGAATAGTGGGATTGACCGTCACATTATACACCCCCACGGCTGGGAGGGCGAGCATGTTTAGCGCGACGCGGGCGCGAACCCGCGACCCTCGGATTACGAGTGCACGCCTTAACGCGCTCGGCCATGCCAAGCCAACTAAAAAAAATTTATAATAACAGTTATTACTAGTAATTATTACAAATGATGTGACGGCTTATTTACAAGGGTTTTATAAACTTATAAACTACAACAAGTCCTATATCCGGTCCAGAATTGAATATTTTATCTATGGTCCAGATCCAAGACGAGCAACTTAACTCTGAGTAGATATGTTACACCTTGCCTAAGTTAGGGCTGTCTTTTTCTTGGCTGGCCTCACACTGGGTACAAGATGACTCCTTTCAACGAAGATATTAAATATCTTCGTAGAAATAATAACGTCAGAAGTAATTCACCGAAGTTAACAGTTTGTAATGTTCGGACTTCGGAACCTATAACAATTCTGGTCAAATTCTGTAGTTTTCTGATTAATAGATATTTGTCACAATTATAGCTTCCTAGGCCTATAGCGTACTGACTACAGCTATCAATTAATATTCTCTTCCTCCGAGAGACGGAGGAATTGTGACATAATTGTGACAAATATCTATTAATCAGAAAACTACAGAATTTGACCAGAATTGTTATAGGTTCCGAAGTCCGAACATTACAAACTGTTAACTTCGGTGAATTACTTCTGACGTTATTATTTCTACGAAGATATTTAATATCTTCGTTGAAAGGAGTCATCTTGTACCCAGTGTGAGGCCAGCCAAGAAAAAGACAGCCCTAACTTAGGCAAGGTGTAACATATCTACTCAGAGTTAAGTTGTTCGTCTTGGATCTGGACCATCGATAAAATATTCAATTCTGGACCGGATATAGGACTCGTTGTAGTTTATAAGTTTATAAAACCCTTGTAAATAAGCCGTCAAATCATTTGTAATAATTACTAGTAATAACTGTTATTATAATTTTTTTTAGTTGGAAATTTAAATAGATTTGTTTTTAAAAAAGGAAAATTGTGTGTATCAGTCTTGTTGGCAAATAATGTAAGTTTAATACATATTAACACGTAATTAACTACTAAATTCAAATTTCCGGTTATTTGAAATAGTAATACATAACGTACGTAATAATAAATTGGAGACTCGTCCGAAATTTATTAATACATAACAAAAAAAACTATTCTTTATAATACACTCATTAGACTATTGCGTGATGGTTTGAGCATGTAGCATCTGTTATGTAACGAAAAATTGAAAGCTTTTCTTCTAATGTATGTTTTTTCATTCTGAAAACGTTTCTTTTTTTTGCTTTCCTACACGTACGTAAACCAGTTAAGGAAATAGAACTTTGCTGACGCTTTTAAAAATTAGCTTATTCCTTAATTAGGATAAATGCGTTATAAGAGTTATTGTAAACCCATTACACATTTATAATGGTCCAAGTATTGACGGTGGTTGCTGTTTAGTTTTCTTGCCTTTTATTTAGTCTATTAACCTAAATCTAGGAACAGCTAGTACGGATAGCCTTTGTTTGTCTTTCTCCGGCTATCCGAAAACAAACGCAAATGACTGACAAAACACAACTTTACTCAAAAAGGTTCATTAGTTTGTGAGCTAAAAGTGATAAACAAAACACGTTTTGTAAAGATGTTCCTCGTATCGTGAAATAAACGATAGAGTAAAACAGTTGCTCTGAAAAGGTGCTCTTCACTTCGTGAAATAAACATAAAGAAAAGTCCACTTCTCTGAAACGATGCTCAGTACTTCGATAAATAAACATGACATAAAAACACAACTGCCAGGAAAGGATGTTCTTTTCTTTGTTAAACATGATAAAGAAAACACAACTGTCTTAAAATGATGCTCTTCACTTTGTTAAATAAACAAACAAAAGCAAATATTGCTATGGAATTATGTTCTTATCTTTGTTAAATAACATGATTCCAAAAACTTGACTGTTCTTGAAAACGCGTTGATTACTTGGTGAAACTAACACGAATCGTCGAAAAAACATTTTTAAAATGACGAGATTTAAAGGTATTAATAACACTGTTTTACTTATGATGTTGGAAACGTGATAATATGCATTTCAGTGTGAAAGTTTTAATATCGAACTTCGGTATTTCGTAGTCTTCTCTATTTGTAACATTTTTAAGATGGCTGGTAATTCTTTTTATTTACAAAAAAAGGAATTGGTATAGCTTGAAATTCTCCAATGTGCGTAGAATATCGTTCTAAGATCATATAGTATGCGTTACGCGTGAACACTTTAGTTGAGCTCTGTTATATCAGTATGAAAAAAAGGGGGGGGGTGCTCATGAAATGCGCCAGCTCAAACTCTTCCTTTCACACCTCGCGCAGCACGCAGGACTTGTAACAAGCTCTGGCTCCTTCTTCAAACTATGTAGTAAGGGCAACTGGAAACGTTCTATGAAGCTAGCTGCAAGGATTTTTTTCTTTCACTAAGTATCTTGGTGTATATGCTGCCAAAATATATACAGTTTGAGTTCGGATTGTTGTATACGAAGTATCTTGACTAATCATGATGCCTTTGTTGCTGCTAACAATGGTAGGCTGTTATGTATTGTTGCTATAATTAGAAACATTCGAATTAATTGATTTAAAGATACTTTAATACTTCAATGAATATACTCTCTAAACGTAGAATATATGGACTTTCAATGATATAATTGGGCATCAATATGTAGGGACAGCGTGTCTTATCTTTTTAACATGCTAAATCATGGTGTAGAGATCTTTAACCAAGCAGCATTTCGAAATTGGCATTTTCATCCATGACTTTGCAGCCAAAGTTCAAGAACATATAGTTATTGCTTTGTGTGCATTGAATATAGTTCGTATTTTATATTAAGAATACACATTAAATGATCAGGCGGTTTGATTTAAAAGCAGTTTTTAAATGAAATAAACTTGTGTTCGATGGTTCTTCTCCCAGAACGTAAACCGACGATATATTGTGTTAGTTAGATTATTTTCACGAAAACGAAAGATCCAGTTGGCTATACTTTAATTGCAAGAGAAATGAAATCTTAAAAGAATATAACAAGAACTGAAAAAGAAGTGTTGGGATGGGAAAGCTTGTGTATAATTCTTTACTTTATTCAGCTACTAGAACGGAACATACCTTATGTAGGTGCAGGTTGTATATTTGTACTTCACGAGTCTGATTAAAGGAACGAGAATATATGTATAAAAAGTACTGGAATTTCGCAAAACCCATCTTGATTGTACAGTTGCAAATCAAGCAAATGTGTAATAAGCAGATTCACCAATACTTAACTTTCATTTTACCTCAGATCTTTATCATATTTCGAGATAGTTTATATCGCAACATGGCGGTTCTTTTTTCTCTACAATTAAAACTAATTTCAATTAAAATTGTCCATAGGTGGCTCAGTGATAAACTTGTGTGCTTATTATTCAAACATTCGGTGTTTGAATCGTATGGTAGACACGGCGCACGTAACTAACCAAATGTACAGGTAAAATAAACACTAATTAAAAGCATGTTTGAATAAACACAGTAAAATATTTCATATAAATCTATGCAGTATTGAACAATTTTATTGCTGGTGTTAAAAGCTTTTATAGGTAGACCAGTCCCTCCCACCAATTTTTACTACTAGTTTTAACGGTATTGTTTTCTGTAGTTTTGTTTACTTAAAGAAAATCAAATTATGTTTTTACATTAAATAGTTACTTTTACTATCCAGATTTACAGTAAAAAAAATTATTACAGCCAGCGTTTCAACTTTTCGCATTTATCGTAGCTAGGAGTACAAGGAATGTTTGATGTGAAAATATACGTTAATTTCAACTTTTGTTCTGTAATAAGGATTCGTTGAGTACTTTCAACAATCGTTGTAGGCCCGGCATAGCCAAGCGTGTTAAGGCGTGCGACTCGTAATCTGAGGGTCGCGAGTTCGCATCTCTGTCGCGCCAAACATGCTTGCCCTTTCAGTCGTGGGGGCGTTATAATGGGATGGCTAATCCCACTATTCGTTGGTTAAAGAGTAGCCCATGAGTTGGCGGTGGGTGGTGATGACTAGCTGCCTTCCCTTTAGTCTTACACTGCTAAATTAGGGACGGCTAGCACAGATAGCCCTCGAATCGTTTGTGTTTGTTTGTTTTTTTGAATTTCGCACAATCGTTCTAATAGTATAGTTATTGTACTAACTATACTATTATACTACTATTTGGAACCTATTACTTTTGTGGAATGTAAAAATTAAAGACAGTTTCGAAACACTTTATGACTTGCCATGTTAAATGAAAGTTGAAGACGTTAAGATACAAGGTTTACAACCCGAGTTGAAATAAAAAAAACTGAAGTTCTGTGCTTCAGTAATAGATCATAAGGATATAGAGTGGTCTGAAGAATATTAATAAGAATACATGACTGTAAGACTTTGACTCAATAACGAACGCAAGTGTTGAATCACATGCTATAATATCAATGGTTCTGGGTATCGTGTGTGTATTTGAATAGACATCTATTAATACGCACTACCATCTGTCTATTTTTTGTTAACTACCGAACTTCCACAGTTTCGATCTTACAAGAAAACTAAATATTTTGAATTGATTTTTGTTATGTTTAACTTTTTCTGTTTGGTTTGGGTCGGTTTTATGTTGTTTGTTTGCGTATGTATGTATGTAAATGTATTCATATATTCCAAAATTCGTATGTGTCAAGGCCTTTTGGGTACTTCTAAATATGTATCACCACATTGTGTATTGTTTGATAAACTATTATTTTGTTGTGGAAAGTTTATTCTCTTCCGTGTTATCCTTGTCATTGTTTTGGGTGTGAGGAATGTTTTTTAATGTTGATTTTCAGGTAGGATTATGTAGTAGTTTCACGAATTTCGGTCGTGATTGTGTTTATGAAAAAGTTTATTATAAGGATCTTTTTATGGTTTTATTTGTTTTCAGTTCTTTCTTTCTGTTTTTATTTTGGATTTGAACACATTATCGATGAATATTTCGAATACCCGTTTTGTGCTGTTTGAATGGTAATGGGTGTGGAGATGTTTCGATTTATTTTCTTGTAGTTCTGATATTACCCCTCTTTTGACTTGGTCAGGGTGGTAAGATGCGTAAGGAAGAATTATCGACTTACATTTTTTTTTCTTACACATAGAACTGTATTTATTTGTCTGTCTTGAACTTTTATGGTTATGCCTAAGAAAGTCAAGTTTCCTTTTCAGTTGGATGGCTGTAGTGTAAATTTGATTGATGAAGTGCGGTTGTTTAGAACATGGTGATAGTGTCGTGGTACATCTTCCTTATGACTCCATGTGTTAAACAACAGTTCCACACTTCTGGAGCTAAAGTTCTTTTGTTTCTACGTGTGTCAAGAGTTTTCGTGGCGTGTGTATGAGTATTTCTGCAAGTGAAACTGTTCTGTTTGATTGTTTGTTTGTTTTGGAATTTCGCACAAAGCTACTCGAGGGCTATCTGTGCTAGCCGTCCCTAATTTAGCAGTGTAAGACTAGAGGAAGGCAGCTAGTCATCACCACCCACCGCCAACTCTTGGACTACTCTTTTACCAACGAATAGTGGGATTGCCCGTCACATTATACACTCCCACGGCTGGGAGGGCGAGCATGTTTAGCACGACGTGGGCGCGAACCCGCGACCCTCGGATTACGAGTCGCACGCCTTACGCGCTTGGCCATGCCGGGCCTACTGTTCTGTTACCCGTTGCTACTCCTTTCCTTTATTTCTAGAAAGTGTTTACGAATTTGTAGTCGTTGGAAAGAAGCATTATGTGTCTGGTTTGAGAGGTTGTTTTAATTCAAATACGTAATTTTTTTTTGCGCGAAGATGTGAAGTTGATGCTATCTACGCTTTCTTCCGTAGGTATTGATGGACACAAGGTGATCATATGTGATAAATAAAATTATTCATATCGAACAAATATTTTGTATTTAAATGTGATGGAATATACTTTAAATGTTTCCAGCAACTGGAATGTTCTTTCTGTTACAGTAATGAACTACACGATGGATCTTAAAGGCCTTTTCTTCCTTTTTATTTTGGTCTTTAAGGATTCCATGTAGTTCAGATATACGATTATGGGAATGATTTTAATTCCGTTTGTGTTTGTTCTAGCAAAGTACTTTACTCTTTTAGATTGTTGATTATTTTTACAGTTTCTGTCGTTCAAAAGACCAAATATTTTGAGACAAACTGTACTCATTAACGAAAAAATAAACATATGAACAGAAACAAAGGATGGTACATGTAGCTAAACTTCCATTCGATAACACACATCATATCTAGCACCCTTTGTATATATCTTTCACACGGTTTTACAACTACTCTCTAATATTCTACAGATAATCCTGTATATTTGTAGTCTCGGTAATAAAATTCAGTTTTTATTTTAATATGGTAAGTAAATGTTGTATCATTTTAACCAACTATGTTTTATCTTAACAACTCCAATTTCAATTGTATTTTGTGGAAGATAATAAAACATTTTGAAGCTGTTTTAACTTTTAAACTTCACGTGAGTAATACATATTAAATGGTGGTTGCTATATACAGTACTGTGCAAAGGTGTAAGAACAAAGTCTAAAATTATATTTCAGGCTACTTTCAAAGAACAATGGAAGGTAAATTACAGATGAAACATCAGCATTTTATTAAAGTTCATATTTAGTACAACAGAAACTAAGTGTAAGTATTTGAGTTCGACAAACAGTTAACATTTTGTGTGTGTCCCTTTAGCTTTAGTAACTGCAATGAATGGTGTATGCAGGTTACCGGGTGTTCGTGAGGTGGATATTGCCATGCCATGGAGCGTTGTCAACAGGAGGTCTCAGGAGTGGATTAACTGTGCCATTTTATTTTTGTTTTTGTCAGGAAGTTTCAAAGTACTTCTCTCAGAGTTAAAACTGTTAAGCATATCACATAATTTCTGTGCTTTATTTTGCTGTTAATGACTATTTCTAACTTAGGCTTTTCTCTTTGCTCTGTGCGAGTCTTAATAATTGTAATTAATTACGGTTTCACCCTGTTTTCAGACCGTGGAAAATACCTGACGAAATTAGATTGCAAAAAACTTGAAGTAATATGTTATTCAAACGATGGGTGCTAGTGCATTTGAACTTTTTAGGTTTGATTAGAAATCTTATAATCTTCAAATTATTTTCAAAATAAAAGATTATGAATCGTTAAATCAAAATGTTATTTAAGCACAGACGTATTGCTCTATGACCTTATCCGTTTATACACGATAGTCACTGCATAATATACAATAAATCACTGATTGTTTGGAATTTAGCACAATGGGCTATCTGTGCTTTGCTAACCAGGAAACCCAATTTCTAGCGGTGTGAGTCTGCCGACATGCCCCTCTGCACCTGGGGATCAATATACAATATGTTAAAACAAATGAAGAGACAAATTAGCACACTTAATAACATGAGAAAACGATTTAGTATCAGTAAAATATTCTTAAATTACATTCTATTCATTTTCGCTTACTTTTAACACCGGAACTAATTTGAATCCGATGATCCACAGCACGAGTCTCATTGCCGGGAAAGCGTGTTCGATATTTTAAAGTCACGACTGCATTCTAATAGTAACAGATAAACTGCTCTTATTGATTAGAGTAGCTCAAGAATCGGCGGTCGGTGCTTTTGACTAGTTTTCTTTTTTTCTAATCTTATCAGTTCAAAATTACCGAAGCAAATAAATATTATTTCGTTAATGTTAGTCTGTATAACAATATTAGTTAGTATTTATTGTTCGGTGGAGAAAGATGTTTAACACTTTATAGGGTTGAAGTAACTATGGATACATCCTGTTTACCACAACGGACCCATACAGACAGTTGAGCACCATGGATTCGCAGACATAATACAATTATAGCTTTTATAAAACTTCAGCAGTACCAAGCGATCGGTTTTTATTCTAGAAATGCAATTCACTTATTATTTTGAAAAATTTATCCCCTTGACGTTTTCCCCCATGGATTTCGTTCTCTGGGGAATACTGGCACGTGTGTACAAAGAGAAGATGAAGAATACCGAACATCTGAAACAACGAATTCGCGACGAGTGTCAGACGTGACCGTGACACTACTGTAGTTCGCAGTGCTCAAAGAGAATAGAAATACTGTTTCTGTACTTGTTACAAGGATAACGTGGAACACGTACTGTAAAATTCGTTGAAGTGCCTATGGTTCCAGACATTTCCATAAACAGACTTTCAGAGTTCCGTGTCTGATTAACTACTTCGTGTTTCTTTGCTGGAGACTAAATCATAATTATTAACATAATTGTTATTTTGTATTACAGAAACAACTTTTGGAGCAGAAACAAAAACAGAAAAGACAGGCTCTTGGGATGGTTCAGGCTTCTGACACTCGACCAACATCTGGCAGAGGTCGAAGAGGGCCAGTACGAGATGAAGTCAGACCTTTAATGGCTGGATACAGCGTTCAGCCAAATAGCAATCGTAGTACTGTTCTCTGTAAGTGAACAATGTTTGAATTTATATTAATATTAAGTATGAATACATCTCTTGATTAAATTTTGCTAAAAATATCACTTTGTAACTTCGAATCAAAGTAAAAAACTTTAGATAGGCGTCTGTGTGTGTGGTTACGTGTGTCAGGGTTTGATGCAGAAATTGTTCACACCTCTATTTGTTTTGTGGAACTCTTATGTTATTTTCATAATTGTTTAAAATATTACGTATACTCAAGTCTTGTCCGTAAGTTTGTTAATGACTTGTTTTGAGCTTTCTGTAAAGTGATACAATTGGATAAGCATGTATTTATTGTGTGTGTGTAAATATTCATAACCATTTGGTAGTACCTTATTTTGCTTTTTTATTTATTTATTTTTATTCTTCATCTTTTTATGTTTATATTTTTCTTTATTCTAATTTTAACATGGGAGAACAGTCACCTTCCCACAACTTTCTGCAGGTAGTGAAGGGTGATATGGATGTGGGATGTTGTGGGCTTGAGCACCCACATCTCGCTCTCTTAATTTATAATCTTATGTTAGACTAGCGAATTGGAAGTTAATACTGATAGACGATGTATCTCCATCGCAATGTGGGTCGTATTTCCTCAGTCACCTCCAAAACCCAGGATATATTTTATAATTCCACGTTGTAGCTTGTACCCCCCAAGGATCGTTTTTGAAAATATGCAGCGTATTTTATTTCATGTTAATGTGTTTTGTTCATGACTTGGAAGTTTTAGCTATAATTAATCAGAGGTTGAGATTTGCTGTTTTTAACAGTCTTTCCTCGTGATTTTGTTTATTCATTTAGTTTCATTTGGATGTAATTATTAAATTTCATTATCTGTATTATTTTCATGATACCTTCATAGTTTGTTTCTTGAATACATGTGTATTGTGTGTATGAATTTCTAATATTAAGGATAATTCTAAGATGAAATATTTGCAGTCGAATTTGATTCATGTTAATATTAGTTATGTCTAACTTGACCCATGTTATCTGTACTGCTTACAAACCCTTTATTTCAGAAGTTTTTTTTATGAAATAATAAAATTGTCTTCAACTGTTAATTTATAACAACTCTCTAAGTTTCTCCACGTCTGTCACCAATTTCATTGTACTGAATTTCTTTAGTACAAATTGGCTGGTATTAAATTAAACTTGGTGTAACCCTCTTCCAATTTTCTAGACTTTTAACAAATTTATCTTCAGTGGAACATTATCTAAGTTGAACCGTTGTAAATAAACATAGTGTATTACAGCTGTTCTGGTATGTTATATTCGGTTATTTTGGTACAAAATAGTGTTTATTATACTTAGTACATCCTTATTACTTATATTACTTTCATAGGCTATAAAGGGGTTTTCCCAGTATTAAAAATAGCAATTCACAACGAAGAACTTGTGATCGAAAATAAACTAACTTTGTATATCGGAACCGAAAAATAACGTATATAAGCTAAAGAAACCAGTTCTATACAGTATATTAACTATAAATATTAAAAATGTAAATCAGTGTAAGAAAACTAAAACCTATAGTGGTTACAGTGTATTAAATTATCCATGTGTACATGATTCTTAACAACATTTCAACTTGACTTGTTTTATGTAACCATTATTGTATCTGATATTATTATCGGTTTCTCAAAGGTAAGTTGTTTCGTATTAACACTTAGCTCAATTACAGGCTATGACGGCCCACTTCAGTATACCATGAGTGCAGAAAACCCTGACTCTCCATTACCTACACAGTTTGCAACGCCACTTTCAAAACCAAAAGAAGAAATCCTTAAAGAGGATATTCCACAAGTTGAACAGCAAGGTAAACTATAGAAATGTTTTTAGCATAGTGTTAGTTGCACTTTATATACACGAGTAATCTGTGTATGTTAATGTAGTGGTGTATCACCGTAGGCGACATGTTTGTTGTATATATATATTTGAAGTGTAATATTGCCGCTTTAAGCTGGAATTGTCTTTTACAGGCTTCCAGAAGAAGAACGTATCGTAAACATAATTAAGAAAAATTTTCGTTGACAAAGCGCACAAACCTTCAGCCACACTTCGAAATCGGTTGTGTTCATGAGAAAAGATTACTTGTTTGTTTCCAACTCGTACAAAGCTACACGTGAACTATTAGTACTAGCTATCTGTAATTTTCAAGTGACAGACGAAAGAGTTAACACAACTCATCGAAAACTCTTATACTACTATTGAATAATAGGACTTAAACGTCATTCATATAAATAGGATATCGAGTGTGTTTTGTTTGGGGGGGGGATGTAATGAGACTTGAGAGTATCAAACCTAGAGTCCAGCAGGCCAATGTCTATCACCGTTTCATTAGCAAGATGACCTAAAAATCTGGAATTACAGTAACACCAGGTGGCTATTACTCTTTCAAGTGTTCTCAATGTGTATTTGCTTGACAATGCATTGGAAGGTTTATTAGTTTGCTAAGACACGTGGTCTACCAGCTAAATCATTGTCATTCTTTATCTAACTTTTTTATAATATAAGATGCAGCTTCAGATAGTAGTGCATATTCATGAATACCAAAGTGAACACGAATCGTTCATGTTCCAAGGGCCATAGAACATCGCATTTAATCTCATGTGCAAATTGCAATTGACATCAATAGGTACGTTATCGACGTTGTTTGTAACAATCTGTTACTGCGTGGCCAGATAGTTAGAGCACTTGACTCGTAATCAGAGGATCGCGGTTTCGAATTCCCGTCACATCAAACATGCTGTTTCATTGTGGGAAAAAATACGGTAAATCCCACTATTCGTTGATAAAAGAGTATCTCAAGAGGTGGGTGGTGATGACTAGCTAGCTACCTTCCCTCTGGTCTTACGCTGCTAAATTAGGGACGGCTAGCACAAGTAGTCCTCGTGTAGCTTTGCGCGAAATTCAAAATAAACAAACAAAAATTATCTCTGCCTCTTTAGAAGCAAGAACTTTAATTTTAAATCGGTGATCGATAAATCCCTGTAAATATAATTCAGAAGTATCATGGTAGTCAGTGTTATCAAACAGATGTGTGTGCACTGCACATTGGAATATGTTGACGAGGTTTAATCCAGTCAATGGATAAAACTTGCCGTAGAACTATCAACTGACAACTACAACATTTGATACGTGAAAGAACTAGAAGAAAAATTCGATAATTTTCAGGTTTCTACACTCCCCACCCTCAATGACTCAGTGGTAACTCCTGTAAACAAAATTTCGGGTTTCGATACCCGTGGTGGGCACACCACAGGTAACTTGTTGTGTTTAACAACCATTAAATAACACTACAACAAATTCACAGTTTCTGTGTGTTTGAGCCATTTTATCAATATCTTTCCAAAAATCGATATATAAATTGTAAAAATGTGGTTTTTGAAATATGAGTAATTTTTTTTTATACATAAGTTTGAAATATTGACTTATCTCGTGTTGTGACACGATTTTCAGTGGACCAGTAACATTTCACTAGCGCTTAGGTTACTTGTAAAACTAGGACAAGACGGGATTGTAATTATATCTTCCTTGCGTTGTGAATCTCTTTGGACCAGTAACATTTCATGAATGACTGCGTAACTTGTAAAACTAGGAGAAGTAACGTTTGTAATTTTTCTCGTCTCTGCGTGATGATTCTCATTGGATCAATAGTACTTCACAGGTGCTTGTAAAACTGAAACAAGCCATGAATATAGTATTCACATCCTGACGACAGTGTGTGTACTTTCCAAGTAATAGTTTGTGACAGTAAAATATATTTATATGATTAAAGTGGCATGGTACTTCTGTCGACGCATATACTGACAATCTGAGAGAGAAAACAAAGAAGAAAAATATGACTCGCACATGCGTGCGCTTGCGGAATTATATATTAGAATAATGTAAAGGAGGTCTAATTTTATTTTTGTCCCATTCAGAAAATTCTTATGGATAGAAACAGAAGTTAATTCTATTTTTATATGCAGTTATTAGTTTAGTAGTACTGTTCTTATTCTAACTTCAGAAAGAACCATCGCAGTATTAATTCACGTGTTTGTCACAATGCGTTACGTGTCCATCATGGCCAGGTGGGTAGGGCGTTCGATTCGCAACCTGAGGATCGCGGGTTCGAATCCCTCTCACCAAACATGCCCGCCTTTCCAGCCACGAAGTTGTTTTGTACGGTCATTTCCATTATTGGTTGTAAAAGAGTAACCCAAAAGCTGGCGGTGGGTGGTGGTTACTAGCTGCCTTCCCTCTTGTTTGTTTGTTTTTGAATTTCGCGCAAAGCTACTCAAGGGCTATCTGTACTAGCCGTCCCTAATTTAGCAGTGTAAGACAAGAGGGAAGGCAGCTATTCATCACCACCCACAGCCAACTCTAGGACTATTATTTTACCAACGAATAGTGGGATTGATCGTCACATTATAACGCTCTCACAGCTGAAAGAGCGAGAATGTTTGGTGTGACGGGGATTCGAACCCGCGACCCTCTGATTAAGAGTCGAGTGCTTTAGCCACCTGGCCATGCCGGTCCCTTCCCTCTTATTTTACACTGATAAATTAGGGATGGCTAGCACAGACAGACCTCGTGTAGCTTTACGCAAAATTCAAAACAGACAACAGATTGCGAGTCAAGAACCTTGACCACGTGGTCATATCGGGGTGTAAAATATTTTCACAGATAAAAAAATAAAAACCTTCTCAAATTCTGTATTTTAGCTATAACAAAAACAGAAGAATATAAAGTATATATGAAACTTTGTTTTCTTACTATTAGGGTAAAGAAATAAAATCAATTATTTTTTCGAACTAACCTTTCTGGTTATTTAACCTCATCTTTACTTGATAAACCTAACTATACAGTACTTAAATGAAGAAAAAAATAGTAACGTTACCGTAAAATAATAATAATTTAGTCCTAACATTTTTACTTTAAATACGTGTAGAATCCTTCTGCTTAAGGATGCTCTCTGAATATAGAATTCTATAATTTTGTTTTGTAGTTTTTGTTTTTATAACACTTTTTAGCGAAATGTATTAATCATGTCCAATCAACTAAAGAAGGTGAACGCGAAAACACGTTTATTTATATGTCTAATGTTTTCGTAGTTACTGCTCTAACCGATTATTTTGGTTTATTTCATATCAGAAATTACACAGTTTTTCAATAGTTTTTAGTTGTTTTGTTTTAAGTTCACGCTAGCGCGCGTACACACACAAACTCGACAAAAGAAGGCTCAGACATGACATACTCTAAAACCCTACACAGTTCTATTTACATGCAAATGAACACTTGTTATCCTGCTTGTGGTTTGTGAATGCTGTTAGAGAAGATCTATAGAGCATTCTTCAGGTTTTAAAATTGGTAACAAGTACGTGTTGATCATTAATTATAACACAACTACACATCTCGTACTTCACGCTTTATGTTGACATTTTATGCGCTTCACAGGAGTGTCTTTGAAAGACGTAATACAGATTATTTAATCAACAGTTCTCAGGTTATATCGAATTCATGTCCCTTCAGAAGAGACTGTCCATTTTATTAATAATATAAAACTTTAGAGATATAAGATACGTTGCAGTAAACAGGATACTTCATTTAATTTCGAATTAATGCCGTCTGTTACAAACACAGCAAGAAAAAACAAACCAACTGCACTAGAAACAGAGGCCAGACAGACTCGATGATACACAAAGCCAGTTGAGGTGCTATTTAGTTGTTTTCTCTACAAAGTCGGTTTATTGTTGGAGAACCCAAGTAGAACAAACAAAGAACGTATATTGTCGCGAACCATAAAACCGTGGATTCCCAGTCTCGTGATTTAATACCAGGTGACACCTGTCGGGCCTAATTTTTACTTTGATGTTTTCTCTAAGTGATAAGATTACCTTTGTCATTTTTTTTTAACGGGAAAATTGTTTTATGTAATTAATTGTGAATTTCATGTTTCCAGATCGTATTAAAATGTTTTCACAAATACATTTTTTTTAATAAATGAAAGATTTTTTTATGGTATTTGGTTTCATGATCAGTAATGAAAGGAGTTTCAGGGTATATATAAACCGGTGATTATATGGTTAAAGGAAATATGGGAACTTCACATTTTTCTTTATTTTTTTATATCAGCTTTGATCGTAGAAAGAATGTTGATTAAATATTAAAAGTTATTGAAAAGTAAGATAAAAGCAAAACATAATCGATATATGTAATTTCTCTGCCCTTTCTCCTAAGAAATAGAGAAGTGGAAATAGTTTTTCCTTCAGTTATTTTCGTAAACACTTTAGCTGTGACTATAACTAGCCCAACAGGATTTCGATTTCAGTTTGATCGAAGTCGACACGTCGTGTAGAAAGTCTACATGAAACAACAAATTGAAAACAATTTTCAATAAGTTACGTTATTTTAAAATATCGAGAAATCACTGTATGTGTTTTATAGGATCGGTAATGAATCAGCTGTGTTCATTTTACGACAAAGCCACAAAATTATATTTATTGTGTATAATGAATACAAATAACTAATACATCGTCAAACTGTACAGCGTGAGTGTTCCTGAATGGTCCAGTCATCTTCCCTGATTCAGAGAATAATATTTTGCTGAAAATCATACACTTCTAGCGTTTAGCTAATGTTTAGTGTGCAGTTACTCATACAACATAGAGAATAAAGCTTGAAAAAGGGAAAACAGTCAGAAGGTCTTACAACATTTCTCTTAATAAGATGTGCACGTCAAGGAGAATATAATTTGTAAACGCATTTTGTATTTGTTGTTGACTTAATATTTTCCTCAGTTTTTATTGGAAAGGCAGAGCATTGAATGGGACAAGTTTCAAAGATGTGTGTGATATATAAACACGAATAAATGCAATTGACATCGGCAGGCGTTTTCAAACATGTTCGGTCGTTGTAAGTAAAACTGATGGTCGAGATGTGGTATGGACGTTGCAGGAGAATGGGGGTTAGCACCATAAAAAAGGAAGAGGTCCTGTGTACTTGGTACTATTACATCTATTTCTAATTTGCGTAAGGATAGAGTAAAAAATCGAATGTGGGAATATTTAATCTAAAACCATCTGGTTTTGCATTATAGCTAGAGTTGTTTGTTTTGTAGTTTCGCGCATAAGCTACTCCGTGGCTATCTGCATTAACCATCACTAATTCTAAAATAATGGACTAGAAATAAGTCAGCTAGTCAACACTATCCATCACGAAATCTTGGGATGCTTAACCAATTAATAATAAGATGAGCCGTCAAAATATAGAGGTTCTTTACAGCTGAAATGCGAGTACATTTGATGAGTACATTCGATCTCATGATCCATAGTTTGTGACTAGAGCCCCTTAACCACTAAGTCATGTCAGACTTCGTGTGTGATAGAGAACTATAAGTTTGTGGTGTGATATATTCTAAACTGTCTGATATGAAGTAGATGGGATAGACGTGAAGTGTCATTTTATGCGAGCTAGATGTGATATACACCACATGTAGGGATGGCCGACATACTCCGTAGGCATAATACCAATATGTAAGCTCAAATATCAGCAATGACAGAGTTTACTTTAAAATGTGAGTATCACTCATTTCCACTTGTTTCTCTACCCAACAAACCCCAAAATAATTCAAGAAACTATTGCTAAGATACAAATCCAGAAAGGGACCAACCAACCAAATTGCTCATCTTATTTTAGTCGAGATAACTATAATTACTTTATCACTAACATAAGTTTAAACTTAAATTCACCCTATATGTTTCTGCGCAAAGTAAGATGTGATCACATCGTTATAATTACTAACAGTTATAAGAAATGATAAATATAATTCAAGTGTAAATGATGTTATCAATACTTTTGAAATTATATTTCTTACGGAAATCTGGTGATTCTTTATAAATTCTAAGTATAGCATGAAACAGGAATTGTTAATATCAAATGAACGTTAGATCACAGTAACATAAATAATACTCATTGCTTTGTACACTATATAATCGATGTCTCTGTGGCACCAACTCCTATATTAATTATAAACTGAAAGAAAAAATGTTAATACAAATAATATTAAAAGTTAATTTTTCGTTACGCTGTAAAATCCATACTTAACTTTAATATCACTGCAAGTGGAAGTTAAATGTTCCTAACTGTTGGTATGCAGTTTATCATGATATCATGGTCATGTAAGGGTAGGCATCAAGGTTGTGTAGCTACTAATCTAGGAATTATGTACAAGGAAAACTAAAGTCAAAATATGCCGATTATTGGAGGCTGTTGCTACTATATCGGTTAAATCGACCGACGTCCTAACCATTTTTTTATATTCACACATTTTACAGTGTAATATTAAATTTTCATTTTGAAAGTCTTGTAGGGATGATCTAGGTATAGTTGTATCACCCCTATATTCTTAGTTGCATTGTTTTCGGACAGCCATTCCTGCATCATTTAACATTTACAAAATGTTTTTCTATAACTGTGATCGAAAGGACAGTAGGTAGTCGGTATTTTCAACCTAAACTGGATAGCACATCAAAGGTTGTTTGTTTTCAAAATGTGTTACTTGATAAAGGATACATACGTTGTTTGATGAAGTAATTAAGAGTTACGTAACACTTTGTACTCTGAAGTTTAACACCGAAAAGTTTGCCTACGCTACAATATAACTTTTGAATAGGTTGATTTATGTTCAGTAACTGGTAGAAATTAGAAGAACAAAACAAAAAAGCACAAAACATGTATATATATAAAAGGAAACGTTTTAGACAAGAACTTTAAAACTTCCGTCAGCATCAAAAGAATATGTGACAAGTGAGGCAAGTAAGAAGTTGTACAATGAAGGTCCCGAAAATTGCCGTTACCAGTGGCATAGTGCAGTTTGTTCTGTATAATACAACAAATCATTATTACGTACAAGCAATCTGTAATTTCTTCCGGTGTACCACCCAATATTAAGAGTTGATTTATCTTCTTGTACAAAATTACATGTTCGTGTATTGAAACATCAATCTTGAGTCTGTACTACCGTTAAAATTAACCATCAAGTAGTAGACTTGTTTTTATACCGTTCTCTACCAGTGCAACCCATATACTGCATCGCATTGATTGATTTTTATGTTTTTGCCTGTCACGACACTCAGCCTAAAGAACTGGCCAAAAACAAATCAGTGAAATTGTTTTTCTCTCTCCGAAATAGAGGGGGGCATCTTTAGAATCAGTTTCAACAGGTTTTGTTTGAGTTTAGCACATATTTACACAATGGGCTATCTGTGCTTTGCCAACCTCGGGTATCGAAACGCGGTTTTTAGTGTTGTAAGACCACTTACTAAGGGGAACAGTTTCAAGAGAGTGCACGAGTCGCGAGTTAAATATTTTGTCTTGATAGAAGTAAGTATAAGATAATTATTGTAATAACTTGCACACATCAACGAAATGTATAACAGGCTCTCGTGTTTCAATATCTATACAAATATGAGTTCGTTTAAAAAATACAGTACAAGGGGAAACAAGAATTACCAGCCAATATTAGACAATCAATAAATACTAGAGTTGGAACGTCACTGTATTTGGATCTTGGTTATAATTGCAACCTTTCTATGTCTATTGAAACAATCAATTAAAATAACAAGTAGAGAAAACTCTTTTTTAAAGGTAGTAAATGCAGGGACAGCTAACGTCAATTATTCAAAAGCAATACAAACAAGATGGTAGGGATGGCACGAATTAACATAGCAATAAAAATACAAAACTGTTCAGTTACAGGTAGGTTTACCTTGTTCTGATATTGCTTGTTAACATTCTACTACACTATTTGCTTCTACTATTGTGTAGGGATATTGTAAATACCATCACTACTGTCTTGGTTGCATTGTTTTGAAGGATTATTTTTAGCCATCCCTACATTTATTTCTTATTTTTTAAAAGTTATTTCTTTACTTCTAAACCATCCTATGTATTAAAAACTACTGGTTTAATTGCTTTAGATCAAGTTAAGATTGATACAAAAATATTTCTGTAGAACTCATAACCGAGTTAGTTTTTTTTGTCTTTGTATTACTAACAGTTCTGCTCTTAAGCCTTTTTAATAACCCTAAACGCCGTCTTTATATCTGAACATTTTTGCTATACGAAATAATGGATTACTCATTTGCTTCCTTACCTTCAAATACTATTTTTAGAATGCTTGTATTTGGTTTAATTAATGGTTTCTGTAAATATATTGTTTTTTTATGTTAACTGTACCTGAAGGTCACCGAAGTACCGATTAATTTTTATATATATATATATATATCTAGTTGCATTAGCCGTGTTACATTGCATTGAACTTTGGTTGATATTATATTTATTTTTCCCCTTAAAATCTTAGACGAACCCGATGGTTGTACATATCGGGCTGCGGGACCACATTCGCGTTCCATTGCCATACTTTCAAGATCTAGGTGCGTTATTTAAGTTGTTTGTTTGTTTTTGAATTTCGCGCAAAGCTACACGATGGCTATCTATCTGCGCTAGCCGTCCCTAATTTAGCAGTGCAAGACTAGAAGGAAGGCAGCTAGTCGTCATCACCCGCCGCCAACTCTTGGACTGCTCTTTTACCAACGAATAATGGAATTGACCATAACATTATAACAACTGCACGGCTGAAAATGTTACCATGTTGGGTGTGATGGAGATTCGAACCCGCGACCCAAGGATTACAAATCGAGCGCCTTAACCACCTGGACATGCCGGGCCTATTTAAATTGAAAGTCAAGTGATATTATTCCGTGAGATAAGAATGGCCCAAAAGCTTATGGTTGGTACTTTGACTGCTTATCTTCTGTGTATTGTCATCTGTTCCAAATTAGGTACGACTGGTACATATAATCCCCGAGTAGCCTTAGGGAATATCCGCAGGCAAATTTTAAATTCACTATTTCCATTTGCAACGGATGTTTAACTCTTAGTAACTATGTTATTAGGGAACAGTGTTTGCAATGTTGAAATATATAGTGTTGTTTCCATTAAGCTGAAATGGAGCTGAATTCATTCATTTTGTTACAGCGTTTATATATTGAAGCGGTGATTTTTATTAAATTAAAAACTAAACATGATGTTTAAAAAATAGATTAAATTAAAGATTTGCTCCTTCTAATTGAACATTTATTTCTCACGCCAGTTGGGTTTTTGCCTTCCATGAGGAATATCAAGTGTTAAAAACAGAAACAAACATGGACTTAATTTTTGTTGTTCTTCTGAAGTCATGATATATGACGTCGATTTACGTATTCTTAAAACATTTGTCTGCCTGATGAAGAGCATAGTTCGCGAAATTACGAGCATGATTATTTGTGAAACACGTTACGGAAGAACTGCGAATATTCACGAAACAAACAGTTGTAATACGCTGGACGTTGTAACTTTGAAGACTGCATACAACTGAAAGAAGAAGACAGTAGATTATCTCTACTTAACTGAGTAAAGTTCTAAGTTTGAAAATGGAAAACTTTCCGAAACTTCTACATAAAATGATCTTGATAACGAGATAAGTGCAGGGAAGTCCAGACGGATTTCGAGTATCGAGATGAGTGGTACAGTATTATAATTGAAGTGCCATTTCGCTAGAAGACCGTTTTATTGCGTCAGTGTGCCATTTTTTTAATTTTTTTAGTGGAGAGTTGCCAAAAGGTATTGGAGAGCAGAACTTAAATGGTACTTAGACACTGAGGAATATATTAATAAGTTAATTCTCTTTTTAGTCGCACATTATACTTTTAAAAGAACATGCATAACTTTCTTTGGAACCTCGATTGATTGAGCTGCGCATATGCACTCTTCACCTACAATCAATGATTTTAAAATGTGTTTAACTTTTAAAGTGTAATATTAATCAGAACAATATACACATAATTTAGTACAGGTTGCTAGACCTAGAGAACCATGCTTGATTTGTTATTAAAAATTTATATAAAAAGTAATTTAATTTCTGTTTTTAATTTTCGAGCAAAGACACATTGGGTTATCTGAGTTGTGTCCACCGAGATGAATCAAACCTTAAATTTTAACTCTATAAGCCCGTAGACACATCGCTGTCCCACTGGAGGACAAAGAAAATAGAAACCGTTTATTTACAAAATTTACATTTCAGTATCTTAATTGTCCTTGCTTTTGTTTTTTCCCGTTCTCGTGATGAATGTTTTCATGTGTTTGTAGTCACAGGACATTGTGTTTTTCTTATAGTAGACCTCTGGATTCAGAAGCCATAGGGATTGACTGCCCCGTTTGTAACTAAGCATGGATGGTAGCTGGTAGCGTGCTGATAATGGCAGTCTTTCCTCCTGTTACTAGTTGAATATCCCTGTTAGCATTTCTATAAATATAAAATGTAAGCAAATACCATTGTTTGCTTTGAATTTCGCTCAAAACTACACAACTCTAATTTAGTAATGTGAGATTAGAGGGAAGACAGTTAGTCATAATCATCCACCGCCAAATGTGTTTACCAACGAATATTGGTATTGACCGTGACCTTATACTGCTCCTACGGATGAAAAGGTGAGCATGTTTAGTGTGACGGGAATCCGACTCGTGACCCTCAGACTCGGAGTCAAGCCCGTCATGGACAAATGGTTATGGCGCTCGACTCGTAATCTAAGGATCTGGTGTACGAATCTCCGTCAAACCAAACATGCTTGCCTTTTCATTTGTGGGGGCATTATAATGTTTCGGTCAATTACGCTATTCGTTGGCAAAATAGTTACCCAAGAGTTGGCGATGAGTGCTGATGACTAATTGCCTTCCCTGTAGTCTTACACTGCTAAATTAGGGAGGACTAGCGCAGATAACCTTCGTGTAGCTTTGCATAAAATTCAGAAACAAACAAGTTGCGAGTCAAGCGCCCTAACCACGTGGCCATGCCGGGCCATAAAAAAACTTCACATCGTATTTGGATGTGTAAATAGATAGATAAAAACCTACTGAAACCCTGTATTTTAACTATTACAAAATGTTAAATTATATAATGCAAAAACACTTGTATAAGAAATAATAATCTGTAGCTCAGCTTAACCTAAGCATCTTTTCAGATGATAATTTGATTCTTTTATCTGTGAAATATGCAAGTTGAATATAATATAAAAATTGATAATGTGTACTTTATTTAAAATTATGATCATTCGTAAGAATAACACTAATGTGCCAGTTGAAGTAAGCACTGTATTGAAAAGTTTATTACAAGTTAAGGAAGTCTATCCTGTGTAACTAATAGACATAAGGAGACTGAAACCTATAACAACATGAAATGACAAATGCTTTTCCTGCGAGCCACCCACTAGCACAGCGGTAAGTCTACGAATTTACAACGCTAAAATCAGGGGCTCGATTTCCCTCGGTGGTCTCAGCAGATAGCCCAATTTGGTTTTGCAATAAGAAAACGCGCGCGCGCGCGCTTTTACTGAAGCACATTACCACATTAATTAACACGAGTAGATAGAGAAATGAATGACGTAACTTCCTATTGTCACGTGTTTAGTATTTGTATCAGGAACTCTTTGCGGTAAGATATTAAGGGTACTGCTTTTTTAAAATTCATTATATAGGTTGTTAATGTTACACAGTAATTGCGGGGCCTAACGTAGTTTGATATTCATGACGTTCACAGCGAAAAAAGTGTAACGTTTCGGGGGACATTAATAGCTAAATTTCATCCTTTTTACCATTCTCCAAAAACTTCTATAGAGCTATAAACTATCTTCAAGATGAATATTTATAGCAGTAAATGCGAGGTTTGCGTGTGGATGTCCATTTGCAGCGGAAAGAAAAGCGTGACGTCCACATTCGGATACCTATCTGAACAGCACAAATTAATGACTTTATCATAAATAAAATAAACCCTCCGTTGTTCTTCAGCCTGTTTCCGGAGTGCCGTAAATATATACAGATATTACCGAGGTTAATAAAGGATTAGTGACATCTAGCGAAAAACTCTATAAACCTAAACGAATTGGAATAAGTGGGTAAAAAATTAAATTTCGTCATTTTGAACACTCTCCAGCTATTCCATGGCTGTCATGATTAGCTTTTGAAGAATAACATAATATATATTAGAATAAGATAAATTAGTGACATTTAATTTAAATGTCACGTTGAACCAAATGTACAAGGAGTTGGTAAATGAACTGACTTCGTAATGGAGAAGAAATATTAATTGTAATTCTAAATTTACTTTATGTAAATGTTTTAAATGTTGTGCACAAAATACCATGTGTTGCAAAAGTATTGGTATTCAGGATAGATTTGTAAATTGATGTCTTTCTCAGAATCTTATGTCAAAATGTTCAAACAGCATTCAAAGGACATGTTGTATATTCATAACTCGTAGAATCTCTGAAATGCATATTTACATTTTTTTTATTATTTCTGTATATTGTATTTGGTATTAAGTATTTACCATGTTGAATGGCATTCTCTAATAGGTCATGGCATGAGTACTTTGAACCCAACCTGGATCTGACAATAAGGGTTTTAAATTACTTACAGTGTAATTAGTTAGGTCATTTGTAGTTAAGCATAAAGATGCACAATGGGCTATTTGCATCATGCCAACAATGAGTATTGATCTAGTATCGCAAATTTGAACAGATATGACTGTGCCAAATGGCAGGTTGTAGTTATTGAGATTAACAGAGTATATATGGGGCTAGAAGTTAAACAATATTTTTGGTGTTTTTCTTTTTTTAAGATCCATAATGTATTTTTGGCATAAATAAGATGTCTTTTCAAAAATGTTCATTATGTTATTCAAGCAGATCTGTAATTGCAATTTATAGATCTTGTGATTTTAGTCACCTGAAACAAAACTTTCAAATGCCGACATCTCTGTCTAAGTAGTAAGTCTCACTAATATGTTGCTATGCTAGAAGACCATGCATGTATTACATATGAAAAATGTACATTTACAGAAAGTGACAAACATTGTTTATATAACTACAAACATGATAATGCACTTTTTTATATGTTGAAATGCAGTTTATGAATGTTTATACATTTGGAAGATGGTATCACCACTTAGTTAAACGCTCTTTGTGGTTGCAAATCACTAGGCTTTTAGTGAGACTTTAAAATAATAGTAAGTAAATGATTTGGTTAGGTGGTGAGAAAATAATCTAAAAACTGCTTTACCATAACACTATAATGTGATATGCTGGTCACATTCTTAGTACAAAAAGCCATATTTGTGACCAAAGATAAAGTGTACTTTTGAATAGCTCACTTCTACAATCTGTTAACCAGAGCTCCTAGGTTCAAGCCACAACTCCAAAATTTCTTTTGTTTATTGGCTTTTTTTTTACAAATCAGGTTGCATGGTACTCAAAAAGACAAAAGAATCACTAGTTGATCAAATTCATTATTTCAGAATGTAAAATATCTTTGTGTGAAGTAAAAAAATGAAAGGTGAAAAGTTCTCTCTTTGACCCCTAAGGAAATTTTAGTCATTTAAGAATGTTATCAGATATAGTTGTAGAAGGCATAACAATGCTAAATGCTTTTTCTGTTACAGTACTGTGTTCTCTCAATCAAAGCTATCTCAACCTTTATTTGTCATCTAAGCATTGCTAAACACATTTTGTTACTAGCATGCCAGTCTACAGTTCTCCTTTATTTATATGCCATTTCAGTACATGTGACTACCTTCCATCAATATAATCATACTGTACCACATGTACTTGCACAGGTAGCTTTTTCTATTATTTTTGCACAATCCTTACTTTCTCGATTAGCATTACAATATGTAGACATGTTTGCACATGGAGCAAAGCTTGTTTTTCATTGTGATTGCATTTCTTACCTTCACCAGTTTCAACCTCAAATATTTAGAATTTTTTTTTGTTTTTGAAGAATTATTCTATAATCTTAATTCTAATTTGAAGTATGAATTCAATTTTTATAGTGGCAGATGATGATATTCAAGCCATATCGAGGATAGTAATGTCACTAGTTTTTATTGGGGTAAGTTAACAATATTTACCAAGGAAGCTCAAGCCTAAACTTGCAAAGAGCTGGACACTTTTGCTTGGTCTATCTTTCCTCCTGAACAAGTTTCTGAGGAAGAATTTATTCAGAGTGAAGATAATTTGGACTCTTTTTCTTCTGACCCCAATCTTTCTTTGATTAGTCACATAATGCTGACAGTCAGGAGAGTTTGCCAACCTTGCCATTTCTATACCTTATTAAACTGGGATTTTGGTCTTGCTTATATGTTATCCCCCAAAAGATTGGAGATGCATCATTGATCTGTCCTAGCTGAATACCTTTATTGAGACACCGTGGTCTACTCTGAAGGTCTACTTTGCTGTTTGGAAGTTTCTTTTCCCTGGGACTCTGGATGACCAAGAATGATGTGGCAGGAGCTTATTTTAATACTTTCATAGTTATAGGGTTATACTGTTTTTTCAGCTTGTCCATGAGTGTTGTTTTTTAGTTTTATCATTGCCATTTGGTCTGGCTTCAGCTTCTTATGTATTGTGTCAAGTTGTTTCTTCTTTATCTCATCTCTTCACTTGCTGGATCTTTGGACTCATTATTATTTGGATGACTGACTTTTGAGTATATCTTCCCAGGCCCAATAGTTTCTCATACATGTTTACTTCTTCGAGAAGCTGCTTTTTATTATAAATTTGGAGAAGTCCCTTCTAACTTCCACATAATATTTTATTCATTTAGGGGTTCTTGTTAATTTCTATTGCAGTCAGGCCCAGTCTTGTTCACTTTATCTCAGGGATATGGAGTAGGCAGTTATAAAGGTAGTATATTCATCGTTTCACACTGTATGAGAGGTTCTATCTCTTTGATAGAGCAAGGGAAGACAAGCTTTGAGCAATGAAAAAGAAAAACAAATTATTCCATAACTGAATGTAAATAAACAGTTCAGTTGTCACTCTGTGTAAGCAAACAACAGAGCATTTTACTGCAACTAAAGTAAGAACCTCTCTTAAAACTGTATACAGTTGTAAATCTTGATTCGTATGTTTTATTCAGATCTTATGTAAATGAAAATGTGCAAATTTGTCCATTTTTACAGAGCAAATAGGTTAATTTCTAAATTTCATCATCCAAGTCACAAAAGCAAAGTTTGAAGGGAATAATGGTCATTTTCTGTACTTTTACAACATAAGCAATTAAAAAAATAACACAAACTATCTAGGAACAAAATTTGTGTCATATAGTGTTTTGTTCATAAGCATCTTGCAAAGAAAATATCTGTTGACAGTTGTACAAGCAGTGTTTAACATGCAACAAATAAAAACATATTGTGGCATTGGATGAAGGACGTGTTTACACACTTAAGAGTCTGCAAAAGTAAAATAAAAATATTATTGTCATAGTAATGGTGGTTTAACATATCAGAAATGATACAGAGAATTTCACAGTATTTTTTCCCATATCTTGTGACAGTTTTAGGTTATGATCTATAATCCAAAAACATTTAAAAATATGCCAAGATGAACTGTACTTAAAAACAGGCTGTACAAAGAGAAAATACCACCTTTATGCTGCATCTCAAAATAAAATATCTAGTAATGTGCTTAAATCAACATAACATTTCTTCTGCATGATTTAAGTAAAAACATGAATTCATGTTCTATAATTTGTAGAAATCTCTCATGAACCTCTTTGGCTTGCGAGTACTCAAGTCCTTCAAAGTCACTGTATGTGTATAAATGAAAGAATTTGGAAAGCTCATAAAGAGGAGTGGAAGATAACATTTACTTTGTAAACATATCTTGAAGTGAGCCTGGCACTGCAGAAAATTAATATATAATTAGAGATATTGCAAAGAATACCAACAGTAGTGGAAAAGGGGTTCTAAAGTATAGACATTCATCCTTTTATTTTTGGTATAGATGGTGGAATCTTCTGCTCTTGATTATTTTAGATAACTTTAAGGGGATAAATAGCATAAGGAAAAAATGCTTTCTTGTTAAGAAATGGTACATTTTTTAAATATGATTTTTCTCATAATGATGTTAAATATTGTTTTCCATTGGTTGTGAATGCATAGGAATCAGGCTGATCTCAGTGTTAAAAAAGTCATTGATTTTGAAACATTGTATGGAATAAACTATGTATCTATTCATGGATTAAGTCTCATTATAAGTTATCTTTTTTTAAAAATAATATAGTCGTGATTTTAAGATTCCAAACTTGATTTATATGTTGTAGGGTTAAAGCAGAAACTGGAAATGTTGAACTTACCATCTCAAGTGGATTTTGATGAAGATGAAGAAAGTATTCCTAACATACAAACTACTTCAACTGCAGGAAGTCTTTCAACCAATAATTCACAATATGTTACTTTTTTACCTCCAAGTGACAGCCAGGAATCTGTTTTAAATGATCATGCTTCTGAGATTATTCCTTCTGAAGTGGAGGTTTGTGTTAAAAATGATCATAGTCACATAAATATTGACATTTTGATAAGGTAAATATTGTTTGTTATTATAAAAAAAATATTTAGTATTTTTGAAACAAGAGAAATAAAATACATTGTTTTAACTACCTGTTTGCATAAGGATTGTACATAGGTTCCTGACATTTTAGAAATAAGAAGGTGGTATAGTATATTTTGTACCCAAAGACGTTCAAGCTTATGAGCTAATAGCACATGCAACCTGTTCTTGTTTTTTTTTGTAATCAAATCATATGTTGCATTTCATTTCATAGTGCTCTATGATTTTGAATATATTTCAAATGGTATAGGGCAAAGCAGCAACCAGCGTGGTCTATTTACCTATATTCGTGGATAAGTCATCTGGCATGGTTTTGTGTGCTAACCATCAGAGGTACATATATAAAATTCATTCAGATTGATAAACAGATTACTAATCATTGAAGTGAGATCATGATTCTTATCTATTGAAAAACTGCAAGAGAATACTTTTAATATTTACATAACAATAAATATAATCATTATTACCCTTCAGGTGCAAGACTCATCAGTGTTAATGACCAGTACCACTAAATCAGACAGTAATGTCCAACATAGTAAAGGAGAGATGAACCAGACCAGTACTACTAGATCAGACAGTAATGTCCAACACAGTAAAGGAGAAGATGAACCAAGTTTAAGCCTTGGTATATTGGAAGACTTATTGGAGAATCTTCCTGCATTTATTTGTGAACCTTGTCCCAAGGGCCTGACTGTTCGATGTCGCATTACCAGAGATAAGAAAGGAATGGACCGAGGCTTGTTTCCAACATACTATCTACATTTAGAGAGAGATGATGGAAAGAAGGTTATTGATGAATTGTTAACTTTCCTTTAAAATGTCAGTTTAAAAGATACAAGTAAAGAAAAAAAATGTTTCTAAAAGGAAAATAGATACAAAGATGGCTAATATCAATTCTACAAAAACAATGCAAGCAGGACAGTAGGGATGGCATTTACAATTTTAGGTATGATGCAAATGCCATCTGTACTGTTTTTTTTACAATTGTTTTTGAAGGATTGATATTAACTATTCCCACATTTAGGTTTTTTTAATGTTTTTTCATGTGCTTGCTTGTTTTTTAATACAGTGTTTTAGTAAGACATAGGAAGGTCGTATTTATAACAAAGTTATGAATACAATGATGTTTCACCTGTAATATTTATTATTTGTCTATTATTAGCTTGTAATCTCTGTTTGTACCTGTACATAAACTTTAAAGGAACATGGAATTATTGTGAAAGAGCTAATTTCAATGGGTAATGATAACATAGTCTGTGCTATAATTATGATTTTCTAAATTGCTGCTAGTTATTAAAAATGCTTATTAAAGCAAGTACTCCATTTGGAACCATGTCACTTCAGTGAAATTGGTTGATATCATTGTTTTGGTTTTTGAGTTGTCATGTACTAAGAAAGAAGAAATTCAGACTCTTTTCTATGATATTTACAGACATTGTGACTCAGTCATTACACAGATATCATTTACAGAATTGTGAATTGGTGTCGCATTACACAGATATTGTTATAAAAGAAAATACACTGTAGAGTTGAGATGACTTATTGAGGAGATACTTAAAATAATTTTTTGATGCACAGTTTGCACCATCCCTACATATACAGTGCTACTACTTGCCTAATACATGTTGTGATGCACAGTTTGCACCATCCCTACATATACAGTGCTACTACTTGCCTAATACATGTTTTGAGAACATTAAAATATTAAAAACATTTTTGTAATGTTTTATTGATCAAAATCAGAAGCTGTTTTTAAATGGATAATTTAGTGAATAGTAAATGCTATTCCACCCAACATTCTTGAGTTTTAAAGTTCTGTTTTCCATAATGCTTCTAATAATATTTGTTTTTATAATTTCATAAGTAGAATAGCAATGTCTTGTGATATAAAAAGTAATTGTGCTGTTGGAGAAAATAAAATTAGATATTGTGATCTAATGATTCCATTTCAACAAAAGTGACTAAAGAAAGAGCTGTTATTACTTAAGGGTTAGCAGCTACTGAATTCCATTTATATCACATTTGATAATTTGTTGTAACTTTTAATTATAAATTCTTTGAAATTTTTACAAAATATTCTGTTACTTCCATTCATTGATGAAGAAATCTCTGTGCACTAATAGTAAATATACTGTTAATGAATTCATAAGTATGAGGATGTTTCATAAAACATAAACTCATGTTATCTTTTGTCTTTATCATAGAATTAGATACCCACTTCTCTTACTGTGGCAGGAAAAGTGGTAAAGGTTATAAGACAATCTGCTAAACATTTCAGATCCCCATTACTAATGTTTGTTCTTTAATTGGTTGCATATATGCACAAAAACACTATGTTAATAAATTTTAAGGTTAACCTTAATTCATTATTTATTCACTACCAGTTTTAACATGAAATGTGCACTACTTTCATTCATATTGTGTTTGAACAGATGTTTTTGCTTGCGGCACGGAAGAGGAAAAAGAGTAAAACCTCTAATTACTTACTATCTACAGACCCGACTGATCTGTCCCGTGGAGGTGATTTTTTCGTGGGCAAACTGAGGTAATTTTTACATGTAAATGTGTTAATTTTATAGTTAAAATCTAGAACCAACAGATTTGTAATAAGTGTTACAATAATAAAAGAATTATAATGACTTCTTGCATACAAAAATAAAATGAACACAGCACATGAGAGAGTCAAGCTCTATGTAAAATAGAGTAAACTATTTATATGCAAGTTTAAAGATTGCTGTACAAAATAGAAAATTCTAGTCATTGTTAAAGGTAGAAATAAAAAAAAACTAATCTAGTAAACATGATTGGTTTCATATAAGCATTCTGCTGTTACAGCTGCTTGCTAATTGTTTCAGCCTTATATAAAAGATTTCAAAATAATATGATTTGTGCAGTAAGATGGATTTAATCCAATAATTATAAATAAATTGAAAGTACATGAAATGGACAAGATTATTCTATTTAAAGCATGTGTATGTTATTACAATAATTAGATGCAAACAACTTCATATACTCTTGTATTTTGATAATGTTATATCCTTACAATTGATTATTTATTATTGTTCAGCAGAATAACTGGTTATTTATTAAATTTTTAATTTCTCAAAATCACCAATATGCAAATTTTAGTTTAAAACGTTGAAGTAATCCATTCTCAATTTGCCATTTTCACTATAGCAGACCCATTTTACTGAATTTATTGCTCATCAGTGTTGCTTGGAAGAGTAAATAAAACAAAGAAAGTAGGCCTTATGTTATCGTGCAGTGTAAGCAACTTGATGTAGAGTTTTTTACTCATTACTAATATAATAATATAAATAATATAAATTTCTTTAGTTTGGATAAAATATGAGTGACCCATAACATGGAACTTTGCTTAATTTCCTTATCCTTCAAACTACCACTGATGACCAGTGAATTAATCAAAATATGAATAAGTTATCAATGGCTCTTTAACCTTTACTTTACGTTCATGACTACTTACTAACAAGGATGTTGGGTAACTATAGAACTCTAGTCAGAAAGATTGGAGCTTTATTATTTTCTAGATATAAAAGAGTATAATCATGCATTTATAAACTGTTACATAAATCCCAAAGAGGATGTGACACTACATTAATGCCTTCTGTCATTTTCTTAAAATAACTCCACATTTCCAAGTAATACCTAAATTAAATCAGGCAAACTCATTTCTTGTTGTATTTTTAATTATTCGCCTGAATAAAATAAGCTATCAAAAAGCAAAATAAGTTTGAGCCCTTTTTGAGCTCATTAATAAAAACAAAAACAACCTGAGATGGAAGGGATCAAGTGTACACTAGTCCTGACTGAAAATAATTTTCTGTTTTCTAATAATGTGGAATGTTTTATTTGATATGGAATCTTTTTCTCAATTCACTTATTATGAATAAGCTCTGGTGGTATACAATATTTTTTTCTTGAATAAAGAGGTGTTATTAAAGGTTTAATTACGATGTTGTGTTGTGCTTTAAATAACCAAAATCACATGGATAATTCATTACTTACAAACATTTTCATACAATTTAAAAAGTGGTATGTATTAATTACTATATTTTTTTTGACATGATGATGAAGTAATAATGTGATTTGCTTTATAATTGGTTAAAATTTAACTCTGTAGCATAAAACAAGCAAGTTACACAATAAAGCAGTATTATGAAAAGAAACGGTGCATTATTTTAGATGAAACTTTGGGTGCATAACACCATATAATAAACTACAAACCATGAAGCCAGTCATAGCTCTAGTTTAAACTGTAATGTTTGGAATCTTATTTAAAATTGAATTTACTTCTTTTTGATTCACTGCATATAAAACTACATTTGTTAATGTTTATGGTATAATTTGAAACATAGTTGATTTAAAAGTATTATAACCCAGTTTCTCAATGTAACAGTCCAACTGGTGATCTATCAGTGGGCTAGTGGCTGATTTACAGACTTAGAATACTAAAATCTGGGATTTGATTTCCCATGGTGAATAGAGTATAGATAGTTCATTATGTATGTTGCACTAAAATGTACTGTTGATGTTATTAAGCCTTTGGAAAGAAAGAAAACACATGAAGACAATAATAACTTAAGTGCAATTAAAACAAGCTTTAAATAGATGGACAGCATCTATAATGTTAGGGTTAATATTCTAATAAAAGAATTGTATCTTTATATATTGAAAAACATGGAGAAGTTAAAAGAATAATTTTGTAAACATTAGATGCTTTATGTGTACCAATGATAGATTGTACTGCTTTTATATATCATTACTACTACTTTCATTTTATTTGGGGGGGGGATAGGTCCAACCTTTTGGGCACTTCGTTTACTCTTTTTGATGGAGGTGACAACCCACATAGAGGAAATATTTTTGGTGACAAAACAAACATAAGAAGTGAAATTGCTGCCATTGTTTATGTAAGCAGTGTTTAAACATATGATCTAGTATATATTTATGTGTAATTAAGCATTTGTGAGTAGTTCAAGTGAGAATGTTTTTTCATTTAAGCTCTTTAAAATTTTGTAAGATGTAAATATGAGTTTTGAAAGATTGGTAAGTTCTTCTGTTATTTTTTAATATTCTGGTACTTATTTAGAGAGTATATTTTGTAATTTTACAAAATGAATGAATTACATTTTTCTTTGGAAGAAATAACTTGTGTAATTGTCTAATTTTTTAAATTAATAAAACAGCATGCTTTGACATTCAGAAAGTGTGAAAAATCTATTTTTCTGTTATTTAATAATTCAACAAAACTAGTTGAATATAGGTGAACCATAGTGCCTAAATGTGAAAATAAACATTAAGTTCAAAAATATCACATTAGTTTGAAAAATATCATGTTAAAAGATTGATTTGCTTTACTTCATGACACAAACATGTCTACATGTAATAAATATGATTGATCACAGATATAAAATACTGCTGGATTTTGATGTCTGCAGGAAACGAATGTTCTTGGGTTTAAGGGCCCAAGGAAGATGACTGTTATCATTCCAGCAATGACTCTTGACAACAAGAGGGTTGATGTCAAGCCAGTTTCTGTAAGTGAATTTTTTTTATTTACTCTTAAATATGTTTAACCTCAGAGTGTCAATAATTTCGTAATTGTAACTTTATCTAGGAGCAAACAGAATCAGTTGGCATTTAACAAGGAAATTTATTCTCTAAAGATCAACACAGAAAATGATATATCATCAATAAAAACTTTAATACACCTTTTATACATCAGTATGTCTATATAAAATTATTATTTCTTGGTTAACTACATGGTTACTATTAGATTTAACAAAGACTTTTGTAAAGTTTATAAGATAGAGGCAAGTACATAAAATAGAGCATACTTATAACATCAATACAGTTATAATACAAGAACATCTGTGTGTAACATATAATCTGTTTACAGCACATAAGAACATGAATGTCCAATCTTATGTCTACTTTGTTTTACCTAACATACTAAAAAGGTATAAGCATATTGTAATGTGTAAGGGCATAGATATATAATATCCAGGTTTGTATATACACCTAATACATTGGATAAAAGCATAAAGATGTTTCAGCACCTAATAAATCAGGTAGTGACCTACTCATTCAGCACAATCTGAATCATATGTGATACAGTATACTTTTAAGTTTTTATTTAGTTTATTTATGCTATACAATCTGATTATAATTCATTGTACTGTGGATAATTACATGCACATGGATATGGAAAGCACATGCTTATCTGATACAGGACTGTGCTAGTACCTAAAACAGTAGTTAAGAATATGAGATAATAACAGATCAAATATTTCTAAACAAAATGATTTTTCCATAAATCTGAACATAATTTTGCATTATGATTTAAAAATTATTTATCCTACATACATTCTAGTGCTAGTGGCTAATACAGGATTTAAAACATTAAAGTATAGATGAAATAATTGTAGTTAAATTCTATTTCCATTTATCTGAATTACTTTTGATAAATCATTTAAAATATTTTGTCACTAGGTGACACTATTTGAATTTCAGCTTTACATTTTTTAATGTTCATGTGTTAGTCTTACTTTCTATTCCACTGAGAAACTTTTAACATAATTTATATTTCAATCCCAGACGTTCAATTTTTATTTCATATTTTGTTATATTTAATGTTTAAATGTTGCTCAGTCTGCTTTAATATTTTCCTCCTTATTTTCATCTTGTTTCTTGTAGCCACGGTTTCAAAATTAGAAACTGTTATAAGCTATAATTATGAGAAACTCTGAGCTCAATGTTAGCTAATAAATAGAATTGAAGTTGGGCTTTAAAGGTGAATGTTTTTCATGAAAGATTACAGCCAGATGAAAATAAACAAATTAATTTGCTTTTTGTGTTTTTTAATGTGCTCTAAATGGGTTATGATTACTTTATATGAGAATTGGCTCATTTATTTGGGAAATTAGCTTAATGATGAAACAAAACATGAAAGTAATAACAGGAGGGCTTTAATTTGATAGGTATTTTGAAAGATTTTAAAGGAAGGCTTGTATCTGATGATTATGAAATGGCTAGTTTATTAAATTCTGCTTTTTCTTTGAATTTTAGTAATTAAGACTTAAGCAGTATTCCTCATTTTGAGCAATTGATAGATAGATGAGCTCATTAAAATAAGTTTGGGAAGTTTAAAGAATTATAAGACTCCTGGGCCAGATAATATTTCCATGAGGGTTTTAAAGGAGGTTTAAGATTGGTTATATGATCCACTTGTCAAATGTTTCCATAAGTCCTTGAATAGTGGACTAGTACCAACAGATTAGGTTTTAGCTAACGTCACTTCTATCTTCAAGGGAGTTTATAGACGTTGTCCCAGTAATTATAGGCCTGTTATCCTTGCATAAGTTGTGAGAAGACTTCTGAAAAGTCTGATAGAAGATACTTTGCAAAGTCATTTAACAAAGTTTATAATTTAATAGAATAACAAACATAGTTTCACTAAGGGAAAATCTTACCTTACAAATTTTTTGATACACTTTGAAAACGTTACTGTATGTGTAGAGAAGAGTAAATGTGTGGATTTTCAGAAAGCATTTGAAAAAGTGTCACATAAAAGGCTTGTAAAAATTATTTCTATAGGTGTGGGAGATAATTAATTGGATAAAAGAGTGACTTGATGGAAGAAAGCAGAGAGTTGGTATAACTGGATTAATGTTCTAATTGGTGTATTTCAAGGCTCAGTCTTTAGACGGTTTCCATTTTTTATTTACATCAATGACACAAATGAAGAAGTGATCAATAAATTAGCTAAATTTGCTGATGACATCAAGATCTTGGGTGTTGCTGGCTGTGAAGAGGATACTGTTACTTCAAAAAATGGTTAAGATCATTTAATGTGTTGGATAAATAAATGACAGATTGTTATGTATTTAAAAATGGCTGGTATGGGTAGAGAAAGCACTAGTAGAGGAGCGAACACCATTTCAACTTTCTTCGGTCATCATCAGTTATTTTTAAATATGTAGTTTTCTCTACAAGTGGGTTTTTTATCATCATGAAATGGCAGATTGGTTTTAATTATAATAAATCCAAGGTATTGCATGTGGGTTATATTTAAATTATAAATGTAACTTTTATGGGAATAACCTTAAGAGTGTCATAAAAGAAACTAATTTTGATATAATGGTTTATCAGTTTCCTCAGCCCTCAAGCAGTGTGCTGTTACTAATGGTAGGGCAAATAGGATTTTAAGCTGCATGTACAGAAATATTGAATACAAGTCTGAATGTATTATAATTTCATTGTGTAGGTTACTGGTTAGGCTACATTTGTATGTTGTTATTGTGTTCAGTCTTGGACTCCTTACCTTAGGAAATACATTGAATTGTTGGAAATGGTTCCCAGCAGGGTTTCTAAAATGGTATCTTGGAGAGAAGGGTTGTCATATGAGGAGAAATTAATATCCTTAAAATTGTTTTCTTTTGAAAAAAGAAGAATTAGAGGGGATTTTGTGGAAATGTTTAATATTGTGAAAGGAATTGATAATCTTGATGCATCAACATTTTTCATACTTAACAGTGAGAATTATAGAACTAGAGGACACAAATATAGATATCTGTATGGTTAAGGTAGAAAATGTCTTCAGCTAAGACAATTTTATTTTTCAAATAAGGTGGTTGGTCTATGGAATGGATTGTCTTTGGATGTTGTAGAGACAGTTAATTTATGCGAGTTGTAAAGAAAGCTTGATAGATAAGTGTGATAAGGGCTGGTTTTAAATTTTTTTAATTTATAGTTTAGAGGTTACTGAGCTATGAGCTGAAAGTTTATATTTGAAAAACTTAAAGCAGTTCCATGATTCACTATGCTGCAACTAAAATAATTACCAAACCTAAAATTATTTCTGTGATATTTTTAACGTACTTAATACAAATATTATTATGATAAAAACTTTTTCATTTATAATTTCTTTCATAACAAGACATTGTTTTTCATACTCCTTTAAATTATGTGCTATTTTGAACTATATTTTAATAAGATGAAATCTCAGGTACAAAACTTGTAATCAGACGTGTAATAGCACTGAAGCAAGAAAAACTAATTAATTAATGATGACCAAGTAAATTATTAAGTTTATTTTCTCTTGTTCTTGATGACAATGATGCTAGAAATGAAGAAATAATGAGTACACAAATATACTGATGCACAAAAGAAATGCACTAAGAACCTTGAGGTTTTATGAAATCACATATCTTTAATTCAGTATTTTGTTATTTCAAGGTACAATACTGCCCAAGTAATTAATAAACTTACTAGTTTATAATTTCAAAGGTAAATTGTATTTTATTTGTTACTTTTGAGATATTAATGTGAAACTCTGTTGCATTTTCATTGTGCATCAATCAATATGTAACATAAGAGATGATCAGTAGAGTGATATATTTAATAACTATTATACAAATGTCTTTTTTGTTTGTTGGCAGTAGTTTTAAGATGTTTCAAGAGAAAGCACTGACTAAGCTATTAGCTTTTGTACATTATGAAACAAGGAAAGATAAAAGTTATGTCTGTTTATACCAAGTGACTGTTATTTAAATATCTAAGCCTTTAGTTCATTTCTATTCATTCAATTAAAATAAATCTAAGGTGGCCAAATCCTGTAAGATACTAGTAGGTTATGTGAAAAAAATATTAACAGTTAATGTACTTATAAAGTTAATAATGTATTATTTTATTTGTTAAGTACAGACATAAGAAGGATATATTTGGATAGCTACACTTACTTGCTAATTATTGGTTTTATATATATATATTTTCCATTGGGTGACTTGTTTATATTAATCATAAGAAGGTGGATAGTTATGATGTAATAACTATGTAAGTAGGAGGGAAGACCAGCAACTTTATAGTTGTCAGTGTCAGTCATTATATTGTTGTAGTGTATACTTAAAATGTTGTCAGTGTTAGTTGTAATACTGTTGTATACTTAAAATGTTGTCAGTGTTAGTTGTAGTACTGTTGTGTACTTAAAATGTTGTCAGTGTTAGTTGTAATACTGTTGTATACCTAAAATGTTGTCAGTGTTAGTTGTAATACTGTTGTATAGTTGAAATGTTGTCAGTGTTAGTTTTAATACTGTTGTATACTTAAAATGTTGTCAGTGTTAGTTTTAATACTGTAGTATAGTTGAAATGTTGTTAGTGTTACTTGTAATATTGTTGTATAGTTGAAATGTTGTCAGTGTTACTTGTAATATTGTTGTATACTTAAAATGTTGTCAGTGTTAGTTGTAATACTGTTGTATACTTAAAATGTTGTCAGTGTTAGTTGTAATACTGTTGTATACTTAAAATGTTGTCAGTGTTAGTTGTAATACTGTTGTATACCTAAAATGTTGTCAGTGTTAGTTGTAATACTGTTGTATACTTAAAATGTTGTCAGTGTTAGTTGTAATACTGTTGTATACTTAAAATGTTGTCAGTGTTAGTTGTAATACTGTTGTATACTTAAAATGTTGTCAGTGTTAGTTTTAATACTGTAGTATAGTTGAAATGTTGTCAGTGTTACTTGTAATATTGTTGTATAGTTGAAATGTTGTCAGTGTTAGTTGTAATACTGTAGTATAGCTGAAATGTTGTCAGTGTTAGTTTTAATACTGTAGTATAGTTGAAATGTTGTCAGTGTTAGTTGTAATACTGTTGTATAGTTGAAATGTTGTCAGTGTTACTTGTAATATTGTTGTATAGTTGAAATGTTGTCAGTGTTACTTGTAATATTGTTGTATACTTAAAATGTTGTCAGTGTTAGTTGTAATACTGTTGTATAGTTGAAATATTGTCAGTGTTAGTTGTAATACTGTTGTATAGTTGAAATGTTGTCAGTGTTGTAATACTGTAGTATAGTTGAAATGTTGTCAGTGTTACTTGTAATATTGTTGTATAGTTGAAATGTTGTCAGTGTTACTTGTAATATTGTTGTATAGTTGAAATGTTGTCAGTGTTAGTTGTAATACTGTTGTATAGTTGAAATGTTGTCAGTGTTAGTTGTAATACTGTTGTATAGTTGAAATGTTGTCAGTGTTAGTTTTAATACTGTAGTATAGTTGAAATGTTGTCAGTGTTACTTGTAATATTGTTGTATAGTTGAAATGTTGTCAGTGTTACTTGTAATATTGTTGTATACTTAAAATGTTGTCAGTGTTAGTTGTAATACTGTTGTATACTTAAAATGTTGTCAGTGTTAGTTGTAATACTGTTGTATACTTAAAATGTTGTCAGTGTTAGTTGTAATACTGTTGTATAGTTGAAATGTTGTCAGTGTTACTTGTAATATTGTTGTATAGTTGAAATGTTGTCAGTGTTAGTTGTAATACTGTTGTATAGTTGAAATGTTGTCAGTGTTAGTTTTAATACTGTTGTATACTTAAAATGTTGTCAGTGTTAGTTTTAATACTGTAGTATAGTTGAAATGTTGTCAGTGTTACTTGTAATATTGTTGTATAGTTGAAATGTTGTCAGTGTTACTTGTAATATTGTTGTATACTTAAAATGTTGTCAGTGTTAGTTGTAATACTGTTGTATACTTAAAATGTTGTCAGTGTTAGTTGTAATACTGTTGTATACTTAAAATGTTGTCAGTGTTAGTTGTAATACTGTTGTATACCTAAAATGTTGTCAGTGTTAGTTGTAATACTGTTGTATACTTAAAATGTTGTCAGTGTTAGTTGTAATACTGTTGTATACTTAAAATGTTGTCAGTGTTAGTTGTAATACTGTTGTATACTTAAAATGTTGTCAGTGTTAGTTGTAATACTGTAGTATAGTTGAAATGTTGTCAGTGTTACTTGTAATATTGTTGTATAGTTGAAATGTTGTCAGTGTTAGTTGTAATACTGTAGTATAGCTGAAATGTTGTCAGTGTTAGTTTTAATACTGTAGTATAGTTGAAATGTTGTCAGTGTTAGTTGTAATACTGTTGTATAGTTGAAATGTTGTCAGTGTTACTTGTAATATTGTTGTATAGTTGAAATGTTGTCAGTGTTACTTGTAATATTGTTGTATACTTAAAATGTTGTCAGTGTTAGTTGTAATACTGTTGTATAGTTGAAATATTGTCAGTGTTAGTTGTAATACTGTTGTATAGTTGAAATGTTGTCAGTGTTGTAATACTGTAGTATAGTTGAAATGTTGTCAGTGTTACTTGTAATATTGTTGTATAGTTGAAATGTTGTCAGTGTTACTTGTAATATTGTTGTATAGTTGAAATGTTGTCAGTGTTAGTTGTAGTACTGTTGTATAGTTGAAATGTTGTCAGTGTTAGTTGTAATACTGTTGTATAGTTGAAATGTTGTCAGTGTTAGTTGTAATATTGTTGTTTTAGATAAAATGTTGGTTGCAGTTGTAATATTGTTGTATAGTTAAAATGTTTTATTTCTTTATTTTTTTACATCATACTATAATTCTGCTTGCCAATATGCAATAGAAGTATGAAGGATAAAAAAAAAAAATGTTACCCCAGAAAAACAGTGTAGGTGCATCATGAACTTGACAACAACCAACCTGTCTGTAGCAGGGAGCTGCTCAAGTCACTGCAACTGCTCTGTGAATGAAGGAATAACAGTGAAAGGCAGCTGCTTTACTTGTCATTTTGTGTAACAGCATCAAATCTTGGTTTTGAAAAACGTTTGGAAGGTTGTAGAATAACATTATAAGTTTATTTATTGATAGTATTAAATAAAGTTTGGTCCTAACTAAACTTAAGTAAAAAAAACATACACTCATGCTACACTGTTAATTTACCTCTTTACCAAATTTAGGCCTGGTATTAGTTAAGATTTTATACTGCATGGCATATATATATATATATATATACAAGTAGACTTACACATTACAGTGTCTTGTATTTATAGAGGTAACATTGCAATAAAGATAATGATTTGACTGTAAATGATTTGTGGGCTCTACTAGATAAAGATTTTTAACTGTGCTAAGAGTTTCTAATGTATAATACTGAACTTAAATACATATTTTAATAAAGTGAAAAACTAAGTAAACATTAATTTGCTAACAGTGTAATATTCCTTATTGATTTAAGACAATTCTGATTCTTGTATTTCACCAGTACATCAGAGCTCATGATTGAATTTTATTATGTGGAGTTTTGTTTCACTTTACCAATAACAAGTTACTTTTCATAACTGGTTCTTAAACATTTATTGTTTCCCATTATGCTACTAGTGAGATGATGTATATTCCATAGATTGATGAGATTAGTGAAATTAACTTATAGCTATGTACAACCTAGGTACTTATTTTTTTATTTGGTTACAGTGATAATTGAATATTCATATTTGTTTAAGATCTTTTTTCTATTTCAATAACATTTTGCTGCATCAACCAATTAATAGGTTTAATCTTATGTTTTATATCATCATAGTAATAATGATTTATGGTAATAAGATTTAAAATCAGTTATAATGATTTCATCATTGCATTTATATTTTAAACTAAACTGTTGAGATTGTCTATTTCCTTTTAATTTTTGTATTTTGAAAGAAGTCCTACCATGTTTTATGCAGACATACATTTGTAGGTCAGACCTTTAAAACTGTGAAACAAATACATTGTTAAATAATATTTTCACTTTGCATATTTTATTGCAAAGAGCTAAACCTATTACAGATGGTAAAATTTATCACCATTGTTATTCTTAAGTATTGTGTTTCCTAATTAAATTGGGCCTGGCATGGCCTGATGGTTAGGGCAATTGACTTGCAGTTTTTAGGTCATGGGTTCAGATCTCTGTCACTGAACATGCTTGTACCTTTAGCTGTGGGGATATTTTAATGGGAAGATTAATCCCACTATTCACTGGCATTAATGTAGCCCAAGAGCTGGTGGTGGGTAATGCTGGATAGCTGCATTCCTTCTAGTCTATCACTTCTAAATAAAGGATGACTATTGCAGATTCTTCCTTGAGTAGCTTTCTGTGAATTGCAAAACAAACAAAACTTAATACAAAAAATAACACACTAAGTAATAATCATATACAAAGTTTTTCTTTTGTTCTTTCACATGAAAGTTATTAAATAACATAATATCAGGTTTACAACATGTTAAGTTAAATAAATCTTTATGTTAATTCCTAACTTTCCATTGATGGGGCAAGCTAAAACAATAGAAATTTGCAGTGACTTGACTTTAGAAATGGTATGTGTGTGTGTGTGTGTTTTGTTATAGCAAAGCCACATTGGGCTATCTGCTGAGTCCTCTGATGGGAATCAAACTCCTGATTTTAGTGTTAGACTTACCTCTGTTTTAGAAGAAGTACTAAGTCCTAGCATAACATTGTTTCATTACATTTTTTATATCAGATTTAGTACAGTATAATCTTACAACACTAATTATGATGTTAGTTCATAAAAAGTCTTAAAAATGTCACAGGCATATGTGCATTGTTTAATATTTCCCTTGCTGGCACACTGATTATTTGCATATTGTGTTTCATCAGTCATCTCTACCAGTAGTGCATTACATAACAAGCTAACAAAAATAGAAAGTATTTTTTTAATGGCTATTTTCCAGCTTACATGTGCTGCTATTTCTTGGGATTTATCAAAAGATTTGTTTTCACATGTAAAGTATTTCTGGATCTAATTATTGTTCACTGACAGTTTGTTTGAAATTTCAGGATAGAGATACTTTAATTGAAAGGTGGAGAAATCAGAATATGAAGAACCTATTGGATCTTCATAACAAGACTCCTGTGTGGAATGATGGTAAGTCAACTGGACATGATTTCAAGTAAACTTAAAGTTTTCATCAAACGTATTAAAATGTACTTGATTGGACTCCTTATCAGTCTTTCTGTATATCATAATTATACATATATATTGCATTTTTCATCTTGTTTTCAGACTGTATCTGTGTATATCTTTAATGTGATATGCTAAACCAGTCAAAGTTTAAAGGCATTATAATGTTTCAGTCAATCCCACTCTTTGTTAATAAAAGAGTAGTCTAAGAGTTAGTGGTGGGTGATGAGGGCTAGCTAACTTTTTTCAAGTTTTTCCTGATGAAATTAGGGACAGCTAATGCAGATAGCTCTCATCTAGCTTTGGGTGAAACTCAAACCAAACCAAACAGAAGACTTTATGCTCTTTTTTTTGTTTTGTGTTACTTTCAAATCTATTTACATAAGAATTTTAATTTTTTGTTTCACATTGTCATGCAGTGATAAAAGATTGCAGAACTCTATGTGGTTTTATTTTAATCTGGACATTCAGTATCTTTTTTTATCCTTATATTTTCAGAAACACAGTCATATGTTCTAAATTTTCATGGGCGAGTGACCCAAGCTTCCGTGAAGAACTTCCAGCTTGTCCATGATAATGATGGTAAGTTATACATACATTGAGAAATAGAAGAATGTCTGTCCTTCGATCATGAGTAGACTTATTATTCCAATACAGTTTGAAGGATAGGCAGCTAATATTCCACTGTTAGTTTCAGCTATGTATGGATCATTTTCCTACAGGCAGAATATAATACAAATCTTTTCACCAACAAATACAAGTGATGTTGCCCCTTATGGCTCAGTGGTAAATTTGATGGTTTATATTGCAAAAAGTCACTTTTCAATGCTTGTAGTGGGTAGAGCGTTTTGCATACTTTTGTGCTTAACAACAATAATGTTTTTGTACGGTATTTATTTTGATGTAGGATGTAAAAGACCTGCACTACTGACAAAAATTAAGGAGTAATTAAATTGTGATGTGCTTTTTCAAACTTCTAAGGAAAATAAAACAACAACTTAGAGATATTCAAGCAAACCAGAAATTTCTGTACAAATAACAAAAAGCAAAATTAACAAGAAAAAATTTAATATTTTGATACATAAGTATTGTATTAAGATGAACAAACTTAACAAAAGGAATCTTTCAGTAACTGGTATGTTATTCTCTATCCTTACACTCTTGTTCTCCATACTGCCGACTAGCCAGAAATGTTTATTCACAATATAAAAAGCTTGGGCAGAGAATTTTTTCTTTGTAGCTAATGTAGAAATTGTAAATTTAGTTAGTGGCAGTAACTTCAACTTGACTGTGCAAAATGTGCTAGGTCAGAACAACTGCTGCTACAATCTCTATTCCAACTATTTTCTAAACCTCGGTCTTTTATAGGTGGTAGACAGGATGCTGGTAATTTTTTGTGTAGAACCAAAACTATAACTGCAGTATGTGACTTTGACTTTGAGTCAAGTATTTCAGACACAATATTACAGCAACTTGTTGTCATAAATCTAATACTTGTTTAATTTCTCATAACTTGGCACACTCTTCTTGGTATAGTATCTATAATTTTTATGTGAGCCTAGAATTCAGGTCACTTGACCTCTGACCTGCAAGTATTCCTCTTTTTAGTATTTGCTTTCCAGAGCTTGAGTTTCTTTTTGTGATTTTATTTTTTCATCACAATTTTTTTCTCTCTAATATTTAAGTCTTGGAATTTTTTTCTTTTAATTTAGCGTCTACTCTTGTGATCTGAATTTCTCTGTTATCTTATTTGGTTATCCAACACAATTGTTAAAGTTTGTACTCTTAATTCTCCTATTAAGGTTTTTAAGGTATTCACTTTCCTATAGTTATTGTTAAATGGTTTTTACCAGAAAATCATAAATATAACAAACTCTTGCTGTCAAGCAGTTGTTTTACCTTCATGAAAACGTTGTTGTATGATTCTGGTGGATTGAAGATGACCATTATATCTGCTGACACACAAACACATCTATTAAGAGTACCAGCAAAAGAGCAAATAATATGTAGTGGGATCTCGTTTCTTGTTGCTAGGGATCTTGAGCAAATAATATGTAGCAAGATCTAATTTCTTGTTGCCAGGATCTTTCATTCATCACATCAGGGTTTATATGTCTCTGTGTACATTTGCTACCCCCAAAGACATAGTGGACAAAGTTACAGGCCAAATATTACTCACCAAACACTGACATGTTGATCTCTTGGAAATTCACAGAACCTACTGCCATCTATGAATACTAGAGGAAAATATTGTTTAAAAATCTGTGTGATTTGTTGCTTTGCACATGCCAACCAAGCTGTTTGGTGCCTTGGAATTAGGATAGGGCTCTAACTGCTGTCCTAAAAGAGTCTGTTTCTGACCACTGAGCACAAAACACTCATTCCAGTAGTTTGCTGAAGCTTGCTCTCAAGATTCCTAACACTGATGTGGTTTCTAATGGTTATATTTTGGAAATATTGGTTGTCTACAGCACATTTAGCCCTTCTTCAACCATGGTCTAACCTCCTGATAACTATACCACAATCTAGTGATCAGAGAATCTCACGCATGCACGCACTCACTCACTCGTGGTGTATTCCTTCTGTAACAGCATGGTGGCTCTGTAAATTTAAATGATGGCTCAAAAAATTAAACATAGCATTATCCCAATAGTAAACATTTTTCCCAACTAGTCAAAATCAGCCTTTTACATTGTGGAATTTTGATCATTTCTCATAAGGGTCTATTATATAAACTAGCAAACATCATGTAGGATTATTGTATCGTCTACAATAAATGTGTTAAATTAGAAAAATATTGATATGCTAAAAATATACATGTTTAAACAAACTTCATCATTCTCTAATATCTGAGTGTAATTTATGTTTTGAGTAACTGAATATGCTGATCAAGGCTGGTTTTTAGTCAGATTGCTCTAAGTAATCGCTGAACATCCTTTTGTTTAACATTATAATCATATAGCTAACTCTAAAAAAATTAATTAATTTTTATTTTCTCATCTTTTTAGTAGACTACATCATCATGCAGTTTGGTCGTGTTTCTGAAGACATCTTTAGTATGGACTATAGTTATCCTTTATGTGCACTTCAAGCTTTTGCTATAGCCATCTCAAGCTTTGATAGCAAACTTGCTTGTGAATAATCTAGTCAGACATTTTATGTAAGTTGGGGAGAGGGGGAGTTACACATTTCTATAAAGCAGTAAATTGATTGAGTTTTCATGTATCTCACTGGAAATATTGAAGTCTTAAGTTGAATAATGAACTTATTTCATGCCATTCTGCTATAAGCTCAAATATTTTGCATTTTGCATGAAAATAGTGAAATTTTCCTGATATGGAAGTCCTGAAGGTATTAATAAATGTACTATGTGCCATTTTTCCCACATCTTATGTGGAAAGAGTGAATTTTTTGACACAAAAGTCTTGAGTCGAATGATAAATTTGTGCCATTCTCTTGGAAGCACAAGCAGAAATGGTATATATTTTTTGATGTGGAAATATTAAATATAAAAATATCATCACTGAAATAAATATTCAGTATAAAACAGTTTCTTAAATTAATCTACTCATTTTATAATTTGTGTTGTAGTTATGATTCTTGCATCTTAAATATTTGTATTAAACATGTTGAAATACGTATTGTTTCTATTGTAAACCTTTACATAAATTATTCATTTTAAAGCTTTTACAGTTTTAAGCATGCCATTTTTAATAACTGTATGAATATGATATTGATAAGAACTTTTAAACCTCTTTATCTAAATTCTCTGTAAATGTTTTGTTATAATGTAGAAATCACAGGATGAGTGACAGTTAATATTATAAACATGTTTTGAAAACTGATTAGTATTTTCATTTCTAAAAAACACAACTTCATTTGTTCATAGTAGATATAGGTAATTAGTTAATATCAAACATACAATTAAGTCTTTTAAGATATGGTTGATATCTTTAACACACATAATATAACAAGGTAAAGTTTGCCATTTGTCTATCTATGCCCTATTACAGTTTTACTGGAAACCTGTCTTCCACATATAACTCAGAATGTTAATGCTATGGGCAACTATATGCTTGGAAATGTCCCAATTCTAGTCTTTAAGAATTTACTCTGTTTAGAGTATTATACTTGGTAAGTATCCCAAGTTAATCCTCATATTAAGCAATCTGAAACCACCAACTGCAAGTAAACCATTATCCATTTGTTAAATGTTTTGTGGTAAATTAAATGCTATGTAGAATATTCCACCTCATTTTCCTCATTATTATTGTTATTATTATGCCCATTTATTTTAAGCAGCTTGTAAGTTAAAAAGAAGATTGATACAATATAAACATTTAAACTTAAAAATAAAAATCAGTTAAGGTTTGAATGTTTAAAAAGTGGCAAGGTATTTGAAACCAAAATGCCAATACATTTCTGATGAATATTATGTAAACTGCAGCTACTTTGCTCCACATTTCTCTTTGTTTGTCTATTTCAAATTTAAATCAAAATTTAGTAAGAATATCAGCTCAGATCTGTCTTTTGTTTTCCACAAGTTACTTACTGCCCAGGATGCCTTTTGTTTAATACCAGAAGTTTGTCACCTCATCATCTAGTCCAGTTGAAAAGTTCTGGTATTAAACAAAAGGCCTCCTGGACAGTAACTTGTGGAAAACAGAAGACAGACCTGAGCTGATATTTTTATTAAACTTTGATTTAAATTTGAAATACACAAACTAAAAGAAATTTTATATTGTACTTAAATGGTAAAGCAGATGATGCAGTGGAAGTAAATAGGCCTAAAATATTTGAAAAATATCACATAAACTGCAAATGTTAAGCTTGTTGGTTTCCAATGCATTGTTAACAGAGTTTTAGAGGAACTTTTGTCTTTCATCGTGCAACCCAACTGATAAGTTTCAAAATTGACTGAAAGACTATTTGGTCAGTAACTTGTAATGGATAAAAGATATAGTTGAAGTGCTATTTTTACCTACCACTCATATAAAATCCAAAACAGACAAATTAAGAGGATGAAAAAAAACTTCTTAAGTTTATATGATATTTATCACAAATGTTAGGTCTGCTATTTTAAACAACTAAAAATATGCACAAATCTTTGTATCTTCCAGCTTTGTAATTAGTTCATTTATTTAATTCCTTGTAAACAAGTCTTTTTGTTAATTTAGATGTAATATTGAAATCTGTGTGCCCTTCAGAATGTTGTAAGTGATGTAAGATATCTTTAGCATTAATGTTTACTGTTGGACTATAGAAATATCAGTTGTTTTACTTCTTTTTAAATACACAATTGGTTTTTTCTGTGTTTGTTTTTTAAATCTTTAGTTTATTGAAAGAAGAGAAATTACTTGAAAAAGTTTGCCAAAGCCACTATTTAGGTAGTCAATAATAATACACAGTTTCCATGAAATGTTGACCTTTAATTATTCAAAAATAAACATATATGTGCATTACTCTAAAATATTTAAGGTTTACCATTTTTAATAAGTTAAGATTGCTTAATAAAGTGACTGTTATTTTTGAACATGTATATTATATACACTGACACATTGAGGCTGTTATAGTAACTTATGTTAAGCAGTTAATATTGTAATATTGTAAATGTTTTTAAAGGCACAATTAATGCATGGTGTTCTATTGGCTTTTATTCATTGCACACGAGTCACGTCAATAATTCACAGAAACTGTGATTGTGAAAAAAAAAATGCAGAAAATTTGTTTCAAAATATATTTTTCTTATCCATTGTTATCAGTGTCTGAATTACAAGAAAATCTCATGAAACACGACAAAATTAGGTCACTGTGGCCCACCTCATATAACAACAACTTGAGTAGCATTGTGTATGGTTAAATAATTGATAGCTGCTTCAAACTTTCTTTGAATACAAATTAAAATGTTACACATTCGAATATATAATAAATCAGTTAAATGTAATGGACATTTAACATTATTTGTGAGCATGTTAGTGATGTGTTAGCTTTGTTTTCTTCTATGGATTTGGCTCAACACTGTTTTCTTTTACATATTTAAAATATGAGTAAAATATAGATAGCTTTATTGGGTACACATGTAATAATGTAATTTTTTTCTATGCTGTAGTGACAAAATCTGGGTATGTTCTCCATGGCTGAGTTCGTTTTCATTTGGTTTTTATTTAATTAGTTGTAGAGAAAAAACTTTTTATATATGCTAGTTTTGTCTATCTAATTCAATTTTTTTTCAGAGTTTTGTTATTTCATATTCTTAATATGAATTTTAATAATTATTGATTATGGAAATATTTTAATTATTTTATGGAATTATATCCTTTTTTTAAATTCTGATTAGCATTGAACAAGTGTTTAAAAATTCACAATATTTGATAACATATCAGATTTTATCATTCTCCATCAGGTTGAATAGTAGTTTACTATTTATTGGAATATCCTATGAACAAATTTGTGTTCTGAGGCTCGATCCACATGGTTTACAGAATAGCCTTATTGTCTGGAAGTGTAGTTTATAAATAGAAATACATATTCATTGTGATAGTCAGACTTGTTGATATTTTATTTTATAAATGGCCTCTTCTAGAATATTTCAGAATCCTGTAATATTTGGCTATCAATTTCTGTTTGTCTATGGTTGAAACATGCTTTATTATTATTTTACAAGAATCAAACAAGTATTTCTTTGTGGTTTTCAAATATATACAACTTTTCTGCTCTAATAGTTATAAATGAATTGGCTTAATAACATTTTATAATAATAAGTGTTTGGAGTAACATTTGAAATTGGAAAAATAATTGTAACTAGACATTAAGCTAACTTCATCCATGTACCCTGCTGGGTTAGAAGTAACTTTACAGATTTACAACATTAAACCTGGGGTTTACTTGGTGGACAGATTGCAGATAGGCACTCTATAGCTTTATGCTAAAATAAAACAAATTTATTTACACACAAAAATAACCAGGGTAAGGAGTATGAAATGAGGTATTATAGCTGAAAGTAATATATGTGAAACAAAAATATTTAGATATATGAAATACTCTATTACAATGTTAAGTATTTCAAGACCTGCCTAAAAAACAAGAAAAAAATTGGCTTTGTTTACACAAATAAATTTGTTTTACATATGTATACAATATAAGGTTTTTTGCCACTTTATTCTAGTTGCCAAAGACATCAATTGACATTTTTTCCCTAATATTTCTTTTGTGTTTGCAGTGGTGTTTTATTGTTATACACTTGTAATTTGGTTTTATTGTTTCATATATGTTTATATTGCAATTCTTCAGTTATGTATATATAGAATGTTCGAAATTTCAAGCATTAGATATTGCTTACATTATGGAATATAAAGTTGATAAAGAAGTTGATTTACATGTATACTGTGTGAATAATAAACATTTATAAAACTAAAAATGTCTTGATTTATGTTAGATAAGTGAATGAATATAATTTATGATTACAAAACCTAATAGTTAGGGTTATTATATTCTTGTATTTACCAAATTTTATGTACACTAATATGCAGTTAAACATTGTGTTGCTGGAGTTCTGGTTGTAATTTGATTGTTAAAAAACATCTACATTAAACAAAACACAAAACAGTATGTTTTAACATTTTTTAAATCAGACTACATTAACATGAGTGTGGTATTGGTGTTAAATCTGGAGTGTTCAAAGATTTTGGTATTCCTCTATCTCACTCTTGGTGTGTTTCTTCAAGTGTAAAGGTTAGATTTTGCTTTATTCAGGTGTAATGGCTAGTTAGATTTTGGCTGCTAAGTGTTGTGTTATTTTTCAGGTGTAAAGGTTAGTTAGAATTTGATTGGTGAGTGTGTTTCTTCAGGTGTAAAGGTTAGATAGATTTTGATTTGTTGGTGTTGTTTCTTCAGGTGTAAAGGTAAGTTAGATTTTGATTTGTTGGTGTTGTTTCTTCAGGTGTAAAGGTAAGTTAGATTTGGATTGGTTGGTGTGTTTTTTCAGGTGTAAAAGTTAGTTAGATTTTGGATGGTTGGTGTTGAGAGGAAGACAAGAAAAGTAGAGAAATAAAGCAACTCAACAGTAAGCTTTTGAGGCTCATAACATTAAAATATGATACTCGAACCAGCGCAGGTAAACCATTATGCAGCTTTACTCTAGACAACGAACCAACACTCCTGTCTGATACAGCGTTACTTACATGCTTAAAGTAAAACATGAGGATAAAAGAAGGATGTGGAACAAAGTGATGTGTAAGTGAATTGCAGTTTCTCGTAATTTAATCCTTCAGAAATAATTCACTTGGTATTTATTTTTACTGCTTCCAATATCCTATTCCATTTGATGCACGTGTGTTCACTTGAGAATTACTGTAATATTACACTATATTTTTCACTGTTTTTGATAACACAGAAAAAATATGATGCCCCCCAGTGATACAGCTGTGTGTCTGCTGTCTCACAACGCTAGAAACCGGGCTCGATACTCATGGTGAGCAGAGCACAGATAGCCCACTGTGTAGCTCTGTGCTTCATTCCAAAGAAATAAAAGTATGATATCACCACCACGGTGGACCGGCATGGCCAGGTGTGTTAAGGCGTACGACTCGTAATCTGAGGGTCCCGGGTTCGAATCCCAGTCGCACCAAGCATGCCCGCCCATTCAGCGTGACGGTTAATCCCACTATTCCTTGGTAAAAGAGTAGCCCAAGAGTTGACGGTGGGTGGTAATGACTAGCTGGTTTCATCTTGTCTTATACTGCGAAATTCGGGACGGCTGGCGCAGATAGCCCTGAGTTGCTTTGCGCGAAGTTCTAAAAAAAATAAACGCCACTTGTAAGATTTAAACTCTGTTTACAAATCTATTGTGTACAGTGTTAGTTTAAGATTATAATTTGTCTTTTGGTTACATATTCAGATATAAATCTGTTTTGAGCAATTCATTTATACCAACAATTTCATTTGAAGTCAATAGAATTTAAAGATTAATACTGTGTTTGTCGCTAGTTGTGTTAAAGATATTTTCAAATAACCACTCAATAAAATAGATTTATACAACGTCACAATTTGGAAACTATTTATTATATGTACATATAATGAAACATAAAGAGTTAAATGTTGTTTCTTTATAGTAATTAGAAACCAAATCTGAAATAGGATGAGGTACTCTAAGTGCCTTTCTGGCACTGTCCCGCAGGTTGCAAGAGGTTCGAAGAGTAAAGTACATTGTATTCTGAAATAAGTTTGATTTCTCAAATTTTGACTGAATTTGAAGAAACAGATCAAATACAGTCTATACAAAATAAGAATGTAATATTCAGTTATTCTAATCGCTCCAAGAGATGATTAGATACGATAAAAGACTGTGTCTTTACTGGATCCAGCCATAGATTAGCCTACTAGGTAATGATACGTTAGTATCTAAAGCATATTTCAATCTAAGATATCACAGTTTTATAATGCCGTATCTCTCAGCACGTAAGTGTTATCAGTGTCACAGACGGTCATTCTAAGAGAAACATAATGGGCATAAAACTTCCAAGTACCACTTGGAAAAGAATGATGTCCGCTTTTACAGTGTATTGTATCGTAGGCAATCATTTTCGCAAGAAAGTCCACGTGACACCATAGGAAGTTATTCTGAATAATAGGTAACTAGAGCGAATAGAACTTCAGTCTTAATCCCTTATGCTGTTAAAACAGCTACAGAGTATATATAGTGACTTTTTTTTAAATGGTAAAATGTTCTCTTTACTAATTTAACACATTACAAATGACTAGATATGCGTCTGCTTGCCACATTAACAACAGGTATTCAGGAGTATCACAGTGGATACAACAACGTCAGGCTCTGAATTAGTGTAGAAAATGCATCAATACGATATTAGAAGGTAACGATGAAAGAAATAAAAGTGTGTGTGTGTAATATATATATAAACATGTCATCTTGTACATGTTATAAGAATAAAAGGTTGGTTTATGCGTGTAAAATAACATATTGCATAAAAACCTTAAGATTTGTGAAATAAATGAATGATAAAAATTAGAATATTGAATTTTAAATAACCCTAAAATTTTATTATAGATTAAGCCTGACAGTACATGTTCTGAATACGTGCAACAAAATAACAATTAGTGTGTAATCCATAGAAAAACATCCACATGTGGAAATAAGGTGAAAATAGAAGCATAACATGATGAGGAAAGGTATCACATTAAACAGGATTGAAGACAAAGATTTAGAGAGTAAAAGCAATAATACGTTTAGACGTGTAAGGTTCAAAATTACAGATGTTACAGAATAAACAAGAGATCAAATCTCGTAGGATGTGCCTTGTTTAGAGGAAGTCTAAAAATTGGCGCTATTAAGATGTTATCTGTTTCATGTTTGTGGATTTCATTTGAGACGATGTTAATAGTAGGTTAACTACGTCAACAGTTTCAAGACGTCCCTTTTTTATCTCGTTATTTTGCAACAGAAATAACCAAACATTTAGATCTTCTGCTGATGCTCAGATATTTATGTAATCATAGTAATTATATATAATTGATCACATGATCGATCACTTGTTCCTGTATCAACTAAACTGTTAGCTCGTAAATTATAAAAAACAATTGTAGAAAAGGTACATCTCCTTCTGGGACAGCGGTAACTCTTCGAACTTTACAACACTAAAATCAGAGGTTCGATTTCTCCCACTGGACACAGCAGATAGTCTGATGTTGCTTTGCTTCACGAAAAACACGAATTCATTGACACATTTCTACAACAATGTTTCAGCACAAGTTCGCAGCACAATACAATTGCACGTGAACATATATTTGTTAGTTTTAAATGATCTGTACTAATAGTACCATGGTCAAGTACACTAATTTAATAACCAGACAACTAATTAAAAATGGATGAGGTGTGCTTCAAAAATCTTTGGTCTAAACTTTAGTGCCTAAGGTACGTTACAGAAGTTATGGTGAAATTCCACTATTCTGCGAGGCGAGAGTTTTTGATGAGTTATGTTGACTAGCTGCTTTATTTCTGTCATATCGATTCGAAAGTAGCCATCACATCGCACAGAAAAATCTGACTTTGGTTTGCGCATAACAAATTTATTTCTAGTACTCGAAAAAATATTTGCGTAAAAACTGTTAATTTTATTGGTACTCCAGTGTTTATGTTGCGTACAATTATACAAATATCTACTCTCTTTTTTTAATACTTTGTACCTATATACACGTACTAGTATTGTACTAAAATAATGAGAGCCGAAAGAAAAGAAGTTGTAACTTCAAAACAGACCACGGAAAAACGAAATCTACAGTCACATTAGTGGAATATCCCGTTTTTTGGCAGAATGAAGAAAACAAATATGTCGCTACTATATAGATTAGTGGTTAGATAAACCCAATTTTGTCGATTTCCTACTGCTTAGTAAACACTAGAAGAAGAATAAATGTTAACAACTAACCATTATTATGATTTCAGTTACAAAACTTAACACAATATGAGAATGAACATTTTGATCCGATTTTAAGCTAAGACGCATTAGTAAATGTAAAATGCACTTGTAAGAAATTATTATATTTTGTAGTTTATTGAATATTATCTTTCCATAAGTTATTTTTATTTAAAATATTCGCACATTAACAAACTATTAACAAATTATCTTATTTAAAAGTATTCTAGACAAGTGTTCTCTGATTGGGAGTCATCACAAATGAGCAATTTGCTTGACAAAAAATTGCATGCTAAATATTACAAATCAAATTAAAAAAAAATTAAATCCACAAATCATAAAATATGTATATTTAAACACATTGCTTATAATGAAAGTAAAATGTTCAGAATCTATAGATTCCTTGAGTGGATAGTCTCAGTCAATATGTGGATTATTATGGGTACGGTAAAGGGCTTGTATACAGGAAAATTAGGAACCTCTGTTCTATACAGTTAGTGTAGTCCTAACCTTTTAACTTCCGGTAAAAACTTCTCTGAACTAACAACTAACTAGGTAACTCAGTAATGTGTGTGTGTGTCGAGCTATCTGCTATGTCCAGACTCAGTAATAATTATCAAAACAGTACTCGCTAAGCCTAACTTGTTATATAAGCTTTATGAGTTACATTATTTCAACGATCGTGTGAATGGCTAACTCTGGAGTTGCAGCCACACGAAACGAACAATGATGAAGAGCAAGTTGAAAACGCTACGCAACATATCATTGATATATGATTGAACCTAGATATAATTAATTTTCTTAAATCGATGACCAGTGTAAAAGGCTGTTGTCATTCTTTACGCAGTGTATAGCAGTCTTTCTCACAAGAAAGCATACATGATGATTTGTGGTAAATACTTCTCAATTTATAATTGATAAATTAAATATATAAAGGTTTCTTTCAGCCCCCCAGTAACTCAGTGGTATATCAGCGGACTTACAACGCTAAAAACCGAGTTTCGATACCCGTGATGGACAGAGAACAGATTGCCCATTTGGCCCGGTATGGCCAAGCGTGTTAAGGCGTGCGACTCCTAATCTGAGGATTGCGGTTTCGTATCCCCGTCGCGCCAAACCTGATCGCCCTTTCAGCCGTGGGGGCGCTATAATGTGACGGTCAATCCCACTGGTAAAAGAGTCGTCCAAGAGTTGGCGGTGAGTGGTGCTGACTAGCTGCCTTTCCTCTAGTCTTACACTGCTAAATTAGGGACAACTAGCACAGGTAGCTCTCGAATGGCTTTGTGCGAAATTCAAAAACAATCTTAAGAAAACAATTTTTTTTCAGAATGCTCCTCTTTCCATTTGTCAGTCCTAAAAATACATGATGATAATACATTAGTGAAAATACTTTAAAAAACATGCAAGAAATGTATTATAAAGACGACTTATATGGACATCAAAATTTAAGTTGAAATAAAGTACAGGACAACGTTTCGACCTTCGTAAGTCATCTTCAGATAAGATCACAAAATAAGATAAAGAGATCAGTTGCAAACATTGTTCTGTGCTTTATTTTAATTAAAATTTTAATATCCATATTAGATTACATTTTTACTTCTAGTGGGTTTCTCGTCATCATGAACCCTAAAAAAGTAAAACAAGAATGATAAGATTGAGCATGTTTTAAATGTTAAACCAAACAAAAGGAACAATCAGTTAAACTAATTAAAGCAGGCTAGTTAAAAATTTCAAATGCTACTGGTGCAAAAAGCTAAGGAACAGTAAGAGTCGTTAACAGGTGTTAACAAACATTTATTTTCATATACAATGCTTGTAAAAACACACAGTCAAAATTTACTCTACAGAACGTTGGTGAATACATTTGTTAATGGATAATGCTGAGAAAATGCTTAATGAAAGGTAAGATTTTGTTGTGCCAAATCATTTGAAACAAGTAAACAACAACAACAAAAAACTCGTAAAATTATGAAAGTCGCACCATCATGTATTTTTTAAGTTCTTTCTTACAGGTGTTCTAAATCTGCATCTTTACATCCCCCCGTGGCAGAACGGTATATCTACGAAGATACAACACTAAAAACAGGGTTTCGATACCCGAGGTGGGCAAAGCACAGATAGCCCATTGTGTACCTCTGTGCTAAATTGAAAAGAACAATAATAGCATCTTTGAAATTACGGTACAATATCATAACAGAATGACGTTCATACGTTCTATATAAAATTAATAACATTCAAACTAATTAATACAACCAAAGAAAAGTCAATGAAACAGGAACACATGGATTGGAAAAGTCGTAGTAAGGACGGAAACTTATAAAGAATATGATGTTTTTTGCATTACCTTATGGTGGTGAGGGCTTGAATAGTACACTTTTCTTTCATATTACCCTATGACAATTATAAACACATGTATGAAATACCTGTTTTCTTTTTCAGCTTCCAAAAACCCATTCATAGTTCAATGAGACCCCGATGAACATCATCCATTATTTCCAATGACTTTTATAGATACCCCTAAAGGGGATTCGTACTCGAAAACAAGCCACATTAAAACAGTTGCACCTACAACTTGATTATTTGTGTCATGTTTGGCTCTGCTAACATGCGATAGGAATTTGAGCAAGTTTCAAATATGGCGTTTCAGGGACCTTTGGAGGAGAGACAGAAACGCAATTTCAAACGTAAGTTCAACGATTTTGAAAGTTTTCTTCTAGACCCATATCATGCCTATACACCCTTCCGGACACGTTTCTACCTTCCCCCCTTGATTTTCCAATAAATAAGAATAGAGGTTTATACACCATTTACACAAAATACAATAAAAGTTTATTTAGGTAAAATGAGGTCATCTATATACCACCTGCCAAAGTTGGTCCAGCTAACTCCCAAATTGTGGAAGAAATTCGCGAACAAAGAAACTCATAAACACACAACGTGAATTAGCAGTGAATAAGAAGTCATACTTTATGACGTAGAAAAACAAGTACTTGAGTTTGTGCTCTTTATTTAAGACTTTAAAGTAATAATGAAACAAAAATAAATTATCTTAAATATTTTTACATTTTTAAATAAATGAACTCAAAATATCTTTTTACAATACACGTTAAAACAAATTGGTAAACAGATATTATAAGCCTTTATTTTTCATACAGAGAAGCCAGATTGTATGATTTAAAGTTTAGAGGATACGTTATTTACAGATAAGTGTGTGGGCATACAGAGTTTATTTTAGCTTTTCTCTTGAAGTAGAAAAACAGTTTCACTGTAAAATATAACATTATGCTTTTTATTATATAAGTATCTGAAATAAAATTAGTGGTAAACTTGCGAAATAATTCTGTTTACAATCAAAGGCAAGGTTTTCTCTATCAAGAAATTGTAATTTTTGCATTAATATGTATTAAATTATTATCATTATTAAGCCTACTCAATTACATATTTTGAAGTCAAGTTGAATTTCTTTTAAATATATACTTAGTTTGTACATAATTTTAGGCGAAACATGAGTTGCGGGCATCACAAAAACTATATTTCATCTTCTGTTTCCCCTACTATGCCAAGCAGTAAGTTTGAGGAGTTACAACGCTAAAAACCGGGTTTCGATACCCGAGATAGCCAAAAAACATATGATTCTTTTACCAGTCAAATATTTGAAAGTAACTTTTATTAATCAATTATAAAATATGTATAAAGTATAATATTATTATTCAGTTGTAACTAAACAATTAATTAAAGTAAAACCATTATTTTTACACAGAAGAGAGTTAAAATAACACTGTTTATTTGTTGTTTAATCAGTTTTTCATCACTGTTTACCTCGTATAAAAGGACGTTGAATCTAGACATGCAAGTGCAAAAATATAACATGTCAGATATGAACACACTGCTCTAAATAATACTATAAAAGTCGCTTGTACAAAGTAAATGGTGTAAATTTCAGTTTTAACGCTGAATAGAGAAAAAAAATGCATTAACTTAAAGCACAAACTGGCTTGTTAGTTTGTTTATTTTCAGAACAAAAACCATTATTAAATCGAACGATAAATACCTCGCCACACTAGGGAATTTTTCATTTTATATATAGCTTGTCTTGAGTAATTAGTGTTAGTCAAATCAGTAGCATTTAAACAAAAAACCGGGAAGCTCCAAATGAGCTGTTAATACGTTTTTACGTGAAGCAACAGGTATTGTGATTATATTACCTTGTAAATGATAGAGCATTTTAGGGTTATCTATTTAAATAGTTATTGAGTCTAACAGTTTGTAATATTATAACTTCTAAATAACGGTTATTTTGTATTTATGACAAAATTAATGTGACTAAATGCCTCTGTCCTTATTTGCAAACAATTCATCGGGGGGAAGGCAACCAGTCAGTAACAACCTAATACCTAAAATCCACGCTGAGCTGTTGTTTTGAATTAACCACAAAGCTACACAATGGGCTATCTGTGCTCTGCCCACCACGGGTATCGAAACTAGGATTTTAGCGTTGTGAGTCCGCAGACATACTGCTGAGCCACTGAGGGGGGGGCTTCATGCTAAGAAATTGCCTGTTACTCTGATAGCACAATTACAGATTAAGTGCTGGGAATATCTTTTGTTTGGTGTTGCTCAGATTCGATCGTAGGTCGTCAGCTCCAAAATCAAAAGGTCAAGTTGAAAGTCAGCTCATGTAGACTTCTGGCAAACCATTTTGTCAGTTAAGTCAGCTACCCAAAGAAATAACAATCCCACGGCTCACAGTAAAAGTGTCATATTTTCTTTCTCTTAACTAATTTGTCGAATAGTTTGTTTCTTATATTCGAACAAACTAACAGAAGGGTTATCTATACTAACCACCCCTAATGCGGATTTGTAGGCTAGATGAAAGGTAGCGCTAACAGCAGATAGTTTGACTACTTTACCTAAATACTAGAATTTGACTGTTACTCTTATAAGGCCCCCAGTGACACAGTGGTATGTATGGGGACTTCCTCCTCTAAAAACGGGTTTCAATAACCCGTGGTAAGCAGAGCACAAATAACCAATTGTGTAGGTTTGTGCCTAATTCTAAACAAACTAACGAACACTCTTGCAAAGCACATACAACCGGAAGGTTCGAAACATGATTTTATTTATTGTGTGAACGGGACAATAACCAAGAACTCTCAGCTCTAAGCACTAGGTCACGCCTAATTCATCCATAAAGTGATAATACAATGATAACAGAACATTCAGAACCGTATATCTGCTTTACTGTAAAAAATATTAACTATGCACACTTATATTTATTTGATATCTGACGATGATGTATCACGTGTAATTTAACGGATCTGCAATGTCAGAATCTGGAGTTCGATTCGACGCGATGGAAAGAGCGCAGATATTTTGGTGCTAAGCTACGTGCTGAAAACAAATAAACTAGCTGGTAAAAACGTATTTTTTTAAATATTGACCGAGTCATCTATGTTTCCTAATGCTCACAATGTTATATTTATCGTTAATTGTTTATGTAAAACGTGTATCTAGAAGTGTAATATCTTCATTAACAGAAACGTAAACTTCACGAGGCCTAAACATTATTTAAATTTAGTGTAATTTACTGTAAGACAAAAACAACGTATTTCGAATTTAATCTGTGATAAAATCATTTATTATTTAATACTAAAAACATCAATTATTCAGAAAGATTTTGAAGGGAATTAATCTCAACTTATGATGTACTACGTTTTAAACAAATCTGGAGAGCAATATTTTGATTATTTGACAACAAGGAATACACGTGTTTGTACATATATATGTAATGATTTTAAACTATGAGGCTTTATAATTCTGATAATCAAACGGTTAATCCACCGTGTATTGTAAACTTGAATATTTTAATTTCTACATAACTACAAATCAAATTATATTAAATAAATATTTCTCACTTCGTAAGAAGAATATGGAGTGACTATAAATGTTTATTGTTTATTATAATGTAGATTCCGATCGGCGATAATAGTTTAAACAATAAATTAGTAATAATGTTAAACTTATTTTCAACAAAACAAGAAAACTTCGTATAGATTTAACTTTTAGAAAACGATATTACGTATTTATAATATATTTATACAGTTTTGCATGTTGAGAATGCTAAAATGAACAAATATTTCGTGCCACGAGATAAAAAACAATTGGCCTCTAGCGGTAATGAGAAGTAACTCAGTTAACTTTAATTTTTACAGACATGCTGCTAATGTTAATATATTTGCAATGGATATAAAACTTCATTCACTCTTCTTCAGGGCCAGATTGAGGACTCTAGACCAAAGTAATGCCTGGGAATAATGATGGTAATAATTACTCACTCTTGCCCTCACACTGCTAGTTTAAGGAACCATAGTCGTTGTTGTTTTTAATTGGGTAGCCAGTGGGGCCCCAGCTTTGGGCCTAGGTGGCCTATGCGTTAATTTCTCCACACAAACATAGCTAACAAGACTCACTAAATAGTACTTGCTAAGTATATTAAAAAAAAAGAAGCGTCCTTATTTGTTGCCCATTGAATTTGAATTTAATGTGATTTGTAAGACAAAAACAAAACAAAATATGTTTGAATTTAATACCTGAATAAACCATTTATTATTTAATACTGAAAACGTCAATTGTTCAAAAAAGTTTTGAAGGTAATTATTTTCGACTTATGGTGTTTTGCGTTAAAAAACACATGAAGAACAATAATATTTTCTCTATTTGACAACAAAAACTTGTCCTTAACGAACCACAACATATAATAAATATAAGCTTTCTCGAGCGTAAGTTATTTTATTCTAATATTGCGTGTTAGAAGTTTATATTTCTAAATTAGGGCCAGCATGGCCAGATGATTAAGGCGGTCGACTAGCAATCCGATGGTCGCAGATTCGAATCTCCAATCAAACGTACTCGCCCTTTGAGATGTGGGAACATTATTATGTTACTGTCAATCTCACATTATGATTTCAGTAAAAGAGTAGCCCAAGAGTTGGCGGTGGGTGGTAATGACTAGATGCCTTCCCTCGAGTCTTTAATTGGTAAATTAGTAACGGCTAACGCAAATAGCTCTCGTATAGCTTTGCGCGAAATCAATACAAACAAACTGTATTTGAAGTTGAAGAAAAGACCCCACAAATCACAACGCTACAAAACTTTGTGCTTAACTAGGAAATATAAACTGAAATATTTAAATTTTATTTTAAAACAGTTTTTCTATACGTGAAAGCTATTAATGGTGTTTATTGTATGCTTCAAGTATTGCATATAAATACAGGTTATTTTATGTATTTCAGCTATTGTATATAATAGGCCACCTGGTGGGGTCACCTATTTTAACCATTTGCACCACTGTACAGTAGTGTGTTGATGATGATACAGTATGCAATAAAATGATGTCACACAAGGAACACTTAACTCTGCAATATGTACAATCTTAACGTCAGGAAAACGTAAACATGTCATGAATCACGAGAAGAATTATGCACTCTGAATGAAGGCAACAATACAGCATGTCTTGTGAAATTCAAAAGCGAGAATTAATTTTAATTTTGATTTTATTTATTATTGAAACAGAACTCTTTCGAGTACCTAACCAAAGTATACCTAGTTTTATTATATACTTCAGACATTTAATATAATAAATTTAGTGTCTAATTTGAACTAATCTTTCTTTTCACTTGAGTAACACATTGTGATGCTCTCTCTTTTATATTTATTATTTATAAAGAAAATACTACATGACAATAAAGCAACATTTGATTCAGTTCTCGTTTTTTAAATTATTTGTAATTTTATGTCATATAATGCGTCCATGTGCAAGAACGTTCACGTGAGTTTTAACGAAAGCGATAGGGCAGGATTTAATATTGGATATGTAATTATTATAACGATAAAACAACGCTTCACAAGTAATCACTTATTAAAATCTATGAGTAAACGACCACGTTCTTTACATTTTTTTATAATAAGTATTATTTTCGCAACGGATGCCACATGGCGATGGGTTTTCGAAGGGAAGACATCATCTGATTCCAGTGGGACAAAGACATTCCTCGACACTGAGAGCCAACAAAAACATGGCCTAAAGAGGGCGTTTTACCATCACTTTGATAATCTGCGATGGTTATCCTTAGTTGAATATTCTGCTGAAGTTAAAAAACAAGCATTAATCGCTCTAATTAACGAAATATATTAATACATCTCAGTACACACAAGTACAAGGAATATTTCTTAATATATAGTGTGTGAAATAATTCAAATTTTTCACTTGAATATAATTTTCAATACGACATTATCACTGGCACCCTCTAATATTTTTATCTCTTTTGTATTTAAGAGCTAAAAATGAAGTGATAGCCTAAATAAAGCATAATTATATCTCATTTAATTATAAATACAATATTATTGAGACAATATTTTCTTTAGTATTTGTTTTTTACTATTAAGTTAAATATTTTGAAATTAATATTTTGATTTTTTTACCTTAAAGAAGAAAAATATCAATTACGTCATTTTATTTCGTAAATATTTTATAAATTTAATATCTACGCACATTTTATGAATTACAATGAAGTTTAAATTGCTAAACGTTTTATTTAGAAAAATACAAGTGACAATATTTTGTTCTGTTTTTTTACTACAGAGCATTCTAATTACGTTTCATTAAAGCTCAAACTTGATTAATTTATTAATGAATACCTTGATATTCATCAAATAACCATGAAAGTTGGTGTTCTATACGTCCATATAAAGAAAACAAAAAATATTTTAATTCTTTTATGCCAATTAATAAGTTTTATATAAATCCTACTAGCTGAAGATACATAGGTTTTGTTCTTTATTTTAGACTTAGTTTTTCGCTCTGTTCTCTTATAACTGAAACGTCATTTTTCAATATGTATCAGAGCAGCTGTTTTATATATTAAAATATTACAAATTATACATAAAATTTATATAAAATGTTACAAAATATATATGAGATATTACAAATTGCTTGTTTTATCGTAATTTACAATTGTAAAACTTACATATTTTACTCTTTTATATTAATATATAACATTATAAGCGTTTTGTCAATTTATTACCTAAAATTAGTTATAATTATTTTTCTTAGGATAAGAAATTATCAATAATTAAGGAAAATTAGGCGTCGGCACAGAATTATTTTTTATCTTCTGCAAAACTCTCATGAAAATAACTATCATGTTACTTAATTACCAAAATAAAAGACTTTTAACTTACGCGGTAAAATAAGGTTGGTGCACTTTTAGATACAGGAATAAAAATAACGTTATTAAGCTATACTACGACGTGCGTTTATTTTTATTAATTTGTCGTAGTTTTCATCGCTCTAAAATTATTTTTGTGTCTTATAATGCTATGTTTCTTTCTTGTACTTATGGCACAACTGCTAAAGCTTTCTTCTACCGTCCATACTTTTAAACTACTGATTAGAGGGTTGACAGAAAATTGGCAGCATACCCTCACCCATCACCCATAATGACAACTAGTCAATAAAAGCCATGGCAAAGGCTTGCAGTCAGTCTTACAAGATATTTAAAGTTTAAAGTGCTGGTAATATATTTTGATATCGCACAGATTCAAACCCGGTCAGAGTGTCACGCCCATTGTATCTTGTAAATCACATGACTCACTTACGTCAGATTTTATTCATACAGTTTTATCTATGGCTGTTGACTTGTATTATTACTGGTAATATCTTAACAAGCAAGCGTGTCTTATCAGTGCTTCACTCACGACGAATGGTTTTTGTATTTTTCTACCAAACGTGTTCCTATCTTTCTTTCTCTTTTCTTTTTACAAATTTAAGTTTTTATCTGATGAAAGCCTTTACTCGAAGCGTTTTTTTTTTCCTTAAAATATCTCTGTGGTCTTTTTTCGAGGTTTTATTTTCTGATTACTTCCCTTTGAAAGAGAAACAGAAATGTAGATTTACAATTTACAACAAAGAGTAACTGTTAAATACCAACTGTTTTTTACTCAAAACGGACATTATGTTTATCTCCTTTTAGAGTAAAAATGTTTGCCGCCCTTTAGTCTTAGGTAATGTGGTTATCTAAATACATTTCAAGTTACAACGCAAATCTACATCAACAGAAATGGATTTTTAGTTTACCTGCAGAACATTACTCTGAACAGAGAAGATCATGGCCTCATTAAAGATTGGATTCGGGTCGTCTTTTTTCACAGAGGTCTTTTTCTTTCTGGTTTTCTTCCCATTCTGAAGGAGGTACACCTTAACAAATGGAGCTATATGAAGAGAAATAAGAATGAAATCACATCACAAGTCAACCGAAAGACGGTACGCGCGAAACTACCGATTTGTTGTTTCGCTTTTAATATTTGTCCGATTTAATGTTTCCTACTCTTTACTTTGAATTTGAAGTGTTTAACGTTTATAGTAGTATAACGAAATTTTAAATATTTTAAACATAAAATAGCTTTTATAACTGTGATTCTGGTTTGAATTTCGAGCAAAGTTACACGAGGGCTATCTGTGCTAGCCGTCCTAATTTTGCAGTATAAGTCTAGAGGGAAGGCAGCTAGTCATCACAACCCACCGCCAAATGTTGGGCTACTGTTTTACCAACGAATTGTGAGATTGATCGTTACATTTAATGCCCCCACGGCTATAAGGGGAAGCATGTTTGGTGTAACAGGATTCGAACCCGTAAGGGTTGAAAGTTGACCTCTTGAACCAACATGACTCAACTCCTACTGTTGTTAGTCGCTTGAGAGGTTGCAGTGACCCTTAATATTTAGATATAACCTTAAAGCATAATTGGTCTGCCTACAATTCTACAGCGTAAAGCTCCGAACATCCAACATTTATTTGATATTATAAGATGTAAAAATATTCTTAAAATAGAAATAAATCATCCTACATTCCTACAAAACTTCCAACTTCAACCCTTTTATTTAGTTATCAGTGATATTAAACAGACCGTCACATTATAACGCCTCCATGGCTGAAAGGGTAAGTATGTTTGGTGTGACGGGGATTCAAACCCGCAACCCTCGGAGTAGGAGTCGAGTGCCTTAACTACCTGGCCATGCCGAACTCCTGCGACTTTGAGAGAAAAGTTTCTAAACAATAAATTAGTTTCAATTTATGTACTTTTAGGTGTGCAAATGGCTTTCGATACTGTTTACAGCCACATGTATAAATAGCGGATAACCAAGCAAAGTATTTATACTGTTTCTAAATGTATTGATGGAATGATATTTATTTTTTGTCTTCTTTCGCCATATTTCAGAAACCATCATGTTACCCATTTCCCTTTAGTGTGTCATTCACTTGAATGTCACAGGGATCTCCAACAAATACCTTACAGAGAGATCTGGAAAGAGTTTTATAACTTAATTATATTTTACTTTTATTTCTTATCAGACATTGCTTTATTGGGTAATCAAGTTAATACCGCGAAACCAAAACTGAAACCCTTTCTGACAACCTCGTGAACTGATGTTGCTGATTAAATTTCAATACCATATTTGTTCCTACCTTTAAAATTGTTCACATAAAACTACGAATTGGTTACCTGCTTATATCTATCTCTCGACGAGATGAAAGTGTACAGCGATCATCTTAACTTTTCGTCTGAATTGATAGTATAATATGACTGTTGCTCTTATGACGCACCCACGGCCCAAAATTACAAGCGTTTTTTTGTTTTTTTTGGTAACAAGGACTATGCATAATTTGTCTCAAATATAACGAAGAGCTATTGTTTGGTTATCTGTGTTTTGCCCACTACGTGTTTTGAAACACTGTTTCTGGCAGTGTGAATCGGCAGGCATACCTCTGTTCCACTGGGAGGCACAATAAGAGAAAATGAAATAAAAATCTTAAGATAAAGCACCAATACTTTATTAAAATTAGGTTTAAAAACACATTTTGCTGTATTATTTAAACGAACGCATAAAAGTAGTTTTCAACTACGAAAATTATAAAATCATTCTTAAAACTTAAAACACTACGGATTTCTGGATGAATTGGCCATATGCTATTTGGAAGTCTCTTGTTAAATAACACCGTAACCATTCTTAAGAAAATCTCCCCTCAAGTGGGTCAGCGGGAAGTGTGAAGGATTATAATGCTGAAAACAAATTTCGATAGCCGTAACGGGCACAACAAAGCTCACTATGTGTATTTGCGCTTAAGAATCACCCAAAGAAACAAAAAAATGTAATGCACTTTAAGATAATTCAACTTAATGCTATTTCTTCTACAGAATCATGGGCGCTCGCAAGAAAGGACAAGAGGGGACATTTGCCCCTTTATATTTCACAAAAAATTACACATAATGTATAAACACTTAACATTGTAGTTAAACTAAATATTTTTACTGATTTTTGTCAAAACTGTAAATTTGTGTTTGCGATCAAGCAGACACAACACATATTATTTGAGTCAATTGTCTTACAATGTGATATCTGATTCCTAAATGTATGCTTTGCCACACTTAAAAATATTTTTGTGAGTATCCAACAGGGAAACTCCGATAAATATAATTTAAAGTATAACGTCTAATCAACACTGCATTCACACACAATTCATTGAAATCAATGCTTTCGGGATTGGCTTTCCTTAAATGTATCTCATTTCACTCTTAAGTATCCTACGCTTACTATAAATACACTTGACAGCTACATCCGGTTATGTGTCATAAAATAGGAAGTAAGGTTTTTGTATTTCCGGTTACTTACACGTGGTCTCTTGACTACTTGAGGTTTAAGGTTCCTAGTGTTGATTACAACGATAGTTGTACTTCCGGTTACTTACTTGCGTTCTCCTGACTGCTTGAAGTTTTTAAGTTCCTAGTTTTGACAACCATGACAACTTACTTCCGGTTAATTTTTTGCGATGTTTTCACTATATGTGGCTTTAAGGTTCCTAGTCTTGAATACCACAACAGTTTTACTTCCGGTTACTTACATGCGGTCTCTTGACTATTTAAAACTTTAAGGTTCCTAGCTTTGACTATCACGACAGTAAGCCTCTCTGCTGTTGGGAGGTAACTTAATGAAAACATGATGTCGCCAAGATCCGTTTCTTTCTGATTAAAAATAAAAAAAGTCAAACATAATCTCGTTTCTTTAAATAACATTTGGTCAATACTCCAGATGATATTTGAAAGTACATACAATGTACCATCTAATGTGATGTCGAAGTTTAAGTACGTGTCTTAACATTAATTCAAGGATTTCGAGTATATTTCCTAAATGTTTTGTAACAGTAATTTCGTGTTACTTTAACGTCACAATTTTAGTACCGTTTTTAATCACCAGAAATATAGACCTTTTTAAATAATTCATCGTGTGACGCAGTAATGTCGTATAGTGATGTAGTTTATAATCTATTGACGTTGTCATAATTACGAATAATTAGAATATTTATTTATGAAAAAAATTCACAGTCGAGCGGGCAGAAAATATTGACTACATTAGTTGTCACTAAGATATTATCGATACACGCGTAAATATTAATTTGGAATTACAAAATTTATTTCTAGTCTATAGCATCGTCTTAAAATAGTGTTAAAGCTTAAATCCCATTTGTATCTGATACAACAAAAGAAAATACTTAATAACGTATGCAGTTATTTATTTTCAAAACTGTTAAAGACTAAGAAACATTAAATGAGGCTAAAACCTTCTTTATTTGCGAGTGTTCATATAAGCTCGATTAATTCACTCTTTACCAGCTGTTTTTTGTTCGTAAAATAAGAACCTAATTAGTTCAGAGAGAATATAGAAGTCACAATCGGTAATAAGGTTCGTAAGTATGATTATACGTGATACTCTATTAGCAAACATAACGTAAGACTATCTCACGGTATTTTGTAAATACTAAAAGCGGCATTATTTCTTAAGTAACTTTGTGAATCTTTCTAAATAATTAGGTAGTAAAACTGAGAGAGCTGTAAATTCACTTCTTCTGATTTCTGAACATGTGGTGTGACTAATAACTAAACTGTTACATCTTGAATGAGAAGTTTTAGTCTTTAGCTATATATCAAATCACAATTAATCTCAGCTTAGTTCACTCCTACACATTCCCAGTAAGTAAGGACTTGGGATAAAACCTCGTTCAGTTTCTGGTTTCACTTCTGCAAGTTATTCCTGCATGTGAAGATTAAATTACTGTGCTGAATTCGTGTCATTACACATCTTTCGTGATTGTATTTTCATAAATGAATTTGATAAATAGAGAATAGAGTTTTAACATAGAGCCCACCTTATTTGAGTCCATAATTGGTAACCATACTAGATAAGGCTTCTTAAAATCCACGTCTGTCATCTTGATTTCTGTTTCTCCTATTAAAATATTTGTATATTTATCTGATGTGAAAATATTGCAAAGTACCAATCTTTGACTAAGGTCTCGACTGTCGACACCAAAGAGAAACCTTTCTTTAAACACAGGATCGTTAGTACGTCTTTGAACCTATATTAATAATGAAAACAAATAATTTATCCAAAGAAGATAATTTTGATACATATCCGGATTAATACGTATAACGCAGTAAATATTTAATTTAATGACAAACAATAACATTACCAAGCTAGTCGAAAACATGTTTCTCAAAAGCTTATTTGTTTTTGGAATCTCGCACAAACTAATCTCTTGAAAGTTTCGATCTTCAGAAAAATATTAAAGTGAACATAAGAAACGCATAAAAGACATGTAGTATCACAAACAAATAAGTTCAATACAACGAGAAACAAACAAGATACCAGAGAATTTGCAAAGTTTAGTCACGAATACTAGAGATAATATAAATAAACAGTAATCTGAGGGTTGCGGGTTCGAATCGCGGTCGCACCAAAAATGCTCGCCTTTGCATCCGTAGGGGCGTTATGACGTGACGGTCAATCCCACTATTCGTTGGTAAAAGAGTAGCCCAAGAGTTGGCGGTGGATGGTGATGACTACCTGCCTTTCTTCTAGTCTTACACTGCTAAATTAGGGATGGCTAGCGCAGATAGCTCTCGTGTAGCTTTGCGTGAGCCCCCCCAGTGGTTCAGCGAGCCCGCGACCCTCAGATTACGAGTCGAACGCCTTAACACACCTAGCCATACCGGGCCAAAATATCATATATATTGTTTATTCAACGAATCTAGTTATTCTAGCTACTAAGTTCTAAAATAGACTGAATTTTGTCAGATCAATATATTTTCGTCAATTTATAGGTTACGCTATAAACATGATCAATGAAGGTCAAAATATTGTTTACAAATACATCAATAAATTTTCTGATTGACTTTTGTTAATCAAGTTTATAGTTTAATAATGTGCTGTTAAAATATGGCATAGATTTATCTGTTAAGTAAATAGTGGTTCTTACTCTTGTTTGCATGTTGGTCGTTTTGTCCGGTAAAAGAAACACACGCACGTAACTGTCCACTGTTGTGTTGGGTTCTGGGCCTACCAGATCACGTGCTTGGTTAACAATGACGATAAGGTCTTCTGTTTCACTAAAACACGAACGTGACAAATTTAAAATACAATTAAAGTTCAACAAATATAAGATTCAAGATCACTGCCATTTCACTTCTGCAGCATAGCTAACACTCTAATATAAATATATTTAACACAATTACAGTTGTATGTAGAGCGTTCGGAAGAGGATTCTGCTTGCTAAAGAACAAAGCCACACTTAACTACCTGCTGTGTTTACCGCGAAGAATTAAACCCCCAAATTTAGCGATGTAAATCCATAGACTTTTGTCCCACCATGGTTTACATATGTATATACATCTACACAGCTCTTTATCAGTTTTTAAATAAAACAGCGCAATTTTAAGATTGAAATTAAATCTATATGCTCATTAATATATCATTTTATAGAGTTTATTAACCCAATTAAATTACCATTTTATTTAAAATATAATTAAACAAAGGCAGAAACTTATTCTTTATTATGAAATAACATATAGTTAGGAAAGATTTCTTGTGTGTGTTAATACATACATCTCACACGTAATTATTTAAATGTCAATCATGGCCTGGCATTTTCAGGTGGTTAGGGTGTCGTCTTGAAATTTGAGGATCGCTGATTCGAATCCCCGTCACACCAAACATGCTCGTCCTCCCAGCCGTGGGGATGTTATAATGTTCGGTCAATCCCACTTTTCGTTGGTAAAAGAGTAGCCCAAGAGTTGGCGGTGTGTGGTGATGACTAACTGCCTTCCCTCTAGTTTTACACTGCTAAATTAGGGACGGCTAGCACAGATAGCCCTCGAGTAGCTTTGTGCGAAACTCCAAAACAAACAAACAAACAAACATTGACTAATATCAGTGACACAGTGGTAAGTCTGCAAATTTGTACAAGTAGAAACGAAGTTTCGATACCGGAGGTTGGTGGAGCACAGATAGCTCTTCGTGTTCCTTAGTGCGTAAAAACAAACAACAATAACCATAATTCTCGTTGAACGATTGATTGAAAGAGTAAGTAAAAATAAATTTTACACGTTTATATGTGCCTGTCTGTTATCAAATATTATTATGCATGAGTTATGATACTCGTTATTAAAAGGTAATTTGTGTTGAATTGCTCTTGGAATACGAAATGACATATCATCTAACTTGTATTACCTCAGAACCTTTCTTTAATATAGCACATTAAGAATTACAAATCTGGTGCAAAAACCAAAGTTACTAAACTCTGTACAACCAACAACTTTTCTGTTGTCATAATATTAAAATAAAACTCAGGTGACACTTATAGCTATTCCTGACACCTGATTTATATATATATATATATATATAGAGAGAGAGAGAGAGAGAGAGAGAGCATCTTACATTTTAAAGTCACTTTTAACCCTTTTAACCAGTTGACTGCCAAGTATTTCAGCTGCTACGGCAACTCCGAACCAAGTTCAAAATACAACTCTAATGTTTTTTTCATTGTGTAACCTTTTTCGTGACGTCATTTTGGATCGAAAGTGAAACAATATGGAAGTAAGTCAAATGCATGTATGGTCCTGACATCTAGCGTTGAAGTTAGGTATTATTGAGAACGAATTAACTCGTCCGTGGCACTGTGCTACCGATCGGCTTGGACGAGTTATCTCATCTACAGCACTCAACAGGTTAATCAATGATCTTTGTGTTATCTTTTAAGAGATTTATATTTGCATATCCGTTGATGCAAGTTCTAATTATCATTCATAAGGCTAGAATAAAAATTTGGTATCCATAGAATTAAGGGATGATGGTCCTACTGAGTAATTTAAAACATTTTTACTTCCATACATCAGTAAAAAATTCTATTGTTCTTCTTTACTGTTTTATGTGAAAACAATTTATTCATGTAATAAGAATTCAAGTTACTTCGATTATATTTAAGAAATCATTATAATGCTTGCAGAAATAAAATAACAATTAAACTTTGAATTTTTGAATTTGAGAAAATCATTACCTGTCGTATTCTAACCCTATCTGTAGCTCGCCGTTGTTTTGTGCCGTTTCTAGAGTATCCAGTACAACAGAAGTATCAGAACTTACACTATCACAAGATAACGCCCTCTGTAGGTTGATAGTTGAATCATTCAAAACTTGAGGAAAAAAAAAAGGGAGAAAAAATTACTCTACTGAAAAGCAGAAACGCTTTTCTTGTGTACATCTTGTTATTAAAAGAAAGAAACTCACTTTTATATCAACCGTTTAAACTATACTATGTTGGTATAAGCTAATATGTGTAAAATCTGGTTCATGAAATAAAATAAAAGTTTTCTTACAACTGTAAAATAGTTTCTTTTCTCAAACTAAATCTTGTATCAGGTATGTAAGTAACCTTAGTTCACGTTAAGTAGAAAAACTCATATCACGACCATCCAAGAACTAAGTATTCATACAAATCAGCTTAAGTGAGGTCAGAAGGAAAAAGGATATATGACAAGAACAATTAGATGATGGAACTTTATGTTTTATCCGGATTTTGAACGGAGAAGACATTATTTTCGTACATTTTCTGAATATACGTACCTTTAGTTGAATGGATTAGAAGCAGTAAAGTTCGAATACACAGTTTTCAGTCAGTCCAATACGGAAGTTGTTATTCAAAATGAAATTAGATGTTTCCGTTTTACAGTTCACAATAGCAAAAAATATTAAGAAAACAAAAAACATCTGAGATTCAGTAAAAATACAATCAGCACCATTTTCTCTTTTGAAGGGAAACAATGTCGTGCAAAATTAGATATTATTTATGAAAACTTTATCAATTTAGTTTTAAATTTTACAAACTCATAATGCTTCAGTCATTTTATGATTAACAATAAAATTCAAATTTGCTTCCATTCTTCAAAGTAATAGTTTAGCTTTACGTGCGACTTGTATAATTAATGTGCACATGGTTCGTATTCAACAAAGTACACGTGATTTTTGGCGGAATTCAATTAACCATATGGATTGATAATTTTTTAAAAACACTTTATCTCAACTATTTATGCACCAAAAGGCTCGATGGTTCATGACTTTATTGGTCACAGGAATCTAAGTAACATGAGTCATACAAAATAATTTAAATAATAAAACAGAATCAAAAAGGAATTAATCCCTCTAATTGCTACTTGAAATTTCTATGCACTTTACATAGAACATGAATAATTTTATAGAATTAATATGGTTATTTTTATTTGAATATGATGATACGCTAAAATATATATGTGTGTGAGGCTCATTGGTAATTTAAAGGTAAAACAAGGTTATTTGGCTTAAGACCATTGTCATAATATCACATCAGCTTGAAAAACGAACGTATTGTTTTAATTAATGGGTATTTTCTTCTACTTTTGAATAACAAGCCATGTTTAATCTATAAGTATGTTCTTACTTTTTTTTTACAATGTAAATGATTAACTGTGTGTAAATGCATGTGAATGTGTTTCAGGATTCATTATCCAGAGATGGCTGGTACCATTGACGTAAATTTTGTTATGGTAGCTGAAAACTGTTTAGTGGTGCATACTGGAAGTTTTGTTTTTGGATTTTTACGAAGATTGGGAATAAAAAAAATTCTGAAATAGGGCACATTTCCACGTGTTTTGTTTTATGTTTACAGACTATCGGTTTTTATTTCAAAGAAACAAATACTTAATCAATTAAATATATTAGTTTTACTTACCCTAAAGTATAATATGCAATAAGCATTTAATGAGATAATTAGAGATTTAATAACAAAAAATAAGGAAGAGACCATTAAACTAGCATTGTTTTTTGTATGGTTTCGCTTTCTTAATGGCTTCCATTAGATAATTGTTAGAGTAGACACCATTTGATAACAGATAACACTGCGTCATACTTTACTCTCTCTCTTTTAAACGGCCCGTATGGCCAGGTTGTTAGGGCACACGATTCGTAATCGGAGGATCGCGAGTTCGAAACCCCCTTACACCAAATATGCCCGCCCTTTTCAGTCGTAGAGGCGTTATAATGTAAAAGAGAAGTCCAAGAGTTGGCGGTGAATGGTGAGGACTAGCTGCCTTCCTTATAGTTTGTTCTGAATTTTGCGCGAAGCTACGCGAAGGCTATCTGAGCTATCCGTCCCTAATTTAGTAGTGTAAGACTAGAGGTAAGGCAGCTAGTTATTACAACCCACCGCCAACTATTGGGTTACTACTCGTTTACCAGCTGATAGTGAGATTGACCGTCACATATAACGCCTTCACAGCTGACAGGGTGAGCATATTTGATTTGACGAAAATTCGAATCCGCGACCCTCGGACTGCGAATCGAGTGCCCTAACCACCTGGTCACACCGGGCCTAACACATTTGGTAACTCGGTACTAGATATCTGAAAAGTTGAATTATTTATTGCTTTACAATAATGCGTTATGCCCTATTAACTGTTTAGAAATAAATAATCCACATTACTAAAAGTAAATTAAAGTAGAAATATAATTATAGTATATCTAGTAACTTTTATAACTTTTTGACGAACGTTTCATATTGCAGTTTCATTTACTCTCTTTGTTATAATTTAAATATAATGTGTTTTCTTGCAGATAAGAACCGTGGTTTATCTACCTGTTGAAATTTGTGAAAATCATCATTTCGATTAATCACAAGCGAAGAATTTAATTGAACGTAACTTCTCTTTGTAGTAAAAATAATAATAAAGAGTAAATTTTTCGAGGCTGTAAAAACATTTTGAAAGATGTTATGATACTTGTTAGGCTTAAACTAATATTTTGAAGATATATATTTTTTTCCAGAAGCTTAAAACACTAACTTCGATCACAATCTTATTACATCTTACATTAGCTCGTATTACAACATATAGCAATTCACTTATAAGAACGACTACTTATACAAGCTATAGCATAGTTTTTAAAATGTCATCTTATGAAGAATTCTGACATAAATAGTGTTGAGTACGGTTTAAGAATTCAACCTGGCTCTATTTGACATATTAAAAGTCAAATTTGTGAGATTTTAATTATCTGGAAATATTTGGATAAAGGAATAAAAATATTTTATTTCAAAGCGTTACCAATGGTAACATAAAAGTCTAAAGTAATTTACCTCAATAAACGTGTGTATTTATAAATTCTCTTTACCAGCCAGAAAACAAACAAAACATATTTATCTAAATAAATGACTTTTGACATTTGTTTTTAATAAACAGTATATATATATATATATATGTGTGTGTGTGTGTCTGTGTGTATGTATATGTCATATTACTAATAAAAACATCAAATTGTATTCCTTTTTGTTTGTCTGTTAACAATCCAAACTAGTTGACTTAATTAATATTAAAAACTTTGGACAATTAATAAATGGCTTGTATTGGCTCAGTAATTCGGATCCTCGGACTGTTAATCCAAACTTTGAGATCATGGGTGCATTATTAGAGTAGAGATAAAATCCAAGTGTTTCAAAAGTTGGCGGTGGGTTTTGCTGACCAGTTTCTTTCTCTCTTATCTTTTATTTCAGAATTACAAATGGCGATGCATATATTGTTTCTTATGTAGCTTTTTGCGAAAATTCTACTACAAATAAGGGACCAGCAACACGATAAACGTGTGTCATGTATTTTAATTCCAAGTAATTTATAAAACAACAGCTGAAGTAGTTTGATAAAAACAACTGAAGTAGTTAAACTGTACTAAACTCTTCTTGAAAAATAACAACTTCTTCGGAACCCTGGATTTGTAAGTTTCCCTCTCAACCAGTCAGTTTTTGGCAGTATAAATAACCAAACCTCCATATTTTTAGAAATATATTTGTAAAAAGTTTGTTTTTTGCATTTCGCACAAAGCTACTCGAGGGCTATCTGTGCTAGCCGTCTTTAATTTAGCAGTGTAAGACTAGAGGGAAGGTAGCTAGTCATCACCACCCACCGCCAACTCTTGGGCTACTCTTTTACCAACGAATGGTGGGATTAACCGTCACATTATAACGCTCCTACGGCGGAAAGGGCAAGCATGTTTGGCGCGACGAAGATGCGAACCCACAATCCTCAGATTACGAGTCACACGCATGGCCATTGTAAAAATGAAAAATAGCCTGACATATGCGGTACCGACCCATCAAGGGTAAATAATTTCAAGAAAGACTAAAATGTAATACAAATATCGTATAAATCGGAAACGTGTAAACATACTAATTATTAATCTATATTGGTAGTTAGTAAATTAAACAAAGCGAACGGTATCGTTTTTTTCAAACTACGTGGTAAATATTTTGTTGACTCTAGACATCTTACGAAGGCACAAAAACAACATTTTAAACTCATAATGAGGTCAAATATATTGGTAAAGTTTGTGTGTGATTACGAAGGAACATTTACTCTACATGTTTTCTAAGTTTATCTTTGCGAAGAAAACCCTAGGATTTTTTTTTAATTGTTCATTTAATACGAGGAAGAATTTAAAAATCGAAAATGTAAAGTAGGTTACCTTCACCAAACATCACCACGGTTATAAGCTATATCACAGCTTATAAATTCGAGACTCACGAAACAAATATTGCACTTGTTTGTATAAAAATAATTATAATCGTTGTATGTCAATCAATTCAGTTTATTTGATTACCCAGGAATAATCAGCATGGGCACGTTGATGAAATAATGGAACTCAATTACGAACACTTTGGACGTGAAACAACATCTAAGATACCAAATGCTAAATGTGCAATATTTTATTTAACGCTTTATTGTAATAACTGATTTACAGTTTTACTGACAGGACGGCCCCCCAGTGGCTCAGTGGAATATCTGCGGACTTACAACGCTAAAAACGGTGTTTCGATACCCATGGTGGGCAGAGCACAAATAGCCCATTGTGTAGCTTTGTGCTTAATTGTGAACAACAACTGACAGGGCGACAGGGTAGAGAGGATTCAGATAAGAAAAAGAAAAAAAAAATATGATTTTAAGCTATTATGATAATTTTGGTGCATCCAGAAATTGGTGAGGAAAAAAAAAACAATACCAAAAGATTTATGTGCTTTTAGGCTACAATATATAATTTATCAAGACACATATGCGCTTTTAGGCTACCATATATAATAAATCAAGACTTATGTGACTTTAGTCTACAATATATAATATACCAAGAGATTTATGTGCTTTTAGACTACAATGTATAATAAAAAAAATATTTATATGCTTTTAAGCTACAATATATAATATACAAAGAGATCTATGTGCTTTTAGACTACAATATATAATAAAAAATTAAATCGACAGAAGTTTTGAGACGACTGAAAGTGGGCGTTTTTAACTTGAGTTTGAAACTAGTAACATCTACATGAAACATTTTATACGTGCTTAAGCCATTAGCGACGATATATTTCATTGAAATTACTATCACCTGAAAGGCTTTTATATATAAGCAGTTTCTTTGTTGTACCCTATCAGTTCCCATCGTGATTTTTTATTATCCCCTCGTGAGGAATATTGTATTACATTTACGTACGTGACGTGACGCTGCGGTAAGTAAAGGCATGCGGCGAAAACGTTTAAAGCCATACGCTATAGAGACTTTGAACCTGATTTCTAAAGACATCAGGGCAAACCACTCATACGATTTCCATAACATTTTTTTGGTGTATTTTATAATTTGGAAAAAAGTAACTCAGAAGAACCAAGTCTCGTTCTTTTTCCCGCAAAATCACGAGAAACAGTTTGACAGAAAGATATCTCGACATCTTATTTGTATGTAGATAATCCAATATAAAAAAAACAAACAGTATCGTATTTTATTTAACTAACGAAATTATTTTTAGTTATTTCACGTTTTCTTTATAATAAAATAAGGACATGCACGCACCTGTTTCCTAATATCTCTTTATATAATACTGAGACTGTGTAACTGTTCTGTATATTCTAGTTGTTACTGGCACTTCAAATGCTGTTTTCTTTTGGCTTGTCAGCGTTTCGTCTTTAAGCCTGTTATGGTTAATGGATTAATAACAACGAGTTTAGTGTGAAGGATGAAAGGGCAGTATTTGTAACCAGGAATCTTCACGCAGAACAATCACTTATTTTCTTATTTTATTTACACCAGAACACGCTTCTTAATTCGCTTTCAGAATTTGTTTTCGATCTTTCTTCTTTATGGTTTAACCAGAGCTTTTTATGTCATTTTCTTATTTAATCCTTTGATCCGTCTGTAATTACACAAACAATAAGAGACTTTAAACTTAAGAAAATCAACACTAATGGCCCGTTACAAAATTGGTAAAAATAGTTTCTTTTCTTTTCAAGTTCAGCATGTCTGCTCAGTTACCATATCGAGAGAAGCTTAATACAAGGTACAATAGATAATGTCATGTCAGGAGTTGAGATCCCTGTAACATGCATTCAACATGGAAATTCTCCAAACACTGTTAACTGTGCACTACAACATTTTGTAAAATAACTAAGTAGGCTCAAGAATTAAAAAATAGGTTTAAACTGTGCATTAAAAACGTAGAGTTGTGGTCTGAACTATGACCTTTAATCTCTTACAGATGAAATGAAGAACACTACAGTAGTCCTCACAGATATAGCTCGAACTGAAGGTTATAAAAACTACTGCAGAAACACAGCTGTTACATATACGGTTTATAACAAATACGGCACAAACACCATATTATTATAGATATTATACGTACGTTAAATATATTAGATATTTCTTTTCACCAAAGGTAAAATTGAAAAGTAAATTAGTGATGTAGAATCCTAATGTGTTCTTTGATTGGCTGTAACCTCTTCTTTAGACCACAGTCTCGTCTAATAAGAGGCCATCAGCGCAACTTGAGTCAGCAAACCAAAGACAATACAGACACTGTTTCTAATAGCTATTACACTGAACTGTTACAGGTAAGGTAGGCCCAGCATGGCCAGGTGGCTCGACTCGCAATCTGTAGGTCGCGGGTTCACATCCCCGTCACACCAAACATGCTCGCGCCCTTTCAACAGGGGGAGTCATAATGTTACGGCCAATCCCACCATTCGTTGGCAAAAGAGTAGCCCAAAAGTTGGCGGTGAGTGGTGATGACGAGCTGTCTTCCCTTTAGTCTTACACTGATAAATTATGGACGGATAGCGCAGTTAGCCCTTAATTAGCTTTTTGCGATATTCAAAAAACAAACAAACAGATAAGGTACCTAAAAACTGCTATATGAACACTATACTGTTACAGGTAAGGTGTTATTCCTATAAAGGTCTGGTATCTAATAATATTGATATAAAAACTATATTTTTACAAGTAGGATATCCAGTAAATGTTATATAAACACAATACTGTTTCTAATAATTTCTCTATAAACATTGCATTAGTATAAATGTGGCTTTAATAGCTCTTTTATATACTGTTATAGATACGGTTTCTGATGGCTGCTGTATGAAGATAATTTTGCTATAATTACGGTTTTGGTATTTGTCGTATCTGTGCTCTTGTAGACCTGATTTCTAATAATTGCTCTGTGGACGCTATGTTTTTATAGATATGGTTTCTAAAAACTGCTGTATGATCATCGTATGGCTGTTCTGTAATGTCCATAAAGATATATATAAGTGGAGAGATGTTTTTCAAGCAAAGCCACACATAAATCTGTTTAGAAACTTACTGCTGATCCACCATTGAGCTATCCAGAAACTTACTGCTGATCCACCACTGAGCAATCCAGAAACTTACTGTTGATCCACCATTGAGCAATCCAGAAACTCACTGTTGATCCACCACTGAGCTATCCAGAAACTTACTGCTGATCCACCATTGAGCTATCCAGAAACTTACTGCTGATCCACCATTGAGCTATCCAGAAACTTACTGTTGATCCACCACTGAGCTATCCAGAAACTTACTGTTGATCCACCATTGAGCTATCCAGAAACTTACTGCTGATCCACCATTAAGAAATCCAGAAACTCACTGTTGATCCACCACTGAGCTATCCAGAAACTTACTGCAGATCTGCCATTGAGCTATCTAGAAACTCACTGCTGATCCACGAGGGAGACAAAAGACAAAGATGGCCTCCTGGTTAAGCCATTGTATCCTTCTTTCTCGTATTTTGAGTAACTTATTAAAGTTAAAGGAAATATATGTTTTTAATTTGCTGTTTATCTAAAGTTTAATAGATCAGTTCTCGAGACCGTGTCTTTAGTGACCTTTCCAACACGCGACGAAATGTCATACCTTGAGGTTAACTAGTAAACGTTTTTTAAGTCAAAGCGTAGAGAGTTAAGATCATTTACCTCAGATAAGGGAGTTGGTAATGATCAGTATTAATTTGACTCGAACAGTATCGACATTCTGGTTGATGTTTTAGATTATCTAAAATACGTTACACAAAATACGCTTCTTTTATGACGGTTTTGGCTTATTTTAATCCTATAAGAAACAGCTATTAGAAAACAGTGACAACAAGTATGTAATGTAATGTCAACTTGTTACTCCATAATCTTCAGGTACACAATTCCTGTTATGTGTGTATAAAGCTGAATAATTTTGTTGCTTCCTCTTAGAAACAAAGGTAAAGGGAAAAGATACATATTTTAATGGACCCCCTACTTCAATAAACCTAGGTACCTAAAACTAAAGCCATATTACTTTCTCTGTAGGTTTTATGGTGTTAGCAATAACAATTCGCGTATTTCGTAAATTACTCGTCAGAAGAATCTTTACGTGGAATAACAGACGTTCATTAATGTTATGACATTCTGAGGAAAAAAAAACACTCGAAATTCAAGGAACATTTACAAAAGCGCTGACAAGAGAAACTCTACGTTATTACTCTTATATTTGATGCCTTTCCTCTTTCTTTAAGTCCACTGCTGGTACGGCGGTAAGTCTACTGAGTTACAACATTAAAATCAGGGGTTCGATTCCCCCTCCCTGAACTAAGCAGATAGCTCGATGTGGCTTTGCTATAAAAACATACAAAACATGTATTTCTTGACTTATCTAAACTCCTACGATATATATACCCTGTTTCAATGTAATATATCGTTAACAATATACCATTATTGTCTTTAGCGATGTGGCTTTTAGTTTCCTGTTTTGGTGGTTTGAAGAAGACTGGAAAAGTGTGTGTTTTTTGTTGTAGTAAAGTCACATCGGGCTACCTGCTGAGTCCACCGATGGGAATCGAAGCCCCTGTCTTTAGCGTCGTAAGTCAATAAAAACCGCTGTACTAGCGAGGGAAGACTGTAGTAACATTCATTTCATGTATTTTCCCTTACAATAGAAGAGATCTTAATACTTTGAGTTTAAAACTTATGTACGACCAAAAATTTACCTTTAATTTCTCTGTCCAACTTTATGTTGTTATCATATAAACATACTGGGAAAATATTACTTGAATAATAATAATAATAGTTAAATATTAACACGAAAATAACGAAACCTTTTTTTTTTAATGAATGAGATATTCATAATATATCAGTATTTACCTAAAGCATCAGATAAATCAGGTTCCGTGCTAGTTTTCTCTCCGTTACCAAAAGATGGATCTCTAGTGACCTTTTCGGTAGGTGGTGCTGAGGAAATAAGTGGAACAGGTGCAGAGTACTGGCGAGGCTGAGGACGTGGACGAGGACGAGGCACGAGTGGGATTGATTCCGTTTTGGTTTTTGCATGCTTTATTTCGTCAATTACGTCCATGTCATTCGCGACGTTGTCGAAATGTTTGTAGTTTCCACTGGTGTCCAGCACGAGGTCGGATTCAGATTCTATCTGGGTCTGAGAAGAGAAGTTTCAAGCAAGAGCAGAAACTTGAAAAATAAACTACGGAGAACAAGGTGTTACAAAAAAACCCATCAATATTTAAAGTTATAGAAGGGACAAGTTGAGGAAAAATGTGTAAAAGTTGTTGATAAACATTACAATCAAACTGGAAAACGTCTTAGCGTGAATGACGTAATTGAAAAATAAAAATCTGGTGAAGATCAGATAAAATGAATAGGTAAACAGCTCAGAAAGGTTTTCATTTTTTACAAAACAAAATTTGAAAGATATGAATTGTGCACATCTAAATACATTTTAAATTTTTAACAAAGGCGAGCACAAACAGAAAAGAAAGTGTTATGAACATGTAAAGAAATCACGTATAGTTAGCACTGACACTAAGTGTTTTCTACCCACATAATTAAATCTAAGTTTACATAAAATTTTTCAAAATATTTGTTCCAACACGTGTATAGAGGTTTGGCTATGGAACATTGTCAAGAAAATGGCTAAATTTCTTTAGCTCTTTAATTCATTATTCTGGGTCATTCATCTATAGCATCACGTGTGCCTTTTCTTGGGAAAGATTTTCTCAAAGTAGAGCATTTTGCGTGAAAGTAGACAGTGATAACTTCCGTTAATGGGTCATGTTATACTTTGAAATTATATCCTCTGTTATTTTTCTAATGGAACACCCGATGGAGTAACAAAGGTCTGATGGGTGCCTGAAAAGAATTGCATTAATCTTTTATAAAAATGTTAGTAAGGTGCTATGATCTTTGTCTTTCGACTGTATTTTAACCCTATATAAAGACTGTTTTACTCTACTGGATAGAAAAACAGATAACGTGAGAATGAGTAGTTAAGCAAAACATAAACGCAAGATAAGTGTATCGTGAAGACTCTTCTAATGATAAATGGGAATTTTAGTAAATATATAACATTGCGATGAACAAAGTGAAAACTCAAAGACATTTCAACGAAAAGAAGAAAACAAAAAAATTCGCCTGACGTGTGTGAGAGAGATGAAAGATTGAAATATATGTACATTTACGTATTAATATGAAACTGGTTGAATTATTTAACATTCAACTTCAGAAAGTTTGGAATTAATTTGGTTTGTTTTAACATGAAATTTTTCAAGTTATACAAATTCTACTTGAGTAACGTATCCTGACACCAAGCAAAGTATAGACAGACGTGGAATTCAAAATCTTCTGTCTTCTACATGGTGTTCGGAAAGTCACTGTGCAGTTTTGTAATCACATGTCTTTTCAGTCTATTTCAAGCCAGCAACTGATAGCAGTGTTTAGAAACTAAATAGGAAGGATCCAGGCCTGTATTGATGTCAACGGGGGTCACTTTCAACATTGTTTATAACTGTCATTCATATTTACCTCTTGTATTCTGTATTGAAACATGCCTGTTAATAAATATACAAGTGGACAGCGACTTTCCGAACACCCAGTGTACGGGATTTAGTAGGAACAAGTTTTTAAAGTCGTTTTCATGACCTGCGTAAACGGTCGATGAAAAATTCGTAAAGAGTTCGAATGATATTAGTTGTCAGCACGCGCACTAAAGTACTCTGGCTTTTCACTGCTTGAGAACTATCTGGTAATTAAATTAATTCCTCGTTTTAGCTTTTACTTTAGAAGGTTCGAATCTGTGAATTTTCTACTGTAAGCATATTACGCAGGAAAAAATATTTTGTTTTCACAAAGGCATCGTCGTGAAAAAAGAAAATGTCAATAAATCAAACTGAAACGCAAATAAATGAGTCATCCTGGAGAGTGAAAAAAGTGGGTAATTTGTAGGAAAAAATTAATTAATTGAAATACACATTAGCTTGTTTAAAATAACGCCACACTAATAAACAAAGAAAATCCTAGTGGTCCAGCGTTATATCTGCAGACTTGTACCACTAGAAACCTAGTTTCGATACTCTTTGTGGGCAAAACACAGATAGCCCATTGTGCAACTCTGTACATAACTATAAACAAACAATTAAATAGAAAATACACAAAATCTAGCAGAACTATTTGAATTATCAAAGAAAAATACAATTTTTAACCGCAAACTAGGGTTAATTGTTCGAAATTAGGGATCCCATAAAAAGTTTTGCTACAAATACAAATAAAACTTCTTGAAATAAGAAGAGTACAATTAGTACACGTGAATTACAAAAAACACACGAATTTCTTAGTATATTAAAAGGTGATCTGTTAAAAAAAAAGGAAAAGAAATGCAAGACTTTCAAGTACATATTATATTATGGTTATTATAACAGTGTGGAGTAATGAAGTACATATTATATTATGGTTATTACAACAGTGTGGAGTAATGAAGTACATATTATATTATGGTTATTACAACAGTGTGGAGTAATAATGTACATATTATATTATGATTATTACAACAAAGTGGAGTAATGAAGTACATATTATATTATGATTATTACAACAAAGTGGAGTAATGAAGTACATATTATATTATGGTTATTACGACAGTGTGGAGTAATGAGGTACATATTATATTATGGTTGTTACAACAGGGTGGAGTAATGAAGTATATATTATATTATGGTTATTATAACAGTGTGGAGTAATGAAGTGCATATTATATTATGGTTGTTACAACAGGGTGGAGTAATGAAGTACATATTATATTATGGTTATTATAACAGTGTGAAGTAATGAAGTACATACTATATTATAGTTATTACAATAGTGTGGAGTAATGAGTTTGAAAGGAGGTATCATTCGACAGTTAAAAATCCTGTAGTATTTTAAAGTTCTGTAGTTAAAAAAAATAAACCACCGAAAACCAAATGGTAAAAACAAATCCAATACTATATCATTATTATTTTGCTTTTAAAGTTCTCTAAGAAATTTTTGAACCAGTTTAAATATCAATTTTGTGTTCTAGCTAAATAGACCGAGGCTTACGTAACTACTTGTTGCAACTCCGTAACTTAGGAAACTACGTCAGTTGAATATTAACTTACTTCGCCTGGAACAATAGTAACTCAGTGAAATCTTCAGGAGCGACGCATTTGGACGCATCGTACTAATAACACATTATTATAAGTAATGTTCGCACGGCTAGACGAAAACTTCATTTTAAACAACGGTCGATTTTGTTACCGTGTAAGTGAGAACAGTTAAAGTCACGAGTAAATTAGTGTTAAACAATGAGTATTTCACTTTCGCTCAGGTGAGCGTTAGCAAAATGCGGAAAAATCTATAATTATCGGAGAGCATTAGTTTCAGTCATATGAGTATAACGGTATATATATTTATATATACTGTGTATTTAACTACTTTATTAGACCGAAACTAATACTTGATAATCACTTTGCATAAAGGAAGCATCAAGAGCGAACTAAAAATAAGTTTTCTCGATGGTTAATTGTTTTTGTATTGATGGCGAAGTTTCTAAGACTAATTGCCTCCGTCTCCTAATTTTGAACTATTGACTAAAGCGAAGGCAGTCGGTCAACCAACTCGCTGCTTTTATAAACACACGCAGCACTTAAAACGCAGGTAATACTTTGTGATACTGCACGAGTTTGAACAAGCTTGCTAGCTACAAAAGTCAGAGCTCTAACAGAGGGCCACTATACGCCATTATGTTTGATAAAAATATTAACTGATAGATACAGGGTAGACCCGGCATGGCCAGGTGGTTAATCTGAGTGTCGAGGGTTCGAATCCCCGTCACACCAAACATGCTCGTCTTTTTAGCCTAGGGAGCGTTATAATATTATTGGCAATCCATTTGTAAAAGAGTAGCCCAAGAGTTGGCGGTGGGTAGTGATGACTAGCTGCTTTCTCTTTCGTCTTACACTGCTAAATTAGAAACGACTAGCGCAGATAGCCCTCGTGTAGCTTTGCGCGAAATTCAAAATACACAAACAAATAGATACAGGAAGTGTAACTGTACACACGTGTCTCCATTGTGGTTGAATTATTCAATAAGTATTACTCTAAGTTTTTCACACCAGATAGCCCTACGTGGCTTTGCGATAAGAAAACACACACTAAGTTTCTCATGCGTGTGATTTTGTTTACAAGAAGATGAAATTTTTGTCTTGTAGCAATGAGAACAATATATTTTATGGCCTGGCATGGCCAAGTGTGTTAAGGTGTGCGACTCGTAATCTGAGGGTCGCGGGTTTGCATCCCCATAGCGCCAAACATGCTCGCCCTTTCAGCCGTAGGGACGTTATAATGTTACGGTCAATCCCACTCTTCTTTCTTAAAAGAGTAGCTCAAAAGTAAGCGGTGGGTGGTGATGAATAGCTGCCTTTCCTGTAGTCTTACACTGCTAAACTGGGGACGGCTAGCAGAAATAGCTCTCGAGTAGCTTTGTGCGAAATTCAAACAAACAAAGTATATTTTATTTTGCTCTTTCCTTTTTATTTCGAATACTTATTTTAGGCCCAGGTACGCCATAATAATTAGGAGTATTAGGCTGTAGACGTGCAGATCAGGGTCCATGGTTTGAGTCATGACGTGAAACCGTGGAAACAATAACCATGAGAGCCAATCATGTTATTCTGTTCGAGGTAGTTATGTAAACAACGGCTGTTACTATTTGGTTTTCCTTCCTCTTTGTCAGCAGTTCCAAGTTACAGATTGGTATGCTTAATGCAATGTGTAACGGTATTTGTATGTATACTTACAAAAAATGGACGCAACTTGCTAATTTCATGCAAATATTTACAGATGCTCGTAATAATGTTACTATTTGTTTTATCCAGGTTTACAACGGATTTTATGTCATGATATGTCCTCCCTTACAATATTATTTCACGCTTTGTTTTATTCACTGGTAAGGGTAGGCCTGGTGTTACAGATATGGACGTGAGGATAGGAAAGTCTAAGGTGATTTTAGTTTTAACAGTCACACTTAGTTCCTAGCTTCGAAGGTAGGTGCGGCTGACTGGCCAAGTTTCCTCCGGTCAACAACCTAAAAATTAAGAATGACTACATGTTACCTTTCAAATGTATTATGTAGCTAGGCCCGGCATAGACGAGTAAACTTCCTAGAGTGCTCGAATCGTAATCTCAGGCTCGCCGGTTCGAGCCTCTGTACCACCAAACATGCTTGCCCAATAAGCCATAAAGGCGCTGTTATGTGACGGTCAGTCCCATTATTTGTTGGTAAAAGAATAGTACAAAAGTAGTATGTTTTATCTGACTTTACTTGATTTTATAATGTTTATGCTCAGTTCCTACTTACGAAGGCCCGGCATGGCCAAGCGTGTTATGGCGTTCGACTCGTAATTCGAGGGTTGCGGGTTCGAATCCCGGTCGCCCCAAACATGCTCGCGCTTTTAGCTGTGGGGGCGTTTTAATGTGACCTGTCAGTCCCACTATTCGTTGGTGAAAGAGTAACCCAAGAGTTGGCGGTGGGTGGTGATGACTAGCTGCCTTCCCTCTGGTCTTACACTACTGAATTAGGGACGGCTAGAGCTGATAGCTCTTGAGTAACTTTGTGCAAAATTCAAAAATGGCAATTCTACTTACCATATTACTATAACCTTTCACATTGAAATCTTCACTATTTGTGAGATGAGCCGTTTCTTCTTTATTTCCGGTCAACCAGGTTCGCAGCCATGTCCATCCGCCCAGTAATCGACAGATGCCATATAAAAAGGCTACGACTGCAACACTAGTGCCTATAAGTGTAGCAGCGATAGCTAAATCTTTCATGCTTTTTCTAGCTTTAAACTTGAAAAAAAATAAAATGTTACATAAAGAGCTTCCAGCTGTAGGCTTTAGCTTCAAGACGCCACCTGTATAGACAGAAATGTTAACCTAGTTAGAGAATGACATTGTCATTTTGTTTCTTTTGGATAAAAGTGGCTCAATATTTTAAGCACTTGAGTTCATGTCATTTAATATCATGAATAGTAAGTTTCGTATGTGTAACTGTTTCCATTGAAATGTAGTTTCTGTCTTGATTACTTACAAAATACCAACATAATTTAGTAAATATTTTTCGATTCGTTAGCGTGTATCGATTAATAACATAACAGAATGATTCATGAAAGATACAAGAAAATATGCAATCAATACATTAATAAAATAAATAACCAAATTTTTTAGGGTTAAAATCGCATAGCAACAAATACATTAGCTATTAATTAATTAAATGTGCTAAGTTTCTTCTCCTTTTCACATCAACTACAGACTTTCTAGACAAGGGCGTTCACAGAAATATTTTCAGCATGTGTGTAGGGGATTATGTTTTATAGCGTATGTTTACAGACTAAAAAAATATGTGTTACGTGTACTTAAACACAAAAATAAATTTACAATTTTAAGAAAAATTACTAAATACACTCAGTTTAACTACGATGTTGAGTTTACATCATAATAAGTGCAATGTAAAATTAAAGGGTAAGGCAGATGCCTCCTCTTTCCTTTTCCTGTGGGCTCCCATGTTTCCAGAATATTCATTCCTCGAAACAATTACTTCCGTTCTAACACGAGCACTTAGTTTTCAATTATATGTGGGTTTCAATAACGGTGTAGATTAAGTTATTTTTGACAAAACTACACAATGGATTATTCTTTATTTGTTAGTCCTCATGCTTACTTTTCATCAATAATGCACAACTGAGTAAATACATTTAAACTTCATATAGTACTGGTCTAAAACTGGAACGGAACAACTCACTGACTCAAGGTGAAGACACTACATCAACGACATTTGTTAAATGGAGATCTATAAATGAATAATGTTTATCTGTCTCGGATATTTACTTACATAATTGATTTTAATGTCATTAGTAATTTGAAATTTTAAAGAACGTAGTGTTCAGAATGTCTAACGAAAATTAACGTCATAACAAAGGAGTCACGAAAGGCTGCTGTATTCATAGCCAATACATTTATTAAAATATTACGTTGTTATCTATGCTCTTACGTTAAGCTTAAAAGGTACTAAATTAAAGTTTATTTACTAGCCATATTTCACAAAGTCTCGGAAGTTATATTTGATTCAAAAACGTTCTTAAATTTTTCCGTTACTGGCTGAATAGTTTCTAGTGTTCTTAATTATTCCATTAGTAACCTGTCAGTTCTTTAAAAGTTCTGTCATAGATTTTGAATACTGTTAACAGTATTATTAGTTTATTGGCCAAAGAGTATAGGACAATCACTGTTATAATCGTACTGTTGTATAGATATATTACTATTATTATACATTCATTTGTTAAATACTTATTTATTTCACTTACAGAGAGGCTTATTTGAATAGTTGGGCCATTCCTATATTTGAGTCTAGATTATTTAATCTATATTTTTTTAATATTCTGTATGCTATAATTTTAAACCTATTGGTTTATTTGTTGGACTGTTTCTTCAATCTCATGTTTCTTAGAAGTAACTCTATCTTATATATTGATATGTTGGACTTCAAATTTGGGATCTTGTACTTTAAGAAGGTGGGTATAATGTAATTAAAGTTATATTCTGTGGTCGGTATGATGTTATGTGTTTTTTTATATAATTAAAGTTATATTCTGTGGTCGGTATGATGTTATGTGTTTTTTTTATATAATTAAAGTTATATTCTGTGGTCGGTATGATGTTATGTGTTTTTTTATATAATTAAAGTTATATTCTGTGGTCGGTATGATGTTATGTGTTTTTTTTATATAATTAAAGTTATATTCTGTAGTCGATATGATGTTATGTGTTTGTTTTTTTATAATTAAAGTTATATTCTGTGGCCGGTATGATGTTATGTGTTTTTTTATATTATTACAGTTATATTCTGTAGTCGGTATGATGTTATGTGTTTTTTTATATAATTAAAGTTATATTCTGTAGTCGGTATGATGTTATGTGTTTGTTTTTTACTGTATTTGGTATTAATTCAATGCAAATCTTTTGTTTGTGTTGGTTTCGAGTATTCTGAAATGAAGACAGTAAATATATTTTTAATAGTACTTACGAATATGCGTGTCTTTTTTTGTTCACACCTGTTATTATATTTTTATTTTTCTTGTTATTTAATTGTTTGTCTGAACTTTTGTTATCCTTGAGTTTTGTTGTCTCAGTCAATCCTTTTATCCGATTTATAGTGACCTAGGAGACGCCCGGCATGACCAAGTGTGTTAAGGCGTTCGACTCGTAATCCAAGGGTCGCGGGTTCAAATCCCTGTCGCACCAAACATGCTCGCCCTTTCAGCCGTGAGGACGTTATAATGTTACTGTCAATCCAATCCCACTATTCGTTACTAAAAGAGTAGTCCAAAAGTTGGCGGTGGGTGGTGATGACTAGCTGCCTTCCCCATAGTTGTAAACTGCTAAATTAGGGACAGCTAGCGCAGATAGCCCTCGAGTAGCTTTGCGCGAAATTCAAAACAAAATAGCCTCGTAGACCACCGATGCTGACTTGTCGCCCTCATTTTGGCTTAAAGTAAAGCTTTTGTTTGTTTGTTTGTTTTGGAATTTCGCACAAAGCTACTCGAGGGCTATCTGTGCTAGCCGTCCCTAATTTAGCAGTGTAAGACTAGAGGGAAGGCAGCTAGTCATCACCACCCACCGCCAACTCTTGGGCTACTCTTTCACCAACGAAAAGTGGGATTGACCGTAACATTATACACCACCACGGCTGGGAGGGCGAGCATGTTTAGCGCGACGCGGGCGCGAACCCGCGACCCTCGGATTACGAGCGCACGCCTTAACGCGCTCGGCCATGCCAGGCCTAAAATAATTTCCCCAGGTGAGGCCCGAATTAAAGTAAAGCATGGTTATGCTTGAAACGCTAGAAGACTTTGACTTTGTTGTTTTGTTTACCTGTAAATAAGATATCATTCAGCTTAAAAAATTAAATTTTTCTTCTTAGAAAAAAAAAAATAATTGAATCTCACGTAAGAGGGGGCAGACGATTTTATTATAGTCGCAAAAGGTGATGTCAAGACTGCCACAACTAAAATGACCCCTAAAGAAAATTTATAACAAAATGTTCGTGTTGATACCTAACTTGTTTTAAACATGAAGTAGCCACCCAGTGGCTCAGCGGTATGTCTGCGGATTTACATGCTAAAATCCGGGTTTCGATACCCGTGGTGGGCAAAGCACAGATAGCCCTTTGTGTAGCTTTGTGCTTAATTCGAAACAACAGCAACAACAAACATGAAGTAATTTTTCTGGTTGAAATGGAGTAAGTACAAACATTCTTTATTCGTCAGGTTTGTTTTTCCATGATTATTAAATTAAAATATTGCAATTCTCGGCGCGTTCACGCACAATTCCTCAAAATAAAATTTAAACCCAAAAAGCATAAAATCGTTGAAATTATATAGCGAATTTAAACAAAGCAGCTTTATGATTTATTTATTTTTTAGATTATTACGACCATGTTTTACGTATTTTCATGTTCACGTTGTCGTATATCATAAGTCATGAATACATTTCTAAACTTACTCAGGCTCATGTTCAATACTTTTCAGGGGATAATATATTTATTTTCGTTTTAATACTGATGTCTGGTTCTGATATGGGAACTAATCTCAGAAAATTTTGTAATTTTATTACATTTCCTAGCTTTAAAGTTATTAACTTTTAAACATAGCCGATGCATCAAGGCCCGGCATGGCAAAATGGTTAAGGCACTCGACTTCTTATCCGAGGGTAGCGAGGACGAATCTCCGTCACATTATAACGCCCCCACGACTGAAAGAGCGAACATATTTGGTGCAACGGGGATACGAACCCGCGACATTCGGATTAAGAATCGAGTGTGACAACCCTCGTGTAGTCATCAACACCTATCACAATTTCTTTTACCAGCGAATAGTGGGATTGGCCGAAACTTCGGAACGTCCCTGCGGCTGAAAGGACGAGCCTGATTACGAGTCGAACGCCTTAACCTACCTGGCCATGAGGAAGAGGTCTTGTGCCCCTGACCCTCCTGGGTAATGAAAAAAAATTAAACATACCATCGTGTAGCTTTGGCGAAATTCAAACCAAACATAATTATTTCCTTTCAAGATTAACAATGTTCTGTACACGTATATAAACAATGTTCTGTACAAGTATATCCTTTTTATAAAATATTTTTATTTTACTCAAGCAAAATTATTTGCTGTTATTGTTGTTGTTGTTGTTTTGAATTAAGGACAAAGCTACACAAGGGGCTATCTGTGCTCTGTCCACCACGGGTATCGAAACCCGGATTTTAGCGTGTAAGTCCGCAGACATACCGCTGAGCCACTGGGGGGCACAAAATTATTTAAATAATTTAATAACCAGAGATATTTCGAATATTCTACTATTTAAAAATTGAGCCATGAATTGGATTAATATTGTATTTAGACAAATAGATCCGCATACTTTTGTAGGGTGTAGAACAATATTTGTTTTTGAATTTCGCGCATGAACTTTTTTTTTTTAAGTGTGAATGCTATCAATTTTTATGATCGTTTTAAAATCGAAAGATCGGCCTAAACTAGAGGGCAGTAATACAATATTGATAATTAACTAATAGGCCTAATGGTTTACCTAATACTATAAATTTATATCTTGCTTACAGGCGTATTAGAAGACACATACAGGCAAAATAATATATTCGTGATGAGGTAAACATAATGATACTAAAATATAGCCAACCACGTATCTTTCTCTTCTCTGGGTTCCAATCTTTACACATCACAACATATTTCTTGCACATTAACTCTATATTAAATGCATTATGAAAGTACGACGAGAAAAATGTTTTCTTTTAACTTCCTATGGCACAGCATGGCCAGGTGGTTAAGGCTTGCGACTCGTAATCTTATGGTCTCGGGTTCGAATCCCCGTCACACGAAACATGCTCGCCTTTAAAGCCGAGGGGGCGTTATAGTGTGACTGTCAATCCAACCATTCGGTGATAAAAGAGTAGCCCAAGAGTTGGCGGTGGGTGGTGATGACTAGATGCCTTCTCCCTAGTCTTACACTGATAAATTAGGTACGGTTAGCGCAGATAGCTCTCACGTAGCTTTGCGCGAAATTCAAAAACAAACAATTTAACTTTCTACCTGCAGAGAAAAATTTGATTTTGTGAAATACACTTTCATAAGCTATATATAAATGAGGAATTCTAAAACTAAACAATATTTTTTACAGACAAATTTTGTACTCGAAAAGTTGTTAATTTATTAATTGCAACGTTTTTACTCATGGTATCGAGTCATTATCGGGTAAAACTACATCCAGAATGCAATTAGTTATTAAATTCAATAGATTTATCACGGTTTATTTAAACTGTTACCTGGAAGTTAGAGCATACAACCACAGAACTGAAGGATCTATATCTGTACTAAGCAACAAACATGAATTTGTTATCTGTACAATACCGTGTACAATAAGATGTATGTGAGTTTAATAGCGCTAAGTCTCGTCACGAATCAGCATGTAATAGGTGTGAACTTATAATAATATATTATTTTAAGTAACAAACTTCTTAGGTGTATTTTGGTGCCACACAAAATGAAGTAAAACCTATTTCACAGAATCTAACGCTACTAAATTCTGTTATTTTCAGTCATTTTAGAATGACTCATGGAGTTGGTAGACTCTCTACATACAGCGATAGCCAAGGTGCTCCACAGGCATTATACAAATATACACGTTAAAAAGACAGCAATGACAGAGAATTTCACTTACCACTCACTTCAAGTTGTTTCTCTAGCCAGCCAACCCAAAAATAGGAAAAGAAACCATCGCTAAAATAACAAAGCAGAAAGTGCCCAACCCTCCACATTGTTCATCTTTCTTCTAAAAGTTGTTTCAATCGAAGTAACTCTACCATTACTTTATCCCTAACGTCAATTTAAATCAAAATACACACTATGTGTTTTTGGACAGTAGTTATGTTATCGGTTAACCGTCATAACTAGAGGTAAACTAAAAATCTTAATTCTGGTGTAAACAATATTACCAATACTCCTGAATATTAGCTCGTTTACAGAAACCTGGTCTTCTTTTCAAAAACCTTAAATATAAGGTGAAAAAGGAATTACCAGCCAATAGCAGGTGAGTATCAGATGACTGTACCATGTAGAATACTCATTGCTTTGTACACTATACAATCGGTGTCTATATGTAGCTAACCCCTATGTTATGTATGAAGTGAAAGAATAAAATAAATCAATAAACGTAATATTTAATTTCTTCAAGTGTATTCACCGAATACACAAACTTTCAGTCAGAAAGATAATCACTAAACAAGTAATAAAACTGTTCTGTAAATGTGAAATGATGTAAAGATGTCAGTGTCAGAAAAGAATTAAAAAAACGTAGGGATGACACAGCTATACATGGATCATCCATACATCACTTTTAAAATTTAAATTAATGTTACGTTCTAAAATGCATAACTAATTGTAACATTATTTCAGTTGGAAGCTATACTTTCTGAACCGTTGTAAGCAGTTTGTTTATCATGTTATGGTCATGTCAGGATAGGCATTAATGTATTGCATCTAAGAACCTAGGACTTACGTACAAGGAAAACCATGTTGTGTCTAAATATGACTTAATTATTACAGACTCTCGCTATGATATCGGTCGAATTGACAGACTTCCTAATCATTGTGTGCACGTGCATATTAAAGTGTAACATTACACTTTAATATTGAAAGTCATGTATGGATGATCTTTGTATAGCTATATCATCCTTGTATTTTTGTTTGCATTCTCTACATAATTTTATATTTAAAATATTTTTATTGCTTGTTATAGACGTAAAATTAGCGTGCAACAATAAACAGTAAAGTATTTCATAAAAATGTTAAATATTTTTAATCTTGACAGTGTTCTTTTATAAAAGATGTGATATACTTATGATATTATGCCCAACAACAAACTTTTTATGTAAATGATGGTAAGAAACGGTTAAATTGAAATGCATTTGTTCCTGAAAAAAGGACCAATACTTCATTTTGGTAAGAAACGGTTAAATTGAAATCCGTTTGTTCCTGAAAAAAGGACCAATACTTCATTTTGGTAAGAAACGGTTAAATTGAAATCCATTTGTTCCTGAAAAAAGGACCAATATTTCATTTCGGTCTTTGTCAAAATGAAGTTCTAATCATACTTTCAAGTTTCTTACTTCTGATTCTGCCTTTATGGTACTCAAAATAAACGTTTATATGTAATTTGATTTTACTTGATAGTTTCACCACAGAATGACTATAGTAGCTTTCCTTTGTCACTTGTTCTTGTCTTGATTGAGCACTGTCAACCATTGAAGTAGGTTGCATGAGTGATTACACGTGATCGATATAGTTTTAGAGTTTGACTTTTTATGTGCTGCCACTCTTCAAAAAGGATAAATGTATTCTTAAATGTAACAGCATTTTGTACTTATGGTAAAAACTACAAAGACTATCTACCCCCGTCTCTAATTTTTAACTACCGATCAAAAGGAAGGAAACTAGTCAGTTACACTCCGCTACTCACGTTTCACGTTAAGGGATTGCGTTGCACCTTTATAACGTAGTCACAGCTTAAAATGTAGAAAATATTTATCGATGTCTCACAGATTTGACCCCAACTTGCCAGCACTGATATTAGAGTTACACTGAAAGGCTAATCCGCGTCCCAAAATCTAAATACGGAAAAGTAATGGCACTTTAACTAGGAATACCGAATATAAATCAACACCTGATTTTTGGTGACTTTGTAGTAGACAGTAAGATTCAGGAAGCACATTAGTTAAAACCACTTTCAGAACAGTTGTTTCTAAGTAAAAATTTGGGTATTCATAAATGCGTGACACACAAAACTTACGAATGCTTTAATTTATAGAAGAAATCTCTGTATGAATACCTATCTAAGTCATTTGTTAAATAACTTTATGCTGTTTCTTACTAACATTCTTAGAAGACGGAATAATTACTGATTGTTCGTCTGAACAAATCAAAAGTTAAATATTAGAATGTAAGTAAGGGAAGCTACAAGTGTCATTCATAAGGATGATGTATATAACGAGCTGGTTTCAAATGCCAGAAAACTACAAAATCACGTAGCAGATTAACAAAAAACAACAACTGTAAGGCTACCTATCTCGATCAATAAGTCTGTGTCTGCTAACAGAAGCTACGTGCGGTTTATACAACAAACGTATCCGTGATATCGTTACAGATCACAGTTGAAGGACTTGTATCTTTAAAACCAGTAAAATCTGGCAGGATAAAATAAACCGCTGATAATACACAACTTCTATTTAGGTGCGGTAGGAACAACAGTCTTTGAAATATCTACAAATCTTGTGTAAATGTTATTGAATTCTTCAAAGAGTTGTAAGATGTCTTATGATGACACTGAATTACTTGTCCAAAAATCCACTTGTGGTCAGATCTACGTAAAATAAATTTGGGGGTAAGAGTCTGACGCTAGGAATCTGGAAATGTCGAAACATTTTAGGTCTCTGTTAATTAATCCAAATGATCTTAATCCACGCAATATGACTGACAATATCCATCTATATTTCTCGATTTATATTGAAAACTGAATTAGCTGTTAAAAAGACTAAAAGTAGTTTTGTCTATGGCAACTAGAGCAAAAAAAAATTATACTATTTTTGAAGTACATTAATGTATGTAAGTTGTGTGTCTTGCTGTTTTCTTTAATTTCTCATTTTTTTGTATGTGGTGAGATATTCTGTTGTATAAATTCTAAGCCCTCGGGTAATCTGGTTTTGATAATAGAACGAACTTTGAGCGTCTTATAAACTTAGAGAAGTACGGAGTGAACTTACACTTGAGTGGATTTCGAACTTTGAGCGTCTTATAAACTTAGAGAAGTACGGAGTGAACTTACACTTGAGTCAGATATTCAGTCAGATATTGACGTCAACAATTTATTTAAAAAAACAAAAACAGATATGCTTTAAGTACTACGTCATCAGGGTTTTCAATACTACATAAAAAACAGTTAAGAATGTGCAGTGAGACATATCAAAGTTAGAAGAAAAATTCTGAAGACTGTGTACATCACCAAACTTTTATAACTTAGGATCAGCATTTCCTGTTAGAGAGTTACGAAAGTTCTCGAACATTTCATGGATACGTAGAAATGGATGAGAAAACAATGTCCTAACATGTGATTCTATCCAACTTAATATGGCGCTTCTGGTAGTTGTTTTACACTAGTTATAAAAATACTGTATATGATCTCCAAGTGAGTTATTTCCGTGAACATTCATCAGTTTTTTGCCAATTATCACATAAGTTGGCCTTGTGTATTCGGTTTCATACTTTTATTATATAGAAATACGAAATGACTCTCCCCATGTACGTAAATCAGTATCTTCGTGTCCACTTGCACAAGTTCGCTGCGTTATAGTATGAGGTATTTCAGTTACTATAACTGGATTGGTAACGAGAAACATATATTTGTATTGAAAGCACAGTAAAATTCGACTTAAACTGGTTACATTGGTAGAATTTGTTATCATAAAATTATGTTTAATATATCAAGACTGGATTCATAAATATAACTATTATATCACAGAGACAAACGAGCACTTTTATTCATTTAAACATCTGTCTTTCTCTCTTTATCGTACTATGAAATACAACACACATCCTGTTTATTATTTATCTATATATATGTATTAATTCCTTGTCTTTTGGACAGTTCTTTTAATTTAATCGTTTCGTGTCTCTTTTAAACTGTTAAGAATTATACGACTTTTCACAACAACATCTTTAAGAAAGCCGTCATGTTCGATTGCAGTCTCCGTTTCATAAATGTGTAAAGAAATTAAAACGGTGAATGCGACATTTAAAGTTTGAGTAGAGAAACGGTGATTGTACCGGTTAGAAAAAGATGGATTAAGTAACTGCCATCCTTTAAGCCCATTTTTACAAAATAACAGCGAGTAGATCGTTGCGTCATCGTTTTGGAATAGTGTTTACTTATCAGGGTCGAAATTTACATTGAAGGATGCATACGACTGGCCACAACGTTTATGCATACTGAAGTTCTAATATTCCCTTGTGAAGTAATCAAATGACCCAATTTCTGAAGAAGTTTTACAATTTTGACTGTAGGAGTATCATAACAACCAGTACCACTATTTTGAGTTAGAGTAAGCAAATAGCCAGTTGGAGCTGCTTAGTGACTGGCTTCCCTGAGGTCAGAAATTCTGTTTGTTTGTTTTTGAATTTCGTGCAAAGCTACACGAGGGTTTTTGAAAAGGACCTAACATACAAACATTTAGGGAAAATACGTTCAGGAAGGAGGAAGAGGTCAAATTGAACCTGACCCTCCAGGGCAAAATACCCAAATACCATTGACCAAGGAGGGTTACTTGCGCTAGCCATCCCTACTTTAGCAGTGTAAGAGTAGAAGTAAGACAACTAGTCATCACCACTCACCGCAAACTCTTGGGCTACTCTTTTACCAACGAATAGTGAGGTTGACCGTCACTTTAGAACGCCCCCACGGCTGAAAGTGCAAGCATGTTTGGTGCGACAGGGATTTGAACCTGCGACCCTCAGATTACGAGTCGAACGCCTTAACCCACCTGGCCTTGTCGGGCCTAGCAATTTTGTATTACAGATAGCTATGCTTACATTTTAAGAGATAAGTGACTAGGTGTTTATACTCTGTGTTGAATAATGCTCATGTTGAAAACAACACTTGAGATCAACGAGTTTTGCATGTGTTATTGCACTGAAAACAATATACGTTTTTTTGTATGGGAAACGTTCTACAAAAGATTATCAGGTAAATTATTTATTTTGATAACTTGTAGTTCATTATTGTTATAGGCTTCCAGTGGCACAGCGGTATGTCTGGGGGCTTACAACGCTAGAATCCGAGTTTCGATACTTATGGTTGGCCGAGCATAGATAGTCCGTTGCGTAACTTTGTAGTTAATTACAAACAAACATATTATCATTTATATTCTGATTTTGTGTAATTTTCGTAATAATCTCAATAACTGGCTTGATAAAAGTATGAAATATCCTAGTATTTATAGCTACATTTTTATTATCATCAAATTGTTTCGTGATTAGAGGTAATATTTAGTTTATGAGTGTTGTCCAGGAGAAACAGACGTTTCCTTTAATTTTTTTTTAAGTTTTTGATTTAGAATAATATATTTAAGTTTAGGTTTCCATTTCCCATAAAATGTCTAAAGGTTTTTAGGTGATCTACGATGAATATAGCATTGAGCTTCAGGGTTTATAACCGTAAAATTTGTGGCTCGATAGTTAACACTTCTAAAAACTTCATTTGTTTTTTAGCATATTTGAGTAAATTTTACACAAAGGTTGTTTGTATTAGTCATCTATAGGCTATAGAGAAACCCGGGGGTCAAAATCACCCATCTCCCACTTTAATCTAATAGCTAGATTTGGTCAATATTCGGATTACGAACCCACGTTCTCATAATGAAGAACGTGGTTGTTGTGATAGTAAAACAAGAACCATGAACCCTCGAATGCCGAGCCCATCACGGCCCTATTGTTTTTCGCACAAAGCTACACGAGAGTTATCTGCGCTAGTCGTCCCTAATTAGGTAGTGTAGGGCTAGAGGGAAGACAGCTATGAATATTCTACATGTTACAGTCATCTAATATTTATCTATTATAGGCTGGTAATTCCTGTTTCACCTTATATTTATGTTTTTTTGAAAGGAAGACCAAATTTCTGCAAACAAGCTAACTTTCAGAGATAAAGATAACATAGTTTACACTAGAATTAAGATTTTTAACTTACTACTTGTTATTACAACTAAGTGATAACAATTTACTGCACAAAAACACTTAGAATGTATTTTGATTTAGATTGACGTTAGAGACGGTGTGGTTTGTTTTGAATTTTGCGCAAAGCTACATGAGGGCTATCTGCGCTAGCCATCCCTAGTTTAGCAGTGTAAGACTACAGGGAAGGCATCTAGTCACCACCACCCACCTCATATTCTGGGACTACTCTTTCACTAACTGATAGTGGGATTGATCGTACATTATAACACCCCCACGGCTGAAAGGGCTAGTATGTTTAACGTAAAGGGATTTGAACCTGCGAGCCTCATATTATGAGTCAAGAGCCCTAACTACATGGCCATGCTGGGCCTACAAAGTGATATAACAATTCAGCAGGGTTTTAGTTAGAAATACTTTCATATATCGTACACCATTGTTGTATTTTATACACTGTTTAACTGACGAACAAAAATGCTTTTGTTTTTTAAAGACAAAAAACAGTTCAGTATCTATGGTATGTTTGGCACGATAAACCAGGGTTCCTCAGAGTCGAACGTCCCTAAACACGAGGCTATGCCGAGCAAGTGAAAGAAAACAACGCTTACTTGATGAAGTGTTAACAACCGTTTTCTTTTTATGTTTTTTATGTTCTCAGTTTCAAATCAATATTTAAACATGGTCTTCTCAAATTTTCTTACTCTATCGTCAGAACAGAATGGAATGAAGCGGACTCATAGGTTGATTTAATATAAGGGGGGAAGGTTTCCTCTTTTAAAGTTGGCCCTGCATGGCCAAGCATTTTAAGGCCTGTGACTCGTAATTTGAGGGTTGCGCCAAACATGCTCGCCCTCCCAGCCGTGGGAGCCTTATAATGTTACGGTCAATCCCACTATTCGTTGGTAAAAGAGTAGCCCAAGAGTTGGCAGTAGGTGGTGATGACTAGCTGCCTTCCCTCTAGTCTTACATTGCTAAATTAGGGACGGCTAGCGCAGATAGCCCTCGAGTAGCTTTGTGCGAAATTCAAAACAAACAAACAAATCCTCTTTTAATTATCTTTGGACAGCACGTCAAATAAACAACATTTAATAATAACGCTGGTGCTAGACGGGGTCATACTATATAATGCCCCTTAAATGGTAGGAAAGGTCTACAGTGCTCAATCTGTCAGTTAACACATGAAAACATTAAAGGATATTAGAATACCATTTGTGAAAGTCCTAATAAAAAACTCAGATAGTATTTTTCTATGTCTAGTGATATTCACGTGCTATAGTTTTCATAGCTTTATTTTTCATCTATGTGTATGTCATATATTAGTCTTACCTCTTGTTTGCTAATCTCTCTATCTAAACATATGTAATAAAGTACCAAGAGGTAATTCATCTAGGAAAGACTAAAAATACATAAAATATCCTTGAAAAGTACTAGAAGTTTAACATTACACATTTGTGTAAATGCGTTATATACTTCTGAAGGCTAAAACGCAAACCATTGTGAAAGAAATCATGTCAGATCGGTAATTAAGCTACCCATTATTTCTACAAAAACTTATTTAACTGAAATCAGCTATCGATGTTTCCATGTGGATATCTCGTAGGTTAATGAGAACTCACTGGTAATCGTAAGGACATACAAAAATAAACTATAATCGTAAACAGTTCATATAAAATAAATGTAATTTTACCTTTCTTGTGTTATGGTCATTATTTCATTCATTGTACTTATCGTTCCCTCAGAGTTATTAACAGGTTTCATTACGTCTCAAAAATTGAGTAAACAGAATATACTTTCTTGTAAATTAAACAACAGTCCCCTTATTTTTTGTTTGGTTATCGCTGCAAAGTAGGCAGTGTCCATTCCACTAAGAGGGAAATATGGCAGTAGTTGATGTGGTCGGGGAAAAACGAAGTTTCACAATACAATGGATAACAATACTTAAGATAAACAGCATTGTTTATTTATGATACAAAAGGACACGAGTCAAAGTTTGGGAATTCAAGAGATTCCATGTTCGGTATTTGTAGAAATTTTGTTGAATTCCTCAACGTTTATTTATGTCGCCTTGATTTATAAATAAGCAATATTCTTTATCGCAAGTATTGTTATCCTTTGTATTGTGGACAATGTAGCTACAGTTTCCCTCAGGATACACAATCTTTTGTTCTGTTGTACCAGAATAGAAAGGGGTATATAATTCGTATCACTCATGCATCAGTGTCAGTAAGGGAAACCACAACTGATTCACATTCAGCATAGGGGCTTTGCAGGGGTAAGGGAAGAGTTTGATTGTTTGAGATTAAACACAAATCTACACAATGGGCTATCCGTGCTCTGCCCATCACGGGTATCGAAACCCGGTTTTCAGCGGTGTGAGTCCGCAAACATATCGCCATGCCACTGGTGGGCAAGGAAAGAGTTCTTTTGTATTATTCATTTGATATTTATTCTGTGCAAAATGTCACGACTACCTAGGATTCAACCTTTAGAAAACTGACTAAAATGTGACCTTGTTTAGGTGTCATGGCATATGAAATGTCAATACCAAACTGGTTTCTCTGTAGAAGAAGTGCATAAAAATACGTATCCAGAGTTGGATAAATAAAGAGGACATCAAGTAATCGCAATTTCAAATCTTTTTTTTTCGTGTTTTTAATGAAAATGACCATTTATTTGTTAGTTATTATCTCAGAAAACGAACTGTTTCAATGATAAAAGTAGAAACGAGATGTTATTATGACTGATCGAAGTTGAGTTGCATCAATAGTTGAGCTAAACATAAGGCTGTAAGCCCTCTAGTGGTTCATTGGTTTGTCTACGGACTTACAACGCTAAAAACAGGGTTTCGATACCCGTCGTAGGCAGAGCATTGTGTAGCTTTCGGCTTAAAACAAAAAGAATACTATGATAAAGTCATTGCTACGGAGCAAACAAGAGTATGAATAGGTTTATACGAAAGTTATGGAATATCAAAGAATTCTCAAAATCAACCATTAAAAACTGAATAGGCTTAGCAGAGAGATAAAAGTACTTACATATAATATACGCACGTTTATTTGGTGTGTGTGTTGTTTTATTTTCGCCATTTCAACGACCTCAGTTTCAGGAAATTAAAGGTCGGCTGATAATTTTTGCAAGCCAAGAGAGACTCATATTGAACGAGCAGATTCGGTAGTGCTGAAGAGGAATCGAATTTGTGACTCAAAGATCACGAGTCGAACGCAACAGAATTCACGTATTTATCTACATTCTAATAACTCACGAGATCTTTATATGCAAAGAAAACTACCCTATTTTATGTGGCAAGATTTGTTTCCTTTGAAGCTTTCATTCACACATCATATTATATACTGAACAAAAATACATTAAAAACCAAACGTTGCACGCGATCAACAGTTGTCAATCAAACACAATAGCTTGTTTGTTGCCAAAGGATATTTGGTACATTAATCGAGTTTATGATATTTATAGATATAAACAAATATTATTTGTTCAATTATTAAAGTCACATTGCTATGTTAAAGTAAATTTTGAGTGACAAATTAGGGAAGTGCCTTCGTGTTGTTTGACCTATAACTGGATTCATTGGTCATTATAAACCAGATTTGTCACTTGAAGGTGACTATTGAAAACTCAATTCACGTGTTGTTTCCAAACAAATCACATTTCTAGTTAGAGGGATGATTGAATAGCACTACTGCTACAATGCTGCTCTCTCAAGTCAGAGATTATTACTACACCAAGGTTAATCATACCTTTAAATGTTAACATTCGTAATTCGAACCCCCACGGGGTAAAAAATGTAGATCACCCATTCTGTATGTTTACACAATAATAACAGCCTCTCTTGTGCTAGACTGTCAGAGAAGGTACGTATGTTTTGTAGAAAGGAATAAAAACTATAAATTAACTAATAGCGGGTTTAACCAGAACGTTATAACTTTCAACATTTTCAGCTTGTTCAATAACGAGAATTTCAGATCGTGACACGCAGGTTGCGAGACGAGCACCCTAACCATCACGTCATGTTAGGCCCTATATTAACATAATAGTTTATATATGTAAGCTTTGAGACTTTGGGCATAAAAAATGCTTTTCACCGTCAGTTAAGGTCTAATTAATCATACTTGAATCTCTACATCACTGAACGATTTAATACAAGAATAGAAGGTGAGCAGTCAGTTAACACTATTTTTAATTTAAATAAATAAAAACAATAAAAAATTTTAAGTGAAAACTATCGGATTCTTAAAATTCTTCCCGATTCAAAGTATTCTTCTTCTCTTTTGATTGTACTCTGACGTTTTTGGAAGACCTCTCTTTCCGATCATTTTAACTTCAATAGAAACCCTGCTATGATTTTAACTACAACGTTTGAAATTTTCCAGACATCAGCTGTGAACTTTTAACTGCGACTACACTGATAATGACTTTCAGATACACTCCTAGTATATACTTATTTGTTTAGAACTGAAAATAGGATTTATAACGGTAAATTATTTTCAAACAATCAACAAATGTTTACGAAAATCTCAACACGAATTGGAATAAAAACGCATTTTCAAAGGAAGATTTCTCTTGGAGAGTTGAACACATAAGTACAGTGTGTTTGTTGTTTCATAGCCAACACGATATGGGTTAGTCGTTTGGTCCGTCGAGGGAATCAAACTCCTTATTTTACCGTTGCAAATCCGTAGACTTACCGCTATCCCACTAGGGGACGATGAATACAGAAGTCATATTGTTCGAAATATCTAATACATATTATAGGTGAAAGACAGTTTTAATGAATTACTAACTAATAAGAAAGGTACTAAGTTTTATACGATCTACTCTCGATTTTAGGGTAATATTTTGCGATAAAGTCTTAACATTAAGAATGTTAGTACAAGCTTAGTGCGCATGAGCGATTATAATTATTTATTACAGATATTTCATTTTTATGATTACATAATTTTATTTACGTGCATGAAAAACACCGAAGTCGTCTTATTTCCTTCATCTGATGATCTTACGGGAAATATTCAAGGAAGTAAAATGAATTTCTGCTCAACTTTACCAATAAAAATAATAGAACAAAATACACATAGTTTTGTTTTAAGGAAAAAGAGACAAAACGAATGTTTAATACACAAAGTTATTAAATAAAAGCAACATAAAATATCTAACGAGAAGTTTTAAATCGAGAATACCCTACAAGATTAAACGTTTTGAGACGACGTGACTGGGTAATGAAAAACATTTATTATAAATATACGACGTTTTGACAATATTCTGTAATCACCAGGTCTTTTGGAAAGGTCAAACATTTATAATAACGTTTTTTAATGACCTAGTCAAATCGTCTCAAAACATTTATTTGCTTAAAAATAGGTTTTTCGTTAACAAGAATACTATTTTTACTTTCTCAGTTTCGTTGTTATTGTGTAATTCCACAAAATATTCGGAAATGGAATTTTTTAAAGATTTTACTGCATGTAATATCGTTCGGCGGTAAATGATAAATTGCTTAAAGTGATAAAAAATCATAAAACTAAGTGACGAGAAAATAATTTAAAACTTTTGAAGTTAGATCCTTTCTGAAAGTTGGACTATTGAAATACGACTCCTGTTCCATATTCTAAGGGTAAAAAATACTGGAATACTCCGGTTTGTCCGTTTGTTTTTAAATTTCGCGCAAAGCTCCACGAGGGTTATTTGTGCTAGCGGTCCCAAAGTTAGCAATGTAAAACTAGAGGGAAGGCAGCTACTCATCACCACCCACCGCCAACTCTTGGGCTACTTTTACCAACGAATAGTAGGATTGACCGTAACTTATAACGTCCCCGCGGCTGAAAGGGTGAGCATGTTGGTATGACGGGGGTTTCGAACCCGCAACCGTCATATTAAGAGTTAAGCATCTTAACCACCTGGCCTTGCCGGGCCGAATATTATAGTATCTGAATCAAATGTTTTAAAGCACAATTCATTCAAATGTTTTTTATCTGGGTTCTCATAGCTTTAATAATTTTACTTTGTTATTCTGAATAAAACAAAAAATAAATGAATCGTTGCTTCTGTACTTAAGATATGACATGTACTTGAATTTGAAGTCCATTCTTCCTTATACTAAAAACAAATAATTTTACAATTTTACATATTAATAAGTTATGCACGGCTTTAGACTTATATGGTTTCAATTATTCCTAAACCATTTATAATAATAATAATAAATTAGTGTACAATCAGCTCTTACTGTACGAGTGTAAAGTGTTTGTAAAAAAAGTAATGTTTTTTAAAACTTATCATGAATTGTTTCACTGTAACAATCAATCTTACTTCTGATTGGAAGGTTTATACAGTGTTACGTCACAGTGAAACTGATGTAATTCACTTTTATCATAATCTTCTTTATTGGTAACTTACGTATAGCCAGTGAAAGAGACGTTGTGTTAAAAATTATTTTCACATCACGATGTACTGATAGTGTTCGGTCGTTCTATATGTTATAGGATAAAAGATTTGAGGCCTTTCTTTCTTTTGATTCTTTGTTTTGCTGAATTTTATTCAAAGTTACCCGAGGGCTATCTGGGCTAGTCTTCCTAATTTTTTTAAAGTTATAGACTAGAAGGTGAGCAGTTAGTCAACACCATCCACCGCCAACAATAAATAGTGGGATTAGCCGTTACTTCATAATGCCCCGCAACTAAAAGTTCGAACATGTTTGGTGATGGGGATTCGAACTCGCGAGTCTTCGAGTGTCCTAACCACTCGGCCGTGCTAAGCCAATTCCTTTGGCCCATACAACACATAAACAAAAATCAACAACCACTCATTATTTGATTAATTAATACATGTAAGTATTATTGTTATTTATAAAAGGTTAAAAGCAAGGCAGACCAGACGCATCTCCTATTTCAAATTATTATCTGGATTCATTCTATGAGGTTAAAAATGATGAGTTAATACAATGCGCAAGAAAATCTCGAGAGAGTAGGACAAAACACATACTTTACACAATATCTTTCATGAGCATGTCTCTTTACATGTATGATTAGTAGAATGTGTTGCTATAGCAACTGGTGACATCTCCTCTCAACCATGTAGCAAGCAACTTTAAACAAACCCATAAAACAATGTTAAAAATATAATTTTTGGTAGAATATCGCTTATTCTTCGTTATTTGAGGTATTAGCTGAGCTTTTAAAGATTATTGAAGCTTTCCTGGATTTACATAACATTGTGTTACAGGAAAAATGATTGGTTTACAAATGGAAATATTTTAATTTAGGGCCTAGCATGGCCGAGCGCGTTAAGGCATGCGCTCGTAATCTGAGGGTCGATGGGTTCGCATCCGAGTCGCGCTAAACATGTTCGCCCTCCCAACCGTGGGAGCATTATAATATGACCGTCAATCCCACTTTTCGTTGGTAAAAGAGTAGCCCAAGAGTTGGCGGTGGGTGGTGATGACTAGTTGCCTTCCATCTAGTCTTACACTGCTAAATTAGGGACGGCTAGCACAGATAGCCCTCGAGTAGCTTTGTGCGAAATTCCAAAACAAAACAAACAATTTTAATTTAGGTAAAACAGCATATATTTCTTGAAAGAAAACAATGAAGCTGTCATTATTACAGCATCGATAAAGTGTCTGTAGGAAACTTTTCATTCTCTTTGAACAGAAAACTCTTAAAGAGGACAAAATAAATTCATGATAAGTTTGTTTATTGAATGTTAAATTCCTAATATGCCCTGGCATGGCCTGATGGTTAAGATGTTCGATTCGTAATTTGAGGGTCGAGGGTTTGAATTCCGTCACCGAACATGCTCGCTATATCATCCTTGGAAACGTTATAATGTGACGATCAATCCTACTATTCTTTAGTAAAAGAGAAGCCTAAGAATTTAGGGTGGGCGGTGCAATCAATCTGTCTTTCATCTAGTTTACCACTGCCAGATTAAGCACATTTAACTCAGATGGCCCTCGTGTGGTTTTGCGCGAAATTGAAAACAAACTTCCTCCGGTGGTGCAGGGATAAGTCTACGGATTTACAGTTCCCCTTGGTGGACTCAGCAGATAGCTCAACGTGGCTTTACTATAAGAAAAACACACAAACACACACACTTAAATCAAACGAAACCAATTTCTAACCTTGATGAAACTAAAATGTCTGGCCCGGCATGGCCAGATGGTTAAGGCACTCGAATCGTAATCCGTAACACGAAACATGCTCGCCCTTTCCGTTGTGGATGCATTATAATGTGACGGTCAGTCCCACTATTCGTTGGTAAAAAGAGTAGCCCAAGAGTTGGCAGTTGGAGTTGATGACTAGCTGCCTTCCCTCTCGTCGTACAGTGCTAAATTAGGGACGGATAGCACAGATAACCCATGTGTAGCTTTGCGCGAAATTCAAAACAAAACGAACTAAAACGTCTTCGGAGAAATCTTATCTAAAAGACCTCAACTGTTTGTGAACTAATCCTGTAAATATAACGGATCACACAAGAATATAATAATTAAATCTTAATAGATTAAACACAAGGGCATCAGTTATTATTTTTTTTATCGTGATTATCTTTTAACATGTTAAATGAAATCAAAATAAGATAAGTACCGGACTTTGTGTTCTCAAGACGGCTGATATTAGTATTAAAACTTTAGTTACAGTAAAGTACAGAACAACATTTCGACCTTCTAAAGATGACCTAAGAAGGTTGAAACGTTGTTTGAGTGTTTAATTAAGTAAAAACAACATTTGGTGCTATAAGTTTATTTATTCTACTATTAATATTATTATAATCTTGTTGAATTCTACTTGAAAAATTATATTTCGTTTCTTAATGAGCCAATAGGTCTAAACGTGTTGCCAAAATTATCTAAGTTACAGTTGTTTCTATTTTCACATTTCTATTTATTCACTCATTTCATTTTCAGTATGAGAAATACAATTTATTATCACAAATTTTGGGCCTGTTTATTTCTAATATTTCACCAGCTATCAACTTTCAAACCGAAACTATTTATTTATAGTTTGTCAAAATAATTTAGCAAAAATGAAATAAATAAAGTAAAACTTGAAATAAAGGTAAAAAATACAGCACGTGCTACAGGTCATGATATACTACAAGTAAGATTTGTTTTTACAATGTTTTGTTGTCTTTCAGAATTTGTAGAATGTACTTAAAAATTTAAACATTTTGGCAATAATGTTTAAGGAAAAAAGACGAAACTTACTCTCCAAGTAATGATAAAAACGAACTTTAATTTCAGTCAGAGTTTCAAGGTCGCAACTTCTTAAAGCTAATATTACCCTATTACTATATTTTGTTTTTGCTATGTGAAAAGTAAAGCGCTTTGTTTTCTTTGTTTAATGTTGTTAACATTTTTACATAAAGCCATTTCAATGGTCTAAAGGTAAAGGTGTTTTGACAGAAAAAAACGAAAAACAATTATTTCGATAATTTGGTTTCTGTGCTACACCAAAAGCACTTAAAGGGAAATAACTTATGACCTGAGCTGAATAGAAAAAAAAACAAATATAATTCACCTGGAATTCACGCTATATATACATTCACATATATTATATATATTTATATTCTAAAATTCTCGTGTAAAACAGAGTACACTTCTGTTAAGCTGTAGTCATTACAAAGCTAACTCTTGTTTTCAGTATTTTTTGAAAGTTACGAAAAGCGGAAAGAACAACAGCTAAGCTAACATCATAGTACCCTAACACATCAAGTTTGTTTCCACGTCTTCTTTAGAGTTTTACTTCGCTATATCATATTTTAAAGAGTTAAAACATTATCGAGCTCTTAAAGAACGTAGAGCTATAGTAGTTCACTTGTTCCGAAGAAACTGAGGGTATTTTCAATAGGGACTTACAAACCCTCTGTAATCTGCAACCAGTTTATCCTAATGTTTGATCAAGCAAAGAAAGAGGCTTTCAATTAATACACCTAGCTAGTTCTCATAGTGCGTTTATATATGGTGTGTGTTTGCTAGTTCTCATAGTGCGTTTACATATGGTGAGTGTGTTTGCTAGTTCTCATAGTGCGTTTATATATGGTGTATGTTTTTTACTTAAAATGATAACTTTGCATTAAAAATGTATATGAATCAAACCCTACAGATAGCTAGGTTTTTATCCGACCGAGTTATGTTTTATAAGTAACCAAAACATACGGAGCTAAATCGAAGGTGAAAACACTAATTTTGTAGTTCATATTAACAAACGAGAGAGCTAATCATACCTGTTCGATCTCACCGTAAGTTGTCACAAACTGTTAGAAAACGAGGAAATGTCCTTTCCTCGACTTTGTGAGTTAACAAACAGTTGAATAATAGAAGCAAAACGTTTCTATTGAATACATTTGAAGGTATCCTATCAACAATAAAAAAACATAAATGAAAGAATGCAGATAACATACCACTGTTGTTCGAACTGAAGAAGGCCTACAGCTGTATACATACGGTGGTTTAAATAGACGCAGACCTCACACACTGTAAATGATCGATCAACATAGAGGATTCCCCCAAACGAATGATGTAACACATTGGATGACGTATAAACTCCCAGAAAGCTTTGCAGTACTTACCTTCACCTGTCTCACTCCTTTGAATTTTGAGACATAAAAGCCATAATTCTAAGGCGTTTCGTACAGTAGTTATTTTTAACCTTCTCTGCAACCATAGTAGTACCAAAGAAAGGATTTTGAAAAGTAATCCAGTCTTCAGAAAAACACGAAAGACAAAACTGTTATATATCTGTTTGTTTTTCAACCTTTAAATATGTTGTATTATATTAACTGCATATACTGATACTGCATTATATTACATATGCATGTTTATTGTAATATTAATATAACGATCCGACTTATGTTTCAAAAACTTATATATTTACACTTGTAAATTTATATAGGTATAAAAGATGTACGCACCATGTTGTTTATACCTTATTTTTAAAATAAAAAGTAGTGTGTGGCTCGGCATTTGTAGCGGATTTAATGAAAGTCTGCCATATGTTTAGTTAATTAACCTGGATTTCTAATTCTGATTAAAGGAATTTATTACACGTTATTACAAATCATCTGGAACCGACGATTTGATGGTGTCACATATAAGTTTGGCGTGAACGTGCTTATTTCTCTTTGGTTAACTTATGTTCAGGGTTACCTACGGGGAATGGAATTCTCCGAAACTAATATAATCCAGTAAAACAAGTTGACCTAAGTATAGATTGAACTGGGCTTCACTCTTGTTTAGATTTCGAAATTAAACAATTTTTAGAATATTAAATTTATTAATTAAATTTTATTGCGTATTTGATGAAGTTTCAAGATGATGTTTCTGTTTAAAAGAATGAATTTTGTGCTGGAAAAAAATACTAAAACGAGTTGTAAGCCTCTCATATTTTATTTTACTAAGATGTTTAATTTATTTGTTTGTTATTAAACAAAACCCTCTGCAACAGATTCTCTGTGCTGTGAAGAACGACATAACCCGATTATCAGTGTAATAAGGACTGGTGACCAAAGACGAGAGTGAACTTCATAAATTACTGGACAGTATATTGAGAGTGGTTTGGTGGGTGACACAAATGTTGGTGACGAAAGTATTTTATAACAAAATCTGGTTCCAAGCAGATATTTGTATGTTAGTGATTTATTCTTGGAACATTCTAATAAGAGTTAGCTCAGGAGATCATACATGTAAGGTGAAATGAATTACAGAGAAAAATACTCAAAACTCGAGCGCTTTCGGAAAATTGATTGTTCTTTGTCACGATATAAAGGTGACGATTAATGAGAAAATGGTTGTCTAAAGACAGTATTATTAATGATCTAGTCTTGGTAACAGGTAATCTAAAGACAGTATTACTAATGATCTAGTTTTCGTAACAGGTAATCTAAAGACAGTATTACTAATGATCTAGTTTTCGTAACAGGTAATCTAAAGACAGTATTACTAATGATCTAGTCTTGGTAACAGGTAATCTAATGACGGTATTATTAATGATATAGTCTTGGTAACAGGTAATCTAATGACGGTAAGTCAATGATATAGTCTTGGTAACAGGTAATCTAATGACGGTATTATTAATGATATAGTCTTGGTAACAGGTAATCTAATGACGGTATTATTAATGATATAGTCTTGGTAACAGATAATCTTGTGACGGTAAGTCAATGATCTAGTCTTGGTAACAGGTAATCTAAAGACAGTATTACTAATGATCTAGTCTTGGTAACAGGTAATCTAATGACGGTATTATTAATGATATAGTCTTGATAACAGGTAATCTAATGACGGTAAGTTAATGATCTAGTCTTGATAACAGGTAATCTAATGACGGTAAGTCAATGATCTAGTCTTGGTAACAGGTAATCTAAAGACAGTATTACTAATGATCTAGTCTTGGTAACAGGTAATCTAAAGACAGTATTACTAATGATCTAGTCTTGGTAACAGGTAATCTAAAGACAGTATTACTAATGATCTAGTCCTGGTAACAGGTAATCTAATGACGGTGAGTTAATGATCTAGTCTTGATAACAGGTAATCTAATGACGGTAAGTTAATGATCTAGTCTTGGTAACAGGTAATCTAATGACGGTATTATTAATAATCTATTCTTGGAAAGTGATAATCTAAGGATGGTATTATAAAAGAGTTAATCTTAAAAATTGATAGCGTTAAGGAGCTGTTGCTAATGGGTGAATTTTGGAAAATGGTAATCTAAAAATGGATCTTTAAAAGCTTAATCCTGGAAAATTGTAATTTAAAGATGGTATTATTAATAACTTAATCTTAGAAAATGATAGGCTAAAGGTGTTTGAACAACTAAAATATAACATCTAACATATAAATAACTGAAATACGCGAGACCAAAACAAAAGTGGAAACAAATTGTACGAAATTTCAAAATGATAAAAATTATGTATTTGAAAGGATATACTCTATGTAAAATAGGCTCATATAATAATTCTGTAACCATACGAAAAACATAAACTAAAATCACAAATTTATCAAATGTAATCCTAACTTTGGCCTAAAGATAAGTGTATAAAGTTGCCAAACCGGGAATTAGATTTTAACAGTCTCTGATCGCGGTTTTAATTATTAGCTTTTATAGCAGGATATGTAGTTCATTTTAAAATTCATAATGTCTTGTTTCTTTTGTTTGTTTATCTTTTACGTATAAAATTTTTATTTTACTTTTAGAAACTATCACATGTAGCGCCATCAGTCGGGTTGAAAAGATAGTTAAGTATGTGCACGATACTTTTACCATTTATATTACTGTCAATTATATATTACCGTAAAAATGAATTTTTATCAGAATATCAAAAGCGATACCCACGGTTATCAAGTAAACTGAAGAGTTCTTGTAGAGATGGTCAGAGCCATCTAGGCGCGCGCCCCGCTGAGGTGATCAAGTATTTAGTAGTATATGAAAAAAGTTTCTGTTTAAAAAAAATTTGAATTGTTATATATTAGCGGCCTTGCAATATTATTAGTAGTAATATATGTGCCAATAAATATTGAAATCAATACTTTGAATGGTCGGTTTTTCGCTCAGGTATTCGATAGAGTAGTTTTTCGGCGCTTAAATTATTTGGAATCCTTGTTGATCTTTACCGTGCTTAAAATATTTATTTATATGAACGTAGAATTAGGATAACCAACTCAATTTTTGAATTTATATTTAGCAACTAACTTACAACTGTGAAATAAACTGGAGAAGGCACGGTACAGCTTATTTCTCTGTCATTTCAGATTGATTTTTGAGGAACTGAGGAGGACGATTTTGTAGGACTCTGGTCAATATTTCAAGAAACATTTTAAGCTGTTGTTTAAAAACATGTTGAGTAAATGGAAACTTGGTTTGAGGGACGAAAGACTACATTGAATACATTACACTCCATAACACACTGGAGTACCGATGATCTTTTAGTTCTTACTGTGTGCTTATGGCTTACGTTCTCAAGCTTTCTTTGTGTACATCAGTGTTAATTTATTTGTCGGTGTAAAACTATTTATAAAGCTTTATTGTATTTTCTATAAAATTCATTGATATTTTGTCATGGGTACAGTTTCTGTTTTTATCAAGTCTCTGTGTAGTTCACTTGCACAACGTGTGTTACTCAAAACGAAAAAAAAACTCAGAATTTTCTATGATTTGATTGCACAAGACTATATAATGGACTATCTATGGTCTGCCAATCAGGGGAATCGAAACCAGAGTTTTAGCGTTATAAGCTCTCAGACTTACCACCAAGCCAAGGCCGAGCAAAGTATAAATAGAAGAAACTAAAAACCGAAGACATTACAAAAAATGTTTAGAAACAGCCTGTTAGTAGCTAGATTCATAAATAATCCAAAAGATGGATATTGGGCTATTTTTTCTTTGCCCACTGCGAGAAATCGAATCCCTGATAAACGGCAGGCAGGTTTCCGGTAACACCAACAGCCATAGTTTTAAGACGAAAAACAGGATTGGATGTAACTTTTCTGAAATAAAATAATTATTACAAATTGAATACAACTTTATGTATTCAATGATTAATCTAGTTTTCTGACATAAAAAACATGAGCATAGTTACATAAAGCTGTACATTTATTCATATTTTTATGTGTTTTCTTATAGCAAAGCAATATCTAGCTATCTTCTGTGTTCACCAACGCAAATCGAACCCCTGATTCAAGCGTTGCGAAGATTTACAGTTGTCTCACCGGGTGACGTATGTATCAACGTGCTGACAGAACGACGAAAAGAACCATAAGATCGGTAGCTTATCTTTCTAATCAGGAAATAATTTTATGAAAAATGCAAACACTTAATCAGTTAATGACAAGTAATATCGACCGTTTTACACCAAGATTCATTAAAATGTTTGGCATCTTCATGACACCACAAAGAATAAATAAGTTTTTGAATAAACGAAGTCAGTCAAGTTTAATATACCAACAAGTTAGTCACTTAATGATTTTTCAAATTGTTAAACTTATATCTCATATCAAAAAACAAGTTTCAAGAATGTAAGGTATCAACTAAGTTATGATACTAAATACATTACTTAAGTTTCGATACTAAGGAAACTGGCAAAGTTGTAAGGTTAACAAATCCACTTATGTTGTCTCAGTAAAGACGTCGGTTGTTATATTTTGATATTAAAAAAAAATGTGTTTAATTTTTAAAACAGTCCAGTTAAATTTTGATGTACAGTTATCGGCTACTGTGTTTGTTATGAAGAATCTATACAAATTTCTATATGAAAAAGATAAAATGATTGGTATTAACTTGTAATTAAAGTAAAACTGCCTAGGTAAATCAGAACTAAATATATACGTAATAACGAGCATTGCTAATTAAATATACTGTTCAAACTAGTTAACATATAATGACTAGAATGTATTATTTTACTAGTTTCGTGCCCTTATTCTTAACGACATTTTTTTGGCCTAAAGAATATGTTGTGACTTAACAGAACAAAGCTGTCTACAACTGAACTGCCCAGTAATGACTAGAAATGGCATTGAATTTTATCCATTAAACAAACTCCTGTCTTTCCATACTTTGGAAATATTCAAGATAATTTATCAGAAAATTCATTTTGATTATAACTATTTATATGGGAGTACCTATTTTCATAATAACTTACAAATGTATCTGTTGAAACAGTCACTGGTGAAAATCTGGGTTCTTATAACAGCAGTTTGCAAATCTGTCTGTTAAAACAACCATTGATTAAAAAATCGACTCTTAAAATAATAGTTTACAAAGATGTCTGTTTAAACAACCATTGATTAAACAAACGGTTCTTGAAACAGCAGATTATAGATATGTTAAACCAACTATTGATTCACAATCGACTCTTAAAACAATAGTTAACAGAGGTTCTGTTGAAACAATCATTGATTAAACAATGGGCTCTTAAAATCGCAGTTTACAGAAATGTTTGTTAAACCAAACACTAATTAAACAATGGGCTCTTAAAATCGCAGTTTACAGAGATGTTTGTTAAACCAAACACTAATTAAACAATGGGCTCTTAAAATATTTTCTTTATTTACAGCTTCTTATATTTGAAATACAGTTACGAGCTGACTAATCTCTTTGCAACGATCATAGCTTTGAACATTAAATAGTTTAGCTTACAATATTAACCGATGGAATAAACAGTGAGACACTGATATATATTTATATCCTTATAATGTATTTATATAATTATTATATATTGTTTTATTCATTTCAGTACATATAACACAATACCTACAGTAACAATTTCCATGTAGACACAGTTATTTGGATGACAGTATGTAGGTTTAGGAATATATTATTCACAATGTTATATAAATAGTTCTGGCATTCTTATTCGTAACACAACCAAACCAATGCTTCTTTGGTAAGTATATTAATCGTTTTTTTTTTTCAATAATACATGGCAATTCTTTGTATTTCACAGTTAATACAGCACAGAATACGTAGCGTTATTTACATTAAGCCTGAAATTTCCTTTAATTTAGTTGCTTAAACGATTACACTTGAACTCCTATCGCTTTATCCAAATTGATAAATTATCCTCATTACAATTAGTCTATAAGCTAACGTTCCTGATTACACAGGCTTTCAATGATTTTATTGTCTTGAAATTTTTACATGTTCTACAGTGATTCCTGTGAGCTGAATCCGCAATTAATATCCATTTATTTTCCATCATGCACATACGGCTCACAAAACGTCATATGTACTTTTACATAAGTGAATCACTTTCATTGAAATCGATTAACAGCTTGTTACGTTTAAAATGTTGACACCCACACGCTATAGATTTCTCTAGACCAATCGCGACGTGAGAGACTTACGGACCGTTCTAGAACTTATTAAAAACACACCGCTAGTATAAACGGTTAACAGTCCTCATCACGTCTAATGTATGGACAGTATTTGTGTATGCGCGCACTTATTTTTTTTTATTTTCAATATTACTATTTCATCGTTATGCCAACGAAAGGTCATGTGAATGACCCACACAGATTCTGTTATATTCGTGGTAAATTTATTGTAAATTTTATATAAGTAATAGTTGTTTTCTTTCTTCCCGATTTGTAAATCATCTTTACGCGAAAGATTAGCAAAATCACATTTATTCTCACATAAGAATTTCATTAATAAAAATCTGCAACTTGTAAATAATGAACAAAAATAAACCAAGGCTATACTTGTGTACACATAAAAAAACGGATTTTATAAGTTTTTGTCTATGAATCCGAGTTAAGTTATGTGCATAATCATTTATCAAGAAACTAAAATAAACGTAAGAAGATAAAAATACATATAATACGAGTTTCTGAAGTTAAACAAAAACAATAATAATGACTTCCAGTTCATATATTGTCTTGTTTTATCTTTATTGTGTCACGATATTGATTACTTTTACATGCTTCTGGGGACTTTAAACGAAGGAAAAACAATTAACACATAATTAAGAACTAGAGACAAATAGATGAACGGTTTTCTATCTAACTGGACAGTAATATCTTTTAAACCTTACGCAATAACACAGAGAGATTTCTATTAAAAGCCTAATTGCATGACATAAATCTTAAGTGACGTATTTGCTTTTTTGCGTTGTTAATAAAAACTATATCTTGCGGACAACAAAAAAATCAACCAAAAAACAAAGGTATTCACGTTGTCCTTACATGGTGAAAACTTTCATAAAGAAAAGTTATACGTTGGTAATGTTTTCAGTTACCTTAAGTATTCGGTTTTTAGCTAATTTGGGGTCGGCATGGCCAGGTGGATTAAGGCGTCCGACTCGTAATCTGAGGGTACAATGTTCGAATCCCCGTCGCACCAAACACGCTCGTCCTTTCAGACGTGTGGACGTTATAATGGTGCGATCAATCCCACTATTCGTTGGCAAAAAGTAGCCTATGAGTTGGCGGTTAGTAGTGATAACTAGTTGTCTTCCCTCTAGTCTTACACTGCTAAATTAGGGACGGTTAGCGCAGATAGCCCTCGAGTAGCTTTGTGCGAAATTCAAAAACAAAACAAATTTAGCTTATTTGAAAATGATAGCGTCTGCTCGGTTCACACAAGAAAACCTATGACATGTCCAGTTGAGTAACGGTGTTTCATTAAACCTCTTTAACACAGCTCGTGGCCAACAAACTGCCAAAGAATAAGATTTGTCAACATATGGCGGATTAATTTTCACTGATTCATAGCGGAACAACACAACTATCATAACTCATTTTTCACAAAAATCCTCAACATTTGAACTTGTCTATTCTGTAATAGAATATTTTGCGCCGTGGGTTTTCTCAGGGTTCTCCCGTTTACCCCATATAAAAATTGTGGCATTGGATTTATAGATCCTAGTCGCCCTGGAGAACCTTAGGTCATATATTGGTCGTTGATTCACGCATAACGAGTGGGCGGTGTCGGTTTTTCGTCTTTGTTGCTTGCTCATGATCACGACTCTAATATCATTATCATCAGGATGATTTCGTTTTTACTTCACGTTTTTTTTCTCGGGTTTCTCGACCAAACTTTCAAATCAAGAGCGGGGCAAAGAGAAGGAGCATCTTTTGAGCGCCCCGGTTATGTGTATCTCCTCTGGGATGAAGATTTTAAACCGAAACGACTGTCAGTAATTTGTTTGTTTGTTTTCTACGCCGTCACGTTCAAAATTTATTAATTGTTTATTTTATTAATTTATATAGGTACAGGGAAAATAATAGAGTTGATTGTTCATTTTAAAGCGCAAAGGTTCACAGATGTGATCTGCGTACCAAGATTATGAAACCCCGATATGTGGACTCATCAGAATCTACACCTGCCATTTAGCTGTTTGGGAGCTTAAACTATTAGAAAAAATCTTTGATTCCGAGAGTTATTTACAAACGTAAGTTAACTATTTTTCGTATTAATACACACAAATAGGCTAACACAATTTTTTTTACAAATGTGTTAAGTTACCACAGTTGAATTAAACCAGTAACGGTTACCATAAATTACATGTAATAGAATATTACATGTAATTACATATTACATTCGGTTTATTGGGAAAAACGTTTACATTTCTAAGTTGTAAAAACAGTCATTATTTTCTCTACTCCTCTGATACTCATACAATCGTAGAAATTGTTCACTCCAAAGAAATTATTACAAAATTTTTAATCCAAGAACATTATTACCAAATTGTTTAATCCAAACACATTATTACAAAACTGTTTAACCCAAGGACATTATTACAAACTGTTTATTCCAAACACATTATTACAAAAATGTTTAATCCAAACACATTAGTACAAAACTGTTTAATCCAAGAATATTTTTACCAAGTTGTTTAATTCAAGGAGATTATTACAAAACTATTTAATCCAAGGAGATTTTACGAAATTGTTTAATCCAAAGACATTATTACCAAATTGTTTAATCCAAAGACATTATTATCAAATTGTTTAATCCAAAGACATTATTATCAAATTGTTTAATGCAAGAATATTGTTGCCTGTCTTTAACTGAAACACTGCTCTTATTTTATCTTTACTTTTTCTTACACTGAGCTACAAGAGAATCCTCTCTAAAACTGTTTCCGAGGATAAAATATGAAGATATTTTAAATCTCCGACCGAGATATTATTGTTTTTATGTTTTCACCCGCTTTAATTTAGTTAAGAATGTGCTTTTATGTCATATAAAGCCTGAAGAATAACCTATCTAATTAAAGGTGAAGTCAGCAACTGTTACGATTTTTCCGAACGTTAAGTACACAATAATATGATTTCCTCAGGTGTTAATAAAACGGGTCCGACATAGTTTGGTGGTTAAGACGCAAGATTTTTAACCTGTGGAGAGTGAGTGTGAATCTATCCTGGGACACTACAATAAGACAGCCAATGCGACTATTCATTGATAAAAGAGTAACAGAAGAGTCGGTAGTGGATGGTGATGACCACCTACCTTTCCTCAAGTTTTTCACTCCTAAATTAGGGTCGGCTAGCGCAGGTAGTCCTCGTGTAGGTTAGCACGCAATTCATATCAAGTGATCGAAATAATGAAATGCGTGAGTGTATATATATATATATTATAACCATAAAATTTTCAAGTTATAAACCAAAACATATTAGCATGATTTTTTTAAATACGTTGCATATTTTAAAAAAAGGATCGTAGAGTACGAGCTACAACGTGGGCTTATAAAATGTATTGTAGGTTTTGGAGGTGACTGAAGAAATAGGACCCACATTGCGGTGGAGATACACCGTCTGTCAATCTTAACCTCCAATACTCTAGTCTATCATTTGCTTTCATAAAAGTTTCGCAAAGATGTTAGGGTTAATATTGTTGAAACTGTATAAAAGCAAATGTGAGGCAGTTCTTTATTTAGTATTTAAGTTATTCAAGTAGTGAACCTTTAGATACCGAATGACGGATACTTTAGTAAAATATTTAGATAGCGAAAGGAAACCCAATCAAATAATTAAATATCTTGTATCTCAAAACTAGTGATAAGGGCATTAATGCTTGTTCTCTGTTTTATTAGTAAAAGTGTTAATACCCATACCAGCCGTTCTGAGACACATTTATATTTCAAGTTGGTTTCTCGTCATCAAGTATTAACGACCTTCTTAAATTCAGCTGCTGTAATCGTTTTAAATAAAAACGTTATTTATTTAAGATGATTAAATATCAAATTAGTTATTTGAATAATAATTGTAATTATCATAATTGTAATGATAACTTTAAATATTTAAATAAAACTGTGAAAGTAAAGAAGATGTAGATGAAACCTTTTAGACGAAACGGAAATTGTTTAATTTGTAAATCTGCCACAGGCAAAAATTTGGTCTTTTCAAAAATATTTGTAAATAGGGTTTTTAATGGCTTTACTAAACAACCTCATAATTCCCCTCTAGACATACACGCGTGATTGTAGCTCTGCTAATACTTTGTTTTGAATTTGCAAAGCTACTCGAGGGCTATCTGCGCTAGCCGTCCCTAATTTAGCAGTGTAAGACTAGAGAGAAGGCAGCTAGTCATCACCGCCCACCACCACCTTTTAGGACTACTCTTGTAGTAACGAATAGTGGGATTGGATTGACAGTAACATTATAACGTCCTCACGGCTGAAAGGGCGAGCATGTTTGGTGCGACCGGGAATCAAACCTGCGACCCTTGGGTTACGAGTCGAACGCCTTAACATGCTTGGCCAAGCCGGGTCCCCTCTGCTAATACTATTTAGATTTCTATTTATATAACACTTGCCTTATCAAGTGTAGTTCTTAAGATTAAAGGATATATTCGCGTACTTTAAAACGTTACTGACCGACAGTATTTTTTTTAAAATATAGATCCTGAAAAACAAAATCATCGTAGAAAAGCTATAAGAAATATTCTCGAGGAATTCTGACATTGTCTAAGGAAGTAAAAGATAATCCAGTATTTGTTATCTTGTTCTTTGGTTATTTAGATAGGAATTACCTTACGACGCCATGTTTGGTGTACATTGGAAAGCTCCATTCGAAATGCGTAATGATTAAGTTCTGCAGTCAAAATCTACAAGTGGGATTGTTTTGGATGACACTGGAAAAAATGGCGTAATTTTAATTTGACGGAATCGCATCATTGTCTGTTGTTGTAAAATTAATTTGTCCATGAGTAGACAATGACAAAATAGCATCTCACTATGTTCGTACATATTTATGTACAGATACCACAATAAAAACAATGATCAATATTCACAAGACGGGTAGTTAGTTATCGCTACGTTATACCGTAGGATACTTATCTTGGAGATTTTTTTTAAATAATCCTTCGTCTTTTGTAATTTAACTATAACTACAATGTGATTCAAAACGAAAAAAAATATATATACATCAGTATTTCAAAAAACATCTACACCATTCTCTACACCAGTTTCCATACAAATGTAAAAAGTGAATAATGAAAAACACGCATGAAAGTACTTCAGATCATTTTAACTTCGATGAAAATTTCATCAACAGTATTTGTTTTATTAGAAAACTATCCAAACATGAACTTAACAAAAGACGAGCGCACATAAAAGTTAGGTTAAATGTTACGAGTTAAAACGTTTTATTTCTTTACATTTTCAGAAAATATCGAAGAAATCTCAAGACTTTTATTAAAATAAATTAGAGAACAACATCTTAAGGAACATTTTTACTTCAAGTGTTTCTCGTCATCGCAAAGAAATGTTTAGGTTTTTTTTTAAATGTGTTACTTAAGAAATGTTATAAGTAATATACCTCCACTAATTTTACGGCTTAATTTATGAATATTATGAGGGTTTTATCGTAGAAAACATGTTTAGAATTAGTTTACAGTACATTTTATATTTTTATGAGTCAATATAATAAATAAATTAGTTGTTTTTGGAGTAGTAATATATATATATGAAGATATTTGTTTGTTTTGGAATTTCGCACAAAGCTACTCGAGGGCTATCTGTGCTAGCCGTCCCTAATTTAGCAGTGTAAGACTAGAGGGAAGGCAGCTAGTCATCACCACCCACCGCCAACTCTTGGGCTACTCTTTAACAACGAATAGTGGGATTGACCGTCACATTATACACCCCCACGGCTGGGAGGGCGAGCATGTTTTAGCGCGACGCGGGCGCGAACCCGCGACCCTCGGATTACGAGTGCACGCCTTAACGCGCTCGGCCATGCCAGGCCTATATGAAGATATAAATGTGTGATTCTTTGCAACCTAACCTCTTCTAACCTCATCAGTCAATCTTAACCAAAATTTGTATGTAAACACTATGAATTATGAGGAATATCATAATAAAATCGAAGTTAAACCTATTTATATTTAATAAAGCTTGTTAATTAATTACTCTCAGACTATTGAGTAAATCCCAAACAATTTTGATAGATTTGCGCTTTAGACAATGTTGAATATTTTAAAGGGATTCTAGGTTAAAGTATGAAAGTTGCTGGATTGATTCTTAAATAACAATGATTTTCTCACGGACAATCAGATACAGTTTGTTCAAGTGTGGAATCAAAAGTTTTATTTGTTGGTAGATGGAAATCATATATATTGTTTATAAAAACGCTTTGCTATAATTGAGATTAAGCTTATATTAAAATTATTACTTTGAAATATATGATTGTTGTTACTTACATAGTTTTAATTAAGTTTAATTTTAGCTTATAGAGAATAAAAAAATGAAAGTTAAAGAGAAGATATTAGTTAGATAAGAGAGATGAAATACAACAGAATGGATAATAGAGAACGAGGAGGTAATAAGAATTAAAGTATAATATTCAGTATTACGAATAGTTCTGTAAAAATGACATTCAGCATCCAGTAATGATAGGATACCTAAATATAATTAATATTAATACTTTGAAGGTAAAAGGTCTTAAGATATATATATATATATTAAGACATAATGTATATATTTAAATGTTTTTTTTAATCTAATAAGCTTATATAGATATATAATATATTTATAAACCTTTAACTTTCATTTGGCGAATATAAACACAGAATTAAGAATTGCCTATACTAGGTGGCGCTACAGAATGGCGAGAGAAGCTGTATTATATAAAATTAATACATTTCAATTTGTCACCAGAAAGTGAAGGTAACATAGTTTACCGCAACTGACAAGTCGCGCACTCGCAGTTTCTCTCGAAATACAATGATGTTTGCTTGATGTCTCACTTTTCTCTGACATTCACAAAACAAATACCTTTTATACTGGATTACATCCTTTACTTTTTAATCCATAGTCCAAACTCCAGGTGTACGAGGTTTGTTTTTATATGTGTAGCCCATGCCACATCGCTATGGCCTTACGAGGATTGTGAAACATGTCTCGCCAGTGCGATGCTTCCCTGCCGTGCTCATCCATTCCAAGAATACAGGATCCAAGTAAAGGCGTGTTGCTATGGTGACAGTTCATAACACTGACGGCCAGAGTGCAGTGTTTCAGATCGTCTTCCGAGATGTCAAAACTCAGAGCTTCGTTCCACACAGGATTATTTGATCTTCGTTTTGTAGTCGTTTTCTTTTTTTTCATCTTCATGTTTCTGGAGACAAGTGTCACTTTCGCATAGGTATCTTCATAATAAAATACAACAACACTTTCAAAATTTTCCGTCAATTGCACACTAATTAAAATTATATTTCCTGTCATATAATCATGTAAAGCAAGTCTGTGTTGTTTAAAGATAACGGATTATTTATAAACAAAATAATATATAATTCTAAACTGTAGTTTGATCACTGAAAATCACGAATCTTGAAGCTTCAAAAAAATCAATTCATAATATGAAATAGGATATCCTTATAAATAAAACATTATCCTAATACGATAATATATTTAAAAGTGCATCTTTCTTCCAAAGCCATTGAAATGCTTGTTTAACGATACACGATACAAAGACTAATAAAATATTACACGTGGATTATACAGGGTGGTCGCTAGAAAAGCGGAAAATTTGAGGGTCAGATGAGATTATGAATAAAATGCGTGCTTACTCATTTCTATTTTGATTTCTTTACATCATGAATAAAATGCATGATTTTAATAATTTTGAGAATTGATGAGTGTAATATAACATATGCCTCTAAAAAACTTTGTAAAAATAAATAGCTGTTTGACAAATTTTCCGCTTTTCCAGCGACCGCCCTGTATTAAAACCTAAATTTTATCTGATTTTCTTTTCTCTTCAGTTAGCCAATGACTGAATATTTAAAACGAAAAACTACACCCTGGTGGGTGATTTCCTTAAACATAAATCAATAATGATTAACAATTGGAAGCAGGTTCGGTGTTTAGAGGCTCTTTTGTAAACAATAAATACAAATAAATAAACAGTGCCCCCCAGTGGCTCAGCAGTATGTATGTGGATTTTCAACGCTGAAAACCGAGTTTCGATACCCGTGGTTGGCAGAGCACAGATAGCCCATTCTGTAACTCTGTGCATAATTCAAATAAACAGCATCTCTTTATAAATTTATTTGAACAAAACTTGAAAGAGAAGAAGAACAATGCGAAGTTTTAAAGCCTAATGAACGCTTTGTTCCAAAGTGTGAAAAACACTCTTCCAGAATGAGAAATCAATAATCCAATTATACTAAAAACATGACAGGAACACTCCTTGCGTCCATCCCTAGTTTTGTAACATTAATAGAGTCAGCTTATTTAAAAAAAGAAACGTAGGTGTGGTAGGTCTAATTCCATTTTCTGCACAAGATTAAAGCCAAGTAAATTCAAAAGCTGATCGTAGATGTTACACATTTTGTGGCTAAGGGGTAAGCTTGAAGGGTTACAAGGGTAAAATTCGAGGCTTGATCTTCACAGTTGGTACAGCATAGATAGCTCATTTTGTAGCTTAGTGCTTAGCAATAAAAAAAATCCCAAATGTAGTAGAAATGACTACTCCATTAGTAGCCTCAAACCAGACAGCGGGTCAATGTCAAGTGTTTTGTAATTTCAGTAATAACTACAAAACTGATTTATTGAGTGATGACAACCATCTACACAAAGCAAGTCAGGCATATATGTGTTTAGTGTGTATATACTTTTATTATCGCAACCGATAAGTAGAAAGCCTATTAACTATTAAAATGAAGTTATTTCACCTGGTATCTCTTTCGAATTTGGAGCCATTAGATTAGAAGCTTTCAACACAACCAGAGTCAGTCGCCCAGCAGAGGGCAGGTAACTTAGTGATAACAGTAGTTCTGGTCTGTCACGTGAAACCTTTCCACATGTAAGAAAAAAATATATAGAATTAAAATTAATTTGTAAACTTATAATATGTGACAGATATTCACAAATTATGTATCATATATAGATATAACATATACACAGAATATGAAAGCACATTGTGAACCAACCGGCGTCTCTCTATCCACATCTGTCTCTTCAGTGATTGGTCGCAGAGTTACCCTTTGAGTACTATGAATTTATATGTTGCCAGTACTTATTTTGTTTATTTATACATTAAAGAATATACATATTATCCATTCACGACTCGAGTATTCCCAGTTGTGTTGGTAGAGTTATCATTAAATTATCACCGATAATAATATATTTAACCTTTAAACAGCGGGAATGTTGTTGGTAGCACCATCTACTGATGACGGCTGCCGTTTAAGGGTTAGAGTTGTAGCTTTTGGTGATAAAAAAAATGCAGGCTACACCTACTTCTAGAAAATAAGTTGACAAAGCGCCATCTCTTGAGAACATTGTAAATGTCTCATTTAAAAAGTCTTACGATAATCTCCAGATGAAAAAGATCTTTACTTTCACCGGGGTTAGTAGTACAATAACTGTACTATTGTCTTTTTTTAGGAGGAGTATCAAATTAAATAGTTGATTTTATTTATAAAAAACCAAAGGAAATTCAAATCTCTCTTGCACTTTGTTTATGAAATCTTTTTCAGTATGAAAAATGTCCACTAAGATATTAGAATTAAACAAAAGAAACAGTTTAACCTTATTATGGACTAATTTCACGGAATAATTCGTGAGCAAGAAAAACCATCTTCTTCATTAACCCAGAAAAGCGGATTTTACTAGTTAATTTAAGTAACTAACTTCAACATACTTAGATTGTGTTCAGTATACCAGGGCAGAACGACCAGCTTCATGCAGATAAGCTTGTCTCGACTTACCCGTTTTTTACTTGAACAATTTTTTTCAAAATAAAAACAACAGGATTTGGAGCTAAAATTGGTGAGGGTAGGGGTGTTCGGTTTTGTTTAATATCACTAATAATTAAATAAAAGAGTTGAGGTTGGAAGTTTTATAAAAATATAGGGTGTTTTATTTCTATTTTAAGAATATTTAATAAACGGTAAATGTTCGGAGCTTTACGCTGTAGAATAGTAGGCAGACCAATTATGCTTTAAGTTTATATCTAAATATTAAGGGTCACTGCAACATCTCAAGCGACTAACAACAGTAGGAGTTGAGTCACTGTTAGTTCAAGAGGTCAACTTTCAACCCTTGCAGGTTCGAATCATGTTACACCAAACATGTTCGCCCTTTCAACCATAGGGGAGTTATAAGGTAACGGTCAATCCCATTATTCGTTAGTGAAAAGGTAGCCCAAGAATTGGCGGTTGCTGGTGATGACTAGCTCCATTCCCTCTAGTCTTACACTGCAAAATTAGGGATGGCCAGCGCAAATAGACCCTGTCAAACTGTGCGAAATTCAAACCAAAACCCAACCCTCAACTGGTTTTCTTTAGTTGACAATGAGTTTCACGTCGGTTTTCGAGATCTTGTGTGACAGACAGGATACTCCCATCCAGTTGGGTTTAGTGACAATACTATGACTTAAGTATGACAACGATGACTGGCAAATGAAAAATAATTTTGAATTTTGTTATAATTATGTTCTTTTTGTTCTATATTAAACTCATTATCGTTTTATAGCGCTGATTTTAATCGTCTATGGACAGTTAATGTATTTCATAACATTAGATATATTGATTTACATATGTAGCACCACAACTCACACACAAAACAAAACAAAATATATTTAAAAATGAATTAAGCTTACATCTTCTTTAAACATAAGTTCACTTCGTATTGATTCCTTTGTGATGTTTCTCCATAATCTCTAACAATACATTTCTTACTTTTCTCTCATTATTCATACTAGTGTTTAAACTGTTACACTTCTCCACCTGACTATATTCAAGCACTGTTACATCTGCCATCTATTTAAAGAGGCGCTCCCACTGACTGGCCCCCCACTGACTCAGCGGTATGTCTGCGGACTTACACGCTAAAACCGAGTTTTGATACTCGTAGTGGGCAGAGTGCAGATAACCCATTGTATAGCTTTGTGGTTAACTTAAATGATTTTGAAGTGTCTAAAATTTATAACGTATTTTCCAAACATTAATATTTTATGTTTTATACATTATGCCCCAAAAAGAAATGCACAAAAATATAGTTCTTTCATTAAAAAAAAATTCTCCTATTAAATTCTTTAAAACGTTTACTGTTAGCTATTGGATTTTTTTTTCAGGAGATCTAACATGAAACTCACGTAATTTCCCCATTAATCTTTAATGGTCCATTTCATCAGATAGTTGAGAAGTGATATTTTTATATATTTTTTAAAGATTCTCTGTATAATAGTATCCTAAGGAATAGACTTTAAAGTTACGAATCCACTTGAAGTTAATAAATAAGAGAAGAAGCAGAACAGATCGGTATTTTGGTATTTTAACAAATGTATCCACAGACAGAAAGTTGTAACTTAATATACATATATATTCAAAAAATAATTGTATTTTTGTCGTGCGCAACTCATTCTGAAATGAATTTTTTATATTAAAAAACAAGGTTAAATAATTTCAGGCATCAAAATGTATGTTTTTTTTTACCTTGTTAGTTTTAATGATTTCACTCCAAACTTCCACCTCCGTAGTAACATCAACATCACACATCTGAACTCGGACCTCGCCAGTGACGTCATTCCTTGAGAATCTATCGAAATCGAACACTTGTAGTAGCAGAGTCTTCCCCAAGAGGTCGTCGTACGAAACCGGAAACTTGAAAACTTCATCAAACACCGGGTCTGAAGAGTTGCGCTGAATTTCAGTTTGCCTTACTTTGGTATCGACTTCAGATATCAAAGTTAATTTAACGTAAGGATCGTTAAATCCGTTTTCGGATATCACTCCCAGATCCAGTGCTGTGAGTGTATATACATATATAATTTTTTAAATGAAAAATACTTCATCACATGTCGAAAAATGATACCAATGAGGAATTTTAAAAACCTTTTTCTCAGAAACGCATAATAAGAAATGTTTCTTTTTAAAAATAAACCAAACGTTGCCGAAAGATTTCAATATCTTATTTTTGGAAGCATTCTTTTACTGAGTTAAAAGGTTAAAACATGTTCTCACTCAATTGTAGTTCGTATTATGAACCACGTAAATAAACTGATAAGTTAAGCTAATAAACTTTCTGTTAACTGTGGTAATCAGAGGCATTTTGACCATCTCTATACGGATGTAGTTACATTGGCCAACATTGTAAGTACAAAGTAACATTAAAACCATACATACTATGGAGTTTAATCCAGTAAAAGTGTCTTAACCATATTTGGCAAGCCATTAGCAAACATTCAGTGATGTCGAGAAACCCACTTGTTGAGAATTTTATATGCAAAAATTAGCAAATATTACAAGTATTTTGTAGAATAAACATTATATATTTTTCTTCAGTTAAGAGTTTTTGCTAAATATTTGTATGTGAATTTATAGTCAAAGTCTGACTACGAGGTAATTTTTTCTTGTTAAAATTCAAAACATTTTTCTTTCATCCTATACTTTTCAGATTTCATTTGCACAATCTACTAAATGAATGTCAGAATTTTGCCATCTAAGATTTCTTTCTTTTGGATTTCGCGCAAAGCTATGCGAGGGCTATCTGCGCTAGCCGTCCCTAATTTAGTAGTGTAAGACTACCTACCATAAACTCCTGGGCTACTCTTAGCAACGAATAGTGGGACGGAACGTTACATCATAACGCCCCCACGGCTGAAAGAGAGAGCATGTTTGGTGTGACGGGGATTCGAACCCGCGACCCTCAGATTATGAGTCGAGTGTTTTGACCACCAGGCCAGGCCAGCTCACTAACGTTCATACTTTATAGTTACTTTCTTTAAACAACCAACATTTTTTTCATAACATTTTCTTTTGGAAATGTTAGGAATATTTGCAGAATTTAAAAATTCATCAACTTAAGGAACTACAAACGTTCACGGTAAACCGTATTTCTTAAGCCTTTCGAAATGCTTTTATTTAAACGAGTATATTACGACAAATATTTAATGTAACAGATAAAACCATGTATTGCAAACGGTCGCAACATCAATTTTAACTACACACAAAGAAGATGAATTGAATGTAAGTAAGTTATTTTTAGTTAGCCTTTCAGCATGAGTAATTAGATCTGTCAGTTTTCCTGCAAATCTGTTTTACTTTAATTAAAATTATGTCAAAATTCAATCTCATTTGAACTACTAATCCTATCATTACGAGATACAGATACCAGAGTTGCTGAAAATTAGATAACTTTGCTGTGCAGTACAAGGTATTAAAAACTGTTTAATTAACCAATCTCCAACCTAAGCCCACGTTTGTGATCCCCAACATACGTTTTAGTCGACGTTGTTTCGTTTTATAAAATATATCCATTCTTTTCATAGAAAATCTTGAAAAAAATTTACTACCAAATTCAGTTAAGAACGACAGTAGTCTTTGATAGATTGTTAAGGTGGAGAATTCATCATTAGTAAACTGAATTGTAAGCAACCGTCCTGTCCTTAAAAAAAATACAAATGCAAAGAACAACCTTTCAAAAGTCTTCCTTCTTCAGGCACTTGCCTTCTACTGCAGTTTACTCAACAATGGTATTGTTTCAAATACATACGTTTACTTTAATACGTTGAAAAGTGAACGTAGTAATAAATAGGTAAACAGTTATATTAACCACTCGGATCATTTGAGGAACAAGAGCAAGTAGGGATGGGTGTTCCAACTTTAACACTGAAAACCAGGAAGCTACCGATGCAAAACACTAAAGCATTTTACAGATGTTATTTAACCGCCGCTAATTATACCTTTAAACGTCCCATACTTTAAATAGCGTAGTTACTATGTCTATTAGAATCACAAGCGTAGCCTCACTAGATATCTCTACAGCGTAATCTTGAATCATACACATATTTAGTTTTTGGTTGTTCCCGAAGTTTCACTTTGTCTAGAATAATTTAATGGAACAAATATTATCTTTCATAAAGCAGGTATAATTATCTCTGAAAAGTAAACGGATACTCAGATATTACCAAATTCAGGCTCTTCTACCGACATGTTAAAGGTGTACATTTTAATAGGCAGAATATATACAGCCCATAACGCGGTTTGCATCAACCATACGGTATTTCATATTAATTGCACGCCATAAATAAGTTTATTTTCGAATTTCACGCAAAGCTACATAAGGACAATCTGCATTAGCCGTCCCTAATTCAGTGGAATTAAGACTAGAGGGAAGGCAGCTAGTCATCACCACCCACCGCCAACTCGTGGGCTACTCTTTTACCAACGAATAGTGGATTTGACTCTCACATTATAACGTCCACACGGCTGAAAGATCAAGCATGTTTGGTGTGACGAGGATTTGAACCCGTGATCCTTTGATATTTTATAAACATATAAGTACCGCAGACAATGGCTCAGTGCAGGTAAACTGGCTGGAGCACAACTCAAAATGGACCTCTATCCTAGGAAATTCTTGTTAAGCGTTTGGTGGGATATTATTGGTGTGATCAACTTTGAATTACTGCCACTCAGTGTAACGATTACATGAGACTTCTACTGTCAACAGTTAGAGCGCTTAAATGTTACACTGAAAGAAAAGAGACCTGCTTTGATTAACTTTAAAGGTGTTGTGTTACACCAAGATAATACATGGCCCTCTACAACAAGGATCGTATCTACAAAGACTGAAAAGCTAGGCAGGGAAAAACTATCACATCTTTCTTATTCTCCAGAACTTGCCCATCTGATTATAATCTATTCCAAAGTTTGCAGAATTATCTTGATGGAAAAGAGCTTGGAACACATGAAGATGTCAAAACATTCTTTTCCTACAAACTCAAAGAATTTTATAGAAGTGGCATTCAGAAGCTTGTGAATAGTTGGCAGAAAGTAATTAATAATAATGTAACATACATTTTTGATTAAATACATTAAAAACATTTGAAATCCTTTCTCTTTTTCTGAACATAAAAACATTACTTAAGGAATGACTTGATACGACGCTTGAAGAATAAAAGCTATACACTTTACTTATCAATAGATGGCGTTGGCGGTAATAGGTTAGATTGAAGTTAAGCACAAAGCTATAGAAGGGGCTACTGTGCTCTAATGTTGTAAGTTCGCAGACATAAAGCTGTGCCATTGGGAGTGTGGTCTAATAGACTAGAACTCTAAAGGAGTGAAACATACAATCCTTCAACGTTACCTTCGATGACGTGAACAACAAGATCTGATCTGTCGAAATCATACTTGAGTCGAAAGTGGAGTCGTCCATATTTAGCCTTGTCCTGGCTGTCCGAAGACTGAAAAAATACCATACCTTTCTTTTTGTATAAGTCAGGTTGGATTGCCCCTGGTAAAAAAAAATAATAATAAAGAAAATTTCGTGACATACATTAAAAGTCAAATCAACTAATTAAAAGGAAAGAAATACACTAACTATTAAAACTAGAGTTACTATACTTAACAGCCAATATAACCATACAGGTTTGTCAATAGAAACACGTTAATAGCTCTAAAAGTTAAGAACTAAGCAGTATTAATCACTAGCTGTGATAAGCATCAAGTGTTATCTGGCAACTAAAAAAAACAGTTTTATAGAATAATATAGCATAAAAAGGATAAGCATCGTACTCTTTAATATATTATAATTATGATACAACTTTTATTTATTTGTTAAGTGCAAAAGTACATAATGGGCTATCTGTTGTGTGGACAGTACCAGCAACCCTGCCTGAATGTTAGTGTGATAATTCTACAGACTTATCGTGAAGTCACGAGAGGCTATAATAAAATAAAACCATTTTTATAAAATAATGTTAAAGACCCATGAATATGTTTTCAAGCGAATTAATAATGTAAAGTTTATTTATCAAAAATGCCTATGTAACTCAGCACAGTTATTTTTACACGCTATTTTGAAGTGCTTCATACTGTTCACGAAACACGGTGAGGCCACAAGTGGGTGCTTCATTCATGTGGAGAACCTACTGACGAATGTAAATTGGTCAATCACCGGCGGCTCTTGTGAATAGGTTATAAACGTCTCAGATGTTTGATATGAAAATGCGGATCTGCTTCGAAGCCAATGGTACGTGTGTTTTGACACAACGAACAATGCAGATCAACGCTGTATAGTGCTTTTGGCTTGTCACATTCATAGGGTACCTGCTTTGAGGATGAGTCAAATCATTGTAGCCGCAACAGATTCCTAATTAATAAATAGAAACATAAAAAATTCTTGATTTTCTCAATATTTCTACGACTTTATTGGATTTGAAGGAGGTTAGCAACGCATACAAAAACACTCACGAAAGTTGATGCTTCTTTATTTACTCTTTTATCACCTGTGGGCCACGAAGAAGACTATAATTGTTTTAGCTAATTAATGAGATTTTCACGCATTTGTAACAATCCTCATGACTAGAAGATGCGAGGATAGATCTCTGGAAAATGTTGAAATCTGATAATTACCCTGAAAGATTTGTTAATCAGTATTTCACGTGACAGCTATGACAAAAGAAATGTATTGATGCAACTAAGATACTATTAAAACAACGTTCCATGGTAGGTATCAGTATTTCAATAATGAATGAGATTGACAAGAATGTATTTACAGCGTATTTTATTATTGAGCAAGTAGTGATAAATTCTATCACCATTTAGCATCGAAATAGGAAGGGCCACAGTTTTCTAGGTAGAAAGTACCAGGAATACTTTCTCATTAGATCTAAGATACATTCGGTCGACAGGGGTAAATGATGGACACTTTAAGTGGTGGATTTCTAGTAATAAACATTTAAATATCTTCTGTATAAACACACACACACATATATATGAGGGTTAAGCTATAGTTAAACTTTAACATTTTATGTTTATTAAACGTGAATGTTTACTGATGTAAAACTGGTCTGTTTTCACTTTTAAATTAATGTTATTCACTAGGTTGCTATTCCAACCAACCATCTATTATTTTTACCTTCCTATCGCTGACAAAGTGATAAAATGTCAAACGATACACAATAATATGTTGTTATTAATTTAAATTAATAACATCAGCTGTTTTGTTCTCTTAAGACTAGGCCAGTGTTCAGTACCTCTTGATAAACGTGAAACGTTGAGGAAACTGGAGACTGCCTGTTTCTCTTCAGTGAACATGTTTACTTACTTGTCGCCGTGTCAGTGTATACAGATATTTCTAAACATACTTTAGAAAGCCCACATGATTCTATGCGTCTATTGAGGTAAATCCAATCCTAGCAAGGCACAAAACAATTCATCGTGATGGTGTGAAAAGCACTTCAACAGAATTCACAGCAATTATCTTTCATAGAAGAGATGCGCTTAATCCTACAGCTAAATAGCATATAAAGAGAACCGAAGATGGAAACCAACCCAAGTTTTGTACAGGAACGTATGCAAATGGCGATGTAAATTTGGATTGGATTTGTTGTTGTTGTTTTGAATTAAGCACAAAGCTACGCAATGGGCTATCTGTGCTCTGTCCACCACGGGTATCGAAACCCGGATTTTAGCGTGCAAGTCCGCAGACATACCGCTGAGCCACTGGGGGGCATTTGGATTTGAAGTAGTAATCATTGGAAGGTGAACCAAATTCTATATCCTATGAAATGGTGCGGTTAATAGCATACATCAAAGAAATTACATCCTAAGATCCTTTGTGCTATCATATGCTAGTGGAATTGCCCACAACTTCAACCTTAATGGATGACAACAACCACATCCAAAATTCAATTTTGGTCAGAGAGGATTGGCTGAATGGAGAAACTGGTATGTTTACACCGTGATGACGAGAAATCCCACTGTACTTCATTCTCATTTATCACTTATGGAATGTTCTTAGAAGATATGTCGCATTTCGTCGCAGAGTGCTTCAAGATACTAGATGTGTTACAAACAGCTCTCAAAGATGTGATTATAGATGTTTGAGTATGCAATTGTGATATCGGACTCTTTTCTTTCTTTACTTTTTGTATTTTTGCTACTAGTAGTGACCACTTTCCGTAATACAGAGAAATATTGTGATGTGAAAATTATTCCTACCAAAAGTTAATCTTCAAGTATAGACCAAACAACTTTTTGTTTTCATTTCAAATAGGATGATCAATCATCAGATGGTTCATTTACGTAACAAAATAGCTGAAAAGAAATACTGGCTTCGCTTTAGCATTCAAAGCTCACAGGCTTACTGTTCAGCCATATAAACAAATTTAACTGAAATGAAATATGTGATACGAAGAAAAAACCCTCAAAATATCCATTGGATTAAAGTAAGCAAAACTGAACAATTCAAAAATCTAACAAAACATTTTCATAATAATACTCACATAAGCCGAAACTGTACAATATAGCTAAATCTGAGCAAAATTTCATAAAATGGAGTCATAGTACCAAAACACTTGCAGTATAACTGGTATAACTGAGCAACAGATTACAGACCTTGGCTTTTGTTGACGAGAAACTATTGAAGGAAAAGAAAGCATAAGTTATAAAAAATGATGTGGATTATTGGTGATTCCTTGATACACCATGTGGATAGAATAGTCTGTGTGGTAAATATGGAGGAAACAGTTAAATCATGCTATCCTGAGGCATAGGTAGAAGACATAACTGACAAAGCCACAGATATAATGCAGGGGACTGGCAAAGAAGCAGTCTTTATTGGGGCTAACGATATAAGGAAAAGTGAGTCAGAAGAGCTAACATATAAGTAAAAGGAGTTGATAAAAGCATTTAAAGATAAAGGCCGTAAATTAATATTGTGTCGAGGATAGTGCTAAAAATTAATGGTGGAGATGAAATTTTGAGTTGGTTACTAGAGCTGACTGCAAGGCTGAAATTCGTATGTAACGATTAGCAGGTTAACTGTTTCAACTTCTGGGATCAGTTTAGTGAGAAAAGGGAACGTTTTGTAATGGATGGTTTACACTAAGAAAAAAAGGGTCTGGTTTGTTTGTAAGGGCTTTTAACTCAGCTATAAGGAAAGTTTTAATTTGGGACTAGATAGGGGTGAGGGTAAAGATAAATTAAATGAAACAAAACTGAGATGTAGAGGAAAGTTTAACATAGGAAATCAGAATAAAAGTAGTTATAGGAATAAGCTTAATTGTTACTATGGTGATGCTAGAAGTATAAAAAAATAAGGTAGATAACTTTATGGCATTGATAGAAAGAGAAGATTTTGATATATGGGAATAACTGAAAGATGGTTAATCGTAGATCACTTTGATAACAAAAATTTCTTCGAAATGCATGGTTATAGGTTACTTAATAGGATTTGTTGTTGTTGTTTTGGATTAAGCACAGAGCTACACAATGGGCTATCTGTGCTCTGCCCACCACGGGTATCGAAACCCGGATTTTAGCGTGTAAGTCCTCAGACATGCCGCTGAGCCACCGGGGGGCAATTTAATAGGAGCAAAGTAGTAAATATACAGTAGCTCTATATGTTGAAGTTTAAATATTAAGGATAATAGCAATGAGAGTGAATCTATTCGTGTTTCTTTTAATGGATATCACGAGACAAAGCTCTTAGTAGGAATCTGTTAGAGAACATGAAATGAAATCGATAAAATTAGTGAGAAACTTTACAGTGGGATTAGGATTTCAGCTGCTAATGAAATAACAACTGTGGGTTATTTTAATTTCATACATATTGACTGGGTAATGCGAGAGCCAAACCATGAAGAAGAAATTTTATATGCAAAAAACGGCTCTTTTGGGCTCAAAAAACACTTCAAATAGAAGAGCGAACAACGTTTCGACCTTCTTCGGTCATCGTCAGGTTCACCTTCTATTTGAAGTGTTTTCTGAGCCCAAAAGAGCCGTTTTTTGCATATAAAATTCTCAACAAGTGGGTTTCTCGACATCACTGATCATGAAGAAGAAAGATTTCAAGAAGCTGCTCAATATGGATTTATTCACCTACTGGTCAAGGAACCAGCTAGAAATAATGTTATTTTAGAGTCATTTTTAACCTCTAATATAGAAAAGCTTCAAAGGATGGATATTTGGGAACACCTACATACAACTGATCATTGATATATTAGGTTTGATCTTTTGCTGCACATGGAAATCAGGAATAATGATATTTTGATTTCAATATTTTTTTTAAAAAAAGCATATTTCAAAGTGATACAACAAGAATTTACTGTTGTGAATTGGGCAGCTGGGTTATTTGGAGACACTGATCAGATGTGGAAAATGTTTTTAAAAAGTTTTCAATATTCAAACAAATGCATTCTTTGCACAAAGAAAATAGTAGCTGCGAGTAACAACACCAAATCGGCTCACAAAACGTATAAGAGTTAAATTAAAGAAAAGCATCACTAATTTAACAAATTTAAATTGACTGATATTATAGAAGATCAAGAAATTTAGTCAAACAGAAAATTAGGACATCAAGAAGGTTGTATGAAAATAAATTGACTGAAAACATGAAATTAACTCTAAGAAATTATTAAATATTGCTTATCCTTCAGTTTTTACTGACAGAGACCTAAACAGTATTCTTCATATTGGCTAACTGATAGATAAAAAAACGTTGAAAAAGACAATTGTTTAAATTTTGTGCTTGTTGAAACAAAATTGGGAAGTTCAGAGAATGGTAAGACTCCTGGATCAGATTGGATATATGATCCACTTGCCAAATGTTTTCGTAAGTCCTTGAATAGTGGACTAGTACGACAAATTGGAAATTAGCTAATGTCACTCCTATCTTCAAGGAAGGTAACAGAATTTGTTCCAGTAATTACAGACCTATTAGTCTTACATCAGTTGTGAAAAAACGTTTTGGAAAGTCTAATAAGAAAAAAAGATACAATGCAAAGTCATTTGACGTAGTTTAGAATTTTATCGCATAGTCAACTTGGTTTCACTAAGGAAAAATCTCTTCTTACAAATATTTTAACATTCTTTAAAGATGTTACTGTATATGTAGATGAGGGTAATGGTGTAAATTTGTTGTATCTGGATTTTTAGAAGGCCTTTAACAAAGGGCCAAATAAAAGGATTGTAAATAAACTTATCTCTGTAGATGCTCAGGAGTAAGTTAACTAATTGGGTAAATGAGTGACTTGATGGAAGAAAGCAGAGGATTGGTGCAGATGGAGTTCAGTCAAACTGGATTAATGTAGTAAGTAGAGCACCTCAAAGCTCAATCTTAGGACTATTGCTCGTTCTGATTTACATTGATGACAGAGATAAAGGGCATAGCTCAATAAATTACTTAAATTTGCTGATAATAACAAGGTCTTGTGAGGACGCTGATTATGACTTACAAAATAATTAATACCATTTATTAAGTTGGGCAAATATATGGCAGAATAGATCTCAATTATGATAAATGCAAGATACTGGATGTGGGTTATCATAATTTGAATTATAAGTATAATTTGGATGAAAATAACCTTAAGAGTGTCAAGGAAGAAAGGAATCTTGATATAATGGTGATCAATTTCTTGAGTCATCGAAACAATGGCAAGACAAATATGGTTTTAGGTTATACCTGCAAAAATGCTGAATACAAGTCTAAAGAGATTAAAATTTCATTGTACAGATCACAATTTAGGCCACATTTGGAGTATTGTGTTCAGTCTTGGGCCCTTTACCTTATAAAAGACATTGAATTTTTAGAAATGGTTCAGAGTAGGGTAACTAAAATGGTACCAGGATGGAGGTGTTGCCATATGAGAAAGTTCAAGATCCCTAAAATTGTTTTTCTTAAAAAATAATAATTAAAAAAGATCTGATTGAAGAGTTTAAGATTGTTAAAGGAGTTGATAACGTTGATGCACCAACATTTTCATACGTAACAGCAAGAATTATAGAACTAGGGAATACAAATAATAGATTTAGGCAAAATAGAAGCCGTCATTAGCTAAGGCAATTTTCTTTTTCAAATAGGATGGTTAGCCTCTGGATTGGGCTCCCTTCTGATGTCGTGGAGGTAGAAAATTTGAGTGAGTTAAAAAAAAATCTGGAAATATATATGAATGATAAGGGTTGGCTTTAATTTTTTCATTTATTTTTTCAAATTTATTTTTTAATAGCTTTTAGTGTGGCTTGGAGGATGAGACAGTCGAGATGAACCAAGAGGTCCCCTGTTGTCCTTAAACATTATATGTTATATTACAATAAATCTGAATATATTCACTAGATTTAGCCACAAATGTATAGTGTATGCAATATAACCACTGTACTGAACAACTGCCTAAAAGATGAACACGATCACGAAGTTTACACCATGGCGAACTTAGAATGATTCCTGAATGTCCTCGTAAGAAATAAAACACTCACACACTCAGAGAGCATCAGAGAGCATCTGGTGCTCAGCTACCAGATTAGAGTTCTCAATCTTGGGTGCATTATGTATTTTTGTTTTAGAATTCACGTATTTGTTAAGAAAGTCGGGACAGAATACAAGGAATTACATTAAATACGTCAAAGTTAATAACCATGTCTAACTTTTAATAATTACGTTCAGAAAAGTTGCAAAATTTTATGCAAAAATTGGATAAATCATAAAACAATACCTATGGGGCTTATAGGGCCGGCACTGCTAGACGAGTCCGAGCCTTGGAAATAAGCTGGAGACAATAACGGCGACACTGGGGACAGAGATCGGGATCGCCCCCCTTGGGTGGGAGATGAAGATCGAAAAGTGGTATCTCGTAGTGGTGACAGTGTGACCGATGAGGAGGAACAATGATGTGGAGACATGGGGATAAGGGTTTCGCTGGATGTTACTGACTGTTGGCTATCTGATCTGTCAGAAATGGACAAAAGTGGCACGTGGGACATGGCACGAGCATCAACGGACCGAGCTCGACTCACAATTGGTGAACGCTTCCTGACGGTGGGTAAGGAGTAGCTTGACTGAGAAGGAAGGACCGTTTCTTTCGTCACGTGCACATCTGGAAGAGATAATCGCACGTGGATGTGACCTACAGTGTTGTTACCCGATGCTGAACTGGAAGCCATCTTTGTGGTTGATTCGGTAGAATGGCGTGTGGTTGCGGATGAGGCTGCTGCTATGATGCCAGAAGCTGCCTTGGTGTGTTGAGGCTGCTCTCGAAAGATGCTAAAATTCTGTAATATAAATAATTAAATACATGTATGTATTGAATAAACTTTCTTGCAGAATGATGAATGTAATATTCGTGATACAAAGCGATTAAAAATCATTTCGATCTTTGTGTTTTTGTTTTTGAATTTCGCGCAAAACTACACGAGGGTTAGCCGCCTATAATTTAGCTATGTAAGACTAAAAGGAAGGCAACTGGTCATCACCACTCACCGCCAACTCTTGGGTTACTCTTTTACCATCGAATAGTTGGATTGACCGTCACATTAAAATGCCCCTACGGCTAAAATGGCGAGCATGTTCGGTGTGACAGGGATTCGAATCTGCGATCCTCGGATTTCGAGTCGAGTGTCCTAACCACTTGTCCATGCCGGACCCCATTTTAATGTTAGCCACTTTCAAGACCAGCAACACACCATATGGTTTGAACTTATTTTCATATTATTTTTCAGTATAATAACAAAAATCCTATATTGTAATATCAGTAAATAAAGTTATAAATCAGAGGTGTGAGGGGCGATAAGAAACAAGAGAAACATAAATTACAACATTTTGATAAGTTTTCTTGTTATTATCTGGTACAACGTACTAATTGTAGTTATAAAATTACTGTTGAAAACGTAACAGTTTAAATGAGTCTATCATTAAGCAACTAAAATATAATTGATGAATATATATATGTTGACAAAGCAGGATATGAGTTCATAAAGGTTTTTTTTACTTCTAACTAAACAAAGATACAAATACTCACATTTTACTTTAAACTAACCTTGTTAGTAATGTTGTCAATAAACACAAACGTCAGAACTGTACGTCAAGATACATCATAGAAACAGGAGAAATCGAACACAATCGTGCACCTTCCAACATAAATAAGACTCAGGTCACAGCATCTTTTCTTGTTATTTTCATGTAATGTTTAAGAATACAACAACTGCAAAAGAAAAGCTAAAGAAATCCCATTAACTCTTCAGCCAATTTCTCAAGAGTAGTGTCCAAACGTTGTCTTTCTAGAAACTTTAACCCATCTATTATCACAGAAAAAACACATCAAGCATGAGAGCAGAGTACACATACACACCAACATACATGCTCTTCATTAGATCGTCTCCAGAAAAACATGAAAACCATCTTACTTCATGAAAGTCACTTCGAAAAAAACTGTTAATTACATTCAGTAACATGGATGTTTCTTCTAGTTTTTATTACTTCAAAGTCAAAAAATCTCACTGTAAACACAGCTGACGGGAGAAAGCAGCTGCCCCGAGACCCAAGTCTGTTGAGTGGCCGGCAGTGGAATATTCAAAAGCTCAGTAGAAATGCATACTATTTAATGATCTAGAATGGCTACTGCTTTTTATGAATGCGCGAAGAAATTTGTCAGCTGAACTTCTTTTATGAGGAATCAGCAAAAGTTAATAAACATAAAAATAGAGGTCGGGGTCCGACGATATCACTGACCTCCCAACCTGGACTGGTTACCAACGCCCTTAAATCAAACCTTCCAGCCACTACTCAAAGTAAGCCATCGATACAAAATCCGATAGTTACTAAGAAACTCTGAAGCTCGCTGTTATAACTTAAGCAAGTAAAAGTCAACACAAATAAATTTCAAACGCAGGCAAGACGAAAACAACAACCAAGATGACGAATACGCAGCATACATTAACCAGTGAAGCCGAACATTCCTCAACATCTCAACCACACCAGACCAGCAAATCCAAACCCATACAGCTAAAGGAAATAAAGAAAACCAAGCTGATACAAACAGTGTATCAATCAAAACTAACATGACCCTGTAGCAGTTCCTTCGATCCTCTGTCTCTAAGTCATGAATCTATGAACGAGACCTACGACACACGCTGTTTCTTCAGGTGTCTCTCCCGTACCGATGGTGAAGACGACGACACCCCTTCACTCAGAAAGAACTATTCAGACGCCTCTTCTATAAGGCCCTACGGCTCTAGTCAAGTAAGTTTATATTTAGCTGTCACGACTATCACTCCTTCCTTCCATTTTTACTTTCACTTTTTTGATTAGTTGGGCATTAGTTAGGTAGAGTACTTAGCGTCTGATTAGTGAAAGTGGATTTTCTCTTCCCCACACATCAAATTTTTAAGGCATAGGATTTACAGGTCCCCGTCTTCCTGAAGGATTTTACGGCTCGAATAGGGCCATTATTTTATCCTCACCTAAGATAAGAAGATATTTGACTATCCACACTTTGACATCTGAAATGTAAATCAATCACATACCAGTCAAATTCAACATATTTCATATCTAAAAAAACGGCTGGTATGGGTAGAGAAAGCACTATGTTTTTTGTTGTTTTTTCAAATATAATTTTCTGTACAAGTGGTTGTTCTCGTCATCACGAATCAAAATATTTCACTTACACCAAGTACCGTCCTACTCTGTTATCACATGCAGGGCGAAGAGAATCACCTTCTTCTGAATGCCCCCCCGATTGTCTCCCGAGGTTTCTATTAAACCCAGGCTGAACTTAAATAGGAATATATGCCAAGTCTCTTCCTTTATGTTCAGTAGCAGTAGTGTAGCCCACTCATGGCTCGTCAAGTTGAAATTGCCCACCACATCAAAGCTATAAAAATTTAGTTTTATAAAATGTCCAATAGTGAGGATTAATCGAGTTATGTCAACCAGCAGTAAAGTGTCATATGGCAAATGAGTAGAATTTAAAGATTAGGCTAAAAAAGAAGAAACCAGACGAATTAAATAATTAAACCAGACGGAATAAATAATTGCGTCAATATTTCTTGTTTTATTAGCAGCTACATGTAAGACTCATTCGATCAGCAAGCCACCCCAAACCCTTTGCTGTGAAAACATAAAGGTTGGAATTAGTAACAGTGAAATAAGTGATTTGTTTGGAATTTTGCACAAAGTTACATGAGGGCTATCTGCGCTAGCCGTCCGTAATTTAGCAGTATAAGACTAGAGGGAAGGCAGTTAGTTATCACCACTCTTGGGTTACTCATTTATCAACGAAGAGTGGGATTGACTGTCACATTATAACGCCCCCACGACTGAACGGGCGAGCATGTTTGGTGTGACGGGGATTCGAACCCACGACCCTCGGATTACAAGTCAAGTGTCTTAACCACCCGGCCAGGCCGGCCCGTGGAATAAGTAAAGTTGGATACATGCGCCTTACAGAGATGAATGAAAGTTTGGACTGTTTACCAACAATCAATAATAATCAGTTCGCTACTACAGTGATGTGAACCGTATCATGGTCCATGTGCAATGTCTTCAATGGAACATTGTGGGAAAGTAGCACAAGTTTGGAACTGAAACACGGATAATGGTATCGGTGGTTCAAGACAAAATTCATGGTATTTTGATTGCTAATAAACACATGAAGATTGGTCCACCGTGCCATTCCCATAGTAATACAATTAATCCTTCATCAAAATATGATGTTATGAAGGGAGATAGAAAAAACGGAATGTCTTGTAAATAAAGTTCTTTGTATGTGATATTTTTTTATCTTACTGTTTTGAGAAATTTAAATTTTCCTTATGTTTGTAACACATTTACATGACTGATTTTACAACTATGTCTTGTGGTCTTTATAGCGTGTGTTTATTGTTTGTTTGTTTGTTTTTTGGAATTTCGCACAAAGCTACTCGAGGGCTATCTGTGCTAGCCGTCCCTAATTTAGTAGTGTAAGATTAGAGGGAAGGCAGCTAGTCATCACCACCCACCGCCAACTCTTGGACTACTCTTTTACTACCGAACAGTGGGATTAACCGTCACATTATAACGCCACCACGGCTGAACGGGCGCGAACCCGCAACCCTCAGATTACGAAACACACGCCTTAACGCGCTAGGCCATGCCAGGCCCTCGCGTGTGTTTATTTGTTTTACATATATCAGCTAAATCCTTTTATTGTCTCACTACGAAATTAAAAATATACCGGAAATTTTGGGTACGAAAGTAAAACACCCCGAAAGTTTAGGTAACAAATTTGTGACATAAATGTTGTTTTAATACCTTTTACCAACGAATATTAGGATTGACAGTCACAGTACAATGTCCCCGCAATTGAAAAGGTGAGTATGTTTGGTTGATGGGAATTCGAACTCAAGGCCCTCTTATTACGATTGGAGCGCCTCTAACTACCTAACCATGCGACGCCACTAAAAGATGTATATCTTCTAGTGTAAATGAATTACGAGTTACATTCAGTGGAAATGGTATTTCAATTATAATTTTAAGTAAATAACACTTTCCATATTTTATTGCTTGTTTGTTTTATTGTTGTTGTTTTTTGAATTTCGTGTAAAGCTACACAAGGGTTATCTGCGCTAGCCATCCTTAATTTAGCAGTGTTAGACTAGAGAGAAGGCAGTTAGTTATCACCACCCAGCGCCAACTCTTAATTTGCTCATTTACCAACGAAATGTGGAATTGACCGTAACTTTATAACGTCCCCACGGGTAAAAAGGCAAGCATGTTTGCTGTAACGAAGATTCGAACTTGTAACCCTCGAATTACGAGTGGAGCACCCTAACCATTCGCTCATGCTGGGTCTCCATATTTAAACGATGAATGAATGCACGTGAAAGTAATACTTGACGGAAGCAAACTTCAAGACGTATTTTACATTCATCATTTCCATTCATATTTTTTTTTGTCTAGTAAAATAAAAAATATTATAAAAGACGTTTGTTTTAACAGTTTATTTAAATGTCTTGTGTATTTGTGTAAACTTCTGTCGCAAGTAAGAAGTCTGAGTATTTTCATGGATACGTCAATGCAAAGTTTTTATTGATTGTTTGTCTTTGGCTCGTGCCAAGCGCGTGATTGACGTCCTCTGATAAACAGACACGGACAAATGGCCGATAAGGTATCCGAAAACCCTAACGTATCTTTTGTATAGCGCACGTTTGCAGCAGATGTGTAAGTTAAGCACGCCTGAAACCAGTTGAAAGGTAGCTTGAATGCAAAACTAAGGAAAAGGCTAAGTCGCAACGCATCAGCCCAGAAATGTTAACGTAAGACAAAAGCTTCTTGTAGTCAATGCGCCCATAGTCAATTTTCTTACGGGTGAGAGTTTTAAAAGCGAGATTTTGAAAACACCATAAATATGCACGTGCCGTTTGTGCGAGAGACATAACAGTCTATAAAATATCTCAGTTAGTTTGGAGGTTCCTTTTCATATTATTTTAACATCTTTTTTTTCAGCTTTTCATATTTTTCACTTTCTCTTGAAATTATATGATTCGTTATCACACCACAGTTTACATTGGTATTAATAGAGCATTCAACTGATTTTATTTTCCATTTCACGATCTTTACCATTATAAGTACACACGAATATTTCTTCTCGTCTTGCTTACCTACTTTCTTGTTGTTAAGCACAGTGAAAAGCTTATAAATACTTATTACTGAGCGTACATAAGTGTATCTGCTCCTAAGTTTCCAGTTTTAGTTTCATTTATTAAACATACCTATCCATTGAACAGGCCCCGGCATGGCCATGTGGTTAAGGCACTCGACTCGTAATCTGAGGGTCGCAAGTTCGAATCCCCATAACACCAAACATGCTCGCTCCTTCAGCCGTGGGGACGTTATAATGTGTGGTTAATCCCACAATTTGTTGATGAAAGAGTAATCCAAGAGTTGGCGGTGGGTGGAGATAACTAACTGCCTTCCCTCTAGTCTTGCACTGTAAAATTAGGAACGGCTCGCGCAGATAGTCCGCGTGTAGCTTTGCGTGAAATTCAAAACAAACCACCAAACCAATCCATTGAACACGTTCTACCATTTACTCCACCTACTTAGGACACATCATGGCGATAGGGTGCTGATTATTAGTCTTCGTTCGTACCCTAAACGACCACTTAGGTCTAAATGCTAATGGGATTTTAGATCTCTGTCGCTTTTTCAAATGATTTGGTATACGTCAACCATGATAATATTGCTTGTTATATTCTAATTACGTAACTTTATGCTGTGCACACATATCCTTTATTATTTTCAGATATACCTTTAGCATATGGAAATACAGTTGTATAACTCTTAGCACTTTTATTATCACAAAATGTAGTAATTCTGAAACTATACAGTTTATGTCACTTGTACGTTACGCTTTTGATTTATGATCATGGAATTTGCCAGTCGCCATAGTTCATCTATTAAACTCTCGTGTTATATGCTCAATGATATCTGTTCAGTCGGTTCATGAAGTCTGGAATCTGGAAGGTCACTAAGTACGAGTGACAGAGAATGGACCTATTAATAGGCCTTGAAGCAAGCTGGTAGCATTTTGTGTCAAAACTGATATTTGTATCTCGTGGAAGTAATCAATACCATGATTGTTTTCACAAGTTCTTCAGTATGTAAGGATCTTTACTGATTAATAGTGCTAACATATCTATCAAATATCTTACTCAGGAATGACACAGTAGCCCTCTACTGTTGATAATGGTAACCTTGTTTCTGGAAATTAGGTGAACAAGGAACGTGTCACAGTTTTACGTGCTTTAAGTGTCACAGTGCTATGTGCTTTCAGTCGATTTTTTGTTCAGAGTTCCTTTTGATGTTTTTATATGTACAAAAAAGGGTTAATATTTATTTACTGTTATTTCCCGTTTAACTAGATAATGGAACTTGTTAATGTAATATTCTTTGTCTATTATCACGTTGCCTCTTTTCCTGCTGGTTATTTATTTTTTTATTGAATATGTTTTTCAAGTTTTCCTGAGCCCCATTTGTTGCTGTTGTTGTCTTGTTTTGTTGTTATTTTTATGTTAGGGTTGAGTAACTTGAATAAATACATAAATACAACTTGGAGATATTGTAGCTTGTTTCGTTCAAACGAGCGTTTTCATGACCTTAAACTTCGCTTTACAAGATCCGTTCCAAAGCATAACCACGAACGTGTAAATCTGTACACATATATTACTGTTTTCCTTTGCAGGTTTTATAAATCAGTAATACTTGTGATATGCATTTTTACGTGTACTTCTAGGTAGGAGCTTTGAATAACGAGTGATTTCCCTAGAACTTGTAAAAAACACATCTGAGTAAAAAAAGAGTAAATTTGGCGTTCGTCTTGTAAAATACGACATCCTGTAATCACGAGTGACAGAGGATAATATTTGTAACACTTGTATACTGTTACAGCACCAAATGTACGATGTAATGACAACAGCGCAGTTTACAGCAGTACATGACAAATCAGACGATGTGATTACAAAAACGTACAGTGACAATACGTTCCAGACACTTTTAGTCAGAGAAATGGCGAAAGAGGTCAAACTGAGTGTCTTTATATTAACTGTGGACGATCTTATCAAAATAATTCTCATTTGTACTAGCTTATTTATATGCATTAGTTTTTAAATGATATAGTCACTGGTTATTTCGCCTTTCAATATTATTTTCCTGTCTGTTTGTTCATTATATTATTTTTTTTTACGATTAAGTTTTGAAGTTTGGTATTTTTTAATCTGCACGGTATTATATGCGACAGATGGATAAAATTGCCAAGTAAAAAATACACAACGTTTTAGACATAGCCAACTTTAATTTAGAAGTGTTGACCGGAATGAGGGCAATAAGTCATCAGTGCTTGCTACCTAGCATCTACTGTTAAACCAAATAGCGTGATTTGACTGTCACACTTATAACGTTTCCACAGTTTAAAGCCGGATAGTTTTTCAACCACACGATTAGAATGTTATATCTGATCTGTACCTCAGAATGATCACTAGGCCACGCCAACCACTACACATTCAGATGTACTGACTACCAATGTATTTTTGTTATTCTGAATTTGAGTTAGTATGTTTTAAATTAGTTTGAACCCGCGACCCTCAGATTACGAGTCGAGTGCCATAACCACCTGGCCAAATATCATATTCAGATACTGACTGGTAAACATATTATCATCTATCGAACTAAGCCTAAACTTCTGACTACACAAAATGTAGTTTCCAAGAATGATTTTACTTTTACAAACTACAAGCCCCTATGAAACAAGACAGAGATCATCATGCCTTTTAAATGATTGAACGGCTTTATGTTGAAGATGAGTGAAGCGAGATGTAATTTATTTATTTTGATTTTTTTTTCAAGAGACCAGTTAATAATAAAGACACGAACAAAATCAATTAGTAAGCGTCTTTTAAAGAGGAAAACCAATCAATTAAAATATAGGAATTACTTCAAAATTATGTTCGTGAATGCTGGAATGAAAATTTTGAAGTATTAATATTTTATTTAAACTAAATGACCTCCAAAAGATGCCTGTATATGACTATAATATATCAATCTAAATACGGTTGTTGTTTTTTCCTCACGCCTGCCTGACTTAGTTCATTTTTATACTTTTCTATGGGACTAGATTTGACCTTGTAGTCGAGCTTCATTTCAGATTTGGCAAAGTGAGTACAATTCCGTTCTATTTCCTAAAGTATGTCCTGTTGTGGGTGCATTATGAGAGTTACAGAAAATAACTTATCGTGGTTGTACGTTTTCCTGTTCGTGGAAACTTGGTATTCTTTAAATTTCCTGTACCGCTATGGATAGCTGTATGTTTCAGTCACACAAAATCTACCTGCTCATAGACGTTCCTAATTGGACTAATAGACTAAAGAGAAGGCAGACAGTCAACAGAATCTACCTCTAAGGCTAGAGATAACCTTTGTCTAATCGAATAAATCAACACATAACCATAAAGTGCGTAATGCGAAGCACGGTAACAGGTTGCAAACCAAGAATTATTGGTTTCATACATCAATCACGCTAACGATTAAGCTTAGCCAGATACAATTCTCCCTCCTTGCTAGGGATAAATCCTTAGTAAGGAAAGATGAATCAATAAAATCAGTAAGCCTCAGATGTTCCACAAACTGACAAAAGGAAAAATATTTCCAGCATAAGTTATTTGATTACACAGATTTCATGGCCCAATAAGCAACAGGAATCTGTAATTGGACAGTATCTGTTGTAACTAAATTATTTTATGAGCTGTAAATTAATGCTCAAAACTACCCATCAAATATAAATTAAACTTTGCTTGTTTGGACAATTAGGAATAAAAGTATCAGTTTCTTTTATATGGTTTATTGATTAAGCACTTTTAAAGTCATTTGTATGATTAACCTTGTAAACGGCCACAATAATCCAATAATTCGAGTCTCTTAAAAACAACAACAAGCACTAATATTTCCGAATCTGTGAATTAACGTTTTAAAGTGATTATTAAATATTGTGAACAGAACATTGAAGGTTGGAAATTGAATAGAAGAGTAAATGGCAAAAGTCTTGAAAGCAAAATACCTACGACCAATTCTTTGTGTTAGGGACTAACGTCAAAACATATCTTTATATTTCAGTAGTGCTTCAGACTGTCTCAGTATTCTACACTGAAACCAGATTTACTGGTACCTTATAAGCCATAACAAAGATAATTTTATGGTTAACAACTTTTTATAATAAGTGTCAGAAAATAAAATGTAATTCATTTTCTATGTAGCGGAATGATTAATGCACGTTTAAGTTCACATGACGATACACCATCTCTGAAGAGAAACGCATATGAAACTTTAATAGGCTACGAAAACATAAGACTGCTCTTCTTGACGCATTCAGTGATTAATTAGTCTAAGTCTGAATATATATAATCTACTTACATTTATAATCCAGTTACATTTAGCTACCACTAGAGGTCTCGATATAGTTGGTGAAAAATAAAATAAACAACTATCATGACTGTGTATCTTCTATTGCAGAATGTCCTCTTTATTGATATCTTTATGATGCAAACGAGTGAACGTTTTTCATCATATGTAATTACAGGATATTGTATTATCCTTTCGATATCCTTGACAATTATATTTGTCAGTGCATTTTTCAGTTTTGCTTTTTTGTCATGTTTACAAGTTCAAGATGAAATTTTGGTAGCCTTGAACAATTTGTGTGTGTGTGTGTCTATGAGGGAAGAACATATAAATCTGTGTGTGTGTGAAACAAACATTCCACCTTGTACAATGTTTGTATATTCTCAATAATATGTTTAAATAGTTACTATAAAGTAACTGGATAAACCATGAAGCAAGTAAAAATGTATCAAATTCTGAATATTACAATTTATTTAAACAACTCTGAAAATTAGTTTTGGATATTGTTAACAAACAAACAAAGGTGTCAGTCTACAACTTTCAACAGAAGGGCAACAGTTATTGAATTCAATACCGGTAATACACAAATAACAATAGTCACTGTTAACCTATTTTTACAGAAGGATGAACTCTGAAACAACTGAAAAAAGCATCAAATTCTGAATATCACAATTTATTTATACAACTCTGAAAATAAGTTTTTGATATTGTTAACATACACTGCGGGCCTAAATCTTAAAAACATAAAGCAAAATATGCATTTTGCGCTTCTAGACTCAACCAATTATTTGAGTAGAGCTTCAAAAGATGAAAATAAGAAAAGGAAAATAAAAAAAAACTTTTTTAGCATTTAATAGGGAAAATATGAACACTATGAAATTAGCCTAAATACTAGCTGCTCAAAAGTTTAAGACAATGCTGAAACGAAGCGTTAATCGGTAAACACGTAACAAAATTTAGTCATTTGTGTTCAAGCATTAGCGTTGTCAACATCTCCTACTGACATCTCCTGTGTTACATTGGGTAAAAATATGACAAAGGCTAAAAAGTCGAAAGAGTTTGAAAGTGGCAGAATTGCCAAGCTGCAAAAGCAGATTCTCTCTCAACGTGTTATTGCTGATGAAATTGGACGTAGTAAAATTGCTGTTGTAAATTTCTTAAAAGATCCTGAGAGGTACGGAACGAGAATTTCAAGTGGTTGGTCCATGAAAATTTTGCCAGCATCGAGCAGGAGGATTCTACGGGTTATCCTTACGGATGCAGAATGCAGCTCAATAACAATAAGACGGCATCTACGAGAGAAAGACTTTAAAAACCGTAAACATCTTTAAAGGCCACGCCTCCTTCCACACCACAAAACAGCTCGGTTAAACTTTGCTGAGAAGCACCAAACATGGGACGTAGAAAATTGGACGAAGATTTTATTCTCTGATGAGAAACCATTTAATCTGAATGACCCATATAGCTTCCAACATGATAAGGATACCCCACCAAAGACATTTTCTACACGACACAGCGGAGGAGGTTCCATTATGATCTGGGGTGATTTCTCCTTCCATGGAACAATGGATCTTCATTATACAAAGGCGTCAAACAGCAGCTGGCTACATTGGTATGTTGGAGAGAGCATCCTTATTGACTGAAATCTCTCGCTTGTGTGGAAATGACTGGATCTTTTAGCAGAACAACGCTGCAATCAACAATGTCCGCAGGATTCTTTTGGACCATCCAACGTGTTCGCTCGAACTGAACCCTACTGAAAATGTTTGGGAGTGGATGTCAAGAGAAGTCTATAGAAATGGACGTCAATTCCAAACATTGCATGATTTTCGTAAAGCCATCTTCACCACTTGGAATAACATTCCAGCCAGTCTTCTGCAAACGTTTATATCGACCATACCAAAGCAAATGTTTGAAGTTATTTGCAACGACGACCATGCAACTCACCACTGAGTTGGGCATTTCCTACCCTGTTTAGGACCTCTATTTGGTATGGTATTAAACTTTTGACCAGCTAGTATTTTGGCTAATTTCATAGGGTTCACATTTTCCCTGTTAAATGCTAAAAAAGTTTTGTTTTTTTTCCCTTTTCTTATTTTCATCTTTCAAAGCTCTACTCAAATAAGTGGTTGAGTTTAACAACGCAAAATGCATATTTTTTCTTTAAGTTCATTGGCCTTAAGATTTTGGCCAGCAATGTATAAACACAGATGTCAATTTATAACTTTCAACAAAAGAGCAACAATTATTAAGTTCAATGCCGATAATATACAAATACTGTTACATATGTAATGGTGTGTCATGAATTTTTTCCGCTTTTAGTATGGTTTCGAGACAACATTTCGTCCTCTATATTGAATCCACTAGTAGATCTGATAAAGTCGAATAAGACGAATACTTGATACACAAGAGCAATAACAGGATTCTGATGTCACTAGTTGTGAAGCTCTCTTTCATGGCCGCGTTACTAGTGTTGTATATCAATAATTTGTCTTGCATGACGTTCTCAAACCACATTAAAGATCTAACGTAGAAGAATGTTGTCTGAAACTCAAAGAACTAAATTTCGTATGTCGAAACAACAGTCTGAACACACTTTGAAAGAAGTATCATAATAATACTTATAACGTGTGTTTGTTTTCAAATTATGAGCTTTTATACGAAGCATTCGTAAACAGCTTAAATACTGAGAAAATCCTATGGTTGCAGTAAAAAGTGAAATATTTCTTAACATTTAAGAATTATGCTTACATGTTAATCATAAGTAGTGTTATAAGACTCCACTAAATCTCGGTATTTTTGTGAGTTTTTTGTTTGTTTGTTTCTTTAAATTTCGCCCAAACCTACACGAGAGGTATCTGCTAACCGGCCAATATTTCAGTGGTGTAAGACTAAAGGGAAGCTAGTCATCACCACTCACCGCCAATTTTACCACCGAATACTGGGAATGACTGTACATTATGACACTATCAAGATGAAAGGGCGAGCATGTTTTGTGTGACGAACCCGCGACCCTAACCACCTGGCCATGCCGAGCTACAGGCGGTTAGCCGTTCAAACTTATTTACGTCTAATATAGCACACGAATGCTTTAAAATATATACCTTAAATTCTGTGACATTTTTTTTAAATAAAATCTGAGAAATTTTCATTGATATATTATTTATTACTGTAATGAATTTCATTGATGGCGATAAAATAGTTGGAGTAAAGATACACTCCATTTCTGTGACTAATTTATAATTTTAATTTCTCTCTGTTTCCCTTGTGCATCACCTTTCGATTAATGTGATTTTTTATATCGTAAAGTGTTCCTTTTTATTTGAATTTCGCACAAAACTACACGAGAGCTATCTGCGCTAGCCGTCCCTAACTGAGCAGTGTAAAACTACATGGAAAACAACAGATAATCATCATACACCGCCAACGAATAGTAGGATTGACCATTACTTTCTAACGGCTCCACGGGTAAAAAGACGAGCATTTATTGGTGTGACGGGGATTCGAACCCGCAACCCTAAGATTACGAGTCAAGCACCCTAACCACCTGGCCATACCGGGTCTCAATAAAGTATGAAACGCCAATGTATAAGATACTCTTTGCCATAGTAAATATTTTTAAACATATAAGATAAAGAGACATTGATTAATTCGATAATAACAGTATAGCTCAATAAGGCTTAACTTCGACAACTAGTTTCCAGAACAACGAAATAAATTATTTCTTTGCACATTCTTTCATTTGGGACCATTAATATATTTGCTCGAAGAAATAGAGTGTGTATGTTTCTTATAGCAAAGCCACAACAGACTGCCTGCTGCGTCTACGAAGGGAAATTGAACCTCTGATTTTAACATTGTGAATCCGTAGACTTATCGCTCTCCCAGTGGAGAACAAAGAAACTGATGTCTAAACTTTCGGATGTCAAATAAAAAGTCTCATACAGTTTGCAATATTCCGCATCCTGAAGAGGATTTGATTTTAAAGACTTAACTGAGGAAGATTATATGTTTTTAACAAATAGACAGACAAAATATTTTTTTGTTTTTAATATTACAGTAAACTAAGTTTTTATTCCAGAAAGTCTAAGTTGTCCAGAGTATGGTGGGTATTTATTTTTAATTAACCTACATTACAAAGAAATATACTCTTCAAAACCAAAACGCAAAAGGCAAAATTTGATACATGTTGTTAACAAGTTTATTCCGGGTAGTTCTGTATGATATGTGTGAAACTTTGCACATTCACTGCTGAACATCCAAAGTCTCTAAAAGCGAAGTCCGCGCTCACTAGTTGAAGTTTAACGTCACTCAACGTCAATAACAAGTATGCCCCCCGTGAGCATCGATAACTGCTTGGCATCTCCTGCCCATGGAAACGATGAGATGACGAATCACATCCTGTGGAATGGTTGTCCACTCAGCCTGCAAAGCTGCTGCAAGCTGAGGTAGAGCCCGCGGTTGAGGTTGTCGCCGTCGCAGACGTTGGTTCAACTCGTCCCAAAGATGTTCGATGGGGTTTAAGTCTGGTGATGTGGAGGGCCAGGGAAGAACGTTATGTTGTGGTGTCTCAAGAAGACAGTGGTGAGTCGGGCTGTGCAAGGACGGGCGTTGTCATGTTGAAAAACGTCGTTGACGTTCACCATGATGGGTTGCACATGGGGCCTAAGAATCTCGTAAACGGTTGCGTACGGTCTGATTGGAAATCCTACGCAGCCCTGGTATGGTTGAGCCAGTAGACGTCGCAGTGGTGGTCTTATCCCGAAGGTGACGTAACCGGATGTAGCGATCTTGTGGGGGCGTGGTCACACGAACTCTGCCAGATCGTGGACGGTCATGAGTTGATCCATGTTGTTGGTGACGATTCCATACCCTTGTGACGGTGCTTGGGTGGACATTCACAGATCTGGTAACATCTGATCGAGATTCGCCTGCTTCCAAACAACCAATGGCGTTGTTGCGTTGTGCTTCAGTCAGTCTTGGCATAACTGTATTGCGTGTCAGTGGCTTAACACTGAGCTATGGAAACCGAAAACCTGTCACTTTTATAGGGATTTTGCACATGTTGCACTTGCAGAACATGCAGATTTCTCAAACAAATTTATTGGACACGAATGCGTTTTGGCGAAAACGATGTTTCTCTCCGTTTTCAAAGTGCACAACTTTTATTGCCATTGAACACGTGTAACATCACATACTCTGAGCTTGTAACGTTATTACATATATTTAAATTAACAACAATATCCCTTTTGCGTTTCTTTTTTTGAAGAGTATATATTACGTAAATATATAGTTGAAAATAAAAACACTGATGTAAGGTATATGGTTAACAAGTTCTTGAAACTATACCATTCTAGAACCAGTTTATGGATAAACATTAGTTGTGTCTCAATTTAATTTTATTAACAAAATACTTCAATGGATTTAATCACTAATAATATCCATTGAACTAAAATAAATATTGAATGAAGTAAGATTTTGCAGGTAGATTTAGAAAGATATCTTAACTTTTTTAAAAACAAACATATAAAGGAGCAGTTTTGACAAGAGACCAAGGTATACACCGAAACAAATATTAAAAACACAAAAGATATGACGATCTCAGTTACTTAAAATGTATTAATGTCTTCCGAAACAACCCATCAGGTAAAAAGACGTGAAATGATGTGAAGTACAGCAAGAGATTTAAAATTAATGACGCTTTGAATGATTTAGCTTTTAGTTAAATAAAACACCAGAGGTAATAAAAAAGTTAGAAAGGCTTAGCAAGAGAGCATTAACTTCACTAAAAACAATGGCTTTCTGAAGAACAACCAAAACGAAGTTATATTACCTTTTCAATGTTCTTTTTCCAAAAGAATGTTCATCAACTACAGTATCCAATACAATACGGTGAATCTACTTGCTTGTTTATTACTCGTGTTGTTAGCAAATAAGCTTTCTTTGTAACTTTGCAACTAAATTACGTATAGAACTGCGCCATTTTCTCACTCTAGTCTTTTAAAACAATATTCATTACTACTGCATCTCTAGTTTCAGTTTATAATCCTGATGTATCAGATAGCTTCACGTCCATCTCGTAATGAAACAAACAACATCAATTATAAGATTAAACATGTTCGTCTAAAGTCGTAGATAAAACGTGTGACACGCGCTGCTCTTGGAAGAAGGATTTATACGCAGTATCCGTTCTTGTTGAAAGTATCTTCATAAACAGAAATGTACAAATACAAGAAATATAGACGCTTTTGTTTGTTTGTTTGTATGTTTTTTGGAATTCGCACAAAGCTACTCGAGGGCTATCTGTGCTAGCCGTCCCTAATTTAGCAGTGTAAGACTAGAGGGAAGGCAGCTAGTCATCACCACCCACCGCCAACTATTGGGCTACTCTTTTACCAACGAATAGTGGGATTGACCGTCACATTATACACCCCCACGGCTGGGAGGGCGAGCATGTTTTAGCGCGACGCGGGCGCGAACCCGCGACCCTCGGATTACAATATAGACGCAAATTGTATCCTCGGAATCAAATCATACTCGTGTTTTGTTGGGTTTTTTTTGTCTCATTTTGTTTGAATTACATCGAAAGACACAGCCAGCTTGTGAAAAGAAGCATTTTAATGGATGTGTGTGTGTTTTATCATAGCAAAGCCATATCCGGTTATCTGCTGAGTCCACCGAATGGAATCGAACTCCCGATTTTAGCGTTGTAAATCCGTAGATTTACCGCGGTACTAAAGATGAACAGACTGAAGGCTGGAAACAACAAAAAATTAAAACATATGTTAAGTCATAGGTAAATGTTAAAAAGTTCAAATATTATTTTTCGCACCGAAACACACTGTCTCTTTCTATTTTAAACTTTATAAAAAAAACAAAATGCTTGTTTAACACATTTATTTGTCGCTGTGTTGCTACAATTCACATTTATTTTTTCACTTCTTGTAGGTGTATTTTCTACTTAAGGCCGAATTACTAAGACTATGTTAGACATAAATAATTTTGAGCAACTAACAGCCAGTGGCCCGCATGACCAGATGGTTAGAGTCGCGAGTTCGAATCTTTGTCACACAAAACATGATCGCCCTTTCTGCTTGGAGGTGTTATAATGTATGGTAGATCCCATTATTTGTTGGTAAAATTGCCAGTTAGTGATGATGACTAGCTTCCCTTCAGTCTTATACTGTTTAGTCAGAAACGGTTAGCGCAAATAGCCCTCGTGTAAAAATAAAGTAACTAACAACAACTTATTACCCATCATCTACGCGAAAGAATATGACTATCACTTCTGTTACGCTTGTTTATTTGTTTTGGAATTTCGCACAAAGCTACTCGAGGGCTATCTGTGCTAGTCGTCCCTAATTTAGCAGTGTAAGACTAGAGGGAAGGCACCTAGTCATCACCACCCACCGCCAACTCTTGAGCTACTCTTTTACCAACGAAAAGTGGAATTGATCGTCACATTATAACGCCCCCACAGCTGGGAGGGCGAGCATGTTTGGCGCGACGCGGGCGCGAAACTGCGACCCTCGGATTACGAGTCGCGCGCCTTACGCGCTTGGCCAAGCCGGGCCATTCTATTACGTACTTACAGCTTAAAATACAGGAAATATTCTATGGTATCACACTGATTCGAGCTCAACTCGCCAGCTCTGAAGTCCAGAGATCTACCATGGGGCCGCCCAAGTCCCTTATTTTACAAATCTATGTATTTGTTTTGAAAATAAAATTATCCTGTAGTAGAAATACTTACAATACATGGACATGCATTTCGAAATATTGAAAAAAAAAACGGTTAGAAAGTTTAAAAAAAGTATTTTATTAGTTTACTGATTACAAGAGAGGATAAAATGAGATGAATGTAAGGATATTCTTGATGACAAGAAACCAATTTGAAATATAAATGTATCTCAGAACGGCTGGTATGGGTATTAACACTTTTATTGACAACCAGAGAACAACGTTTCAACTTTCTTAGGTCATCTTCAGGTTAACAAATCGAGAATTTGCGACTAACTTACAAATGTAAGGATTGTTCCATAATGATCACTATACAAAATATAAAACTTATAACTCGTACAATGACTATTGTTGAATTAGTTTTCTACATTTAAAGAAATATGTTTTCATAGAAGAGTTATAATTAATCTAAAATGTGTACTGATACAGATACTCATTATGATAATGATACACATTTTGGGACGTACAAGTAATTTTAGATAAAACGCTTTAATCATGAAAGTATAAACTATGTAAAATATAGTATACAGATCAGAAAATAGTATGGTTAATAAAATACAGGTTAGATTATCAGTAAGTTTGACGTTAAATTTGCAGCTTATTATGCTATTTAAGAGTTTTATTCTCATACAGGTAGCGTTCAAGTTAGCGTTATGTATTTCGAATGCAACTGATATTTAGGCTCTTGGGTGAGAGGTGTAGGATAATTTAATGCATTTCTTTAATGACAGAAAAATTAGACAACTGAATTAGAAAACAGTAAGTCACGTTTTGTATGTATCTCGTAGAACAAAACAGGGGGATCATAAATGTATCCTGTTCTATTGTTTCAATGGTTTGTTTGTTTGTAATTAAGCACAAAGCTACACAATGGGCTATCTGCGCTTTGCCTACCATGGGTATTGAAACCCGGGTTGTGGCATTTAAAGTGCGCAAACAATGTTCTGGACCACTAGAAGGGAGGATTTGTTTTAATAGTAATTAAACTTTATTGTTCTGGACAACAAACACAGGACCTTTCTCGTGCCAAGCGATTACACCGAGGGCTACAAAATTATTTTTTCTCTGATTCCAGAAAAGATGCAACTGTTTCTTGGTAATATGAAAATATTGGTTCTTAATATTATGTGTTCCTGGGTAATGTAAAGATGTTACTTCTTAAATTCATATAGAAAATTACTGATCACGTTTGGTTTTCAGGTTGTGATAGACATATACAAATATTCCTATATATCGTTAAATTAACAGATTTATCTTTAATAACTTTGCTTGTTCTTTAAGATTTGCACTTAACAATGTTTGATCTGCATACCTTAATAAGTTGATTTCATGTTCACAGGAATGGATGGGCTAGTGTTTCTGTTGTGCAAATGTATAGTTTTCAGACTAACTTTAGATGGGCCAATAAAAAGTCTTCATTCTTTAGGATGATGTTCAGTACATAAGTTTTCCGTTAATTCATCAGCATTTAAACAGAAACGTAAAGCATCTTCCGCGCTCTTGTGAGAATCAAGACTTTGAAGCTAAGAAATTGCATTACTGTGAACGAGAACTACGACGTTCGTTATATTTTGGGATCACACCACATCATGAGAAGTGCACATGTGGAGCCAAAAGTTTTCTTGATCACCAATTTCACATCTATAATAGTGATAGCACACTACCTTTAAGCTTGTATGTGATGGTTTCCCTTCATGAAAATGTAATATATTTTCCATAAATCTAGCAAAAACAATCTCGGCGAGGTTAAATAATTTATGTTTTCAGAAGTAGAGTTTAACAGATTTCAAACAACAAAGCTTTGCAGAATTTAACTATATCGTCAGGTATGAGGAAGAAGATCGGATTTTTGTTTTGATTGTGCGCAGAACAAGGCGAAGTGACCAACTGAGTGAATGAGATGCAACTGAGAGTGAGAAACGTCCGATTCCGACCCGTTTATGTGAAATTGAGACTTCTTTAATGTTCTAGCAAATTAAGCACGTACAGGTTTCCATGATAGAGCATATGAGCGTGTGAATGAACTAAAACTGATGCAATACGCTGCTATTATACTGAGAAAAATAGTATATATGAACAATATATTTGATTTGAATTTCGCGCCAAGCTACTCAAGGGCTATCTGCGCTAGCCGACCCTAATTTAGCAGTGTAAAACCGCCATCACTACCCACTGCCAACTCTTGCGCTACTCTTTTACTAGCGAATAGTGGAATTAATCGTCACATCATAACGCTCCCACGACTGAAATGGGGACCATAATTAATTGTGACTGGGATTCGAACCCACGACTCTCAAATTACGAGTTGAGTACCTTAACCACCTAGCCATGCCGAGCCTGCCCCCCAGTGGCTCAGCGGTATGTCTGCGGACTTACACGCTAAAACCAGGGTTTCGATACCCGTGGTGGGCAGAGCACAGATAGCCCATTGTGTAGCTTTGTGCTTAATTCAAAACAACAACAACCATGCCGAGCCAATATATTTGGAATTTTATATCAATACAATATAGTCAGTGATTGAAATTATCAAAAATGTATGCTTTTTATCCATTAAACTGTTCAAGTAAACTAAACTTTATTTCACAGTAAAATGTATTTCACTGAGTTGATTGCATGAGATTTAACAAAGTTCTGATAAAATATTGAGTTAACTCTTTAGAGACACTGTTGTTCTTGATTATGTCTGAGCATAGGATCTGTTTGATAAAATAAGAAAGAGATGCCAATTAAAATAAAAGTATTTTAAAACGTAATTTAAAAAGAGGTTAATATTAGTAAGCACAAACTAGAACTATTTTTTACTTATTACATACTTTCCAAAATGTAGCTGTGGATTCACTATACGTGAAATGCGACTTTAATACCTGAAAACAAGCACTTTGAAAGGAAAGAATCAGTTATTCATCTGTCAGTAATAATTGTTTACTTTTACTTGTTATTTCTGTGTGTAAACTGCACTCGAATAATTCATCTAATGTATGACACTACTATTTTAACATGAATATTATTCATAAAACATAGTTTAATTTTTTTAATAAATTAAATAAAAAAATAATTTAGGGAAAAATTGTAATTCCTGCTGACAATTTTAATTATGGTCCTGACTGATTTTTCTAAAGCATAAATAATTATTCGGCCTGTCCAGGGAAAGCTTACATTCACAAACTCGTCATTATAATTAATGATTCATTAATTACATTATAATTGCAAGTAATAACAAACGAATTTTATATTAGGTCACGTTGGATGTAAATTTTATTGCATTAAATATTTGATAACTTCATTCCGGTAAAAATATTTAAAATTTATAACATTAATGAAGTAAAAAACAGCGAGTGTTTTAAGTCTAAAAAGTAATACGTTTCACGTTTTCAAAGTATTCAATTTTGAATAGGTTAAGTATATAAGCAAATCCTTAACTTTTAGATAATCTGTTAATTATCTCCACGTTGCACTCATCAGAACTTAACTTTTATCATGGTAAATTTAATAGATAAGTCTTATAAAACAGAACTACACCATAATATTCAGTGCCACTTCTCTGCTTTGTCGTAAGTAGGTATAGAAAACACACCTCGAAATTAAAGTACAGCTTAGTAGTTTGCTCTAGACGATAAAAACACCATGATTTACTCCAAACATTTAGGGAAAATTCCAGATTTTAAAAGGTCAAGTAGAAAGTTACTTATTTTCTAATTACTCCTGTTTCAGGACCGGTAAAGGGAGCATTTTAAATCCCTATAGTTACACATTTATACTTTGTGGTCAATAGTAAGCTTCTAATGTCATTATTGTTATTTTTATTAGAATTTTTGATTAAAAGGCTTAGCATATATAATTTCATTATTTTTAATTTTTAGAATAACGGCTCACAGGACTGTTCGAATCTTTTTGTTTTGTTTTTTTCAAATATAAAATGTTAGTTTGTAGCTCAGTCAATCCTTTACCAATTTAAAATTTAATTACGGTTTTAAACTCAGGAAATCAAACCCTTTTAATTTTTGTATTTAAAGACACCCAAGGTCTCATAGTTTAATTTACTGTCTAAAATAATTTCAGTTTGAGGATAGGCTGGTAGAGATTCTGATGAGTAGTAAAAGAGACTACGAGCGTCACGCGCTTAGTATTGCTAACCCACAAAAATACGGCCAATAAAAATGAGACAAAGTCTCATAGACTAATTTACTATAATCCTGCCTAAAAAGAAGTTTAAGTGTCACAGCTATTGAGTATTCCCTTTTGTTATTATACCACTTTTATCGCAAAGATTGTTTCGCATTGTTAACTTAATACAGATATTCAAGACTACCCAAATCTTCTAAGTAGGCTGAACTTTGTGAGACATTATTGAATTTACGGCCGAAAATGTTGTTAACACCGATGGTACCCAACCGAGGAAAGAATGCATTCTAAACTTTATATGTAAGGACTGAAGTAAAGTATATTTACTTAACTGTACTCATTAATACATTGATTTTCTAATTTCTCTCTAAATAAATAACTTGTTCTATTTAGAAAATAAATATTAATTTTAAATAATCTTGTATAAGCGTTTTAAATTTATCAGATTTGTGTAGGACTAACCCTGTGCTCAAACAGTGGTGAAACGTAGTAAACGTTTTTACACTTAAGCTTTACCTATAAAAAAAATTCCATTTCCCTCTTTGCCATTTTTGCTGGAAGTTCAAACATCAAACTTCAATTTATTTATAAATAGAAATAAACTGGATAAAGAGTCTGAAGTATAATTATTCGTCTTTTCATTTTGATCACACTATAAATAATATACATTGTAAAGTTTTTTCATTCCCTTATATTTTAGTTTCACAGATATGTTTTGTCTTTATCAGTACGCTTTTAATTCTAAATAAATCGACTCCATTCTCTATCCTTAGGCCTGAGCTTTCCAAAAGTAGTAACATCAGATACAAGTTTGTTTTTGTTTTGAATTTCGCGCAAAGCTACACGAGATCTATCTACGCTAGTCGTCCATAATTTAGCAGTGTAAGACTAGAGGGAAGGTAACTGATAGTCATCACCATCCACGACAATTCTCGGGCCACTCTTTTACCAACGAATAGTGGGTTTGAGAGCCACATTATAATGCTCCCACGGCTGAAACGACGAGCATGTTTGGTGCGACTATGATTCGAGCCCGCGACCCTCAGATTACGAGTCGAGTGCGAGATAGACAAATAAAATTACACTCTCTTACACACTGAATAAATACAACAGTAGTAGACATCTCTGCAAAAGAAACCTGTGTCGTGCGTCTGCCTGCAGTATTCTAGTGGATGGTTATTTGACTTCTGAAGTTAGTGTGTTATCAGTAATTGATGGAAACCTAAGAAATATGAAAATATATAAACTAAACTTTGTGTTATCGGTTATTGCAAAATATTCTACAAACAGTTTAGTACAAAATATTAAACTTCTAACAAGAAGTACAAGTACAAGTCTCCAGATGACTCCAAAAATAGTTTGAAGGCTTATAATGCTAAAAAACAAATTTCGATACCCACTGCTGATAGAACAGAAATAGTTCATTGTATAGCCTTATACTTAAAAAAAATGTATCGATAAAAATTCTAGAGTATTCGTCTATAAATATAAATTGAAGTGATTTTAATGTATAAAAGGTTACCATGCAAATAATAAATCACAGAGGTTCATGGCAATGTGTAAGTGGGATGGACTTACAGAAGTGTTCGATGTAATCACCAATAGGCGTAAACATAAGTATATCATGAAAAACTGAAACTGATATCCATTCCTACAGTAGGAGAAAAATAGCCATGTAGCATCACAAGTCAGATCCTTCTTCCTATACAGTTCTCTCGCATGTCATCATAAGTGTCAAATAACCTAAATCTGTAATACGGTACAGAAAATACCTTAGTATAGATGTCACTTGCTTGAAAACCACTGACATATACATTCCATAAGACATTTTGATCTAATTAATTAAAGCAAATATCCTGTTACGTACGACTTAAAACTCAAATATCGTTGGATATAAAAAGTCTACTGTTTATAGTTACAATATTTTACGTGGTTAACTTGGCATCATCAAGCACAACAAATATTAACGAAAGAAAAATGGGCATTGGAAAATGAAACACCATCGAGTATGTACACTGAGAGAAAAAATAATTTTTACTTGGATTTCTTTTCTAAGCGCAAGGATACGTGAAGGACATTTGTGCTAGCCGTTCCTATCGAAGTGATGAACAAGAGGGAAATCAGCTAGCAATCTCTACCCATTGTTAACTTTTGGATTACACTTGTCGGACCAAATAGTGAAATTTGACCATCGCTTTTACAACGTATCCAAGGTCATGAGATGTGAAGCGTGGATTTATTTGGAGAGAGGATTTGGAAATAACGGGACACAAACTTGGAATCGCAACACCACAGTCCACAAATGAATTAAATCATAGTAATTATAGTAAAGTTGTGAAAATGCTAGTAAGTTAACGTTTCATCACATTTGTTGTGTTAGTTCATACAATCGATACTAAAAGGCTAAAATTAAGGAAATGCATACCTATCCTTTCAAGTGGTTATATCTAAGCCAATTTTTAATCCTTTCAAAGTAATGGTACGTTGTTACATTCTCAAACCAATGTAACTACGAAAAATATATTTTTTCAGTATATTTGAACGAATCGCTAAAATACACAAAGCTAAATATCAGTTGATAAAGAGAGAAAACTTAGGTAAGAAGTATCACCATGCTAAGAAAGAGTTGGCGCCTGATATATAAAAATTATCTATGTTTCGAGACAACTGTTAAGACACTGAATGAACGGAATCAGGTGTTACTGTAGCAAAGTATCTTCAAAATGAAACATCTAATACGATAAGACGACAGCTGCAAGCTGTCACTGGAAATCGATAGGCTTCTGCTTACATACATGTGACCTTCAGATGTAATTGGAAGGGTATGGAACGAATTAACATGATGGTATAACAGGGCGACGACAGTCATAATTGTTTTTATAGGTGTTATATTTACAAAATAATCGTCTGATCGAATGTATATTTACGCAATTTTAAACACTTTTGCACAATTTGGGTAGAGTCGATCTGATTGTCGTTAAGCGCAAAGTTATCCAAACCTGGTTACCAGCGTTTCAAGGACGTAATCACACCGCTGTGCAACTGAGGGACGATCTACTCAATACTGGAAAATAAAAGCTTGAACAGATGCTACTGAATTTTATTCGAAATAATTTCACTTACTGTCCTATTTATTGACAGTTGACTTCCCATAAAAAGAAAGAAAACAAAATAGATGCCAAACAGTGTTATGCTAAAGTGTTCAGACAAATTGTGCTTTGCAAACATTTTGATTTATTGAAAGCGTGTGTTTCGAAATAAGCACAAAGCAACACAATGCTAAACTCTGTCTACGACAGGTTTCGAACTCTGGTTGCTAGCGGTGGGAGTCTATAGACATACTACTGTGCCACTGGGGGCTTTACTGAGAGTACATAAATTACGTTACTTTGTACAACTCTGAATGTGATGTTTTTGTTCTTCTGAATGAATTGCACATAAACAAGTTTTATATCGTGGTGGAAGAAAATCGATTTTATTCCTTGAATGAAACTTTTGATTACTCTAAAGTCAACTAAGGTCTAGCATTATTCTAATAAATTTAGTTATCAACATATGAAATATTATAAAAAATGAGATACACAGAAACCTAACATTTAATTAAGGCAATACGCGATTCATAAAATCATCACAAAATTTCCTACTGTAACAAAAAACACAGTTTATCTCTAAGAAACTGCAAAAAATATTATTATATAGTATTTCATAATTCGAGGCCTGTCATGGCCGAGCGCGTAAGGCGTGTGACTCGTAATCCGAGGGTCGCGCTAAATATGCTCGCCCTCCCAGGTGTGGGAGTGTATAATGTGACGGTCAATCCCACTATTCGTTGGTAAAAGAGTAGCCCAAGAGTTGGCGGTGGGTGGTGACGACTAGCTGCCTTCTCTCTAGTTTTACACTACTAAATTAGGGACGGCTAGCACAGATAGCCCTCGAGTAGCTTTGTGCGAAATTCCAAAACAAAACAAACAAACTTCATAATTCTTTTGAAGAAACGCAAATCAATTACTAAAGCAATATCTTTAACCTATAAGAGCGTTTGAAATTCCAATCACGTCTTGAAAACTTTATTTTTCGGATTGATTTCGGAAGACGAAATAGCATTTTGATAGAAGAGATATCTATTGGAAAAAATGTACCTGCTCACCCTAAAGGATCCCAATTAACTGACTGTAGAGATCTTCCTGAGTTTCAATTGTATATTTACCTTTGATCACTGAGGTATCAAATTGGTCTCATGAGTATTAGTTTGCGTTTTCTTACCACTACTGTACTAACAAATCGAAATATGCATATTTAGATTTATATTAATTAATGTGTATGAATATAGATATTAGCCAATTAATAACTTTTAAATATGGAAACATGTATTTGATGAATGTGTATTAAGCACAAAGCTAAACAATGAACTGTCGGTACTGTGCCCACCATAGGTATCGAAACCCGGTTTTTAGTGTTATAAGCCAATATTATTTTGCAGTAATACAATGGAACTGTTTATGTTATCAATGATTGATTGTTAAGCCTGGTTGAATTTGATTTTTTTAATTTCGTGCAAAGCTACTCGAGGGCTATCTGCACTAGCCGTTCCTAATTTAGCAGTGTAAAACTAGAAGGAAGGCAGTTAGTCATCACCACCCACCGCCAACTCTTGGGCTACTCTTTCATCAACGAATAGTGGGATTAACCGTCACATTATAACGCCCCCATGGCTGGGAGGGCGAGCATGCTTGGTGCGACCGGGATTCGAACCCGCGACCTTCGGATTACGAGTCGAAAGCCTTAACACACTTGGCCATGCTGGGCCTGTTCAACCTGGTAACAATACTTTGTTCCTTCTTTTAAATATAGAAACACATATTTAACTAACTGTAGGCCTACGTTTTGGGAATCTTACCACAAGAACCAGTGCAGAGCATATCATTTTGTATGTGTCTCCACAGTATAAATATAGTCCAAACTTAGCAAATGCATTAAAATGTACAGTATATAATGTATTGTCATTTTGTGTGTGTTACAAAGAGCGTCTCCACAGTAGAAATATAGTCAAAACTAAGCAAATTCATAAAAAATGTACAGTATATAATGCATTGTTCTTTTTGTGTGTGTTACAGACAGCGTCTCCACGGTATACATGTAGTCACACCCTACCAAATGCATTAAAATGTTCAGCATATAATGTATTATCCTTTGGTGTGTTACAGAGAGCGTCTCCACAGTACAAAATGTCACACCTCACCAAATGCATTAAAAATGTTCAGTATATAATGCATAATAAAACAGAGATTAGTGAAGTCTGTATACGTTACTTTAGCAACCGGAATTACTGTTTTGAATTTTTACGTGTCACTGTTTTTAAGGTTTACGGTGATAGGTTATCTTAGTTAACAACGAGACGAGTGGAAAGTCTTATATTACACAGATTTGGACTTTTAAAATAGTGCCTTATTTTGAGTAATTATCAACGAGAAGAAGCGACTTAAAAGTAATAAATTAAAAATAATCGAAATGTTTATAGAAACAGACGAGCTTATAATCGAATTATTATTATCGCGCAAATACCAAGGTACTCTTGAAAACACAGATATTTTTGATTAATAAATCTTAAACTTATAAAAAGAAAGGGAAGAACAGAGATTTAAAGCTTGAGAAAATATATATACTATTATTTAAATTTTAAGCTTGTGAGTTTTTCAACTTGTCAATAACAGCAAGCTGTTATAGATAACAAGAACTTATTTTATAAAAATCCTAATTTTGTTTGAGTTAAATATATTTTCGTTTTCTGCATAGCATGTTGAACTTATGCGCGCACACGCACACACACATACACATTTTTTTTAATTATTTGATTCGTTGTAATTAAATAATACACGAGATCTTGTTCTAAGCTTAAAGATTTGAATATCAGAGGATTGGTCAACCCTCAAACAACCGACTCGTTTACATACTGTTCACTGTCGAAGGTGTCTACATATTACATTATATAGAATAATTTTCTATTCTTCCAGCACTAACCGTGTGTAACTAACAAAAACATTGGGATAAATCACTCATCTTCAATGTAAAATACATAGAGGGAAGGCGTCCCTGGTGGGGTAACGATAAGTTAGCGGAGTTATAACAGTAAAATTCGAGGTTCGATTCTCGCTGGACACAGCAAACAGCCTAATATGGATTTGCTTTAAAAGAAAGAAACAATCGTGCAAACGTAATGTGTCTCAGCAACAATCAGTGCAATTATTTACAATTAGTCAATATCTTTGATTAATTTTGTTGGAGTGACTTATAAGTTATGATTGACCTTAGCCTCTACCAACAACATTATTGACTCACAATAAAATAGTTCATAAACATGTATTTTAAAATTTGATGAGTTCCCTTATCAGTAGTTCTAGGGTTAACCAAATATCTTAGGTATGAACAAAATTCCATATTTATTGTCAAGTCCGACTGTTTTGCACTTACCTTCATTATAGCTTCTTTCCATACAGTTATAATACCATCTTTAGACTGACTTTTTGTTGTCATCATGATGTCGTTTCAATTTCCTAAATAGGAACAGCACACTATAATTTTGTCTGTTTATTTAGAGCATACAAAACTCTCAAAAGTTTGAAAAAACTGTCACTTTTTTATCAGCTTGGTAGGGAAGCAGTACTCTATCTGTCAAAGATGCAAACAAGGCTTAAGAAAGCCGTGCAAGAGGTAATTCTTATACAAACTGAAGCTAATCGAACAGGAACAGCTAATCTCTAACGGTTTGATCACAGCAGAACTAAAATAAACCTATTCAGCTAATAATATGGATTAAAATGTTAGTGAAAAACAAATTTCATGTATTGAGAGCTATCATATCACATGTCAAAGCCCTCCACTTGTCTTCACGTAATGCCTGCTTGGTCCGTTTCAGCCTTTACGCATTTAACCGGCACGAAAATTTCGCCCGTTCTGGTTTTAAGCCTAACCAGACAGTGAAAGCAACAGAAGATGGTTTTAAGCCTAACCAGACAATGAAAGCAACAGAAGATGGTTTTAAGCCTAACCAGACAATGAAAGTAATAGAAGATTGTTGCGCTCTTGATATTTGAATCAAGTGTTAGCACTGAATCTCCGACCCTGCTAGTCTTGCTAATGGGACGGTACAATGGAAAGTGTACCACAAAGTAAAATACAATCAAAACTGTCATTTGAGATAAAAAAAAACAATAAAAAGAAGAAAAAATGGCAATTGTTTATCAGAAAGCAAGATATTAAGATTTTAACGATTAAAAAACAAATCCATTCGGTAAAAAAGGAAGTCCTTAATTTGTACGTCTATCTAGTTAGTTGGTACCGCCACTTACACTACCAATGTTGTGACTATCATGCTTCGAGGATACTAACTTAATCGGAAACCAGATGCGCTCTAAACCTCTAACGTTTGCCTTGTGTGTGCTTAATTCGTGCAGCTACACTAACGGCTATTTATCTGTCACCTTTGGTAAGAGAAGAAAAAGGTGTAAAAATTGCCGTAATATTCGATTAGAACCTTACATACGGATATCTAATAATGACTTTAGTGTGTGTAAATATTTCTCTTAGATGATAAATCTCTAACGTCTGCATAATTTTAAGGAATATTTATATTTGTTACACTCAGATAAGTATTTCTATGTTGAATGTTTTAGCATCTGTTTTCGATAACTCTTATTAAACGAAGAACAAAAGGTTTAAATAGGCAGCACAATTAAAAATAATAATATAGATTCTAAAGACTAAAGCAATAAAACGAATATAAATTATCCATTAAGAATCGCGACTATAAATTCGATTTTATCAAGTATAATTTTGGAGAAAGAATACAAATTACTTATGGTTGATTTTTAAAAATCGTTACAGCTTATTTTTACACTTTTCTTTGTGTTAGTGAACCAATCAACAAAACGAGTCTGAACAAAAATAAATTAAAGACGCTTCACAAATTAAACATATATTTACACAGTGAACTCACCATAAGCAGATATACAGAAATTCATTTCCGAAATAAACCAATGTGCCACATGTTCTTATTAAGATTAGATTTACAAGATTTGTTATGCAGATAAAATATCAAAAATTAATATATAACACCACCTACAGTGATCATAAATATATTTCATACTTGAGTTACAGACACTTTATTTTGGTTAATTCACCCAAATAGATGATACATAACATACAGTGCTATCTTTATCAGTTTCTACGTGTTGCATTAATCGCTAATGGAGGTAACGTTCATTTTAGGTTATAAATAGATCAATAATAATAATAAAATTATCCTTAATTTACACCCGACTTTAGCTCTTGCTTCATAAAATGGTTCATGTTTTACCCAGCATGATTTTATCTTATTTTAACCAAATTCATTACGTTCTTTATTTTAACTCGATTCGCGTAATATCGCAAAAAGTTTTTTTTAACTTGCATTTCTCACGAACATCAGTCTAGAAAGAAAAAGAGTAGTTTTTCTTATAACATCATTGTATAATTAATTAAAAATAATGATTATTATTATTAAACTCCCAATGCGTCGGTATTAAGTTTAGGAATTTACAACTCTAAGATTCGGTGTTCTATTCCCGGTAATGGGCAGAGCTTAGACAGCTTATTTTGTAAGTTTACACTAAAACAAAAAATAAAACAATTATTATTACAAACTGAGAATAATTATATTCTCATTATTAATATTTTTTCCATATTAATCTATCGAATAATAATCTATTTTTATAACATTTTGTTGTCTGGATACTTGAACTGAATCTCTATTGAACTGGTAATATAATTTGTTGTTATTATTGTTTAACCGTTTCATGCATTATTAAATAAATATGTACTTTTTTACATGAATACTTTTATTATAACTAATAGTGCATTCAGCAATTGAAGTCATATAGAGCCGCTAAGCAAAAACTATGTCAAATAAATGTATATACATCAGTTATACAGGGTGCCCCAAAATAACGTTTACACTATTTGATTGTGTATAGCTAATAAATTGTTTCTTTTGTTTCAGATTTGACTTGTGTCCAAGGATGACGGATAATCAGCTTACAATCGAGCACAAAATATTCATTCTCAAAACTTTTTGGAAAGTCGAAAACAAAGCTGAAGTGCAAAGACGTTTTACCAGATAGTTCCATATGGATGCACCATCTCGCCCCAGCATTTTACGCATCATCGTCAAGTTTGATGAACATGGAACTCTCCACCATATGAGAAAGGGTCGCTCCGATCGAAAAAGATCATCAACAAGCCCAACAAGAGAGCAAGAGGTCATTGATAATGTTCTGAATTCTCCAGAAAATCAATGCGCCAACTGTCTCGTGAAACAGGTATCCCTAAATCCAGCGTTCATCGCATTTTGAAGCATTCCCAATTCAAAAGTTTAATCCCATCGCTTGTTCACGCTCTGAATAAAGATGACCCCAATCGAAGGGTTGAGTTCTGTGAATGGTATCTTGCTAGATGTGCAGGCGATGATAAATTTCCACTCAGCATTGTTTGGAATGACGAAGCAACGTTTAAACTGAATGGGTCAATAAATCGACACAACTGCACCTACTGGGCAACAGAAAATCCACGTTACAGAAGAACATCACTTGAAATTTTCTGGAGTGACTGTGTGGTGTGGTCTGTCCGCTAGGGGACTTATCGGACCATTCTTTTTCCAAGACACAGTAACAGGATTGAATTATCTCAACATGCTACAAGAGTTTGCCATGCCCCGCATACATGAACAATTTGGAGAAGAAAAGTGTTTCTTCCAGCAGGATGGCGTTCCTCCCCACTTCCATCGCGACGTGAAAGCTTATCTAGATGCATCTATGCCAAACAGATGAATTGAACGAAGAGGAAGTGTAGAATTTCCTGTTAGATCACCAGATTTGACACCCATGGATTTCTTTTTGTGGGGGTTTCTGAAAGACAAAGTTTACAGCACAAAAATGGCAACAATTGACGAATTGAGAGTTGCAATTGAAGAACAATGTGCTTTAATACCAGATGAGATGGTGTTTGATATGAGCACTTCCATTTCTTCTCGTTATGAGATGTGTCTGGAGCAGAACGGATTTCAGTTTGAACACCTGAAGTGAAGCAAGCAAATTGTGACATTTTACCATTTCAACCAAGGAGAGTTTTCTTTGGGAAAAATTTTATTTGTTATTTTTTCTCTTGATTTCAGTTTTAAATCTTTAAACAAATCCTTTGGCCATCATATGTATCTTGTTTCATTGTTAGAATTAATAAACAAGGCAAGTTATAATGATCCAAAGAGTGTAAACGTTATTTTGGGGCACCCTGTATATATATATGTAACTCACGGGCAACATGCCAAGTAATTTAAGGGGACAGTGTGTCTGATCACAAGTTTTCTTGTTAAATTCAACATTAAAGAAGCTTATCTGAAACAACTAATATACCTCTAAATCGTTTTTTTCCTATCCACAAGAAAGTGTTGTGAAAAATGTTGTCGAACTACTTGATAACACGTAAAACAATTCAACCTGAAATTTGACGAATGACTTTTTTTTAATCGAAAAGAGCGCAGATAAAATGTGCAAACTGCTGATATTAATTAACCTTGATTGAACATTGTAGAAGATCTGTAATAAACTATTACACACCTTTGTCACTAGTTGAAGCGTATATTAAATAAAACAAGGTATTAGCAAGTAAAAACTAGTATTAAAGTTTCTTGAGAAAACTCTTATTATTTTCTGTTGGTTTAAGTGACTGAAACTGCTAGGATTTCGAAAAGTGATTTGTGTATTTACTTGTTGAGGGATGACTTAATGCTTGCACCTACTGGACGTGTCTACGAATTTTTCAACAGGCCGTGATCTTAATTAAATTAGCATGCTCTGACTGTGAATCTGCAAACTTACAATTCGCAGGTTAATGACGTAAAAACTCCTTCCACACTTTGTAGCTGTGAATACACTGTTAGAAGAGAGAGCCAAACATCATCTGTTAGTCAGAACAAAGAGTTTTTCATTAGTTGTTTATGGGCACAGATGATTAGACACCTTACCTTTAGTTTGTCAGTTAAAAATGAGGGAACTCCTGTGTAGCAGGAAAGGCTATGCAGAGATAGCCCTCATTATGAAAGGGCTGATTATGAGCGAAGAGTCTTTGTTCAGTAGGAATGGTTACGCGTAGACAACTGTTGTGCAACAAAGGTGGTTACGTACAGCGATCGAATTTCGACAGGAAGAAGGTGCCCGTCTTTCGAATCAGTGAGTTGTAACCAGTACAAGTCCTTATTTTATGAAATTACATACTCCTAGTACACAAAATAAGTGAAATTACTTACGAAGCGATTTTCATTCTGATCTGTATAGCTCACCGGCTTTAAGATCAGAAGTTACTAATAGTTAGATGCTCAGTTTAATAAACCGGGCGTAGCCGAATGGTTAGTGTGCCCGGATGAGAATAGACAATATCTACACATTTCGTGATGATTTGTTCAACATGTTCTTCGCTTTCAGTTGTGAAGGTGTTACAAACATAACAGTAAATATGCTATTCAGCTAAGATTTCTATTTAACATGTGGTGTGTTGTTTACTGGTTGCTTTCACCTTGGTCAACAATTCAGAACCAGGAACGGTTATACTGGGATTTTTGGGTCTCTGTAACCTGATATCCTTTAACCTGTGTGTGTTGTATAAGGTATCAGGTTAAAAATGCTTACTTTAATAAATAATTAATTTTAAAAATCCTTGTATCAACAAAGGCATTATTTTTAACCTTTAAAAGTTCAGTTCCTGAGAAACTTGAAGCTAGTCTTATTTACGAAATAAATGTGACATAAAATACATATTATTAAGTAGCAACTTCCATGATTAAGCGATTCGTGAAACAAAATTTTAATTTTAATTCATGAATCTCATTCATAGCAAAGAATATTTGCACTTATAGAAAAGGTGCTATGTAAGACTAATAAGCGTTAAGTACAGTTAGAGCTTCCGAGATGTATAGTGCACCAACTGTAGCAAAGCAGTAATATATACTGTCTCTTGAGTATGTTTATAAGTGTGAAGAGAGTGTCTAGAAATTTCAGCTTGTACAACACAGACTACACATCAGAGTTTAGAGAAATATATTGTTCATCTTCACACACAATAATTTTCTACAACTTTAATGAAGAGGTGGAAGTTTCGTAATACAGGTTTAACAATATATGTTATGTATATTTTAAATATAATTTATCTTAAACAAACACCGATATTAATACAGATCTATGACAGTAAATCCGTCACGCCTCCTTCCTTAAAGAATTAAAAATTTGTGCAACCCCTATTTTTGAACTAATGACAGAAAAACCTACCATCTATCATCTATACCAAGGGGTATACTGTCACACTTATAACAAACTCGTAACACAAAGTGACCGAGATATTTTGTGGTATCACACTGACTCAACACTTGTTCACCATTTCCGAGTTCATAGTTTTACCAGCTAACGATCCTTAGCGAAGAGTAACGCACCTTGCAAAAGCTGTTTTTTTTCTATTCTAGTTTTGTAGGTCAAAATACGTTCCTATTTTCGTAAAAGCAGATTAGTACGATTTGTAATTTTAAAAACTTTACCTTGTAGTTTAAGCTAAAGGAGATGAATACACTGTTTCGAATTGATTCACTGAATTTTCTTTACATTGGTTTGGAAGATTTCTGAATGTCATAGAGGAGGGTATTTCAGAGGATGTATCAGTTTTGTTTTTGGTGAGTTTCAAGCAAATGATAATATATCAGCGTTCAGAGAAGTCCAAGTACCAGAATAACATTTATATAAGCACACATAAGTAACATGTCTACACTGGTACGTCACGTACAAATAGCGTGATTACACTTATACAGAATGTGCGAATATCGTGTTTACCCTTATAGAACACTTACGGAAATCATGCTTACAATTCTACAACACATACAAATAGGATGCTTACACTTACACAACATGTACAAATATCATGCTTATAATTCTAGAATACGTAAAAATCGCGCGTTTACAGTTAAACAAGTACGCTGTCAGAGTTTAATATTTAAAAGTAAAACTCCGAGTTATCGAAGAACTAATAGAAACCTGTATTAAGAACATGTGGATGGCATTAAGTCAGTTTCTCAGTAAAAGCACATGTTCAAAACAATCAAAATGTGAAACTAATCAGTATAAAAGCAAAGTAGTATAAAATGCCCCAGTCTCTGCCAATAAACACAATACATTCAAAGAGCTGATTAGTGACAAGAACGTTATTTTCTTGGTGTGCTGCAAAACAGAAAATTGTGAACAGAGTATCTGCTCACATGTGCGCGTTCGCGTTCTGTGTACTTTCTCCTCAGAAACGAATTTGTGGATAATACAAACTGAAATAAGTGCTCTTTCTGCTTCATTTTCCTTCCACAGACGACGACAATGTCTTGAAATACCACGACGAAAGAAATAGAATAAAAGTTTAGCAAGTTTGCTATGGCAACTAAGCTGATTGTGAGAAATTCGTATTTTGTCAGAGTTCGAGAAAAAACCGCTGAATAAAAACTAATATTTCTTTCTTGAGTAAAAAAAAAATCTTTTAAATAAACATTTATAAGCAGTATTGGAAAGGAAACTTCTAAAGATAATCTACAACTTTTATGTGAATACCAGTTAAAAGATGAACTAGTGAAAAAACTAAATCATTTATAAGGTACCCTTTTTGTACAAGATAAAATGAATATTTACTTACAGATGTAAAACAAAACTATTACAGATGAGATTGAGCCATGAATGGCTTAGGGTCTTTTTGACACAAGATGTTCTCCGCACTTTGAAGTCATTGTTGCGTTATAAGAATGATGGTCATATTATTATTCGATCGCAGTAACCTAAAAGTTAGTGGTGGATGCTGTCGCCTAACTACGTTATGTCTAGTATATAAGTTCGAGATTATGGGCAGCCAAGCAGATAGTTCCTTGTGTAGCTTTCCGCCAACTTACGAAGCCCGGCATCGCCAAGGGTGTTAAGGCGTTCGACTCGTAAACCGAGGGTCGCGGGTCGAATGCCGGTCGCACCAAGAATGCTCGCCCTCCCAGCTATGAGGGCGTTATAATGTTACGGTCAATCCCACTATTCGTTGGTAAAAGAGTAGCCCAAGAATTGGCAGTGGGTGGTGATGAATAGCTGCCTTCCCTCTAGTCTTACACTGCTAAATTAGGGACGGCTAGTGCAGATAGCCCTCGAGTAGCTTTGCGCGAAATTCAAAAACAAACAAACCGCGAACTTACGAGACAAACAAAGATAAATTTAATTCCAATTCAGTCGTGAATTTAAAAGATTCGTGTATATTTTTTAAACTTATGAACAACTTTATACAATAAAGAATAGTCGGAAAATGATTAATTGAAACTTAAACAGTTATTGATTTAGAAAAAATTATGGTTGCCTCTCACACAATTCAGTGCATACGTAACCACTTAACATTTGTTTGATGCAAAACCGTCATGAAAACAGTTGGACGACATGTTCGGTATACTATTGTAACTAGCTGAAAACCCTAATCAACTCACAACACACACACATAGCAGCACCATAGATTTCAATGCACATTCTCAACATTTAACATAATAAGGAGTTTTGAACATCTCAGTTAAAACTTGGCTTTTAAATAGAAAAACATATAAACAGCAACAAACAATGAACAACAGATCAACAATAAAGAGTCGTCAGTGTTATAATGAACTAAATCAACAATAAAGAGTCGTCAGTGTTATAATGAATTAAATCAACAATAAAGAGTTGTCAGTGTTATAATGAACTAAATCAACAATAAAGAGTCGTCAGTGTTATAATGAACTAAATCAACAATAAAGAGTCGTCAGTTGAACTAATCAACAATAAAGAGTTGTCAGTGTATAATGAACTAAATCAACAATAAAGAGTTCGTCAGTGTTATAATGAACTAAATCAACAATAAAGAGTCGTCAGTGTTATAATGAACTAAATCAACAATAAAGAGTCGTCAGTGTTATAATGAACTAAATCAACAATAAAGAGTCGTCAGTGTTATAATGAACTAAATCAACAATAAAGAGTTGTCAGTGTTATAATGAACTAAATCAACAATAAAGAGTTGTCAGTGTTATAATGAACTAAATCAACAATAAAGAGTTGTCAGTGTTATAATGAACTAAATCAACAATAAAGAGTTGTCAGTGTTATAATGAACTAAATCAACAATAAAGAGTTGTCAGTGCTATAATGAACTAAATCAACAATAAAGAGTCGTCAGTGTTATAATGAACTAAATCAACAATAAAGAGTCGTCAGTGTTATAATGAACTAAATCAACAATAAAGAGTCGTCAGTGTTATAATGAACTAAATCAACAATAAAGAGTCGTCAGTGTTATAATGAACTAAATCAACAATAAAGAGTCGTCAGTGTTATAATGAACTAAATCAACAATAAAGAGTCGTCAGTGTTATAATGAACTAAATCAACAATAAAGAGTCGTCAGTGTTATAATGAACTAAATCAACAATAAAGAGTCGTCAGTGTTATAATGAACTAAATCAACAATAAAGAGTTGTCAGTGTTATAATGAACTAAATCAACAATAAAGAGTTGTCAGTGTTATAATGAATTAAATCAACAATAAAGAGTCGTCAGTGTTATAATGAACTAAATCAACAATAAAGAGTTGTCAGTGTTATAATGAAATAAATCAACAATAAAGAGTCGTCAGTGTTATAATGAACTAAATCAACAATAAAGAGTTGTCAGTGTTATAATGAACTAAATCAACAATAAAGAGTTGTCAGTGTTATAATGAATTAAATCAACAATAAAGAGTTGTCAGTGTTATAATGAACTAAATCAACAATAAAGAGTCGTCAGTGTTATAATGAACTAAATCAACAATAAAGAGTTGTCAGTGTTATAATGAACTAAATCAACAATAAAGAGTTGTCAGTGTTATAATGAACTAAATCAACAATAAAGAGTCGTCAGTGTTATAATGAACTAAATCAACAATAAAGAGTCGTCAGTGTTATAATGAACTAAATCAACAATAAAGAGTTGTCAGTGTTATAATGAACTAAATCAACAATAAAGAGTTGTCAGTGTTATAATGAACTAAATCAACAATAAAGAGTCGTCAGTGTTATAATGAACTAAATCAACAATAAAGAGTTGTCAGTGTTATAATGAACTAAATCAACAATAAAGAGTTGTCAGTGTTATAATGAATTAAATCAACAATAAAGAGTTGTCAGTGTTATAATGAACTAAATCAACAATAAAGAGTCGTCAGTGTTATAATGAACTAAATCAACAATAAAGAGTTGTCAGTGTTATAATGAACTAAATCAACAATAAAGAGTCGTCAGTGTTATAATGAACTAAATCAACAATAAAGAGTTGTCAGTGTTATAATGAACTAAATCAACAATAAAGAGTCGTCAGTGTTATAATGAATTAAATCAACAATAAAGAATTGTCAGTGTTATAATGAACTAAATCAACAATAAAGAGTCGTCAGTGTTATAATGAACTAAATCAACAATAAAGAGTTGTCAGTGTTATAATGAACTAAATCAACAATAAAGAGTTGTCAGTGTTATAATGAACTAAATCAACAATAAAGAGTCGTCAGTGTTATAATGAACTAAATCAACAATAAAGAGTCGTCAGTGTTATAATGAACTAAATCAACAATAAAGAGTTGTCAGTGTTATAATGAACTAAATCAACAATAAAGAGTCGTCAGTGTTATAATGAACTAAATCAACAATAAAGAGTTGTCAGTGTTATAATGAACTAAATCAACAATAAAGAGTCGTCAGTGTTATAATGAATTAAATCAACAATAAAGAATTGTCAGTGTTATAATGAACTAAATCAACAATAAAGAGTCGTCAGTGTTATAATGAACTAAATCAACAATAAAGAGTTGTCAGTGTTATAATGAACTAAATCAACAATAAAGAGTTGTCAGTGTTATAATGAACTAAATCAACAATAAAGAGTCGTCAGTGTTATAATGAACTAAATCAACAATAAAGAGTCGTCAGTGTTATAATGAACTAAATCAACAATAAAGAGTTGTCAGTGTTATAATGAACTAAATCAACAATAAAGAGTCGTCAGTGTTATAATGAACTAAATCAACAATAAAGAGTCGTCAGTGTTATAATGAACTAAATCAACAATAAAGAGTCGTCAGTGTTATAATGAACTAAATCAACAATAAAGAGTCGTCAGTGTTATAATGAACTAAATCAACAATAAAGAGTTGTCAGTGTTATAATGAACTAAATCAACAATAAAGAGTCGTCAGTGTTATAATGAACTAAATCAACAATAAAGAGTCGTCAGTGTTATAATGAACTAAATCAACAATAAAGAGTCGTCAGTGTTATAATGAACTAAATCAACAATAAAGAGTCGTCAGTGTTATAATGAACTAAATCAACAATAAAGAGTCGTCAGTGTTATAATGAACTAAATCAACAATAAAGAGTCGTCAGTGTTATAATGAACTAAATCAACAATAAAGAGTTGTCAGTGTTATAATGAACTAAAACTTGGCCAGGCTGGTTAAATAAATAAGAGTATGTCTATTATATTTAAATTCAACATTGTGCGGATTGATGCGAATGTGTGTAAAAAAAACGTTTCTCTGGCATCATTTCTTTAATAATATATATACATGTATAAACAAAATGTAATCGACACATTTATAAGAAGGACTATGTTTTGCATACAACGAAACTCCTTTGTGTAAGCTGCGTTTCATTTTATAAACTCAAATTCACCACGTACCTTTAAATTACCTGAAGGAAACGAACTAATAAATTAAGTTAGCTACAAACTCTAAATGAAACCTTAATGTTTTCCGAAAGAAAACCTTATATATTCAGTTGGTTGAAGAACAGTGAAATATTTTCTTAAAATAGAAATAAAATACATTAAGAATTGATGAAATATAGTAATAAATATAACTACATAGTAATGACATTCATCAAGTGAATTCTGTGTGTGTGTTTACCCCTCAGTTGCATAGTGCTATATCTGCGGACTTACAACGCTAAAAGTAGGTTTCCATTCACGTGGTAAGCTTAGCACACATAGTTCATTGCATAGATTTGTGTTTTACTTCAAACAAACAATAAAATTCATCAGTTATATGATTATCATTATTAACATTACTTATCTAAAATACGTATGAATTGAAACTATAACCTTAGTTTCAAGAACTCGACTTTAAATGTTTATGTTTTTTGAACATCTTCTCAGGCAATGATGTCTTTAAGATGAGCCAGTCTCAGAGGAATACTGATTGTCACTCTTGTGAAGCACTCACACATGTGAAAGTGTGAAGTGTTTTTAGTACCTACACCCTTTGAAACATGTAATTTCAGATCTTTAATCTTATCTGCTGAATTTTTAGTAGTACTTCGCTGGACTCCGACATATTTTTTTTTCCTTTTTAGGTTGCTGTTTCCTAATAGCCAGCTGTAAGTCTGCACACTAACGATGTTATATGTTGGATTTCGATACCCGTGATGGGCAGAGCACAAATAGCCCATTAGGTAGTCAACAGAATTATTAAATTATTGTGTAATACGTTTTTTTTCTTTAAATACGATAAATGAGGTTGTGTTTAGCGTTACGCTTATACAATATATAGTGAAAAGATATGCAATGTATAATAAAGTCTCGCAATTATTAGTTTTTAATAAATATTTCTGTTAAAAATTGAATTGGGATATAATCAAACATAATAGTAGAACGGAAATTATAAAAAAGAATATAAGCTCTGATAATCATTTATACAATTAAAATATACAGCATCTGTATAAACAGTGTTCACCGGTCATCGGTCCGACTAATTTGTCGCACGAAGCCGCAAGAAGCTTGGTTTGGTTTGAATTTCGCGCAAAGCTAAACGAGGGCTATCTGCGTTAGCCGTCCCTAATGTAGCAGTACAAAACTAGAGGGAAGGTAACTAGTCATCAACACCCACATCCATCCCTTGGGCTACTCTTTTACCAACAAATAGTGGGATTGACCGTCACATTATAACGTTCTCACGGCTGAAAGGGCAAGCATGTGAAGTGTAACGAGAATTCGAACCCTCGACCCTCATATTATGAGTCGAGTGCCTTAACTATCTTGCCATGCCGGACCTCAATGGTGTTGGAACAGTTGTGATCAGACATCAGAGCTTTTGGAAAGTTTTCCCAATAGAACCTATAGGAAATCCCAAATATCCTAGTTTCCCTATTTGTTAGTAATCTGTTATTTTCTTCACGGCTGTTACAAACTATTATTCAGTAATTTGAAGTTGTAACAACAGAGAACCAACATATACTAATATTTAAAATGGTCAGAAAAATGATGACGAGGCTCGATATGACTCAGTATAGTTTTGCTGCTTTCTCTGAAGTTGGATATACGGCAGACTGCAATAGACAATACAATGCCACTGTTACACACATCCTTAAATACGTAATTATGGAACCGCTAGAAAAAGACAAAGAAAAGATACAGTAAATTACAAATGTTGATTACAACCGATGTTTGATTTTCAATTAAGGAAACATTTATTTGAAGTAACTCGAAATGAAAATCAATAACGATTTTTGGTGTGTCATCGCAAACTTACCAAACAAGAAGAATCAAGGAAAATTTCACTTGTCAGAAATATGTTTTTAAATTGATGACATATATAACCTTTTTAACGAATTGTTTATAATTTTCCCTAAAAAAAAGGTTGTATCCCAATTTTAAGATCTAAACAGCAAAATATGTCCTAGTTTTATGACTTGAAACCTGTTCATCTTATTGTATCAAATAAGCCCCCTGTTAGTACAGGGGTAAGTCTACGGATTTGAAACGCTTAAATTAGGGGTTCAATTCCCCTTAATAGGCTCAGCAAATAACCTGCTGTGGCTTTGCTATAAGAAAAAACACACACGCATCAAACAAAATAATTTGTGTAATACTGAATTAAAAAGTTTACAAGTTATTGTACTTGAAAGTGATAAAGGTGTTACCACAATTATAATTCAACTTAAGTTTCAAGAATTTACACTCTAAATAGCTTTAAATATATTTAAAATTCTTCAATGTTTTACGAAGTCTGTTCAAAAAGTAAGCGGATTGTTTAAATTACGCGGCTCCAGTTGGTTCCAGGGAAATCCGCTTGGTGTCGCTAGGTTTGCATGGATCAACTGATTACGACGCCATTTCCCGATTGCAGATATCTTTATTTGTGTATTAGCTACGCGATTTTAAGTGAAGTGCGATTTTTTCGTTTTTCGTTTTTCGGATTTCAGAATGAATGACCTGAAGGAGCAACGACTTGCTGTGAAATTTTGTGTTAAACTTGGAAAATCTGCGACTGAAATTTTGCTATGCTTAACACGGCTTACGGTAATATTGATATGAAGCGTACGGCATGTTTCAAGTGGAATGAGCGTTTTAAGGATGGTCGACAGTCCATTGAAAATAATGAGCATCCCGGACGTCCTTTCACGTCAACTGACGACCCACACGTCGACAAAATCAACACCCTGGTGGGGGCAAATCGACATCTGACTGTCTGGGAGCTTGCTGAAGAGTGTGGGATATCAGTTGGATCTTGTTACGCGATTTTGACCGAAAAATCAGAGATGCACCGCGTTGCTACGAATTTTGTGCCTCAGAACTCGTGAGTTTTTGGCCAAACTCGATCACTGTTCTTCCCCACCCCCATCTACTCACCTGACCTTGCTCTTTGCGATTTTTTCTTGTCCCCCAAATTCAAAAGACCCTTGAAAGGAAGAAGATTTGAGACGATCCCGAGATTAAGGCAAATGCGACGAAGGAGCTGGAGAACATTACAAAAGAAGCGTACCAGGACTGTTTCAACAAGTGGAAACACAGTTTGGATAAGTTTGTGCGTTGGGGAGGAGAGTACTTTGAAGGGGTCCCAGGCCTGTAACTTCTAAATAAAGTACATTTTGTTTTATGACGTCAGTCCGCGTATTTTTTGAACAGCCCTCGTATGTATGTTTATCTAGCTGTTACGTAAGTAGTAATTTCATTTATTGTTTGTCGTTTATGCAATTTCCTTCTGTTATCTGGTTTAGCTATATTTTTTGTTTACCTTAAACACCAGCTCACTTGCTTCCTATAAACATTAAATATAAAAAGATAAGTGCTTTTTAATAAAAATAAGAAATCAAATCTCTTAGCGATGACGTATGGATAATAAATTCAAGATTGACTATATATAACAAATGTTAAATAGTCATTCAGTCGTGTAACATATAATCCCTTAGTGTGGAAATACAATACAAAACTTTAAGACTTGAAGCTAGACAGATGATCTATTATTGCGAATATTCTTCGCCAGATAAGGTCATACATACATCAGAAAGAGAAAATTCATTACTGCCGATATATTTGCTGTCGAGATAGAGATTAATAATGAAAAAGGAAAATTGTAGGCCTGAAAATAGCATTCCAAGAATAGGAGATACAGATGAAAGAAGTAAGTGATTAAGCCTAACATTTCTCAGCTGTAGCTCACTTTCACTAGTTTTATTCTCATTAAATTCTCCATTCTCTTCAAACATACTTTAAGGTGTGCCAAACTGTGTATCTATTTGTTATACACTTGTAATTTCAGAGTTTTTCTTGTGATATTAACACTAGAAACTATTTTTGGGCCTGATGGTTAAGGTGCTCGAAAACTTATCAATGAACAAGTTCGTCCGATACGGTTTCCAAACCGGGCTAGCCACCTGGATGTAAAGATTCTTATCTTACAGCAATACCAGTGGACCCCAAACTGGTTGAAATGAAGAGCGTCAAAGAAAAAATAATAATTGTTGAACTGTGACGAATCGCCCTAATTACTGATATAGTCCTTTATTTCTGAATAACCTGGCATGGCCAGGTGGGTTAAATCGTTTGACTCGTAATCTGAGGGTCGCGAGTTTGAATCCCCGTCACACCAAACATGCTCGCCATTTCAACCGTGTGGACATTATAATGTTGGCAAAGGATGGTGATAACTAGCTGCCTTCCCTCTAGTCTTACACTGTTAAATTAGGGACTGCTAGCGCAGATAGCCCTCGTGTAGCTTTGCAAACAATTTATGAATAGTATTTCAGGATTAGTTTAAAGTTTTGCTAATGGTGAACTTCAGGTCAGTTTAGTGGACATAGCTACTTTCTGAACTGACATCTACTGATGGAGCGTAGAAGGTTGAAAGCTTTAATTCATCCTTGGATAAATGTAGTTTGCAGAAACCCGAATCCATTGAGCGTTTGACTGGTACTTAACTTCGTTCTGCAAATAAAGGCGGGTTTATGGAGAAAGAGTTGTTTTATATATATATATATATATATATATATATATCTACTCTGAAAATGGTAACATCCATTTGAGGAATTGTAACTAAATAGTTTTAGTTAAAAGTAATAAAAGACTCTTTCAAATTTCTGAAATAACTGAAGTCCACAAACTGGCAAGTGAAAATATTTCCATAGAAATTCATGGTAGTTTTCATAATAATTATTGAAACGTAACAAGTTAAAAAATAGAAATATGAGCAAATTTTTTCCCTCCATGTATATTACATTGAGGGTTGACTTCTAGCGTTTCCACATAAATATGTATTACTGAACTTTAGGAAAGTTTATTAGTTTGGTTTGTTTTGAATTTCACACAAAGCTACTCGAGGGCTCTCTGCACTAGCTTTAGGAAGAGCTTTCGGACCAGAATAATAAGATCCTTGTTGTACACTGGAAGATGACTGGATTGAAATTAGATGTATTGTAATTTCTTTTGAGAGAAAAGTTCTTACTTTACAATAGGATTTGAAAGTTTTCCTGTAAGATATTTTGCACCCAATCTTATTCAGTGTTATGAGTGTTAAAGTGTTAGGCACATTCAATCTGCGTGCAAAAGTTGTCCAAATTTTCCTATATGTAGTGTAAAACACAATCAAGATGAATGTACCTTCGAAAGGCTTCGGTGTAAAAATTGTGGTAGCTCTGATAAGGGAAAATTTGAGAAATGCCTGTGGCTAAAAGACGACCAGGATCTTGAAAGGGTAACATCTACTTGAAATATTTCCAGAACTGAAGCCAAGAGTTTATTGAACCAATCTCTTCAGTCTGTAAACCCATTATATGCTGGAACTGTACTTGGAAATTTATCCAAAGTACTCATCAATATATGGTCAGGAAATCCGCACAGTAATTATGTACAGCCAAAGGAAAGCTTATATCCTTGAACAATGAACTTAGATAAGTTACCTTATCAACTGCCAAACTCTTCTTTATACTTTGTTGTTTCCATTGCAGAAGCAGTTAATGGATGTTCCCAAGCAAAAAAACTCTTGAAACAGATAACAATTTCATAAAGAATTCGAAAACATCTACATTACACCAACTTAGTTTCAGAAGATGTTCACTGCTTATTACACACAATGGAATTCCCAAAGTTTCTATGTTCATGAAATGTAGTTAAAACAATTATACTTTGCATGTGGGTCGTAGTTAATGCGACTGTGAATTACACTTTTCTTATGTATATATAGCTCATCATCCTGACAAAATCTGTGCAGATATACTGGTCTCTGATGTATGCACAGATACAATCTACTTTTTTTTTTCTCCCATCCTCATAAAAAAAACTTCTAGTTCATTGATAGCAATGTGTGTTATTTTTTCTCTGTGGTTCTATTCCTTGAGTATTCTTAATATCTATAATCCTAGCAAACGTTTTACAATCCATAATATTTTCTCTCTGCCTCTACATTCAACTCCACCATTCGTTATTTTTGAATATTTCAACACATATATCTTTTTCTGGGCTTCTCATCATGCTTACAGTAATGGGAAAACTTGAAATTTCTTTCGTGTGGGCCCCCCAGTGGCTCAGCGGTATGTCCGCGGACTTACACGCTAAAATCCTGGTTTCGATACCCGTGGTGGGCAGAGCACAAATAGCCCATTGTGTAGCTTTGTGCTTAATTCAAAACAACAACCTTTCGTGAGGAAAGGGAATTGGTCACTTTGAATGATACGCTACCTCAATCGCACAGAGTGAAATATGTATATGGAATATTAATATTGACCTTTCTGACCGTGATAATCTTTCGTCATAATCAAAAATCCTTCTCTTAGTTCCCCATTATAGGTTTGTAGAGGACTTCGGTCACTGAAGGCAAAACTCTCAAGACTTCCATAGATTCGAAATGCAGATATTTTTGAGACGATACTGTATGAACAGTTATACAACACCTTCTCTGCATAACATTTTATCATTAAATACCTTGGTGATACACTAATTGCAACAGCCTCGGCATGGCAAGGTGGTTACGGTCGCGGGTTCAAATCCATGTCCCACAAAACATGATCACCTTTTCAGCCATGGGAGCATTATACGTGACGGTCAATCCCACTATTCGTTGAAACAAAGTATTTTAAAAGTTGGCGTTAGGTGCTGATGACTAACTCCCTTCTCTCCAGTATGGCACTGCTAAATAAAGGATGTCTAGCACTAGTGTGAAATTTAAAGCACAAACTAACTCACTAACTACTTGCAACAACTTGGTTGCTCTTCGTCATTTCTCTGATGAAACTTTGCAGGCTACGTCTCCTTTCAGTATAATATAAGAAATATATTCAATCCTAGAGGCCCGGCATGGCCAAGCGTGTTAAGGCGTGCGACTCGTAATCTGAGGGTCGCGAGTTAGCATCCCCGTCGCGCCAAACATGCTCGCCCTTTCAGCCGTGGGGGCGTTATAATGTGACGGTCAATCCTATTATTCGTTGGTAAAAGAGTAACCCAAGAGTTGGCGGTGATCACTAGCTGCCTTTCTTCTAGTCTTACACTGCTAAATTAGGGACAGCTAGCACAGATAGCCCTCGAGTTGCTTTGTGCGAAATTCCAAAACAAACAAGCAAGTAATTCGAACTGGTCTTATTCAGCAATACGTTGCGTCAGAAGCTGGTTTCGTCACTTATTCTTTAGTGGGGCACTTGAGGTTTTGGTTTCGTTTCTATTTCAGTTGTATAATGATATTTGATTCACAGATTAAAATTCTCTTATATGTAAACATACAAGTGTTATACCTATACTAAAATCAAATAACCATCCACAAATATATTCTCATCGCCTAGTTGATTTTCTTTGTTTGTTTGTTTTTGTATCTCGCGCAAAGCTACTCGAGGGCTATCTGCGCTTGCCGTCCCTAATTTAGCAGTGTAAGACAAGAAAGAAGGCAGTTAGTCATCACCACAGCCAACTCTTGGGTTACTTTTTTTACCAACGAATATTGAGATTGAACGTAACATTATAACACCCTCACGGCTGAAAGGGCAAGCATATTTGGTGCGACCGGGATTCGAACCTGCGACCTTCGGATTAAAAGTCGAACGCCTTAACACATTTGGCCACGCCGGACCTGATTTTCATTCATGTGTGGTCATGACCATGGTCTCCCTAATTGATTTTCTATCATGTGAGGTCGCCACCATAGTCTCAGTTGTGATTTAATGGTAAGTTTGAAGGCTTATAACATTAAAAACGGAATTTCAATACTCGTGTTTGGCTCAACTCAGATAGCTCATTATGTAACTTCGTGCTTAACTCACAAACGAACCAAGACCACGGAGCTTAAGGGGCACCATCACCTTTAGTGCACTTTTCAGTTTACTAGTTAACTCTTCTTTAATCAAAATGATTTCTACAATGGTATAATTGTTATTAATTATGTTGTTAGCCTACACAATTACCTGGTGTATTAGCCTTACAAATTAGAATATAATAGTTCCTATTTTTCTTTATATTAAATCTGCTTTTGATAGGGTTTGGATTGAAGGTCTGCACGTAAAAGAGTCCTGTTTACAATGGCTCAACAACCGTTTCATTCAGAGAACATTGCATTAAATTTGGTCATACTAGGCCCACATTTTATCAACGGTTGAATGAAACTTTAAGCTGACCCTTACCTATTTCAACATTATGTTATCAGATCTTGAGAATCGTCTTCACAAACAAGTTTCTGCAGATATCTTTGCTAATAATTTTAAGGTCTGGAGAGAGGTAGAAATGTTGGTTATATCTGTTCCTCGATCCATGAAAGTCTCATCAGTAATGAATAGAAGGGTTTGGAGTAATTCTATTTTATCCCTATTAAATATGTGGTCTTCTTAGTTACTCCAGTTATTGCAATATCGGTTACTGGACATTCTAAAGATAGAGAATCGAAGCTTAACTGGTATCACTTAATACTGTTCTTTAAAATTAACCATCGACAATTACCTCATCTGGCGAAATCAAACTCACCATCTGGAAAATAGTTGTCAGAGTCTTCTAAATCGTATGTGTGCAGATTTCAAGTTCAGTACGAGATTATGTTAGTGTTATAATTCTCTTTTACCGAACCTATATTTGATCTAAATTAGACTTTGGTTGTGTGGTGTTTGTTTGTTTGTATTTAAGCACAAAGCTACACAATAGGCTACCTACCACGGGTATTGAAACCCGGTTCTTAGCGTTGTAACTCTGCAGAAGTACTGCTTGACAATGCGAGATGGGGGCAGTGTATTTGTATTATATCGAACAACCTCTCCTTTCACGTCACTTAAATCTTATTCAACGTGCAACTGTAAGTATTTATATAGGGGTTCCATGAAATGCTCTCCAATTACTTCCTTGAAAAACGTAGCTTGGAAACCTGTTGTTATTTTATGCCAGGACTTCCTTCCTGTTTTTTTTCTTCTTTAGTACGGTAATCTTCAATGTGTTTGAACATTTCTCTCAAAATCTTTTCAACTTAAAGGTCTATACGGTTTTTGCGTACAGCATTATTTATCTTTTACCGTTAAAGATTCCTTTTGTGAAAGGAAACTGTTTTGATAAGGAAATTCCTCTTGCCAAAGTTCCTGCCTCCCCCCTTCTCTGATTAACTTTGCCTGGTCTCTGTGTCTTTTTTTTATTTCGCGCAAAACTACACGAGGACTATCTGTGCTAACCGTCCCTTGTATAAGACAAGAGGAAAGACAGCTAGTCATCACCACCCACCACCAACTCTTGGGTTACTGTTTTTTAACGAATAGTTTTTGATTGACTGTCACATTATAACGCCCCCACGGCTGAAAGGCCAAGAATGTCTGGTGTAACAGAGATTCAAACTCACGACCTTCAACTTGCGAGTCAAGCGTCCTAACCACTTGGCCGTGACGGGCCGACTGATCTATCACCGTTGTTACCATAATTGTTGTGATGTTTTTGTAATTATATTTTTTACTAACTTTGTGTTGTTTAAATATTCGTGCATGGATTCTCAAATTAGGACATTTAGTTGCAAAATTCTGGGTAGGGACTCGTTTATTAATGTTTAATATTTTTTAATAGCTTGTATTGTGTTTATAAGTATTTACTTTTATCACGTGCTCTGGTATCAACATTGTTACTTGATGCGTTACACGAATATTGATGAATTATATTTCTGTTATGATTAAAAAACAAAACACCACACTATTTCTTGTGACTTACGAAAACGTGTAATAGACAATGGTTAATATCGTAATGTTATTGAAGGAGATATTTACATTTTAATGTTCGATTGTGTTCTGCGCACCACGAGCCTCGAAACCCGGTTTTGTAGCGTGCTAAGCCTACAGACTTATCGTTATGTCATGGGGGTAGCATATACTAACCAATCATATTCAGCTGGTAGCGTTAGGCTCACTAATTCGGGCCCCAAAAGTAAAGTTTACACACTCACACACTTTTTCATAACATTATTGTCAGATTTTGTTTTCAAATATACTACGTCAGAACAAACCGTAATTCAAATTATTCTAAAACAGGTTGACGCTACGTGTATTCTTTTTATCTTTCATCAAATCCTTTCCATATAATTAATAATAGTATCTACGCAACGCATTTAATCTTCCAGAAGAGCGTAATTTATAGTTTCCAGGTATTATCAGTTTAACTCCAGGAAGATATTCGGAAATGGAGGTAATGAAACTTATTTTCTGATCTAAACAGACTAAACACAAACTGATTTCAACAGCCATTCAAACACCTCTAAACAGCATATGGTCTCTGCAGTCTTTGTTCTCTTGTTGATGTATTTACTGCCGCCAAGATATTGAAATCAAAGTTTGAACAACGGCCAAAATCCTTCTGACGTGCAAGTAACGTATAATAAATAGTAAAAGTTCGATAACACTTTCACCCCCCCCCCAGTGGCTAAGCAATAACACTGAAGGCTTACACGTTAAAAACCAAGTTCCAATACCCGTTGTGTAGCATTGTGCTCAACAACCACCAAACAAATATAATTCTGTTTCCATAATTCGTACTTAACAATGACAACAGATACTGCAAAGTGTAAAGACGACGAGCATTGTTATTACAGATTAGGCTGTAGGGAGATTGTAAACTAAAGGTACAAAACACGCTTGATCGCTGTTTTACCACAAACGTAATGCTAACCCTAAAATATCAGTCACTTTTAACACACAGGCCTAAATACTAACATAAATTCGACTTATATTTTGTCAGACAAAAAGGTTGATTTATATTTAATTATCACTTGGTTATTGAAATATTCTGGGTAGGAAATTATACATAATTGTTGTTAAAAGAGATAAGAGAAAAATGTTAAAGGTCAAGCCACGGAGAAGTTAACTACGGAGCTTTTTAAACACATGTATATATACACACACACTCTTATCGATAAAACATTCACGTATTTACACTTCATCTGGTAATACCTGAAGAAAACCATTGCCTGAAATGTTGTACAACAATAGTATAGATATCTCTGTAGTTATCTTTTTGGCGGTTTGACCAATATTTTTCCTTTATTGAAATAATCTATATTTAATATGTTAAAAGCATATTCAACAACATATTTAAGAGCGTACCTGCTCAAGTCTGGAACCAATGAAAGCACACTACACACATAAAACATAATCAAATGTGATTGGATATCTCAAGGAATATCTTGCTTTTCATTTACAGCTTAAATAACATTTTTGGTGCCTAATTTCAAACATATTATAAACTGAACATGTCTAACGCTTTTACCACTGAATGTAGAAGGTTTACTAACATTAAGCTGTAGGTTTAAATTTTACCTAACGCTTTTAACACTTGGTGTAAACGATTTACTAATACTGTTAAAATGTGTGTTTTAACCTTAACATTACTACACAAAGGCTCTTCAGATTACTTGACACTACCAACATCTGCCTTTTAAGTTAACCTAAGAGCAACATATATACTAAACTTACCTAACACTACTACACAAAGGTTCTTCAGAATACTTGACACTACCAACATCTACCTTTTAAGTTAACGTAATAGTAAAATATGTACTAAACTTACCTAACACTAGTACACAAAGGTTCTTCAGAGTACTTGACACTACCAACATCTACCTTTTAAGTTAACGTAACAGTAAAATATGTACTAAACTTACCAAACACTAGTACACAAAGGTTCTTCAGAGTACTTGACACTACCAACATCTACCTTTTAAGTTAACGTAACAGTAACATATATACTAAACTTACCTAACACTACTACACAAAAGTTCTTCAGATTACTTGACACTACCAACATCTGCCTTTTAAGTTAACCTAAAAGCAACATATATACTAAACTTACCTAACACTACTACACAAAGGTTCTTCAGAGTACTTGACACTACCAACATCTACCTTTTAAGTTAACGTAACAGTAAAATATGTACTAAACTTACCTAACACTAGTACACAAAGGTTCTTCAGAGTACTTGACACTACCAACATCTACCTTTTAAGTTAACGTAACAGTAAAATATGTACTAAACTTACCTAACACTACTACACAAAAGTTCTTCAGATTACTTGACACTACCAACATCTGCCTTTTAAGTTAACCTAAGAGCAACATATATACTAAACTTACCTAACACTACTACACAAAGGTTCTTCAGAGTACTTGACACTACCAACATCTACCTTTTAAGTTAACGTAACAGTAAAATATGTACTAAACTTACCTAACACTAGTACACAAAGGTTCTTCAGAGTACTTGACACTACCAACATCTGCCTTTTAAGTTAACCTAAGAGCAACATATATACTAAACTTACCTAACACTACTACACAAAGGTTCTTCAGAGTACTTGACACTACCAACATCTACCTTTTAAGTTAACGTAACAGTAAAATATGTACTAAACTTACCTAACACTAGTACACAAAGGTTCTTCAGAGTACTTGACACTACCAACATCTACCTTTTAAGTTAACGTAACAGTAAAATATGTACTAAACTTACCTAACACTAGTACACAAAGGTTCTTCAGAGTACTTGACACTACCAACATCTACCTTTTAAGTTAACGTAACAGTAAAATATGTACTAAACTTACCTAACACTAGTACACAAAGGTTCTTCAGAGTACTTGACACTACCAACATCTACCTTTTAAGTTAACGTAACAGTAAAATATGTACTAAACTTACCTAACACTAGTACACAAAGGTTCTTCAGAGTACTTGACACTACCAACATCTACCTTTTAAGTTAACGTAACAGTAAAATATGTACTAAACTTACCTAACACTACTACACAAAGGTTCTTCAGAGTACTTGACACTACCAACATCTACCTTTTAAGTTAACGTAACAGTAAAATATGTACTAAACTTACCTAACACTACTACACAAAGGTTCTTCAGAGTACTTGACACTACCAACATCTACCTTTTAAGTTAACGTAACAGTAAAATATGTACTAAACTTACCTAACACTACTACACAAAGGTTCTTCAGAGTACTTGACACTACCAACATCTACCTTTTAAGTTAACGTAACAGTAAAATATGTACTAAACTTACCTAACACTACTACACAAAGGTTCTTCAGAGTACTTGACACTACCAACATCTACCTTTTAAGTTAACGTAACAGTAAAATATGTACTAAACTTACCTAACACTACTACACAAAGGTTCTTCAGAGTACTTGACACTACCAACATCTACCTTTTAAGTTAACGTAACAGTAAAATATGTACTAAACTTACCTAACACTACTACACAAAGGTTCTTCAGAGTACTTGACACTACCAACATCTACCTTTTAAGTTAACGTAACAGTAACATATGTACTAAACTTACCTAACACTACTACACAAAGGTTCTTCAGAGTACTTGACACTACCAACATCTACCTTTTAAGTTAACGTAACAGTAACATATGTACTAAACTTACCTAACACTACTACACAAAGGTTCTTCAGAGTACTTGACACTACCAACATCTACCTTTTAAGTTAACGTAACAGTAACATATGTACTAAACTTACCTAACACTACTACACAAAGGTTCTTCAGAGTACTTGGCACTACCAACATCTACCTTTTAAGTCAACCTAACAATAACATATGTACTAAACTTACCTGACACTACTACACAAAGGTTCTTCAGAGTACTTGGCACTACCAACATCTACCTTTTAAGTCAACCTAACAATAACATATGTACTAAACTTACCTGACACTACTACACAAAGGTTCTTCAGAGTACTTGGCACTACCAACATCTACCTTTTAAGTTAACGTAACAGTAAAATATGTACTAAACTTACCTAACACTACTACACAAAGGTTCTTCAGATTACTTGACACTACCAACATCTACCTTTTAAGTTAACCTAACAGTAACATATGTACTAAACTTACCTAACACTACTACACAAAGGTTCTTCAGAGTACTTGGCACTACCAACATCTACCTTTTAAGTCAACCTAACAATAACATATGTACTAAACTTACCTGACACTACTACACAAAGGTTCTTCAGAGTACTTGGCACTACCAACATCTACCTTTTAAGTCAACCTAACAATAACATATGTACTAAACTTACCTGACACTACTACACAAAGGTTCTTCAGAGTACTTGACACTACCAACATCTACCTTTTAAGTCAACCTAACAATAACATATGTACTAAACTTACCTGACACTACTACACAAAGGTTCTTCAGAGTACTTGGCACTACCAACATCTACCTTTTAAGTTAACCTAACAGTAAAATATGTACTTAACTTACCTAACACTACTACACAAAGGTTCTTCAGAGTACTTGACACTACCAACATCTACCTTTTAAGTTAACCTAACAGTAAAATATGTACTAAACTTACCTAACACTACTACACAAAGGTTCTTCAGAGTACTTGACACTACCAACATCTACCTTTTAAGTCAACCTAACAGTAAAATATGTACTAAACTTACCTAACACTACTACACAAAGGTTCTTCAGATTACTTGACACTACCAACATCTACCTTTTAAGTTAACCTAACAGTAACATATGTACTAAACTTACCTAACACTACTACACAAAGGTTCTTCAGAGTACTTGGCACTACCAACATCTACCTTTTAAGTCAACCTAACAATAACATATGTACTAAACTTACCTGACACTACTACACAAAGGTTCTTCAGAGTACTTGGCACTACCAACATCTACCTTTTAAGTCAACCTAACAATAACATATGTACTAAACTTACCTGACACTACTACACAAAGGTTCTTCAGAGTACTTGACACTACCAACATCTACCTTTTAAGTTAACCTAACAGTAAAATATGTACTAAACTTACCTAACACTACTACACAAAGGTTCTTCAGAGTACTTGACACTACCAACATCTACCTTTTAAGTTAAAGTAACAGTAAAATATGTACTAAACTTACCTAACACTACTACACAAAGGTTCTTCAGATTACTTGACACTACCAACATCTACCTTTTAAGTTAACCTAACAGTAACATATGTACTAAACTTACCTAACACTAGTACACAAAGGTTCTTCAGAGTACTTGGCACTACCAACATCTACCTTTTAAGTCAACCTAACAATAACATATGTACTAAACATCCCTGACACTACTACACAAAGGTTCTTCAGAGTACTTGGCACTACCAACATCTACCTTTTAAGTCAACCTAACAATAACATATGTACTAAACTTACCTGACACTACTACACAAAGGTTCTTCAGAGTACTTGACACTACCAACATCTACCTTTTAAGTTAACCTAACAGTAAAATATGTACTAAACTTACCTAACACTACTACACAAAGGTTCTTCAGAGTACTTGACACTACCAACATCTACCTTTTAAGTTAACCTAACAGTAAAATATGTACTAAACTTACCTAACACTACTACACAAAGGTTCTTCAGATTACTTGACACTACCAACATCTACCTTTTAAGTTAACCTAACAGTAACATATGTACTAAACTTACCTAACACTACTACACAAAGGTTCTTCAGAGTACTTGACACTACCAACATCTACCTTTTAAGTTAACGTAACAGTAACATATGTACTAAACATACCTAACACTACTACACAAAGGTTCTTCAGATTACTTGGCACTACCAACATCTACCTTTTAAGTCAACCTAACAATTATTATAATATTATTGGTATTTTATGCTTGTCTAACAATAACAATATGAAGCTTTTATGGTAAACTGACGTAGCTATTATTCGGGAGTTTTGATTATATAAAATTAACAACTTATAAAATTTCAAGTTATACCATAATGTAGGACTAACGCTTACCAATAATTTCTATAACCTAGGCTTCAGCTGTTTTAATACTAATATTTCGTTTTTCCTCGATTTTAAGCTTGACAGTCAGTTAACCTAGTTGTTACTGAGATCTATCTGATGATGTTTTCCTTCAGCATTTACCCTTAATTACTGCTATTAAGATGTATTGGTTATATTGACAGCACATAGACCTCTTACTTACCAAACAGTCCAACATCTTTATTTTGTTAAGTGGTTTACCACTTCTGAACCTAATGAAACGTGCCCATACATTTGCAGTGTGATCAACCAATGAAAATGAAAGATAACTTAAAATAATGCATGCATGTGAAGAAAAATGCAGAGATTCGTTTGTGAGAAGCACAAAGCTTTCGATGGGCTATCTGCACTTTGCCCGCTGTAGGTATCGAAACTCGATTTTAAGCATATAAGCATTCAGACTTAGTACTGATCACCAAACCCCAAAGCGGAGAGAGTCAGAAGCGAACGTTGTAGCTACAATGTAAAAAGATCAACTATTTGTACCTAAAAACAGAAAGTAAAAAAAGAGGGGAATAGTTTTTATCTTAAAATATTAATTTACTAATTGTATTCCTGCTTGTTAAGTGTAATATTAATTAACTAATTGTATTCCTGCTTGTTAAGTGTAATATTAATTTACTAATTGTATTCCTACTTGTTAAATGTAATATTAATTTATTAATTGTATTACTACTTGTTAAATGTAATATTAATTTATTAATTGTATTCCTGCTTGTTAAATGTAATATTAATTAACTAATTGTATTCCTGCTTGTTAAATGTAATATTAATTTACTAATTGTATTCCTACTTGTTAAATGTAATATTAATTTATTAATTGTATTTTTACTTGTTAAATGTAATATTAATTTATGAAATGTATTCCTGCTTGTTAAGTGTAATATTAATTAACTAATTGTATTCCTACTTGTTAAATGTAATATTAATTTATTAATTGTATTCCTACTTGTTAAATATAATTTGTTTTTCGAAACATTGAGTTCGACGCATAAGTAAAATACAAAGAGAAAAACTCAAGATATACATTTTGATTTTTTCCAAAACTTGATAACTATATATGAACGAGTTTTAACTTATACAGCTCTTTTTCTTCAGCTTTCTAAGTGGTTCGACCGAAGAAAGATATTCACCTAGTCTGTCGATTGAGGATAACATCCTCGAGTTACCATGACAACGTGACGATCAGTGGATTCAGTACTGTAAGTCTATGTAACTGGCCGATGGACTAGATGTAACTCGTCTGAAGTAAAATACAAACAACGCTATTCCCAAGTAAAAGATACAGGGTGTGTCAGTTAAGAGTTCTTACAACGTTTTTCAACCTTGTCTCGAGATATTTTATAATGATATACAAATACGCATTACAAAACAGAGAGATTTGCTCGATTCATATCGGTGAACAGAAGAGAGAAGAAGAAAACTAAAGTTAACACTTACCTGTTGCGGGCCAAGCGAGCTCGACGCAATCACGCTGTTAAAAACAAGCACTTTACTGCGTTGTTCACAACTACCGCTTCCAAGAGAGGGCGCTGGTAAGAAAATCTCCTTGCTGTTTCGGTTATGACGATAATATCGGTAAATAACTAGAGTCAGCCCAACCAACAGAGCCAAACCAACGCCAGTGACTGCTCCAAGTACCTGAGGTGACACCATCATTTTCTGTGAAAAACAGTTTCTGTTTATTTTATGTCCTTATAAAATGTAATTATTGACTTATTTAGAATATCTATTTTAGTGAGGCATAGAACATTATCACATTCAAATTTATTTTTATCACGATAATTAAACTTAATTTGTTTTTTCTTAAAATTACAACTTGTAATCCAGTGGGAAAATAAAGAATTTTGATGAACTATTTCTTGAAAAGAAAAAAGAAAGAAACAGATGACTCATTAAATGTATGAGCCAGATAGTGAGGGCTCTCGCAATCTCACGCTGGCGAGATCGAATCCCCGTCCAATACTTGCCATTTCAGCTGTAATGGCGTCATTATGTGACGGTTAATCTCACTATTCGTTGATAAAGGAGGATTCCAAAATATGGCAGTGGGTGATGATGACTAGCTGTCTTTCCTCTAGTCTTTCACTGTTAAACTAGGGACGACTAGCGCAGATAGCCCTCGTGTAGTTTTGCCCTTAATTCAAATTAAGCTGTATTGGTTACATCAACAATTCGTACACATTATGTTTTAAAATGTCCTATTTCCAGGTTTAAGATGAGATATCCATATTTGCAAATCGAATGTTCTGGTGCATGACATACAAAATAACGTGTAAGGTGTAATGGGAAATGTAATGGAATACATTTTACACGGGAAAAACGTATAATTATCAAAGGTTCAAACATTCTGATAAGATATTTATTTAAATTGGCTGTTCTAAAAATAGCATATTACGCTCCGTTCAAGAAACTGCTCGGCGGTGCACTGTTCGTATTGATTAGTTCTTTTGACTCATCTGCTAAATTTGGAAAAACATGATCGAACCAACCTTCTCATAGCCTATAAAGTATCATCATTATTTTGAGCTTTCTTTCAGGACCGAGTTACTGTTCATGTATGTACATCACGATCAATTAAAAACACACAAAAACAATAATTCCTGTCTTAATTCCTTTACACATCAAGTCTCACAGACCACTACCTGACAGTATTGGCGTCAGTTAGTGAAAGTGGGTTTTTTCGGGGTTCTCCCGTTTCTTTCACATCTAATTCTTGGCATGTGTGGATTCACAGATCCCCCACCGCCCTGGAGTTCCCTAAGTCCTACATTGGCCATTGATCTTGTGCTGTCCGTCTTTGGTTCTTCCACCTTCGCTTGCTCAAGTTAATTGTTATCTCATTCTCGTTGTCAGTTTTTATTATTATTTGTGTTTGTGTAGGTGGGTGTTGTCTCTTATCATTAAGCCTAAAGGGACATTCAAATCACCAGAGGGGCGAAGATAAAAGAAATTCTAAATACTCTTGATTATATTTGACCCTACGTTTCGGCTCGGGATCAACTAATTTCAAATCGAAATCTCTGTCATGATGTTATTTGTTTTTGTTTGTTTGATGTGTATGCATGTTTGTGTATATATATATATATGTATACACATACACTGAGCTCTTGCAAAAAAACTATAAAGCAATTTGTTTCTTCTCTCACAGAATCCTGTAAGAATACTAACAGACCGAAGATAAATTATTCGATTTTTGAGTATCCCCGATCCCTACGACAATGGTGATGATAATGATGATGGCTGACAAGTTTCATCATAAGCCGACATCAACTGGTAGTGATATCCTTCCCCAAGAATGGGAAGAAGAGGTAGACACTGTCTGACAGAACTTCCTATCAAAGCCAAAAAAAAACAGCCATTTTGTTTTATCATTAACCTCACGGATTTAACGAGGAGTTCGAAACCTTTTTTACAAAACTAGATACAATTTAGAGACAGCCTACAGAAGAAAACTATTCAAAACTTTCCTTTTTAAAGTAATTATTACATTGCCTACTACTTTTGTAACACTTATAAAAACGTTGTTTTGCGCACTGATTCCATGCAGTAACTAAAATATAATTACAAACTCTCTTTGTTAACCTGATGATGACCTAAGAAGGTCGAAACGTTACTCTGCACTTTATTTCAATTAAAGTTCTAATACCTGTACCTACCATCTTGAGAATACATTTTTACTTCAAGTGGGATTCTCGTCATCATCAATAGTCAAACTCGTATCACAATGGCTGAAAATTAGTTTGCAAGCTATAAGTTTGATTAGATTGTATTATTGTGGATTAGATTGTATTATTGTTAACATGATGCACAGAAGGAAGACCTATTGACATTCAAGAGATTATATGAAAAGGTTTTTTTTTAAAGGCACCACGAATTAGTTTTTTTTATCCTAACAGAATTTTCATACTCTTTGTATACCAAATATTTATATCAATTAAGTTTTATTAAATATCTTTTGAAATTACAACATCCTATCAAACCTTTACGAAACGGCCCAGCATGGCTAGGTAGTTAAGGCACTCGACTCGAAATATGAAAGTCGCGGGTTCGAATCCCCTTCACACCAAACATGCTCGCCCTTTCAGCCGTGGGGGCGTTATAATGTGACGGTCAGTCCCACTATTCGTTGATAAAAGAGTAACCCAAGAGTTGGCGGTGGGTGGTGATCATTAGTTGCCTTCCCTCTAGTCTTATACTGCTAATTTAGGGACGGCTAGCGCAGATAGCCCTCTAGTAGCTTTGCACGAAATTCAAAACAAACAAATATAAAGGCAAAAAATATAAACATATTTCCAAGAAAGAATAAAATGGCGGATTTTTTTTTACTCCGAATGTTTTGTCTTAGATATATTGCTCTGCGTTTTTAGACACCACTCTATGTTGACATGAATGTGTCTGGTTTATTTCCGGAGTTTCTAATCATGACCCCTTTACTTATAGAATATGTTTATTAGAATATTTTCTGATAGCTATTGTATCAGAAAGTTAACTTTATATTGAGCTTTGTTTCATTTTGATGTCGTAATGGTGGATAAAAAGTAACACAAAATTTTTGCAGGAATAATCAGAAATATAGTATGACAATGAAATGATACACATAGGGCTACTTCTAATGTTTCCGGTATTTTTAAGCATATTTCCCTAGAAGAACTTCGTTTTTATGGCATCTCCAATTACACACTAAATAAGTCAATAGTAATGTTAATAGTAACGTACATTCTCGAAATTCAACATATAGATTGTCATAGATCAAGAATGAATACATTAATAACCTATATATATTTCTTGAGTACACAAATGTTTCTTTTTCAAACATACTATCACTCTAAATAAGAGTAACGTAAAGTAAAATTACCGTTTCCTTTTTCGAGAGGGGAAATAAAAATAAAATACAGTTTGTGCGGTATTTCTTTTTGTAATATCAAGTCTTCCTTTAAGTAATGTTCGATTTCAGATTCAAAAAATGAGAAGTGATTTGAAACGCTTTTAATATTATTTAATCAATAATGTATGTTCCATTAATATTAATTACTTCTTGCCAACTATTCACATGCTGTTGAATGTCACTTCTAGCCAGGTGGTTAAAGCACTCGACTCGTAATCCGAGAGTTGCGAGTTCGAATCCCCGTCACATCGAACATGCACGTTCTTTCAACAATATGACAATCAATCCCACTATTCGTATTTGGTAAAAGAGTAGCCCAAGAGTTGGCGGTGGGTGGTGATGACTAGTAGTTAACTTCCCTCTAGTCTTACACTGCTAAATTAGGGACGGCTAGCATAGATAGCCCTCGTGTAGCTTGGTGCGAAATTCAAAACAAACCCAACCAAGACACTTTTATAAAATTCTTTGGGTTTGAAGGAAAATAATGTATAGAAGGTAGTTTTGACATCTTCATGTGTTCCAAGTTCTTTTCCATCAAGATAGTTCTGCAAACTTCGGAATAGATGATAATCAGATGGGGCAAGGTGTAGAGAATAAGGATAATGTGGAAGTTTTTACCAGTCTAACTCTTCAATTTTGTGGATGTGATCCTTGCTGTATGGGACCATGCATTATCCTGGTATAACACAACACCTTTACAATTGATCAAAACAGGCCTATTTTTTTACAGTGCAACATTCAAGAGGTCTAACTGTTGACAATAGAAGCCTGATGTAATCATTACATTGAGTGGCAGCAACTAAAAGGGGATCACACCTATAATATCCCACCAAATGCTTAACAAAACTTTCCTAGGGTGGAAATCCATTTTGGGCTGTACTTTAGCCAGTTTACCTGTACTGAGCCATTGTCTACGGCGCTTAACATTTTCACCAAATATCCATTTTCCATCTCCAGTTACTAATCTGTGCATAAAAAGTGAGTTACGTTCACGAGAGTGCAGAGAAATGCAAATGTCCATTGTTGCTCTAAGGTTGGCCTCTGTCAAATCATGGAAGACCTATTTTCCAAGTTTTGATACCTTTCCAAGATGACGATACTGTTGAAAGAGTTGAGCTTAGCTTCTACGATAGTGCTTCAGCTGTGACAGCACGATCTTCATCAAGTGCAGTCAGCAGCAAGTCATCATTAAACTCAACAGGACCACCTGAACGTGACGCAACACTTAAGGTGTAATCACCTGATCTGAACTTCTGAAACCACCTTCGACATTTTCTTTCACTGAGAGACTCAGCACTTTGAATGTTTCGTGTAGTTTCAGCTGCACGATTGACTTTTTTAAACTCATAAAGCATTATATGCCTAATGTGTTCTTCAGACACATCCATCTTCATAATGAGTTATTTGATTAATGAAAGTAAAAAGTAGAGTTTGGCTAGTTTCTTTTATTTATCTGAACATTATTATACACGTCCTACTACATATTGTAGTTATTAAAGCCTTCTTTAAACACAGAAATGATGATGTACCTTCTGTATTAAATTTTCGGACATTACTTATAAGATGACCTGATATAATAATGAAGTCAAATTTGCCAATGAAAGTATTTGAGATTCCAAACACAATTATTATAAAAAAAATATACCATTTGCGTTAAAATGAACGAGATTTTTGTTTGTAAACTTGTATTATTTTAGGATTCTTTTATTTTTCAAAAACAGTCTTATCGTTTTAACTTTTAATCTGCTTGCTTAGTTGTACGCAAGAAACAAACTTCCCTTACTAAAGATCAAATAACGTGCAACTTGCTAAAGTATTCGAGTTTTAAAACTTCTGTAATGTGAGTCGCAAAAAATTCGGGGACAATTTTATGCTTTTTGACAAAACATCCAAGAAGAGTTTGTTGGTTTTTTTTATTCTGTGCTTGAAAGCTTACCAAAATATTGCTTCGTGAAGAAACGACAAATTTGTTTGCTTGGAATTAAGAACACACAACCAGTTATCTGTTCTCTGCTCTCCACGAGTATCGAAACTCGCTTTCTGGTGTTGTAAAGTCCGCAGACATTCCGTTGTGCCGGTGGGGTGGGAGGAAGGGTTGTACAAGAGAATATTATTTTAACATGGTATGATGATTTATTTTTAGTTTCTTCTACACTGTCTGCGTAACAACTTTTTCTAGTAACTTTATATAGAGTTTTGTACAGTTAGCTTAAAAGTAATTCACTTTATTACCTGTGTTGGATCGTTCTCAGCAGAAACCAATGTTGTTAATAATCATAAAACAAACCAAACATAGGACATTTATACCTCGATAGCTAAGTGATAAACTTGAGTACCTATAACTTTCAAATTTGTGGTTTGATTCCTGCTGGACAATCAATTCAAGCATCATATGAGCCTTAGTTGCTGTACCATTTCCTCCTTGATATATAAAACTTTATCACATTCAAATTGTTAATCGTTTCGATTGTTTTATTCAATCCTTAAATTTTTATTTTTTTCCGAATTTTCGCTCGAGGCTACCCAAGTGGCTATCTTCGCGTTGCTGTCTCTCTAATTTTAATGATAAAGTAGACGAAAGGCAAGCTAGCTCTTCAACAACACCCATTACCACCACTTGAGCAATAAAACAATGGGAATTTGATAGCTAGTATTGCAGCGCAACCAAGCCTCAAAGTGCTGACTTGTTTTCTACCAAGGAGCCATGAATCTTGAGCTCTTGGAAATAGAGTCTCGCATGCTAGCTATTACTAGGTCATGAACACACATCTTCCAAACAACAATAACTATACATGTTGACCATTTACCATCCAGTTGTGAAACTGAAATAGGAAAATTCATAATACAATTTTCCGTTTATAAAAAGTTATTCCTAGATGCAGCCGTGATGACCTTTGTCAAGTAAATAATACAATTAAACTTAAGCCTAAGGACTTATAACACTAGAAATCGGGCTTGGATACCCGCGGAGAGTACAGCACAGAAAGTCCATAGCGTATCTTTTTTGCTTAATGATAAAAAACAAAATGTATGACATTGTACCAGCTATACAAAACTTAAGAGATTTTTTGTTTTGAATTTCGCGCAAAGCTACACGAAAGCTATCTGCGCTCAAACCTTATAGACGTCAAGGGAAAATAAGCTCTGCTACAAGTAATATTGTCTATATCTAGGTTAAATAATGCACCGAAGTTGTTTCTTAAAATGTTTTAACTTAAGGACTATACTGCAGTATATAATATCAACCAAGAAAAAAATGTTAAATGAATGTTTAATGTCATGGTATTTAAATAGACATTGCATTTGAAACCGATATAAATCTGAAACATACAAAACATTCCTTTTGGATCAAAAATACTACACAACCAGTCGTTAAGCTGTAGTTGATTTATATTAACGTACGAATTGGAAAATAAACTTTTAACATGAAGCTTAACTAACGGTAAGTATAAAAAGTGTTTAAGACATTGTAACTGAAATGTCCACATTAAAAGATTCATTTATAAAAAACGAATTTATTATATTTAAAACACAACCCTAAACTTTCGAACGTGACTGTTAAAATGTCGAGGTTATGTTTCAATGATTATTCCATGGCATGCTTCAATGGTTATGAAGCTTACCGACAGATAGCGTCACACAACAATATCGAAAAGCATATTTACCTATATAAGTGTATAAACTGTATAAACCGATATACGATGACCTATTTAATAAAAATACAAATATTATTTGAATTCACGGTTATCTTTTACACATTATCAATAATATTTTGTGGCTCATATTGTTCGCTTTAAGCTATAAATTAATTGTTTAAAAATTACCTTATGGTTGTTAATTATCCAATTTTCAAAGTGACGCATTTTTCTTTCTTTTTTAAGTAACATTAATGTTTATTTCCCATTTTAGCTGCAACCTTAGGCTTAGTCAAAAATAAGTGCTATCATTATCTCTACCTATCCACATTATCTATAATATAAAACTTTTTACAAGTTTTGTTAAAGTAGCCTAGAAGAGCGAAAAATATTAAATGGCGAAAATTAAAGTGTATTACAACGTTGAGCACTAACAAAACTAAATATATATATGTATGTGGCAAAAAGTGTGGAGAAAATATAAGAGAAAACCATTTTTTGGTTTAAATGTCGACCAATAGTGCTATCATGATAGTCGTTAGTGTCAACTACTTTATAATAACCCATTTTATGACCCATGTAAATTCAAATTAATGATTCCTCTACAAGATTTGTAGAAGCTTCGGTCTTGGTTTAAAATTCTCAAACTATAGATTAACAAATATTTATATTCATGCAGTGAAATTATGATGACAAAAAAGAAAGAAACATAGTCAGTTTATTCTGTTTGAATGACTCTAACTTCTCCCCCAGCAGGTCAGCCTTAAGAACTTATAACACTGAAATTCAATATGTGATTCACCGCGTTGGATGGAGTGCAAGTGACCCATTATGTTTCTTCGTGTGTTTGTTAGTTGTTAAAAATATACCTGTATAATTAAATGTATCTGCCATTCCCACTGTAAGTATTAAACCCCATTTTTTTAAAATTACAAGACTTATCGCTGAGCCACCAGTGCTAAAACAAACACACTTTCTTGATTCATAGTATACAATCTTCAGGGTCTATGTAAATTACTTATAACTTTGTGTTATAGAATTTTTGTATAGATTCAAGCAAAGTCTTTTATTAGGTTTGTTTTTTGAATGTTTGTTCATTTTTTAATTTCAACTGTGCAACGTTAATCACAGTATAAGAGTAAACACTGGTTTGCACAACAACACCGGCATGAAATCAATGTTTCTACAAAACAGTACATTTTGTAACTACTAGATGGCAGCAGCCTAGCTACCCCACGTTCCAATGCACAAGTTTTTAAGCAGACTATTTAAAATCCGTAGTCTAATCATATGCGGTACTATGGTTTCGTTATTGTTAAACGCAAATTTCTATCTGTTCTTTGCCCATTGCGGTACTAAAACCTGAATTTTAGCGTAAAAGGTTCTCAGTTTCACTGATTAGCGACTGAGGGTGCCCTGTCCTTAGCACCGAAAGTTAATTTCTGCTCACATGTAATAAAGAAATAAAGTTATATCACCTGGAAATTAAAATGATTAGTAAGAGCACAACTACAGCAATGGTTGCAAACACTTTTGCCATTTAAGAATCTCACAATTGCATTAGTGGTAAGTTGTAGTGTATATTAAAGATATATAATAAAGAACCTAAAAAAGGGGTCCAAAATAAAATTATAACAAACAACACACTCTCACACACATGTATATATAGATATGCCAGTTTTGGAGGGAAAAAGTGTATAAATAAAATATTTAAAAATGTATATTTTAAATAAAGAATAATGAAACGAACATGAATAATTGCTTTACATTCAGTTATTATTCAATATCTATAAGTTTCCGTTAGGGGTCACTCATGCAGTACTGATCTTGAAGTGAAATATTTCTTTGTTTTCTATCATTAAATGCACACTGAGCTATCTGTGTCCACCACGATAATTTAGCGGTGTCAGTTCAAAGACTCATTGTTGAGCCACTTCAGATTTTTGTTGTTGTTGTTGTTCGATTTCTTTGTGTTTTTTTCTAGTAAAATCACGTTGGGTTATCTGCTATGTTTAGCGCGATGAATTAAACATCGGATTTTAGCATTTTATGTCCCTAAACTTATCATTGTTCCAACACGGTTCGTCTACAGTAGTGGTTTCGAATTTCTATGTTTTAGACCTAGTTTTCTTGTTTGTTTGGTTTGGTTTGAATTTTTCGTAAAACTACACGGGGCTAGCCCAAAGCTAATCAAGGGCTATCTGCGCTAGCCGTACCTAATTAACGCAGAGTAAGACTAGAGAGAAGACAGTTAGTCATCACCACCCACTGCCAACTCTTGGGTTACTCTTTTACCAACGAATAGTGGGATTGATCCTAAAAAAAAACGGCCCCCACTGAAAAGGTGAGCATGTTTGGTCACAATGGAATTCGAGTCGAGTGTCTTAACCATCTGGCCATGCAGGGACCTTTCATGTTTGTACTTTTCTTAAAACATTGGAATTTTCTGGCATTTGTTAACGGACGCAATCTTTTGTTGATTTTGTTTACTCTTTTAAATATACAGGAACAATAAATCTAAAGAAATAGGTAGAAGATTTTTAGCTTGAATAATGCTGTAAACCTTGAAATAAACTTTGAAAACTTTCAACAGAAAATTGTTATCTAAAAAAAATAATTAATTTATTTAATTGTTGTTTTGAATTAAGCACAAAGCTACACAATGGGCTATCTGTGCTCTGCCCACCACGGGTATCGAAACCCCAATTTTAGCGTATAAATCCGCAGACATACCGCTGAGCCACTGGGGGGAGGAATAATGTATTTAAAACGAAAGAAATACTTTCTAACAAATATTTCAAGCTAGTTCAAAGCATTTTAGGAAGAATACCCCCAGTGGATAATCTTTTAGAGTTTGTAACATTAAAACTTTAAGTATAATCCATGTGGTGGGCACAGTGCGGATAGCTCTTCATGCAGCTTTGCAAAAATAAATAAATATATTTAATAAGAATCTGAGTTTCTAGTAAATTCATCTGTAATTAGTTACAGTTTCCTAATTGGAGACAAAACTAGAAAAAAATGATATATGTGCTCATCACAGGTATCAAAACCCGGTTTCTAGCAGTACAAGTTCGTAGACATATCATTGTACCACTTGAGTGCGTTAGTAGCAGTTATATGATTACTTATCAATATGTTTGATAAACAGTAGTTCTATAGGGAATGGAAAAATATCTAGATGGGTTATGATCCTACCATTTAAAAAGTTTTAGCACGATGTGTCATTTGTAAGATTAGTTTAGTGTCAGGGAAACACAAACAAAGTTAATATTTCACAAAATAACACTGTAGATATAGATTATGGGAAAACATTATCTGAAAACAGCATTATTATCATGAAAATATTTAAGTTAATATAAATATAACTATTTATTGTGGAAAAGCGTGATCCAGTTGTTAGCATGACTGAGATTTCATTTATCGTAACATGTTTCCATAACAATGCTCTCCGCATTCTAAAGCCCTAGAAGCATTATAAAAAAGACAGAGAAATCCTACTTTTCAGTTTACTAAACGTAGCAGGGTATGCCGTTGACAAGCTGTCTTCCTCTACCCATTCAGTTCAAAATCACAGACAGTTATACGCAGATAGCCTTTATATACAGATTTGTAGAAACGTCTAAAACGTGCAACAAACCAAAATCAGAAAAGAGAAATATAGGGGGAAAAAAGTATATAACCCAATGCTTCGAGTTGCAATTGTGAATCCACAGAACGTTTAAAACGTAAAGAAACAAGAAATGTAAACATACATTATAATATGACGCTCAGTCTCACTGCTCATCTATTGGTAAAAAGAGTTAGTGGTAGGTGGCGTTTACTAGCTCGCTGCCTTCTCTCTTGTTTATCTTTGCAAAATTAAGGACGATTATCGCAAATAGTTTCTTGTCCCTTTGCACGAAATTCAAAGATCAAACTAACGTTGCATTTCTGCTTCTTAAACATGAATCGAAGCCAAGATTATAACAGTAAAGCTTCCAGTTTTCTAAATAAAACGGAACAACAACTAAACCAAGTATATTCCAATCATATTTAACATATTTTTACTGTCATATTTACCAGCCTTAAACATGCTATCATTTGCGTAGAATGTTGCAGATGTTATACTGTCAAACTATTTCAAAACCCAAATTATATAATGTTTAATTAGTCAAAAATTTTCCCAAAAGGTGGTGCTCTTGTTAAATATAAGGCGTGAGATTATTACTTTTTATTTATTATTACTGGACTGCTGTAAAGCAATTTATTACTTAATCGACGCTTTAGGTAAGTATACAACGAGGATGTAATTTAGAACCATTTGCAAATTTTAGTTATCCCTTAATATTTATAACTATTAATTAATTTCCGTTAAAACTTTATACCGTTGTTTTCTTATGAAAAGGTCAGAGGAATCTAAACATTGAATCGCTTTGCATTTATGTTTTAAGTTCAATAAATCTGTGAAAATTCAATTAAATTTATTTTCCCCATATTTACCAAAATTTAATTATCTTAAAAAGTGCCAATTCAAAATGATTAGTTTGATTTTTGAAAGAAAGAAATTATGAAATAGTAAAACGTAAAAGTTATATTGTCTAGTAGCGCCATCGTTTGACAACATTAAATATATTAATAAATTTGGGATAAGAGTAAATTGATGTAATTTATTAATTTAAAAAAAATATATGTATGTCTCATTACATTTATGTTTTTAGCCTCGAGTCTATCCACCTTTATACTGAAAAATCCAGGAGAGCTGGTTACTCCTATTGTTCTAAAGAAATGTAAGTATGATTACTGAAGACACTTGAAAGCATTTAATTTAACTAAAAATACCAACATTCGCACATGACTGCTATTTGTCTTACTGATACACTTTATTCGATAAACAGGAATATGAATATTGCTTAAAATATCACAAACAGTAAAACATTAAATGTGCCTCTCTCCGCTGCGTCTCTCTGTGTTATTTTCACGTGTTATTGTGTAACTACATGAGAAGTATTCATAAGTATCATCACAACATAAAAACGAATCCACCATGACTACTGTTAAATGTGGAGGAAATAACTTGGTCGGTTGATACCCGTTTCTGTAATGAAACTTATTTTCCATTCTTGTTTTTAAAAAGGCAGGTGTTTGTTTTTCTTCGTTTGCTTTAAACGGAGTAAATAGCCAGTGTATCATCCAAAGATTTTACTAGTTAAAATTGAAAAACAAAAACTTCAATCTTAAGGGTGAAAAGTGAACAAGATTTTGGCATTTAGTAATATAAATTATCAAGGTAGAAACCTGAAACTCTCCAAAAGTAATGTTTCAAAATAACTCAAAATGTTTTCATTACAAGGTAAATAATGATTGAGGGCAAATCTTACCAACGATTTTCATATAAAGGATTGTAATAGGCACTGAAAGGGGAATAAGCTAAGCTGGTAATGTGTGTTCTTGACAGTTCGAGTTGTTGATCAACAAAGAAACACACATTGTTTGACAGGATAAATTAGATTGGTATCATCGTCAATAAACACCTAAATTAAGAGTGGTGTGGCTCAACATAAGTTTGGAGCTGCGTCTCGTCCCAAAGTGTGGTGATATACAGTAAAGTGATGGCACATTAACGGCCGAGAAGTACGGGCAGATTTTTAACCAGCATGCCATTGCCCTGTGAATATAACTTTTCTGGTATGGAATCATCTTCTAACAAGACTGATCCTAAGCATGTATATTAAATGTGGTGAAACGACATATTGACAATGAAGAGGCCGATGAAACATACTTCGCCAGGAATGACTAACAAAATCACCAATATAAACAGACTGTTGCTCATTTGTATTTATTGAATTTCGCTCTAAGTTACTTTGGGGATATTTTCGTGGGAAAATAAAAAAGCAACCAGTGGTTTGAATGAATTAATACAGAACATTAGGATTTTGTTTGTTTGTTTTTCGCACAAAGCTACTCGAGGGCTATCTGTGCTAGCCGTCCCTAATTTAGCAGTGTAAGACTAGAGGGAAGGCAGCTAGTCATCACCACCCATCGCCAACTCTTGGGCTACTCTTTTACCAACGAAAAGTGGGATTGACCGTCACATTATAACGCTCCCACGGCTGGGAGGGCGAGCATGTTTGGCGCAACCCTCAGATTACGAGTCGCATGCCTTAAAATGCTTGGCCATGCAGGGCTAACTTTAAAAGAGGAAACGTTCCCCCTTATATTAAATCAACCTATGAGTCCGCTTCATTCCATTCTGTTCTGACGATAGAGTAAGAAAATTTGAGAAAACCATGTTTAAATATTGATTTGAAACTGAGAACATAAAAAACATAATAAGAACCCGCGACCCTCGGATTACGAGTCGCACGCCTTACGCGCTTGGCCATGCCAGGCCTGAACATTAGGAACAATATTTCACAATCGTACATGTTGAACTGTATCACAGCATAAAAACAAAAGAACATTGTACAAGTTAATAAATGTTCATGTGCATTTTTCTGGATAATATTTTGTATCTTCAAATTAACCATTATGTTATCATTATATGATGTTTGTGACGGACGTATGTTCATTGGTCATGTGGTTATACAATCATTTCCATTACTGTACGTTGCTCTAAACGATAATGTTTAAAAGAAAGACGTTCAAACAGTTAGGACCACTTTGTTGCATGTTTAGGCTGTCTGTGCTCTGCCCACCACGGATATGGAAACCGCGTTTTTAGTGTTGTTAGTCCGTAGATATGCCAACGTACCACTGGGGCACTTTGTTGGAATTGAAAATGTAAGGTCAAATAATAAGAAAAAAACGTCCAAACAGATAGATACTGACATTCGATTTTCTTGACATTAAGTTGATTCGAGACCTTCCTTGAACCATATGTGTGTAGGAATATGGGTTAAGCGTAGTGTTAAAATCAACAGCAGAATTGTTGTATTTTTATCATACTCGAGCACTTTGATGGACAGAAAACGGTGTTACAAAAGAAGTGTTCTTACTGTGTTTGAGGGTCAGAATTCTAAACAACAACAACAACAAAAGTACTACATGAAATTCAAAACAAAATAAACAAGCTACATAGGGCTATCTGCTGCGTCCACGTCAGTTTGGTGTTAAAAAATATATCAACACCTCCCGGTAAGTCTAAGAACATACAACACTAAAATCCAAGGTTCGGTTCCGAGCGGTGGACACAGCAGATAGTCCAATGTGGCTTTTCTCCTAAAAAAAAACAAAAGCAAAATGTATTTTAAATATTTAATTATTACTCTCAACACAAAATTGTATTAGTTACCTGACACCTGAAAAATTATGAAAATAAAAGAAGGTAGTAGCAGAGAAAATAACACCCGAACTGCGCTGTGAATACCACACATCTTCTTTGAACTTCTAAATATCCGAAAGATGACTTTTGTGTAAGCAACTGAAGAAAACTTATATTAAACCAGGGTTTAATAGTTTGGGCTTTATCCATTAACATTTCAAATTGACCTTCTATTCACAATCCGCGGATAGTTGTTGTGTAAAAATTGTCGCAACCCCTCAATAAATGTAAGGACAATAAATTAAAAGTAGATTACGGACCATCACTGCTACCAAAATCAGATAGTACGCCCTTCCACATAATGTATATATAAATCGTGCAGTAATATAATTGACCTAAACGACCTTCTATGACATTTTGAACTGCTGTTAAGATCTTAAAACTGATTTTCAGTTGATCAGTGAATACCAAATGTCGTGCTCCATATTGATATATCCCATATATCTAGACTGTTATTCAATGAGCAACATTGCTGAAGTTAAAGGGTATGACACAGGAGCGAACAGTTCGACAATTGAACGTTAAATCTCAGAATATGATAAAAATACTATAAAGATATTAGTTATGATATATTTGGTCTCTTAAACTGCCATGAACTATGTTATCATTCCCTTTGTGGAGAGGTTATATTTGTCCATCTGGTTAATCTTCTTCTAACACTACAGTTCCTATATTAGAGGAGGAATCCGTGTGAAAAATATTAAAATATTCTCTATTTTCATTGCAATATATCCAACAGATCCAGACAAACACTCTTGTGGCCATCGTATTCTATCAAACATGATAGGCGATACTCAGTTCAAGTCGCCGAAACATTTTACAGTTTTTATCTAGTTTTATTCAGAGAGTCTTGTCACTTGACGGATGTACCATAATTAGATAAAGCGCTTGCTATGTTCACACTTGGGGTTTTCTAAAAAACAAATTATCCTAACGAAGGCTTCAGTATCTATTGGTCTCAAAAAAATAATCCACATAAAATTTTCTCTACAAACAACACTTTGTTTTCAAGCCTTTCTACTATCTAAAAGCTCTATTGACACTTCCAAAGTTACTAATTTCTTCCATCAGATCTGTCGACTAAACTATTTCTTATCAAACCTGCCGGGTTCGAAAAGCGTTAAAAAACTGCGTTGTTTTTGTTTTTACTGGGCTTCCCATGCTGATAACAAATGAAGTTTACCTACCATCTATCCATAGTGGACGGTTTTGAAATTATCTTTCAAGGTTGAAAGGCACACCCACTGCTTTTTGTGTTGTGTTTTTCAATGCGTTAAAATGCTTCGTCAGCTGAAGTACGAGCAATAAATGTTTCTACATCACCAACAAGCGCTAAGCCTAATTCGTGTAGACCACCTTTTTGTTGTTGTTGCTGTTTTGAATTAAGCACAAAGCTACACAATGGGCTATCTGTGCTCTGCCCACCACGGGTATCAAAACCCGGATTTTAGCGTGTAAGTCCGCAGACATACCGCTGAGCCACTGGGGGGCATTTATTTATAATCCCAGTCCATCAGTTGTGTGGGTGATGAGTTATGTCAACAAGTAACTATTGTTTCAGCACTCCAAATACACATCAGTTGGCGAAGACCACATATTGAGTAACACAGTAAGTATACAATATGTGTATATATACACAGAAAGGTTTACCAATGATAAAGTGCAACTAGCGAATTTCGATCAAACCTTCCAAATTTTACTGAGGCCTGGCATGGCCGAGCGCGTAAGGCGTGTGACTCGTTATAATGTGACGGTCATTCCACACTATTCGTTAGTAAAAGAGTAGCTTTCCCTCTAGTCTTACGCTGCTAAATTAGGGAGAGCTAACGCAGAGAGCCCTCGTGTAGCTTTGCGCGAAACTTAAAATGAACCAAACCAATTCTACGGTATTAAAAGTTATTGGCCCGGCATGGCTAAGCGTGTTAAGAAATGGACTTGTAATCCGAGGGTCACGGGTTCGCGCCCGCGTCGCGTCAAACATGCTCGCCCTCCCAGCCGTGGGGGCGTTATAATGTTACGGTCAATCCCACTTTTCGTTGGTAAAAAAGTAGCCCAAGAGTTGGCGGTGGGTGGTGATGACTAGCTGCCTTCCCTCTAGTCTTACACTGCTAAATTAGGGACGGCTACCACAGATAGCCCTCGAGTAGCTTTGCGCGAAATTCCAAAACATACCAAATATTACTGTTAAAAACAAATAACAATGCATATAGCAACATGGAAAATGGCATTCTCCCACCACTAGGAGGTGGAGAGCGTCCATCTTCGAGCCTAACAGTAAAGGTACCTACATTGATGATTAAAGCGGCCCCACGCTAGTACAGCGGCATGTCTCCGGATTTATAAGATTAAAATCATGGGTTCGATACCCTTCGATGGGCTCAGTATGTAGCCCGATGTGGCTTTGCTATAAGAAAATACACACACAGTTAAAGTGCAGCCTGCACGTACCTTACAAGCATTTTATAACAGCTTTATACAAATTATAACTCACTTGCTGTGAATAACAAAATAATACCACCCGGTGGCACAGCGATATATCTCCGGACCTACAACATTAAAATTCGGGTTTCAATACCGATGGTGGGTAAAACATATATGCTCATTGTATTATTTTGTGCTTAGCTACAAACAAACAAACGAATATAAAATCGATCCATTTTGGTAATGTTTATTTGTCTGATAATTTCATTATGAAAGAGTTAACAATTCATTTCAATGCGCATTTAAAAATATTACGGTACGAAGTTTCAAAATAACATTGTAGCCACAGCATTTGGCATACGAATTTGAGGAAACAAAATATTTGTTTCAGTTATCATAAAACAATAATTTCTAAATACCAGCAAACGACGGCTCACAACAAACTACAACCCTATCCCACAACCTAGTGGCTCAGCGATAAACGTGAAGGTTTTTAACAACAAAATCCGGGTTTTGATACCCGTGATGGGCAAAGCACAGAGAGGCTCTTGGGTATCTTTGCGCTTAACAACAGGGAAATACATAAAACCATTATGCATTAGTGGATGAGAGGATAAATACCCAGTGGTATTGGTTTATGATAAGTTTACTCGTTATTACTCACAAGATCGGTCAATAACAGATAAGAAGATAATTACCAGATTTACATGTGAATATGGATCTAAACTAGAGATCTGTACAAGTCACCCTTCACATCTTATAAGCATTCAAAATAGAAACAATATGAAAATAATACACTTCAGACTTTGCTACCTGATATGAGAGCGCTTAGGCCTAAGATCCTCTTTTACTGCTAAACCTCATATTGTTTGTTTTCTATAACACATAAAATTATATTTAAAGAAAATATTTTTCCATTCTTCTGTGAATAAATGTATATCTTTTGTTGTACGAGTTTTGTTTATTTGTGCAGTAAATTTCAGAAAAACCTTCTCATAAAAAATCCACTTATCAAACATGAAATATCTTCTACGGTACCTACCCTGTAAAGGTTTTATCCAGCAGTGATGTAAGAAATTTCATATTAAGTATAAATATAGTGTGAAGGATCTAAATGATACAGAACATTATATTACTGTAACAAAAATTACAGGTTTAGTTTTCAATTTGCTTATTCATAAAGTATTTTTTATAACAATTTACAGCTCTTAGAGTGAGTGAGATTAATTGTTTGTTTGTTTGTTTTTTTATAATAAGTTCGATGTTTCGATCACAGTGATCGAAGTTTCGTAGCTATTCTAAAAACTAATTTTACTGTAAAAGTAGTAAATTGTAATAAAATACATTACAGGCTAGTCCGCATATTTTATTATATCGAGTATTTTTATGTGTTTGTTCGTCAAAATCTAAGTATAAAAACCAATCAAAAAATTGTAAAAAGTGACTTTTCTCTTCTTAAAGCCCTCCGCCCCCACAAATGGCACAGCGCTATGTCTGTAGACTTACAACGCTAGAATTCAAGTCTCGATATCAGTATTAGACAGAGCACAAATAGCCCATTGTAACGCTTTGTGCTTCATTACAAACAAACAAAATCTTCTTCAATAAGTGAGATTAATTAAATACTATATCGAGTTTTTGGGACACTTACGTTTTAACAAATCCAATAACTAACAAAGGTAAGTACCAACTACAACTGGATGAATAAAAAGTCCAGAAAAAAAGTTTTTAAAAATCAGATGAAGTTCAAATTGTGTCTCTTAACCGGTTAAATTAAAATATATTTCACTTGAAATTTAGGTGGGAAACTAAAACCAAAGAAAATCAAAAATTTAGACCAGAAAATCACAACTTATGGTTGTTACAAAGAGTTTCCTCATTTCATATTTCTAATGTAATGTTTTGTAAGTACACAATTTCACGAAAGTTTTTTCCATCTCTCTAGACTGTTCGTACTGTTTTTCTTGATAGAAATATCTTGTCCGATCTAGCGTCTCACAAAAACTAGAATATTCGCTTGTGTATATACGATTCAAGCTTCACTGTTAAAAAATGCTGCTTAATGACTATAAATGTACACAATATTAACTCTACTAATTACCGCTAAGACATAAGTATAAGAAACAAAATATGCTCCTTAAAGTGAACTGAAGCCTTCCGCTGACACCACAGGAGGCCATGTCTGTCTCGAGATGCCATCAACCACCAGTTATGATTGGTTGTTTTATCAAAATTACTTCTCATAGGTCTGTTACGTCACTAAAACATCCTGAAGTGTCTTGTCCGCTAAGTAAGAATAACTGGCCAAAACACTTTTACTCTCCTTCCTGAAGAGGTTGTCACTTAATCAAAGTTGGTTGACACGAGGTCAATCAACCTAACTTGTTTATCACAGCACAAAACGTGTGCTACATGAGTGAAAACAAATCCTCCACGAGATTGCTTGCTGCCAGCAATTGTTACTTTCCATGAACTTCTCGTGTTTCAGTTTTGTTTTGAATTTCGCGCAAAGCCCTTAATTTAGCACTTTAAGACTAGAGAGAAGGCAGCTAATCATTACCAAACAACGAATAGAGGGATTGACCGCATTTATAACGCTCTCATGGCTGAAAGGGCGAGCATATTTTGTGGAGCGGGGATTCCAACCCGCGACCCTCAAATTACGAGTCGAGAGCCTTAACCACCTGGTCACATCGAGCCCAAATGAAAATATTTACGTGAAATTGATAATTCGAAAAACGTATCTTTTTTTTTTCGAAAAAGCTTGAACGTTTGTTAATTTCATTTTCTTGGAAAATAATACTTTTTAAAAACTGTCATCGGTTTTGATAAATTTCCAAAAACTGAAGAAACGTCAGAAGGTGCAGTCATCCCAGTAAAAACTAATGATGACAACTGTTGCTAAAGCACTTTGTATTTTATTAACATTTATGATACTTCCATTTACAAAATAAAATTATCTTTTATTATTAGTGTGTTTTGTGCGTGTTTTCTTATTGCAAGGCCTGGCATGGCCGAGCGCGTTAAGGCGTGCACTCGTAATCCGAGGGTCGCGGGTTCGCGCCCGCGTCGCGCTAAACATGCTCGCCCTCCCAGCCGTAGGGGTGTATAATGTGACGGTCAATCCCACTATTCGTAAAAGAGTAGCCCAAGAGTTGGCAGTGGGTGGTGATGACTAGCTGCCTTCCCTCTAGTCTTACACTGCAAAATTAGGGACGGCTAGCACAGATAGCCCTCGAGTAGCTTTGTGCGAAATTCCAAAACAAACAAACAAACTTATTGCAAAGCCACATCCGGCTATCTGCTGTGTCTACCGAGGCGAATCAAGGCCCCGATTTTAGCATTGTGAATCCGAAGACTTACCGAGAGACTTTTTAAGGTTAAAGGCCCGTTTAAAAGTAATGTGATAAAGATAATCGTATAATACTATCAGTAAAATACAGATGGTTGAGTACGTTGTATTAAATTGATTTTGAATGTGTAAATCAAAAGGCAGTAGACTTTAATTTCTCAGAGCATTTATCAGAACTACATTTTGACATCGTTTGGTAGTATGTAGGTAGCGTGATACCATCAACAAATTATCGAAACGTGTAGTACAGCCCTTTCTAACACAAAATATTCCTACACTCATATCGTAACGATGAGTTCAAATTTGGGATTAAGACCTTCCCAAAAAGTGATATCTCTTGTACTTAATGGCTTTGCAAAACGAGAAAAATAGATCAACTTAGGGTACCAGGACCATACATAAAGAGGAATGCAACATGTCGTGGTAAGCTATGTGAATGATTTTTTAACAAGTAAAAACTTACAACACAAAGGTCAGTGGCAAAACCCGTCCACGTGCCCAAAATAAGAATAGAAGCATAATAAAAAAGTATTTTCTTCTGGAACAACAACGCATGTCAGATGTACCAAAGATATTTTTAACATCTATACTTTCAACTGTTGCAACACTCAGTAAGGTGAAAAATGAAATGGATATTCATGCTCTTCCATATAAAAACATACTAGTAAAATTACCGAATTTAGTACCTGTGGATTGGATCGGACTGTTGAAATAATATCTGGAAAACCACCCCGTTTATTTCGTATACAAGTTGACTTATGGAAAGCCTGCACGAAGGACGTGACAACCTCACGTTGAAGCTTTTTTTTTAATGAAAACTACGCTAAATGACTATTGTCAAGGTTTAGGATCGTGTGACAAAGGAAGACCGTATGTAGTGGCATTTGCTGTAATGACTGATGATGGTATCGTTTCAATATAACGTACTCAACTTCTGTATACTTGGAGCTGTAACTGAAATACATCATATTTTCGGACTTGTAAGAAATACTTTACAACAGGGGTCCCAAAACTTTTTGACTGTCGACCCCTTCATGGAATCCTTGATCTTTTATCGACCCCTCCATTCTTTTAAGTAATAAAAAAATCTATAAGTCACAGTTAAAGGAAGAATAACATAAAAAAACATATAAATGATAATAATATATTATGATAAACCAACTTTACCTTTTTATTGATCGTCTGACATCTTTAATTGGAGGGATGTTACTGATGATCTTTGAGAAGACCACTAATATTTGGTCGTAAACTGGTGAGTTTTAGTCTTAACTCATCACGCTATTCTATGTTCAATTTGTTACTCTTCTTTGTTAAGACTGAATTTACATAGCTAAAACCAGCTTGAACCATATAGGAACTTGGGAATGCAAGTAGAAAGGGTTTACTCTTGCGAAAAGTTTTGGATACTTATTGACAATATTTACATTACTCCACAAGTTGCTGAGGGTCTTATTTTTGAGAAGCGATTTAGCTTCAAGATCCACGGAAAGATCAATGAGTTAATCTCCTAAATTGGATTCAGTAATTACCTTTTATATTTCCGAATCAAATAGCATAGCAATCCAGTCACGTAGGTGAATTTTCTCCATGTCCTCAAAGCGCACTTTAAAGTCTTCACTCAATTTCTCAAGATGTTTTATGTATATATCCAAGTCATCATCAGAAATAATTTGTCCACTTGTCGTAAGTTTCAAAAGTACTGAAACTCTCTTCGTAGCAATGAAGACTTATAAAGGCCGATTTTGACTTGGAAGCCTAAAAGAATTTTTGGGTTTGAATAATTGTTACATCTTTCTCTTGTAGACGGATCTGTACATCATTAAATTTTGAATATAGATCTGCCAAATAGAAAAGATGATTTTTTTAACTCATCACATAGAAAGGAATCCATATCTGTAAAAAACTCCATAGTTGAATCATACAACTCGCCAAGCCTTTACAAGCAAACATCATTTGACAGCCACCTCACTTCAGTATGCAAAAGTAATTGGTTCACCAATTCATCATTTTTTTTCACATAGCTTTGCAAACAGTCGTGAATTAAGTGAATGTGCTTTAAATTTATTTATCGATCTGATGCACACTTCCAGATTATTATGCAATTCCTCACTGAGATTTTTTTGCCACAAGGTGGTGTCTGTGTAATACACAATGAATAATACGCACATCGGAAATCTTCTCCTTAAAAAGGTAGCAAACCTTCTGTCACAACCAACCATTAAAGATGCACCATCTGTAGCAACCGCAATTATATTGGTGAGTGGAATAATGTGCTTCTTTAAATATTCCTCCAAGCACTGAAATATTGTCATCTCTTCTGCATCACTTTTAAGATGAACTCAGATGCTAAACTTTGTTTCACATCTCATCTATCTCATCAACACTTTTTTTAACTGTATTTGCACTCAAAGGCAAGCATTTTAAAACATGACCAGAGTCTTTTTTCATAACATTTTTAATCATTTCTTGAACTAATGGTATTATGATCTCCTCTACAATAGTTTACGGTTTTCCGTTTTTGGTATATTGAGAAAAATATTATATAATGTCCTTAACCCTCCTTCATTATTAACTTGAACATCATAAATAACATTATATTTTGTCGATTTTTATATTTCTCTTCAACGTTCTAAGGCCCGGCATGGCCAGGTTGTTAAGGCACTCGACTTGTAATGGGAGGGTCACTGATTTGAATCCCCGTCACACCAAACATGCTCGCTCTTTCAGTCGTGGGGGCGTTATAATGTGAGCGTCGGTTCCACTATTCGTTGGTAAAAGAGTAGCCCAAGAGTTGGCGGTAGGTGGTGATGACTAGCTGCCTTCCCTCTAGTTTTATACTGCTAAGTTAGATATGGCTAGCGCAAATAGCCCTTTTGTAGCTTTGCGCGAAATTATAATAAAACAAGAAAACAATTCAACGTTTCAAAAAGATCAAGATTTTAATCATTCTTATCAGGGGGGCCCCGTTAGCACAGCGATAAGTCTACGGATTTACAACGCTAAAATAAGGGGTTCGATTCCCCTCAGTGGGCTCAGCAGATAGCCCGATGTGGCTTTCTTATAGGAAAACACACACACACTCTTATCATGGTAATTTTTTTTAAGGTTGTATTACATTTTTGCAGGTTTCTTAGCATTATTACTAAATCCTTTTCGCATAGGAGGCACGTTTCGTTTCATTTGTAAGCGAAGATATCCAAGTTTCAGGTAATCTAGTGAATATTCTCGGCACTTCTTTTCAGAATCTGCGGCTGTCATTACGGTTAATGGGGTTGTGGCTAAGGTTAAATAAATTAACTTTATCAACAGGCTACAAAAAATACAGATCAACATTTTAACGGTTTGAATTTAAAGCATAAGTAAAAGTCCACAGAAATATATAAAGTAATAGAGATTGTATTTAATTTTTATTGCTATCGAATTACGTGACCAGGTGGCGCAACGTTACACACTTTTCGTGGATCTGAAACACAAAATTGTCATTTTCTTATTTTAAGTACAGTACTTTGCTTTTTAACCTCTTAAGAAGTTTTGTTAATTACGATACCTAATGTCATCGTCAGGCTCACAAAGAATGAAAAACGTAACTGACCGGAAGCTGACTAGTCACCTCTTTCTTTCTTTGTGAACCTGGCGATGATCGAAGAAGGTCGAAAAGTTGTACGTTCCTCTACGTAAAATATGTTCTCAATCCAAACGAGCCGTTTTTATATACATATTTTTCTAAAAGTGGGTTTTCTCTACATCACTGAAACTCACAACTCCACTTCCGGATACAGCAAATACCAATAAATAATTAAAATAACCAAGTTGTTGTTGTTGTTTTTGAATTAAGCACAAAGCTACACAATGGGCTATCTGTGCTCTGCCCACCACGGGTATCGAAACCCGGATTTTAGCGTGTAAGTCCGCAGACATACCGCTGAGCCACTAGGGGGCAAATAACCAAGAAAAACTAACATTGGTAACCATCAGGAATGAACATAAAACATATTGAAGAAAACGTCACGCTCACAGTGCTTCCTAATTGGCTCAATTAGAATCATCAATTGGGTAGGCGGAGGGTAAACGTTTCTCTTGTCGAGACTCGTAAATGACTTACGTATTTTTGTATAATTAATTTACAGCTGGTATTTTTATTTCCTTGATTATATGACTCTTGCTTTCTGCACAATATATTGTGTCGATTTGACCAACAATATTTAACAAGTCGTACAATAATACTTTCGTATTAACAATTTTTAACCGAATCCAAGTGATTTTTGTCCTCCAGAAATTAATAATTATAATATAAAATTAAATTATAATGCTTTATCTGACGTATAAATTAGCAGTAACATGAACAGTTGAAAAAAATAACTGTCTTCTCAGTGTCAGAATGCTTAAACTAAGGACATCTTACTAGATGTTGTGTAATTAATTTCTAACGTAACAGTAATGTTGCTCTACAATTAAAAATAAGTAAATACTCACCCTAAGATACAGAGTTTAACCAAACCAATTGAAGATTTGGTATAGGAAATGTTATTTCGTACTAATTAAAAGAGAAAACAAGAACGTATAACTTATTCACAAATAAACCACAAGGGGTCCGCTGAAAGAAGGAAGTCCTAAGAAAGAACAATTTTAACAAAGAAGCCATAGACCACAATTAATAAATGAAAAACATATTTCAATGTTAAACAGTAAGGAAATTACAATAACCACAAAGTAGATTCCATCTTATAGCGATGAGTCAATAACGATACTGTAGATTGACAAATCATGTATATTTAGTTGCTAACAAAACAACCAGTGAAACAACTGAGCAATTATTTCTTCGACTGGAGAACCAACTGTTCCTCGATATCTCATTATAGCAGAGTCATTGTAAAATTTACTTGATGAAGACAAATTTGATAGTATTGGTCGATATTCTAAACCCACAGTGTTACAAGAAACCTGCAACCGTGTTGCAATTTATATAAATATATTCGTAACTCCGAATGTAAATAACGTTAATGCCTTAAACTTCATCAAATTATGATCAATTTGGTTGTTTGGCATGTGCTTTGAATTTTGCGCGAAGTTACTTGAAGGGTATATGTGTTAGCTGTCTCTGACATTTGAGGGATATGCTCTGATAAGACAGTCAACACCATCCATCTTGGGCTGCTCTTTATCAACGAATAATAAGATTTCCTGTAATAGTATAACGCTATAATGACCGAAAGGACAAGAATATTGGTGGAAGAAATTCGATCCCATAACCATAAGATTGCGAGTCAAGTCGAACGCCTTAAGCCACCTGGCCATGCCGGGCCTCAAGTGCCTTAACCACCAAGCCATATTATAATAAAGTCAATTAAACTATTAATGCATTTACAGAATATTAATTGCAAAGCCAATCATCACAAAAAATGCTTAATTTAGAATAAAGCTAAGTTTAAAATACCACTACAATAAAGTACGTGTTTACCATAAATGCACTTACTTGCATGACTAAAAGTAGCACAGTTGGAACCAAGTTATTTATAAACAACCCATTAAGAAAACGTGTAAGTGAATCACAAATCATGTATCCTTTTACAACTTCCACTGGGACACTTTACCTGTTCATATTACGTTATAAATTAGTTTTAAAAAACCCGTTAATCCTTTTACTCAAACTTTGAAGTCAATGTTTAGAACCTTAAGCTCAAACATAGCAAAGCTAAAGAAAACAGCTGCTTAGGCTCGAGATAACAATTTTAAGTTTAAAAAGTAGACATTAGTTAATATCAGAAACAAACCTAAAATGATATTTTGTTTGGTTCTAGTAGTTTTTGTGTATGTTCTTCTCACTGTTACACTATATAATGGGACTTGTTACCGTGCTGGGCTTAGCCGCAGTGATTACTGTGCCAAGACAGGTTCGTGATTAGCGATCGAAAAACGTGATTCGTTATTTGAGTCACTGGGTAAGGTATAAAAAGTAATTCATTAATTGAACACTTGTGTTCACTATTAGTGACATTCGTTGTTTGGACCCCTGGGCACGCTATAAGTGTGATTCTTTATTTGTATTCCTGGGCTACTATTAAAGTGATTGGTTATTTAGATCCCTCAGAACGCTATAAGGATACTTCGTTACTTAGACCCCTGGGCAGAGTTTAAGAGTGATTTGTTTTTTAATTATTGGGTTCGCTGTAATGGTCATTGCTTATTTGGACCCCTCGGTACACTATAAAGATACTTCGTTATTTGGGCCCCGGAGTACGCTATAAGAGTGATTCGTTGTTTGGACTCCTGGGTTAGTTGTAATAGTTTGTTTCTTGTTTATTTAATTTCGCACAAAGCTACACGAGGACTATATTCGCTAGCCGTCCCTAATTTAGTAGTGTAAGGTGGCAGCTAGTCATCACCACTTTCCGCCAACTGTTGAGCTACTCTTTTACAAATGAATAGTGGGACTGACTGTCACATGATAACGCCCCCACGGCTAAAAGAACGAGCATATTTGGTGCGACAGAGATTCGAACGCAGATTTGGAAAATAATATTCTTTTGTTATCGCTTAAAAATCAGTTGAACTTTACAACAAATTGACCAGAAATATAATAGTCAATGTCTGGGTAACTGAAACAACTTCCTGTTGCCATAACGACGAATAAATAATATTCAAAAGAACAAAATAATGTTAAAGTTCACGCACAAAATATACCACCCAAAAATACGAAGTAAACGGTTAACAGGCCACATTACTTCATATTTCTGGGTGGTATATATTTTCGTAGCTTTTAGAACAATCGACAAGACTGACGTCGCAATTAGTCTAGAGAAATCTAAAGCCAGTGGTTGTCAACATTTTAAGCAAAAAAAAATGTGACCCAATTTCAATGACAATGGTTTACTACTTAACACTATACATAACGATGTATGAATAATCTATATGTGATGGAAAAAATAGGTGTCATTTCCGGAATCATTGTACAGGAATTACAATATAACACACAAAAAGTTCAAGACAATAAAACCATCAGACCTGTCTTATTGATGTTGTAAACAGCTTATAGAAAAAATATTGTATTCATTTGCTTTTAGTAATTAATTTTATTTGAATCTATTTGATTACTTTTTGTAATTCCTTTTCAAATATATCATCAATGAATGCCCCCCCAGTGGATCAGCGGAATGTCTGTAAACTTACAACGCTTAAAACCGGGTTTCGATGCCCGTGGCGAGCAGAGCACAGATAGCCATTTGTGTAGCTTTGTGCTTAATTCAAAACAAAAACATCAATCATTATTTAATTTAACTTAAAGTAAAACACATTTAAATACTATAATGGATTATTCAAACAATAGTTATGTATTCTGTTTATATGATTGATCAACGTTATGTCTATTTTAAATAATTTTCTGACTTCTAATATTCATAATGACGGTTGTAATTTTTTTTTGCAAATTTATTCACATTGTTCTGCCCCCCGCTAGTACAGCGGTATGTTTCCGGATTTACAACTCTAAAATCAGGGGTTCGGTTCCCCTCGGTGGGCTGAGCAAATAGCCCTTCGTGGCTTTGCTATAAAAAAAAGCAATCATATTGTTCTAAAAAACTGTGATTATATGCATTCCCGCTTCGACTTAAATATTTTGTGTAACGTTATTGCTAGAACTTTATACAGTGTTTATTCTTTCGGAATTTCGCGCAAAGCCACACGAGCACTCCCCACGCTCACCAGCCCTAATTTAGCAATGTAAGACTAAAGAGTAAGGAGGTAGTCACGACCACCACTGCCAACTCTCAGGCTACTTTTCTGTCAACGAATATTGGAATTGACCGTCACGTTGTAAGATCCCACAACAGAAGGAATGAGCATGTTGGGCATGACAGGGATTCGAACCCTCAACCCTGATAATGCGAGTCGAGCGCCATAAATACCTGGCCATGGCGGTCCTTTAGACAGACTTTGTGAACCAATAATGAACATAAATAAGCCAGCTATTCAGCTTTAGAAATTATATTGTTTTCTTGTTATGTTTTGAATACAAATCTAAATAACGGGCTAGCTGCGTTGTGCCTTTCGAGGGTTTCAAACCCTGATTTTTGGCATTATAAGCCCTTGAGTTTACAGATGAGTTAGGGAGGGTAAAAACAAATTATATTAAATTATAGTTTGAAAACTAAGCTTATTTGAGCAGTCTCAGCGCACAAGCTTCTTATTTCCTCGGATAGAATCAATACTGCTTAGTGTCCAGTAAGAAAAGTAATTCAGGTTTTAATAAACAAAAAAAGAAAAAACAACAACATATAGAAAACATGATGTTTTAACCAGCCGTCTTTTATAGATCTGTCTATAGTAGATGGAGAAATCCGATTTCTTTCAGTCCTTTGTAACTGTAGTCGTTACGTGTTTCAGATCAGATGAGCTGCACAAAATATCTTCTTGGAACTCAAGCAACGTTCTCTCGCTGTGTTTACTGACAAAGCCAATGTTCTTACACGGAAGTTCTCATCTAGAATGACATTCAGGTACCGAGAAAAAGTTAGACAAATAGTTAAAAAAAATAATAGTGCACCCATTATATATAGATCTCTATAAACAAGTCATATGGTAAGGTCACTACTCTCCACTATATATGATATTTTTGTTTTGTTTTTACTAAACCATATGTGAGTATACGTAGCGTTTCGAACTATTCTTATTAAATCAGAAAAGTTTGTTCGTTTGTTTTGAAATTTCGCACAAAGCAACTCGAGGGCTATCTGTGCTAGCCGTCCCTAATTTAGCAGTGTAAGACTAGAGGGAAGGCAGCTAGTCATCACCACCCACCGCCAACTCTTGGGCTACTCTTTTAGCAACGAAAAGTGGGATTGACCGTCACATTATAACGCCCCCACGGCTGGGAGGGCGAGCATGTTTGGCGCGACGCGGGCGCGAAGCCGCGACCCTCGGATTACGAGTCGCACGCCTTACGCGCTTGGCCATGCCGGGCAAATCAGAAAAGAAAAGAAATTATCGAATTGAGTTACTTCTATTTAATAACTGAGATGGAATGCACTATTTTCACGATAATCGAGAAAAAATATGTGTATGTGGATGAATTTCTTATAGCTATGCCACATTGAGTTATATGATGTGTCCACCGAGGGGATTCGAATCTCTGATTTTAGTGTTGTAAGTCCGTAACCTTACCGTTGTCTCAGTGAGGGACGCTAGAAAACTAAACATGTAATCAATGCATTTATTTAAGAAAAAAATACATGTGTTTTAGAAAAAATGCGAGGAAAACCTTTCCGAAAGGAAGACAAGTACATAAAAAATGTTTGTACGAATAAGTATGCTCCTGAATCAGAATAACACTTAAACTGGTATAAAGGTTGTAGCACTCTGTGTTTTATTACAGTATGTGGTACCAGAGCTGTCTAATACATTAGTAAATAATAATATGTGTTACAGAGAAAAAGGAAAGAATGTTATTAGCAAAGAAAAGTTTTTCCTAAACAGGAAACTATGGAATTGTGTGAATGTGACGAGTACACTTAGTAGTTCATTAACAGAACATTTTGTAGAAAAATCAGCCGCTATGTCCAAGCACCGTCATCACACAAAGAGCTCTGTTAGTTATTAAAAAATGTCAAAACTTTACCTTTAACGTCAAGAGAGATTTTTGTCACGTACTAACAAGGCAAATTTTACAAAACTGTTGGAACCAGTGCGTTATCGGAAGCTTGAGTGTTAAACAAACAGATTGGTGAATGTTAAAATGGACCAACCAAGTTTTTAGTTTCGAGAGAAGCCTTCAAAAATGAGTCATTCAATTTCTTTAACTTTAATTTCACAAAGTCCACCCCCCAAGTGGCTCAGCAATACGTCTGCGGACTCAAACCGCTAGAAATCGAGTTTCAATATCCAAAGTGGGCAAAGGACAGCTAGCCCATCGTGTAGCTTTGTGGTGACTTCTAAAGAAACAAAAACATTTCGTAAGTTAGAAATAAGACACGATATTGTGAAACAATTTCTTATAGACTCATTGTCAGAGCCATTTTGATGTTGAATAATGTGATCGTAATTCTACTGATCAGTTTCAATTTTTGTTTGTGATGCATGTGAAGAAACAACGAAGTGTCATCTTAATACAGACACAGCCATAATGTAGATTAATGAATTATTGGAGTGTATGAACAGTATCGTTAAATAATAAAAATGGATTTAGTTCTCGTTGCTGTTTGAGACAATATTAAAAGTAATACGTTGAACAAAGGCTATAGTGTCTCCTATTTGAAGAAATATGTTTCTAGAACTCAAAGAATAGTATTGCAAAGAACTGCGGTAACTTGGGAACGTCAATTGTTTAACTAGGACAAGAATGAATAAAAATGTAGTTTTAGCTTCTTTGTTTGCAGTTAAGCACACAGTTGCACAATGGACTATTTATGCTCTGCCGACCATGAGTATCAAAACTCCGTTTCTACCGTTGTAAGTCCGTGGATATACCACTGTGTCACTGGTGGTTGAATTTGAAGCATGACAGAAGTGTTGTTAAAGCTGGTTTTAATGAAAACAATGGACAGTCAGTTTCATTTACGTTTAATGTTTCTTTTTACAAAAAACAATGAATGTAATTATCTCAAAGCTTCAAGCATATTCGAGCAAAACTGCACAATAGCTATTTGAGCTTATTCGACCCTTCCTAATTTTAAATTGATAGGCTAAAAGGGAAGTCAGGCTAGTTAACAGCACTCACCGCAAATCTCATGTTACACTTGGTTGACTGTCACTCTCAAAGGCCATTTACAGCTCCAAAGTGATCGTTCGGAGTTAAACAGAAAGCAACACAATAGACTATCTGTGCTATGTCTACCACGGGTATCGAAACCCAGTTTCTAGTAATGTACGTCCACAGACATATCGCTTTACCACTGGAAGCACCACTGAAGATGAGGAACGAATATTTGCGAAAACAAACCACGAACCATGAGTGCCCCCTAGTTATATAAGAACTTCTTTTTGGGGGGGAAATATTAAGTAGCTTACAAGGAAAAAGGAGAAATAAACATTTTATGTATTTTTATACTGCTCATTCTTTTATTATTTATTTGATAAACTAGCATTGATTATATTTAGAACTTTCCATTTCAATTTTTTATGTATCTTTCAAATTTTGTGCCAGCAAAATGTAATACCTGAAAGTAGGGATTAATCCTTCAGAACCAGCTGAATTCTTAGATACTTTTATGTTGTTAATGGTCAGTATTCTTGATTAACCAGAAAATGTCCGTTGAAATGAAAAGGTTTAACAAAATCCTTATTTCTTTCGACTCTATCTTTGTTACTTCCTTGAAACTAAGTTGGCGAGATGTTATACTTTAAAGTTTATGTTTCTTATTTTTTTCTGTTTGATTCGTTTATATGTCTGCAAATTTAAAGCATATTTGTTAGTTTTCTCAAACAACTTCGGAATCCTGTAGCTTTACCAAAAAGCACGTGTATAAGGTGTTTTTGTCTGATTATGTGTGTTAGTAATAATAAAAAAGCGGCAAAGAAACTACACCAAAGTAACGGTGTTTTATATCTCGTTGAAGTTTAAAGAAAATTTAAAATATCGATTTTGTTTTAGATAAAACCGGTCCTGTAGGCCACATAGTTTATTGTTTCGAGCCACAAGCACTATTTAAAAAAGTATGTTGTTGTTTGGTTTTTGAAGTTCTGCGCAAAGCTATTCGAGACTTATCTACAGTAACCTTCCCCAATTTAACAGTTTAAGACTAGAGGGAAGGCAGCTAGTTGTCACCACTTACCGCCAACTTTGGGGATACTGTTTTACCAACGAATAGTGGGACTGACTGTCACTTTATAAGGCTCCCATGGTTGAAAGGGCGAGCATGTTTGGTTTGGCGGGGATTCAAACCTGCGACCTCAAGATCAGAAATCAAGCTATGCCAGGCCATTGAAAGAAGTAATTATCGTAATCTCAAAGCAATCAGACAAAGACTAAGATAATCGCTGAGGTTACGAAATTAAACACTAGCGAAGACATTGAAAAAATAAAATTAAGCGAAGGAAACGAATAACACAACAATATTCGGTTAGGCTACTTCTCGGCAATGGCTTACAGGATTAATAACACGACCAGATTCGGTTAGGCTACTTCTCGGCAATGGCTTACAGGATTAATAACACGACCAGATTCGGTTAGGCTACTTCTCGGCAATGGCTTAAAGGATTAATAACACGACCAGATTCGGTTAGGCTACTTCTCGGCAATGGCTTAAAGGATTCATTTAATTTTTTTTATGTGCTAACTGCTAACGTTTTGATAGTTTACAGTCTCGATTATCTACGATGCAGCTACAATTAGGAGTGAATATCAGGTTAAATATTACAAATAACTGTGTAAAACGACTTTCAATTGTGTCTTCGTTTTGGAACGCGCGTGCTTTCTTTTACCTTGACTTCGGAGCTTACCACCGTGAATCTTGACACACATACTGACATTATAACTATCCTAGTAGTCCACCTACACATTATTAGATATGTTCGTAACTGTAACTATTTGCTCCAAAGCCTAGTTAAGTTAATTAACAGATAAACTTTGTACTCGTCTCTGTGTATATGCTATACATTGTTTTATAATCTGCGAAGTCCTCTTTGCGATTACATTGTACAATGGCTTTAGAAATTTACCCTGAACGATATAAAATAGCTGTGACAATTCATTTTACCCTCGTGAGCAACCATGTGCGATAATAATAACATTTCTTCCGTACCCAACTTCGCCTCTTTTAATATCTATTTCTTTTGTTCAGAAAAAAGTCTATTTTCTTTTGTGCTGAAATATATTGCTGGCTCATACTGTCACGAATGACGTCATCCGTACGTCACGGTGTACGTCAAAACAACAATTAATGAGTCCGAGAAGTGGCAGGTCTGTTTATGAGCAACTGTGCACCATAAAACCGGTAGATATTTGTGTACCATTATTTAGTTTCAACATAAAAAGTCATACATACTTAATGATACTCTTACAAGAAAAACAAACAAGCAAGGCTTTTATCTCCAAAAGACAAAAAGTACGTTGACACATACATGTCATCCGCTGGTACAACGGCAAGTCTACGGATTTACGATGTTATAATCAAGGGTTCGATTCGCCTCGGTGAACTCAGCAGATGGCCTCCTGTAACTTTGCTATTTAAAAACAAACAAACAAACACACGTATATTACTATACATATTATACAAAACTTTACCGTTTCCTTAGGATTTTGTTTCACAGCGTCAAAGGAGTGAGTGAGTTTTCATTTCGGGCTTTATAGGATCTCTATATGTAGCCGTCCCTTAATTTAAACAGATTGACTAATAGGAGGGCAGTTATTCAACAGCTTCCAGCACCTGGGCTACGTTTGTCGTCACTCTTACCTTGCACCCCTGGCCCAAAACTATGTTGGCCGTTTTTGTGGCAAAGGGACACAAGCCACAATGCGTTGGATTTGCAGTCTGGGGAATCACCACTTGGCTACACCCAGTCTCCAAGTTCCATTATACTGTAATATGATAACATTTAATATCGTATTTTTTAAATTAATTTTTATTTGTTGAACTTGGCACAAAGCTACTCGAAGGTCAGACGTGTTAGCCGTCCCTAATTTTGAATTGAAATACTAGCTGTAAGGCAGATAGTCAACACCACCCACTGACAATTCATGGGCTACTGTGATCGAATAGTAGAATTTGACCGTTACTCCTACAACACATCAACAGCTTGGTCTGAAATGTTAACAATGAGGTCCAATGTTGTGATCAACATTTCAAAAGATAAGTTCAGAAAAGTGGTATGGAAGTTCAAATTTCATTTATTCTGTTTTATTATTGATAGATTCCGCGTGATACATTTCTACGAACAGTTCCAAGATAACTGATGATTCACACATGTGAATGTTGGAGAATAAATAAATGTATATTTTTATTATTTCTATGTTTTATAAATGAAGAGTGAGTCTTATTATCGATCAATGTAATCTAGATTCAATGTAACCCACATAAAAATCCAATATGTGGCACGTGACATCACACTTGATTACTCGACAGCGCTTCATTTTCACTTTGTCCCTTACCTTCAGGGTCGTTTGGACACCACTAACGACCAGTTAGTGTAATCATGTAACCAGTTCTTTACATGATTTTCGGTTTTTTACCGCCTTATGGGAGTTCACGAACTCCAGGGCTGTCCATTCCTTGATGTTGTTTTCCAACCTCTTATTCTGTCCACCTCTTCTTTTCCCTCTAACAATGCCTTGCAAGACGGTCTTTGCCAAAATGAAATTATGCAGGTAGAATAGTTCGATTATTGTCTGCCCATTACGAACAAGGTAGCCGCGGGTAGCGCTGAGAAATCTTATAAGTGTAGTGAATATAGTGTTATTTAGAGAAATAAATAAGCCTAAAATAAGCCCGATAAACTTTATCATAAAAGTAAAATATTTGATACAATTTTAAGCTTAAATTGTTTCTGAATTAAACTAATTTTCTTTTTAATGAAAAACAAACCTTTTTAATCAATGGAGACTTTAAATTAAAAAAAAAATATATAAAATTTATAAAATTTCCTTGTATGTGATACTTTCAGTACACAGACTAACAACAACATTAGGTTATACTTTTACATGCACGAAAAACATTGTTGGAACATAGAGTTACTAAAACCAGCTTGCTTCTCTGTATATTAGTAGTTGTTTATCTGATTTTTTTACCAATAACTGTCCTTTCAATATATTACAAACCGGCCCAGCATAGTCAGGTGGGTTAAGGCGTTTGACTCATAATGTGATTGTCGCGAGTTCGAATCCCCGTCCTAAAGTTTTACAACTAATGATTTCTTTCGTTATCAGGTACAACAGTTATGAAACATCGAACACATTGTTTATTTTACATTTCCTTCAAACTGTTTCATAGGAGCGGCCCGCCATGGCCAGGTGATTAAGAAGGTCGACTCATAATCTGCGGGTCGCGGGTTAGAATCCCCGTCACACTAAGCAAGTGCGTCCTTTTAGTCATGAGGGCATCATAATGTGACGGTCAGTCCCACTATCGTTGGTTAGAGAATAGCCCAAGATTTGACGGTGGGTGGTGATGACTAGCTACCTTTCCTCTACTCTTAAACGGCTAAATGAGGGACTTCTAGTGCAGTTAACCTTCGTGTTGCTTTGCGCGAAATTGAAACAAACCTTACGAAATCGTTTTGTGAATTATCTTAATTTTGAGTGGTTCACTCAGGAATTTACCAACGTCTGAGAGGTTCAAGTTATATTATAGGAAAGAGATGGTAGTACTTAACCCGTGATTTTTGACGAACTATACACTTGTAATATATTGAAAGCCTGTTCATTTAGAGGCACGATTAAAGTATGCAAGAAAGCATGTAGATGAACCCTTCATCTATTGGAAGAGTATTCTTTGGTCAGACGAGACTAAAATCGAGCTTTTCGGCCACGATGATGTTTGCTATATTTTCCGCGAGAAGGAGGAACGAAATCTTCCAAAGAACGCAGTCCATACAGTTAAACACGGAGGTGGCTCGATCATGCTATGGGGTTCCTTCAGCTCTTCTGGTGTAGGCAGCCTTCATCGCGTCAACAGAATCATGAAAAAAGAAGAGTACGTTGATATATTAGGTATTTATATCAAGAATGATGCTCGGAACTTGCGGTTTGGGCGTCGTTGGATCTTCCAGCACGACAATGACCCTAAGCACACATCAAAATATGTGCAATCCTTGTTGCAGAGGAACCATATAAGCGTTCTGGAGTCGCCATCGCAGTCACCCGATCTCAACCCAACTTAAAACGTTTGGCATGAGTTGAAGACCAGGGTTCATCAGCGTCATCCGAAAAACTTGCAAAAATTGGAGGCCTTCTGTGAAGAAAATACCAGTCGAGTACTGTCAAACGATCATGGAGGGCTGTGAGGAGAGATTGCGCCAAATAATTCACCTGAAAGGCTACACAACTGACCTTTAAAGTAGACGCACAAACACTTTCTACCCCTCTTATATTTGGTTATTTGTTTATAAACAGTTTATTTGTCGTTCAATTTACATAAAAATTTATTTAGATGTGTGTTAGTATAATATTTATAATACACTATACTTTCATCGTCCTAATCATGACACTTTTTAAGTTATGAGGAAAAAACTACTCACGACGCAGGGGTACGAATACTTTCTGTCGTAACTGTACATTGTTGGCTGTGTATTGCGCATATTCCGACTGTTGTCGAAATTTGTATAAAATTCTTGAAATTGGAAATCAGTAACATTTGTTAATGGAAACACGCTAGATCATTGCTGAAAATTATAAAAAACTTGCGTGATTGGTGTTTATATATAAAACCCTACGCGCCGAGAGACAAATAGTCGGAATATTATTGTTGGTCAGCGACAGTCATTGTGCTATAGGCTTAGGAAGCTATACTTGTGGTTAACACTTATTAATTGGAAAACTACAAAGTTTGAACTGGAACTCTATAGCCTTCGAATATTTAAAACCGCTCAACTTCTGACGCTAGTTTTCTACGATGATATTAAATATCTTCATCGGTAAGAAGTGAACTTAAAAAACAGACAAATCACGCTAGATAGCTTCAGCGAGGTGTGACAGTACCGATCTCGAGTTAATTTGCTCGTAGTTGAGTAGGGTCGTCAATAAAATATTCAATTCTAGACCAGATATATGATTCAGTATTGCCTGTAAGTTTGTAAACTGTTATATATAAGCCATCATTTGTATTAACTGTTAGTAATAACCGTTATTATAAATTGCATTACTTTCATGTTGGTATATTAAAATATATTTGTGTCAAATAAAGGGAGATTGTGTTTGTTAATCTTGTTAACAAATAACATAAATTTGATACACATTAACAGTTAATTAACTACTTGGTTCAAATTCAAATTTCCGGTTATTTCAAATAGTAACACGTAGCGTACGCATATAATGCCTCCCGCTAGTACTGCTAGTAAGCCTACGGATTTACAACGCTAAAATTAGGGGCTCGATAGCCCGATGTGGCTTTGCTATAAGAACACACACGTCATATAATAAATTGCAGACTCGTCCGAAATAAATTATAATAGGTAACATTTAGAACAAGATAATTAGATTTTCTAACAATGTCAACTACGATATCTTGTTCTCAGAACTTTTCATATCTACCGAGTTTTAGCAGACTCTTGTTGTTTTCTTGATGCAAAGCTACGTAACGAGCTGTCTTCACTCTGTCCACCGTGAGGAAATCGAAACCTAGATTGTGGCATTGCAAGTTCATAAACTTACCGCTGACCTACCAGACTTCGAATCATATCGAAAATTGTCTTATTTTTATATGCTCACAATTTTAGTATTTTAATGAATTATGATTCTGAGATGCATAAATAACATAAAAGTTTGTTAGTTAAACATTTTTTTATTATTCACACAAAGACTTAGATAGTAAGTACAGATATCTGAAATCAATAATATACGAGGCATTAAAGCAAAGATTTTACATCACGGAATATACCTAATCATACATTCGCGATTCACATGTTTAAACACCAAAAACTGTTAGTTATTATAAATACAAAATTACCCCTACATGTTTTAAAATCGTCATATCACAGATAGGGTTAATTTCTGAAACATAAGGACCAATGAGATGAATATGGAACAATTAAACAAGTTTTGCATTCATTCATCTGTTGTTTCGACGTAAGTTGATAACAATTTAAAATAAATACAGTTCGTGAAGTGTTAAAATATCTTTCAAAACTATATTTTTAAAAGAGAAAAGATAGAATTTCAGGTATTTACATAAGTCAGCATCCTTGACAAAATCAAAGTGAAAATTTGTTTGCAATATAACACTGATTTTTTTATTGAATTACCTTACATTCTGTGACTGTTTATTAATCAGTAATACCATCTTCTCTAATTTGTCTTTTTTGTTCTAGACATAGTTTTTTGCGAATTTGATAACAAAATATCGTAGTTCGACGCATCTACTGCAATCACAAGTGCTGTCCTGTTGCCACCTAGTGGCACAGCAGTGTGTCTGTGGACTTACACTGCTATAAACCAGGTTTATACATCAATGGTAATAAGAGCATATATAACCCATTCTATAGCTTTGTGTTTAATTCCAGACAAAGAAAGTGATATCTTGCTAAAGATTCATAACATATTAACTTACCTGATTTTATTGTATTAGTGTTAGGACCTAGGATCGTCTTTTGAATTTCGCACAAAGTTACTCAAGGGCTATCTGTGCTAGCCATTCCTAATTTAGCAGCGTAAGACTAGAGGAAAGGCAGTTAGTCGTCACCACTCATCGCCAACTCTTGGGCTACTCTTTTACCAACGAACAGTGGGATTGATCGTCACATTATAACGACCTCACGGTTAAGTGAACGAGCATGTTTAGTGCGACGGGGATGCGAACCCGCGACATTCAAATTACGAGTCGAACGCCTCAACCCACCTGGGCATGCTGGGCCAAGGACTTAGAAAAATCCTTTCTTCTAAATCACTGACTCCAATTATTATGTCTGCAATCAGAGTTTTATGTATTTATATATTTTTATCTTTTCCACTTATCAATTTATTTTGTCATTTTGCCCATTCTTTCTTCCACCCTTTCATTAGCATCAATTTCTGATTACAGCGAGCTGTGTACTTAAAACAAAATCAAAAATTAAAAAATAATATTTCGAGATTATTCATCAGGGGCCTTGCATGGCAAGTTGGGTTAAGGCGTTCGACTCGTAATCTGAGGGTCGCATGTTCGCATCCCCGTCGCACTAAACATGCTCGTCCACTTAACCGTGGGGATAGCGTTATAATGTTACAGTTAATCCCACTATTCGTTGGTAAAAAGTAGCCCAACAGTTGACGGTGGGTGGTGATGAGTAGCTGCTTTCTCTCTAGTCTTACACTGCTAAATTAGGGACGGCTAGCGCAGATAGCCCTTCAATAGCTTTGCGCGAAATTCACAAACAAACAAGCGATTATTCAAACCGCTTTCCATGCGACTTTGTCTAGCTCCTTCTCTAATGTCCAATATCGAAATTTTCGGTCGGTTTTCGGCTTTTCATCATTTCTAACATCTTTATTCAATTGTAGCCTATGAGACACAAAAGACTGTTAATCTTTTCAGTGTCAATTTAAAATTTACGTACAAATGTAAAACACGGTAGTTTTAAGGAATACTTTATAAAATTATAATGTTTGTAAAAATGTTGATTACAAAATGTGCAAAGATGGAAGACTAGCTGATTTATTTGAAAGAGGTAACACTATCGGTTATTTGAAAATCGGATATTTATTAATCTATCTGAAAGTTGGAATACTGTTGACTCTTGGGAAATGGAAAACTAGTTTATTAATTTGAAACACTGTTGACTATTTGTGAATGGAAGATTGATTGAGATGTTTGAAAGAGACGACAATAATGACTTTTAACAATATTTTAACAGGATATATAGTGAAATTTAATTTAACATGAACATCAATTTGTGCAACGCATGGAGCTTAACGGACATACCAGAAACCCTAAAGCTCTTGTAATAGAGATCATAGATAGACCAATAATCAAAAACACACGTCATTTACACATTCATCAAATATTGGGATTGAGTGTTACGGTTATAATGAAAAATACAGAAAGTGTTTAGTAACAGCATATCAGAGGCTCTGCGTTGGACCATCCGTTCTGCAGCTAGACACATTAACCATTAGGTCCCACTAGTTCCTCACTTCAAATTTTGCGAATGTGGTAACTTAGAGATAATTTGTTTTGTTTGTTTTTTTAATTTCGTACAAAGTTACATAACGGCTATCTCAGCGAGCATGTTTGGAGTAACATAGATTCAAACCCGGGACCATCAGGTTACGAGTTGAACACTTAACCACCTGAACATGCCGGGCCTAACTTAAGGAAAAAAAGATAACATAACCAACAAACTTAATTTCATTAAACATTTAAACTTTATATTTGTCAAAGAAGTGTAAAATAATTTGAAGTATAACGTGCAATTTATTATAAGTTCTTTTTTCCAAAACGATCACTTAATCTTCAAATAACTCATCATCATCATCTGGCACTTAATTCCTTAAAGAACATTGGGCCGCAGTCACTGCGGTTTCCGTAAAAGGTTTCTAGCCCTCTGCACCTAATCGTCCCTAATTTAGCAGTGTAATACTGGAGGGAAGGCAGCTAGTCATCACCTCCCACCGCCAACTCTTGGGCTACTCTTTTACCAACAAAAAGTGGGATTGAACGTCACATTATAACGCCCAAACGGCTGGGAGGGCAAGCATGTTTATCGCGACGTGGATGCGAACCCGCAACCCTCAGATTACGAGCACATGCTTTAACGCGTTCGCCATGCCGAGCCCCTCCAACTAATTAGTGTGTTGTAATTATGTGACAGTTTAGTTATAGAAATTTTGTTTTATACTTAGAATTGTAGGTTTATGAATTGCAGTATTACAAATTGGTACTTCATTGTTTATAAACGTGACTCTAATTTAAATTCCCTTTTAAACTTTTCAGTGTACAGAGATAACAAAAAATGTTAAAAAATAAAAACGAGTGTTTCATTTATCATTAAGGATTATTTTCCTTGCGAATTTATCTAAACTAAATTGCATTTTTTGTTTTTACTTTTCATGATACATGTCTCTCTTCTAATAGGCTTTTGACAAGCACAGCGTCATTTCTCGCCAGATTTATCTAAGTTTTCTACAGTTTCTTAGAAACAAATTTTAAAAGTTGTAAAACTTAACATGTTTTCGTTTTAAGGCGAACATTATCACTGAACCGGAAATTTTTATCTGTAAATTCCCGAGAATATATCGCTTAGCTTACAAAGCTTTTATGTCAGTATTTTATCAAATACTGTATCACCTTACAACAAACTGATATCCAAAAAAACGTTTTACTACTCTCTGTGGCATAAGGTTTTGTATCCTTGATACTAGTCATAGAGTAAAATGCTAAAATTACAAAACTTCGTTCATAAGACGATAAAAAAATGCTGGTGAGTTCACAGAGATATATTTTGATTTATATATTTCTTCTTTTTATAAATATAATATACAAAAGATCTTGAGTACGTGTGTGTTTGTGAGTAGCATATGACAAACATATATTTGAAAATGAATTAATACATTCTAATCAAACCTGACAATTATTGAAAATAATTATGATCGCACGTCACTTAACTATAAATTTTAACATTATATAAACACTAAATACTTATACACATAGATTTGGTGATAAATTAAAATGAATTTATCATTGAATGAACGAAATCAATGAATAAGTTAGCTTACCATAGCGAAGAAATTAAACAGGCCTCATCTGACCGTCTTTGATAAAGTAGTAGGTCGTTAAGCCTTGTTAGGCCTTATGCTTTCAAAAGTAGGGGAAAATAACATTCGTATTTACTGGTAAGGCGTTCATTTAACGGAACTTATAACAACTTTAATATCTGCGAGGTAAATAAATTACTTGTGTTGGATTGTAAATCCTGTAAAATAGTTACTACAATTGTCTTATCTCTTACTTCCTTTTTTATTCGCTCCTGTACTGCTTAGTAAACAGTTCTTCTGAAACCTACTTAAAAAAAAAGACATCCAGTTGTGAACATTACGATTTATAAAAAATCCATTTTCACTGCATTTCCAGTTCTTTCATGTCGGTGAATGTCAGAACAGGTACGTCAAAATCCTAAAAGCTTCTTACACTTGAAATGATTTCAGTGATACATAGTCTGATATGCTAAAAACAAATACACAGTACCTCTACCTAAACGTTCGCTGTAAGAGTATCGTTTTTCACAGGCAAATTCCGATACTGAAGTATGATATTATTTACTTAGGTCTTACACTGCATTTTATACCAAATAACAAGTATGAAATAGAATATTCTCACACAAGCGAAGGATAAATAATGCTTTCCAATTTAATATTATTATAACCTAAAAAGAATCCCTGAGCGATTCAGTTCGGAAAACATTTTTATTGTATTCGATTTTACGTTATGCCATTTACTTATACCTGTGTTATTTTGTACAAAAAATATCCTGTACACCATTTCAGTTTAATTTAACCAAAATACACGAATGCCAGTCTAAATCAGGGCAATTGAGACGTCTTCTTCAAACACAGGTTTCTTGTATATTATTAGATTAACTTTTTCTGAGAGGTTTCAAATGTCTCGAAAGTAATAAAATTAAATTATTTGATTCCAAAGGTTTGTACAAAGGAAATTCCATATTTATGAAGTTCTAATATGAAAGTATTAAAGCCGAGAATTAACGGATAATTGATAAGACTTTTGCAGAAGTTTCAGACTATTTATTTTGAAGTTATTATTTTAGAAATATCTATACATATATATGTATATGTGTGTTTGTTGTTTTTGCAGACATGCATTCTCAAAAATATAGCATTCCAAGTGCAAGTACACAAATACAAATTTAAACACGTCATTACACATTGTTTTACTGAGGGATATAAGGCAACAATTGAAACGTAGTTTACCCTTAATAGGATATCTGCCTTTCTCTGGCTCGGCATGGCCTGGTGATTAAGGTACTCGACTCGTAATCCGAGGGTCGCGAATTCGAATCTCCGTCACATCAAATATGCTCGCCCTTTCAGCCGTAGGGGCGCTATAATGTCACAATCAATCCCACTATTCATTGATAAAGAAGTAGCCCAAGATTTGGCTGTGGGTGGTGATGACTAGTCTTACACACCTACAATAGGGATGGCTAGCGCAGATGGCCCTCGTGTAGCTTTGCGCAAAATCCTAAACACAACAAACCAAGTCTTTCTCTTAAAAACGTCACTCTTAAACAATTTCATAAAACATCGTGTAAACTTACACTTAATTCGTGTAAGTGTGAATTACAATAATAAGAATATACATCAAAATACAAAATATTCCTCTTTATAACAGAAAAGTAGACAACTTATATAAAGCTGTAACATGTTGGTTATTTCTTTTCTGCTAATACAATTCCAGGAAAAAATATATTTTTACTGAAAACTGATTGTTTTGTTATACAAGATAATCTGTTTGTATTTACATCATTTGTGCAAATAACAATTCAGCAAACAGCCTATGGTTCCTTTATGAATGGAAACAAAATTTCTCTTGAGATGATGCTTAAAAATACAAAGCTGATTGTGTTTTTTTATCAATGGTTTAGGTTAAACACGCGCACACTATGAAACGCGAAATAATAAATAACAAGTAAGATTCATATCGAGCTTGAAGAACTAATAATCCGTTATAATTAGCAAGAATATAATTTTGAATGAAAAATTATGAGACGAAATGTTCTCCAAAAAGGAATACTGCAATTTAAATTCTACAATTAAATGCTGGTTGGGAGACGTGTGTCCTGAATATACTTAGTGGTGATCCATAATATCGATCTGGAATGAAATGAACTTAGCGAGTCCAAAATGTCTGAAAGGTGTTTGTAAGAATGACACACGAACATTGTAAACTGTGTTAATTTTAACCCGCTCATGTAGCACTGAAGCCTCGTAGTTCGTTCTTATACATTTCCTTTCAGAACGGGCCTGGCATGGCCTAGTGCGTTAAGACGTACGCTTTGTAATTTGAGGGTCGCGGGTTCGCGCCCGAGTCGCGCCAAACATGCTCGCCCTCCCAGCCATGGGGGCGTTATAATGTGACGGTCAATCCCACTTTTCGTTGGTAAAAGAGTAGCCCAAGAGTTGGCGGGGGGTGGTGACGACTGGCAGTGGTGACTGCTTTCCCTCTAGCCTTACACTGCTAAATTAGGGATGGCTAGCACAGATAGCCCTCGAGTAGTTTTGTGCGAAATTCCAAAACAAACAAACAAATCCTTTCAGAACTATTTTGACGTTATAAGGGCACATGACTAATAATATGACCGGTCGCGTTTCATTGCAGGAACAGCCTGACTTTACATGACATTGATTCTTCAAGATGCTGGAAAATGTCTTAATTGATTGTGACCTGTTCGACGAAAGTTGGTGAAAATAGAAGTACTGGGTTCTGCGGTTGATTAAGAGATATTGATAAGGGATTATGACAATGAAAACGACAAACATCTTTTAATATTTGTCGGTTACGGTGGTTTTATAGCCAAGAAAAACGACTGAAATGTCTTAGTGTTTTTTATTTAAACTCATGTGATACAATACGACGCTGCATCACTGTCTTGGACAATCCGTCATTCATCATTACTAAAATGGTAACAGGACCGGTAAGAACATACAGGTGCACTGTGTGTTTTATTAAGTATTCTAAAAAAATTAAAGGATCCAGCTTCTGCTAATTGAATCTTCTTCATACCATTACAAAAACTTACAATATCGAAACAGAGCAAGAGTAACTATCTTATAAGTGTGCTTTTATTTCCATATTTGTTGCTCAGAAATACAAAATGGTGAAATGCGAATCGTCACATCACATTACATTCTTTCAACTTTTCACCGTCGACAAAACCCATTTTAATTTGTATCTGAGATAAATGTTTCAGAAGTGATTAACAATTCTCAAATGATAGTTTTTGTGATATCATCCCCATGATATATTGAAATAATTCATTAATGGCCAATGTTAAAAGAATTATGAGCTGCTACATCACAGTGTGATGTATGTTGGTTATTGTAAATTTGTTCAATAGTCTTTCCATTCATTCACTGAAAAGTTTTAACAGACCCAGTTTTCCTGGTCACAGACATATTTCCTTTCTATTGTAATTTTTTACAGTGATTGGCATCATGTTTCTTTAAGCAGCAATTCAAAGAAATGTTTAGACAACGACACTCCTACTAGGTGAGGACTTCTAACATGCCCCATTGAATGTCAGAGAGTTTCTTGCCCTTAACCACTGTCGTGAAAATTAAACGTGTTACTATGTCTCTACATTTACATAACTCACGCAATTGCATAGCACACCTTATTCGTGTACAGATAAATGGTATTATTCAATATATTGGTTTGTTTGTGTCCTAATAAAGTAACCAGTGTAATTGGCACTCACAAACGCAGTTTCGAACAGTATAAGCTCTCATAGTCATATTCATTGTATTTTAGAACTAGTGAAGAAGATTCAAATGCAGGTGATGTAAATAATTCAGTGCTAGTTATGTACAATTAGTACACTATTTAAATATAAGTGAGTGTTTGAAATGATACTTCACTGATAACAGTGAAAAATGAAGTGATAAACACATTTTTCCAGTAATTTTCATTGTTTTTTCTCTCTCTTGACTGATTTCGTGAAACAAACATTACGTTGATTGTAACTTCACTGAAAGAGTACAATATTTCGTAGTGGTATCGACACTCCGCTAGATATTTTCGACTTATGAGAATGTATGTGTATTTTTCTTACAGCAAAGCCCTATCTGGCTATTTGTTTTGTTTGTCGGGAAGAATCGAATCCCTGATTTTAGCGTTGTAAATCCGGAGACTTACCGCTGTCCTAGCGGGGGATCGACCAAAGAGTTATTGTATCCTAAACAAAAAGGACAATACAATTAACTAAATCGCACTTAAACACAAAAGTCTCTGAACGTTTTGTTCAAAAACGGTAACCAAACAAAATAAATGTGGTGTCGACTATTTATTAATGTTAGTATCAATGATAATACAAAAGTATGTGACAACCCTAAAGGCTGAAGTAAACTTTTTCTGAATAACAAGTTTAGAAAAACGTAGTTTTTGATTCCCAAATGGCGAGATGCAAAGTTTTTATTAAAAACAAATGTTGGTATTTTTATATTTCAAATCGTATTAGCTGTGCGTGATATTCTAGGTAATTTTGCGAGCGGTATTTATCAAGATATATACGGTAATGATAATTATTAATTACAGTTAGATAATATAGGTATGAATTGAAGAATAGCATATTGAAACCAATCAATTATAATAATTAAATTGATTAATAGAAAATTTTGTTGTTCTCTAGAGATATTTTGGTACATCTTTAAACCAAAAATCTCAAACTATCTTGGCCCATGCTGTCATAGATCATTAAGCTCACGAAAGCCACGAACGTCTTTCTAACAAACATAATAAAAAATCATCATAAAATAAACAAAGGATCACAGCATTGGCTGAGTCCAAGTGACTTGTAAAGAACTATCCCACAACCGTAAGTATTTATGAAATCAAAACACATACGAATCAAGCTTGTCACTACTGAACATTTCAACTAGACATCTAATAGATATTCAGTTTAGTTTTAACTATGATTTTCTATTCATCTTCCCGTGGCTCAGCAGTAAACCTGAAAGTTCATAACTAATAAAATCGGGTTTCATTTTCTATCTTTGAGCTTAACAACGAATGAACATTGTTTTTATTTTTATATTTTAATGTTTCTCCACATTCGTTCTTCACGGGCACGGCACGGCTAAGTGGGTTAAGGCGTTCGACTCGTAATCTGAGGGTCGCGGGTTTGAATCCCAGTCACACCAAACATGTTCACCTTCTCAGCCGTGGGGGCACTATAATGTGACGGTCAGTTGGTAAAAGAGTAGCCCAAAAGTTGGTGGAGGAGGGGTGATGACTAGCTGCCTTCCGTCTAGTCTTACACTGCTAAATTATGAACGGCTAGCGCAGATAGCTTTCGTGTAGCTTTACACAAAACTCATAAACAAACAAACAAACAAAAATGCTTTCCCAATACGGGTAAGTGGGATCTCATGTTTATCAAGAATTATTCGTTGTAAGACCATATTCTAGGCAGAACAAATATATATATAAAAAAGTTCTGATTAACCGTATTTGCCAACAACACCACGATTAGCTCAAACGAACGAGAAAAACGTGCTTAGAATTATGCAAAGTTTCTTTTCAATCAAAACCCTGTTAGGATAGGCAAGCGTTAGTATTTACAGGTTTGTTTCGTGTAGCTTAATAATATTTATATCTTCAACATTCTGATATTAACAAGCCTCTATCTTTCTGATATCATCTATAGTTAAACACTTACAACACCAATTTCTCATGTTATAAACTTTTATAACTTTTAGGTATTCCTTATACTAATTATTTTGTGTGTTATGGTTCACATCACAATTTATTATACTTATCTAAGTCTTTCATTTTCTAGGATTATTTATTTTCCGATTTTCTGGTGTATGTTATAAAAGCATTTAAAAACAATCTGTGTGTGAGTGTGTCCACATATAACTAACGAACTGCAGTATCGACTGTCACCAAACCTACAATGTACACTCCAGGAAGCAATGTACGAAGTCTGCGTTAGGCATTATGCTACCCCTGAGGATCCCTGTATCATTCCCCATGCCACCCCGAGGATCCCTATATCATCCCCCATGCCACCCCGAGGATCCTTATATCATCCCCCATGCCACCCCAAGGATCCCTATATCATCCCCCCATGCCACCCCCTAGGATCCCTATATTATCCCCCCATGCCACCCCCGAGGATCCTTATATCATCCCCATGCGTTGAACTACTGCATCAACTAGCTCTATCTAAATTAATGGTAATATACAACATTTTAAACAAATTTGGATTTAGATCTTCTAAACCTACCAAGATCTACCAGAAAATTGCTATTTATCACCAACCTCTGTTTCCTACGCTCAAGTCAGTACAATATCAATATATTTTTCGTAATCACACTTTAGTGCAGTACCTTATCAAAAGCTTTCTAAATGCCAAGGTAAATGACAGCCATAAAAGCGTTATTTATACCATTAGCTTTATGTATTATTTATATAAGGACATTTTTATCTGGATTATTTCTGGTGCTTTTCCTGTATATATCTACACATCTTCCTTGTATTTCTGTACCACCAGCTTTATAAAAGCATCTAGTTTTATGAACTAAAGAATCCAGTAAGATTAATTTTAAAAAATTATTTTTTGTTTGAAACTTTCCTTGTTTAATAATTCTTTTGACAAAATATAATGGTATTTAAAGAAACTATAATATTCGAAGTAAAAAGATGTGCTGGAAATAGCAGATCTTATTCAATAAATAGTTTATTTTAATATCAGTATTCTGGTTTATGTGCAGGACTGAGTCTCACGATTTTGAGGTTATTTCCAACTGATTTAGAATCTAGTAATAAGCCTTAGGATGCTTTATTCAATCTCTACAAATATTTAAAAATGTGATTTGTAATATCAACGTTTAGAAACATTGCTTTCCCAAACGTAAAAGCTAATAACAGCTATACATTTATATTTTGCTTTTTCAGGTTTTAATTCCTGAAAAAAGAATTGTGGTTTAAATGTTCTTTCGTACACTAAAAATATTTACTTACAACGAAAAGTAGTAGTGATAAATAATATCATTATAAAATCGTCGGGATATAGGGATGGAAAAAAATTAGAAACTGGAGAGCATTTCATACGAGAGAAATATTTGCATTACACGTTCACTATATCTGATCCTTTTTCCTCCATCCTTATAAGTATAGAATAGATGTTTGTTCATTATATCTTATCCTTTTTCCTCCACACGTATAATTATAGAGTAAATATTTGTTCACTATATCTGATCCTTTTTCCTCCAACCGTATAAGTATAGAGTAGATGTTTGTTCACTATATCTGATCCTTTTTCCTCCAACCGTATAAGTATAGAGTAGATGTTTGTTCACTATATCTTATCCTTTTTCCTCCATCCTTATAAGTATAGAGTAGGTGTTTGTTCGCTATATCTTACCCTTTTCCCTCCATCCGTATAATTACAGAGTAAATGTTTTTGTTTTTAATTTCTACACTCTTTACGAGTTCAAGTCTTGGGTTCCAGTGGGGGCTGTAACTACTAGTGGAAGACACGATTTCACCAATTTATTCAGTCCTATTCTATAAGGATCCATAAAATAATCTGTAGACGTTACTTCTTGAAGCACCGTAAGTCATGACCTGCATACTGCACAACGCGTTAAGGAGTATACGGTATATTATCTAATTTTATATAACGCACGTAATAACTTAGTGATCACAGAACGTGATTGGTACTTTGGAACACTTGCTTTTCTAGGTATAAAAAGGCACATCTCAGACATCCTAGGGAGAAGTGAAGTGTGCTGACTGCTCATAACTGTTTATGTTTTACGAATAAAAGCTGAAGAAGAATAAGAAAAAGAAAATCGATATTTTTGCAGCTTGTTTTCGTCAAGGAAAGTTCGCCGAACTTTAAAGTTAGATTTGTGATTCATTAGTGAAGGGCGTTTTTCGTCTCTGTCCCTGTGGTTGGTTTTGCCGACTTCCTGGCATACACATTACCATACGTCAATTTGAATCGGACCCATCCCTACATAGGATCTATACCAAGCTACCTGATAGAAGGTTGAATAGTTTCAAGTGTTTTATTTACTTAATTGATATATAGTTTTTAAAAGCGTGAGAAAGAAGAATATATATACATACAGCCCTCTGGTGATTCAACTGTAAATCTAAAGATCCATAATCTTAAAAAATAAAAGTCTGATTTCTTTTACTCACGGTGGGCAAAGTACAGATAGCCCACTGTGTAGCTTTGTGGTTAAAAATGAAATAAATTAAATACACTATTTGCTACGAGAGCTTCTGCTCAAAGAAAATTAATTAAGTATTTTGATAAGAAAAACAAAAATAATTTTAAAAGTAACATACCAGTTAGTTAAAACAATCTTTTATAAAAAGTTCACTGCAAAATAAAATGTTTTGTACAGCTAATAACATAAAATTAAAATTAAGGCTAATCTTGTTTATTTCTTTATTGTGAATAAATCTGAATTGATTTATTTAAAATTATTTATCACATTGCATAATTACAATGACCATATTCTTGTACATTTTTTAAGTAAAACTATTTATTTGACTATCTGGCCTCTTTCTTTCATGTGACTAGAACCCTGGAATTTATTTAGCGCTGGATTTAGTTTGTTTAGTTTGTTTTGAATTTCGCGCAAAGCTACACGAGCGCTATCTGCGCTAGCCGTCCCTAATTTAGCAGTGTAAGAAAAAAAGGAAGGCAGCTAGTTATTACCAGCAACCGCCAACTCTTGGACTAATCTTTTACCAACGAATAGTGGGATTGACAGTCACATTATAACGTCTTCACGACTGAAAGGGCGAACATGTTTGGTGTGACAAGGACTTGTCACCCTTAAGAGGGTATTACAATACATTATTATTATTATTGTTGTTGTTGATTGTTCAACTTAAGTAGAAGATTTTGTAAAATTTACTAAAACTTTTATAAGGATTTTTTATTTTTAAAAAGTTATACCTTCATCACAATTAATAAATCGCAACGTCAGATATTTGACCACGTAGGCATATTTCTTCCACAACCAGATTTTTTGCATGATTAAATCTATGAAGCTTGATAAGCAAGGTTTGAACACAACTAAAAAAATGTAAATAAGTAAAATTTCTAACCAAATACCACTTCAAGGAAACAACCAAACATACACAAAAAGTCGTTTTTGTAAAATACTAGGAAAAAAAGGATACACATTCTTTATATATATGTATTGGAGTAAAAAAGAACATTACGCTAATATAATAATAAGTAGATAAACAACGATAAATAAGCATAAGGAATACTTTTATTGATGGTGCAACGTACAACGTTTTCAGAAAACATTGGTCTGCTTTCTTTAGGAATAATCTGTACTAAGTAATACAAGATACAAAATACACTATATATATTGTACAAGGTACTGTATATTGGCACAAATACAAAAGATTCAAGAATTAAAATTGACGGAAATTGTGCCAGAAGATGACAAGATTATACATAAAGGTAAAGTGTATAAGCAGTGAAAAAACATTATCAAAAACACCTAGTATTAATAAGACTTGTCATGGTCTAGTGAAAGATCGTTTGCTTTAATAATTTTTTTTTAGTTTTGTGTTGGTGTAGGAAAATTTTCATTTCAATGTATTTCGTGATCTATACTGGTAGCCCATCTTAAAGCTTGATAACTTATAGTACTAAAATTCTGGCTTCGTTTCCCACAGAAGACACAGCACGGATAGTATTGTACATTTGTGTTGAAACAAATAAACAAGCTGAAACAAAAACAAGCTTCAATTTCATTTAATGTTATCTATGGTGGAATTTGATTAAGAATTTCAAAGATATTCGGCTTGTTTGACTTTTATATTGGTTTGTTTGTTTGTTCATCAAGCACTTGTTTAATATTGTAAGAAGAATATAACAAATAGTGGGATTGACTGAACCATTATAGCATACCCACAGCTGAAAAGAGAAGCACTATGTCACTAGATTTCAATTCCTTGATCCGTAGATTTCAAGAAACCCACCAAGGATGAGACCTTCCAATATCTATTGTTTAACAAGGTCAAAATGAGCAACAATCCTGGCTAGATCTTATTAGGTTTGTGTATCTTGGCTTTGTGGAGGTCAAAGTTTTCCCATCGTTACCTGCTATGCTAGCCTCTTATCTACACTGTTCTATACCAGAACATTCATAATTGTATTGCTTCATTTCTATAGTGTTATAAAACACGCTTGTTGTTTTTTTGAAGTGTCTCTTATAATACTTGGCATTTAGTTGTTGGAATATCTCACTCCCTATATACTTCAAAGCTCGTAAAAGAGACGGCTAGTTTGAAAATTTGTAAACGTTTCTACTGTACTATATCGCAGGCGATATCACCTTGAATAAGTAATTCATCACTTTTTAGGAAAAGAGAAACACAGTTGAATATATCAGCTCGGTATTACATTTAGTGTTTGAGCTAACTATAGATTTGCATGCATCAACCATGTGCTTAAAAACCTGGGACCATTTTCCTGTCTAAATGAAGATGCAAACGTTATTCTTCCATTATACCAGATTATAGACTATTAATCGTTATTTATATGGTTCTGCTCCACTGGAAATGTATTTCGTGCTTTAAATATCAGTTAGTTGAATAAAATGAGAAGAAACGTTTTGTCTTACAAAAAGATTAAATTCATTGGGTTTAATTACTATATACATTGGAACTCTTCATAATAACCAAAAGTTTTTGAGACTGAATTTTTAAGAAACTTACGAAATTTATCTTTCATGTTACACTTTTAAAATTTTAAGGGTCGTACAACAATTGATAGCACAACAGAATCTCTATATCATATACTTATTGTATAGTAAACAACTGAAGAAAAAAATGCATAGCTCTGTTTATCTGTTGGAAACCAATCAAATGCAGAGGCACACGTTTATAGTGAGAAAATTGTAGACACGTTACTTGGCAACTGTTCTAAACACCAGACACCTCGAACAACACTTCTTGAAAGATCATCAATACTATTTCCACAACATGACCTTTATGGATCGCCGGTTTGTTCCCATACATTTGGTATCGACTTCACGACAACGACGGGAGACATTATGAACATATGTAAAAGGAAGTGGCTGGGTGGGGTCAAGCATTCAGTTGAACTTATCAACTGAGTTGAGCCACTCCATTTCATCCTATACCTCTGTAATACACGATGAATTCTTTATAATCAGAACCTTTATAACTCATCTTTTGTATCCTCATTATCAACTCCGTAGTTATCGGCGATGGTTATTATAATTAAATATTAATTTCATTAATTAAATAAAATAGTTTGTATTTGTAAATCTTTCCTGAAGGGGGATAATTACGTGAGTTTTAACAACAGGGAAGATTTACAAATACAAACTATTTTATTTATTACAAGACTACTAAATAACTTAGCGCAGATAAAAAAAAAAATATGTTTGCTTGTATATTGTTGTTCTTTATGTGTACTTAAGCGGCAGGAGACATTATGAACAGTGATATATAAAAAGAGTGTGGTTGGATGGTGTCAATCCTTTAGTTTCTTCCTCCTAAGCTCTAAAATTTCCTTTTTCCGTTATAAAAAATGTTTCCAACTATTCAAAAAACCTGATTCTTCACCTTGCTGGCTGTGAGATAATAAATGTATTTAAACTATAAATTTAATGATACATAAGGACTTGTGGGTCTTTTACAGTTAAAATCAATATTTAAACTATACAATTAATGACACATTAGGACTTGTGGGCCATTTACAGTTAAAATCAATATTTGAACTACACATTTAATGACACATAGGGACTTGTGGGCTTTTAACAGTTTAAATCAATATTTATGCTGTAAAATTAATGACACATAAGGACTTGTGGATATTTTACAGTTAAAATCAATATTTATACAATAAAACTAATGACACATAGGGACTTGTGGATATTTTACAGTTAAAATCAATATTTATACAATAAAACTAATGACACACAGGGACTTGTGGATATTTTACAGTTAAAATCAATATTTATACAATAAAACTAATGACACATAGGGACTTGTGGATATTTTACAGTTAAAATCAATATTTATACAATAAAACTAATGACACACAGGGACTTGTGGATATTTTACAGTTAAAATCAATATTTAAACTATAAAATTAATGACACATAGGGACTTGTGGGCCTTTAACAGTTAAAATCAATAACTGTGTTGTGATAATAAATATTAAAACGCAAAAATTAACAACTTAGTTTCAAAGTTTAAAAGTGTTTATAAGACCGACTGGTATAGATATGCTGTATTCTTATCCCGCGTGGAGTTGAGGTAACCCACAGTATAAATAGTCTTTTCTTAAACTTCTTCCTGTCCAAAAAACGTCTTGTCTGAAAAGTGTCCTCTTTTGTTAATGAGCACCTACCTTTCTAATGTTCTCTGTACGTTACAGGTTATCAATAACCAAACAGAAAAGAAGAGGATTTAATAATTTCGCAACTGATTGCTTATATCGGTAATCTATCTAGCACAGTGGAACTTACAAACTAATAAAACACATTTCTCTTGTTAGCGATTATCAGTCAGTAATTTTTTTTCATTTTATTGTTGGTTTAACGTGGCAAAATTATGATACAGAAAATAAAATAATTTTTTCACCAGTTCAATAGTGAAAACCAATAATTTGATAATTCAGTTCAATGTAGAGTTAAGAAACACTTGGCCCGACATGGCCAGGTGGTTAAGGTACTCTACTCATAACACTGGTTTACAAAAAAATATTTTTTGTTTGAGGCAAGAATGTGAATAGGTGTTTTTTAGTAATTTGGGTGCGCTGAATTCAAATTTATAAACAGTTTTGCTCTATCACTTCTAGTTTTCTGGCTTTTAAATAGTCTCATTTTAGTATATACAGAGTATATACGTGCTTATTTCAACAGTTGCAGCAGCTTATTACAGATAAAACAGGATAGATAAAGAACATTGATGGAATAAATATACTTGGATGACACAATGTACACAATTCATAGTACCGCAGACAGTTAAAAGTGTGTTTTCGTAGATGATCTGCTGTATTTTGCCTCCAGGATGCCACGGAAGAGCATCCAGCAGAAGTCTCCCATCACGCTGGGGTTCCACTTGCCTTGGTAGTTGCTCTCCATCTTCGTAATGTCTCGGTGGAATCTTTCTCCGTGCTCATCACTCACTACTCCGAGGTTTGGAGGGAAGAAGTTGAGGTGGGAATGGAGAAAATGAATTTTGAGTGACATTCGGCATCCCATATCCTCATAAGTCTTTAGCAACTTCTCAATACAGGCTTGGTAATTTGGTACGCGTGTGTTACCAAGGAAGCCACTACAGACTGACTTAAATACTTCCCATGTTCTCAGTTCTTTTAAGGTAAGGAGCTCCTCAAAATCAGTATCCTTCAGCACTTCTCGGATTTGAGGTCCGACAAAGATGCCCTCTTTAAGCTTAGCAGCACTGAGACCTGGGAACACAGTAGACAAGTGTTGGAAGGCAGTACCATTTTTGTCCATGGCCTTCACGAAATTCTTCATCAAACCAAGCTTGATGTGAAGAGGAAGAAGAAGCACCTTAACGCCCCCACGGCTGAAAGCGCGAGCATGTTTGGTGCAAAGGGGATTCGAACCAACGATCCTCAGAATACGATTAGCTTTAATTGAAATTCATGAATTGACTGTGATTGCTCCCTTATTATTTTACTTCTTCCCTGAAGATTCGTATTCAAATTATTCAAGTGAACCGTCATGTCGCACAGAAAGTACAAATTACACTGCCATGACAAAGTTTCAATTTCAGGGAAATTTTCATCTTACCTTTTTCAACAAGATGCTCTTGTATTTGGGGAAATAAGGAAGTAAATCGTTCCAAGACTTTTGTTTTACTTAATCTTCTTATATTTTCAAAATCAGTAAGATCATCAAAAGTACAGTCACTGCTTTTCTTCAAAGACTCAAAAAACTGTCTATGGATGAGAGAGCTTCCACTTCTAATATAATTTACAATTTTTACAACAATGTCCATAAAATGTTTCAATTCATCACTTTTAGACATCTGATCACATAAATGTAATGGAAAGATGGCAGCGTGGACTTCATATTATTTTCTATTAAATACTTCTTTAAAAGAGAAACCATTCCTAATTTCGCCCCGGTCATAACGGGAGCACCGTCTGTTGTGACAGAAACCAGTTTTTTCAAATCCAGATTGAATTTTTTTGACATTTCAAGAAATGTTTCAAAGAATGTTTTTTCTACACGTTTGATATCGTCATCTACAAAGGCTAAGCATTTCTTCCCTCACTTGAAGATCTGAAGTTACATATTGAGCCCAAAATTGTGCAGTGTCACTAACATCTGTTGATTCATCTAGAGCTAATGAAAAAGATAAACAGTCTTTCAGATGTTCAAGCAACTAATTTTCTATGTATTTCGCTAACCCTAGAAGTCTACGAACAATTTTTTTTAACTTAATTGAAAATTATTTACCTATTGAAGAATATCATCTTTTATTTTTGAATCATAATTCTCCAACAGACCACAATCAATATTTTTTTACTAGTTCATTATCAGAAAACGATTTCTTTTTTTTGAGCTAGAATCTAAGCTACTTTATAGCTAGCTAACGTAACTTGTTTTATCGATGATAAAAATCTTTTTAGGCCTCCCTTTTGTTCATGAAGTTGAGCTCAGACGTCTAATTTCATTCATACGACTTTTGTTATCAACTGGATATTTTACATCAAATTCGTTGTGAAAATTGTGAAAGTGTTACTTAAGGTTGTATATTTTATTATTCCTAAAACCTTTGTTGCACAAAAGACACACTGGTTTATTATTTGCTTCAATCACTACAAATTTCAACTCCTAACTTTCATTAAATTCTTGTTTCACGTTTTTACAGTCACGTGACATTCTCTTTTCGACAGTAATGCCAGAATCAATTAAAGTATCTTTATTTTCTGAGTGTTCACCATCATCTGGATTCTTTTGTTTTCCTATTATCCACTTATCCATATTATAGGATTAAAAAAATGTATTTAAACATTTGAAAGCTGCACAATAAAAACATATCTGCAAGCGTATGACAAACAACGTACACTCGATAACAAACATCTAAAACAGACTGACGTTACAAAATGGGCGCGACATTAGCGATGACGTGAAGCAGTCCAGTTGCTGATTACCAAAGTTGCAATGAAAAATAAATGATGGAAAAAGCTGACTCCTAAACTTGAGTTGGCCACATGTGGCCAATTGCCATAGAGTTTCCCACCTCTGGCCTAAAAGCTCAAACGATCGACTCGAAATCGAATATGCTCGCTCTTTCAGTCGCGGAGGCGTTATAATGTGACAGTCAATATCATAATAATTTGTAAAGTGTAGCCCAAGAGCTGGCTACAGATGTTGTTGAATAGCTGCCTTTCATTTAGTCTATCACTTTTAAATTAAAGAAAGTTAGTGCAGATAGCCTTCGAACAGTTTTCACGAAAATGAACTAGAAAACATACACAGTTTCATCTGTCATCATTGATCCTTATCTGTGGGAAATACTTTACTTTATTCTAATATTCCCTTTAATAAGTTAAATCACATTCTGCTTTACATTTAAAGCTTCATGAGGATACAGCCATTTGGGATAGAATTGAGTTACAATTTCATGTTATCATTTTCTTACTTATAACTACCAGCTTAGTTTCATTAAGGCGCCAGCCAGCTGAGAAGGGTCTACCTTCAATTAACTTATTTAATTCTTACTGAGGATGAGTAAAAATAATTAGCTAAAAACAGAAAAATAAGCATTCAGCCAGTTAGAAATGGCTTAATATGAAGGCTTTCCTATGGTAATTAAATTAGTTAATAATCAAATGAATTAGGCATTACGTAGGTTTCCATTTCTTTTTTTTCTCAGTAAAAGGCTGTTCATGAGTGACTAAGTTTTGTTTGGCAGTTAGAAAGTTATAAAATTTAAATGATCACATGGTCAAAAATTGTTATTTTGAACTTTACTTTTTTCGGTATTTTTTTTCCAAAAGTTTTCGTTGTCGAATAAAATCATCATGCATTTAGCATTTGTGAAATTCATGGGTCTTTCCATACGTAGAACTAAAACTGTCTAAAAACAAACGAGTATAATATTAAAAAATTACTCCTCTTAAGTTAAATTCCCCAGCAGCTTAGCAGTAGCTTTGGGGATATATAACGCTCAAAATTAGGTTTCAAACCCTGAGGTAAGCAAAAAGTGCAGATAACCCGTCATGTAGCTTTGCACTTAACAAAAAACAAAACAAATAAAACATATTTTAAAGTTTGGCGTTGTTTATGTTGAGTTGTCTTATGAGAGCGAACATTTTAAGAATATCGCTTCTTGAAAATAGCTTACTTCAAGAGGTTAACTCTTTATCTACGGAGGATATCCTTCATTAGACTGAAATTTTTTTTTTTTATGACTAAATAAAATTATATTTATCTGAAATCAGTATAACCAAGATAAGTAAAGCTACATAGATAAAAACATACATTCATTAAGTGGGGAAAAATCATTTTATTTATTTTTTCCTTTAACTAATGTTCTTCTATTTTTTTCGTTTATTGAATTTCACAATACTGCCAGTCACGGCACCACTCCAAGTATATTTTATTGGTTTATCAGATTAGCAATTCATGAATATGGACACGATTGTTAAACACAATGCTGTGTTATTCCTCGATTCAACGTTATCACAGATGTGATGTCACCTCGTCCAGATTTGAAAATTCCAATGGTTTCTGCAACTATTGTATTCTTGTGGTTTCTGAGAATGGGTCTCGTTCATTGGTAACCCTTAGTGATAGTGTACCAATAGCGTCTAGTATTTGGGTTGCTGATGGTTACATACACAAGTTTTCTCAATACCTGATAAATCTGACAAACAGTCTTGATAGACATGTTTGTCCATTTAATCACTCCCCTGAGAGCCGTTGGACAGCGATATTAAAATGCTAAAATCGAGATATGGCAGATAACCTAATGTGGCTTTGCTCTAAAAGTAAAACAAATCTTGTCTCAAGGCCTCCTTTAATGTATCCCTTTTGAACTTTCTAAGTTCCCATTTCTTACCCATCTATATGCATTGAGTATTATTCACCACTACAGCTACTGATTTCATACACCCGATTAAACACCAGGAGCACCATGGGATTCGATTTTGTTTGCAATCAAGTAGTAGTTTTGATTCATTTAGGAGTTCCGATAATTGGTTTTGTTCATTTAATTTATAAGCAGTTATATGTTATCAGTTTAAAATATGTATTCATCATTGACTACCTTCTACTTGATATTAGAAGGGTTAGAATACGAAATTCTAGAGATAAAATGTCTCTTGTTTTTCATTCATAGGTCAAATAGCTGAAATATCTCAACCTATGTTAAGTTTTTTCAAGTCACAAATTTTTAGCCCCTAGAAAATGGTAATTGTAAAAAATACTTTATTGAAACTTCCAGATGGGAGAATCATAGAAATGCTACGCGATAATAATGACTATAGATTAGGCCTGTTTAGCGCTCGATAATACAATATGGTTGTCCCATAGTACATTAACCCGGTTCAACTGTTAGCGCTTTAGAATATGTTTTTCGTGAAAAGTAGTGGTAGAATATGTTATACTGTGAAAAACTGAATACATGTCTTGTTATGTCAAAGAAGAATTTATCAGATATATTGATAATTGAACGCTTATCTGTGTCATGTGTTGTATGTTTCTGTGTACAATTTTACTGAAGAATGGTTCGCTCTACGTAACATGTTGTTATATATTTTTACGACAAGCTGAGAATAAGCTCACTAATTACAGAAACCAAATTTGATTTAATATTCACGTGTTACTGGAAGCAATTAAATGGATTATCATGAGTTCCAACAGTCTGAGATAAAACAGTAAGCATCCCAGCAGTGACTACTTGTCTAAAATGACAAAGAATGAAAGGTCAAATATGTGTTGCATTGTAATATAAACCAATGTAATTTAGAGATTGATATGTCAATCTTTAGAAACACTTTGTAGGCAGAAAGTGGGCGAGACATTTACACAAGTTCGACTTGCTTCCATGGACGTATGGTCACTCCACCCTAATAAACACTTGGTACGTGGCAGGTAATATGACGTACGAACAATCCCAAATATTTCAAGGTAAAACAAACGTTAATCTCATAAACTAAAGCATGAATTTTTAATTATAGTGCCCAGTGCTAAGGTAAATGTTTATATTCGACAATTTATTGGATAAAAATCTAAACCGATGTGTGTATATGGCTCCTTGTACGTAAATAAGATGTAATTTAGCTATTGGATTTTGATTATTTTCTGACCTTTATTAAATCGTTAAGTGATTTAGAATAATTAAATAAAGAGTAAGATTTAATCTACTTACTCTCACAAAAATCTTTATTTACTCTTGTACGAATATCTAAATGAAACTTCATATCACTTCGGCATTTCATTCAAACAAGGTTAAACCTTTCAACAAAGTTCTTCTAATCTTTAACTTCTAAATTAGAGGCGATAACCCTAGTATAATATCATATGAAATTCAAAATAAAGTGATAAGCATTGTAGTAGTTATTGCTTTTCTACCAAAAAAAAAAAAGTTTGAATTATAATTACACTCAGGGGCGTAGATCCTGGGGAGATGTGAGGACATCTCCTCATTTTAGGTGGGGGATGGTGCATACAATCATCCCCCCTACAGTTTGGTCTGTTGAATTGTTTTATTGCATCACAGGCCTACAAATTGTGTGTCTGTTCTTGTGATTCTCGTGTACTTACCAATCGAATATAATAATTAGGCCTAGATGTAGGCTTTTTCAGTAGCCGAAATGTACATCGTTAATATAGGCGTGCTTCTAAGCTTTCGATTTAAGCGATAGTTCGTAAGTATAAATCAGTTGGCCTAAGTACACACGCAAGTATTGTGGCAACAAGATTACTCACTCTGTGACCGCATGTTTACAGCTTTCAGGTTCACGTAATCAGAGATTACCAATTTGCAAAATTGAACAGTCCACATAAGAGGTTGCAAAAATCATCTCCCCATCGGGTATAAAAATTCTACGCCCCTGAATACACATTTTGAATAACCGGTTCAATGAGTAGATTTGGTGAGTCCTGGGATTAATTAACACACATATATTAGAATCACGTGAATTGAGCAACGTTTTACAATTATAAAGACAAATTGTTTACTTGGAAGTAGCTTAAATTTGCTAATCTGTCCGAACCTTACAAACTTCTCCTGGGATTAAGAATGAAAGAGCTGTTAATAGCGAACGTATCCAAGTGGTGACGCAGTTGAATCTAACAATTATAATTTTTAGTTTACTGATTTATAATAACAATATATTTTGTCTTTTTTTCTGCAATATTGTTTTTATTAATTTATGTTAATTTTTAATATATATTTTAATTTCATTCTGTTACTTACGCCCCCAGTAGCATGACGATATCTCTGCAGACTTACAACGTTAGAAATCGGGTTTCAACACCTATGGTGGGCAGAGCATAGATAACTCATTGTGTAGCACTTAACTAAAAATAAACAAAAAATTCATACTTATTCACTTCATGTGGATCGTAGGTAATTCCAAGGGCTTATAATACCATTAAAAATCGGATTTCGATACCTGCGATGAGAAAAACACTCATTGCGCTTAACAATAAAAACGTTACTTAGACAAACAATACTAGTGGTAAGCATGTTGTTAATAGGTACCGTTGTTGTTGTTGGTTTTCCTTATTTGTGAGTATTGCTAAAAGTTATAACCTTTGTAACTGTCCATGTTGACGGGAAATAAATGTTAATTATAACACGGCTAACGCATATTAAAATTTAGTATTATTTGTGAGTACTGATAAAGGTTTTAACCTTTGTAACTGTTCATGTTGACGGTAAATAGATGTTAATTATAACACAGCTAACGCATTTTAAAATCTAGTAAGTGACATTACGCTAATGTGCGTCGGAAAATGTATAAAATAAACGTGGTTTAAGTAATTCGCTGCACTCACAGTAATTACTAATAGATTAATAAAGCAGAAAACAGCCTGCTTATATTCTGTCCCGCTAGCTCCAAAATGACAGAAATTGACAAGAAAAATAACATCTTTAAACAATAACTACATCAGAGCATCCAAGTTTGATAGCGTTTCTCTCAAAGCATCTTGTTTTATTGTTTCGCTTTGCTATTAATTAGAAATTTTGTGGCTTTCGCTAAAATTTTAATAACATTTTTTGTTGTTGAGAGAAAATGGTCGTTGCTTTCTCATAACTCTACAGAGACTTACCCTCATAGAGCATGCATAGAACCGTTCTAGTAACACTAAAGAAAAAGAAAAGAAAGATGGTAACGTTGTAAGATACAAAAAAACGTCATAAATATTAATTATATACTTCCTTTTTGGCGTTTTGAACAAAGCTACACGAAGGCTGTCTGTGCTAGCCGTCCCTTGTTTAGTAGTGAAAGACTATAGGGAACGCAGCTAGTCATCACCACCTACCGCCAACTCTTGAGTTACGCTTTTACAAACAAATAATGGGATTGACCGTAACATTATAATGTTCCCATAGCTGCAGGAATAAACAGATTTGGTGGAACGGGATTTGAACTCATAACCTTCAGATTGCAAGTTGAACGCATTAACCACCTACCTGGTCATGCCGGGACAGTTACACACGTTATCAGATAACCCCTTTCCAATCTTTTACATATATGACCTGACGGAAATATATGAGCACAGACAAATTTACGAAACGTTAATTAATTCTTACTACCATCGATTCGACTGTGTTATTTAATTTTAACATAAATTCCTATAAGAGGGCGACTCGAAACACTTATGGAAGTCTGGAAAACTGATGCTTTCAAAATTCTTATATTATTTCATTTTGTAAACAGTTAAGATATTTTGACCTTTTATTAGACGTAGTTGCCGTAAATATGAACATCCAATAAAAATGAATTAACACAACAAAGTGTTTTAATGGCTAAATTATGAAAGTTTATCGAAGACGATCTATAATTAATTATTCATATTCACTTTGTTTCGCTATTTGAATTAAATAATAATGGTTCTTATGATGCACATCATCTGAAAGTCTACTTCACGTTTCGAACCCTGCACTCTGTTTTGCAGCCTGACACGCTAACCATCAAGCTACCGCAGAGCCCAACTCTAAGTAGTAGTCAAAACGGCGGGCTGTCTAGTTATACTTGATGGATATGTTTAAACTCTTTTTTTTTTTTTTTTTTTTTGTTACTGGAGTATCTGATTCATTTATTAGCAATAATAATATTATAGGAAATCATTCGACAGTGATATAGTTAAGTTTTATGCTATTGGCAATCATTCGACAGTGACACATTTTGATTTGATTTTTTAGGTGTCTAAACAAGTTAATGAATTCTTCGCACGCCCTATGTGCAAACGAATTATTTACGTCTAACATTTCTCTTCTTACTGAGATTTTTCTTTTTTGGACTTGCAGCCCCCTGGTAGGTCAAAGGTTTTGTTTTTGAATTTCACGCAAAGCTACACGAAGGCTATCTGCGCTAGCCTTCCCTAATTTAGCAGTGTAAGACTAGAGGGAAGGCAGCTAGACATCACCACCCACCGCCAACTCTTGGGCTACTCTTTTACCAACGAATAATGAGATTGACCGTCACATTATAACGCCCCCACGGCTGTAAACGGTGCGACGGGGATGCGAACCTGCGACCCTCAGATTACGAGTCGCACGCCTTAACCAACCTGGCCATGCCGAGCGAGGTCAAAGGTAAGTTCATAGATTAAGAACAGATAACCTATTGTGTCGCTCTGTGCCAAAAAAAACTAAATACGAAATGGGCTTAGAAAATCATTCAGAAATTAACATGTTAAATTCTAATCAAAGACAAAAAGGAAAAAAATAGTTTTTGTTTCTGTAGCACGTAGTCAAGTGGTTTGATGACGAGCAAATAATAAAATTTAACATTAAATATCATTTATAGGATAATTTATCTTGTTAGTGTTTGTTTTGGAATTTCGTACAAAGTTACTCGAGGGCTATCTGTGTTAGCCGTCCCGAATTTAACAGTGTAAGAGCAGAGGGAAGGCAGCTAGTCATCACCACTCACCGCCAACTCTTGAGCTACTCTTTTACCAACGAATAGTGGGATTGACCGTCACATTATACGCCCCCACGGCTGGAAGGGCGAGCATGTTTAGCGCGACGCGGACTCGACGAATTACGAGTCGCACGCCTTACGCGCTTGGCCATGCTAGGCCTATCTTGTTAGCGTTCCATTCTGTTCTTACTGAGATTCGTTACTATGCAAATGAAACATTTTACGGGTTTACATGCAAACCGTGACGTCAGGTCAGATATTTTACTTTTTTATTTTTTTCCTAATGGGATTTCTATGTACATCCATAAGACTAATTATTTGGTGACTACCAAGTGTTAATTCTTCGGGATTTATTTTGTTAAGGACAAAGGTCACTTGAACTTTTTCTAGTTTTTTTTTTACCTTAAGAATTTCGAAATTCACGATCTTTTGAAAAAGTTCGCGAAATTGATGTTTTAGAACAGCTTAAGTTTCACGTGTACAATTTAACAGTGGAACTAAAGAGCGTTATTTTTTTCATTGCTAAAGCGTATAATAGTAATGATTAAAATAAAGATATAATGTAGGGCGTTGCTCAATTTACCGCTGCTTGTAGAAGAATACAGCTGTGGAACACATTTGTCAAAATTTCTGTGCGATGTTTGTTCTGTTTCCATGGTGACAAGATCTGTGCTCATAAAGACAGTTTTTAAACCACTTCGTGGGATCCAGGGTAAAGTGCACCCGTAAAAAAGGTTTGTAGTGAAAGGTTTGTTTGTTTTTTGAATTTCGCGCAAAGCTACACGAGAGCTATTTGCGCTAGCCATCCCTAATTTAGCAGTGTATGACTTGAAGTAAGGCATATAGCCATCACCACCCACCGACAACTCTTGAGCTATTTTTTATCAGCGAATAGTGGGATTGACCATAACATGCTAACGCCCTCACGATTGAAAGGTCGAATAGGTTTGGTGTGACGTTGATTGAAATCCACGAACCTCAGATTACGAGTCGAGCGCCTTAACCACCTGGCTATACCGGGTCTGTGTAGGGAAAGGATCAATTGTTATAGCCAGGGAAGTACAGAACTGCTTAAATTCCGTTCAACTGCAGGAAATTCCATATATATTGAGAATGTTCTGGAAACAGGGGTTTGTTTGTTGATTGTATTTCAATCCGCGTTTTGCCCACTACGTGTATTAATATTCAGTTCTTAGCGTATAAGTCATCAAACTTAACGTTTATCTACTTCGGGGGTGGGGGGAATAAAAACAAGCACAATAAAAAGGTGTAAAAGCATTGTTATTCTGCTACTTGGCGAAGGTAATTTAGAAAAAAAACTGAAAGGGGGAGCCTCTCACTAATACTTACATCTATCTACCAATATGACACTGATACAAACGCGAGAAAATGGTTAACATCTCAGGTTGTGGATCCGAGGTTCTGTTTCTTGTGCCCTGTTAACTCCTAAAATAAAATTGCCCTACGCACTTTGGAGCCGTGGATGTGTTACGAGAGTGGCATTCAAGTTCACTATTCGTTTGAAGTAGTTCACGAAATGGCGGTAGGTGGTAATGATTTATTGTCTTCTATTTAGACTATCTCTTCAATACCAGAGATGGCTATCAGTTTCACGTTTCGAGTAGCTTTGAACGCATCAAGTAACAACAACAATAAGACAATATTTGAATATTAGAACTTCAAGCCAAAATGATAAGATACAGAATGGAAAATAAAATTATCCAAAATTAGGAAAAAGAACACAAACGAGTCGTTTTAGCCAATTCGTAACAGCCATGTTACGTCAGGCTGAAAGCGTGTTATAGTTGTTAGTTTATTTGATGCTGAATACAATTTGATTTTTTTTTTACTTCAACGTGGCCTCAACTTTTGACAAATATACATCTTAGTAAAGGTATTTTCATAAGAAAATATGCTAAATATTTTCAATGTCCTTGATGTAAATTATACTAGCATCATTTTTTAAAAATCTTAATCATTACAGTGTACCTCAGAAAATGTACATTTGACTTTCGCTCTTTGACCTCTGATTTAAAATTGACGGCCTACACTGTATAAAATCACACTAGCTAACTCTTTGAGACTTTAAAATAACACCTAAATCCCTGTAAGAAACCTTACGATCACCGTAGTGTCATATATAGTTAAAATCAAGATGGTGGTCAATCCACTGGGATCCTCGGTTGAGCAGCGATATGTTTAGTAGTTCAGCCCGCTAAATTCCAGGTTTCAATTCTCGTGGTTTGCACAGCACAGATGACCCATTTCCATTTACAGCTCACACTCAAGCTACTCCTTGACCGAATTTCGAGAATCGATCCTAACCTTTATAATGCAACCACAACCCCAGTGTACAGATACTTATAATTGTTATTATTTTGCGGTTATGAGACGTGAACATTATGTTCGTATATTCCCATTTTGACACGCTAATCGTTGGCCCACCCTTGACCACCGATACAAAAGCAAGAACACAAACTGATAAGCTCGTAACTCAAGAAAACTAAGCAGTTGGTATTAAGAAGTTCTTGTCAAACTGTTAGAGAAAAGGTATAATGAGCAAAACAATTACAATTTAATCAGTAAGTCAGACACGACCTCCAAATTTATTATGAGAAAGAAAAGAAAATGAATGGATGAAAAGTTACAAAAATGAACTTAAAGACAAGATGACATTTTACAATTGATGGATTTGAAATTTAACCAGTGTGTTTTATAAAGTAATAAATAAAATTCATGAGGGACTTATTGAAATATGTTAAATTAAGAATAATAAATGAGTAAATAAAGATCTAGAGGACATAATGTTGTATGGCTTTAAACTAATTTTTTCAAATAGTTATTAACGACTGTTTTCTATTTCATTTTGATCTGAATCAAATGAGCAGACAGAAAGGAAGTTTTCATGTCAAAACTTGACTTAATACTAAAGGGCTTCAGCTGTAGCCCCCCGCTAGTACAGCGCTATGTCTCCGGATTTACAACGCTAAAATCAGCGTTTCGATTCCCCTCGGTGGGCTGAGCAGATAGCCCTTTGTGGCTTTGCTACACGAAAAACACACACACACAAGCTTCAGCTGTAAAACTACTCTCGCAAAAGGTCATTTAAAATGGCGTTGCTTATTGTAGAGACTGTCTTGAATTGAACGAAATAAGACGTAAGACGAATAAAAAAAGGTGACTGTTGGATTCAAGAGGCCAAAGGTCAAAAGTGGTTATACTACTTCAATTATTTCATTAATTCTATCCATGTTCCTTAAAATAGCTAGGTTACTTAATTAAACGTTGCTTTTCATTGAATTTTTTGTTTATTGCTAATTTGAATGAAACTTTAATCGATTTGTTACTTTAAAAAATTAAGGTATATTTACATTTTGCTTTGTCTTCTTCTTCAATGTTAAATCACTTTAGAAAGAAATGTTCCTCGTTCGTAGAAAATTTCGATATTTTTTGCAAACAATAAAGGTATGTTAAAAGTGATAAAAAATTAAGGGGTAGCAATATTGTCGCCTGTCATTTAACTTCTAACAATAGCATAATAACTGTTGTTACGTATTATAATTTATCTCGGACGAGTCTGCGATTTATTATGTCACGTACGTTACATTTTACCATTTCAAATAGCCAGAAATTTCAATTTGAAACTAGCACCTTACAAACAATATTCAGTCTTCTACCTGGTCTAAAACTGAATATTTTATCGACACTCTAGGTCCACGATAAGCGAATTAATTCTGAGATGATATTGTTACACTTCTCTTGACAAGAAAGCTAGCGAGCTCTAGTCTTGTTTGGCCTCACTCGGGTTATAAACTTAATTTTTACCAGGAAGTTTTTTAATGTCCTTGTAGAAATACTAACGTTCGAAGCTAATTCTCTGACGATAAACGGTTTATAATGTTCAAAATATATAAACATTCCTGGTTAATTTCTGTAGTCCCCCAATTGATAAGCGTTAATCACAATAACAGTTTCCGAGGCTTGCAGTATGCTGACTCTAGCTGACCAACAATATTCTATTTTCTCTTGGCGCACCGATTTATAGACTTTTAAGCAAGATTCCAGAAAGTTTAGTTGGCCCAACAATAATCGGAGATATGCCAGAGGTTTCGTAAAACATATATTATTAATTTTTACTCTCGAGAATTTTGTACAAATTTAGAGAAAGGCCGAACTTTCGCAATACACATTTACCAATAAAAGTTACGTGTATTTCTAAATATACCGTATTTTACGCCTTGCAAGACGCTACGTCGTGGAAGACGCACCCTAATTTTGGAAGGACAATCCTAAGAAAACATATTCTGACTCAACAACGAACAACTTAATTCAGCTTTGACCTTTTTCCAACCTACTGAATAAATACAGTCAAATACATCATATTGTTTACAGTACATCGACAATGTTAGTTAAATTGAATGTTTCATGTCATTGAAAATATTTGTAATTGGTAAGTAATGAGAATAGGATCTGTACGAGAGGCCATTTTGAATAGACGGTACATTAAACTGAAACAAATGTAGATATTAAAATAAATGAATAACAGTAAATCTGTTACACTATCTATGAAAAGACAAATGATTAAAATATTTTAAGTTATGTAATAATTTTACTTTAAAAGAAACGTTGCAATAATGTCCTACAAACAAATCAGTTAGAGTTTGCGAATTTATTTACATGAAATTTATGTAGGTAACGTAATCATGAGAATACAGGGAGTATTGATCGATAATTTTAATGTACTGTCTAGCCATGAACATGTTAAACTTATTATTGGTAAGTACATAGGCGTATTTTAGCATTAAGTACTAAAACACAACGAAAATTGAGTTCACAAAATAACTGGTTGTTTTCCTTTTATGCCGTCCCCTAATTATGGGCAGGAATATGCAGGTGTATAGCGTAGTTATCACCAACAACACATTTCACTTCAGGCTCTTGAATGTTTTGTATGGATGTAGCATTGAGTAACTCAGAGTTCACTCACACCATATGGTTTCAGAAATATTTACCTGTTTCGTCTATTTTTTCTTAAAACATACAGCTTTCTTCCTGATCTAAAATATTTCTATTATTAAAAGTATTAATTAAAGAGAAAAATAGCTAAAGTTTCATCCTCGCCATCCCAGACTTCATCCAAATGTATCAGTCGTTTCATGTCCATTAAATTGCCTGTAAAAACTGCCAATGTAACAAAATTCGTTTAAAGAATAAAACTAATTAAATTGTACATACGTTTCTTGTTTCTTGAAGTAATAAGTGCGTTCTCGGATAGCAGTAAAAAATTACATTTAACCAGAAAAAGATAAGATAGAAAGTCCCCCAGTGGCTCAGCGGTAAGTCTTGAAACTTACAACACTAAAATGCGGGTTTTGTTACTCGTGGTGGGTAGAGCACAGATAGTCTATTGTGTACCTTTATGCTTAATTCAAAATAACAATAAGATAGAAAAGAATAAATTATTAAGGTGGTATAAAGAATATTTTTGGTGTTTCTATTCATGCTACAGTTTTTATTGAGCTAAGTTTTACTCGACAACCACTATTATTTTGAAATTTAACAAATTAAGGCATCTAAAATAAATAAATGTAAAAACTCCGAAAATAACCTCGTAATATAATATAAAAATTATAAACAGTAAGTAATTTCGTATAGGAAGAAACTGGATAAGGACATTTTAAGAGCACGGTTGGGAGTGTGAGGTGGGAACAGGATTAGTAGACAAATCCAGTAATGGTATGGAACAGAGGAAAACTTGTAAAAAATAACAACAACAGGACAGAGAAGGAAAGTCTAAACGATTCAATTGTGGCAAACGTAATGAGAATTATAGAGTAAATATAAGAAAATAAAAATAGTTGAAAGAATAACAAATGGCATAGAATGATATTGATAAAATTATGGAGCGTGAAGCAACGAGAGAACCTTTAGCTTGTTTATCGACCATCTTGTTATGATTGCGAATGTTGAAAGTGCTCAAAAATAGAAAGTTGTGATGAGTTAGAATATCTCAACTATGATAGAGATTTGTAAAATCTGATGAGTTAATTAACTAAGACGAAGACGTGACGTAGGAGGTAATATTGAACAGTGCAAATCAGTGTTAAGTTGGTAAACACCGGAAAAAATGAAATAGTATGGTAAGATTTAGAGATATAAAGCAGCATACAGTTTAAAAGTACCTGTCGAAAATAAAACAACAAACGAATTTAAAGAACAATATGATATACATTAACAAATAGAAACGTGACTATTTTATCGATTTTTATGTGTTTGTTTTTTTAATTTCGCGCAAAGCTACTCGAGGGCTATCTGAGCAAGCCGTCCGTAATTTAGCAGTGTAAGACTAGAGCAAAGGCAGCTAGTCATCACCACCCACCGCCAACCATTGAGCTACTCTTTTACTAACGAATAGTGGGATTGACTGTGACATTATAACGCCCCCACGGCTAAAAGGACAAGGATGTTTGGTGTGACTGGGATTCGAACCCACGAATCGATTTTTGAGAACAAGAAAATAGCCGGACGAAAATCAACAACAACAAACTATGGCCCCCCAGTGGTTCAGCGGTATGTCTGCGGACTTACACGCTAAAAGCCGGGTTTCGATACCCGTGGTGGGCAGAGCACAGATAGCCCATTGTGCAGCTTTGTGCTTAATTTTAAACAACAACAACAACAAACTATGAAGAAAATAATTATTCTCGAAATGATTTTCTAAAACAAGAAAAATCTATTTGAAGAAAAAGAAATATGTAATTTTTATACACTGATTAAAGCACCAGTGTTTTTTCATAGGGATTTAAACACATAAAGCGTTTCGTTCGAATAATTACTTCAAAAATGACCTATTCTTCATTATTACTTTAACAATCCATTTACAGAAGTAACAGATGGTCTTTAATACCATTCTTATTGGCACTTTTCTAGTTAATGCTTCAGCATAAGTAAAACTCAATCTAACTGATGTTTTAATCTACTATTAATGATGTTTCGAAATTAAAACTAACTGAATTCGATTGGCAAAATTATTACGTCACTTCGAACTTTTATTAAACAAACGGAATTGTTTGATTAGAGTGAAGGCAATCCTTAGGTTACTCATGTTTGATGTAAATAATGGAATTTGCCATTTTCTAACTCGCCCACGACGCTGAAATTATGGCAAGTTAAACATTAAGCCACGCCTAATGTTATAAGTAATTTGTTATCTTATATAAATTTAAGAAAGGGTAAAACATTGTTCTGTTTAGTAACAAAATCTTAAAACCTCAATATAGATTATTCATGTAACTATAATTGTTTTGAATGAACGTGAAGTTTAGTAAAAAGTTTAAACCACCAAAGTTATTGTTCTCTCTTATAAGTGGTGCAGTGTTTATTCAGAATATGTATTGTTTGTTCAGCTGTCTTTTAATAGGATTGTGCAACTTGTGTTCAATGAAACTATTTTTGAAGTCGAGAACTGTATAGTAATCCAACTGAATGTATTGTGTCGGTTTGGGTACTGTATAGTAATCCAACTGAATGTATTGTGTCGGTTTGGGTACTGTATAGTAATCCAACTGAATGTATTGTGTCGGTTTGGGTAACCATTAAAGTTGTTTTTTTTGTTCGAATAAGAATACATAATTATTACCCCGTGATAAGAAAGTGACTAACTATCTTTAGTCATATTAATGATTTAAACTCTGGACAAAACGTTAAGGTAAAAAAGTTAGAAGTAGAAAGTTGATGTTAGCGCTATTGTATTTAACACCGATGTATATTAATCATGAAATATCTGAAAACTGCCTCTCGTGAAGAATAACTTTTCTCCTTAAGAAAATATGGCCGTGTGCAAAGTATTATAATGTAATTTAGAAAACCCATATTTAGTAAGAGGTAAACTAAATATTTATAATTTTCCTGTACGGACATCTTTGAAGTATTTTCTAGTTTATTCAGCTTTGAAGGTTAAGAAAGAAAGCACTTACCTTCACAGTATATCTCGGTGAAATGTCTTCTCTTCCAGAAGAAATGTCAAATAACCATTAAATGTCGTGGAAAGCTTACCAAAAACGGTACAACTCAATCATTAGAATTTTAGATTTTTAGTTCTGTCCTCAACGTTTTTAAATCACAGTTAAGTCTTGTCAGGTGTATGAACAACTGCTAATCTCTATAACACATATGGTTTCAAAGTACTCTTAATTCTTAGGCATACATTAAACGTTTTTTCTTTCTTTATGAATGGTTCGAAATATAAATAACGCATTGGTTCTCTCAAGTATGCCACAATATTAAAAGCATAGAACTAAGATTAATACAAATGCGTCTTCCAACGTCAGCCTGATGGAAGTGTCTTCCGCTAGAGCCCACTGGTCAACTGAATTCTCCACGCTACAGGCCTGTGAATGCATCCCACTCCATATATGTGCGTATGTATCACACAGCGTCCTGTCTCTTTTCCTCACTAAAACTCCATGCGCACATCTTGCGTTTAGCTGTCAAGGTGGTTTAAATAGTACATGAACCCAAGTGTTCACTGAAGTAGACGTGTGGGCGTTTTCCTATTCCGTTTGACGCTCAACAAAAATGCAAGACGAATTTTATACGTTATTTAGGACAAAAACATACGAGTAGCATTCTTCACTGACCTCTTGCATAGTTCTAACAAAAGCTGGGGAAAGATTAAATGTTTCTTATAGTTCGGTTAGGCATATACATAAACTAACGAATGTTTTATACAGTTTTTTAGGTAGCTTGAGCTTATCTTGATTTCATGTTAAAGGTGACTATAGCAAAGTAAGAGTAACTTTCAATTACAATAGATAAAACACAAGTCAACAAAGTTTTTGTTGCATTTATATCAAACACTTGGTATTACATAATTTCTTTAGAAATACCTTCTATAACTGATTGTAATTATAATTTTATTTATTTTCATTAAATCCAGTTGTTGTTTTGAATTAAGCACAAAGCTACACAATGGGCTATCTGTGTTCTGCCCACCTCGGGTATCGAAACCCGGATTTTAGCGTGTAAGTCCGCAGACATACCGCTGAGGCACTGGGGAGCATTAAATCCAGTGTAAAATACATCTCTTACCTGCTGTAGGGTTCCAAAAACAAACAAATATGTATTGATGTGAACACATGAGCCATGCTAGTCTATATGATTGTCTAATTTAACTCGTGTAAGGATGTTTTTTATTTTAATTCTATTTCTTCCTATACTCTAAAAGGTCAGGCATGATCAGGTGGTTAGTGGCGCTCGACTCGTTCTCTGAGGGTCGCAGGTTATTCCAAACGATGCTCGTCGTGTCAGCCGTGGGGGCGCTATAACTACGGTTAATCCCACTATTCGTTGTTAAAAGAATAACCAGCTCAACATGACCTCCAGCTTTGTTTTTTTACAGAAAGACAATACTCAGAAAGAGCTAATACTCAATACAAAGTACCATTTCTTTCTGTTTTCGACAACAAGTTACGTTAACAAATGTTTGCCTTCCTGCAAAGGATTGTTATGTGTGTCCATACATGATAGCCTTTAAGGAGAGAGGGTAATGGGAAACTACCTCCCGGAACCAGGGTCACCAGGGAGCCTGTACAAAAGTTCGCCAAATTTACTTTCCAGAGCATTAAAAAATTTGCTCTGAAAAGGCTCGGAAGCTGCATTTTATGATTAACTGATATTATCGGTGACCCATTTGTACATCGTTATCCTGAACCCGAAATAACTCTCGGCAACCCTATACATATGAACAAAAAATCGTTCTTCTCTCACATATACTGACTGATAAGTATTAAGTCGTCGTAACTAATATTAGGCCTAATTTAACAATAATTGTTATTAGACCTAGTTTATGATGGTAGTAACTGTTACTAATTTTAAACTTAAAATAAAAATTACTGCATCTATTTATTGACACGACCTTCGAAAATAAGGATTTGGGAAAGTACTCGGTAATGAGGTAGTTGTGTATATACGAAATAAACCATTCCAGCATTTTGTAACAAGTAATTAGATTAAATAGCTTGAGTAAGCCAAGACTTTTTATAACCTCTATACATATGATTTTGAATCAAAGAAATCGTATTACTGATGTATAAATTTCTGTGACGTAAGATGGCTGGAATGGCATGGGTGCGTTTTCGATATGTTCTCTGTGAAATACTGAAGGAGATTATTTGACTTTATATAATTTATTTTTATTTTTATATCATACGTCTTATAAGACATGTTTGCTTAACCAAATAAATGTTTCGAACTGCACATATTAAAATTCAATTAATTATTTTCCCCATTAAAAAGTTCAGTTTGTCAGAAATACACTTCTGCCGGAGCACAGCTCCATCTTCTAGAATTAGAACTTAATTCATGCTTATGTGCATATAAAAATACATATATAAAAAAATAAGTTATTTAGTTGGCACCTGAAATTAAATGGCTATCTTTCATAACTAATGGGGCTGGCATGGCCTAGCGCGTTAAGGCGTGCGCTTCGTAATGTGAGGGTCGCGGGTTCGCGCCCGAGTCGCGCAAAACATGCTCGCCCTCCCAGCCGTTGGGGAGTATAATGTGACGGTCAATCCCACTTTTCGTTGGTAAAAGAGTAGCCCAAGAGTTGGCGGTGGGTGGTGATGACTAGCTGTCTTCCCTCTAGTCTTACACTGCTAAATTAGGGACGGCTAGCACAGATAGCCCTTGAGTAGCTTTGTGCGAAATTCCAAAACAATTCATAACTAAATTATCAGAGTGTCAGAGAACGTTTGCGGTTTGTGATTTTTCATGTTCACTGGTAGAGCTCTCTTACACTGCCCAGCATACTCTCTGCCACTCTCTCTTAGGAGTTGGTATCAGGCACCATGCAACTGCTCAGTCTGAAGAGCAGATGTCAAAGTGTTAAAATACCGAAAGTTTTAGTCATACATCACATGGTTATTACAACATAAAATTATAGTAATAAAACATTTATCAAGATGAATTTTACAATTACAGTATGTGTTTGAGACGTACATATTTGTAAATGATTATCATATATGCGTGTGTGTGTAACATACAACGAAAATCGCATTTTTATCAGTTATTAGCAATAGTAGAATAGGAGCTTTATATAGGTAAAAGCTTTTGGTAATGGGTGAAGTTAAAAACAGTTTATCAATAAAATGTGTATTTTTAAGCTTGCTTTAATGTTAAATTTTTTATTTTTCACTAACGCCTAGCAATAAAAAAATTACTTTCAATATTTTTTCTCATAGGTCAAAAATAGTGTATAAATGATTATTCACCTTTGAAATGCTACTAAGATTTCGCTGTTAAAATTGCCCGAAAGGTTATAAGTGAAAAAAAAAAGTGTAGACACGTGACAACGTGAACTTTGCGAGACCAATCAGTACAGTTTCACGAGTTTCTGCCACTTCAGCTTTCAATAATTCACTAGTCGCTTTCTGTTTTAGTTTTTTTACTGGCCTCTTAATTTAAAGGAAGTCAAATTGCATGTATTCTCCCAATAATATACGCGTATTTAAGTTATTATTAATATACATAGTTTTAAATAATCCGTTATCTGTATGCTTATTTTGTTTGAAAATGAACTCACAAAAATGAAAACAAGGTTCTGAATACGAGATCTTTATCCTTGTTTTGACGTCATTCTAGCAAAATTTGACAGGCTCTGACACTCTAAAATTAAGCACTATATAGCACCAGAAACAGTAATTTTGAACTACGAAGATGGAGATTTCCATTTGTTATTGGCTCTTTATTAATTATTAACTATGATAAAATATTTTTTCCAAAGTTTGTACACAGAATAACATAAAATCAAGACCTGAGTCCAAACAAGTGCATTATACCACTGCAATTTATACATTAATAATACTATCTTTGCTTTGTTGTACTCATTTTTTTTTATTTTTACAGATTCAGTCTGTGATAACTGTTGAAACAAATACTAGCCCATGAGATGTATGAACAATTATTATGCATTATATTTTAAATAACACGAGCTAAGAAATAAACACTGTTTTCAAAGCGGTTTCAATTTAATTTTAATTTTCAATCATTTTATGGAATTTTAATGACTTTTGAGGAAAGTTAGAAAAGGCAATACTTCAGAAAGATTACAACAATTAATTTGTTGACAAATAAAATTCAGTATTTAGCTAGATTCAACTCAGTTTAAATTCATGAAATTGATCTATTTATATTATATATTTATGCAAATGTTGAATGTGTAGTAAGTGTGTCATGATTATACATAATTTATATTTTATTACTTCACAACTGCTTCCCCTCAGACTAAATCCTTGTAATTAAAAATGTTTTTAATTTTGCTTCTTACGTGCACAGGAGGCTCGGCATAGCCAGGTGTTTAAGACACCCAACTCACAATGTGATGGTCGCGGGTTCGAATCCTAGTCGCACCAAACATGCTCGCCCTTTCAGATGTGAGGATGTTATAATGTTACAGTCAATCCTACTACTCGTTGATGAAAGAGTATCCGAAGAGTTGGTGGTGACTAGCTGCCTTCCCTCTAGTCATACACTGCAAATTAAGGACGGCTAGCGCAGATAGCCCTCGTGTATCTACCTTTGTGCTAAACTCAAAACAAACAAACTTGCACGACACTTCCAACAAAAACTGATTTAAGTTATGATAAATAAAATTTTCAGATTTTATTTGTTGTAGGTTTTTAGTTGTTTTTTCTTGTCAAATTAACATTTGATTAGACAGAACGTTTCGGAGTGTTTTGTGCTTAGAAATTGTCACAGAAAAATAAAATAATCAAGTTCTCGTTTATTTCACGAATTTACATTGTCTCCAACTAATTTTCTCTTCTTTGGCAGATTTCATCAAGACTCAGACATATGCTTCCAGGTAAAAACGTCTTCCACTGCAAACGAACTCATCTCTATCAAAACCCAACAACAACAACTGAACTTGCACCAACTGTCGTATTTATTCTGTGTAAGCCGTGAAATACGAAACTTTAATACATAAGCTTTATCGTTTTTCTTAAACAACTGACGTACTGTGATTGCTATTATTTTGCTTTGACTAACTCTCTCATATTCCTTTAAAAAAATTAATTACGTAGCAAATGCAAAACTATGTATAATGCCTTTACAAGTACAGGTACATAATTATCTTATATTATCAGAATTAAAATTCTGTATGCACAAAACTTACATGTCGATGTTTTTTGTTGTTTTTTTTACAATTTGAAACCAATTTCTTTATGGGATTAGAAGTTTGTTTCGTTTTTTTTATTTTACAAGCTCAAATATTTTATAGCATTTTGAAGTCTGAATGAACTTTAGAAATTTGTGTACGTAAAGTTTCACTTTATTAATTCAACTAAATTATTTCAGGTGGTGCACTTATATAAAAAAAAATCCGTTTGTTTTGATTTTCGCGCTAAACTACACGAGGGCTATCTGCGCTAGCTGTCCTTAATTTAGCAGTGTGCGACTGGAGGAAAGGCAAGCTTGTCATCACCACCCACCGCCAACTCTTGGGCTATTCTTTAACCAACGAATAGTGGGATTGATCGTACATTATAATGTCCCCATGGCTGAAACGGCTAGCATATTTAGTGAGACGGAGATTCAAACCTTCAAACCTCAAGATGCGAGTTAAGCGCATTAACTTCTCGGTCATGCCGGGCCCATCAATGTGGCGTAGGCCCGGCATGGCCAAGTGGGTTAAGGTGTTCGACTCGTAATCAGAGGGCCGCGAGTTCGAATCCCCGTCGCACCAAACATGCTCACCCATTTAGCCGTGGGGACGTTATAATGTACGATCAATCCCACTATTCGTTGGTAAAAGAGTAGCCCAAGAGTTGGAGGTGGGTGGTGATGACTAGCTGTCTTCTCTCTAGTCTTACACTGGTAAATTAGGGACGGCTAGCGCAGATAGCCCTCGTGTAACAAACAAAAAAAAACAATGTGGCATGGATAATAATTTTTAAACAAACACAAAGTATGATTACCTTTTTTCTTAGCTGACGTGTCATGAATGATTTTAAAATGTAGAGATTTTTTTACGTTATTTTAAAAATAGATTCGTCCCAGAATAATAATCAATATAATTTCCAAAGTATTTTGCAAAGGCTTTCTGCAAGGGGCACATTCCTCTTAGTTTAAAGTTGGGTTTTCGTGTGTCGTGTTAATATATTTTTAGAGAAGTATTAACTAAATAGACTTCCTTTTTAGAAGAGCATTAAATATATAAATTTCATTAAATTTTACATGTAATTAGAAACTAATTAGAATACTCATAATCTTATTAAAGTAACACATTTATTGTTAAAGTTTAGTTTTAGTTCAGTTGTTCAGATAAAAATGTGAAATATGGTGCTTCAGTCTTCATAAAACCTTTAGTTCTCCCGATTCATTTACATAATCCACAAAAACAGGCTTCAAATTCAAGTGAGTATTTTCGGTCGTGTTTAATTTATCTAGGTCTTTATAAAATGTATTTGTATCATTTCCCTGTCTCGTGCAAACTGTGAAGTATTGTTATCTTAATTTAATAAGTTATCTCTCTCGATTAACTCAACGTATATGCGTTTTCAAATAACTGAATTAATTAATCAAGAACTTCTACATGTTTGCTGGACTTTTGTTATTGTACAAAGCCATGTATAGGGTTATCTTTGCTCGTTCCACAGCAGTGCAAACGATAGAAGTCTGTAATCTCACCAAAGATCCACCGGGAACTGCTGGGTTTTTGGTGTTAAACATGTAATGATATTTATTTTTGCTGAAAGCCAAGCATGTGTTCTGGATCATGTTTGTTAAAATATTAAGGTTGAAGTTGCTTAATGATTCCCCAGATGGCTAAGCGGCAAGTCTGAGGAGTTATAACGTTGCAAACTGAACTGAGTGTGTGTTTGTATGTGTTTTTCTTATAGCAAAGCTATCTGCTGAGTCCACCGAGGGGAATTGAGTCCCTGATTTTCAAAATGGATTAGTAATCGCAGTTGGAAACACCACAACGTGTAGCTTGGCGCATTACAACGATCTTACAAAATGAATGAACTAGTATTGTTACTCTGAAATCTCAGTCCACAGATCACAGAATTATTTACTTTGTTCTAATTAAACACTGGGTATCAAACCAAAATCAGGAAATTTAATTACTGACATAATTTTTTTTTCAAAATAAATATAGTTAATTATTCATAGCTCAAAATGTCCACGTTTGATGATCTTCATTGTTTGGCCAAAGAAAATCAGGCAGATCATTTAGTTTCGAAAGATTTTAACCAAAAAAACCAACAAGGAAAAACATTAATAAGTATTGTAATGTTCAGTTCTCTAATGCATGTTTTTAACGTTCCTGCGTAAAATTGGTTTGATAATTAGCTGAATATTTAAGAAAATCTATGCTTCTGTGTACTCATCAGTTTCTTTCGAATTTCGCCCAAAGCTTCATGGGTGTTATCTCCGTGGCCGTCCCTAATTTAGCAGCTAGTTATCATAACCCACCGCCAACGTATAATGAGATTGACCGTCATTATATAACACCCTCATGACTTAAAGAGCAAACATGATAGAGATTTGAAACCGCAATTTGAGAATTGCGGTTTTAGCGCCCTCATTCTGAGCCCTGTACTCGTTGGTAATAAATAATAAACATACTTTTTAATGAAACGAAAAACCTGTTTTTCGCGTATTTTTCAAAGGCTAACCTTTTTATATACTCCACAAAATATTATACCTTATTAAAATACAGCTAACTTCACTTCAAACCTGTAGAGAAGGTACCATAAAGAGTATTGTTTGTTTTTGAATTTCGCACAAAGTAACTCGAGGGCCATCTGTGCTAGCCGTCCCTGATTTTGCAGTGTAAGACTAGAGGGAAGGCAGTTAGTCATCACCACCCACCACCAACTCTTGAGCTACTCTTTTACCAATGAATAGTGAGATTGATCGTCACATAATAACGCCCCCACGGCTGAAAAAGCAAACATGTATGCAGATATACTGCATACAGCTTCATTGTAGTGGTCTATTGATCTGAACCCTTGAAATATTTTTCTAAAAGTATTGTATTTTGTATTTTTCTTATAGCAAAGTCACATCGGGCTATCTGCTCGGCCCACTGAGGGGAATTGAACCCTTGATTTTATCGTTGTAAATCCGGAGACTTACTGCTGTACTAGCGGGGGGCTACAAGTATTATATGATCCACTATAGGTCACTGTAATAAAAACAAAAAGTTTTGAAATAGTAGAGAAGTGTAAAAACTTCCTACGTAAAAATAATAACAAAATATTACTTTATGTTTTTTAAGAGTTAAGCACAAAGGGCTCTCTGTATTTTGTCTACCACCATTATCGAAACCTAGTTTCTAGTGTTATAAGACCAGAGACATACTGCTGTGCCACTGAATCTTTATGGTACTCTTATCTAGGCGTTAAACCAGTTTATTTTGAGACATCGCTAGCTTGTTCAAAATTCTTCTTTCACAACCACAATGTGATATAAGTAACATATATTTGTTTAACTCTGAATAAAAGATAATTACTCTTGTCTTTTCTCTTAATCCATTGTATTTACTTCCACCATACTCTCGCAATTTCCCATTTTATTTGACATTTTACGATACTTTCTAGAAAGTTGTGCACTTGAACAGCACGTCACTTACTTAGAAGACTGAAATACTTTGTTATCGCTGAATGGTAACAAACAGTTCATAATATTGCTGAGGTTCCATTTCTCACTCGAATGAGAACCTTCCTGACATGAATGGCTATATAGGAACAATGTTTTTCTTTATTTCAAAAATGTTCTTAGAAAACCTAAGTTATAGGGTTAAATTGTGCTATATTTGACACCAAAAAAATTATCGAAACCTTTTCATAATCTCCTTAGTTGTAAAAAAATAAATAAGAGATACTTACTAAGAAGAGCTAATGGTTTATCCATTTAACTTAGGTGAAAGAAGAGCTAATCGTTTATCCATTTAACTTAGGTGAAAGAAGAGCGATTGGTTTATCCATATAACTTAGGTGAAAGAAGAGCTAATGGTTTATCCATTTAACTTAGCTGAAAGAAGAGCTGATGGTTTATCCATTTAACTTAGTTGAAAGAGCAGTTGTCTGGTTGTGCCCTGCTCTACTGTTGGAACTGCAAAAAATAGGTTACTACAAAGAAATGGAACGCAAAATAGGGTCATCCACGATCCTCAGATACCTTCTGAGGACGGACTTCGCTTTTAAAAGTGGAAAAAGAGAAACTGAGAATTTAAACTACCGCAGATATTTAGTAGTCATGGCAATAAAAGTTTCATTCAGATAAAATCAGATTATGGTAGTTTCGATAAGATGTTTAAGAGTTAACTTGTCAAAGTGACTTTCTTTTTAACTCTTCCTACCTTTTCCAACTTTTTGTACTCGTGTTCTTGTATTCAGGGAGTTAAGTACGTTATTATAAAACAATTCTGAAAGTGCAAATCGGCACGTCACGTGACAACCACGTCCAATAAAAAGGCTCGATGAACGTTATATATCAATAATATATTTTGATATCATTTGACATTTATATTGATGGGGTAAATCCACTGAAAACTGATAGCTTTTAGTAAAAGTATATAAAAATTCTTCCAAATGCAAAATATTCATACAAACAGATCATAAAAATGTGTTGATATCTAGGATTTAGAACTTACAGGACGGTGATATTCCTCGTACTTAGTGACGTAGCAAAACAAAGGAATGGGGTTGAGAAATAAACCTGCAACGAGCCGTGTCCTAGTTATGGTAAGTAAAAAAAGATGTCTATTAACGGGTAAGAATCGTTATCACAATGGTTAAAAGACGTTCACGTGCACCAGGTAACAATATGCAAACACACTGAAGGGATAAATATTATCCCTAAACGTTGTATACAGTTACATAGTCAGATTTGTTTCTACATTGGAACTATTTTTATGTTCTGAGGCAAAAATACCAAAAAGAGTATTTTGTCACACATATAAAAATATGTTTTTTTTTCTCAGCAAAGCTTTCCTTCTGAGGAAAAAATGTGGAAATCCCAATTTGTGTTGCAAAACTAATTCGCTTCTAATGCTGTTAAGAAAATTCTGTCATATTTTAAACAATCATTTCAGAACTGGCATACATACTGAAATAACACACATTAAAAAGTACCTATTTTTATATTCCTACACTTTCCTATACAGCTTAAAATTTATGAAAATTTGTTGAAGATTATGAACTAGATTTAAGTGACCAGTTTTCACCAAGCAACGACTTTGGTCAGTTTCTTTATACAAAACCCATTGAGAAAGATTACGTACCGTAACAACTTTTTAGACGTAAAAAAAAAGTAGTGAGTCAAAAACATCTTCATCGCTTGAGCAATAAGTATTTTTAGGTACGCATAATACAGTTTCATGTTATTTGTACGTAAAATGCTTAACGTACATCAGATATGCATGTATACAGGTACTCGTATATACATACAACAAATAAATAATATCTGATTCACGTGCATTACGAGCTTGTCTCGTGATTCACAACATTAATATCGTTACTAGCTACGGCATAGCGACTTATAGATTGGCTCTGAGTTTATTTTCATTTGTTGTTGTTTATATTTTTGTAAAGTACAAACTTTTAGCTCATAGCTTCGTAATTTCTTGACCAATTTCAGATTTAATTACAGTTTTGGACTCAGAATGTCAAACCCTTTCGACTGATGAATTTAATCATGCCCAAGGTCTCACAAATTAATTTATAATAATCCTGCCTAAAATATTCTACATTTTAGGGTAACCTAGTTGTTGTCTTGACGAGTAATTAAATTGAATCAGATATACCCGCTTCCCACGCTTGATATTGCTGACACACAACAATAAATCAATAAAAAGGGAATTAAAGGCCTCAACCATTAATTTACTCGAATCCTGCCTCTAAACTTTTCAAGTACCGCGGCTGTTGAAGATTCCTTTTCTTTTTATTGATAAATCGCACTAAAGTTATTTCTAAAACGTTCTATTGTTGGAGAAGCTGAGAACACTTTTCGCAAGTCGTATTTGTGCATTTATTGTCGCTTGTTTATTTATTTACTGTTGAGCACAAAGCGACACAATGGGCTGGTTATCTGTACTCTGCACACCAGGGGTATTAAAATCCGGTTTCTAGCGTTGTACCTTCATAGACATACAGCTGTTCCACTGGATAACAATTATTGTTGCTTACACTTTGTATAACGTGTTGTATTATAACTTGGAATCAAAAGTTCGATATTTATAGCTTTAAAAAATCATTAATTGTATTGTTTAGAATTCAAGTAATTTATACACATGGCTCTCAAATACAAAATTATTTTAAATCTTAGAGTTATATTTTACCTCTTTTGATTATTATTATCCTAGACATTAAAATATCACATAACTCCTTAGGTTTAGTCCAATATAGTAAGTAAACAGTGTCAGAAAAGAGCCCGGCATGGCCTAGCGCGTTAAGGCGTGCGCTTCGTAATCTGAGGGTCGCGCCAAACATGCTCGCCCTCCCAGCCGTGAGGCGTTATAATTTGACGGTCAATCCCACTTTTCATTGGTAAAAGAGTAGCCCAAGAGTTAGCGGTGGGTGGTGATGACTAGCTGCCTTCCCTCTAGTCTTACACTGCTAAATTAGGGACGGCTAGCACAGATAGCCCTCGTGTAGCTTTGTGCGAAATCCAAAAACAAACAAATTGTTAGAAAATGTAATTTAATGTTGCTGAAGATTTTTACAATAATGTAGTAAGGTATGTATGCGTTTTATTTACAATAGACAGCAAATACGCTAAACTGACAGTGTTTTCGTAAGAAAATAGCAGTCTAACAGTAAGAAAGTAGGGAAGCTGCTACATTAAATGTTAATTCAGTAGAACATAGAGATAGGGCCCTTTATCTAAATACATTTATGTCGTTTGATTCAATAGTGAGCCCGGCATAGCCAGGTGGTTAAGGCACTCGACTCACAATTTGACGGTCGTGGGTTCGAATCCAAGTCACACCAACTATGTTTGCCCTTTCAGCCGGGAGAGACAGTCATTCTCACTACTCGTTGGTAAAAGAGTAGCCCAAGAGTTGGTGATGACTAGCTGCCTTCCCTCTAGTCTAAATTAGAGATGGTTAGCGCAAATAGCCTTCGAGTAGCCTTGCGCGAAATTAGAAAACAAACAAATTAAATAAAACCAGAAAGAGTTGATTAAAAGAAGATTTCTTAGCTACAAACAGATAAAAACTTAAGCATACTTTCACTTGTGCTTTAACATCAATATCTGACCACTCAAGATAGGAAGAGAAAACATTATACTTTCTGTTGTTGTTGTTTTACTGTAGAAGGTAAAAGTAAACTCAGCATATGGTACTTAATGCAGAAAGGATATTAACTGTGGGATAATGGTTAATAGCATTTCTTGGTCGAAAGGAATTAACTTTCTTTATTTTGTTTCTTAAATAAAAATGTATGAATGTAACTGGCTGAGATCATGACCCCTAGCATTGATTTAAATCCAGCTACTAAGCTGCTCATAACGTAGACCTTACATTCTATATATATTAATGACATCCAGTGTGTTACAGGAAAAAATAACATTAATTTTGCAACATGTTTTTCACATGGAGAATGATTTTCAAGAACCTTCGTTTCTTCTAAGACATCCAAACTTAGTCTGTTCTTTTTTATACTTGCAACTTGTAATGCAATGGGACACAATAGAACTTTGTTAAAATAAGGATTGTAATGCAATGGGACACAATAGAACTTTGTTAAAATGAGGATTGTAATGCAATGGGACACAATAGAACTTTGTTAAAATGAGGAAAATAAAAGGCAAAAACATATGAGTCATATTAAAGGTAGGGTCTGGCATAACCAGATAGTAAGGGCGATCGCATTCTCAGAGTCGCAGGTTCGAATCCTCCTCCAAATAGAAATTTTCGTCCTGTCAGCCGTGGAGGCGTTATAGTGTTACAGTCAATCCCACTATGCGCTGATAAAAGAGTAATCCAAGAGTTGGATGTGAATAGTGATGATTAGCTGCCTTTTACCTTGTCTTACACTGCTAAATTAGAGATAGATAACGCAGATAACTCTCAATGTAATTTTACTCGAAAGTCAACCTGTACACCTGAACAACACCTTATGCACAAACAATGAGGTAAATAACCAAGTCAGAGGATTTCATGGCTTAAGCATAACTAACCCTAATTTTGAACTACGGACAAAATATAAGGTTACCAGCCGGCATCATTTTACCGCTCCCATTTATCAACCCGTAGATCTTTGAATACGCTTTCCACATAAGATCACAGCCCTTGATCTACTTCTTAGGTTTAAAGCTACCATGTGATTATTAAAATGAAAGTTACCATGTAATTTTAGTCTTCAAGTTAACAAATGCTAAATGTATTGTTCTTAGTAGCTTCTGGATATAACATTTCAGAATAAAAACGTATCTTTTATTTATATTAATTTTGTTAATACATTTCGGTTAGTATTTTTAACTTGAATAACTTGTTTCTCGTTACAAAGCCAAATAAAATAGCAATCTGTGCTGACGTACCACGGAGATAAAACTCGAATTTCATTATTAGAAGCCATTTACTTTACCACTAATCCACCAATGAGCGTGTTTTTTTCAAATGTAATTTTGTTTACATGTTAGCTTTTATTGTGACTTTGTCAGAGGTATTTATAATTCTGCTCCAAAGTGATCATGTCTATCGTTTTGATACATCAGGTATAGATCCAGAAATCGGTTAGGGGACGGATTGTCCAATGTATAAAAATATATTCGACATAAAGCATATTAGGTATACAATATTGCTGCTTTAGTGTGTTATGTATATCACCAAACATTTGGCAAGGAGCATGTTACGCATAGATTCCCACTATTTTAGTTTACTATGTATATTACCAATATATTTATTGAGTGGTACTGCTTATAACGTACAAACAATCACAGTATATCATCTATTTGGTATATATATATATATATGTATATATTGAACAGAAATCAAAAGATACGCTTGAAAATAATCTGTATATATTTTTCTTGCAGTTACATGCATCATATTTAGAGACAATACACTGATGATCTGTAACTATGAACGCTAAACAAATACTAAAAGCTGGCATGTTACAATACATGTGGTTATAGTACGTGCCCGAATAACACTACCACTATATCTTTTATTCTAATCGTCTCATATAAGGATTTCAGTATTCAAGTGTAACCGATTTCTCAAACATGCGCTTTCTGTGCAAAAAATGAACTGGTTTACAAGCGTATAATAATCAATGAGAACATCGTAGTTCAGATTCGTAAAAGTTACAAACCGAGCTTCATCTGCCATTTCTTTAGCGCTCAACTTCAATTAATGTATAAATCTCACGATATTAAGCAGTATTAAGGTGTGTTAGCTGTTAAACACACAGCTGCACAATAAGCTATTTATACTTTGTTCAACACTGTATTGAAACCCTTCTTTTATTTTTTGGCGTTGTAATCTTTAGACTCTGATTCACCTGGCATGAGGTGTGGCTTGTATCAGAGACCATACTGTACGCTCTCAGACTCTGATTCACCTGGCATAGGGGTGTGGCTTGTATAAGAGACCATACTGTACGCTCTCAGACTCTGATTCACCTGGCATAGGGGTGTGGCTTGTATCAGAGACCATACTGTACGCTCTCAAGTTAGTATTGAATAAATCAAGTTTATGAAGTCAGTTTAGGTTCACGTCTCAGATTCCAGTGTATGACATACAGTTATAGAAGCAATGGGTTTTTGTTGGGTTTCTTTTTACTTTATGTTGTTTTCCCCGTGGGACAGCGATAAGTATTCGGATTTACAACGCTAATATCAGTGGTTCGATTCTTGTAGGTAAACACGTCAAATAGCCCGATGTGGCTTTTTTATAAGAAAACACACACACGCGCTGTAAAAAACACACGCACCTTTTATCTTTATATTTTACACCGAATTTTGGTTTTTGGTTTAAAACAATCATTAAACACAAGTTTTGCTTTTTTTACAGCAATGTCCTGATCTCCTAAGACACCATCCGCCCTGGATCTGCAACCGAGAAATAATTTAGCTATAAACATGAGTGTCACTAAAGAAAAAACCTAGAAAACGCCCTCTTTTGAAGTGGTAATTAGTTATTTTTGGTAGTGAGAATATAAAGCTTCAGCCACGTGCCTTCCAATAAAGCTACATTTTCCTTATCGCTCTGATTTGAGATGTTCCGGTTGATAGTTTTATCCACACAATCTTGGTTAACGCCCCTTTACTTGGTAATAATAACTTCCGCAAGTTGCGGATGACGTGTGAAAAATACGTGACTTGTATCCCTATTATATCTACCTGGCACTGTTATTTCAAACACATGCCATGATTGAAAATTAGTTCTTTTATTACTTTTTATCTATTCTGGGAAAAAAAGTGTTTATTAATTTAAAACCAAAAATATATTAAAATTCAAGAATGAACAGCATTTTATAACACAATTAAATTCAACCGACCGACGGTTGTAAAAGTCATTCTACATGCATGAATATGTTAAAGATGACATAAAAGCACACTGAAACACATAAAGTGACTTTTACAACCGTTAATTGGTTGAATTAAATTGTTAATTATGAAACGTTGTTCACTTGTGAATTATAATAATTCAAATATACACAAGTTCCTTGAACTTTAACATTTTAATAACTGGAGAAGATTTTATTGAATTTTTACATTTTAATAACTAGAGAAGATTTTCTTTTTAACTGAGTGACTGCTGCAAAATTAAAATATTGATAATAATAACAGAGCAACGAGCTGTTTCTTTCTTGCCAAATCTTGACATGAAAATATAATGTCCACTTTGAACTTTTATGACTACGAGCCTTTAATGAATTATATTAACTCAAAGTGCTTTGGTCACCGATTGCTCAAAATGTTTAACTTTCCAAGAACATCCTGTAAACACCGATAATTTCTGTGCTACTATATAACCCGAAAAACTTATGTTGAGCAAATATAATAAATAAATGTATTAGTTCCTGCCAAATTGCAGAATTAAGCTGAATAAATGTGACACTTTTTAACGGAACCCGCTATTTCTGTTTGTCGTCTCAATGATAAAGCATTTGAAAAAATACAAAAAAAAAGAGTTGGTTAAAACTTAAAAGCATACTAAAATATTGTTACATCTACATAAAGATATATTTTCGATAAAATTAAAACATGTTTCATGTCATAGAAATGAGCCTGTATTTATATTCAACATATGTTTTCTCAGAGCCAGGCTTCCTAGTCACTCAACGGTAAGTCTGGAGATTTATAAAGCTAAAACTCAGGTTTCGATACCCGTGGTTAGCAGAGCACATTGTATTGCTCTGTGCTTACTAAACAATACAGACCCGGTGTACAAATAATTAATTATCATTACACTTATGTAAAAATGTTTGTAAAATTTGTGTGAGACTTTAGTTTGATTTCTTATTTGTCATTCTTACGCCACATGCTTAAACTTGGAGTTAAAATAGGTAAATAATTCGATATTAATAAATCTGCTTATTCTGGTTTACTTCAAAACAGTTACTTTTCTTGTAATTTATTATATTAATACCGTTTCGATTACGACTAGCAGGTCCGATAAGCTCTAATATTGAACGAAAAATCTCATTGGCATTAGATATATTTCTTCTTTTCGTAATGTCTTAGTAACATGTCATTCACTTTAAGATGACTCTAAAATGTATCAACTTCAAGGGCTAATAAAACAATAAAAGTCAATTATTAATAGATATATATACTGTTACGTGCTTAAAGCTACTTAGAATAAATTGATCTAGTTTCACGTTACATTTTGAAGAGATTCCAGAAAAAAAAATTTAGATTTATTTCGATTTTGTTTTTGTAGTTAGATCAAATTGTCCTGTTCCGTTTTGATTGAGGATAGGAAGAATAACAGATGAAATATAAACTTTTATTGAAATAAAACTATGAAAATTTGTTTTAGGTGTTTTGAAGATCATATAAAAGAAATTTCAAATTTTTGAGATGAGGAAAAGTGTTTTTAATCTGAACATTAAAATTATTTTGCACACGAACTATTCAAATCAATAAATCCGTATATTCATGAACTAATCATTATTTTAGTTTATTAAAAAGTGTTTTACCAAAAAATATGATATTTTTGTATGTAAAAGACTTATAATGTTAACTGAAAGACTGCCAAATTTTGTAAAGATATACGCACTATATTGAAACTTAGAAATATGAAACGTATAGAGACTTTAAACGAGTACAGAGAAATCACGTGATAAGTCAAATTGACCGATCCCGTGTTCAGATAGTGAATGGAGGATCCCTGACAGCAAGACGTTACATGGATGAAATACTGGTATCAATTATTTGATGTTTCTATCGGCGTTGAATTCCTGTATCAGCAGAATGACCTACGTCCTCACACAGCCAGGATCACTCAATATTTTTTATGGAAAGTGAATATAGGTACTCGATTGGCCTATGAAGTTACCGAACCTAAATCCAATAAGCGTGTGTGGGACCTATTAGGGACAGGGTAGGGCAGTTGAAGCCAGACAACTCACTTCTTTGACAGTTTAAGAGCTCAAGATGGACAATGCTACCCGAACAAGTCGTCCAAAATATCTTAAGCAGCATGGGGAACATATGAAAAAGAGTCACAAATAACTAAGAAGGACCTGCCAGCTACCAAAAATCACTTTGTTATGTTTATTCATCTTAATAAGTTATTTTACCTCTCATTTTTCTGCAGTCACGTGCTGACATTTTTTTTTATTAATTATAGCTTTTTGTCACTTGAAAATAATTTTTCGACTGCTTTGTTTTTTAAACTTTGATATTTGTGACTAGCAGATTTTGTCAATATTGAAAAATTATGTTTTTTCTTCAAATTTTGAAAAACAATATCTAAACTTCATTATATTCGTAGAGTATGATATGTTTAAACTTATTCAAAAAAGAGTTCCAGTAACTTGAAATAAGTAAACAAATATCTTTAATAGATTTACTAGATTAAAAAAATATGAGCCACAGTATCAAGTTTTAACTCAGTGTTTTTTGAATGTATAACTTACAGTATTGTTTCGCTATCCACAGCTTATATATTAGGCTATGCGTAACCATACTCTAAGCTCTTCGTAGACAGATAAATTTAAATAAACAGCAATAAGGCTTGGTCCTAATGGTAAAGTTCTGTGCTTTGGAACTTGTATTTGTTCGATACCATAAAATATTCCTCATTCAAAATGGTGCGGGAGCGTTATTTAAGTTACAGTCGATTTCTTAACGCAGATTGCGTTACGGTTTACGTGTTTTTCTTCTGTTCAAAGGTTCAAACTTGAGAACACGAGGAGATAGACTTATTGGTTTTGTCATAAATACAAAACGAAAATACCTTATGGTAAACAGATACTTATTAATAACAATATTTAACTTGACAAGTGTCTAACACAGTTCCGCAAGTAATGTATAACATTACAGATTCTGCTTTTGATTACTTTATTCATTCAATTATTAACACGGTTGCTTCAACAATTATGATGCTATCTGTTGCCAAGGCAACAAAAATAGACATGCTACGTAGCTTCATAACTGTAGTTCCAATTTCGACTGATTACATAAACGCAAGTAATGATCTATTTAGATTATACAATGCAGACAAAATTACATATTTATAATTTGTTTTCGCCGTATTTCAGCTCATTTGAGACCGCTGCGAAATAATGTAGTGTTGTATATAATTTATCACGAAGAATGGTTATTTCAAAGAACGTTTTAAGTTTACAACAAGATTTGTAATAAAAATTACTCACATATTTCTAATATTTCGTAAACTATCTACTACATAATTTTTAAGTTTCTCCAATGATATAGATATATAATTTAGCATTAACTTCATAAAGCATGAATATTTCTAAAGACCCGGCACTCATCAAAATAATCTGGCGTCAAGGAAAATGAAAATAAAGTCCGATTATTATTATCAAATTTATCAAGTATTGGCATTTTTAATTTGAATTTACACAAAATTTATATTAATTATCTATACAACTTTCAAAATTATTCATAAGGTATTAACGCCGGTAACTCAAAAGGGCATAGAAAATAATCAGACAATTGACTTACTACAAGACACGTCCTCGGTTCTGCTTACAACTAATATTGGCTCCACAATCTTGATTTTTGAATGAATAGTCGAAGGCTGAGTTTTTTACGCACAGAGCATTGAAATGAGTTTGGTTTTATTTACTGGATATAGCATTCTACCTGCAATCTGTGGGTTGTTGGACCAAAACCTTCCGCCAATCACATCCTCCCTTTTAGTAATGGGTTAATTATAATGTGACGTCAATCCCACTGTTTGTTGGTAAAGTTTGTCTTGAAAGTAGCTATGCTCATTACTGGTTGTATCTATATTTATTTTCACCTTTGTATTTAGCTTGCTTCGTACATATGTTAATATTGAATATCAAAAACATCTGCATATTGAAAATAGCTTACGTTTTTGGAAGTTTGGTTTATAATTCTAATTTAAAGTTATAGTCTGTTTGCAACTAAATTCATTACTTAAGTATATTTTAAACGAACAAAAGTGGACTGTCAGACATTTGTCCATTGTCTCCAGTAAAACTATTAATCATGAAATGTTCGTTTAAAATAAATCATCAAATTAGTATATTCTAACAATTATAACACCAAAACATTATTAAAAAGTAACATAAATAACTATATACTCTTTCGCAATTAGAATTGACCTGTTCTGTTTTTCTTACTGTTATAATTTGTCTTCAAATAGTAAGCACTTTTTATCCAAAATCTCTCTCAGTTTGTCTTGCCTGGGCTAAACAAAACTGAAAATTCTTGTGTTGCAACAAGTAAAGCCTATAATTCTCTTTACAACTATATCCTAAATTTTAAAATATGAGAAGATATATTTCACTAAATCTATGTATATTTGAAATATTTCATTATATAACCGTATTTTAGGCTGTGCTTTAAATGTTTTCGTTTTATTTTCAAACTTTATGTTCAAATGTTTAATACTATAATTAGCTTAATTCGTTCATCAGTAACTTTGAAAAGCGTGCCATCACGTGATACGCTTTTTGGCTTCTCCACCTTTCTTCTCCCACATCTCAAGTAGTACAACAGTATGTCTGCAAAATTACATGAGCAAAAACTAGGTTTTAATACCCGCGATGAGGTGATGTACAATTATGTGTTTAACAACGTATAAACAAAGAAACTTTCGTTAAAAAGAGCTATTCCTGAAAATAAAGAAACGTATAGTAATAGCGCCATCTCATGTTACCTAATTGAAACTAAATAGTCATAATATTTAAAAATGTAATAAATTCCATCTAGAAGCTAGGAACTATTATTAGAACTATCAATACTATATGCGAGCAAATTTCTTTGAAAGAAGAACTGTAAAACCCGTTGTTAAAAAGTTACAAACTAACAGGTTTATATGAAACCACTAAAACCGTTTTTGTCATAGTGATACAATTGCGAAATACATTTTTCAATGAGACATCCAGTTTTTAATCAGTTTTGTCTTTCTCTTAGTTTCTTAGATCCATGGAGATTCATGTGTCCGTCTCTTTTGATCCGTTTCTGCTTCTATAAATTAAATAAGTCTATTTTTTTATCGAAATTTTTAACAGGAATGACCATTTGCGATAGAGTTGTCATTTCTAGATATGTATAGTAATTATGTTATTCTATGCATAAATCGTGTTATTAATTATAACCTGTTTCTAAAATTTTTCTCATAATTCACGTCAGGTAAGATCTCGGAATGATATCGTCAATGTATTGGCGTCTAGAGTTAGAGAAAGGTAAAACTTCTGGACAAATGTCACATTAGTCAACTAGCTTGAAAATATGTAAAAAGAGTAAATAACACTTATATCAAGTTTAATTGGATACTATTTTTGAATAAATTTGAGAGGATTATTAGTAGAGAGAAGAAAAGCTTCTGTCGAAAGTGGTGCCAACATCCTCAAGTGTATAATAATAGCAAAAGTAGTGGGACAAAAGGAATGATTTTTACATTACGTATCTGGTGTTAATATATATATATATATATACACACAATATTTAATAACAATACAATAGAGAGTAAAACGAATTACTGACCGATTGTCTCCCTGTGGCGTAACGGATTTACTCATGTAATGTATTTTAATATTGATGTTTGTTTTAGTTAAATATACATTAAGAAATGCATGTAACTTAATACTGTTAAATGTCTGTGAAATTCCCGCCTATTCCCTGAATTTGTAGAAGATTCTCAAGTGTAAAATTCAACAATATATGTTTTACGAAAGCACTAGAGTATCTTCAGTATTATTGCCTCAGATGAAATTTCTAAAATCTCTCCTCTTAAGCTTATAAAAGGTAATCTAACGCAACGGAAGAGATTGGTTTATGTTGCTGGTTTGCAATAGTTAGTATACTAAAGCTCGAAAGGTATGATAACTATGATAAATGATTGTCAGTCAATTAACTAAAGATATTTTACGAGTAACGTTTATAGATTTTGAACATTACAAACATTATTTCGGACATTGGTATTTCTACAAAGGTATTAGATATCTTGTCAGTGGAAAGTCAGCTTGTAAACAGCGTGAGATCGGCCAAGAAGAGAGCTTCCCGTTAAGTGAACTGTATTGATATCAACTCGAAAATAATTCGCTCATTTGGGAACCGTCAATAAATTATTCAGTTCCAGACCATATAGGAGACTCAATATTGTTTGTAAGTTTATAAAACGTTTGAATAGAAATCATTATTTGTAATAACTATTATTATAAACCGAATTGTTGTTTTTATATTAAAATATATTTCTGTTAAGAAAATAATTGTGTGTATCAACCTTGGTGGCAAAATTATAAACTTGAGACATTCAATTAACTTCAAAATTAAAATTAAAATTCCTGGCTATTTAAACTCTTAATACGTAACATAATAAATCGGAGACTTTAATTTCGTTCTTCAGTGATTTTTATTTTGTTTTGAATTTCGCCCAAAGCTACACGAGGGTTCTCTGCGCTAGCTCTCCTACATTAGCAATATATGACTCTAGGAAAGTCATCACCACCCACAGACAACTTTTGGGCTTCTCTTTTACCAACGAATAGTGGGATTGACTGTCACATTATAACGCCACCACGGGTGAAAGGGCGCGTATGTGTGGTGTGACGGGGATTCGAACCCGTAATTCTCAGATTACGAGTCAAACGCCTTAACAATCTGATTATGCCAGGCTTCTTCAGAAATTTTTATTACATTCTAAAAAAAAGATGGAAAAGCAAATATAGTGAAACTACTTACTAGATTACACCTTTGGAAGTAAATTCGGTTAGGATAGAACCACCTTTCACTTCTTATGTCATTGTTTGTTTATCTTATAATAAAGTGCTGTTTCTATCGCGAAGAATTGAGCCCCGGAAGTTAGTGTTTTATGTTTGGAAGCTCACAACTGTACCCCCGTGAAATTGTGTGTCGTACCATCTTACTTCTCAGATGTAAGACTCTTATATTTTGTTTTATTTTAATGTAACCAAGGAAAAATAATGCTAATTTCTAAACGGATTTTGTTAAATTAAACCACTTTATGAAAAGTAACACTGAGTTTCAGTGAGCATAAAACATTATTTTAGTTTACTACTTCCTAGGTCAGGTTACTGACCTCGCATGGACAAGGAAGCTTTTATTAAGAAGCCTGTTGGGAAATTTATCTAAGGGATCATCATTATATTTATAAAAAACTGTATGTGTTTTTGATTCAACATTCAATAAAAGTAGTGCCTAAGTATAAACAAAAAAATTATGTTACTCAATCACAAACTATATAGTTCTTAACTTGTAACAAAAACGTTTTGATATGAAATATACACAAATTATCTGAGAGATAAGTAATTAAGTGACCTACATGACGTCACTATCGATATTGGCTTAAGGTACAAAGTCTAATTTGGTCATTCAAACACTCAAAGTTCATTGGCATTGAGAGGTTACAGACGCAAAAAGTTACCACGCTCTGGTCACCTGTAAACACGTCTAAAATTGGTAAGTCTTTTTTTTTTAGTAGTAAATTACAAGTAACTCATGGTTTGCATTAAATTGTAAGTGTATTATTTAAACTGTGTAACTAAGAATGAGGAAACATTAGGTTTGAGTTCACAATCTATAAAAAGACGCTAAGACATATTGTTTTATACTGATGATTTTATAAAAGAGTGTTAACTCCAGCCAAATTACTTTAGCTGCTCAACAAAGACCACACACAGTTTTTACTTTATTATATTTATATGTGTGGTGATTGGTTAGGAAATATTAAGTAAACATCTTTTGTTTCCACAATATTTCAACATGATTATCAACGCACTTATCTAATTTATTATATTTTTCTAAACAAACAAACTATAGAGCGATAAATGTAGTCTTATTGGAATAAACTATTCAGAAGTCATTTCAGTTTTCTTAAGAGCAAAAAAAAAAAGATAACAAATGCTCTCTGATTGGCATGTTTTTGGTTTCTTTTCAAACTCTCAACATTAACCCTAAAGCTAAAGTGTTTGATAATTTCTGTAAGTTGTGTTGTACTAAGTATAAAAGAAAATGAAATAGCAAATTAAAACTTCATTAATGAAATAGACTAATACCGATGAGACATGTGTACAATAGTACATAGCGAGATTGATAAGAAGAAAGTCCATTTAACGGTCTGTTTGTATACACAATAGAAAAATTGCTGTTCAGAACATTTAAATTATAATTGAAGTCGGATAGATGCTATAATAATATATATATAATCAGTATCATGTGCAAGTAATACAATCAAGTAAAGTGAACCTCATGAAAATGTTATTAGTGATAGCAAAATGGCTCTACAGTTTGCCTTGTTTTAGTCACGTATCCGTATAGAAAAATTTCTGTGCAATAAATAATCTTCCCGCGCTATTCTAGAATATATTTGTTACCAACTCTTTTTTTCTTTCATAGATGACGTGAAATGTAAACGACTCCAATAATTTGTTGTACTCTAGAGTTGGCTAGACGTTGAAACCATGAGCTCTGTTCATCATAACCATTAAGCATCACGTTTTTTCTGACTCTGTTGGTTCATTTATAAGAAAAATATGATATTTCTGGCCTAATCTATATAAATGTAACACAACTGTTGTTGTATGTCCATGTAACTACTTTACGGGGTGTGGATGGATCTTCACCAAAATTAGTATGAAGTTTCAGTGGGTCCGTGGGGATCTTCATATATACAAATTTTGTTTTGCGGTTTTTTGTGTGCATTTTTTACCGCTAATTCACCCCCTGTCGGTAAATCTTCACAAAATTTGGCATTAAGGTTGTTGTTTTTATTTTCATGCGGAGGCACATGCAAAGTTGCGGTTTCATATTTTGTCTTTTGCACTTTTTATGGACGATTTTTGCAATTGCATATAAAGGAAGCAACTTTCGTGTCCTGATATAATCTTTCATTAATCGTGGATTTACATAACTTCCGTTAATGGAACCGGTACTCCAGCTAGTTCTAAAATACGCTTTTCGAGTTTTTCTTGTGTGGAAAATCGCGTTTGGAAAATATCCAGAGCCTTAACCACCTGACCATGCCGGGTCACCAACTGCTAAGAAAACAGGCTTAATTTCATTGATACATAATGTAACCAAAATGATTGATTTGACTATTTCTGAGTTTTAAATATTTTATTTGATGGGCTAAACTTGTTTGTTTGTTTTTGACACTTTATAATGCCTCCACGGCTGAAAGGGCGAGCATATTTGGTGTAACGGGGAACCAACGACCCTCAGATTACAAATCGAGCGCTCTAACCACGTAGCCAGGTCGAGCCTTTGTTGGATGGACATCTTATCTCTGGCCAGAATTTCAAAATTAAGTACTACTACATCTGAATCCCCTAGATATACACAGATAGCCCTCGTATAGCTAGCTTTGTGCGAAATTCAAATAAGCCAAACCCATATATAATTTGACATGTCTATTTAGTCCTTGTGTGCCTAAGGTGTCGTTCATACTAAAAGTTCCCGTTCCGCGAAAGCATTTGATGATGTTAGGAAAATTAGGTTGTGAAGAAAAATGTTGACTACAAATGCCTATGATATTTGAGTACTTAAACTTATAAAAATACTTTAATGAAATTGAAAATATTCATCCAAGATTAATTGACTACACATCGAAAGAAACAATACATAAAAATATTTAATAACTCGTTATAAGCCATGTGTTAATGATAATATTAGGGTTAATTTTAGGATAAAAATTATATATTTTTTTATATTAGTGTATGTTAATATTAGTGTGACCGTCTTTTCAAGTATATTAACTAAAATACGAGTTTTGGATGTATACATCACATTGTAATAATAAATTACAAATTGATACAGATGTTAAGAGAAACTACGTACACGTATACACAACTGTTATACATTTAAAAGTCCAGTTATTAAAATGTTGCCACACATGTTTGAGATACCTGATCAATAAATTATGTTATCGTATGCATGACGTATTTAAAATTATCAATATTTTTTGTTTCGCCTACTATTTTCTTACACTCGTTTATTATGCTACACACATCTTTAGTACATGTAGAATGTGGAGGTAAAATGCGCAGTGCTCTAAGTTGTGCGCCCGCGTCGCGCTAAACATGCTCACCCTCCCAGCCGTGGGGGTGTATAATGTGACGGTCAATCCCACTATTCGTTGGTAAAAGAGTAGCCTAATAGTTGGCGGTGGGTGGTGATGACTAGCTGCCTTCCCTCTAGTCTTACACTACTAAATTAGGGACGGCTAGCACAGATAGCCCTCGAGTAGCTTTGTGCGAAATTCCAAAAAAACAAACAAACTCTAAGTTGTGTAAAATTTAACCAGTATACACAGCGTTATTTATTTAGTTTCTTCCTATAGATAATGATATTGTGGAGACTGAAGCTTTTGTTCATCTTCTTCCGAATCGCTACCGGGGCTTCTGAGATTTCTTATAACAAATACTGTAAGTGAAATACCAAATATTTGCTTCATTAGGAATTTAAATGGCTCATAAAATAAATATGATATAATTTTATGGATTACATCGTCTTAGGAGAAACGTAAAAATATCATAAAAGAATGATAATAAATTTTCTATCACAAGATCCACATTTTAATTATGATATTTTAGTGCAACTTCGAACACAATTAGAAATAACAAATCAAAGATGACTAGATTTACTATTGCAATTGGTGACGAATGAAAATGAAATAAGGAATTGAAATCTAAATAAATATCGAAGCATTTATATTTATCTCCAAATCTATATTGAATCTTTTTTTAGCTGTATTTGAAATATTTATCACATATGATTTTGTTTAAGAATCTCCCTACCTGTACTGACACAGTATAACATACCTCATTCCCTGCCTTTAGAACAGAGAATAACTTGTTTTTATATACGAAAACACGACTGATTTAAAATACAAGACACGTTAACTCACATGCTTTCATTTCAGGCTTATCGGCAGGATCTTTGGGTCAGTTTACAAAAGTAATAATCATACGATATACGTAATATACATTTCACGATAACAGCCTTCTCTTATTTCAGCCCTTCAGTGGCTCAGTGATATATCTGCGGAGTTACAACACTAAACACCGGGTTTCGATACCCGTGTTGGGCAGAGCACAGACAGCCCATTGTGTAGCTTTGTGCTTAATTCACAACAACAATAACAATCCTTTATTTAAAGAGCACGATGTTATATTAACAAACGTTATTTGTGTGTAACAAAGTAATATTTAAACTTGGTACACGTGCCTCGACAATGGCCTTCCTTTAAGATGAATGATGCTCCATCAACAACGTTATTGATGTGTAACAAAGCAATATTTAAACTTGGTACACGTACCTCGACAATGGCCTTCCTTTAAGATGAATGATGCTCCATCAACAACGTTATTGATGTGTAACAAAGTAATATTTAAACTTGGTACACGTGCCTCGACAATGGCCTTCCTTTAAGATGAATGATGCTCCATCAACAACGTTATTGATGTGTAACAAAGCAATATTTAAACTTGGTACACGTACCTCGACAATGGCCTTCCTTTAAGATGAATGATGCTCCATCAACAACGTTATTGATGTGTAACAAAGTAATATTTGAACTTGGTACACGTACCTCGACAATGGCCTTCCTTTAAGATGAATGATGCTCCATCAACAACGTTATTGATGTGTAACAAAGTAATATTTGAACTTGGTACACGTACCTCGACAATGGCCTTCCTTTAAGATGAATGATGCTCCATCAACAACGTTATTGATGTGTAACAGAATGATACAGTTCTATAAAATATAATTAAGTCGCTAAGAACAAAATGTTGGTTTGTTGATTATTCACAGTATTTGTACCAGAAGTTGGAAACGTTATTATCCAGGTATCTAAGGGTGGAAATGTTATAGTAAATAAAGCAGATGGATGCTTTTGCACCACCAACAATGGTCATTGTCTTTCTGAAAAAGAATGCGATACAATTTCAAGCAAAATTTTAGGTGAGTTTTTACCATGATTTTATTTTACCACTACTTTTAATTTATTGTGACTTTCTTAAATCACCAGATTTAAATAAAATTGTTCCTATCTTTAAACGAATCAATATATTGACATTTAATTTCGAATTATTTCGGTAAATTTGACGCTTAATGTGTTGGTTTTGTTTGTTACTGAAAAGAAAAAAAAAAGTCTTGTTGTTACAATTTACTTCTTTTTTGACTCTGTGTTTAGGCCCAGCATGGCCAAGCGTGTTAAGGCGTTCGACTCGTAATCCGAGGGTCGCGGGTTCGAATCCTGATCGCACCAAACATATTCGCCCTTTTAGCCGTGGTGGCATTATGATGTACGATCAATGCCACTATTCGTTGGTGAAAGAGTAGCAGAAGAGTTGGCGGTGGGTAGAGATGACTAGCTGCCTTCTCTCTAGTATTACACTGTTAAATTAGGGACGGCAAGCTTTGAGCAAAATTCTAAAGTAAACACAGAGTCGTGTTTTATTAACAATAAATTTGATAATTTTTTATAATTTTTTTTCTAAAACAATGATATCTTTCAACACTTCAAGTGACAAAAACCTGTGGTGAAACAATTAAACGTAACGGCACTTTGTTTCGGAATCCAAATTTCCCTGCTGGCTACCAAAGCCCAGGGACTTGCACTGTTGACGTCCTATTTCCGTCAACCGTTTGCATGCTTCGTCTGGACATCCACCATTTCGTGTTAGCTGAACCTGAAATCAATGGACCACAAAGAGGACGCTGTGTAAAGGATTCTTTCACTGTTGCTGCTGGAACTGACGTTTCCTCTGTGCCAACTCTGTGTGGGGATAATGCCGAACAACACAGTAGGTTTCATTAGTTCTGTAGTACATTTCTACGTAATATTCCATGAAACGTTTAAAATTGTTTTTTATATATGCAAAAACGGCTCGTTTGGGTTGAGAAAATATTTTACATAGAAGAGCGAACAACGTTTCGACCTTCGGTCATTGTCAGGTTCACAAAGAAAGAGGTAACTGACCGGAAGCTGACCACATGTTTGGAAGGGGTTGTGTAACTGAGTGTCGCAATGTAGAGGGCGGAGTTAGATGTTTGAATATATAATTTTATCTATAATATTAATATAGGTATAATGGCGTTCCTTTATATTGGTTCATTTTGGGTTTAAGTTGTTGTATAAGTAAGGCTTCTTTAATTTTGCGTTTGTTTCTCTATTTAGTATTTGAGTGTTTTCTATGGTTATGTTGTGTTTATTTGACTTGCAGTGTTCGAAATCTTGTGAAGGTGACTTTTTATGTTCTTTGAATCTGATTTCCATTTTTCTACTTGTTTCTCCAATATAGAAGTCGTGGCAGTTATCGCATTGTATTTTATAAATAATGTTGGTGTGGTGTTTGTCAGTGTAGTTCTTACATAGTATAGACCTCAGTTTTGTGCCTAGTTTTTGAATAAATTTAGTATTAACTGGAATATTATATTTTGTTACTAGTTTTTGCCAAATGTTGGTTATTTGTTTGCTGATGTCAGGAATATATGGTATATTGCAGTATATGGTTTCGTGATTTTTTGATTCGTGAGATATATTTACTTTTGTTCGTTGATTTTGCTTTCTGTCTAGGTGTGTGCGTATAATGTTTTTTACGGTTTGTGGAGGAAACTTATTGATGTTGATGAAGTATTGTTTTATTTTGTCTAATTCCTCGTTAATTTTATCTGGTGAGCACAGTTTTATGGCTGTGTTTATCTGGTTTCTTAGTATGTTGAGTTTTTGTTTTGTTTCATGTGCTGAGTCCCAAAGAATGTATAGTCCAGTATGGGTGATTTTTCAGTGGATTTCTGTTTTGAATTGTGTGCCGGTTCTTATAATTTTGAGGTTAAGAAATGATATATGATTGCTTTCTTCCTGTTCACATGTGAAGTTAATGTTGGGATGTATGGCGTTAATGTGATTAAAAAATTAAGTGTGTGTTCTGTAGATTTGAATCCGCAACCATGTCATCTACATATCTGTTCCAGTATAGTGGTGGATGTAATGCTGTATTAATTGCTTGTGTTTCAACTTGTGTCATAAAAATATTGGCTAGAACTGGTGATACTGGGTTGCCCATGCTTAGGCCATTTGTTTGTATATAGTTTTGGTTGTTGAACATGAAGTTTGTCTTTATTGTGGTGAATTCTATGAGGGTTGCTAACTGGTTACTGGGAATGTCTATAGTTGGATTAGGGTCTCGGATATAGAGATCTAAGGCTATCTTGCAGGCTTCTGTTGTTGGAACTTCTGTAAAGAGGGATATAACATCGAAACTGGCCATTAAGGTTTTATGATTAAGTTAATTTAGATTAGACATGAAATTAAAAGAGTCTTTGATGAATGAGCTGGCTGATGTTACATTTTTGGACAATGCCCATGCAATGTATTTACCAAGATTGTAATTTAACGATTAATATGTTGACATTATTGGTCGTAATGGACAATCTGGTTTATGAGGTTTGGGGATGCGGTATATTTGCGGTGTGCGTGAGTCGGTTTTACGTAGGTAGGAATAAAGTGTTTGTGAAATTGTGTTGGCTTTTTTCATTTGTAGTAGTAATTTGTTCAGTTGCATCTCGTGTGTCTTTGTTGGATTTGTGTGTATTGGTTTAAATTTGTGCGTGTCTGATAGGATGTTATTCATTTTTTGTATGTATTCATTCGTGTTCATTATTACTATAGCGTTACCTTTATCAGCTTTTAGAACTTTTGTTTCGGTCTTGTTTTCGGTTTTTAATGGAATTAATGTCTCTTTTTGTAAGGTTGTTTTTTAGTTTTCTGTTTTGTGAAATTATGTTGATGGTTTTGTAAGAAAATTCTTTAAAAAAATCGTTTAAGATGTTGTTTTTAGGTGTTTCTGGAAAATATAAATTTGTATCTTTACCTGGAAAGTTTGGCCGTTGGATGTCAATAAAATTATCTAAGTTGTCTTCTTTCTGTTGGTTGTTTATGGTTTTTTCCTTGTTTTTGTTTTCTGTCGAAAGTATCACAAGTCTCCTGGCTAGGTCTTCCAGACATGATTTGATTTCTATGGTTAGAATGTACCTTGGTGCTATTGCGAAGTTGAGTCCTTTGTTAAGTAGATGTATCTCGTCTGTGTATTTAATTGTCGGTCGGATCTGTTAACTATGAGGTGAGTCAACAGTTTGTCTTGATGTCTTTTCTGTTGTTTACAATTGTTTATGCTTACAATTATTTGTTGAATTAAAAATACTTTTTTAAACATATAATCTACCATTATTATATTATTGTTAGAATAATATAATATTGCTTCACGAAGAGCGACTAACACATTTGTTTTCGGTTTTACGATTTCACCTTTCATCCAAATAAAGAAAAACTATACAATTACAATAATATTCACAAAAGTTAAGACATATGATTGTGGGCCCGGAAAACCCAGGCGGGTTAAGACGACCGACTCGTAACTGAGGGTCGCGGGTTCGCATCCCCGTCGCACCAAACATGCTCGCCCTTGCTCAGCCGTGAGGGCATTATAATGTGACGGTCAATCCCACTAATCGTTGGTAAAACGAGAAGGCCAAGAGTTGGCGACGGGTGGTGATGACTAACTGCCTTCCCTCTAGTCTTACACTGCTCAATTAGGGACGGCTAGCACAGATAGTTCTCGAGTAGCTTTGCGCGAAATTAAAAATAAAACAAAAAACAAACAAACATGTATTTGTGTCACAAAAACGTGGGCCTGGCATGGCCGAGCGCGTTAAGGCGTGCGCTCGTAATCCGAGGGTCGCTGGTTCGCGCCCGCATCGCGCTAAACATGCTCGCCCTCCCAGCCATGGGGGTGTATAATGTGACGGTCAATCCCAATATTCGTTGGTAAAAGAGTAGCCCAAGAGTTGGCGGTGGGTGGTGATGACTAGCTGCCTTCCCTCTAGTCTTACACTGCTAAATTAGGGACGGCTAGCACAGATAGCCCTCGAGTAGCTTTGTTCGAAATTCCAAAACAAACCAAACAAAGTCACAAAAACGTACGGCGGAATACTAACTTTGATATTTCTCCTATGTTACGTTATTTATTCGGTTACATATTATTTTATAAAACGAATCTTTATTGTTCGTTCTCTGCATTTTGAAGTGCGCCGTTTTTCAGCCTTCTTTTATTGTTCAGGGCCAGCGTTTTCTCTAAGCTGAGCATCTCCAGAACAACAAATCAATGCTGCGTACTCCATTGTATCCGCCGCGCATATCTTCAGCAACGGGGAAGAGTTTCAACACGTAAACGGCCTTTATGATCCTGGCAGTCGGTAGATCTAAAACCCAAATAACCTAATGGTACCATTGTAAAACGGCCTGATGATCCAATAGGTTCAATAATTTAAAAACGACTCTCGCCCCTAAAAAAAACTTCTGACATGTATTGCCTTGATACTGGTGCGCATGAAAAAATTCATTCCTCACATGAATTGAATAGTTAAAGGGAACATTGTTCAGGACCCATTTGTAAACACTGGGCCATCGCAACCCAATAAATAGTTTTAGTACACAAAATATCAAGCTCTACCAACTGTTTGCGATCCTTCAAGCATTCAAACAACCCAATTAAGAAACACTCTTACAGCAGATGAATTAAACAACAATGGCACGATATGAAATTATGTGCAGACAGGGTCTTTTACATAATTATTTAAACAAGAAAAAATTTTATAATGAAATCTAGGAAATTAGTCTTCCGCTAGGGCAGTAGTAAATCTTCGAATTTACAGCGCTAAAATCATAAAATCAGACTTTCGATTTTCCTCGGTGGCCACAGCAGATAGTACGATGCGACTTTGCTTTGCTATAAGAGAAACACCCACATTCTGGGGAACCCTGCATGGCCAGATGGTTAAGGCATTCGGATCGTAATCTGAAGGTCGTAGGCTCGAATCCCGATCACACCAATCATGCTCGCCCTTTCAGCAGTGGGAGCGTTTTAATGTCACGGTCAATCCCACTATTCGTCGGAAAAGAGTAGCCCAAGAGTCGGCGGTGGGTGGTGATGACTAGCTAGCTACCTTCCCTCTAGTCTTACACTGCTAAATTAGGGACGGCTAGCACAGATAACTCTCGAGTAGCTTTGTGCGAAATTCAAAAACAAAGCAAAAAAAAACATTAAAAGTTATCCATCATCGGAAAGAACTTAACAAATTTAAAGGTATATTTTAATCAGTAAATAATAACACAAAACTATTTGCGATTTATAAATTGTATTTACTGCACTATAATTTTTAGTTTTAGAAGAAAAAGAATACTTTCAACACTTGTTCTTTATGTTTATAAATGTTTTGTTGTTGTTGTTTTTTTTTATATATATTAGTAATAAATAAACTGAACGTCAAAATTAGATTGGAAGTAAGCTGAACATTTATACTATAATTTTCACATGTATGTTATTTCAGAAATATATTTATCATACACTTTTTTTGTGATTGCTCTAGTGTATGTCGACGTTTCACAGAGCCAGAAGGCTGTGCTGACAGTAAGAACTGCATTGGACTACAAACTAGTGCGAAAATGGGCAGTTCAAGTAACTCAGGTGAACTGTACCGATCCCCATAAACGTTAGTGTTGTGCTTAACTTATTATCTCTGTCTGTTTAGAAATGGTTACACAGATCAAAATTATCCCAATATTTAGTGTTATCCACTTAACGAGATGATTAGGGCTATATTAAATCAACCTTCTCGTTCTCTGATTAAAACAAGGGAATTATCTCAAGAAATTATCAACTCTATCTACACAACTAAATCAACCAACAAAGCGAGTCTGCGCACAATATACATTCAGCGTAATGAAATAACAAATAAGGCTTAACGAAAATAGACATTGTTTTATGATCTTTACAGTTTTCTTGAGAACTCGTGAGTGAAAGCAGTCTATGTATGCCTATATTTGTACATATGTATAAAAACTCAAGAGTTCATTTAAACTTACACAAAGTTAACATATCATGATGATTGGTTTCATTTACAGAAAAAGTTCTGTGTTGTAAAAATATATACTTTCTTGATTTTACCATACACCGTTCACATTTAACAATATAGATATCAGATGTCGTTGTACTACTAATGTTGTTGATTCTGAGAAATGGTAGACCATTTTAAAGGAAGACAACAAACAATTTCACGTATACTATACTTTTTTATTATTCTACGCATTTGTGGAGAATATTTGAAAAGTCATAAGACGAAACATCGGGAAGAATAATGAAACCTTTATCTGATGCAGTTTACTGTGTTTCTTCAAAATGGTGTCCATTCTTCAGTCAGCATTGAAAACATAAATAAAATAATAAAAATGTAAATTCGCCATTTCATAGGCTTTAACTAAGAGCTGTCGAGTCCTGACAAATTGTCCAAAATGTAAAATGGATGTTAGTGATCCAAAGACCATTTATTAAAATTTATTTAGACTTTCTATTCAATATACATTATCAAAATATGTCTTACATTATCTTTCACTCTATATTAAAGTGCAAATGTTCTAAAACTGTTTAATGGGGAATAATAAAAGTAGCCTAATGTAGAGTAAAAAAAACTGATTAATTCTATTATGTCTTAATACCTATGATTTTGTAATAAAATCAATATTTTATTTATTGGTGGAAAAACTATTCATAATATTATGTTATAATAACGAATGAATTTCCCTGTGACTCAATTTGTTATTTACTTCTGTTCAAAGATAGATCACAAGTAAAACTAACAAATATAGACAATTCAATATTTACTTACTTACACAGAATATTTAAATTAGCTCTTGAAAAATCTAAAATGTTGGAGGTACTATTGTCTATCGAATGTTTTAAGTGTCTATTTTTCATCATTTGCAGCTCCTATTGGTTGTTTACAGTACTACACGGGATCAACAAACGTCATCAAGAGCTTTAACTACGTTCCTCAACCGCTAGGACAACACTACCTCAGTGGTTTAAGTCAAACAATTTGTATCAGACGTGAACTAGGTTTTTGTAGTATTACAGTGAGTATCTGTTTTCATTTTTTGTAAAAATTAAGCTAATATACTAACAATATAGGTGATTGCAGCATAAAACCGAAACCATTTTCAACATAAAAATAAAATAAAAATAATTTTTTTACATAAAGCTTATAGGCTATAAGATGCGCCTGTGTAGGATTTCATGTGCGAATGCGTTTACCTGGAAACAGTTAGGCCTGCTCGCTGGTGATTCGCATAATACTGGAATACGTTAACAAAAACAAAAAAGTTTTCAATGGTGTACGTCAAAATTATGGGAGTATTGTGAAACTTTAATCTTTATTTAAAGCTATTACAGATTTAATGTGTATTCCCTTTAAATTAAACTAAAGCCGTAATATGAAACCCCCAAGTTTAAGCTTTAAAAAATCCAAATTATCCTGAATTTCAGTAAAAGTCAACAACTAAGTTAATTTACTCTTTTTAAAAAAAAAAAATTACAAATGCTAAACATGCGTCAACATTCTGTTAACATTAAAGTTTCAAATGCTCAAGTTATAAAAGTCACACTAGAGAGCCAAGTTTTTAAAGTTCACAAGAAGATTCTGAAAGTTGTTCTAACAAAGGCAAACCTGTGCATGTTTGTACAGGTTGTACATAACGAAGTAGAGCTTGTACACAAAACGTATTCACATCCAACATTTGAGATGAACTATAGGGCTTACCTGCTACTGACTTTTATCCAATACAAAGACAAAAAAGATAACTTCCTATTTCTAGAAGCACGTTCTGTCTTGTCTATAAGAAAGTAGTGAACTGATCTTTTGTGTGCTATAAAAAGGAAAAGTTGAAGTGTTACTTATGTATGTTCTTATATTCAAACTAAAAACTCTGAGAAACACAATAATTTTGAAGAAAATATACATGTTTATTAATTAAGTAATAAACACATAGAACTGATCTCTACCATACTTGGAATATATAAACATAATATTATGTGTGGTTTGAATGTCAAAAGCTCACAAAGCATTAGAAACTAACAGTCCCAACTATTCGTAAGAATCCCTTGAGGAGTGATATAGAAGCATGAGATCTGAACGCTAATCCCCTAGCTATGTAATTTTATTACACTTATAAAGACACATAATTGTCAGATCAGTCAATGTGTTAACTCTATTATCACTCCCAAGCGATGCCCTAAGAGTATCGTGGAAGTTTGGTAGAGTTCAACAGAAGAACACATGGATCACTAGGGATAACATACGGAGGTCAAATCCAAACACCAAACTGATCATTTCAGCTGCCCTAAGGGTGCTTTTGAAGTTAATTACGTATCAATAGAATACATGTAGAATACAAAGAAGCCAAAAGATCACACAAAGAGGTCACATGTAAATACCGACCTCATCACAACCACCACACCACCTAGTGTCACTTCCTGGACCATAGGATAGATTATGGTGCCTGCAAGGGTCCGTTGAAGTTGAGGACACGGGCACCACTTCTGTTTATGAATTGTTAGAATACGTCAGATAACTAGACATTACAAGACTGAAAGACGTTACTGGTAGTGACACGGAGACATTGAGCGAAAATTGTCATTTGCTATTTTACGTTGACGTTTCTTACATTCGGTAAAACCTTTTTTTTTAAATAATGGCATTGGAGATAATTTTACTACATCTATGTGTATCTGTTTGAGTAGATTTAGTTTTCAGCTAGCATATCCCATTCTTTAACTCCTATGGCACATTAAATAAATAATTTTAGAACAATTTATGCAAACTTTAGGGTTATTAGGACTATTTTTAAAGATTTTTCACAAGTTTGTTTCGAATTCCGCGCAATTATCATACAGATATAATCATTTACAAGTGTTAAGAAATGTGTTCAGTTTTGTTAGTTATTGTTATCGGAAAGTTATTCATAATTATTTAATCCGGCAGTATAAGGAAGAGGACGATAACGGATTTGATATCGGACCACACACGGACACACAGTGTAGAGTAGGATATCTTCTCATCCCAACTGGATCGTTAGGCTCGTTAACTAAAGGAAATATGGGGGACCGTTTTTGTGGGAAAGGACTTGCTAATGGAATGGTAACATGTAAGTAGGTTTTCATACAACTGTAAAACCAACAGAGTTAACACAACAATAATTTGTTTACAGTTTTAACAAGTCAATATTCTAAGTTAATAATTAAACACATAACGATAATAAGTATCATTTTTGTATATACATATACAGATAACTGTAGTTAATTAATTTAGTGTCAATATTAGAATATATCATCGCTGATTGTCGTTCAAAGCAGGCTAGAAGAAATGTATTGGATTTAATTGACCTGCTGACGGTAGAAACAAATGTACTTGATGAGTAGATTTAATGCTCAAATGCCCTAGATTATACACTGATGATGACTTGGCATCCTGGTACAGCTGTTCTTAATCTATAGTCTTGTCCATGGGTTGTTCCATGGATATGTTGAGCGGTTAGATAAAGAAAGGGGAAGTATTGTGTATAAATCTCATTATGGTCCCGCCTAGATTTAAAAAAAAAAATTCAGGCGGTTTGCGAAGACATAAGATTGGATAACCACTGTTTTAGTAGGTTGGGGATGATGTGTTTAGAATATCCTTACATTTTAGCAAGCTGGATATTATGCACTCATTGTGAAATTGCATTTCCAAAGACGGAATATTATACATTCCAGTGTGGCTTGACACTGTTTCAATTTTCGGATGTTATACATTCTTTCTAAATATGTATTTTGGAAGACTAGATATTTTAATTTTTCCTTGGTTAGGCTTAGCTATTTAAGTCTAGTTTACACATTGTTTATGCTTTTATTTGAATTTTCGCTCAAAGCTAAACGAGAGTTATCTGCGCTAGCCGACCCTAATTTAGCAGTGTAAGAGTAATGGGAAAGCAACTAGTCATCACCACTCACTGCTAACTCTTAGGACACTCTTTTACCAATAAATAGTGGTATTGACCGTGATATTATAATGCCTCCAGAGCTCAAAAGACCAGTATATTTGGTATGATGGGGATTTGAACCCACGACCTTCAGATTACGGGCCAAGTACCTTAACCACCTGTCCAGGCCGAGTCCAAGTTTAAACATATGATTGTTTTACATTTGTCTCCTTTTTTAATTCAACTTTGAATAATATTTGTTTTTGCTTATGTAATATTTATCTATTTAAAAGAAAAGCGACAACAGAGCTTGTATTAGTTAGAACCAGGATAATATTTATTACTGCGATTTTGAAATGGCATTAGGTATAATAAGATTTCAACAGTCCTGCATATAATTCTCATCACAACTCATAAAAAGATAATATATCGCTAAGACGTCTATTTAAAACAAGAACTTTCATAATCACAGTATAAAATTGCTTAAGTTCATTTTTTTAAAGGAACTAATGAAGCGCCATCTTGTTTTTTTGATATATTACAATTTATATTACAACAATTCATACTTGAATCGCTAACACTTTCATCTTAATTTTTTCAGCTCGACTACTTCCTTTCCAAATCACCTTTGTAACACCGTACCCTAAAAGTGGTGTCGGTTCTCTAAGTTTTAGAACTGGCTTGAATTTTACGAATATCAGGGAAAGAAAGCTCGACATAAGCGAGAATGTAACAGGTTTGGACATGCAAACAGTTCAGAATAACACAAATATCACATTCGAGCAGTTAGTTGAGCAAGAACCCGTTCGTTTTGCATCGAAAGAAATTACAAGTTCACGTAGATTTCAAGATATTCGCGTTCCGTTTGCGACGACCACGGACACCAATGACTCGGATGAATCAATATTCATGGTCGCCGATAAAGCTTCCGGCAAATCACCGAACTCAGCGAAAGCCAACTCACAAGACTCACTGAACAGACGTAACACCGGTGTTCAATTTGAGAAAGTTATGTTTGAAAAATCAAGTACACGGAACAACGCGGGGGTGAGAGGTATGAGTAAAACTACATTCGCACCGTCTTCTCCATTCATAAAGGAAATACAAGAAAATGACCCTTCTGTTAGAAAATTAGATGACGCTTTAAGTTTACCTAAAAATGTTGATTATTTCGAAAACTCTGAACTTCAAACGAGGAGTGGGCTTCTTGATTACGAGGAGGCACAAGTTTATATCTATACGTATAAAAAACCCTCCAACCTTGATAGAGCTGAGTTGCAAATGTTAGAGTCATGGGAGGAAGAAAACGACATTCCTGTTGTAGCCAGTGGATTTCATCTTCGATACCTTCAAAATCCATGTTCATAAAATTGCTCGAAATAAAAAAAACAAATAATTTATTTTTCAGCACTTTTTATCATGAATAAAATGCTATTACAAAATGTTCTAGAAATATTTATCTTGTTGTTGTTAATTAAGCACCAAGCTACACAATGGGCTATCTGTGCTCTGTCCACCACAAGTATCGAAACCCGGATTTTAGTGTGTAAGTCCGCAGACATACCGCTGAGCCACTGGGGGACGAAATATTTATGTTTAAAGTTGTTATTGTGTTTGAAATCCCATTGGTTTCAAGTGACTGTGGTTGCGGCTTAAGTTTCTTTTTTCATCATAAACACTTGATGTATATTGTAAAACTTGAATAAATATAATGCAAAATAAATTGACACGTCGGAATGAAAACCTTTTCTAGTTTATTTTGTGCGACGTTTCAAGCAGACGCATTTCGTCAGATTGTTATAATGAAAATAGTCGTTTACACGTAAGAAAATAAATACAATGTTCTACTTACGGACGTTAAACGTGGCACGCGGTGTCCAAATAAAAAACTGATAAAAGCAGTGATGAACTTATTACCTATATATTATTAACCGTACCCAGAATCTGGATAAGAAGATATATCTGTAAGAAAAGGCTCCATTGATCACAAAGTTCCCAGAAACTTCAATTTTTCTCACCACAATGGCACCTCCGACTTATTAGTAACAGTCGTGAGAAATTCAGCCTCAATACGTTAGCTTGAGAAAGCCTTGAACTCTGTCTTTTCTTTCAAATCCTCTTTAGCCCAGCATGGGCAGACAGTTAAAGCACTCGACTCGTAATCCGAAGGTCATGGGTTCCAATCCCCATCACTCCAAACATGCTCGCCCTTTCAGCCGTGGGGCTGTTACAATATGACGATAAATCCCATTATTCGTTGGTAAAATAGTAGCCCAAGAGTTGGCGATGGGTGATGATTACTAGTTGCCTTCCTTCTTGTCTTACACTGCTAAATTAAAGACGGCTAGCGCAGATAGCCCTCGAGTAGCTTTGGGCGAAATTCATGAAAAGCAAATGAAATCTTCTTACAGAACAAATGAGAGTAACTTTCAAGTAATTGTAAACATAAATTTACAAAATAATAACCTTGTCAAATGAAATCATAATCCAGGGAAATAATTATGAAAACGAAAAAACTCGCACAGGTAAGCTGAAGATTTAATCAGGAATAAGAGTAAAGTAAATGCATCTAAAGAAAAGGGTTAAGAGGTTATGAAATTAAAGATACTGTTGACTGCTTAATTTTAATCAGAATTTTCTAGGCACACCTACACAAAAAGTCACGTGAGCTAGAGTCTGAAATTTTTATTACAGCTTCACCTAAGAACAGAAGTGGATCGTTTGTATTTGTTGATTTGTCAATCGGAGTCGATACGGTATACTTATAGCAACAAAAGTGTGGTGTAAAAGTGCGTGCAGATACAAAAGGGCTGGTTAGGCCAAGCAAAATAAATTAACAGTTGTTAATTAACAGGTGGCGAGTCGTTATTCGTTGTCAACTTTTAAGCAAAGATTGGCTAAATTTTATGAAGTTTTTCTGAATAAAGAGTTTTTAGCGCCACATGATATTAACTTACATAATATACTTGATAAGGTTGAACAGAGTGCATCTGGATGATGACAAGAAACTGTTGATCTGGTTTCCATGTCACTACTACAAATGAAGTTGTTAACATTCTACAACAGAGAGAAACTATCATCATATAATTTAGAGAATTTCGTTTGCTCTGTAAAACATATCTCTGTTCCCAATAATATGGTTACGATCCTAAAGTTAATGTTGGTTACTCTCAAGTTTCACTATCTTACTAGCTTTGGTTCGTATTTTTTTTTAATTTCACGCGAAACTACACGAGGGCTATCAGCGCTATCCGTCCCTAATTTAGCATTGTAAGAAAGCTAGTCATCACCACCCACCGTCATCTCTTGGACTACTCTTTTACCAGCGAATAGTGGTATATGCCAGAACATTATAACGCCCCCACGGCTGAAAGGGCGAGCAAGTTTTTTGTGACGGGGATTCAAACCCACGACCCTCGAGTTACGAATCGAGTGCCTTAACCACTTAGTTTGTTGGTGCGTTCTGCCAAAGGTTATGGTATCTAATCAAAAACACTTTAAGATGTGGAAATAAAGTGCAACCATGAAAAAACAACAAAGAATTGAGTGACATTCATTTCTTTAAGTTGGAAAAAGTTGATTTGATAAATATTTGCTGTAAATCTTTATCCAGGAATACTTTAATAGAATATCTACATGGTGTAATATAAATTTTAATGGTATTTTAAATAGTGTCATAAAGTAGATTTTTGTGATGTCCAACAGTACAATTATAACATTCTTACAATTTATCTAATATAATACTTTAAGTTTAAGAAAACACTGAATTTCCTGGAGATGTTTTGTTTATAGTGGATTAATTGTTCTGATACGGCAATTGAAACCTGAATTCGAGAGTTTTTAAGTCCTAAATCTTACTGCCAAGCCTTTTGATGGGATAATATCGCAAATGAATGCATTTATATTTCGTTAAGGACTGAGCTTAAGATGGACTCAGCAAATAGCTCGATGTAGCTTTGCTGTAAGAAAACACAAAACCTAAGAAAAAAATAAAATATAGCTTCAATAAAGGAGTTCAGAAACTTGTTTTTCTGTGGATTTTGCGTTCTCCATATTCAGCTACTAATTAAAGAACAACGCATAAGATAAAATTATTTAAATACGAAAATAGCAACTGTTCTCCATAAGAATTTTGTTTTTAATTTATTTGGTCGTCGCATTGTTTAAAAATTTATCATAGCTGCTGTATTCTTTCACGATTCTTAGAGTAGTTACAGTTTGAATTGATTGATTTTAGAGGTGTGAATCCGCAAACATACTGCTGTACCACGAGGAAAAGCTATAATTTAGAAAGCAGTTGTTTCTGTTTTGTATACATAAAAGTGCAGCATTAAATCATCATTATTGTTTAGATGAATGTACTACAAACATTATCTCATCCAAACAAAAAGTTTGTACATGGCAGTGCCCTCAAAATTACTTGTTTTACTACAGAAAACATTCACAATTATGTTTCCTTCACCTTTACCTGAGACAATTACTACAACATTCATTTTCTAACAAACCTGAGAATTATTTGTCACAATAGTTATAATACTTCTTTGTAATTAATAACTAATCCTTCTTAATGACTGTCCGACAATCGCTCAGTGATAAGTCTGAGGGCTAAAATTAGGGTTTTATTACCTAAGATGGGCAGAGCATAAAAAACCCATTGTGTAGCATTGAGCTTAATAACAATCAAACAAAAATAAGAAATTTGCTGAATGAAATAAATTCCACTCTTAAGATATGTATGTCCAAATGTACTATTGTAATAAACGATGTGTATGTCCAAATGTACTATTGTAATAAACGATGTGTATGTCCAAATGTACTATTGTAATAAACGATGTGTATGTCCAAATGTACTATTGTAATAAACGATGTGTATGTCCAAATGTACTATTGTAATAAACGATGTGCATGTCCAAATGTACTATTGTAATAAACGATGTGCATGTCCAAATGTACTATTGTAATAAACGATGTGCATGTCCAAATGTACTATTGTAATAAACGATGTGCATGTCCAAATGTACTATTGTAATAAACGATGTGCATGTCCAAATGTACTATTGTAATATTTTGTTGTTGTTGTTTGGAATTAAGCACAAAGCTACACAATGGGCTATCTGTGCTCTGCCCACCACGGGTATCGAAACCCGGATTTTAAGTCTGCAGACATACCGCTGAGCCACTGGGGGGCACTATCGTAATAAACGATATGTATGTCCAAATGTACTATTGTAATAAACAACATGCATGTCCAAATGTACTATTGTAATAAACGACATGTATGTCCAAATGTACTATTGTAATAAACGATATTTTTGTCCAAATGTACTATTGTAATAAACGATAAAAACTGTTATTTAACTCACTTATGTTTGATAAACTATATTTTTTATGTTACTCAGCGAGTATTTAACTTTAGAGAAATTTCTTTGTTAATAAGCGAACAGCAGAAATATAAAAGGTTGAGTTTCGGTAAAGGATACTAGTATATTAGTGAAAACACTTCATTAACGATTTTTAAAGACAGAAATTTTAGCCATATTCACTTTAAATTTACGTTACGAATCTTTTTGTATTCTAAATATAAGAACAATTTTCTCCACAAAAAATTACCTGTAAATCCAAAGTATTTCATTACGTAAGAATATATTTTTCTTGGACATTTCGTTAACCATCTCACCTTTCAGCCATATTTCTGGAATAGAACACACATCGAGTCAGTATAGTTTTAGAAAATCTTATCTAAATAATTGGGATATAAGAGAAATATAAGATGTTGCTCTTTTTTCTGCAAAAGAATTTTTTTATTATTAATGAATGACATATAGAGTAAGGTTTAAAATACTTTATATATGTGAATATGTCGATAAAATTGCATTGTTAAGTAGCTATGTCATCCAGCTTAAATTCACCATTTTACCTACGATAGTGAAGTAATATTTAGAGTAGAAAAACAAATACGTGTTATTAGCCTCACCAAATGTACTATTGTAATAATCGATATATATGTTCAAATGTACTATTGTAATAAACGATATATATGTCCAAATGTACTATTGTAATAAACGATAAAAACTATTATTTAACTCACTTATGTTTGAGAAACTATTTTTTACGTTACATAAAAAACATAGTTTGGAATGTGCTGCTATCTAGTGCTTGAAATTAAACTTACGTTCAGTTAAAAAAGTCATCGATTATTATCATTTGAATTGTTAAATTCAACTTACTGACAATATATTATTTTTATTTCTACAGTACAAAAATATCGCTTGTAAAAAATCATAATAATAAGCAGTAATTAATTAATCACATATGTCTCTTATTGTTTCCGAAAAAGTATAATTTCCGAATGATCATTTTCATTAGAACAACGGTTAAAAAATTATATTATCCATAATCTCCATCAGAAAAACAGAGATAAATATATTTTCTGAAATATGTATTCACCCATATAGAATAAAGAAACGTATTATATGTTAAAGATGTGATAGTAGAGAAACATAACATTGAATTTCACTGTTACCAATATTTATTTTCAAAAATATTAAAAACATGCCAATTTTGTTATTATTAACTTTACTTTTAACTGTGTGCAATAAGAAACTAATATTGATATAAATGGGAATTGAAAATAAGGTGATGATAAAAACTACTTCATACAGTACACTTTCGTCATGTCATTTTGAATCCATTTGGTTTATAATTGCATTAGATTTATTTGAAATACTCAATAGACAATAGAAAATTTTCAATCAAAATTAAAATAACATCAACATTTTTCATTATTTTAAGATTTATCCTTCACTCTTTCAAATGCATAATTAAGATATTCAGTAAAGAAAAAAAAATTCTGAAGAAACCTTCCCATTTTAAGTAACTATAAATATGTATTCTAAATTTTAACTGTGTAAAAGGTTTCTTTATGATGAAATATAAAATAACGTAAAATGTTATTTTATTGAAGGAATATTTATTCATTGTTCGTTCTCTGCATTTTGAAGTGCGCTGTTTATCAGCCTTCTTTTATTGTTCAGGGCCAGCGTTTTCTCTAAGCTGAGCATCTCCAGAACAACAAATCAATGCCGCCCACTTCGTTATATCTGCAGGTCATATCTTCAGTAACGAGGAAGAGTTTCAACACGTAAACGGCCTTTATGATCCTGGCAGTCGGTAGATCTAAAACCCAAATAGCCTAATGGTACCATTGTAAAACGGCCTAATGATCCAATAGGTTCAATGATTTAAAAACGACTCTCGCCCCTAAAAAAAAAAAAAAACTTCTGACGTGTTGCCTTGATACTGACTCGCATAAAAAAAATTCATTCCTCATATGAATTGAATAGTTAAAGGGAACATTGTTCAGGACCCATTTGTAAACACTGATGGGCAATCGCAACCCAATAAATAGTTTTAGTACATAAAATATTAAGTTTTAATAGCTGTTTGCGATCCTTCAAGCATTCAAACAACCCAGTTACAGTACATCTCTTAGAGTAGATGAATTAAACAACAATGGCACGATATGAAATTATGTGCAGACAGGGTCTTTTACATAATTATTTAAAAAAAAAAAAGAATTTTATAATAACATCTAGAAAATTAGCCTCCCGCTATGGTAGTGGTAAGTCTTCGAATTTACAACGCTAAAATCAGGGTTTCGATTTTCCTCGGTGGCCACAGCAGATAGTCCGATGCGACTTTGCTTTGCTATAAGAGAAAGTTTTGTTTCCATCATTGCACATAAAATTTGGTCTCATAAAACAATTTATCATAAGTCTTGACGAGGAGTCTGCAGCCTTCAAGTACCTTCGAGACATCTTCCCTAAGCTGTCTGAAGCAAAGGTCAAAGCTGGTGTCTTCGTTGGACCACAAATAAAAAAAAGATCCTGGAGTGGACAAAAATCCACAAGAAGCTCAGTATGAAGGCAAAAAAACTTGGGGCACCTTAGTCATAGTGGTTCGGGGCTTCTTGGACAATCACAAGGTACAAAATTTTGTGGAACTGCTGGAGGCTCTGGTGAAAAACTTTGGCAAAATGGATCCAGGATGTCCCTGAAAGTCCATATCCTTAACACTCCTTTTGATAAATTAAAGGAGAACATGGAAGCGTACTCAGAGGAGCTTCCACCAAGATATACTGGGTTTTGAACACAAATACCAAGAAGTGTATGACAAAAACATGATGAGAGACTGTATTCGGGGGCTGATACGCGAAAGTAATTTACATTACAGTCGCAAATCACGAAAACCTACTTACTTGTAAACATTTTTGTATAACTTTAGTATCAATACATGTAAATCTTGTTTCATATGTTGTTTTATTCAGACATAGAAAATAGGTTAATTTCCAAATTTCATTATTCAGGTCACAAAAGCATAGTTTAAAGGGAATAATAGCAAATTTCTGTTCTTTTACAACATAAGCAATTAACAAATAGCACATACTAGCCAGGAACAAAATTTGTGTTACATAGCCTTATTTGTTTTTAACAATTAAATGAATTACAAAGCTTAAAAAGGATTATTTTTGTATATTTAAGATAAAGGAATCTCCATTAGTGATGGCATTGTTTGTTTGCAACCCCTAAGTGAAAATGTAATTGTCTGAAATCACATTTTTTTTTCATATCAGTTTGGACACAAAAAGTGGTTTGAGCAAAAACGCCTAACTTCCTGATTAAAGATCCCCATAGGACTTCATTTACTAATTGAAACTTAATTACGTTTTCTTGTAGAACTGTTAGCACGTATTGCTGAAGACAAACAGCTGTGTATTGTCATCTCAGTTGTAGTATGTGATTTTTACAAGTTAGTGGCATATTTCATTACATATCAGTAGCATTGGTTCTATCGGTATTACCATTGTATTTCATAGCACTACGGTTTTGAACTTGTGTCTTTTCCCAATATCATTAAGCTGTATGCTCTGTTGTCAAATTAATCAATGGTCAAGTTTATAAAGGTCACGTGGTTGATTAGTTATGTGTGCATCCTGCTTTTTGTGTGATGTATTTTAGTATTAAAGACCGAGTTCTCACCTGCTGAGCACATGTTTGTTAGATTTCAAGAACACGGTTGTTTGTTTAGAATTAAGCACGAAGCGTCAAATGGGCTGTCTGTATTATGCTTAAAACAAGCATAAAAACTCGTTTAATAGCGTTGTAAATCCGCAGACACACAGCTGTGCCACTAGGAGAGCTTTAAAAACTTTGTGATAACTTTTCGGTAAGAAGCACCACATACTTAATTTCATTTATGTTTCCTCAAAACATTGAATGATATAATTTCTTTTACACTTTTAATATTCACTTTATCTTTGGGTTGTTGTTGTTGTTTTGAATGAAGCACAAAGCTACACAATGGGCTATCTGTGCTCTGCCCACCACGGGTATCGAAACCCGGATTTTAGCGTGTAAGTCCGCAGACATACCGCTGAGCCACTGGGGGACTTATATTTGGGTTTATTGTATAATGTAGCATCGTATTGTAACAGGAATAAGGCACGTATTGAACTAGTGGGAGAGAACTCACCAAGGGTTCTTTTCTTCTTTCTTTGTCTCAACAGTCCACCGCATTCACTACAGACAAACTTCTTGTTTTCAGATACTCTGTTTGTCTATCTGTTTCTGTGTGATTTTTAATTAAAATTGTTGGGGTCAAAAATTCCGCGTAAGACAAACTTAATTAGAAATCAAGAAATAAACAGACAAACGTCCCTAAACTTGACGTTCGTCTATCCTCCAGTTAGCGAGCGGATCACACTGGTGTTTTGCAGTAAATTCCTACATCGAATGATACCACAGGTAGGGTCCCGATCTGATCCCTAATTTTAAAATGTTTCGTAACAAACCACTTTGAATTCCTCCATTAACCTCACATTTTCTCGTGAAATTGTTTGGTTCAATTAACCTTTTGTTTGGAACCTCGAGGTTACTGAAGCTGAGATTTGTTTTTTTGAATTTTGCATAAAGCTACACGAGGGTTATCTGCGCCAGTTGACCCTAATTCAATAGTGTAAGACTACAGGGAAAGAAAGTTAGTCATCACCACCAAATGTGTAATGTCTATGGCTATAGCACCCAAACACATGTGGGGATATTCTATCTATCAGACAAAATCAGATGCTGATGGCAGCTTCTAAGGAAAATCGGTCGAAGGTTACAAGTTGAATGCTGGAACCCACAATATCTAAACTCCAACTACCTTTTGCTGTCTGCAGCCAATTGTGGGAAAGCATTTATACTTGGTATCTATAAACATTCACAAAGTAGAAACAATCCATCCTTTTTATGAGATGTACAAAAAGGCTAAAATATGCTCACAGTTGAAATAGCTACCATATACATCACGTCAGGATTGTATACATGCATAATTTTATAAATTCATATCAATAAGTTTGGAATCAAATTGTAGATGAATTCAAACTAATATTATATGTCACTTAATCTCTAATTTAAAAGTAAATATTGAAATAACACATCTTAATATTGTTTTTAATGAATGATGTGGCATGTTGAATGCAGCACTGGTTATAATTAGATGTTTATGACATCAAAATACTAAGTTTATAGTTTTGTATAAATTAGGAACTCAAGTTATCAATGTTGATAAGCTAAAATGTAAAATAAGAACCTCATATCTTCTTTTAAGAAGTGGCTTTTGTACTGAATCAAACGCACCTTGTTCCATTTTTCAAAACATTTCCTTAAGTACACTTTCTTCAATATATAATGTGAATAACCAATTTACAGCTTAGAATGTCCCCTACTGGTTTCTTTAGCCATTTCAATCTGTGAGAAGGCTACAATGTTCTTTTGAGCCAAGATTTCAAGAAGATAAGTTGAGTCTTTAGTCTGTTTGAAGTTTCATATTTTTTAAACTTATATGAAGCTTAGTTACTAAGCTTAATAAAGTTGTAGTGAAATTCTATGGAATTAATGTAGTAATTTATAATTTTTTTGGTTATTCAACTGTATATATAAAATCTAAAAACTTTTTTTTTATATCCTCCACATGCACAATTTTAAAAGGCTTAGCAACCTATGTCTAGAGGTAACCAGCTTCATAGGTCATAGGTAGAAGAGATAATGTTTTGCTTTATTGTTCTATATTTTAAGAACAATACGTTTTGTAGCTTATTACTAAATAGTAACATTTAATAATTGAAATGTGACAGTATATTACAAAATACTAGTCTACTAAAACAAAGCCAACACTGAGTCACTTTGTAAAGTCACTTTATATGCTTACATGTACCTGCAGTAAAACTTGGAATATGAAAATCTCATATTTTGTCAGTGATGACGGGTAAGGAAGATAAAGACAGTCATATGCCAGTGTTGTATCGTCTTGTATATAGATAAAACATTTTGAACAAATTGTAAAAAATATAATACATTTTATCATTTGTGCCAATTTATTGTGTTTTTCTTAACTTTAAAATAATTGTGTAGCATAGTAAAGATGTGGGTTAAGTGAAAAGAATAACAGTTGCCTACTTAGATGTTGTTTTTTCCAACCTTTGACCTATAACCTTTTTTTTTTTTTTGACCAAGTGAAAACTAGAAATGAAATGGGGCTTTCTAATAAATTTTCTTACAACTGTAGGTATGGTGAGTGTGTATGTTATACCTAGTTTGTTATCCCTCAATTAACTCTTTCAGCATGGGCTTGGGCCTTAAGACCGACCTTGTAACCAATATGTACTTGTTACAATTTTCATCTTACAACTTTTAAACTACGAATTGTATGTTCATGAAATGTTGCAGATAATCATTAAATAATATAAGGGTTTTACATGCAAAACATTATATTTTATTAAGTCTTAAGGTTTGTTAAACAATGTTTTTCTTTTTTTTCCCCTTTTTGTGTGTTGCCAGTCCTACATGCAAAGTTATGTTCATATTAAGATTACAAATACTTGTGTGTAGCAGAAAATTTTCAAATTTCATGCATAAAATCTTTATAATGTCCAGATAGTTATCAAACATTTCTTAAGAAAAAGATTGCTTTATCTATTTATTTTCATGCATGAATTTCTGTACAGGTTTAAGTGAAATGACCAATCTGGTGATTACCATAAAAAAATTAGTAAAATAATATAAATTGTGCTTCTTTTGTTTTAACAGGAAAGCCATAAATGTAGACTAAATAGCTTAAATCACATAACATTATACATTTATGTATACAGCTATCATTGTTATTATATTAATCTTTTAGCTGTGTCTGGCCAACAGTCTAGAAATTCAAATGATGTAGCACATGTGTACTCATGCTACCTTGTCCAATAATATAAGACTGACCCTTAGTCTTTACAAAGCAGCTCTCTCATGGGTGTGTTTCGTATTTCATAATATACAGTCACATTTCAAATATAATACAATTATATATACATACAGATCATTACTATTTAGAAATAAGTTCAATTGATTTTCCTTAAAATGTAGAATAGTAAATGAAGTAAAGCAAAACAATTATCCCTTCCAGCTATGACCTTTGTACTTAGTTGCTGCGAGACATTTGTTGTTATGGAAAAGAAGATATATCTATAAAAGATGGCTCCATTGGAAAAGAAGATATATCTATAAAAGATGGCTCCATTGATCACCAAGTTCCCAGAAACTTTAATTTTTCTCACCACAATGGCACCTCTCAACTTGTTAGTAATAGTCGTAAGAAATTCACCCTCAATACGTTAACTTGAGAAAGCCTTGAACTCTGTCTTTTATTTCAAATCTTTTTTGGCCCAGCATGGCTAGGTATTTAAGGCACTCGACTCGTAATCCGAAGGTCGCAGGTTCGAATCCCCGTTACACCAGTCATGCTCGCCCTTTCAGCCCTAGGAGCGTCATAATGTGATAACCAATCCCACTGTTCGTTGGTAAAAGATTAGTCCAAGAGTTGACGGTGGGTGCTAAATTAGACACGGCTAGCGCAGATAGCTCTCGAGGAGCTTTGCGCAAAATTCATAACAAACAAATCAAAACCTCTTGTAGTTCAAACGAGAGTTACTTTCAAGTAATTGTAAACATAAATTTGCAAAATAATAACCTTGTCAAATGAAATCATAATCCATTATGAAATAATTATGGAAACGAAAAGACTCGCATAGGTAAGCTGAAAATTTAATCAGGAATGCGTCTAAAGAAAATGGTTAAGAGGTTATGAAATTATCGATACTGTTGACTGCTTAATTTTTATCAGAATTTTTACGCAGACCAACACAAAAAGTCACGTGAGCTAGCAGTCTGAAATTTTTATTACAACTTCATCTTAGAACAGAAGTGGATCGTTTGTATTTGTTGTTTTGTCAATCGGAGTCGATACGGTATACTTATAGCAACAAAAGTGTGGTGTAAGAGTGCGTGCAGATACAGAAAGTGCCGGTTAGGCCAAGCAAAATAAATTAACAGTTTCTAGCTCAAGGGTTCAAAAGAATGACACTGGTGGCGAGTTGTTATTCGTTGTCAACTTTAAAGCACAGATTGGCTAAATATTATTAAGTTTTTCTGGATAAAGAGTATTTAGCGCCACACGATATTAACTTAGGTAATGATGCTTGATTATGTTGTACCGAGTGCATGTGGGTGATGACAAGAAACTGTTAATATAGTTTTCACGGCACTACTATAAATGAAGTTGTTAACATTCTACTACAGAGAAAAACTATCATCATATAATTTAGAGAATTTGGTTTGCTTTGTAAAACATATCTCTGTTCCCAATAATATGGTTACGATCCTAAAGTGTCACTATCTTACTTGCTTTCGTTTGTATATATTTTTTTAATAACACGAGAGCACCTGCGCTCGCCATCCCTAATTTAGCATTGTAAGGAAGCTAGTCATCACCACCCACCGTCATCTTTTGGACTACTCTTTTACCAACGAATAGTGATATTGGCCGTCACATTATAACGTCCCCACGGCTGAAAGGGCAAGCGTGTTTGGTGCAACGGGGATTCGAACCCGTGATTAAGAGTCGAACGCCTTAACCAACCTGGTCATGCAGTGTTTAAAATTAAACTTACGTTTAATTAAAAAATCATCGATTATTATCATTTTAATTGTTAAATTTAACTAACTGACTACCTATTATTTTTATTTCTTCAATACAAAAATATCGCTTTTAAAAGATCATAATAATAATGTTTTCAGTAATTAATTAATCACATATGTCTCTTATTGTTTCAGAAAAAGTATAATTTCCGAATGATGATTTTCATTAGAATAACGGTTAAAAAATTATATTATCCATAATCTCCATCAGAAAAACAGAGATATTTATATTTTCTGAAATATGTATTCACCCATATAGAATAAAGAAACGTATTATATGTTAAAGATGTGATAGTAGAGAAACATAACATTGAATTTCACTGTTACCAATATTTATTTTCAAAAATATTAAAAACATGCCAATTTTGTTATTATTAACTTTACTTTGAACTGTGTGCTGTAAGAAACTAATATTGATTATAATACAATGTCACAAACCTTTGATATAAATGGGAATTTAAAATAAGGTGATGATAAAAACTACTTTATACAGTACACTTTCGTCATGTCATTTTGAATCCATTTGGTTGATAATTACGTTAGATTTATTTGAAATATTCAATAGACAAAAGAAAATTTTCAATCAAAATTAAAACAACACCAACAACTTTCATTATTTTAAGATTCATCCTTTTCTCTGTCAAATGCATAATTAAGATATTCAGTAAAGAAAAAAAATTCCCATTTTAAGTAACTTTAATATTGTATTCTAAATTTTAACTGTGTAAAAAGTTTTTTTACGATGAAAATTCTTAAATTGCTCAATCATCTGACCTTTTACAATCGCTCTCTTTATAACAAGAAACCATTTTAAAATCAATTCAAGATCAAATTACACAGACTATTTTTTAAATAAACCGATTCCAAAATGACAACTAAATAAGAAGAAAATGACTGTATATGTAAAATTGATGTATAGAAATTCTACTTATTATCTTAGATTAACGAAGTCCGCAAAACTCTGAGAACAACATAACCCAGTGAGGAGTGGAACATTGAATGTTAGAATGGGCTTCACGTTTATTTCTTAAATAATTGCAAACTTATCTTGCTGAATAAAACACAAAAATAAATCAGTGTCATAAAACATGCATATTTTAAAACTTCCTGTATAAATATTGCGTTATTGGATGGATGGGTGAAATACTTTTAAATACACTGTCTATATAATACACATTTTAAATACACTGTCTATATAATACACACCAACACTATGTGACGCCTATTCTTAGAGGTTCAGGTTTTCTTGTTTGTTTGTTTTTTAATATCAGGTGCTCCCTAGTGGCACAGCGGCATGTGTGCGGCCTCATACTGCTAGAAACCGGATTTCGATACCCGTGGTTGGCAGAGCACAAAGAGCCCATTGTGTAGCTTTGTGCTTAATTCCAAATAACAAAAAATAGTGCCAGGTTAATTTACTGTCATCACATTTTCCACGTCATGTTTCCCCAGTACTTATAATTCCGACCTTCTATTCTTTCCTTTTTTCTCACTCGTGTTCTTTCCGATTATCATCACCTTTTCTATTTTTTGTTCTTTCTTCCATTTACTCATTTTCTTCCCTTGACCCACAGCTCCCCCTTCTCACACACACACGTGGTGTAATGTAATGGTGATGATAATGGTGTTGTGAATTATTTTTCGTCCAGATTTACCAATGACAGGTGGAATTCCCTGAAAATGTTATCATTCGGTAGCAAGTGGTGAATCAAAATATTTATTGGATTAACAGTTGTTATTTCAAATAACTTATATATTAGACTAATGCACAAAAGTTAGTTAGTATTACCAGCTATGCAAAATCATAAACTTCCTCTAAAATGTTGGATTAGAGTAGTTTAACTACATGCATAGTGAGTTCTTAAAGATTGTATAAATATTGTGGTGAGGTTATAATGAATACTTCAATAGTATGTTATGTTATAGATAGATTGTGTGAAATTTAGTTTTTCTTTGTTGCTTATTATAACAGCTAACCCCGACTTTTAATTTAAAGTTAAAAATTCACCCAAAGGTACATTGCCTGTTAATAATAATATTTAACAATTAACAGCTACTCTGCAACTAGATGGTACAGTACTACAATAAATTATACATATCCATGATACTTTAACTATCGCTGCACGTGTATTGTTATAACAGAAAAATGATTGATTCTTCAGTGGATGTTTATGAATTTTAATTGAAGATTTTAATTCAAATGTTCATAAATTGTGTAAGTTTCCAGCTTTAATCTAATAGCACTTACTTTTTACAAGTTTTCTGGGAAAGCATGTCCCCAAACTCTCGAAGCAATTAGCATGCTGGTTATGCTTCGCGCAATATGTGTTGCCATTTCGGACTTATAACGCTAAAAATTATTTTCGATATTCGTGGTGAGCACAGCAAAGATAGCGTACTGCGAAGTTGAATACTTAACTTTAAACAAACAAACAAACACTAATTAAAACTATCCCTCAATGGCATAACATTATGTCTGTGGAATTAGAGGGCTCGAATCCGCGTTTCGATACCCATAGTAGGCAGAGCAGAAAGAGCTTTGAGCGTAATTACAAACAACATCTATTTAACAATTGTGCTGTTGACACTACAACACTGACAGATTTATTTTATTATTCAAAAATACCTACGTGATAACGTTTTGTAACGTAGTACTTTGTGGAAAATAAAATATTTTATTAGTAGGTCCGAGACTGGGCCTAAACATCTGATTATGGGTTTAACTATCTGTTATTTGATCATAACTTGGATTTTATTACTCTTATACGAGGGCTGTTCAAAAAATACGCAGACTGACGTCATAAAACAAAATGTACTTTATTTAGAAGTTACAGGTCTGGGACCCCTTCAAAGTACTCCTCCTCCCCAATGCACACACTTATCCCAACGGTGTTTCCACTTGTTAAAACAGTCCTGGTGCACTTCTTTAGTAATGTCCTCCAGCTCCTTCGTCACATTTGCCTTAATCTCCGGAATCGTCTCAAATCTTCTTCCTTTCAAGGGTCTTTTGAGTTTGGGGAACAAGAAAAAATCGCAAGGAGCAAGATCAGGTGAGTAGGTAGGGGTGGAGAAGAACAGTGATCGAGTGTTTGGCCAAAAACTCACGAGTTCTGAGACATAAATTTCGCAGCAACGTGGTGCACCTTCAATTTTTCGGCCAACATCTCGTAACAAGACCCAACTGATATCCCACACTCTTCAGCAAGCTATCTGACAGTCAGGCGTCGATTTGCCCACACCAGGGTGTTGATTTTGTCGACGTGTGGGTCGTCAGTTAACGTACAAGGACGTCCAGGACGCTCATCATCTTCAATGGACTGTCGACCATCCTTAAAACGTTTATGCCACTTGAAACATGCCGTACGCTTCATAGCAACATCACCGTAAGCCGTGTTAAGCATAGCAAAAGTTTCAGTCGCAGATTTTCCAAGTTTAACACAAAATTTTACAGCAAGTCTTTGCTCCTTCAGGTCATTCAGTCTGAAATCTGTCAAACAAAAAAAATCGCACTTCACTTAAAACCGAGTAACTAATACACAAATGAAGATATCTGCATTCGGGAAATGGCGTCGTAATCAGTTGATTTGTGCGAACCTAGCGACACCAAGGGGATTCCTGTGGAACCAACTGGAGCCGCGCATTTCAAACAGTCCGCGTATTTTTTGAACAGACCTCGTATTATTATAAACCAAGCCATCTTAATTATTGGTTGAAGCATGCCTCTTTGAAACCAATGAAAATATTTGAGTATAATGATTTTATCATTCCTGTCCCATGGCTACGTAAAAATAAAAGAATAGAAAGACGAAAGTGGTGTAATAGTTGAACTGCATATTTTAATATATTTATCAGTGATTGACAGTAGACTAAAGAGCTTTATTTCCCTTATTGTTTTATGTACAACCAAATACTGTACTTAGTAGTTACTACTGAACTACAATACAACAGAAATTTAAATAAACATTTCAAACAACTTAAATACAAGTTTTATTACTGACGAAAAAATTAAAAAAAATAAGTTAGTAAATCTTGGTCGATACTTGATACAAGTGATAAATAACACAAATTAAATATAAGTATTATTATTATTAATGTCAATAAACATCTAAATTAGGAAAAGTCCCAAAAGAAAAACTTTATTGTAAAAAGTAATACAATATTCCAATATAAAAACTTCTTCTTAAAATCAATAACAATTTCGAGCAACTAATAGGAATTATTCGTTTTAATTTAAACGATTCAGCTCTGTGGACTCAGTAGATAGCCCGATGTGGCTTTGCTATGAGAAAACAATCGTTCTAACTACAGGACAGCCCGTAAGTCCCTACCCATCTACCCATCTCGTATATATCTTCTGTATCCAGTGTATATATGTGGTGTCACCAGTATTCTTGCACTCATGTACTCACGTACTTGTCACAATACGCTCTTCAAGTGTAAATGGGCTTACATCGGCTATATTGCTCTGAAAAAAAAAAGAAATAGATTTATAATACCCGCGTAACTGAATATCGCATAATAACATATGGATGGGTTGGAGCTTACGGCCCACCCTGTACATTTCGTGAAGTAACTCGTTTAAGATCAAGTATTGTTTTTCATTTAGTTGTCAGAAATTAGACCATTAACTTAAATCTTATGTCATTGGCTAGTTTATACAATCAGAAACCACATTGATGTCTGCACATCAGTTCCATAATATAAAAGTATTCAAATTCAACATGCTCTAACTTGGATGTGGAGAAGCGTTTTCAATATTACTAAAAAAAATAGTGAAACTAAATAATAGAAGGTATTCGTAACACAATAAAAGTAGAATTTGTGCCTCACTTTGTATTTATAAAATAGAATCTGATTGAAATTTTAATATATGTTTTCTCGTTGAAGATAAAAGATGTCGCTATAGTTACTTCAAGCAAGAAATCACCACATACGTGGTGAACACGTAATAATATTGTTATCAACTTGTAGGTCATGTTGATTGTTTACGTATTTTATAAGTTGAAAAAGCAGAAAATCAACAGGATAAATTTACATTTCCAGTCTTCTGTATTACTAATATGAATAATTTAGTGTTTAGAAAAAAACCTTAAAGCTTACTAGTTACCTATAAATATTACAGTTTACAAACCGTAGGTAGTTGCATTTAGAATTTTGTGTTTAAAAGTTTGAAGTATACATTTATAAGTTAATGAACACAAATAACTCATTTACTAAGTAAATGTGTAATTTTACCGTGAGGACCATAATATGACTGCTTAGTAACACAGTAGTAGTGGCAAAATACTTAGTGTAGTGTGCATTATTTTATTTTACAAACCTTCATGCTACACTGTATGTTTAACAGTAAGTCATTAAGTGTAATGCATTTAATTTCCTTGTTCATTCATTTATAATTTAATTTTCTATTGCAATACATTGATTTTATTTATATGTTTGATAAAATTAAACTATGAGTAAGAAAAGTTTGAATTAAAGTAACTCTTTGGCTTTATGTAGAATTGCAATGCTCCCAAATGTTTTTATAGAGTTAAGAACTGACATTCACAATGCCATATAAATGTTAAACCGAAATTATAAACTGTTATCAATATCAATGACTTAAATTATATTCAGTACAACTATTTTGTTATCACACACTGTCATCCCAAACCTATATATTTGAATTCTTAGAAATGATTTACATTAAGCGTAAAAGTGAAAATAAATTAATTTCAACAAGTAGGAAGAAATTTAAATGAAAAACAGATCATAAATTTTAAAGCTTATTTGTTATACATGTCTCAAATCTGTGATGTCAAACTTTTATCTCCTTGTCAACAACTTAAAATCCAAAAGTAACAATTTCACTAATATGGGCACACCATATCTATTTTACAGTACTAAGTTTAGAATTTTGCACCACTGTGTAGAAAAGGTATTCCCCTTCAAGCTTTCTAAAATTTATTAGCTTACATTTCCAGATAAAAATAAAGGTGTTAACATGTCTTCTTATGTTTTATTGTGTATCAAAAATTAAGTTTATGCTGTTTTTTTTATCTGTAAGCACAGCAGTGAAAGAGTTAGATAAAAAGGAACTTTATTAACTACAACACTATAGTGTGAAATCATATTTCCATACTCATCAGAGATATATAAAAAAGAACTCCGAATTATTTGGAGCTCAAGTTTTTGTGTCAGAAGTTCAGGTTGAATGAATAAGTAGCCTTAAAAGTTTTATAAAATGATGTATTGCCAGTCATTCAAGGACTGGAAGGTATAATAAAATGTCTTATTGTTAAATATACAGGTGACATTACACTAATTGTTCTTAGATTGGCCTGATTCTATTGTTAACTTAAAACATTGGAATAACTACAACTATTATCACAACTTAAAATTTGGAGAATTTTGATTGGTCAAAATTTCTTTACAGTATGTTTAATATAGAGATAAATTTAATTAATTCATTAAAGTGTAGCTATTTGTTTAAGTGATATTTAATTTTTTAACATGTGTATCAGAGTTTTAAATTTTGAATTTCGTTTAAAAATATTCAACAATCTCAAAAACCTAGTGATATGTACGTATTCCAATATGCTACATTTGCTATAGTTATGATGTTTTTATTGACAGACATAATTCATTATTTATTATATTAGGACTCTGGGAATATACATTCAACAAGTTATTCTGCTTATACATGATAAGTTAAAACATATGCTGCATTTACTGATAAGTGTTAGGGTGATTTTCAGTTTAACATGTTTCATGTACTTTTTTTTACTTGACAATTTTTACTGATACCATATGAATACATATGATGCCAACTCCCATAGTCTTTCTGCATGCTGGTACTACTGAACTACTCAGTATTAAGTACACCCTCACAAACCTTTCTATTTCTCTATTTCTTACTATGTTCAGATAAGGACTTTTAGCTCTACATTTTTACCTCTGCATCAATTAATGTTGATACTGTGTTTCAGTGGTCCTCGCGTATTTGAATCTAGCCTACCACTCTTTGTTTAATTTTTTAATATTACAAATGCAGACTTAATCTAAAAGAAAAGAAAAATACACGTTTTACACATACCATCCATCTGAAGGTTGCTTTTTTTTTTCTGGCACAGTCAAAGAATATGTGGAACCATTTATATTATTTTCAAAGGAAAAAAAAATACTGGTATGTTTATGTGAGTAGAGGGTGAGTTTATAAGTGAAGAGAGCAGTATGTATGTGTACAAGAAAAGCTCATTGAGGACTTATTACAAGTTTAATGGGTTTTTTATACCAATTTTGTTGTGTATCACCAGTGGTACATGTATCACATTTTGAGAATCTCTGCATCATCTCATGTTTCAGGGCTGGCAATGCTTCTCTGGTGCCACAGGCAGAATTTAAGGCTGTATTCCTACTTGTACCAAAGTTCTCAAGGATTTGGCACCTTAAGTTGCTTCTTGTATTAGTTATCATTAATGCTGGGCTTGTCATATCTAGTTTTATTATAGAAGTAATTTTTCAACATTGTGAGAAAGCACGCCAAACATCATTAAACAGAGCAAGATATATAGTACAATGGTAGATTTTATATGATTCATTGATCCATGAAGTAATTCTTCCCTTGCATGACATGTCAAATGTGTGAGAAGGGTGCCTTATGAAATATTAGTGTTACTTTTTCTTTTAAGTAATTTTGTAATTGTTACATTTACTTTGTCAAAAAATTGGTATCCCTTATTTTTAAGAATCTAGAAAATACTCAGGTACAGAAAGCTACTTCAGCACACAAATCTTAAGAAAAGTGTTGAACTCTTTGTTGATGCATATTATGTGTTACATGAATAGAAATTGACAAACTATAATTTATAAGTATAATGGAGTAGTTTTATTTTGAGAAACATACTATTTTATTATGCTTTTAACTCATTCTTGTCAGTTTACTGTTAGCATTTTATGATTCCATACCAAAAGTTTGCACACATACAGGGTGGCCTGTAAGCCCATACCCATTCATATATCTTATGTATCCAGTGTATTTGTGTGCTGTCCCTCATTTTCACTGCATAATATTATGCAACACCATGTTCTGTGAGACATTTGCAAGTGTAAATGGGCTTACATCAGCCATCTCAGCATATTTCTCTGAAAAAAATTTATAATACATGAGTAATTGAATATAACATATTAACATGTGGATGGGTAGTGACTTACGGGCCACCCTGTATATTACACAAGTATATTTATGAACCAAATATAACATTTTTCTTTCTGTGGTTCTAGTTCTTCTGGACTCTGTCAGTAGTATCTCGCATTACATCCATGGCTCTTGACTGAGTTGATTTGTGTTGTATGTCAGAATGTGGAACCGACTGAGTCAAGCTGCAGGATTGGGTCAAAAGGAAAATGAACAACAAGAGGTACAATTTATTTAATTTTGCTTACAAAATTACTATTCAACCAACAAATCAATCAAAAACTAACCAATATTCACGATGTCCATCATATATTTTTAGTTTTTATTAATTAATATTAATCATACTATTAAGGTTTGTAAATTTATTTCTTATTTATTTAAGAAAGAGAATGACTTAAGGAGCTGTTAAATATGTTCAGCAAAGAGATAAATAGATTTTTGTGTTCGCAGAGGGAAATCTTTCAACAACATATTCAAATTATGTGGCAATCTTTACCGATACAGAACTTTTTAAACACAATATCTTGAATTGTTATAGGAGTATGATTTTATATTTTTTAAGTAAAGGGGGCTAATAATGGTATACTTCCTTTAATTCTAAACTTCTTAGCCCCCTCCCCCTAAACAAACAAGTCAGGGGTTCGATTTCTTTCAGTGGACACACCAGATAGTCCAGTGTGGCTTTGCTATAAGAAAAATACCATAAACTACTTTAGTTTATGTTAACTACATTGTGCATTAACACTAGAGTATAAAGTTGATATTGGTATCTGTTTTTGTTTAGTCCACTTTATAAATATAGGCTATTTCAAGTGTAAGAAAATTTCATTTAAATTAATAGGTTGTCCAAAAGGATTTTAACATCAGCCTAGACTATTTCAATAAAGAGACATTGTGAGTTTTCATGAACCGTTTATTTGAATGTTATGCTAATATGATTCACCTTGATTTAACAAATATCATTCATTCTGAGTAGTGAGAACAATGCTTTATAACCAATATTTTAGTTTTATATTAATAACAGTCAACATGCATTCATGGAGGGAATGTCTTGTCTTTTAACTTTTTAACATTTGTTGGAAACATTACCTTTAATTTAGATGTGAGGAATGCATTAGATTTGGTGTACTTGGATTTTCAGAACGCTGTTCAAAAGATGTCATCCAAAAGGTTGAAGATTACACATTTGTGGGTGAGGAGATAATTTGGTTAATTGGTTATTAATGGTGTGATGTCATAATGGATTAATAATAACTCCAACATACCTGAGTTTTAAACATATTCATAAGAGATATTTATTTACAGTTTTGAAAATTACTTAACTTACTTTAAAATATTTAATATTAGCAGTGGTTGGACTCTGAATGAGGACAGTATTTTTGTTCTTATCCTAAGGCCTTTAGATGTGTGTTAAATAAGTTGGCAAATTTATTCAGACAACTAAGACTTGAAGCTTAAAAGAAACTTTTAAAACAGAGGCAAATAAAGCTGGATGTTAGTGGTATTTGCTACTTGACTACATCATTAATTGATTAAATATTATCAAAAAATTAGAACCTTGTTCCTCATATCACGGTAAAAAAAACAAACAGTATTAGGTGCCACCTGACAGTTGAGTTCTCTTTATTTAGCAGTTTAAACTTAGTGACACTAGCAGATAGGCTTAGTAGCTTTGCTATAACAAGACAGGTCAACCAAGTTTTCTAACAATGAGAATCAGACTGAAGACCCTCAAATAATGAGGTTTTTACTCTTCAAGTCACTAAAACTGATCAAACTTGAAGTACAAAAAAATAAAGCTAATACTGGGCAGAGCACAGATAATCTGCCATGTAATTTTATTCTTAATAATCAATAAGCACAATAGCAATTTGTTGATTACTTGGATAGTTTTAATGGTTGCAAATAATAATTATTGGAAATAGTGATATTGACTAATTGATTACTTCCATGACAGTTGGTTTAATCCTAATTTCAATCAATTGGTTATTTTGTAAGGCAGTAATTGATCTAATTATTGCTGACAGGAAATCTAATATATATATTAAATCACCCAGCTCTAGAAACAGACCATCTAAACTTTATGGCTCATCCAAGATACACAAGTTTTAAAGTTTCACTCAAATTCAATATGAGGTATGTTCACTTACCCTTCCATAAACTAGCACAACATCTTGCCATTATCAACTCTCAAGAAAATCTTGGAAATGTATGTAACATATTTTGAGACTTTGGCATTGCCAGACTACAGCCACATGCAATAAAAAAATATTCAACAGCAGTATTATCTGTTCTACCTAAACTGTCCTTAAAACAACACTTTACCATAAATTTGAAAAAAAATGATCATAGATAAATATCATAAAATGTTTGACATACTTCATTTATCATATAAAAAGTTGTTACTGTAGTCTTAATTTGTTACTGTTACATATTTTGGAATATGTATGTACATTGTCCAAACAGAATAATGCAAACATTCTTTAAGAATGGAATCCACCCTCTTCCAAATACATTTTGCAAAGTTATTTGCTATAAGTACAGAAATAAATCAGATGGGCGTATAATTATTTTTGAACGTATACAAGGTTTTATTGAATTAAAGGATTGTAAGAGAGTGGAAGTTCTAGATTACTGAAAGATTTAAAATGATATAAAAAGTAGTTTCTTATAGTTCATGTGTAATTAGTTGTTGGAAACATAATGGCTCAAAATTTAAAAACAGATCCTTGATCCTTTAGATTGTGCAACAAACAAAGACTGGTTAGTTAGGAATATGATTCTGTAAAAAATTATCTTTGTAACAAAATCATGAATTTATTCTGTATGGTGTGGCAGTGTGCAAAGAATCAGCACTATTTGTAAGGTTTATATATTGTGGTGTGGTGAAATCTACCTAATACACTTTCAAACTGATAGTAAAATACCAGCCAAATAAATAAATTAACTGTGCTTGTGCTATGAAAGTATATCATGCATTAAAAGAACTGTTTCTTCATAAAATATGTATTTTCATATGTTTCAAACTTTGAAGTCTTTTCGAACATTTGTAGGTTTCTGTTTCAAAAACTGTGTATGCAAACAAAGTTCAACATTCACTTTTGAAATGACAGGAGAACAGGAATGAAAAACATTGATACCAAATTTTTATTTCACAAGCAGGATATTTTATACTAAATTGTTTGGAATTAATTAAAATATTATTCTCATGCAAGAAATTTAATACTAAATTATTTGGAATTAATCACAGTATTATTTACATTTCAGAATGTGATGTAATTTGAATAAAAATGTAGATTTACCACATGACTGAAGTTCTCAACAATTACTTTTTATGGTGGGTGATGTAAAAAGCTAAGGGCTTTGGCTCTGAGTGAAATCAAGAGTACAACACAATTAACCTTTTCAAAGTCTATGAACTAATATAAATTGATAGATTAATTTAAATTTTTCACATCATTGTGGACCAATCAATACTTTTGTTTGTAGTTGAATAAACATAGGAAAATGACAAATGTATGCAGTAAATGAATACTATAAATCATTTAAAATTGAGGTAAGACAGAAAAAATAAACATAATTTTTTAACATAGCATGCTCACGTTTATTTGAGTTATTCTTAGGTTTTTATTTTTCTAAATTTTGGTTCATTTATTTTCATTAATTACCTCATTATAACATTATCACTTATGCTGAAATATTTCTCAAAATCTTGTTTTTAATCAAATTTGAATTATTTTAGTTAGGCTGAATAAGTATTTATCATGTAAGAGGTGCTCAAACATATCTCAAATTGTTGAAGGCTGAAAATTTATTTTTAGAGAATATTCAGTACAATAGGTGCTATGCATTTTAGCAAAAGGGAAGAGAGATTAGTTTGACAAATTTAGAAAAAATTGAAGTGAAATAACTATGTACTAAAACAATAATCTAAAATCCTACTTTTTAATTGTTTTTATTGTGAACACCAATTAGTCCATTGTGTAGGTTTCTAGTAAAACAGAAATGTTTCATTAGCTTTGTTGTGTATATCATACAAGTGTTAATAATTTATAATTTGTTTTAAAGATGTAGTAGGTTTTGATTGTTTGGAACTTGTTGAAATGGGCAACTTTCTAAATGAACTTAGTGTTAGATGAAATTTAATTCTATTTCTATTTTCATAAAGTTTGTACAGTCAATAGTGAGGGTATGGAAATTAATAGAGAATCGCTGTTTTGTTCTGCCAGTAATATTCCTGATCTGTGTTTAATGGTTGATATATTTCCTGAATTTTATTTTTATCAACTGTTCTTTGCCATTTCACATGTTAATAATTGAAGTATGGATTTTTATTAGGTGGAAATAATATATTTGGTCTTTGAAGTTTATACTGTTCTTTTCTATATGCAAAGCTCCATTTGAACAAAATGTTCCTCTAATAACTTCTTTTGCCTTTACATGGTTAGAAGGCTGTTTTAAGCTGTTTCCCAGGTGCCTTTTTCTTTTTTTTTTAAATAAAAAATGTTGCAAAAACTGTTTTTAATTTTCTTCAAAATGGATCACTAAACTTCATTTAGGAATCATTGACCATAAGTTGTATCTTATGAAATTGTTTTTACAGGCAGGAAAATTTTCTAATTATGCTGAACTTCAAGAAGAGCGTGAACAGCAACAAATACTTATTCAGCAGTTGAAAGAGTTGCTCAGAGAAAATGAAACACATCTAAAAAACAAGGAGAAGGAAGTGGAAGTGAGTAAATAAATATCAAAATTTGTGTTAAAGTTTTTGATTTAGTTCACAGATGTAAAGAACAGCCAATTTCAAACAATTAACAACATTTTGCACCATTAACTCTCATTGGAAATACTTGAAATTACTAATAAATTAATGAATTATTGATAATATTTTAATTTATCAAGTTGTTGGAAAAACTCCTTTAACAATTTTTATAGAGTAACTTTGAGTTCTTATAACATTAAAAATGTTTGAAAATTTAAATTAACTGAAAAAGTAATACATTCTAAGAAATTATTTTTAAAGGTTTTTATCAGTGTCTTGTTATATACTGTAAATGTAAGTTACTTACTGGTATTAAGCTACAGGAGAAAATTCTACATTAATATCCCCAGTTTGTTAAAAAAAAAAAAAAAAAACATTTATTATATATGTATTTATTGATAAGCTAACAGCATATTGTATAAAGTTACAAAATTTAATTGATTTATGAATGCTATTATTGTGTGTTCATTAAATTTACAGGAAACAACAGCTAAGTTTCTCAAGTTTAAACTTCAGGCTAAAGCCAAAATAACACAGCTTTCTGCTCAGCTCAAAAGTCATGATCAAGAAAAAAAAACTGGACAAGAAAAGGTATAGTCAGGTTCATCAAAGAATTATCATTCAAACTATAAAACATTAAGCATTATTGATGAGTGTTTATACACTACACATAGATTTGCTTTTTGTTTTTTTATCCTTAGCATTTTAGTGCTAAAGTATACCTCACTAAGCAGAATAAAAATAATAGTCATAAAATGTATTTGACATATATGTTAATGGTAGACTTTTAATGTCAATTAAAACTGCTTTTATTAATATCTTGTAACAAAGGGAGATGCTGAACTAGATGAAGTAACCCCTTCAATTCCTGATCATGGAGATAAAGGTCAAGTTCTCATGTTAAAGAAACAGCTTGAGGAGAGTCGATACAAGTTTGAACAACGAGAAAAAGATGTTTCAGAAAATCGTAACATTCTTGAAAAAATTATAGAAGACCTTCAAAACCAGCTTCAAGAAAAGGATAATGTTATCCAAGAAATGATGAAGAAGGAAGAGGAAGGAAACATTTTAAAGCAGGAAGTGGACAAGCAGGATAATGTTTCTCCAACTAAACAAGTTGGTGATTTACAATTTCAATAATACAGTTTTTAGCAGATGAGAAATGAAAACATATTTGTTCTAAGTGTATCTAACAGCAAATGGATCACTATTAATTTATTGTATATATGTATTTAATTAAACAGAGGTATAGAATTAAAGAAATCAATACTTTGAGAAATAATTGTATACAATGCATCAGTATGATAATGAGTGGTATGTAACTACAAATAACTTTAATGACATTCTGATAGACTACGAAATACAAATTGCTGGAAGAAGACATACAAGGTCTGTTCAAAAAATACGCGGACTGTTTGAATTGCGCAGCTCCAGTTGGTTCCAGGGGAATCCGCTTGGTGTTGCTAGATTCGCACAGATTAGATGATTATGATGCCATTTCTGATTGCAGATGTCTTCATTTGTGTATTAGCTCCTCGGTTTTAAGTGAAGTGCAATTTTTTCGTTTGGCAGATTTCAGAATGAATGACCTGAAGAAACAACGACTTGCTGTGAAATTACTATGAAGTGTGATTTTTTCGTTCGGCAGATTTCAGAATGAATGGCCTGAAGGAGCAACGACTTGCTCTGAAATTTTGTGTTAAACTTGGAAAATCTGCAACTGAAACTTTTGCTATGCTTAACACAGCTTACAATGATGTTGCTATGAAGTGTACGGCAAGTTTCAAGTGGCATGAACATTTTAAGGATGGTCGACAGTCCATTGAAGATGATGAGCATCCTGGGTGTTCTTCTACGTTAACTGACGACCCACACATTGACAAAATCAACACCCTGGTGTGGGCAAATCAATGCCTGACTGTCAGATAGCTTGCTGAAGAGTGTGGGATATCAGTTGGGTCTTGTTACGAGATTTTGGCCAAAAAATTGAAGGTGCACCACATTGCTGCAAAATTTGTGTTTCAGAACTCGTGAGTTTTTGGCCAAACACTCGATCATTGTTCTTCCCCACCCCTATCTACTCACCTGACCTTGCTCCTTGCAATTTTCTCTTGTTCCCCAAACTCAAAAGACCCTTGAAAGGAAGAAGATTTGAGACGATTCCAGAGATTAAGGCAAATGCGATGAAGGAGCTGGAGGACATTACAAAATAAGCGTACCAGGACTGTTTCAACAAGTGGAAACACCATTGGAATAAGTGTGGGCATTGGGGAGGAGAGTACTTTGAAGGGGTCCCAGACTTGTAACTTCTAAATAAAGTACATTTTGTTTTATGACGTCAGTCTGCGTATTTTTTGAACAGCCCTCATATTTGAACTGTCCAGTATTTCTCTATGTGTACAACAAATTTTATTGTTTTTTCTGTCAAGAAAAAAACTACTGTTTTGAATAAAATGTACAAGTTAATGTGTTTTATTGTGTAAATATCATAATTATAGACTTTTTGTTTTGAATTAAAAGCATTAAATCAAAGGAGCTCTAGCCAAGTAAGCAGGGATGTTTGATGTATTTCAGTTGTGTCAAAAACAAAAAAGCTTAATCTCAAAATGAAGGAAAATAATAAATTTGTGTTATTTCAGAATACTGATATCCAAGAGATGTATGCACAGCTACTGTACAAAGATGCCAAGATTGTAGAGCTCAACAACAGTGTTCTTGAGAAAGAACGCCAAATAATAGACCTGCAGGAACATGTTAAGGAAAAGGAAGAGGTCTTACAGACTCGAAATCTTGCCATACAGGTGTGCACCGTAATTTTGAGTGTATCATAAAACAATATTTTAACACAGAAGTTCATTATTTAATAATCTTGTGATGTTTCCTTAATTGAGTTTGTTAGTGGCTTGAAATGAACATTAAGATCTAACTAACTAAATATCTCCCAAAGATATTCTGGTTTCTTAAAGAACTCTGAGAACATCAAAACTAATTTGTTGGTTCACCAGTTCTGAATGATGAGTAAGTTTATTTTAAGTAAATTTAATATAATAAGTCAATAAATGATGCATAATTGGTATTGATATAAATGTTATTAATTATTACTGTAATTGTGACTTGTAAATTACCCATATTACACTTCAACTTAATCTATGGCTTAAACTATAATATTTATTGTTCATGAAAATTTATATAAATAGCTTCTTAACCACCCCTTTACCACCAATATATTTAATATATATTGGAAAAATTGAAGTTTCGGGATTTATAATGCACTCTACTGCTGTTGATACTTTGGTTGCTTGACTTGCTCAGCAGACAATAAGACCAGCTTTCTGGTTGGAATTTTTTTTAAATAATGAATAAACTGAACTTGTTAGATTATGCTTGTAACTATAATTTCTGTATTTATCATTATCATTTCCCTTTATTAGGTCTTATTATTAGGAACTGTTTTGGGTCTAAATGGTGTATACTTTTTAGCTACTAATAATAGTTTCATATTATTTATTACTTTCATCTGCCTGTTCTTTGTGTTTCTTTATTAGGTGACAGAGTCAAGGTCGTGTTATTTGTTATGTATTGTCTCATAATGCTTTTAGTGTATTATTTTTAACACATAAATCAGTTATATTTTAATTAGAATAATTGCACTCTCACAACTTATTTTGTGATTTTGTTATTCATTTAATTTATTTATTATTTTTTTAACTTCAGAAACATCAGTATTTTAATTTTTGAAGTGTTGTCTCTGCCATCCTGCTATTCAACTCTCTAGCCAAATGTGAATGTGTTGTTGTAACTTACCTGAAGTGCCAAGTTAATCTGAAGTAACACTTTTGGAGCTCTTTAATGGGTATTCATAGGTCAGAAGTCAGTGTTGGGAGGGGTTATGTTAAGCTTTTCTCATATTGGTATCATGTCCTTGAAATAACATATAGAATAGTGGATGAAACAAACTACTAGTGTTTGTATATCCCTTCTATAAGTTATCCTGTATTCTTTCTGTCACATTACTTTCATTAACAGTATTTGTTAGAATTTGTTACACCTACTTTCATTTGTTATGAATATAAATTTTGCATTATAAATATTTGTTTGAATTATTAGCATAGTTTATAGACTTAGAACTAGCCTAAAATGCTGGCTAACTCTTTTGGAATATTATTTGGACTATGGTCAAAAGTTCCTAATGGCAAAAGTCCCTAACTTATGAAATAGTGCTTTCAAATCATTGTGCTTAAAGTACGAGTTTTATTAACTTCTGGTTTGTGTATATAGCTTGTTTAGATCAGAAAATAATAATTATTAATATAATCTCCTTCAGTTTGTAAAATTAATATTAAAATATAGTCACATAATACAATTTAAAAAAGTTTGTGTGCTGTAACTAATTTTGTGAATTTATGTTCAAAATATTTTGTATTTACAAAGAAAAATCATAACTATTAAATATTACACAGATTTTTTGTGCAGTGTATGAAAAGTATTACAATAATAATTATAATAAATCATAAATATTTTCTCTGTTCAGTTGATGACGGAAGAAATGAGTAAGAGAGGGAAAACTGTCATTGATGAACTGGATGAAACGCGAGGACAGATGAAATTTATGCAGGAAAATTTTATAAGTGCAGAGTCAGGGTGGAAGGAAGAAAAGGAAAAATTTCAAAAAGAATTGCAAGATCTGCAAGAAAAACATGAGTTAGAGAAAAGTGAGAAAGAGACAAAAATTGCTGAGCTTGAGTCAAGCTTGAAGAAGCTAGAGTCGGTACGGTTTGAGCTTGTAACCAAAAATGCTCAACTCCAAGAAAAAGTTGTCTACATGCAGGAAAATTTGGAAAAATGGAAAGAAACTCAACAAAAGAAACATGAAGGTGAATAAAGGTGTTTTTAGTAAATTAACTAAATGTAATAATGAAAACATAATTTTAATTTTACCTCCCTTTGGTTGTTATCATAGTATTTACATATATTTTTGAAATTCTTTTGGTAACTTTTCAGTTACATCCAAAATTGTCTTATTTTTGGTTATATGCATACATTTATTAGCTGTATTAACTATAGTTAATGACCATAGGTTTAGAAATTACTGAACAATGTCATTACTTTGTAATACTACCCATATTTTATACAAATACAGACAGTAAATGAGCAAGTTTTATTAACTTAGCAGTGTAATTTAAGTGTTTATTTCTTAGCCATAACTATTTACAGATTGTGTTCTAAAACGTTTTTTAGTATAATATATGAAATGTTTTGGCTAGATTATATAAGCTGACATATGGATAAAAACAGAGTTTACAGACAACCTAGAAATGAAAAATCATAATATTGTTGGTAAAAAAATAAAAAAAGCTTTTAAACTGATATATACCATGCCTCATAAAGATTTTTACAATTAAATTTGATTTGCAGTTTTTAGGATAAACATAACTACAGCACAACCATGAGTTTGATGTTCAACAAGCCAAAAATTTTAATTTTACTCTAAAAACTTGATAGGAGGAGAACTACTGTTGGGGGAAAATATTAACATCACCCCTCTGTGTTATATCTGCAAATTGATTTGTAATTACGATAAAAAGTTATTCACTTTATAAATATGATTGGCTGTGGTTTTGCTAGATACAAGACAGGGTCAGTGGGAATCTTGTTAATCTATTCATGGTCATTGTAAGTTAAATGACGAAGCATTTGGCTACCTGAAGGAAGTCATAGGGAATCGAAAGCTTAGAAATAGAATAGATGTCAACAAATAATACAGATGGAAGAATAGCATTTTTGAATATCAAATTTATTCAAAACATTCCAAAAACTAAATTAGATTTACAGGATATGCTTGTAATTAGAATCATCAGTGTACTGCATCTCAAAAACCTTGGATCCTTTAACCTGTAGCCCAGCATACTAACCACTAACTTGTTAAGAATGGTTTTAAGGAAATGGTTTATGTGGGAAAATAGTAACTAAGAAGGCAGATGTTTCACAGATAAACAAAGTCAAATGTTTTAAATTTTGCAAAAAATTATAAGATTGGGAAAAAAAAAGGACAGTGTGATATAGACTGAAGAACCAAAGATTCAACTTTTTGGAAACAAGAAGAGTTTTTATGCAGAGGTGTGACTAGAAAAAATATGCAATTAAGAGCATTTTAAAAAAACAATAAAACATTACACACCCACTGCCATGTCAGACTTGACGACCAGCTAATTAAAAAGGTATTAGAAGAAATGGAATTGCCATTCCAAAGTTCTAATGCTAATTCAGTTGTAAGTTGGTGGTACCTGTTGAAAAGGAAGTCAAGTCAATGAATCGTAGCTTTGTGAGATTGTGAAGCAAAACTGTGGAAGGAATTACTTGTTAATATTCTTATTGAAGTGGTATCATCATTGCTATATTGTAATATAACTAAGACTAGAGACGGACTTGCTAAATTTTAAATGTTTAGTTTATGCTAAAAAATTAACTGTGTGTGTTTAATACTGTGATATTTATTATAAATATAACATGAAAATCAAGATGACAATGTTATTTGGATTGTTTGATTAGTTGGACCTGGCATGGTCCAGTAGTTAGGGTGCTTGACTCATAATCAGAAGTGTGGGGTTTCAAATCCCTGTAACCAAACATGATTGCCATTTCATCTGTGGGGTCATTATAATATGACAGTAAGTCTAGTTATTTGTTGGTGAAAAGGTAGTCCAAAAGTTGGTGGTGGGTGGCACTGACTAGCTGCTAAATTAGCTTCTTGAGAAATTTAAAGCAAAACAAATCTAAACTTGATTAAGTTACAAAGAGGGACAATGACATTTAAGAATGAACTTTTTCTCGAGTGTTGGTGTTTCATATTGCCAGAATTAAAAATTATGCTATGCAAAAAAATTTTTAGTTTTTCCTGTTCCTGTGCAGAAAGTGTTATTTCCCAATTTACTTTAGCCTAAAGTAAACGGAAAATATGTATTTTTCTCTTCAAACTTTGCTTTTGTGACCTGGGAGTGTGTGACAAAAACATGATGGGAGACTATATTTGGGGGCTGATACATGAAAATGATTTACATTATAGTTGCAAATCTTAAAAAACTATTCACTTCTAAACATTTCTGTTCATTTTTGTATAACTTTAGTATGAATGCATGTAAATTTTGATTCATATGTTGTTTTATTCAAACCTTATATAAATGAAAATGTGCAAATTTTTCCATTTTTACACAGAAAATAGGTTAATTTCTAAATATCCTTATCCAGATCACAAAAGCAAAGTTTGAAGGGAATAATGCCCATTTTCTTTACTTTTACAACACAAGCAGTTAAGAAATAACACATACTATCCAGGAACAAAATTTTGTTACATAGTGTCATTTGTCTCAGATATTTAATAACTTTTTGTTAAAATCAATCTTTTTATTGTTTTTATTAGTATTTGTTTATATATATATATATATATCTTCCTGAAACATGTCCCCAATCCATTAGTTGTATACTTTCAACACATACGCAGGTAACTAAAGATGGTCAACTGATTTGATGCTACAAGGTTTATTTAGAAAATAATTATTTAAAATCAAAATTGTTATTTCATCATTCACCATATTATACAAAGACTTCAATTTTTTTGTGACTGATAAATGATTTTACAGCATTATTCAATGTTATGTGATCACTTATCTCTTCATTGGATTAGCACAAGATGATTATTTGAGGAATATGACTAGTTGTTTGTTAATTTCCAGAGTGAGTATTTTTTAATGTTAAATTAGTAATGTATGTAGTTTGTGTGAAGTCTAATTAAACAGCTCATTTTAGTGTTTTGCTTGCTATTATGACCAGGTCTCTGTTACATGGGTATAAGAGTAGTTTTCAAATATATTTCTTAGAAATAGGTGCACAGACTGGAACAGTAGTAAGGATATATGTACTTATTAAGTTGTTGTATAATTGGTATTCGATATATTAGCAACAAAACTGATTAATTAGAATCATTTGGTATTATCTAAATAACCACTTACTGACAAAAAAATAGAATCTTCAAATCTCTTCATGATTAAAATTTGAATGAAAAATTCACTGACAAAAATAACTTTTGATTGCATCTTTTTATTGTTTTATAAGTTGATCTTCGACTTTCCATTATTTCTAAAAATTAGTGTTTCTGAGCTTTCTTGCTTGACTCGAGTTTTATCAAAATTCATAGATTTCAAGCCAAAGTTCTATATATTGTTTTCCTACAAATGGTAAAGCTATAAATAGGAGTATAATCAGTTCTCATTTAAACATACAAATATTGTAAAGCAGGGCAGCTCAAGAGTCCATGGAATTTTTTAAGACACTTTCAACTGACCATTGTCTTACTTTGAGATACAGTGTGTAATATGTATTGAAGTCTAACTATTTCAGATTCTGATGGGATTAGAGATATTACAAAAGTTTGTGTTTTGAATATTAGATAATTTGTTTTTGCAGAACCAAGTAAATCATAAGAGATGAAAAATTTCCTACTTACCCAATGTCTATAGGATACAAGTAACTTTGTCTTTTTGACAATTCGTACACACAATAATTACATATGTGTGGAAGATGAAGAAGGAAAACATAATGTTCTGAAAGAGATTGAGTATTACCATTTTTGTTTATTTAATAATTATTATGCATGTGTTTCCTATCAAGTCATCAACCCATTAGAGGTCGGGCTAGGTAGAGATTGCAGAATCAAACTTCATTTGGTTGTCGTGTTTCTGGCCAGAAGGTGATAAATAGTAATAGATGATTTTCATTGTTATGGAATTAGAGATTGTGTCAGAGCTTGAAATTGACTATGAACATCATTTGTGAATCTGTGACAAAAAAGAAAGAGCAAATAGTTGCAGAACATAATTCAGGACAAAACTTGTTCTAATATAATGCTGAATATTATCAGTGTAGGCCTCTCCCATAATTATTATATCTGTATTTTGTTAAGTCATCACCAGTCTGTTAGGCCTAGGACTGGTCAGTTTCAGTTATCAAATTTGAGTGGTTATTCATTTTTCTGACTATATTGTAAATTGTCTTAAAGACCATCAGTAAATAGATTTCCTATCATAGGAACTGTTCATCATATGATCAACTAATTATTGGCAATTAATTAATCAGCAGCTGTCTCATTTTCATATCATAATTTCTCTGAGGTTTTGTAAGTAGACATGGATAAAAGTATTAAAACAGTGATATTTTCTAGTTACAAATTTTTTTCTGACATCACAAAATTAAGATCTTTTAATTTTCTAGTCCAGTCTTATAGAGGAGTTGTGAAATATCATGAGTCATGAGTGAAGTTGGTAGTTGATTGTGATTTCATATTTATTATTTTAATTTGTTCTTTAGAAGAACGAAATAGTCTACACCGTGATCTCGAAGAAAAAAATTCTCAGGTAGCAGAACTGAAGAAACTTCTAGATGAAACCAACAGTGAAACTGAGAATAAGATTTTGAAAGCCAGAGTTAAAGAGAGAAGTAAAATAAAAGCTTTAGAAAGATACATTGAAGAATTAAAGGTTTTGTACAATAAATTATTTTGGCTGTAATATTGTGTATTTCTTGTCTTTCTTTGGTTTTAACTTTCAAAAACTAGTTTGTTTTAATCTGTGATGATAAGAAAACCCACTTGTAGAGAAAAATATACATGTAAATACGGCTGGTTTGGGTTGAGAAAATTTTTATGTAGAGGAGTGAACAAAGTTTTGACCTTCTTCAGTCATAGTCAGGTTCACAAAGAAAGAAAGAGGTAACTGACTGATAGCTGACCACATGTTTGAAGGTGGTTGTGTAAATGAGTATAGGAATGTAGAGGGCATGCTTAGATGTTGGATTGTATTTATTAATATCGGTATAAAGGTGTTCTTTTTGTATTTGTTTATTTTGGGCTTGAGTTGTTGTATTAGTAAGGCTTCTTTAATTTTGCGTTTGTTTATGTTTGTTCCTTTAATTAGTATTTGGGTGTTTTATATAGTTATGTTGTGTTTTGGATTTGCAGTGTTTGAAAACGTGTGAAGGTGACTTGTGTTCTGTGAATCTGGTTTCCATTTTTCTACTTGTTTCTCTAATAGAAGTTATGGCATTTATCACATTGTATTTTATCAATAATGTTGGTGTTGTGTTTGTTAGTATATAAACATGTATAGCTTATTTCTTATATTTTTATCTAATTCTACTGTTTAGAAAATTTTGGATAATTTATAATAATTTGTAGATAAGAAATAAGTTATACAAAGTTTTTGAACATTTTAAGGACATTTTATACTCTTAGTCACATATCTTAAAACATCATTTTGTATGTGGGGAAAAAAAAGTTTTAATAGATATTTTAACACACATTATTATTTGTCGTTTAACCAGTTTTTTATGCTGTATCTGTACATATTAATTAGTTTTAGTTTTGTATTTTTTAATCCACATTTGTAAAATCTTTTTTTATATGAAACATAAATATGTAGCTATGAATACTTATTTAATATATGATTAATAAGATATGATATTTTATATATATGTAAAAACAGCTGGTTTGGGTTAAGAAAATTATGTAGAGGAGCGAACAATGTTTCGAGCTTCTTCAGTTATCGTCAGATTCACAAAAAAAAGTAACTTACCAATAGTTACACAAACTCCTTCAAAGATGTGGTCAGCTATCTATCAGTTACTTCTTTCTTTCTTTGTGAACCTGACGATGACTGTTGAAGGTCAAAAGGTTGTTCGCTTCTCTACAAAAATTTTTTAAAAACTCAAATCAGCTGTTTTTACATATACTTTTCTCAACAAGTGGATTTTCTCATCATCACTGATTATGATATTTTATGTTATACTGGTTGTAGCCTTGACACTATGTATATTATTTATGTTATACTAGTTTGTACCATTGACACTTTTTGTATATTATTTATTTTATACTAGTTTGTACCATTGACACTTTTTGTATATTATTTATGTTATACTGGTTTGCACCATTTACACTTTCTGTATATTATTCATGTTTTACTGGTTGTACCATTGACACTTTATGCATATTTTATTTATGTTACACTGGTTGTAGCATTAACACTTTATCTATTAATGATATATTTGTAAAATATTTTCTTTTCAAGCAACATTCTTATTTAAAAGTGAATTTTACAATTTTTTATAAAAAAAATGATTTTTAAAAGAAATCTTACAGCATAATGTTTAATCATCTTGGTATTCTGTGCCTTTATAGGGAGAGGAAACAAGAAAAGAATCAACACTCCAGGAACCTTCAGAAGGACTAGAAGACAAAGGTATACTCCAATTGTGATTTAATGATTTTAGGAATATCTAAAGAGTAATCTTATAGTTCATACCTCTTTAAACGCTATCTTAGTTTTTAAATTATTAGCTGAATGTAAAAATATGCTCCAAAATCAAAGGCTAAACAATACTTTTATAGACATTTAGTCTTATGATTGTATACAATGCATTCAAATTCTACACCAGGTTTTCTTTTATTTCTGTTGGATATCACTGTATAGTTATTTTGTTCATTCTTTGTTTTCTTATATGATTTTGTTTTTGAAATCATAATTTTTTGATGCTCAAGCAAGATGTGAGTTAGGGCAGGTTTCTATTTTTTTAATTATTTTCTGTAATTATTCACCATGTCTAAGAAGCTGGAATTAATATTTTTCAATATTTTGATATTTGGAAACATTAATTTCCCTGGAAAGCTTTTGAAAAATTTTGGCTATGTTGTTTTCTATATTCAATAGTTAATGAAATAAGTGACATTAATAAAGGATTGATATGATTGTATTTTCTTCTGTCATCCTTCTCCAAACACGGCCATTGTTATCAATATGTGGCTGAAAACATAGGAGTTTATTATTCATAAACTTCACATTCTTATAAATAGAGCAGAAAATATGCCTGGCTTTGAAACAATAGATTGTTTGGGTGAATGGGTTTGCTTTTGCAGCCATTGACTTTGTTTTGCTGATTAAAGCATCACACCATATTGAGTTGAGATATCATTTTGAGGCTTTTTGATCTCCTTTATGCTTTAACTGCATACTTGGAGTACATTGAAGATGCCCCTTCTCCAATATTTTGTGTTCTTTGGCTCTGCATTGTTAAACAGCATTGCTGTATAATAATGTTTTCTCTCTGTCTATAGGTCTGTGTGGGGAGGTATTACTGGTTAAATTATCAGTATCTAAGGTCTGAACATTTGATCCCCAGAATGAAGGCCTGAATCTGCTACATTTTAGTCCATGGAAGTAAATCATTCTTATAAAGCATGATTAACCCTCTGTGGTAGGCCTGTACAGCAGTATGTTTATAACTGACTTCTGTTTCAAATGATAAACAATGAGTCTGAGAGAGTCTGTTTGAATGAAGGTGACTACTGAGTCATTCATAATTATTGGGTGAATCTCAAGTCATTGACATTATCAGAGACATCTGTTAGGTTAATTGAAGTCAACTTGTAAGTTGCTAAATGACTTCCTTTTTAATTGCTAATCTACAAACCTAGAAGTTGTTGGCAGTGTATTCATTGTTGACTATCTTGTTACTCACTAGTCAACAGGTCTAGTGGGTTGATGTCAGTGTTATCCAAGGTGGCTTCCATGTCAGTTGTTATTTGCTAGAAACTGCTTTCAACTTAGTTGATGTTAATTTACTTGATTGGTATTTTTTTTCTTTGCTAACTTGGGAAGTTTAATAAATTAGGTTAAATTATTGATGTCATATTTCATTATGCGTTTAGAATGTCAGCATTGCAGTATTTCTCAATCTTTAAATTAGTTTATTAGTCTACAGATCTATAAACTTCTAATTGATGATGTGTTTATATACTTGTAATATTAATTATGCCTTTGTAATGAAATTTAATGTCCTCTATTTTACCAATGTAAAAGTTGCTTTTCGATCAATTAGAATAAAACTTTCAAGTAAATACAAGTTATTTTCTGTTAATTGGTTTCAGATGTAAAAATAGTTTTCTAGCACTTGCTTTACTGCTTAAAAATATAACTTGCTTACTTGCATTAAAGATATAACACTCAGTCATTTGTTAAAAGATACAGTATTTTTATAGAAAATACATTTATGTGCGTGTGCTTTTGAAGATAAACAGAATACTTGTTTACTTTGTAGACAATAAACTGTGTTTTATCTTTTGCTTAAAGTTAAAATTCTTACTTTTAGCCTAAAATTAAAATATTTGTGTGTGGTAGAAATCTAATACTTCAGCTTATGATAAGCAAAAATAAAATTGTTATTACCAAAAATAAAGACATCTGAAAAAATTCTATCAAAAGATAGAATTTGTGTAATAATAAAATTAATTTATTGTTATTTTAGATGTAATAAACAAAGAACAATCATATATAGAGCAAGTTCTTGCTCAAGAAAACAAAAACCTGGTGATCAAATGCACATCATTAGAGGAAGAACAGTACCAGTTGTTGGACAAAATTAGTAATCTCCAGTCAATTGCGAATCAGGTGTGATATCTTGTTCCTCTGTGAAATTAACATAGGTTTTTTTTTCTGTGAAATAAAAATTATCAGTGTTTAATTACATGTTAAATGAATAATTTTTTACAAATACTTGTTTTAGATTGAAGCTTTTTTGTAATAATCATTGTTAATTTTACTTTGCTTTATACAGTTTATACAAGTTTTTTAGAAAATTTTTACCTCAACACATAATTTGAACAAAGGGATGAAATTTAATTTTTTTTCTTTTAAATTTTTGTGTATCATAGTTCAGGTTTTGTAGCTGTAAAACTACAGACATTTTGTATAGTTTTGAGTACTTTTTCTGAAGATGAAAGTTGTCCTGAGATTGAAATTTTGTTTTTCTAACTTGTGCTCAGCCATGATACACTGATTTCAGTTATATTTAACAAAAGCATGGGAACTAAAGGAGTTAAATCATAGTGTGCTCCATGAAATTTTTACCTGTCTTCAGTATTACCAAATGACTGATAATTTGTATAAATTATAAATTTCAGTTTTACTTCTGATAAATAATTAATTTGATGGTAATTAATATTACTAATAAGTTAAATTTAATATTTCTGGTGAATTAATTAAGTTGTAGATACTAACCATGTGTGCATTGATGAAGGTCAAATTTAACTGTCATGACCTTTTATACAGTACCAATTAACATGGAATTGTGTATTTGAAGTGAGAATTACCTTTACATTGCAGTAGGAAAATAAATATCAGATGTGATGTATGGGGAAAGTGAAAAAAAATGTAGATCTGCATTCTGTAGGTTCTAGAAGTTATGCAAATGTGAAATGTGTACTGTATGATTGGCTACAAGTAAGCATTTGTATCTTAACATGAATATTATCTTACATTCTGACTGTAGAATACAAGTGGAATAAGCATCTTGTACACAAGCACAATTTTTAACATATCTAATCTTTTGTGTTCAAAAGAATTGTATGCATTCCCGAAATCTTGCCACAATTTATGTAGGCACACTAAGAAAATTGAGGACTACAGTCAACATTTTTTCTCTGATACAGTTCAAGGGACTGGTCCTATGCACATTTAGCTGATATGAAAAGAGTAGAAAACTTGCTTATATCATTGTAATGTGTTAAGAAAGTTATTAATACTTATCATTAAAAAAAATCTAATTTTAGAAATATTCTATTAAAATTAGCTCTAATGTGATTTGTATTAATTTAGTGATATATCCACCACAATTCTTTTGGTTTGTTATTAGAACAAGCCTAGAACTACTTGAGGGTGTAGTTATTCATAAGAAGCCTCAGTAGTTTTTCACACTGTAAAATGTAAACTAATGATGAAGTTTCTTTTGATATAGTTCCAGGAACAGCTAAATCAAGAACAGGAGGCGAAACGGGCACTAGAAGTTCAGTTTGAAGAGATGGAAGAAAATCAAAACTTGGTTTGTACTTTTTTTCACTTTAGAAATGCTACTTTACTTGTCGTCTACCATTTAGATATGATTGCCATGAACCTTGAGCTAACTCCCACCCAAGTTTGCATCGTCTACCATATAGATATGATTGCCATGAACCTTGAGCTAACTCCCACCCAAGTTTGCATGTTATTGTTCCAAAACATTCTTATTTTACAAATATATTTTAAATTTTAGTAAAGAAAAGCATTGTTAAAATATATTTGTAAAATAAGAATGTTCTGGAACAATAACTTACCTCCATACTCAGAAATGCTATCTTGCATGTCATCTTCCTATAAGATTTGCATGCCACGAACCTTGAGCTAACTCCCACCCAAATTTGCATGTTTAATGAAAACTGTTGTGGTGCATCACAACTTCTGTGCACATTAGCTTCTCCTATGCACTTGCAATAAATTTAGTCTTTTCCTCAGCATTACATGGAACAGACATGTTCATATTTCTTGTCTGAGTTTGTGAGATGTGCAAGCATTCACAAAATGTTGATTTTCATGTTGCAATCGCTTGTGTTTCAAAAACTTTACTTCTTTTCGTGAATTCTCAAATGACAGTGACTTTAACTTTATTCTATGTGAATGATGTTTTTACACACACTCTAGTTCTGCTTTGGCTTCTGAAGGCTTGTTTAATGTTTTTTCAACATTTTATGAACTATTTCACACTTACAAGACCTATCCTTTTCATTACTTCAGCTGATGTTCTTTGTCTTCAATAATGATTGACCAATTGGACATTGCATTTAACCTGATTTGCTTTGAATAATGCCTTACCATTCTAGAAATGTTCTCAACCTTCTAATCTCTTTCTAACTATAATTTTCTTCATTATCTTTCACCTATGCTATGTCCTTTAATATTTCCTATTATTTACTCCTTCAACAAATTCTTAGGATTGTTAGCTTTCCTTCATTGCAGAATATTAGTGTTTTTTGTTTTTTTTCTTAAACAAGTCTATACTATCACCCAAGTTTTTGCAATCTGGTACATTAACCTCTGCTATTCTTGTTAAGTTCTTCTGTCTCTCTCTCTGATCAGTTTCACTGTTGAGGGAGTTGATTTCTCTATTTTTCTTCTTTTTTCAGAACTGGATGTGAAGTTGCCAGATAGATATATCATTTTCTGTTCTTAACATATGTTCTGTTCTGGAGTTTGGGGGGTGAGATCCTCTACAGTTTTTTGAATTTGAGATGAAGACAGTATAATTCTCATTTTACCTTACATGGATTTTGGTTCCTAGTGGCATAGGTTTTGTATGTAGCTGTCAAGTGTAGTCCATTTCTCCTAACCACTCTGCACCTGTGGGCACTTCTGTTGTTCTTTTACCTGCACTCCTAGGATGTACTACCGTTTTTCCACCCATATATACCACGTGTTTTTCAATGAGCAAAAATTATATCTGATTCAGATGTAGTGCTATCTCCTGCATCAGATCTTTGAATCTGACTCTTGTTTCAAGTTGTGTCTTTCAGACACTTTCAAAAGGTGCTTCTTTTCTTTTCTCATTTTGGTCTTTTCACTTATTCAGTGTGGATTCCAGCTTTTAGTGGAGGTAATGTTCCGTATCAAAAGTTATTATTTTTCAAAACCAAAAATGTATTTCTGATGGGTACTTACCTCATCTCACATTTCCTACCTTTCTTCCCAACTGAAAACTGGTGCTTCCAGTTTCTGTCAAAATTTGAAGTGATAGTCTGGTGGAATTGAATAAAGGAAGTCACATTCAGAGTGAAAGTATGTGTCATTCTCATTGGTTGAGAGTTGTCATGTGATAATTTACAGGAGAAATGCATTGGAATATGTCATTTCCAATGGAGGGGAGGCAGAAAGCTTGTATTTTGCATGAGAAATATTTTTTGCTGCCTTCTATATATAATACATTTTCAGTATCAGAAAAATATTTCTTCTGTTTTGACCCTCCTTACTTAGTTCCTCTCTTGTTGGATCTCAATGCTTTCTGTATTGATTTGCTCCTTCTTTCTCTCTTCTTTTGTTCTTCATGTGGCTCCCTTTCTTTCCCCAAAAGTCTTCAGTAATGTTCCTGTTTTGCTTGAAAGTTATGCTAAAGTATCAGTCATCAGTAGCTCATTATTCTCCCTTGTTTTTCTTGTTTTTCTACCTGGCTCTTTGATTTTGCTTCATCTGATTCAATCTTCCCCTACTCTTTCAATTCTATCTTTCAGCCCTTTCCTTTTTTTCATGTCCTCCTACAACTCACAATTTCATTTGTCACCATTCTTGTCGGTGACTATCCTAAGGAGTCGGATACCTGTATCTTTCCTTCTGTTAGCCATTGGTCTCAGTTTTCTTTCAGATGATGGGTGTTTTTCAGGTTCTTTCCAACTGTTTCCTTAGTATTCAGTCTCTTCATTTTGTGGTCTCCAAGGAGACCAGTGACTGACATCTGGTAACCTCCCTGTTGTATCTCAGCCACTTTCTGATTGTTCCACAACTCTGAATAGTTTTTGTGGTGGCTACCTGTGCCTTACCATTCCCCCAGGCTAGATATCTGTTTCTTTGCTAGTACTTCCATCTCAACTTGCTACATCTCTTAATGACAATGTGATTTCTAGTATTTGAACTCAGGATGAGAATTCTCTCCAAATCAGTATGCTAAAACTTCTCATTATTCTTTGGGTATATTCCCATTTTATGCCCTTCTCTTGGATCAGTTGCTCATAGTCCACTCTGACAATTTCATAATTGTTTCTTTTATTAAATGTCAAGGGTGCAACTATTCCAGAATCTTTTGCTTTTAAGTTTTAGACCTACTATCCTGGAAGCATTTGCATTGGACTCATAGTTTTGCTTTTTTATGTACAGGTATTGATGAATCTTGAGGTGGACTGCTTCTCTCAACTGGGTTTTATTCTGCTCACAGAGTGGTCTCTTCATCTTTTGGTCTTGAATTAGGTCTGCTCTCAGTTAGGCACATTTCTCCCACATGTTTTTGCTACCCCTCTGAACTCCAAGCTTCATCTCTTCTTCTCCACTGTTTCTCTTTAGCTCTGGCTCTTGATTCTCCCAGTCATAACAAAAATAATACCTTTTTCCCATATGTGTATTCTCCTCTTCTTCTTTTTTTTTTAGTACTTGCCTTATTTGTTCTTTGTACTAACTTTCTCTTAAAACACATTTCCTTGTCTACTGTCATTTGTACATCTATGTTACTGATGCTTTTTGCACTCTTTCACTACACTCTGTTTTCTTCTACCAGAACTGGTCTTTCCTTCCTCAAACTTCTGTTGCTTGAAGAGGTTATCATTCTTTCACACTTACATCTCTGTGACAGTTTAATTCCAGATTGACCCCTGTGTATTTTCAGGGTGTTTGGTGTTTTTTCTCATGAATTTGTTCTTTTCGAGGTTTCTACCTTTTATACCCTCTTCTTTCAAAGAGCTGTCTCTCCTGCTCTCACTGGATGGGTTTGTCGACTTTTCTGGTTGACACATGTTTCCCTGGATGTTGATGCTTGCAGCCTGTTTAACATTTCTTCACATCTAATTTGTCTCCTGTTTTACTCTCTTGCATCTCATGTTTGCTGGCCCTTAGTTGAGATTCTTCAGGCTGGCATATGGACAAATCCTTACAGGTTTGTCTTTCACTAACCTTCTCATCTAAGTGATTTATTTTCTGTGGGATTTCAACTTCCTCTGGTTGTTTTTCTTCACTGTCTTTGAGAGAGATAAGTACAGTTTTTTTTTAAGCTCCCACTTTACTTTAATGGAATCCTGCTTGGTGGCTAGCATTGCCTCCATGGTATGTTTACTCACCAAAATTTGTATTGAGCAAGGATAATGGAAAATGTTCAGACAGTTTGCTGTGCAACTGTCTGATGAAGTTGGCTATAGGTGTGCACACTATATGGAGCTTCAGCCATCAGGTGTTGCACTCCCTTAATTTTCCATTCAGGCACTTTTTGAAGTAAGCTCCTTTAGGTTTTAAGGATTTCGCACCACACACTCCATCACTTCATCTTGAGATTTTAACATTCCTGTGTGGAGAAGGGAGTTATTTTCTAAGAACCTAATAGTCTGAAAATGTATTTCCAATGGATACATCTGTACCTATTCATAAAATCCATTTCCATTGTTGTTTTTGTCTCGTATAAAAATGAAATTATCATCAGTGCAGTCACATAGGGATTTACTGCTTATGGAGGCTATATCAGTCTTTTATAAATGGAGGGCTTTTGTCACATAGTGACGTAATGCTGAACATGTGAATTTAGATAACAGTTTGTTCAAGGCTAATGGTGTACAAATCAGGAGTAGTTATCAGAAATACATTTCCAGGCGAGGAAAGTGTTAATTATCACTTACTCATTATGATTTGTATTAATTAAGGTACTAAACCTGTTAATTAAATGTAGTGGTAAGAAACAATTAACATTTGAACAACTGAGATTTAAAGTTATATGACTTGTTGAATAAGCCACTATGGAAACTAATATAAAGTAATATTCATATTAATTAAATTTTACCTCATTTAAAATATACAAGTCCATACAAAAATACTTTTTCCATTTATTTCTAGGGGTGAAATGTCTTTAACAAAGAGGAAATTGTTATATTGGAATACGTCACTGGGTTTCATGATTTTCTATTCTTAATTTTTGTAATTAGTTAGCTGATATACATAAGTGAATTAAGAGTTTAAGTAACAAGAATATAATTTAAACAACATTTCATCACTTAGTTGCTAAGAAACTAAAGTATAACAATTATTATTTGCTGAAGTTGTTACACAGAAATGTAATAAATATTGTTGCATTATCAAACAATACCACTTTGCCACCATATAATAAAATATATAAATTTTCTTTAGCTATAAGTTTTTATGTAATTAATTGATCAAATTAAAAAGAAAACAAATTTTAAATGAATTTATCTTTAAAATTATTGCATGAAAGTTACATGTGGAAAGGTAATTAAAAGTTATTAACAAACCTTTGTCTCTAAAATTTATATACAGGAACAGACAATTAAGTTTTCTCAAGGAAAGGAAAGTAAAGTAACTGAACTTGAATCATCCTTGGAGGTTTTAAAGCTAGAAAAAGCAGCTCTGGAAACAAAAGTAAGGGAGATTGAAGAACAGAAGACAGGTTGGGATCTGAAATTCAACTTCCTTTATTTTATTAGTAATTGTTCATTATTTAATTGTTGATTATTTCATTAAGACTTTTAAAGTTTAAAAAGTGCTCAGTTTCTTTGTACTAAACTTTGTGTATGTAGTAAAGTTGAAGCTAGCTTGCAGGTTTGTGAGATTGAACATTTATTTATTTTCTTTTTTAACTTTAATAAATGAGACCTAATAATTTGTAAGATTTTATAGGCTCATTACCTAAGATTACGTCCATGACAAATCAACAGCCTCTTGTATAACTTGTACTGTAGTGTAATATTTATTGAAATGTTTTTTTCTAGCATTCCTTTAAACATTATGGCTTATTTTTATACATACGAGTTTTTTTTAATTTGTATCAAAGTTCCTTTTCTCTTTATTACAATCTTATTAGTTCCTGTTTGTTTCTAATATTATTTCAGATGACCTGTAAAATCTCTCTTAGGTAATCCTAATGGTTAAATAAACTTCTTTCATATGTGCTTTTCTTTTCACTGAAGCAATATTATGGAATATTTCCTTTCTAATATTCCATGTGACAGGAAGAGAAGTTTTAGAAAAAAATTCCTTCACTTATAATAAAGGCAAAAAATCTGTAAAATATGTAATATGTTGTTTATGTAGTAAATGTAATAACACTTAAATTATTGTAAAAAATGATAAAAGTGATATTACCCATATGAGGTTTCTCTAATGGTAATTAAACTGAGCAAGGCACCAATAATATTATTAGTTTTAATAAATTTACAAAAAAATGTAACATTAATTTTTTTTCAGTGTTTATTATTTTGACTTTGGCACTCTCTTCTTTTTATAAAGATATGAATACATTTGGGTATGTTTAAAAAATTTTATTCTTTCCTGTTCTTTCTGATAGCTTCATGATATTTGTATTGTATTCTTTCTGACCTTGCAAACTTATCAAGCCAAATCTTGAATTTTTGGCATATAATAGTTTGGCTTATTTGTCTGTAGAAATAGAATATTGTGAATGTTTAAAATATTTTTGTAACGTGTTTTGTTTTTTATTTGTATGTGTGTATTATCACCTTACCAATATTTTAAAAGTTACTGTCTACTTCTTTTAAGTCTGTATAGTACAGTGCAAAAGTGTTAGGATAAAACAAGAGCCTACATTTCAGGCTACTTTCAAAGAACAATGAAAGGCAAATTACAGGTGAAACATTAAAAGATTTTTAATCTTTGTATTTAGTACAACAGAAATGCAGTGGAAGTGTTTGAATTTACAAATGTTTAATATTTTGTGTGTATGTCCCTCTTTTGTTTTGATAGTAGCAGACAGTCTTTCAGTTATTGTTGCAACTTATTTAATCAAAGTGTCCTTTTGCATTTTACCGTAAGTGTCTTCAATATACTCTCATAAAGTTTCTTTAGAAGTAACTTTTGATCTGTGAAATCCCAGATCTGCTTAATTTGCTTGAGACTGAGGCTTTGTGGAGGCCATTGCATCAATTGCATGACTCTGTAGCTTCTTTCTTAGTTGCGTAATTTCTGTATTGGTTGGATGAGTGTTTGTGTTGTTATGTTCTAGGAAGTAGAATCCGTTACTCATAATACATAAATCACTGGGTATAACGTGACGGATCATTCTCAGATAGTACTTTTACTGGTTCATTATTCCATCTCTTTCAAAAATATCTTCTGTTGCCTCAGTAGAAATACATCCCCAAATCATCATACAGCCTTCTCTATGCTTTACAGTAGGTGGTGTGCATTCAGGTTAGTACTTTTCATGTTTCTTTTGCTGAACATACAATCTACATTTTGAACCAGATATTTCAAACTTGGACTTATCTGTCCATAACACCTTTTCTTAATCATCAGTAGTCCAGTTTTGTACTTTTTGGCAAATTTCAATATCTTTATTATGTTTGGAGATCAAAGTAAATGTTTTTTTTTACCTACTACAAGACCAAATATTCTATTCTCATTAAGTTTTCTTGATACTGTAAGTGTGGACATTTTTCTATTATCCGACACATAGTTGTTTATGTCATGGTTGAGATTAGTAACAGTGTTTCTTCAGTTCTGTAGGCTACATAAATAAAGACACAACATTGAGTTTAGATGTTCCACCTCTTCCTTCCCTATTTACATACACCAAGCTTTGCTAAGTGGTTAGGGTTCTCAGACTTTTAATCTGTTTGCCCTTTCAGCCATTGGGATATTATATTGTAATAGTTAATCCCACTGTTCATTGGTAAAAGAGTAGTTCAAGAGTGGGCAGGGATGACTAGTTGCCTTCCCTATAGTCTTACACTGCTAAATTAGGGACAGCTAGTGTAGAGATAGCCTTCATGTAGCTTTGTGTGAAACTCAAAGACAAAAAAAAACATAACTTATCTACATGTCTTGTTCTTAAGATCTAGGGTTTATTTGACAGTGTTTGGGGAACATTTCAACTCTGCAACAATTTGTGGAGAGTCCAACTAGCATTACGTAAAGTGTTTGTGCAAACTATGCTCAACTGATAATTCTCTATTTTTTTTTGGCTATAGCATATGCTAGCTGATTGCTGACTTCTTTTTATATTGTTAAGACACTGCATAGGGTACCATGTCAGCTATTTCCACTCTGAAATTTAATCAATTTGTACATTCTAGTGGAACTGTTGTGATGTATCCTTGGTGCAAGTGTATGGAAATTTTAAAAAATTATAAATATTTTCACCATAGTTCATTCATTTTTCCACAGGAATCAGTGAGGTATTACTATAATGTTGAAATTTAGATGCTGTAATGGTATGGAATAATTAGCGTCCTTAAGTAGAAAGAATGACAGATTAGTTTCTTGTCTTAACACTTTTGCATAGTACTGTATTTGTTTAGGTAATTTAAATCCCTTGCCAATGTATCTTCATGTCTTTATGTCTTTATTACCTATGATCAACTATCTCTGAAAGTAAATCTAAATATAGCATTTCATGATGTGTTCCTGTAGCAGTCTGAATGAAAACTACATTGAATATTTTAACATACATTCTGTATATATGTGCCCACATTTTTCTTCAGATGGTGACCAAACAATCCATCAACTTAATGAAAAAGTTAATAACCTATTGGAACAGGTAGAAGATCAAAAGCAGTCTATTTTAGATTTGGAAAAAGATCGAAATAGAGCACAAGTAGAACTTGAGGGATTAAAGAATTCTACTGAACTTGACAGAAGAAAAATTCCAGATCTAGAGAAAGATTTGGAAGCCACAAAAAAAGAAATGAATGAACTATTAAATCATCACAAGACTATTCTAGAGGAGAAGGAAAGTGTACAAGAAAAACTGGATGCTACATTAATGGAACTTAATCTTGCAAAACAGCAGATTTCAGATACCTTACATGAGTTACAAATATCACAGAATTCACAGAGAGAAAATAAGGACACTCATCTTGACCTGAGAAAAGAACTTGATGAAAGCTCAACTCAGCTGTCAGAGTTTACACCTAAATGTGGATTTCAAAGCATTGATGAAGCTAACTATAAATGGACTGAAGTTCATGAAGTATTGACTGGGATGGAAAATGAAGTGGATATATTGAAAACAAGGAAGGCTTCTCTTGAATATCAAAAATCGGATTTACTGGTTCAACAGTCACAAGAAGAAGAATGTTTTAAAAGAGAAAAAGACCAGACAGAGCTGAATGAAAAAGATATGAAAACTAATCAGCTTAATTTAGAATTATCAGAAAAGGAGGACATGATTGTCAAGCTCTTAGAAGAACTAAAAGAAAAGAAAATGGAGATCCAGGTTTTATTAACCAAGCAAGAAGAACAAGATGATAAACTTTCAGAAATGACAGCTAAGGTTGAAAAGCAGAATGAGCTTTTAGAAAATGTTCAAGTAGAATTAGAAAATAAAGATGCAAAAATTAAATTTTTTGAATGTGAAATTCACACTAAAAATCAGTTGTGTTCAGAACTTACTCATCAACTTTGTCAAGTAAAGAAAGATCATGAAATGTTGCAGGAATTGTATTCATCTGAAGGCAAGAAAACTGATTCCAAAGATTCATCCCTCATGGAAAAGATATGGAATTTAGAAACTGAAGTTTCTCAGATTCAAAAACAATTAGAAGAGAAAGATAAAAGTATTGAATCCTACCAAAAACAAATGGAGGATTCCGAACTGGAAAAGGCAATTAAAGTGAAAGATTATGAACTGGAAATTGAAAGTGACAAAAAGCAAACACAAAATCTGGAAAGAGACATATGTTATTTACAAAGTCAACTTGCTGATTTTGTTGATGCTGTAAAATCTAAGGATGATAAAATAAATGAAATCACAAGAGAATATGAAAATAAGACCAAACATAATGTAGACCAGTTGCAGGATTATGAGTTCACAGTAAAAAAATATAAAGAAGAAAATGTTCAGTTGAGTAGCGAGAAAAGTTCCTTAGCTTATGAACTTCATAAAAGTAATGATAAAATTCAAGAGCTGAAACAGATAATGAAAGAAAACTGTAAGTATACCGAAAACTTGGAAGATGAGATTAATAAGTCTGATTCACATCTTGCTTCATTAAATGAAAAGCTTGAAAAATTACAAAATGACATTGAAGCAAAGAATCAAGAAATTATATATCTAAAGAGAAGTAATGAGGAGGCAGTTGAATCATTGAAACAGCAGCTAGAAATATGTTCCAAGGAAAATAGCTCACTCAAGGAAAATAATCAAAATCTCAATTTTTCTTTAACACAATTACAAGAACAGGTAAACTGTCTCCAAGATCATATTGTTGAATTGAAGTCATCAAATGAAGCTGATGCTTCAAAGTTGAGTTCTTTGACTAACAAATATCATGAGGTTTTACAGAAGAATTGTGAAATTCAGGAAGATTTTAATCAGCAATACTCAAAATTACAGAAAGCTGAGCAAGAACTGCAAGCAGCTTTGGATTTAAAGATACAAGAAGAAACTGAAGCTAGGTTACAAACAAGAAATTGTGAAATTATATGTTTAAAAAAAAGTATTCAGGAAAAAGAGACTATGATAGAAGAGCTGAAAAAATGTCTAGAATTAAAAGAACTAGAAGTTAGTGAACTATCACAATATCAAAAAGAAAAACATGAGGTAGTAGAGAGTTTAAAGCATGATAAAGAATGTTTGGAGAATGAGCTTCAGGAGAAAAGTTATTCTTTTAATATACTACAAACAACCATGCAGAATACTGAACAAGAAAACCTTCAGTTGAAGTCAGAAATAGAAAAGTTATCTGAGGAAGTTTTAACCGAAAAGAAACAAAAAATGTTAGTTTTAGAAAAAGAATCAGCATTGCAAAACAACATAGAGCAGTTAAACAATGAAGTTCAAACACTTCAACATTCTTTACAGAAGTCATCAAAAGATCTCCAATGTTTAGAATCTTCTGTTGAAGAAAACCAAGTTTTAAAAGATGAGATAGAGCAACAACTACAGACAAAATATGATGCAAGATGTGCAGAGTTACAGGAAAAACTGACAGAAATAGAAAATCTTCAAGTTGAACTTCAAATTTTAAACAACCAGCTTCAAGATGCTAAGTCAGAATCTAAGTGCATTAAGGACGAATTTGAAAAATATCAAAAATGTGTAGAAAAAACTCAGGAGCAGCTTAAGGAACATGAAGAGAGACATGAAGTGTTTAAAGAAAATGCATTACTACAAGAAAGGACAAATGAGATGAAAGTATCTATTGATCAGTTATCAACAGATTTGCAAAAATCTAATGAAGTTAAAAATTCTCTTGAACAGGAAGTTAAAAGACTGAACTTAGAATTATCTAAGAAAGAAAAGCTGGAATCTGAGTTTTCAAAAGGTGAAGCTTATACAAAACAATTGAGTGACTCAAACAATCAGCTACAGCTCAAAGTGGGAAACTTACAACAAGAACTTAATGCTTTGTACCTCAGCAAAGAAGACTTGCAGAGTGAAATTAAGACTGTCATAAAAAGTTATGATGAGCAGGTTGCTGCTCTGGAACAAAAAGATAAAGATAATTTTAAAATTATTTGTGATTTGAATAAACAGCTGGAAGAAAAAGAACATTACAGTGCTGTTGATAAAAAACAAATTGAAAGGCTTCAACTTTTGGAATCCAAGTATCATGATTTAACTGAAAAGTTTAATAAAAAAGAAGAGGCTTACAAGTTAGAAGTGCAACAAACAAAAAATCTCAATACAGAACTTCAAAATAATGTTCATCAGTTGGAAGAAGATATCAAATCAGTGACAGAAAAGTTTAAAACAGAAGGAAGTGAAAAATCAAATGTTTTGACAGCATTAGAAAAAGAAGTTTCTGAAAAGAAATCAATCCAAATATTTTTACAAGAAGCACAGAAGACTATATCAGTTTTAGAGAATTCAGTTAATGACCTGCAATATGAAAATTCAGAAGCATTAAATAAAACAAGAGAGTTGGAAAATAAAAGATTAAATTTAGAAGAAAAGGTTGCAGAAATGGAAATTGTATTAGAGAAGTCAGAAGTTGAACTAACTACAACTCATCAGCAGTTAGAAGAAGTTAAAAATAGAATGCTAGCCATTCAGAATGAAAACTTTCTATTGAATTCCAATCATCAGCAACTAACTAAAGAAAAAAGTGAGCTTGAGCTGGCCATTCAAAAAATTCAAGATGAAAAACAACAGCTTTATGAACAGATTCAAAATTATGAAGATGAACTGAGATCATTTGAACACCTTAACAAAAAACAGAAGGATGAATTGAACAATCTCAAGGCTAAATATGAAGAAATGGAAATTAGTATGCAACAAAAAAATGAACATATACGTGTGTTACAGTATGACTCAAGTGAGCATACACTAAAATTATCTTTAGAATTAGAGTCTTGTCATAATCAGATTCAAGAGCTACAAATTCAAGTTCTTAATAAAAACCAAGAACTAGAAGATGCTCACCAGTATGCTAAAAAAAAGGACGAGAAAATAAAAAGTATAAATGATGAACTAGTTGAGCTGCAAAATAAATTAAAGGAAACCAATGAATCATTAAATGTTTACAGAAGAGAATTGGAAAACCTTGGAAATAGCATAGTAAATAAAGATAATGAAATTTCTAATTTATCTGAAAGGCTTGGTACTGTAAATGCTGAGCTTAGTTCCATTTCAGCTGAAGCGAGGAAGCTTTCTGCTACATTGGATGAAAAAGAGGAAGATTACAATGAACTGAACTTGAAACATGAAGAAAATCTTAAAAAAATAGAAACCAAAGATGAAGAAATAAATATTCTTCATTCAAAGATGGAAAATTTGGCGTTTGAACTTCAAGATACTCAAAACAGTCTGGAATGTTCTGAAAAATCAAATGGAGATTTAAAAAAGATTCTCAGTGGTCAGGAAAATACCATCAGGGATCTGGAAGATCAGTTGTCAAACCAACTAGAAAAAAGTCATCACCAAGAAAATTGTATGAAAAAAATTAAAGCTGAGATAGAATGTGCTAAGAATGAAATTCGGAAAGAAAAAGAACTGACAAAAGTGCAGCAACTGCAAATATGTTCTTTAGGAGAAAATGTTTTACAATATCAAACAGTTGCAAATGATCTTATCATTGAGAAACAGAGGCTGGAAGAAAAATGTGAAACACTGTTATCTTTTCAGGATATGAATCATGCTCTTGAAAATGAATTAAAGTCTATGAAGTGCAAACTTGATGAAAGAACTGTCAAAGAATTTGAAGTAAACAATGAAACAGAAGATCTTAGAAAAGCACTGAAGCAAGCCAAAAAAGAAATTGAATCACTGAGCAAAGACCAAGATGGTTTGTCTTTAGAAATGGAGGAAATGAAAAGTACTTTCCAGAAGAAAAATAATGAATTGCAATATAAAGAAGAAATAAATAAACTTCTTATATCAAATCAAGAACTGAAGCAGAAAATTGAAAGCTTTCAAACATTATCAAAAGAAGCTGAATCACATGAAGTTCAGGTAGACAATTCATTATCAGAGAAAAAAAAACTACAATCTGTGGTGGATGAACTCAGTAATGAAAAACAAGATCTTAAGGAACACAAAGACAATTTGCAAGAGGAAGAAATGGAAAATGTAATTCTTCACCAAACCTTAGAAACAAAAGAATTTCTACTAAATAAAACTGAAGCAAAACCACATGAGTCAGAAGAAAAAATTGAAATACTTCATGGTGAAAAACAGTTCCTTGAGGATGAAAAACAAAAATCGGAAACAATGGTTAAAGAAGATGAAAAATTATACAAGGAAGTAACAAACAGTTTAATTTTTCAAAAACCAAAAATGGATGAAAGTTCTGCTTGCACTTGTGAAAAGCAAGAAATTATTCTAGGACTAGAAAATCAACTTAAAAGAGTTAGTGCTGATTATGAGAAACTTAAGTATTCCATCCAGAAAGTGGAAACACAAACAGAAGAAAAAGAATTCAGCTGTCTTTCTGGAGAAGATAAAAAGGCTGTAAATTTAAGTGAACAACAAAATGAACAGAATGAAGCTATCATCAAGGTTGAAGAAGAGAAATGGCAAGAATCTTCTGAGAGACCAGCTCATGTGTCTGATCCTGAAGTTGATGTTTTTAAAAAAGAAAACAGAAATTTAAAACGTGAGCTAGAGTTATCCAAAATTAAAGCCATGAAAATGCTAACAAAACTTAAACAGTTTAAAGATAAGAATGAAAAACTGCAGAAAGAAGTAGAGAATCTGTCATCTAAGATGCATGATATGATGCAAATAAAAGCTCATGAGAAGAAGATTGAAGAATGTCTGAAAAATAAGGAGTATATTATAAGTAAGCTCCAAAAGGAATTAGCCACAGATTTAGATATTCATAAAAACACTCTCCAACAAATGAAAAATGAAAAGACTCTTCTTCAGGAAATAAATGATGAATTTACTGTAAAACTAAAATTTATTAGTGAAAACATTGAAATACTTCAAAAGAACATTGCACAATCTAATCAACAAAACAAAGATTTGCACCACACAGTAGACGAATTAGAAAAAGAGAAAGATGCATTCCAAAACAAATGTCTGATTTTAGAATCAAAGTATTCAAAACTCTCTGATGATTTTGAGGAGGAAAATACTCTGAAAGAAAGTTTCCAATGTGAGTTACGTAACCTGAAGGAGCATGAGCAGATGTTATTATCTGATAATGAATCTTATCAACAAGTCCTTGAGGAATTAGGAGGTTCAAAACAAAAATTAGAAGAAGAGCTAAGAATAGTTAAAGAAACACACTGCAGGTCCTTTAGAGAGTTAGAGGCAAGATATCATGATGAATCATTAAAGTTGAAAAACTTGGAGAATATTTTGCAAGAAGAGGAGAATAAATACCAGAAGTTGTATTCAAATTATGTTGAACTTAAAACTAAATCTGATGATGCTGTACTGGAAAACAGTAGTTTAAAAGAAAGATTAATAGAGTTTCAAAAGGAAACAGATGGTGCTTTATATATGAAACAGTGTGCTGAAGAAGCTCTTTTAAAAAGCCAAATTGAACTTGAATCCCTAAAAAAAGCTCAAATTAGCCTTGACTGGGGTGCATCTGAAAATGAAGATACAGATATTATTCAAATTGAAGTAGAAAAATTACAGAAAGAGAAAGAAATCCAGAAGAATCAACTTCATGAGGTCAATAAAGAATTTGTTCAAAAGACTTCAGAAGAACCTGAAGAGCTGTGTAGAAGAAACAAAGAATTAAATAACAAAGTAATTTATCTTCAAAAAGAACAGAAGCAGCTGTTGAATGAGCTAAACAGTGTAAAAAATGAGCTTGACAAGACAGTCTGGAACAATGCAGAAGAAAAACGGAAGCTTGATTCTGAGATCAAGGAATTAAGGCTAATTGTCAATGAGTTCATGTGGAAGAAGGAAACTCTACAGCAGAAAGAGACTTCTCCATATAAGTTGGAAGAAGTTCCTGGTGAATTTAGCCATGAGGTATTCCAAAAGCAACTTCAAACTCTTCAGCAAGAACTTGAATCTTCCAGAAGAGAGAATGAAGCTTTATATTCTGAAAAGGCTTATCTAGAAGCAGCTTGTAAACAACTTCAAGAAACCAACCATGATTTACAGAAAAAAGATACAGGTGGCCTTGCCCAGAAACAGGCTTTAGAAACCCAGGAGAAACTACAACAGGAACTTCAACAAGCAATGCAGAGTCTACACCAACAGGGGTTAAAGACAGAGGCACTCAGTTTTGAAGTAAATCAAGTGAGTAACAACCTTGGTGTGATATGTTTACAGTATCTTTTTACTATCCTGTACAGGACTGCTAATAACTTAAAAATGATAAACAAAAAAAAAGGAGAAAATTTCACAATGAACTAAAAATAGTGGAATTTTGTACATTTGTGAAATTTAGCAAAAATCTTCAAAACTTTCTGGAAAATATCAAGAACAATATTTTTGTACTTTGAAAAATAGATTGTCCTCAAGAACTGTATCTTCCATTATGTAATTGGTAATTATTGTGAGGTTGAATACAATCTAACATACATTGCCAGCAGTCTGTCTAATCTCTTTAACACTTGATGAATAAAGTCATTGTTATATGTTTAAAAATTGAATTGTTTTTGATACTAATCACCTCATAATTTTGATTGTTTGTATCCAATCTCTCTTACATTGAAATATATTGTCTAATTAAAAATTAAACTGTGTATGTGTTTCTCCATATATTAATTGTTTCATTCTCTATTACAATATTTGTTGATTAAATTTTAACATTAAATATTCACAAGTATCTGTTTTTTTTCTAAAATACAGTTCCAGACATTCAAGTTTTTCTTATTCAGTTGTAAAACAGTCAGTCTAAAAGTTCATAAAATAAGTCTGTAATAATTTAAATAATAAACTAACACTGAATCTCAAGACACTTACTACAACGAAGCATGAAATTTGTTAAAATATATGTAATGAAAAGATTTTTTCATTGAATACAAAATTTTTAATTGAACATTACAATGAAATTATCCCTATAGGTATGTTACAATGAGAATAGTGTTTGTGATGCACATCAAGAATAGTTTTAGAAATTTCTTCAATTTGTTTCTTTATTGACCCCTTTTTCTTAGTCTCCTATTATTTTTCCTATATTTTTTCTTAGTTAGATATTTCTTACTATGATGACCAAAAATATTGCATTTCTATGTTTACCTACTTATGTTCCAATGTGACCAAAATAGCTTCAAAATTAAATGAGGTATAATGTTAAAGATAATTTTTTATACTTGTCAGTAAAAGTCAAATTTTAAACATGTTTATCTGGTTTAATTGCAGTTTTAGTTTTAAACATCTGTATTATAGACCTAACCTTAAGGTAGCAGTGGGTATTTCGAGTTGCAGTTGTTGGTAGTAATTTTCTAATATAAAATCCCACCACTAAAAAGTATATTAAAGACTTCTGTTTACTTAATTAGTAAACACATTAAAACATGGATCAGGTATTTTAAATTCAAGAAAGAAATATTCCAAAACAATTTATCTTATACTGTGTTGTTTATCTGCTGGTACAGATTTTTTCTCATCCACAAAGAAAATATTCAGTTGCAAGGATATTGATGATGTTACATTTTTCATTACTAAATTTAAGAAATTTTCATTGTTGTTTCTTTTTTAGCTGTTAGAGGAAAAAAATAGCTTGCAGTATCAATTGATACAGACTCAACAAGATCTGCAAAGGAAAGAAAGAGAATTAACTGAATTCCACAAGCTAAGCTTGTCAGATCAACTCCAAAAATGCGAATTAGCTCAAAGAAAAGTGGTGGAATCAGTTGGCCCAGACCCTATATCTGTTCAAGTAAGAAAATCTGTCTTGTACATAGATTGAAATTCTGGTCATTTTTTTTTTATTATTAAAGAAGTAGAAAACTCCTTGTAGACAGATGTTTCATTAGATATAATTATGGCCTGGCATGGCCGAGCGTATTAAGGCGTGCACTCGTAATCCGAGGGTCACGGGTTCGCGCCCGCGTCGCGCTAAAACATGCTCGCCCTCCCAGCCGTGGGGGTGTATAATGTTACGGTCAATCCCACTATTTGTTGGTAAAAGAGTAGCCCAAGAGTTGGCGGTGGGTGGTGATGACTAGCTGCCTTCCCTCTAGTCTTACACTGCAAAATTAGGGACGGCTAGCACAGATAGCCCTCGAGTAGCTTTGTGCGAAATTCCAAAAACAAACAGATATAATTATAGTTGTTAATTTAAAGTTCAGCGTGAATTACTGTTACTTTCCTGCAGATTTGTTTTATCAGTTAAAATTTTAGAATATAAAAAGCCATTGATTATCAGGGTTGGAAATGTATTGTGTTAATTTATTGAAAACTTTTAAAATTTCATTCAGTTAAAGGTAAAGATTTTATTGATTAAAAATATATGAGGTAAACTTATCAAGAAAATTTTGTTGAATTAAAGGTAAAAATTTTACATTATTATAAAGGCTCCAGATTCTCATATTCAAATAAATTTGACAAAAATTAATTTGTTTTTCTTTGCTACTTGTTTGTTCCAAATATCATATTGTTGTAAAGTATCAAACATCTCCTGAATATTCACTGGTTGATTTTAAGCCTAATAGTATCTATACACCATGTGACTTAGAAATCAATTGACCAGCAAGTTATTTACAAAATGCAGTGGCTTAAGAAAATAATTCTAATGCTATGGAATGAGGTGTTTTGGGCCACCTTGTGGTGGTGTCATTAAAGTCATTCAAGACCAACTGCAAGGCGATGTCCTTCAAAACTTCTGTTATTGCACATTATTACCAAGAAAATGTCAGTTCCAAAAGTATAGACAATTACAAATAAAACACTTTAAGCCAAAAATTATCAAAATAACCCAAACTACTAACCATAATTATGGAAATAAATGAAAGCAAACACCCTAAAGGTATTATGAAGCAGTGAAAAATAGTCAGTAGTAATATATAAAGCATTATCCAAATGTAGCAAGTGGCAATATGGTGGCTATATTGTCAAAACTGGTTGCTGATCTTGATCTGTCTTCACAGTGTCTACATGTAAATGAACCTGTTGCATTCAGCCATTGAAACACATTTCATCTTATTTGATACAAAGGATGATATTAATCTGGAAACCATAAAGCGTGCAGTTGCCAAAGCATCACGATGAAATTGTTCATCATCGTCTTCACATGAAACTATTCATCAACTGAATACTTGTCATTATTCACATGATTTGGAAGTGGGTGCTTTTGTGCCTTGTTATATAGGTAGCTTTTAATTTAATACTTTTAATCTTTTAGACTCTTTAAAGGTACTCTGACCTGATTATATAAAATTCTGACCTTTAACTTCAATTCTAAGTTTGTGTAATAACCTTTTCTGTAGTCGGGTTTTAATCTTCTGTGACACCACTGTGTATACAGTCATATGAAAAAGTTAGGACACCTTATAAATGCCTATGTATTTTTGTTATCTTTCTGGATATATAGATATTTAATCTCAATTTTAACAATACTGAGAGATTATAAGAATATAACTAAACAATTAAACCTGAAGAAAAGACTTTTGAAGATCTGTAAATGTCATGCTTCAAAAATACATATTTGAACTGAGGTAAAAGTTAGGATACCCTATCCCCTTTGGCTGAAAGAATTGCAGTGAGATGCTTCTTGTAGGCATCTATCAGTCTCTGACATTGGTCTGAAGGAAGTTTGCCCCACTCCATAATGCAGAATTCTGTCAGCTGTGAGATGTTTGAGGGGTTTCTTGCATGTACAGCCCATTTCAAGGCACCCCACAGCATCTCAAGGGGATTAAGATCTGGGCTTTGACTCAGCCATTCCATGACTCTTCATTTCTTAGTTTTCAGCCAGTTCTTGGTGGATTTACTGGTGTTTTGGGTCATTGTTGTGTTACAGGCTCCAGTTCTGCTTCAGCTTTAATTTTCTTACAGATGATCTCACATGATCCTCAAGCACCCTCTGATACACAGTAAAATTTATGGTGGATTCTATGATTTTGAGCTGTTCAGGTCCTGCTGCAGCAAAGCAACCCCAAACCATGACACTTCCACCTCCATGCTTCACAACTGGTATGAGTTTCTTTTCCTGGAATGCTGTATTTGGTTTATGCCAAACATGTCCTCTGTTTTGGTGTCCAAATAATTCAATTTTGGACTCATCTGTCCAAAGAACATTATTCCATAAGTCCTGGTCTTTGTCTACATTCTCTCTGGCAAACTTCAGTCTGGCTTTGATGTTTCGTTTAGAGAGCAAAGATTTCTTCCTTGCACACCTCCTTTGCGAGTTAAACTTGTGTAGTCTCTTTCTGATTGTAGAGGCATGCACTTTCACATCAACAGTAGCCAGAGCCTGCTGTAGGTCTTGTAATGACATTTTAGGGTTTTTGGAGACCTCTTTTAGCATCTTGCAGTCTGCTCTCAGGGTGAACTTGCTTGGATGACCAGACCTGGGCATATTGGAAGTTGTTTTGAAAGCCCTTCACTTGTTTACTATTTTCTGGACAGTGCAATGGCTGATTTCAAACTCTTTTGAGATCTTTTTAAATCCCTTACCAGACTCATAAGCTGCTACAATTTTCTTTCTGAAGGCCTCAGACAGCTCTTTTGCTCTCACCATAATGCTCACTCTCACTTCAACAGTCAGGAGCACACCAAACTAAATGTCTGAGGTTGAAATAATGCAAGCCTCATTCACAATGCTGATTAACGATCTACTAATCATGTGCACCTGGTGTGATACACTTGTGTGTGAGTTGAGCCATTTTATGTGGGTATAAATATGGGGGTGTCCTAACTTTTTCCTCAGTTCAAATATGCATTTTTGTAGCATGATATATGTAGAAGATCTTAAAGTCTTTTCTTCAGGTTTAATTGTTTAGTTATATTCCTATAATTTCTCAGTATTGTTAAAATTGAGATTAAATATCTATATATCCAAAAATGTTACAAAAATAGACAGGCTTTCATAGGGTGTCCTAACTTTTTCACATGACTGTAAATATGAAAGGGATACATTTGCAGTTTTGGTAATATTTGTTTTAAAACATTTGCTATCATCTATACTTTGTCTGTGACTTTCAGGATATATGGTATATAACAACAGAAATTTCCAAAGGAAGTGATCATGAATGACATCAATAATATTATCATAAGGTTAACCCACAACACTTCATTGTATTCCACTGACAATTGTTTTATTACACCTGAATTACTTGCCTGTTAATTGATTTCTGTATCACCCTGAATTAAAACAGTTTTATCACAAACACTTCAGAGATACATAGCAGTTTATTCTACATCCTTTAACTTGTTTTTCTTTGTGATAGAATAATTCCCCTTGTATTACTGACGAGACAATAGACACACCTAACCAGACTGAATGTGTTTTATCACCGTCTCAACAGCCACAACATGGCATGCTTCAGCAAAGGTAAGTTTAAGTCTGTAGTAAAAGTAAATATAAAATAATTGACACTAATGTTTCAGAATCATAGGCTTTCTACAAACTGTTACTCAGTGAAAGAAAACAGTGTTAAAAATTGTATCTCTTTTGTTCAGCAGGGTTTATAATGTAAACCAGGAACTTTATTTCCTGTGTCACTTTATCCTCTGTAAATTACATTATAGTATTTAGTATATATATAAATTTACAACTTCTTAACACCTGATCTAAGAATAAGAAGTAACATAAACTTGAAAATCATGGAAACTAAAGCAACATTTTAACGAATAGGTTTATCCATAATGAAGTTTACATTTAATTACTTCATTTTGTTAGATCTGCATTGTATGAATATATCTTGATTTTAAAATGAAGCTTGGTAACTTTTAATTCATATCTTGGGCTTTCAAGATTCCCTTATTATGACATGTTTGTTAATATATTTTGTATTTCTTTTACTTCTTTCATGATGTCAGCACTTGTATGTAATTTTTGAAAAACTCCTGTATTATTAAAAAAAACAACTATAAATGTTAAATAAAATTACATTCCTGTTGTTAAAAATTAACCTTAATGTATTTAAAAGTAATAATGTCATGATTTTTCCTTATTATTTCCAGATACTAAGTCTACACTTTTGTATAAACAATCAAAATAAAGACTATTTTTAAAAATTAAGGGTTTTTTTTATGGGCCTGCCCAGTTTTATGTATGTTACAGTTCTATACATTTGTGATGTTTTTCTGATGTAAATAGAAAGTTCTAAAAACTAATTGAAATACATATCAAATAATTCAAATGTATCTTGGAAAAATATTTTAAGCTTTTGAAATATGTGAAATACTTGGAATTTTGATATGATTTTTGAGGAATTCATTTTTGTTAAAGATTTGTTGAAGTATTTGGGTTTATTTTTAGCAAGACAGTATTCCATTAAAAAGTTGATTAAACAAATTTTTCGATAAAAAGTCGTTACTTTGTAACTTTATTTGCCAAGAGTTAAGTTAGATTTATGTTTAATTAAAAATATGTTGAATTTGGTTTAAAGCTTTTTTAATGCAGTGCAAAGTTAATTTTAAGTATGTCAACCTATATTTTTTTTTGCATATGTTTAGCTTGAAGACAAACAAACTACAACACAGTTTTGAAGGCTTAGATAAAACTATCTTAATGAAACAAGAAAGGCAGAACCTTTACAAAGAATACACCTTTCCTGAAGAACAGGACTTACTTGATACTTCCAGTAATAGTGAGGTTTGTCTTTATTTTATTTCAGCAAAGATTAGTGCAAATAAGTGCTTTTAGTTTCATTTTGTTCTGTAATTATAGCAATCTGCTTAAAAGTCCCCCCCACAAAAAAAAAGGTTAACTTGTGTATTTTCAAGATGATAATTTTCTTTTTTAACTGTTCATTTGAAATATGCCTTTAGTGGCACAGTGATAAGCCTAGACTTTTATAACACTAAGAACTATGTTTATATAACTGTGGTAGGCACAATACAGATAATACATTTTGTAGTTGTGTGATTAACTGTAAATGAAAAACATTTTAAATCATTAATTAATATCACTAATTTTACCATAATGGACAAAGCATGTATATAAGCACTCTCCTCAGAAGAAGAACATAACTTTCACTAGGACTGGCTATATTTTCATCTGTGTAATTTATAAATATAGTACTAAAAATGGAATTTTTAAAAAGTTTTTTTCAATAAAGGGTACCACTTTCAGTGTATAAAAATATTACGGTTTATATCAACACAATCCAAACATTTTTCTCATGCAGCACATCCCAGGAAAATTCTTTTCTAAAAGATGTCTGTTTTTTAAAGTTTTTCTCAATAACATATAAATACTACAATTAGTAATTACTAGCACAAACAGCCACCCATAGGGTGGTATTTCAGCTAGGTAGTATAATATTAAAACTTGCTTCTCTTGATTAGGTATTTTAAAAACTTAACTGAGATTTCTACAGAAACTTAGCTGTCTGGAGAACATCAAACTATGATTTTTCAAAATTTTGTTTCTTTATTTTTTATCAGGCAGTGAAATAATAGTCTGACAGTGAATTTCCTACTTAACTTTTTTTCAACCAATTACATTGTGCACAATAAATAAAATTGATAGTTATGAACTGTAGTCAGTCTGTGTTCATCTGCTAATTTTACAAACTAGTCTTAAAACCAATAATGTAAATAAAGGACAAGAGTCACTGTCAAAAATAGAGAATGCTCTCAGTCTGTAACCTATTACTTAATATAAGAGGGCATATTTTTTTTAATAAATAGGTTTATTTTTTGTTCAATTCATTTTAGTTTATGAAGATCTTTCATGCTAAAATAAAAGTTTGTATGATGAGGAATTCAAGAAATTAATAAAAGTCCACTGTTGGAGACAAACAATACATTCTGCACTGGACATTTTTCTTGTTATACTCAGTAGCAGTTATGCTTACATTTTCATATACTACATACAAGCAGGTAAAGAGTAATGATATTTCAGATGACGATTTTATTTGAATATTTGTAGAACATTTCAAGTAGAATCTCAATACTTCGTGAAGTAAAGCTTGCACATTTATTACATTTACACTCTATCTACTGTTGTCCTTTTCTAGTTATGATAAAGAAGGGTGACTTGTTAGTTAGTAAAGGGCAATATCTCAGTGAATATATGGCTCAAATATCTTAATAAAAAGTCCCTTTATAAAGTGCTGCAGCTAGTATGAGAACTTCACTATTTAAGACAAGCTAGTCATAAAATTAAATTTTGACTATTGAAGCTTAATCCTTTTGCTTGTAACAGCTGGAAGCTCATTTTGAATAAGTAAAATTATCAGGGAACTACTATGTAAATTTTACAAAAACATATTATTAAGTTTTAGATTTATTTAATTATCTCTGACCATTTCTCAGAAGTGGGGTACATTCTGTAAACATCTTGTCCTATTAACTTTAGATTAACTCTTCTAAACTTTGAAGGAAAATTAACTGTGTGAATCATGTATATTCTGAGCATAGAGATGGAAGAAAAACTGCTAGCATTCTGGTCAAAACTGGTTATGTTTTATTGGACATCTGACTATTTAATGTAATCAGATTAACAATATTTACAGCCATTTTATTAGCTGTGCATTGCTCATGTAATTACTTAAGAGAAATGTAAAGTCTAAAATTGTTTCACATTCACATACTGTAGGTAACCCAGCCTAACTAAACATGGCTAGTGTATGATTGTAATAATCTGAAATTTTGCTTATGTAACTGATTGTAACGTATTATCTCTTAAATTAATGTGTTCAAGTTTCATTTATTTGTATTAATATACCATTAGTTGTAATGTGCTTTAAAGTTAATAAACTGATACAATTTATTTCTATTCAAAGTTTTGTTTATATACTCTTAATTTTAGTTATTTCTTACTTTCATGCTGTGAAACTACACGACCACATTTTCACAGTTTCACAGAAAGTATGTACAGATATTTTTTCCATATTTAAACTCATAATTACAATAGCAGATTTAAGTGACTTTACATAAACTAAACTAAGTTATTACAGTAGTGAAGAAAACATCACCAAATTTCACAGTACATTTACTGTTTCTGTATTTAGTAACTAATTAGCTGCAAGGACTTGTTATAACGACTCTATTTTTTACTCTTCTTTTTTTTGTATTACCAAATTTTGTAATTCATCATCTGAACTTTATTGCAAAGACAGTTGCCTGTCTTTCCAAGGATACTATTTCTAATTAATTTCACATGTAAGATCTGTTCTAGTTGCTTTTATTGCTTTATGACTAGATAAGATTTTCAATGTTTGCAAACCTTTTAAATTCATTATTTTTATCTTTTTTTCTTTTTAATTGTTATTCACTTTAAGCCCAGATCGAGAATTTAGCACATTTAAAGTTTATTGTTGTATAGCGTAAGAAAAACATTTTTGATTCTATTGCTATAATTCATTGGCCTAATATCATACTATACAGTAAATGGTCGTGAGTAAATGAAAACATTTATTCAAAAGTAACCATCTATGCTCTATTATTATTATTAGTACCACCTTCTCTTGGGATTGGAGGAACCTCTAATGGTGCCAGAAACGAACTATTTCATATGTAAGTAGATGGTGGATTAGTCAGATGTAACTGTTTAGCTAAGTGTTATCTTACTGTGTGATATGCTAGAAATCAGTTATTTCTTATGTAATGTTTAATTAATTGATGTAAATGTGTTTCAAACACTAGGGGTGGTATTCAGAATCATTTATTTACTATGTAAATAGATGGTGAATTGATTAGTGTAATTATCTATCTTAATTGAACATTTGTTTCATAGACATTCAGAATCAGGTGTTAAAGCAACAGTTGCAGGTCTGAAAAAGTTATTGTTCATTTGAGACATTATGAAATATGTTTTGAAACGTTTCCTTCCTTAATTATTCTGAGTGCACCATATAATCTTGAAACTGATGAACATAGTACATCAAAACTAGTTAGGGTAATTAGTTTTATATTTTTCTGGCTTCATGTTCATTTCCTTACTGAAGCTGTGCTTAAAAAAAACTGTTAATCTTTATCACTTCTTAATATTATATCACTTCGTTAATCTTACACCCATGTCTTTATTACTAATTACTCTGAACATGTTTGTTATTGTTATTGCTTTAATACATTAAATTGTGAGAGTTTAGAAGAATGCTGTTATTCATTTATGATAACTTGTTTATAAAATTCATCATTTATACTTTTTTGAATTGTCAGAATCTTTACTAAATATAAAATGATGGTTCTTTAAAATATTTTGTTTTGCTTTGAGAGTTAAATGAATGGATACAAATAAAGTGACACATAATCTGTCACTAAAGGGCCAGGTGTGATAACAAAAAAATGAATTTTCATGACAATTTAACTTCATTATTATAATCATAAAACTAACATTGCATCATAAATTTTTTTATTGTTATTATTCACTTTATTTTACATTTTATTTCAGGTATTTAAACCACATTTTATATTTCTCCAGTGTAATACAACCTGATGAATAATAAACGTTGTGAATTTCTTATCCAACTTACAGGAATCTAACGATATAATTCTTTGTTTCTCAAAGCTGAAAAAAATGACAACAAGAGTGTCAATATTTGTTTGTTCTTTTTTAAATATTTACTTTTAGTAGCCTCAGTTCCTGGTTTGAAATAAAATTTCAAACATAATTTTTTGATTATGTACCAACTTATTTTTTGTAAAACAATGTTTTGCAGGTGAAAAGATGAATTGTCTATTCTTTTATTACTTTAGCTCGTCATGTAAAGACACATTGTCACAGATTTAGACGATGGATCCGTGGTAGAAGGTCTGTCATTGTTTTGTCATATTTTTTATATCTGAATAAGTGCAGTTGTAGATATGATCAAACATGAATAGTAAATGGCAGTCCTAGTGGTTCTGAGACAACAGGTTGTGTCAGTGAGCTATCTTCCTTTTTTGTCTTTAATAACAAACCCTTTACTCTTGGGTAACAGGCTTTTAGCTGTTATACTTATCAAACCTGCCTCTGAAATAGATTTTGATTCAAAGCAACATATCTACTCTAAAGAATAACAGACCTAGAACTTGGTGTTTTATCTTTGTATCTAACAATTTTGAAACTGATCCTGTGCACATTTGGTTTGGTAATTAGAAACTATTGACATTGTAACTACAGACTCTTGACTGTGAACTTGTAAATACAGATTTAACTGTTCAAGGCTGCAAACCTTTATTACTTGTACTTCGGGTTCTTGGACCTACGAAAAGCAATTTTTGTTAAAATGATGATCAAAAGGTTGCTAAATTTGTTGCAGTTTACTGTGGGAGAAACAGTTTTCATGAGAACTGTTTAGCACAGAAATAGTTAATAAAAGCTTTGAGATGGCTTGATTGGGTAATGAAATTTTTTCATAACTGTGTAATATTTCAACAAGATTTTGTAAATGTCATACAGTTGTACTAAAGTGTTTTCCCTTACCCAATCAAGTTGTGTCAAACTTTTTATGTTATTAAAAGTTGTTTCCTTATTATCAAGATAAAGTAGTTATTTGAAAATCTAGGTGTACCCTGAGATATTGAATAAATTCATAAGAAAGTTGAAGAACTTGCTTGTTGACTTTTAGTACTTTCTTATATTTATAGTCAGATTGTCTGTAATTACAGTGAAAAGATAAACTTTACTTGGAGTGTGGCTTTTATACATCTAACATTTTTTTTCCTTTTATAGGAACTACTGCTATCGTTCCTTGAAGCAGAAGAGTGCCTTACATCTACTGTTCTATATTTACTTGCTTTTCATACACTTGTGGGCATTCAGCTGTCGATTGTTATAAAAGGAGTTTTCTGGTTTATGCTGTAAACATTATTAGTCATTAGCCAGTACCAACCATCACATTTCTGTGATATCTCTTCTGTTTTTTAACTATGTAAATATTTAAAAATTTTAGTGTTGGAGCAGTTTGTTGAACAGAGACCATGTCCATTCATGTCTTGCCTCAAAAATCTTTTACGTGAAGATTTAGTACTGACTCCATTTATTTAAGTTTCATTTTAAATATTGTAGTAGTTAATAGTATGAAACTTTTCTCTGCCAGTTGAATAGTAATTGTTTATTTAATTTACATATTTTTCACTGTTTATTTGGCATATCGGGTAAAATACAGTGTGCTAAGTTTTTTTTTGTAATTCTGACATTTAAATTCAAGTACTTCCTTGTGATATGGAGAAAGTGAGACATGTTTCACTCAGTTTCTGAAGGTTTTAAACCTAGTATAATGTAACTTAATTTGAGCTTTATTTAAAGTTTCTCTTTAACTTTCATATCAAAAGTATTTTTCAAAATAATTAATAATGCATCTCTCTATACAGGTTTAGTTTTACAAGCTATTTTCTTATAAATGGTACGTTTCACACTACTTCAGTAAGTAAGAAATTTTATTATAATATTAATTCACCAAAGTGTTCCTGTGAAGGGCCAAGATCGTCTAGTTCCAGTGCACATATGATTCTTGTCTGCTTTTGCTTTCAGATTGTGTATTACTTGGAATTTTGTGTAGCTATGAAACAACATACTAAACCACCTGTTACTGAAATTGTGTTTATATCTTCTACAAGAATATGTATATACATCACTCGCAGTCCTTGTGTACAGTTGTAACAAGTTTTGTTTTGTTTGAGAATAATTAGCATAGCTATCTGCACACACACACATGTATGTATATGATTAATTTCTTTTGCAGATCAGGGTTAAACTTTTTAGATGGAAATTTCAGTTTTGTTTAGCCTGAGTGATAAAATTGAAAATGTCAAAGTTTGATAAATAATATTTTTTTTTGTTACTGCTTACTTCTTCAAAAGATGTAAGCTTTATTCTTATTGTATAGCATCCTTTGAATTATTTATTTTGGTTTTAGAGACAGTTATGAAAGTTTCTGTAAAAACTTATTAACATTAACTAATGTATGTTTGATCTTAATGAAGAGTGCTATTTGACTGAGGTATCTTTTTAACAATTTCTCTTTTTCAAAATTCGTAGGTTAAAAGTTGCAAAATGTACAATGATTAGTATTTCATGACAATAGTGTAATTAAAAATTGTGTTTATGATTTTGTATGTATAATTACTTTACCACGTTAATAAAAATCATGTGCTAAGGTGTGGAACTTGTGCATTAAAAATACTAATAGAAGAAAAGCCATAAGCTTGTATGCTTTGTATATGAAAGATGGTTAACTTGGCATCTAATACTTCATGTATTTTCTGTAAATACTTAAGTAACTTGTGTGGTATTTAAAAAATTAAAAGCAAGCTAATTCATGCTCTATAATAAATGAAATTTAAGATTTTGATGGTTAAAATGTAAAACATGATTGGATTTACCAGATGTCTAAGATTAATTGCTCAAAACAAATGTAATTTAAATGTTTTAAAATATAAAATGTAATTACAACTTTCTAGTAATTAGAAATGTGCTACCTGGCACTTTTTCTGTTTTTTTTAAAATGAAATACAGCTTGACACAAATTTGCAATCAGCGTAGTTTATAGAAATACTCTAATATATTACGAATAATTGATTAGGTACGTAAATGTATTATTATTTTGTATTCTTTTGATTAATTCTGTGAAAATAGCTGGCTTAACCAGTGAATTCATGGAGAAGACATAGGAAGGTCAGATTTGAATGTACACCTCACCCAGTGTTTTTATGTCACTTCCTTCTTGGGAAGGGAGCCCTAAGAATACATAACATTTATGGTGGCAATTGATTTTGCTGATATGCTGTGATAGGAGGACAGACTTTTGTGAAATAATGGTTGAGACAAACGTTTTGTTATTTTATCACACACCATAACTTACTGTCCACAGGTTAGTAGTAGTTGATATAAAGTAACCTATTTAGTAAAAGTTTTAAAAGTACCAATTTAAGTGATGTTTGGTATAACAGACCTACATCCTCAGTTCATTCCATTAAAAAGTAGTTTTACTGGTTTTTAAAATGTTGATTGTGACACATTCTGTTTAATAAGTTAATACAAATATCGTGATAATACCCTTATGTTGCTCACTTGCTGTTAAATCATTAAACATACAGTGTCTGTGATAAGTAAAAAATTATGATAAAATGCGTGTGTAGAAAATATCTTAAAACCAACAACTGATAATGGATGTACTCTGAATTATGGTGTTTAAATGTATTGAAGAAACTTTAAGAGTTCAGCCAAAAGGAGGAATTTTTGTGCTCCAATATCTTAAGTAGATTTGCATGAAATTAAACGAGAATATTTTAAAATGCCACTCAGTGGCTTGTACAGTTACAAACAGAATTTCGATATCTGTGGTGGGCACAGATAGTCTATTGCATAGCTTTGAGCTTAACAACAAATTACAAAAATTTTGACGTGTTTGTGTGTTAGGTTTTGCCTATTTATATTATGGTAAACAACAATGACATCAAATCCCATTGGTTAATTGTTATAATTTTATTTATCCCCATTCCAATTTCAGAAGAATTACAACGCGAAAATCCGACGTTCAATTTCTGTGGAGAGAGACAGTGCAGGTAGCTTCATTGTGTTAAAGCAAAACTCAATATATATATATATATATATATATATTACATACATATATATTAAATTACTAACCACGTAAGAGTTAAAGAATATGGCGTTTTAAAATTAATTCACGTGTTCTTAATGTAAAATTACCCTTAGTTCGTTTTTCTATTAAACATTTATCACATATAGAAAAATATTTCTTCGAGAAAACATAGGTCTGGTTCTGTCATGTTTTTGCCGATTTTCCAGTAGTTCGACTCGTTCTGCGAACATTTGTCACCGAAGCACAAGTTCTGTTTAACATGTAATTTGTGTGAGGGAGCATAACACGAATTAGAACAATTTAACTGAAACTTAGAGAATTTAGTAAATGTTGAATAATAAAACTCAGTTAAAATGAAGATATTATGTGTATATAATGAACTTTACCTGGCGGATGTCAGATAACTTGTGCATATTTCAAAATAAAAAAAATGCTTATTTCGAACTTGTTTAATGATATAAGCCGAAGGCCAGATAATATAACAGTTGTTACAACTTCTTAGTTATACTTGAAAATTGCGAAGCAGTGAAGTTGGTTATAGAAAAGATTAATAAAATATGTGACTACATTATTGTGTAGTTAAAACTAACCGTTAGTTATTATTTACTTGCTAGTCATGTTACAGTAGTAAAGACTATTAACAATAATTATTTTTGAAAGGCGTTAAAACATGCTGGTATAGCTTTATGTACATACAATTAAAGTGTTGCGAGATTTAACGGAAGAAAATAATTTAATTTTAAACACACTTAATTTTGTTTATAAACATGTTATTGACACCTTTACGAGACGATTATGTACCTTGATGCGAGTAGATTGCACCACATTGAATGCGTTCAATTCAACCTTACACTTATCGCTATACGGGTACAGATATGTTGATAAAACAAATACTGGATTTACATCTACAGAACACACACTTAATTTTTCAACTATGTTAACTCCTTATACCCCAGCGTTAAGTTCAACTGTGAACACCAGAAAAGTAAAAACATTTCTCGACCTCAAGAACCGATATACATTTCAAAAGAAATCCACAGAAAAATCACCCAGACTGGACTATACATGTCTTGGAACTCGGCACATGAAACAAAACAAAAACACTGGACATATTAAGAAACCAAATAAACGTCCACAAAACTGCACTTGACATATCAACTTAATGACGAAATCAATAATAACAACACTTCATCAACATCAACAAATGTCCTTCAAAAACCGTTGAAAAAATTACACACAAAGACCTAGATCAACTACAAACTAACAGTAAAACCTTAAACCGTTAAAAACCTTAGATTCCCGATATTAGCGACATCATAACAAACATTTGGGAAAATTTACAAAATTTAACATTCTAGTAAACATTAAATTTATTCAAAAACCAGGTACAAAACTGAAGTTCATAGTATGTAAAATTTACACTGACAAACACAACTCCAACATTATAAAATATAATCCAAAAACTGCCACGACTTCTATATCGGAGAAAGAAGCCGTAAATGGAAACTAGATTCAAAGAACACGGTCGCACATTTTTTTAACACTGCAAATCAAAAACCGGAGATTTGGTTTGCTCTGAATTTTACACAAAGCTATACGAAAACTATCTGAGCTAGTCGTTTTTCATTTTGCAGGGTAAGACTAGAGGGAAGGTAACTCGTCATCACCACCAACTCTGTGGCTTACCTTTTATCAACGAATAGTGGGATTGATTGAACTTTATAACGATCCCACAGCTGAAAGGACGGGCATGTTTTGTGTGACGGGATTTGAACTCGCAACCCTCGGATTACGAGTCGAATGCCTGGCCATAACCATAGAAAACACGAACAAACTAAGTTGGGAAACAAATACAAATATGCCCAAAATTAAAGAAGCCTTCCTTGTTCCCCGCTAGTACAGCAGTAAGTCTACGGATTTACAACGCTAAAATCAGGCGTTTAATTCCTCTCGGTGGGCTTAGCAGATAGCCCGATGTGGCTTTGCTCTAAGAAAGGAACAAAGGAGTCATACTTGAACAAAAAATTGACTAATATAAAAGAATACCGTTTTATCTATAATAATTAATAACGTTTGTTTTGGAATTTCGCACAAAGCAACTCGAGGGCTATCTGTGCTAGCCGTCCCTAATTTAGCAGTGTAAGACTAGAGGGAAGGCAGCTAGTCATCACCACCCACAATAACCTACATCTGAGAGCAATGCCTCCCACGATCTAGTATCCGTTCACACTATCGTCCTTAAGACATGTGGCCAGCCACGGTCAGTTACAAAGTGTCTTTGTTAATCTTGTTCTGTACTTTAGTTCAATGAGTTTTAATACCCATAACGGCCATCTTTTGATACAAACTATGTACTTTTTGCCACAATAAAAGTATCTTCTGGTTTGGGATTGTAACCTGTTTTGTTTTTAAACGTTATTTTTGAAGTCTATTTACAATATAATTATATTTGATCTACTAAGTGGTCAAAATATGCATAAAAATGCATGCAGATTTGATGATAAATAAAAAATGAATATAATTTGTTCTGGTTTTTAAGACTTTAATGCATCTGAGGAAGGATGCCATGGAAATAAATATATCTTTTCAAATGGCGTTAATATTACCTTGTGTCATTTATACGTGATTAATCACTTGGTGAATATATCATAATGGTATATCACAGTTTCTTTGAAATTCTTGCAGGGGAAGTGATAAAAAATATTCACGTTAAACAGAAGATTTGAATAAGCAATTAAAGGTAGAAAATGAAAAAGGCAAATTGAGCAGCTAATTTATTACTACGAATATTGTTTGTTATTTAGCACCTTAGACCATCTGTGCTGTGTCTACCACGGCTAACGTAACCGGTTTTAGCATTATAATACTTATATTATTCAGACACTACAATCAGCAATGAAGTAATTTTGAGGTGCTGTTCGTGTGGATTTAATTACTTAAATTACCATATGCACATAATTTTAAGAAAAAGGGTCATTATTAATAAATAGTTTCTTATTGCATAATACACTTATTTTCGTCTTACCTAGAAATCGATTAATCTTTATCAAATTTATATTTGAATGACAAACGACACACATTTCCCTTTGTAGGAATCTTTAACAACGTCAAACTTAGAAAATGATTCATTAAATTGTATTTTCTCCATAATTTACAAAGTTTTATACAATGTTTGTAAATACAAATGCTGAGGTATCTAATTGTAAACGAAGACTTGATGGTAACATAAAAGCAGTAACGTTGAGTAAAAAAGAGGTGGGAGGGTAAACTATAGTTTTCAATAAAAATGCAAAAAAATGTCTCTTTAGTCTGGGTTTATCTTATCTATACATATATATACAATAATGCTCATTTCATACTGTAGATAGATAGATGTTATTTGGACTTTTTTTTTTATCAAAACACTTTATGTTCCGAGAAACTGTTTGAAAAAATTGTTCTTTGGTTTTGACTTGGGTTTAATAACAACATATCCCACCATAAGGTCAATATCAAAGTAACCACAGTTACTCAATGTATTAACAAGAGTATGGACTGAAATATCAGGAACGCCGAAAACCTTTATGCTCAATTCTTTGTTTTTCATTTGGGATTGAATATGGCGAGCTATACATAACATCTGGCTTATGGTGAGTTTACAACCATTAAGTGCTAGGTATTTGATTTGTTTTGCATTTTTTAAGAGACTTATAATAAATTCATGCTTTATTTCGTTTCTATTATGACAGTTTTCAATGTGGCAGTTACTTATATTTACTTCCTCTAGTGAGCTTGACACTATACATTTTTTTGCATACTTTAAAGTGTCTTCTGGTGTTGACCACAAAAATCTCCAGTGACATATTTTAATGAATTTTAAAGTTTTCATCGTGCCTAAAAACTGGAAAAATTCTTTGCTTTGTGCATCATCAAAAGTAGCCAACAAAAGAGAATTTTCATGATTTGTGCTTGACATGTTTAACTCCAAAAGAGAAGGAAAGGCCTTTAATACGGGAAAAAAATGTCCATAGCTTAAAACATTGGAACTGGACTTTAATTTCACTTTAATTCTTGAAATCAAAAGATGCTTCAAACTAGATTTTCTGAAAGCACTAAGTTCAAAACAACTGAAATCTTCAATGCTACATGATATGAAACACCCCTCCAAATTTATCTTTTCTAGCTTTGAAACTCTTACGATATCTATGAACATTTTCAGCGTGTCTTTTGATAAAACATTAAATTTCCAGCCTTTGAGGTTTAGAGAACGAAGAGACACGTTATTCTTTATGGACTGGAAAATGACTTGCAGATGTGCGTCACTTACAGATAATCCACCGGATAAATTTAATTTTTGCAAGGATTTCGTAGTTTCTAAGGCAAGAAACACAGGTATTACACTTCCAACTCGAGTAACAGATTTCAAGTTCAGTGACACGAGGGTTGAACAATACCTAAGGGCTTCACTTAAACATAAACTGTCTGTCATCTGTAGTTCACAAATACCTAAATCAAGCTTCTGGAGCTGACAATCCACATCTTTCAAGGCTTGAAAAATATGATGAAACCCAAAATCTTGATGTTTCTCTTTTTCACAGGAGGAAAAGACAGTATTAAAATCAGTTGGATTTTCTTCAGGCCTGCAGGAATGAGTTATAAAACTAAAAAAACTGCTTTTTTCAAGCCATTCAGAGTTATCAGACCTGGCATTTGACCAAGTACCATCTAGGTTGAGATTTTTCACGATCCCTTTCCTCAAAACATTTCCGAGAGCTTCAAATCCTTTAGTTGTGCAACAAAGATGAGGAAGGTTTAACGTAAACAACAAAGAAGATTTTTCAATTGCACAACACAATTCACATATTTGATTACTTGTCATTTCCATATCAAAATGAAAGGTACGTAGAGAACAATTTGACATCAATCCACTACATACTGCAGTAACTATAGGCTGAAATTTTCCATCTTCAACATTCTCTCTGAAAAGAGGAACGCATAGAGTGAATCCCTCTAAATTACTATTATTTAAACAAATTCTGATAACTTTGGCTAATGCCTCAACCTCTTCTTTTGTAAAGAAGTGACCCAACAGTGTAGAGATTGATAATTGTGAAATAGTGGCGTTCTTATTCAAAACCTCAAACAGTTGTTGTCGTAACAAAAAGTCATTTGTTGAATGAACTGGTGTCCATCTAAATTCTAATTCTCTAACAAAACAGTGTTCATGCTGTAAAACAGCTGTAAGTTCGGCTAAACGTGAATCACTGGAGTGAACAATAAGCTTTACACCAGTAGATTTTGCAACAATTTGAACGTTATTCGAGCTGGTTCCACTCTCACTTAACACATCCAACATAAAGTGAAGGTTTGATTTTAGACTCATGGGTATTGCTTCTATAACAAAGTGGGCATTATTTTTCAAAAGTCCTGTAAGAAAAAGAGTCACTTCTTGCATCGAGAATACGTCAGAATTCTTAAATAATGTGGCATATTCTTTAAGGCACTGCTTATGTGACGTTTCAGCAAGTGAACAGAGATATAATGCTGATAGATATTCCAATATTGTTTTATGAATTGCTTGAAAAAATTCTTCTCTACATGCCTTTTTACCCGTGTTATATTTTACGAGGATACCAATGTGAAAAATGTGTTCTGAACAATGTTTTTTAATTTCAGAGTGGGAGAAATGAAGCCTATCTTCCTTCAGTGCGTTCAAGCACACATTACCAAACTTCTTTAATGTGTCTTCCAATACAACCTGAATATTTTCTGTATCTGATAGTTGATGGCGAATGATATAACGTTGAATTAAAATCTGAAACAATGACTTATATAACACAGTGCTGGTGGTGGGTACTGAGTCTCCTGATTCTTCAAAAAGCACACAAAGAAGAAGAAGGAGAAGAGGACATGAACTTAATGTTCTCAGTTTTTGACTGGCCTGAGAACATATAAGACGCAGAAGAACATCACCATACAAGGGTTGGTTAACAATATGAAAATATCGCTGAACAAAAGGACGAACTTGGTTCTCACTAAAACCTACAATCACAATTTTACGTTCAAAATATGGAAGAAGTTCATCTGCTTTTTTTGGTCTTGTGGTCATTAAAATAGTGCACCATGGAAGCTCTCTTCCTTGTAAAAAATCTCTCAAAAGTGCTATCCTAGATTGAGCCAGTTCATCATAGCCATCAAGAATGAAGAGAAGTTTTTTCTGTTGTGCCACAAGATGTTTCCAAATAGTATTCCCATGAAGATCATCATACAAGATGTCTTTTGGTAACAATTCCTGTAAAACATACTCTTTAAATGTACCAAAGACATTTTTTAAAGGTATAAGAAAGACCATATCAAATCCCTCCATATATTGACATTTTTTGGTAGCCCAGTCGTATGCTACTTTCTGAGTAAAAGTTGTTTTTCCAAATCCAGCATCTGCCTCGACTATTACACGAGTCACTCTTTCCGGTACACGTTCATCAGATCCCTGTACAGAAAATTTTAATTCAAAGTTGTGACAAATCTCAATGACAAACAAACTAATATGATATTGCAATTGTGTATGTATATGCATATACCGATAACTGAGTTGCAAGCTATGTTTTCAAGAAAAATACAATAAAAGAAAATGTCCAGTCTGTTGATGTTTAAGTGTTCGTTCTAAAAGCTACGTATTATCCTTTAAGCTTATTTGTACTAAAGGTTTTAACATTCATATTAATAAAAGAGCTCTAAAAATCTAATCCATCACCAAATTAAAAATCTGTGACTCATCATCATAAATGTCATGATTCCTAAAAATTTTTAAATCACGTTACATAGGTGTCCTTTGATGTATTTGTACAAAACCTAACACTTTTAAAGCACATTATTACATATTAAATATCGTGAGTTTTGACATTTACTTTGTGTCATGTACAAAATTATCACAGATAGTTATAACTCTTAAAGTTTACCTTTATTTTTAAACAGACAAACTTACAAGAATAAGGTAACAGAAGGTCATTTGGCCCATAGTTCTCAATCAATGAAACAACCAAAGGTACGACTGAAACAAACAAGCTAATCGAAAAGTATATAACTTTATCAGAGTAGTTATTTTTACAAAACTTGAGTCTGGAATTGGGTTTTCATGTCTTTTATTTATTGCTTATAATATTCATGTTCTAATTATGAACCTCGTATTCCTTCAACTGAAGTAAACGATGTTTTACAAAACTTTTGACATATTTAAGTATATTAATCCAAATAATTTCATTTTCATTACTCTAGTCAAAAAAGAAAAGATAGAATATTTGAAACTGACATTATTTTAGTTACTCTTGGTCGAAAACTAAAACATTTAATAAACAAAATTTATGACAGAAAACAAATGGTGTTATTACACAACATTGTTTTCATGAGTTCAAAGTGACTATCAAGGTCTTTAGGGAAATTGTATTTGGTTCTTTGGTGTTCATTTCTGATATCAGGAATTTGGATACCATCTAGGGCAATAATATTTCTAAATGTTCTGATGCTGCTAATTTATTAATAAAGATGATTATGTTTAGAATGTTTCTTTAATCAAAAGAGGCCTAATTAGTTATAATGCATTGATCAAAACGTTAAAAACGTGTTTCATTTTAAAACAAAATTAGGTGCTTGGAATGCGATATTTTGAAAAAGACTGACTTCTGGTGAATAGGTGTTTTGGTATAGAAGTGGAAACGTTATTAATAAGTGGAATATGGTCAAAGCTAGAATAGCTGTGAATTTCATCCTAACATAATCATTACTGAATATATATTCATTCAAATATATTTTTTAAATGTTTACAAATTTTCATATAGGTATTTGTGTTTTATGTAATAGGATATTTTTCATATAGTAACGGTTGGAAGATTGCATCACCTTGGCCCTATGTCTTTGTTAACTCTCTAAAGCAGATGAACCAATCTCAAAGAGTGATACAGATACTTGTACAATCTGGTATTATTAAAAATAATTTATAGCAAATATTCCCCCCAGTGGCTCAGCGGTATGTCTGCGGACTTACACGCTAAAATCCGGGTTTCGATACCCGTGGTGGGCAGAGCACAGATAGCCCATTGTATAGCTTTGTGCTTAATACAAAACAACAACAATATAGCAAGTACAGTATTAGATTTTAGCATACAATAATTTATCGTTTCGTTTGAATTTAGTGCAATAAATTATAATTATTTCTCTCCTTATCCTATGCAGACGTTCTAGGACAGCCTTTTTTCACCCAGTCATCCAAATATAGTCACTTTTGTGGATCTGTCCTTTGCCTTTTCAATTTGAAACTATTCTCTGTATTCCATTTTCAGAACATCAGTGTAGTTGAATACTATAGGATGGTGCACCAAACTACTCTACAATTTTAGTCTTGCTTCGTTAAACGTCTCTTTTTGCAACAAAAAACAGTTGCTTATAGATAAAATAATTTAAAATATTAACCCTCATGTCTAGAATTATTGTTCTTTCCAAATCTGAATACTGACTAAAAACACTTTTTTTCTTTTGAAACAAAACTAGGAATTTACATCTCTCAATTTCTGTGCTTAACCTACACACAGAGGAAAAAATCCTTTTCTCAAGAGTTATAAAAAAGAATAACGGAAAATATACATTTAATGAATTGCAACCCTAGTAGTATCATCATATATTATTTATACTTCAAACCCCAAACTAATTATAATTCTATGTACTGACGTAGTACTTTCAAAACTCCGTGCGTTTATCTCAGAAAACTGAAATTTAATAAACCAAGAAATGGGTTTTGCTTTTAGATTTATAACGAGATACAGAACCATAAAGAGATGTTTGCATTTTTCTCATGATAAGCATTTTGACTCATTTCCTTTGATTTTTGCTTGTTTGTGTCTGTTTATTACAATCATTAACAATGGAACAGTTTCTAAACACTATCTTGTTATCGAAGTAAACAGCACCCATCTATTGGAATAAATGATAACAAAGGACTTGAAACCTCCCCCAAAATAACTACTTTTAACATCACCTAGAAAAACCTAAAATTACAATATTTATATCCAAGGAGTGATAATTTTTGTTTGTTTATAGTTAAGCACAAAGCTACCCAACAGGCCACTTGTACGGGTCCATCATTAATATCAAACTCCAGATTTTAACAATATTAACCTTCAGACTTATCTTAGAGCCATTAGGAGCAGTTGTGTTGTTGTTGAAATATTGGTTTAATAAAGAATGTGATGTAGAAAAGTATAAAAGGATTCATTTCAAGTATTAAAGTTGGTAAAGTCTGTAATAATCTGTCTACAGACATTTTGTGTCATAAGATGAAGAAAGCTTAAAATATAAAGAGCTAAATGCGTAACTGTAAGCATTGGAACTTTATTTACCTGGTTGTATTTTTAATTTGATGTTTTTTGTCTGATGTGTTAACGAAACTTGTGTTGGAGATATATATATGCAGGTGTTAACTCTAATTATTTTGATATTTAGGGGAGTAAAACATTGATCTGATTTGGCTAAATAACCTTTCATAACCTTCCTCATTCTTATTTGAGTTTACTTTAAATTATCTTTAACGAAAGGTTTCAAGACCTCACTAAAATGCTATATGTAGCCTGGTAAATAAGTTACCTTTCCAATAAACAGTGATTCTAATGTGATTGGAGTCTGAAACTGTTTTTCTCCTTGAGATGACACTGGGATTAGACTTAGCGTTGTGTAGTATTCTTCTAAAGGCAGACGAAACTCTTGACACCAAGGAAGCGGAGTTGTCCAGGCTAACTGCATGCTATAGCGTTCCCTTAAAAAATCAGAAATAATTTCTCCTATTGATGTGGGGGCATCTGTCACGAGATAAAATAGAAATTCAGATTAGATATATTCATATAACACACAAATATCAATACCACCAAAATAACTACTCAATTTATATATAGTGATAGAAGATTCAGTATCATTTCCAGCTTTTTGAAGTAAGTCAACTTTAGAAATCAGTGTAGTTGGGAAACCAGACGCAGTACTTTGGTAAGGAATCTTGGGGCGAAGATTCTGTGAAGTTACATCGTTTACTGTTTATTGAACAATGAAACATGAAAATAGAAGTACTTGAAACATGGTTAATTTAATTATGTATTCTAATTTTAGAAAGAAAAATCTAAACCTTACTAATCGATAAAGACAAAGCTTGAGACATAACTTTGGAAGTTTTTGCTTTCACCAGCTGTGTCGTAATTTGTTATCTAAGAGTGTTTACATCAGGTAAGAGATCACTCCACATTGCTTACTTTCAGATGCATCGCTAGGCATTAATACACAGGGCCTCTACTAACCTGAATCCATACTTGGTGTCTTGAAAAGTCAATATCAACTTGAAATGCTGATATTCATCTTACCTATGGAGCTGATCCCCGAATTTTTTTAAGTATCTAGCGACGCTTATTCTCACTTTCAACAGCTGTAATTTGACAGTTGTAAAAATTAAGTGTATAAGAAGTAGGAATGAGCATCATTTTGTTTCCTTGAAAAACATATTTTAAACATTGCACCATTTCAAGTATAACCTTAGGTGTCAACAGGCCACAATAGTTTGAAAACGGTGCAAAAGTAAATTATATAACTTACTATTCTTGTTATAAGTCTAGAATGCTTGAACAAAGTCGTTTCAAGCTATGACAGTGGTAGCGTTTATCATCATGTTTTAGGAACCGACTGCTATGATAGAATTGTTTTGTTCAACACAGAACAGAACTCTCCAGCCAAATGTGATAATTTAAAATTTTACTTTCAAATATTAGATCATAGTTATAATCTAAATCTTAAGAATCTATGTAGTCCACGCTTTTTTATCTAGCTTATATAGCTGCAAGATGATCACGTATCACATACACATAAACAATCAAGTACTTGGACATGATATTATGGCGGGTTGCTACTTGGAAACTCACAGAGTGTACTACTAATAATAGAATATGGCTACTAGTACACTGTTAGCTCGTTAGTCGTGCTTCAAAATAGTTATTTTTATCACTAAGATAATAAGTAAAACTAAGAAAAACGCTTTACCCAAGATAACGTGATTAAGTCAGGTACATTTAGGTCGGCACAAGATGAAGGCAGGAGTAAACTATGTCCTTCCAACAACGCAAGTCAGTTAATAATTCAGTTTGAAAATTTGTGGATTTTGTAAATTTTTTAATTTTACTCAACCGACTTTTTCAAGTGCTTTGGTGGCCTGTTACTCTGTAATTGGGTGATTTACTATTCAATAGTGTGTGTGTTGATAAAGAAACACGAGAATGGATCATAAGTTAAGACAAAATTATCCTGCCTTATTATTAAGATTTTATTAGTTTAAATATTCCGTATTCATTTGGCATTAGTAAAAACTGCATTTTATAGCAGTTAGTTTAGATTTTAGAATAAATTTTACAAACCTGAGAAAAACGTTTTGATCATACAAGAGAGCTACATCATTATTAATTCCATATTTCAGACTAGTCTCGAAAATAGCTCCGTCAGAGATGTATATAATGTATAACATTTTATCAACATTTTCAGTACAGTTTATTTTGCTATTAAAAAGTAGTAAATAAGTATTGACATAAAAAATACAGGAGTGAACAGAAAAAAATTCATAGATCATTAAATAATCAAAACTGACCGGCTTGAGCATCAGATTTCGATATTTGAGAAACGATTTCTTGTACGGAACTGGTGTTATCCTGAAAAGAAGAAAAAAAAAGCAAACAAAGTGTGGGTTTATTTCTTCATGAATTTCGCATGACTTCTTAACATAGAAAGAGCACATACTCAAAATGTACAAAACAATACTGTTTATGTTAAACAAGGTAAAAATCGAATAAACAAGGCAAGAGCAAGAGTATCTTATGGATCTAGTAAGCTCTATGTAACCTCTTTCCTGCAAAATTCCAAGACCAAACTAAACAACAACAAAAGTAAACTTATGTAACATTATTGTGAAGCCTTTCTTCGTATTTGAAATAATTCAGTAATAGATTATGATGATAATTTCTCGTTTTAAAAATATGTTTGCGTTTGTTTATTTGAAGTAAAACACAAAGCTACATGATAGGATATCCGTTCTTTGCCCACCAGGGGTATCAAAATTCGGTTTCCAATATTTTGAGTAGAAGTGCTCAAAGTTTTGGACTTTTTATCTCTGGAACGTCGAAAAATTTGAGCTTATTGATTCAAATATTGTTTGGATAATATTCCAATGAGTGGCGTTTTCAAGTTGTGGAAAGAATTTTTTTTTTGACTTCGCACAAACCTACACGAGGGCTATCTGCGCTAGCCGTCCCTAATTTTGCAGTGTAAGTCTAGAGAGAAGACAGCTAGTCATCAGCACCCACTGCCAACTCTTGAGCTACTCTTTTACCAGCAATTAGTGGACTTGACCGTCACATTATAACGTCTCCACGGCTGAAAGAGCAAACATGTTTTGTGCAACGGGGATTCAAGTCCGCGACCGTCGGATTACAAGTCGAATGCCTTAACCCACCTGACCACGCCGGCTCCCTATAGAAAGAAAAGGGTCGCAAATTTGTTGTTAAACACGAAACTATACAATGTTTTGTGCCAACTGCGGGTGTGAAAATGCAGTTTTTATCGTAATTCTGAAAGTGAAGTTATATACTTCTAGATAATATCTTTGGTAAGAGTGCAGACTCGTAAATTGATTTATCTGATGCTATAGTCATTTTGGATTGTTATATTTAACGGTTGTTTGATTGGTGATAGGTAAATGAACACAAGTTGTTGCTTTCATCTTGTTTTTGATATTGATTTTTGGTGTTAATTGTTACTATAGGCCAGAGGCGACTTCGACGGAATGAATGACTTTCTGCCATTTTTCTCTCCGTTTCATTCTCAAAACATGAAAGGAAAAAACACGAATCGAACTTTGCATCCAAACACTATTATACTATTAAACGAAAAGATATTTAAATAAATATCACTGACATTTTTGATATTATTAATAATAATGCAATGATTTTCAGTATCAAAACCTGAAAATTCTAATTAGAAAAGATAATGCAAAACAAAAAGTATGACTGCACTGAATTTCAATCTAATTGAAATGTTATTGTTACCCTTACCTTCTTGGGTAAAACAATGTTGTACGTCAGGTTGTGACCAATATGGACATTGCTTGAGTTTTCAATACCTGCATCTATACCAGAAAGTTCGCCGCTAATACCAGCGGTAGGTTCAGTGGCTAAATTATCTAACAGATGGTGTAACGTATCCAACCCTTGTGGTTCCTCAGTAGTTAAATCTTCTAAATCATATTTTTCCATTTGTCAACTTAATGGTTGTTTTGTTTTAATAAATTTCAATCTGAGACAATAAAGAAATCAGTTTTCTTAGACCAAGGTGACACATTTATATATCACGCAAAAAAAAACTTATGCTGTCTGATAAATTAGACAGAAGAAAAACCAAGTAAAAAGAAAAAAGATCAGATTATTTAGTTAACACAATAGCTCGAATAACCACACGTATAGTATTATTCAATATATTCGATAATATTAAAATTAAGAATCCTTCCATTTTGTGGCAAAATTAATGTGGTAGATTTATAAAATACAAATTCGAAGCTAATTTACGAGCAGTTTAAGACCATGTGGCCAGAAAAAAAAATATGGGTATTAAACACAAAAAGTTATAAGTAGAAACTTGAGATTCTTTTCGATCGTCCAATGATATGAGTTTATGGTAAAAATAATAACAACTTGTGTGATTGGATGTTCGTTAGGGCATATATGTCCTCTGGAAAAATGAAAACCATAATTCTCTTTTCATTCATTCAACAAATGTATGTGAATTTTTTCTTCGATTCACAATTTTACACTATTTTACCTTCCCTCGGAATAATTTTTGCGAACACCCATATTTGAAATCCTGTAATTTTCTACAGTTAATGTAATAAAGTAAAATTAAACAGAGAAATATTGTTTGTAAACAACCGCTCGCAACTCTTTTGCCATTTTCAGTGGCTTACGACAAACTTTCAATGTATGGAGTAGAATAATATTAAGAAAATCCTCAGATTTCAGTATCGGAGTAGAACGTAAAAGTAAATTAATTCCCCACAGTTAGCAAAGGCTGTAAGTTTAAGCTACGTAATTTTCCCTCCGATTTCTCAATTTCTTCTATTACAATCTCTCGACTTCTTCAAGTGAAATATGGTGTTTTAGCAAGCCTCTTAGTATGCTCAAGACATGTAGGATTCTCCAAGTAACCAATACCGTTATTTAATAAACATGGTTTGTTTCTTTCTACATGTCAGACATAAGTCAACATGGACGCTTATGCCATATATCCAAGATTTTATCTAGGTTACCTAGAAGTTCGTACTAAATAATCAAGATTAAAATATAATTTACCATGATGATATGGTCTCGAATTATAATAAGGTATATCACATTACGGATGTTATTTTCTCATTGTAACGATAATTTATTATCCTTTTATTATAATGTTACTTATTTCAATGAACAGCTAACGCTAGTCTCACTCACTAACTTTGCAAGAAATAATACCCTAGGGGGTCGGAAATTGAGCCATGTTCGTGCTAACAAAACATTACAGTGCGAGGGAAAATAAATATGTACATTGATTTTTATAAAAAAAAAAAGAAAAAAAAGAAAATAGTACACAAATATATGCATTTATAAAATTACATTCACTCACACATCCGCCACAACGAGGCTTATCTGAGAAACATTTCATTGGTTGTAAATTTGGAGAAAACTAAACTCTTTGCCTTGGGATTTTCGAAATCGCTGTCGTTAAAGTATACAGACATCTTTATGATAAGCAAAGTTATTTGTGATTAAGAAAAATCTTTACGTTTAAAAGATCTAATATCAAAACAGTATTACCACACCTAGAAAAAGACTTGTAACTTTTCTTCTTTTCAGGAAGTTTCACTATCAATGTACATGACATTTAATGCGCATGCGCCTTGAGACATTACTCGCCAGTCACTCTGTTGTTCCATCCATCGTCTTTCGTTTATATTATCTAGAATCTATTTTACTGAAAGTAATTAACAATATTTTTACTGTAGTAAATTTCTAACTGAATAAGTGGAACTGAGTTTCTCTATTAGGTTTTAATGAAATAAGTGAGGTTCCAAAGAATACGTTCGTTAGATAGATTTTGAATTTGTTGTGTTTTTTAATTTTGCGCAAAGCTACACGAGGGCTATCTGCGATAGCCGTCCCTAATTTAGCAGTGTAAGACTACAGAGAAGGCAGCTAGTCATCACCACCCACCGCCAACTCATGGGCTACTCTTTTACCAAAGAATAGTGGGATTGACTGTCATCACATTATAACGCCACCACGGCTGAAAGGGTGAGCATATTTGGTATGACGGGGATTCGAACCCGCAACCCTTAAATTACGAGTCGAGCGCCGGGCCAGATGTATTATGTTACAACAATCTAATATCAATTTTTGTCTTTGATAATGGGATAGGATCATTCAAGTCTGATGACAAAATCGTACTAACATTTCTTTATCTTGGATGGCAACAGCCTGTACGAGTAGATAGTATTTCCATCTTTATGGTAAGAAAACCTGGGATCGAATCTCATCTCCTGTCACTATGTACGATCCTTCTGAGAATTTGTAATATAACGTAAGATATAAATTAATGAACTCCTAATAAAGAAGTATATAATTAGTACTGAGACTATTGGCCATAAGAATAATGGGATTATCTACTTGGCGGATAATTCAGTCTACATTCATTATCTACTCATGTCATACCTGAGATCATTTTCTTATATGGACATTAAAATACTGGTTTTGATACCCGCAGAAAAAAGAGTACTGATAGTTTATTGTATAGCTTTGTACTTAAAAATAACCAAACCAAAACCTACAAGATTCACTTATTTTACAGGTACTGTTCACTTACTTTAGAGCAGATAATTCTGCGAAACTGTAGCCAGTTTCCAGGACTACTTTGATTTTGAGAGCCACTCAGTGTGGAGTTGATATAACTTCCTCTAGCATACTGCACATGTTCGGTGAGGTTAAAGCCTGGGAAGCATGTAGACCATTTCATCTTACAAACATCTTATCTTTAAGGAAGGCGATGATGGGTTTAGAATGAAAGAGAGAAAATTGTTTTCATCCATTATTGAGATCGAGGTCAAGAATATATAGCAAGCAGCATGGAAGGTCAGAGGATGTGGTCCGTATGAAGAAAATTACTACGTAAATTTTGTCTACGAACATGTCCTTGACATCTTTACAAAACTGTTATGTACTTTGATATGAGTGGAATGCACCACAGTGAATAGGTTCAATTCAACCTTACACCCACCATTATACGGGTACAGATGTTGACGATACAAGTACTGGATTTACATCTATGGAACACACACTTAGTTTTTTAAACCACGAATTTAAATTAAAACGACTAGTTACATTTGTAGTGCTAGTGCTTTTCTGGGTAAATTGAACTTTCTAAACATTTGAATAACTCCCTTTCTAAAGATTTGAATGTTGCCTTTTCAAGGAATCGCATATTTCCTTTTAAATACTCAAGTTTTCCCTTTATAAAGACTTGAATGTTACCTTACTAAGGACTTGAATACTTCCATTCTAAAGACTTGAATGTTCAATTTCTAAAGAACAGCATCCTTCTTTTCTAAAGATTTGAATGCTCTCTTCCTAGAAACTTGAATTTTCTCTGTCTAAATACAACAAAAATATTATGATGACGAGTGTAAATGTAACACAGTAAAATATATACCTTTTACTTGAGCCATCACCGCTTATGATGTTGCTTTACAACTTACAAGTTCTGTTCCTTTTGACGAAAGACAAAAGTTAAGTAAGATGTTGTCCTGTAGTGTACAATGCATACAAGAACCAGTTAATTTGAAAGATATGCAGTATTTTGTGACATAGTCTACATAGACTATAATAATATATATTCTGATCCATTGTTATTTCCTACAAAAGATTATTTTTGTAGTAACTGAAATATCTTGAAGCCAATACCTCTACTCCACTTCTACGATTTGAATGTATATATTTCAAAAATGTGTGTTCGGAAAATATCAAGTTGGACTGTTGGGTAATAACTTTCAGTTGAGTTATGTATTATTGTAATGGTGATACTCTGTGAGGTATATGAAACGTTTATGTGCCCTCCCTCATATCTTGTGTATTTAATAACTGTTTGTGAAAAAACGTGACACCATCTATGGATATAATTAATGTTAACTTACATCAAACACAATAAATGTTCAATAACAGCAATGGGGATATAAAAGTAACACGTTTCTTGTTTCAAACTAAAGTTTGGTTGAGACTGGCCAAGCGATCTAGAACTAATTAGACAAAATACAGAGTTGGCTGAAAGATACTAAATAAACTATCATAAAGACAATTGAAACCAACATAATTAATAAGTAAGACGTTAGAAATTAAACTGCGTTCTAAATTAAACAACTGTATATCAACTTTTACCCCACATTGAGTATTTAAACGTAACAATTAGTACAGTAGTTACATGTAATGGTCCTGTATAAAATTTCAATATTCTCATGCATATAGAATCTACTTATATGATTATATGCTTTATTTACATGCAAATTAGATCTTAGGATAGATGGGCAACAGCCTAATAAGTTAGAATAAATGTTTTAACACCACGTAGAATGTGATACAAAAGCTGTTTGGTCTAACAATAGTAGCTTAAGAGTTAACAGGTTGTAGTGTTCACTTGTTGCTTTTTCTCTCTGTGGTCTACCACTTCTAAATAGTCTTCTAGCAGCTTAGGGTGAAATTCAACGAGCATAAAAAGCCAAGGACTCATTATAATTGCTTTTGTACCTTTGTTATTCTACAGAGATAATACACTTATTGCCTTCTAGGCACTACTGTAATGCTGCACGTCGTGCAAGAATGTAGATAGCAGAATCCTCTGGAGGTAGGTCCGATGATATCTCGATTTTACGATCTCTTTTATGTCGAATAGCACTTACCACTAGTGACATAGATGGCGCACGTATGTTGAAAATTCTTGTTGTTGTTGTTTTGAATTGAGCACAAAGCTACACAATGGGCTATCTGTGCTCAGCCCACCACGGGTATCGAAACCCGGAATTTAGCGTGTAAGTCCGCAGATATACCGCTGAGCCACTGGGGGGCGTTGAAAATTCAGTCTCATAGATACTGTGTGTATAACGCCATGAGCTCTTAGTTAACTTTCTCTCTCAAACTCAATCAAGCGATGTATAAGTTCTATCTTTGTTAATAGTAAGACTTTCTTAAAGTCTAGTCTGTCAGTATAACTTTAATTCTTTACGAACTATTTTTATAAGTTGCTAGGAAGGTATAGGGAGTAACAGTGTTGTTTTTCGTACTGTGTATGTTAATTTCATTGTGTTTTTGAGTATAAATAGATATTGTTATTTTTCTCAAACTTAATCACGGCATTACTTCATACGTATTATATATATATAATCAATAACTTGTTTAATCCCTAGTTGTTAAGCAGATCTTTCTCATTTATTTTGTGCAGAAGTACGATAAATTTGACTAATTGAATAAGCAATAAGTCTTGAGTTGATTACACGTTTCGTGTATTTTTTTTCCATTACCAATTTCTTTGTATCGCCACTAGATGCTAGTCTTTCTGTAATTTTTTAACAAATATGCTAGTATAATTTTCAATGTTATTTTGTGTGAAAAGTTGCTATATGGTTAAGCTTTGAAAGATATGTATGAAATGATGTGATAAAATACTCATAACGTACTTTTTAAAAATGCAATATAATTCCTAATATTGTTGCTCTATAGCTTTGAAGTTTTGATTATATAAATAATTTTTACATTTACTTCACTGGAAACTTTAAGATGTAGTTTGCAGTGAATTTGGCTATTATCATATGATCATAAATATTTTGAAATATTCTAAATTTCTTCTCTCTCTGTCAGTGTATCTATATAACTATTATTTTAATTTGACAGGTTGTAGAAATTGCCTTTCTAAAATGTAGTAATAGCTATTATGTCGTTTATTTGTTTGTTTTGAATTTCATGCAAAGCTAATCGAGGGCTATCTGCGTTAGCCGTACCTAATTTAGTAGTGTAAGACTAGAGGGAAGGCAGTTAGTCACCATTACCCGCCGCCAACTCTTGGGCTCCTCTTTTACCAACGAATAGTGGGATTGATTGAAACATTATGACGCCCATGGCTGAAAGAGCGAGCATGTTTGGTGCGATCAGGATTTGAACCCGCGACCCTCAAATTACGAGTCGAACGCCTTAACAGACTTTGCCATGCCGGGCCTTGAATATGTCGCTAGATCAGTCTGTTCTTCAGTAAAAGTAGTTAAAGTTGCCGTACAAACACCCGAATGATCATTACTACTGTAAGATCCTAATATTAATAAGGTATTACATATTTTTGATGATGTTCGCATGATCGGAATTACATACTTTTGAATTTATATATTTATTTTAATCTTGTAATTTGCGGTTTTCAAATCAACTAATTAATATAAATTTTCGACTGCATGTAATGTGATTTAATGGCTAATCGCCATCTAGTGTCTGTAAAAGATATTATCTGAATCTAGAAAAATATTAAGTGCAGATTTAATATAACATTGTGTTAATGCTATGTCTGTTGACATTTGGTGTACTGTGTACGTTATTTTTAACTTTCAGTTACACTTAGAGGTAAAATTCATTATAATAACTGTATAAGTATATACATACATATTACAAATATAAAGTGTAAAACTGTATTACTCTTGAAATGGACTGTTAATCTTATTAACAATTTTAATATTAATAATAATGTTAGGACGTTCTGTCTTGTAAGTATTAATACGCTAATTACCTGATGTTTGTTATATGATTTAGCATACAAATTTAAAATTAAAAAACAAACAACAGAACTTTATAATTTGTAGGCGAAATCATATCTCTGCTACTAATGTGTACCACGTCGGTCTAGTATAACGTCTGGACGGTCTATATAGCCTTTGTCATTGTATAAATTATATAGCTGATTAGTTGTAGTTAAGTCTTTTACTGTTAGTAAAAACTATAAGTGATAAAACTTTAGTTTCCTTAAATACAGAATATACTGAAAGTGTTACAGCTGAGAACAAAAAAAAAAGGAATGGGTTGGCAAGTTTTATTATTACTTTTATCAAAGTCGTATTGATTGATTGAGCTTTGTTATGTGTCTGTTACAAGGAATCAAGCCCCAGATTTTATCATTGTAAGGCTGTAGATTTGCTGCTGTCCTACGAATAATATAAATATTAAAAAAAACCACATCGCTATTAATAAGACCAGAAATTTAAGTTATTGTGAAGCCTTGAACTTTGAAGTTGAAGGAAGAGAATTATTGTGTAGTATTAAAAAACATAAATGTGTTACACCTTCAAATAGAGATTGTTTACTACTTTTCAACATTGATTTATACTTTGTATCCCATTCAAATATTTTGTAGATACGTAAATAAAATTTTTTCCTGTACGATATGAAGGGAATGTGAGCTGAACAATTTATGAAATTGTCAAACAATACATTTCAAGTGAAGAAAGAAGATGTTGGTTTATCTGTTAGACTAAGTAAATAAGTTATTGTAAATCAAATATCAAAATATATTTTAAGGACTAATAACATCAAACATTGTTAAGGAAATTATGTAAAGGAGGATATAGTTTTAACAAGAGGTGATTTTCAATAAAGGTGTACAGTATTATTATAGAGCACAAATTTCTAGACATGAAACTATTTAAAGGAGGAAAATTATTTTTCACTTTTTTGAGATGAGGGATGAGAAACAAAATGTGAAAGTGGAGATGTGACAGAATATGGAAGTAAATGAGAAAAAGATAAGGTTGATGAAATGTTCAGTGTCAAAGTCCTGCTACCATTCATGTGAAAACAAAAATAGCAGATAGTATTTTGCCAAAAAAAAGTGAATAGATCATTACTTTTGGAAACAAATGATGTTGGAAAATGAAAATTTTATTAAAGAATAAAGTATTATATCACACCAGCTAGAGCTGATATGTGAAATATAAACTATATCTGTTGGGAAAATTCTTGGCCTTTTCAAAAGGTAAAAGATGCTCTTTTTTTTTTTGTAGCAGCATAAATTTTTGTTTTAATTTATAACCAAGTTGATTTTGTATCACAGGCATTTTAATTCAGAATTAACAAATAATACCAATGAAGCTTCATGATAAATCTCTAACAAAATATTGTGCTTTTGGTTGATGAACTTAAGAAACCAAGAACATTCTTAATTTATGTTAAGTATGAGTAAATGTTTGCTAATGTTTTGACTTATTTCACTTTTATTGAAATTTATGTTGAATTAAAAAGTACTTCAGAGTAGTAACTTTGGAACCAGTGGAGAGTAAAGTTTGACCCAAGTATTTTGTTAAAGAAAGCAGCACATGGGTGTATATATATATATAAACACACAGTATGCATTTAGAAACTGATTACGTGATGTGATATGTATCTATATATAGAAATTTTACCTATGGTTTGTTACAAAACTTGATACTCTTGTCTGGACTTAAATTACTAACATTGTCGTAGTTAAGTACTTTACATTTTACAGTGCGTTTTTAAGATCTATGGTTTTATTATTTAAAATGGTAGCTGGCAAGAGGAGTAAAATAATAATAAATAATTCTATATATTTTGTTATTGTTAATTTATGTTTCTTTGCATGTAATCTTTTTGATAAAAGAAATGAAACAATATGTAGTACTCATCTTTCTTTATTGAATCACAAAAGTCAAAACATAAAATTCTAATCACTGCTGTTGATAATTAAATATTCAGAAATAAGTTGTTTCACAAATGTCTTAAGTAAGACACAGAATGGGAATCACATTTCTGATAGTTAAAGCTAAGCTCAAAACATGAAATTTTATGACATATTTTTACACTAACATTATCTGTTAACTATGATGTTGGCCCTGTAAGATGCTACAAAACCTTATTGTGGGAATAAGAAAGACAGCTCAAACTCTAAAACAATAAAACGTTTCTGATGAAGAAATGATTATGCAATATTTGAAGATGGTGAAGATTTTTCTTGTATCTGATACTATGGAAAGGTTTTTTTTTCTTTTTTAGAAAAGATTGGAAAACTCCCAGGGAGTATAATTTGTGACCCTGAAATACATTTTTAAAACACTGATGTAGTGGTTGGAGGTTTAGAATGAGGGATCCCTTGTTTATATTATGCATTTTACTTTTTATAAATCGCTGTTGGACAAATGTGGTAGTAGGTGAAAAGTAATTTGATGATAAAAAGCAAAGAGTGATGCTTAATGGGCATTTTTGTAGTTTGCAGAACACGATTAGTTTGGCCTGTTTGGTATATTCTTTTGGACTTGCATTGTTTATTATATATGTTAAAAGGATTGGTGGAAAGCAACATTTTTGAATTTATTTATGATACTACAGGTAATATGGTAGGAAAAACTTATTTAATTGACTTTATTGTTAATATACAATGATATTTACAGTCTTGGCACATTTAACTAATTTCCCATCTAATTTTTGAAGAATTACCAAATTAGTACATCTTGTCTCAGTGATACAGGATGACATGGGTGGAGGTATAGGGTTGAACACCCATGTAATTTCATACTGTTAGAACTCTTTATAAAAAGTATGTTTTTCTTTTCAGTATTGGTACTTTTATATATTTTTATTGCTCTTGGTTTAAGATATTTGTCTCCAAGGGCAGATTTTAAGTATATTGTCGGGTTGTAGGGCACTGTAAATGACTTTTTTCAATTACCCAAAATTATTAGGAGTTTAGAAAGTATTCCTGTAGGCATTTTTCTTCTGGTATTGGAATTTAAGGTCTGAAATTTGAAATTAACTGTTTGGTGAAAGGTTTTATGGTTTAAGTTAAGTGCACCGACTTTTATTGAATAAAACTATTTTTCTATTTGTCAGTTTATAGTTCTTATTTTAAATTGTTTACTTAAAGAGTGTAGTGTTAGTTTTAAATGCAATGCTTCTGTAATTCTACTCATTCCTCTGTTTCTAAACTACTATTAAACAGTTTTACTTTGTGATTGTTTGTTGATTAGTGTAATTTTTTACTAGTTTTAATTTTTAATTTATTTTCAGATTTATAATATTACAAGCATTAAAAAGAAAAAAAAACAATTTAGGGTTTTCAAGACATTCTTTCATATAATTATGGCTTCAAGTTCTTTAAGTCAAGAAGATGCTGACCACGACTTTGAAATATCTTCTCGTCGATCTCGTATTCGTACTGCAAGAGCTAATGCAAGAAATGTCCCCACTTCCAGCAGAGGCACTGTAGCTGAGATTAGTGGTGCTGGTGATGGAGAAGCCAGTGTTCAAGTAGGATCAGTTTATACATCTGGTATTGGGACTTGTGGTGTGGTGGACAGTTCAGGGATAACAAGTGGGATAGTTGACCAAGATGTTTCTCCCAAACCGACTTCAAGAGTTAAGGATAAAAGGTGCCCACGGCCAAATCACGTAAATAAAGGGAAGGCTCAACGCGAGAGAAGGAAGCTACGTGAAAAAAGGAGGAGTACAGGAGTGGTACATCTTCCATCAACAGAGGTGAGAAGGTTTTGTTGTTAAAAGTAGTATTTTTATTCATATATCTGGATTTTATCTTTAATATATATATTGTCAACTTAGGCTAATGGGAAAAAGAACAGAATCTAAACACAGCCAAATTAAACATATTAACTTCACCCTCAAAGTATTAACTTCATGTTTTTTCGCTGCCTTTGTTATCAGCTCAGTAGACGACATGCTGTGTTATAAATAATCAGTATTATCACACTTAGTACCAACCTCCTAATATAAACCAATCAGATTACCTGAACACTCTTTATTTGTCCATATTTTTTCATTTTGGCATGCATAATACAGGCATAAGCCAATAATATGCTCAGTCCAGTTTCCTTGCAAAGATCTTTTTAATATTGATTACATGTGTTAGTTTTATAGAAAGTGTGTCATAGCAAAAACATCAACAGTTGACTGTATACCATACTGATGGACATAGCTAGATTAATTCTTGCCAGTAAATTATGGAAAGTTAATAATGATTGTAATAAATGTTTTGTCAGTTTTAGTACTCATATTGATGTGTTTTTGATCAGGTTATATGCCACAGACATATTCTCATTAATTATGCAAGGTATGTACCACACAGCATTATCATCTGAAATTATCTTTATTCATTAATTTAGAGATATAATTACATTTTAAGTGTACACTGAGATAAAAAATCATATAATATTTCTCATAATGTTATTGTTAGTTTGCTTAGAATGTTTAGCAAGTTAGATGTGAAACCTTTATAAAAATCTCAGTCATGTTTTGTCCAGAAAGGAAAGGCTGACAAAAGATTATGGAACTTAGCAAGTTAGATGTGAAACCTTTATAAAAATCTCAGTCATGTTTTGTCCAGAAAGGAAAGGCTGACAAAAGATTATGGAACTTAGCAAGTTAGTTGGATGTGAAACCTTTATAAAAATCTCAGTCATGTTTTGTCCAGAAAGGAAAGGCTGACAAAAGATTATGGAACTTAGCAAGTTAGATGTGAAACCTTTATAAAAATCTCAGTCATGTTTTGTCCAGAAAGGAAAGGCTGACAAAAGATTATGGAACTTAGCAAGTTAGTTGGATGTGAAACCTTTATAAAAATCTCAGTCATGTTTTGTCCAGAAAGGAAAGGCTGACAAAAGATTATGGAACTTAGCAAGTTAGATGTGAAACCTTTATAAAAATCTCAGTCATGTTTTGTCCAGAAAGGAAAGGCTGACAAAAGATTATGGAACTTAGCAAGTTAGATGTGAAACCTTTATAAAAATCTCAGTCATGTTTTGTCCAGAAAGGAAAGGCTGACAAAAGATTATGGAACTTAGCAAGTTAGATGTGAAACCTTTATAAAAATCTCAGTCATGTTTTGTCCAGAAAGGAAAGGCTGACAAAAGATTATGGAACTTAGCAAGTTAGATGTGAAACCTTTATAAAAATCTCAGTCATGTTTTGTCCAGAAAGGAAAGGCTGACAAAAGATTATGGAACTTAGCAAGTTAGATGTGAAACCTTTATAAAAATCTCAGTCATGTTTTGTCCAGAAAGGAAAGGCTGACAAAAGATTATGGAACAAAAGGAAAAAAAAAGGAAAGTTTCATTAAATTTTGAGTTATAGTGATTCATTATATTCAAGAATCAATAGATTTTGATACTGCTGAAAGTATAAAAGTTCAGGAAAGTAAGGTATGTGTGTGTAGGCACAGAAATTTTGCTTTTGCTAAAACTACAAATCACGACTGGCATTAAAAAACATGAGTTAAAGTAAGTAAAAATAAAAAAAATGTGAATATTGATTTATGTTATTTTTAGTAAAAACAAATTACTTGCAAAGTAGGTTACAAATAAATAAAATATTCTCTCTAAATCAAAAAGTGTGATGATTATTATTTAATACTTCAAACTTTTACTTTTCTTGTTCCTGGGCAGAAAGTGTTATTTCTAATTGCTTATGCCTCAAGTAAATGGAAAAGACCAATTTTTTTGTCTTCACACTTTACTTTTGTGACCTGTATAATGAAATTTTCAAATTTTCCGGAACATTCCAGGGAGATTCAGTGCTGAGTAACTGATAGAGAATTTTCTCGAACTCACAAGAATTTTCAAGAACTTTCTAGAATGTTGTAGAACTTGTGAGAATTTTCTAGAACTTTCCATAATAATACACACACACACAGGAGCTCACCACTCATCACTTAAGTTTAGTTCTAGCTGCTTAAGTGAACACATAGACATGTTTGATTTTATCAGAAATGGCATCAAGAAGCTGCAAGCATTCTTCAGTCTCATTCTGCTATGTATGTGGCCAATTTATCATGACGAGCAAAACAGTACTCTGTGACAGCATCTGCTAAAATGTGTGAAGCCTGCAAGGTATATTTTGACATGCTTTTTGGGGATCAAGACAAACCCTGGTCACCTCATTTTATATGCAAGCTCTGTAAAAAACACTTTAGAATGTAAGATAGACAATTTTTGCTTGGTTGAATAGTAAGATTTTATATTATACACATTTTATACCTTTTAAAATTTAAATATCTTTTGGTGCACCTCAAAGAGGAATACAACACTATCAGGATCTTGCTAGAAGCCTTGAAGTATGATGAATATTGCTGGGAGGTTATTGGAGATTTCAAAATGATGGCATTCCTGATGGGTCTCCAAGGAGGCTTTACCAAGTTTCCCTCTATCTTCACCTTTGGGATAGCAGGGACACTGTAGCACACTACAACAGTAAGCACTGGCCACAACGGACCAAGTTCTTTGTGGAGAGGCACTAGTGGATCTCCAGAAGGTGTTGTTCCAACCATTGCACATAAAATTGGGTCTTATGAAACGATTTGTCTCATCTCTTGATAAACACTCTTCAAGTACTTTCGAGACTTCTTTCCCAAGCAGTCTGAGGCAAAGGCCAAAGCTGGTGTCTTCGCTGGACCACAAATAAAGATGATCCTGGAATCTATAGAATTCCCCAAGAAGCTCAGTAGGAAGAAAAAAAAAAAAAGCTTGAAACAGCTTTGTTGCAGTGGTTCGAAGTTTCTTGGGCAAAGACCCAATATTATGTAGAATTGCTGGATGCTTTGGTTAAAAAAATCTGTGGCAAAATGGTCTGCAGGATGCTCCTGAAAGTCCATATCCTTGATGATCATCTTGTTAAGTTCAAGCAGAACATGGAAGTAAACTCAGAGGAGCAAGACTAGCGCTTCCACCAAGATATGCTGGATTTTGAATGCAATGACCAAGGAGTGTATAACAAAAGCATGATGAGAGACTGCAGGGTTTGAAATTTTCTATTTAAAACTGGACATGTCCATTAAAAAAGCAAGTTTGACCAGCACTTTCCCATCTGTTACCGGACATCGTGACTGGTGGTCATATTCCTAACATATCAGACATAAATACATCGTCCCATCAAAAATAACTGAGGCAAAGCTGTGTATGCGCAGCCCAAAGATTTTGCTTAAAAGTATATTCTATAATGAGTGGAAAATAACTTGCAAAATTTAAGATTTAATTTAAGACAAAAAGAAAATGTAAAAAAATGGTAGTGAATGCTCACAAAATGCGCTTTTTAAGTCTCCTTATCTGTGCCGTCCCAGATAGTCAAATGACTGCCAAACATCTGACCATGGTGCCTGAGAGTAAAAAAACGGGAAAGTCTCACAATCTATTTCAGTTTGGCTTCACGAGCAAGACTAACGAATCAGAAGACAACACTATGGAACTTTGAGTGAAAAAATCCAAGCTTGTTGATCCAAGCCCAAGTGTTAAAGCATAAACTGTTACTGCTAGTACTGGTGTTAAGCCTACTCATCATTTCCAAGATGAATGGAATAGAAGGCCGACCATGGCTGGAGTATAATAACGCAACCGGACTGATGTTTTGCTTAATTTGTCAGGAATATGACCAAAGTAGTGGAAGGCAGAAGAACACCTTCATAACAGGATCTTCCAACCTAAGAGCAAGTGCTGTTAAGGAGCATGAAAACAGCAAATGAAACACCTGATTTAACTCCTATAATGAAAGAATTAATCAAACTTAACCAGACTGAAAATTATCGTTTGCTTGTGCTGTTCAGGACTGTCCTTTATATGGCTTTGAATGCCAAACCATTCAGCAATTTTCAAGAGCTTCTGTTGCTGCAGGAATACAACTTTGGTATGAACTTAACAGAACATCATGCCAATGACAAACAAGTAGTTATCTTTACGAAGTATATTGCAGAAACAATTAGAATTAATGTCAGATCTCGTCTGTACATCTCATTATTCTTTTGCATTGTGACTGACAACTCAACAGACACTGCCAACATTGAGCAGAAGATAGTTTATGCAAGATACTTGGACATTGACTGTTACCCAGTAACCCACTTCCTGTGTCTGCAGTCAGTTGAGAAGGCTGATTCTGAACACTTGCTACAGGCACTTAGTTCAGGTAAAGGTTTTGTAATTACCTGGGATGAGAATTTGCTGGATTTATCCTGAATTCCTAATTAAGAAAAATTAAAATGGACAATATTTCATGTACATTTGTGTTTTAATTCAGGATTACATCGTCATTCCATTTTTTATGTACATCAGTGAAACTCAAGCATTTTTCAATTGATTTAAACCAAGAAGAACCATGTATTTACCACTGACAGAATTGGAACTTAACCTAGCACAACTAGTGTAATAGATAATGGAGCAATTGAATTTTCAAAAGTACAAACTTACTTTTTTATACAGAAAGTAACTAATATTGGGCACTAATTTTTTGTACTTGCAACATTGTCCATATATGGCAAGTTTTCTGACTGGCTTGACTCAGTTGTATGCCTGACAGCTGATGGGGCAGCTGTTAATTTTAGCACAAATAAAGGACTTGTCAACAAATTGAAGGCATGAAAACCTTGTTTGATAGGGATTCACTGTGTTATTCACAGATTGGAACTTAAAATTAAGAAAACCATCAAGGACATTCCTTACCTTGATAGTATCCAAACCTTTTTAGAAAACCTATGGAAGCTTTATGACAATTTGCCACAGAACTGGACTTACCTCAAAGAAGCTGGTGAAGTCAACAACATTGTTGTTAGAAAGCCATCACTTCTAAACACAATTGTATAATTTTAGTATAAATACATGTAAATCTTGATTCATGTGTTGGTTTTATTCAGACCTTAGACAAATTTGCACATTTTCATGTACCTGTTTTTACATAGAAAATTGGTTAATTTCTAAATTTCGTTATCCAGATCACAAAAGCAAAGTTTGAAGAGAATAATGACCATTTTATGTACTTTTACAACATGAGCAATTAAGTTATAACACATACTATCCAGGAACAAAATAATGTAATTAACCCTTAAATTAACATTTCATTAATTAAATAGTGTTTTCAAATTATGAATACATTTGATGCAGAAATATGAAGTTTCCCTATTTTCAAAACTTTTCCCTGTTGGCTTCTGGGTGGAGAAGTGTCTCTTTTCTGTTTTAGAAATCTGGTTTAACCTCTGATATCCAATCTAGTTTCAGACAGCTACTTGATTATACATTAACATTACCATGGCTTACTTACATTTAACTCAGTAAATGATATATATCATGAAAGGTGACATGGTGGAACAAAATGAAGGTGAAGAGGTCACATTCAGAGTCAACATTTGCAGAGTTATCAAGTGATAAATAGCATCAGAAACAGTTCTGTATTATCAGTTCTTTACACATTTACTGAGTATTTAGGCCTAAAACTGTCATTTGTGGCCATAAACTGAGAAAAACTAAGAAAAATGTTGTGGAAGTGGTGTGATTTGTTTACAAACATGCAGTTTGCAGATATGTCATGAATATGTCACACACAAATCTAATTGTTTTTCACCAATTACAGAGTTATGGAGCAATGAATTAGTATCATTACCATTAATTAGCACACTGCTCACCAGTAGCTAAGTCATTGTCTTGTTCTTGGATAAGAAAAGAAAAAAAGAAATTCAACAGAGATTTTGATTCAAGGCTGCAAATTGCTCATAACTACCATGCACTGTCATCCCTTCTAGTTGATAATTTCTCAAATGAGAATTGGCACTGTAGGTACCCAGCTGGAGATAGTAATTAGATTTAAACAACAGAGAAATTATGATATATAATTATTATTAGATATTCTGACAATGATTGAATAAAAGTTTGATAGAAGTTTAATTCATTAGAATAATAAAACCTATTAAACAAGTAGGTAATGCAGGAAGTGAAGTTTTTAATTTTTGGACTAAAATAAATTATTGTAATTGCACGAAACTGGAGTAGTGTTAACTGAAAAGTTTGACGAATAAGTGTAATAAAAGGCAATTTAAATGAATTAGCCTGACTAAAAAATGTTCTAATGAAATTGCATATTTTGTTAAGTAAGCACTCAGTGTACTTAAAGAACAAATTTATGATCAGGGTATAAATGTACTTAAAAAATATTAAGGTTTGCAGTTAAGATTTGGAGAAAGAATTTTAGAACTGTTAAGTACAATGATAGTTCTATGTGCTGAATGTGTAAGTAGCATATTACAAGAAAGTATAACATGATTCATCAGCATAAACAGAGAAAATAAAATTATGTAACAGTGATAATTGAAATATTAGATTCCAAAATCAATAGAGGAAAAGGTAATAAAAATGTGCTGGTGCTACATACAATTAAGTGAATCCCATGTATAAACTGAAGAATAATTATTTTATTGTTTTCCAACATAGAATTTTTTTTTTTCCTTTTTGAGTTTTTACCTTATAGTAAATCAAAAAATTTTTAATGATATATTGTTTTGTGAAACTAGGTTTTGTTGGACATCCAGGCAGACTATGTGTGATAAGGTATATTTGTTTTTCTTATCAGTTTTTAAACATGGATTAAATGAAGGGCAGGTAAAAGATTCAATATTAGTAATAAATGTCATGAGTTATCCTCAACTATGTTATATCTTCACAAAATATTTGAATTGTAGTCAGTTTCATTATTTTTTGTGTTACATGTACATTTTCCAGTGTTTTCATCAAAATATTTTTGTATGTGGTTGCAAGTCAATGAATGGTCAATTAATATTTTTGAGTATTCATAATTTAACAAATGTCTCCTGCTGTTTATCTTAGCTGTAGTAACAAAATGCTGGCCAGTTTGCAAGAATGACTGCATTTGGATACATGTTCATGAAGTTATAATTTTATAAAACTCTTGTTAATTTTAGTTGTCTTTTTTTTTTTTTATGAATAATGTATTATATCGATGTTTTAAACCAAACTATTTTCCTTTTTAAATTATATTATTACCAGAAAAAGAACTATTCTTTGTTTCATTTTTTTCAATATATCCATGCTTGAAATGTGAATTTCAATGTTTTTTAGGCATGTAACTCTTAAAAACTTTCAAGTCCGAGTATTGAATTCCATTGACATTATGATGAAAGTACTTAATGTTTTCAGAGTACAGGTGGAAGTACTGGAGAGGATGAAGATGAACTTCTATCTATGTCAGCAGAGACTAAACGAAATACAAGTCTTAATGAATCATCTTCTAAATACCAAGCAGAAGTAGCTATGGTAAAAGAATAATTTATCAATGAACATTTTTTTTCCTGCTACTTTTTAGTTGTATCGGGTACACTATTTTTTTTGTCTTTTCCTATTTGTCTTGTGTATGTTTCTAATTGACATTCCATAATATCAATAATATCTTACTGCATGAAAGAAAATTAATCTTTGCTCATTTTTATAATGTGCTATTAGTTAAGCATTCTTTAACTTGTAACATTGTATATTATGTACCTATGATTACAAATAGTGGCTTTAGTTAAATTGTGAAATGTAAGTTGATTTAAGTAGTTAATGCTCAGTTGACTGCCGCAGTCTGGAGAATTTACCACTTATTTATCTGCTTATTTGTTTAGCTCTTTTTACCCAGTACACATGTACACATCTTATCAAAAATATTTGGAAGATGTCTTCTCCATATGCAGCTGGTAATGGACCTTTCTCTACTGAGTTTGCATGTTAATCCCATAATAACCTTTTATTTGTATTTTTTAAATTTGCTTTCCATGATTAAAATTGATATATATATATCTGATGTTCGAAAAATGCTAGTTATAGGGCTGTAATCTTGATACATTTTGGCATAACAGACATGTTTTTTCTTTAGGCATTTCAATATAAAATAATTTTAGATTTGACCTTTAATGTGGATCACTTGGGTTCAGTTATGTATATCTGTTCTTTTTGGAAGACTTGTAAACTGTTCTGTTCATTCATGAAAATATTTTAGAAAAGTTTTCTTCATTTCTGTTTGCGAAAGGCATGTTCCTAAATCACTGAGTGTTTTTGTTTTTTACTTTTTTTTTGGCTTTGGTATTGCTTTTCTGCTTTGTGTATATTCTTATCACAAAATCTTTTTCAATCCACCTGACTTAAAAGGTTTTAGGAATCATAGGGATGACATTGTCCTGTTGTAGATGTCTACTTGCCATGTGATAATTAAATTCTAATAAAACTTCCCAAGTCTCTTCTCTTGGGTATGGGGAAAATTCCTATTGATTTTTGGGTTAAAATTCAATGCCATAACTTAAATTTTTCCACATGGCTATCCTTTTAAGTTCTTGTCGCAAAGTTTCACATTCAAAATGTAATTAAAGTACACCATTGTCATGGTGTATAAATAAAAGCCACACCAAACTTAGCTAATAATCCAAATGTTAATACAGACACACAATTCCTTTTCCAAAACCCTTGAGGCCAGTTGTATTTTAGAATTTGGGACTTTTCAGATTTTAGAACAAAGATGCCGTACAAACACACCATGATCAAGCTTTTGCAATAACTTCACTTTCTGCATTATTGATAACATCAGATGCTTCCTTTTCCTTTTTTTACTGCTACCCATAGGGGTATCTGCAGCTCTTTTTGACATTTTTTACATTGAAATTAAACACAAAGTCACAAAATAAACAAGAAAAAAATTCACCAAACAGCAGACACATGTGTGACCAGTAGGAGTGCTGAGACACAACTGACATGCCTGTCAGACTGCTGAGTGGCTGGGCCATGCCACCACATCACACCTGAGTAATGCAGGTCAAGTGGGTGTGGAATTTTATGTCAGCTGTTATACTGATGCTCCACACTCCACAAAAATAACTTTGGTTTTTGGAGGTTTTTGAATTTTGGAACTTTGGATATAGAATTGTGGACCTGTATTTTAAGTTTTAAGTACTTAATTTTGGGAGGCAGTATTTAAGAAAAACACTTCAATTCCCATAGTTTGAGAACTGTAACATTTGCTTTTTTAGGTATCCTCTCTAATGTATTTACCACTCCTTCAAGAAATCCAAGTTTTATCATAAATAACTCAGTATAATGTTGCCATTGCTCAGCCAAAGCATAATTCTTATAGCTTTCAATCATATTTGGTTACAAATTCATAAACTAGAAAATCAGACCCCTCTTCTCATGACTACCTGTCACGTCTCCTCTTTCACAAATTGCTGATAATTCTCTCTGACTGTTATTACTGTATTTACAATATACTTATTGTTCTTGTATCTCAAACTGAAATATGTTGGTGATTGTATACTATAGTATAAAAACTGAATAAATTTTAAAATGTATAGGGCGTAGATGTACATTACTCAACTTTGGCCCTTCAGTGGCATAGTGGTATGTTTGTGGACCTCTATTGCTAGAAACTGGGTTTTGTTACTTGTGGTAGGCAGAGCACAAGATTATAGCCCATCCTATGTCTTTGTTCTTAATTCCAAAACAAACAAATTTTGAAAAGAAAGTTTTTATAGAGTTCATACCCAGGTATTATTTGTATGAAGTATTAAAAAAAAATACTTCAATGACCAGTAAAACCTGAGTTATAACATATTTTTATTATATAAATTTGATCAATGTATAGTGAGTACATAAGATACATTGTGAAACCTGGTTTATTTTAACTTTTTGTATTTGTACTGGTAGAAGTTAGTGTATTTGACCAGGACTGTCAAGAGTTTACAGTGTTATGTATAGGTTAATTCTCGAGCTGATCAGTGCTTTATTTTTAAATACTTGTTTGTTGGGCAGTTTAAATAGTCACAAAGTTATTTTGTTGAAGTCTAGGAAATAGAACTGAACACCTTATATTTTGTGTAAAACAATATTTATTCAGTAATTATTACACTCTAAATAATTTAGCTAAAGTAAAAAAAAGAGATGTTCTTTTTATCACAGTAAGAGAAATTTGTTAAAGTAACATATGTGAGTTTTGAAAACAATATGTACAGTGTAATTTGACACTGATTTTAAATAGCAAACTTTGCTTGAAGTGGGTCTGAGGCCAAAATATTGCAAAATAAATCCATTTTGTATGAGTGTATAAAGCATTTCTTATCTACTTGTAACTTAATTTTGTTAACAAAATAGTTATCTATTTTAAACTTCATCTACCTTGATCTGTGTTTAAACAACTTTATGTGATAAGAATAAGTAAATTACTAGTCTTTTGTTCATTTGTCTGAAAAGTTTAGGAGGTACATTCTTAAATCTATATGGTTTTTGTTGTAAATTTTATTTGATCTACATGATATTGCATTTGTTTGGAGAGTAGGGTTGATTTGAGAGTAAAACTAGGTATTAAATTCTTCCCATTCATTTTCCTTTATTCTTCATAACTTGTAAATTGAATGTATTTATATATTTTTCTAATTCAGAAGGAGAGTCTCCATGAACCATACAGGTCTCGAAATAATAAAAGGTATAATATCAGCATGTTTTCGTAGTTGTTTTGGAATAACTGCTTGCAGTTCACACTTTTTCAAGTAAAAATATATCGTGTGAAATATAATGTAAAATATGAAATTTCAACAAAAGTTATGTTTTCACGAAGAAAATCTCATTGTCATTGGAAAAAAATAACTAAGCATTTCATAAGATATTTAAAATTTTAAGAACTATGAATTTCACATAATTCATTATTTGTGTCTATCTCTTCTTTGAAAGTGGTTTTTTGTTCTTTTTTTTTCTATTCAGATATCTTCCTCAAATTCTAAGAATATTTTAACTTTAGAAATGAGTAGTTTCAACTCATTTAAATTTTAATCTCCGATTGTTTGTACTTTAGTCCATCAGATCTTGATGCTGATGATGAAGATAACCAGGACTATGATAGCACTGTTAATCAGTCTGACTCCACTGTTAGTTTGGTTCAGAATGATGCCAACCAAAGTGTTCAGAAAATATCTACTAGCATCAATGGTCGACCAGAGACACCCTGTAGTGAGAGTTCAGAAGAGGTATAGCTCAATATATATGAATTTTTGTACACAATAATTAGATAATTTTTCAGTCTTAAGTGCGTATATGATTTTCATATATAGACACTTCCATTGGAGAGTCATGTTTAATCCTGATAAAACTTCTTTTTTTTTCAGTTTAAATGTATTTATCATTGTTTATATTGTTGAATATTGCTTATCTGTGACGTTATAACACATGATTTATTCACATTTTGCAGTTTTTATCACTTACATTCAAAATCATACAGACATTACCTAGTGCTCAAATTGTATAATTTTAAATCAGAAGCTACACATATACAGTGAAAGTAATTTATATGTAATGATACCTTCATACTTTGAACTTGGGTGAGTTCATTGATCACTCATTTTTATGTCAAAGTTAATTTAACCGTAACTGTTCATGAAACAAACATCAAAAAGCAATTTGATGAAAGACGGAATCAATTTTTAATTTTTCACAAATAATCCAATCCTTGTAAGCTCTATTTAAGCATACCATTATAATTTTGGTGTGGTCTTTGATTTGAAATTGTCAGGATTTTAGGAAATGTTTTTAAATAACTTGTCATTAAAGAATGACCATGCTGCATTGTTTTAGTACACAGAATGTACTTCTAACATTTCACTTTGAACTTTATTTCAAAGCCTATATTTAAAACCTGTTTCTTTATTGAGGCATCATATCAATAGTATTTCATTAAACTTTGCTATTAAACTTAACCTTCACTATTTGCTGGCATGAGACAGAATAAGGATGAGTGATAATCCATTCCTTCAAGACTAATGGTAGTGGTTTATGCCTATGTAATACAAATATTATACTGCCTTATATAAATAATTGTTTCAATCATTGGGCTGTATAATTTGAATAAACCTGATTTTTTATTTAAAACCTTTACAAATATTTGATTTTGTTTAGATAATCTTATAAAATACGTGAACTTATTATTAAGATTTTGATCATTTGATAACGTACAATGGAAATGTTTAATTATCTGGTCGGGCTGTAAAATATATAATTGGTTAATTTCTATCAAACTGTTATTTATCCTTGAGACTGCATGGCCATATTGTAATGTTGGTTCTTGATAATAGATGCTAATTAAGTCAGATTCACCATTTAAATGTTGAGGAAGATATCTGATGTGGGGGGGGAATGAACACAATTAATGGTGCACAAGTGTCTCTATCAGTTAATGAAGTCTTACTCTTGAGACATTTCCTCTTGTGTGACATAATGTTAATAAAATAGACATTACTATTGTATACCTTAACCAGAAGAACAGTATTTCTGCCCATTTGACCTCAGTTTGAACTCCATAAATAACAGTAATCATAATTTATGGATCTCATGAAGAAACCATGCATAGATATAACACATCTGATTTTCTTCTAGCAATTTTAGGCTTAACATCAATTGCCAAACTGTGTGTGTGTGTGATTGCTTTTCTGGTTAACGTATATAACAATCTCAAAAGTGTACAGATTTTCAAAGTATTATTATGTATTTTATATTCTGTAAATAAATGTGTATCTAATATTGTGATTATCTGTGCATATTCTGAATTTTCTATATCAACATTTTCATTTGACTAAGACTAAAGTTGCATGTTTGATTTGACCATTGAATCTACTGTGTAGTAAACGATGCTCAAACACTGAGTTAATCATAACAGTCACACATAAGACTAAACTTAGTGGACGACCTTTATTACTGTTAATACAGAAGCAGTGAAATATGCTAATATAGCATAATTATTAAAGTTTAAATTGATAACTTTCATACATGTGTAGTATTAAGGGATCTGTTAGAGTTTTATTTACAATTCTGTTAATGTAAACAATAACTAACTCAAAGATTAGTTTTAAAAAACTTGAAATTAAAACATGAGCAATTCATGCAGAGCATTTTGTGAATACTGATTTTGTAACTGATTTGGGAAATGATATAAATCTTTAAAAATATTTTCAAAATGGTTCTTATAGCAACTTAGGATGTTTCTAAAGTTACATCTGAGATTACCTCTAACTCTTGTTTCAGGTGTGTTTTTCCAGTTAAATTATATAACAATCTTCAAAGTGTAGAGCCTTTTAAAGAATTATTATGTATTGTTTCTTCCTGTGTATATTTTAATTTGTTTTTGTAGCAGCTAGTCTCATACCTAACCCTACCGACTCAAGTATAGACATTTTGATTGTTTGTAGTGAAATTAAAGTATTCCACTTAACAAGTAGGTTAATAATTTTACAGATTTAATACTTTTCTTTTTGATTTTTATAAACCTAAAAAATATGACGTTTTTAACTGAGTTTTGTTATTAATTATTCAGTCAGTTGAAGTTCAAATTTCCACATAACCCGTTACCTTTTTTTATGTCTCTAAACATTATCTGCCATTTATTTTAGTTACTGGAACGAGCAAGAGAAGAAAATCACAGACTTTTAGAGGTGGTCAAGGAAAAGGATGCTCGGATTCTTTTTCTGGAACAAAAAGTCGATTCCTTGAGTTGTGTAAGTGCTGCGTGCCATTAAAAAAATAAGAATACGTAGTTTTCAGGTTGTGGTTTACTGATATGGATATTAACTGTAATAGTAATTGTAATACGTACTTGCCTGTAATGAGATTGACTAAAAGTATAGGTAGAGTAATATTTGTTTTGAAGACAGCATCAATTGACTATAAGGAAAGTAAAACATTATATCTAACTAAACCTGTGTCTTAAGGATTTATTTCATGTGGGCTTGTATGGTGCTAATAAACCTCAGAATAAACAAAAGCACAGATTTATTGTGAAGGTTAAATTGATTACTTTCAGTGTACCTACAGATAATTTATACGGTAACTTTTAATATATCATGTATAAATGCAGCATGTGTTCAAAATATTTTCTTTCAAATTTCAATAAAACCTTTTAAGTAGGTCATTATTTAATGCTTCTACTAACAACTTTACAGAAATGTAAGTAAAACCATTGCTTTGTGAAAGGTAGAATCCACTGTTGTCCTTTCTTTTTTGCAATAAAAACAGCATAATTTTTTGGTACGATTGTAAATACTACAGCGAATTGTTTCTCTTAGTATCACTCTTTTTCTAATTATTGTTCACCTAGAAAAATTAGTTTCATTAGTCGTGTGAGTGATGCTTCTAAAGAATTAATACAAAAACAGAAGTTACAATTAGAGTAAACTTGCAACTAGAGCTTTCAGAATTTTTTCTCAAGGAGTTTGCTTTTCATCTTTTCTGATTTTTAAATAACTTTTAATGATACTGACTGTTTGAGAGTAAAAGAAATTTTATTTCAATATTTCTACATTTCTTTTTGTGATGTATATAGGAATTGTCAGCTACTCAGTTGGAAAAGAAGAGACTTGAAGAAAAAAAACATTCTTTACTTACTGGATTGGCTAATCGTAAGGTTAAATGAGTAGGTGTATTAATTGCATAGTTTGCTTTTACAGCATAGAAAAGAAAACAGTATTGCACTTTATTTTTGCAGCTTTCAATACTTATGGTTGCTCTTTACCATGAAACTTGCACTTTGCTCATGTAAGTTAGTATACATATTTATTTTGTTATATTATGAAGAATCTTCTATTTCAGACTAGTAGTTTTCTATTAAATTTTAATTGTGTTTAAAATTAGTTGGCTTTCTATTATAGCACACTTTCAGACTAATGTTTCCAATGGAAAAATATGTTGTGCTAAACATTCATATTAATTGTTTTTTTGTTTTTTCATACCAGACAATCCTTCAAAAATCCTTTGCAGTAACAAATTCCAAGTTTGTTTGAGTACTGTGAAGAAAGGTGTTTGAATTTTCGTGGCCTGAAGCATTTGCTTTAAAGTTTTTAACTAATATTGCTCTTCTGTCTAAAGTCAAATCAAAATATTTAATTATCTAATTTTTTAAAGTTTTGTATATACTGAGCACTTATGAAAACTATATTTAGATTGTTAACTTGGGAAAACTACCAATTGTTACTTGTGCTGAGGGATAATTATGTTAATGCCACTCATTAGTGAGAAATGTTTATGCTTGTATGTATCAACAAAAAAATTTTAATTTGTTATTAGAAACACAACAGATTGATGGAAACTTCTTCATAAATTTGTCAAACAATTACAATAATCCTGTGTTTAACAGAGCTAAAAAAAATAGGAAGCTACAAAAAAGTGTGAGAACAGTTTATTTTATTGATTTTATAGTTGGTTTTATTGAGTTTTAACTTCCCAGTTGCAAGTTGTATGTTTTTAAATATTTATTTGTTGCAGTTTGAAATTAATCTTTTTTACTATATATAATGCTACCTCACTAAACAATTGTATGTTTTATTATGAAGCCAACATTCCATTTCAGAATTATAGAAAAAATGCATTATGTCATTAATCACATTCAGGTTTATAATGCCTAAATGGCAAAGCATTTAGGCTAAAAAGTGTGATAAGGAACTACAGTAAAATTGAAAAATATTTATTTTATAATGTATTGATTCAATGTAATAATAATGAAAATGTGCAATAGCATTTCAACACATCCTGCTTTACTGCTTTATGTGTTTGTTTATTTATTTCTATAAATAATCTCAACATTTTTAATACCTGATGAAGCATCTATTTAGATTTAAGAGAAATCACATTTTGAGTTTTATTTTTAAGTTTTGATGCTGTGTATAGAAATAAGTCTTTTAGTTACGTGACTGAATTAGTGAAGATTTCTCTGTAAAATGCATCCAAATTTAGTTGATGTAATGATATTTTTAAATTTAAAACTTTAATTAATTGTATTACATGAGATTTTTTCGTCTGAACATAACTATTACTGAACAAGGTTAGGGTTAATGTTGTAAATAGATAAGTTATTTTTGTTATTGGATATTTATTGGAAAAAAAACACACACACATATTTCTGAAGAAAAATAAGTCAGCATAATTTTCCAAAGCCAATTTTCATTGTAAATGTACGTAATCTTACTTCATTATCAGAATGCCTTTCATAATAAAGTTTGGCATACTAGTTTTAGAAGTAATAATATGTCGAAATATTGTAAAGCTTATTTTTTGTCTAACATAATTGGTTTGTAGTAAGTTTATAAACTTGTAATGCAAAAACCTGGGATTTGATTCCCTATGGTGGACAGTGTTTTATGTTGAAAAAAAACAACAATAACAGTTGAGCTTATGGGATACTTATTATCTGCCAGTTAATGATGAAAAGATATTGTATCGACATTCAAGTTTGTGGCTTCTGTCATGACAGAAGCTGAATCTTGCATTTTGTAAGTGAAGCTCTATTATTAGTAAGAAAATAATGTGCTATATTATGTAAGCAAGTAGTATGTAACTCAACTAATATTGTTTTTCTTTTTGAGGGTGTATACACTAAGTTTGGAAACATTTCACTATCTTTGAAAATTCTTACTTTAAAAAATACATTATTTAAAATTATTTTTAAAAAGTAAATGTGAAAAGTAAATGTTTTTGTCTTTTTATTTCAGTTCTAAGTTGTTTTTGAGTCAGTTAAGATCAACAGAAGTATTTCTTGTTTTGGTTATTGAATTTAATTATTTTTTATTACTATGTGCTTACAGAAATATCCTGTCATATTGCAAGGGCGTATAAAGTCCCTAAAAATCAGTGCTTTACCATAGTGTAAGTGGTTAATATCTACAAACATTCATATTAATTATATTTTTTACAAGATAATTATTCTTAATCTGTTGTTTTTTCATAAAATTCTTAATGAAGTAAATTACCAAAACATGAACTGTAACCTGGTGTTTGGAATTTTAAAAAGACGAAATAGAAAAAACGTAAATGACAAAAAATAGTTTATCACAGTTATTTTGCTTTTTAAAATTATTGCCTTTTTAAAGAATTTATTTTTTATGTTAAAAACTTTGAACTTAATTGTTAATCCCAGAGTGTTTCTGGTTTCTGTACTGCTATCAGTCTGTTTTTTGTGTGTTTTTTATATATATCAGTTAAATATCACAATTATTCTCTGTGTGTCAAACTTGTATAAGGTGTGGAAATGAACTAAATGAAAAATAATTAACACTGATTTGAAAGCACTATTTTTATAATGCATGCAATATTTATTCATTTAGGAACCCTCAGAAAAGATTACTGTAAGGTAGTTGATATCAATCATTGCAGTCATAAATAAAATTTTAAAAATTGGCCATGAAAATGTTAATCTTACTTGGCATTTTAGGTCTTTTTAAAGAAGAAATAGCAGCTAAAATAAACAAATGTCAACTTGAGCTTATAAAAGAACAAACTCACTAAATAAATATTAATATTTTTTTTCATAAATAATTTCATATCCATAACTGGTTTTGAAGCAAAAACAACCAGGCATTTCAGACAGTGAGACATAGCTTTGATAAAACATAAATTGAAATATAAGATCTTAAAGAAAATGTCTTGGGTTGTTTTTATCTCGTGTTTAGGTGGTGAAGATTTCTTTGTAACTTCATGTATTTTTCAGTTAAATAGTCTATAAAGCATTACTGTAATATAATCTTAGTAAACAAAAACATTTCCTCTTTGACTTAGAATGTACATCCACAAATAATTGTATTTTTTTTTTACCTAATTAACTGGCAGGAGTTAATAGTTTAAGATAATGCCAGAAATATATGAAATAGATTTTAGTTTTTATTACCATATTGTATCTAAACAGAAAGTACAGGTTAGTGGGCAGTAAGTTTTTGTTTACATTTTTTTTTTCTAATTATTCCATATGCACGTCTATAAACATTTTTATGTTACAAGAGCTTACAAAGAAACAATGTAATCTTATTAGTGTATTTAATGCTTTAGAAATGTGACTTAAATCATGAAAACCTGGAGCATAAAGATTTTCTTTTTAACTGTAAGTTGTGTATTTTAACAAATTTATGTTAATAATGATTGGTGTATAATGCATTTACACTGTCTAAGTATTTAAACAAAGAATGCAGATTTTAGTGCAACAGTCAAAGCTAGCTTTGAAATGAGGTATATTAGGCCTTTTACATCTGATTAGTCACATTTTATTATGGATAATTTTTACCATCCTTTCTGTAAATGATTGGTTAAGAGGAATATGTCAGTAAAAAATTATTAATCATGAAGGTTATTATGGATGTGCAATTTCAGCATTTTCAACTACAGTATAGAAATTCATGTATTCTTTTGGATGACTGAACATTCTATTGAGTTAAAAACTTTCTGAGCAGTCCCTTGTTTCAGAAAAAAGATAGATATTAAATGCTATTTTGATATACCTGATTTGGAAACTACAGAGAGACTAATCATAAAAGGATATGTCGACATGATTTTGATTTTAAACATTATGTGTGTGTGTTGTGGAAACATAATACATGTTGCTTGTTATGTACTGAAATTATCAAATATATGGTTCTGATAAAAGTTTTCAGGTTGAAATGAGCAATTTCAGTAAAATGAAAAAGAAAATCCGTGTGAAAGTGTGGTGGAATAAATCAGTGCAGTTTCTTCATTCTTATTTCATTTTTCGAAGCACTATTACTTAACTGCAAAGAAAAACTTGTAGGAGTGTTAAAATTCTTATTTCAAAATAATGAAAATAATTAACATTTCTTACTCTGTCAGTAAACCTGAAACCTTAGTTGTTGGATGGTGAAAGAAACTAGAGCTGATTTACATTTTTACAAAAGTAGCTAAAACTTTAAAAAAAAAATTTGCTTAACAAGCATATCTTGTTATCGCAATAGAGGCAACATTTGGTTGTTTGTAAAGAATAATATTTTTGCTCTAGCACATCTTTCCTACAATGTGAAACAGTGAGAAAGAAATGTGATTAATGTAGTTTGAAAGTTAGTTTGATATATTTTTTGACAAAAGCCCAAAAGGGTTTCAGGAATAAAACTCAAATCACTAGATATTGTATAGAAATGTTTGCTCTTGTGTTTGTTGGATTGTATATTTGAGTTTCAAAAATGCAGTTGTTATTGAGGACACACCTAATTCATTCTTTCTAAAACCATTCTCTAGCAGTCATTTGTGTTTAAGAATGTGTGAATGTCGTAACATAAAAGAATGTTGCATATTTCAAACTGTTGAATGAATTAATGATATATAAATTACAAAATTGTTTGTTACCTAATTGTAGTGCATCATACAGGGTGGTCGCTAGAAAAGCGGAAAATTTGTCAAACAGCTATTTATTTTTACAAAATTTTTTAAAGGCATATGTTATATTACACTAATAGATGCTCAAAATGCAGTTTATGATATTAAAATCATGCATTTTATTCATGATGTAAAGAAATCAAAATAGAAATGAGTAAGCACGCATTTTATTCATGATCTCATCTGACCCTCAAATTTTCCGCTTTTCTAGCGACCACCCTGTAGTTTGGGATTTTTTGAACAAATTATAAGCATAGTCAAATTATGTAGGTAATTTTTTATTTTCTGTTATCTAGTATGCCTTTCATTCATACTAATTGTAATTATCCCATGGTTCATAACTGTAACCTTATGGAACAACATTTATAAGTAAATATTCTACTATTAATTTATCATATTTGTTGTTTCAAGATACAAAGTATGTTAGAGAGGGTGTGTATTTTTGATCTAAAATCTTAGCTAGAAAACCATCAATTTTGAAAGTGTTTAAAAATTATTTTTATGTTAAAACATGAAAAGAAGGTTCAGTAATTGAAAGTTCATGAACATTGTGTGTAAGAGATTAGTACGCTTTTATGAACTTTGGTTTTTGTTTAATAAGATGTAACAAATCACATGGGAGTATAATTGAATCGATTCAAAGGTAATTGCTTAATTGTTGGCATTTGAATAATTTTTTTAATTTATCCAAAACATCTAGTCACAAAATATTTTCAGTTATAATTTATTTGAAGCTCAGAATGTTATAGTTTACGTGAATTTCATTATTTCTTTGAATTTCAAAATTTCACAGCAAAAACAAAATAGGAAGAATTTATAAAACAGTTTGATTTTTCCCTTTTCTATGCATACTAAGTTAAATTTTTATGACTTGCAATTTTTTTTATATTTTCATTTGTTGCACTACAAATTTTAGTCGATACAGCTAGTTTTAAACTAAACAACATAGGAGTCTTTTTATGGCTATGGTACTTATTTCTGAGTTTTAATTCATGTAATTGTACATTAATAAAATTAAAAAACTCAATTATGAATCTTAATTTTTGTGAATATTATGATTTAAGAGGCTTTTTATGATGCCTGTGGTTGATTTTTATGTGTGTGTAAACATTTATGTGTATGCTTATGTTTGACATAACTTTTGGTATTGTACACGTGTTCATTTTGTATTAACCTTTATTGCTTGGAGCTTTTAAAGGTTTAGTTTAAAAAATAAACAAGTCATCTATCTGCAGCTTGCTGTTGCTGTGGTATTGGTTTTGCTTGAGGACGTGTCTACGTTGAAGAAAAAATACTTTCAAATTAGTTTAGATCTGGTAGAAACTCTTCATTAATAAAGAACATAGATATGTATACACACATTAGGTTTTAACTTATAACTGTGTTGAAGTATGTATGACAGGAAAATGAAATACGGATTTATTAATTAGTTGTAAGTATTTAAAAAGTATAAAAATACTGGGGAAAATTGGTAAAGAAAGAGTTATCGAAAAGGTGATAAATTTGCACGAGATGCTATTTTCAACATTAATACTTTAATAACTACCCTCTTTCCAACCTGAAATTATGTTTTTAAATGGAGCTCTGACAAACGTTGCTAAAAGTTAAATTATTACAAATACAGTGAATATAGATATTCACTATGAGTATTTAAAGTTTGTAGTGAATAAAATATGCCCTGTTACTCCAGAAAACATAACTGGTTTTATTTAAATAACACCAATTATATTTGCTGAAGTAAAAGTTCATAAACTAATTCTGTTTTCAAAATTATTAGCTTGTGTTTTATATACATTTTTAAAAGATGGTACAAAATTTTTATAGGAGATAATAAAGAATTCACAATTATATTTTTTTTCATTGTTACCTTGGGGAACTATTTAATATTAAGGTAAGAATTTTAAAATGCAGCACTTGAGTGACTGATACAGTTGCAAACCAGTTTAGAGTATATTTTCAGCCAGGTATCTTCATTTAAATTTTTGAAGTTTCCTGCATATAGTATGACATTCTTGATAACTACAAATTTTTATTAATATTTTTACACAGATACAGATTACATATGCCAGTGGCTAGAAACTCGTTTTATGTTGGCCCTGTGACTGACTTCCTGTATGTGGTGAGGGGACCTCCCAGGGAAGGTTCTTTTCTGTCTGGTTACCTTCTCTGCTGTGTTTGCCGTGCATAGCAACCTGTGAAGGGGAGAAGAAGATCCTGGTGGTTGAGGGGTCCAACCCTAACACACCACTGTGGCCTTGAATTCCTGTAGATAGGCAGCCTTTGGGTGGACCCCCTTGGGTAAATTGGCTGGTCCACTTGGGCTTGAGTGAACCAAGTACCAGTGTTGGAAGTTTTCAACAGGTGTTGTGGACATTGTGCCCGATGCTGGTGTTTGGGAAAAGTGCTCACAAAACCCTGGGGTTGCTGCATTGTCCTTGCATGACTTTGTAGTGCATCCCCTTGTAGGGCTCCATGGTGGGTGGGGTCAGTAGGTATCGAAATTTTTCTTTTTTCCTATGGATCCTCCTTCAAAAAATTTAAATAAAATAGTGAAAAAACAGTCAATGTGTAAGCAACCTCATCTTGAAGACTCTGAAAAGCAATCTTCAACATCTGTAACACCCGTACCTCATTTTCTTATATTACATATATAATATATGATCAATCAGACCTTGATGCTCTTGTTGAACAGTTGCTGTCTCCATTTCTAATCCTGGTGTACTTTAATGGACATCATCCCCTCTGTTATTGATAGGAGGGGTCGTTCTGTAGAGCATATGCTCTCTGATCACAATCTATCTCTTTTCAATACTGGTTTTTCCACATATTTTCATGCACCTAGTCAGTCCTTTACTGCTGTTGATCTCTCGGTTTGCTCCCCTTCATTATTGCCCCATTTTTCATGGAGGGTTGACAATAATTCACTGGGCAGTGATCATTTTCCAATCCTTTGAGAGTGACTGGCCATGGTAGATGCCACCCTACCTGCGTGCCCCACTGCCGTCGTAAATCAGCCATTAATAGATGACTGTGTATTATACAAGCAGCTGCTCAGTGTATTCCTAAAACCTCAACACGTTTTCCACAATATCCTCGTCCATGGTGGAATCTTGCTTGCCATTTAGCACAGAAGGCTCAAAAACGGGCCTGGGATACTTTTCGTAGATATCCTACACTTTCAAACCTCGTCACTTTCCAACGGGTCTGTGCACATGCTAGGTGGGTATGACATCAAAGCCAGAAGGAATCTTGGATTAAGTTCACAACTAGTATATCTTCTACCACCAGTTCCAAGATCATATGGACAGGATTTGAAAGGTTAATGGGCACTACAATTCTGTCCCCCTATCAGTCTTATTCTCTGATGGTCAGGAGGTGGCTGATGTCCGGAGCATTGCTGATACTCTAAGCGAAAGCTTTTGCGGGTATCTAGCACTTCTGCTTGTTCCTCCAACTTCTTGGTCATAAAGACTTGGGCAGAGTGTTCACCTCTTTCCTTTCGAACTGACTGTTTCTTTGACTATAATTGACCCTTTATACCGGTGGAACTGAAAATGGCCCTTCATTGGTCTGCCAGTACATCTGTTGGACCTGTTGATGTTCATTATGACATGCTGCACCATCTATCTCCTGCTTCTCTTGATGTTCTTCTGATTGTCTTTAACTGGATCTGGCAGGAGAATGTTTTTCCTGATGCCTGGTGCCAGGCTATTATTTTACCTTTGAAAGATCCCTAGTTTCTTTCAAACTACCATCCAATTGCTATGATGAGCTGTCTTTGTAAGACCTTAGAAAGAATGGTTAATGCTCGTCTTGTTTGGTTCCTTGAATCAAACAACCTCCTCTCGCCCACTCAGTGTGGGTTCCAACGACAGCACTCCACCACAGACCACCTAATTCATCTTGAAACATCAATCAGAGAATCCTTTCTCAAACACTAACATCTTATATCAATATTCTTTGACATTGAGAAGGCTTACAACACAACATGGAGGTATGGCATTTTGTGAGACCTCCATACATATGGGTTACTTGGCCATTTACCCATGTTTATTAAAAATTTTTTAATGGACAGGAGATTCCAAGTTCGTGTGGGTTCAACACTTTCCCGTTCTTTTGTACAGGAACTTGGAGTCCCTCAAGGCTGTGTATTGAGTGTCACACTTTTCAGTATAAAGACAAATGCCATCACTGAACAACTCCCTCTCAATGGGCTTTCTGTCAACGACTTTCACATCTCATGTCAGTCGTCGAACATGAGATATATTGAGCAGCAACTACAAACTGCCCTCAATCGTGTACTGAAGTGGACTATGAAACCATATGCTTGCACTTTTGCTGTCAACGGGGTATTCACCCTGATCCTGAACTTCATATCGGTGAAGTTTCACTGCCAGTGGTCTCGGGAGACCAAGTTCTTGGGGCTTATTTCTGAGTGTAAGCTGACCTTTATACCACACTTAAAGCAGCTTCACGTCAAATGCACAAGAACACTGAACATCCTCCGTGTCCTCTCTTCTACCAGTTGGGGAGCAGATCGATGTTCAATGTTAAAGGTATATTGTGCTCTTATTTGATCAAATGTCGACTATGGATCAATGGTCTATGGCTCTGCCAGACCCTCGGCCTTAAAGATGCTGGACTTCATCCATCACCAAGGACTTCTACTCTGCACTGGGGCTTTCTGTACCTCTCCAGTTTAAAGCTTATACGTTGAATCTCACAAACCTTCTCTGCATCTTTGCCATTTGCAACTGTCTTTACAATATTCTTCAAAACTTTGTTCTTTAACAAAGCATCCCACCTGGGGATGTGTTTTCCTTCCTTGGTGGGTTGTACTTTTTCAGAACAGACGATCTGCCATTGCTCCATTTGGCTTTCGCATTGGGGCGCAATTGGATGAATTAGGTCTGTCTTTGGATAACATTGCAGATTCCACAGGTCAGCCCATCCCACCATGGCTTATTACAGCCCCCAAATGTGACCTTTCTTTCAGTCACCTGAAAAAGGCAGATACTCCAGATTGGAAGTGCTGTCTTTTATTTAATGAACATCTTTCAAACAATCATTCAGTTTCAATTTATACAGATGGTTCCAAATCAGGTAATTCAGTGGGCTCTACTGTGGTTTGCTGCAGTTCGGTAGCTGCACATAGAATCCCTTCTACAGCTTCTGTGTTCACTGCTAAAGTGTATGCCACATCTCTTGCCCTGGATCATATTGCAGCTGAGCAGTACTCCAACTGCACTATTTATACTGACTCACTTTGTTCTATACTGGCCCTGAAATCGCTACACGTTGCCTCACACCCTGTTCTTGCTGATATTCAAAACTGACTGGCCCATTGCTCATTAACTGCTACTTCTATCCAGTTTTTCTGGATACCAGGCCATGTTGGTATTCACGGGAACGAGCTTGCAAAAACGGCAGCTAAATCTATCTGCTCCGGCATTATCACCACTGTGCCTATTCTGTACATGGACTATGGTCTTGTATTCAAGGCTTGGCTCTGTGCCAGCTGGCAGTCCACTTGGAGCGAGCAATGCGACAACAAGCTTTTTCAAATAAAACCCTATATTGAGCTTTGGCCATCTAGCTTCCGTAAAGTTTGGAAGGAGGAAGTTGTTTTAACTAGATTACTCATTGGTCACAGTTTTTTAACTCATTGTTTTCATTTATCTGGAACTGATGCACCAATGTATAGTTTGTGTAACATTCAAATAACTGTAAGCCACATTTCACTTTCTTGCCATTGCTACAATTCTCAACGATGGCAATATTTCAAACACTTTTTTTCAAGGTTTATTTGTAACATTGGACAGTGTTATTGATGGTGACTCTGTCCACCTTGATAAAGTTTTTAGTTTTTTAATGGCCATTAATCTTTGTAAACTCATTTAAGTGTTGCATATTTATTCATTACACCTTTTTAATTGTGGTTCCTTTTTCACAGTTTCATTCTCTCTAGTTCAATTTGACATTGGAAAATGGCCAGAACATTAAATAACTCAACACCAGGACTGGAAAGACTAACTTGAGGTGACTGACGGTGGTTCTTTTACTTACCTGTTAGTCTTCCTGGCAGGCTATGATCATTACCATTCTGCAGGATGTCCTTTACAAGTTTGTATACTGGATGTCAACATTGGTTTTATGCCATTTTCTGGTTTAATTGCTGTTTGTTTTTTTACCTTCATTTACTTTTACAAATTTTACTCCATTTACTTGACTTTTACCTTTTTACTGGACATTTGGCTACTCAGTATTATGATTTTGCTATGTGTCTTTTAAAACTTCTATTATTTTACATTTTCATAATGGCTGTTATGACACATAACCCGGAACCAGGACTGGACAGGCCAACTTCAGGTGACTGACCGTGATTCTTGAACTTACTTGTTTGTCGTTCTGGTGGGTTATGATCATTACCATTTTGTAGACTGGATGTCAACATTGGTTTTATGCCATTTTCTGTTTTAATTGCTGTTTTGTTTTTACCTTCATTTACTTTTACAAATTTTACTCATTTATGTGACTTTTACCTTTTTACAAGACATTTGGTTTTGGCTACTCATTATTACAATTTTGCTATGTGTCTTTTAAAACTTCTATTATTTTACATTTTGATAATGGCTGCTATGACACATAACCTGGAACCAGGACTGGAAAGGCCAACTTCAGTTGACTGATGGTGGTTCTTGAACTTATCTGTTAGTCTTCCTGGCAGGTTATGATCATTACCATTTTGCTTGAGTAAGTACTTCACAACTTCTTTTACTCTGCTTTCTCTCTTAACGTTATAGATTCGGTGTCAACATTGGTTTTATACTTTTTCTGTTTTTCAATGATGTTTTGTTTTACCTTCATTTCCTTTTATGTATTTTAATACATTTACTTTATTTTTACCTTTTTACCAGACGTTTGGTGCAGATAGCCTAGCTGCTTTGTGCCATAAAACACTAAATCAATCAATCAACCTGTGTCTGACTGTCTTCTATGGATGGGGAGTGTGGAGAAACAAAGACCATCTTAAGAGATTATATACATAACTGTTCAAATTTGTATGAGTTGGGAATTTTTCTCCCTATAAACTTTCACTGGATTCTTAAACATTCACATATATGCTTGTCATACATCGTAACCCATTAAAGGAAAGAAAGAATCTGGATGGTGTAGTGGTATCCAGATCACTGTATCACACCATTGTTGGGCTTAAATTCCTCTAATTGAGTGTCTTCCTTAAAGTCTGTCAGCAGTTGTGTTGTAGCTAGGGTCAACCAAATACCACTTACAAATGTCCAGGTGTTCTGGAAATTGTCTTATCTGTTACTGATATTGGATATAGTACCAAAAAACCTTGGCGTTGTTACACTGTTCTTAAGATATTGAGCTTCTGATAACATAGCTTATTGTCTTAATAAGATTACATGGTAAGTTTGGTGATTACCAAATAATTATTTTCCTAACACAAAAGAAACTTTAACAACTTCACACATAAACTACAAAACAACCATTACATTTCTTTCCAATGAGGTTTTTCAACTTGAATTTCTAATTTTACATTCTTTGTCATAGTCTTTCACAGATGGGTCCTTGCATGTGGTGAGAGGACCTCCTAGAGAAGGTTCTGTACTTTCAGTTTATCTCCTCTGGGATCTAAACATCTACCTATGTGTTTTCTGTGCATGGCAACCTGTGAAATGGAGGAGAGGGTTCTGATGGTTGAGAGGTTCAACCCTAAGACACCACTTTGGCCTTGAATTCCTTCAATTGGCAGCCTTGGGGAAGCCCCTCCAGGGTTAATTGGCTGATCCAAGTACCAGAATTGAATGATGTCAACAGGTGTGATGGACATTGTTTGATGCTGGTGTTCCAGTATAGTTCTCATGAAACCCTGGCATTGCTGCATGGGGCTGTATAGTGGGCACTGAAATATATTGCCTTTATTATAGATACCCCATTCATGAAAAAATAAATAAAAATGAAAAGAAACATCAGAAAATGACCACACATGGATGAATGACTGTTGTATAGTCACCATCATAGTTAAATTCTGTACATTGATTTCTGATTATGCATTTCTTATTCAAGAAATCCTTGGGGCAGTTATCTCCTGTTTTTATTTAAAAGGAATTAGAGAGGATTGCTGGACCTTCCAAGTTAGTAGAGAAGTTCCATTCTGGAAATGTTTTCACCACAAAATACCAAACTCTTGAAATTGAAGATCATTGGGGATATACCCATTAATGTTACTCCCCATGCAACTTTGAATTCTTTCAGAGGAGTTGTAGTTGATAAGTATTTAAAGAATATTCCAGAGTTGGAGATCCTTGCTGGTTTCTCCATCCAAAGCATTCTGCAGTGCACCAAATCTCCACTCACAAAGACAGAATTATAATACCTATTATATTCTGATACTGATGTTTACATCATCATATTTTCCTTTCACATTTAAAGCAGGTTATCTGAATTGTAAGATACAACCATACACTCCCAAACTTCACAAATCTTTCCAGTGTCAGGAGTTTGGTCACTCAAAGACATCATGTCATGGTTCTTTAACATGCTCGTTGTAGTGGCAAAGAACAATAAACCTTTAAGTGTGAACTGTAACCACACTGTGTTAACTGTAGTGATTCACACCCCTCTTACTATATTTCTTGCTATAAGTGGATGGAGGAAAAAGAGGTGCAATGCTTGAAGACTACAAACAATATCTCCTACCTACAGACTCAGAAGTTATTATCCCCCTCTCCATCTAAGACATGTGCTGCTGCACTCAGTTTCACTGCCACAGTGGGAGTACAGACAGATATCTCCATGTTTCCTGCAGAGCTATTTGCAAGACATGTGAAAAGTGTTTTGCCCTCCATGGTTGAAAGAGTTTGTGAATCTATATCTGCATCAATCTCTGTTCCTGCCACTCCTTCCAGTGACTATATGGGTCCACCTTCTCTGGCTTCAGGTTCAGGCATTTTTGTCCACAGGCAGATCTACCTGCTCAACCCAAGGCAATATCCATGGAAGTCAACATATGTTTAATAAAGAAAAAAAATTGTCAAAAACAGCAGCTCCACATAAAAAAAAATGGCCACTTTGATACAGTAAAACTGTTGAAGTTTTTGCCACTTGATACAATCTTGGAGGTTATAGGCATCAATATTTTCTTGGATCATACCACCACTATTTGTTCTCTCTACCTGCCTCCTAAAGAGACCAATGATCAGTCAGACCTAGATCCCCTTATTGAATGGTTACCATCTCCATTTCTAATCTGGGGGAATTTCAATGGACATAATTCCCTATGGGGTGGTGTTGATATTGGATGGGGGAGGGGTTATTCCATAGAGTGTATGCTCTTGGACCATAACCTTTCTCTTTTCAGTACTGCTACTTATACTTATTTTCATGCACCAAGATAGTCTTTTACTGCTATTAATCTCTGTCTGCTCTCATTCACTTTTCTCTTACTTTTCTTGGAAGGTTGACAGTTACCCATGGGGCAGTGATCATTTTCTTATCATTTGAGAAATACTAGTCATGGTCCATGCCACCCAATTCATGTGCCTTGATGGAAATTGGATCAGGCCAAATGGCTATCTTTCAATGTCTCTCAGAACTTGATTTTGACATTGATAGACAACTGCATGGCAGCAGTGGCTGACTTCATTGTCCAGGCAGCTGCTCTGTGTACTCCTACAACCTCAATACATTTTCACCATTCTCATCTGTGGTGAAATCCTGCTTGCCTCATGGCATGGAAGGCTCAAAAACAGGCCAGGGATACCTTTCTCAGCTATTCCACATCTTTAAACCTTATTACTTTTCAGCAGGCCCATGCATATAATTGATAGGTCAGAAGTCAAAGCTAGAAGGAATTTTGGATTAAATACATATCTAGCATCTCTTCTACCACCTGTTCCAAAGTCATAAGGAACAACATTTGGAAGGTCAGCAGGCAGTATGCTTCTGCCCCCCTTTTGATCTTGCTCTCTGATGGCCAGGAAGTTGCTGATACCCAGAGTATCACCAATACTCTTGGTGATAGTTTTCTCTGCATCGGGCACTTCTTCATCCCAACCTTTTTAGTCATCACAACATGGGCAGAGAATTCACCTCTTTCATTTTGGGCTGATTGTCTGTGTGATAATAATCACCTGTTTACACTGGTGGAAATCAAGCTTGCTCTTCATCAACTGGCACTACATTAGTTGGACCTGACAATATTCACTATGAAATGCTGTGCCATCTCTCTCTTGCTTCTCTTCTGGTTGTTCTTAACTGAATTTGGCAGGAGAATGCTTTTCCTGATGCTTGGCACTGGGCTATTGTCCTCCCTTTTCCTAAGTTTGGGATTTTGATAACAGTGCTCCACTCTTGACCACCTGATTTGAAACATCAATCAGGGAAGCCTGTATCAAGCAACATCTTGTTTCTGTATTTTTTACCTTGAGAAAGTTTATGATACCACATGGAGGTATGGTATCCTGTGAGATCTCCACTTATACTGGTTGTGTGGCCATTTGCCCATTTTTATTAAACATTTTTTAATGGACCAGCAATTCAAAGTCCATATTAGTTCAACACTTTCTCACAGGAACTTGGAGTCTCTCAATTTGGTGTCTTGAGTGTCACAAGACATTAATAAAGATTAATGTTAGCAGTGGACAACTCCCCCCGCAGCTGCAAACAGTTTCTATGTTGATGATTTCCATATCTTGTGTTAGTCATCAAGCATGAGGTTTATTGAACAGCAGATACAGACTGACCTCAATCGTTTATCAAAGTGGACCACAACCAACAGTTTTACCGTTTCTTGCTCTAAAACTATTTCCATGCACTTCTGCTACCAATGAGGTATTCACCCCATTTTGAAGCTCTGATTTAGATAAGTTGTGCTTCCCATAGTTCCTGAGGCAAAGTTTTTGGGGCCTATCTTTGACTGTAAGCTGACCTTATTCCACACATCAAGCAGCAATGTGTCATGATTATAAGGGCACTGAACATCCTTTCTGTCCTCTTTTTCACCTCTTGGGGATTGGATATATGTTCTATGCTAAAAATCTATTGTGACCTCATTCAATCAAAACTGGACTATGGCTCTGCCAGGACATCAGCCTTGAATATACTGGACCCTGTTCACTATCAGACGCTTTGGCTCTGCACAGGTGCCTTCTGCACTTCTCCAGACAAGAGTTTGTACATCATGTTTCATGAACCTTCTCTACTTCTCCACAGTTTGTAACTGTCTTTACTGTATGCTTCAAAAATTCAATCTTGATCACAACATCCCACCTTGGGTTGTTTTGTCCTTCCTCAGTCTTAGTAGGTTATGCTTTTTCACAATAGATGGTCTGCCATTGATCCTTTTGGCCATGGCACATGGATGAATTGGGTATGTCCTTGGATAACATTGTGTCCACTGGTCAGCTCATCCTACCACATGACCTTTCTTTGAGTCATCTGAAGAAAGCGGATACTCCTGATTGGAAGTACCACTTTCTATTTTCTAAACTGCATTTAAACCATCCTTTCATTCCCATTTATAGGGATGGTTCAAAATCAGGTGGTTGCACACAGAATCCTTTCTGTAGTTTTTGTGTTCACTGCCAAATTGTGTGCCATTTCTCTTGACCTTGATCACATAGAAGCCATGCAGAACATGAACTTTACTATTTACAGTGACTTGCTTAGTTCTTTACTGGCCCTGGAATTGTTTCACATTAGTTCTCTTTCTGTTCTTGTTGATATTCAAAAGCAACTGGTCCATTTCTCTTTATATCATTTACTTCTATTAAATTATTCTGGATACCAGGCCATGTGTGAATGAGTTTCTGACATCGCAAGTAAGTCTGTCTGCTTTGGTTCTACCCCTGCTGTGTCTGTTCCATACATGGACTGTGGCCCTGTATTCAAGGCTTGGCTCCATATTATTTGGCAGTCGACTTGGAGTAAGCAATGGGATAACAAGCCTTTTGGGATAAAAACCTTCTTTTGGACTTTGGTTGTCTTGTTTTCATATGGATCGGAAAGAGGAACTTGTCCTAACTAGGCTACACATTGTTCACAGTTTTTAACTCGCGTTTTTTATCTAGAACTGATGCACCAACGTGTGACATTCAAGTCACAATAGGCCACACTTTACTGTTGTACCATTGTTACGTCCGTGAATGACAGCACCATTTAAGACTATTTTTCCATGGGTTTACCCTTGATGTTGGATGATGTCATTGGCATTGGTGATACCAACCACCTTACAAATGTTTTTAATTTTTTAAGGACCATTGGCCTTTAATTTTATTTAAGTTTATCTGATGTTCAGCCAGTTTTGGTTTTAACTTAATTTCACTTTACACTTTATAATACTTTCACTTTTTTTTTACCAATTTGTCACAAATAGCTTAGTTGGTCATTTTGACACAGTACTTTTTGTTTAACTGTTAATAGCAATGCACTTGTCCAATCTGCATGAGCTCTCAGAGACTGGTATTTTTGTCTAGCACAAAGAAGTTTGTACTTCTTTATCCTCTGTTATCTATTTGTGAGGTCTAATTTGTCTTTATTATATATTTTTTTTAAATTTAGCTTTACATTGCTGAAGGAATTAGAAACTACTCTTACTGAGTAATTGTGAAGTATTCCTGTTGAAACTTCTCAGCAACAGTGCAAAATCCAATGAGTACTCTTTTGAAAGCATGTGGTGGCTTAATATTCATCAACATATTTTTACACTTTTTCCACATCACTTTATGCAGCTAAACTGCAATAATTATGTAGTGGGTGGGTGGGAACTTGTGCCTAGTGTATGAAAGATCTTTTGTTTGTAATAGTTTGTATTTGGATGCACAAAGGTAATAGAATGTAAATGCAGTGCTGGGCATTTAGAGTAACTAAAATGGTTGATTGACTTCCTCAGACTACCCGTACACAAGGTTACATGTGTAGTTCTGAATGGACCTGATAGCTGTGCAGGATGTCTCAATGACTGCAGAGTTAAACCTATTGCACAATGTGGGATATCTACCAGGTAACTATTGCAAAAAGAAAAGACTGATCCAAAGTACTGATAAAAAAAATGACAAAATGATCATCTGGAAAGAGACACTAGATTTAACAATGCTTCAAAACCTGGGTATTGGGAGAAAGTATTGAAATTTTATGGGGCTACACCACTGGTATTCTTGTCTATATAGAAGTTCACACTAAAGAACTTAACACACAAACACTCCTGTTCGAGATGAGGCTTCGAAGGATGACAGGTCCATTCCCCAAATATCTTTTTATTTGAAATGTGTAATACTAACTTTTATGCATATAATAATGCCATCCATACTTTTCTATGCTTGTTTTCATTATTGCATAGTCTGATAAAGATGAAATGCTTCCCACATGTGAACATGTGTTACATTTTTACTTTAGTGATAAAGATGTCCAAAAAACAAGGCAACAGCTTTGTTTATAAATGAATGACCATATGCACAATTTGTGTATCTAACAGAAGAAGATGAAATGTGTTGCAAGGACCTAAAAAAATTAGTGTTTTTATAATTCTATGGTGGTAGTGGTTCATCTTCTGCTTATGTATGTCGGAATCTAGTTGCATATGTTCGTATTACATAATTATAAAAACACTCGATTAAGACAGATGTAACTGTTGACTATTCTTGGTGAAGTTAAATGGCTAAGTCCTTAAAAGGACTGAGGCTCATAAAACTTGAGTAAGCAAAGAAAAACAAAAACATTTTTGTTTTTTTAAACTTGCACAAATGCAGTTATATTAAAAATATATTAATTACAAAATACTTCACATAAATCCTGGAAATACTCTTATAAATAAGCAACACTCTACCACAAGTAGTTTTAACAAAGGAGAATTGAGTAATAAACACCAAAAACAATGAAATTTTCCAGTGAAAATTTTTAAAAACTAATAATTTGTGCTATTTATTAATTACCACTAATTTCACACAGAGTACATTCTTGCAACAAAATGTAGAATAACTTTCTACGTTGGAAACACTGATATGCAATTTCTCAATCTGTGAAACAAGTTAGTACAAGTACTATGGATCTGATTGTTATTCCTAATTTTACATTGTGAAGACCTATTAAATTCAAGTTCTTTAAAACCAAAATTGGGCCCGGCCTAGTGCGTTAGGCGTGTGACTCATAATACGAGGGTCGCGGGTTCGCGCCCACGTCGCTTCAACCATGCTCGCCCTCCCAGCCGTGGGAATGTTATAATGTGATGGTCAATCCCACTTTTTGTTGGTAAAAAAGTAGCCCAAGAGTTGGCAGTGGGTGGTGATGACTAGCTGCCTGCCCTCTAGTCTTACACTGCTAAATAAGAGACGGCTAGCACAGATAGTCCTCGAGTAGCTTTGTAAGAAATTCCAAAACAAACAAACAAACCAAAATTAGGCCAATTTTTGTAGTACATTGCTGACGATTCATTGGGGTTTTTTTTATTCTGCTTATGAGGAAGGTTTTATTAAAGGAATTTTTATAATCAACACTTACTTAAAATGCAAAAAGTCATTCAGAATATGTTACTAATCTTATTACCCATAAGTTTGGTTTTTGAATTTTGCATAAAGCTATACAAAGGCTAGCTGTTCTTAATTCAACAGCATAAAACAAGAGGTGAGGCAGCTAGTCATCACCACCCACTGTCAACTCTGGAGCTTCTCTTTTTACCAATGAGTAGTGGCATTGATTTTCACATTATAAGACCCCCACAGCTGAAAGGGTGAGCATGATTGGAGTGAAGGGGATTTGAACCCACGACCTTTGGATTACGAGTTGAGAACCTTAACCACCTACCCATGCCGGCCCTTAACCATAAGTTGTGTCAAGTGTTTTATGCCACTGTCTACTGAAGAAATTATTAAATTGTGAATCATGCCATTTAGTAAACCTTCCAGTTTTGATAACAATAGAAACTTCAATAATTTTTGAACAACACTGACAGCATTATGGAACAAAATTTTTACTTTTTCTTGTTCCTGGGCAGAAAGTGTTATTTCCCAATTGCTTATGCCTAAAGTAAATGGAAGAGACATTTTTCTCTATAAACTTTACTTTTGTGACCTGGGTAATGAAATTTTCAAATTTACCAATTTTCCAGAACATTCAGGTAGATTAAGTGCTGCGTAGCTAATAGAGAATTTTCTTGAACTTACAAGAATTTTGTAGAATAAGTATCTGGCTCATTCAGTGTACCTCAAAGAGTAATACAACAGTGTCAACACCTTGTTAGAAGCCTGGAAGTATGATGAGTATGGCTGGAAGGTTATCAGAGACTTCCAAATGATGGCAGCACAAAACAGGAAGCACTGGCCACAGTGGACAGAGTTCTCTATAGGGAAGCACAATTTCCAGAAGGTGTTGCTCCCACCACTGCACATAAAATTGGGTCTTATAAAATAATTTGTCACAGCTCTTGATGAGTCTGCAGCCTTCAAGTACTTTCGAGACTTCTTCCCTAAGCTGTCTGAGGCAAAGGTTAAAGCTGGTGTCTTCATTGGATCACAAATAAAGATCTTGGAGTGTGCAGAATTCCTCAAGAAGCTCATTAAGAAGGAGAAAAAAAAAAACCTTTGGGCAGCTTTGTCACAGTGGTTTGGAGATTCTTGGACAATCACAAGGCACAATTTTGTGGAACTGGTTGAGGCTCTGGTGAAGAATTACAGCAAAATGGATGCAGGATGTCTCTGAAAGTCCATATCCTTTAAGCTCATCTTGATAAATTGAAGGAAAAAATGGGAACATACTCAAAGAGCAAGACGAGCACTACCACCAAGATATACTGGACTTTAAACGTAGCTACCAAGGAGTGTATATTTGGGGGCTGATATGCAAAAGTGATTTACATTACAGTCGCAAACTTCAAAAAACTATTCACTTCTAAATATTTTTGTATAACTTTAGTATAGATACATGTAAATCTTGATTCATATGTTTTATTCACACCTTATGTAAATGAGAATGTGCAAATTTACTTGTTTTTGCATAGAAAAACAGGTTAATTTCTAAATTTCATTATCCAGGTCACTAAAGCAAAGTTTGAAGGGAATAATGATAATTTTCTTTACTTTTACAACATAATTAAGAAATAACACAAACTATCCAGGAACAAAATTTGTGCTACATAGTGTAACATTTTCTCAATCCATTAAGGTTCATAACACAAATTCACAGTTAAGAAATATTGTACATAAATATTCCCAGAATAATTTGGCAATACTGTTTAGAGTCACTAAGGCCTGGTAACACTTCCTGCAATACAATGCACTTATGGCGTGAAATATTTTTTCAACATTAAGAATGATAAACAACAAGATTAATTACAAATAAATTCTCAAGGAAGTAAGCAATGACAAGAGTCTTCCATGAGAAAATAACTTTATTACCGTTACATCAAAAAAGAACATTAAAACAAATATATGTGGATGTACAAGATGTGGCTAAGGATACAATTTATAAATAGAAAAGATTTGAAATTTCTCATGTTTAAAAAGTTACTTAAATGGTAATGTTGTACATTTGCACTTATGGCAGTGTGTAGAAATAGGCTCCTATGACATTGTACTATGTTAATATATGTAAAGTGTAATTTCATGTTAACTTAAGACCTCAGTGTCTACATTTCTGCTAAACTTGCAAAAATATTTTAGTCCATTTTATTTCAAGAGATGATATTTTCAGCTTTTTTTTTTTAAAGTATATACTGTTCAATGTCCTCTTGCTATTTAGTTAATGGGTCTATTAATTTTGCTTCCACCATTTCTACAACTGTATATTTCACATACAAAAGTAATCACAGTTGGAGTAGAAATAGCCATAAATTGTCTCTCTCACAGACCAACATTGAAACCGTTTAACTCCTGCTGTCAGTATCAAGAAACCAACACAAGAAATCAAAATAATACATGTTTAATATTATTTTTCTCTCATTTTATCTGTGCTTTACACTAACTTCAATCATTCTAAACACCTTACAGAACACAAAATAATACAATTATACAGAATGAAGAAAATAAACTTGATTTTAGCCAGTATAAAGTTACTTTAGGACTTTTAAAAATAAGAAGAAAACAGAACACATAGAAACAAAATTGTTTTTTCAGCTCTTAACATTTTGGATAGTGAAACTTTCAGTATGGATATCGCAGCAGTATGCCCTCACACTTCAAAACTACTATATTACAAGTAACAAGATGACCAAATTAAATGGTTCAATGTGTGACTATGCCATCATTGTTTGAAAGGGGTTGTATGGGAATGCTTGTGGAATGTGTGGCCGTTCTTCGAGTCTGTCATATTCTAAATGAAATTCTTTTGCTACTTTCCTCCAATTAACAGCATCAAAAAAATAGTATGTTCCTCGTTCAAAGGTGTTCGTTTTCTCCGTAGGCCCCATACCGGGTGCTCGAGTTATCCACACCCTCTCATCCTTGTGAAACCTCCAGTCCCTGCTGTATCTGTTTCGTAGAAATTACATGAATAAATACCATCATTAATAGCTTAAGTAAACTAACAAATTACATTTAATATAGTATATATACATACATGTATCAATGGAAATTACAGAAACATGCAGTAATACACACACACACACACGAGCTACAATTAAGTAATGGTGAATTTTTAATTGGTACAAAACATCACCGAAGAAAATATAGGTTGTACAATGCAATAGTAGTTTACACATGAACTATTTGTTATACACAAAGCATTACACATTTTTATCATGCTGTCAGTTTATCAATGTATAATTGTGTAATGTTGTTTCAAGTATCCTTCACTACTCTACAATTTGGCCAACTCATCTTTTCACTTTCTCAGGTTTTAAATAAGTCTAAACAGTCTCATAAATGTTCATTTTGGGACTGTGTAGACACAAGTCTGAGTGAATGTTTCACCAGCCTTAATACCATAAAGATATGATTTTACTACTTTTTCTGATGTTTTGAATTAGTCTTGCTGGTAAATGAATTCCTGCCCAATGATTTGACTATGTTCCTGAAAGAATGGCATGATAGATGAGAACCTGATGCACCTGTGTAGCAGTCAAGGTGCCATCAATATTATAAGGTCACGCACACAGTTGTCTAAGATTAGACTCAAACCTTCACTGATGAATCAACCATGCTTCACTGTTCATGTTTTGCATTAACTATGTTATTTTTCTTCTCTCACAGTCACTGGTTATTACTAAATTTAAACTGTACTCATCAGCAAAATGGACCTCCAGTTAAACTAAATCTACTTTTTTGCAATCTAATGTTCATTTGAAACAATATTTTTAGCAGCTCCATGTCCACAACTGCCACCATCTGCATTCCAAAAACAACTAGTATGGGAAATAAAGCTTTAATTAAAATAAAGTACAAACCAATGTTTCAACTTTCTTAGGTCATCTTCAGGTTAAGAAAGATGAAACATCATTCTGCACTTTAATTAGTTTTAATACCCACACCAGTCATCTTTAGAATACACTTTCACTTCATGTGGGTTTCTTATTATTATGGAATACCATCAATCTCATGAAGAACATACCCCAAGGTACTTCAACCAATTCTATTATTAATAGTTTCATATTCATATATTATCTTCAAAGTGTCATTCACAATTCATTATTGAAAATAATGGTAAATATTGAGAACATCTTCAGAAAATGTTCAACATTTTGCTTCATTAGCAGGTATAAAAAAAGTAATGATTTTGTTAAGCATGTGTAACATCTGTCATTAATTCTCAGTTATTCATTTTCATTGAAGGGAATGGAGTAATGGTTAATTTTAAACCATCATATGAAATTCAAGTAATTTCAAAAATGGGAAAACTATCCAGCCAGTTCTGTTAAAACAGCTAGATTTTTATATAACAAAACTACAGACATTCATAAGACCTATAGTTTGAAATTGTTTTTACTATCATTTAATTTTATCAATATTATTACTATTGTATCAAAATAAATCATGTACATTTCATGATTCACAGCCAGGTGTTTTATTGTTATTAATATTAGTAACAGTTTTCATTTGTACATTAATAAAGCTAGTGCATCTTCTTTACTGACATGCAGCTGATGTTTAAAAATAAGAGGTTTAATTATTGTAAGGTATCAAACTGTATGACTGTCACTCAAAAGTATCAAACACAACTTACAAAGTATCAAATTTGAAACGTTAAAACACCATACATACAAGCAAACTTGAGTTACACTGCCTACTTTTGCATCTACTAATGCAAACGGGAGCTCATGGACATTTACACACTATCTAATGCACAGTGGAACCACATATCTACATAAATAAATTTTCTCTGCCAGTATGACAGCGATAGGTTAAATGCACACATCTTATACTATTTCTACTTTACCTCCATTTTTCAATGTTTGAAGTTATACAATTATAAAACTGCTGTAAAAGTGAAGTAGAAACCCTGTAACCCAAGCTCTTTTGAAAGGCCCACCTTTTAAAAGCACTCCAGTTATACGGTTTCTATTTCATTTTTATCAAGACTTCTTGGACCTACGTTTTTAGAACATCATGGATAACCGCTGCAGAATATTTTAAAAGTATTTCCAATAATAAAATATGAATTTTTATTTGGTCAATGCAGAGTATTAGAGAAAAAAATTTAATAAATTTGTATCCATAAATTTTCTACTTAGCTTATAAAGAAATACTTCTAATAGCTAGGTGGGTTTGTCACATTTCGGAATATAAATACTTTTCAAAACTATCAAATTTTGTAGCCTATTTCTTCAAGGTTCAAGATTTTAAATTACACTTGGAACTAATTACTCTTTCTTTTTAAAGTGTAAAAGAACTTACAGTTCTGCAGCTGCTGATAATTGCAGAATATCTCCACTAAACATGTAGAAGAGAAAAAACAATAGGTCTTCCCCATATCGATTGAGCTTAACAGGCGCTAATTTATCTCGGATGTTTTGATTAATCAAGTACTCTGAAGGAACATGGTAGTCTGGAAAAAACATTACAAGACACCACCACCTCAGTAATGCAGGTAATGTTTCCAGTCCTACTTTTTGCAAACTTAAGATTTATAAGTTTATGCTGTTCTTATACTAAATCTGAAATCATTTTCATAGTTGTCAAGAAAATCAGATATTCTTAGCAGACTTTGGTTTAAACAGTTTCAGTTAATAAATTTCTTTTAAAAATAATTCTTTAATTATATATGTATATGTGTGTATATATATATATATTGCTTTATTGACCACAATTCACTGTTTTTACACTAAATATTTATGAATATTAATAGTTAGTTAACATTCCACCAAGGTACTCGGTGCACATAAATTATTTAAGGCATAAAGACTACAACGTAACACACAAGTTTCATACATGTTTTTAAGAGTAATAAAAACAATACTCCATGATTCTGTATTTCAATAAAAATGAAAAACATCATTGACCTTTACGGATCCTAGGCACACAACAGGAGAAAGACTAGTTTTGAGGCCAAAGTATCAATTTTATACTTTTTTAGATAAACACTTGGAAATCTTCTTACTAAAACAGAAATGTAAAAGTGGCCATATTTTAAACGTATGCAATCTCACAGGATGAAAAACTCAGGCTAAAATGAAGGCAAAATGTGTTTCTTGTTATAATTGATTTCAAGAATACTGGCAATTTAAGCACAAGAATGAATAGAATCAAACAACTCTAACCTATGTCTTGGGGCCTACATGGTTGTTCTGCCCATGGTCCACCAAAGTTAGGGTACAGTTTTCTGAAAAATAATGTTTTTTACATTCACGTATTTTCATTGTATAAACAAGAAAACTCACTGTACATACCTGTAGACAGTAGCTTCTATTAAAACATTAGAAACAGCAAATGTACTCAATTTAAGCTTAGTTGATTACACAATAATTCTGCTTAAGCTATTTAAACAACTCAAATTACAAATGTTATACATTACCTAACACATACACACAATTCTCACACCAATACACAAATTTCTATATTATAATTTTTCTATATTAGTGAAATGCTACTGACTTCATATTTTTTCACCCAAGCTGCTTAATTGATATGAAGTTACAATATTTTATAAAATTTCATTCAGTAAGTTGTGATAGACTAATTTTTATGTGATTAGAAAAAATACACAATGGTAAAATACAATATAAATACATACTAAATTGCTTACGCCCTTGTATTTTCATATAGACAGAAAATTATAAGGTTGCATACAGAGAAATATTGTAATTAATGATGACAAGAAACCTACTTGAAGTAAAAATGTATCTTTGAATGACTGGTATGGGTATTAACACTTTTACCAATAAAGCAGAGAACAATGTTTCAACCTTCTTAGGATATCTTCAGGTTATTAAAGAAAGCATTTGAAACAGAAGGTTGAAACATTGTTCTCTGCTTTATTAATAAAAGTGTTAATACCCATACCAGCTATTCTAAGGTACAGAAAATAATTTATATGCAGAGTACTATTGACTGAACTTGTCTTAAAATATTTTGAAACGATATCATACAATTATAATTCTGACAAATTCAAGTAAATGGTAAACATTTTCCTAGATGCTAAAAGTTCCATAAAAAAGTACACTGATGTGTGTATGTCAATGAAGAAAAAAGTTTTTCATATTGAAGTATCTGGAGACCTTACCATCAATAAGAACACACAAGACTTACTCTGGTGAGTTGAGGTTCAGTCCTAATGTGGTGAGGTCACTTCCCAGAGCTAATGATACTAAACTGCTGTCAGATTCTGCTGCCCTTATAAATGTTAAAAGACCAACCATCCCAAACTGATCTGTCACCATACCAACTGGAATATTGGTTACTCGGCCTAGTGAGAAAAACAATAACTATGTTAAAACCTAGTATTCAACAAATAACAAAAGAAGATTTTTATATGCAAGTTACATGGTAAATATAAAGATGTATCAGAGGTACATTTTGACATAGTTCAGCATTTCACATACATCCTTTTTCCAATGCATAATATTTATACACTAAAATCCTAAAAAATATGTTCAGATTGGGAATTTAGAATTTCAAAAATGTAGATATTCCTTGCAATTAATGGCACTGTACAATAAAGAAATATGCATAAACACTGGTAACCAGGATCATCAAAACGAGAGACCTGCAACAAGTGTGGTAAGCAAAATGTGGTGCTTTGGAAACAGATGAGAATCCATGAATATCACAAATAAGTGACAAAATCCATCCAAGTGACCCACATAACAATATGCAATATAATCAAGAAGGATCTTCATTTGAAAATGGGTTATGTTTTAAAAAAGATAAGGCATCCAGTCAATCCATTCAACCATCAAAAACTTCAAGTTGATGGAAAACTTGTAGGATATAATGAAATTATTCAACATGAAAACACTGTTCAAGCAGCCACATCCAGTATCTAGGATATCTATGCAATTAGAGTGTTGAAACTGTTCTCCTGAGAACTAAATGGATTATACAAAGCATACAGAGCATGCATGTTTCTAGTTAGCATTTCAGTAATTTACTGGGCAGCTAGATATACCAAGTATTTTATTCTAAATAGTTGTGAAACATGAAATTATTCAAAGTTTCTTTAAAATGTCAATGCAAAGAAACACAAGGACTATCTGCATATAGTTATTACTAATTCTGAATAGGCAGACTACAGAAAGGCAACTAGTCAACACCCACACCTAAACTACTCTCATCTGATCCAATACTGCAGCACAGCCATTACTACTGTAATGCACCTACAGCCACAAAGTCTAGAATGCATTTTCAAATAATTATTCAAAGCACATTTTAAGAAATTATATCATAAAAAGAGAAAAATGACTCCTTATACTGCGGTTCACACAGCACAAATGACCCTAAACTACAGTTATGAAAATTACAACCTTATATCCCAAGCACTTTCAAAAGGAGAGTCTTTTTTCTTCAGGGGCAAACTAGAGGATTTATATGATGATTTTGCACACTACAAGAGTTTTGAAACAAATAACAGCAGAACTGAGCTCATACCAATTGTGTTCACAGTTCCGCAACCAACTTCATAATTATTTTCAGGACATTTCCAAGCCTAAATGAAAAATTTTAATGAGTGTATAAGTGTAGAAAGATCATCAATGGAAGGCCTTTCTGAACCATTTGTCAAGATTATAACTGAAGCTCCATGACTTCTGGTACCTTTCACTGTAAAAGAAAAGTCTATACACTTGTATTTTGTGGTACTTTCATATTTGGTATGGCTGATTTGTACCAATTCACCCACATCAGAGATGAAGCACATCTTTACAGGAGGTTTAATGTTTGTTCTATGTCCATTCAAGCCATGAATATTCATCTTTACATAGCCATTCATCATTAAAAACTGACATTTACAAGGCATTTTATGATCCTTGCCACTTGAAGTATATGCCTAAACACTTTTTCTCAGTATATTTGTCAAAAATTAGTGTAAAAGCTATTAACAACAGTTTACACAATTATGCCATATCACAAAAAACACCATTTGTAATAAGGAAGACAAAAGAACTTGCAGAGCCAGACCAACTTATGACCCCCCTCCCACTTAAAATAAGATTTTTATGACATATGTGCAAAAGTGCCAAGGAATCATCAGTGTTTAAACCATGACATAGAAATTCAACATGCAAAAATATAGATTTATGTACAGAGACAAAATCTACCATAGCAGTACAGAACAAAACTAAGCATAGCTAAATACACCACCAAACTGGAATAGCATGTCTATCACTAGTAAGATTGTGCAAATATAGCCCCTTCTATCAAAATGAATCCTGAATTATTTTTCTAATCTGGAGATATACGCATATTAGCTGCAAAAAAATTAATTTTCATTTAAAAGGTAAAATTATAGCCAAATTAATTAAACAACCAACCTGTTAAACAGAAATAACTTCTGAGTGTATATTCAGCATCATAAAAAATGTCTCTGAAGTAACAATTATATGCAGATAACATTACTTACCGTTGCCTGCTGGTGGTTCAGTGGTAAGTCTAAGAAGTTATAACACTAAAATTTAGGTTTCAATACCCGTGGTGAACAGAGTACAGATTAATTCTGTGTAGCTTTGTGCTTAACAAAAACACATTTAATAATGCAGATTATTAGAAAGTTTTAAAAAACATACCATCTTTTGATGTTTGTATACCACGTTTCTGAGAAGATGCAGGTTTATCACCAGGAAAACGACCGTCTTTAGAATTTTCAGTTCCACTACTTGAGGGCTGAGTGTTTATAAAAAAAAAGTGGATCAAATGGTTGGTTTCAAAACAAACATAACAGAAATGACATAAAGTTACAGAAAAATCTCTGTGAATCAGTCTCACTTGAAAAAAACATCATTCTAAATCAATATTTACAGATTTGATACAGTAGAAAAAAAAAAATTGCACACAGGCTCAATACTACGTATCAAAACTAAAAACATGCATTTTCAAAAATGTTGCAATCAGATGTTTTTTTCCATCCACATATTTTAGTGACACAACACTACTATACAGACTTACTGGGACTTCTGAACTGTATAAGCTTCCGTTAAGTCACTCTAACACATTTTAATTTATTTTTAGGCACTGTCTACTAACAAACACATCCAGGTCATGTTCTAATACTTCAGTCTCCTACTCTGGTTTTTTGATAATTGTGTATGCCACTGTACTTTTAATGTGGTGGTCTTTCAAGCAAATCTGGAAAACTGTGTACTATTTCACATTATTTACAGACTTTAGTTGTGTACTAGTGCTCAAGGCTGTTTTAGTGTGTCTATCCTAGGTTTTGAATAACTGTTTAGTCTTTAAGGGATTCTGGATGACTCTGACTTTGTGCTACTGTTCACAGTTATTTAAGTTCTCCTCCTATCCTCATTTTTGGATAATTGTTTGTGATACTGTACCAGGTTGAACTGGAAGTCAGACACTGACTTCATATCTATGCATGTTTAATGTTGTCATTCTTCCCTTTATACAGTTTCAAAGTCCATCAGGAATACAGACCTATTTGTATGGAAAAAGATATACATGCTGTGATATGTTCACAGAAATGAATTTGCACGTGCAAATTGTGAAGCTCTAAAGGTGATGTATTATGAAAGAAAAACTAACAACAAAATGTTTAATTGTTAGCATTATGAATATTTGCATTACACTGGCAGAGCTATCAATTTTACCTAAACAATAAAAAAGGGAAAAGTACATAAAATTACTATGTTGAAAAATGTTTCGTTCCTTTCTTCTTTGCTTTCTACAAGATCATCAGAATTGTCAGATCTATTGCTATGCTGCTCAAAGGACTTTTGTAAAGAATACATTTCCAATTTTCTCAGGAATATTTACAAAGAGGACTAAAGTAAATAGATAATAACTCTCAAGATCCCATTTGCACAGCCTCCAAAAGCAGACATATCCATGGGAGACATCTGTAGGTGACATAGCTTGAATTCTAAACTTGCATGCTGATATAGACAGTAGGTACCACTTTGTCTTATTGGGTCAGCATGCTAAGCCTGGCAGTATGTAGAGTTTACCTTGATTATTTTATAACTTCATTCTGACAGATAACATAACAAGAATGAGAGAGAAAACAGTACCCTTTACATATCTAATTCATTCAGATTTGTTAATAACTGACAAAAAACTGATGAAGAATGTTATATATTTAAATGTTTATGTAAACATATATGTACCTGTACAATATATAAACCATGTTTTACATGAATAACACTTACCACTTTATTGATATCACCCTGACTATTTTCTTGACCTGCCAAGTAGAAACACTTACAAAATAAGCACTTATAACAATATAGAATAGTTCAAAGAAATAAGGAAAAATTACCCTCCTGTTAATTATTAAACAACATACTTATTAAATTGTCTATACTGTCAACTTCAAAATCTATTTCTGTAATTAATAAAGCTAAAATCTTTATTGTATTAGAGATCAGGAAAAGTCACGGTACTATCTTGAAAATAAATTAGATAAGTTACAAATAAAAAAGTAGTAATATCTTCTGTTATTTAAAGAAACAATTAAGCAATACAAACTTAATCTGACAAATGACTTGCTGATAAATGAATTTAGCATTCAAGCCAAAGGAAATTAATATGAATTGATCTTGTTAAGATAACTAAAATGCAAAGAGTAATGACTGTCTAAATCAACAAAAAAACATTAACTGAAGAATAAATACATTTCAGTCATATTATATTTTTAATAAGGAAAATAACATTCCAACCTAGAAATAAATTGCAAAATCGTTAGTTTAACACTGAACAAATAAAATCTGTACACAGTTTTCCTGATGAACACTGAGTTAAACTGATTAATGAATATAAGAATCTTAATTACAATGACCACTATTAGTACTTAAGTTGTTTTATATACGCATAAATTACAAAGGTCATTTTTTACAAGTCACTTCGAAAACAGTTCTACTTTCTGTAAATTAAAACGTATATTAAAAGTACACGAGCATAATTCATTAAGTCAATGTGTTAAATAGACTTAACTGACATGCTAATCAAAAGTCAAAAATTTAAATATCAACACACACTTCAGACATAAAACATTAAAACCACTAAATGTTTTTTCACTCCAATGTGATATTTTTTAAATTTACAACTTACAATGAGAATAAAATCTACTATAAGGCATAATAATATTCCATGCCATTTGGCAAATATGTTTGTAATAACTGACCCAAAAACCAAGTTTCATGATGCTTATTAGCATTAATACAACGATAGACATTAGACAACTTTGTCTAAAGATACTTTGCAATGAAATGTTTTGGATATTTATATTTACAAAATAAAAACAATTTCACCTCAGACAAAATATGTTGGGTGGGTGTCAATGAAATCATTTTTTTCTGGTCTTGTTTTTTTTGTAAATTTGGTTTCAATCCTCCAGTAACTGATATTTTTGTACACTTAAAATTAAAATATGTAGATAATTACCTCATTCATAAGTTATCCATTCTTAAACAACTATAAATATAATTTATAAAAAATTATCTCTGCAAAGTTTTTATAAATCATGCAGAACTATTTCAAAAATAATCCTCTCCCTCTTAGATTTCTAAGTCTGGGTAAAGTCTACAGTAAGATACTGTTAGTGTAAATACAAAATGGGATTTTTTAAAAAAAATAAATTTTCAAGGTACTCACTTAAATAAGCAAGAAAGCAAGGAAACCAATAAAATTAAAATTATTAATTATAAATGGTAAAAAACAACAATCATAAAACAGATTATTTGTAGGCATCAATCATGAGAAGTCACATTTACAATTCAAAGGAAGCTTTAAGGCAAACAAAGTGAGAAAGAAAATCCCAGTTTTCAGTTTTCATATATGCATTAATTTAGATGCTTCAAAAGCTGTTTAATAAATTAATGGGTCAAAGATTACACATTTTGGCATTGCTAGTTTCATAAATTCATTGAATTACAAACTATTTGGGCTAGAAATAAGTGTTTGTTTTTAATTTCACACAAAGCTACTCGAAGGCTATCTGTGCTAGCCATCCCTAATTTAGCAGTGTAAGACTAGAGGGAAGGCAGCTAGTCATTGCCACCTACTGTCACTCTTAGGCTACTGTTTTACCAATGAATAGTTGAATTGACCATCACATTATAATGTTCCCATGGCTGAAAGGGCGAGCATGTTTGGTGCAACTGGGATTCGTACCCACGACCCTCAGATTACAAGTTGAATGCCTTAACTCACCTGGCCATGTCAGGCAGAAATAAGTGACAAACATACAATATTTACGTACTTACAGCTTCATTTTATGCAATGATCAATTTTAATAATGAGTGGAAAATTGAATATTTATATTTATTACAAAAACAAATATTTTCAGGAGACAAAATATTTTTCATAACTTTGTCTAAAACAAATAAAATATAGACCACAACAAAATCTTTCATCAGAACATTTCAGCTATAGGTTATTTAGCAGATGATTTAAGGAAAAAACTTGCACACCATATTGCATTGTTTAAAAGTTGGTACTTTTCCAAGCAAATTCTAATTTCAATATCTTACAAAAACTAATTTTTAAAAACAAAAAATGTAATGGTTTTCTGAACACAAAAAAAAATCACTGATCTAAAACTGGTCATTTCACATGTCATCATATGTTTGAAGCTTAACATTCATATAGTTACTTGTTTCTAGGATATTTATGTTAGATTAAGTAACACCAAAATTCGTATACTGATTTATGTACAAACTATAGAAAGAGACTCACTTTGAGACCCAGGTAAAGCAGGAAAATCTTCATTATGTATGTGAAATTCACTGGACTCATTTGGTGGTTGTTTGACCATTCCAACTATATAATGCAGAAAGAAATGCTATAATCATACACTGAAGTTAAAACAGTTAATATAACTCCTTAACAGTTACAACAATTTCATACTTATTAACCCTTTCACTATTGGCCAGGGTTCAAAGGCCATGCCCTCCTTTTGTCAACTTACATAAAAATTTATTGCACTACTATTTTATGAATTTATGTCCAAGCTTGGAATCAAACTGTAGATTATAATTCAAACTTTAAAATTATATACGAGTTAATTTCTTAAGTTAAAAGAATATTAAAAGAATACATTTAAATATACATTTTAGTGAGTCACACGGTATGTTGAATGCAGCACTGTTTGGAAGTTTGTGATGCCAAAATACTTAGTCAATAATTTTGTATAAATTAGAACTCAAATTACTAATATTGGAAAGCTAGAATATAAAATAAGAACCTCATGTCTTTTTATTTTGCTGATATATGGCTCATGTACTGAATCAAACACTGTAGCCAACTCAACTTTTTCCATTTTTTGAAATGGTCCTTTACATATTCTTACTATAGCATATAACGTATTAATAACCAATCAACATCTTATAATGTTTTCAAAGTGGTTTTCTCAGCTATATGAATCTTTGAAAAAGCTACTATATTCTTTTGATCCAAGTTTTCAGAGAAGCAGACTGCCTCTTTATGATTTTTTTTAGGTTATTCAATTGTATATGGAAAATCTAAAAACAAATTCCGTTTGATATATTGTGTAAAATTTTAAAAGGATTAGCAACATATTTCCAGCATCAATTAAGTGAAAGATTGTAGCAAGAAGAAAATTGTTTGCTTTTACCTTCATGATTTATTGTTCTATAATTTAAGAAAAATATTTTAATAATTGAAATGTGACTACATATTACAAAAAATTGTCCACTAAAACACAGCCAAGATAGGGAAGACTAAAGGTCGGTTTTGTATTAATGCCACACCACATCAATGCAAGTTATGTAATGTCAGATGAGCATGACTGGAGGTCAATATGGAAAAAAAATTATATGTTCATATACAGTGTTATGAGACTTAAACTACTTAGACTAAACAGCTGTATTTTCATGTTATAATATGTATTCATTCTAGCACAAAGAAAGCATAATTTAAATTTCCTAATTTCTTTGTGATGGTTATGAGGTCTGTTAAGTGACAGACTCCACAAAGTCAGGGTTTATAAAATAAAATAATAGTTTTTTGTTTGTTTGTTTTGGAATTTCGCACAAAGCTACTCGAGGGCTATCAGTGCTAGCCGTCCCTAATTTAGCAGTGTAAGATTAGAGGGAAGGCAGCTAGTCATCACCACCCACCACCAACTCTTGGGCTACTCTTTTACCAACGAATAGTGGGATTGACTGTCACATTATACGCCCCCACGGCTGACAGGGCAAACATGTTTAGTGCAACACAGGTGCGAACCCGTGACCCTCGGATTACGAGTCACACGCCTTACGTGCTTGGCCATGCCAGGCCAAAATAATAGTCTTATTAAAAACAAATATTTGAAATGTATTTAGTAGGTTTCAGATATTTGCATAATTTCTGAGATTCTTGGGATGAAGAATAGTTTTTCAATCACAACATAAAATTGCTTTGCACTCACCCTAATAACAAAACAAACTATTTTTAAACACATCTTCAGAAAAAATTTTTCATTAAAACTGATTTTTGTATACAAAATACTTGTAAACTTTACTAAAATTCTACCAAATTTTGAGAAGACACACATGCTGTATTAAAAGTTATCATGCAAATATTTAATGTGTGCAAATGTATAGATGAACTCGTGTGCCAAGCCTGTTGTAAAAGGGTTAAACGAGAGTCAAGAACAGCTGTATCACAAACAAAATAAGTGAGAAATTACTTTATGAGAAGTAATTTGTAAATTATATATAAATGATCATTGTTAAGAAATTCAACCAACCTATGATATTTCCTGACAGCAACTTATAAGCATTTCAAACACTCGTAACATTTTTTTTTTTTTTTATTATGGTTATCTTTTATTTGTCTTCAAGATATTCTTATCTATAACCATAGATAATGACAACTGTGGTTGATTCATTACAGTGAAATCAAATCTCATTGGAAATAAGAAAGGAACAGCACTTGCTCTCCACCTTTAACCTTCTATATTTCTGAAGTTTATCATAACTCTAACTCATTTTTTACCATTCAACCATTCTCAAGTTGAAATGCACAAAATGTTTTAGAAACATTCCTTTCCAAAAAACAAATGGGCCACTGATACCCTTGTGTACTTTTCTTTGAACCACAGAAATTTTTAATTTAATTCCACGGAACCAAATACAAACCTTTTGAATGGTACAAAGTTTCAGTATCAGAAAACAATTTAATTTAGTATTTCAATTATTATTTTAATTGATAAAATTTCCAGAACTTTGTTGTGAGACACTTTCTTTTTGTCTGCAAACTCATTTTTATATTCTTGATTACAAACTTTATATTAAATTTAAATTTTATGTATCCAATCAGTTAATGTTCCTTAATATTATTTTTATATTTTGTTTACTCAGTGAATAAGTCACCACCATCATCAATAAAAAAATAAAAACTGACACAGATTTTTGATGAACCAAATTTTTTATTCTTAAAAATGTAATCAATCATTTCAATTCAGAGGTGTCATGATTTTCGAGATTGTTATTTTTGACGTCAATTTATATCTAATACACAATGTTTTCAATAAACATCAAGTTATTTTGTCTTATTGAATACAATAAATTTCAAAATAAAAAAGAAAAGGATGTGTCATCTGAATAGTTTATTGTCACTTACTGTACATATTAACCCTAACTAAACTTACCCAAATTGTTGTCAGGGGGAAACTTTCCGTAGCTTTCAAACAAATACAAGTTAATTTAGAAAAAGTTGTAGAAATTGTGTTAGAATAATATTTTTATTGAAATTCTGAAATTGATATTTTGGTGTGAACTTGATACATGAAAGATGTTTACTAAAGTAATTTCATATTATTTGAAGCATTCATTCTATATTATATAAAACAAAAGAGTCTATGGAGTAATTAGGAAAAATTTAGTCATTCAGTTTTTTAATATTAATATTAATGTGAATCATTGCTTTGTCTGCACACTGTTATGATATTGAAACTGAATAATCTTCTAGATGGTATAATTAGAACTAAAGTTTAGTATCTAGGTAACCGAGAATGTTTATAGAGCTATATGAACATGTTTATGACTGTAAAGTTATTTATTTATTTTTTGAAAATACAATTACCTCAAGCCCAAGCATTTGAAAATAAATACAAATTTAAATTTCTGTGTCTGTTTTAGTGTTTTTTCAGTAATTTTCTAGTAAAACCTTTCACTGTTTTGGAATACGTGCAAGCTCTATTTATGTAAAAATATCTAACGAGAACAGGCTTTGAGATTACAGTAAAAGATACAATAAGATAAGGTTTAATTTAGTTTATACAAACAATACTTGATATTAATTCAATCTTGACATTTTAATGTACAACTTTTTTGTGTAGGCTTTCACATATTTCTCAATAGCTTTATATTTTTAAAAGTATGGTCACTGATGTACTAAACGTAACCTTATAATTAAACAGTAAATCTGAATTTACATACCTTTCAATACTTTAAGCCTCATCCATTTCACAAATTCTTTCATTTAATTTTACTGTTTTTTGAACTAGTGCGAGAAATCCAGCAAGAGCTTAAGACATGTTTAAATAAATAAAACATTAAATAACTCACAAACAGTTCAGATACAAACCTCAAGGAAATATTTTATTTTCATTCACTTTATTTCATCCAGTCTATTACATTTCTAATTATTACACTTAGTTACTTTTATAATAATAAATAAAAAATATACATAAAAAACAAGAAATTTATTACTTATGTGTTGGTCTCTTTGAAGCTAAAGCTATGATAAAAAGTTAGCCTTAACTTTTGGTAGAGTTGTTAAATTTATATTTATTTCAAATATTTAACTTAGAAAACTATAAAATATAAATAAATAATCTAACTGGCTTTCTAATTGAGCTATCAGATGCTTGAAATAATTTATTTGGGTGGTTGAAATGATTCAGCAATAACAATGCCCAAAATTGTAATTAACATTTCAAAACATATTATAGGAACAAGCTAGTTTTATAAGAAATGTATAATAAATAATCCACAAACAAATCTCAGAGAATTAACATTTTATGAAGGGAAAAAAAAAGTGGATTTTACTTTCTGGTTTATGCTTTGGTGAAGCAAGATGACTGAAAACCAACCACAGGTTATGTCTTAGCAATATTTATACTACAAGTGTAACTTGTATTGAAACTCGTAAACTGAAATGGGTGGAAAGAATATCTAAACTTTGCAATGTGAAGGAAAGAAATAATGACTGAGAATCTCTAGCAGTTTCCTTTGAAATTAAAACTTTTCTTTAATCGAATTTTTAATAGAACTCAACAACACTGTGATGTGCCCTTTGACCACAGTTATGTACAAAGGATAAATAAGTGAATAAGATTTGCTTCTTTCTTCATAATGATCATTTTAGATTGTGTCGGAAACTCTTGTAACATATAACTAAAACAAAATAATGTTCAGCAAATGTATTATTTTAACTTGTCAACAGTACAAGCTGACTTGTATCGCTGCTGAACATATCATAACAGTGTGCAGACAAAGCAATGATTCACATTGTTATATCACCCTCATAACACTGTGCACATTAACAGTGTTGTATATCTTGTTTTCCCACATAATAGCATTCCATTATTTTAATTGATTTTTCAGTTTACTTCTATAATTCCACTTAACTAAAATATCTTTTCAAAAAACTGAAAACCTCGTGGGTCATATTTTTCAACATGGTCTTCAGCTTGTAAGTTTTCTTCTATATATCCATGTTCAAACAATATTTAGAACAATTTTTTTTCTTATCAAAGGTAGTGTCATGACAAGGTATGATGACAAATATAATTTAACAAACATTTTCAGGAAGGAAAAGAATATTTAACTATAAAAAAATTCTAAGATCTGTGTCCCTCTCTCCCTTCAAATCTTACATTTCTCATCAAATTCTTTCGTTCATCTCTGTACTTAAGAGACCAAAAGCTACTTGTCATGTAACTTTCTACTGATGTAAATTGTTTATAATAAATGGCATTTACATTCAATGGAACTTAACATCTGGCTAGCAGCTACTTCAAAGTTGTACTTCATTAATGATTGTTTGGGCTACATCATGTGGCATTATAATGGCAATTATTATTAACTTCCATTATTTTGGTGTAGTTTTAACATAATCATCTGTTTCTTCTTGTGTAACTGAATACATGATTCATGTTTTGATTGGGCCTTTCACAACATCTGCTTATTTGCACAAAAAAACAGATAACATGACTTCTATAGTTATGGATGCCGTACTTTATAATGTATTATTACCTACTTTAGTTTACTGCTTTTTTTACTGAATAAACTTTGAACTTTAATATTACTTTCTTAGCTTACCATAAGGTGGTCTACCTTGGATGATGCTAGGAGCTAAACTGGAGGTGTTTGATTCTTGAGGTCCTCTGTTGGTCAGGGATGGAAACTCAGACAGATCTAGAGCTATATAATAAACAGCAATAATACCACTCAATAATGTAAATTTTTCTTAGAAGTAAAAGCATAACATTACATGCCAAGTTTAATATGCTGATTTTAATTAAAATAACTATTGTTACTTCAACTGTATTGCTTAAGTTAGAATAACATATTAAAACTATAAATATAAATTATTTTTAAGGTTAAAGTCTTGAAATCTTATTTTCACTTTTAACTGAATGATTTAAATGTTTACGTTAACAGAATTTGGAAAAAAAATTTTCTGATAATCACAAATTCTAAATCTTTCAAAGTTTATTTCTGTAAAGAAATAGCTTCACTTCCAAATGAACAGAAAAGATACAAGCACTTTCATTATATAATAAAATTATAAATGTGGAGTCGATTTTATTGGATCAAAATTTCAAAATTAGGCTTAAGCATTCTCATACAAAAGTCATTTAAAAATTTATACCATGAAAGATATTTATTGGGAATAAAGTTTTGATTTAAATACACATAAGATATTGTCATAATAAAAGTAAAACACTGCAAAGAAAAAAACAACTGTACATGTCTCAAACTAAAATATAATTGTCAAATCATATTTATCATTACCTTTATTTTAATAAATGTTTAAGATCATGTTTATCTGTTTCTTAACTGTTATAATTTGTCAAGAATTCAATAAAAAAATAAGAATCTGACCTCATTACAAGGTCATGCTTGTACATTTTAAATGTAAGACAATAAACAATTTAAGATAATTACCATTGGTTCGGTTATAGTTGTAGTACGGGTTTGAATCTGCGGGAAAACAACCAAAGATGACTTTTTTAATATTTTCGTACAAAACTTTTATTATAATTTTGTGACACTTCCAAAAGAGAAGCAAGTAATTTTCAAAACTTAAAAATTCTTCTGCATTTTCATAAAATAATTTGTCCAGAGTAAACTGAATTTAATGCAAAATGCATTCCTATTTTGTAAAATAAACTGCACTAGAAATAACTTACAGTAATTATTTCAGAAAAATCTATAAAGATTATGACAAGAATTAATTTCTTCTAAGTGGGGAATCTGCTTCATAAAAGTATGCTAAAACCAGATTGTACTTTAAACAAAACTTGTTTCACTAATGTACACATATTGTTATTTAATAACCACACCAGAACATACTAGATAAACAATGCAAACTGATATCTTTGCTACATATAAAATGAAATATTGTTCTTTAAGAAATAAAAAAACACAGTAAAATTATTTTATCTACTTGTATCATTAAAATCAACTACACACACATCTCAAATAAAAAAGCCCTTATTCCATTTATTAACATGACTATTCCAGTTGTTTACACATTTGAACAGTTTCATGTCTTAATTACATTTGTCTTCAGAAATTCTTAAAGGTACAAGTGGATCTCTTTCTGTCATCAATACTCAAAATAACACAAGCAGTTGGACAAAATGTTACTTGTGGTTCCTCCAGATATTATCTACATGAATTTCTTTAAAAGTTTGTCAGAACTTTGTTTTGTAATTTTTTTCATTTTTAGCACAAAGTATCATAATGGATAATCCAAAATATAACAATAATGGGTATGAAATCCCAATTTATTGGTGTTATAGCCCCTTAAGCTCACAATACTGAGTCAGAAGAGTGCCTGCCTTGCAATCTTGAAACAAATGTTTACATGCAATTTATCTAGTTTTATTGATACTGATAGCAAAATATTTTTACATAATTGAAAAAAAACAAATTACCAACTGAAGGTACGATTAAAGATGAAGCTTGCTATAATCCACAAGAAGAGCTATACTATTACACTCTTAAATTTTTAGACAACTTATTATAATTGTGCATAACACTTCAATAAAGCTTAAAAAACAGTTATAATTAATTTGCTATATCTAGCTACAAATGTAATATTTACATATTTGGTTCTAAAGCAATGCCTATTTCTACACCGAATTACAAGAAAAAACTACTCATATTTAAAATAATCACTTTATGTAATGCTCTTAATTACATTCAGACTTCTTTAAAAACAAAATAATTTTGTCACTTATGTTTACAGAGGTGATCTTTTGTAACAAATTTTTGTATTTTAACAATTGCTGCTAAGTTAAGAGCTTATGCTTTCACAATATACAGTCTTCACAAATGGTTATATACATTTTAAAACTTAACAGCTTCTGAAACAACAATGCAAAAAATGCAGCAAAGTACATATAGGTCAACATAACCTTACACTTTTACAGAACATCCATATGACCTTCACCACATGAAAGTAAAATGAAAAATGGTCCAACTTGAAGAAATAAAAACGTATGCCAACAGCTTCCAACTATGGAAAAAAAACTGTAAAAAATGTGGTAAAATGCATGTCTCGAGAGTCACTTTCTTATTTAAAAAAAGAAAAGTGTTGACACTGTCATGAAATGAAACAATTTTTTATAAGCATTACATGCACTCTAGATACTGTGAACTTTATTATTTTCCTAAATTTGACAGTTATGCTTATTACATATTTCATGCAAATGGAATGTTGCATCAAAGGACTGCATTCTACTCTTGAAGAGCATAATGTTCTAATTAATTAATCCACTGAAAACAGATTCTGTGGAAATTCTGTGTTGTTTGCATTTATATCAAAGGCTAAAACTGGCAAGTTGAAAAAAGATGGGAGAGATTTTAAATTAACAAGAACTTACTTCACTTGTTATTCCTTTACTTCTATTAAAGCCTTAATGTTATTTTTTTTGTATATCAAAATAAATCATTTGTACATGTTAATTCATTCAAAAACTTCTCAGAGCTACAAGATAGTCAAATAAAGTTGAATTAAAATCTTTAGATACAAAAACAAAGAGAAATTTATGAAATTCTATTAAAAAAATACAAATAACTTTCCAAACACCTGTTTCTGCAGTTACACAGTTAATAACAAACTTTTCACTATCCCTACATGGTGAATACGCCACCTATTTAATAGCCAGTACTTGGATAATAGCTACATGAAATGCAGAACCATATTCACATAAAGTGTAAAATACATTTCAGTGATACAACTAAAATACACCAGATGAATTTAAAAGAAAACAAACAAATGTTAATACACTTTTCTCTTGTGTTCAGTCAATAGCTTACTTTCATAACATAAGGTGTTAAACCACTTTGTTTGGACAACTTTTTGTTTGAAAATTCAGTGTGAGTTTTATTTCAAATTGATATTTCTCAAACTGGGAGTTCTTTGTGTAAAATGTATAATTTTCATTATGCATTTTTTCTCCTTAATTAGCATAAGACAAAAAATAATTTAGTGATCAGTGATGTCGAGAAAACCCACTTTTAGAGAAATATATGTGCAAAAACAGCTCGTTTGGATTGAGAAAATATTTTACAAAAAAGAGCGAACAACATTTCGACCTTCTATGTAAAATATTTTCTCAACCCAAACAAGCCGTTTTTGCATATATAAAAAATAATTTAAATATAACAAGTGTTCTCAATGACTAGAGCAAAAGAATTATTTGGATTAAAGATAGCACATTATCAATTATCAATGATGATCCTATATCCTTTCCTTAATCCTGTTATTAATGTAACAAAGTATCTGTTTTCCAATTCTTATATGCGAGGTAGGTAGTTAAGTGAAACTCATGAAAATGAGCATTATCAGGTATAATAAACAATTACAAGATATGGATGAACTACACGCCAAAGACACCATCAGCTGATCAGATATTCTTTGCTTGGAATGTTCCTCCATGTATTACTTGTAATATCATTCACTACCAATCTAAGTTTGCCAAACAGAGATCAATTAATCATTTTGACAATTACTGAAAAACAATTTTAAACTCTCACACATCTTAACTATGACTTTAATGTGAACCTTTATTAGAGATATGATCAGTGGGGATTTAAATCTAAGCAGTTTATAAACATAACTACTTCAATAAATTTAAGCAGAGGGACCTTAAAATTATCTACTATTGCTAATTTACAATTGTATAAAAACTTGGTTCAGTACAAGTAACATTTAAAAACAAACAATTTAATTAAGATTAAAAGCCAAATAAAATTGAGGCACCTCAACTATATGAGACAGAAATCACACTAGTATAAATTTTCATATTTTTACTGAACAAGCTTTATTTGCCTCACAATGATGTGACCTTAATAGTTAAGCTGATTTACTTAGGAAGAAAAATCTCAATAAAACCTAGGTTTCATTAAAACACATTTTATATCATCAGCAGGAATGCGAGATATAAAGTCTGGACATTCAGTATTTAATGTCTTCTTGGAAGGAATATAAATACACTGATTCAGAATTTGAAAATGATGAAAAGTTTCTAAGTAACTGAAAATGTTATGTGTAAACTATTTTAAGCACTTAGAAAACACAATGAAAGATAACACTGCATATTTTCTTTCTTTTCTTCAAATCACACTTTTTAAAACCTACCAGGATTAGATGAGAATGCTGAAGTCAGTGTGCTATTCATTAAACTTGTGGATGGAAAACTCCTTGAGTTACGAGAAACACCAAAAATTAAACCCATAGAACTTGAATTTCTGAAATTAACATATTAGAAAAATTGTAATTTTATAAATTGTTACAGACCAATACTTCTCACAATGCAAGTTTACATTTACTCGAAACAGATTATTAGAGACAAGGAACATTTGCAATGAGATGTACTACTGAAATTAATTAAAGATGTTGATATTTTATTACTTTACATTTCACACTAGGAATTGCACAAATTTTATCTTTATTTAAATATATCAACCTTATTTAAGGTTTCAAAATTATCTTTTGAAACATAGAAAAATACCCAAATACAACAGGCAGCTGCAAAGTGGGTTATGAATCTTTGAAGTTTTGTTTTTTATTCAGTTGATGTTCACCATTTTGTAGTTAATACATACTGTAACAAAAGTCAGTTCTGTAGTATGACAAATCTAGTTTAAATATACTATAATTTAAAGAACGGAAATATATATATACATATAATTTCAATACTTCAGTAAATTAAGAGGTGCTATTTAAGTTCAAGTTGTCACATATGATGTTGTATTTTGTTCATAAAACTTATTATCCAGAGTATTCTAAACTATTCAATATCACTTGAGCTGACAGTTTTTTTCCAAAACAGTCTTACATTATTTCAAACAAAGATCAATAGAGTTGTTGGAGGTTCTTCTTTTGATACTACATGTTGTTGTTGTTTAGAATTAAGCACAAAGCTGCACAATGGGCTATCTGTGCTCTGCCCACCACGGGTATCAAAACCCGTATTTTAGCGTGTAAGTCCGCAGACATACCGCTGAGCCACTGGGGGGCAATACTACATGTTAGTACACCTGTATCAATAATACACGCTAGGTGCTGAAGTGTGTTTTTCAAAAATAGGCATCTTGTACAACAAATTCAACTTTTTACTAAAGTTATAAAGTTTTGCTACACAGAATTATCAGAACTTACAATTTTAAACTGCAGAAATTTTGCAGTATATATAAATTTTTTTTTTTTTATCAAAGTGGGATTATTAATACTTTTATTTTTGTAAATTAATTTAATGATTTCAAAGAAACATTTAAAAATACTTGAAACAAAAGGATCTACTGAATGCTTACCCTCCTAATGTCCCTGTCATCTCCACCATTCTTTTAATTTCTTGAGAATTCAATGGTCTCTGACTCTGCAGTGCCCTGGTGTTTAATGGAAGCATACTCCTGCTAGACCACAAATAAAATTATGCTGTGATCAAAATTACATTAAAGTGCAACCTTATATTTGTGTTCATACTCAAGCTAAAACTAATTTTAGAATTTGCACATTTTGACATTCAAGAATTTAAAATATAAATTCAGTTATCACATACAAAGAAAAACCTTTTCTGAAGTATTATAACGTACACACTAATCAAAGAGTGCATTAAAATCACAACAAATTTAATGTGGACTTTGTTGGTATTTGAAATTGTAAAACTTAAGTCTCAAGTGCCAGTACTTTGTCAACTTTTTCCCTGCCTGTTGTTATTTTTGCATTTAGATTTTTTCTAGTCCTCACTACTGTCTAGTCTTAGTTTAAAATTCCCCTTACAGCTAAGTTAACTGCCTTAGCAACATGCCAGCTCCTACCCTATTTAGATGGAAATCATTTATTCCAAAAGCTCCCTTTTTCCACGAATTGATTCTACAAATCTAACCAGCCAATATGCTCATCCATGCATATTAACCTAAGCCCAGCATTTAGTCTCAATGACCAACTTATAACTTCATCCCCACAGTTAACTTTGCGCAGCATCCCAGAGAAAGTTAAGATATGGCTTTTTTTTCTTTAAATGCCTTAATCAAATCCTTGTACTGAATTAGTACCTCTGACCTACCTTTCTGTGCCATTAGCCCCAACTTGCACAACAAAACCTGTATCTCTGCCAGTCCCCTTTATAATATATCCTGCTCTGTCAGCAATATTCTGTACCTGCACTTTTGGATAGCATAATCTAATCCTTTTCTCTCTATTTACCCCACAGACTATCTTATCCACATTCTCCTCTGACCCTTTTGTTTTCCTTCTCTCCACTACTTTCTCATCTGCAGAAGCCAAGGGCTGAAAATTTATTGCTAAATAGGTCCATTATAACTAAATTCACTACTTTTTACTCTAGTAGTGCTCTAACTTCCCGAAAGTCATCATTGTTAGCTGATGTATCCCTTGCGTATTAAAGCACAAGCTCCTCCTAAAATCCTGTCGGCATTTCACAGTGTACATGTCTCTTTATCTCTTACCTCTACTTTAATTATTTTAGCCTCCAGCCCACAAATTCTATATAAAAATTGTGCATCTTCAGTACTAGCTTCCTTAAGTATATATGCATGCCAGGCCTCAGTTCCCAAATAAAACTCAATCATTGTACATATTACACCTACCAAACTGTGAATGCTTAACTCCTACACTAGTCATAATTGTTGTATTTATATTTATAGCCTGAAAATAAATACTCAATACCAAATACCAGCCGACTATTGTTAACACTGTTATGTGAAGTCTAATGTTTAGAAGCCAATTATATATTATTTTTATCACTACTTTATCTTCACACTAAAGTAATAGTTTAAAATTATACAGAACTTAAATTTAAAAAGGGAACTTAAGAATTTATGAACCTGTTCAGTGCCATAGACGAGATAACTCATCCAAGCCGATAGATAACACAGTGCCATGGACGAGTTAATTCGTTCTCAAAAATACCTAACTTCAATGCTAGATGTCAGCATCATACATGTATTTGACCTACTTACAAATTATTACTTTCTATCCAAAATAGCATCACAAAAAAGTTACAAAATGAAGAAGCATTAGAGTTGTATTGTAGCAGCTGAGAGGTTAAAACTAACACTATAGATGTAATTTTAGTACTAAAATGTACTTAGCATGATTTATATTACAACCTATCTATATCTACAAGTTGAATTTAAACTAAAGGATATAGTTTATATAAACAAGTTAATTCTTAAAGCACCAAGAAACAATAAACTAATTTTTAGATTAAGTACATTATTAAATAAATACATTCTGTTTTACAGTTTACCAGTCTATTCTGAAATATACCTAAAGTATATTTAGCATATTACATATGCTAAGTCTATTTTAATGTTATAGTGACATTTACACGACTAAACTCTAAGTTAAAGCCATCTTACTTTTACTTACCAAATTACTACAAACATAAATATCAAATAAATTACAGAAATCTACAAGTTTAATTTTTCAACATTTACCCTCTTCAGTCACACCCTACCTAATATTCAACTGATGCATGTTTGTCTCTTAACTGCATATCACAGAGTTAAAGGACACTTACTGCGTTACATACCTGTAAGCTACATGAAATATTACTGTTAAATATGCTAAAATCCATTATATACATATACATACTACAGTCAGAAAATAAACATACTATATAAACAACAAAAAAGATTCCTTCCTTTATGTGTATATTACAACTTATAAATAGTGTATTAAAATGAAACATTCATGCTTGCTTCAGTTATATTGCAAGAATAAAGGTGTTTCCTTAACATCAATGTTTGTTACTTTTACTTATGTAATTACAAAAAACAGTTATTTCTATTATACACATTATATTGTTCCTAACATACTTTAAGCTATACGTGTACCAATAACAAATGCACATTTTTGTCCTTTGCTTGTTACAGTATAAAAAAACATTATGCTTACTGCTGTCATTTGTTTGCTAAGTACACTATTTTATGTGCTCTTCCATGTTAATTATGTAGTTGTTAAAGATATGTATTATCACCAACCCATGTCACTGCCTCTGGGTGTAAATACGGACACATGCCACAAAATTACAAGGTATGTAAATAACAGCTAGATATACATTGTTGTTCTTTCCATATTTATATATTTACTTATACATGCTGCAAATAAAATATTTATATATACAGTTACGCTCTGAATTATCATAACATATACATATACTTTAGATAGCAATCCTGTGGATGAGAATATATTGTAGTACTGGTTGACACAGACTGCAAGCCTCACCATTTGATTTATAAATATAATTTTCAAGGGAATGTGTTACAAAAGAAAAACATCTGTGTATTCTGGCTCATGAATCTTTTAACCCATCCAACTGTTGATACTGGTTGGGCAAAAAGGATTTCAGGTCGTACCTACAGGAATGTTGAATATGAGTCGAAAGATGATTTAATGTCTTGTATATGTCATTCATTAGACCACAGTTAGAACACTGCACTTAGTCTTGGGTTCTTTTCTCTAGGAAAGATACTGAATTATTGGAAATGTTTTTTAAACTTAACTGCTTACATTAAACTATATCCTATTGGTATTTGTATCAAACACATACATACAGGGTGGTCACTAGAAAAGCAGAAAATTTGTCAAACAGCTTTTTATTTTTACAAAGAATAACTTTTACAAAGTTGTTTAAAGGCATATGTTATATTACACTCATAGATGCTCAAAATTATTAAAATCATGCATTTTATTCATGATGTAAAGAAATCAAAATAGAAATGAGTAAGTACGCATTTTATTCATGATCTCATCTGACCCTCAAATTTTCCGCTTTTCTAAGCGGACCACCCTGTATAATCATAAAAAACAAAATTTAAAAAGGTATACTGCTATGCCATGGATAGCTATGAAATTATAATCAACATATTCAAAACAATAAGAAAGGAAAATGTTTCTATTTCCAAGTAAGGAAGTTCTCTAATAGCCAAACAGGTTTCAAGAGAACATAGTCTTACATGTTCATATTATGTTATACTTACTGATAACAAAAGCATTTTTATACGATTCAGTATGGGTTGGTAATAATTATTCAATCTTCCTGAGACTTTGTGTTTTTAAGAGTCTGTGTTAAGAACAAGAGATATAGTATATTTTTGTAATTATTTTGTTCACATTACATAATCTTGGTATGTAAAAACTATACAAATACACCAAGCACATTTACTTCTTGCATTAATATAACAAGATCTTGTTTACCTATTTGGTGAAGGTTGTTGAGAAGGAAGATTGTTCTGGAGACTTGTTGGAAAAGTCAGAATACCTGAGCTTGTGGGAGTAACATGACCTGGAAGATGGCTACCACTGTTTCCAAGTCTTCCAGAAAACTGTTGACCAGATAAACTGCGCGAAGGTTGTTGTAGGCCTAAGGCACCTATCCCTAAAAAAATGTAATATATTCGTTCAGACAAACAATATTTGTAAAATTCATCAATAAACTTGTAATATATTTCACACATGTTTAAAAATACAATTACAGATAATGTTTCGACCTTCATGCAAAGGCCTTTAGCATGTCTGCAAACAAGTTTGAACACACAGTGAATTTAATGTATACAATTTTCATCCATGTGTTTATATATATATATACACACACAAAACCAACTTCTTTGTGAAGCTTGAGACTTTCTCTCATATAATTTAGGTTTTTACATTATAAAACAAAATAAGCTATATTAAATTTGGCTACACATGTAATTTATTCACCGTGTAACTAAGATTTACCTGAAAATATAATGAATACCAACAAAGTCTATTCTCAGTTTAAAAGGATTAAATAAGCAATTCCCATTAAAGTATATCAAGCTTTAAAATTAAACAATATATTTTGTTACACAAAAAAAGTTTCATATTCAAATAATATATAAAATTCTACAAGCCTGCTGCTTAACATGTTATGCAATTTTAAACATTTTAAATATAGAAACATGCATAAATTAATTTCATAGCTGGAATTGTCTGAACAGCACAGGATAATTAAATTTATTCATGAATTTCTGTTACATTAATATGACCTTATTTATATGTGGCTTCTTTTGAATTCTCTCTGAACAAAAAAATCAGGCATTTCCATTTATATACAGTAACAATATTCAGGGACAACAATGGATCTGTTAGTTCACCTCAGCTGTCCCATCCTCTAGTCCAAACTAAAACTATTAAATAAATAAATTTAAAATGTAAAGCCAACCCTTATGATTCTAATATCTATCAAGCTTTTTTTTTTTTAAACACACTCAAATTTACTGCCTCCACAACATCAGAGGGCAACCAATTCCATAAGTAAAACACCCTATTTGAAAGACAAAATTTTCTTAGCTGAAGGTGGCTTCTACTTTGCCTAAATTTATGTGTCCACTAGTTCTATAATTCTTACTGTTAAGTGTGATAAATGTTGATGCATCAACATTACCAATTCTTTTTGCAATCTTAAACAATTCAATCAGATCCCCTCTTACTCTCCTTTTTTTTTAAAGATAAAACAATTTTGAGGATCTTAATCTCTCCTCACATGACAACCCCTCCATCCCAGGCATCATTTTTAGTAACCCTCCTTTAAACCTTTTCCAATAATTCAATGTCTATCCTCAGGTAAGAAGCCCAAAACTGAACACAATACTCAAAATGTGGCCTAACCAGTGGCCTATACAATGAAATTATAACCTCTTCAGACTTGTATTCAATGTTTCTGTAGATGCAATCTAAAATCCTATTTGCCCTACCACTAGTAATAGCACACTGCTTAGATGGCTTAAAAGAATGATCTACCATCACACCAAGAGCCTTTTCTTTCAGGACACTCTTAAAGTTATTTCCATCCAAATGAAAATTATGACAACCCACATGCAATATCCTCCACTAATCATAATTAAAACCCATCTTCTATTCAGTTGCCTAACTTACTAAATGATCTAAATCCTTTTATAAAGCAGCAGCATCCTCTTCACAACCAACAACACGAAAAATCTTGATGTCATCAGCAAGTTTGAGTATTTACTGACCATTTATTGATCTTAGTCATTAATGTAAAACAAAAAAGAGCAATGGTCCCAAGATTGAGACTTGAGGCACAACACTTACAACATTAATCCAATTTGACTCAACTTTATTTATAAAAACCATCAAGCCACTCTTCATTACAAGTAGTTAAATTATCCCCCACACTTAAAGAGATGTTTCTATTTCTTTAAAAGCTTTTAATGTGGCCCTTTCTCAAATGCATCACTTCAGACAGGAAATAAGCTTTTCAAACAAAATATTAAACTTAGACAATGTTTGTAAATTAAGTATTAGTTATATGTTAATTCTGCAATACAATGATGTACAAAAAATATTAATAATGTTTTCTCATTTAGGCCAATCTGTCAGAAATTAAAAGAATTTTTAAAGACTTCTAATTCTAATTTCTAAATCTGAAGCAAAGAAGTACTATAAAAACAAAAGTAATTTTGAGATGATCACTCAAACATTTTTTGCTGTTTTTGTTCATTATATTTCAGACAGGCTTCAAAATTAACACATTTTGAAGAACTTAAAATAAATAAACTGTTTTTGTAATGAACTTCCTGTAAATTCTTAAGTACTACTAAAACAGATTTTGTTTCGTAAGATAATTGGCTGTCAGAATATGATTATATGAAAATTTGAGTGACATATAACTTAGCCAAGTTAAATACCAGAAGTATTACGGAAAAATAAAAGATTAAAAAAATGAGAATGAAACTTCAATAACACTGGGGAACACTTTTTCAGTAACTTTGAGTTGCATTGGATATTTTAACTGATTCTGAAGAAGTTTTAGGCGCTGATTTCAAATCTAAAATTAGTTTTTCTCTACAAGCTCTAGTTTGTATGCAATTTGAGGTTAATGAAATTGTACAAATGTGAACTTGCGTAAACCATGTATAAGCATTTTCACGTCCATATATATATATATATATAGATAGCTTCTAATATTTTAATCATTCTTCTTTTGTTTCAGATCAAACATGGCTTCCAAAAATAGATATCATTGCAGAAACAAGCCTGATGCCTTCTGCTACATATGTGGATGCTACACACTCAATCGTCAGAGACGTAACATATCCTCGTTCGTCAAGCGTGCCTACAAGGCATATTTTGAAGTTCATCTTGGTGATCAAGACAAGCAATGGACTCCTCATGTTGTGTGCCACAATTGTGAGGAAATGCTTCGAGACTGGACCAAAGGAAAACGCAATGGTCTGCCTTTTGGTGTTCCAATGATTTGGTGCAAACCCACCAACCATGTAACTGACTGTTATTTCTGGATGGTAAACAGAACTGGTGTTGGGAAGAAAAACCGACATAAGATTACGTATCCGAACATTCCCTCAGCTATTCGGCCTGCTCCGCACTCTGAAGAAGTTCCTGTTCCAGTTTTCAAAGGCTTGCCTTCATTGGACGACAAGGACATTGGACATGATACAAGCGAACAAGACAGTTGTGACAGTGAATTGTCAAAAAAGTGTACACAATCGGAGAACTGTTCTTCAGATACTGAACCTTTCCCCATCCCCAAGCCTCTTCCCCAGGCTGAACTGAATGATTTAGTGCTTGATTTAGGTCTTTCAAAGAAAGCAGCAGAGCTTTTGGCATCAAGATTACAAGGCAGAAATCTTGTTGATCACTCTGTTAAAGTATCATATTTCAGAAAGCGTGACCAGCTTTTTGTGACCTTCTTTTCAGAAGACAGATAGTTTGTTTACTGCCATGACATCCAAGGGCTTCTCAAAGTACTGGGTGTACCTTACTATAGTCCTGCTGAATGGAGACTCTTTTTAGACAGTTCAAAACGCAGCCTAAAGTGTGTTCTTTTACATAATGGGAATGTTTATGGAGCAGTACCTGTCGGTCCCTCAGTGCATTTGCGGGAAGACTATGATGATATGAGAATGGTCATGGACTTATTAAAATATCATGAGCACAATTGGATCATTTGTGTAGACTTAAAGATGGTCAACTTTCTTCTTAGACAACAGAAAGTCCATGTTTCCTCTGTATGCAGGACAGCCGAGCACGAGACAGACATTGGGTCCAGAAGGACTGGGCTATTCGTGACACCCTTGAAGCAGGCATGCCAAATATCATACAAGACCCAATTGTAAGCAGAGATAAGATCATCTTTCCTCCTCTTCACATCAAATAAGGTTTGATGAAGCAATTTGTCAAGGCACTGAAAACCGAAGGTGAATGTTTCCAACATATCATCACAGCTTTACCAGGGTTATCATTTAAGAAAATCAAAGCAGGCGTGTTTGATGGCCCACAGATTCGAACCCTAATTCGTGATGATCAGTTTGTTGCTAAGATGACCGCTTTAGAAAAGGCAGCATGGTTATCCTTTGTGGCAGTCGTTCAGAACTTCCTTGGAAACAATAAGGTGCAGAACTACAGTGAACTTGTGAACAGAATGCTCTCGCTTTTCGTGATCTCGGGTGCAACATGAACATCAAGCTTCATTTTTTGAACAGCCACCTTGATAAGTTCCCTGACAACGTGGGGACTGTGAGTGACGAACAAGGAGAATGATTCCACCAAGAACTAAAGGTCATGGAAGAACGCTACCAAGGGCGCTGGGACAAAAGTATGATGGCTGACTACTGCTGGAGCATTAAACAAGATTGTCCAGATGAAGTGTACAAATGCAATTTTTACAAACGAAAATTCCTACATGAATAAAATATGCAAACAAATTGATAAGCTATTCCTATAATTTCCTGTAATAACGAAAAATTAAAAATAAATAAAAATGTCAAATTGCATAAAATCTGTAGCTTGCAGACAAAAACCGACTTCAGATTTGAAATCAACACACTCAAATTGACTATAGAAAGGTCTTTTTTAAAATGCAACAAAATGGGTGTTCCCCAGTGTAATAGAATTAAAAAATTATACAGTTAAAAAAATTGTTAATGTTTGATTTATAAAACACAAAAATGATGACTAAATAATGGTATAGTCACATAATTTAGTTTTTTTATTCTTTTCAGAAAAGATAATTGAACCAAAACCATGACTCCTAGCTTAAAAGTCACTGCTCTACACAGAGCCAAGCTGAAGTTCAACTACTTTTGAAATCAACTATGACACCACTCTCCTGAGGAATATCATCTGGGTTACTATGAACAGCTACATCCCAACAATATACTCTTGACACTTAAGGTAATGACACAACAGAGTTCCAAGAATAATGACAACAATACCAAGATATGAAGTATCTTGCAATCAACTCTACAACAGAATGTTAACTGGATAAAAGTCCAAGTTATGTTACTCTGCACATGAAAATACATTAAATTAGCTTTATAGATATATACATATATACACATTTATCATTATGCCAAAAATGCTTTTACAGTATTAATTTTGAGTATAGAAAAAATGACACATCAATAAACCAAAGTACAGTGAAAACAATAACACAATAAAGTGTTTATTTTTCACTGATAATTTTTGTGTAAAACAAAAACTCAAACTGAAAATTAGTCAAGCTTGAGGTACAAGGCTGTAAAATCAAAATAGTTATTCTTGGATGCTGATGCTGTGCTAGAGGATGCTAAAAACTGAATTGATTTTTAAACACATAACAACACAGTATTTTTCAAACTTTTTTATCACCAGAAACTATCTTACTGCCTCCCTAAACTATTGTAGACCACTAAAATGAAAGTACAGTGAAAAACACACAATTTATACATAAATATTCTGTAACTTAAGTTTTGATGAAACTGGCAAGATGGGCATGATGGACCAGTGGTTAAAAATGCAATGGTCTAATAAGAATGTTTTATCTAAACATACCTAGAGTTCCTCCACCAGGTTGACTATAATTACCAAATGGTTGAGAAGGGGATGGCGATGCCATATCTGGAAAACGAAAGAAAAAATATTTTGCATGGATTCAAATGAGTAAGCTACATGAATGAAAATACTTATCAGCTTAACAAGTAACACAAACTTAGAAAGATTGGCAATATAACATTTACCATTGCACAAATCACTGGAAATGTGCAATTAGTGGTATTTCATAATTAATTGTTGAGCCTGTAAAACAATTACTTTCAACTGATCAGTTACCCACACGAGACTCAGATAACTGAAATAACTGATAATGTCATAAGCAATGCAGCCATGAAATTAGTGGCATCTGACAATCGATTAATTTTCAAACCTGTTAATCGATTACTTTCAACTAGTCAACTATTCACACAAGACTTGGATAGTTGGAGTTACTGATAATATAAAAACCTAAGCCACCAATTTCAATTAGTTGATTATATCTGTCAATCACAACATTGGTCAATTAAACTTTACAATGTTTGATTAGTAATCACATATTAAATGTCAATTGCATGGAAAACAAAAATTTTACTAAAAACACACACATAAACCACCAATCATAACACACACTAGCTCCTCCCATTTATTGGAGCAGATCATATGCTGAAAAACAAAAGAGTACATTCAGTAGTGGCACTGCTTCAATAAAAGGTATTACAAGCCTAGCATAAATAGGTCAGAAATGTTACTGTAGAATACATATGAAAATAGAACACAGACTTCTAACTCTACAATGCCTGCCTCCCACTCAAGATACGCTAATCAAAGATTTAAAGAAAAACATAAGACTACCAATAAAACTTTGTTTATAGCATATTATAGTTGAAAGTATGTGTGTATCTTCTAAATAAAATATTAATGTATCTCTGTCATTTTGCTGTTTATCTTTTATGTTTATCACACTTAATTAATCAAAAATTTCATGTTACAATGATTGCTAACTTGTCACAAATTAAGACTTTTAAATATTTATTTTGATAAGATAACTACAGTTCTTTTACCTGGCTGCAATTGTGCTCTTGGATGTAGCACCAATTGTATGTATATATATGATGTATTTTGATGTTTACTTAGAATATAAAAACATGATTATTCTTTTCTATCACATTCTTCAATTTCATGCAATTGTTTTAATTTTGTTTTTATATCTGGAATGCTCATGAAATAAAAGGGCTCCAATTAAATAAAAATTAATAGTTTTGATGATTTCTGTCATACATTGTGCAAATTAATTCTAATGAAGGTTTGATTTGATTATGTAATTTGAACGTTTGAAAATAAAATCTACCTTGAGTCAAGAATGTAAACTAAAGTAATTTTCCAGCTTCACCAAACTATTCAAGTTTGCAATAATTTACCATGTTAATACTGATTTATAGCAACTAGAAAAGTGAAACACGTACTATACAAGAAGTATACAAGCACAATGAGATTTCAAATTTTTTTACCTTACCAAAATACTTATAAACCTAAATCCAAACATATTTTTAGCAAGAATTTCTTTTTACACTTCTTATAACATTGCATTTTTACTTACGGATTAATATTTAACTACATATGAAAAAACAATTATAAATAAATACATTATTTTTAAATAAAAAGACTGAATTTCAAATCAGTTTTGATGTGATGTTTTTATTTTTGATTATAAAACACTGCCTGCAAATATCTAGTTTATTGGTGATAAATTTTCCTCTGAATAAAACAGTTTTGTAACCTTGAAACAAAGTGCTTTCTCTACAAAATGACTTTTATATACATTACCGTCTCAACATTTACATTCACAAATTTTAAAATACATCATCCTTTCATGAAGTTACCATTCTCATCTATTTGTGCCGATTCAAACCAAAATTCTAGAGCACCAACTATAAGCACTTTGCAGAACCACAGCAGGAACTCAACCTTTATTCTTGAGTAATAAACTTTTGAAAGTGCAAAAATAATTTAAATATATAACAATTAAATTCAAAATTCTACAAACAATATCATACTCTAAGTTCTTCTCTCTTGATACAAGATTTCAAAGACTTGTATGGCACCAGTGTATGTAAAAACCCATTTTATACAACTTACTCCATCTTATCAATCAGTAAATGCCAACTGTCTGGATGTATTTTCCAGTACTAATAAATGGCATAATAAATTGTCCTTTTCATTGTACTTTAGGCACAATGAAGTTAAAAAGAAAAACTTGAAAAAAGTCAATTTAAAACATAAATAATAACAAAAGACAATCATACATATTTGGTTAAGTGTTCTAAATCAAAAAAAATTATTTAGTCCACTTATTAAAATAAAACAAAGGTATTCTGCTTTATGGTCTATTAATAGTTATCTTCAGCAAAACAGTAACTCGGCTCACAATTCTTGATGAATCAAAATGATATTCAAAACAGTTTGGCCAATCAGTGATAAAATGCAAAGCATTAAGAATGAGCAAATGTTTAACCTTGCAAGTGAATATACTTCTATCATAGGGAAAATACAAAAACAATAAAAATTTATGTGAACAATTGCCTATTACTGTTGCAGTTTTGAAGTAATAACTGCTACTAAATGGAAAGACATAATATTGGGGTGCATATTTACTGACATTTATTACAAGTCAAAACAGACAGTTATCTATCCAGAACTCATTAGCTAGGAGGCTCATTATCTAAAGAAAAGAATGATTTGTTGAATAGGGTTCAGAGGAGAGCCATCAGAATGATGGAAGAGTTATCTTAGAGATAGGATGAAATCTTCCCTATTTTTTCTTGAAAAACAATGAGAAGTGGTGATGTTACCACAGTTTACAAGACTATCGAGAGAATTAATAACATAAAGGCCCTTTTTACTTCTTACATTGTTTTAAAAGTAACAGGAGAAGAGAATACAAGTTCAAGATACGAAAAAAAAACAGACTAGGCTCTAATTAAGACCATTATTTTAAACACAGTGATGATTACAGAATGAGTTGTTGTCAGCTGTAGTGAGATAAGCATTTATAACACAAATCAACCAACTTAATCCTTTGAGAGCAAAAAAAGAATGTGATTAGTTTTAAAGGTAGTCACAGATCAGAAATGAAGTTTTTCCTCTTCATTTTTGTTAGGTCAACAGACAGAGGGCATAGCAAGTGTTTTTATGAACAAATTTAGTTGAAAACCATTCTCTAGAATGTAAACCACTTGTTTACAAATGTTGTGCAGACGTCAAGTTTGTGGTATTCAACATAAGACAACTGAAAATTTGTGCCACTGATCAACTACATGGACAGTAGAGATACATGCAAACTTCATCTGTGAGCACAAATAAAACTAGGACACTTTCTGTACACCTTGATGTATAACAAACAAAAAAGGTTTGGCACAACAGTGTATTACAGACCCAGCTACAAATGGATAAGCTCACACCTTGAGAGCTCAGTGCCACATCATTTTACATAAACTCAGAATGTCTAGTAGATTGAATCAATGTGTTTGAGCTTTCCTTACAAGAATTGAATATACTGAAATCAATGTTGAACATAAATTATTTTCCAGAATGGTTTGAACTCACTACTGAAGAAATGTTGAAAACCTTTTAGTCCTAGCTATGAATTTTGAAATCTAAAATGCAAGTGTTTAAGCTTTCTCGTGTTCTGTTCAACACAATTGAACAATTAGTGTGTTTACTTTTAAAAAAAGGCACATGTTTACCTTCTGAAGGTAGGCTTTTACATATTTATGAAAGTTAACATTTTCCTGTATTGAAAATCTATTTCCAATAATATTTACCTCTGTTGACAATCTGGTTATTGTTGATCTCAAGGGTTTCCACTCTTTGCCCATATAAGCACTGAAAATGTTTGCTCCAATCTTTTATGCCTAACTTCAACACTTTAAGCAAACTCTTATTTGCAAAATTCACCACAAACTTCAATGTACCCTCTATCTAACACTGCATAAAAGCACCTCATTCAAACAGTATAATCACTCTTTTGAGACATAAACCAATTTTTAGAGGGGAGACTGTCAGCAGAGGTATTACTGGAAATACATTTTTAGTTTAGGAAAGTGTTATCTTCCAAAACATACTAATCTGCTGACAATATAGCTAGAATCCTACATTGAAAAGGTAGCCCTCCATCTTTGCAGGCACGATCTATACAGACACTTTGAACTGCAATGTTTATATATATATATATATATATATATACACACACACACACTTCATTGGATCCCAGTCTGTAGCAATTTGTACCAGTGAAATCATGAGCAACACCCAAGTACACAAAAACTTTTTCTTCCACCTGGAAATCATGATGAGAAAGTGAGCAACATCCAAGTACACAAAAACTTTTTCTTCCCCCTGGAAAAGTCCAAAAGGCAACACCTAGGCTTGGAACAGGATTATGTATGCTGTATTCAACCAAAAAACAGAGCTCATCCGGTCTGGAATTATGAACATTCATCCTCATTCCCCAATCAAATGGATAAGGAGTATTTCACCTGCCTATGGAATTATGGAGAATGCCTTTGGCAAATTCTAATGTCAAAATTCTCCAATATCATTGTGCCTTCTATCTAAGTACTATATATAAGCACCTCATTCAGATTATGTAATCAATCACTTTTTTCGACAAAGCATTTGATACAGGTTTCCACTGACGGGAGTATTGAAATTATTCACTATTTATATTGTGTATGTTGTTAACATTTCTATACTTACCATTTTGTATTTATAAATTACTTCATATATATAGTACTAAGATAAAATGCGCAATGAAATTGGAGAATTTTGCACATTAGAATTTGCCTAAGGCATTCCAGTGGAGTTTTAAAGACTGGAGAAAGCATCTTCAATGCTGAGATGCACAAAGTGGAAACTCCAAAGATTGAGAAATACATATATTGTCAGTAGATGATATATTGGGAAGAACATTTTTTGTCCAAAATAAAAACCAAAAAAACATTTTCTTGGCATTTCCCACTTGGCAGATGAGTTTCTAATGTTGACTGAATACCACCACATTATAATTGCCAATGTATGTTTCCCAAATCAGTATTAACACCACAGCAATCTTCTATAAACCAAATAAATTAATAATTAAATAATGAAAATATTTTATTCCTATGAAAAAAGCAATAATGTTTTTATTTAAAACATGTGATTATTACAATTAAAAATAATTAAGCAGCCAATAAGATAGATAACTTATTGTGTTGTTTGAATAAAATGAACATGTATATTATGAATTTTATTACCCAACACATTAGGGCACTTACATTGGATTCACAATAAAAAAACAAAGGGGGGGGGGGTAAAATAACACTGTAATACTAAAATTCACAACAATATAAGTATTCTTCAACCAACAACAGATAATGTATTACATTGTTTGAACAGAATGAACATCAAAGAATATTCACTAAAAATGACTCATCACAATATTTTGCATTTGCAAAACACTAAACAGTGTTAAACCTATTCAGATGAAGGAGAAATCAAAAGCAATCACACAATCACTACACAAAAGTTGCAATGTTTGTTCAACTCTTCTGTAAAAATTCAAAAATATGTTCCCATTAAAGACAGAGTTAATCCTCAGTATACGTTATGAATTTTATCACCCAATACATTAGGACACTTGATTGGATTCGCAAGAAAACAACAGAGGATAAAATAACACTAATACTAAAATTCACAACAATTTGAGTATTTTTAAACCAACATGTGCTCTTTAAATATCTTTAAAATCACTTAAAGAGCAAAAGATTGAATGTTATTACAAAGTAAATCACATAATTCAGAAAAACAAACAAACTGAACAACCTGCTAACAAACTGCTGCTTATGCTTTTATCTCACACATGAAACTAAATTTGTGTGTCTGTTCACACATTTCTAGATATCTCATTTATTAAGCACCAACCTTGACTCAGTGATACAGGATGGCATGAGGAAAACCACGAGAGGCTGGGTCCTCCCCATCTAATTTCATAGATAGAATTCTTGAAAACAGTGTCTTTATTTTCAATGTTAGTACCTTCATGCATTTTAATGTATATTATGTTAAGAAAAAAACAGAAGTACAATTTCTGTCCTTTGTTACAAACAAGTTTTAGTTCATCTGCCCAACAGGTATTAATTCTAAAGGTTAAGCCTAAAAACTGCTAGAATAAAAGACTTTACCCCCAAATTAAATACAGAACTGGTTAATAAAGATATTTAGAAAATCATACAAGAAACATCCAACTTATTTCAATATCTATAATTTCATTAGGTTTCATTCTTGTTTATATACACATTAACACGTGTTGACTTTCTATTAAAACATTAAAAATTGTTTTTACTTCAAGAAGCTGCATAGACTGAAGCATTATATTTAATTTAATATAATAAAATAATTAGTTCCCATTACAAACTCTGGTCCAAAGTGAATATTCAATATTGGTTGGATATTTCAATTATATCTAACAAAGTGATTACATTTAAGTACAAATTGTTAAAAGAAAGAACTAAATATGTTAATGGAAAACAATGTTTATGTAAATGATAGACCTTTCAAACAAATGAAAACAGGAATGATGACTGAGCATCTGATTTTTCTCCCTAACTGACAACTGTTTCTACATTTAGGAATCATTTAAGATAATTTTGGATGTTTGTATATCACCCCTATAGTTTCCGTAATGTAATAAATATGTTTTTTGTCAAGAAACACATTTATTACATAAAAACAGAATTACCATTGTGTAAAATCTCACTAACAAAAATAGAAAAACTACAGGTTCATTCATAATGATCTTGCAGAAAAAAATAAACGTCCAAAAACTCCTAAACTTTGATTAGAAAAATCATTCTAACATACACATAAAGAAGAAATACCGAAAAGATGTAACAGCTGAAGATAAAAACAGATAGCAATAATCACAAGACAAAATGACCAACAATTACCATTACGTAAATAAAAGAACAATATGAACATTACACAAAAAAAAATATATAGAAAGAACTGGAGTGAGATTGAGGAATAAAAATTTAGATACAGGAAATATAATAAAGAAATAATCTATAGAGAAACATAAGAAATGTTTCTAATGTCAATGCAAAAACATAACTTCAGGAACTTTAACATAATAAAAAGCATGTTAAACCAGGAAGCAGCATAATAACTGTTCAAAAACATGCATATTAAATTAGAGTTACACATACAATACACAATAAATAATGCAAATCATACTGTAATGGAACTGTCGCTTATACGATACTGGAAAACAGTTTTTACGCTATTTTTATGGGCAATTTGGTTGTTGTTTTTTAAATTATATAAAAAGAAAACAACTTTTCATGTTCTAAGATAACCTTTCATTAATCATGAGTTTACACAACTTCAGTCTAGGGTACAGATACCCCAACTAGTGTTTCATAAATCAAGAAACACAGACAAACACAAGATTAACAGAGAAGACATCATAACAGAGGTAGACTATAATCACCTGCCACTTCATCTAGCAGAATATTTATGAAGAAAAACATTCACATTGTAAAAATTCAAATGCATAACAAAATCATGGCTTCATCCATATTGCCATAAATCCAAACACAAGAAATTTTAATCATAAATAATCAAAAATTTACAATATAATTCAAAACACTTTTCTGGTTTTGTTAATTTTTATTGATTCAAAAAAGGAAATAAAAATGCTAACACAACTGCAAACATCAAGGAAAAAAGGAAATCTATCCTACAGGTATAAATACCATAAAAAGAAAAGCCACAGAAAAATATAAAAAAGCAAAAAATATCTTAATATTATTTAAACACAAAGAATTTTTAAATATCAAAAAGTAACTAGAGATGAGACAAATAACTAAATGGATTAGATGTTGCACTATCAAGTGAAATCCAGTATGTAAACCATCTAGTTCACTTGCTTTCTACTCGTATCTAAATATAGCAGCATTTTCCTGGTTTTAATAAGCAGGAGGCCTGTTAGTTATAATCCAAAATTTTGTAGTTTAAATAAGTGTTGTGCTCACCAGTGTATTGTTACTGTATGAAAAATGGAGTAACAGCTAGCACAGTCTTAACAGGAGATCATGGGTGTAAAGCAGCATTTCTCAGCTGGGTGAACAAGAATTATATGGTGATATAAGGATATATGTTATCAACTATGGAATAAATTTATTCTAATTGTAGTTTAATAAATATTTTTTTATCTTGTATTCATTCTAGTTACAGTTTGATACATATTTAAGTCACACTAAAGAATGTTGCATTTAAAGTTAGTAATTTATTGTTTTTCAAAATTGGGTGAGTGAGGTGTTGCAAAAAAACATAAGGGTGAATGATGTTAGAAAATTTTAAGAAGCACTAACATAAAACACTGTTACATCACCACATTCTATTAAAAGGCCTAAAGTAACCACTGACGTAAAACTACATTTCTGTGTACATCCTTATCACATTTTCATTTGACAATGATGAAGTACTTAGTTTAGCTTGGTCTTTGGTGCATTTTAATGTACAGCCACACACACTATCCAATCTAAAAACATTTAAATGCAATTAATATCAGTAGCAGGGTATCCTATATATGACCAAAATTACTCTTTATCTCCTGTCTACAAATTTGTTATTCATAAATAAGTTATCAAAAGAAGAAAAAAACGTCCTAATACACACATTCTGCCATTAAACAACTTTCTTGTTATTACAGGTAGATAGCATGAATTTGAAAAGGGTCAATGCATCTCTTAGAAGTTGCATTCTTTGAAAATGTAACTTCTGATATACAGACAAGACTGTCAAGAGACAATTGACTTTTTGCAAAACCATCTTTGAGAAAAGAAAACTTTTTAAGCCCACTCTTTACTTTTGAAATAATAATCAATTTAAATATAAAACTTCTGTAAAGAGCTGGCATCTACTATTTCCAGTGTCAACTTATTTCATAAATCAACCACCTTTTTAAAAATATACAATTTTATTAACTAGAGGCATGCTTGTCTTTTAAAATTTGCCACTACATGTTGTTGTAACAATTTAACACACAAATTGTAAGTTATCCTATCAATCCAATAGTGAAGACTGTCAAACTGAACAACATTATCTCCTACATTTCTTTGTTAAAGAGAAAAGGTAAGGGATTTTAAACTACTCACATAAGATAACCCTTTCATCCCAAGGTAGATTTAGTTTGACCACTTTTCAATCCCATTATACTTTCTGAGCTAAAATTTACCAGAACTATACAGTATTCAAATGAGACCTAATTAGTAATTTGTTTAGATATAATTACTTCAGGACTTGTAATCAATAAATTTATAATTATAGCTTATTAGCTTTACTATTTACAACCTTGTAAAAAGAACTCTAGGTGAAGAAAAAATATCTAAGAATAGTTTACATGAAGACTCTTACAGGTTTTCTAAACAGAGTACTTCAGCTGAGAAAGCCAACAGAATTTCAGGCTGTATAGACAGAAATACTTCAAAGTTCAACTATTGGCTGAAGGTCATCATTGCACCCTTATAAGGTACTTAACATACATAACATGGAGTATTTGGCTCATTAAAGGTCACCTTATTGAAAAATGTTGATTTTTTGCAGAGAGACTGTAAAAGGTTTGGAATCTATAAATACAGATTGTATTTCACTGTAGGTCAAGACTACAGGTCAACAATTTAAGATGTGAAAAACTGGTATATGGCTCTATTCAAGTTAAGGTCTTAAATCTTTTACGTGATTCAGCCACAGAAACAGTATTATACTATTAGGATAAGTAAAATTACAAAAATAAAGGTTGAAAGCGTGGAATGACGGGTAAAAACTAAAAAGGAAAATGGCACCTTACCTCTTTGATTTAAAAGTAGCATCTCTTTGCTCATTAAAAATGTTTACACTTTAGTTTAAAGTTTTAAGTTTAGTTAAACTAATAAATAAAACAGTACATTATCCTCAATAAATACACTATAGTACATAGTTATTAATGTAACAGCGTATAGTGTTAGTGTTATACTCGAGTCGGTTTAAAATTTATCATTAAGCCTCATTATAACTGGTTCTGCTCAACTTTTAACAGACTTAAAAATAAGAGTTAAGTTGAAAACTAAAGATACCAATATTTACTTCAATGCAAACACTATTATATCAATAGCCATACTACGAAATAAGAGTACAAATATCTTCAAAATATATTACTTTGATATATTGTACGTTGAAAGTAAATCCAGCAACATACGTGTTTAAACGACACAATTATTAAAACCTTTTTATTTTTTACTCCTATGACCATTAGCGTCGCCCTCTAATAGTCAGTGGTAAAACTAAATTTTAAAAATCGTGCGAATTATATTTACATAGCAAAACAAAAGAAGTTGTGACTATAAAGGCTTTATACAAATAAAATATATTATTGCAAAGTTAGTATTGGTAGTAATCACTTTAAGAATCTATCAACAAAAAATTCTAAGGTTTTACTTTATGGATACTCAGTTCATTTTTAACGATAACTTTTTGGAATACCGAGCTGAATGATATACTTTCTTAAAAGTGGGAATGTTATATTTTAAGTTAGGCCTGGCATGGCCGAGCGCGTTAAGGCGTGCACTCGTAATCCGAGGGTCGCGGGTTCGCGCCCGCGTCGCGCTAAACATGCTCACCCTCCCAGCCGTGGGGGTGTATAATGTTACGGTCAATCCCACTATTCGTTGGTAAAAGAGTAGCCCAATAGTTGGCGGTGGGTGGTGATGACTAGCTGCCTTCCCTCTAGTCTTACACTGCTAAATTAGGGACGGCTAGCACAGATAGCCCTCGAGTAGCTTTGTGCAAAATTCCAAAAACAAACAATATTTTAAGTTGATTGCATCGTTTAGTTATATATATTATGGAACGGTTATAAAGCAAATAATAATGTTTTGTTACGCTGCATTCTTTTAGTTGATTACGTATTATGTAATCATGGTAACATGATTAAAACAAACACATATGATATCACAGATCAATTTGTTATTGTTACTTCTCGAGTTTAACCACTTGAAGTCACTTTTGTTCTGGTTTTTCTTCCTTTTTTGTTTCAAGATAAAGTTAAATTATAAAATAAAGTCAAGAATTTTTAAAACATAAAGTTGTTTCTATAATCGTTTTCCTCAATATGAGATTATTAGTTAGAATTGACTGTAGTTTTAATGAATTATTTTACTATAAGTTACAGCTTTTACATAAAGGAAAAATGTTTTTAAGATTTGTAATTAAGCACAAGGCTACGCAAACGGCTGTGTGTGCACGAGTATCAAAACCGTTCTAGCATTGAAAGTCCACAGAAATACCACTGTGCCATTTGGGAACAACTTTTCTTGAAGTATATGTGAAGTTTTGAATAATGATGCGATCATTTTTTTAAGTACACTCGTTACTTTGTAACGGTATTAATTTCAACATTCGATACTCTAACAATGTATTTATATTTTAGAATTTATAATGGTAACTTATGTATATGCATGTCACTCCACGAGAATTGACAGATATGTGTATTTGTGGCTGAACAGAAAAAATAAAATAAATAAAGAGCTGTAACTTCTAAAAAATAAAACTTATAATCGGCAAATAAACTCAAAAAAGAAACTTTTTGTTCCATTGAGTTTTACGCTTTTGATTGGTGGTGTTTATATAAGATTTATGTCTGTTTATTGTATAACATTTTCCATGTGAATCAGTTTCAGTTTATCTTCAACTCGTTTATTGCCATGGGGCGCCCCCAGTGGCATAATGGTATGCCTGCGAATTTACATCGCTAGAAATATAGTTTCGATACCAGAGCACAGATAACCTTTTGTGTAGCTTAGTGATTAATTTCAAACGAAAACTATCATATGAAGCTATCTAACTAATATATCTCTTGTTGTCCCCCTTCGTGGGCTTAGCAGTTAGCCCGATGTAGCTTTGCTAAAAGAAAACACATACACGCCCACTTGTTGTGTATCGATCAAATAAGAAATAATTCGGATGAAGAGAATCTTGTACTCTAAACTTTTACTGATTTGCTTTGAGTATAGAAAGTTCCGGAAATTATTAGTAAATTTCCTAATCCTAATTAGTAAATATCCTAAATTAATTAGGATATGGAGAAAACTGAATGTGTTTATCAGAGAGAAATTGCTTTTTTTAAAAAAATCGTTTAACATGTCTTCAAGTAAAACGATTATGTTTAACATTTTTTCAGATTTATAGATGCTCTCGATGTCTCAAATGCTATTTTTATGATGTTGACTTTTTTGCTTGGGTTAATGGTAAACACGTAGTGAGTGCACGTTACGACATTATAACACCTAACTCTTACCCTCTCGGTGGTTAAACAATAAACGTGATAGATATATATGTAAAAACGGCTCGTTTGGGTTCAGAAAATGTTTTACATATACTCGTATGTTTCTCTACAAGTGGGTTTTTTTTACATCACTGAATAAACGTGATAGCTTATGCGCTAAAAAATCTGAATTAATTTCTCATGGTGAGCACAGTGCAGATAGATTTCTTTGTGTAGCTTTGTGCTAAAACACAAACTTAATTATTTTAAGTATTTATTAAGTGCATCTTTACGATAGCGTAGGGGAAAAGTCCTAGAGTCAGCTGACATAAATATATCAGGCAAATTGTAGCTCTACCGATATAGGGATGGTTCAGATGTTAATCGGAACAGTATTTTAAATGTCTTCTCACTACTTTACAATGCTACATAATGTTTTCTTTCATGATATGGGTATGTTTGTAAATATCATTCCAAAAAAGTTCAATTTTTGTTATTGTTTCTTCTGCTTCTTTCGCATTTCATGATAACTCAAATCCCCAAACAATGAACTTTACTAAGATGACATAGTTTCTAACGGAGTATCCGTTTTTATATCTAATATCAATAACTAGTAGTAGTTTAAAAAAAAAACATAATATTTTCTTTTGAAAGTCAAAACATTTTTCACTACAAAAAAAGATCCGTTATTTTTTATTTATAAATTAAGAATTACTCATTAATGACGCTCACATGAAATTCTGGGCAAGGATGCTGTGGGAAGAGTATTAGATGAGACACGATATGGGGAAGAAGAAATAGTTTAACATTGACTTTGGTTCTATTATTCATCAGAAGCTAGAAAAGTGCCCAGCTTCATTAATGAGTTTTCAGATCACACGCCACATGAAAGGGTGGAAAAGTAAGAAATACCAACCACATTGTAAATTAAATGTCCTGATGCGGAAAGAAGCTTAATAAACTTTAGGGCTGAAGATATATTATGTGAGTAGAGATCATAATCCGCCTCACTGTCCTTTTTAATTTTATGATCACCATCTACTCCTACCATCTCCTCTTTTCAACTGTTTGGAAACGACAATAAATGAATAATCATACCAAAAGGCAACATCCTAATATGGTGACCCTGCTTTTAACGAAACTCGTCCAGCAGCTATGAAATGGTCGTTTTTCGATTCATTGTGTATCAAAATTCAATGGTTGTAGAGTCCAATCCATGAATTAAATTAGAGAAAGAAGCTGTATGCGTTGCATGGGATGTCAAGACTCGTTTCACCACAGTTTCACCATAAGTTTTATAGGATCCAATATAACAAGGTTGTAATTGATAATATATTACTTATGAGGAATTGTCAATTAATGGTTTGTCTATTTGATGTGGGTTATTTTGTTTGAAAAGGTTAATCACGCTCTCCTCCACATCCGTTTAGATTAACGTGTAAGGCTACTACAGATTTAGTAGTAGTACAAGTGGTAGTGCTGAATCAGAACCTACTATATGGGAATAAAATTCAATGGAAAATAATAAAATAATATACTGAGTAGGTGATAGCATTTTTAATCAGTCAAAATTAAATTATATAGATAAGTACATTGCGGTAGTAATAGGTTATTTAAGAGTGCCAGATATAAGTGTTTCTTCAAAGTTAAAACTGAAATACTTGTTAAGCTATTAGTCGCTGAATTATTTCAGTATATGAAATACATGTTTGATGCAATTTCGGTAAAAAGTAAAAAAAACAAGAAAAAAGGAATGATTTTTTTTATGTTTGACAAAAAAGTGTGAATTGTCAGAATTATAGCAAATCGAGGTAGAGAACATTTGGTCTTTTTCAGGTAAAATGATGGAACTTTACAGAGTTGAATTAGTTATTCAAATATTATAGTAAGACACAGAAGATGTGAGATCAAGATTTACCAACCTAGTTGAAGAGTTATAAACGAAAGTGAAACAGGATGCTTGAATTTCACTCCATGTTTGGTTGTTAATAGATCGTTCTCTAGGATTTGGTTCAAATACACATTCGTAAATACAAGTTGTAATTACCGATAAAAATAATAATATTTAACGAAGAAGCGTTACTGTATAGTAATACTTGTTACTAAGAACTTATTATTCAAAATAGTTTTAAAAATAAACTGTTGTGTTGTTATTGTGTGTTAAATATTTAATGTTTGGTAATTTTTACAATTATAGCTACTTGTTACCACTGCACAATATTAGTATCTTATGTTTAGACTTTTATAGCAATTATATTTTGACAATATTATCATATATTACTCTTTAAGCTATGTAAAGAGAGGTTATTGCCAGGTTTAGTAGTGGTTATTGAATTTGAGAATCCGATAACCAGTTATGAATAAGGTGTGAGGAAGTCCTGTAAGTTCATGAGTTCATTCGTTAGCAGCAACTTAATAACACGATTGTGTTCAGTAAATAATATGTTTTACGAAATAGTTTAACTTGTGATAGGTTACTTTTGCTGTTGCGTAAATAAAACAGGTAAATATTTTAATTGTTAAGTTCTGTTTTAACGTATCTGGTGTGATAAACTCTATAAAGAGAGGAATTCCTTCTTCAGCTGGTTCTTATATCAGATGCTTTTTACGATCGGATTACGATGTGCGGCCCCAGTTGTTCGTTGATTCTGAACATAGAGGGCCCCAATTGTTCGTTGATTCTGAAGATAGAGGTGTCAGATCTACGTCATTCAATTTTTTTTTTCTGGTATCATTGTACATTCTAAAGGCTTTTTTCTCAAGTTTATATTTTTAAATCTTCTATAAGGAACTTATATGGATTTTTTTACTAATTAGTTTCCATTAAATAAAAATTCATTAAGAAGGTTCTCATTTATATTCAAACACACAACATAAATTTATCTTGTGTTTTGTATTCGAAGTTGTTTTTCTCCGTAAAATTTACGAATAAACTATTTAATCACAATGAGTGAGGTATAGTAAACTTGAAATTGGGAAATATTAAAAGTGAAAATGTTTTTATGCTAAAAGTTATTGAATGATAAGGATGAAAATCTTATTATAGAATTAACCCTTAAACTCGAAGAGTGTTAGAACATTTAAATGTAATTGATATTATATTAACATGCGTTTCATTGTTGTAAATGGTTAATGTACGCATCACATCACAAGAATCTAATGTAAACCTAATTTTGAATCATCTCATTTACATCTGCGTGTCACGTAATTGTACTGTTATTTCAGCAGCACATCATTACCTAATTAATTCGTTTATATTACGCGATTGGAGCACGTAATGTTTTGTAATACCTAATTTATTTAAAACTGTATCGATTATCTTTTAGTTTCACTACAATGGTTGAGTAATTTATACAAATCGCATTAAGCGACATATGCTTTCAGTAAGGGTTACTCACCTGTTTTGTTTTTTTAAATCATAAACTGTCCAGACACACTTTCTTCTTTGGATGCTACTTATCAACTGTGTTAGATTATTACATTTATTACAGAAATTTGTGTTCGTTCTGAATCTTCTCTGAAAAAAACTTCACTCTTAGTTCAAAGCACATATTTCCCAAATGTTCACTAGCGCTTGACTTTCAACTAACTGGTAGAAGGTTAGTTTAAAACACACATTACCTAAATATCTAGTTGTGTTTTGAATGTCCGAAAACAGACTAAAACCCATATTTCTTCTGTAATATTTGTAACGGTGCTCAAGGAAAATTTCTTAACCGTTAAAGATTAACTTAATTGAATTAAAGTTATAAAGCATTAGATACTTTACAAACAAAATTCTTCTTCTTTATCTTCTAATTCAGATGGAAAATGAAGCCAGACAAAAATAAAACAAACGGTTTCTTAAATTTCGCGCAAAGCTACTTGAGGGCTATCTGTGCTAGCCGTCCCTAATTTAGCAGTGTAATACTAGAGGGAAAGCAACTAGTCATCACCAACTCTTGGACTACTCTTTTACCAATGAATAGTGGGATTGAGAGTAACATTATAACGCCCCCACGGCTGAAAGGGAGAGCATGTTTGATGTTTGGTGTGACGGGGATTCGAACCCGCAACCATCGAATTATGAATCGAATGTCTCAACCACCTGGCTATCCCTAGCCAAACGGTTTTTTTACCAACGTTTTTTATAGAAATTTTTCCGGAATCTAATTGACTGAAAATTTTATTTTCAAGTTTTAAAATTCCGTATCTATTTTTAAATGATTCATTGAAGCATTACCTATACAAAGAAGCAATTTCCAAAAACTGTCTTACCTGGTGCCACCTGGAGGCTAGGATGACATCGCAAATGATGGCGGTTTGTGTAAAGATGCACACATTTTATTTTTTGTTTGAGTAACAACATTTTTAAGGATTCTAAAATAACCTTATGAAAAACTGGGAACATTTTAACTTAACCTTATTTTACGTGACTGATTACAAAATGGCTTTTTCTTTTCTACTTGCCTTGATAAAAACGCAAAACAGTCATGCAAGTTACTACTCATGCAAAGTGTAATATATTGCATAGAAATACAGAAAATTTTCTCTCCCTCACTAAAATGTGCAACATTTGGTTCGTTGCGGTTTTAATTTTAGGTAAACTCTTAACGATATGTTATTTAATTAAACTTTGCATCATTATATCGCTTATTTCGCTTCATATAGCTGAGTAATGCTATTTTGATTCTAATGGTTTTTTATTACGCTTTAAAATTAATGTTTAACATTTTATCCGTAATTCATGCAATAAGATTGGCATAATGGTTTCAGTTGGAAAGGCCTACCAGTGGCTCAGCAGTATGTCTGCGGACTTACACGCTAAAATTCGGGTTTCGATACCCGTGGTGGGCAGAGCACAGATAGCCCATTGTGTAGCTTTGTGCTTAATTCAAAACAACAACAACAGTTGGAAAATGGAAAGTTTACAAATTTAGAATGCTAAAAATCCAAATTAGATTATCCGCGGTGGATATAGAAGATAACCCAATGTGTCTTTGTTTTTAAAGAAAGAAAAAAAAACAACGTTTTCTTATTCATAAATTCTAGGCGTTTTCTTCCCCCTATTTCTATATATATTGTATGGAATAAAAAGTCTAAAATGGATATAAAAGGCGTTATGGTTTAACAAAGAACAGGAGTGAGTGAAATAACGCTGCAAAATTATACTTTGGTTTGAATTTTACGCAAAATTGTACGAGGGCTATCTGAGATAGCCGTCTTTAATTTAACAGTTAAAGGCAGCTAGTCACTACCAACCACTGTTAACTCTTGGGCTTCTCTTTTGCAAACGATTAGTGGAATTTACTAAGAAGTTATAACTCCACCATGATTGAAACGGTAAGCATGTTTGGTGGGACGAGGTAAGCTGTATTGATCAAGGCACGAAACTATGTTTGAAGGTAACTATACTGATCAAGGCACGTAACTATGATTAAAGGTAAGCTATATTGATCAAGGCACGTAACTGTGTTTAGTAGCGGTGAGAAGTGAATGTAATAGTTGATTTTTGTGATTTTGGTGACATACAACATAATTTGTTCATCTAAATATTTTTTTAAATTTTATTTTTCACTAATGGACTTTACAATACATTTTTGTATTAATCCCGAATTATTGGAGTCGCAGCGTATGGAAAAATAAATTACATATTTTTTATACAGTAATAATAGTAAATTCTGTCTGATTATTGGTTGTTTGCTATTTGTTTGCAAGACTTATTCAGAATCTGGGGGTAATCATGTACACATGAGCCCCCTAATATAAAACTATAACTATTAAACGCAAATCTCCGAACCTCTTTCACAGTGAAATACTGTAGAGAGGTTTTGCTTGAGAATTACACTTTTGGTGCCTAATAATATTCCTTAGTTTCAAAGCATGAGTTTTATCATCAAAGGAGCCAAAGCTCTAGAATTATTTTACTTGTTGGTTTGTTTTAAAGGCACATTTGACGATCTGCTATGTCCACTGCAGCGAATCAAACCCTAGATTTTAGCGCTGTAAGCCCACAGACTTACTGCTGTCCCGCCAGGAAATAATTCTTTTGATTATTTTAAAGCAGATTCCTGAAATTATTAATGTAAAAATGATGTATAAAACACTAGGTGCAATGCTTCTGATTCTTAGCACTAGAGAGCAGAACAATCGTTTGCTAGTAATTAAAAATCGTGCGATATAAAAGTGATCAATAGCTAGAATTATGAATACAACTCATATGGTTAAAAATGTCATTTCTAGTTGCACACACACACATTCGTATCATTTAAATTATTTATTGTATTCCGTATGGAACAATCATCTAAGCCTTGTTTTGTTTGTTTATTATTGTGAAAATATACTTTGAAAATCGAAGGTGTATTTCAGTATTCCAATAAGAAATTTTACAATTTATCTCCCGCAAAAACTATTTTTTTCTAAACTGTCGTCATCATTAGAAGATGCTTGACTGTAATATAACCAACAAAGGCAACACGCAGAGAAAATAAAACAGACTTTAAAGAAAGGAATACGAATATTCTACTTGAATGGCACCTTATATGACAACTTGTCTAAATGACCATCTCAGAAAAGCCTTACCATTATTACATTGACCTCCTTATCTGGAACTTTGGACCAAATAACAGGAATACTTGACATTCACATAACGTTCACGTTGCTTTTAATGTGTGCAGCTTGTTCAGAAGCCCAGATGATCAAGCGTGTTAAGGCGTGCGACTCGTTATCTGAGGGTCGCGGGTTCGCATCCCCTTTGCGCCAAACATGCTCGCCATTTCAGCCGTGGGGGCGTTTTATTGGTACGGTCAATCCCACTATTCGCTGGTAAAAGAGTAGCCCAAGAGTTGGCGGTGGATGGTGATGATTAGCTGCCTTCTCTCTAGTCTTACACTGCTTACACTTCAAAAATAAACAAACAAACAGGCTTGTTTAGTGGCATCATGGCACGAACTGTTAACCTTGTATGTTGCGTCATGGCGTGGTAATAATTAGACACGCAGGGTGCATATAATGTAAATTTTGTTTCTTTGGCGATAAATCGTGAACGTAATCTATACAACTTGCATCACGCTCATTCATATATAAAGCAACAGTTTGTTTTAATAGTTAACTTAATTAACTGAACTTAACAAATCCATGTATTTGTCATTCACAAACTGTTATACCACGTTCTTTGTTTATACTTCAAAAAGGTGAAATTATGTGATTTGTTTAAAAAAATTAACAAAGGTGTCCAGAGACAAAATTGCACAATACGATTAGAAATCAAAATTATATGAAACAAAATCAAAATATAATATATATCTATATAATTAGACTTCTTTTTTTTCTAAATATTTTCGAAAAATAATCACTTAACAGCACTCAAAATATTTGATTTTCGATAACAGAATTGTTTTACCTCAGAAATTAAACAACATTTAACAATAACTGTCTACGAAATATACAATAAAAACATAAATATATTTTAAAATATGTTATGACAAACAGTATCAAATATATTCAACCATATGTCATTTCTTGTAAGAAAACAAAGGAAATAGATCATTGATGGTCTTTTAAAGCAATTTCAACCAGATCTGTAACAAAGGTACATAAATATTTGCATATATATACCAATTCATTTATACTGTTCAACGACTATTACAGACAAATTACAGATTCTCTTTTGTTTTAATGTATAGAAAGAGTAAATAAAACCAAATTTTACCTTAAAATAAATTGCACGAGATATATAGGTTTAGTATTTGGTATATTAATACATTACTTTGTTTTGCACTCATAAAATAATGTTTCTGAACACTAGAAAACATCTCTTTTACAGTCACTTGTGGTTAAAAACATATAAACAACAGCTCTTTTAAAGTTTGCTGAATATTTTGCAAACTAATCGTAATTCATTATAAAGATATGAATTTATTCTGATTTCTCAAGTTACAAATACAAACCATAAGCAAGATGTGCTTATTTTTCTTCATCATTATTCATAGTCTTCATTCTCATCTATTATTGAGTAAAATATTAAAAATATATATAAGTATTTGTGTTCTACTTTCAACAAAATCAGTTTAAAGAAAAAGGTTTAACTTAAAACAAACGGTTAACGTTTCTAAATATGGACAGAAGGTTAGTTGAACTTTACAAGAGTGATTTGCATATGCTGATAAACGTAATGGCATGTCTAGTGCAGATGCAAACACCGGCAATACGGGCAACATATTAAGCAATTAAATATGTATTCAATTGTCTACTGAATAAATATGATATTGGTATAGCGTTACTGTTGATTTTTGAAAAGTCAAAGGCTACACCGTTACAGAAAAGGAAGTTTTTAGTACTCCCAAAGAATTGAAATAATTCACACAAAAAGACTTTTAGGACAGCAATGAACTCAAATCCAATCCTATGAAATGTTCTCATCTGCAAAGTGAAGACTATGGTTAATAAAGAGAACTTTCCAGTCCACAAAGCAATTGCAGTAAAACTGGGCTCACCTAGTAGTACTAAATTTGAAGTTGACGGTGGTTCACAAGTTTTCATCCATGCCTCGAAAACCAACAGTTATTTTCACGTAAAGGATGGCGGAATAAACTACAATCATGGTGACTACAGTCGACTTCGTACCTGCTAAATCTCCTGATGCATCTCTAATTACTTGTTGTGATTCTAGTTTTTTAAAACGTGACTTTAGAAACCAACGGAAATTGTCTCAAAAGTTGTTGTCTAAGATTGACTTCGCCATCCCTCACAGAAGCTTGTTGCAATGTCATGTGTTCGTTGTTGGGAAATAAATAAAACAACACTTTACGTTGAGTTGTACTGTCATAAGTACCGAAAAGATACAATAAGATAAGCACACATAAAACCTGTAACTATTCCAGATGTTTACAACTTTTAAAACTGGTATTACGTAGTTTTATAAATATATTTTTTAATATTACTGTGTGTGTGTGTGTATTTTGCATAGCAAAACCGCATCGGATTATCTGCTATATCAATGGATGGGAGTCGAACCCTTGATTTTAGAGTTGCAAATATTTAGACTTATCGTTATCCCTCAAGGGACTTTATTGGGGGAAGACATATTGTTTGTGTGTGCATGTGTTTGGGAAGTTAGTAGTTAATTTGTTCAATAACTTTTGCAAAGTACTTAATGAATGGTACAGCAAATTAATACAAGAAACTTCAAGTACAATAGTATTAAGTTTAATTACACTATGTAACACAAGTTTTGTTCCTGGATAATATGTGTTATTTCTTAACTGCTTACATTGTAAAAGTACAGAAAATGGACATTACTCTCATCAAACTTTGCTTTTTTGACCTAGATAACGAAACTTAGAAATTAACCTATTTTTCTATGTAAAAACAGGCAAATTTGCACATTTTTATGTACATAGTGTCTAAATAAAACAACATATGAATCAAGATTTACATCTATTTATACGAAAGTTCTACAAAAATGTTTAGAAATGAGTAGGTTTTTGAGATGTGCGACTGTAATGTAAATTACTTTCACGTATCAGCCCTCAACTACAGTCTCCCATCATGTTTTCGTTATACACTCCTTGATAGCTGAGTTCAAAATCCAGTATATCTTGGTGGCAGCGTTCGTCTTGCTTCTCTGAGTATGCTCCCATGCTATCCTTTAATTAATCAAGAGGACTGATAAGGATATGGACTTTCAGGGACATCCTGCATCCATTTTACCGTAGTTTTTCACCAGAGCCTCCAGCAGTTTCAGAAAATTTTGGGTCTGGTGATTGTCCAAGAAGCCCCGAACCACTACGAATAAGCTGCCCAAAGCTTTTTTTTTTCCCTTCTTACTGAGCTTCTTGAAGAATTCTGTGCACTCCAGGATCTTTATTTGTGGTCCAACGAAGACACCAGCTTTGACCTTTGCTTCAGACAGCTTAGCGAAGAAGTCTCGAAGGTACTTGAAGGATGCACACTCTTTATCAAGAGCTGTAACAAATTGTTTCATAAGACTCAATCTTATTTGCAATGGTGGGAACAACACCTTCTGGAGGTCCACTTGTAGCTCACACGTGACATTGTGCCTCCCCACAGAGAACTTGGTCCGTTGTGACCAGTGATTCCTGTTGTAGTGTGCTGCTGTCCTAAAATCAAATATAACAGAGAAACTTGGTAAAGCCTTCTTGGAGGCCCATCAGGAATGCCACCATTTTGAAGTCTACGATAGCTTCCCAGCCATACTCATCATACTTCAAGGCTTTTAACAAGGTCTTGACGCTGATGTATTCCTCTGTGAGGTGCACCAAAATATATTTAAATATTAAAAGATCTAAAATTTGTATTATATAAAATCGTACTATTCAAATGAGCAAACATTGTCCATCTTAATTTCTGGAGTTTTTTGGGTTTTTTTGCAGTGTTTGCAGGTAAAATGAGGTGCCCAGGGTTTGTCTTGATCCCTGACAGGAGCCGAAACATGCCTTATAGGCTTTACACATTTTAGCAGATGCTGTCACAGAGTACGTTTTTGCTCTTGCCTTGATAAATTGGCCACATACACAGCAAAATGCGTCTTGAGAATGCTTAAAGCTTCTTGATGCTATGTCTGATAACATCAGATAGGTCTATGTGTTCACTTAGACAGCTAGAGCTGAACTGGAGTGGTGAGTCCCTGTATATATATATTACTGTGGAATTTTCTAGAATATTCTAAAAGGTTCCTGAAAACTCTTCTAAGTTCTACAATATCCAAGATATTTCTTGAAAATTCTTGTAAGTTCGAGAAACTTCTCTATCATCTACTCAGTACTAAATTTATATGGAATATTCTGTAAAATGGGTACATTTGAATATTTTATTACCCAGGTCACAAAAGCAAGGTTTGAAGAGAAAAATAGGTCTTTTCCATTTACTTTTAGGCATAATCAATTTAGAAATAACACTTTCTGACCAGGAACAAGAAAAAGTGAAAAAAATCTTTTCATAGTGTTATATAGAAATACAAAGTGGTGTAAACAGGAAATGCAAAAAAAAACGGGGAATCAGAAGGAAAGTGTAAAGCCACAAGATCCTTGGTAACGTCAGTGGAGTAACTAATATTTACTAAATGGGAAACAACCAATCTTCATACAATGTCTCAGCACCTATTGGCGCAACAACTGAAATGATCACCCAGAGTCCAACTCAGTTTTAATTTTACCAGACTTAACGGTGTATTTGATAACGTTGTATCATCCACATTATCAATGAAAATCGTGAAATAACCTGTGAATTTGATCATTTATCATTAATTCATATCAATATGCTGCGTGATTATTTGTTGCGTGAACCTAACGTGCTCTCCATCCGCTGCAAAGAAACCAAATCCGGAAATTTATCATTGCAGGTACTTTGTGTTGAGCTCCAGTGGGATTCATATCCAAAAGTTGTGGTTAGCAATAAATAAAGAAACCATTTCTTCACTTCTTCCTCGTTTGCGTCACTTGGTAAATTTGGAGTTAATGTGTTATTAATACATAATCAAAACTCAAGACCGCTGATAATGAAGAAATAGTAAACGACCTTAACACTAAACATTTGTAACTCGTCTAATTCTTTTTCTACAAATATACAAAAACTAATATATTCCTTAAAATATATTCCATACGTTAAAAATATGTCCACAAGAGTAGAATCATCTGCAGGGAGTTTGACAGAGGTTGATGTTTAAAAAAAACAACAAATCCAAAGTTCTTAAAGTAAAAAGGAAGTCGTTATAAAACATGTCTATCCTGCTATACGTTGAAATTACGTAAGAATTGTACAAGGCGTTGATAAAACAAACTGGCTTCGCGCCTACTGTAATGAGGGGTGGGGAAAAGGTGAACCATTCTCTTTTCGGAAAAACAACAACAAATGTCTGCTCTCTTAATATTATATATTTCTTTTAACATATCAGATAAATTCTGTAGTTGTACGAGAAAAGAGAGGTTTTAGTCAATTATGTCGAGATTTTAGTGTTCCCAAAGAGCACGATTGTACTCGTCATTTGTACAATCATTTTTATAACATAAATAACATTGTCCAAAACTTTAAAACATGTAAAATAAATCTGCCAAACTGTACATAAATCAGCATCTAGGCAACATTTCCATAAAGTACAGCAAAACTCTGTCGAAACGAGTTAATTATCAGATTACATTGTTTCAAAGTTTTTGATGAAAATAGCTAAACAACGTTAAAAAGGTAACAGTTATTTACAAAGGAAAGCACCGAATTCATAAATATTTAAACTTACTTTACAAAGAGTGATTTTTGAACTATAAATTAACTACCCAATGTGTATATGTACATAATATGCCATCTGATTTTCCAAATTGAATGAAATGGATCTGTTTATTTGTTGCTAAGTTCAAAGCCACAAAAAGTAGGCTAACATTGCTATGCCTAACTCAGATATCAAAACCCGGTTTTCTCGCATTATTAGTACACAAACCTACCGCTTAGCCAATGGTGGCGGGATGGGAGGGAAAATAAAATAGACCCAGTTACATTTAGTCACGGTGATAAAAGAATGACTAGATTACGTGTCGTTTCTTGAACTTGAACGGTAATACACATCTCATATACCAGATATAAAGCTAAAAGTACTCACCTCTTCCCCCGCGTTTTCTTCCTCTGTTTCTCCTACGGCCACCACGACCACATATTTTGGTAACTGTTTCAGTCGCTTCACATAAGTTCGGATCTCCCTGTATAAGAGATTTAATTTTCACCTTCTGATTGGTAACTGGATCGCATTCGCTCCACTCAGCTGATCGGTCATAACGACAATCTGCAAAATCATATCTTAAATTTGTATTTAGTTACTTAATTCTTAAAACAAAATTTTTCATCAAATCCACTTTCTAAGAAGACTATAGTCATTCGATTTATGTCGACCTATAGCAATGGAATTTCCGATTGATTAAGCCTACTTATGCATTATAAGGTTTAGAAAATGAAATATCAAATTTAATGTCTATTAAGACAATTTGTTTATTTCTTTTTGTTGACCAATGGCGAAGAGGTTTCTAATTGGTTAGATTTATTTATGCTTTGCAAGGTGTCGTAATACCATATGGAAATCACTAACTGACGTATTAGAAATAAATAAAACAACTTACGCTTAAGACACTTTTTTGTAATCACTCTTGTCTGTTCACATGAAGTTTCACTTCCTGGTTTTAGTGTGTCTAACCTAGTGCGTGTGTTTGCACCTGTGTCACATGCTGACCACTCTCCTTTCTGATAGCGACACACTGAAAAAAGTAACAAATCATCATACATGTGAATGTGGTACAAAATATCTTTATGCCTTGAGAAATAGTGTTTAATTAAGTTACTGAAATTCTAAAATATCTTAATTTCTAAATACCATTTTGAAATATACAAGTTGATACACAGGGGTGGACAAAAAAGTGAACTCCTTGAAGGTGTTGATAATTTGTTGTATCTTTTATTGCATAACATAACGCAGTCTACGAGATCTGTTCAAATATAATTTCAAATTCTAATTTTAATACTGGCTTTCGTAAACACCTGAACAACTTTTCATGATTTTCGTTACATATTCTCATAAAAAGTGTTGTGAACTTGTTGAAGTTTCTTTTTTTAAATTTCACGCAAAGATTGCAAACCAAAAATAGATTGTTTTGTTTGTTTGTTTTGGAATTTCGCACAAAGCTACTCGAGGAATATCTGTGCTAGCCGTCCATAATTTAGCGGTGGAGAACTAGAGAGAAGGCAGCTAGTCATCACCACCCACCGCCAACTTTTGGGCTATTCTTTTATCAACGAACAGTGGGATTGACCCTCACGTTATAACGCCCCACGGCTGTGAAAGCGAGCGTGTTTGTTGTGACGGGGATTCGAATCCGCGACTTTCGGACTCGAAGTCGAGTGCCTTAACCACCTGGCCATGCCGGGGCCTTTGAAGTTTCTGAGATCTATTTCCAATTAGTCTACAAAATGATCAAACAAGTTTATCCGCAATAATCGAATGTTAAAACGAAGCTTAAAATGACACAAACTAGTTTCAGAAGTTAATATTTAGTTGGCATTCCCATGAATTTCAGTACTGCTTTACAATGACGTGATATGCTTTCAATGACTTTGTACAGATGTTTCTGAGCGACTGAGGACTTCAAACAGTTTGCCTTCTATTTTTGGTGGCCTGGCATGGCCGAGCGCGTTAGGCGTGCGACTCGTAATCCGAGGGTTCGCGCCCGCGTCGCGCTAAACATGCTCGCCATCCCAGCCGTGGGGGTGTATAATGTGACGGTCAATCCCACTTTTCGTTGGTAAAAGAGTAGTCCAAGAGTTGGCGGTGGGTGGTGATGACTATCTGCCTTCCCTCTAGTCTTACACTGCTAAATTAGGGACGGCTAGCACAGATAGCCCTCGAGTAGCTTTGTGCGAAATTCCAAAACAAACAAACAAAACAATCTATTTTTGGTTTGCAATCTGTGTGTGTGCTTTATTATAGCATAGCCACGGAAGTATAGCTACTGTGTCTACCGACGGGAATCGAACCCCCTGATTTTAGCGTTATAAATCCGTAGACTTACCGCTGTGCTAGCAGGGGACGGTTTGCAATCTTTCGTTAACCGCTTTAACTAAGCACATAAATTTTCAATCGGATTTATATCAGGTGATTATGCTATTCCATAACATCAATTCTCTTATTTCTAAGGTATCTTGTAACGACTCCACAGTTGCAGAGGAACTTGTTTGATCACTTCTAGCAAATTAGAATAATAAGATCTAAGGATGTTTGTTTTTGTTTTTTGTTTTCAATTTGGCACAAAGCTACTCGAGGGCTATCTTTGCTGGCCGCCCCTAATTTAGTAGTGTAAGACTAGAGAGAAGGCAGCTAGTCATCACCACCCACCGCCAACTTTTGGGCTACTCTTTTACCAACGAATAGTGGGACTGACCGTCACATTATAACGCCCCCACAGCTGAAAGGGCGAGCATGTTTGACGCGACGGGGATGCGAACCCGCGACCCTCGGATTACGAGTCGCACGCCTTAACACACTTGGCCATGCCGGGCCCAAGATCTAAGGAACAACATCTGTTTATGATAACATATATCTAAAATCATGAAAAGTTTTGGTACTTAAGAAAACTAGCGTTAAAATTAAGATTTGACATCAAAGTTGAACAGATCTCGTTAGAAAACTACATAGTTGTACACATTTTTTTCTTTTCTTTAATAAAAAATATAACAAATAAACAATACTTTCAAGGGGGAGCCACAATTTTTGTCCAGCCTTTTGTATATTTTCCATGTCTGTGTTTTATTAGCAAAGACACATAAGGCTATCTTCTGTGTTCATCGAGAGGAATCGAATCCCCAAGTTAAGCGTTATAAATCCGAAAACCTCCCGTTGTTCCAACGGGGGACTGTATATTTTTAAAGATTTACAAGAGTAACTAAAATTGTTGCTTCGTAAAAGTTAGTTGAATTACTGAAAGTAAATGGGAAAAGTGGCTTTAAATGATTTACATTTGAACAAAAAGTCACGATAGTGCTGCAATTTGTTTGTTACAAGAAAGTCATTTGTTTATCTATTTGCTGGCAACACACCAGCAACTGTGTCTTGTGTACAAATATTATTTTATGGGTACTCTAACCGAGTAATTGAAATACTGGTATCAGCAATGAAATATTACCCCAATAATTTGTTATATTCTAACACTACATTGTTTTCCAGGGCACTATCATACATTTGTCAAGATTAATATATTCTATAGTACCCTTTTTGCAGTTTCTTGTAACTGTTTTGGTCTGTTCACAAGTTGGATCTCCACGTTTTAAGGTTAGAGTGCGACGTTGAGTATTAGTAACAACATTGCAGTCTTCCCAAGGGCTCTTTCTGTACCTACATATTTCTGAAAGAAAAAAAATGCTTTTTGGATTGTTGAAATGTAAAAAGAAAAAGTAAAATTGCTTTCTGAATTGTTTAAATGTAAAAAAAAAGAAATGTTTTCTGGATTGTTGAGATGTAAAAAAATTTAGGGTGTAAGGAATTATTTTTTTAAATCAAATTTTGAAGGTATAAGGTACCCCTTTTTTTTCTTCTAATGACTTATAGGCTTATACATAATAAGGCGTCTTTGCTACAACAAACCTTTCTTATGTTTTTAAGACTTCTGGTGATTTAATTTTTGAGAACATTCTGGAAAGAAAGATAATAATGTAAACATTGTTGTTACAGTACCTAAAATTGATTCGAATCGGTGAAGAGTGAATTTGGTTATCAGTTTTTAATAGTCTATGTTTACTCATAGCAAATTCACGTTGAACTATTTGTTGTAGTCACCGAGGAAAATAGAACGCTTGATTTCGCTTTTAAATCCGTAGACTTGTCACTGATCCACAGGCGTTGAGCGAAAACAACAGTTTTTAGCGTCTCTTGCCCTCATACGCACTGCTGAGTCGCCTGGTAACCAAGATTTAAAATATTTTGTTGTGAGTTTATTCTTCTTGAAGTTTCAGGTATTCATTAGTGAAAGAAAACAAACTGTGGTAAGAGTTTCTTTGTTCGTTTGTTTAATTTGTGCAAAGCTACTCAAGACTGTCTACTCTAGCCGTCCATAAACTTGAAGTTACAAACTAGATGAAGCGCCTTAATAAGGAAAATATAATCAGATTTTAAAACCAATCGCACACAAATTAAGAGGAAAAAACGATTCGATGTAAAAGTCCCAATCATCTTAAATTTCCGACTTAAGCATGTTAAATATAGTAATTTATGCACGATAATTATGATTGTATTATACGTAGCTAAACATAATAAACGTAATTGCTTATGGTGCACCATTTATAAGTTATATTACTAAATATATTTTATTGAATTATAATCAGTTATTGAATTTTACGTATTGAATTGTAAAGTAATATTCTATGGATAACCTATACTCTTCTGGAAACATGATAATGAAACGTGCCTCAGATATATATTAGTTAAGCCTCGTATACGATCAAGAAATAACTTGTTACCGATAAAAAATGTACACTTAAACTCATATTCTTACGTTAAAACTACTTTCAGTTATAAAATGTTACAAATATTATAGGCACATCATTGATGTTTTAAATTTGCTTTCTTGTACAAACACTTTTCTTTCCTCAGTGGCTTAGTGGTAAAACTCTGTGCTTATAACGGTAAAAATCGGATTTCGATACCGGTAGTTTAGCTTTTTGCGTAACAGTAAACTAATAAATAAAGGTGCAAACATATTTGAGGCATCAGTGTCAACCACAGTCTTACCAGAATGTCTTCCCGAGCGTGGTGATCGTGGAATACGATAGATGACTTCTTCTAAGGAGTCCTCATAGAGTTCATCAGATGTTTCAGAAGAAACCATTATACCCACAAAAGCAGTTAGAAAACAGAAGAAAACCATTTTCTCCATTTTCTACAACAAACAAAAAAATGAAGCATTAATTTTGGAAATTACTGTTAAAACGGCTAAAATACAATCAATAAGGATTGCAAATAAATCAAGACAATCGTTATTTGTTTCGAAGGTAATCATATCGCTAATCCAATTTGAAGTAACGTTAAGCACAAAACATAACTCTGTGAAAAAGCAAGTCAAACTAGCAAATAATGCACCGAATTAAAGTCAGAATATCGTTAAAAATATATGAGAAACCCACACATAAGAACTTCTTTTCATTAGGTAAACACAGATTGCTATACCACTTCTGTTTGTGGTCCTGTTGCGATTTCTCTCTTCTCTTATATTCAGCTTCTTATGATCACCTCTTTAGCAACCCTATTCATCTGGCATCACATTCTCACACAAATAATGTATAGCTAACACAAAAGTCACGTGGTTTTAAGGCTTGATTGTGCTATTCTAGTGTGACGTTAATATGGTTATTTGAAGGGCACGTAAAACATTTCATTCCCATTCTGCTGATGATGAAAGCTTATGTACGATTTACTGACTAAATAGGTTACGTCACTTTCTACAAGGAAGTTTACTGAATGCTATTATATCAGGCTATTTAGTTTTATATTTTATTTCAAACATAATATGTTTGTTTGTATGTGGAGTGTTATTTGTGGAACCGTTGCTGTTACACGTTGCTTGTTTCTCAACTTGTATAACCTCTGGTAAAAAACAGGAAAACTGTAATAAACAATTATTACATACCTTAGTTTCTTATAGTTTATTCGTCTATTATTTATTAAATGTTCCCAAGTTCCAATTCTAAATAAGGAGATATACAGTAATTCATGTGTTAAATTTAGCTTTTTGTGTTATATTTTGTTATAGGGGTATATCTTATTTTCCGTGAGATCATTGTGCTATTGGCCAACATTTCAAAGAGCAAGAATAGTTTTTGGCTGCCACATGTGGTGAGGATATTATTAAATTATTAGAATTTCACGCGCGATTTGTGAGAACAGGTTAGATGTTCTTGAGAACTTTAGTTTTTCTTATGTTTTCCTATCCATGTCAGTTGTGTTTTGTTCACCAGTTATAACAAAGTCCAGTCTTTTTTATTGCACATTTGGTAAGTTACACAATATTTACTGCTTTCAACAACTAAATCGTTGTTTTTTTTCCGTTAACCCAAAATACCATGAAGGGACATAAAGTTGTAGTTGGTTGAAACAGATTGGAGCACTAAACTCAAATCTTTACCAGTATCTATATTATCGTATGTTTTATATCATATAAATGAGTTTAAGAACAAAGATGCAAGTTATTAAATAATATGTTAAAAAGTTGCTGCTTTTATTTGCAGCTAATGTTTGTGCCCAGTAACTCTTGTCAAAAAGTAATTTATTTTATTTTTTATTTTTAGAAATGCACCCCAGTGGATGAGCGATATGTCTGCGGAATAACACGCTAAAATCCGGATTTCGATACCCATGGTGGGCAGAGCACAGATAGCCCATTGTGTAGCTTTGTGCTAAATTCAAAAACAACAACAACAACCATAACGGGCGATATTCTGTACTTATTTTCACTGTATTATATAGTTCTTTTTCCTGTTTGTTCGTTCGCGCCCGCATCGCGCTAAACACGCTCGCCCTCCCAGCTGTGGGGGTGTATAATGTGACGGTCAATCCCACTATTCGTTGCTAAAAGAGTATCCCAAGAGTTGGCGGTGGGTAGTGATGACTAGCTGCCTTCCCTCTAGTCTTACACTGCTAAATTAGGGACGGTTAGCACAGATAGCCCTCGAGTAGCTTTGTGCGAAATTCCAAAAAAAAACAAAAACAAAAATCCTGTTTGTTCGAAGTTAAGCACAAAACTACACAACGGGTCATCTGTGCTCTGCCCACCACGGATAATGAGCCCCAGTTCACAGCGTTACAAGTTTACAGATATACTGCTGTATCACTGGAGGTATTTAATAGAGATAAGGAGAATAACTTGTCTTGTTAAAGGTGTTCTAAGGTAATTGAACTCGTCTGTGTGGATTTTGACGGAAAGAAGACAGTTATTTGAAGTTTAGGTTACTCCTTCAGTAAACAACTGGATAGCGTAAAAGAATTATTCTATGATACTATTGTGATAAAAATAGAGAAGTATACTTCGTCTTGTCAATTGGATTCTGAAGAAATTGAATCAGATTAAGAGGACTTTTGAAAAGAAAAGATAATTATTCCGAGTTGGAGATACAACTGTGATATCTGTAGAGTAAATAATTTTGTACATACGTTTGATTTGTTTTGAATGTATCGTTTTAGAACAGGTATATTGTGTACTGTCCATTTATTGTTTGAATTTAACGCCAAGTCACGGACACCAATGGTGAGAGAATCCAAACCAATATGCACAAAGCCTTGACAGTCTGGATAATTTAAAATTCTTCAAGCAAACGTGCATTGCTTAAATAATGTAATTATCTAGATTAATCCTAATAATTTTATATCAATGAAACAAACAGTCACTTGTCAATTAAAAAAAAGCAAATTCAATTAAAAACCCGGTGTATTTCTGGGAAATTAAATGTACATCCATCTTCGTATGATGGTGTAGTTTCACCCTAATTACAGCATAATGAACATATTTTATACATACTAGCAAATTAGATTTGAGCATCAAGCAGAAATAATTAAAAAATATTATAATGTAAGCGTTTATATATAACCTTTTAAGACTATAGGGCCTTTGAAAATTAATATGTATATACACATATCACTATAGTCTGAAAATTAATATGTACATGTATCACAATAGCCTTAAAATTAATATGTATATACATATATCACTATAGTCTGAAAATTAATATGTATATGCATATATCACTTTCAGACTATAGTGATATTTGTATATACATATTAATTTTCAAAGGCCTGGCATGGCCTAGCGCGTTAAGGCGTGCGCTTCGTAATCTGAGGGTCGAGGGTTCGCGCCCGAGGCGCGCCAAATATGCTCGCTCTCCCAGCCGTGGGAGCATTATAATGTGACGGTCAATCCCACTATTCGTTGGTAAAAGAGTAGCCCAAGAGTTGGCGGTGGGTGGTGATGACTAGTTGACTTCCCTCTAGTCTTACACTACTAAACTAGGGACGGCTAGCATAGATAGCCCTCGAGTAGCTTTGTGCGAAATTCCAAAACACAAACAAACAGACAATTAATTTTCAGACTATAGTGATATATGTATATACATATTAATTTTCTGAAGTAAAATCCGGATTTTTGTTGCTTATTTTATACGTTCTCTCTGTTTCTCTTACAAGGTTGGAAACGACTCAATGACTAGCTTACCGCATTATGAATTTCAGGATCCATGGTTCGCGTCCTTTGTAATAAAAAATTATTCTTCATCCTGTTGGAGCCGTGTGTGAACGATACTATACAATAAGAGTGACTCAAAAGTAGGCGATGGATGCTGTTGATCGAAGACATTCCATTTAGTCTGTCAGTTTAACATTAAAGACGGCTATGTGCTGAAAACCTTGTGTAAATTTCTGAAAGAAACAAATTTTCTTTATAGTCTTCCCAGGCTCACCAGTAGGAGTGAGGGCTTAAAACGTTAAAATCCGGATTTTGACACCTGTGGCGGATGAAGCGCATACAACAAACTTTATCTCTTTCTCTTTTACACACACATGATATATATTAGAATATTAGGCTTTAATAATAATGTATATATATATGTGTGTGTGTGTGTATTTTAGATTTTGGTTACAAACGTTTGATTTTGCATTAAGTTGAAAAACAACTAATTTTCTTCTATGCAAGATTTGCTTTTGAGTAAATTAGTTTACTGGCAACTTTTGAAATACAATAATCGAAAAACAATAAAACTATAATCACTTTAGATTACCCCTCTGTAGCTTAGCGGTAATTCTATAGACTTCTAACACTAAAAATTGCGTTTCGATACCCGTGGTAAACACAATATAGAGAGCACACAAACTTTAAATTAAAATGAAAGTCTATTGATTGTACATTTTGTTCTCACAAATTCTTAAATTAATGAATAATATATTATTTTTGCATCATAAACAAGAACAACTTAATAATACTTTTAAAAGGGACTTTCATATGTTAATCAGTTGAAGAAGGAATCGGCATTGTTGGTAGCAAGAAGAGAGAAAAAACAACGGTTACTATCAATTGGTCACATCCAGCTTCATAATTACGTACTGACTGACATATCCTCACTATTAACTTAATATGGAGGTTCATATATCCTGTGCACACAGCGGTTCCTGTTCTGATTTAAAACAATCACTTCCTCGATCTCGATCTGCTTACCCACTTCCTAAGTTCACACTGTACCACATTATTCAAAATTTTAAAAAAACAACGGTTCTTTAATTTACCTTAGCACACATTTTATGATTCGAGATAAAAATATACGTTGTAAGCGCGCATGCTATTTTTCTATTTCTATCAGAAAACTGAAAGTGTTGTGTTCATGAATGGCTTAGCTGAGATAAATCATGAGTCATGAAAAGCCCACCGATGAAGGAAACAAAAGTGTAATTTGTACAAGAAAACATTTTTGTGTGTGATTAAACCGTATTTCTACGAGCATTGAAATAATCTAACATTACAAATGTTTAAGGTGTCCATCATCGTTATCACTGAATATGCAACATAAAAGTTGTTATAAAATGTCGTACGAAATACGACAGAAATTTTGGTTGTTTGTTTAGAATTAAGCACAAAGCTACACAATGGGCTATCTGTGCTCTGCCCACCACGGGTATCGAAACCCGGTTTTTAACGTGTAAGTCCGCAGACATACCACTGTGGGGCACGATAGAAATAATATCATTAATACTTTCAGTTGAGGGGCCTGGCATGGCCTAGCGCGTTAAGGCGTGCGCTTCGTAATCTGAGGGTCACGAGTTCGCGCCAAACATGCTCGCCCTCCCAGCTGTGGGGCCGTTATAATGTTTCGTTCAATCCCAATTTTCGTTGGTAAAAGAGTAGCCCAAGAGTTGGCGGTGGGTGGTGATGACTAGCTGCCTTCCCTCTACTCTTACACTGCTAAATTAGGGACGGCTAGCGTAGACAGCCCTCGTTTAGCTTTGCGCAAATTTCAAAAACAAATCCTATACATTGTATCTTCCAAAGCTTATAGGAAGGAATTAGACTTGTTAAATTTTGGATTCGTTGTGTGTAAGTGGTCAAAACCTGTCTATGATAGTAAGCACTCTGGAAAAGCTAAGATGCACAAATCGTACGTTACTTCAAAAAATACTTGGTCGTTTTTTCTTTAACTCAAAAAGTATCAGAAACTGAAATGATAAACATTAGGCACAACTTCTGTATAGTAATGGATTTAAAGGGATTAGGTAATTTAACTATGGCTCCGCCAGCTGCTAATGTTCGTGAGAAATATGTTATAGAGTAAGTAGCATTTTGAACATCCAAATATAAACCTTAATGCGGTATGCAGGAAAACTGTGTGTTTACAAACCCCTTGTTTAATACATTATTTTTTCAAAGATTTATATAGTGGTCTATTTAATTTAATACAAAACGTCATTCAGTGGAGGAACTAAATTCCTTTCGCCTCAATTACTATTGTTTTGGGTCATCCACCTAACGTGCATTCTCATAGGATGGAACTCTGAGAAGTTGTAGGTACTATTAGAAAGTATACAATACATTTCCATTACAGGTCTAGTGATTCCTTGAGGATATAGCTTCTCTCAGTTTTTAATGGAAATAATGAACAGTCAATAAGCGATGAATGTTCCATAAAAGTAGTAGCATAACTGGTTATGTATATAAGTAATAATGCTATATTTTTCGATCATGAAGTTAGTTCCAACAGATCGAGACACAAAGACCTTTCTCTCTAATAAAAGCGCCATCCTTTGCAAGTAACTTTTTATTGTTTTTGTGAATTTGGTAAGGTTTGTTTCTTTTTGTGTCACATTCTGTTCAGTTTCTATATTTAACCCGTGTTAGAGACAAATAGTTTAGAGTTGCTCTATATTATATTTTGAGCAGAACCTATTGTTATTCAGTGGAACCAACCTGAATGCTTTAAGGGGTAATCAGTGCATTTAAGAATACCACACTGTGAGGTGTATGTACGTGTAAATGCTTATCTCGATCAAAATATATTAAACGAGGAGGAACAATAGCGTAGTCTTCTTTCGTTACTTAGGGCCATTGAAACAACACATTACAAAGGGTGATGTTGATTAAGTGTTTTCTCTCTAGTCCACTTCTAAAGTTGGGACTTTTAGTACAGATAATCCAAAGGTAGATTTGAGGAAATTCAAATAAACAAACAATCTCATATTTCACACTATTCTAAACCCTTCACATTTGTTCCGATTCTTTCTTTACTGGCCTGGCATGTCCAGGTGGTTAGGACGTTTGACTCTCAATCTGAGAGTCGCATATTCGAATCCCCCTCACACCAACATAATCGTTCTTTCAGACGTAAGGGCATTATAATGTTACAGTCAATCCCACTATTCGATGGTGAAAGAGTAGCCCAAGAGTTGACGGTGTGTGATGATAACTAGCTGCCTTCCCTCCAGTCTTACACTACAAAATTAGGGACGTAGAGCGCAGATAGCCTTAATGTAGCTTTGTGCAAAATTCAAAACAAACCAGTTTTTCAAGTGTTGAAGATTTAACTGAATGTTGTTTTAGTTGCTCCTGTGTATAAAACGTGCGTACACATGTACAAGAGACAAGCTCTTATATAATAGCGTTTTCATTGTGAACACTAAAAGTAACTACTTTTTTCCGAGGTATTCTTTAAACTGTTCTTCCACATATAATACACGAAAAAACAAGTTTCATCTTAAAACTTCAAATTTGCAAATGGGATTTAATTCTAATTGAAAAATAAAAATAAAATTTTATAGGCTTACGGTTTCTCCTAACACTAAATTAACATACTTGCTAAATATCTGAGCCAGTGGTTGCCAAATTTTTCAAGGTTATGTACAAAAAATTTTATTTAAACCTTTTTTAGTATAAATTTAAGTTCGACTCTAAAAACAACAAAATCTAGTAGTTAAAATGACTTTTTAGCGCGTAATGGATACCTCTGCAGTACAAACTTATTCTCAGTTGTTCGGGCTTATTTAAGCAAAATAGAAAAAACATTATTGGCTAAACTTATTTGCACTGATTCTCTTGTAACGGCGCTATATCCAGGGTCTTCTTGAAGCTACTGAAATTCTTCCAATATCTTAAAAGAATGATATGAACTGATAAAGAAAGCAAGACCCATAGAAAAGCTCCTTGATGAAAAAACAAAATAAACAAGATTTTCGAATCAAACACTTTGAATTTTGCACAAAGCTACTCGAGGGCTATCTGTGCTAGCCGTCCCTAATTTAGCAATGCAAGACTAGAGGGAAGGCAGCTAGTCATCACCACCCACCGCCAACTCTTTTACCAACGAATAGTGGGATTGGCCGTCACATTATAATGCCCCCACGGCTGAAAGGGCGAGCATGTTTAAAACGACGGAGACCCTCAGATTACGAGTCGCACGCCTTAACATGTTTGGCCATGCCGGGCCTATGAATAAAACAGAAAAAAAAAGGCAAACAGCTGAAGAAGGTGTTTCCTTACGAATCTTGTACTAATCCCAAAAAACAACGAAATCGTAAAAGAACTTTTATTTATTTTCACGTATTATCATTTATTTTCATGAAAGGTTTAGTTTGAATTTCGCGCAAAGCTACACGAAGGCTATCTGTGCTAACCGTCCCTAATTTAGCAGTGCGAGATTAGAGGGAAGGTTGTTGTTGTTTTGAATTAAGCACAAAGCTACACAATGGGCTATCTGTGCTCTGCCCACCACGGGTATCGAAACCCGGATTTTAGCGTGTAAGTCCGCAGACATAGCGCTGAGCCACTGGGGGGCTAGAGGGAAGGCAGCTAGTCATCACCATTCATCGCTAACTCTTTTACTAACGAATAGTGGTATTGATCGTAACATAATAACGCACCTCCCACAGAAAGGGCGAGCATGTTCGGTGTAAGGGGGATTCAAATCCGCAAACCTCAGATTACGAATCGAGTGCTTAACCACCAGGCCCCAAAGAGAAAGGAAAAAAGCAAAAGAACAAGAAAAGGGTACACTTTTGTAGAAATTATAGCCGGAATTGCAATTTTCAAACGATCGTAAGATTTCAAGCATTTATCCCTAAATAAACGTAAAAACAAACTTGAAAATATTTTCCGCGGCTCTATTTTAGTGTTAATGTTCTACTTCAGTGTTCAAATCTTGCAGCAATAGGCAATATATCACGATATTTTGCCGCATGATAATACTTACCCACAAACACAAAGGATTTGTTTTTCAAGCATAATTGAAGAACATATGGTGTGGTTTCTATAATTTGAAGAGAATGAAACACTGGAGAATCTATTCATGTGAAGGGCATATCTAGAAAAGAGGATGGTTGGTTTGGCGTTTTATACGTTCTTACAGAGTTATTGAATTTTGCACCAACTTTTTCGTTCACTACTGACATTACTTCCACGCATCACAGTTTGACACTATTAACTACTCCACTCATGCTATGTATATTCTGAATAGTTTGATAGTTACAACTTGATTGCACACAACGTGACACGAGCTAATTGTCAAGACAAAATATAAGGGTCAGGAAATATTAAAGTAAATAATGGTTTAATAAAGTTCTTAATACAGAACTTTTGCTCATGCTTTTAGTTGTAAGTTTGTTATACATATATTTTTATAACATTCTTGAAATTACAAGGCATCTGATATTTTTTTTCTTAATGCTATAGTAAACTGACACAAAACCAGAGTAAACGAACTGACTGATTGAAATTAAGCACTGAGCTACATAATGGACCATCTGTGCTTTCCCATCACGGGTATCAAAACCCGGTTTCTAGTAGTGCGAGTCAGTGTAAATGGAAGTTTTCTTCTAAACCACACATATATTAACACATTCTTTTATTCCATCTTCATTGAAAACTTGTAGAAAACTTGTCATATACAAACAAGTACATATATACGTAATTAAAAATGTTATAAAATAACAACAAGAATTAAACATTCAGATCACAATAAAATCAAAAACCTGCACATTATTGTACACTGCACAAACACATCACTACCATTACATTGATAAGTGGACTTTATCCCTTACATTAAGTCCAAAGCTAGTCTCAAAATGAAACATCACTGGTAAAGACATACAAAACTGACTGTGCACTTTATCTCGTATGTTTTTGCAATTAAAACAGTAGTAGACTACATAATATCACTAATATTTTTGATTGGGTTGATTCTTCCCACTTGGGGATGCTTTCATAAAAGGTATACAATAATCAACCGAAACATGAAATATTCACTGTATAACTTTTGCTTTTATTCGATCTGTCGATCCATTTCCACCACTCCAAGGGACACAAAGGGAATTTACTGAAACATTACACAAATACTACAGAGATAAAAGTTCACCTCCCCAAAAATAATCTAGGTGTATCACGAACATCAGGAAAAACACAAACTAGAGTAACAACTATCTCAGTTACATTTGTTAAGATTACTTACTAAACCTGTGAGCGTTAAACAAACTTTATTTACGTTACTTGGATCTTTGTTTTTAATAACCATGAAAGTACAAATCCTTGTGTATACTTCAGAATGAGAGAAATACAAAATAATTATATGTAACAAGAAACATTCAGCAGTTGCTAATGTCATATAAGAAATCGTTATCGGGAGTTACATATACTTTGTTAATTAACCTCACATAACACTCTTGTTATGTTTAGTACAATTAAGTTTTACATTTTTTTAAGGTTCTTTATCATAATGTTATGGTTAATGGGTACTTTAAATGTTTGAAAACTCATTTTACTAAGTGGAACTTTATTCTTAAAGTACCTCCTGATCTGTATTTTATTCCACTGAAAACGTTACTCATTTTCTTTACTTAGTATAAATTACTTGCATCATTCATCAAACATGAAACACACGTTTTAGTTCACATCTACACCTCCACATGTTAAGTAAATAAAAAAAATCACAGTGGAATGATGTATATGGTTAATCCTTTCTTTCTGTTTATATAGTAACATAAATATGCACATGTTTCTAGATGAGTACACCTTTCTCTGTTTATACAACTATATAAGTACACGTGCCTCTAGATGAGCAAACTTCTTTGTTTATACAGCTATATGAATATGCATGTGCATCTAGACAAATAGACCTTTCTGTTTATACAGCTATATGAATATGCATATGCATCTAGACAAATAGACCTTTCTGTTTAAACAGCTATATGAATATACATGTGCATCTAGACAAATAGACCTTTCTGTTTAAACAGCTATATGAATATGCATGTGCATCTAGATGAGTAAACTTCTCTCTGTTTATACAGTTGCATGAATACACATGTGCCTCTGAGTAAGTAATCCTTTCTATTCATACAACTACATGAATAAACGTGTTCCTTAGATGAATACTCTTCTGTTTATAAAGCTACATTAACTTACAAATTTGGGTGCCCAAAGGAAAGTGCAATTTCCTCCTTACATTTCACAAAAAAATTGCACATATTACGGTGTGAAACTAAATATTTTAAATAATGTTTATTAATATTCAGTTTGTGTTTAAGCACACATAGCAAATTCTGTTAAGTCACACTAAAAGTTGATCCTGTACGTACACGTTTTGCCCTCACCTTAAAATATTTCTGTGGGCACCCATGTACACATGCACCTCTGAATGAATAATAATCCTTTCTGTTTAAAAGGCAATGTGAATATCTCTGGATGAATAAGACAGGAAAAAGATATAATTACACACCTGAAAATCTGATGCACTTTTAAGTATAATACATAGCTCAAAAGCTACAGGTATACAGCTAAAACTTTGAAGCTTTATATTATTCATACTAAAATTAGGAGGATAGTGATTACATACCATTAAGTTTTTATTAAGTTCTGGTTAAGAGGTGACACGAGGAAGCTATTACAGGACTTTTGCTAATAGAAGTCACACATACTGCCAGTCAAACATTTGACTTAAAAACCAGTAGGACTTCTAATTTAAAACACACAAGTCTGTGAAATTTGAGAAACATTAGCTTCAACTATTTACACAGTACCAAGCTGTTGTGATACTGATTGACTAGTTTTGGGTGCAAGTTTGTAATGTGACTGGCTTGGACTACAGTTTGTACCTTTGTACAGGTATATTACACTACTTAACAAAGAAGATCAAACGTATATAAATATTTACCAGCCTTTCATTTTCCCAAGTACTTCTTTATCCTTTAATACAAGACGTCATAAGATGAATTTCTTTTACGAAATGAATATTTTATCAGATTAACTAGCAACATATTGAAATAATTTGACACTGTCATAGAAAATATGGCAGCACATGGTAGTATCATAAAGGGAGAGAATAAAGGAACTGTTAGTCCTACAAAGGATATAGTGTGTACACGGTACAAATAATGTTTGTTTGGGTCAAGTTCAGATGAATCACTTCCTTATGTTTATAATGACAAAACAAAATATAACAAGTTATAAATTACTAACTGAATTTTACAGCATTACTAAAGTAGTTCAAGCATTCACAGTTATGGAATGTATGTCACATACACAAGTTTCACTTATGTCATGGTCTAGGTTGCAGATGTTAACCACTGGTCAATTGATACCATTAATTAGAATTATTTTAAGCTACATTAGTGTGAATTAACCACAAATTCCAATGGAATGTGAAATGACAATACACATCCTTCCTTACTAGTAAGTACATATCATGTTATGTACTGAGAGTTCTGTAATGAGTCAGGCATTTCAACATGGATGGTAATTTTATTGGGGTCCTGACTGGTGAGAGTAACATCACCATTAAGAGGTGAACAAGAATGACTACATGAAAATCCACGATGAGACAAAGAGCTCGAAGAAAGTGCCCGAGGAGAGTCAGCCTGTTTGTATGGCACAAAAATTCTCACAGCATCAGTTGACTGAGTCCTTGAAAGAATTGGTGACTGTTCAAAAGCAGTCATTATATTTTCAGTGTAGTCCACATTATCTTGGAGTGAGAGAGTCTGGAGGAGGTGGTGAGGGTCAAAATCAGTGCTACAGAGGGAGGAACCACCATCTTGGTGATCGTGCCGAGTCAATGAGGTGTTGGGGCTAGAGAAAGCAGATATACCAGACAAGTCTGCTGTTGATGTCTGTGATGTTCCTGCAAGAGAGTTTCTTGAACTCAGTGGGTCAACAACTGAACTTACATTGTCATTATCTAGGTTGTCCGAGTTCCTTGATTCTCTCTGAAGACTGCTTCCTGAATTGTAATCACTAGTGCTCAACAAGTCCTCATTTGTCCACAGAGAAGACTGATTGCTATTAGCTGAAACCTGTAGCACAAGAATAAATAATTTTTCAGTGAAATAAAGACTACAAGGAAAACTTTGATCACAGTGTTAAAATTTGGTTAAAAATACCTGTGAACTTGTATCTTCATTAGAGTACTAATGACAACAAAATATGAATACAACTGATAAGAATTAAGGAAACTACTTTTTAATGGACACATAATTCTTTAGCCTGGTTGTCAAGTCGTTATAAACATATATAGTAAAAGCCTTTAAAATTTGGGCAAAAAACAACAACTATATACACAGACAAATAGATACAAAACACATACTCCTGCTTCACTTCCTTGGCTTCCTAGACTAATTTCTGGCTTTACAGGTAGTTCAGTCATTAAGCCAAATGGTTTTTGTGGAAGTTCATTATCTGGTCTATGGCCAGAAAGGTGCAACTTGTGCTTTTGTAAATCTTCAACAGAAACTGTAAGGGCATCTACAGCAGCATCATCATGGTATCCAAAATCTTGCTCTAGTTTAACTTGCAAGAACTCCACTATTTCTTCTAATCCCATTTTTAATAATGTTTCTATATAAATATAAAACAATACTTCTTTTTGGAATCTTATAGCTGTTTATCCAGACTGTTTTCAAACATATATTTTCCACAAATCAGCAGCATAAATAATCAGCTGAGATAAATCATGAGTCATGAAAAGCCCACCGATGAAGGAAACAAAAGTGTAATTTGTACAAGAAAACATTTTTGTGTGTGATTAAACCGTATTTCTACGAGCATTGAAATAATCTAACATTACAAATGTTTAAGGTGTCCATCATCGTTATCACTGAATATGCAATATAAAAGTTGTTATAAAATGTCGTACGAAATACGACAGAAATTTTGGTTGTTTGTTTAGAATTAAGCACAAAGCTACACAATGGGCTATCTGTGCTCTGCCCACCACGGGTATCGAAACCCAGTTTTTAACATGTAAGTCCGCAAACATACCACTGTGGGGCACGATAGAAATAGTATCATTAATACTTTCAGTTGAGGGGCCTGGCATGGCCTAGCGCGTTAAGGCGTGCGCTTCGTAATCTGTGGGGGCGTTATAATGTTTCGGTCAATCCCAATTTTCGTTGGTAAAAGAGTAGCCCAAGAGTTGGCGGTGGGTGGTGATGACTAGCTGCCTTCCCTCTAGTCTTACACTGCTAAATTAGGGACGGCTAGCGCAGACAGCCCTCGTTTAGCTTTGCGCAAATTTCAAAAACAAATCCTATACATTGTATCTTCCAAAGCTTATAGAAAGGAATTAGACTTGTTAAATTTTGGATTCGTTGTGTGTAAGTGGTCAAAACCTGTCTATGATAGTAAGCACTCTGGAAAAGCTAAGATGCACAAATCGTACGTTACTTCAAAAAATACTTGATCGTTTTTTCTTTAACTCAAAAAGTATCAGAAACTGAAATGATAAACATTAGGCACAACTTCTGTATAGTAATGGATTTAAAGGGATTAGGTAATTTAACTATGGCTCCGCCAGCTGCTAATGTTCTTGAGAAATATGTTATAGAGTAAGTAGCATTTTGAACATCCAAATATAAACCTTAATGAGGTATGCAGGAAAACTGTGTTTACAAACCCCTTGTTTAATACATTATTTTTTCATAGATTTATATAGTGGTCTATTTAATTTAATACAAAACGTCATTCAGTGGAGGAACTAAATTCCTTTCGCCTCAATTACTATTGTTTTGGGTCATCCACCTAACGTGCATTCTCATAGGATGGAACTCTGAGAAGTTGTAGGTACTATTAGAAAGTATACAATACATTTCCATTACAGGTCTAGTGATTCCTTGAGGATATAGCTTCTCTCAGTTTTTAATGGAAATAATGAACAGTCAATAAGCGATGAATGTTCCATAAAAGTAGTAGCATAACTGGTTATGTATATAAGTAATAATGCTATATTTTTCGATCATGAAGTTAGTTCCAACAGATCGAGACACAAAGACCTTTCTCTCTAATAAAAGCGCCATCCTTTGCAAGTAACTTTTTATTGTTTTTGTGAATTTGGTAAGGTTTGTTTCTTTTTGTGTCACATTCTGTTCAGTTTCTATATTTAACCCGTGTTAGAGACAAATAGTTTAGAGTTGCTCTATATTATATTTTGAGCAGAACCTATTGTTATTCAGTGGAACCAACCTGAATGCTTTAAGGGGTAATCAGTGCATTTAAGAATACCACACTGTGAGGTGTATGTACGTGTAAATGCTTATCTCGATCAAAATATATTAAACGAGGAGGAACAATAGCGTAGTCTTCTTTCGTTACTTAGGGCCATTGAAACAACACATTACAAAGGGTGATGTTGATTAAGTGTTTTCTCTCTAGTCCACTTCTAAAGTTGGGACTTTTAGTACAGATAATCCAAAGGTAGATTTGAGGAAATTCAAATAAACAAACAATCTCATATTTCACACTATTCTAAACCCTTCACATTTGTTCCGATTCTTTCTTTACTGGCCTGGCATGTCCAGGTGGTTAGGACGTTTGACTCTCAATCTGAGAGTCGCATATTCGAATCCCCCTCACACCAACATAATCGTTCTTTCAGACGTAAGGGCATTATAATGTTACAGTCAATCCCACTATTCGATGGTGAAAGAGTAGCCCAAGAGTTGACGGTGTGTGATGATAACTAGCTGCCTTCCCTCCAGTCTTACACTACAAAATTAGGGACGTAGAGCGCAGATAGCCTTAATGTAGCTTTGTGCAAAATTCAAAACAAACCAGTTTTTCAAGTGTTGAAGATTTAACTGAATGTTGTTTTAGTTGCTCCTGTGTATAAAACGTGCGTACACATGTACAAGAGACAAGCTCTTATATAATAGCGTTTTCATTGTGAACACTAAAAGTAACTACTTTTTTCCGAGGTATTCTTTAAACTGTTCTTCCACATATAATACACGAAAAAACAAGTTTCATCTTAAAACTTCAAATTTGCAAATGGGATTTAATTCTAATTGAAAAATAAAAATAAAATTTTATAGGCTTACGGTTTCTCCTAACACTAAATTAACATACTTGCTAAATATCTGAGCCAGTGGTTGCCAAATTTTTCAAGGTTATGTACAAAAAATTTTATTTAAACCTTTTTTAGTATAAATTTAAGTTCGACTCTAAAAACAACAAAATCTAGTAGTTAAAATGACTTTTTAGCGCGTAATGGATACCTCTGCAGTACAAACTTATTCTCAGTTGTTCGGGCTTATTTAAGCAAAATAGAAAAAACATTATTGGCTAAACTTATTTGCACTGATTCTCTTGTAACGGCGCTATATCCAGGGTCTTCTTGAAGCTACTGAAATTCTTCCAATATCTTAAAAGAATGATATGAACTGATAAAGAAAGCAAGACCCATAGAAAAGCTCCTTGATGAAAAAACAAAATAAACAAGATTTTCGAATCAAACACTTTGAATTTTGCACAAAGCTACTCGAGGGCTATCTGTGCTAGCCGTCCCTAATTTAGCAATGCAAGACTAGAGGGAAGGCAGCTAGTCATCACCACCCACCGCCAACTCTTTTACCAACGAATAGTGGGATTGGCCGTCACATTATAATGCCCCCACGGCTGAAAGGGCGAGCATGTTTAAAACGACGGAGACCCTCAGATTACGAGTCGCACGCCTTAACATGTTTGGCCATGCCGGGCCTATGAATAAAACAGAAAAAAAAAGGCAAACAGCTGAAGAAGGTGTTTCCTTACGAATCTTGTACTAATCCCAAAAAACAACGAAATCGTAAAAGAACTTTTATTTATTTTCACGTATTATCATTTATTTTCATGAAAGGTTTAGTTTGAATTTCGCGCAAAGCTACACGAAGGCTATCTGTGCTAACCGTCCCTAATTTAGCAGTGCGAGATTAGAGGGAAGGTTGTTGTTGTTTTGAATTAAGCACAAAGCTACACAATGGGCTATCTGTGCTCTGCCCACCACGGGTATCGAAACCCGGATTTTAGCGTGTAAGTCCGCAGACATAGCGCTGAGCCACTGGGGGGCTAGAGGGAAGGCAGCTAGTCATCACCATTCATCGCTAACTCTTTTACTAACGAATAGTGGTATTGATCGTAACATAATAACGCACCTCCCACAGAAAGGGCGAGCATGTTCGGTGTAAGGGGGATTCAAATCCGCAAACCTCAGATTACGAATCGAGTGCTTAACCACCAGGCCCCAAAGAGAAAGGAAAAAAGCAAAAGAACAAGAAAAGGGTACACTTTTGTAGAAATTATAGCCGGAATTGCAATTTTCAAACGATCGTAAGATTTCAAGCATTTATCCCTAAATAAACGTAAAAACAAACTTGAAAATATTTTCCGCGGCTCTATTTTAGTGTTAATGTTCTACTTCAGTGTTCAAATCTTGCAGCAATAGGCAATATATCACGATATTTTGCCGCATGATAATACTTACCCACAAACACAAAGGATTTGTTTTTCAAGCATAATTGAAGAACATATGGTGTGGTTTCTATAATTTGAAGAGAATGAAACACTGGAGAATCTATTCATGTGAAGGGCATATCTAGAAAAGAGGATGGTTGGTTTGGCGTTTTATACGTTCTTACAGAGTTATTGAATTTTGCACCAACTTTTTCGTTCACTACTGACATTACTTCCACGCATCACAGTTTGACACTATTAACTACTCCACTCATGCTATGTATATTCTGAATAGTTTGATAGTTACAACTTGATTGCACACAACGTGACACGAGCTAATTGTCAAGACAAAATATAAGGGTCAGGAAATATTAAAGTAAATAATGGTTTAATAAAGTTCTTAATACAGAACTTTTGCTCATGCTTTTAGTTGTAAGTTTGTTATACATATATTTTTATAACATTCTTGAAATTACAAGGCATCTGATATTTTTTTTCTTAATGCTATAGTAAACTGACACAAAACCAGAGTAAACGAACTGACTGATTGAAATTAAGCACTGAGCTACATAATGGACCATCTGTGCTTTCCCATCACGGGTATCAAAACCCGGTTTCTAGTAGTGCGAGTCAGTGTAAATGGAAGTTTTCTTCTAAACCACACATATATTAACACATTCTTTTATTCCATCTTCATTGAAAACTTGTAGAAAACTTGTCATATACAAACAAGTACATATATACGTAATTAAAAATGTTATAAAATAACAACAAGAATTAAACATTCAGATCACAATAAAATCAAAAACCTGCACATTATTGTACACTGCACAAACACATCACTACCATTACATTGATAAGTGGACTTTATCCCTTACATTAAGTCCAAAGCTAGTCTCAAAATGAAACATCACTGGTAAAGACATACAAAACTGACTGTGCACTTTATCTCGTATGTTTTTGCAATTAAAACAGTAGTAGACTACATAATATCACTAATATTTTTGATTGGGTTGATTCTTCCCACTTGGGGATGCTTTCATAAAAGGTATACAATAATCAACCGAAACATGAAATATTCACTGTATAACTTTTGCTTTTATTCGATCTGTCGATCCATTTCCACCACTCCAAGGGACACAAAGGGAATTTACTGAAACATTACACAAATACTACAGAGATAAAAGTTCACCTCCCCAAAAATAATCTAGGTGTATCACGAACATCAGGAAAAACACAAACTAGAGTAACAACTATCTCAGTTACATTTGTTAAGATTACTTACTAAACCTGTGAGCGTTAAACAAACTTTATTTACGTTACTTGGATCTTTGTTTTTAATAACCATGAAAGTACAAATCCTTGTGTATACTTCAGAATGAGAGAAATACAAAATAATTATATGTAACAAGAAACATTCAGCAGTTGCTAATGTCATATAAGAAATCGTTATCGGGAGTTACATATACTTTGTTAATTAACCTCACATAACACTCTTGTTATGTTTAGTACAATTAAGTTTTACATTTTTTTAAGGTTCTTTATCATAATGTTATGGTTAATGGGTACTTTAAATGTTTGAAAACTCATTTTACTAAGTGGAACTTTATTCTTAAAGTACCTCCTGATCTGTATTTTATTCCACTGAAAACGTTACTCATTTTCTTTACTTAGTATAAATTACTTGCATCATTCATCAAACATGAAACACACGTTTTAGTTCACATCTACACCTCCACATGTTAAGTAAATAAAAAAAATCACAGTGGAATGATGTATATGGTTAATCCTTTCTTTCTGTTTATATAGTAACATAAATATGCACATGTTTCTAGATGAGTACACCTTTCTCTGTTTATACAACTATATAAGTACACGTGCCTCTAGATGAGCAAACTTCTTTGTTTATACAGCTATATGAATATGCATGTGCATCTAGACAAATAGACCTTTCTGTTTATACAGCTATATGAATATGCATATGCATCTAGACAAATAGACCTTTCTGTTTAAACAGCTATATGAATATACATGTGCATCTAGACAAATAGACCTTTCTGTTTAAACAGCTATATGAATATGCATGTGCATCTAGATGAGTAAACTTCTCTCTGTTTATACAGTTGCATGAATACACATGTGCCTCTGAGTAAGTAATCCTTTCTATTCATACAACTACATGAATAAACGTGTTCCTTAGATGAATACTCTTCTGTTTATAAAGCTACATTAACTTACAAATTTGGGTGCCCAAAGGAAAGTGCAATTTCCTCCTTACATTTCACAAAAAAATTGCACATATTACGGTGTGAAACTAAATATTTTAAATAATGTTTATTAATATTCAGTTTGTGTTTAAGCACACATAGCAAATTCTGTTAAGTCACACTAAAAGTTGATCCTGTACGTACACGTTTTGCCCTCACCTTAAAATATTTCTGTGGGCACCCATGTACACATGCACCTCTGAATGAATAATAATCCTTTCTGTTTAAAAGGCAATGTGAATATCTCTGGATGAATAAGACAGGAAAAAGATATAATTACACACCTGAAAATCTGATGCACTTTTAAGTATAATACATAGCTCAAAAGCTACAGGTATACAGCTAAAACTTTGAAGCTTTATATTATTCATACTAAAATTAGGAGGATAGTGATTACATACCATTAAGTTTTTATTAAGTTCTGGTTAAGAGGTGACACGAGGAAGCTATTACAGGACTTTTGCTAATAGAAGTCACACATACTGCCAGTCAAACATTTGACTTAAAAACCAGTAGGACTTCTAATTTAAAACACACAAGTCTGTGAAATTTGAGAAACATTAGCTTCAACTATTTACACAGTACCAAGCTGTTGTGATACTGATTGACTAGTTTTGGGTGCAAGTTTGTAATGTGACTGGCTTGGACTACAGTTTGTACCTTTGTACAGGTATATTACACTACTTAACAAAGAAGATCAAACGTATATAAATATTTACCAGCCTTTCATTTTCCCAAGTACTTCTTTATCCTTTAATACAAGACGTCATAAGATGAATTTCTTTTACGAAATGAATATTTTATCAGATTAACTAGCAACATATTGAAATAATTTGACACTGTCATAGAAAATATGGCAGCACATGGTAGTATCATAAAGGGAGAGAATAAAGGAACTGTTAGTCCTACAAAGGATATAGTGTGTACACGGTACAAATAATGTTTGTTTGGGTCAAGTTCAGATGAATCACTTCCTTATGTTTATAATGACAAAACAAAATATAACAAGTTATAAATTACTAACTGAATTTTACAGCATTACTAAAGTAGTTCAAGCATTCACAGTTATGGAATGTATGTCACATACACAAGTTTCACTTATGTCATGGTCTAGGTTGCAGATGTTAACCACTGGTCAATTGATACCATTAATTAGAATTATTTTAAGCTACATTAGTGTGAATTAACCACAAATTCCAATGGAATGTGAAATGACAATACACATCCTTCCTTACTAGTAAGTACATATCATGTTATGTACTGAGAGTTCTGTAATGAGTCAGGCATTTCAACATGGATGGTAATTTTATTGGGGTCCTGACTGGTGAGAGTAACATCACCATTAAGAGGTGAACAAGAATGACTACATGAAAATCCATGATGAGACAAAGAGCTCGAAGAAAGTGCCAGAGGAGAGTCAGCCTGTTTGTATGGCACAAAAATTCTCACAGCATCAGTTGACTGAGTCCTTGAAAGAATTGGTGACTGTTCAAAAGCAGTCATTATATTTTCAGTGTAGTCCACATTATCTTGGAGTGAGAGAGTCTGGAGGAGGTGGTGAGGGTCAAAATCAGTGCTACAGAGGGAGGAACCACCATCTTGGTGATCGTGCCGAGTCAATGAGGTGTTGGGGCTAGAGAAAGCAGATATACCAGACAAATCTGCTGTTGATGTCTGTGATGTTCCTGCAAGAGAGTTTCTCGAACTCAGTGGGTCAACAACTGAACTTACATTGTCATTATCTAGGTTGTCCGAGTTCCTTGATTCTCTCTGAAGACTGCTTCCTGAATTGTAATCACTAGTGCTCAACAAGTCCTCATTTGTCCACAGAGAAGACTGATTACTATTAGCTGAAACCTGTAGCACAAGAATAAATAATTTTTCAGTGAAATAAAGACTACAAGGAAAACTTTGATCACAGTGTTAAAATTTGGTTAAAAATACCTGTGAACTTGTATCTTCATTAGAGTACTAATGACAACAAAATCTGAATACAACTGATAAGAATTAAGGAAACTAATTTTTAATGGACACATAATTATTTAGCCTGGTTGTCAAGTTGTTATAAACATATATAGTAAAAGCCTTTAAAATTTGGGCAAAAAACATACATAGACAAATAGATACAAAACACATACTCCTGCTTCACTTCCTTGGCTTCCTAGACTAATTTCTGGCTTTACAGGTAGTTCAGTCATTAAGCCAAATGGTTTTTGTGGAAGTTCATTATCTGGTCTATGGCCAGAAAGGTGCAACTTGTGCTTTTGTAAATCTTCAACAGAAACTGTAAGGGCATCTACAGCAGCATCATCATGGTATCCAAAATCTTGCTCTAGTTTAACTTGCAAGAACTCCACTATTTCTTCTAATCCCATTTTTAATAATGTTTCTATATAAATATAAAACAATACTTCTTTTTGGAATCTTATAGCTGTTTATCCAGACTGTTTTCAAACATATATTTTCCACAAATCAGCAGCAAATTATTTGAATTACAACTTGTATCTTCTTGTAAAACCAACTCGTACATAATAATGTACAATTATCTTGAATTTGAATAAAAAACAACTTTATTTCAATGAACTGTGAAAAATAGACATTAATAGTCAGCATTTTTGTCATCTTTATTAGTAAATCAATCAATGTTTTAATTTCCAACCAAACAAGAAACATTTTGAAGTTATTGTAAAGCAATGAATACTGATAACATCTTTGACTACCAGTGAAACATTTGGTAGCAAAAAGCACAGGCTATTTGTTTCATAGTAATAAAAGTTATTAAATATACATACAAAAACATTATTCACTGACATAATTCACTTAACATTAACATCCTAAGCTGCTTATCAAAATGGAACTGAATCAACAAAACAAAAAACTGAAAATTTCAGTTTGATTAGTAAACACCATCTCCAGAATATGGAGCACTTTTATTTCACTTACTTCTGTGTAGCTTAAGCAATGTGTATGACATGGCAGTGAGAACTATTTCACCCTCCAGTATATAGATGTCCCAGAGACGAAGAGTTAGTGTGAAAGGAACCTGAAACATTATGTTTTAAAAGTAACAGATTTTTAAGACTCACAGCCATAAAGAGAACTGTTTTAGAATGAAATCAGTGTACCATATTAATTTTAAGGAAAGAGTTTAAACAATGAATAAAAAAGTTTGACACTAAACAGTTAAATAAATGATTTTTACTTCAAAGTTTGATTGTTTAAAGTGGTTTAATTACTGTCATCACTAATTACGGCGATAGCTTGTCATATATTATTTTTACATAGCAATAGCTATAACATCATAATACATATTTTTTGCACAATAAATGTAGAAAAAGAATAGTAGAAAACAGAAAAGAATAGTGTTACTAAATTACTGTTTGAAATGATTTGACTTAAGATGTGTTTTGTCATAAGTGTCTAATACTGGGTAGAGTGAAGTATCCATAGTCGTAATCACTTACCCTATCTATGAAACACTGAAAAAACCACTTTAGTGTGTACAGACTTGAATGGATGTCATACTTGTCCAAGTGCTTTTTCAGCTTCGGAAGAAATTTACTTAAAATTATGTCATGATGTTTCTGAAATCTCTTAAGTTTGGGGAAGCCAGGTATGAAAAATCCTATAATAAGAAAACGAAAAACAAAACAGTTGAATTTCATCATTAAGTTGGCTTGACATAGTTTTGTTGAACTTGTAAATTCATATACAAGTGTGATGTGCTTTAATACTTACAGTCAATTTCACGTTACAAAAGCTATATATAACAGTAATAATCATACAGTTCATGTTAACTGTATAAAGATGTTTCTATTTCTTTTCATAGCTCTAGCACAACCAAACCCATCCAGTCATTTTTGAGTCTGATTAAAAAAAGGTTAAGAAAGGTTAATGTGTCATTTTCCTCACACAAACTCAAATATTTATCCACACATGTATCATTCAAATGATTTACTCAACCACTCAGTCTTAACTTAAACAAATGAGCAACTTTGTATCCCCAATGTAAAACTGTGCAATTCAAATTTTCTACAACCACAGAGATTGTTCAATTAAGCTTTACAAAAAGTCGTATATAAAACATTTCATACAGTCACTATGTACACAAAGCAAATCTATTATGTATGTAAATGCTTAGAGCCTGATATATAGAAGAAAAAGATTCACTATTTTGTTACTTAAATTAAAACTAATGACTTTGGTTTTGCATACAGAAGAAATACAAATTACATTTATATTAAATGCACTTCTACACAAATATATCTAAATGTGAGGATAGTTAAATCTCCAATAGTTACTGAGAATGCTTAATTTGAAAATTAATTTTTTGTTTCCATTCATCATACGTACACACACACACACACACACACACACACACACATAGTTATTTAGTTATCCCCATTAGATCCCATCAAGGAACATTGAATTGCAATCACTTGTGGATTCTTCAACAGGTATTTAAGTGAGAAGGTTGTTAGCTCACTGCACCGAGCCATCCCTAATTTAGTAGTGTAAGACTAGAGGGAAGGCAGCTAGTCATCACCACCCACCGCCAACTCTTGGGCTACTCTTTTACCAATGAATAGTGGGATTTACCGTCACATTATAATGCCCCCACGACTGAAAGGGCGACTGTTCATAGCGACGGAGATGCGAACCCACGACCCTCAGATTACGAGTCGCACGCCTTAACACACTTGGCCATGCCAGGCCATACACACACACACATACACCTTTTATTTTCAAGAATAATCTGATTTACAAATTTACTTTTGGCCAACTGAATTTGTATTGCCATGATGGTTGGTCAATACTAAAATTATCAAGCCAGCTTTGTATAAATGGTTTAGTACTGGCCTACAGTCATAATGAGGAAATTTCAATATCACTATAAGCCTATATCACAAATCACAAATTAATTTTATAATAAAATGTGTGCATGTGTCTGTACACACAGTTATGACAGACAAGCACATAACAAATGCTACAGTTGACTTACAATTAATCGATACTACTGGGAGACATACTTTAACTTAACAAATGAACATCTTGTAACATGCTAAACCACAATAATTCTAAGCGTGATCAGGCTTGCAAGGAAGAGTGCCAGATATTTTTCTAACTTAATACAAACATACCAGTATGTAGAAAGTATTATACTTGTTAAAAAATAAACTTACAAATGAATGCCTATGAATAGCACAAAATATAAAACTTTTAAAATAATTTAACTAATAATAGAAAGTTAAGAGATTATTCAAATATAAATGTATATCTTATACAAGAAAAGTAGCCTATTTCAAATAATTATCCACATATATGTAAACATACAGCACATAACCTGTAAACTGACTCACCATGCATGGCATGTTTTTCACTTGTCATTAAGACAGAAAGTGACCAGAAGGCATCCTGAAACAAAGTGTTCAGAAGTACTGTAAAACAAAACAAGTTCCTGAGAAATTAACAATAATTTCCTGATCAAAAATTCATATTGTACTTTAAAACATCATATTTAGATCCAACTCTGTTTAATTATAAATCTTGAAGGAAACCAACATAACATCAGCTCATAAAGTAATGAAAGAACATTTGCTTCAGACTACTGGGGCAAAAACATTCCTCACTTTGATTGCTGTTATTATATAATCATCTATTATATTTTATCACTTTCTTAAATCTAAAATACTGAATATCTATAATGTTAAAAATGAATTTTACATTTACTCAGTAAAGATACGTGTCATGTTAGGTCTGCAAATCATGTTTTTCTGGACTTGCATTTGACACAATATAGTGGGAACAGTAAGCTATTCTTTGAAGTGAAAGAACATCAAGTCTCACTAAATATATAATCTATAATCCGATAATTTAGATTCATGGAATTCAGGCCAAATGTTCAGTAAAGTACATTAAGAGTTTACAAAATATACAATCCAGTTTGGTAAATGGCTAAAAGAAGTGAATAATAAGAGGAAACATTATCATTTTCCAAAACACTGAACCCAAACACTACACATAACCAAAGAGTTCTAGTTAAGCAGTGATTTGTTTTGAAATTCCAAAATACTATTCAAAACATTATAAATGCAAAAGAAAATAAATTAAATTCAGTTGTTGCCTGCTGTAACTTTTAAAGCTTAAAATCTGAAGTATACATTTAAGTTGTGTTTCTTTGTAAAGAAATCTTTCTTTACAAATCGCCCAAAGATTTTCAACAGGATTTAAGTCAGGAGAGTTTCCAGGCCAGTCAAGCACCATTATTCGCATTGTAGTTATAAAATTCTTCACAAGTTTCGATGTGTGGCACGGAGCCAGATCTTGCTGAAAAATGCCAGATCCATCTGGAAATCTCTTTTTCAATTCTGGAATGAGTCTTCTCTGCAAAACTTCGATGTACTGTGGTCCTCGCATCATACCTTCTATGATATGTAAACCTCCGACACCATAGTAGCTGAAAAAGCCCCAAAACATCTTCTTCAAGGGATGTTTTACAAACTAAATGATGTGAGATTCTCAAAGTTTCTCACCTGAAGATCTGCAAACATGCAGACTTCTTTGACCCTGTACAAAGAAATGAGTCTCGTCACTGAATAACACCTTCCTCCATTGTTCTTGCATCCAGTTCTTGTATTTCGGACCCCATTGATACCGTTTTTTCTTCATTGAGTTGGTAAGAAGTTGTGTTTTTACTGATCTCCTTGCCCTTCTAACGCAATTTTGAATGACACAATATTCCTCAAAATTTCGTCACATATCCCAAAAATAGATTGACTGTAATGCAAAACACAACTAATGACACCATTTGTGTGAAAAAATGTCTATTAAAGAAAATCGGTCAGTTCAGCGAGCCTACACCGACTGCCATACTGAAAATACTGTAAAATGACCATTTGTTTCAAACAATTTGCACAAGGTTGTAGTTTCTGCATGAAAGGTGATTTGAATAAAAGTTTACTTTAATACCCTTACCTCTTCACTCATGTACATCAGTAAAAGTGCAGCAATTTGACTCATCCCTTGACAATAGCCTACTTCCTGCAAATACAATAAACATTTGGCAGAAAACTCAACATAAAAGTCACTACTTTTTAATATCATTTACAAATCTGGAGAGTAACTCAAGTTTACAGTGTCCTTTATGAAGCGTCATCATTTACAAAAAAAAACGCAATTTAAAATATGTTATTTTCTATCACCATTCATTACAATATTTCTAAAAGTCTTGTTTCATTTTCTTATATATAAAGTTCTGCAGAAACAAAAGAAGCACCCAGTAAACACTATATATTTATTACATAGTGACATGGTAGTGATTTAGTAATGTCTAAAGAATATGTAGTAATAATGCAATATCATAGCAGTGTGCCACTATGTAATAGTTACATTCTAAGCACATATATATAACACAATTTTATTACTTTATGTTCAAATGCCCGTAGTTATAATGTAACTTTACAACATATAGCTAAAGCTATTAGGCAACCAGAACATGGAAATATTACTCTGCATACAAAAAGCACAAGAGTACACAACCTGGCAGAGTAACTGCTATTACATGTTCCATATGTCGTATTTCTTTTTGATGTTTAAATATTAGTTTTGTAAATTTTATTTGAACGTGAAATTAACTAACCATAATCAGGTTAAATATTATATTCAATTTAAAAATATCTAACGAAAATTAATTCCAATCTACTTGCCGATATTTGATGTAATTTGGATAAGTGTGAAACTTAAGGAATGATGCATATAAAACTTAATTACACCAAACCTGAATAAGACCTCAACTCTCCAGAATATTTGAAAACTATCCATTTTAAATGTCTAAAATACTTCACCATACAAAGGTATGTAATAACAAAGTATGCTTCCTAACATCTGTATAGAGTTTGTATAAAGTTTAAAATCACTAGTAAGTAAGTAAGTAACATGAAAGCAATTTTGGTTTTAAATCTGACACACCCCGAAAGGGCTTGAGAGAAAACCAGGGGCATTGAGAACTTTCACTTTTCTGCAGATCCATATGAAAGTTTAGGATTTGATCCAACCTGAAATGGAAAAATAGCAAGGTCTATGTGGAAGGTATGATGCATACCAGTTTGCACTGAAGGTGGTTTTGGAGCATTTGTTAATTAATTCTGAAAAGGGTGGGTTAAATCATATTTGACTAACATACAGACAAGAAAAAGTCATGAGTAAGAAAAGTAAAAAGAAACAAAGCTGTTCTTAATTTGATCTTAAGCTTGGTATGACATGGCAAGTTGAGAGCACATAACACCTGCATACATGTTATGGTCAAATACAGAGCGAAAACAAGGTGATACGCGATACGCAATTGTCTCTAGTGACTTAGCTATTTCACAAGTAGCTAAGGTTCTCCTTACTCCTCTTCTTTCATTTTCCTAATGCTTGTGGAGGCCTATATCACCACTAACAGGATGTGCAGCTCTGCACTGGATACATTCCTTAGTTTGACTTCCTGACTGCACTATTTAAATCATTAACTAAAAACAAAAAAAAATTCTAAAAAGGAGTGTGAAGATATTTTTAATAGTGTCAGAAGAAATAACTCAATAAGACTTATTATAGTTAGCAATGTTTATGTGGAATGTTCAATATTTGTGTTGATTTATTAGAAAGGCTTGTTTTTTATTCCTTATTTTATTTATAACGTCAGTGATATAACAACAAAATATTTTAATTTAGAAGTTTCAGGGCAATGAATTATTGTCAAAAACAAAATAAAATTTACTAAGTAGTGTCTCAGCTAAGCCTAACATTATGCTTACATATTAGGCCTAATGCTTACACTGCAAATAGGCCTACTATTATATGAATACTTGGGTTTCCACAAGAATCTGGTTTTCACACTAAACAACATTTATATACATTTCTATCAATATTAATCACGTGGTGTTGATGTATCATATGATTGTTTTTTTAATATATTTCATAGGTGGAATCTGACACAACTTGTAGCCAATGGGGTTTAATGAAGAGCAACTTGACTGACAGTGAATAAAACAATGAAGTTATCATAAACAGATCTTTTAAACAAACATCCTTTACTGCAACAATTAGAGAAAAATTTTCAAAGCTTTAAAAAAATAAAGCAACACACATCAATATAAAACTATTATTGCTTTACATTAGTAATTCAAGATTACAGTATTTTTCCTTTAGATTATTAGTGGCAAGTCTTAATGAGGCTGGTTGAAATGATCATCAACCAAAGAAAAAAATATAACAACAAAACTGGTAAATTCCATATTAAATAGATATTTGTTTCATTGATTCTTATTATAATACACATAAAAAGTTAAGATATATCACACTGTGTGCTAATACGTAGATGTAATCTCTTATCCACCTGATTAAATGGTGTAGCATGATTTATGAGGTTACTGTGCTGAGTGCCTTAAGAGGGAATAATGTTGAGAATTTTGTAAGAAGTTGGGAACTTTCTGCTCGTGGTCTGGCTTCAACATGAAGGGTAAGAAGAACAGGCAAACATTCCAAGATCTGCCATTGCATAGGATAATTATTGATATGTATATATGGATGTTTTAATTGGTTATTATGTTGGTACAGTAAACATGGTAAAAACTACCTGTGTAATTATTTAAAAACAAAGACAACCCATTTGTGAAAATATGCCCAGTCAGTTGACTAACTGTGTAAAGAAAATAACAGTATTCTGAAAGGGCCAGTTAAATAACAATGAGCAAAACTATTTAGAAGACATCAATGACATACAAAGTTTAAATTAGGTACTTTAATACCTCAAACTTTATCTCATTATCAAGTTTAAAATTGTTATTATTTTCATAAATTTGTGAATTTTCCAGTATTATAGAGGTAAAGTCCTACCTTTGTTAAATGTGATAATTTTACTGTAAATTATACTAATGAACTTTTCAATGAGTCAATTGAGGCATGCAGACAAATTCACCCCAGATGCCAGGATGCTGTTCCTGGTAAATACAGCATTAAATTATACAGAATATAATGTAGCCAAATTGGAAAGGCATTCAACACAAAAGTAAAATAGAGAATACAATGATATCACAACTAAACCATGTACCAATTTTATCCAAGCTCCATATTGCACAATACAAAATATTCATTTTTGGTAGAAAACTCAGCCACAACTTTATTTATATAACAGGTGTTTATAATGATTAATTTAATAAACTTTGTTTTGGTATATAATGTTATAGTGCAAGGCAAAAAGACCAAAATACGAATCTCAGACCTTTTTATTTGGGATTTTATTGACAGCAGTATTGGCCTGTCAAAATAAATTAGTCTTTTATATTTACAGGCACAAGCTGTTTGGAAATCTCCCAGGACACTCACACCAACTCCCAAGGAAATACAATTTCATTCAGATGAATGAAGATTATATTAGAATGATAGAGGTGAGTAAAAATGTAGAATTTGATTTTATAATGTTGTATCAAAAAATGTTTTATAACATAGTATCAAAAGAATGTATAACATGTTTCTGTGACATTATATCAAAAAAAATGTATAATTTGTGTTTGTAATTTGTAATGTTGTATGAAAGATACTGCATCTCACTCATTTTTGCAAACAAATGTATTGAAACTATTTTAGGAGTTGAAAGGCATAAACAAGGTACTTTATACAGATACTAAGAAGAGATAAAAAGTAAAGGTAAATAGCATTAACTTGCTAGAAAAGTAAAGAAAAGGTACTTACAATGTTGTAGAATAGTAATACAAATGTGACATGTTACAATATAGTAAAACCGTAACAGAAGTGTAACATGTTGATATTTCAACATATCAAATTGGTTGTATGCTGGTGGATTCATATCATAATATTACTATGTAGTAGTGTCTCTGCTCGTCCACAGTTTTAAATAAAAGTTATGGAAATTAAGTAAATAATCTCTACCAAACCACCATGTTATTAATACGTATTTATTATGTAAGTGTATTTGCTGGGCAGTTTTTTTTTATCAGCATTATCTCTGATAGGTGCTTCTTAAAAATACCTAACATCTAGCTAACTGCATATCTATGCATGAACTTAAATTAAACTAAAAAATTCAAATTAGATTGTTCATTATTAAGCTAACAGTAATACTTATAACATACCTTAAGATAGCATCGAGATGAGTACAACGAGTAGTTACTCTAGCTATCATGAAAACAAATAAAATTATATTTGTATTTAAAGCAAATGTATTTTAGTTTTCTAATGTATATAATAACAAACATCACTGACTTAGAGAAGTCTGATGATCAAGGAAGAAATAGCTACCTCTGAGAGGTGCTGTCTTGTTGTATTTGAACATTATTTATGACTGTGCATTTCAATTTGTAATACTAAAAGTATTAGTTTTAACATAAAAGAATCTGAGACAAAGATTCTCATATTCAGTAAATTAATTTGTTTATGTTATCATCCATTTAGGTTAACAAAAATTAATAAAAACAGATTAAAAGTAGCAAATTAAAATGATGTAGTTTCAAATTAGAGCAAATCTTAATGATACACGAAATTAAAAATGTCACTCCTTGAAACGTAAAAAACGGTGCAAATATTACAGATTTCTTGTACTGAAACTATGCAAAACAGATTTAAAGTGGAATAAATTTTGTTAAAATTTTTAAATATATTTTAAGAAAATTTTCACATTAGCCAAATGCTAAAGATTATACATTTTATAAGCATTTCATAAATTTTAATTTAATCCACACCTGCAAAGATATTCCCTTTAATGCCCATGTTTACATAAATACTTTTCTTAGATGCACTAAATGAAATATAAATAAGTGCCTGCAATTTTTATAATTATTTCATTAGTTAAAAAGACAACTGGTTTTATATGGTAAAAAAAAGCAGCATTTAAAAATGTTTTTTTACTTACAGTGTTATAGACAGAGTAAGCCAAAAGGACATTAAACAATGCTTGCTGTCTGAAAAAATTATAAAACATTAACATGAAATGGTTACTAACAAAACATCATTAAAAAGTTATAATATAACTTTATATTGTATAATATAATGTTATTATGATGTCAAACATATGCAATAATATAAATAATGTGTAAAAAAAAAAGTTTTAAAATTAATGTCAAATACAACAGAAATGCCAGTAACTTACTTTAATACACAGGCAAGACTTATTTCTAAACAAGTAAATATAACAATTATCAATATGCAGACGTATGTTTGTACTGATTTAAGTTGCCTCTTCAAACCATGTTTGCAAATTTAAGGATGTTAGATTATCTATCAACCACCTACTTCAAATCTTGCTGAAATTACCTACAATAAACATCACATTTTTTAATTAGACCATTATTTTTTCTCAGTTTCATGGTCTTATGTCATTTGTTTTTCTAAGGCATGATGTGAATTTTTTTTTTAAATTTTGCACAAAACTACTCAAGGGCTATCTGTGCTATCCTTCCCTAATTTAGCAGTGTAAGACTAGAGGGAAGGCAGCTAGTCATCACCACCCACCACCAACTCTTTTACCAACAAATCATGGGATTGACCATCACATTATAACACCCCCACAGCTGAATGTGTGAGCATGTTTGACACGATGGGGATGCGAACTCGCAACCCTCAGATTACAAGTCGCACGCCTTATGACACTTGGCCATGCTGGCCTAATGTGAAAACAAATTTTTTTTTTTAACACAGAATGATAGTTAAGGCTTTCACAATGAAAATTTTACATTAAATAAGGTATAACATAACAGACTGACATTTTCATAATCATTATCTGACCCAACAACCTATAACAGACAGACCACTTATTTACCAAATACAAAGAAAGTGGCTACATAAAAGAAAAACGTTTTAAAAACTAATGTTTATCTCACCATCACCATTATCACACAAATAAAACTTTACAGTCTGAAGAAGTTTATCTATACTGTTAATACAATACTACTATATTATCTGAATGGTCTTTCTAGATTTATTCTTATTCGTTATCTCGTCAATTCCAAAATTTTTAAGATAAATTTATTATTATCATCAAAAGTTTTATTTTAAAAAATTGAATTGATATTACTTATATTTTATGTTCTCTGACTTAAATTTTTTTTTAAATTACATCCAAAAATACTAATTTTGTAATTTGAATTCTAAAATCTTGAAAATTTCCTATCACCTACTACATATCCATTTTTACTGACATTGGAACATCTTCATAAAGTTGTGGAAATGCTTTACTGTAACATTACACAATAACATTGTGGCAAACATTAGTTCTACCACATTAGTTTAATGCTATTGCAATGCAAAATTGCTACTTGAGATAATTCAAACAACTATTCTGCTCAAGCAATGTAAAATTAAGCCTGTACACCACAGATATTCAAGCATTATATTTTATCTTATTTTATACCTAAAAGCAGTTGGAGAAGATATTAAATTAATAAAACTTTACTGTTAACCATGTTTCAACATAAAAGTTACTGTGTGATGAAAATAAAAATTTGAATGAAATACATCATCTGAAAAGAAATGTTGGATGATGGTTTGTTTCAGAAAAACCAAAAAACCAAGAAGCACAAAAACACTAGAATTTAAGACCTCTCTATATGTACGAATGTTTAAGTGTAAAGTTTTCTTTCATAAAATGTGCACTGAATTTCACCACAACTCTATTTCATCCATATTAATATAACAGTGCTCACATTACTGCCGTCTGAAGAAAAGAGATAAAAAATAAAACTCACTGAGCCCCATAGCGTTCACGAAACATAATGTGATTCCTGTATGTACGATTGACATCTAAGTCTATCTGTCTCACATCTGGTGACCACTGTTTGGCTCGTTGTTTCATTTCCTGAAAAAAAAATATTCCACTTAATACTTCTATTAGAGTGCATATAAAACTTGTATGGATAAAAGCAATGATCAATATAAACAGATAAAACAGATCAACTAATGTTTTAAATCAATTATGATATGTATACACAGATAGATAGATAGAGAAAAAAGCCAGTGCATTTTGGTGACAATGCATTTGAACAATGTTTTTTATGTAATGTTGCTTAGCAACAAAGGTATGACCTAATGTTGTTAGTCTATGTACTGAAAGTACAAAATGAAATGTAATGACAACTGGAAAAAATGTTTGATTTAATAATTTACTTCATTGATTAAAGAGATTTGTGTTAACAATATCTTAATTCTGAAATAACTTAAAATTAAAATGATATCTTTACCCTCATGATAAACTTGCTAAAATGTATCAACCTAATAACATGTGCAATATATTACTATTTCACTAGTTATGTGTAATATAGAAAGCTAACACTGATGTCAGTTCATTAACAACTTTCACCAAAATATCAAACCTACAACTAGTTGCAGTGACAAACTTTGTACAAAACTGGCCAATTTAACCTCTCCAAATAAACAAAGTGACTTCACAACCAGTGGTTACTCAGCATACAAGCTTTCATTTATTCAAACAAACAATTATTTTTTAATAATCTTACTTGTAATGGATGACATTTATCACTAATATAAGAGCATCAACCTATGATATAAAATAAAACCACAGCAGTAAAGGAGAATAGATTTTGGTTTTAAAACTATGTATACATAAGAGCTCACAAGATTTAATGGTAGCCACTTATTTTTGAACTTAACATTTCCTATAATTTGTATTAAACTTGAATAAGTTTAATTCCTTGTCCTTTTCACTCAGTAAACTAAAGCTTTTTTTTTTTAATAAAGCACAAAACAGTAAGAAAATGTTTTAAAAATATGGACCAAAACCAACAAAATTTATCATGAAAATCTGATGATTCACATTTACTATTGTATACCTTAAGTATACAGCATTGAATGCATAATACACACGTCCTCTTTCCTTTCATTAAAAAAAAAGGAAAACTACCAAAAATGATTTACTATGATCTTATAAAGTAAGCAAAATACGTATATTTTATTCACTATAATTTATAATCGTGCATACAACTGGTAAATAAATATGATATGCATATTTTGTAAAATATGACTTATAGTTGGAAAATAAGCAAAATATACTATTTTACACTACTTATTTCAACACATATAATTAGAAATTATTCACTCTACAAAGGCAGTTACAAAAGAAGTTTCAATATTCACACAGAATGCAATTCATTGATTTCATAAGATTATACTCTGAAATTTAAAATTAAGTCCATCATCACATAGGTACAAAAATATCAAAATAAACATTTTCATTGTTTTCTTTTTTCAAAACAATATGAAATATATTTTAAAAAACATACATAAAAATTCCATTACACACATTAGCAAAAGATGCTACACTTTAGTAATTATGATCCTTAAAACAGTTAATGTGAGCTTAAATAAAGTATACATTATAAAGAAAATAAAACTGCAAGTCATATGTAAGTCTGATCATTGTATCTTGAAACATTTTGTTTTTAGAACAAAATAACATATACAATTTCAACACTCAAAGTTTGTAACATTTCACAAATGTTTTAAGTATAATTTATTGTGCTATTTTTAGTGTTGCTCTCCTTAAATATGTCATTATGAAACAAAAATTGTGACTTTACCATATGGGATTTCATCTGAAAAAAAAAAAGAATCATATTTCTAAAGCATTATAAAAATTATCCTTGTGTGAACATGACAAACAAATGCTGGGTTTTACTGATCAAATTATTTATAAACACAAGTAGCTACTTTACCTCATATTTTCCTTCTTGTTCTTCTTTTACACGGTGGATGTCTAGTAATCTTGTCCACACTTCACCACGAACAGCATTTGGTATTCCCTTGTATATTCTTCGTTTCAGCTGAACAATAATCATCAATCATGGTCAAAATTCATGCAAAATAAATTTATTTTGTTTCTATTTCTTCTGTTGTTAAACGTGAACTAGTACATCATATAATTTTCTTCTTAAAGATATTATTAATATCTCTTCTACTTTATTTCAGTTATCTTTTCTACCTTATTGGTTGTTATTTACAGAGTTAATGTTAAGTATGTAAAACCTTTGTCAACAATGTAGTTTCTGAGCTACAACTGTGAGAAGTTTTGTGGAATGATATCTTACACTGTATAACACTACATAACACAAATTTTGTTCCTGGATAGAATGCATTATTTCTTAATTGCTTATGTTGTAAAAGTACAGAAAATGGCCATTATTCCATTCAAACTTTGCTTTTGTGACCTGGATAATAAAATTTAAAAATTAACCTATTTTCTATGTAAAAACGGACAAATTTACACATTTTCATTTACATAAGGTCTAAATAAAACAACATATGAATTAAGATTTACATGTATTTATACTAAAGTTATACAAAAATGTTTAGAAGTGAGTAGTTTTTCAAGATTTGCGACTGTAACATAAATCGCTTTCACGTATCAACCTCCAAACACAGTCTCCCATCATGTTTTCGTCACATGCTCACAGGTCACAAAAGCAAAGTTTGAAGAGATAAATAGGTCTTTTCTATTTACTTTAGGCATAAGCAACTGGGACATAACACTTTCTACCCAGGAACAAGAAAAAGTAAAAATTTTGTTACATAGTGTAATCACATCAGATAGCTCTTATTTGGAAATATAAAACCTGTAAAGTTAGATATGAGTGTTGAGAATGTGATGAGTTGTTTTTGTTCATTTTAAAATCTTGTTTGCTAAGTATTTTGGCAAAATTTTCACAATAAACAAATATCCCTCACATTCTTAACATTTTGCACATTTCTAAAATTACCCTTAAATATCCAGAATTTTGAATTTAAATTAAAATTCACTATCTTTTAAAATAAAAATCTAAATAACAAACTTACTTTGTCACTCTGAGAATACTTCTCCCATGATTTAAGCATTTTCATCCATTTGTTTAACCTTTCATTTTCTATTTCTCGAACCTACAAAATACAGAAATATAAATTAACTTACTCATCCAATGTGTATTATTACAACATTAAGTACCAAACAGATAAATTAATGCACAGTCATCAATGCAGCTTTCAGTATTCTAAGGCATGTTTTATACTGCAGTCACAGATAATTGCTGTACATCACATAGTCAAGTATCAAGATTGCTCAGCAAGCCCCCCATCCCGACAAGAGATATATAAAGTCACAACCATTCTAACAGAATAAAGTGCATGAATGTTAAATTTTTCAGTGTCATTCTGAATGTTTAATGTTACAGATGCAGAAGGAAAGGCAATACAATTTTTAAATAAAAAGAAACATTTCACAAGATTGTTCTATATGTTGTAATTTTAGCCTGAAACCAGAAATTATATTGGAATGTGAAATATGAACCAGACCTAACTGCTTTATATTGCAATTCATCTTGGTTATAGCTTTACAGGCTAGTTTTCATGCTACATTATTGAGCTATTTAACGTTAATTTTACACATTTTCAACATTAGATCTTCAGAATTATCTTCAGTAACCAATAATTAGTATTCATTTAAATTTGTTTTTAATTAACGTTAAAAATAAAATAACAGAGAAGGGCAATAAATTCCTTTTTATACGAGTTTAAACTGTAGTGATAACCACGCTACTAGAAGATATTTTAGCAATATTAATAAAATTCCTTTGTAATTTAATGAGCAAAATAAAAAAAAAATGGTTAAATAAATGGAGAGCACGCTTTATGTACATTACCTTTTCTTCATGAGCTGTAAGTCTTTCTGGAAGGCGAAAATCACTGTAGACAAAAATCATTTTATTTGCATGATATGTTAAGATTTCATCTTCGCCGAAGTTAAAATCATTTATTAGTGAACATATTACTTGAAACTCTGAAATATAACTACCACTTACTAATACACAAAATCAATCTGTAAAAAAAATAACATTCAACTGTATATGTAATTATACATTAAACTGCATTATGACTATTTTTTTCCTACAAAAAATTGCCCGTTGCTTGCTTTTCTTTTTATAATTTAAACTATGAAAATATCTGAATGAACCTGAATTATTCTTTTCCTATTTACATATTTGAAAAAAAAAATTTTATTCAATAAAAATTGTAAATTAAAACAATTTATAATTTTTGTTAAGAATCTTCATACCAAAATAAGTAAGTAATATCTGCATATAGCCATCTCTAATTTTGAAATGACAGAGTAAAAGTGAAGCAGCTTTTCAACAGCACCCATTACCATGTGTTTGTTTGAGTAAATTTTAGATTTTTAGTGACACTTCTATAGTACACTTACTGCACCAAAGTGCAGAAAACCTGTTTTTGTTTTGTTTGTTTCAGTAATGAGACATGAAACTGAAGTTTTCAAATCCACAGTTCAGGTATGCTAACCACTAAACCAGATCAGAACCCGATCTGATCTATAAGATTGTTGCAACTGATCAGATGCAGTTTAAAAAATATGTCAAATTTGTACACCAAAACAAAATGAAAGTGTTTATAGAAGTAAGCCCCAATATAAACATCCTGAATAATTACTAGTTGTTAAAATAATTTCCCATATATTTTACACTTCATTAGAAAATAATTATACATATTAAAACAAATGACTAAAGTTTTCCCACATAAACTTACTTAAGCCCTAACAAAATTCTTTTATTTACTTCATCCACAGGTATATTTATTTTTTGAGTAAATTCTAATATTTAACTCCACTTACATAAATACTCACAAGTTTTTTATTAACAAAATAAACATATAACATCTAGTAACTTCATAAAATTAACAGTGACTCATAATGTTATCAATGGATAAGTAATTACATTAGCAGAAGGTAAATTGGAAAAAAATTACATTTATTTATGAGCTCTCAGCTTTTGTGAAATGAATAAATTTTTTAAAATTTTCTTTGTAGCAGGAGTGTTTAAGCTGAAACGTATTTATTCTAAGAATTCAACATTTTTGCATAACTATCTGGATAAACTTAGGAAAATTTACTGGTAACACTAGTTACTGAAGCTGAAAAATATATTTTATTTCAGCGACACACACGTATTGAAACTACTTTATACAGTAAATAAAATACTCTTAGTTTCACCCCCTGCTAGTACAGCTGATGTCTCCGGATTTACAACGCTAAAATCAGGGGTTCAATTCCCTTTGGTGGGCTAAGCAGATAGCCCAATGTGGCTTTGCTACAAGAAAAACACACACTATTAGTTTCAACTGAGAACCTGAACAGGTCACCTCCTAACTAGTAACTTACTGCAAAAACCCATAACGGTCTGTGACATGATATATTTCAAAAGCTGGATCTTCCCAAGGGTCAATACTGGCTATATTCTCTCGACCATGGTCATACTTTGCTACTACTGCTTCTCTCTCTTCAGTTGTTTTTTGCAACTGTGTTAGCTCCGTTAGATTATAAGTGTCTAGTCATTCATAAAATCAAGAAAAACAGAACTTCAAACATACTTCTTTTAGCTATCATACACATAAAAAAACATAACATACAGAATAATCATGATTTTATCATAACTATTTAATTTATATTTCCCACTTTTATACTTCAAGTATTTTATACATTTGCACAAAATGTCAATGAATTACACATAAATTACTTATATAACATTTCAAAGCATAATGAATGAGAAATAAACTGAGAATAAGATACAAAAATACTTACTCATTGTTGAATGGAAATGATAAAATGAAATTTTGTATCATTTTTCAGAGAAATAAAAGCTGGAAAGACGATATAAAAGACCATGGTACTTGTATTCACAGTTGATAAGCCATCTGTTGACCACAGAATTAAGTAAAAATATTATTAGCAGAATAAACATTTAGCATCAAGTAACGTGAATAAAAAAAGTTGCTCATAACATTATCATTGGATAAATGAATACATAAGTGAAAGACAAAACAGAAAAACTACAAAATATAAAGATATTTAATTATGAGCTTTACACAATGTAAAATTGTATAAATAAAAATCACACTTTCTTTAAAAACTAATGTATTTTCTTTTCTATATGTTATGATGGGAAAAGGGTGGTTTATTTATAAAAAAAATAGCAAATAAACTGTTAATATTATCTTATCTACTGCACTGGTTTTAACTTAATGTAATAGGTGCTGGTACTTATGTCAAAGTAGGCAAAAATATTATGTCATCTCTCAAACAACTTAAGCGATATACAAATGCACTTATAATGTAATTATTGTAGTGAAGCAATCATCACAGGAAATTTCTCCAAGTCCAATTATCCATTATCACTAGAAATAAAATCATATAACTTCTTATCTGAAATATTAAAAAGGGGTGGTTTAACATATTTAAATGTCTTCTTTGGAAGTGCTGCACAACACTGAGCACATTTCACATAGTTACACACACAAAGCTTGCACATATACAGAAGTGTACTTTCATAGAAATACACATTATCAACGTATCCAAAGTCAGACACTGATAAAAATATGAGCCACTTTATTTCTTGGATACTGAATCAAACAATTCATATGTGTACTCATGAAATCAGAAGCTGAAATTCAGTTTTTGTTCCCCATAAAGTTAAACATGGTAGCACAACCAAATTATCTCAAATTACCCCAGATTTCTAATTAAAATATAGCTCATGCTTGAATTAATATTCAACATGATTTTGTAGTGCAAGATAAAGCAGACCATGTAATTCATAATGGACTTAAACCAGTAACCTGCATTCAAGTGTGTGTGTGATGTTTTAACTACATAAATAGTGGTAATGTATTTTTTTAAATTGTTCCATTATGATTGCCAGAAAAATTTACCATTTGGTTGTCCACAGCATGTTATTTGACTGAAGACAAGTGCTAACTACATAAACAAATAACAGTCTGCAAAAATAGTTAACTATGGAAACAGGATAATATATATACACATTAAGGGAGTAGTGATGAATAAAACAATGAAATTATACAAAATTTTCCAAATTGTTTTCTTATGAGCTATGATACTGTAAACTTGTGTTAGTAACAAATATCAGAAAAACCAAATTAAAGATAACAAATACTCTTGATGTATAAAATGCCATTTACATTCACAGCATTTCAATTTTTATATTATTACATTTCTGAAAATGTTTACAGTACAAACTATTTCACTCAGTGCACATTTGCACAACAATGCAAGTAAAAACATTTTCATAGTTTTAAAAATAAAAACAGGAAAAATTTTTTAATACACTGTGCATACAGATATAAAATTCTGGTCAAAAGACTACATATAACCCTTGGATTACATATTACTTTGTGTAAACTTTATCAAATACAACAAAATACATTTTCCTCCTTATTACGTTATTGAAATAAAAAATTCATTGGGGAGGGATTCAGTGTCAAAAATGATCTAAATAATATTAAAGATAGCTCACAAGGATGACATAGCCAATACTGTAATCAGTTTCAAAGAATGACCCATCTAGTTATCTAAATAATTAAAAATGTAAGACACTAGACAGGACTTCTCATATTTTGAGCTAAGTAACCAGTGTTAAATATATTTATGTACAGTTATAAAGAAGTGTTTATAAACCTTCCACTAAAAACACCTGTACACCAAGGATATTTTCAAAACTCTGCAAAGCTATCCTCACTGACTTTTAGGGCACATGTAATTATATCAAAAAAAAAGTTAGTCTATAAATTTTAACATATATTAGGTCAATAATGCTTTTACTATAGTAAATAAAATTGACAATAAGTTTATTTACCATTCAGTCTTAACTTTTTCATAAGAATCCAGTCTTCCAATTCTTTCCAATCTTCAGTTCTTGTCCATAAATAAACCTGTTTTAAGTCCTGCTTTCTAATTAACTTGGTCCTCTCTTACACTGAATCTTTCTGTTAAATAAAACTGGGTATAAACACAATAATTTTTTAATAAAAATGCATACATACGAACGTATTCCTCAATTTACTAGCACGATAATTACATTTTGACAAGCATTGTGATGTAAGGTTAGGTTTTGCTAATGAATTTTGAAAACTGAGTAAATGGTGCCATTAAGTACTATTACAGAGATCTTCTATAATCAAACGTAATAAAATCTGAGAAATAAAACAGAATATTACGTCACTTAGTCAAAAACTTTTTAACAAGTAGAGAGACTTTGAAATCATTTATATTGAATGTAAAATCAACAGCTTACCACCATAGGCGTTTCACAGATACATCTATTACCATTAACGAAGTTTGATATACAAGTTACATGAGCCTCTGATAAAAGAGCGGGAAAGAACACCAGTAGCGACTTCTTTCACATACTACTCTATCTAAACTCTAAGCTCACGCGTTTATCAAATGTTTTACGTAATTTATTACGTACTGTTGGGATGACTTACTTTAAGCTGCGTAATACTTTAATCCTTTATACAACAACGAAATAACCAGGGAAGATAAAACTTGCGAAGACAAAAAGCAGAAAATAGTCTTGTCTGGACGAAATCTCGGTTTACTTAACCACAAGTTCACATGCACACGTGTATTTTTTAAACACTCATCGGTTAGGCGATTACTCACTAATGGAACTCCTGTCATATACGTGTGTTTATACTTATGGTATACATAGATCGAAACTGTGGGTGCGTGTATTTACTTTTATTCTTCCTGCATTCATTTAAATAAGACATGTTCGCCCTCTATACCGGGTCTACATTTTCTTTTGAAAATTCAGTACCTCCTGTGTACTAAATATTGGAATATATCCGTTGTTTTGTCTCCAGGTGCGTAGAGATGCACTGACGTATCTTCAAGACAATAAGATCATGCCAAGCCTGTAGAAAGGAATATGGGTTTACCTCAACCAAATTAATTTGTTCAATATTCGGGTTATTTACATTATTATTATATCCATGCTGGAGATAGCTAATGGAGTTTTATTTCAAGATGCTCTTAATTTTATCTACTTCATGTGACTTCAAAATGTGTTCCACTGAGACGTCACAACTATGCATTTCTCTTCTATCAGTTTCTGTAAAATAAACAGATTCTCAAACTTTACCTTTTCTAAAGTTGGTTAATAACTAATAACTGTAAAAAACAAACATAAAAAAGACTGTTTTAGACCAAAGACACATTAGGCTATCTACTGTGTTTACCGTGGGGAATCGAACACCGAGTTTTAGCATTGTAAGTCTATAAATTTACTGTCGTCCCACTGAGGATCACGATAAAAAAAGCCTCATAATCACAAAGAGATAAGGAGCTTTTATACTTTTTAAAAGTTAAGAAATAACCAGACATCCTAAAGAGGCATATTAGAGCTAAACACAATAAAAAGTACACACTAAATATAAATTGCAAACTATAATTAAGCCTTACGTTTTTCACGATATTAATTCAAATTCGCTCGAATACAAGTGGATTTATTACAAACAACGACACACTTACATAGTTGGAGTTTACACGTACATCGGATGAAGAATTACTTAACACTCGCTTAATACCAGGCACGTTCTGTGGAATGCGATTTCATATCCGGCTTACAGATCTTATCTACATGCACGTTTCGGATGTGACTGCTAAGTAGTCCTCATTCGACCAATAGGTTGGACGTAATGGATTTATTATCTCCACTGAATTTCATATAAAAACATTGTTATATACCACTGAATGATTAACTTGTGTGTGTGTGGGGAGAAAATTACGTGACTAAATTATTCAAGTAAGTCCACAAAGAATTGGAAACTAATACAATAAGTAAAAACACTAACTATTAATTATTTGATATGAAGAAGATAAAGATATTCAGAACTTCGTGTACGAAAATGTTTGGCAACAGAACGAAATTCAGTTATTCAAAAAAATATAAAAAATATCTGATGAGAAGAAAATATTTGAAATTTTGTGTATCAGAATGACAGCATTCAGAATTTATTACTTGAACGAAAAGTTTTTTTTAGTCTTACGTGTAAACGTTTAGAGTTTTAAGTTTTTAGCGTGTTTTTTTTTCTTGTATGACGTTTACACTTATTTTCGAAGAACACACATTAACACTGGATACTTGGGCCCCTATTCTAAATATAGACTCTGTCCTTAAGCGTGAACAAAAAAAAACGTATGTTTATTCTGTGTAACTGCTTCCTACACAGTCACTTTCGTGTTCTTGTACTAAACTTTAGAGGATAAAAGCGTACCAGTTTTTCTACTGGAGTTAGCGCTCGTGATTAAAGAAAGACAGTATAAATGAATCAGTAAAACACCACGTACTATCATTCGTATCCTTTTACAAGTTGGGGCGTATGCTTCTATATAAATAATCATAATACTACTTTTACTACTGAATGTGCAATTCAAAAGTGAGATTTTTTAAAAACTGTTACGAAGCTCAGAATTAAAATATGTGAACGTTTGTTTCGGACATTTGAGAACATAAAAATCATAATGACTGAATAGTTCTATTGAATGTACGTGAAAATGTCATTAACATCGATGTTATTAAGTTTTTCACAACACATACAAACACCGACAAGCGTGATGTAAAACAGATATCTAGATGAACAAAGCGTGATTTAAGCCTCATGTTTAATCTAATGCTCAAAGCGTTTCGTTTTTTTTTACCTCAGTATCCCATACAAACGTTGTGATTATATGCATGTATATTATAACGTTTATTATCTTCAATGGCACTTTTTGTTGCTGCGTTCTTTAAGTCTCTTCCAAAATAGGTAAATAACATCGCTACACCAGTCAGGAGTTAATTACACAATCAAATTCTGTATAGACGTCAAAAAACAGAAATGCTGCCACAAAGAAATTTAACATTCATTAATATTCCATTGGTTAGTTTACACTTTTTTCCAAACAGTTAATTCTGTACTGAGAGAATGAACAACGATGTTAAAGCGTGTGTGAATGAGAGAAAACCCGAAACACGGATTTGTTTTTTAAAATAAAAATACCTAAACGCTAATAGCGTTATTATCCCAATTGTTTTTAGAAACGACATAACAGCTTAAAGAATAGCTCCGTTTTTGTGCTTTGTTTTTCAAATATTTATTTCCTATTTCCATCTCTTGAACAATTTAAGATTTAATTACAGTTGCGGCTATTGAAGATTCCCCTGTGTTTAGTTCTGTATTGGCCGTTATCAATTGACACAACATAAATTCAAAATGGATAAGCGAGGCTATTAAAATCTCAAAATTTGTATCGACGTTTTTAACAACTTTCTCTCTTCATTCGAACAGAAATTCTTAAATCTGTTATTGCACTGAAAGAAAAATCTTTTGTGCCAACGATAGCTGTCAAAAATATTAGAATATATTATTCTGTAAAAGTTAACTTCTGCAACACTGTTTGTGTTTTTTGGAATTTCGCACAAAGCTACTCGAGGCCTATCTGTGCTAGCCGTCCGTAATTTAGCAGTGTAAGACTAAAGTGAAAGCAGCTAGTCATCACCACCCACCGCCAACTCTTGGGCTACTCTTTTACCAACGAATAGTGGGATTGACCGTCACATTATACACCCCCACGGCTGGGAGGGTGAGCATGTTAGGCGCGACTCGGGCGCGAACCCGCGACCCTCAGATTACGAAGCGCACGCCTTAACGCGCTAGGCCACGCCATCCTGCAACACACTACGTCAGTTCTTCAAATTTATTCTCGCACAGTCTCGTGGTTGTTTGGGAGCTCGACATGCAATTCGCGATTTGATGATTCAAATCTCATCACCAAAAATGCTCACACCTTCAATCGTAGGGCGTTATAATACGACACTCAATCCCATTATTCTATTAGAGTTACCTCAAACCTGGAGGCGTTGACAAATCGTCTTTGTGACGCATGAAATGTGAGTTAAGGATGGCGAAATTTATCTTTAATTGATTCAGAAGTTTTAATTTTGAAACTTGGTTTTATCGTGTGTGAATACCTACTCTAGGCTTATTTCTTGATATTTGTTGATTATGAAGCCTGATACAGTTACAACAGCTTCTATCGAGACAAATCATGCGTGAATGGAAAAAACTCATTATCAAAGTTTATGCTACTTTCAACTCATATGTTAGGCCACATTAAGCAAAAATTGTTTAAAAACATTGTGTCACTTCCTAGCGTACACGACTTAAAAAGTAAAGAACGCTTAAGCTTGGAAAGAGAATTAATTATGTTTGTTCCTTTCAGAACAACGCTACATACCATTGTGCCACCACAGGACACAGAGAACAGACAAACTTTTTTTTCTCTTTTTTAAGGAGGACCTGGTCTATTTATAATTGTAAAAGTAATTACCCTCCTCCCAAAAAATAATATTGAATTGCAACCCAGTCATTTTTGTTTATACATTTTAGAAATCCACTTTAGTGCCCTTTTAAATATTTAGGACATATAGTCTAAACGTAACTAAGGGACGAAACACATTATCACTTCGTGATCGCTCATTAGGGGGCGCTATTACTGAAAGGAAGCCTTATAGTCCAATAAAAGTAACAAGACCTCAATGTTCTTGTGATGTACGTCCATTTATACGTTTCATGAGCTGATAAATAATCTAAATATTATAATAAAACTTGAAATAAAATGAAAAAGGGTGAGATAATAAAGTTTGATAAATATTAATATAAGTTCACAAAAAGTTATTCCCATCATATTATCTGTTTCTTAGAATAACAACAACCAAAATACAATGAAAATTCAATCAGATGTGTTACTATCACATCTAATAAACAGTTTTTATTCGATCCTTGTGACAATGCCATCTGAAAATTCTAAACAGGTAAGACGTAAGTAAATTGATTCACTGGAACTGTGTTATACCCAGAACTCGTGACATGGAAACTTCTAAATATTGGGATAAATTGCTGTAATTTAATCTCCAGCTATGTCCAACTGCGTCGAAAATTTATCAACGATGAATTACTTAAAATAAAAGAAAGTGCCATACATACGAGAGAAATTAGTAAGTTAAGTGTTTGAACCTAATGTGAACTTAGGCCTATCAACGAATAATAATACAACTACCTTCTACAACTTAAAATTCAATAAATAAAACTTTTGGGTTATCCTTAAGTAAACTGAACTTTGTATTATTTTCAATTGTATAATTCACAATAACTCACCGAATAGCAACATAAACAAAAAAAACCGTTACAACAGAACAAAGACATTTAAAAATGAATTTCGAGTTATAAATTAGGCTTACAGAAGAACTAATACTATCCACTCGTAGTAACAGTAAGCCAGTTCAAACCTCTTACAATAATCAAATCAAAACCCATTTTTTGCCACTTAACATTAATTTTTTCGGGAAAACCTATATGTTTGGTATAAGTAAAAATACATCTTATTACAAAAAAGTCAACCTCAATATAACGGATATGAATAGTTCGAAATATGAATATATTTCGAAGAAATATATGTTTGGGATATAGCCATTAACGTCGTGAGCTTACTTATAAATTTGTGGATTTGGGCTTATTAATGACATCATCCACCCTAAATAACCAAATAAGATTCAGGAGAAAAATACAGAACACATATGGCTCATTTTGGTATCACTTTCAAAAATTTATTTTTGGACCCTTAAACACCGTGCCTTTTCATTATGTAAGTTAGAAATATCACATTTAGATATATTAAATGTGGAATTGTGAAAGTGTTATGGTTTATCTAAATTACACCATACCTGTTATTTTGTTATATTAGGACTCTTACAATAATAATTTTACAGATCAAACTGAATCGCATATCTTAATAGGCAGCGGATTCCAGTAATTAAGGTTTATTATGGGTCATTGCCACTGTTGCTAAAGCAATGAACCTTTATGTTTTATACAGAAATAAATTGGGATGGTTATTAATACTTAATGTATGCACACACACATATATATATATAATGCGTGAATGTTCTTACTATTTAAAGTGAGCTTGCGTCATCCAATTATGGCTTCTATTACTTAGTAATATTTAGCTTGCTTGTGTACAGCTTTAAGTAACAAATTACAAGTCCTTTAGAACAAAGAGATTACTGTACCAGTTCGAAATGTTGCAAACTCACGAGGGACGTAAAGCATCTGAATAAAAATAAGTCACGAATTTTGGATATCTTGAACATCAGAACCATGAGTGTGTGTCTAGAATAGGACACGCTAAACTTGGTGGAAGATAATTTACTCTATGTAAACAGAGAATGGAGAAGTAAAACAAGTAATCTTTCTTGAATCTTAGGAATTCCATTCTTTACAGATCCTTCAGTGGTATGTATAAAAAAATAACTACCGTTAACATGCAGTGAAACAGATAGGTTTAGCGATAATGTTTGTTTGTTGAATTTCGCGCAAAGCTACTCTTAAGAGTTATCTGTTCTAACTTTTCCCTATTTTTAAACTGGTAATCTAGATAGAAGGCAACTAGCCAACACCACCCACCGCCAACTGTTGAGCTATTCTTTACCAACGGAAAGTGAGATTGACTGTCATGACCAGCTGACCGAGTATAGTGCTCTAAAACCACAATGGACGTTAGGCTTAGCGTTAACAAAGAAAGTGTACAGGTTATCAGGAAATTCAATAAACTACTGAGTGTGTAAGGTCCAGCGAAAGTGGGATTAACTGTCATGAGTCAACAGATTGAGTCTAGTGCTCTAAAACACTTTTATTAAACGTTTTTGAGGTTTTATTCCCATCTCTTGTTTAAACTCATGCACAGAAAACGTACAAATACATGTAGAGTTTTTATTGTACTTTAAATCACATTCAGCAACATAATTCTTTGAAATACTTTATATATATTTTCTATGTCTTCCGGAACCTAATGATGACACGACTAAAACATTGATAACGAGAACCATCAGTAGTAGAAAGCCGTTCGACAGCTACTTTGGGCTCCTTTGTTTTACCTACCTAAATTAATTGTACTCTTACGAGTATACCTATTTTTCTAACTATGTCTTATCAAATTACAAAATAATCACAATTGCATGATGTCAAGCATATCCGTGTTTTCATTCTAGAATAGTTATTTTCGAAATTGGCGTTCGGTCGTGCTAAAAAAGCTTACAAAACAGTTTCAACAATTTTTACATATTTTAGATCGACAATATTAAGTTGAAACAAGCAAAATCGTAAGTCAATAGATGAAATTTCATCTCCACATATCCACAAGGCACCATTAGCTCACGCCTCTTACGTGGCAATGTTTTAATTACGTATACGCATGACGCAACACGCCGAGATGCTACATGAAAACACGCTATAATTAGTATTTTCTAACACGAAAACCTCAAACACAACAAAACATCACGTAAACTCTTCAAAAAGATTTGCCAAGCGACAGGCATGTAGCAAAATAGAAACAAGAATAAAAATCACTTATGACAGCAATTGCATATTTGACACAAAAGGTAAAATTACTGTGCATTTTAGAATATATTGCACACGTTGCTGTAATTGTGTTGTTCATGAAAGAACGTTTCACTATAACTATTCAGGAAACAAAACTTAATTTTACTTCCTTTCCTCGCGCTTTAAACACCTATAAAAATATTATGATGCGCCTAGAACGTAAAAAAAATATTCTTTGGTAGCATTTTTCTTCTACCTATTTTCAGTAGTAAATATTTGAGCGATAGTTTCAACCAAGTGTTCATATCCGAAAGAAAAACGTAGGGAAGTGAACACGACGTCGTTCATCTACGTTATACGACACTTTTCCATAAAAAGTCACACTTAAACACGACTATATATATTAATGACCGGAAATCTGTTTTCTCGTCTATCTATTTCACGCCCCCCAGTGGCTCAGCGGTATGTCTGCGGATTACACGCTAAAATCCGGGTTTCGATACCCGTGGTGGGCAGAGCACAGATAGCCCATTGTGTAGCTTTGTGCTTAATTCAAAAACAACAACAATCTATTTCACTCCATTATGGTAAAAAAACACCATACAAAAGGCAGCACAGTGACGTGATAAACCAACACACACAAGCAGCACTTGAAAGATAGGATTATCTCATTATACGGGAAGCGGAGAGTATACAATAACATTTTAAACTTAAAGACAAAGGAAAATTATTACTGTATAAAACCAATAATACCAGACACTGGGGTGAAGTTAAAAACAAGTGTTTGAAACAAAGTCAGGTGATCCTCTCCATTTCATTCTTTGTATTATTTCAGTAATATCGTATAATGTATATAATTCACACAGGTTTGAAAACTAAGTACACGTGTAATGGCTTGTGATTTTTTTTTAAGTGTAACTTACAAAACTTATTTGCAAAGGCACTAAAATTTGCACTGATGTAAAATAGTTTTTAAAAAAGGACTGACGTAAAAACAGTTTTAAATTTAAAAACGTGTATTCTGTAGCTTCATAGCACAGACGTATTAACTTGTTATAGTTATCCGTTGAGGTTAAATCACATGTAATGACAGAGCAGTAAATTGTGTGGTACACGTGCCTGTTTATTTACATGTATACACAAAGTTGAAACAACACCAGCCACACTTTCACTCATCAAAAATAAGAAAAAAGAGGTGGGAGGCGTGTAAGACAGCATATTTATTAAAGCGGGGCGTAGCTGAGAAAAGTCTGGGAAATGCTGGCCTAAACAGTTCCTTAGTTTTGCATTAGTTTTAATGGCGCCATCCTTGTAATAACTTCATATTTAGTAAATAAAACATATTAACCCTAAATTACACATACATTTGAAAATATTTTAAACAAAAGAAGTCAAGAGAAATAGAAAATGACTTGTGATTTGTAAATATGGAAAACTCACGTATTAATTTTCTAGATGTTTACACACACATAAATTTAATATCGCAACACAACGAGGATTACGAAGTCTCATAACCTACAAAAATATCAATACGAGAAACCAATCCTTTCACTTATCATTTATTTTCCAATAAATGACTTCAAATATATATATTGCACACAATATACAATCAAATAAACAAAATACGTTTTTTAACGTATGATTCCATTTCCGTATTTTTAATTACCTTCTCAAACAGTGAAAAACAAATTAACAACAAGGTTATCGAGCAAAAATACAAGAAAATTACATACTTTTTCTCCGGCTACTTCGAAAGCATTGTAAACGAAATGTGTTCAACATGGTATTTATATACACTTTGTAACGAAATAATTACTTCTTTGAGTGTTACAATCTGTACTACAAAAAATTAGTACCTAAAGTAATAACAGCTGTAAAGGTTCGAGGATTGAACCTTTCATATATATACTAAACAGATTTCCTTCGTTTTTATCAGATTCACGTCAGACGTTTCGCGGAAAACTATTCCGAGATAAAATAACAAATTCACCATACGGGTCGAAATTTGCTGAATCAGCAGCTCTTACAAATTTCAATACTCAACTACACTGCCATCTATTGTACAAAATAAGACATAAATACTTCTCGTTATACCATTTCAATATTCTCTACCTACACAGTAAATATAAACGAAATTCTATATTAAAACACGTTAGGGCATAAATGAAAACAAAAAAGAATGCATTTCGAGTTTGTCACTGAAATAAAAAGATGACACATCATAAAAATATTGATCAAATTGTAATCGTACAAGTTACACGCACGATGCGAACCAGTGACTCAGATTATGAGTCGCACGCCTTAACCAACCTGACCATGCTATAAACTGAAATGATTGATTACTTATTCATTAAAATCTGTCAGCCAGAATCCACCAATGTTCTACTACCAACTTTCAAACTGTTCAGAAACTTGCAAAATATCTGTGCCACCAGACAGACCGACAATTCGGTTTTATATATATATATATGGATTTTATGTCTCGATATTTTTTTAGTATGAAAACAGAGACAAATTTGAAAAAAACATATTTTTTTATATAGGGCTTGACATTTATTCAGCACTGAAACAAAACACAAAACTAAGCATAAAATGTTTATAAACGTTTGTTTCTTAATTACGAGAAACCCACTTGAAATAAAAATGTATCTCAGAACGACTGGTATGGGTATTAACACTTTTATTGATAAGAAGAGAACAACGTTTCGACCTTCCTACGTCATCTTTAATTACTGTTCTGCGATAAAAATATTGCCTATTTATGAAAAAAAAACAAACAAAATCTCAGTTACGATTGGAGATGATTGGTACTGTAGGTTCCAAAATCCGAGTTTTAAACATATAGATCGCAAACTCAATTATAATAAAATAGTGCTTTGAACCGTCTTTCTAACTCCACGAGTGTTTCTACTGAAGACACCACACAAAGAGAGCATGTATTGTACTGTTTGTTGTTTTCTTTTACATCTGCAACAAAGCTCGAAATTTTTACTTCAATCTTTTCTTAGGTTTCAAAAAACGATTTACATTCAATTTAGGTTGAGAGTAAAGAAACTGTTTTGAATTACATTTCTGAATTTTTCATCTTTATATTCTAAATTCTACATGAATTAGAAATAACTAACGACAACACAGAGCAACAAATTTTAACAGGCCTAGCGTTTATCGACGTTTGTTTCAAAATGGTTGGATATAAAGTATGCACACTTTGAGTGTTCAGAATAAAATCGATGATATACTAACAAAATTTTAGCAACTGTAACGTATATACGTGTGTTTAAATAATTATACAAGTGCCCCACCTGAAACTATGTACATACACAAAACACAATCTGTCACAAAATACGAACTTAAGAGTGGCTGATGATGATGGCCAGTCAAGAGTTATCTGTGATTTCAACGTTTAATGTAGCTGTTAAATTGACCAATGAGGGGGTTGTTTGCAGGCAATGATATACAGTAGTGTTAATAGTATACACTGCACATAATTTTTCTCTTTCCTTATAACACTGACATGTTAATGCTGTTCTTTTTAAAAGTGTAAAGAAACTGAAATACTTACATAGCAGTTGGAAAGGTATGAAGGCTGAATGTCAACAAGACACTCCAAGGTCAACAGTGGATCACCAAATGACTATCACAGACTTAAACTAGTTAACCCTGACATTTAATAGTAACAAAGTTTATGCTGCAATCTTAATGTGTAAATAAGTGTTATTTGCATATCACATTATGTATTAAAAGCTGTGATTGTTAGTCAATTGCTAGTTGACTCTGAATTCTCATTTGATCAAATAAAGTGGATATAGCACTTGTATGAAGTGCTGTTTGTTTTCCATTCATCATTGCACTTAGGTATGACCATCAAAACTACAATCGGTAAAAAGTAAATGTTTATAAGCTAACAAATTTTCAGAAAATACTTTGCAAGATGGACCATTCTGAGATTTATTTACCATGTTGCAACAAAAGTAATTGTTTTGAAATCTAAACTACATATATGAAAAGTGATAAAGTGAAATGATGTATGTCTCAAAAAACAATAAAACTTTGTTTCTCAAAAGTTTAACTAAGTTACATATTCAAGTATATTTTATTTAAGCTTATATTAAAGTGACTACTAAAGCACTTTAAAATGTAACAAATGATGCACATTTATATAATATAATAATAAAAATAATTCAATGCACTAGTTCAAATATCAGTGTGTGGTATTCATAGCAACTATGAATTTCTGTATTTAATAATGTAGAATAAACAAGTTTTATTTGTGTCTGTATAGTTAAAACATCAGAGGATGAATTAGTAGAATTAGTTTTTAAACATTTTGTGGTCAACAAGAAACAGTGTGATATACATGTATGGTATAAACAACATGGGCATTTTTGTGTTTTTTTACAACTTTCAAGTACTTTAAAATAATGTTACTGTTCTAATGTGACTTTAAAAGGCTTCAGATGAATGTAAAACCAGAAGTAAACTGTATTGTACATTTTAAAGGCAATACTTGTTTGATACTTAATGTTTTCTTTGTAACTTAAACGTTTTTCTATCACAAATCTTATGAAAATGTACAAAACAAAGTGAAAAAATAAAGGGTAAAACTTATTAAGCTAGAGTATTAGATAAATTTATAATGTATAAAATATTTCTATTATCATTCATTAATAATTGTGGGTTGCATGAACATTTTGAGTATACTTCTGTCACCAATACAAGTTACATATTAAATAAGACATAGCAAAAAATGAAATGCTAATATGATATATCGGAAATAAAGGAAGATGCATCAAAGGTATTAGAAAAGTTGGTTATTACTGTTAAACTTATAATTCCTTAATACATTTCCAATAATATAATTAATTATAATTAAAAATAACTATTTTCTTACTGCATTACAGTTTAACAGTTCTATGAAAGATTTAAATATCTATATTATTGTAAACTAAAATAAAAAGTAAAAATATACACAAAAACATTACAAATTTATTTTCCAACAGAGGTAATTCTTTCAAGATTTTCTAAAATAACTTAAAAAAATAAGTAAAGTACATTTCACACACCTAAATATTTGAAATTTAAGAACAAAGTGTAATTGTAAATGCTTAAGCTTTTTAAGAATTAAATCTTTACGAGTTTTCTTTTTAATATGAACCATAAATGTGAAAAGAAAAGAAAAATGATGCATGTATGTATGTTTATTAATAGTACTTTTAATTTTTAGTGAGGTCATTGTACAATTACTAAGAAATAGTTTAAGCAAAATCAAACCAATTCTATCAGTAACTAATTTGCATATTTCTAACAATCAAAAACAATGTTTTTTAGGAATATAAAAATTGGATTCATAAATCTTGATGTCAGTTTGTAGATGCTTTTTAGTTCATAATATTGTATATATTCCACAAAAATCTTCTACAACTATTACTAAGAATGGATAACCTACATTACTGTTACAAGTACGTGCAGTGAAATCTTGAGATTTCTTTTTTTTATATAATTATACACAGCAATAAATGCAACAACTAAAACATATTTACTTAAACGATTTGCATTTAAATCTGTAAAGCATCACAGATTTTTGGTTTGGAATTTTTAAATAACAAAGTTCCACCATATAATTTTCTTGAAGTTCTGTTTAATTTTAAATATAACATAAAAAAAATCCAAATTAATATTTCTGAGACACTACAGGCATTGTTTTTCGAAGAATGCTTTAATACCTCACCTAAGAAATTTATTCAAGTTATTTTTAAAAATAAAACTTTTGAACTATACTTTGTAAAACTGGAAATTAGAGTGGAATATCTAATAATTTTGCTGCTTTACTTTTTGATTTTGTGGACTAAATGCCAAGGTAATATTCAAAGTTTTTTTCTACGCTGCTGATATTAACGTTATGAGTGTAAACCTGATGTTTAGCTCTTGCCTTTGTTCTGACAAGCCTGTTTCAAGAACCAAGGCAAAAGCAGCAGATAAATTCCAACCCTAAATGCTTTTTGTGTACATAACTTAGAATTCCAATAAAAGCAAGAAATGACAATTTTTATTCATATTTTGTCAATAGAATGAAATTACTTTTTATGTAAACAGAACACGAGTTATTCTTTGTCTTATCACATTTTTTTTAATTGACAAAACTCCAATCACATCTTCGAAAATATTACTTGCTTCTTACTAACAATTTTTGTATTTAATTTACAGACAGAATAGATGTTCTGTACAAATTCTGGTATGTCTGAGTTAAAGACATGAACAGAGCTTGATAATTGCATGATACGTGTCAAAGTCAACTTTTGTTTAACGTCTATTTTCACTACTAAGTGATTGTTATTTCTAAACATAATTATATTTGTATCTGAATGTTTAAATTTCCAAAACATGCACACTTTATTACATGCCAATGATATCTAATTTAACATGTCAAAACATTTGCAGGAATCAAAGGGCTCCAAGTGATTATCCCTTCATTTCACCAAACACCTACCCGCTTGTATAAAGTCCTCATTTTTATGTACTCAACTTTTTAAATCCTATTGCACATATTTATTCTAAAGACAATTTATTCCAGTCTCACAAACGTATTTAAAAATTTATCTAATTTGCACTTTTTTGCAAGCAACTTATACTCAGCCTAATTTTAATTACACGTTTTCCACTTCAACTCGTCCGATCATTATGTAAAAAAAACAAAAAAAAACATCAATGTTATCTATTCCCTTTATACTTTTGAACCATTCAATTAAATCTCTTATCCTTCATGTCTTGAGAAAAAGTAATTTTAAGAGCCTTAACCAGTTCTCATATAACAGCTCTTCCATCCCAAAAATTATCTAATATGTAATAACCTTCCTACAAACTCTTTTTAAACAGCCAAATATTCTTCATAAAATAAATAGCATAAGGCTGAACACAAAACCTATTTTATCTTGTAACTTATACTATTAAAAAACAAAAAATAGCCTATCCATTGTAAGTTAAGGAAACAGCCATAACTACTGAGAAATAACATAATAAAGTAAAGTGTTTCAGGAAGAACAAAAGAAAAATAACTCCCTTCTTAAAACATTTGGTAATACTCATTAACAAATGTATATTGTTTAATCCCTGTTGTATTTAAAGCCATTGTGACCTGCTTATGATACACATTAAATATTTTCATGGAGAACTTAGCATTTTTAGTTTAGACTATTATGAAAAATCCAAACCTAAAACTTCTGTATTTGGTAAAAGGGTCAGGGGAAAGTGATGCAGATGGGTCAAAAGTACTTGGCAAATACAAATTATTGTGTAATAAAAATAATTAAACCAAAGAGAAAAGGGGCAAGAAAAACAAACAAACGAATATTAACTCAGTGACAAGTCCATCAGGGTGGCATGGGGGGGGAACCTCCATTGGAGGGCTCTGCACACCCAGCAGTCCACCTGAACAGAGATATCACAATTTAGTCTTTTAAGACTTTAAATTTCTCAATAAATTGTGATATTTACCGATTTAAAGATGTTAATTTTTTGAAACAGCTAGGGTAATTATACTACACAACATAAACTGACAGAAGTATCATTTATTAGAAGAAAATTAGCTGTGGACTTAATGGCTATTTGAAACAGTATGAAACCAGTGGCACAACTATACTTCACAGCTTCTTCAACTGCAAGTGGGCCTGGTAAACCCAGTAGCTACCAACAAGGGGAATAAATGTAGGTGGGCCAATTACTTTACATGGGGGTTGGGGATCTCATGTAGTTAAACCACTGCATGAAACTTTGAAAAGGAAGTCCAAGGTAATTTCAGCTTTTGTTCATAACTAATAAAAAGACTTCTTATGGACAAAAAAGCTGATATTTTATATTTAATAACATTTGATACCATTGTATGATTTTACTTTGTTCTTGCCCCTCAAATAATACTCTTAGAAAATTTTAAAAGCATAAATAGCATATAGCCTATTGACCTACATTTTAAATTTCTCTTGAGTCCCTTCACAATCAGACTGGCCTAAATAAGTTAGATTCTTAAACTAATTTATTCACATTTAGCCCTTCACCACCAAGGGGTAGAACAATTTGTCTTTAGACTAACAATGCTAGAAATCATGTCTGACACCTCTGGTGGGTAGGACACAGACAGTGCTATGTGTAACTTTATATTTCAGTCATTTAATATATATATAAATATTCGCTTATTTTAACGATTTTTGCCGAGTGTATAGGAGGTGTATGTTGATAAATATTAAAATAATTTGATTTCTGAAAATAGAGTTTTACTTTTTTATAAAGAATAATACCATTTCCTAATATTTTGGCGTTCACGATATTTAATTTCCTAAACATTTAAAACCAGAGCTCTTACAAAACATCGGTGTCAAAACCCCACTAAAATAAAAACACTTAAGAAGTTAATTATTTTAACTTTAAAAATTTAAGTTTAAAACAAAAAGTGTAAAGCACACACACACAAAATGGCTCAATTGACTCCAGCTCTCCTACGTTACAAGCTAAGTTGAGCACGGTTCAAACTCTTACCGTTTACATGCCTTGTGTTATGTTATGATTCTTTTCTTAGTGATTAAAGCGAAACATAAAAGTGTGTTATACTCTTCCATCCTTAATTTTGTTTTATCGTAAACCACACCACATAAATGCCATAAATAACATATCTTTGTCACGTGATAACACATATTTTTGCGACATCTATCAATGTACATAGAGGTTGAGAAATGATTCTGTTTAATTTCTATCACAATTAATGTTGGATAGTATCTCCCAACAACAAATGAACATTTAGGAATAAAATATATTACACTTTCAGCAGATATATGAAAATGACAAACTGAACCATCTTTATAAAAATTACTGGTATAAACATACATTAAATAAGGCTAAAAATTATATCAATTTATATCGGGACTTGATATGATTTTCGCTCATAAAATATAGGCTTTGTTTCATCAACAGTTCGTGATCATTAACAAGTTAATATTTGTCTCGTAGAATTTTGAAGCTTTCAGGCAATGTAGGAAGTATTATTTACTTTATAAAGTTTTGGATTCTCCTGATGCTGTGAAAATCGAAGTAATTTCAGATTTGTATATTACTATGATTGTATATTAAATAATTCTTAACTCTCAGATGTAACGAACATCACACCTATGTAGCCATTAGTATTATAAGCATTGAAATAAAAAAACATTTTTTTAAATTTAACGTTTGTATGAAAATAAAATGTATTTTGAAGTTAAGTACAAAGCTACGCAATGGGTTATCTGTGCTATGCTCACCACAGGTATCAAACCCCAGTTTCTAGCGTTGTAAGTTCGCAAACATGCTGCTGTGCTACTGGAGGATGTGAAAATGAAGAATCTTTTCTGCTCTATAAATGGCCAACTGATTAAGGTACTAGACTCGTAATCTGAGGGTCGCGGGTTTGAATACCCCGTCACATCAAACATGTTCGCCCTTGTGAAAGAGTAACTCAATAGTTAACGATGGATGGTGATGACTAGCTTTCTTTCCCTCTTGTCTTACCCTGCTAAATGAGAAACGGCTAGCGCAGACAACCCTCGAGTAGCTGTGCGAAAATTAAAACAAACCTAACTGTATTAATAATGTAAAGTTTAAAAAAGTACAATTTTATGAGAAACGACGAATATTAATGTCTATTATCATTTTAAGAAATGATGAACAAACTAGATAAAAACGACTTAAGTTTCATGTTGTATAATTTTAGTTTAAGGTTGACATTTTAGTGATAAGCAGGTTACCTGCATTAAACCTTAATTACAAGTTTTAGTTATAAAAAATTACATTTTACAGTATTAAGTGTTTGCAGAATAGAAGTTGAAATTTCTTCCAACAAGCTTGGTTATTTACACTAGATATTATTATGTAACTGATTAACTTTTAGACTTGTCTGATTAAATGCCCAGTGATTCTCATGAGAAACTTAAAAGCTCGTGCATTTTGTTTAATTAGATGCTTTTTACTATAGAATTTAAATTTCCCAGTTTAATATGTACGAGCAGTATTGAAGTGTTTTCGTTTCAATTCTAAGATGATGGTATTCTTAAGAGCTATCCACATTTTGTTTACAATTGGTGACTGCCAACTAGGATAAGACAGTATCTACAACATATCATGAAGACCAGTTAAAACTACTCCTCTTTCTCTGAATATTTAAAAAAAAAAAATACTTAAGGGGCAAAAATTGTGTTAATAACAAAAAGGGGAACTAAAATATATTACAAACTCTGTCCTAGTAATGATTTTTGGAATCAATCAGTTCATACTATTTAAATTGTTTTACAGAATAGCACATCTCAAGTCCCACCATTTGCAACCCAATTAACGAAATCCTGGATCAGCTATTGCAGTAAATCATCAAAACTATCTGCTTTTTATATGAATTTGCAAACAGACCTAAAGGATTAATTAGTGGTGACAAGAAAACCCATTGTGGAGAAAAATATACACGTAAAAACGGTTGGTTTGGGTTGAGAAAATTTTTATGTAGAGGAGTGAACAACGTTTTGACCTTCTTCACTCATAGTCAGGTTCATAAAGAAAGAAAGAGGTAACTGACCGATAGCTGACTACATGTTTGAAGGGGTTGTGTAAATGAGTGTAGGAATGTAGAGGGTGAGGTTGGATGTTGGATTATATTTATTAATAAAGGTATAAAGGTGTTCCATCTGCACCGGTTTATTTTGGGCTTGAGTTGTTGTATAAGTAAGGCTTCTTTAATTTTGTGTTTGTTTATGTTTGTTTCTTTATTTGATATTTGAGTGTTTTCTATGGGTATGTCATGTTTATTTGACTTGCAGTGTTCAAAAACGTGTGAAGGTGACTTTTTATGTTCTGTGAATCTGGTTTTCATTTTTTTACTTGTTGGCACCCAAGCATGCATTGGTGTGACATCATGGTGTCTTAACAACATGCTCTCACCAACAAACTCTGGACAACTCCCGTCTGTCATGGCGACCTAGCAACGCGCCATCGAGTGCCACTTCATGGAACTATGGCAACATTTTTTTCCACTCCTACTACTTTAAATCAAACCATGTGTCGCCATCTGCTGGCTTGTCGTTCAACAAACGAGGTGTCTACTTGAATACTTTATAACTAAAACAAAATTTATAACTACATAATTGTTGTACTATTTGGCGTTTTTTATTAAATTGATGTTTATGAAACTTATTACTACAAAACATGTAAAGCATATATTTTGTTCTCAGTATTGTATTTTAACGTGTACAGTTCTCTCCACTCACACCAAAAAATATTGATTCTTAAAATGATCACATATGATTACCATCGTAAACATTTGATGGGACTTAAAGTTCACGTGAACGAAAGCTATGAAGGAAGATGAAACTGCAATTGTTCCACTTTTCTTAGCTGCTCTTTGCTAAACAATACAGCTTATTTAATGATACATTGTTAGCTTGTTTTCTAAATTTAGGAAGACAAACGTTATAGCAACATGTTACAAAAAACTTTTTACATTATTTTAATTCAGATAATCCATTTTACTTTAAATTACAATTTTCCATCTCTGGATTAGCAATCTTTTCACGGTCATCCATATAAATGTTTTCAAGAAGTGGGTACAAAATATCTATGGTGCAAAGCAACAAACGAAAAGAATATGCGGCCTTAAACATAAACAAAAACTTACAATAAGAATTACTGAAAATATTTGATTTAATTACGATGTTAAGTTTGCATCATAATAGCTGCAATTTTGTATGAAATGTAGGAAGGGTCAAATGCTTACTTTTGCCCCCTTTCTACGGGCGCTCATGAATATTTGTACACAATACCCGATCAACATGTTCAAAGCCAAAATGCCAGTACTTTCGTTTACTAAACAAAACTTTTATCTACTACGATCAGTTGAGTACAATACTTTGGTCTTCGTTCTGAATACTGCTGGAGGAATCTGGTATGAAAAATACTTTGGTCTTTGTTCTGAATACTGCTGGAGGAATCTGGTATGAACAATACTTTGGTCTTCGTTCTGAATACTGCTGGAGGAATCTGGTATGAACAATACTTTGGTCTTCGTTCTGAATACTGCTGGAGGAATCTGGTATGAACAATACTTCGGTTTTTCTTCTAAAAATTCTAGCCATGTGCTGAGATGAAGCCAGAACGAAACTTTTGTTTTTGTTTTAATGCTGTTAACTATCCGGTTGAGTTGTATAAGCCGTTTTTATCTGGTTGCTAAGCATTTTCTTTGTTATATTCCTTTAAAAGATGTGGAATGAATCACAATATAATAATTTTATTTCTATGCTTTCGTTCTTGTGGATTTTTTTTGGTTTGTTGTTGACGTAAATTATTTATTGTTATATAATATCGTCCAGCAATGATTTCATTTATACGATGAAGGTTTTTATTTCAGAAAATCATTCACAATGTTGTTTTTTAGCAAAAACAGCTACACGTGGGACTATCTGAGCTTTGTCCATTGCGTGGAATCATATAGACTAAAGAAGAATCACGAGGTGTGACATCTTACAAGTTAAAACATATATTTTCATAATGATAAAACGTTTTGCCTATACAAAAAGAAATTAACAAAACGTCAAGAACAGGCACATCAGTGAATAATTCACTGTGAAAATCTTGAACATGTCAAAGTTCAGAAGACTTAAAATCAAAGGGTTAAAGAGATTGAACTTATCACTCATATTACTCTTCAAAAACTGCTAATAAACTGTGAGGTATACGATTGTGACATTGCATGTGTATGCACTTACGTTTAAATCTTTAATTAATGTCATGTCTTTAAAGTATTGTGCGGTCGCGCAGCTTGCATTGGCCAGTTGACAAGTTTAATGAAGTATGAAACATTTCCACCAGACTTCGTTTCGCTTAACACAGTAAAGTACTTGGCAGTTCGAAATATAATTTATGCACTGCAGTGGTTTTCAAGTTTGATTATAACACACATATCTAGTTTAACAACTAGATTAATTTAGAGGCGCGCGCGCGCGCGTGTGTAGCACGTTACGTAAATTGATGAAAATAAATTCTTTAAAACTGTTTGATAAAGAAATTTTCTGAAACAACGACCATCTAGTTATTCTGTTTAAGTAGCAAGAAATATAACACAAAATTTTAGGGCCATTATTTGTTAACTTTGTTGATTGGTGGTTGTAGAGTAGTCACATTGTGTGTGTGTTTTCGCACAGCAAAACTACATCGAGCCATCTGCTGTTTCCCCTGATGGGAATCGAATCCCTGGTTTTAGTGTTGTAAATCGGTAGACTGACAGCTGTCCCAGCGGCGAACAAAGTCACTGTAAACTATTCTGTATTACATGTCCACCGTAGGGAATAGAACCTTGGATTTTTAGCGTTGTAAATTTGTATATTGTCCAACTAGAGTAAAAAAAAATGTTAATATAAAAAATATCTGAGGTACAGTTGGACTTGTATTACTATATTCTAGTTGGGGTCAAAATGTTATTTTCTTTGTTAATATGAGCTATTTCATATTTTATATTGTTTCTATTCACATTTCCTCTAAAGAAAATTATGGTTCAAGTATTATGATTTAAAAAAAGAAGAGCAATATTTGTAATAAACTATGAACTTGTTATCACAGGCGAAGGAAAATAAATTACCAACATTTTTTAGTTGCAACTCTGTAGTCTTGAAACACACCTGACGGCCCGACATAACCAGGTGAGTTAAGGCGTTCGATTCGTAATCTGAGGGTCGCGGGTTCGAATCCAGGTCGCACCAAACATGCCCTCCCTTTCACTCGTGGGGGCGTTGTAATGTGACGGTGAATCCCACTATTCGTTGGTAAAAGAGTAGCCCAAGAGTTGGCGGTGGGTGGTCATGACTATCTGCCTTCCCTCTCGTCTTACACTGCTAAATTAGGGACGGCTAGCGCAGATAGCTCTCGAGTAGCTTTGCGCGAAATTTAAAACAAACTGAACAAACCTAGAGGCCCGAAATTTTGTCCGTATACTAAGGGGATTCTGATGGTGTGCACTTGCATATTATTTTTAACTCGAAAAATATTGGCTAATTATTGTACTCTATTGTTCGTGAGTCATAAAACAAGAAAACTATATGCTATTATTTGTTGTTTGGTACAACATGTCGTCAGAAAATAAATATCTAATTATTATTATTATTTACAAGTTAGATAGGGTACATCTCTTTCATGAGGAAGGTTATGAATGGTTTGTGGGGACTGACCCCCATCTAAGTTCGGAAAACTACCAAATCAGCACAACTTGAAACAGTGATACAGGACAACATGAGAAACGTCATAATGGGGGGGTTGGGTTCCCACCTTATCTATACAAATAAGTGTTAGCCGCGTGCATCTTTTCCTTACACGTTTCTACATTTCTTGATCAACCAACAGCAAATCTGATACAGTGATACGGGATGATACGATGAGAGTTATGAGGGGATAGGATCAATGATACAGTGATACAGGATGACATGAGGAAGCCCACCTTTCATCTAATTTTATGTTTATGCCTAGAAATAGCATATGTTTCTTTTCAGTGTTAGGATTTTTATGCAACTGACTTATTGTCACATTAAGAGCGAAATTTTGATTCTTTGTGTTTAAAAATAGCTAAATTTCCGATACATGTTCAGATAATACCCGAGTAAGGACGGCTAGTGAAATATAATATGTAAATGACTAGTCAAACTTATGTTCGCAAAAACTTGCGGTAAAAGTGGCTGTGCCACATGAAGTTCATAACATTCATTGCTTATGTGAATGGTCACAAAAAACAGCAAATAAGACTGGAACAATCGTTGCGTGGTAAGGATCAATGTTACTTAAGTCGTGGTAAAGTCTCTTTCAAATCGTCTGCACACAGAAACATCAACATTATAAAGTTGCAAACATTTGAATTTGTCTTGAAACAGGTATCTAATTACTGGGATGATTTGTTTGTTTGTTTTGAATTTCGCGCAAAGCTACACGAGTGCTATCAGCGCTAGTCGTCTCAAAGTTAGCAGTGTAAAACTAGAGGGAAGGCAGCTAGATATCACTACCCACCGCCAACTTTTGAGCTACTTTTTCACTAATGAATAGTGGGATTGATCGTCACATAATGAACGCCCCCACGACTGAAAGGGTGAGCATGTTTGGTACGACGGGGATTCGAACTCGCGACCCTCAAATTACGAGTCGGACGCCTTAACCCACCTGGCCCAGCCGGGCCTACTGGGATGAGCTAGGATCAATAGATTGTCTGTTTTGTACTGTGGAAGGTAGTTATTTATCTTTCCAACTATCCGAGAAATTCCATCTTTGGTGTAGAAGTCGTCACATATTCTTCTAATCTAACTACACCTGTAGCTAGCTCACATTGCTTGCTGTGATTGATTAACTTTCATTCTCTCAATGCTTCTTCATGCGTTTGAAGCATCCAAATCAGTGTCTCGTATTCTCTCGCTTTTTAGCTATAATCATGGCTCATGGAACGCTTCAAACTCTGGGATTCACTTCAAAGTGACAATTACAACAATATCTCGCGCAAAAAAACCAGTCGTTTGCATGACTGATCATCGGATGCCTGATTTGCATAACAATAACCTGAGGCAATATTTTATAAAGGAGTTTTTGTTTTATCGTAAACGTCATAAGCAAGCTGTTATTATCCTCTGATTATTTAGTGCAATGTGTGATGTTTAAATACGCAGTTAAAATCGTCAGGTTCTCATGGAATTATTCCCAAGAGAGAAAAAAAGAAAAATATTATTCACAATAGCCGTTTATGGTTAAAAAACATAAAAAGAACACACATATATATATATATAGGTTTACGTACTCGTTCTGACAATTTTATTATATTCAGTCTTCTCAACCTAGCGTATAGAATTAGTTTGACTACCTCTCTCTTAATTACGAATTAATTACTTTATGGAATATACTCGCATCTCATCTTAGACGTATGCTATTTTCTAACAAAACTGAACACCAAAGAAACCATGTACTTTAGAAGTTGTTATTTGTTATTAATCACAAAGGGTTATCTGTTCTCTGCTCACCACGCATATATAAACCCGGTTTCTAGCAGTATAAGTCCACAGAACCGTCGCTGTGCCACTGGACACACTGGGGGGAGAAAACCGTAGGGAAATACGCATCAAGACTGGCCATTCCTGTTTGTTAGATTTTATAATATAGTAACAAATTATGAGAATAATTGAAACTCGTGTGAAACTATAAGTCTCAAAATATATTCAGACACAAATACGTTTTACCTTATCTTATTCACTTCCGAAACGTGTAAATGCAAATATGACGTAGTTGTAGTGTCACGTACGTTGGCAAAACAATACAACAATTACAATTGCATACCCACAAACATTTAGAATTATCAACAAGTCTTATAAAAACTCTCAAATTATCCAGACTCTGTAATATGTATACATAGTGAATATATCAACCTGCCTATTTTATTAGAGAAATTCAAAGTCATCTAAGTCATTAGATATTGAGATTTTAATTTTAAAAAGCCCACGTCTTATAAACGAACTCCCAACTCTAAATAATATTATAACTTCGCCAAGTTAAGTTTGTTATAAGTGACAAATATAATTCAGACAAAATCTATAATATTGTAACATTTGTTTGGATTCTTTCAAATCCAATTCTTTTATATTAGTTTTATTATTTTATTTTGTACTTTAATTCGTCTCTATAAAATATTGGAACTTAATACATTTATAAATATTCCCATTTAACATTTTACATTGTTCAACATAATTTGATGTTTGTTTTGAATTTCGCGCAAAGATACACGAGGGCTATCTGTGCTAGCCATCCCTAATTTAGCAGTGTAAGACTAGAGGGAAGGCAGCTAGTTTTCACTACACACTGCCAATTCTTGAGCTACCCTTTTACCAACGAAAAGTGGTATTGATCACTACTTTATAACGCCCCCAAGGATGAAAGGGCGAGCGTGTTTGGTGTGACGGGGAATTCGAACCCACGACCCTCAGATACGAGTCGAGTGCCTTAAACTTCTGGTCAGGGTGGGCCTAGGGTTTGATGAATATGGAGTGTGTAGACTCAGAAACGTTCAAATATTAAATATTTATCACCGTCTATCATGGCCTGGCATGGCCGTGCGCGTTAAGGCGTGCGCTCGTAATCCGAGGGTCGCGGGTTCGCGCCCGCGTCGCGCTAAACATGCTCGCCCTCCCAGCCGTGGGGGTGTATAATGTGACGGTCAATCCCAAGAGTTGGCGGTGGGTGGTGATGACTAGCTGCCTTCCCTCTAGTCTTACACTACTAAATTAGGGACGGCTAGCACAGATAGCCCTCGAGTAGCTTTGTGCGAAATTTCAAAAACAAACAAACAAACCGTCTATCATGTGTAGAACATTTGTTACTTTTGTTGTTACCGTCGAAATTTTATTCATCATTAAACTTGTATAATAAATTTATTACTGTCTTGTAGATATTATGATACAAATTATTTTAAATTTAGGATAAAACATATGTACAATAAAGTGATTCATCTCTCCGTTGCAGTCGTATTTGACGAAAATAACTTTTATTATGTACTCAAAACACTGCTTTAAAAAACACTATTCAAGTTATTAGTGTAAACCAGTCTAATCATTTTCAGAATAAGAGGAAGAAATTATCTGAATTTATATATATATACACACTCCCCAGTGACACAACTGCATATAAGTAAAAAACTGAAAAGATATCGGACCCTTATACATGTTTTACGCTACACGTCTTTTGCTTATTCATTATACTTTTGTTTTATGCGATCATATTTGTAATATAATTTCCTAAAGATTTTTATTACATTATACAGCATTACTCTCTCTTGAGAAGTGGCTTAATAAAATGATTCCACGGTCATGTATCTCAAATTACGAGTTTTCGATGTTGATTGTAGCTAAAAGTCTGTCTGTATGAGTGTTTTGTTCGTGTTGCTGTTAGCAACCTGAGAGGGCCAGATGACATCTATGCTTCTTCCCCCCCCTAGAATATTTTGTCAACCGACAAATACTACACAATTTATTCATGAAATTAAGGGACTAATGTTTATATTAATTGCACTAATGCTTTATTTTACAGTCTTCAGAGCCATAGTCATGAATTTTAATCTTTTAGTGCTCACTACTCACCACTTCACTAAGTTCGATTCGTAAAATAGCCATCAAATAATTCACTAGCAAAAGTCACTTTTTGCTTGATCAATTCATCAGATACGTATTTTACCTAAATACCTTACTGATACGTTAATCTCGATGATATTGTATGACCTGGTTAAATGTGACTTCTTTAGTATGGTACCCTGGATATTTTTGTGCAATACCTTGAATTTTTAGGTGTAGAGAGAGCTCAGGAATGTATGAATTATGCAAGGAATTATTGGTGTGAGATGTTTCTTAGCTACTTTATTGAGTAAACAATTCTGCCGTGATGATTTTAAGGGTTTTGATATCTTCTGATGAAACCAATATATGTGCTTTTGACTGCTTCTATTATGCTGTTGTTTTCTGTATTTGTAGTTAATGTTACTTCTGCTTTTGGTACATTTTGAATGTTGGATCGTTGGTTGAATATTTGTTTGTTTTGTAATTATGTTAGATTATCGTTCAATAGTTGTTTTCAGCTGTGATGAAGATTTGTATATGTGGATGAGATATTTGTTTATTGTGTAATTGTGAGAGTACTGATATTTCATGTGTGCTTTCTTATAGCAAAGCCACATTGGGCCATCTGCTGAGTCCACCGAGAGGAATCGAACCCCTGATTTTAACGTTGTAAATCCAAAGACTTACCGCTGTACTAGAGAAGGGGCTGATGTTTCATAACTGAACAAAATCCAAACTCGAGAGATTCCATACCCGAGCCCCGTTACTCTTTTCGAGAATGCATGCATTTGTAATATATAACGTCAAATTTCACCTTCGAAAACTCGGAAAATCCTTCTTGAATCCAGAATAATCAACAATCCGACCATCATTGGGCAGCCGGAGATTCGAACCCGTGACCCTCAAATTCATTCGCCCCAGCCATGTTGGGCTAACCTGCTCGTAACCATGAATTACGACTATGATAGGTGTTTCAGCCTCTTATATCTGAAGTTTCTGACACCAGAGAATAACACCGTCTGATAGCAGACTCTGTGCATCCCGTGTCTCATTTTCGTGAACTTTAATCCTGCTGGTTTGTCTTTGTGTTTCATTAGAAGTTAATCGTTACATTTTTGTGTAAGAAATGTTTTGTGTGAGTTCATTCTAGAAGGGTTCAGTTTCAATACTGAATTGTACTCCTTTAATAACAAATGTTTTGACATTGGGCTTTGCTCCTTGCATGCGTGATTTCATGTGTTCTGGCTAGAAGACATCTTCACATCATTCAGGCTGTTTATATCTTTCCACATTGTATCCTTAATTAAACAGTTAATTGATGCTGTTTTAATGTTAGGTTTGCAGTTGTAAGTAGCAGCTTACAGCTTTCTATGTGCCCAGAATACATTCGATAATAACCGTATGTATGCACCTGGAATATCTTCGACAATAACTGTAGGTATCCGGAATACCATCGATGATAACTGTAATACCCGGAATATCTTCGATGTGTGTTTATTGTTTTACTGTGATTAGATTTTTGTGTTATATTTGTCTGCGTATTTTGGTTTCCATTGTTTTTCTGATGTTACTAGTGTGGTTTGTTTTGTTCTAGTTTGTTTTCAATTTCGTGCAAAGCTACGTGAGGGCTATCTGTGTTAGCAGTTCTTAATTTAGCAGTGGAAGACTAAAGGGAAAGCAGCTAGTCATCATCACCCACCGCCAACTCTTGGGTCTACTCTTTTACCAACGAACAGTGGGATTGATCATAACATTATAACGCTCCTGCGGCTACAAGAGCGAGTATGTTTGATGTGACACGAACTCGTACCCGCGGCTCTCGGATTACGAGTTGAATGCCTTAACCCACCTGGCCATCTCGGGCCTTACCAGTGAGAAATCACATATCTCGATGTGTATTTATTGTTTTCTTGTGAATGCATGTTTGTGTTACGTTTGTCTGAATGTTTCGGTTTTTACTGTTTTTATGACGTCACTATTGGGAACCACCTGTTTCTGTGAGTGTGTTTCTCTTGCTTCATTTGTCTGGGGCACAGCATGGCCAGGTGGGTTAAGGCGTTCAACTCGTAATCCGAGAGTCGCGGGTTCTAATCCCGATCGCACCAAACATGCTCGCTCTTTCAGTCGTGGGGGCATTATAATGTGACGATCAATCCCTCTTCGTTAGTAAAAAAAGTAGCCCAAGAGTTGGCGGTGGGTGGTGATGACTAGTTGCCTTCTCTCTAGTCTTACACTGCTGAATTAGGGACGGCTAGCGCAGATAGTCCTCGTGTAGTTTTGCGCGAAATTTAAAATAACAAATGACAAATCATTTGTTTGTGTATGTGTTTGTATTCAGGTGATACTGCTCTCTGTGTTTGTTGGTTTGGTAGTATTGAACACAGTAATATATTAAATGCAGCAAACAAGACAGAGTTACTTATTTTTGAGATAATTGAAGTTGGTAATTAATTTATTACGTAAGAAGAAGTAATATTATCGATGTTAAATCCAGTTCTCATAGTCTATTAAGAACTATGTGATCCGTTCAAATAAACAAAGCTGGCGATACACTGGGGTTCTTATGCAAGGCGACCTCTTCCTTAAAATATAATAATCAAACCATCTCAGTTATTCAGTAATTTTAAGCGAAAGCATAACTGTATAAATTACAATTATTGTAAGTATTTTGAACTCAAACAAAAGAAAGAATAAAAACGGACTAATACACAACCTTCTTCAATCATTGTTTAATTTCTTGTTTAAAATATTTTTGATAAAACTGGGACCGAGTCTGGTTCGAGGGTTAATGTGTTGAATTACAGAGCTTTGTTTTTGTCAATAACATTAATAATCACGTTCTTCACTTTGGAGTTATGGACGATAGGCTGACTTCTGACCGGAGACAAATTTTCATGGATCTTTCCAGAAAAATACAAGTGTTGCATAGCCGAAAGCCTTCAACGTTTCCCCTGTAGCTAAAACTTCGCACAGCAGAATGCTTAGGACAGGTTGGTTTATTGAGGTTAAGCTATCTATGCTCTGCCCATCACGGGTATCGAAACCCAGTTTCTAGCATTGTAAGTCCGTAGACATAATCTGCGCTACCGGCGGGGCCGTTTGGAATAGTAACAGGTTTGGAAATCACACTACAGGTGATATGGAATATGACTATCTTAGTTAAAGCGAATAAAATTGTGTTCAAATCATTAACATTGTACGTCATTCTTGTCATAAGAACATATGGTTATCGAGACACGTTGTGGAACAAAAGATACATAATGTAACAATTTCACATTTTTAAATCTGTATACTCTTTACAGTTTTCCAATCTCTATGTACATGACTTGATAAATCTATTCATATGAAAATAGGAAAATCGGCTAAAATTACGGAAAAATTATAAAACTAGCTACATCTTTCTATGTATATTTGAAATGTTACCTTCATGTTTCTGAGCTTGTAACGATAAATATCGTATTCGATGTTTGGGATGGGCAGAGCAAAGAGAGCCCATTGTAAAGCAACAACAACAATAAATTATTTTAACACTTTTTTGTGTAAAATTCTAGCAGTCTAGCTCTTGTGAATGACAGTAAAGTTTATCCAAATAACTACTAAAAATAAATAAATAGATTTTTTGCTCGTGGCTCAGAATTAATACAGATTAACTGCTAATTAGAATCTTCAATTTTTAATGGCCTTTTAAGGCTTATATTTAACCTTGTTAGAATACTTATGTGATATTATCTATTCCATCTTTTAAATATTTAATGAATACGCGCTCAGTCATATGTTTCTATGATTACACATAATATGTTCCAGCAGTATTAGCATAAAACAAATTAGAAAATGCGAATAGTGATATTATAAATAGGATTATCAACTTATAATGGACATAAGATAATCAGTTAGATGTACATGTATCTGGATAGCTTTTAATCTGCTTTAAAACAAACATATAATTTATCGCATGACAGTTTAACGAAAGGGTTGTGAGCTTTGTATATAGTTTATGTATCAAAAGCCCATTCTGGCTAATACCAAAGAAACAACTTAAGCTGAAATATGAACGTTTTATGTTGAACATACGTGTAAATTGTATTTAAAGACAAAATATAGTAAAGGCGTAAAGATCTAATAATTATATTTTGCCGAAAGTTAAATATTAAATGGCCAAACATTAAAGGAAGGTTTAAATTGGCTATTTTGTGATCTTGTGCAGAGGATAGGAATGCTATTTACAGAGTTAATTATTGAAAACAACAATTTTGTCATCGGATTTAGTAAACTGGTAACTTAATTTAGAAATGAAACATTTACAAACGAGCAGTTTCTGTTTGCAGAATTAATCGTAAGAATTCACTTAATCATATCAAGTTCATAGAACACGTCGACATCAATTCACACAGAGTTACTGTACTCATTATTGGTATTAGTTTTAGCTTCATCGAAAACATTAGAATGATGTAACCCATCAGTTGTGAAGCTACATTCAAATATGACAGTCCTGGGTTACTTGTCTACATTATTTACCAATAACAAACATAGCCATTGTAATCGATGGGTGGAATGCTCATTGAAACTGTACAATTGCATAAAACAGTTATAAACGGATTTGAATTTCAAAGAAGGTTTTCTTTTTCACAATATGTTAAAACGTTCCATACCTAATGGATAATTCTCTTCCAAGAGTATCTTGGACTCGATTAGAAAAAAGTAACAATTTTCAGTGTAAAATAACCATGGGAACTGAGTTGTAAAAATACTGTAACTTGGGGTTTTCAAGCAGTTCATGGTAGCTTACACATTTTTTAATGTTAATATTGCGTATAACTTGAAAAATGTAATTCTAAATTTTTAACACCAACAGCTCTAACATATTGAAAAATCAAATGATGGCGTTATTCATTTTTGACACAAAATGGAGATTTAGCTCTTATTAAGCCCACAAAAAGAAAAACGTGGTACTTTTGTTATTGCTTTTCGTTTTCATTATCATATTGTTTCAGATATTAAGCAACTAGAAGAAAGATGCCTTGCATTTTTCTTAGAACGTTTTCTACTTTGTTGTGCAACCAAATAAACAATTATAATTGCTTCTTTCGTGCTTAAAAGACGAGAGAAATGGTTAGAATGGAGCTCCACCTTTAGTCTGCACAAGTTTATTGAACCTCTTGTGAAATATTCGAAATTTCAGCCAACTTTCATCATTACAGTTTCATGAGGACTAGAAGATGTATTAGTAGACCTGATGAAGCTCCAATGACGAAATGTTGGCCGAAATATAAAAAAAAACACATTTTTTAAAGTTATTATCTGGAAAGTAAAGGCAGTCTTTGTGTCTTTCTAACTTTATTGCACATGTTTATAACATCTCGTGCCTGAACATGTGATATTTTCAATCATTGTAATAAAACTCATGTCGTTTGAGGGAACTGTTATGTGTTTTACTTATATTTATACATATGAGAACCTATAGTTTTCTAAACTTACTTATAATTTTTATTCTCATGTGAGTTTATAAATTTATGATAAATCTGAGAGACTATATCTTATTCTTTATGCGATCTTACTTTCAAATATTTCTCAGCTTTTCTTTTTAAGGCACATTTTAACCTTTTTACATTGTAATCTTAACCCTAGTTTTATTTGTTTTTTAATTGCATCGCTTTTTATTTTTTGCCTCCTTGTCACCGTCAGTAACAATCCAAACGTATTTCAAGGACTGGTGTGTGGTAAAGAACATATACGTACACACAAATATTTTGGTTTACTTTGTTTTGGATATCGCGCAAAGCTACACGAGGGCTATCTGCACTAGCCGTCCCTCGTTTAGCAGTTTAATAAGACAAGAGGGAAGACAGCTCGTCATCACCACTCACCGCCAACTCTTGAGCTACTCTTTTACCAACGAATAGTGGGATTGACTGTAACATTATAACGCCCCCACGCCTAAAAGGTCGAGCATGTTTGGTGTGACGGGGATCCGAACCCGCGATCCTCGGATTACGAGTCGACTGCCTTAACCACCTGCAAATACTGGGCCTACACAGGAACAAGCATCAGTATTTCTAGAACTGTTGTGTGGTAAAGAACACATACGTATACACAAGAATTAGTACGAATCCTAAAATATACCTTATCTAGTGAAAGTAATGTAAAAATTGAAATCTAAAGACAATAATTCAAGTTTATTGCTATTTCAATTACTTTTAAATAAATTAGTGAACTGTAGAGTTTTTTTAAAAATCAGATTTCTTCACTGATTGTTTTTTAAACAGTGTTTAACCGTGCATGCGTTATAAGAGTGACAGCAAATTCCTTTATCTCGTTGAAATATGGACAAAGCCCTTGTGGTGGCGAGTGTCGTTGGCTTGTCTTTTTTTTTTTGTAGTCGGTCATCATTCAAAAATGCCCTTTTACGGTGGCAGAACAGTATTTTTACGGACTTACAATGCTAGAAACTGGGTTTTGATCCCTATAACTGACAGTGCACAGACTGTCCATTGTGTAGCTTTGTGCTCAACTTCAAAACAAACAAACATTCCAAATTATAAACGGCCATATCTGAAACCGAAGGATTTCTGATGGTGGTCATTTGTTCATGTACCGCTAAGGTTCAAACTTTCATTACTTATAATATGAATAGTTTCTTCTTGTGTGAAAGGATAAACGGAATGTAAAAATTACAAAAACACGATAAAGAAAGAAATGTTGAAAATATAATCAATCTGACATTAATTCATTATGACAAGCAGAGATTGACTCTGATGCTTTGCTAGCTTTGAAATGACAGTTAAACCGTAACAATTGTCGTATTAAATATGACTTGTGTTCGAATTTCATTTCTATGTATGGAATCCTAGTCAGTCTATAGAACTGTAGATTAAACAAAGTGCGTCATCAGCAACTGATATGACAGACGTAGTGTGGTCGAAATACTATCATTATACATTGCCATTATTGTTGAAAATTTAAAGAATGTAATGCTTAAAATATAATAGGCCTAACAGCAATGCCTTAAATCGAGTATAATTCATTGCACAGCATATGCTTTTATATTTTATCATTTAAACAGGCATACGAGCATCACATTGTATATAACCTAATGATTTTTCAGACTTGTTAAGTTTGATATGTGCATTTAGAAAACTTTAAATGTGGTGACAAGTTTCATATAATATTTAGTTATTAAGCATTCAATGAAATGTTTTCGAAAGTACTAGTTTATATATACATATTTACATGAATTTGATGATTTCTGATATTAATTATGGATTAACATTAAATAAAATTAATTTTCCCAACAACACCTTTCCACGAAGTGATTTCGTTCACAAGAGCAAAACCGACTCTCAAATTAATGCCATTTTTTTTAATCATGACACACGACTTTATTTGATTTTGTTAAATATTAAAATCTGTTATTGTCTTCCTGAACCGCGTTACGAATTGTACGTAAACATCTTTTCGCGTCGAGCTCTGCTTGTTAAATAAAAAGCAATTAAGCCTAATAATCGTCCACGAACATTTCACTACGCACTTATGCACACATAATTACTTATTACAATTGCATGTGTATATTCAGTTTAATATGCTCATTAAAATGTTTGTAATATTTCAAATACATAAACTGTCTTTAAAATGAAAAGAAACGGAAATTATCATACAAGTTTCTCGTCGCTTTCAGTTCAATGCTTTTTGTTTTCTCTCGTCTCTCATTTTTCTGTTATTTACAGCGTTCTTACGCCAATTAGCGATCAAATGTGAAATGTACTTTCGACTGGCGATAAATGACATTTAGAATTTGTTTCTGATGTTTTGTTGCATTACTGCAAATAGTGTAGTTAATCTTTAATAGCAATTTAGTTTTTGCTATTAAGGTGTGCGTGTGTTTTCTTATAGTGAAGCTATAAAGGGTAATCTGCTCAGCCCACCTAGGGAAATCGAACCCCTGATTTTAGCGTTGTAAATCCGGAGACATACCGCTGTACTGGCGATGGAGGGCGTGCTATTAAGGAGAAAGCTCCTCAATTAGTTGTCTGTACTCCGCTCACCACAAAAATGGACACAATTTTTATGAGGCCCCAAACTTACCTCTGAACGGAGTGGAAACAGTTTTTTTAGCCCCCAAACTTACCTCTGTACCATCCCAAGCTTAACAGTAAGAAATATTGTTTTATTATTTGTAGCTTAGTGTATAAATGAAATACACTGATAAAAACATGTTTATTGTAAAAATATTCTTCCAGTTTTAATTATGGAGATTAATATTTCTGATAGTTTGTGTTTATTTTTCGTAGTTGAATAAACAAAACAAAAATATATTTAAAAACTAAAAGTTTATTTAAATAAGGCTGGTCATGAATTCGAGGAATAACAATTCGCGAGCCATTACTAAAGAAAACACACACAAAAACTATGAGTGCCAGTCATAATTTCTATCTGCTCAGATACGTTTAGCCTGTCATTTAAAAATTTGAATAGATTACGCCTATAGCTCTGGATTTTGTTTTCGTAGGTATGTTCCAGAAAGTGAAATATAAGCCGACGTTTCAGGTTAAATGTGTGTTATACTTTTTTACTCATTTTTTAATCAGCAGGTTTGTCTATTTTTACATGATTTTACTCTGCATTATGAAAGCGTTATGCAAACAAAGTTCGTTAAACAGTGGTTAAAAATCTCTGTTTTGGGAAAGATCTCACTTTCTATCAGATAATAACAGCCTGATGGTTGCGTGGCTCGTGCATTATTTAATCGTAAGTAATTAGTACACTGAATAAACATCACTTCAAGTATACCTAGTGTAAATATAGTGATTAAACAGCTTATGTAGAGATGTATCTGAATACTTACCGAATTTCACATTGGCATAAGAAGGGGTTTTATAAATGGAGACAACGTTATAGTTACAGGTGAGCCACAGAAGACAAATAAATTTCCTTCCAATTGAACCTGAATTTAGTTAACTGATTTTTTATTGTAATTTTCAATTATTATTTGCAAAGAAATTACATTGTTTGATTGTGTTGGGATCTTCAGTGCAAAAGAAAAATTGTAGGAAAAATTATACGATAGTTGATAGTTTCTCTAAAAGTTCTTTAAGCTGTTTTATTATACGTAAAATATTATTTAATTTGTTCAGATATACACCTTGAATATATATGCAGTTGTCTTAGTTTGCACAGGCAAATATTATTTACAGTTTTCAAATTCGTCGTTTCTATAGTAACAGTGACATCTTGAAATAACATTAGCTTTGATGGAGGAAGATAAATATGTGAGTTAGTCGTTCTCTTGGGTTGATGACTAGATTAACAGACGTTTTAAGAGAGACGACGTCTTTCTTTACTTTGTTTTTGAGTTTCGTTTAAAGCTATACGAGGACAATCTGCATTACCCATCCATAATTTAGCGGCTAGCCATTACCACCCTCCGTCAACACTTTGACTACTTTTTTACCAACGAATAGTGTGATTGATCGTAATATTGTAATGCACCCATGGCTGAATGAGTGAGGACGTTTGGTGAGACTGGTACTCGAACCCGTTACCTTTAGATTGCGAGCCGAGCATCCTAACCACCTGGCCATGCGGGGCCATTCCCTGGTAGGAATGTGATTCAAGGTTATCCTTAAAATATCAACGTCGCTTAATATAAGTTGTGCTTCTGAAGGCGTTGATCAATATGGTAACTTTTCTTATTAAAACATAGAGGTCATCTTATCCTTGAAATATCGACGTTGCTTAATATAACTTATGCTTTTAATGACATTGATCAATATGGTAACTTTTCTTATTGTACCCTTATTTTGAGCTCCTAAAATTTATTAATTCATTTAAAAAATAATTTCCTGAGAAATTAATATTTATATTTCAGTATCTACATTCAAAGTTTCTTAAGTAATATCACTCAGATAGAGCCATTCGTATCTCAATCATTCGTTTAGTATGTCACGTAATATCATGAACCTACTAAACCTTTGTATTTTCAGAATTTTCCCCTCTCAGCAATGTTATCTAAATGATTTTAATGAATAAGACTTGTGTTTATTGATGTTTGTGTTTGGTTCTTTTATAGTTTTAATTACATGTATTAAAATGGTGTTTTTCGAAGCTGTAGTTTTACATATACACCTTTTCAATTTAGATCGTTTATTTATGTTTATGAAAGTCTCTTACATACTTAATCTTTATGATAAATGAAAATATTCTCACATCTTAAATGGCATTTCGCCTCTTAAACTGAATAGCCGAACGAGTAAGAATTGATTGCTGGCAGTACAGGGATGAAGGAACCAATCGTCTGTATGCTTTGCTGGTGCGACAGTCTCAATCCACGCCCTCCCACGAAGAACTTGGGTTTAAAAGGCGGCAATCAGGTAATGTTGCAAGTTAGTGTGTCTAATACTTTCATTCAGGTTATTTCAGCAACAAGTTGTTCCAGCGATACGTTTATTGGGTGAGTTTATAATACCAGACACAGTTTTGTGTAAGAAGTAGTGATATATGTATAATACCAGATACAGTTTTGTGTAAGAAGTAGTGATGTATGTATAATACCAGACACAGTTTTGAGTAAGAAGTAGTGATGTATGTATAATACCAGACACAGTTTTGTGTAAGAAGTAGTGATGTATGTATAATACCAGACACAGTTTTGTGTAAGAAGTAGTGATGTATGTATAATACCAGATACAGTTTTGTGTAAGAAGTAGTAATGTATGTGTAATACCAGACACAGTTTTGTGTAAGAAGTAGTGATGTATGTATAATACCAGACACAGTTTTGTGTAAGAAGTAGTGATGTATGTATAATACCAGACACAGTTTTGTGTAAGAAGTAGTGATGTATGTATAATACCAGATACAGTTTTGTGTAAGAAGTAGTAATGTATGTGTAATACCAGACACAGTTTTGTGTAAGAAGTAGTGATGTATGTATAATACCAGACACAGTTTTGTGTAAGAAGTAGTGATGTATGTATAATACCAGACACAGTTTTGAGTAAGAAGTAGTGATGTATGTATAATACCAGACACAGTTTTGTGTAAGAAGTAGTGATGTACGTATAATACCAGACACAGTTTTGTGTAAGAAGTAGTGATGTATGTATAATACCAGACACAGTTTTGTGTAAGAAGTAGTGATGTATGTATAATACCAGACACAGTTTTGTGTAAGAAGTAGTGATGTATGTATAATACCAGACACAGTTTTGTGTAAGAAGTAGTGATGTATGTATAATACCAGACACAGTTTTGTGTAAGAAGTAGTGATGTATGTATAATACCAGACACAGTTTTGTGTAAGAAGTAGTGATGTATGTATAATACCAGACACAGTTTTGTGTAAGAAGTAGTGATGTATGTATAATACCAGATACAGTTTTGTGTAAGAAGTAGTGATATATGTATAATACCAGACACAGCTTTGTGTAAGAAGTAGTGATGTATGAGTAATACCAGACACAGTTTTGTGTAAGAAGTAGTGATATATGTTCTGTGAACGTTTCTATCCTGTTTCTTTTTAATATACATATATTAAATAATATATATATATATATTTATGACTTAAAGGTTGTTATTGGTTTTATGGATAGTATTCTACGCAAAAACGTTATTTCGTATAAACACCTAGAACATGCAGAATTTTTAATGAAATAAATAGGATTAACTAAAAATAACATTAAATGATAGTTCAAATTGTGGCCACAATTGCAACGACATTAAACAAATAGAAAAAGCTTGTGAAACATTCTATTTTTCCAAGTGCGGTTTTTAATAAGCGAACCTGGAAATATGTGCAGGAGATCTAAAAATGTAATCGCTTAAATCACTCTGTTTTCAATTTTACTAGTGGTTCATTGACAAGTTTTCGAAATATATAACACATTTCTCTATGAAACATATAAACCAATAAAGAAAATTATATATTAAACAATTATGTTGTAAGTATAATATGATTAACACAGTGAAGAATGTTTCAAACAAAAAACTTAGAACCCCGTCAGTCTTCAACACAATGTTAAAATCTAGAAAGAGTTTACTGTTTCAGCTATACTGTGATCAGTAATATTAGGTGAGTTATTTTATAGTAAAAACCTAACACAGTTACTATATCACAGTAGCTTTATAACAACGTTCTTGGTAAAATAACCAACAACAAATAGAATATAGGTAGGAATGTAACACTAACGGAGTAGTATTGTCACAGCTAGCATTACAAACTACATATTGTAAAGTATACAGTTTATAATCTACCGTTGGAATAAATAAAATAATCAAAACAATCCATGTAAAATATACTGATCACAATATTTTTGAGCGATCAGAACCTAGGTTTCTACAATAGCCAAACAAACAAATAAATACACTGCAGACGTACTGGTTATTTGAACTATCATTTAGAAGTGTTATGGAGATTCAAAAAATGGGCGTGGCGATATGAAACACAAATAAAAAAAGTAATAATTTATGAATATTGGCTTTAGTATTTCTCACAAATAGGCATTATACTAAAATTAAGTCGTTCAATTAGCTATTTGCTGTTGGGCTGTGACCAAATTTTTGTCAGCATTAAGGCCCTTGGGGGAAGGGAGTTGACTATCCTCTGAGTGTAATTCACAAATTTAAGCAAGTCGGGTTCATTATTATGATTAATTTTGATGATGTTCGAATTGAGAGATAAAAAAATTTGCTCTGTAATAAGAATGTGAAGTTTCTGTAAGCTCGCAATTGTGCTTTGAGTATGTTACACGTTTATTTTTTGCAACAAACGACCTGAAATTCAAGAGAAAGACTTTTGTTATCTTACTGAGTAAAATTCGATGTGTAGAGTCAATAATGCAATGAAAAGAAAACATATTTTACTGCTACTAGTCGTTTAATTTGAAAATAGATTATATACTTTGTCTGAAGAGCAAACGCGAGATTACCTATTATATACATAAAGAACAATTTTAAAAATTTCACTTACAGGGAAATCGAATTGAGGAAATTCCATTTATCATATTATAATTTCCTAATAAAACTAACTTAATAACGAGGAAAAGATAAACTAATTCCGTTCTTCCAGGTTTAAAAGGCATTTCTGTAGCTGTGAAACGGAGTTTCAGACTTCGGTTTTTTCTATGTTTAGGTAATGTAACAAAACTAAAAGTGGCAGTCAACTGCCTCACATGTAGTTAATTTTTTTTCCGGACGATGAAACAATTTACTATATAGGTATGTATTTCTAGCTTTGTAATGCCTACAAAAGGCAACAAAAGCTGTTAATCATTCGAACATACATATGAATTTATTTCGAATTGATGCAGCTTTTAAAATACATTGAGTTGCTACAAAACCTGCAAGAAGTTTTGAGGAACAAATGTTTCTTACATATTTTTAAATACTTTCTGAATTAACCTGTTATCTTGGTTTGAAAACAGTTACTGTGTATCTTAGCTTAAACGTAAGCCTGTGAAAAGCCTATACAGAACCACGGACTCAGTAACTGCATCGCTTTTATTAGTTAAATATCAGGTGTATTTTAACAGTTTACAGTTGTAGTGATGTAAAGTGTCTGCGCTAACGAAGTAATAAGACATTTTAGTCCTTAATGTGATTAACATTAAGATTCTCTTTATTTTTGTTTTCAGACATTACTCTTAACCATTTCTTTAGACATGTATAAAGGTATTTAAGTTCTACCGTTTTTTGTACACCAGTTTCTGTCCACATACATCAGCTGGGCTACATCTATGACAATCAAAATTCACTACACATTCTGAGTAAATATGTTACACAATTTTTACTTTTTCTTGTTGCTGGGAAGAAAGTGTTTTCTCAATTTCTTATGCCGAAAGTAAATAGAAAATACCTATTTTTTCTCTTCAAACTTTGCTTTTGTGACCTGGGAGCGTATAACAAAAACATGATGGGAGACTATTTGGGGGCTGATACGTGTAAGTGATTTATATTACAGTTGCAAGTCTCGAAAAACTACTCACTACTAAACATTTTTGTATAACTTTAGTACAAATACATGAAAATCTTGATTCATATGTCGTTTTATTCAGACCTTATATAAATGAAAATGTGTAAATTTGCCCGTTTTTACACAGAAAATACGTTAATCTCTAAATTTCATTATCCAGGTCACAAAAGCAAAGTTTGAAGGGAATAATAGTCATTTTTGTACTTTTACAACATAAGAAATTAAAAATAACACATATAATTCAAGAACAAAATTTGTGTTACATAGTGTACTCCAATACGAATTTCGAATCAAACGTAAATTTAATAAGAATGCTATATATATGTAAAGTTACTAAGACTACTGATTATAGTGAAGTATGAAATTTGAATATTCTTTAAAATCAACGCAACCCAAAATATTATGATAAAGAGTCTTTATAATAGGATAAATAAAAACACAAGCGCAGTTATTATATTATAGTATAGAAGAGTCAAACGTATTCATAACTTTCTGTACGAACGTTATGATGGATCTGGCTTGGGATTCTTTCTAAATGGATATAAAGTGTGAACAAATGCAGAGTTGAAATACTTATGTTACATGTATTGTTAGTACATTGTATGTGCTCTAGGTACCAGCGCAATTGATTTGGTTTTATTTATATGTAGTTAAGCACAAAGTTGCAAAATAGGTTATCAGTGCTCTACCCACCTAGGGTATCGAAACCCGGTTTATAAAGCGAGTTGCTGTTGTGCCCTACTTGATATAAGCATAATGCATATGGACTAGCTATCTATATTCTATACTGAGGCTTTCAGTCATGACTGTGAACATATATTTCTTTTTAGTTTGGTCTAGATCAACCAAAATAAGCAGATCGGGGTTGTCTCCTTATGTTGTGGACGGTTGGTTTTGAACCATATACAAACATGTACAAAAGACGTCTCACATTCTGCTAAGTACAGTTTTAGGTACATGCAGCCAATTTGAAAAAGTCTTGTGTGGTTCGCTGGCTGCTAGTTATCCAATGTGTCTCAAAATGGGTGAAACGTACAGATGTATCTGTACTGACACTTTACATCACTACAACTGTAAACTGTTAAAATACACCAGATATTTAACTAATAAAAGCGATGCAGTTACTGATTCCGTGGTTATGTCTTATTTGACATCGAGACTGGGAAAATTGGAAGGCGGCAAGTTTGAGACGTTCATCAAGAAGCACCGTAAAAAGAACTTCGTCATTCTCCATTCAAACTTCGGTATTTCTTCGTGGAACCAAATTCACACCCTAGACCGGAATTTTGGATTTCTGATCTGAACTTTTGGACTTTCATTCTAGATCATTATATTAGATACAGGCCAGTACCATTTTGTGTTGTAATTAATTTTGAAGGTTTAAACTTAATATCTGTCATTGTTGTTATATAATTTATGTTATATCTGTCATATATATAATAGCTTATTGTAATAAATTATACAAGCTGTTATCTGTGTCTTTCTGTTGCGTTCAATCCACATAAAAAAAGAACGTAACAGAAAATTGGGGGCTCGTCCGGGATATCGAACAAACAATTTAATTCTATTCTAAAATTAGATTTGTATTCTATACAGATAGATAGCTTGTATATTCAAAATGGCATTCCAACTCGAAGATTTTATAGACAAATTTAATCGGGAATCCCTCTTTCGAATTGATCAGTGAATTAAAAAAATCTGAATTGCTTGATGTTGGAAAACATTTTAATTTGGAAGTGAAGCAAGCAATGAAGAAAGCAGATATCAAACGAATTGTTGTTGAACATTTGGTTAGCCAAAAAGTTTTACCTCAAAAAGTTGTACAACAGTTGCCCGCCGCTCATTTTGACCAAGATTTTGAATTAAAAAGAATGGAAATGGAAATGAAATTTCGTTTAGAAATTGAAAGCAAACGTCTTGAAGCAGAAAAAGAAAACAAACGTGTTGAGGCAGAAAAAAAAACCAAACGACTTGAGGCAGAACAGGAAAACAGACGCCTTGTTCTTGAGGCAGAACAAGAAAACAAACGTTTTGATGCCGAAATACAAATAGAACGCATTAAAGCTGATAAGGAAATCAGTATGAGAAAGGCACAGACAGAAGAAAAAGTTGTCCAAATGCGGTTGGATAATTTTGATGCTTCCAAACAAATTCGTTTAGTGCCTCCATTCAATGAGAAGGCTGTAGATAAATATTTTCAGCAATTTGAAAACTTGGCCCTTAGGCTAAAATGGCCTACCGAATATTGGACAGTATTACTTCAGAGTGTTCTCAAGGGTAAAGCTCAGGAAGTATTTTCCAAACTCACGGCCGAGCAAAGTTATGATTACGAGCACGTCAAAAAATGCATTTTGAATGCTTATAAATTGGTGCCAGAGGCATATAGACAAAAATTTCGTGGTTACAAAAAGTTTGACAACCAAACTTATGTCGAATTTGCTCGTGAAAAAGAAACCCTGTTCGACAGGTGGTGTGATTCCAAAGAAATCAAAGATGATTACACAAAACTCAGAGAACTCATGTTAGTTGAAGAGTTTAAAAGATGTATTCCCGTAGAGCTAAAAACTTACATCGATGAACAAAAAGCTTCCAAAATTCATGATGCTGCTGTCTTGGCAGACGAGTATGCTTTAACTCACAAAGATTTCTCGTACAAAAGCAAAACAAATCACACAGCAAAGAAACCCAATGACTCATTCAAACATAATGCAAATGTCGACAAAGACATAAAAGAGCAAACTTCTGATTCTCAAACAAAGTCTTCATCTTATTCTCAAAGCTCATCATCTACCAAAAACGTGTCATTCTCATCCAAAACATGTGCTTATTGTAAGAAACGTGGCCCTCTGATTTCTGAGTGCTATAAGATCAAATCAAGCCATCGCCCCATAGTCTCATTTCGCACTCGTTGGATACATCATTGGTTCCCAATGATTTTGACCCTGTCCAGTCCACTGTGGATTCCAAGTCCAATATTATTGATGTACCTGAAAATCTTGTTGAGGACAAATTTAAGCCTTTCATCACTGAAGGTTTTGTTTATTTTATTGGCGATTTACATCTACAACCAATTAAAATCCTGCGGGATACTGGAGCTTTTCAGAGTTTGATTTTGGAAAGTGTACTTCCGTTTTCTGAAAAGTCATCCATTGGGGCCAATGTGTTCATTTCTGGTGTAGAAGGTGGCGTCGTTTCTATTCCTCTTCAGAGATTGGATTTACATTCGGACTTAGTTTCGGGCCCAGTGACTGTGGGTATTAAATCTTCATTACCTGTTGAAAGTGTGTCTATGCTTTTGGGAAATGATTTGGCTGGTAGTAAAATGGTACCAGAGGTTCGTGTTGTTGAAGCACCTGTTATTAGTCCCAGTACAGAGCAACTCGTTGAAGAGTTTCCTGATGTTTTCCCCGCCTGTGCTGTTACTCGTTCTCAGACACTTCTCAGGAGTCCAAAGAGGATTTCTCTTTATCTGATACGTTCATGTCTCACATCGACGAGATTTCTGACTCAACTTTAAGTTGTACTGATGATTCCAAGTCATTTTCAACTCTCTTCATCGTAACAAACTTGTTGAGGAACAGGACAATTATCCTGAAACTCATTCTCTTCTACAACTGGCCGTTGATGAAAATGAAATAGGAACTGTCTCTATTTGTTACTACCAGAAGTCAGGTGTGTTAATGAGAAAATACATACCTCCTGACGCTACTGCCGATGAAGAGTGGAATGTTATTCACCAAATCGTCATTCCAAAATGCTATCGGAATGATATTCTTAGTCTTGCTCATGATCATGTGTTGTCAGGACACTTAGGTGTAAGAAAGACCCCTAGATCGTACCCGACGACATTTCTATTGCCCAAAGATGCGCCAAGATGTTGTTGACTATTGTAAGACATGCCATTCTTGCCAAGTGACTGGAAAACCAAATCAGGGAATTCCCAAAGCACCACTGCACCCTATTCCTGCCTTTGAAGAACCGTTCTCAAGAGTCATTATCGACTGTGTTGGCCCAATGCCAAAAATCAAAGCAAGAAATGAATATCTCTTGACAATCATGTGTGCTTCTACACGTTTCCCTGAGGCTATCCCTTTGAGAAAAATCACTGCTCTCAACATTGTCAAGGCTCTTGTCAAATTCTTTACCATGTTCGGGATTCCAAAAGTCGTGCAATCAGATCAAGGCTTAAATTTTATGTACAAGTTATTTCAACAAGCCATGCATGAACTAAACATCCACCAAATTTTATCCAGTGCATACCATCCTGAGTCACAAGGTGTTCTTGATTGCTTCCACCAAATTACTGCCACGAACACTCAAAGAACTGGGATGAGGGTGTTCCCTTGTTATTGTTTGCAGTTTGTGAGGTTATTCAAGAACCGACTGGTTTAAAAAAACAAACAAACAAAAAAAAGGTTTTCACAAGTTAAAACTTTTTTTTTTACTTTTAAGGGGGAGAGTGTTATCTAAATGTCATGTAAATGTTTTGTAAACGACAACATGTCGTGTTGTGTTTAAATTTTCATTTCTATTATTTATATTTCCATATTTATATTATTGTTTCAAAGCTTAAATCAATAAAATATGTTGTTATTCATTTAAAATAACATTTAGAAATTTCTAGAATTAGGTAGATCAAATATATGACTATAAACGGAAATGTATGGCGACCTAGTGTCTAGACGTTGAGTCTCGTGCAAGAACGGACATACGCGTATTGCTCTGGAGCTCTGTGGAAGTTACGCGATGGTTCGAGAAGTCTAGGCCTACTAATATATAAATAGACGGTGACGCACGAGAAGGAAGAGTCATTAGTTTTTATTCGAAGAAAAGAAGTCAGTCATTCGTTTGAGAAAGTTTAAGTGTTTGCTGTGATTTTATTCAACTTGGATTTGTGACCAGAGCTAGATCTACAGAAGCTGTGATTTTGTTTCGTCAATCTTTGCGATTCATTCGAATTACTGGTTGTACTGAGAGTCGTCACGTACGGACTATTTAGGGGAGACTGGGAAAATTTGAAGGCGGCAAGTTTGAGACGTTCATCAAGAAGCACCGTAAAAAGAACTTCGTCATTCTCCATTCAAACCTCGGTATTTATTCGTGGTACCAAATTCACACCCTAAATCGGAATTTTGGATTTCTGATATGAACTTTTTGACCTTCATTCTAGATCATTATATTAGATACAGGCCAGTACCATTTTGTGTTGCAATTAATTTTGAAGGTTTAAACTTAATATCTGTCATTGTTGTTATATAATTTATGTTATATCTGTCATATATATAATAGCTTATTGTAATAAATTATACAAGCTGTTATCTGTGTCTTTCTGTTGCGTTCAGTCCACATAAAAAAACGTAACAGTATATTACACACAAATCTAAGGTTGCAATATATTAAAAAGTCGATTTGTTTTTTCTGTATTTGACGTTAGTTAAATACTTTATCATTCTAGTGTAAACAAAGTTATCGTTACGTCTTGAAACAGGCTTTCTTACAAATACGTAGTGTTTCTTTCAAAAGCTTAGGTATGGTGAAACAGATATTACCAACCAATAACAGATATACATTAGCTGCCAGTAACATAGATACTCAATGCTTTGTACACTATACAATCAGTGTCTCTAGGAAGCAAATCCCTATATTACGTATGAATGAATACAAAAATCAATACATATAATATTAAGTTTCATTACATACATTCATGGAATAATTACTTTAAAAGACACGAAGTCTTACTTAAAATGATGTTTTCGAAGTATATGTTCCTTGTTACATGTAAAATGTTTTATTCATTTAGTAATGAGTTATGTCTTTGTCTAGAGGTATATTCACCCACTGCTATGCATTAGTTTTAGAGAATTTTGTTACACGGAAACTCTAAATGATCACTATATTCTCAAACAAATGTGCATAACGACCTCCATCTGCAGTGTCGAAACAAAATGGGGCTTATTTTTCTTAATATTATATATAGTAGTAATTAGTGGAGTAGGTTGAGTTATATTGGTGTTGGGCTAAGGAACCTTCTGCACTGCAGTGTCTGTAAATTGTTGGCGATATATTCGAAAATAAACAAACAGCACGCAAACCACTTGTTTTTAAAACAATATATATATATATATATTTATACAACTTAAACGTATGTACAACAAATTATTTACACTATAGAGATAATAGCCATGGGATGAACATTATGTATAGTTCTCTTATTTTAGTGAAAAGTCCATTTAGGACTATTTAGTTACTGTAAAATTTTATTTGACAAACTGGACAACCATCTTCTTTTACTATCTCACTAGTATTCCGTGTATAATTCACTTATAATTGGTGCAAGTGATCAAAGTCGTATTCTGCTCTTCCAATAATCGTCTTGTCCTCATACTTCAGATATTGTCTGTTCCTCTTATCAAAGTGCAATGAGGCTGGTTCAGTTACTTTAGAACTCGCTTTCACGGCATAAACTAAATGTTTTTTTTTAAATTGTTACTTTTACTCTAACACATTACTCGTTAGGCACATATTAACTATTCGACCTTTCACTTCTATTACAGTTAACTTTATTCTTTGTGTCAGACGACTTACGGTTCTAAAATTGTCATAGTCTTATTCAGCCTCTTCAGATTAACTAGTATAAAAGCCTATCAAAAGTAACGGGAAACCAAAGACTACGAAATCTGAATTCTCTAACATGCATTTACAGTTACGCTATCCTTAATAAGATATAAGAAAAATAAGTAAAAAAAACGGATTGGGTTGGGTTTGTTTGAAATTTCGCTCAAAGCTACACGAGGGCTATCTGCGCTAGCCGTCCCTAATTTAGTAGTGTAAGACTAAAGGGAAGGCAGCTAGTCATCATCACCCACCGCCAACCCTTGGGCTACTCTTTTATTAACAAATAGTGAGATTCACTGTCAAATTATAAAGCCCTGACGGCGTGAAAGGAAGAGCATGCTTCTAAGATTTGAATAGTACTCGTGTCATTCAGAAAATTTGGAGAAATCGAGCATGACTTTACGACAATTGATTTTTATTATTATAATTTCACGTGTACTAAGAATGTTATGCCATATAAGCTTTCCAAAACTGCTTTATTTTCGTGCAGTATTAAAATATTTAAAAAATAAAATAAAAGCATCACTTTATCGATCTTTATCATCATAGTTATTTTGAAAATATTATCATCAGTGATAAAAGAATGCCCCATTGTTAGGTTGTGCAAGAAATAGATCTCACAGTACCCAAAAATTACCTAATTTCAGAAGACAAAACTTTTATCTGTGCAGTTCCATTTCTACTATAATTAACACTTCCATAACAATTAAGTTTAATTTACTGGTAGCAATGCTAATTTGAAACCGACAAACTGATTCGGATAATCTGTAAATACTAAACATCCTACTTTGTTTTTTTCATAACACAAATAATAATCCAAACATACTTCATTTTTATCAACTTAGTGAATATTACTTCTCTCCATAAATTTTCAATTCCGTCATACAAGAAAAAAATGCCATTATTTGAGTATTACGGCTCAAGGAAAAGACAGTATAATCTGTGTACAATTCTTATAACATTCATTTAACAATTACTGTATCACTATACTATCTAACATCTTACCTAGAACTAGAAACAAGGCCTCAAATTAATTTAGTACAATTTCCATTGACCACCAGCGAAAGATCTTCACGTTTCGAATCCTAATATTAATTAATTCTGTTGTTTCTCTTTACTTACAAATGCAACATTAACTGTAATATAAATTTATTCTGTTTTTCTCTTTACTTACAAGTGCAACATTAACTGTAATATAAATTTATTCTGTTATTTCTCTTCACTGACAAAGTAGCCAACTTAACTGTAATCTAAATTATTCTGTTAGTTTCTCTTTACTTACAAATGCAACTTAACTGTAATATAAATTAAGTCTGTATTTTCTCTTCACTTACAAATGCAAACTTTAACTGTAATATAAATGTTCTGTATTTAGCTCTTTACTTACAAATGCAACTTTAACTGTAATATAAATTTATTCTGTTTTTCTCTTTACTTACAAGTGCAACATTAACTGTAATATAAATTTATTCTGTTTTTCTCTTTACTTACAAATGCAACTTTAACTGTAATATAAATTTATTCTGTTATTTCTCTTTACTTACAAATGCAACTTTAACTGTAATATACATTTATTCTGTTATTTCTCTTTACTTACAAATGCAACTTTAACTGTAATATACATTTATTCTGTTATTTCTCTTTACTTACAAATGCAACTTTAACTGTAATATACATTTATTCTGTTATTTCTCTTTACTTACAAATGCAACTTTAACTGTAATATAAATTTATTCTGTTATTTCTCTTTACTTACAAATGCAACTTTAACTGTAATATAAATTTATTCTGTTATTTCTCTTTACTTACAAATGCAACTTTAACTGTAATATAAATTTATTCTGTTATTTCTCTTTACTTACAAATGCAACTTTAACTGTAATATAAATTTATTCTGTTATTTCTCTTTACTTACAAATGCAACTTTAACTGTAATATAAATTTATTCTGTTATTTCTCTTTACTTACAAATGCAACTTTAACTGTAATATACATTTATTCTGTTATTTCTCTTTACTTACAAATGCAACTTTAACTGTAATATAAATTTATTCTGTTATTTCTCTTTACTTACAAATGCAACTTTAACTGTAATATACATTTATTCTGTTATTTCTCTTTACTTAAAAATGCAACTTTAACTGTAATATAAATTTATTCTGTTATTTCTCTTTACTTACAAATGCAACTTTAACTGTAATATACATTTATTCTGTTTTTTCTCTTTACTTACAAATGCAACTTTAACTGTAATATAAATTTATTCTGTTATTTCTCTTTACTTACAAATGCAACTTTAACTGTAATATAAATTTATTCTGTTATTTCTCTTTACTTACAAATGCAACTTTAACTGTAATATAAATTTATTCTGTTATTTCTCTTTACTTACAAATGCAACTTTAACTGTAATATAAATTTATTCTGTTATTTCTCTTTACTTACAAATGCAACTTTAACCTGTAATAAATTTATTCTGTTATTTCTCTTTACTTACAAATGCAACTTTAACTGTAATATAAATTTATTCTGTTATTTCTCTTTACTTACAAATGCAACTTTAACTGTAATATAAATTTATTCTGTTATTTCTCTTTACTTACAAATGCAACTTTAACTGTAATATAAATTTATTCTGTTTTTCTCTTTACTTACAAATGCAACATTAACTGTAATATAAATTAATTCTGTTGTTTCTCTTTACTTACAAATGCAACTTTAACTGTAATATAAACTAATTCTGTTGTTTCTCTTCACTTACAAATGCAACTTTAACTGTAATATAAATTAATTCTGTTATTTCTCTTCACTTACAAATGCAACTTTAACTGTAATATAAATTAATTCTGTTGTTTCTCTTCACTTACAAATGCAACTTTAACTGTAATATAAATTTATTCTGTTTTTCTCTTTACTTACAAGTGCAACTTTAACTGTAATATAAATTAATTCTGTTGTTTCTCTTTACTTACAAATGCAACTTTAACTGTAATATAAATTAATTCTGTTATTTCTCTTCACTTACAAATGCAACTTTAACTGTAATATAAATTTATTCTGTTATTTCTCTTTACTTACAAATGCAACTTTAACTGTAATATAAATTTATTCTGTTTTTCTCTTTACTTACAAATGCAACATTAACTGTAATATAAATTAATTCTGTTGTTTCTCTTTACTTACAAATGCAACATTAACTGTAATATAAATTAATTCTGTTATTTCTCTTTACTTACAAATGCAACTTTAACTGTAATATAAATTTATTCTGTTATTTCTCTTTACTTACAAATGCAACTTTAACTGTAATATAAATTTATTCTGTTTTTCTCTTTACTTACAAATGCAACTTTAACTGTAATATAAATTAATTCTGTTATTTCTCTTCACTTACAAATGCAACTTTAACTGTAATATAAATTTATTCTGTTATTTCTCTTTACTTACAAATGCAACTTTAACTGTAGTATAAATTAATTCTGTTGTTTCTCTTTACTTACAAATGCAACTTTAACTGTAGTATAAATTAATTCTGTTGTTTCTCTTTACTTACAAATGCAACTTTAACTGTAATATAAATTTATTCTGTTATTTCTCTTTACTTACAAATGCAACTTTAACTGTAATATAAATTTATTCTGTTATTTCTCTTTACTTACAAATGCAACTTTAACTGTAATATAAATTTATTCTGTTATTTCTCTTTACTTACAAATGCAACTTTAACTGTAATATAAATTTATTCTGTTATTTCTCTTTACTTACAAATGCAACTTTAACTGTAATATAAATTTATTCTGTTATTTCTCTTTACTTACAAATGCAACTTTAACTGTAATATAAATTTATTCTGTTATTTCTCTTTACTTACAAATGCAACTCTAACTGTATTGTTTCCACTTTTCTTCTTAATTCATGATTTGCTTTATTCATGCTCAGCGACTCTCCCTAAAACAATCATAGTTTTTGTTTTAAATGACAAGCATGCTCCACAAACAACCATCTAAAATATACTTTTGCGCTTCTTAAAATTAGATTTTAGCCCACTGTTGCCAAGTATAACTTATTTTTGTATTTACGGTACTTTACAAGTTTTACGATATTTTATTCTTATTACTTCTAATTATTTTAACAGTAAAGCTAGTGCTCCTGCAAAAACGAAGTCACATAAAATAACTGGAAGGAAAAAGATGCTACGCAAATATTAATAAACGATAAGACTTCAAAGTCCTGTCAATGGATTTTAAATTAGATTAAAGCCAATGAAACTCTAAAATATTGAAAAAGTGTAGTCATACCAAATATCAAGGTTAAAGTACCTTGAAGCTTAACTTATTAATAACTTAAAATGTGGGAACAATGCACTTAAAGGTCCAGTATGGTCAAGTGGGTTGAGACGTTCGACTTGTAATCCGAGGGTCGCGGATTCGAATTCCCGTCGCACCAAACATGTTCGCCCTTTCAGCCGTGGGGCGTTATAATGTTATAACCAATCCCAATATTCGTTGGTATAAGAGTAGCCCAAGAGTTGGCGGTGGGTGGTGATGACTAGCTGCCTTCTCTCTACTCTTACACTGCTAAATTAGGGACCGCTAGCGCAGATAGCCCTCGAGTAACTTTGAGCGAAATTCAAAATAACAAATAACTATGCACTTAGACCTCAGGAAAGACACGTAAAGTTCTGTTAAAGCTACAATAGCTAATGCTTCATGTATTACGGAATTAACCTGAAATTGAATTTAAAGCTAAACATATTAAAACACATCCAATTAATACAAATTTAACAGTAAAAATTTGTTGTTACTGATAAGGCCGTTTTAAGGGTCTTAGGGGCCTTAGGCTTTACAATTTATTGAGGCCCTCGCTAGACAGAAACTCTAAGTGCAATACATTTATTATCATAGCATCAGGCCCCTTACTTAGTATGAGGGCCTGGGCTTCAGCCTGGTTAGCTCATAAAATCTGGGGTTGGTTACTAGCATACCAACAGCGGTACTCGACAGTTTAGTCCCATCTTACAACCCAGTGCTCGGTTTAACTTAAAAGTTATTAGAAAAAAAGTAAAATGAAATTTTAAAAATAATACATGATAATAGCTCAGAATATGCAATGTAACAATACAGGTTTTTTGTATGTTTTTTTTATAATACAATAAAATAAAATTACCCGAATTTATCAAATAAATGAGATTAACATATTCTAAAGTTTAGGATTACTTTCCTATCTTTTTTACCCACAGTGCATCACAGCCGCATGGTTTGGGTGCTTGACTCGTATTCTGAGGGGCAAGAATTCGAATCTCCATATCACCAAACATGCTCGCCCTTTCATCCGTGGGTCGTTATACTATGTCGGTCAATCCCACCATGAGTTGGTGGTGGGTGATGGTAACTAGCTGTTTCCTCTCAAGTATTTCACTGATAAATTAGAAAGAACAATCGCAGATGATAGTCCTCATGTAGCTTTGCGCAAAATTCCCACCAAAGCAGATTTTTGTCCAAAAAAAAACTAATCTTTAAATTAGGTTCTATGAAACTATACATAAATAAAATCTAAATTTTATAGCTCTTCAAAAGGGACGAGGGTTAGCTCAGTGGTAAAGCTTTTGATTTCGGACCTGGCTTGCTAGATTCAAATCCGTGCAATACAATAAAACATTCCATATCCTTTAGGCTGTGAGTTTTGAGAGTGGTAGTTAATCGTTAGGAGGATAGATGCTACGGACTGGTTTCCTTTCGGTCAGTAACTCAAAATTAGGGACGGTAGCAAATGACCAAGTAGATTTGACATAAATATGAAGTACAAATGTATTTCTAAAATATGTAAAATAACGTGAGCTTTTATTATTTGCTTCTATGTTATTATAATAATCTCAGGTGAAGAGTCTTACTATATCTTCTTATGAAAAAGACATTGCTTCCACAATTCATTGGAACTTTCTTTATTGTTAAATAAACTTTATGGTCTTGGTGAAGACGATAGGCACTTTTAAAAACATATTCTCTAAATCTTTAAGTGTAATCTACAACGAGCAAACAACTGTACAAAAATATGTTCCAGAGATCCATCCAGATTAACAACTTATTTCTCTGAGTCGCTGCTAATCACTCTTAAAGACTGCTAGGAACTTTCTGTTCGGATTACACCAGAGCTAAATAATGATTTGTAATCTTAAATAATTTAAGAAGTATCTTTAATATGAATAAAATGTCACCACTCTGCTCTTTCGTTAACCTTAATCTTAGTTTCAACATGCACTGCAGTAATATTTGCTTATTTATATTCCCATTCTGCTCTGTCGTTAACCTCAATCTTAGTTGCAACATACACTGCAGTAATATTTACTTATTTATATTCCCATTCTGCTCTGTCGTTAACCTCAATCTTAGTTTCAACATGCACTACACTAAGAGCTGCTTATTTAGTTTCTCCCTTTGAATTATCATCATGTCTGTGGCATGTTGAATCTTATCACCTCTTTCATAATTCTAACCTTAACATCATTATGTTTTTCATTAAGTAACATTTCTGTATGGCAAAAGTACTGAATTCTAAATATTTCTTTTTTTTCTGACGTGACATTAACATTGAAAAAAATTCATTAGTCAAGTGATCTGTAATTTGAGTCGTTACTGCTAAATGAAGTATACAGTTACTTCGCTACAAAAGAAAGCTTATGTTTCGTCCTCGATCATTAGAATTACTATGGTTTTCCTTGATTGTAAGCAGACCTTTCTCAATCACATTCAAAGACTATTGTTAATTAATTAACTCTGCATCAATAATGTTAAACTCTTTTCACTAACAAATGGATCTGAGATCGGTACAGAAGATTAATGAGCAAGGCAACAGATTACAAATGTTTATAAAACTCTCACAGGTCGATACGAAACCTTTTCACCAAACTAATGGATTCAAGTTGCTTTACTCATTACGTAAAAATACAACTAGGCTTGTTTTAGAGTTTAAATGAAAGTTATAAAATATGACTTGGTAATTTAAAAACTTGATACAACTATTGAAATAAAAATTAGTTTATTGATGATACCGCTAAAAATTAAAAGACGTTTCTATCACTTTTTTTTAAATATTCAGCTTTCCTGAAAGTTATCAGTAGAACTATAACTATATATCTTTTAGAAAAACAATAAGGGTAACCACGCCCGTCGCCTATTGATAGTTCTTGATAAAAATTACCTTCATAACAGAACAATATATTAAAAATAAAATAGGATGATTTTTGCAAAAATAATAATGTAAAAGTATGTAAAAAAAGGTAATCAAACTTATTGAATGTCACCATTATTCAACTTATCTGAATGTATTTAGGAAGTTTCCTATGAAACTTTGGGGAACAGGTTGGACGTTCAGTCATTTTTGTAGAAAGTTGAGAACTAAAGCAATGCGTGAGTTAAATAAACTGATTTTATACATTTAATCTGATCTTTTCAGTTGTCTCTCAGATAAATAAACACATTAGAAAACAACAATATTCATTAGTGATTTTTTAATGTTCTATATTTTGTTTCCTTTAAATCAGTCTTTAGTATTTTAGCTTTTTTCTATTTGTCTCTTCTGTTTTAGTATTTATTGACCTCAGGGGTGGAGTTATCTACAAAGTTGGTGTTTAGGTTTTAAAGAAAATAATAGAATTGTGAATACAACTAATTACGTAATATAAGTCTTGAAAAAATCTCGATACGTCTCAAGAAATATTTAAAATACAGAAAAGGTTTAAGCTTTTGATAAAAATAATTAACAAATAATTAGAATCATTCATAAATTAATAAAATTGAGAGTAAAATAAAGCAAAATATAAACAAATATTAAAGTTATACGAAATCTAAATAGAACCAACAAACTTTAATCCAATAAAAAGTATGTGTTTATCCAACACCTCACACTTGTTTTATTAAATATACATAAACAGAGATATCTCTCAGTTAACACATTTGTCGGGTGATATTTACGTTTGTACCTCCAAACCTGTTCAAGAAAATTTAAACTTCTCAGTATGACTTAAAACTTATGAGTTTGAAGTACAGTTTTGAATTCACCTTGGTAATTAGAAAAATAAGAGATAAATACTATTTCGGTTGTTTCACGAAAAACTACGTTACGTTTATTAAAAATGAATTTTTACATTGGTATCATTATTACCCTCTTCATATTTTTTTTGGAGGAGTGGCTGTAAATTTAACGATATGAAATGTATTTCGGGATAGAAAGATATATTTGATATAATTCAAATACGTAATATATATGTATATGAATTGTCCGTATTCTATTTGTTAGAATCTTACACTGAAAACAAATTAATATTTCTCAGTCGTTCTTGTTTTGAATTAAGAACAAAGCTACACAATCGTAGCTTTCGAAAGCCGGTTTTTTAGAGTTGTGAGTCCGCAGACATGCCTCTGAGCCACTGGAGGGCATTTCTCAGTCTCTTTATGTGGTTAAAATGAAAAAAAAGGAGAAAGGTTTGGGTGTGCCATCTCTTGAAATATTATAGTATTAAAAAATTAAAATAAGCTGTCCTTTTTTTTCAAATTAAAGGCTTTGCGTGACAGTTATTGTTTTTCTGGTTAATAATCTGCGTCCTGTTGTAAAACAACCGCGCTTTGCATTTTAAATTGATGAGTGCGTTATAAAGGTAGGGCCCGGCATGGCCAAGTGGTTAAGGGGCTCGATCGTAATCCGAGGGTCGCGAGTTCGAATCCCCTTTTCACCACACATGCTCATCCTTTCAGCCGTGTAAAGAGCAGTGTGAAGCTTGGCAGTGGATGGTGCATTCTCTTTCGCTATTTTATCGTTTCAGAAGTAAAGTTATGTTAAAATTTTATCAATATGATATTCAAATCCGAAAATACAGATCCGAGTGTAATTTTACAGCATGAGATGTCATCATAACTTGAAGGATCGGTAATGAAGAATATTATCCTCTTCTTTAATAAAATATGTGTTGTTGATACTGTAGCTAGTACTGCTTGTCTATGATTCAGCAGCACGTCTTCAAACTTATGCCGTTAGAAACCGGTTTTGTTAGCTGTTGTAGGCTAACAACAATAACAACTTATCTTCAGTAGTTTTGCCTTTAAAATTCTGTCGACTGTAGAGGGTCGAATAAATACAATACCCCAGAAGAAATGTTGAAACTTAATTTTATTACGACTACTTCATATCAATCACATCCAAAGTAAATATCAATATAAAACTATTATTGAACTACACCGAATAATTGGAAGGTTAAATATTTAATAAGTTTTAGAATATTACATGCTGAGCGCATTCCTAAAAATCAATATATTATTCAGTGTATGCTGACAAGGGTGAAACGACCATTTTGGCGTATGTGCTATCCATCCTGGAATAACAGTATTAATATATTTTCTCATTAGGTTTTGATTATCATTTCAATTTATGTTACTGTCATCGTACAGTTATTCGAACGCTGAAAATCGAATAAGGTCGAATACAACTTATACTAATCTAAAGGATCAGACTTTATCAAGATAAAACGTGACCTAGCACTGCGGTGATAGTGATGATTAATAAACCATAAAGGTAGATAGGTTGCTTTACATATAACACATTTGGAACCATCTTGAACGAAAGTAAATCAACACATTAATCCATCACCCACTTTGCCCTGGCAGAAAAACGGACAAAATGTTTCATAAAGTCATTCGACGGCTAGTCACAAATGTGTTATTAGCAGGAAGGTATGTTCATTTCAAAGCAGACCTGTGAAGTGTGGCCCGTTTATATGGTAGAGCGAAATGTTTGCGGACTCACACTGTTAGAAATTGGGTTTTGATACCCATGATGGGCAGAGTACGAATAGCCCATTTTGTTGCTTATTCCATTATTTTCCTAGGGATTCTTTAGTTGTTAGCTGTATAAGCCAAATAATACAGTAGAGTTCCGTAGACTATTCAACTAACTGAAATTAGTGATGTAACCAGAGCAGATAGTAACTTGATACACTTGCTGATAGAGTAATGACCATTCGTACAGTCTTTGTTACACAATAGTATAAGATTTCCAATGGTGTGTCTCTTGGGAGATTTGAAATTTTATCAACTTTTCTTTTTTTGTGTTCTGTAAACTTTCTGTATTTGTTTAATTCAAAAGAAATTAGGAACAATTATATGCTAAACCAACTACTAGTTGTAAGGTACTGATATATAACTCTTTATGTTGTTGTCAACTCATTTTACATCTTCGTTGAGTTTGTCAAAATTAACTGTTGTTTTCATTCTAACTTAACTGGATGCACATGCTGGAAACTGACAGCTTTCAGAAGTAAAATACACAATACATCATGTGTATTCGTTCGCATTTATGGTGACTTTGAAAAACTCTTACAATAAGGTTATTAAATAAAGTTTCTGGAGTGTGTTTTCTAGAATGTTCAAGTGGAAACTAATAAGCTTAATATTAATGATAAAAATCTCGCTAGGTTGCGTGTTCTTTTTTAATTCAGTATTTACATTCATGCTAATTTTTTCATTACGTATTTTAAAACCAGAGGTGTCAGAAGTGATAGGCTAGAGGGAAGGCAACCCACCGCCAATTCTTGGGCTGCTCTCTTTAACTACTGATAATGGGATTGATTGTTTTATCATAGCGTTCCCATGGCAAAAAGGGTGAGCATGTTTGGTAACTGGAATCGAACTAGCGACCTACAGATTACGACTCTAGTGCCCTAACCATCAGACTATAGCATTTAAAGAGTAGTTCAAAAGTTGGCGGTAGGTAGTGTTGACGAGCTGCCTTCATGTTTCTCTATCACTTTAACATTAGGATTTCTACAGGATAATCGTAGCTTTGATAAGCTTTAAGCGAAACTTAACATGAGCAAAACGAGCCATCACAATGCGACTCTTAATAGTTTCAACCGCATCCTTTGATTTATTATGTCTATCAGAAAGAAAACAATATATACATTAGCATTTGAGGGATTACCTTTCTCATTAAAATAATTGATAAATAAGATAAATTTTGGCAAAATAATTAATATTTTTTAGAATAAGTATCACAGTTTATTTGATATTTTACTCATTATTTACAATGATGACAGTAATGTGATAGCCATAATTATTGTCATGATACAAAATGCTAACTCTTTCTACAGGTAAGCTCCTAAGAAGAATGCCAACGCGACATCTGCTGAATTTTGTATTCTGGACGATTATTCTTCTGTTATGTCTTTACTGTGTGGGGAAGATGGAGTCGGCGGCTGTTGTTGCTAGTGGTAACTTATATATATGCTCTGTAACATAATTTATTTTAAATAGAATTAGTGTGAAACAACGTATGAATCATCTAATCCTTAAGCATAATAATAAATATTAAATAAGTTCATGAAACATTGTATATACATTGTAATTTACCCATGTTTGTGATATTTGTTTAGGTTTGTTTGTTTGTTTTTTGAATTTCGCACAAAGCTACTCGAGGGCTATCTATGCTAGCCGTCCCTAATTTAGTAGTGTAAGACTAGAGGGAAGGCAGCTAGTCATCACCACCTACCGCCAACTCTTGGGCTACTCTTTTACCAACGAAAAGTGGGATTGACCGTAACATTATAACGCCCCATAGCTGGGAGGGCGAGCATGTGTAGCACGACGCGGGCTCGAACCCGCGACTCGTCGGATTACGAGTCGCGCCCCTTACGCGCTTGGCCATTCCGGGCCAATATTTGTTTAGGGGTCTTATTAATTAAGCAAAATGTACAGATATTACCTTTGAATATTAGTTGTTTCAATAAATAAGACGAAAACTTTCATTCATTTCATCAGGTTTTAATTATTTCTATAAATATTCAATTAAATTATAATTTGATCTTCAACGTTATTTTAGTTTGGAATATGAAATATAATGCATATTCCAAATACGTTGTAAGAACAATGTAACTATTTGTCTTACATCAAGTAATTACTTGCCAAGACAAATAAAAAGAGAAAAAATATATATTAATACAGAAGGATAGGTACATTGGAACACTTCTGAATATGCAAGTTAGCAAATCATGTGAAAACCAAGGCCGCTATATGATTTGGTGTTTCGTGGGTAATATGATGCCTACGAAATCTGATAGCTTTTTGAACGGGTAAGTAGCAACCGTTTCCAAAACAAAATTTTTATACATTTATCCTTATTCCAAGTCTGGACACTAGGCACCAAGATCACCTAAAAAGATATTTGCAATACATTTGGTAAGCAAATGTCAGTGTGTTATAACAAGTGAGTATTCAACAACACAAAGGACAGTCATAAAAGTCTCTCACGAGCCGCAGGCAAGCGTACTAAACACAATTAAAAGACCCGTCTAAAAACGAGACTAAAAGGGTATGGATCGAGCCAGATAAGAATTTTAGTCATATCTCCCATTCAATCGTCGCGTACTTCAAGCAGCTCGAAAATGAAACTGGTAACCACGATATTCCATACAGAGACATATCAGTCAACATGCAGGACACAGAGACGTGATGACTTGGATTGAAGCTGATTGACAAGAATCTAAATACGTTTTGTTATAATGCACACAACCGCTGTGTTATTTTAAGACAATAAAGAAAGTACAGAGACTAATCCTAATTCATGTAATACTTAAGTAGGTGAGGAATATAAAACACTGTCTGAAAACAAGTGCACAAATTCTGCTATTTTTATCTCATGTTACGCAATACTACCGAACATTGCACATACAGTAATGTGAGTTTTTAAAAAGTAATTATCAGTGATGTCGAGAAAACCCACTTGTAGAAAAAATATATGTGTCAAAACGGCTCGTTTGGGTTGAGAAAATATTTTACGTAGAGGAACGAACAACGTTTCGACCTTCTAAACGGTTTTTACTATGTGAGTTTATAGATATACCACTAGGGGCACTTATATATATAGAATATTACTGCGTAAAAGTCGAGTAAAATAAAAGAAAATAAAAAAGGACTGCGTTATAAACAATAAATCATAACGTCTGACTAATGATAATTTGTTATAAACAAAAATAAGCCCAAACAAACATAAATTACGCTGCACTAAAGTTTGTACAGATTACAATATATTATTGTTAATGTTGAAATGTTAATACAAAAATTAATATTTTGTGGATTTAATTTTAAAAAAACCCCTAACTAAAGTTGTTAAACTATTCTGTGATAAGTTTAAGAATGTATTAAATTGGTATAAAGAAGCAAATATTAAGGAATTTTTTACCGAAAGTTCTTGATGATTGTTTTCAGTTTTTAATACGATCATTTAAACAGCTTGGCACTACTTTATGTGGATCAACACCTCATCGTATATAGAGGGTTGTTTATAGTTTGAAAACTGGTAGTTACAGTGGACTTAATGCGTAGTGGTTGGGAGCTATACAAACTAATTTAGATATCTTGTTGAGACCCTTTATACTAATATAATTTGCCTACTGGGCTACTAAGTTTATTATCATTTTTTTGTTTAATTTTTCTTTACTTTGGATAGTATTCACCTTCTCACAACTGTCTGCAGGCAATGAAGGGTGGTATAGATGTGGGATGTCGTGGGTTTGAGCACCCACATCTTACTCTTTTAATTTCTATTTACACCTCTTTCATCATTTTTATTATCTAATTATTCTTCGTGTAAAACTGGCGAACGGAGGTTAAGACTGAAAGACAACGTATCTCCACCGCAATGTTGGTCCTACTTACGAAGTCACCTCCAAAACCTAGGGTACATTTTATATCGCATATCATCGCTTGCACCCTGGGAATCCTTTCTATTATTGCAGCGTTTTTATTTTGTTTGAGGCTGTTTTTGTTTCGAGCAAATTATTCATGTAATTACTATTAATTAATACTGCCTACGTTAAGCAATGCTGAATAGTTTACTCTTTTTAAATTTAACTAATTTACATAGAATGATGCTCATGTTCTGTTTTTTTTATTACGTTTTCACTCTTGAAGATGTAATGGTAGCACAAACATTTTCAGGTTAAGTTATTTTGTATTGTATATTGGCTACCTTTGTTCTGTCAGTCATGGGAATGGACACCATATTTGTAGCATCATGAGCAGTCCGACTTACCGCTCAGTTACTGGAGGCAACACTTTGCAAGTTATGTCAGCGCATTAAAAATTAATACCGGAAATCTGAAGGTAGCTCTTTTATAATGATAAGAAGGAATGGCATGTGGCGCCTCCAAGTGTCATAATAGTATGTCTGTGGACTTACTCACTAAAAACCGGATTTCGATACCCGTGGTAGGCAGAGCACAGATAGCCCATTGTGTAGCTTTGTGCTTATTTCTAAACAAACAAAAAAACTTGTGACGCACCAAATGGGAAATATTAGAAGTAGTGTCCAACAGTACAATCTTAATGAATAATTGTCCTAGAATTACTAGAAACTTGCTTTGTGAAAACAACTATTGTACCTTTGGCAATTACCCAGAAAACAGAATGAGTGGAAACCTCACCAAAAGCACCGGCACATAAAAATGTTATTTATTTTGACTTTGAATGGATTTTATTTCATAATAACTCATTTAAAACACAGCCTTAAATAAGCACTAATGTTTTTGTGAACAGTGTTGCTTCTGAAGTACTGTAAAATGTTTATTAGATGAAAACCGAGTAAAAACAATTATGATAAATTTAGATTAAATACTCAATCCATTTATTCATCTGATGTGAAGTAAAATAATTCAAAATGGGTCTGCTAGAGTCTCGCTACACGAGACATTTTTTCACAAATATCTGACCAACTGATATTCATAAATAAGACAAAATGTTTGAGTTTTGTTTCATACCACGTTTTTAATTGTTTAAAATAAATTTTACAAAAAAGAATTAAAAACACAGTCGAATATTATCTCATTAATTTTAATATCAGTGCTTGATAAATAAGTAAGAATGTATATGTGTGTGTATAAATGTATGTATACATTTTACAACTACTATATATATATCTTGTTTGGACAGCTTCTTTATATATAAATATATGTCTTGTTTGGTCAACTTCTATATATATATATCTTGTTTGGACAACTTCTATATATATATCTTGTTTGGACAACTTCTATATATATATATATCTTGTTTTTAACATGTTATTAAACCATCTGATTTTTAACATGTTATCAAACCACCTGATTTTTAAAATGTTTTTAAACAATTTCTGAGACCTGGTTGTTGTCTTTCTTTCCCTCTCACACACACATGAATGCATAAAAATCCTTTAACATTATAATTATTAATTTTATTAACTACTAATTATTTTTTCTGTGAATTTTAAAGCTAATGTGAGTTATTTCATTCAATTTGGTCAAGTGTAGCAACAATTTAAAACATAAATTAACGCAATACGATACAATATATGAATTCTACTAGTGGTTAACAGTGTATTAACTAGTCTGTAATTTGAAAGTTACAGAAACACAATGTCTTGTGAACGATTTCACATAGAATACAAACAAAACGTCATTTCCGTGTATATGTCATTAAATGGAATTGTTTCTAAGGTGATTTAAACATGGTATTCCACTGTACTTGTGTACAATGCACAAAATCATTTATTTAAAAAAACACAACATATACCCCAACGTCCCCCCAGGGTCACAACGGCATGTCTGCAGACTTATACTGCTAAAGACCAGCCATCGATACTCATGGTGAGCAGACTACAGATAGTCTATTGCTTAGTTTTGTGCTTAATAACGACAATATTCTCCAACGGTTTTCAGATAACCAAAAATACAAGTTGTAATGTAACTGTTACACTTAACAACAATACAAAAAGAAAAAAGTCTTATCATAATGAAAATACAATACTTTCAAGTCTATGTTTTAACTTTTTACTCTAGCATGTGTTCCATTTTACTGTAACATCGTTTTCTTAAATGTGCTTAAATATATATATATATGTTTGTGTGCATAATGTTTTATCATAGGAAGAAGCATTTTCGAATTATTATTATTATTGAATTATGTTTATTTTAGATTTAATGCTGCTGGGAAAATATTGTTTTACACACATTCAACTGAATGCAAACCAGAGATGAGACCGAGAGTGGCTCAACTGTCAGTGTATCCGGGCTCTGAATATGGAAGTTTTTTGGTCGCATTCCTAACAAACACTAGTTCCATATTTTGTGTTTAAAAGTAATTGTTAAATTTACCTGTTTAGTTGCAAAAGAGTAGTATAAAAGTCTGGAACAGGTGGTTTTAGCTAATTGACTTTCCTCTAGACTATTATTAGAAAATTATGGACGTCTATACGCATATCATGATTTGAATAACTTTGTGTGAAAATAAAAAAAGAATAACAACAACAACAAAACTACGAACCAACAGCTGGAAAGAAAACATAGGATAAAATAAATAGATATGTCTGGGTTGCTTATGAGTACATTATATAAAAACAATTGAAAATAAAATATTGCAAAAGGCTCTGTTGTAACACTGTCTTTCAAAGCACATCCCTTCTCCCCCATGTCCTTCCGTAATCTATCTAATGTGTGAAAATGATAGTTTTCTAATGCTCATCTCAACAGTCGATCACACATAAACTCAATATACTGCGTCCAGTAGCTTGACCGACATATTTTGGCATGGAATATTACGAATGCTTTATTTTTCCATTGCTTGAGGATGAACGGGAGATTTGATTAGAAGCATTATCCGGGTCAACCCATACAGTGTTGACCTCCTTTCCAGACTTGTGTACACGTGGCATGTATGAATTTCTAATCGGAGATATTTGTTGTATTGTGTTATGTATTATTGTTATGGGCGCATGAGTGGCTTGTTACCATTGATGGGTACGTGCATGCATCTTCAACAACTACAATACACCAGCAATATGCTTATATCGGCTGGGCTACGATGTATTACAGGTCTCCTTCCGGATAGGCTTAATATTATAATTTGATTCATATTCATTTATTTTAAACGTCTTTGAGTAAAAGGAATATCCCCGTCTTTGAAATTCTAAGCTCCAATCTTAGCATCCTTGTAATTTTTAGTATATGAATATTCTGTATCGAACAGAGATATTATATATCCCTTTCAAAAATAGTCAATTTTTGATGACATCATGTTGTTTACAGATATCAAAATTTAGTTTTTAGACATCCTGTTCGTACCGGGTTTGTCACTTTCTTTGATTTTTTTTAAACTCAGAGATATTAACAAGTTAGATGGCAAAGTGTTTTGAATATTTCAACATCGTATATAGCACTAAAGAAATGCATTGGTTACTGTCAAAACTGTTAAGTAAGGTTTATCGTTTGTGCAAAAAATAAAGCAGGTACTTTTATAACAGCAAGTGACAATATTTTAAATCTTTGTCAAGAACGTAAATTTTGAAATATTATTTGATTGGTAGCGTCAATACTTTTGGTCATTCTAATCCTCATATTTTTATGATTATCTAAAATGTAATTTGTTTATTTAAAACTGCCTTCAAGAACTTAAAGCATCTATATATTTTTCAAACCCTGTTACAGAGCCTGAACCTGACAAAAGACTATTTCCTGGAGGATTTCCAAAAGTTTTCTACATACCTGACGGTCCTCCTGATCAAAACACAGGAATAAACTTTCACAATACACCGTATCGTCTGTATATTACCGACTTTCTTCGTGAATTCAAGGAAGAAAAACAAGCGGGTGATTATTTGCAAAGTGCACAAATACAAGATGATAGAAGACGAGGACACAGTTTTATTCATTTTGGAAAACGAAGAAATGGTGTAGTTAATAAAGAACGAAACAAAGTCATCTTTCACCAGGGACTACAATCAGGGAATAGTTTATATGAACATTTAGAGCCACTCGGTCATACAGAGGATTCAAGGTATGAAAATGAAAGAATATTACACCTCAGAAAACGATTTATTGGTAAATCTAAGAACAAAGCATATTCTAAGCAGCCAAACTTCAGAAAACTTAAAAGTAACAAAGAACTTAGTGGTCATCCTGCAATGTCTTTTGACAAACGAGTGCATTGTATCAAGCATCCTGGCCATTATATCATACATTTTGGTAAAAGAGATGATAACAGCAATCTGCGTAATTATCAAATTATGGACTTTGAAAGTGTTGTCGAAGAAGAAAAGCAACATAAAAGGCATATTATGTCTTTAAAAAACAATTAGAGGAAGAACAAAGATCCGATGAGCAGATGATGCAATTTGGAAAAAGAATGAAAGAAAGAGCGCACTGGCCAAAGCATAATTTACTTTCATAAACAAATTGCTGATGACCTTAGGTCCAATAACTCTATTAAGTTCTGTAGGAAGAGAAGAGACAACCAGGATATAGTATGATGTACTTTAGCAAAAGAATGGATGGAAATGATAAACCTGCCTATCAAATGGCGCACTTTAAAAAGAAAATTAGTGAAGAAAAACCAATAAACAACAGAATATACTTCGTTAAAATGATATATAACGATAATAAGTATACTAATCAAGGAATTTATTCTGAAAAGAAAGCCGAAGAAAGAAGGTATTCAAGCCCTGAGATAATCTATTTTGGAAAGAAAATAGAAGACGAGAAACAATTCGATCAATACATGTTGTCTTTTAATTAAAAAAAGATGATAACAATACATCTAATTATCAAACGGTAGACTATGGAAAAAGAGTCGGTTCCAAAAAGCAAACAAGCCATAAAATGATTATTTTGGAAAGAGAAGAAACGAAGAGCGACCTGGTCAACATGTGACATTTTTAAATAAAGAAAAGGATAAATATAACATACCCAATCATAAAAGTGTGCACCATGAAAAAAGAATAGACAAAAAAGAGTCATCAGGTCACAAAATAATATAGTTTGGAAAGAGAAAAGACGGTAAACGACCTGATCAATCCGTAGTGAATTTGGGCAAACAAATAAATGACTACAATGCACATAATCATCAAATAATGCATTTTGGTAAAAGACAAAAAGAATGAGAGAATGAAAATGACAATGATTATCACAGAATGAAATTTGGAAATATGCTTACGAGCAATTATAACAAGAATAGCAGAGATTTATTTTACTTTAATAAATTAGTACCAGTTATTGAGAAACAAGTCAAAGTTGGACTTTCTTATCATAGTCTGTAGGATACGGTTTTCAGAATGAGAAGCGTTAGAGTAAATGGTTGGATGCAAAAGAGGAACAAGCTATTAAGTAATAATTTCAAGGAAACATTCTCGTCTCTGTTGAAACTCTAAGTGTTCCAATAGAAGCCTTCTCCAAATATAATATTTGACATATTGTGTTTCATTGTTAAAAGGTGGTTTTTAACAAAATAAGATTCTTCTCTTTTCGTTTAGTAGTGACCAAAATTGATCAAAACAATCCTCGTCTTCACAATTTACTACAATACAAGAAATGACAAGTGACAATGAAAAAAGGGGAAATAAATTATTTTCTTTATTTATCTCCAAGCAACAGTAAACCTGAAAAATAAATCTTTTGATTATGACACTTTTTATTAGATAACCATTTTCAATTGTTTATTGATATTAAATTGAAATGAAACGTATATTTAATTGAAGTGGATGGACTCTGTGGGCTTAGTTTTAATTATTACATATTTGTATTAGAAATTTGAGTAGATATAGTTACTGTAAACCTATCAACAGTTTATTGACCAATATTATAGTGATTGCAAAATACGTATTGTAAATGTAATACTCTTTCTACAATAAAGATGTTTCCAAGGTTGTATCAAATTTTTGGTTTACTATAAGGAGTGAGAAAACTGCAATAAAAAGTCATTAATCATTTTTTGATTTAAATACTCAAAATTAATAACATGAAAATTCTAACAAATGTTAAAGTTTATCTTCACAAATAGTTCCAACAATGATTTGAGAAAATCCAAATCGTTCTCATAAAATTAGCTCTGAACGTATATCTTTAAAATAATTGTGAATTGTATCTCATTACAGGCGTAAAGTATGAAAGAAATAAAACGTAACTGAAGAAATTCGGAAAGAAATATGTTTTGGTGAGATTTTATGTTGAAGATCTCTTACAATAACCATGTTTTTCTTGGACAGTTTTTACTTATCATCTTCATTATCTATAAGGAAACGTTAGGTCGAAATAAGAGCAAAATATTATCATTACAGGTTACTATAATTGTTATAAAAACATGTTATGCTAATCAGATGCTGTAATAAATAGAAGTTTTATATATAATAAAAAACATTCAAACACAATACGATATTTTAATTTGTTTTGAATTTCGCGCAAAGCTATTCGAGAGCTATTTTTGCTAGCCATCCCTAATTTAGCAGTGTAAGACTAGAGGGAAGGCACTTAATCATCACCACCCACCGCCAACTTTTGGGCTACTCTTTTACCAACGAATAGTGGGATTGACTATCATATTATAACACCCTTACGGCTGAAAGGGCGAGCATATTTGGTGCGACGGGGACTCGAACCCGCCACCGTCAGATTACAAGTCGAGCTCCTTAACCACCCGCCCATAACAGGCCCACAACACGATATTTATACTTAACTATATTCTTTAGATGAAGCAAAGACATAACGTTCAAATAATTTAAGTTTAATATATTCATATGAGATTTCTAAGGATCACAGCGCTCGACTCGTAATCTGAGGACCTCGGATTCGAATCCCCGTCACATCAAACATGCTTGCCTTTTCAGCCGTTGGAGCGTTATAATGTGACGGCCAATCCCATTATTCTTTGTTAAAAGAGTAGCCCAAGAGTTGGCGGTGGGCGGTGATGACTAGCTGTTTCCCTCTAGTCTTAAACTGTTAAATTAGGGACGGCTAGCTCTGATAGCCCTCGTGTAGCTTTGCGCCAAATTCAAAAACAAACAAACAATAAATACCACAGAGTAAATAATACAACTAATATTTTTCCTTGAATAAAGGAAGGGGTTTACCATTTGTTTAAAGCTAATAGGGGAGGATTTGTTGATTATAGTTGAAGAAAGTGAGCAGCAGAACTGATTGACGAACAGGGACTTCAACCAAATGCTTCATAACTTAATTTTGATATTTTGTTTTATTTATATATTTCCAAATTATTAGATTTTGCATCTGTTAGTAAAACTTTAAAGAAAGGACATAATCGCTACTTTACATGGAAGACTTGTATTACAAGTTAAATAATTCAATAGCATATTCATATTCTAAATTCTTTACGAAATGCTTGCAAACTCAAGTGTAACCGACTTCCTGTTTTTTGGTAAAACTAAACAAAGGAACTCAGAAACTTATCATTAAAACAGTTATTTGTTTGACACATTTTTTCTGTGTTTAAATAAACAAACAAAAAGTTTATGGCAGTCATTGTGTTTGTTTTTATTTTTTGACAGAAAAGGTAAACTAATGTTTTGCATATAAAGCGAAATTATCACCGAGATTTATTGAACACAATAATCACTGATTTCACACGAAATTATGAATTTAAATATTTAGTACAACAGCAAATATTATATGACAGTTAAATTATAGCTGAAAAATAACGCCTATTTCTTGTTTTTTTTTTCCATTTCTCAATTTTTTCTTAGATTCATTTCCATTTAAGGGTTTCGATCAGATCATAAATGCCTAGAGGGTAAACTCAAATTTTGTTTCTTGTATTAACGTTTTATAAGCACAAATATATGCAAACAAACACGATATTATAACGACCTGTTTATGTATCAATTCTTGATTCATGTGAAGTTTGAAATGTGGTGTAAAACGTAACCACATATCAAGCATTCAATCGATTATTTCAGACTGTCATGATACCGTATTTTCCGCCTAATAAGCCGAATTTCTGGCCCTAAATTTTGGAGCTGATTTTTGGGGGTCGGCTTATTGGCCGATCACCAACTTTGAACCAAAAAATACCGAAGACCAAAATCGGCCTCAAAATCATACCTTTGATCTCACAGTTACGGCAGAGTTATTTCAGTTGAATAAACTTTATTTATTAATAGAAAAAGGTCTATACATTACGAATGACATGTATTCATAGAAATAACAAATTTCATAAAAAAATACACACTTTAATCTCAGAAATTTATTAAAATCCATCAAATTCATCATCTTCATCGTCAGAAGCACCAAATAATAGATTTCAATCCTCGGCAGAGACCTGGTCGTCGTACGGGTCATTCTCTGGTGTTATTAGCTGAGTGAGTGGAATGTTGTCTTCCTCGTCGTCGTCCAACCACAACATATCGTTGCATTTGAGATGCTGCATTTTCAACACTAATATCGGCTTATTGGGCGGTAATAAGCAAAAACCCTCATTTTCAGAACTGAAAATTGGCCTCGGCTTATTAACCGGAAAATACGGTATTAAAGACTGTTTAGTGTAGATATTATTCATTACCGTATTTCCAAACGACAAAAATGCACCCACATTTTGATTACTGAAATTAAAAAAAAAGATATCAATATAAGAATTAGGCCACAGCACTTCCACTAATCTTACCAAGATGTTTAGTAACTAGCAGTACATACATCCTCTTGCCCACTTCTCGTTGTTTGTTAGCTATATGCTTGTCATATCTACCTTTGATGCCTTATATTACTACTGGAATATCTGTATTATTACCAGTAATAACGTTATTCTAAGTCAGATGAGTTAAAAAGCTCGCCGACATTACAACACCATATGTACAGTGACGTGTTCTTGCTTATTTATTTGTTACTTAATACTAAGTGACTTACACGTTTCATTCTGGATATATACAGAGGGGCTTGGATTACTGTATAGTATCGAAACGTTTCCTCTAAGCTTAGGTTTAGGCCTATAAGCAATATAATCTTCGCCCTGGAAGACGCAGGGTAAAATAAGGAGACTTATTTTTTGGAAAAAATAGCGTCTTCGACGCCAGGAAATACGGTAATTTATTTTTTGAGTGAATATTTCACAGCTGTTTATTATTTTTATAGTAAGAGAAGGAAAAGCAATTGTTTTAAATTTAGTTACGTAAATTACGTTGTGTTTATAACTCATAAATGTTGAGATTATAGAACGTCTGTGACATTTATTGATGTGGAGGATATAGCTGACGATGAAAGTAATAAACATATAAATATTATGAGATGTGCTGAAAAAATAACAGACAAACAAAGTGAAAGCAGACGAGAAACAAAAGAAAGTTACTTTAGTTCAGTCGATCAAAAGTTAAACTATTAACTAGACCTAACAAACGATACACATTAATGTGAGACTAATAGTGGACTTTAACAAATAGGCAAACGATTCTCAGAAACACAACGAGAAAAAATGAACAGACGATGTTAGAAGTATAGGATATAACCGTGGTAAATTCGAGGATAACGTGCGTGAACTGTACTCAGATAGGTTGGCAACAGAAATAGAGAAAAATAGTTCGGCTTGCTTACTGAAAACCTAAAGCAATTGAATAGGCTTAAGTAGCCTTTTGACAACACGAAGAAAAATACACAGTGTTTTTAAAGAATTTACTGTTTAACTAGTTTCGAATATATTATTGTAAAAGCAAGTGAAGTGAGTGCCCTTCAGTTATTTTTGAATTTATCAACAATAAATCACAGACACCTGGTGTAGAAGAATTCTTAGGCTGACACCTATATTATTCAACATTCTTGCTAATTACTAGTGTTGTATATATATATATTGTTTAGAAGAATAAGTTCATTATTTTGACATAGACATTAATGACAGAACATAGTGTAGATTATCAAGTCTACTATGTGGAAAAGTTTCATGTTGCTATAATTCACAGATGAGTTGCAGCTTTTAAACCCAAATGCAGGGTAATCAACTTCGGTAGCCCTTTGAATAAAAATGTGCTATGAGGCTTATTGTTGAACATACTATGTTGTGAATTGGAAAGATCAAGGCTTAGACTACAGAATGTTCTAAACACGTTTCTCAGTTTCATCTGTGGCGATATTATAGCCGTGATATTCATCTCGTTGGTTGATTTAGAGTAATCATGTCGGAAGTGAATATTGCCTGACTAGTAGCCTTCTATCTGACCAACAGTTCTAAATCATGGATAACTATGTCTAAGCTGTGGGTTTCTGACGTGATTATTTAGCAAATGTGTTGCACATGATGCCGTCCAAATCGAAAATACTATGTCAGACAGTGGTCTCCAAAATGTTACTTTTCAACAATGGCCCTCTATTGGTTAGTGAGAAGATGTAGTTGTGTTCTACCAACGTAGAAATTATGTTTAGGGGAAAAATTAGCTTGCTCCAGTTTTCTAAATCTGTATAACTTCTATAAGAATCAAAGCACAAGATCTTGGTGAGACAAACGTTCATCCGTTAATCTATATGGCTAAGGAAAAAATTCTCAAGAAACTCATATTTCAAAGTTCCTTTAGAATCCTCTAAGAAAAAGGCCTGACGTGCTTTCATGTTGAAGAAAACCTCCCTGGACATTTCCATGGATGTTGTGAATACAAAAAATTGTGTCATTTTTGTGACAACTTGTTTTATGGTACTCTGTACTTCTAGCCAAGATGTGTTGACGCTAAATCCGTCAATCATAAACTTCTAAAGTCGTGTGATCTATTATTGAAGTGACATTAAACAAATACGAATTACTTTAAGGAAAATACACCATTAGTAACATGTACATGTGTTAGACCATGAGTCAGTTGAATTTAACTGAAAAATAAAAACTGGTTCCGTTCGTTTTAGGTTACTAAACTTATTACAGACTTTGTGTTCAACACCCATATATATAACTTATTACAGACTTTGTGCTCAACACCCATATATATAACTTATTACAGACTTTGTGCTCAACACCCATATATATATTCACTATACCTTACTCAAAGATCCATTCCTTCTTTTTATTTCAATAAATAAAAGTACAACATTCTTTTTAAAACATTCTACAATGAATTAAACTAATACTTTACTATAGAATATACACAAAATTGTTAAAATTTCCAAGTAGAATAATTTTGTTTAAACTTACAAGTAACATATATCAATTTTGTGTTTGTTAGTTGCCCGTCCTCGTCTTGCAGTCCGCTTTACTGAAGTCTATGAAACTTGCAAAGTTTTATTCACATTTCTACGATAAAGCAGAGAAAGGAATGGATACTATTGAAGGAAGCAACTTTTACATGACGTAATGAAAGCCAACCATGACTTTTATGACCTTTCCAAGAGTTTATTATGGTTTAAAAGCTCACAGGAAAACGCTGCTAACACAAACTGTGTTTGCGACACAGAAGGTTAAATCAGAACGATTTCTTCAACGCCTTTGAATATAGCACATTTCTCCTAGACAAATATGACTGATTTATTCCCACTCTGTAAACAGGAATGCTCACTAACGGTTATTTCAATCACTTTTCGGGAAAAAACACAACAAAAGAGAATAAACCCACTTTTGTGATAAATGTATTGAGATATCTAATCTATTGTTCTTTAGTCAATTTCAGCCCACAGATGTCACTACAAATCACCTACTCATAAAGTGAAATATAAGTTGATGCTGGTAGGTATGAAACACGCTATCAGTTAAAGATATACTTCTCAGTCTACTGCTGCATGAGCTAAGGTAAGTAAAATTTATCTCTTTTCGGACCTACTGTCTAAATGGTAATATGCAATGTTTAGTACATATACTTAACGGCAAATATGATTTCTCAGTCTTATATAAATATGGAAAATTTTCATTCAGTAGTATTTCTTAGGCCGAAGGTCTTGATGATTTGAATGACATTCTTTTCTCACGACAATACAAAATATAATTAAACTGTGTTGAATTTCACTCAAAGCTACACGAGAGCTATCTGCGCTAGTCCTTCCCTAATCTAGCAGTGTAAGATTAGAGGGAAGTCGGCAAGTCATCACCAACCACCACTAACTCTTGGGCTACTCTTTTACCAACGGTATTAAAATATCATTTTTTTTTCAAATCAATGCAAACTGTAATTAACATTTTGATCAAAATCCAATGTATCTTAGAGACTATTGGATATAGAAAAAATCTTGTGTGGCTTTCCATGAGTTATTATTGAATAGTTTAAGCCTTATGTCTAATATGATAAAATACAGTATTTGCAATTAAAAGTAATATGATGTTAAAATCATTGCACAATAAAGATTTATTAAGAACGGAAACATTGCACTGAAAATAGACTTTTACATATGTGTCGGAGTCTATATGACACCGTCTTGAGGAGTAACGGTAAACGCGTGGCTTATGACGTATTTACCCACATGATCATTTACTTTTCTTTAACACCACTTAGGCTTAAACTACAAAATATCTGGTTAGTACTTTATTATTTTAGACCTGGACCAGCCTCCTTGTTTAAATCATACTTTTGTTGTTGTTTGTTTTTAATCTCATTAGTTTCTCTGATATTCAATTTGAAATTCGACCTCATTTATCAACTTGGTGACACTTAAGTCTGTAATACGAAATGTTTCCATCATGTTTTTTTCTAATACCGATTCATTTACTTTGTGTTTAACTAATACGTTTCTATGTTCCTTTGTTCTAAATTTTAAATTTATACACGTTTGTGCAATGTGAGTTCGATCTGTAAATCCCATATTTATCAGTATCTTTAATACTCGTGAGACTATTTAATTTACAACGTGGATAGAATGTTACTATAAATTCTATGTACTTTTTCATTACATTACTTATTATTGTAGAAACATTTTGAACGTATGACAAGTAAATTCGAAGTGTTATCTACTTTTATTTTCCCTCTATCTTCGAGTTCCGATCCCGTCACACCAAACATGCTCGCCTTTTCAGCTGTGGGGGCGTTATGATGTTACAGTCAATTCAACTATTCATTATTAAAAGAGTAACCCAAGAGTCGGTGGGAGGGGGGTGATTACTAGTTGCTTTTCCTCTTGTCCCACATTGCTAAATTAGGGACGGCTAGCCCAGATGGCCCTCGTGTAGCTTTGTGCGAAATTCAAAACAAACCAAATTCTCTAACGTTTTACATGCTAATATTCTTAATTCATTGATATGTTTATAATGCAACATGTCAGTAATTTCCGGTGTATATTCCCTACCTTTGTCAGAATTTTAATGTTGTTTGCTTTTAACTGCAAATAGATGTTTTACACAAGTGTCGTTTAAAATTATTGATAAATTACTGCAAAAATTTGTAGAAATAGCATTTAAAAATGTATCTAAAACTTCAAGCGGACCACGTGGCTTAGTGTCAATATCATAGAATCCAATCTTCTATACGACGTTTCAAGGAGAGTATTTCTCAACTGCATGAAATTTTCTTTGCACTAAATCATCACTGTTTGTTCTCGAGCTGAAAATTTAGTTGCACCGTTTTGTGTTTCTAGAAGTACAATAAAAGTGACCTTGAATTGTGAAAATACACCAGTAAATATATGATTACTGAAAAAAATCAAGAAAGTTTTCATTAACGTATTCATCGTGTGTATAGTGTATTGAAATTCAGTTTGCAGTTACACAGATTTTTGGTTAATTCTGAGAGTTTTAACCTCTTATAAATTGTCATTTTAAGCTATATAATGAATTTAGTTTAAGAAAATAGGTAAGTTCTGTTCGTGGTGTATTTGGATTTTATTTTTAAAACTGTTGTTTAAAAAGTATACTCAACGCACGATGTCTTAAGTACATGCTTGTAAAAGTGCTGTTCGAAAGTTACATAAACTACTTTTAAGTAACCTAAAAAGAGCACTTGTTCTTTAAAAAAATCAAAAATTTGATTTAACATGTACCCTAACAGATCCGCTAGGTCTGGCTTACGAAGGTAAGTTCGAATTGCGCATTTGAATTACTACGCATCCTAACAAATCTGTTGGATTTGACAATCAGTGATGTCGAGAAACCCACTTGTTGAGAATTTTATATGCAAAAACGGCTCGTTTTGGGTTCAGAAAATATTTTAAATAGAAGAGCGAACAAAGTTTCGACCTTCTTCGGTCATCGTCAGGTTCACAAAGAAAGAGGTAACTGACCGGAAGCTGACCACATGTTTGGAAGGGGTTGTATAACTGAGTGTCACAATGTAGAGGGCGCGGTTAGATGTTTGAATATATAATAATCTATAATATTAATATAGGTATAATGGCGTTCCTTTATATTGGTTTATTTTGGGTTTAAGTTGTTGTATAAGTAAGGCTTCTTTAATTTTGCGTTTGTTTATGTTTGTTTCTTTATTTAGTATTTTAGTGTTTTCTATGGTTATGTTGTGTCCATTTGACTTGCAGTGTTTGAAAACGTGTGAAGGTGACTTTTTATGTTCTTCGAATCTGGTTTCCATTTTTCTACTTGTTTCTCCTATATAGAAGTCGTGGCAGTTATCACATTGTATTTTATAAATAATGTTGGTGTGGTGTTTGTCAGTGTAGTTCTTACATAGTATAGACCTTAGTTTTGTGCCTGGTTTTTGAATAAATTTAGTGTTAACTGGAATGTTATATTTTGTTACTAGTTTTTGCCAAATGTTGGTTATTTGTTTGCTGATGTCAGGAATATATGGTATACAGCAGTATATGGTTTCGTGATTTTTTGATTCGTGAGATATATTCACTTTTGTTGGTTGATTTTGCTTTCTGTCTAGGTGTGTGCGTATAATGTTTTCTACGGTTTGTGGAGGAAAGTTATTGATGTTGATGAAGTATTGTTTTATTTTGTCTAATTCATCGTTAATTTTATCTGGTGAGCACAGTTTTATGGCTGTGTTTATCTGGTTTCTTAGTATGTTGAGTTTTTGTTTTGTTTTATGTGCTGAGTCCCAAGGAATGTATAGTCCAGTATGGGTGATTTTTCGGTGGATTTCTGTTTTGAATTGTGTTTCGGTTCTTATAATTTTGAGGTTAAGAAATGATATTTGATTGCTTTCTTCCTGTTCACATGTGAAGTTAATGTTGGGATGTATAGAGTTAATGTGAGTGAAAAAATTAAGTATGTGTTCTGTAGATTTGAATCCCGCAACCGTGTCATCTACATATCTGTACCAGTGTAGTGGTGGATGTAATGCAGTATTAATTGCTTGTGTTTCAATTTGTGTCATAAAAATATTGGCTAGAACTGGTGATAGCCTTAGAACTCTATATTCGAGACCCTAACCCAATTATGGACATTCCCAGTAACCAGTCAGCAACCCTCATAGAATTCACCACAATAAAGACAAACTTCATGTTCAACAACCAAAACTATATACAAACAAATGGCCTAAGCTCGGGCAACCCAGTATCACCAGTTCTAGCCAATATTTTTATGACACAAATTGAAACACAAGCAATTAATACTGCATTACATCCACCACCACACTGGTACAGATATGTAGATGACACGGTTGCGGGATTCAAATCTACAGAACGCATACTTAATTTTTTCACTCACATTAACTCTATACATCCCAACATTAACTTCACATGTGAACAGGAAGAAAGCAATCAAATATCATTTCTTAACCTCAAAATTATAAGAACCGACACACAATTCAAAACAGAAATCCACCGAAAAATCACCCATACTGGACTATACATTCCTTGTGACTCAGCACATGAAACAAAACAAAACTCAACATACTAAGAAACCAGATAAACACAGCCATAAAACTATGCTCACCAGATAAAATTAACGATGAATTAGACAAAATAAAACAATACTTCATCAACATCAATAACTTTCCTCCACAAACCGTAGAAAACATTATACGCACACACCTAGACAGAAAGCAAAATCAACCAACAAAAGTGAATATATCTCACGAATCAAAAAATCACGAAACCATATACTGCTGTATACCATATATTCCCGACATCAGCAAACAAATAACCAACATTTGGCAAAAACTAGTAACAAAATATAACATCCCAGTTAAAACTAAATTTATTCAAAAACCATTGATGATTCTTAAAATATGACCGAAAATTTAAATCTAAAAGATAAGTTAGGATTACAAAACAAGTACTTTTTCGTAAAACTTATTTTAATCTAAAAATTAGAATGTAACAGTAAAAGACGTTGAGAAAAGTAAAAGGTAAGAAGTAATTTAATATCAAAATAAAACTTAAAATATTGAATTAAATAACAAATAGTAAATGAATGTAACGAAAATTCATGTTAAAATGAAGTAAAAATTGGAAAATGTTATAAAAGATAATATAGCACGGTGTATAAATTGAAACTTATATCAAATTTGAGGAACACATAAAAACCAAAACGTTTGAACTATATAACTTGTTTGTTATTAGATTATCGTATTAACAAACTAGGAGACATTCTTGTTCTCAAACATACATCAACAATGATTTTCAAGCATACCTAAATACAGCATTGTAACTACTAATGGTTACAGACTTAAGGCATAGGTAACAAAAACAGAATTAACTTTTGCCTAAAACACTAGTCCTCGTATTGATTTATGATTAAGTTTTGTCGTGCGTAGCCTGTGAGATAATCTAAGTTCATTTAATAATTAGTTATTAATATTTTCTTATTTATTACTAATAATTAACCAATTGTTATTCCACGTTTCGTCTGCTCTGCAGCTATCTTCATGGTAGTCTGGGAAATTACATTTTCCATGTTAGTAGTGACCAGAATTGAAAGCTGAGAACTTTTTATTCGAAATAAAACGAAAATGCAGAGACACAGGACGAGTGAATAGCACATAAAATACGATCACCAAAGGACGTCTCGAAAGATGGCAACGTATTGGTAGCCGGAAAAAATGATACAAATATTTAGTTAGAAAGACAGCAATTCATTCATAATTAGACTTAGATGTTGATGTAGGCTAATTACAATGACAAAGATTACATTAAAATACTTCAAGTCATTCCTTCTTTGTTATTTAATTAGAAAGGTAATAATTAATCACTAATTTGTCTAAGATAATGATATGGGTTACTCACCAATGCAACGTCTGCATCATAACACTACCAAGTGTTCCTTAATGCTTTAATTAAGATTCTTTTAAGATTAAGATAGCATTTATGTAAGTAGTGGTAGAACTTATAAATCGAATCGTCTATAAGATGGATTCCATTCGTTCATTATAAACGCCTTTTTATACAAAATACCTATGTGCGAGAGTGCAGTTTCTGTTCGTAGTGATTAAAATTAATTACAAAGCTCAAATCGCACTCTTTAATGATTCAGTGATAAGTGTGGAGGATATATAACGATAAAATTCGAGTTTTGATACCCGTGGTGGGCACGGCAAACATAGCATACCGAGATTGTATTGCTACAAGTAGTGACTTAAATACACTGAAATAAGCTGAAACGTCTTATCTATCACTATGCTTCTCTTCTCATTTCTGTTTACCATTTTCTGTAAACATTTATGTCCTAGAGGGTTGGTAATATACAAGAAACTGCAATCATTTTGAAGAGTCACGCTGAACCCTAGTTGTGAAATTACAGCGAAAGGTTATATGTAGGTACTTTGACTTTGTAAGATAATTGTTTTCAACACAGAGCTATACCATGATTTATTTTCTTAATTACAGTATATTTTATATATATATTAAACATAGAGCTATGCCACGATTTATTTTCTTAATTACAGTATATTTGACATATATTAATCAAAGGTATGACCTGACTCAATTCAGTTAAGTGTTTCTCTGCTGTTTTCATCCATACGAACGAAACAAATCCATCTGTTTGATTTTGTCACTTACCAAGCTCTCTCATGCTTCTCACACGCTGTAGAATAAACGGAAATATTCCATTTGTACGAAAGATATAAGGAAAAAATAATTTAAAAAACGTAAATATATTTTTTTAATTACCGGTGTCCTTTAAGAACTTAATTAATTGTATCAAGTTCTGTATAAACTCGTCAATGTAAAATATATGATTGATATATTTAATTGTGCATGACGTGTGAAACATATATAAACATAATGATTTTCCAATTTGAAGTGTTAGAGTAACAGAGACAAGGGCGTGTAGTTCTTAAAGTAACAGTATTGTATATTTTGGCACCACATTGATGTGACCTACATTATTAATGGGCTACAAAACACATGGTGATTATATAAAAACGTCATAAAAATAGTTTAAGTAATACAGTTAATACTAATCACAAAACTAGCTGAAAAATATTTTTTTTCAACTCATGTTTGTCTCTGAAAACGTGCGATTACAAAACACCGACTTACAGGAGTGCACGTGCAAAGAACGAAGTTACCGAAAATTATTTACATAAAATAAAAGGCACATTTGGTAATCTGCCATTGCTTATTTATATAGTGAATTGGATTATATGCATATATATATATATATATATATATAGATGTACACATACAACTAATTTGATTCATATAATTATAAGATCATTTTCGTAGAAAATATTACCATTTCTTGTCCAATATCATTCAATTTTCAAATACAATACTTTTATACAAGTTCTGGAACTAAAACTTTATCCTTATTTGAGTTTCCGAACAATCTGATTAACGCGTAACAACGTACAAGATAATAATGAAACGCATTTCTCGAAAACTAGACTAAGTTGAAACTTAATGTATAAAACTGAATTTATACGGTGTTTACATAAAGAAATCCGTTGACTATAAGAGTAAAGTTGCATTTTCTTTGGTTTTGAACAATAAATGGGACACTGACGTTAGACGTTGATTGTCTGACATCAAATTGTCTGTAATACCTAAGGCTGTGGTTTTCTTGTCTTGATCTGAAGACAGAGCTCCCAGATAATCCTCAGAAATAAAATATTTTTGCTGAATGTATGATATGGGAGATGAACGATATTCTGGTAGTAAAATATCCGTCATATTCATGGATTGTGTTAATAGCATTGAGTTGTAGTAAGTTGCGCCTGTTTCGTTAGAAGGACTTTCGTGAGGGTTATTAGGATATCCAGTACATTAAGAAGTCGAAAACGGAGCAGTATGGAAGACGAAGTCGTAAGGAGATGACGCAAATCCCCATGTATCTGTAATGGTGTTGTTGAGGAAGGGGAGAATCGGTGTTGTTGTTGAAAGTATTGTTCCAAAAGTGGAGTTCGAACCTATGAAATATAAAGAGACAACTATGAGTAGCTTAATAAACTAAACTTTGCACTTTTCCATTCATCTAATTTACATCATCTAAAGTATGACGACAAACATTGGCCGTACCGAACTATATTCTACAAGACAATACATACCGAACTATATTCTATAAGACAATACATACCGAACTATATTCTATAAGACAATACATACCGAACTATATTCTATAAGACAATACATACCAAACTATATTCTATAAGACAATACATACCAAACTATATTCTATAAGACAATACATACCGAACTATATTCTATAAGACAATATAATCAACGAAAGGAGTCTGATGCACGGATTTGATGAATGTTTTATTTGTTTGTTTTCTCCATACGATTGTATTCCATACGAAGGACGAATGGACGTTTATGAAGAAAACACCGGTCGTTAGAGGTAGTGGACATTTCACTTTAGTATATTCAAAACTGTAGTGAAAAGTTGTGTATATGCCATAAGTCAGTTATTCTGTGTATCTAAGTTCGTAGAGAAGACAGTAAAAGGTGTTAACCTGATTTATCTAGTTATAAGCTATATTACTCCTCTAATGTTTTATTAATATTATTTATTTTTATTATTCTTAAAACGTTCCTATAAAACGTTTCTCTGCTTCTGCCATCATGCTTAGTGTGATGAAAAAAACGTTGTGATGTCATCATTCAGGTAAAAAAAATGTAGGGCTAAGATAGAAATGTGTTTGTTTCTTCCGGTTATTTGAACAGTTTTATTTTGTTGTGACTAAGTATAATATAGATATTGGCTGAACCAAATTTTCAGTATGGGTAAATACGATTTTATAAATTATAATTTCCAAACCCAAAGGTGTAACAATATTGTATGGGCCTAACCAGTAGACAGAAGGGGAAAGCGCTTACCCAGTTTGGATTTTTTTAGCAAAAAAGGTAAAAGCACACAAAACTTCGCTTGTCAGCTCTACCTTCCCCTTCCCCTCCACTTTCAACAAAGTTAGTGTGACGTAACATATAACATGTAGTCGAAGGTTATCAATAACCACCTACTCAACTGGTATAATTTTATAATGCGTCTTAGGGTCATGTCAGTACTTTAAACCTTATTCAATATAACTAGGAGTAAAGGTTTGCTGAAATTGAAGGGTTAACTTTATTTAACTTTTCATGACCTTTGTGTTGATATGGTTTGTTTGTTTATAATTTCGCGCAAAGCTACATCAGGGCTATCTGCGCTAGCCGTTTCTAATTTAGCATTGTAAGACTATAGGGAAGGCAGCTATTCATCACCACCCACCGCCAACTCTTGGGCTCCTTTTTTACCAACGAATAGTGGGATTAACTGTCACATTATAAGGTCTCCCTGGCTGAAAGGGCGAGCATATTTGGTGCGACAAGGATTCGAACCATCGACCCTCGTATTACGAGTCAAACGATTTAACCCACTTGGACATACCGGACCGTTCATATGGTGTAATGAAAAAACAATCTGACATAATAAGGAAATCTCATGAAAGTCAGAAGTAAGAACAAACAAATATATGTATAGAATAAAGTAGTTTGGTCAAAGTAATACATTTCTTTCTATTAACACAACTAAAAATATGGTACTTACATTAACGATCACAGTTTACAATAGTAATTCCAATACTGTTAAAACAACAACTATAGAAATAAATCGCTACTGTGAGGAGTATAATGTTCGTAACTATTGAAGTATCTGATACTGATTCCCTTGTATCGCTAATAACTGGTTTTAAAAAGTTGTGTTTATAGCAGTGTTTCACGTGAAGTGTTTATAGACAACGTCAGCTGTGAACTGAAATTCGCTTTACACCCCCTTCCTCACTGACTTTGCGTTGTGGGTAAAGCACGGACAGATATTTGTGTAGCTTTTTGCTAATTTCCAAACATCGAAAGCTATAGCAAACGGGTCGCTGTTGTTGGCAGCTCCCTCTAGTGATTAGTTAAAGATTAGAAACGATCATATCTACACGTTTTTCACAAAAGCTACATCTCCCATTTAGTGCATACTCACATGATAAGAACGTTGTACTGATACTATTTTACTAACGCTCTACTAACATTATTCAACTGGAAATGCTCTCTCTGAGAACGATACCTTACCACAATATATATATATATATTTGTAGCAACCATAAAACAAAATGATTCATTTTATCAACCTCGCACGTTATAATTCCTGAATTTTTCCTTACTATTCACATATTATTTAGTGCTGGATAAATTAAAAACCCAAAAAGCTTAATAGGCACTGCTTTCTAAAATGAATTGACGTCCATATTTAAAAGAGTTTTCTCAACAGTTCGTAATTGTACCATATTACCTTTTTTTTGCATGGCCAAGCGCGTAAGGCGTGCAACTCGTAATCCTAGGGTCACGGGTTCGCGCCCACGTCGTGCTAAACATGCTCGCCCTCCCAGCTGTGGGGGTGTATAATGTGACGGTCAATCCCACTATTCGTTGGTAAAAGAGTAGCCCAATAGTTGGCGGTGGGTGGTGATGACTAGCTGCCTTTCCTCTAGTCTTACACTGCTAAATTAGGGACGGCTAGCACAGATAGCTTTCGAGTAGCTTTGCGCGAAATTCCAAAACAAACAAAACCATTTTTTTTAAACAATGTTTTAACGCGTCCTATTATAGCGAAGAATATCAAAAGATTTAAACTATAAGTACCGATAGTAACTTTGTAGATTTTGAAGGAAATGTTTGTTTACGTAAGCGCAAGTGATAAATCATCGATTGTATATTTATTCACTTACCAGTCTGGATGAAATTTGTGTTTCGTGATGGTTCTCTCGCCTCTTAGCTCGTCTATTCTGAAACCAAACCTACAGGAATGAAAATAGATCTATTACTCTCAAAGTTAATATTAATTAAAAATTTAGTTATTGCAATAAAGATTATTTGAACATTTGTAAAAGTTTAACTGTGGTATTCAAACGACTAGAAACAATATAAATGTGTTTGATCAGAAGTTACAGTTTTAACAGTAAGTAAGATTTATGTTTAAGTATTTTTACGTATACTTTATTTTAGGTTATATTATTTACAATACGTAAGATTTGTATTTAGAACTCGTACGACGTATCGATCACTGGTGCGATCATTTTCAAGTACAGAAATTTTAACAAAAAAGAACGTTAAAACTTAATACTTGAATATGATCTCACCAGTGATCGATACGTCGTACGAGTTCTAAATACAAATCTTACGTATTGTAAATAATATAACCCAAAATAAACTATACATAATCAGAAAGTAAACTCAAAATGAAACAAGTCTTGAATTAGCTTTGCATTTTATGTTCACTAAACACAATATTGCGCATTATTAGCGTTGATGTTAAAGGCTTGTGGAAAAAAATATGATTTTTCTATTGAACTACTTATTTGTGATTTTCATGACTATTTTTTATCAACTGCAAAAACTAAAGTAAGTGTTTCTCAAAATAGTCGAATACTTATTTCTTAGAAAAGGGAAGACATACCTGGACATGTGACTCACTGAGATTTAGCCTGAGTGCAAGTTCTTCACGTGCAAGAACGTATGGATAAGGTACTCTTTGGAAGATAAGTTCAAGCTCTTCGAACTGAAATGCCGTATGAAACGTATGGATAAGGTACCCTTTGGAAGATAAGTTCAAGCTCTTCGAACTGAAATGCCGTATGGAACGTATGGATAAGGTACTCTATGGAAGATAAGTTCAAGCTCTTCCAACTGAAATGCCGCAAAAGTTGTCCTGGTAACAAATTAATGTAATCTTGTGTGTGTTGTAGTTGAAACTCAAATAGTGTGTGTATGTGTGTGTTTTTCGTATAGCAAACCACAAAAGGCTATCTGCTCAGCCCATCGAGGGGAATCGAACCCCTGATTTTGGCGTTGTAAATCGGAGACATACCGCTGTACTAGCGGGGGGAAAACTCAAATAGAAATATCAAACCATAACCTTTCTTTTTATATGGTGCAATACATTTTACTTTAGCAGAAATATATGTGAATATTTTCCATCTATTTACCACGTTTCGATTCTTATGCTAAGGTCCTCAAAAGAAAAGAAAACATATTATGTAGTTTCTCGTCTGTAGAATACTTCTAATATATCGTAAGTGCTACTTGAAACTATACTAAAATAAATTCATATGAATATTTCTATTTTTTATGGCTTAGCGAAATTAAAACTAGTAGAATATCCTTCCAGATATAACGATTTGAGCACTCAACTCGCAATCAAAGAATCGTGAGCTCGAATAATGTCACCGAATACACAATCTCTTCAGCCATGAGGGTTTTATATGTATATGTGACGATCAATCTCACTTCTTGATTAAAGTGGATCACTTGTAAATCAGGACGGCTATCTTTGTGCGAATTTTAAGAAACAAACAAATCTCCAAACTACAACACTAAAGTAGAGGACGTTAAAAACAGAAAGTAGAATACAACGTTTAAAAGTAAAACGTGATATTGCAGTTGTCCACACCGAAATTACATGTTCTGTATAACGCAAACGGAAATATCATATTTTCTTGCCACGCTTCTCGTCCATCCGTCCGACTACTTAAAAGTTTCGTTTATTTGCTTTATTTGTAAGCTGCCTTGTCGCATCTGCTGAAAGGTGTGAAATTTTTCTTTGAACTGTCATACGATTCAAAGTCACCGTCTGTATCTCGCGAACTGCTTCCAGACACAACTTTCCGATGCAGTAATCATACATTGCTTGACAAAATCACCGTCAGTGAACGGTCGGCCAGATTTCGCTATCATCAACGAAATATCGTAACTGACCTCACAAGCTGCACCTAAATCTGCTGACTGCTTTGAGAAAACGTTCTGCTGGTGATTCAGCGACCGCTGCAAAATTCAATTCGAGCTGTTCGTTCATCACCGACAACGTTGTAGAAATCTTTATGCTTCGACTCGTAATGACGTTTTATATTGGATACCTTCACCACTGCTACTGTCGAATGACACAGCAGACAAATCACGTTCTTCTGTTGTTGAACAATACAGTATTGCACAGTCCAATCATCATGAAACTGTCGGTTTTTGTCGTTAACTTTTCTTTTAAGATTAGCTGCCATTTTTGCTACGAAATAATATCAAAATAGGGCACGTAAGTAAATTTCGAAGAACAATTGGAACGCGTGAGATTTCGTAATTACAGAAATATTATGTTATTGCGCTAATGATTAAATGCCTATGCATTAACGAGATTTGCTTATTAAATTTTCTTTATTGCTCGACACAAATATGGAACTATCCAGTATCTAATCTAATGCATATTCTTCTAGAAAGCTTAATCTTCGAGTAGGCGCGAACTCTGTATGTATGACTTTCCAGTTGGACATCGCGGGCCGGACTTTGTACACCACAGGCTTACTTAGACTGCTTGTTGAAGCTTACTTTATTTGTATTTTTTATTACTTTGTTCATAGTTTATCTTTGCTAGATTTTTTTTATTATTGTGCTTGCGTTATTCATCCTCCATATTGGCAATAATATTACAATAATACATATTAATTTACATATCATATGCGTACACTGCTTGGCATATAAATTACATGTGCTGGATTTTGTTAGCATTACACGCACATTAGATGTACTTCACATTTGTACTTATGTTAGAATGTACTGCATAATTGTACCTACGTTAACATATGTAATATAGTTATTTACAATATCCATATATATTTATAAAAACTTCGTTGTCGTATTAACATATGCCCGTTTTGTTATTTTAATAATGTTCTGTGCACGTTATTGCTTAAGATGTCTCTCGTGCATATTAATGTTGTATTTTGTTTCTTGCTCGCTCTTAATTACGTTATGTATACTGTATCCTATTAACACTGCATGTTGTATTATTACGTTAAGTAGATTTTGGTTATTACCATGTGCAGTACATTTTTGTTATTGTATTTGTTTCTAATACGTATTTATTTCATTTTAATATCTGTTTTCAGAAAGTTAGTGTTCTGTGAGGAACTGAGTTTCTTTAGTAGTTAAAGCTTTTGTTCTCAGAGTTTCATCAGAACACAGAACAATTACTAAGATTATACATTTAATGGTTGGTTAACTTCAACACAAAAGTTCTTCAGTTCATTTATTTCATATTTTCATATTGAACGCACTCACCTTGTTTTCTTTTTCTTTCGGGGTTTTTCTCCAATGTTCCCTGACCTCTGTTTCTTCTCTGGGGGCTTAGACTTAATGGAATCAACTTAAAAAAAACCGAAAACGGCTAATATTGGTCCGCGATTTTCACAGCATTTACGAATTGATAAATATCAGGATTATATTACAAAGGGTAATTTATAAATAGAAAATTCTACTACATTTAAGAATATTTGTGTGTATGTATTTGAATGTATGTTTTGTGTGTTTTTCTTTTTAAACAAAGCCAGATCGGGCTATCTGCTGTGTCCACCGAGAGGAATCGAACTCCTTATTCTACCATTGTAAATCCGTAGACTTATCGTTGTACAAGTGAGGTACCTTTAAGATGAATTATCGGGGCATTATTTACTTTCAAAGTAATGAAAAACAAACCGTGTCTCATGTCGTAGATCTTTAAAGTTGCACGAAAAAATGTCCTTACCGATGGTATGTGTGTGTTTTCTTATAGCAAAGCCACATCACTATCAACTATCTGCTAAGTCCACCCAAGGAGAATCGAACACCTGCCTTACAGATGGTTAGCATTACAAATTACACTTAAAAGTAGACAGAACAGGTGTAAATAAAATACGACTTAAATTACATTAAACTGATTTAAAAATGGATTACAACTTGTAATTCCTCATTACATTTAGTAAACAGATGAACTATCAGACAAACGTGGTTTAAGAAAGACCTTACTAATTATCAGTAAGTTTTTTTTTCGGTTTTGCATTATCTTACCTGATCAAGAGAAAAGTACGAAAAGTATTTTATAAAACTAACCATCTAGTCTTACCTTGAATTTTCTGATCCAGGGCAGTGTTTACTTGCAAGCTGCCTGGCGTTGAATCCCGTAGGCACACTGAGTTTTCTGGGTTGCTTGTAAATGATGTCGCCATAACATTACTCGTCAGTGGGAAACCCATTGTACTGACATTACTCATTTCAAGTTGCGATTGGACGTGGTCCAAAATTTCTTGTTGCTTAAGCATCACTTGGGAACTGTGAATCAGGACCATATAATGTGCTGTTTGGAAAATATATCTCATCATATAACTGTATGTTAATATCCAATTATATTTAGCTTATTTAATGGTAAACCACGAATTTGCAAAAGGATTAATTGTTATATAAATAAGTGCTAAACTTATTTTTTACAAATCGAGACCCCAAGAACTACAGTAAGAGATTATCAACATAGGCGTCTAAATGTGTTGTCAACTCACAACAATAAATATAATGTGTGTGTGTTATATAATACTGTTTGAACGTGCGATAAGACATCCAACTTTATGTCAATAGAATTGATACAGTAGTTTGTTTTTTGTTTTTGAATTTCGCATAAAGCTACTCGAGGACTATCTGTGCAAGCCGTCCCTAATTTAGCAATGATAGACTAGAGGGAAGGCAGCTAGTCATAACCACCCACCGCCAACTCTTGGGCTACTTTTTCACCAACGAATAGTGGGATTGACCGTATCATTATGACGCTCCCACGGCTAAAAGGGCGTGCATGTTTGGCGCGACAGGGATGCGAACCCGCAACCCTCAGATTACGAGTCAGACGCCTTAACACGCTTGGCCATGCCAGGTCTTGATATAGTAGAAAAAATAAAATAGTTAATGGAAACTTAATGAAATTCTTTTAGTTAATTTGTTAGTTTACAGTTTAATTTGCATATTATAGACTAATTCCAACGAAGTATTTTCATAATGTTTAGTGGGATTAACTTAGTTGTAAATAAATTGAAAATTTAACGCCATTAACTAAAAATAAAAGGTTTCCAATTCAGCAAGAAGACAGACTGAGCAGAGATTTATTTTTAAGATAAATATAAATAACTGAAGGATAAAGGTTACTTTTTCCAAACTTTACTGTTACAACGTCTAAAACTCTCCAGAATTCATTAAATATTATGCAAAGATGACACATACAACTTTTCTAATGAAGCAGATACATTATTACAAATTCAGTTAAACTTACAGACACTGAAGGTAATTTGTAGAAAAGAACAACAAATATTTTATGCTAAAGTAAAGAGAAATAAATGTATTTTATGGAAAAGTTAATTTAGTGTGAACGATAATTAAAACACCTAAGTTCTGGAACAAAATAGACATAGTCACACACATGTGATTAATTTATTTTCACCTTTAAGTTAACATAATACGACTTCACACATTCGTCGAAAATGCTAATAGATTAAACCTTTTTTTTGGGGGGGGGTTCACTACTTTACTGAAACAGTTAAGAAATCTGCTTACCTTCAGAAAACCTCTTTGGTGGGAAGGCAATGGGTTCTATTGAGTATTTATGCATACTCAGCTACTTACTTAGATTTAACAAAACTCACATGATATAATTCAACGACAATCAGGTTTAGTTGTAGAAATTTCAACCTCTTTGTAATGTAAAAGCTTTCCTTTTCTTATGTCATTTAATCTAAAAATTAATATATGGGCCCGCCCAAGAGCAGCTGTTCAACCAATCATGTGTCCATATTTTACCACTTTGTATTTAGTAAAGCCAGGCTAGTTATTCCATCTATACCATCTACTCTTGTGTAGATGCTTTACTGCTTTGTGTTTACTCAAGCAAGGCTAGATGCTCCACCTACATCACCTACACCTGTGCAGCCATGCTTTACCGTTTTGTTGACATAAGCTCAGGCTATTATGCTATCGACAACATTTACTCTTGTGTTCATGTTTTATTACTCTGTATTTAACCAAATCAGAATAACTACACCATCTATTCTTGTGGCCATGAGTCACTATTCTGTGTTAAAAAAAGTCCAGGTCAGGTACTCCATCTACAACATTTACTCTTGTGGCCTTGTTTTGCTATTTTATGTTTAGCCAAGCTCGGCGAACTGCTCCATTTATACCATTTATTCTTGTGGCTATGAGTTACTATTCTGTGTTCACAAAAGTCCAGGCTACGCACTCCACCTATAGCATTTACTATAGGTGGCCTTGTTTTTTTATTTTATGTAAAGCCAAGCTAGGCTAACTACTCCACCTGTACCATCTATTCTTGTGGCCATGTGTTACTACTCTGTGTTTACAAAAGTTCAGACTAGGTACTCCACCTACGTCATCTACTCTTGTGGCCTTGTTTTACCGTTTCATGTTTCATAAAGTCTTGTTTGTTTGTTTTGGAATTTCATACGAAGCTACTCGAGGGCTATCTGTGCTAGCCGTCCCTAATTTAGCAGTGTAAGACTGGAGGGAAGGCAGCTAGTCATCACCACCCACCGCCAACTCTTGGGCTACTCTTTTACCAACGAAAAGTAGAATTGACCGTCACATAATAACGCCCCCACGGCTGGGAGGGCGAGCATGTTTGGCGCAACTCGGGCGTGAACCCGCGACCCTCAGATTACGAAGCGCACGCCTTAACGCGCTAGGCCATACCAGGCCCTTTCATAAAGTCAGGCTTGTTGCTCCACCAATACCATCAGGTTATTAGTTTATTACTACTTCCGGACATTTATGAAATACAAATAAATTACTTACTTTTGTATTTATGAATGAGCATAGCAAAAATAAAAATAAGTGTTTCATGTTTGTTGTAAAGATATCTTAATATAAAAAAAAGTTTATAGTTTGAATGAAACATGTTAATTCAAAAAGCGTACTTCTTTTGCCTATTGTGCTAACCCAATAACCCTTAGTGGCTCAGAAATGTTTATAAATAACTACAGCCATCACCATATCAATTATTATATGCATAATTTTAAATATTTTACGGAGATTAAATAATCACTTACTAAGAAAAAAACGAAATCTTCCTCAGATCGAATGATTGAAATTAAGCGTGTGTAAATACGGATTTGAGGATACATTAGAAAAGAGTGTTTGTGGGTGTTTTTCTCATAGCAAAACCACGTTGGTATGTTCTGAGCCCACCGAGGGAATCGAACCCCCTGATTGTAGCGTTGTAAATTCCTTAGACTTACCGCTGTACTAGCGGGGGAGGAACAATCAGAAAATAATTAGGATATGATTGAATCAATTTATCTGAATTAGTAACTTTTGGAAACAAAGCGTTCCTCCGTTCATGGCATTGGTACAGTTCTGCACATGTGAACATAACATGACAACGTAATTGAGGACCCTATCTCCAGTTTTTAGACAATGCAACGACAAGTTTTTTTTTACGTTTCTTTATTGGTTAAATAGTTGACGAATAAGACATACAATGAGAACTCGAGGATAACTTTTGAGATTTAAATAAGGAATTCTAACTTGACAAAACATGACCTCTTGGGTTATCTATTCAAGATAGCCAATTAGAATTCTAACAGCTTAGGAGCAGTATCATCCCACTTCAAGAAAAACTCTAGTATAATTGCATCCTTAAAATGTTGTACATCTGTGATTAATCCCAAGTATCTTCGTCGCACCAAATATACTCGCCCTTTCAGTCGTGGGGTGTTATAATTTGACGGCCAATCCCACTATTGGTTGGTAAAAGAGTAGTTCAAGAGTTGGCGGTGCGTGGTGATGACTAGCTGCCTTCCCTCCAGTCTTACATTGCTAAATTGGAGACGGCTAGCGCGGATAACCATCGTGTAGCTTTGCACGAAATTCAAAAATAAAGAAACAAACCAATACCAAGTAAACATGTCTTTGAGCAGTGAAGATTCCCCTCTCTCTAAAGTACATAGATATTTGTATGTCCGTTCACACTGATACTTCACTCATACTTAAACTGAACCACCTACCAGAACGAAAATATTCAACAACTTTGTACTGAGTGTACTATAGCCTCTAGATCTCCAGACACAAGCGCCATCTATTCTTAGTACAGACATGAAACACATCAAGGATGTAGACGGTTTGTGGTATCTATACCAGTTTTGGAGAATTCTAAAAACTTGCCTCCTGAATTTTGCTCATTATTGTATGGTCATCGAAGATCACTCACGTCGTTAATCCATAGACAGTGACCTGACGGCTTCTAAAGGTCATGTCGAGCAGGTTGCGTGTAAGAATCAGTTATCTGACAGAGTATCCACAACTTTCTCACTATGAACCTGGATACACAAAAGAGATGCTATTGGTCTTTGCATCATTTGTGTGCACTTTAATGCTACAATTTTCTTAGTATTTATTTTGTTTAAATTCTTAGATTTTGTGTATAGTTACAGTTGTGTATAGTTATTCCTATCTGCCCTAATCAATCACAGTTTTGTTAATTAATACTAGCTACCAAGAACTCTTGAGCTACTTTTGTCAGACCGAATAGTGAGGTTTGATCGGCACTCTTACAGAGCTCTTAACGCCCCAGATTATGGCCTTGTGGAATCGATGTTATGTGGTTCGCTTCTATAGGACCAAATTGGTCCCATTTTCATTATTTAATTCATTGCTAGCCGTCACCAGTTTTAAAGTGACAGTTTAAAGGCAAGACAAATGGTCAACCATAATCCCTGCTTAGTTTTGGACTACCATAATCGACCATCATCCTTATAATGCATCTATGATTCCCTGAGAAGCCACACCAAGCCTATTACTGAAAGTTTGTTGAAAACTTAGTTTAGACTACGTACAACTAATTAAAGAAATAAATATAATTAGAAAGTGACATAAGTAACGCAATATAACACTGCTGACACTCTCTATTTTTTGTTGGCGCATCTACACGTTTGAAAGAGTTATGCAATAACGCAAAGTTGTTGTTGTGTTTTTCTCCTTTTTAATGTTTTTGTTTAAATAACTTTACATACGTTGCGTTAGACCAAAAATGGCAGGGCTCATAAATTGTTTATATATTTTTTTTCGTAAAATCTATAATAACACCAATAATTCCAAAAACAAAATAAATATCGTGGAGTTTATATATTTACTTTTCACTTGCTCTGTCTTTTCTATGTGATATATGTGTAGAAACTACTCTTAGAAATATATTTTCTCGTAAGCTACCGTGTATCGACATAAATACATGTACATACATAAATACATACATAATAATTATGTTGTTCACGTCATACATGCTTTCCCCTCCCCCCTGTGATATGTCTTCAGACTTGCAACGCTAAAAACCGGGTTTAGATAATACTGCTGGCCAGAGTACAAATAGCCCATTGCATAGCTTTGTGCTAAGTTCAAACAAGCAAACGTAATACACGGTTGTTCAGTTGATATCTTGCTGGTTACCTGGTTGTAAGTACAGGCTTGGAGATTACTTCCAGGATATTAACATATGCATTAGTGTGAAATGACCTCAATGGATGTGTTGCTTCTCAAACTTTATTGTATAGAAAAGATAACCAAATTAAAAAACTTAAATGGACCCAGTATTTCTAAACATTTGTTGAAAAAAACTGAACATTGGGCTCTTTTTACATCAATCACGATCCAAACTGTTTAACAACAATCAATAATAAATGGCAGAGAGAAAAAAATAACATTCTGAGAGTCCGATACAAGTGCGGACTGAATATCAGACAATGGTGTTGGAGATATATACAAAAGTATATGATTTTACGAACTCTGACAGGTACATATATCTTCTTATCCAACTCACGAGAAAGATCTGTTGAGTATGAATTCGTCTTCCGGCAATACAGTTATTTCAAATATCCATTAAATACTGTAACATCATACTTGGTATTTAAAAACAGATGGTGCTGCAACACTCACAATCAAGGATTTATTTGGACAATGCAAAATGCTCGTGGGTTGTACAACTTATTCTCTTTTCTTTTATATTTTATTTAGTATTGTGATAATGATTAAGTGCCTATTTAGTTATAATTACCCTTGTGTGCGACTTATGTATGTGCACTTTTGTATTTCCATAATTATTTGTTTTTTGTTTAGTAAAACACTGATGCATAATGAAAGTTATGTGTTTTGGTTAGGAAATAAGACAGTAAAACTTCTTAAGATTAAATAAATCTCTTTGATTTGATATAGCACAGTGGTATGTCTACGGACTTACAACGCTTGAAAGTTGGTTTCGATACCTGTGTTGGGCAAAGTACAGATAGCTCACAGTGTTGCTTTGTATTTAATTTCAAAACAAACAAAAATATATATTCCATTATAATTTGTGTTTCTACTTACAGTGTGTCCCCCAATGGTACAGTGATATGTCTGTAGACTTTTACCATTATAAACCGGTTTTCGATATCCATGATGGGCAGAGCACAGACAGCCCTTTATATGGCTTTGTGTTCAATACAAACAACAAGTTACAGTGTTATATCTGGACAAATATTATGATATGAAACGTCCTTCTTGAACACATGCTTTATCGTTTCGGACTCCCTTGTATATACTTTGATAAAATGCACATTTTTGAACCAAATATATATGTATACAATCAACCTATTTTAAAATATCTAAAAATTGTGAAAAAAAAAATAATATTCAAACATTTGATTTCACCACAATGTACATCACAATTTCATTGAAAGATTTAATCTTTGTTTTAAATTCATTAATAGAAAAATTCTGTCATATTTTTATAGGACTGGACGAAAGGAAATTTGCTTGAAAAACATGAAAGCTATATTAAGTTTCTGTATTTACAAAAATTATATTTTTTTAATAACTAGGTTTTTAAACACGTAATAGGCGTTCCAATGAGAACTAATTGTTCTACTTGTATAGCAAATTTATATTTTTACTATTACGAGAAAAGGTTTATTGAAAATTACAAAAATCGAGATATTTTTACCTTAACTTACAGATATATGGCCCAGCATGGCCAGGTGGGTTAAAGCGTTCGACTCGTAATCCGAGGGTCGCGTGTTCGAATCCACATCGCACCAAACATGCCACCCTCTCAGCCGTGGGGGTGTTATAATGCGACGGTCAATCCCACTATTCGTTGGTAACAGAGTAACCCAAGAGTTTGCGGTGGGTGGTGATGACTAGTTGCCTTCCCACTAGTCTTACACTGCTAAATTAGGGACGACTAGCGCAGACAGCTCTCGAGTAGCTTTGTGCGAAATTCAAAAAAAAAATCTTGCCTTTCCAATTTATGATTTATCCTATTTTAACAGTAATGTACCATACCCTTCTGTTATAAGCATCATAGGTTCACAATTATCCAGATATTCTATTGTAATAAATTACAATATTTTATTATTAACGTTGAAACACTGGTACAAAAATTAACGTTTAATGGACTTAATAAAGATACTTTAAATAAAATTAATAAACTATTTTGAAACAAATATAAGAATGTATTAAATTAATATAAAGAAATAAAAAAATAAAGAAATTTTACCACAAAGTTCTAATATCTATTTCTAGTTATGAATAAAGTAATTTAACAAATTTATGCGTATGTACATCTTACTTCACACAAAAGTTTGTTTAGAGCATCATAATTAGAGTGGATTTAAGCTGTGGTGGTGGGGAGATATACTAGCATTATAATTGTGCCAGTGTATCATGTCGTCAGAACGTGATGTTCCACAAATAATGCTATTCTGTTCAGGAATTATACAATCAGGAATCCGTGGAGTGAAACAACGAAAAAACTCCACTGTAGTGAAATACTTTAGCAGTTAATTAGCAAGCAAAACTTCCGAATTTTGCACTTGAGGGAATATTGTATTTAATCCATTCAATCGAAAAACTATAAAACTGGAAATATCTAAACATGCTCGTAATGAAAGCTAGATAATGAAAAGTGGTATTTCGAGATTATAGTAAACATGAATACATTTGGAGCTATTCATGTTCATGTTTTGGTTGGAGGGGCATAACAAAATAAACGAAACAACAATCTGGGTCGAAACGTTGTTAACAAAATTTCAAGCATGTTTCTACTGTAAAATTGTTTATCACTCTTGATAAACTTAATACAAAATTTGTAGTCAAACACTTAGAGAGATACCGCGAAAATAGTGGTTACAGCTTGAAAATACTTCATAAACACCTAAACATTTTTGTTAGCATACTTACATTACAAAAACAAAAGTATACAGAAGGAAAACAACATGATATGAGTACACTTAGATTTTAATGTAAACGCACTTCATAAATTTCTCATGCATTTGTAGCAAACTTACAGTTGAGCTTTGGACAGCGTTTGTTGATGTCTGGCTTTACAGTGAAATGCATTGGACTTTCCACGTCAACACACATAGCCAAACACACAACCACCTATTAATATACATGTAAGTTCTCTATTACTCTACAAAGTGTAACCTATTCGAGTTCTTGTCTATTGTTATGTATATGTGTAAATATTTTGTAAACGACAACATGTCGTGTTGTGTTTGAATTTTCATTTGTATTATTCATTTTTCCATATTGATATTATTGTTTCGAAGTTTAAACTAAAATATGTTATTTATTTAGGGTAACGTTTTAGAACTTTCTCGAATTAAGTAGACCAATCACATGTTTGTAAATGAGTGCTGGTGACTTCCTGTCTAAAGTGTAGTCTCGTGCAAGAACGGATATGCGTGGATAGCTCTGGAGTTGTATGGAAATTGCGAGATTGTTCGAGAAATAGGCCTATCAGTATAAAAAAGACGGTGACGTGAGAGTCATCAGTCATCAGTTTTTATTCGAGTGAGAGAGATTTAGTCATTAGTTTTATTAGAAGGAAAAGAGTGAGATTCAAACATCAGTTTCATTTCAGAAGAAGAAAGTTAGTTATTTGAGAAAGATTAAGTGTTTGCTGTGATTATTCAACTTGGATTTGTGATTGAAATTAGATGTACGGAAGCCGTGATTTTATTTCGTCAATCTCTACGATACTTCTGAATTACCGCTTGTGCTGAGAGACGGCGATTTCATTGAACGGTGAACTGTTTCGGAATCTCTTCGTGGGACCAAATTCACACCCTAGACTGGAATTTGAGACTTTAATTTTAGATCATTACATTAGATACAGGCCAGTACCGTTTTGTGTTGTGATTTATTTTGAAGTTTAAAACTAATATTATTTTGTTTTGTAATTAATTTCGAATGTTGTAACTTAATATCTGTCACTGTTATCATATAATTTGTGTTATATCTGTTATATTTGTTAATAGTTTAGTGTAATAAATTATACAAGCTGTTATCTGCGTTTTTTCTGTTGCGTTTAATCTACGAAGAACATAAAACATTAAAAAAATACGTAACAGAAAATTGGGGGCTCGTCCGGGATATCGAACAAACAATTTAATTTTATTATAAAATAAGATTTATATTCTATACAGATAGACAGCTTGTATATTTAAAATGGCATTCGAACTTGAAGATTTTATTATCGAATTTAATCGGAATCCCTCTTTCGAATTAATCAGTGAATTAAAAAAATCTGAATTACTTGATGTTGGTAAACATTTTAATTTAGAAGTGAAGCAATCAATGAAGAAAGCAGATATAAAACAAATTATTGTTGAACATTTGGTCAGCCAAAAAGTTTTACCTCAAACAGTTGCACAACAATTGCCTGTCGCTCATTTTGACCCAGATTTCGAATTAAAAAAAATGGAAATGGAAATGAGATTTCGTTTAGAAATTGAAAGCAAACGACTTGAGGCAGAACAAGAAAACAAACGCCTTGTTCTTGATGCCGAAATACAAATAGAACGCATTAAAGCTGATAAAGAAATCAGTATGAGAAAGGCACAGACAGAAGAAAAGGTTGTCCAAATGCAGTTGGATAATTTTGATGCTTCCAAACAAATTCGTTTGGTACCTCCATTCAATGAAAAAGCTGTAGATACATATTTTCAGCAATTTGAAAAATTGGCCCTTAGGCTAAAATGGCCTACCGAATATTGGACAGTATTACTTCAGAGTGTTCTCAAGGGTAAAGCTCAGGAAGTATTTTCCAAGCTCACAGCCGAGCAAAGTTATGATTACGAGCACGTCAAAAAATGCATTTTGAATGCATATGAATTGGTGCCAGAGGCATACAGACAAAAATTTCGTGGTTACAAAAAGTTTGACAGCCAAACTTATGTCGAATTTGCTCGTGAAAAAGAAACTCTGTTCGACAGGTGGTGTGATTCCAGAGAAATTAAAGATGATTATACGAAACTCAGAGAACTCATGTTAGTCGAAGAGTTTAAAAGATGTATTCCCGTAGAGCTAAAAACTTATATTGATGAACAAAAAGCTTCCAAAATACATGATGCTGCTGTCTTGGCAGACGAGTATGCTTTGACTCACAAAGATTTCTCATATAAAAGCAAAACAAATCACATAGCAAAGAAACCCAATGACTCGTTCAAATATTATGCAAATATCGTCAGAGACAAAAAAGAGCAAACTTCTAATTCTCAAACGAAGATTCCATCTCATTCTATAAGCTCATCATCTACTAAAAACGTGTCATTCTCATCCAAAACATGTGCTTATTGTAAGAAACCCGGCCATCTGATTTCTGAGTGCTATAAGCTCAAAAACAAGCCATCACCCAATAGTTTCATTTCGCCCTTGTTTGATATATCATTGGTTCCCAATGATTTTGACCCTGTCCAGTCCACTGTGGATTCTAAGCCCAATATTATTGATGTACCTGAAGATATTGTTGAGGACAAATTTAAGCCTTTCATGACTGAAGGTTTTGTTTCTTTTGTTGGCGATTCACGTCTACAACCAATTAAAATCCTGCGGGATACTGGAGCTTTTCAGAGTTTGATTTTGGAAAGTGTACTTCCGTTTTCTGAAAAGTTATCCGTTGGGGCCAATGTGCTCATTTCTGGTGTAGAAGGTGGCGTCGTTTCTATTCCTCTTCATAGATTAGATTTACATTCGGACTTAGTTTCAGGCCCAGTGACTGTGGGTATTAAAGCTTCATTGCCTGTTGAAGGTGTGTCTATGCTTTTGGGGAATGATTTGGCTGGTAGTAAGGTGGTACCAGAGGTTCGTGTTGTTGAAGCACCTGTTATTAGTCCCAGTACAGAGCAACTCGTTGAAGAGTTTCCTGATGTTTTTCCCGCCTGTGCTGTTACTCGTTCTCAGGAGTCCAAAGAGGATTTCTCTTTGTCTGATACGTTCATGTCTCACATCGATGAGATTTCTGACTCAACTTTAAGTTCTACTGATGACTCTAAGACATTTTTCGACTCTCTTCATCGAAACAAACTTATTGAGGAACAGGACAATGATCTTGAAACTCGTTCTCTTCTACAACTGGCTGTTGATGAAAATGAAATAGGAACTGTCCCTATTTGTTACTACCAGAAGTCAGGTGTGCTAATGAGAAAATACAGACCTCCTGACGTTGCTGCCGATGAAAAGTGTAATGTTATTCATCAAATCGTCATTCCAAAATACTATCGGAATGATATTCTTAGTCTTGCTCATGACCATGTATTGTCGGGATACTTAGGTGTAAGAAAGACCTTAGATCGTATCCGACGACATTTCTATTGGCCAAAGATGCGCCAAGATGTTGTTAGCTTTTGTAAGGCATGCCATTCTTGCCAAATCACTGGAAAACCAAATCAAGGGATTCCCAAAGCACCACTGCAGCCTATTCCTGCCTTTGAAGAACCATTCTCAAGGGTCATTATCGACTGTGTTGGCCCAATGCCAAAAAGCAAAGCAGGAAATGAATACCTCTCGACGATCATGTGTGCTTCTACACGTTTCCCTGAGGCAATCCCTTTGAGAAAAATCACTGCTCCCAACATTGTCAAGGCTCTTGTCAAATTCTTTACCATGTTCGGGATTCCAAAAGTTGTGCAATCAGATCAAGACACAAATTTTATGTCCAAGCTATTTGAACAAGCCATACATGAACTAAATATCCATCAAATTTCATCCAGTGCATACCATCCTGAATCACAAGGTGTCCTTGAACGTTTCCACCAAATTACTGACAAACACTCAAAGAACTGGGTTGAGGGTGTTCCCTTGTTACTGCTTGAAGTTCGCGAGGTTATTTCAGAATCTACTGGATTTAACCCTTTTAAGTTGGTTTAAAAAGACAAATAAGCAAAACAAAAAAAAGTTTTTACAAGTTCAAACTTTTTTTTTACTTTTAAGGGGGAGAGTGTTATGTATATGTGTAAATATTTTGTAAACGACAACATGTCGTGTTGTGTTTGAATTTTCATTTGTATTATTCATTTTTCCATATTGATATTATTGTTTCGAAGTTTAAACTAAAATATGTTATTTATTTAGGGTAACGTTTTAGAACTTTCTCGAATTAAGTAGACCAATCACATGTTTGTAAATGAGTGCTGGTGACTTCCTGTCTAAAGTGTAGTCTCGTGCAAGAACGGATATGCGTGGATAGCTCTGGAGTTGTATGGAAATTGCGAGATTGTTCGAGAAATAGGCCTATCAGTATAAAAAAGACGGTGACGTGAGAGTCATCAGTCATCAGTTTTTATTCGAGTGAGAGAGATTCAGTCATTAGTTTTATTAGAAGGAAAAGAGTGAGATTCAAACATCAGTTTCATTTCAAAAGAAGAAAGTTAGTTATTTGAGAAAGATTAAGTGTTTGCTGTGAATATTCAACTTGGATTTGTGATTGAAATTAGATGTACGGAAGCCGTGATTTTATTTCGTCAATCTCTACGATACTTCTGAATTACCGCTTGTGCTGAGAGACGGCGATTTCATTGAACGGTGAACTGTTTCGGAATCTCTTCGTGGGACCAAATTCACACCCTAGACTGGAATTTGAGACTTTAATTTTAGATCATTACATTAGATACAGGCCAGTACCGTTTTGTGTTGTGATTTATTTTGAAGTTTAAAACTAATATTATTTTGTTTTGTAATTAATTTCGAATGTTGTAACTTAATATCTGTCACTGTTATCATATAATTTGTGTTATATCTGTTATATTTGTTAATAGTTTAGTGTAATAAATTATACAAGCTGTTATCTGCGTTTTTTCTGTTGCGTTTAATCTACGAAGAACATAAAACATTAAAAAAATACGTAACATCTATGTCTATTAGCTCTAATAGAATGATTGAGGAAGCGGGTTGTTGCGAGTGAAAGTCTTGGTAGTCCGTTGAAGACGCTTACACTACTCTATATGTACTCTATTCTCCTGGACCAATTATCTGTCATTATTCTAATAGGTCGGCTATTAGACGTCATCACTATGGATTCTAGAACCTCGAATCAAGGGTCGACTATGAATTTTAAGAATAATGAAACTTTTATGTGAGAAGATGGAGAGCGAACAGTGTTTAGGTTTGACACATGAAAGATATTTCTAAGGGAATATTTTATTTAGTGCCTTAAAACGAAAAATCATAAAAGATTGTATTATTCGACCATAGAGCAGCTACATGAAAACTAAATGTGGTAGGAGTTTGAGGCTGAAAGAGAAGATAGCCATTCATCACCATCCGCCGCCTGCTCTTAGGTTACTCTTTTACTAACAAATAATGGGATTTACTAGATGAAAGGTCAAATATATTTAGTGCAATGGGGGATTCGAACTCACGACCCTTAGATTAGGGGTTGAGCGTCCATAACCACTTGGCCATTCAGGCTTAGGTATAGAACAAATAAAATAATTCTAAATATGCTCTTATTGAAAGCAACGTAATGGAACTGAAGTGGTATTTATAGACTACAGTATAGATTAATCATGTATATAATCTATTTCATTTCGGAACTGTTAATGTTTTGTTTGGAGGATTACATATTAAAGGACATAATATGTGCGTGTGTTTTGCTCATAACAAAGCCACATTGAGCTACTTACTTAGTCCACTGAGAGGAATCGAACTTCTGATTTTAGCGTTGAAAGTCCGTAGGCTTACCGCTGTACCAGCGGGGAACGAGGAGGCATAATATGGCGAACAAAGAAAAACTTATAATCCAAGTGTTTTGATTATGTTTTCTCCAACCACGTTTCTTCAATGTTTATCTATATTTTTTTTAGTAAACACAATTTGTTGATAATCCCTGAGTACACTGACACACGGGTGATGCACAACACTATTGGTTATCCATTGTTCTGTTGTCCCTGAGTACACTGACACACGGGTGATGCACAACACTATTGGTTATCCATTGTTCTGTTGTTCTTTCTTTGCATATTAGGATAATATAGATGGAAACTTTGATGCTTACCTTTTTTTACTGAATAAAACAGCTTATTAAAATTTTATAACTACAGATCGACATAAAAAAAATCCATGGCGGTACAAACCTGATTTTATCCAGACATAGATTCATTTTTGCAGAATTATTGTTATCCAAAGCTTTGTTCAAGTGACATGACACAAAAAACGTTGTTTATAGACTGCAAGTAACAAATAGAAAACATCTTGATAAAAACGTCTACAACAATCCCTTTAAAAGTGGGGAAGCTTTACTCAGCTTTATTATTATTATTTTTAATGGTGTGATGTCATCGCACCATAGTGGCACAGTGGCATGTCTGCGGATTCATGATGCTAGAAATTAGGTTTCGATACCCATAGTGGGGAGAGCACAGATGGTCCATTGTGTAGCTTTGTGCTTAATTCTATACAAACAATCAAACTGATCGGGCTCATCTTTGCCTTTGAATAGTAATTATTTCAACGTCTAAGGTTTATGAATGCCAGATTTTTATGCCTAAATATAAATTATCTGAAATAGACATACAATGCTGATAGAAGCATATTGATTAAAAGGATCCTGAACTTTCAGACATGGTCAGGTGGTTTAGGCACACGATTCGTGAATTAAGAGGGCATTATAATTTGACGGTCAGTCCCACTATTCATTGGTAAAAGAGTAGCCTAAGAGTTGGCGGTGGGTGTGTATGACTAGCTGCCTTCCCTCGAGTCTTACACTGCTAAATTATGGACAGATAGTGGAGACAGTTTTCGAGGAGCTTTGCGCAAAATTCAAAACAAACCAAAACCAATTGAAAATCTACTTATAAGAAAGGTTTATTATTAAGTTTTAATAAGACTCGTCGAGACTTCAGATGTTCAGAGAGCACCTTCAGTTTTTACTAACTGTCACTTGTTTGATTTGGAGTTCATAGTTGACTTACTGTCACCTATTGACTTAAAGTGAGATATAAGCAAAAACAAGTTGAACTACTACGTTGGAAAAATTGAGGGCCATTTATTATTCTAGCGCACGACAGAAAATTTAGCGCTTTATAACTTTATGAATCATTATATGTTCATCTTTAATTACAAGGCGTTGTCTTACACGTTAATACTTTTAGTGTAGAAAAGCTATATTAAGAAAAGAAAAATATTTAATAGGTTACATGTATACTTCAGAAAAGTTTTAAAAGGAAAATAAATAAACCTATTTAAGGATTATTTTTCACCACTTGCTCCCTACACTGACGTGATTTATAACAACGCGCATTCTCAAAGTGGTCTTTCATCGTGCTGTGTAAAATTCAATGTTGGTATGTGGAAGGGAGTTTTTCCTTGTATTTTTACACTTAGAGCATACATAAAAAGAGTTGTTTCAGGTTTCTCCTCAACTCTCTTAACACTGTTCGTAATGGTGCTGTGTCACTCAGAGATTTCTGAAGTTTCAATGGTTGTTTTTATTTATTTTATTTTAAACCGCCTTACAATATATGTTAGTTTTCTGTTAAACATGAACTCGCACAATGGGCTGTCTGCACTACGTTAATCAAAGGGATTCAGACCCGAATTTAGATGTGTATGTCTTTGAGTCACTGAAGGAATGTTGAAATGTGAACAAAATGCGAATGTTACACCTTGCTGGAAAGCTGAGTAACTTCAAACTTGTTTAACATTATACAATGTATAAAAGTATGTTTTTACACATTGCATGTTATGTTAGTCAAAAGGTACTTTACCATAAATTTTACAAATGATACTTTCTAACTGGCATAACACGCAATAATTTTGACTTCCGGGTTTTAACAATTGTCGTGTTTTGTAGGCTTTACTATTACCTAAGTGTTATTATTTACGGGTTGCGTTTTTATTATTATTGATGTATGCTAATTGGTAGCTAGCTTTTATCACACTTTAGAATAGAAACGATCCGTACTGTAATACAAATCTGGTATAAACATCTTCTTCAAAATACAGAAGATAAACATCGGAATACAAATCTGATACAACCAGTACCTATAAAATAAAGAAGACACACATTGGAAAAAGAATCTCATACAACCGTCTTTTATAGAATACAAGATATTTGTTGTAAAATACGAACTTCATAGAATTGTCTTCTATAGAACAGAGAAGAATGTGTACATAAAACTACGGATCTGATACAAGCAATTCCGAGTTGAAACTTTAGATATGGATGTTTCATTGTACCAGTTAGAGTATTATAAATGCCTTTGTATCATATAAGTTACAGGTGTTTAATATATTTGCATTTTGGACTCATGAATGAACTTCTTGACCTCACTAGTTATTTTCACCATTTTTGAAACAGTAGATTTAACTGCTCATTTAGGTTACGTTGCATAGAAGCTTCCAGATCTCCAGGGTATAGTTGGTTGAAATTGCACAAAATTACACGAGTACTGTCAGCGCTAGTCGTCCATAATTTAGCAGTGTAAGACTAGAGGAGAGGCAGCTAATCATCATTACCCACCGTCAATTCTTAGGCTACTCTTTTACCAACGAATAGTGGAATTGACCGTAACATTATAATACCACCACGACTGAAAGGGCGAGCATGTTTGGTGTGACGGGAAGGTTTAGTTGCACAATAATGGTCATGTTTATACAGACCACAGAGGTTGCGGTATTCTTTCTTCAGTTTTGTAACCATAAATGTATATTTTTGTCGGTTGCTTTTATTCTGTTGGATAGTGGCCCCCCGCTAGTACAGCGGTATATTTCCGGATTTACAACGTTAAATTCAGAGGTTCGATTACCCTCGGTGGGCTGAGCAGATAGCCCTTTGTGGCTTTGCTATAAGAAAAGCACGCTGTTGGGTAGTGCGTTCTCACATTTATTAGTAACGTTCGACATGATACATGTTTATTAAATATAACGCATAGAGTAAATTAACATGCTTAGTTCTACAATGCATGATAAATACATGACTCAGTGGCTGAGCTCATTTAAAACCTCTTTGATTATTCGCTCATTTTTAAAATCCAACAAATCTAGTAGAAAATAAGAAGCTGTGTTTGATTATTTGAGTTTACCATTGGTTATCATTACAGTTTTGGAAAAGACGTAAATTATGCTCAGTACTACTTGATGACCCGGCATGGTCAGGTGGTTAGGGTACTTGAGTTCCAATCTGAAGGTCACGCGTTCGAATTCACCTTCCATCAAACACCTTTCAGGCGTTATACTTTGATTTTTAATACCACTATTTGTTGGTAAAAGAGGAGCCCAAGAGTTGGCGGTGAGTGGTGTTGACTAGCGGCCTTTAATCTAGTCTGTCACTATTATATTTGGAGCAACTAGTGTAGATGAAGCTTGAGCAGCTATGTGCGAAATTAAAAAAACAGCAAAAAACAAATAAATATGAAGGTCGAAACGTTGTTCTCTACTTTACTTGAATAAAAGTTTTAACACGCAATGCAACCGTATTGATAAACAAATAGTCAACGTTAAAGTACAGTCTACTAGATTAGATGTTGTTCCCTTTCATTTGTTTAGTATATCCAGTGTTAAAACTATTTCCAATTTTATTATCTAATTTGTCGTTATATATAAATGATGTACATATCACATGTGAAATATGGATTGTGAAGTTATGAACTTTGGTTAGCTTCCCACACAGTGCAGAAAAAATTGTTTCAGGGGCTTAAACTAACTTTCTATTTCTCTGTTTTACAACATTTTGTTTATTATTAATTAATAAACTTCCAATCACAGCGAGCTACCTATGTAGATGAAAAAAATATCGAACCGGCATTCGATGTAGCTAGTTAAATATACTCTTCTGACTTATAAAGATTAAAATGTATAGTCTCATCATTTGGATACCTGCATTGCTAAAGATGTTTTCGTCCGTAAACCTAATAATAGCGAAAGTAAAAAAACAAACACTATTGTTACGACGGTCAGCTCGGCTTGAAAAGAAAAACCAAACTATCTCCAATAAAGAAAGAGAATAGTGAGACAAGCTGTCTTGATGCTATCATATACCACTAGCTACTGTATGAAGCTACCGTAATACCTATACTATGCTAATTATTTATATAAACATATACAAACAAAGGTTTGGTTTATCTGTGTTATAAGCATACTAATTACCAATTGCAATAAGTTTCTATGCCTTATAATGGGCACAACTCTTTTAAGTATTTGCTACATATCCGGAATTGTTCCATTCATGTTACTTTCTCAGTAATGTTCACCACATCAATGAAAATTGTTTATCAGGAAAGGTTTAATAACATACTGTAATATCCTATAGCTTTGGATATTAAAAAAGTATAATTTTCTTTATATGTTTTATCAGAACTCAATAGGTTATATTCCTAGAGGGTTCGCGATGACAACTGACATCAGTTTATTAGAGCCGCTAAACATTTGCTGTTTCAGCATTGTGTATGTCTGAAAAATTGTTTTTCTCGGTTGCACACATTGATTAGTAATAAAATGAATAATTGTAACAAATGTGTAACCAGAATATAACAATGTTCTACGGAAAACAACTAATTTTAGCAAACAGTCAGTGCCAGTAATTCTTAGGAATTGCATTAAAATCGATATTTAGCTTCAATCTAAAGATGTCTATGGATGTCTTGAAACAAGTAAATAAAATAATACATCACTTTACAGTCGTAATGACTGATAAGAGAATTAAAGTGAAGTCATTGTAGTACTTCGGTGTTAATGAAGTACATAACAAAATAAACTATTTTAAAAAAAGTATATAATAAAATAATATAATAAATGCTGACTTATTAAGGTTGAACGTAGATGATCTGTTAACGTATTTGTGACAAAGAAACTAATAATGTGTAAAATACACCCAAACACTCACAAACATATTGTAAAATATGACATCGAATGGCATATCCAGAAAACGCGAGGCTAACGTTTTCAAACCATACGTTTTTAGCGCCACCTTTCGTGACTGTACGTGGATAGAAAGAAGTATTTCCCAACATGTATATATAATTAGCTAAAATCGTTGAGACCAAAATGTTTACAAAATAATTTTTCACTTTTGAATATCAGCGGATATAAACTCGTTTCAAAATAATAGATTACATTTTTTCTGCACGAACAGCTCATGATTTAATTGAATGATATGAATATCCATGAACCTTGGGAAAATAGCAAAATAGTCAAAACTAGAAAAATAACGACTTAAATCTATTTTAAAAGCAATGCGATCATTACGTTAAAAATGTAAGCTTAACGAGATAACCGGTTTACTTCTCAAAAATTAAAACAATTCATAAAATAACTGCGAAAAGAAATGTGTGCTCTTAAAATACGCTCCACGCGATTTGAGCAATTTAACTTTCTTATCAAAATCCTACCCCAACATATCTTTTTATGATATCAAATTACTTTTTGTCATTAAATCAAACGTTCAACGTTTCGCTTTACAGCCTCTTTAGGGACGTTTCATTAAAACACACACCTTAATTGATTGTACAAAGATTCGAACTGTGGCTTTACCAGTCTGGCCGCCTAAATGAATTGTATTCCTTTAAGTCACATGCTCAGTCATTTTATTCGAAGAACCATTTTTTTGCACTAAAGATAATTTTGTTTAGATTTTTTTGTAGTAAAAGGACGAAAGGTAATATTCTACTACAGCTGTGTTAATTTTGATAATTTTTTTCACAATATAAATTACGTATAATATATAGATATATATATCATAAACTGATGACAGAAAATATGTTGAATGGTGTAAGCGTAAAAAACATTTATATATGAATTGAAATGGTGGTAAATGGATAAATGCACATCCCCTAATCGTCATGTAACACGAGTACTAGAAGGAATGTTGTCTAGACCTTCAATATGATGCTTCAAGAAAGTTAGATTTACTTTAGAAACAGATAAATAAAATACACACTGGACTGGAATCACGTTTAATGAAGAGCAACTGACAATAACCAGGCCCAGCATGACCAAGCGTGTTAAGGCGTGCGACTCGTAATCTGAGCGTCGTGAGTTCGTATCCCCGTCGCGCCAAACATGATTGCTCTTTCAGCCATGGGGGCGTTATAATGTGACGATCAATCCCACTATTCGTTAGTAAAAGAGTAGCCTAAGAGTTGGCGGTGGGTGGTGATGACTAGTTGCCTTCCTTCTAGTCTTACACTGCTAAACTGGGGACGGCTAGCACAGATAGCTCTCAAGTAGCTTTGTGCGAAATTCAAAAAACAAATAAACAAACAAGACAGTAACCAGTAGCAATTATTTGTTTCCTCGACGTATTACCTCGTGGTTTTATCAGGAGATAGAAACTCTAATGAACACAATCCCGGTCTTCCCAGAACACACATTTGATGTTTTTTATGGTTCTTAAGATCTTTTTTTTACATGTGACAACACCTGTTTTGGTTGTCTCTGAATATCGTTCTTATGATTTGTAGAAGAAGATAAGAAACAAAAATATATCAACAAAATAACGTTTAATTTATCGCTGAAATAGTGGTTTTTCACTTAATCTTTCATTTCTTATAAACTTTAAAATAACGTTTCTCAAAAAGACGAAATTCTGTACGAAGATGATGATAATCTTCTGACATTGGCCAGGTGAGTTAAGGCGTTCGACTCGTAATCTGAGGAGTGGAAGTTCGAATCCCAGTCGTACCAAGCACCTCACCTTTTTAATCGTGGGCGTTATAATGAGACGTTTAATCCCACTATTCGCTGGTAAAAGAGTAGCCCAAGAGTTGGCGGTAGGTGGTGATGACTAGCAGCCTTCCCTCTAGTGTTCCACTACTAAATTACGCTGGAGCATATAGCCCTCGTGTAGCTTTGAGCAAAATTCCAAAATAAGAACTGATGATATGAAATTATTATTATTTTGGTTCACTTTCTAGGTGCTTGCTTCAATAATTTAGATTTAAATGCTCAGCACTGATTCAATGTGCTTAAAACCTTAAAAATCGGTTTACTACACCCCCTGGTATGACGGTCCACTGTGTAGTTTTGCACTTTAAAACAAACAAATAAATGAAATTCTCATAATCTTCTATCTCTGTTATTCTTAAATAGCTTTTTTAGAACATTTCAGTAATTTGATTTATTTCTCCTACCTCTACAATAATTAAATTACGAAACTCTGCAAAGGTTAATGAAGAGTGAGTAATATTTTGACAGAAACAACAAGATGCGTCTCTTCGTTTTTCTCTCCGTAATGAAAAATTAGTTGTATTGTTTTTCCATAGATGGAAGCATAAAGGCATTGCTGGAATTTGAGATCTGTTTCTAAGGTATTGGGCTGCATAAATAGATGGCAAAAAATTCACTCGTAGTTATATTAATTAATTCTGCCATAAACAGACATCATATACTCTAAGTATCAGGTGTTGTAAAATTCATGATGCTCTAAAATCACGTAGGACCAAGAAATCTTGATAAATATCAAACAGAAACCCTTTTGCCCGAGCGTTTTCGAAAAGTGGACCTTTTATCTTAAGGGAGTGGTATTGTGATTGAATGAGTGATTTATATATATGTAGAGTGTTAAGTGACATCATGGTGGCCATCCGGGTTACCGAGAATTGTTTATTTCTTTGTGTAATGTTGTGAACGTCTCATTTCTGGTGCAATGTAGCTGATGACGAGCGAGTGTGTGAAAAGATGCTAGTGATATTTCAATTTTAAAATGGCTAACTGTATGTGTATTAAAAATGATTATTAGGTGTTTAATTAAATAAAATAAATATGACATCTGGAAGGTAACTGGAAAAGTTATGGCATATTAATCAATTTTAAAAAATCAGCTTTAATATTTCACGAAAAAATAAGTAAAGAAATGTTATTATTCTTGTTCTGACAGATATGAAACTAATGACTGGAGATCACTGATTCCTCGATCTAGATTAATTCCTGACAGAGATGAAACTAATGACAGGAGATTACTGTTTGTTTGTTTTGGAATTTCGCACAAAGCTACTCGATGGCTATCTGTGCTAGCCGTCCCTAATTTAGCAGTGTAAGACTAGAGGGAAGGCAGCTAGTCGTCACCACCCACCGCTAACTCTTGGGCTACTCTTTTACCAACGAACAGTGGGATTTACCGTCACATTACAACACCCCCACGGCTGTAAGAGCGAGTATGCTTGGTGTGATGGGGATTCGAAACAGCGACCCTCAGATTACGAGTTGAACACTTAACCATCTGACCACGCTGGGCCAATTTTATTTGCACTGTGATTATTAGTTCAACAGTAGGCCAGGGATAAGTTTACAAAATCAAAACACATAAATCTGGGATTCCATCCCTTGAGGTAGAGAATGCGCACAAAGGCTATTATGCAGCTTTGCGTTAAAACAATTCTTTCCCTAATAGCGCTTGTGAAACATAGTTGTATAGATAGATTACAATGTAAAACGCGCAATAGCACAAACAAACAGGGTGTCAGCATTTTAATAATATGTCACTCGCTTGTCAAAAGTCTCTCGAGTTAAACAATGTTTGAAATTTAATCCGTAATCAGACTACATGAAAGTAGATAGGAAATCTGTATATATGCTGAAAGTAGATATTTTAAGCATATAAAGATGTACGACAGAGGCTTGTTAGATACAAATCACAATGATATATATATATATATCTCACCATTATCTTCTAAAGTTAATATTTGTTTTTCTTTTCATTTTTTTAAAACACTGGTTATTGTGACTAAAATGAACGAATGATTATTCGTAGTTTTAAATAAAAAAATGGTTTATCTATAACACGTACAGTGTTCATAGGATAATATTTGCTATTCGTTATCATTATATTATAACAACGGAGAGTGATTTTTTTTTCGGCCTGGCATGGCCAGGTTGTTAGGGCCCCCGATTCATACTCTGAGGGTCACGGGTTCGAATTCTCGTTACACCAAACAAGCTTGCTTTTTCAGGCGTGGGAGCGTTATAAAGTGACGTTGGTAAAAGAGTAGCCAAGAGTTGGTAGTGAGTGGTAATGACTAGCTGCCTTCCCTCTAGTTTTACACTGCTAAATTAGAAGGGCTAGTGCAGATACCACTCGTGCAGCTGTGCGCGAAATTCAAAAACAAACAAACTGATGCATTGTTTGTTGATTTTGCAACGTTTCCTTACGACAAGCGTGTTGACCGGATTATATATATATATTCTGACGTGTTTATTTCTTGTTCTTTTAACTACCTCATTTTTAAAATGATTTCGAAATGTCATGAAACGTATTTATACGCGTAACCTTTATGTAGTTCTCTCAGTATTCACTTCGCAGAATTGTCGGGCGAGGATAAAGAACAGATCAACGTTTCACCCAAACTAATCTCTCTTTTTCAGTGAATTGATGAAAGATCGTCTTACTGAAACGCAGACCGTTCTTCCTCAAAAGTCCTCGGTATATTTTTATACATTGTGATTAAACTGTTGGCCGAGTCTGTAAAATGTCCTGTCGTTAATGCTAGCCTTTGGTCTCTTTCACTCCTTACTAAGTCGGTTTTTTTCCCTCTGAACTTCGTAAACTGCGGTTGACTATTGACGTAACCTAAATATTGTATACAGCTGGTGTACCTTAATTTAACGATAATAGGAAGTGACTTAGCATTACGAAAACCCTTCACAGTACTCTGTTTCTTAAACTTTAGTAAATATCGGATTTTCTCTGTATATGCGGTAAGGGTTAATTGTGACACTAAACTTTATAACTGAAACACTTAGACAAGAAACAAGTAAGAAAGAGCTGCTTATGATAGATGTGAATATTAATAGCATGAAATAAATATTCTATCTGATTGTTCATTCCAAACTGTTAAAAAACTGTTTGATCTAAAGCATTAAGTGTCTTACATGCTCGCCCTTTCTTACGTGGGGGCGTTATAATGTGACGATGAAAGAGTAGCCCAAGAGTTGGCGGAGGGTAGTGGTGACTAGCTTCCTTTCCTCCAGTTTTATACTCATAAATTAGGGACTGCTAGCCCATATATCACTCGTATAGTTTGCGCGAAATTCAAAACAAACAAATCTTCGGGAGAAATTTATTTTGTGTTATTTTGTCATTTTCTCATGTTTCAAGGCACATTATTTTAAGCATTAATTGTCTTATGCATTCTTGTTTGGTTTGAAAATCGCGAAAAATACACGAGGGCTATCTACGTTAGCTGTCCATAATTTAGCAATGTAAAACTAGGGGAGTGTTTGTTTTTTATAGCAAAACCACATCGGGCCATTTGCGGGGATCATGGAGGGGATCGAACTCCTGATTTTATCGTTGTAAATCTGTAGACTTACCGCTATACTAGTGGGGGCAAAACTAGAGGAAAGACAGCTAGTCATCACCACCCACCATGATCTTTTGGGCTACCCTTTTTACCAACGCCCCCACAGCTGAAAGAACGAACATCTTTGGTGTGACGGGGATTCGAACCCACAACCCTCACATTACGAGTTGAGTGCCTTAAACACGTGACCATGTCAGATTTTATGTATTTGAGCAGTCAATATTATTTTATATTTCGCCGAAAATTCATAACAAATAGTACAAGAAATAATAATGTTTATATTTAAACATATTTTTAACTACAAGGAGTGTTTCAACGTCTTAAACTTTCTCTATCTACTTTATGATGTCACAAGAAATAATAATTTTTGAGCATCAGGAAACCTGTTAAAAATATTAATTTACACAATGATATGAGTTTGGAAGTAGCTTGTTTTCCCCCCAATGAATTCGTAATGGTGAAATGCAAGCTTGAGTAAAGACAAGCCCCATCACTGAGAAGTATGTTTGTCTTGTCAATAATTAACCACAAAGATACATCATGGACTATCTGTGCTCTGTCCACAACGGGTATCAAAACCCGGTTTACAACATTGTAAGTCCGAAGCTTTACCGCTGTGTTCATGGAGCGGAAGGAAATCTGCGGACTTGTAACTCTAAAAACCAGGTTTTGAGTAGAATACAGACATCCATTTGTCTAGCTTTGTTCTTAAAGAAAAACAAAGATATAAAAATAATAATAATTATTATTTATTATTTAGCAATAATATACATGTTATTGCAAGGAAGAAAAATGTAAAAAAAGAACCAAAACTTGATATGAGAACTTAATTCGTTCATAAACGTAAATATTAGTTAACCGAGAAATTGTGATGTTCAAATAATACAACAATTATCTACGAATTATGCAATTAACAATTTCTTGTGTGGAAGAAAACACGTAATATAAATTTTAGAACAATAGTTTCTGCAAATGTGTTAAGTATTTTTACGATAGTTTTACATATAAGATCTTATTATTATACACTCCTAATAAGAAAATAAAGCGATTCACATATATTGGTTTTAATATAAAACACGGTAATACTTAGACAATATTAATTATTAAAGAACTGAGCCTATTTTTCTGTGACACTCCAGTAATTAGTGTATCGGGCTGTGGATCTGCGGCTCCATGGTTCGTGCTCGTTTACAACAATACGAAATCTCGCTTCACACTTTGGGGCCTTGGGTGCATTCTATGCTTGACAGTCAAATCACACTAATTGATAAGAATAGCCTACGAATTGAAGGTGAAAGATGTTGACTAGCCGCATTCCTTCGTGTTTTTTATTTCGAAATTTGAGATAGCTAGAGTAGTAGCCCTCAAGTAGTTTTGTGTGAAATTAAAATATATATATATATCCTGAGAATATTACATCCTAACGTATAGAGTTAGGACCAAATTATTTTTATAGTTCTATATCACTGAGCCTGAAAAACAAACTTTTATTATGATAATTCTCTAATATATTTTTGTAATTTTTCATTAGAAATGATTAAGGCAAAATAGAAAATTCAGCTCAATCAAGGGTTAACAACAAGAAATTTTCAACAGAACTTACAAAACTATTGTTGTAAGATGTAAATAGACATCCAGAATAAATTTACTCTTACGTTTACAGAATATCTCGTGTTCGGATGCTTACGATAAAACAGTGAGATGTATTAAGCACCACTTATGCAGATATCAATAGCATGAAACAGTGTCTTGATGAGTCAGTGGTAATTTTACAGAGTTACAGTGCTTAAATACCGAGTTTGATTCCTCACTCCAAATCGGCCATTGTGTATCTTCGCGCTAATATAAGATTGATTTGGTTTGTTTTGAATTTCTCGCAAAGCTACATGAGGGTTATCTGCGCTAGCCGTCTATAACTTTGCAGTGTAAGACTGGAGGAGAGACAGCTAGTCATCACCACCCACTCCCAACTCTTTGGCTATTCTTTTATCAACGAACAGAGGGATTGACCGTCACATTATAACGCCCCTACAGCTGAAAGGGCGAGCATGTTTTGGTGTGATGGGAATTCGAACCCGTAACCTTCATATTAAGAGTCGAACGCCTTAATCACCTGGCCATGCCTGGCTTCAACTATTGTTGCACAGTGTCTTGGTATTAACTTTAAGTAAACTAATGCACTCATTAATTTCGTCAGACTTCGGTAATGAATGTACCCTACAGCAAATCAATTTGTTAGTGTTCTAGTCATTATAACAAACTATTAATTGAGCTAGAAAATCCAAGTCTCTTTTAATAAATAGTTTGAAGAATATCTCTGTAAACAAATTTGTTAAGAGTTTGATGAATGTGAACGCTATTTATGCGAAGAAAGTAATTATTTTTACCGCTAAAAATTGTTGTTAAGAAACCTGTATTAAAAAGATCAGATTTTTATTTTTTTTCTTATAGCAAAGCTATATTAAGCTATCAGCTATTTTCATCGAAGGGGATCGAGTCCCTGATTTGATCATTATAAATCCAAAATCTTTACCTCACTGGGAAAGGGATGGGACGTACAAATTAAGATAGTTTTATCTGTAGTTTTTATTTTTTCAATCAGATAAATTAGTTGTTTAAAAGTTAACATTTTTTTTTGTTTCTCAAACTTCTAACAAAATAAAATTACAAACATTTTCTTACCTGTTATGAGTAAATAAAACTATTTTTCTGGCCTAACATGAATAAATAATATCCTTCTTCTGGCCTAACATGAGTAAATAATATCCTTCTTCTGGCCCAATTAAAGAAATTATCTCTAGTTTAGTATTTCACAATTTTATTACAAAATATTTTGAAAACAAAGGGTTATTTCAAACAGATTAGCTTTGATCATCTATTTCATTTGAACTAAAACTTTACGTATACTTCAGGTCAACTATATAGTTTGGGAAAATTATATCCATCAGTAGTAAATTAAGATTTATTTACTTTGGTTTTCTTCAAACCGTCGGTAAATGTTTACATTTTTGTTGCATTATTATGCCAAGAGAATGATATTTCAATTTTTTAGTAAGAACATTTACTTTCTACTGCGTCAAACTATTTATAAACAGACAAGGGAATTTTTACTTTTAAACCATAAATCTTTGTGGTGTAGATATAATTTGTGTAGATTTAAGTAACGATCATTTTTACTTTCAAACGTAATATAAAACTGTCCAATGTCTATCGGAAATAAAAGGTAGTATTTTTATCACTGGTACTACGCTTCAAATCAACAACTGCGTAGTTAAGGAAGAATACATATTAACCAGTTTGATACTCTCCCACGTGTGTCCACTCGACACATATAAAAAGATGTAAACATACTTATCAGTTCCGAATTATTTTTGTCTGTTTTGTTTATTTTTTCTTACATGTTGTTTATCCGAATTTTTACGGCAGAAAATGGGCCTAATACTTGTTTATAATTACTATTCGTCTGCATGTTGATATGACGATAAATTCAACGCACAGTAATGTAAACAGATATGTGTAAAACATAATTATGTTTGATAAAACTGGTTTTTCTAGTTGACGCCACAGAACAATATTACACCTAACACTTCGAAATGATGGTCTTTAATTATACTTTCCATTGAACGCATCAACTTTATGGTAAAAGGAAGAAAAGTGTTTCCTTTTTAAAGAAATGAGAAAGTTATAAATAGACCACATTCTTTGTTTACTTTCTGAACAAGTGGATAATCATTCTCCCATACTAAAATAATCAGAAAATCATACAGTTCTAATAAGTACAGATGGAATAAATACGGTTCATGAAGCTTTATGTGGCAATTACGCATCACTAAGTAGCCCCAATATTCTTAGGATAACGACCCAAAACTCACTAACAACGAAGACATTCAACTTCAGTATGACCTAAGGCAGAGTGATGTTAAAGAGACTTTTTGTGGTTTGCTGCCTGTCATTCATAATAAAGATTAATTATTATTAATTGTAATTTTCATCAAAGAGTTTATTACATATCTGATCATTCTTACTAGGGTTTGGGTTTAAGATGAAGCTCAGTACATTAACAGGATGGTACTAGTTCCTCATCATTTTAACAAAGACGTTATAGCATTAGGCTTAGCAGAAAACATATTTTTCTACTCTCTTAAACAGAGCATATCAGGAAACATACGATGTTAAACAAAACATTACAGGAAGGAATAAATTAAATTGCAATTGTGCATAGATAAAATATTAAAAACGAGTAAATAGTGTTCAACAGTTGCATGTGACAATTATGCTAAGTTGATTAGTAATTCGCTTATCAAGCCAATCCTTTTGGTGGTTTGTAGTTTGCTAATTAGATCATTGCTTCTGATGATTGGTAATTCGATAACCAGGCCATTTATTTTGGTGATTAGTACTTCGTTAATTAGGCCAATCAGTTTGATTATTAGTAATTCGCTGATCAGGCCAATCTGTTTAGTGATTAGTAGTTCGCTAATTAGGCCAATGTTGTTGGTGGTTAATAAGTCGCTAATTAGGCTAATCTTTTTCAGAGTTATGTCCTATTTTTTAATACAAAATGTTTATTGTGCAACTATTTAGCTTTTCACATTCGTTTTTATTATTGTTAATGTGTAACGAGGGTGGTATTTGTAATGTAGTATACATCACTGTCAGCGGTCTACACATTACTAAAACTAACGAACCTTATATATTTTTTCCAAAACTAAAGGTATGTGTCTAGGATATAACACCAGATAACACAAGAATCAAGTTATTTCTAACTCTTCCTAGCTAAGATATGCAATTTTACATTTTTTCTAACTAAATTAATATGACTGATCTAAAATAGAGAAATCAGAGTTCTTATACCGTTACCTTAACACAGCTATAGTCATTTGAAGAGTATATTAACCAGGTGGCAATAAAATAATATATTTTACTTAATATTCTTTCATAGTAGCTCAAATCTTCATCATAGGCTATCTGTGTTCTGTCATCACAGGTATCGAAATCTGATTTCTAGCGTCGTAAGTCCGCAGACATACTGCCATACTACTGGGGGCCATCTTAATATTTCTCAAATAATTTAATTTATTACCAGAATATCTGTTTTACCCTGGTTTCTTTGCATTCGTTTAAAGCACTAATTTTATCGACGTATCGTTTATTAAAAGAAAATTTGTCAGAAGTGAAAACTTCTAATGAGTGTTTGTAGATTGCGTTCACGTGTTGTTTTATTGTTTGCAGAAAACTTATCAGTGTCGCGATGTGTGTTCGTGATTAATGTTGACAATATTCGTTACTCACGTCATCCTTAATATATCTACTGAAATGTTTTGAATACCTGAGGATTTTAAACTTTATCCATTAGCGATTAGATAAAATTGATTCTCTATTTTCTAACAAATGCATTTAATAGAATATATTTGATGGTTTGTATTTTTTTTTTATTGTGGTGTTGTTATAAAAAAAAGAAAGTTCTCGAACATGTTCTCTTCCAAAAAAAAAAAAAAAGAATTATACTGTAATATCGTACTGGTCAAGTTTGGACTTGATTAAATATTAAAAACCATTTTTATATTCACACTCAAGAAGCTCGTGAAAGTTCAATAGAACTGTTATTGTTGCACTCAATATTTCTCTGCAAAAACAAAGGAAAATCTGCACTAGTTATCTGTTACATTCAGTTGATAGACGAGAGGGAAAAAGAACTAGACAACACCCCTAACCGCCAACTGTTTTCTTGTTTTACTAATATCTGACTGCTACCTTTGTAAGGCATCCAGGGCTGAAATTGCGGAACGGGATTAGTATTACTTGTCGTAAGTGAACGTCAACAATAGATCAGAGTCTGGCGCGCCATCTGGTGGGTCATGCTCGACCCTTATGAATACTTGTGCCCTAGTACTCGTATTTTTCAAAAGATATTGAAAATAAAGAAATATTTGCTGTAGTGTAAGTCACTCGGTGGGAAAGCGGTAAGTTGGTGGACTGCTAAAATACGAAGTTCAGTTCCACATGCTAGACATGGAAGAATAGTCCAATGTAGCTTTGCTCTAATAACAATCTACTATGCAAAAACAATAACTTATTCAGTTGTTTTTTTTTCCTATAAATGCGTTTTATAACTATCTTTTCCTAACAGGGTGCATCTGGCTCATATCATCATTATTAGCAAGTTACCAAAATACGTTTTAACATAACGAACTCATTACAACACAATATATGTTTAGTGTTCTTTGTGAAAATAATACTGAATGAGAACAGTAATGAAACTGTGTTCATACGTATTAAAAAACACACACTGATTTCATGTGGTAAAAATTCGCATCGCTCTTATTTAATAGCTAATATATGTATATATAAAAGGAACTAATTATCATTATTCAACAAACCAATCTGGAGACGTTAGGCTTAATTTAGGACAAACAAAACGGTATTAATCAAGCGTTACTTACTGCAGTAAACCCACTTCTTTACAATGAACAGTATGACAAACACGTATACCCCCTACCCCCCACCACTCAGGAAACGAATTTTGTACAAAAAGGCAACGTAACCGGCAGAGTTTCACCTTTCTAAACAAAAATCGAAAAAAACGGCATTTAAGTGGTTTTATGTTTAATCAGCAGAAACGTCATTCTAAAAGTCCTATAGCAACGAAAAGGTAAATTAATCAAACCTAATTTAGTCTTTCAAAGGAAAGGGAACACTGTTTTCTGCTTCTATACTAGTTATCGAACTCCGGAACCACTTTGCTTTTACTCGAGAAAATCAGGCCACTTATTAGTTTTTATTTGCTAAAAATAAGAAGTTTTAATTGAGATAGGGGCTTTACTTTGTTGTTTTTATATCTATAATCTTTGATTACTTTGTGTGTTATCAACTCTTTCTTCATGTACTTGTATTTAACACAGAATAAATGATTTAAAAATATGTTATGTAATAAAAATTTAAGAAAGACAAAAGTAATCAAACAATTCATTTTATTTTAACACATTTAGCGGAAAATCGACAGAATGTATTATTTCTTGTTTATGCTGACTTAGTTTAGCTGTTTTATATTGAATGATTAGATATGGGATCAAGGTTTTGAATTACTAACCCTTTACATTCTTTATAACGTTTTGTCTAAACTTCCTGAACGCAATGACTAACTTCAATCATTTATTTCTGAAAGGGTTTCAATCGAATATTTAAAACTTTTCCTAAAACTGAGTTGCTTTCGTTTTACGTTTCGATAAGTGTATATTACAACGTTTTGTTATTTTCCTGCTTACTGGTGGCATTCATTTAAAATTTAAGAAAAAAAATTACATTGGCAAGTCTGTTATTCTAACAGTGCCTTTTGTTAATTTTAACAGTCTTGCATAGGTGACGCTGTTATTTTAGTTATACATTTGTTAATCTGAATAAACTTACATGATTTTATCACTATATTTTGTAAACCTGAACAAAGTTACATGATTGAGACTGTTACTTTACCAGTATATTTTGCTAATCTGAACAAACTTACATGGAAAAAGACTTTTATTTTAATACCGCCTTTTGTTAAGGGTGTGGGATATTTCACTGGTATGTGAACATTTATCCTAAAGTTAGAAATTATATGTTGTTTAACTATTGTCTAAATTGTGAAAATCTTGTTATTAACATATTGAGATGTATTGCATGTCTTAATAAACAAGAGTACGTATTCAATATTACGCTGTCAAATATAAAACTTAAAGACTTAAAACAACATACAGTTTAAAACTATTTGTGGATACTGTCCTAAATAAACTTTTGCCTAAAAAATGGAGTACTATGTTGACCAATATTTAAATAATTTCTCGATGAAATATTTTCTGAAAAAAATTTATCAGTCAATCTATACCTAGCAATCAGAATGTAATGATTTAGATTCATTAATATATTTGGAGACTTAGATGCAAAATCATGGATTATTCCACAATCAGCTATTTGGAATCAAGAAAAAAATATAATGTTCAAAAAAGAAATTATAACTGTATCAGCACTTGTGATTGCAATGTCCATCAAAATCATTCAGCTCGAACATCAGCACTGGTGATTGCAATGTCAAAATCATTTAGCTGGTATTTTGTCATGCTCACATCCACAGTAGATGAAGTGTAGAAGATATAGAATATCATTAGAAATTAGGATACTGAGTCTAGGCTTCGCTACTCAGAAAAATTCTTCATTCTTCGTTCCATGTAAACTTGAAACGTGACGTAAAACAAAACTGTATGCCTGGTATTAAACAAAAATTGCAGATCCAAACAGAAGGCTATCTGCTGCAGTTTGTAAATCTTGTAAGTATCATGTAAAACGTCAGTCTTTATGTTAAAGACTCTAGAGTCTAAAGACTCTAGAACCAGGGTCCATTAACCACAAGTCTCTTCCCTTTCTGTTCCTTTCGTGAAAGGAAGAAAGGAGAAAGATTTGAATATTTCTGTGTTACTACGACAAAGTAGGACAAAATTATTTACAAACTAAGAAAAAAAGGAGATTTTTTTCATCTTACCTAAAGGGTTTATCACGAAAAGTCTCCATTATTAGTAACTAAACGTATAACAAGGCTTTATGCTTTTCTTTTTAACTTGATATCTTTAAGTGTTTAAAGTTTTAAATGACTTTTTAAAAAATAGCCAGTTTAAAAACCAGTTTTTAAAATTGTTTTATCAGTGTGTTTTGTCTTCTTGCAACAAAGGAAATTAATTTGAGTTCATTACATACTATATGATATGTTAAGAACACCAATTTATTAGTTATTATTATTCAAGTAATATATGAAATATTTACACTTCTGTCTACTTAGCTAACCAGTAAGAAGATATAATCTATTGAATTTTTGAATTTACATAAAAAAACAAATAAATTAAAAATGTGTGCACTCTGGGTGGGAGGTTATTATGGTTAAATAGCATTGGCTCACCTTCTTCCACACTAAATGCGTGAAGTTCTTGCTGTATGCAATATAGGTATTATTTTACTTAGAAGTACATTCTTATATCACATGAAAGTGATCACGAGTTCACAAATTTTACCACATACTACAATAAAAGGAGAGTCGTAAGAAACACTCGTTAATTGGAATATCCATTATCTGTAGCCTAAACTCACTAAATAGAAGTGAAGTATTTTATTATACTTTAATAATATGAAACGCAAAGGTTGATGTTTTAGACATATATAACTTTTTAGGGGTTTCTGTTTTGTTTTGTTTTCACATTTTGGCCTGAGCCGTAAAACAGATAATGAGCAATTTCTCGTATCTTTGAGATTGGTCTTTATCACCAAGAGAGACATGTTGGCAAGAGTCATCGTTGATGTTATATAGACTAATGTTTAATTTAAAGGATATCACAAAGCTCCAAAAAACAAACATTTTAAAGCAGGAGCAAATAATGAGAATGTTCAGAAAAACAACGTGATAGAAAAACCTTCAAACTATCAACTGAGAGTCGGAAACTATTCACGACCTCTTCCTTTTGAGTATAAACATTTCATTTGGTAAACTGGTATTTCAAATGTCTTTGTTAGAGTTTCGAAACTTCATTTATAGACGTCTCGTGTAATATTAGTTTGTGGGAAGTATGTTGACTGTTGGTTTACAATACAACTTCGCTAAAGCTACGATTGATGTTACTATTAGCGGATATAAAGGGAAAATGCTCCAAGTATGAATTTGTTACAGACTGCCAAGCAATATTTATGAGGAACTTTACAATGATTTTAATTTCAGGCATATAGATCGGGAAGCGCCAGAGTTAAACCATGAGGGAGAAAGGTTTCTGGAAACTGTTCAAGATAGATTTTGTTCACCAATTAGTCAAAGAACCTACTAGAAAATATGTTATACTTATTGTTAGCTTCTAATACAAAAATGGTTGAGAGGGTGGAAATTGGGGAACACTTGGGTGCAAGTGATCACTACTCTATTAAATTCAATATTTTAATGCATAACGAAATCAGGAATAATGATATTTTAGTTAAAATTTCCAAAAAACAAACTTTGAAAAAATGCGACAGTAATTATCTGTTGTTAATTGGACAATTGTTACTTGAAGACACTGATAAGATGTGGAAATTTGTTAAATGTTCAAGAGAAACATATTCCTTATTGAAAGGAAAGGTTAGCTGCAAGTGAAAAACCAGTTTTACCCACAAAGGGTATAAAAATACAAGAAAAACATTATAAATGAAAAAAATAAATTGGCTGGTATTACAGAAGATCAAGAAATTTTGTGAAACTGGAAATTAGAACATCGAAAAGGATACATGAAAAAAGTTGACTGAAACATAAAAAATTAACACTAATGAGGGTAAACAAAAATGTTTAAATTGGTGATAGAAACCTTGAGGGATGATAAAAAAGATTAGTATCTTATGATCGTGAGATGAGTCGGATAATAAGTTTTGCTTTTGCTTCGGTTTTTTACTAACAAAAATACAAGCTCTATTTCACATCTTGAACAGTTGATCAGTGGAAATGAGGTCAAACAAGATGAAAGCATTAATTTTGAGCTAGTTAAAAGGAAATTGGGAAGTTTAAAATAACGGTGAGGGTCCTGGGCCAGATAATGTTTCCCTAAGGGATTTCAAGGAGATTGTTTGTTTTTCAATTTCGCGCAAAGCTACTCGAGAGCTATATGCGCTAGACGTCCCTAATTTAGCAGTGTAAGACTAGAGGGAAGGCAGCTAGTCATCACCACCGACTGCCAACTCTTGGGCTACTCTTTTACCAACGAATAGTGGGGTTGACCGTCATATTGTAATGCTTCCACGGCAGAAAAGGCCAGCATTTTTGTTGCGACAGGGATGCAAACCCGCGACACTCAGATTACGAGTGGCCTTAACCCACCTGGCCTTTAAGGAGATTGGGCATGTGAGCCATTTACTACTATTTTTGTCAGTCCTTGAATAGCAAGCACTTATCAAAGGATTGAATTTTAGCCAATGTAACTCCTCTTTTCAAGGAGAGTGATAAAATGTATCCCAATGATTAAAGACCCATTAGTCATACATCAGTTGTGGAAAACGTTTTGAAAAATCTGGTGAAATATGCTTTGCAAAGTCATTTAACAAAGTTTAGAACTTTATCATGATTTAATTAAGGGGAACCTTGCCTTGCAAGTCTCTTTACATTTTTTGAAAAGGTTACTGGTTATTCGTTTAGGGTAAGGATGTAGATGTGGTGTATCTGAATTTTCAGAGAGTATTTGACAAAATGCCACTTGAAAGTCTTATAAAATAATTGTCTATGTACGTGTAGAAGATAATTCAGTAAATTGGATAGAAAAGTGGCTGGACAGAAGAAAGCAGAGGGCTGTTACAAATTAAGCTCAATCAAACTGTATTAATGTTATAAGTGAGGTACGTTAGGGCTCAGTGCTAGGACCGTTTCTCTTTTTGGTTTACATCAATGACAGTTGTTACATCGAAGTTACTTAAATTTACAGACTATATTAAGTTCTTAGGTGTTACTGGACGTGAAAAGGATTCAGATTATTGAGTGAGTTGACCAAATAAATGGCAGATGGGTTTTAATTATAATAAATGCAATATGATGCGTGCGGGTTATCATAACTTGAATTATAAGCATAACTTGGATTGGAATAACAGTATCATAAAAGAAAGGAAACTTGGCGTAATAGTCAATAAGTCTCTAAAGCCATACAAGCAGCGTGCTGTTGCTAGTGGTAGGAAAATGGCCCGTCATGGCCAAGCGTGTTAAGGCGTGCGACTCGTAATCTGAGGGTCACGGGTTCGCATCCCCGTCATGTCAAACATGCTCGCTCTTTCAGCCGTGGGGGCGTTATAATGTGACGGTCAATCACACTTTTCGTTGGTAAAAGAGTAGCCCAAGAGTTGGCAGAGTAGGAATCATCTTCAACTAAGACTGTTTTAGTTTTTTAACAGAGTGATTGGCTTCTGAAATATGTTGCCTACGGATGTTGTGGAGGCGGTAAAGTTGATGTATTTAAGTGAAAGCTTGATAACTATATGAGCTATAAGGGCTGATATTAATATTTTTAATAGTTATAGCTTAGTTCAGGGATGAGACAGCTGAGATGAACCAATAGGCCCCTTGTAATCTCTGAATATTATGCTATGTTATTTTGAGCCGTTTCTATTAATATCTTTGACTATACAATTTTCTGTCTTTTTGGAGTAAGAAAGGTCGGACGTAACCTAGAGATTAGCTGTCTATCTGTTGATCAGAAAGCTCGTGGTTCGAGACGTGAAACCACTGAATATGCTCCACACTTTCAGTATGGGTGCATTAACAAAAGTGAAAGTTATGGACTATTGGTATTAGATTCACATATCTGGATAAATTCTTTGTAATGACGGGTTCTATTGGCTGCCTTCCCACTGGTCAACACTTTCAAATTAAGAAGAGGTATAGATCTAAATAATGAAGCAAGGCATAGTTCAGGTTAAAAATTAGAGATAAAGATGCTTTAATCATTAAGTAATCGAGATCGATTTTTATTACATTTTGGTCATAATGTGTCATCTAATCTGATAATTCTTTTAAAGATATCGCTAGAGTCTGCAAATTTTTTTTGAAAATAGCTTCGATGCATAGAGATCACATTTTTAATGACAGTTAGTTGTGTGTCTGCTTACGCAGTTATTGCATTTCAAATACTTTATCGATAAATTAGACAAAATTTTTATTTAAAATATTTATGTTATGTTTTTATCGTTCCAAGATTGTTTTATTTATTTTTGTTTGATTCACTAAAACTACCCATATCAATGATAGTAAAAGTTTCCAGATGACATCGCATGGCCAAGTGTGTGTTAAGGCGTGCGACTCGCAAAGTGAGGGTCGCGAGTTTGCATCCTTGTCGCGCCAAACATGCTCGCCATTTCAGCCGTGGAGGCATTATATTGTGACGGTCAATCCCACTTTTCGTTGGTAAAAGAGAAGCTCAAGAGTTGGCGGTGGGTGGTGATGACTAGCTGCCTTCCCTGTTGTCTTGCACTACTAAATTAGAGACGGCTAGCACAGATAGCCCTCGCGTAGCTTTGTGCGAAATTTAAAACACAAACAAAAACAGACATCGTGAAAACTTGCGGAAATACATCAGTATAGGTTGAAAAAACGACCCGAGTTACAAAATATTTGTTTTTGTTTTTTCTCTCATCACTTTGAGAAAACAAAAATTGTAATTTGTCAATACCATAAGTATTGACAATATATATAAGGTGGTAAAGATTTAATTTTGGATTTATTACGATATCATATATTTTTACTAATAAGCTAAATGAAAACGTTTAAAGCACATGCACAGATTTTGTGCAATTGTCTGTAACTGAAATAATGGAAAAAAATTCGTTATTATTATTATTATTGTATAAATTTCAAAGTTTATTATTGGATATCATAAAAATATAAACTTAAACATTTCTATTTTTCATAAATGATAATACAAATATAATTATGTATAACGCTTAGGTCTGAACAATCTCCAATTGTCCTTTTTTGATATGGTGTTTAACAAGACGTTGGTCGTCCGGGCGTGGCTTAGTCGTTAGCGTTCCGGATTGTGAAATCAAGGATTTATGGTTTGCGTTGCTGCGAAATGCTCTCTGCACTTTGAGTTCATGGGTGTGCTATAATTGTTTTTTGTTTTTTTTTATTTCGCGTAAAGCTACACGAGGGTTATCTGCGCTACCCGTCTCTAGTTTACTAATGTAAGATTAGATGGAAGGTAGCTAATCATCAAAACAGATCGCAACTCTTGGATACTCTTTTACCAACGAATAGTGGGATTGATCGTCACGTTATGACGTTTCCACGACTGAAAAGGCGTGAATGTTTGTTGCGACGGGGACTTGAATCCGCGACCGTCGGATTACAAGTCGAGCGCCTCAACCACCTGGCTGTGCATCTGCTATAATTGTGATAATCAAATTCTAATATTTAATCATACAGAGGTTGGCGGTGGATGCTATTAACCAGCTACCTTCCTTCTAGTCTGTCAGTCATAAATTAAGGACTTGGCTCAAATTTCTCAAACAAACAGGAAACAAGATGCGTCTAATAATGATAATAATAAAATAATTTTCATCCGACATTTTATAAGTTATTATATTGTTTCAGCAGGTAACAAAGTTAGGAGTTTGTTAGAGCCAAAGAAATAACTTTTTTTTTCGAAATTGTAGGTAATGCAATTATTTTCTGATAATTTGCTGACAATTAAATATATGATACAACCTAATGTAGCTTCTAAAAGGTTATCATAGTCTAAAAACAGATAATTAATATTCATAACGAAATCATTGTTTACATTAGAGACGCTTCTACCAAGAACAGCTAACGTAAACTGAAAGATGTGTCAATATCCCGAACAATAGAGTGCTTAATTTTCTAAATGGTTTTTGAAAACATTAACGAAACGGTTAGAAATTATGATAAAGTAAATATAACTTTAATGAAGCTTTTCAAAATCATCCTGTTTTAATAGCAGCTCCATTAATGTTCTAAACCCAAACATCTTTTATCATCGTATTCTTTAACTTTAATTTTCGCACTATCCAAGTTGTCACACTTGAACATTGTTTTTTTGTTTTTTGCATTAAGCACAAAGCTACACAATGGGCTATCTGTGCTCTGCCCACCACGGGTATCGAACCCCGGTTTTTAGCGTTGTAAGTCCGCAGACATACTGCTGAGCTACTGGGGGGCTCACACCTGAACATGCTTCATTATTCTATCCGTTAACTTCAATACTCGCTATAATCTACTTACCACACATAAACACCTTTCAGCATTCTACTTTTAACTTTAACCTTTTTGTCCCACTTTAGTTACCACAAAAGGACATTTTTTATTTTTTCTACCTTTTATTTGTAATTTTTGTCATACACTAGTTACCAGACATCATCTTTTATCATCCAGTCCCTTAACGGTAGTCTTTACACTGATTATCACACATTAACACTTTTTATCATACTAATATTAAAATTTAATCTTACACTACCCTGATTGTCACACATTAACACTTTTATCACAATAAATTAATCTTACACTACCCTGATTGTCACACATTAACACTTTTTATCATACTAATATTTAAATTTAATCTTACCCTACCCTGATTATCACACACAAACACTTTTTAATCATACTAATATTTAACTTTAATCTTACACTACCCTGATTATCACACATGAACACTTTTTAATCTAACTAATATTTAACTTTAATCTTACACTACCCTGATTATCACACATGAACACTTTTTAATCATACTAATATTTAACTTTAATCTTACCTACCCCTGATTATCACACATTAACACTTTTTATCATACTAATATTAAAATTTAATCTTACACTACCCTGATTATCACACATGAACACTTTTTAATCATACTAATATTTAACTTTAATCTTACCCTACCCTGATTATCACACATGAACACTTTTTAATCATACTAATATTTAACTTTAATCTTACACTACCCTGATTATCACACATGAACACTTTTTAATCATACTAATATTTAACTTTAATCTTACACTACCCTGATTATCACACATGAACACTTTTTAATCATACTAATATTTAACTTTAATCTTACACTACCCTGATTATACACTTTTTAATCTAACTAATATTTAACTTTAATCCCTACCCCTGATTATCACACATGAACACTTTTTAATCATACTAATATTTAACTTTAATCTTACCCTACCCTGATTATCACACATGAACACTTTTTAATCATACTAATATTTAACTTTAATCTTACCCTACCCTGATTATCACACATGAACACTTTTTTCATACTATTAATAAACATAATTCACCGCAACACACAAAAAACTAATTCTCACCCTACCATAAATGTCCAATACTGTATTAGACCCTGTAGCGATTATGATTCCACAAAAATATGTTGGTTTATTTAATAAGCTAAGCAAGAAAAAAAAACACGAAAAATTCCGTGGCAGGTAATTAGTTTTAAAGGAAGATGAACTTCCCACCTGGGGTGTTCAGGGATATTTATATCCCCCTTCGCCCCGCTCGAGATAGAATTTTGATGAATGCATTGAAAAACTGGATTAAATTTTCTAGTTTTTGTGTCATATCGTGAAGACTGGTAGAGTGAAGGTAGTTTCAGAAAAAAGCAACAGAAGAAGTGTTGTCGGTTCAAGGCGGCGGAGAGAAAGCAGTCCAGGCTTGACCGAAGGAGAACGGAAAGAAGCAAGTTAACGATATACGTCCCATGATCAGAACCACAGAATGGCTGGGATCTGTAAATCTAAATGCCTCAGAATCTGGTGTAGAGGAAACGGAAGTACCCCGAGAAAACCAACTTTCACAAGACAGGCGCCGAATATTCTTCCTGTCCTGTGCCCAGTGCTGGAATATACAAAAATACCATGAAGTAATGATTATTAAAACAATATATTGTATTCAGTGCTACTTTATGATGTCTTGGAGGCCAGATATGCATTGTATGGGACTATTATTTTGTATGGTGCGCTTGTCATGGTATGTGATTTGGTTGTTAAGGAACTCTCTGTCTCTGTGTTTTCATAGTATTTGTAGGCGAGTGTTGTAAGGCGATCCGTGAGATGAGGTATATTACAATTTTCGTGCATGTGTTTGATAGGAGTGTATTTGGGTAATTTAAGTGCTATTCTTAGTACTCGGTTCTGATGAAGTTGAAGTAATCTGGCTATGGATTTTTAACTGTTGTATGTGATTTTAGCGCCGTACCCAATTAGAGGACGAATGTAGGCTCTGTAAATGTTAATGATAGTGTTAGGTGTGCATCGTTTGTTGTTTCCTGTTATAAGTTTTAAACGATAGATTTTTTTCTAACAGATTTGTTGACAGTTTTGATGTGTTGTATCCAGGAGAATCGTGTGTCAAATGTTATTCCTAGAAATATGGCATGAGTTTAATTTAATTGTATTGTTTCCTAATTTAATATTTTTTTTCAGGTTTTTATTATGTTTATTAAGGCTGTGTCTAAATGCAATGGCAGTGGTTTTGTGTGTATTTAACAGGACTCTCCAATCGTTGCACTATTTGAGTATAGTAGTAAGTGTTTCAATTGTTGGATTTTATTAATACCGTGTATTATTATTATTGTTATGCACATTGGTAAATCATCTCGAATGATAAGGGCCCGGCATGGCGAAGTAGTTAGGACGATCGACTAGTAATCTGAGGTTCAGGGGTTCAAATCTTCGTCACATCGAACATGCTCGCCCTTTCAGCTGTGGGGGCGTTAAAATATGACAGTCAGTCTCATTATTCGTTGGTAAAAGAGTAACCCAAAAGTTTGCGGTGGGTGGTGATGACTAACTTAGCTACCTCTAGTTTTGCACTGCTAACTTAGGAATGGCTAGCGCAGATATCCCACGTATGGCTTTGCGTGAAAAAAAACAACATTATGTGATAAGCTATTGTTATGCACAGGGGTACTGATTATTGTCCTACCCATATCATGCGTTATTGTTAAAAACTTTTGTATTGTTTACTGGCGTACTCATATTATACGTTATTGTTACACACGTGAGTATTGTTTATTGTCTTACTGACACCACACACACGTATGGCCGATTACTGCCCTGCTGTTGTTTATTACCTTATCAAATTTATATATAATTTTATTATTATTAGTGTTATGGATTAATTATCTTCCTGCTAAATTCATATGTCATTGTTACAGAAAATAAAAACTGATCGTTCTCTCTTCCCATTTTCTACCCAAAAGACTCGTCAATATTGTTATATTACGCTGCAGCTTTGGGAATATTTAGCTAAGATATGAAATACGTAAATGCATACTTTGCCTGATACAAGCAATCGCAAACCCTCGTTCAAACGTACGTATTACTTAATATGTATTTCTTGTAAATTACCTAATCTTTAATTCGTGATTAGAAAAGAAATCCACGAGATTCATTGGTGTGCGCTTTGAGCTGTGTAATTGAACGTGCTCCACTTACATTCGTTGAGTGACGTAACTTCGAAATCCCACAGACATAGGGCGTTCTTCGGCGTCGGTAGACAAGTTCTCTCTCTTAACACGTGTAGACAGACGCGTGGACAATTACTTCTAGCGCAAGGAGACTGTCAGTTAGTGCTCGTGTAACAGACATCATTTGAACTTTATACAGTTAACTTATGTTGATCCATTGTTTATACACGTCTAGCTAACACCAAAAGAGACGGAGCCTGTAGAGAAAGTAAGTTTATTAATTTTACCGATTTGAGGACTTAATTCCATTCTAAACACAACTGACAAAAACTGTTCTAGTGTTAGTACTAAATCGAAGAAACGAAGTAAGTAAAAAAAATTATTTTTCTCAAAATATTTTAATAAGGTGGTAAGAATTTTAATGTTACCTTTAGCGTTAATTTTAGCGAAGTAAATTTTTACACATTAAAATGCATATTAAAATAGATTCACTTGTGGTATTTTAGACGGTTGATTTATGGTTCTGAGTATACATAATTCACTGATGGTATTAATAAGTATTATGGGATGTTGCTTCACTTTTAATTAATACAAAATGCCCAGCTGCATATACCAGAGTTGTTTCTATTATTCTTGCGAGTAAATAATTCTGTTTATTACTACTTCTATGTTTCTATAGACGTATGGCAGATTGTGTTACTTTGTTTCTTTCTCACATAATACAAGTTCCACGGTAAGACAGCACCAAAGTTTATGGGCTTACAATCCGGGATTCGATTCCTCACGGAAGAACAGCAGGTAGCTCGATATGATTTTGCTTTAAAAGAGATAATCTAGTTTGATAATTCTTTTAACGATTATCTTTAGGATTAGTGCTTATTTTGATCATATTTGTTAACTTACCTGTAAAGCAGACAAGTTTGTGTGTGTGTTTCTTTTAGCAAAGCCACATCAGGCAATCTGCTGAGTCCACCGAGGAGAAAAAACAGACAAGAAATAAATACTATGTCAACTTATCATATCATTAGTGGTATTTGACTTTGTTATAAAGCAAACAATCATGTCTAGATAGTGTGCGCGTTTTAAGCAAATAAAGGACGCGTTTCCGTATACACATGAACTTAATGTTCTAAAAGTAATATTTTTCACAAAATTCTCATTATTTAGCAAAAAGAATAAAAATTAATAAAAAGTTTAATAATGCATTATTTCCTTTTTGGTAGAAAAGGCTTAACGGCATAAACGCCTAATTTCCGTGTGTGACTGATGATACAGTTCCTTCCACAGATTCATTCAGAAGTGACGTGGCACGCTTTGAAGTGTTTCCTGCAGTGTTCATAGTCGACTTTTCACGTGTGAAGGTAAGAACCCATACTACATATATATCAGCAATTAATTACTTCACGTTAAAAATAAAGCAAAATAAATCTATTTGATCCTACCGTCTTAATGCACAAAACAAAAGGTAAAAAAGTCACCCACTAAGACGGTTGTAAATAACATTTCTGTTCGAATAAAATTATGAAGTTTGTACATACAGTCAGTTTGTTTTTGAATTTCACGCAAAGCTACAAGAGGGCTACCTACGCTAGCCGTTCCTAATTTAGCAGTGTAAAACTAGAAAGAACGTAGCTGGTCATCACTACCCACCACCAACTCTGGGAATACTCTTTTACCAACGAATAGTGGGATTGATCTAACGTTATAACGCCATCATGGCTAAAAGTGCGAGCATGTTTGGTGCGAAGGGGCTTCGAGCTTCAGATGACGAGTCGAACGCCTTAACCCACCTGGCCATGCTGGCTCGCATATAGTCACGTACGATACCGTATTGCAAATGTCCAACCGTATAAAATTGATTATCTTTCTACCCCCTCACGTAAATACACATAAATGCACCAAGCACTCTTTACAATCGTTTCAAAGCGTACACGTCTACCAAGTTTTGCGCCTGTTGGTTGAACGAAACGTGTATTTGGTGTTTCATCAAACACGTTGATGAAAAATATTTTATTTATATTATTTGTATCTATTTTTTACTTTAACATGCCATACACACAAACCTTTTCTGACTTGCACAAACTAGTCTAAAGAATAAACTTGTAGAAAATAGCTAATAAAAATCAAAACAAAAGGTGATTTAATCACGTGTAAAATAGTAATATTTTTTTTAAATTAAGAATGGACTAGTTTCAAGTTATAGAAGCTTAGATATTAAATGTAAGTCGAGCATTTTTCTGTTGAAATACATACAATGATATCAATTTGATCATATTCACTAGTTTATCGGTATCGTACAATAATGAAACTCTTTCTTAATGTGTGATACTGAAAAAACTTTTATTACACGACGTACAACCCCCAAGTTCGTGAAATTATTATCCTGTGTGTATGTATATTTGTAATAGGGATTACGACTTTCCCGTTTCGCCTCCGTTTTCCATCACGGATAACGATATTTTGCTTCACTCAAAAGTACAAAAAAAACGCGGCAGCTGTATTGCGCGTTGTAGAGCAAAACGAAGGTGAAGAAGTCAGATGCGATGTTAACGGAGTTATAAACCGATGAATAACGTCAGATACAGTTCTGTATTATCAGTTTTTCAAGTATCCACCGAGTATTCAAGGGAAAAACTGTAATTTGTGGTCATAAATTGACAACATTTTTGAAATATTTTTCGAAGCGGTGCTATTTGTTTACATATAAGCAGCGTACATATATGATATCATGAATACGTCATACATGGGAAATTCATCATAGCTATGAATCTCGGAACGGCTGGTATGGGTATTAACACTTTTATTAATACCCATACCAGCCATTCTGAGACACATTTTTATTTCAAGTGGGTTTCTCTTTATCAAGACTTCCTTCGCCATAGCCAGTTGGAAGCACAGATAATGTCACTAATATATTGATACGAATGATAAGCGACTCACTGTCTGCCACTCAGATCATTGCTAAGTAGCATAAATTTAACGACGAAACAAACAATGCAAAAGAATTATCATTTTGTATATTCTTTACTTCATTTATTGAGTTTATATTGTCTTCATTATCATGTAATTTACTATACCCCTCCGATATATTGGTTTGGTTTCTGAATTTCGCACAAAGTTAACGAGAGCTATCTGTGCTAGCCGTACCGAAGTTAGCAGTGTAAGACGAGAGGAAAGGCAGCGCTAGTCATCACCACCCACCGCCAACTCTTGGGCTGCTCTTCTACCAACGAATAGTGGGATTGACCATCACATTATAACGTCCCCACGGCTGAAAGGGCGAAAGTGTTTGGTGTGACGAAGATTCGATCCTACAACCCTCAACTTATGAGTCTGGAGGTTTAACCACATGGCCATGCCGGGCCCACATTTACGATCAAACTGAATTTATGCTTAAGAAATATATTTTGCTTCAATGAATTGCAAGTTTTATTATGCATTTGCGTTGAGAGTAGGACAAACTTAAAAATAATATTAAATAAATAAGTATTTGTATCATTATCGAGTCACGATAAATTTTTCCGTCTCTACTGAACTCTCTAACCATAATAAGACTTGGGTGATTTCTTGACTTAGTAGAAAGCTGCCATAATTTTCAAATAAATACACCTTAATACAAATACGTGTTCAGTAATCAAATGAACTATAAAAACACTATTAAAAATTTGTTACTTGGTCTTCTAAACGTTTCTTTCTTTATTCAGCATAGTCAGATAACTAGGATGCTCGATTCGTAATCTGAGGGTCGCGAAATCAAATCCCCGTTACACCACACTTGCTCGCCCTTTCAACCTTGGGCGCATTATAAAAATACGGTCAATCCCACTATTCGTTGGTGAAAGAGTAGTCCAAGAGTTGGCGGTGGCTGGTAATGACGAGATCCTTGCCTCTAGTCTTGCACTGCTAAATTAGGGACGACTAGCGCAGATTTCACTCGCGTAGTTTAGCGCGAAATTCAAAAACAAAACAAACAAATTTATCTTTCTTAACTGGTGTGTGTTTCTTTTTCGCATAGCAAATCCACAAAGGGCTATCTGCTCAGCCCACCAAGGGGAATCGAACCCCTGATATTAGCGTTGTAAGTCCGGAGACATACCGCTGTACTAGTGGGGGCTTCTTAATTGGACTTGAAATGCTAAAATCCGGATTTTACTTTACACTACGAATACAACAATTAGACTTTCTACTACTTTCCGTTATTATTTTTACAGGAGCTTCGTCTTATCAACGTCCCATGAAGTCATAAATTACTTTTCACATCACTTATTCACCCTATATTGACATAAATGGTTGATAATTTTCTCTCTCCAATAGTAACTAAACTTTCCGTGCAACTGTTTTGAAAGGTAAATTTCAATAGCAGTTATTCGATCACGTACTGTGACGTCATAGAAGGGTGGGAACACAGAGGCTATTAAAAATTAAACGAAAAAAGGGGAAAGTCACGTGAGAAACAAAATTTGAAAATAGAGTTCTCAAGGCACGATAGTTTCGTAGCAAATACAGACCATAGATTTGAGATGGATATGAAGAACTAAAATAATATAAGTGCAGAATTTACAGGCAAGACTACCTCCGAGTTACACACAACGAATCCAAAATTTAACAAGCCTAATTCCTTCCTATAAGCTTTGGAAGATACAATGTATAGGATTTGTTTTTGAAATTTGCGCAAAGCTAAACGAGGGCTGTCTGCGCTAGCCGTCCCTAATTTAGCAGTGTTAGACTAGAGGGAAGGCAGCTAGTCATCACCATTCTCTGCCAACTCTTGGGCTACTCTTTTACCAACGAATAGTTGGATTTATCTTCAATTATAACGCTCACATGGCTGAAAGGGCAAGCATGTTTGATGCGACCGGAATTCGAACCCGTGACCCTCGGATTACTAGTCAAGTGCCTTAGTCACCTAGGTATGCCGAGTCTACAAAGGTAGGAACTTGTGTTCTTTGAATAATTAGAGGCCAACGCCTATTCAGATATAAGTAAAGTACACACCAGTAAGTTGGCTCGGTTGTTCTCCCTTATAATTCTTGTTGGAAAGGAATAACATTTCATTAAGAGTGACTTGGGCACATATGGATGATTTACAGGTAGTCAATAGCAACCTTTCAAGTGTTGCCGGTTGTTAACCTTGGGATCTATTGGAGTCTCTCAAGTGTACCTTACTCCTGATCAATTGGAGTGTTCCTAAGTTATATTTCTGTTCAATGTGGCCTCAGTGTTTTCAGAAAGTTAATCAATATTTTTTCTGACTACACATTTTAATCAGTTCCAATACGAATTGTCATATTAACCTCTCAAGTGGAAATCTCTTGTAAAGAAGAGATAGCATCCATCTGAATGATGGTGGTCAATAGATAGCAATAATGAACCAATAAAAGGAGCGGAAATCAGGAGCCTGATCCAGAAATATTGTGTATATATACATACTCTTGAAAGACACTACCAAAGAAGAAGAAAATCCAAGTTTTATAGCGCCCCTGATTATATCTTCATCTTCAAAGCTGTTGATTGATGACCGAAGAAGACATATAGCCCTTTGTTTGTTTGTTTTGGAATTTCGCACAAAGCTACTCGAGGGCTGTCTGTGCTAGCCGTCCCTAATTTAGCAGTGTAAGACTAGAGGGAAGGCAGCTGGTCATCACCACCTGTCCCGCCAAACATGCTGGCCCTCCCAGCCGTGGGGGCATTATAATGTGACGGTCACTCCCACTATTCGTTGGTAAAAGAGTAGCCCAAGAGTTGGCGGTGGGTGGTGATGACTAGCTTCCTTCCCTCAAGTATTAAACAGTTAAATTAGCGACGGCTAGCACAGTTAGCCCTCCAGTAGCTTTGTGCGAAATTCCAAAAAAAAAAAACAAACACCCTAGTGTCCATCACTGTATCTCGTGATTATTTTTCAATACGCAACACATTGATAAATTCGCTAATCTGTACGAAGTAGTTTTATAAAGTTTTACGTCTTCTCCACATTGGACTAAATAACTGATTGATCTCGTGAGATAGATCCGAAAAGATATCGAACGTTACTCCACGTATGTCGCAGATGTGGTATTTATAGACTTTTTGCATAGAAAGAAGTAGGTCATCGTAGTTTCACTTACATGTATTCTTATAGAATCCCTTCATAGTGAAACCAACCGTGAAACTTACGTTACTGTTGAGGCCGTCTATTTGCTAATAACTAATATTTTGCTTTAAACTTTGAAAACAAGTAACACAGCGACAAAATGAGAATAATCAAAGAAGTCAAAGCATTAGGATTGATTTAAAACTTAAATTTTCACACCTAACTTTTCAAATATGTTTTTCAAGATCAAAATCTAAGTAAATAAAATTTGTGATTGTCTTCGATTCTTCAGCCTTTTCGGATTACTTCTACCCAAATAAAATTTGTTATTTCGGCACCGTGAATAAATTGTTTTTGCCCTTGACGAAATACAAGACAACAAAGTTAAATTTTATTGGTGCTTAACAAAAATGCAGCTATAGAGGGATGGAATCACCCCTTTGAAAGTTAGGTAAAGAAAAAATTAAAACTTTAAAGATGTATTAATAAAAATAAGTCGCCCCTAGATTGTATGGAAACGTATTGTTAATACTTGCACTATTACTGATTGTTTAAGTAAGTTGTGTGACGCATGTTTCACTTCCTTCAATGACATAGAGTTAAATATGTAGACTTACAACGCTAAAACCGCGTGTCGTTGACTGTGGTACCGTCTTTCTCCGAAAATAAGACCGGGCTTATATTAATTTTCACTCCAAAATATGACACTAGAGCATATTTTCGGGTAATGTCTTATTTCGATATATTTAAAAAATTATTAAACTATTAAACTAACTGATTAATACTTAAACAAACTAATTAACTAACTATTAAACTAATTAATAAATTTATTTATTTTTTATTTTTTTCCTCTTCCTGCCACTCTTAACTCGGGCTTATTTTAAGGGTAGAGCTTATATTAAAACTATCCCCAAAAATCACACTAGGTCTTATTTTATGGGTAGGTCTTATTATCGGAGAAACACGGAAGGCACAATACAAATAAGACATTGTACAGTTTTGTACTGAACTACATACAAATAAAATATATCTTACTTACCTAGTACTTGCAAAATTTCAAATATTTCGCCTTTTTGAGAAAAAATACTACCAACGCAGTCGGTGTTCGCGTCTTTGCGTAGATTTAACTTGCTAGAGAATTATTACGTGTCTTATTATTTACCACAGTGAATGTTCAATCTGTTATTGTCAACTTTTACAAACTATAATTATGTATATATAATTATAACGAACAAGTGTTTTGTTTTAATGTTATTGATAAATATCCTTGCGAAGTTATTATCTTCGCAATTTTTCATCATTACTTTAGATGAAAGAAATTCTTTGTTTTAATGTTCCAAACATGTGGCATTGCCACTTTCAGGTTCTAATTAATACCTACGTGACATTGTCACTTTAAGGTTCCAACTAATACCTACGTGGCATTGCCACTTTCAGGTTCTAATTAATACCTACGTGGCATTGCCACTTTCAGGTTCTAATTAATAGCCACGTGACATTGTCACTTTAAGGTTCTGATTAATTTCCACTTTTAAACAACAAATTTTATTATCTTGCAAATTTGCTTATTATGAGATCTGACGTCTAAAAATATATGATATTATAGAATATAATATAAAAGATACAGGACATTACAGAGCATTACGTCGTTCACATAAATCAGACTTTATACTGTGTAATCTCTTGTGGCTAAAAACCTGGCTCCAGAAATATGTGGCTACAGTTTATAATGCTTTTTGATTTTAATGTGAGTTTTCAATCATATTACGATCGAAAATTTAGCAGTGTAAGACTAGAGGGAAGGCAGCTGGTCATCACCACCTGTCCCGCCAAACATGCTGGCCCTCCCAGCCGTGGGGGCATTATAATGTGACGGTCACTCCCACTATTCGTTGGTAAAAGAGTAGCCCAAGAGTTGGCGGTGGGTGGTGATGACTAGCTTCCTTCCCTCAAGTATTAAACAGTTAAATTAGCGACGGCTAGCACAGTTAGCCCTCCAGTAGCTTTGTGCGAAATTCCAAAAAAAACAAACAAACACCCTAGTGTCCATCACTGTATCTCGTGATTATTTTTCAATACGCAACACATTGATAAATTCGCTAATCTGTACGAAGTAGTTTTATAAAGTTTTACGTCTTCTCCACATTGGACTAAATAACTGATTGATCTCGTGAGATAGATCCGAAAAGATATCGAACGTTACTCCACGTATGTCGCAGATGTGGTATTTATAGACTTTTTGCATAGAAAGAAGTAGGTCATCGTAGTTTCACTTACATGTATTCTTATAGAATCCCTTCATAGTGAAACCAACCGTGAAACTTACGTTACTGTTGAGGCCGTCTATTTGCTAATAACTAATATTTTGCTTTAAACTTTGAAAACAAGTAACACAGCGACAAAATGAGAATAATCAAAGAAGTCAAAGCATTAGGATTGATTTAAAACTTAAATTTTCACACCTAACTTTTCAAATATGTTTTTCAAGATCAAAATCTAAGTAAATAAAATTTGTGATTGTCTTCGATTCTTCAGCCTTTTCGGATTACTTCTACCCAAATAAAATTTGTTATTTCGGCACCGTGAATAAATTGTTTTTGCCCTTGACGAAATACAAGACAACAAAGTTAAATTTTATTGGTGCTTAACAAAAATGCAGCTATAGAGGGATGGAATCACCCCTTTGAAAGTTAGGTAAAGAAAAAATTAAAACTTTAAAGATGTATTAATAAAAATAAGTCGCCCCTAGATTGTATGGAAACGTATTGTTAATACTTGCACTATTACTGATTGTTTAAGTAAGTTGTGTGACGCATGTTTCACTTCCTTCAATGACATAGAGTTAAATATGTAGACTTACAACGCTAAAACCGCGTGTCGTTGACTGTGGTACCGTCTTTCTCCGAAAATAAGACCGGGCTTATATTAATTTTCACTCCAAAATATGACACTAGAGCATATTTTCGGGTAATGTCTTATTTCGATATATTTAAAAATTATTAAACTATTAAACTAACTGATTAATACTTAAACAAACTAATTAACTAACTATTAAACTAATTAATAAATTTATTTATTTTTTATTTTTTTCCTCTTCCTGCCACTCTTAACTCGGGCTTATTTTAAGGGTAGAGCTTATATTAAAACTATCCCCAAAAATCACACTAGGTCTTATTTTATGGGTAGGTCTTATTATCGGAGAAACACGGAAGGCACAATACAAATAAGACATTGTACAGTTTTGTACTGAACTACATACAAATAAAATATATCTTACTTACCTAGTACTTGCAAAATTTCAAATATTTCGCCTTTTTGAGAAAAAATACTACCAACGCAGTCGGTGTTCGCGTCTTTGCGTAGATTTAACTTGCTAGAGAATTATTACGTGTCTTATTATTTACCACAGTGAATGTTCAATCTGTTATTGTCAACTTTTACAAACTATAATTATGTATATATAATTATAACGAACAAGTGTTTTGTTTTAATGTTATTGATAAATATCCTTGCGAAGTTATTATCTTCGCAATTTTTCATCATTACTTTAGATGAAAGAAATTCTTTGTTTTAATGTTCCAAACATGTGGCATTGCCACTTTCAGGTTCTAATTAATACCTACGTGACATTGTCACTTTAAGGTTCCAACTAATACCTACGTGGCATTGCCACTTTCAGGTTCTAATTAATACCTACGTGGCATTGCCACTTTCAGGTTCTAATTAATAGCCACGTGACATTGTCACTTTAAGGTTCTGATTAATTTCCACTTTTAAACAACAAATTTTATTATCTTGCAAATTTGCTTATTATGAGATCTGACGTCTAAAAATATATGATATTATAGAATATAATATAAAAGATACAGGACATTACAGAGCATTACGTCGTTCACATAAATCAGACTTTATACTGTGTAATCTCTTGTGGCTAAAAACCTGGCTCCAGAAATATGTGGCTACAGTTTATAATGCTTTTTGATTTTAATGTGAGTTTTCAATCATATTACGATCGAAAATAATTGTTATTACTTGAATCGTAATAGGACAAAAGTCGTTAAGTCGATCAAAACTAGTAAAAACGATCGTTGTGGAATTCTTCAATAAAATTATGAAATTAATGTCCCAGATATCATATCACATCATACGGCCCGACATGGCCAGGTGGTTAAGGCACTCGACTTATAATCGAATCTCCGTGCTCACCCTTTCACTCTTGGGGGCGTTATAATATAACGGTCAATTCCACTATTTGTTGGTAAAAGAGCAACCCAAGAGTTGGTGGTGATTACTAGCTGCTTTTCCTCTAGTCTTACACTGCTAATTTAGGGACGACTAGCGCACATAGACCTCGTGTAACTTTGCGCGAAATTCAAAACAAACCATATCACATATATATATGTTATATTTAATAAACGTAGAATAAACTAAAGTATTATTCCAATGTGTTTAATCCCTTACTAAGTGATACTGGAATAAAACTAACAAGTTGCTAAATGTATATATTTTAAGATCACTTATTTACTGCTAAGTCAAAACGCAAAAAGGCAAAAGCTAAAATATGTATGACTATATTCTTATGTAAAATCTTAAACGAATGTGGTTATTTTATACTAAAATTATGACATTTAGAGACAGTTAAACTGTAAAAAAGTAATCCTTATCTAATGTTAAAACTGATACTTAATTGGCTGCTTCACCTAATGATTTTTACTGATAACACATTTGTGTTGCTGAAACGTTTTTATGGAATTGTTTCGAACCATTTTTTCATGAGAGGTACAGTACCAGAAATTTGGTTTGGGTTAAATTAAGAAAAAAGAAAATACTGTGAATATTAATTGATGTTTAAGTCTTAGATTGGCTCAGTTTATTCTGTTTTTTTTCATGCTGTCTTACTTATGGTGTTTATCATTTAAAAGGAATCTTGGGGTTTATGACACGTAAACTTTAAATAAGTCAGTAATTTTATCACAAGACAAGTTATACTCTACACTCGAAACGAAAACGTATAAGTAAAAAATATAATAAAACATAACCAGTAGATTAGTACGTTAACCAATAAACTACTTTCAAATCAAGTTTTTATTTTTGTTTTGTTATCACAAAACTTTTCTCGACGACAAGTTTTTAGTTATTGAAAGAAAAACAACCTTCAAATTGCAGGTGTCTCTTCGACTTGTGTTATTGAGTAAAGTGAAGATGACTGACTGAGGGGTCGATACACCCAGCGATTACCCGAAGTGAATTCCAACTTTACTTAGGAGCTCCTTGGTGTGGTTTTAACAGCAAACGAAATGAACAATAGTAACATTTATATGAATGAGACAACATACATAAACGCTATTATTTCAAAGGTGGTTGACATTAATACCTCTCTTTCTGAAAAACAGTCGTTGCCTCCAAAGCTGTCACATGTATATAGCCTACTAAGCCTATTTCTGTTGTTATTTGTGATTTCAGGAGGATTAGGAAATACACTAGTATGTCTAGCAATATGTCGGGAACGGCGTCTTCAGAACGTCACCAATTATTTTCTATTATCACTGGCTATGGCGGATTTGTTGGTGTGTCTGGTAGTTATGCCTTTTGGAATTGTGGATCTGTTTTTTGGTAAGTTATTGACGTCATTCCATTTATTTGTTGCTTAACTTTAAAGTAAAAAAAAAAGAGTTCTGTCATTGACGATTTAAAGTCAGAAATAAGTTATGAATACCTGATTCGAACCGATTAACTTACTAGTAGCTGATAAGTGAGTTATGCATACCTGATTTATACGTAAGCGAATAAATTACTTTAGACCTAATAAATGGGTTTTGGATACATACCTTATTTATACATCACCTAGCCAATTATTTTAGCAGTTGCTAAAAAGTGAGTTATGAATATCTAGTTCATACATCATTTTTTAACATCAAGATAATTAGAACCGATACACAATTTAAAACAGAAATTCACAGAAAAATCACCCATACTGAATTGTACATTTCCTGGGACTCAGTACATGAAACAAAACAAAAACTTAACATGTCAAGAAACCAAATAAACACAGACATATAACTATCTTCACTCGATAAAATTAACGATGAAATCAACAAAATAAAACAACACTGCAAAAGTATTCGCAAAACCTAGACCAACAACAAACAAACAATAAATCCCAAGATACAACAAACTACAATATCTTGCTCTCCTGCATACAATATGTTCTCGTTAACAGCGAAAAAATACCCAACATTTGGAAAAAAAACTCGTAACAGAACACAACATTCCAGTTAATACTAAATTTATTCAAAAACCATGTACGAAATTAAAGTCCATACAAGGTAAAAAGTACACTGACAAACATAACACCATCATAATTTATAAAATACAATGCAACAACTGCCACGACTTCTATATTGGACAAACAAGCAAAAAAATTGAAACTAGATTCAAAGAACAACAAGAAAAAAATAACAACCCCTTTACAAGTTTTTGAACACTGCAAATCAAATAAACACAACATAACCATTGAAAACACCCAGATAATAAGTAGGGAAACAAATACAAATAAACGCAAAAGAAGCCCTACTTATACAACAACTAAAACCAAAATTGAACCAGTATAAAGGAACACCTTCATACCTATACTAATTAACCTGCAGTGCCCCCTACAGTCCCGTGCCCGTTTATACTCTCGTCCCTAAGATGTGTCCGGCAACGGTCAGTTGCAAACTCTTTTCTAACCTGAAGATAACTTTAAAAGGTTGAAACGTTGTTCTCTGCTTATCAATAAAAGTGTTAATACCCATACCAGCCGTTCTGAGATACATTTTTTTTTCAAGTGGATTTCTCGTCATCAAGAAGGACTGGGTTCATACATCGTCCAATCAGTTACTCTTGTTGTAGCTATTGAATAACTTATCGGCACTTGACTTCTGCATCTCCCAATCAATTAATTTGGTAGTGGCTTACTAAGTGAATTGTACACACATGTTTCAAACCTTATCTAATTACTTATTTTTACAGCAATTACTACATGAAGTAATCATACCTGATTCATACATCAACCAACCAATTACTCTGGCATTAGCTACTAAGTTATGTATGTATTCTTAAACCATACATCATCTAATTAATTACTTTGGCACACTAAATGATTCTTGAGATGTATATGTAAATTGACTCGCAACTGGTAGTCAATTTTTACAATACAGAGTTGCATAACTCCGAGGTTTGTGAAACGGTGATTTCTTTCTATTAATTCATTGTCTTTGTGATTTATTTCGAAGACATAATAAGAAACAAGTCAAGTAGAAAATTTAAACAAAAATTCATAAAAATTTCCTCTATGGCCCGTAATGACCGAGCGTGTTATGGCGTGCGACTCGTAATCTGAGGATCGTGGGTTCACATCCCCGTCGCGCCAAACATGCTCACGCTTTTAGCTGTGGGGGCGTTATAATGTGACGGTCAATCTCTCTATTCGTTGGTAAAAGAGTAGCCAAAGATTTGGCGGTGGGTGGTGATGACTAGCTGCCTTCTTTCTAGTCTTACACTGCTAAATTAAGGACGGCTAGCACAGATAGCCCTCGAGTAGCTTTGGGCGAAATTTAAAAAAACCAACAAGAAACACTTTTCTATTTTTGGATGATTTCACCGTCGTTTTCCCACTGAAAGAACACAGCGCCATAGCACTGCTAGAAACAGTTTTAATATGCTTGGTGGGCAGAGCACAAATAACCCAATGTGTAGCTTTGTGCTTAATTACAAACACAAGAAACAAACCCACTTAATAGAGCGATACTTTAAAAGCAATGTGTAGTTTTACTTAATTCAGCATTTTCGAATAAAAACATCTGTATAGTACAATAACTTGGGGATTAGCATGGCCAGGTGGTTAAGGTAGTCGACTTGTAATCTAAGTATCGCGGGTTCGAATCCCCATTACACCAAACATGCTCGCTCTTTTAGCCATGAAACTATTCGTTGATAAAAGAATAGCTCAAGAGTTCGCAGTCTATGGTGATGACTCGCTACCTTCCTTCTAGTTTTACACTGCAAAATTAGGGACGGTTAGCGCTGATAGCCTTCGTGTAGCTTGCGCAAAATTCAAAACAAACGAAACCAATAACTTGAAATATCTCCCGTTACAGAGTCACCCACTATAAACTTATGCTGTCCTTCAGAGTCAAACATTATAGATTTATGTTGTCCTCCTTCTCACAGGACAACAAATTAAGAAGCCTTGGTTTACACAGCAGCACAGAGTCGAGTTACGTAACTGTTTCCAACAAAGAACGTCTCGCTATTGAGTTGTGCAGTTTCTTTATTAAAACAGAGTTATGAGCTCAACATGTGACCACTCTGGTGGCAGGCTGTGCCCGCCTCAACTACATATATTAAAAAAAACACAATCTTTCTTATGTTATCTTGTCACAAGGTTATTAACTGCAAAAGTAAACAAATAAACTTGAAAGAAAATCTTCGCCCAGTGACCTGATTAGAAAAATGAATAAAAATTTCCGTTTTTTTTTTTTTCACAAATCCAGATAGTGGAAATAGTACGAAATGCGCCTTATACTGAACATTATGCCGCATGTACACAGTATTCTTTCTGACCCCAATTTAACGAGTACAGTTTCCAATTAGCTGACGATTTGGAATTGGAGTCGATCCAGATTTTTAAAAATAGAGAACAAGAATATACAACATAAGTGTTCATAACGTTAAGACCTGAAATTGTAAAATTCAAATCCCCCCCCTTTTAACCTAAATCCCAGTTAAATCAGTATTTTCTAAACAGAAAACTAAAAGTGAAGTGTTTGTCGATATTCTTATAAGTGACGAAAAATATGTACGTCAAATATGGTCAGAATTATACTTGATTTTAATAATAATAATACCTTTTTAACCTGTTTAACTTGACGTTTCTGGTAATCAAATTCTTATATAACAATATTCATACCAATTACAATAATTATTACATCTAAAAAAATACGTGAAGTCCTTATTGCTGTTTTGAATTAAGCACAGAGCTACACAATGGGCTATCTGTGCTCTGCCCACCACGGGTATTGAAAACCTCTTTTTTGCGTTGTAAGTCCGCAGACATACCGCTGAGCCACTGGGAGGCATGTGAAGTCCCTCTAGTTCAGTTATATTCTATACAACAAAGTATGATAGATTTCCTAATGGTTTAAACTGTTCAGAAGCTTTCCCTCGACTGGCAGTATTCCAAGAAATAAAAACGTGTAACCTGCCTTGTACAATAGTGAGAAGATGGTAATAAGTTATTTAAGCTATTTTTATTTTGTTTGAGAAAAACTTTTGTACTTTTGCAGTATTAGAAAAAGTGTTGCGAGTGATTTTTTTAAAGAATTTAGATTTTAAAGGGTATGATAATTTCCATAAAAATGTGGATATAGTTTGAGACAGGATTTTATCTTAACAATCCAAAGTTATCTTTTGAACGCTAGGATAAGTCTTAAGTATAAATTTGCTTTCGTTTTTGTTCTGTTAACAACAGCAGAATACAGATGAACACAGTTGCATTTAATAATTGTAGATCTATATTTGGGAACACGTTTTCACAGGGTAGATTTTCTGTATAAAAAACAAAATAAAGAACGAAGTGAGGTCTATAGAATTATAAATTAAAACGGACGTATCTTAAAGGTCAGTGTGCTGTACGAGAATTGAAAAACTCAACGGCTATTATCTAGCATATTTAACACGTGTGTCGTATAAGTCTCGTTCAGGTTGAAAACAAACAATTCTTCCGAATTAGAAATCGAATTGCAAGATTTCCACTCTTGCACCATGTTTATATTCCTACTTTAAAAACCTTGGTCTTCTTGATATATAATTAAATTTGAATTCATCAGCTTGTGTGTTGAGAGACAAACGAACCATCTGTTTTTGAATCATCGTTGAGTTGGTTGATTGTTTTGGAATTTCGCACAAAGCCACTCAAGGGATATCTGTGCTAGCCGTCCCTAATTTAGCAGTGTAAGACTAGAGGGAAGGCAGCTAGTCATCACCAACCACCGCCAACTTTTGGGCTACTCTTTTACCAACGAAAAGTGGGATTGACCGTTACATTATTCGCCCCAACGGCTGGGAGGGCGAGCATGTTTGGCGCGACTCGGGCGCGAACCCGTGACCCTCAGATTACAAAGCACACGCCTTAACGCGCTAGGCCATGCTAGGCTTTCATTGAGTTGGTATGTACTGTTTCAATAGTGGATACGACAACTTTGATTATATTGTTAGTAGTTGTTTTAATTTTTTTTTTTTGCTATTATTTTACAGAAAAACAAATGCAGTTATTGAAAATTATAAATTTTTATTAAATAACAGTGGGACTAGTAAGTTAAGACTAAATCTGACTAGTAAAGCTAAGTGAAAATAGCAAGTGAAGCCAAGTTGAAAGTGATAAAATCTAACTTTTGGATATCATTCCACCTAGTGACCGCGTAAAACAGAATCTAATTGGCTAAACTATGAATTGGTTTTGCCTGTTTTTTTAAAACATAAAACCAGAGTTACAAAGAATAACTGATAGCAAAAAATTTATTTGAGGGGAGGATCTTTTTATATTAGTATATATAATTATATTGCATTAAGTTCGTTCAAGCTATCTTTTCTTTACGAAACGCGCCTGGCATGGCCGAGCGCGTTAAGGCGTGCACTCGTAATCCGAGGGTCGCGGGTTCGCGCCCGCGTCGCGCTAAACATGCTCGCCCTCCCAGCCGTGGGGGTGTATAATGTGACGGTCAATCCCACTATTCGTTGGTAAAAGAGTAGCCCAAGAGTTGGCGGTGGGTGGTGATGACTAGCTGCCTTCCCTCTAGTCTTACACTGCAAAATTAGGGACGGCTAGCACAGATAGCCCTCGAGTAGCTTTGTGCGAATTTCCAAAACAAACTTTACGAAACAAAACACTACAACTCTGTTCCTTCTTTTTTATACCCTTATTACATCATTTATGCCTCATCAGAGTATTATGTGGTCTCTCCTAATATAACTGTTCATCACTGGTTATGTTGTCTGTCTTAGCAAAGTTAACAATTATAGATTTATGTTTTTCTCCAGAATAAACTATTATAGATTTATGTTGTTCTCCCAAGTCAACCATTATAGAGTTATGTGGCTCTCCAGAGTCAGCCATTATAGATTTATGTTGTCATTCTTGGTACATTAGCTCAGTATCAGTTTCAACGAAGCTCTCCAATAACAGGTTCAATAGAGTTCTATATAGTAGACACTTACGTTACAGTTTCAGTTTTGAGGTTTGGAACTGTACGAGGCTTCAAATGTCCACCAAACCATAAATTGGCTGGTGTTATATACGGTGAAGAAGATGGCGATTCACAAATGACATGAGATCATTCTGTCCTAAAAGTGCTCTCACAAGACTTGTACCACTTGATTACCAATTTATGGAAGGGTGTTATCCTGTATGAAAAACAAAATCTTAGTGTTTCCCACATTTCACTGTTGCAGCTTGGGAATCCCATTTTTAATAAATAAGGCATGATACCGTACAATATTAACTGTGAAAGTTTGAAGTAAACTTGATCATAGTTTTCCAGAAAGCTACTGTCCAATACTAAAGTCAACTGTGAAACAATACCATACCGTTATCTTAGCATCATAAAAATGTTACAAGGTAGGTTAATTTACAACTATAAAATGCACTTGTGTACTTTAACACCGCTAATAAAAGGTTGCGTCATCACTCCATAAGACATCTGCAGACCATCGGTCATCGAATTCAATTCTTGTCACTAGATTCAATGCAATATCAATATGTAAAGCCAACTAGTCTCCTTTGTTCTGATCTGTTTTATTTTAGGTTGCATAAGGGTAATATTTGTGATCGGAGATTTATTGTTTTTGCCAACTGTTTCAGTTGACAAATCCGGATATCAGACAAAGTAATTTCCATTGTTGCACCAATGAGCACTTGTAATACGACATGATTGACTTCATAAATAATTTCAATAGGTGTCGGTGGTCTGCATGGACGTTTCTTACCACAAATTCAAATTATCTTATTAAGTTGCACATCACAACACTGAAATAACATCATTTGAGGGTGTTATAGCATCTATGGTAGTGCCGAAAGTTGCATCGACATTACAACCTTTGTTATAATAGCATTTCACAAACTTATCTGCAAATTTGTCAGTTTCATATTGGTCAAATAAGATATGCTGCAATCTACAGGCTAATTTATACCTAGACAACTGTTACATTTATATCTGTATGATATACTTGGCATCCTTGTGCGATTTAACCTTCCTATATAATACTGTTTCAAATATGACACGTTAAATTGCGAAACTTTCATTGTAAAAGTATAAATACATACATATATATATATTTACTTACAAATATAGACCTTTCTGCAAATTTTAAAAGACACCCTCTAAGATACTCATTCTTCAAAGTTTGTTTGTTTTATTGTTGTGAACAAAACTACACAAGAGTTACCTGTGCTGTGCCCACCTCGGGTATCGGAACTCTGTTACCAGCAGTATACATCAGTAGACATATCACCGTGACACTGGGGGGAATGTTTTAAAAATAAAAGGGAAATTGTAATAAATCGGTTGAATCTCATAACAACGTAACTAGTTTCTTGTGATGCGATCTGTGTGTATTACCCTTCATTAGAAACCGTTTCATTTCTTCTCTCTCTCTCTCTTTATATATATAGTAAATATAATGTTTGTTAATCTCATGTTTTACCTCATATTAAATAAGATTAATATTGTAGGTTGGAGATCTATGGTTTTTGCAAGCTTTCTTTGAAATTTTATTTTCAACAAAATGATCATCAATAGTTATAAAAGAGCCCCCGAGTGACTCGGCGGTATGCCTGCGGGCTTACAATGCTAAAATTCGGGTTTCGATACCCGTTGTTGGCAGAGAACAGATATCCCATTGTGTAGCTTTGTGTGCTTAACTCAAAACAACAACGTTGTAAATGAAAATAAATAATTTGTTTTTTGTAGCAAAGATAGTTTCATTTTTAATCTTTTTTTTCTAAACCTTTTTATTGATTTATTTTCATTGCATTAGACATGGTAATTTAAGCTAAAAACAGAAGTAGATATTTGTTATTGTTATAATTCAATTAATCTCTTCGAATTTGTATTAAAGGGTGAAAAATGTTTTGAAACTATTTAATCTTATTATACAAACCATATGTTCTAAAATAAAAACTAGAAGTGTAAACATAAAACTGACTTCAAGTACAAATAGAAATACTAGGCTGGTCTTAAATATTTTTGTAGTGAAAGAATATCTTTATTTTGTAATTAATTAAAACCTAACCTCTTATAGAAGCATGGTAATTTTTTACGTAATTTTATATTTTGCAAATAATTTCGAGTTCCTTGAAAATGAACGCCATTTTTGAGATTTGGTGAAAACTAAAAGAAACTTGACAGTGGTTTGTTTGTTTGTTTGTTTGAACTTCGCGCTAAGCTACTCGAGGGATATCTGTGGTATCCGTCCCTAATTTAGCAGTATAAGATTAGAGGAAAGGCAACTTGTCATCACCACCCGCCGTCAACTCTTGGGCTACTCTTTTACCAACGAATAGTGGGATTGACTATCACATTATAACGCCCCTACGGCTGAAAGGGCGAGCATGTTTGGTGCTACCGAGATTCGAACCCGTGACCCTCGAATTACGACTCAAACTCCTTAACACACTTGACAATACCATTTTTCATAAAAGCCTGAAAGCAGTTGTGCACGCATATGGTTAATATGGCTCTCATTATATGCAAAATACACGTAACAACTGAGCAATATAGAATTCACTACATGATAAAATGACTTTTAAATGTTTGTTACAGTTGTCTCCACCTACACACTACGTTGTTGTTGTTTTTACAACTTTCTGAAAGCTTTGTCAATTTGCACCATTGTAATAAATGAAGTGAATAATTTGAACTGTGGGCACATAGAAAACTATACTTGCAATCTATACTTTTAGTAGCAAATTACTAGCCAATTTTGATAAACATAAATATGAATCAGATAGCCAGAGGGTAAGATGAAACACTTAAGTTAAGTCAAGAGAAAGCAACACAGACTTAGCAACAGAGTATTCAACAGTGCATGTTATCGATGTGTATGGATTGTTCTCGTATTTGTCACACTATTTAACAGAAACTTCATTTTATTCAATTAAATATTAACTTGACACGCAAACGAATAGAACTAGTAGAACTGTGTATTCTATCGCTGTTCTATTTTAGAAGAAGTGCGACTTCATTTTTGTTCGAATTCATCACAACCTCTGAACAAAGAAGAGATGGTCTATTCAGTAGAAGATAATCAATAAACCATTGTGTCCAACTTTTTTAGGACACTAAACAATATATATGATAATTAGATTATCTTGCCTTCTAGCGCAACTTTATATGTGTATTGTGAGTTTTCATTTTAGTTAGTACATCTGTTAATCTAATTATACGAACATGACTTCCACCCTGTTTTCAGATAGCATAGTAACAATTAATTATTAATTTTGGATACTTACCAATCTGGTTTAAACCGGAATATGTATCTAACACTCTTTAACAATCAGAGATAATCGCCTATTTCTTTAATTCGTCAAATCAATCTATTTTTATGCCTGTGTGCCCAGGTATATCAAAGCTTTTTTTTCAAGCACGAATATATGGCAATTCAGTTTTATCTGAATATATGGTAATCCAGTTTTATCTGGAATAAAAACTGATTTGCTTAAAACCAATTAATTTCAAATAGTAGGGCATTTATAATTTATTTTAAGTTGAAATGCTTTCCAATCTGTTATATAAGAATATATACAAATCTGTTTTAGGTAGGATACCTACCAATTAGGCCCAGTGTGGTACTTTTTAATCTATGTTAATTAAGAACATGAAGGCTAACTGCGCTAGCCATCCCTAATTTAGCTGTGTAAGACTAGAGGGAAGGTAGCTACTCTTTCACCAACGAATAGTGGGATTAACCGTTACATTATAACGTTTCCACGGCTGAAAGAGCGAGCATGTTTTGTGCGACGGGGGTTGGAATCTACAACCCTCGGATACGAGTCGAGTACCTTAACTACCTGGCTATGCCGGGCACGTTTGATTGAAATTATTTAATTTTAGATAGCCGTTTTCAATAAAGCAAGCATTGGACCCGTGCAATTATTAAATGAAGGTGTTAATTATTGTTCATACACATATTTTATGTGATTAATGTGGAAACATATTCGGTATTGCTTTTATGTATACAAGCGCAACTAAAGAGAAATAAATATTTCCATAGTGACTGCTACATATGTTCTGCACTTGGTAGGAAATAGTTTTCTATTTACGTGTTAAATACTGGTAACTTATTTATAAAAATATATATGAATTTTTAATATAAAATTGTATGTCTTTAGGTAGAAAATATGTGATAGAATATTCATAAGGTGTATAAAATGGGTTCTGTGCAAATACAATTAATGGAAATACATAGACATATCTGACTTGTTAATTACTAAGTAATCTACAGAATAATTTGTTAAAACATAACGCATTGTTTCATTTTTCTCTTTTTAAAGGCTACTGGCCATTCGGACCATCGATCTGCGACATCTGGGTGACTTGTGATGTCCTTGGTTGCACATCTTCCATCATCCACATGTGTTTTATCTCTCTCAGCCGATATATGGGGATACGTAATCCACTAAAAACTCGCAAAAACTCTAAGAAGAAGGTAACAATCAAGATTGTTATCGCGTGGTTAATATCCATGACAATAACGAGTCCCATTACTGTTCTGGGTTTCACTGACACCAAAAATATACAACCAACAACTCGAATGTGTGCAATAAACAATCGATTTTTCTTCGTCTTTGGCTCTTTATCTGCTTTTTACATCCCCATGCTTATCATGGTGACGTCATATATTCTGACAGTCCGTCTTTTACAACAAAAGGCCAAGTTCTGTGAGGAAAGGCCCGGTCGAAAAGTGTCGTTCATACGACGCGGTCGCAGACGCATGTTACAGGACAAGTTACACAAAAGTGAGACGTCAAATACGGAGTGTAATAAGTGTGAGAGACATACCACTCGTCAATCTCCGGACAATAACGATGAAGACGCAGTTCTTGAAAACAGTCCAGAAGATTCACGTGCAAACTATGGGTGTTTTCAGGAGTCCCTCGAAAAACGATCCCACATAAAAGTTAAAGAAACAAGTGATGTTTGTACCGTGCGCTGTAGGTCACATATGCAGGTAATGAACGAACAGAAAGCGACACAAGTTCTTGGAATAGTCTTTTTTTGTTTTATCACCTGTTGGACTCCATTCTTTGCTTTGAATATTTTGTTCCCTATCATAGATCCAACAAGTTTTCCTGAGTACCTCACTACGACTTTCTTGTGGCTAGGCTACGTGTCATCTACTATTAACCCTATCATTTACACTATTTTTAATAAAACATTCAGAAGAGCTTTCTGGCGGCTCCTGTCTTGCTCCTGTTGGCAGGATAATAGGAGGTCTGCTGTTATAAACGAGTCGGTAATGTGGCCAACGAAGTCTAAACACTTTGTGAACATCATTACTTCCCGTCATCTAATTGCAGAAAGTTAATATATATCAGCTGGTGAGATACTATGGGTTTGTTGAGTACTTATTTAAGTTACTGCTTTACCTCAAACATTAATTTCTACGTTCATCGTACGTGAAAGGATGGATAGTTTATAAGGGCGCTATTTTGTGATTATAAATATTAGAGGATGTAAATTACAAATAATCTAGCTTTTTATAGGCTTCTAGAGATATGTCTTGAAACACGGCTCATTAAACTTCATTACCATTTGTAATATTTCTAGTTCTACTTCTGCTACGTAATTGGCTATCTGTGCTGCACCCGCCTAATATGTAGATACCTGAAGTTTAGCGTTGAAAGCCTCCAAGCGGCAGGTCTGTGCTTGTGATAAAACGTGCTGGATATATATAAAAAAAATAGATCGGAAATTCAATGTGTAAAGTGTGAAGAGGAGTAAAAGTTTAATTTAAAGGAATGGATTGTTGTGTAAACTAATGTCTACAAACTGATTAGGCTACTTTACTAGCTCCTGTTCTGTACTAAACAAAAGCTAAATTTAATCATCTCGGTGTTTCTACTGAGCATATAAACTACTGAGAACTTAGAATACAGATAACAACAAAGCACTGAATGAACAACAAAAACACTTTTGCGGTCAACTATTTTTGTTGTTTTTAGTGGGATTGACTGTAACATTATAACGCTCTCACGGCTGAAAGGGCGAGCACGTTTTGTGCGACCGGGATTCGAACGCCTTATCACGCTTAGCCACGCCAAACCCGGTCATTTTTGACTTGTGATGTAGTTATTTCAAGTTACGTTCTTTACAAACGCCTGAAAAACTGTTTCATCTAGTTAGAAGTTTCAAATATTTAAGAACATTTGACTGAGTAGATCATTCTTTTCTCCCCTCTATTACTGTTAAAGAGTACACAATATTTTATGAAATTAAACTGGCAAGTGTAATATTACTATTACATTTTATAAACATTGTTCAATTTCGTTTTCTCTGCTCATTAATCAATCGATAATTAGGTAATATCACGAAAAACATTACATGATAAATTAAAAACACGGGTATAAGGACCAGAGAAATCACTTTCATGTCACAGGTTTAAGCTCTCGCATTTTATCCATATACGATCATTTACAAATAGATGCGTTTAAAATAAACGTGCACTATCTCAAAGGTAATTACTGAACGTGTTCTTAAAATTAATATACTTCAATGAGACTCTCGTGTGTTTTGGTAGTTTGAATAACAGTTATTTAATTAGGAATTTCAAAACATGTTGTTCTCTTTCTAAACACCTTTAACGAAACGTTGTTCATGTTTATATGTTTTGTTTACTTTCTAGAAACCGTTCTTTCTCACATTGACAAATTCAGCTATACAACGTGCTCAGCATGGTCTTAATCTGAGGGTCGTAGGTTCGAATCCTCGTCACACCAAACATGTTTGCCCTTGCAGCCGTGGGGGGTTATAATGTTACGGTCAATCCCACTATTCGTTGGTAAAAGAGTAGCCCAAGAGGTGGCGGTGGGTAGTGATGACTACCTTTCCTCTTACACTACTAAATTAGGGACGGCTAGCGCAGATAGCCCTCGTATAGCTTTGCGTGAAATACAAACAAACAAAATTTACTGAAAATTGGTAATTTTCATTTCGCCCAGAACAAACTTGATCTCTTCTGGAGCCCCCTGGGTATAGTATGATAATATGTGAAATAGAAAACATAATCATACTTCACACGTAAAGCTACATAAACACTAAGTATAATATTCATGTTTGATATTCCAAGTTGCGAATACACAGTATTCTGACTTAATTACATGCAAAAACGGTAATATTTTTAATCAATGGAAGACCCCCAATAGCGTAGCAGTACATTTGCGGACTTACACCGCTAAAAATCGGGTTTCGATGCTCGTGGTGGGCAGAGCACAGATAGTTTATCGTGTAGCTTTGTGCTTAGTTCTAAACAAACAATCTATGGACGAACTACTCAAAAGTAAAGAGATTACAAAGTAAAGAAAAGTTTGTTTTTATTATTATTTTATCTCATTTCTATTTATTTTATTTATTTGTTTCATATACATTTTATTTATTATCGAACATGTAATTTTTGATGTCTGTAGATGTTTATAACGAAGCAAAACTTGTTTAAGTGTTGTTTAAATTATGGAGGGAAAAAGTTAGTGCTATATAGAATGGACAAAATATAATATGGTTAATGGTAGGGCAGTGCCGATAGGTAGTTCTCCTCACTACCTCCATGAATAGGCTAATTTATTTATATAAAAGTAAAATTGTAGAAGTTATAAACCTTATAGTCAAACAAATAAAACGATTTCATTATCATTAAACAAGCTGAAGTATGCATTCTTCTTTTAACCAAATAGTGAACAAGAGCTAACCTGCAATAAAAGTGTTACAATACTGGTATTAGGAGTGGGATCATCGGTAGATATAAAATAAGATCCAGTGGCTTCATATGTTTGAAGTGACATTGAAAATTAAATGGAAAGAAGAAAGTTACAGAAAATTAAACGAAGAACAATAACAAAGAGACAAAGTATAAAAAGAGAAGAAAGAAAAGAGCAGGACAACTATGAGAAAACCTAACAGGAAAATATAAAATGGAAAGAAAAACACTTAAAGTTCGAAGGAGAATTATAAGAACGAAAAATTATTTTTACCGAACAATTATAAAGAAAAATCAATTTATTTAAGCAGACGAGATAAAAGAAACTATAGACAATATACAGAATAAATTTGTAAAATCAATGATGATATACAGAGAGATTAGAAAAATGGAAATGAAGTAAAAAAGGTTTTACGGCGTAAAAGTTTAGTGATACAAAGATTGTAACAATATCAAAGGAAATCTAAGAAAGACATTAATGAAGTAAAAATGGGCATTTATATGAGAATAAAACTTTTAGAAACTGATTTTCTAAAGCCACGATTTTCTTTGCATCCTTGCGAGAATATCAACCAACATGCTATGAAATATGGAATAGAAGAACCCGATAAAAACCTCTCCTGCTAGGCCTAAAACCTGATGTCCAGATCTCAGTATGTATCCAAGAGATAGGATTTTCACACATCGTGTGTTATAAAAGAGACTGAGGATTAAATTTACCTTAACACTCGAATTCGAACACTGAGAAAAATAGCATCTGATCCTCAACTTTTACCAATATGATTAAGTTGCTTACGACTGCAATACTTTCCCGGACAACTACAACTACACCATAGTTCATTATATTATAGAAGTTAGTGGCCAAGTCCAATAACTTTTACCCTTTGAAAACTGTACGGACATTCTTAACAACTATTAGCTACAGGTGGCAACCATCTCAAGCAGATTTGAAATTTGACATCTGAAGGATATTTCTAAAGCGAATCATATCAGAAGATTTCCTGATGATGCGGAATGACTTGCTGAATTATAGTGTTTACATGTTCTATGTGAACTAAAGTATTTGTTAGCATGCGACCATATTGTAAACGTCATAACAGATGAAGGTATTCGAATTATGACAGGGAAAAATAGGTGCAGAACTTCCACGGAAGCCAACTATTGTTCATGGTGCACATAAACAACTCTTAGCACCATCCAAGAGTTGTTGGACCATCACATCAAATAGTGATTGCAGTAAGTCACTTACTTTAGCATAAAATACTCTGCGTATGAGAGTTTCTTTTCGCAAAGCCACATCGGGCTATCTGTCGAGTCCACTGAGGGGACTCTAAACCTGATTTTAGCGTGAAAATCCGTAGACCTACCGCTCTACCAGCTGGGGAACAAAAATACTCTCGGAAAATCCATACATTTTATTGGTTTTTGATATAAATCTACTAAAATTATAGATAATGGGTTTCTCTCATCATCAGCATTTTCAGAAAATCATCACAAATCAGTCTTTAATTGTAAGCCATCCAGAAATATGCTCAAAATTTAACTACACCTACTATAGTTTTTTGGATATCAATATTTGAATTGCTGTCTTTTTTTATTATATTTAATGAATGCTATTCATTGACGTAAATAATACTGAAACCATATGCATGCACTGAATGTTTACAATTTAACTCGTGAAGAATGACCTTTAATCTCATATTACTGTAATCTTTTCTTGTTCCTTGATGAGAATCAACAATGTTCTCATAGTTGTTCCAATGTGGATTTAATCAGATTAAAAAGCTGAGTATTAAGGTGACCAACGCGGGTAAGTTTAAACAAGGGCATGTCATTCTGAACGTTGAATAAATTTTTAATAGCAATTACGCTTTAGAATGCTTAACGTGGGAATCACATTCATGTTTAGCTTTTTATGATGTAAACTCGAACACCCACACATTCTAGAATAAGTGTCGTGTAAGTTGAAACATCTCGATGTTATTTAAAAGAACAAAAGTTAATTTCTTCAAAGTTCTAATAGATTACGTTGTCTGTTATATGTGTAAGAGTTCGATTTATTTAGGACAATGTTTAATTGTTCTCACTTTTCGTTAAAAAAAGGTTTAAAAACTAAAAAATTCATTAGGTAAATGAACAAAAATATGCAAGAGATATATTTTGAAGAAAACGTATTCTTTAAACGTAATAAAAACAAATTCTTGTTCTATGTGGTTAGCAATATACGTTAAAATACATCACGTGGGTCAATAAAGAAAGATAAGAAAGTTAGATACCTTCTTTAAAATGGTTTGGTTTGAATTTTGCTCAAAGCTACTCGAAGGCTATCTGCGCTAGCTGTTCCTAATTTTGCAGAGTAAATCTAGAAAGAAGGCGGATAGTCATCACCATTCACCGCAAGTTTTTGTGTTACTCTTTTACTAACGAATAATAAGATTGACCCTCGTATTGTAACGCCCATATGACTGAAAGGGCGAGCATGTTTAGTGTGACGGGATTCGAACCTGCGACCCTAAGATTACCAGTCGAGCGCCCTAATCCACCACTTGGCTATGCCGAACCACATCATATACTGACAGATGGCTCTGCGATTTTAGAGAAAGAACAAGATAAGTTCAGCACTAGATTAAACGAAAAATAATTATTTAAACTTTGGGTGGCCTTCCTAACACGTTGTGCTATAACCAAACTTCTTGAAAATAATTAATTTTGTTTGTTTGTAATTAAGCGCAACTTTAGTATTGTAAGTCCTGAGTCTCACCACTAATCATTGAGCAGAGAATTACTTATTGGTTTCAAAATTAATTCTCTATAAACTGAATCAAGTTTTTTTTTGTGATCTTTTATACACTACATGGCCCAAAGTATGTGGACACTCGACCATAACACCCATATATGCTTCTTGACCATCTCATTCCAAAACCATATGAAGTTGGTCCCTCCTTTGCTAATGAAATAGCCTCCACTCTTCTGGGAAGGATTTTAACTAGATTTTGGAACATGGTTATGGGAATTAGCTCCTATTCAGCTACATGAGCATTAGTGAGGTCAGGCACGAAGGCCTGGTTCGCAGTCGGCATTCCAATTCATCCCAAAGGTGTTCGATGGAGTTGAGGTCAGGGTTCTGTGCAGGCTAGTCAAGTTCTTCCTCACCAACCTCGGCAAACCATGCCTTTATGGACATCGCTTTGTGCACAGGGGTATTGTCATGCTGAAACAAAAAAGGACTTTCCCAAAACTGTTGCCACAATGCTGGAAACTCACAATTCTCTAGATTGGTATTGTATGTTGTAGCAGTAAGATTTACCTCCATTAGAACTAAAGAGCCTAGCTGAAACCATGAAAAACAGCCCCAGACCATTATTCCTCATCTAGAAAACTTTACAGTTGGCACTATACCTTCAAGCGGGTAGCGTTCTCCTGGCACCTGCCAAGCCCAGATTCGTCCGTCAGACTGCCAGATAGTAAAGCGTAATTCATCACTCCAGAGACGCGTTTCCACTACTTCGGAGTCCAATGGCGATGTGGTTTACACCACTCCAGCCGACGCTTGGCATTGCGCATGGTGATCGTAGGCTTGTGTGCGGTTGCTTGGCCATGGAAACCCATTCCATGAAGCTCCTGACGAACAGTTATTGTATTGTTGTTTCTTCCAAAAGCAGTATGAAACTCGGTAGTGAGTGTTGAAACTGTGGACAGACGATATTTATGCGCTACGCGCTTCAGCAGTCAGCAGTCCCGTTCTGTGAGCTTGTGTGGCGTATTGCTTCGTGGCTGACCTGTTGTTGCTTCTTGACGTTTCCACTTCACAATACCAGCACTTACATTTGACCAGGGTAGCTCAAGCAGGGCATAAAATTGACGAACTGACTTGTTAGAAAGGTGACATCCTATGACAGTGCCATATTAAAAGTCACTGAGCTCTTCAGTACGACCCATTCTACTGCCTATGTTCGTCCATAGAGATTGCATAGCTGTATGCTTGATTTTATGCACCTGTTAGAAATGGGTGTGGCTGAAATAGCCAAACCCATTAAATAGAAGGGGTCTTCACATAATTTTGGCCACGTAGTGTATATGTGCACTCTGTAACGTATATTGAGTGTAATATTCTTGTAAACAGTTCTGTTTCAATTGAACTTTAAACGACTTGTGTTGTGCGATGCTAGATTTTTTTTAACCCTTTTTTAATATCGAAGCCATTTAAATTTTTAAGATGTTTTAACAAACATTGTATTACGTACACGATCTTGTATATTCTGGTGGTTATGGCGTTTGACTCGTAAAATGTGTGTTGCGGGATCAAAACGTCTCTTCGAACATGTCCGAACTCGCAACCGCGGAAATGTTATTAGGCGACGGCCAATTATAGCTTTTACTGGGAGTAAAGAAGTAACTGAAGGCGGTGCTGACTAATTTTTTCCCTCTATCGTATCTCCTGAAAATTAGGGACGGATAGTGTTGATATTCCTCCAGTAGTTTTGAGAGACAAACTCAACTAACAAACAACTACATATTGTACTTAATTTCACAGCAATAAACAACTCATATATATTTATTATTTTCAAATGGAGCCCCTCAACACCAATGTCAGGAGATCGTTTTGTTTGTTTAAAATTAAGTACGAAGATACACAATGAGCTATCTGTTCTCTGCCCATCACGGGTATCGAAACACGGTTTCTAGCGGCGTGAGTCCAAGACATGCAGTTGTGCCGCTGGGAAGATCAAGAGGCGTAATTGCTGATTAATGCCTTGTTACTGGGAGACATGAATATCTAGTTTTAACCTAGAACGATCTTTTGCTCTGACTTGATCCATAAAGACTGTTTTTATTTATCATATATTTGAATTATATGATAATTCGATGCAACGTTGTTATAATACCAAAAAAAGATTGACGTAAAGTAACTAAAACAATAAAATAATAAAAATTAATAGTTATCCATGTGTATCTCTGAAATGCATTCTTAGCAATCACGTATGAAATTTGCAGTAACAAATATGTGACAGACAAACCCTTTCAACACTGCACAACATACATGAATTGTATTACCGTTCATAAATTCAGCTTTTAACAACGTCTAAAGTGGTTAACAAATATAAATATTTTTCAATTCACTGTACTGTTAGATAAAAGGTTTGAGTTTTGACTTTATGAAAATGTAATTATATTTTGTTGTTGTTATTTAGTGGAAAACATTTTTAAAATTTATTGCAGCTTAATATTTATGAATTATCAGATGATGTGGAATTAAAACAATCAGTGATATGAAAACTCGATATTGTGTTGAGATGCCTACACTAAGTTTAATTGCAAGGGTTATTCACTAGGTGGCATTACAGTGGCTTTTAAAGATTTTTGTATTTTGCATATTCTAATCCAAAATAGATATTCAATAACTTACCTTTTCATAATGGAAATAACTGTCAGTGTTGTATTACATTTTTTTTAATATTCCTACTCTATTATTTAAAATTGTAACTCGTTGACGTTTTAAAAATGCGTTTACGCAACAGATTAATAAAACCATAAAGCATAAAAATTACAAAAGGTTATAGGTTATTTCATTCTGATAATGTTCAGTAGATATATTGTTTCACAGTACCTTTGGACAGTATCACACTTAAATTACAGTTCACAAAATATATGTATTTTATTTTTAAAATTTTTAATTTTTTTGTTGATAAGCACAAAGCTACACAATGTACAATCTGTATCGTGCCCGCCACCTGAATTTTAGATTTTATTTTCAGTTACGCACAAAGCTACAGAATGTACTATCTCTTTTGTGCCAACCACGGATATCAAAACCCAGTTATTAGTGTTACAAGCCTTCAAACTTACAGCAAGCCGGAATTTTATAACAGAGAATACCAAGTATCTTACTTGGAATACAGAGAGCGCCACATATCTAGAAGGATTTAGACATGAAAAGTGAGTGATACAGTAATTACGATTACTAATAACGAAGACAAATAATTTATTTTTTTGTAATATCTAGACTAACAATTTTATAATTCAGTCCTAAAACGTAAAGTTAACATAATACTTAACGATTCCAACTGTTAGCTCACACTTCGCACACTCGTAAAATAAACTAGTTTGTTCTTTTCGTGAACCCACAAAAAATAATTCAAACGTTTGAAAACGCTATCTTATATTTGTACTTAAATGGTCACCAATTAATATTGTCCTTTACAACATTAAATATTTGATATTCCAGTGAATTTTTTCACATGCTTTTAATCATTTAACATTGTACGGCTAAAATCAATTATACTGCCTATCAAAATATATTTAGAGATAAGCTATTATAAATTATACGCAACTATATATATATTTTGTATGTCACCGTACGGTATGGAGGTAATTTCTGCATTGAATAATTATCACCAGCGTCGAGAGATGGCACGATATTCATGTTTTATGGTAACGATGACGGTTTGTTTTTTTTCATTTAGCTTATCGTACCCCTTATCATGTCGGCATACCCAGGAGGGTTAAGGCGTGCGACTCATAATATGAGGGTAACGATTTCTCATCCCAATCGCTTGTTTGTTATTTAAATTCACCCAAAGCTACTCGAGGGCTATCTGTGCTAGCTGTCCCTAATTTAACATTGTAAGACTAGAGGGAAGGCAGCTAGTCATCACCACCCACCGCCAACTCTTAGGCTACTCTTTTATCAACGAATAGTGGGATTGGCCGTCACACTATAACGCCCTTACTGCTGAAAGGGCGAGCGTGTTTGGCGCGATGGGATTGCGAACCCGCGACCTTCAGATTACGAGTCGCACACCTTAACACGCTTGGCCATGCCAGGTCCATCCCGGTCGCAACAAACATGCTCGCCTTTTTGAGCCGTGATGACTAGCTGCCTTCCCTCTAGTCTTACACTGCTAAATTAGGGACGGCTGGCGCAGATAGCCCTCGAGTAGCTCTGCGCGAAACTCAAAAAGCAAAAAAACTCTCACCATGTCTGCTCACAGTTTTATACTCACTTTACAGCTGAATTAACAGCCATTGCAAACACACCAGCCTCTACCCGGTTTAAATGTAAATACATTTATTTCAAGTACTTATTATTTGATCCCACAGGTAATTCCCGGCAGTATCTCTGATACACTCAGATTATAGTTTTTATCTTTAAATGCATTCATTAACCCATTTACTGACCTATCTTTCCCTACAATCCCACGTCATTAGTCTACACGTGCACAACAAAAACTATATCATTGCTGTAAATTTATATAAAGTTGTCGACAGTTTCTTATGTTTTGATTCCTTTTTACATATTAAACTTTGCTTCAATTTTCTATTATTTCCTACTGTTATTTATTCTGTTATTTGATAGTAATTTTTTAAAAATATTAATCACACTGTAGTAATCAAATACTAGAAGAGTAGAAAAAGTAGTCAAATACCTTTTTAGTTATTTTGAAGCAGTAAATTGTCTTACAGAATTAACCAGTTTACGCTGACTGAATTTTAATTCATTTATGTGCTTAATGCTTCTAGTAGTATTGGTTAAATGTGTGTAAAAATATGCCTAAGCACAGCAACACAAGAATATAAAATTTCTATTAGACAATTACGTAGTCCCCCATACATTTCCGTAAAAATTAAGATTGAGATATTTGATGGCAGTTTTTCTGGGGCTTGGTAAATGCGTTATATTTCATACCAAACAATAACAACAAAGTTGTCTGGTAATGGTTAATCTAGTGTTTGTTTTCTATCACCAGTTCTTTGTCTTTTAATATTTTAAAAGTTTAATAGATTTTTGTTCTTCCATTTTTTTAAGCTAGGGACTGCAGGGCTAAAGAAATAACGAATTTTAAAAGTGACACTGAAAACAGTAATACCGTTAGTACTTTAACCTTTATTTAAGAATCCCGCCGCGAAAGAAAAATCAATTATTTCCTGGCGACAACTTTTATGCTTGTTTTCTTTTTTCTTTGTTGAATTTCGTCAAAGCTTCTCTGCGGCTAAGTTCACTAGCCAATTCCAATATGTAAGTGATGGACTAGAAGAAAGGCAATAACAACACCTACCAACAATTTTTGGGTCATTCTAATCGAAAAATAGGATTTTCGTCCCACAGCTAAACGAATGAACATTTTTGATATCGGGATTCAAACTCGCGGCCTGCAGGTTATTGAAGTCAGTATGTAAATCTTATTTTACACAATACTTAACATGAAAATGCATTGAAATATGCACAACAAAGAATTGTACGTTATCTCTGTTTTGACGATATTATTTTATCAAATTTTCTTACGTTCGTTGACACTGCTAGATTTATTCGCGGGTTCGAATCCTCGTCATGCCAAACATGCTCGCCCTTTCAGTCATGGGAGCGTTATAATGTAATGATCAATCCTACTATTCGTTGGTAAAAAAGCAGGCCAAGAATTGGTGGTAGGTGGTGATGACTTGTTGCCTTCCCTCTAATATTACACCGCTAAATTAGGGACGGCCAGCACAGATAGCTCTTGAGTAGCTTTTCGCGAAATTCAAACCAAACGTACAAGATTGATCAATATTGTATATTTCGTTTGGTTTTTTTTTTGGTTGTTTTTTTTCGAGTCGATAAGTATAACGAAGACTGGATATAGATATGGTTGTAAGTCGAGTGGGATTGAACAAGTATGTGTATTGTTAATTGTATTATGATTACCGGTTTTATTGCTTTCTCTTGTTTTGTTTTCTTACAGATTACGAGAATCATGTAGTTCCCTCCTGTACGATTTAACATTATTTTAAAGTTCGTGTTTCTCAGATCATGGTTCAGTTCCTTCTTCAACACTAATTCAGTGCTAGAACTAAGACATCTGAAAAGTCATAAAACATTTTCTTTCATGACTCTGAATCTCCCCAGAACGAAAGTTAATTCTTGTCACTAATGTTTTATTTTTTATTATTATTTTTCTGTTCGTTACAAAAACGTTTCAAAATAATGTATATTTGGCAAACGTGTTTGTTTTTTTATATTCTACAGAAGCTGACTGTTGTATGTTGTCTGGTAGTAAATCTAGCGATTGAAACAAAAACAAAGTTTTAAAATTTAGCGGCCCCCCAGTGGCTCAGCGGTATGTCTGCGGACTTGCACGCTAAAATCCGGGTTTCGATACCCGTGGTGGGCAGAGCACAGATAGTCCATTGTGTAGCTTTGTGCCTAATTCAAAAACAACAACAACAACAACAATAAAATTTAGCGAAACGAAAAAGACTACTTTTCAATTCTTCCCCAGTTAATTTTCGATGTTTTACTTCTGTGTCACTAGGAGATGATCGGTAAATTAATATAGTGTTTCTACTTAACGCGTATGGTACAAACCTTAGCATATATAATAACTCATGTTGGTGAATGCTCCACAAACTATGATTTTAGCTGAAGGTATTATGGAGGTTCGAAAGCTAGTTGACGGTGAAGTAGTTTTAGAAATCTCCACTGATTTTTCTCTAATTTTTTACTTAAGTTGATGAAACTTGGATCATGGTACGCTGCTACAAAATTTCTTAGCTCTGACAGAGAAAGTAGCAGAGTTATATCAGAAGTAAAGCAGGAAATGCATGTGGAGAATTTGTATGAATATATCAGTAGATGTAATTATGCTGTCAAATGGTACACACAGGTTAACTTGATAAGATAAGGAGGGCATAGCAGACAACTGGAGCAGTTATGACTTTTGCAGACACAGAGTTCTGATAAGTTAACGTTTTTTGGCAAATCCATTTGCAAATCCGTTTCAGTCCTGTATATGTAAAAACGGCTGGTATGAGTAGAGAAAATTCTATGTAGAGGAGCGAACAACATTTCGACCTTCTTCGGTCATTGTCAGGTTCATAAAAAAGAAAGAGGTAACTGACCGATAGCTGACCACATGTTTGAAGAGGGTTGTGTAATTGAGTGTAGGATATTAATAAATATAATCAAACATCTAAGCACGCCCTCTACATTTCTATCCGTTTTATACATGTATATTTTTCTCTACAAGTGGGTTTACTCGTCGTCACTGATTATCGCGTCAGTCCTTTTCCTGTTATCGATTTTGTCACAGTCGCAGTAGATAATGGTGTTCTAGGTATGGGGATTCCCATGAGACTACTTCCAATGAAACTGTCTTTCCCAAGGGTATAACCTATAGCGAAGCTCATTCTTATGATTTTCCCCAATGTGTGGTTCGTCTAAAGTAAAAAATATCTGACATCTCGGCTCAGTCACTCTGCTCATCAACGATTATTGCTTTCATACGTTGCGAAATATAAATTCAATGTCTTGGAAAGCGCATTCCTGTTATCAAAATAAACTGTTTAATATTCAAGTGGCGTTTTTGTGGCTCATACTCAGGTGGTGGATAGTTTTGCACAGCTCGGATAGGTCTGTCTACATTTCAACTGGATTTTGTCGACCTCATAACAAAAGTATAAACTGGTTGTTCTGTAACTATTTTCAATTCTAATAGTATATAACGCTAAAAATCGGTTTTCGATTTCCACAGTGAACAGAGTACAGATAACCCATCGTGTTTCTTTGGACACCACAATAACAAAATAAAAACACAAACAAACCTATTGTTTAACACATGCTCTACCGCATAATAAATCAAATATAAAAAAGTAAACGTTCGAGAGGTGCCAAGGTGAAGTTACCGTGACCCAAATTCATATGCTACAAGAAACAGTTGACTTTAGAACACGATTGTTTGTTACTTATCGGTGTGTCACGCGGCCCATAATTAAGAGTCGGTTGTGACCCACCGATGGGTGCACATGGCAGCGAACATGTTAAGTCTGAAGAAGATTTAATTTTTTCATCCTTGTTTGAACTTTCATACCGATCCAAGAAAAATAAGTAAGAACATAATTCAATAACGAAATTAAAAGAAGTTATGCAAATATGTATTTAATAATGGTTTGATAGCACCCAAGTAACGTGTGGATATTTCGTCTCTTCAGTTATTGTAGAAGAACACAGGTGCAAAGATAACGTGTTTTAGATAATCAGTTCTCCTTTGGTGTTATTGGAAATAATTCAGTTAACCAATATTGTTTTTGTACTTAACTCGTAAGATACCTGTTTTAACAAATGTAACCAACCTGTTTGCCCACTGCTCTGGCTTCAGCTGGAAGTATAAGGAAGGTTCATAAGCTAGTTGATAGTTTTAAAATGTTCACCCCCCTCCCCCATAAGAGGAACATTAGCATGTCTACGGACTTATACTAAAAGAAACCGGGAAAGTTGGGGATACTTTAGAAATCTATAAAAGTCACTATCTTTATAATGATACGCTTGGTGGTTTTCATAGCTTTATATAGAGGATATAATGAAGGCATATTTGTTGATTTTACTGCTAGTTGAAAATAGGGTATTAGCCTATTTAATTTACCATTCTATTTAGCAGAACTTGGATCTTATACAATGTTAAACAAATACCTGAGAATTTTCTTTCTCCGCAATATAAGTACATGATAATTGCTTGTCAGAAACAGGTAATTGTGTCACAGCTTCATATCACTGTTACTGATATTCGCAGTTTCAGTACCTAAAAATGATATTACTGGATAGTCATTGGATATGAAAATCACACATTTCTTTAATTTCTAAATGTCATAAACGCTTGAAGTTTCTTCGAGTACCATATATTACTTCATTAAAGGCTGACAGACACACTTTATTGTGACTATAGTGTACCTTAATATGTTCAAATTTGTATGATAGCGGTACACGTACATTATAAAACTACCCAATACTACCTCATCATAACTCTTCGTAGTTTTTACGTTCTTCATCGTGCTGTATTATACTCCTGTTTGGGAACCATGTATTGTACTCCATGCTCTGTCTATATATTTTGGCTAATGCGACTTCTTTGAGCATTTGCAAGCTTGTTTGTTTGTTTTTCTGTTTTTTCAATTTCGCGCAAAGCTACTCGAGGGCTATCTGCACTTACCGTCTCTAATTTAACAATGTAAGACCAGAGGGAAGGCAGCTAGCTATCACTACCACCCGCAAACTCTTGGGCTACTCTTTTACCAACGAATAGTGGGATTGACTCGCACATTACAACGCCCCCACAGCTGAAAAGACAAGCATCTTTAGTGCAACGGGAATGTGAACCCGCGACACTCAGAATACGAGTCGCACGCCTTAACCAACCTGGCCATGTTAGGCCGCACCTGTGTAGGCAAAATTGGTCTAGCTTATATGACAATACACTGGTCCAGTGCGCCATATATAATATAAAAACGTTTAATAATAGCTTTATTTATCTTGACCACCACAAGCGGGCCTTTACACCAAGGAATTGTTGCTTCACGTTTTTTGAGACAATATTATTCATATTCAACCAGATCCATTAAACTTATGGAGATCTCCGTCTCCATGACTCCTCATGGATCTCTACCTTACAGAATTGCCTCACAAAATCAATCCGTTTCATAATTGTTTATCTTGATTATCAGTGATTCATGACCTTATATAGATACACAGTTACAATAAGACTTCTAGTGGACTTATCATGTCCACATTTCAGTGTCAGTTTTTCTGCAGAGTTCATATGTTTTTCTTGATGTCTTCCGGTTGACAGTTCAAGCAACCCTTACCCTCATATTATTTTTACTGACTGTTTTAGTTTTATTTCATTATAATATCATAATCATAGTGTTTACCTCGATTGCCCCAGGAACGTCGTTTTTTATTAAGAAAAAACAAACTTGTTCAAAATGGTCATCAAATTTGGCTCATGTGAATTCCTTGTTACAATGAAGATAAACTGACAGAGCTTTGTTTTCCCTGGTCCATTTGTGGTGCTTTCCCAAAGTACGCCATATTGTTGAAACATGTTTTCTCATTTACCACTTCTCTCATGGCCTGATCTCTAGTTAGAGTCGTATATATTCCGCGTTTCTATTTCCATTAAACAAACCTCTCACCATGTTGTATACAGCACCATCGACAAGGTGCTGTAATTAATCGTTTACAACTTGGAAGTTGCCATTTAAACTACACGTTAATGGAAATGGTTTGTCATCCTCTTCCATTTGTGCCCATTGCAGAATCTCTCTGAAGACTATTGAATATCTGTTCTGAAACACAAGCAATTAACACATCATTACATCCACCACAATTCTGGTACAGATATGTAGATGTCATGGTTGCGGGATTTAGATCTACAGAACACACACTTCAGTGATGTCGAGAAACCCACTTGTTGAGAACTTTTATATGCAAAAACGGCTCTTCTGGGCCCAGAAAACACTTCAAATAGAAGAGCGAACAACGTTTCGACCTTCTTCGGTCATCGTCAGGTTCACAAAGAAAGGGTTACTGGTCGGAAGCTGACCACATGTTTGGGAGGGGGGTTGTATAATTGAGTGTTGCAATGTAGAGGGCGCGGTTTGAATATATAATTTTGTCTATAATATTAATATAGGTATAATGGTGTTCCTTTATATTGGTTTATTTTGGGTTTAAGTTGTTGTATAAGTAAGGCTTCTTTAATTTTTCGTTTGTTTATGTTTGTTTCTTTATTTAGTATTTTAGTGTTTTCTATGGTTATGTTGTGTCCATTTGACTTGCAGTGTTCGAAAACGTGTGAAGGTGACTTTTTATGTTCTTTGAATCTGGTTTCCATTTTTCTACTTGTTTCTCCTATATAGAAGTCGTGGCAGTTATCACATTGTATTTTATAAATAATGTTGGTGTGGTGTTTGTCAGTGTAGTTCTTACATAGTATAGACCTTAGTTTTGTGCCTGGTTTTTGAATAAATTTAGTGTTAACTGGAATGTTATATTTTGTTACTAGTTTTTGCCAAATGTTTGCTGATGTCAGGAATATATGGTATACAGCAGTATATGGTTTCGTGATTTTTTGATTCGTGAGATATATTTACTTTTGTTGGTTGATTTTGCTTTCTGTCTAGGTGTGTGCGTATAATGTTTTCTACGGTTTGTGGAGGAAACTTATTAATGTTGATGAAGTGTTGTTTTATTTTATCTAATTCATCGTTAATTTTATCTGGTGAGCATAGTTTTATGGCTGTGTTTATCTGGTTTCTTAGTATGTTGAGTTTTTGTTTGGTTTCATGTGCTGAGTCCCAAAGAAAGTATAGTCCAGTATGGGTGATTTTTCGGTGGATTTCTGTTTTGAATTGTGTGTCGGTTCTTATAATTTTGAGGTTAAGAAATGATATTTGATTGCTTTCTTCCTGTTCACATGTGAAGTTAATGTTGGGATGTATAGAGTTAATGTGAGTGAAAAAGTTAAGTATGTGTTCTGTAGATTCGAATCCCGCAATCGTGTCATCTACATATCTGTACCAGTATAGTGGTGGATGTAATGCTGTATTAATTGCTTGTGTTTCAATTTGTGTCATAAAAATATTGGCTAGAACTGGCGATACTGGGTTGCCCATGCTTAGGCCATTTGTTTGTATATAGTTTTGGTTGTTGAACATGAAGTTTGTCTTTATTGTGGTGAATTCTATGAGGGTTGCTAACTGGTTACTGGGAATGTCTATGATCGGGTTAGGGTCTCGAATATAGAGTTCTAAGGCTATCTTGCAGGCTTCTGTTGTTGGAACTTCTGTGAAGAGGGATATAACATCGAAACTGGCCATTAAGGCTTTATGATTAAGTTGATTTAGATTGGACTTGAAATTAAAAGAGTCTTTGATGAATGAGCTGGCTGATGTTGCATATTTGGAGAATGCCCATGCTATGTATTTACCAAGATTGTAGTTAAACGATTCATATGTTGACATTATTGGTCGTAATGGACAATCTGGTTTATGAGGTTTGGGGATGCCGTATATTTGCGGTGTGCGTGAGTCGGTTTTACGTAGGTAGGAATAAAGTGTTTGTGAAATTGTGTTGGCTTTTTTTATTTGTAGTAGTAATTTGTTTAGTTGCGTCTCATGTGTCTTTGTTGGATTTGTGTGTATTGGTTTAAATTTGTTCGTGTCTGATAGGACACCAAATAAACCAATATAAAGGAACACCATTATACCTATATTAATATTATAGACAAAATTATATATTCAAACCGCGCCCTCTACATTGCAACACTCAATTATACAACCCCCCTCCCAAACATGTGGTCAGCTTCCGACCAGTAACCCTTTCTTTGTGAACCTGACGATGACCGAAGAAGGTCGAAACGTTGTTCGCTCTTCTATTTGAAGTGTTTTCTGGGCCCAGAAGAGCCGTTTTTGCATATAAAAGAACACACACTTATTTTTTTTTTCAATCACATTAAATTCACATCTGAACAGGAAAGAAAGCAATCATATATCATTTCTTAACCTCAAAATTACAAGAACCGACGCACAATTTAAAACAGAAATCCACCGAAAAATCACCCATAGTGGACTATACATTCCTTGGGACTCAGCACATGAAACAAAACAAAAACTCAACATACTAAGAAACCAGATAAACACAGCCATAAAACTGTGCTCACCAGATAAAATTAACGATGAATTAGACAAAATAAAACAATACTTCATCAACACCAATAATTTTTTCTCCACAAACCGTAGAAAACATTATACGTACACACCTAGATAGAAAGCAAAATCAACTAACAAAAGTAAATATATCTCACGAATCAAAAAATAACGAAACCTTATACTGCTGCATATCATATATTCCCGAAATCAGCAGAAAAATAACCAATATCTGGCAAAAACTAGTAACAAAATATGACATCCAGTTAATACCAAATTTATTCAAAAACCAGGCACAAAACTGAGGTCTATACTATGTAAAAACTACATTGTGTGTTTTTGTATTTTTCTTATAGCAAAGCTACAAAGAGCTATCTGCTCAGGCCACCGAGGGAAATCGAACCCCTGATTTTAGCGTTGTAAATTCGGATACAAAAAAACTACACTGACAAACACCACACCAACATTATTTATAAAATACAATGTGATAACTGCCACAACTTCTACATTGGAAAAACAAGTAGAAAAATGTAAACCAGATTCAAAGAAATAAAAAGTCACCTTCACACGGTTTCGAGCACTGCAAGTCAAATAAACACAACATAACCATAGAAAACACTCAAATACTAAATAAGCAAATGCAAATTAAAGAACCCTTACTTATGCAACAACTTAAACCCAAAATGAACCAATACAAAGGAACACCTTTATAGTTATATTAAAAATAAAATGATAAATAATATGAAATTATATATTTAAACATCTAACATCGCTCTCTACATCCCGACACTCAGTTACACAACCCCCTTCAAATATGTGGTCAGCTTCTTGTCAGTTATCTCTTTCTTTCTTTGTGAACCTGACGATGACCGAAGAAGGTTGAAACGTTGTTCGCTCCTCATCGTAAAATATATTCTCAACCCAAAAGACTCGTTTTTACATATATTTTAGTTTTTAATTTTTTATTCTATCTTTTATCTTCTTATACCTAAACTATAACATGTGATGGATTCCACTTGTCTTCTTCCTAAAACCAACCCACTTTCACTCCCTTCTTCTAGAAAATCAATGATAAATCTCACTATCTATATAACGTTAAAATTCGGGTTTAGATACCTGCGGTTGACAAAGAACAGGTGAGTCATTGTGTAGCTTTGCTACAATCTTCTTCATATCAAACATGCTCGCCCTTTCAGCCACTGTCAATTCCATTATTCGTTGGTAAACGAGTAGCCCAGGAGTTGGCGGTGGGGGTGATGACTAGCTACCTTCCCTCTACACTTATACTGCTAAATTGCGGACAGCTAGTGCACATATCCCACGTTTGGCTTTGCGCAAAACTCATAAAACAAGCAAACATTAATTTGATTATCTGATCTAACCTAATCTTGAGATGTTACTCCAGCAATAACTTTTATTGTTGAAAGAAAAGAAATATCACAATGGTAATAAATGAAACAATAAAAAACTAAAAAGTATCACCAGTGGTTTATTATGCTATATTCTGTTTTCTAGTGTCTTAATTTATTTATTATTTCTTCTACCAAGAAAAAATATATGAATGTCGTCTAACAAGAGTGGTGAGTACAGAAGACAATGTTTATTTTCCATAATTTTTATTCAAAATGTCTTTCTTATGAAAAATATTTTAGTCGAAAAATATTTCATTATTTTTTCTCTTTACAAAATTGTCTCTACTGGACTATTTTAACTGACAAAAAAAGAACTGTAATGGTATTTATATCTAATATAATAGTTTAGTTTGAGACTCGTAAAACTAGTTTCTGCCAACGCTTCCTGTCATGCGCAAAACTAATTGCGATGTTGTCCCAAAAGACCCAGTGACCTTAACCCAAACTGGCTGGGTCAAAATGAAACGTCGTTCCAGAGTAGTTACGAAATATAAATCACCATGAAATCTAACAAGATACATATCGCAAGAACTCCATACTATGTCCTTGTTGGTAGTTACTCCAGGGAAGGTTACACAGTGCGAGGGTCAAGTACGGTATTCTGACTTATTTCAATCGGCAGGTTGGCCATGCCCAGAACTAGCAGCGCACAGTAATATATACTGGGCAGTTTTAAGAAGAGATTATCTTTTCTAAGATTAACACGATAAATGATTTGTGAACTGGTGTAATTATGAATTGACTGATACTACGCTATGGGGCGTTTTCCTTGCTCAAATCGTGGTATAACACAATTCATTTGGGTCTTTGGCTTAACGAAGACTTATTTCACCCGGATTCAGCAGCCAAAGCGAGAATGGAGAATCCTACCAGTGAAGGTTGTACAATATTTCAGTCGTTTGTCTTATTACGAATAAATAAATATTAAGTTTTTGTTGTTTTTAACACTATCAACCTCCCCTTTGTTGTTGAGGTTATATTCATTCTTACTCAAAATATCATTAGTTATCCTCAAAATTTAGCTAATCTGTTCGTCAGCGAACCTGAATATCACATTATTTTACACAAGAAACTCTGGTATTATTTTACCCATAAAATTCGTTTCTACTGGCAATAATTCCAGATTGTAAATTTCAGGTTTCGTTGTTCGTGTTCCATTTCCACAAAAATTGACTTCACACTTTGTGTAAGAGATGTATCATAATGTGTTGTATAATAGACGTATTATAACAGTTGGTATGTGCGTATTCTTCACTGCCTTCCTTCTCTCTCACTGTCAGAATAAACTTAAGAAAGGTTGTCAGAGATAACCCTTATGAAACTTTGAACGAATATCTGAAATTCAAAAAACACGTATTAAAAATATCACTATTCTACTTACAAAAGTATCTACTAATGAAGTCACTGTTAATGTTATTTTACTTACAAAAGTATCTACTAATGAAGTCACTGTTAATGTTATTCTTCTAAGTTATGTAACTAGTGTTTTATTTGATTTATTCTTTTTCTATCGAGAAACATGATTAGTGCTATCTACCAAAAGTAGTGTTTGTTTGTTTTTCTTATAGCAAAGCCACATTGAGCTATCTGTTGAGCCCACCGAGGGGAATTGAACCCCTGATTTTAGCGTTGTAAATCCGGACACTTACCGCTGTACTAGCGGGAGGAAACCATTAGTAGTGAGTGAATATGGTCTTACCATTACAGAAGACTCCGATTTTTTATTATGAGCTTTTACCATAAATGTATATTTCTTAAGAAGAACGATTTTTCTTAAACTGATAAGAAATAGTTCAATATTTTCTTCCTGCTTGCAGAATCTTTTTTGTTTGTTGGTTTTCGAAATTCGCACAAAGCTACTCGAGAGCTATTTGTGCTAGCCGTCCCTAATTTAGCAGTGTAAGACTAGAGGAAAGGCAGCTAGTCATCACTACCCACCGCTAACTCTTGGGCTACTCTTTTACCAACGAAAAGTGGGATTGACTGTCACATTATAACGCCCCTACGGCTGGGAGGGCGAGCATGTTTGGCGCGATGGGAATACGAAATTACGAGTCGCACGCCTTAACACGCTTGACCATGTTGGGCCACTAGCAGAATCATCACAATCGAACTTTTCCGGTTTAAAAATATTGTATTAGTGTTACAGTTAAATGTTGGGTAAAAACTTGTTTTTCCATTGACAGTTGAAATAACGTACAAGCGTAAATCAAAACGTTTTTCGAATGTACTATTGCACTGGCAGAAGAAGCAGTCATGTGTAAGCCTAAAGCTAAAAGAGCTAACTAAGGTACTATTGCACTGACAGAAGAAGCAGTCGTGTGTAAGCCTAAGGCTAAAAGAGCTAACTAATGTGCTATTTCACAGACAGAAGTAGGGGAGTCATGTTCAACTTCAGTTTGACTAGCATACATTTTTTGGTACTCTGTTATACACTTTTCTAATTATTAAAAATATTTACAATACTGTTTGTTTGTTTTGTTATGCACAAAGCTACACAAAGAGCTAATGTGCTATGCTCACTGCGGGTGTCGAAATACGGTTTCTCGCAGTATGTCCGGAGACATACTCATGGTGAAGGGGGGGCCTAAGAGACTAGATTACGAACACAGTATTAAAAATATAATAGGCCTAACATATTGTGTTAACAAAAATATTATTAATTGACTGATATCATTCCTACAAGCTATTATATGTGTTTCAGTTTTATTTCAAACTTACTATTATTTTATTTCAACAAGAAATATCCTGCTTTTACCGATGAAATTTGTAATGATAAAAACCTAGTTGATACATTTTTACTGAAAAAATATTAAAAGATTCTAGAAAATAAAATCATTGCTTATCTGTGATGGTCCGTGTAATGAACTTGAGAAAAAGAACCAAACAAGGTAGAGATGGAAGTGGATATATCACTTGATTCGAACAATGATTACATAGCAGACTAAGTCGTCTCTACTTTACATAAATAATAAAAACCATACATTATTGGCTTTCCCGTTTTGTCTATCGAAAGCTTGATTTTTGAATAAAGTCTCAGTTTTCATCATTATTTCTCTTGTTTAGTTAATTTTGTAATACTTATGTTACTATTTTACAATAAAGTAACATTTTACGATTGGAAATTCTGGTTCTAGATTTGTTATGCCAGTGGGGAAGTGAGTAATGTAAAAAAATTATATTCCATGTAAAGTTGAGGCAGCTTAGTTTGCTGTGTGATTAATTAATCCAATCAAGTGATGTGACCACTTCTATCCTTGTCTTGTTTGGTTCCCTCTTATTGACGTGCAGTAGTCAGATCTACATCACTTTTTATTTATCGATGAAATTTTTCTTGATACATATTTGTTTATTATTTTATAAAAGAGCGGACGTGCGTCACTAGGCTAATTGTTACGTATAATAATAATAAAATAGATCGTCCAAGATAATCGTGAAGACTGTTTTGTTCTATCATATGATGATAAAATGATAGTTACTACAAAACTAGGTAAGCGCTAGACCTGTTGAAGAAAGAAGATGATAAACGAAAATTAGAAATTTTAGCTTTTAGCCTATTCTGTTTTCGACATTAAGACCATTCGGCCTTCACACCAGAGGCACAGCAACTATGCCAGGTAGGTCTTCATATTAGCTTCTGATGATCTGTGAAGAAAAAAATCCAGACTATGTTCATATTGCTCTAATTCAAGCGTCCATGTCATTCGTGAATATAGCGTGCAAGCACACTCAACAATATTGCTTCAGTCTTTTCTAAAACACGTTTTGTTATTTCGCAGCAAGAAACAGGTCTAAAGCATATCGTACATACGTTAGAGACAAAACAGTTTACAAATATTTATAAAATATTTTGCTATCTAGTAGTATTAAAATAAAAAAAATCAATTCGTATACTGAAGATAAGATTTACTAGTGTTTTATAAATTGTAATACAGTATTATATAAAGAGAGCGATTTGGTTGTAACGGGAGACTGTTTTCTGTTTTTATAAACATCATTCACGTTGTTGAATAATCTCGTTAGCATACGACACACGACCCTCAAGCCTCCCAGCCAATGCTCTGCAATACGTGATAAGATTAGCTGCCGTTACCTCGACCTAATTGAAGGTCAGGTTGAATTTCCGTGAAGATAAGAATAAGTTATGTAGTGTTTCATTGGATGAATAGATATTGTTGTACGAAACCTTGTTGACACGTAGCAGTTAAAAAATACCCATCGGTTATCTGAAAGATGGGTTTTTCGTAATGCCCATTGGCCTGTAGAAGGTTTAGGAAGAAGAAAAAAGACAGGATGTTTTCCTTCCGTCTTCTGTTGTTTTTTTCGATGTATAAAAAGGGGGTTAGTCTTAGAAGTGACACACCGCACTGAGCTCTGCTGTTGTGTTTCTACGTCCACTGTCCTAACTATGATCCTTTTCACGACAATTATTTTTCTCGTTTTATTTCAACTGGACGTAACCAGTGGCCAGACCGGATGTAGTAGTAAGCATCTGGTGATGCAGAAGTTTGACAGTTCCAAGGTAAAAGAGACTTTCATTTGCTGGTTTCAGATTTGATGTGATTTTTGAGAATCTTTGAATTACTTGCAAGTTAAAGTTTTAATGATTGTACTGTTTAACCGTGTTATTTTGAAACAGCTGTTAGCACGAACTCTGATCTTTGATGTCCACGTTTTTGTGATATACTATACTTTCAACAAAACATTCTCAACTTATATAATACACACGCACATGCGAGGTATTAAAAATATTCACTTTGGTGGAAATTACATATTTATCACGGTTTGAAATCAACATCATGCCTCATTATGAGCTTTTTATCCAATATGATGTACAAGCGACTGGCAAAATGTTGAGTTTTCTATGGTGTAATAACTCTATATACTTTTCATCCATGATGTAGTAGCATAATTAGGAACAAGTGTGCAAAATGTAATACATGTATACTGCATCTTATAACATACCAAATTAATGTCCATGGATGCGTTGCAAACTGTACTAATTGTAGTATTTGTGAGGTTCCAGTACCATTTTTAACATGTGATTAGCTCATTTCAATGCTAATAAGTATGTATGTGAGTTTCTCATTCGTTTTTTCACGCACTCTGCTACGATGTTTTTGGGGCCAGGTGGGTTTAGACTTGCAACTCGAAATCCGAGCGTTGCGAGTTAGCATCCCTGTCGTACCAAACATGCTCGCTCTTTCAGCCTTGGGCTCGTTTTAATGTGACGGTCAATCCCACTATTCGTTAGTAAAAGAGTATTCCAAGAGTTGACGGCGGGTAGTGATGACTAGCTGCCTTCCGTCTAGTCTTACACTGTTAAATTAGGTACGGCTAGCACAGATAGCCCTTTAGTAGCTTCGAAATCCGAAAAGAAACAAAGTTCACACGTACAAGGGTTATTAGAAGTCTGGACTTATGGGGAATGCAGACATTTTATTCTTAAGGTTAAACAAGCACACATCTATTATCAACTGTACATATTTGAGGAAAAAAATACACTGATGTCCCAGGCTGTTAATGGTATCAAATTTTAATAATTAATAAAATAAGAATACATTGTGTATTTTTCCCTATGAGTCCAAACTTCTGGAACACCCTGTACATTCAAGAGTCTCACGGTGAACCAGCACTTCAGGCTTGAGAGTATCAGTTTCGTTGAAGGGTGGTGAAATAATTGTTAGGATGCTGTTCACTCTTCAGGGTTATCTTATAAATACTGACGTATTTAAATATAGTTGTTTCCACTCTTCAGCTTCTTCACTGTCCTGCTATAGTGCGAGGAAGATGTTCTTTTCCCAGCATTCTACGTGTTTTATATTTTATGTTACGTTTTTAATCTATGTTTAAATATAAACTGTAATACTATACTAGTATAGGATTTAAAATAAATTGAAATACTCTACTATTATATGATTAAAAATAACCTGTAATACTGTACTAATATAGGGTTAAAACCGTAATACTATACTAATATAAGTCCATACGATACTAAAATATTTCTTCTGAAATGAAACTTATTCTCTTGTGAGTTTAAAATTGACAAATGAAATGGGAGACCAGGTTTGAAATTGTCTGTGGAATCCCTGTGTTTAAGTGTAGCAAGTAGAGCTGTCATCGTTTTAACGTTCTTAGGGAGTCACTAATAATGTATTTATAAGGAAAATAATCATTGTAATAAATACAGTTAGTGGTGTGTAAAACAATATTTGAAACGGCTGGAATGTATCACATGGAACATGAATTATCCGTTAGTATGTTTAAAACGGATTTATATTTTAATTATCTGAAAGACTTCTTTTGTACATTGAAATATAATGATATATTCCAGTTTTCTGGGAAATGGTATGAAATCGAAAAAAGTTTTGAATTTTCCGATATCGGATCGAGCTGTGTTACGTGGGAAATAAAAAACGGAGAAGACAGCACGTATTCCGCAGTGGGTAAAGGACTGGGACTGTTGTAAGTAAACATTTACATCATCCATATGTTTCATTCAATATGAAAAATGAAAGAAAGTAGGTGATTTTCCATTTTTCTATATAGTGGACTCTCGTTATACGACATCACATACTGGTGGGGTCTCATAATAACGCATGAGAAACTGGTGGAGGATCTCAAAATAACACATGAAAAACTGGTGGGAGTCTCATAATAAAACATGAGGAAGTAGTGATGATTTCATAATAAAACATGAAAAACTAATGGATGCTCATAATAACACATGAGAAACTGGTGGGATCTGATAGTAATACATGATAAACTGATGGGAGTCTCATAACAACACATGAAAAACTGGTGGAAGTCTCACAATAACACATGAGAAATTGATGGGGACCTCAAAATAAAACATGAGAAACTGGTGGGAGTCTCATAATAAAACATGAGAAACGTAAAAACGATGACATTTTATTTTACATTAGTAACAAGCAACATACAGTTCACCTTATTACAGTAATGAAGGTTAGTTGGGAGAAAGCAAGGCAAAAATAAGGAAATCACTTTAGAATGAAGGTTTTATGTAAGAAATGTAGATTAAATTGGTACAAAGCTATTGTTAGTAGGATAAACCATACACCAATGGCTTTATTACGGCATTTAGCTCATAACACAAAAGGATGACTCTAGCATCAGTTGCCTTTCGTGACAGTGGAGTAACTACCATCGATAGCGAGAAGTTAAACATTTTGTTATATCCGTCAAAAACACAGACCAATATTTCAAATATTTGTAATCAATTATAATTTTGCTCACGAAGAGTTGTTTTAACAGTTTAGTTGTACTGTTTATAATGATTTATTTTAGGTGTTAGTTTGTATTGGGATCAATCCGTGAGGTGATATTTTCCTATAAAACTAGTACGATATTTCCATCCTGGCTGGATAATCAGTCCGTTGTACGAGAGATAATCGCTGTTAATGAATTTTATAAAATGTTATTTTAATACCAGCGAGTGTATTCATTATGTGCTTCTGACAGTCAGTCTATCTAAGGTTATAACATGATGCTACTGTCGTTCTGATGTGTTACGAACTGACTATCGTATAATGAAATGACTCTTGTATCCACTCTGTTGTGTTATATCAGTCATAGTCAAGTTTGGGACCGGAAGCAAAATTTAAGTTAGGAATCCTATAACAGTGGACTTTGCTGCAGTGACTTACATGAGCTCATGAAGGCAAGAATAGTTTGGATTGCATGCAGCCCAACCCCAATAAAGTTATGCAAGCAAAATAATATTCTTTAAATATGACTTCAATTAAACTACGTTTCCCAAGTTTTCGTGCAACATTGTAGTGGGGATTTGGGGTAATGGAGAGCCACTAATCGTTGAATAATATGAAGACCTCAGGGCTTGTCATGTTTACCTCGCATATACGGGCCTTCACTGAGCTTCAGATGTGCATCAAGCTGGCCCTTGAATTTCAATGATGTTAAGTTTTTTTCAGTATCTTTCACATATAAGGCTTGAAGCTGCAAATGTGTATCAGGCTAAGCCTTGCGTTTCAATAGAGTCAAGTTTGCCATTTCATGTGTTTGACAAAATGTTTTATATGAGTTGGAATTGGGTAGCGACCAATATGTCTCAAAATGCTAGAAAAAGTTTAGCGCATTTGACAGCTTAGCCTTATTCGAGTTGGTCTTTATATCCTGGACAAAAATATTTATTTGTTCTTTACCTCTCAGGTGGACCTTTCACTACTGGGGTCATACGTAACACCGCGTGTTCAGGCCATCTCTCCATTAGTATAATTCTCTTTATTTTTTCACATATCACTAATTACTGAGCAAAATTAATTTCCATAAATACACAATAAAATAAACATACATGAAAAATGTTTTAAATTCTTAAACAAAAATCGTTTACAACCAAAGGTTATACTTGTGGTTCTAAATAGCCGTTATATGATATCCTTCCCTATCGGGACAGGCATGGCCAATTGTGTTAAGGCGTTCAACTTGTAATCCGAGGGTCGCTGGTTCGAATCTCGGTCGCACCAAATATACACGCTCTTTCAGCCATGGGGGCGTTATAATGTGACGTTAAATCCTACTATTCGTTGGTAAAAGAGTAGCCCGAGAGTTGGCGATGGGTGGTGATTATTAGCTGCCTTCCTTCTAGCCTTATACTGCTAAATTACAAACGGCTAGCGCAGATATCCCTCAAGTACTTTCAAAACAAACAAAAAAATCCTTCCTTATCTTCAGTTTTATCAATTTGTTTTACAAGACAGATAACAGCTGCCCCACGCTAGTACAGTGGAAAACCTACAGATTTATAACGCGGGAATTAGGTGTTCGATTCCTTTTGGTGAGTTTAGCAGATAGCCCGATGTGGCTTTGCTATAAGAAAACTCACATAGATCACAGCTAATACCAATATCAAATATTTTGTTTTCTTAATTCAAAATTGAATACGAAAGATTTAGTGTGACAGACCATTCTTTTGAGATTTTTTCTCCTGCATGTTTATTATCAACATCTATTTATTTACCTTACAAATTTGGTTTTGTACAATCATGGGTCCTTGTGCATATACTCTGTTTACCCTATTAATTGTTTTGAAATCTCGCACAAAGCTACTCGAGGGCTATCTGTGCTAGCCGTCCCTAATTTAGCAGTGTAAGACTAGAGGGAAGGCAGCTAGTCATCACCACCCACCGCCAACTCTTGGGCTACTCTTTTACCAACGAATAGTGGGATTGACCGTCACATTATACACCCCCACGGCTGGAAGGGCGAGCATGTTTAGCGCGACGCGGGCGCGAACCCGCGACCCTCGGATTACGAGCGCACGCCTTAACGCGCTCGGCCATGCCAGGCCATTTACCCTATTAATAGTATTGGTCCTGAACGTATTTAAAAATACGCTAAGCCAATGCAATATGAATCATGTTTAAAATTATTTCAGTGGATATCCCCATTTTTAATTCGGGCCCGACAAAGACAGGTGGTTAGGGTGCTCGACTTGCCATCTCAGGGTCGTTGGCTCAAATCCCCCTTGCGCAAAATATGGTCATCCTTTCACCTTCTGGGATGTTATAATTTGACGGTCAGTTCCACTATTCACTGGTAAAAGAGTGGCTCAAGAGGTGACAATGGGTGCTTATGACTAGCTGCTCTCTCTTCAGACTTACACTGCTAAATTAGGGATGACTAGAGCAGATAGCCCTCATGTAGTTTGTTCGAAATTCAAAAACAAACAATTTGCATTTCAGATAACATATGACATCAGTTAATGTAATATGTTTCATTTATATAATTTTCTATTTTCCAATAAGCTTAAAAATACTTGCTTATTGAATTGCAGAATGTGATCTATAAATAGATTTTGGATTTGTCTGTTTATATCACGAAACTCTTACTAGTAAGTTAAACATTTGTTTGTATTACCAGTGTACATACTTTACCTGAAATATAAAAAAAAAGTTTTGTTTTCTTCTGAATGACTTATTATAATTGTGACCTCTGTGTTCTCATTATACACTTGTAGGGGAAATAGACTGAAGGTAACTGGTAGTTTGAAAACGCCAAATGCGAACGAACCAGGAAAAATGAGAATGCACTATGATGGACGTAAGTAGACCCGGGCTTGAGTTTGTTTATTACATTCCAAACCAGTTAGATATTATTGTTAGATATTAGATATTATTATTTAGGGATTTCATTAACTATTTTGTCTTACAAACACATATTATTGGGTTTTCTTCATATTATTGAGTTTTCTCATTATTTTAGTGTCTATTTGTTAGCGTGCGAAACTGAAAGTTGAGGGTCGATGGTTCTCGTTTTATTACTGCAAAACATCGCACTTTGCACATTTGGAACTGTGGGTGCATTATGAGACTGACAGTTGGACCCCACTATTCGATCCATTGTGAATATCTCAAGAATTGGTGATAGGTGCTGTTGACTATTTGTCTTCCTTCTAGTTTATTGCTACAAAATGAGAAGAGGCTAGAAGAGACATTCCTCATGTAGCTATGCATCAAAATAAAATAAAAATATTAATATTATCGTAACATTCTTTGATATGAATTTCACTATTAAATATGTTTGTAAAAATCAGAATTTTACTGAAAGTATTTCAGAAGAAAGAATGTAAACCATCAAGTGAAATTTAAACTGGAAGAAACAGTTCATTGAATTTTCCTAAATGAATCAATCATTTCTTTTGATGTCATGTTTTCATATTCATCAAGCATACGTTTATTTTTTTTACAGTTTTAGTTTAATAGCACAGAGTATTTGGTTCAGAATATAAGATTGTACATCTAGTGTTCAAAATATATTTCGCGGAAAAAATCTCTTTCCGTGTTTATGGTTGATTTATGTCTATTTTTTTTTAAAAAAGCGACATATGTAACACATTACATATGGACAAAGCACTTATTGTAACTTTATGTTTACAGTTGGGTGTGAAGTGCCTTTCGTAATGTGGTTGTTTTGAATTAAGTACAAAGATACACAATGGGCTATCTGTGCTCTGCCCACCAGGGGTATCGAAACCCGGATTTTAGCGTGTAAGTTTGCAGACATGCCGCTGAGCCATTGGGGGCCCCTTTCGTAATGATAAAGGTGAATTGGACAGACATCGAAACGTCGAACTAAACATTTCGTCCTGTCAGATAGGAATATATCTCTTAATAAATTTTAAGCTTGTTTGTTTGTTTGTTTTCAATTTCGCGCAAAACTATTCGAGGGCTATCTAAGTTAGCCGTCCCTAATTTAGCAGAGTAAGACAGCTAGTCATCATCACCCACCGCCAACTATTGGGCTGCTCTTTTACCAACGAATAGTAGGATTGATCGTAACTTTATAACGCCCTCACAGCTGAAAGGACCAACATGTTTTGTGCGACCGGGATTCGAACCCGAAATTTTAATCTATGCATACAGTGAGGAGTTTTATACTCAATGTGCTAGAGAAAGAATTGCATACGAATGTTCACGTTTAACCAAGTATTTTTAAACATAATTTAATCAGGTATCAACCATCTAGAAACGTATCTATAAGAATAATATATTAAGGAACGAAAGCTTTAATGGGGTTGGCATAGTAAAGTTCATTTAGCGTGCGTATTTTCTTATAACGAAGTGTATCAAACTTGTAGCTCATATGTTTTCATTAAATTGCCAGTAACTAAACTATATATTACCTTTATTTTACTTTCCATGGGTTTACCGATATCAAGTTTAATATTGTTCACCTGAATTCCCTAATGATTATCTCTTTATATTGTTGCATGTAATAAATGTCAAGATGTTATTATGATTTGACTTTGTGACTGAATTAAGGATTCGCTTTTGATGAAGTAGAATGACTAATTCTACGGATTATCTTATTTTTTTACCTTTTAATCAGAAAAAGAAAATCTGGAGTGCTCTAATTTCTTTAGGAATTTAATTCAACTTATTTCTACTCTATTTGTTTTTCTGCAGTTCCCTATATTGAGAATTACTTCGTGGTGAACACGGACTATGATCAGTTTGCTATTACACTATCCTGTCTGGAACTCATTCCAAATCTGGTGTTCAGAGGTAAGGAAATGAAATTTTGACGACATTTTTCCTTACCGGAAATGTTAGATTGCTGTCTGAAGTATTGGTTTGCCACAGTATTTCGTCTTTACGTATAAACATTAAGTAAAAGGTTCACCATCTTATTAAGAAGTTAGAAGAAGCGAGATCCTAAATTTACGCAAACGCAAATGCTAGATTTATAAAGACTGACACTACTTAATACAGCATTTCATAAGCAAATTTAACAACTTTATGTTAGGAAGACAAACACAATTAGATGTTATTATAGCATTTAGTCTAGATGTTTGAATACGATAATATGCAGGATAAGGAAACCCTGCTTGAATATATGGAAAAGCAAGCATTCGTTGAGTTAAATACATCTTGGATAACAATCATACTTAACTGAAAATGTTGGCTTATTTTACACAATGATGTTTTACTCAATTCGCTTGACGCAATTAATTAAAGACCTTTATTTAAAAGCAGCTAAGTCATTAGATAGTTTACAATCAGTGAACAGTTGTAGAAGATCTATGAGCTGGTACGTAATTAATTGAACCAAAGTTCTAAAATATCCATATAATTCACATATTTCAGACGTTCTGACCATCTTGTCAAGAAAACCGTCTATGGATGCCACTCTGAAAGGACAAATCTACGATTTCTTAATTAGCAATAAGATAGATCAGTATGCCTTGAGCCCTATAGACCAAGAGGACTGTTTCTAAGTGTGAGAAGTCTGGAAGTAAGACGAAACAAAACAAGTCTGTACAAAATTCAAACCAATAAGTAAAAGAGAATAAGTATATTTATGTATTTTTTTTACATCTCGTAATTAACGTTTTGATTAATTTACTTATTTCTCAAAGATATCATATATTTCAGAGGTAACTACTCTTTATTTATGTTCACATTTATTTAATTATTTCACTTTGTAATCTATATTTCATATTGTGATTAATTTATTTTACATTGATAAATAAAAACAAAAAGGTTAACTAAGATTAAAGTGAAATTGATATTGGGTCGCACACACAAACACTTTTTTATTTTATTTCGCAAGTTAAAAGCCAACTATTTCTCTCTCTGAAATGAGGCATGTACTGACTTACAGTATTCCCCTTTCCACACACATTTTATTTGATAAGTTTGAGCTTTTAAAACTCTAAAATTCAGTGATTGATTGCTGTGGTTGGCGCAACGTAGGTACCTAGTTATGTGGCTTTGTGCTTAAAACAAACACAAGCGCAATAACTTTACTTTCTCAGTGTAAAGAAAGGATTTCTTTCATTATTGTTTGATTCAAGGAAACATCATATGTCAGTAAACCTAGAATACAAACTGAAATTTATTCGTTCCCTGATGAGACAGCGGAAAGTCTTAGGATTTACAGTGTTGACATTAAACGTTTGATAACTTGCTGTGGCTTCATTATAACAAAACACATATATTATTTCTTGTTTTATATATATATATATATGACTGCAGTGATAAGAGATTTGGAGCCTAATAGAATATCAAAAGAGTTAGTCAAACTGAAAAAAAATATTTAAACATATTAAAGGTAAGCAAAACGCTAGCATTGGGGTCGGGACTTTCATGAATGAAACCAGAAGACTCACAGCTGATGAACATGGAATGACCGAATTATTAAATTCTGTCTTTCTTTAATTTTTACAATTGCTAGATGGAAAGATGATCACATTAATTCTAAACTGTTAAAATAATTGGAAAGTTTAAATAAGGTAAAGCTTTTGGTTGAAATCGTATTTATCCAAACGTTTGGAAAGAGCTCAAGGAATGGGTATGTGAACAACTATCTACTAAGTCCCTGAATATTGAACAAGTGTTATTTAATTGGAAGTTAAGCAATGTTACCTCTCTTTCGAAGGAAGGTGATAAAAATTGACCTTAAAATTATAGAACCATCAGTGACGGAGAGGGTTTTAAAGAGTCTGATCAAAGATACTTTGCAAAGTCATTTAACAATATTCAAAATTTTGTTGGATAGCTAGCATAGATTCATTAGGGAAAATTAAATTGCTTTACTAATCTTTTGTCGTAATTTGAGGAAGGTTGCTGCTTATGATTCTAGATCTGGTGTTTCAAAAAGCATTTGAGAAGGTGCCACACAAAAGGCTTGCTAAAAATAGTTACCTCGTTAGGTGAAGGATATATGTTTGTTCGATGAATAAAACGAAAAAGAGTTAAATGGAAGAAAGTAAAGGTTGTTATAAATGGAGTTCAGCCAAGCTAAACTAAGTTCACAAGTTTGGTACCTAAGGGCCTAATTTAACGTATTTACGTGAGGTATCACGATTTAAATAAAGTCTTTATATTTATCTCTAAATTCACAATGTAGAATATTGTTCTGAATGAAGTGCGATCATAATATGTGTTGTTAAATATTCATTCTTTGAAACTTATGTTAATTTTAGTTAAAGTTAAAGTAGAAAAATAAATCTGAGCATAGCTTATGGAGGGCAGTTCATCATAATCGGTTTTTCACTTTCATTATTCCTGCCCTTTAAAGAAGTCATGTAATTATATTCTGTATATAAAAGACTAGTACAGTTATTGTATAAAAATCACGTTAAGTGTGTTTCACAGTTTTCAGTTATTTATATTAGGATTGTTATTATCATAGGTACTTTAAATATTAAACGGCCAGGTCCATAATCTTTAAGCAGTTTCTGGAAACGTTTACCAGTAACGTATTTTATGGCTTCAAACAACAAAAAAAAAACACACTCTTCATGTCATGGCTTAAGTAGCTAGAACTTGAAAATACCGTGACCATATGAGCTATTGAAAGGTTTATTTCTGTACAACGTTTCGTGGGTCTGGCATGGTCAAGTGATTTAATGAGTTCAACTCGTAATATCTGGATCGTGAGTGCGTTGGGGCGCTATAACGTTACGACCAATCTTACTCTTCGTTGTGAAAATAATAGCCCATCAGTTGGCGGTAGGTGGTGATGATTATTCGCCTTCTCTCTTGTGTTGCCTGGCATGGCCAAGCGCGTAAGGCGTGTGACTCGTAATCCGAGGGTGGCAGGTTCGCGCCCGCGTCGCGCTAAACATGCTCGCCCTCCCAGCCGTGGGGGCGTATAATGTGACGGTCAATCCCACTTTTCGTTGGTAAAAGAGTAGCCCAAGAGTTGGCGGTGGGTGGTGATGACTAGCTGCCTTCCCTCTAGTCTTACAATGCTAAATTAGGGACGGCTAGCACAGATAACCCTCGAGTAGTTTTGTGCGAAATTCAAAAAACAAACAAACAAACCCTCTCGTGTTACACTGCTTAATTAGGGACGGCTAACGCAGAGAGCCCTCACGTAGCTTTAAGTGGAATTCTAACACTGAGACGAGATCAAACAACATTTAAGGTATAACAAAAATAAACAAAAACTTAAAGAATAGTTATTTGTAAATCATAGCGACTTTTTGCTGTATACTTGCATTTTAGTGGTTTACAACACAGCGACTTAGCTCCTGGTATCAAATTTCATGGATCCATTTCTAAAAACATTACTTTATTCTTAAGAGCGAATAATTTTCGCTAACTTTTCATTTTAATTCATTGAAACATATAACAGTTTCATCTAGCTACAAATAAATATTTTTAGCAAATATAAACGCAGGTTTCTTCTCTGAACATTGAAGAAAACCAAAAAACCTAATCAAGTATTGATTTCGTATGAAAATTATTATTTTCTTTCAAGGTATAAATCTTTTACCAAGTAGCCACCCGCCGGATCAGCGATTAGCGGTAGGCCTACGGATTTACAACGCTAAAATCTGGGGTTCGATTCCCCTCGGAGTACTCAAGAGATAGCCTAATGTAGCTTTGTTGTAAGAAATAAACACACACACACACACATACTCCGCTAAGTAATCATTTTCAACGTTTCATCAGTTTTAGAATTAAGTTTCAGAATGTAAGAAGTGACATCTTTTGGAGAAATAAGTATAAAATAAATGTATATTTTAGTAAACTTTTGTTATTTGACACATGCAAGGATATATATATATTCTTTGGGATTTGACATTTATTTGAGAAATTAACAATAAAAAATGCATATTTTAGCTTTTTAATAAACGTTAATAAAATATTAATATAAATACATGTGCACTAGAAAATTATAATTTGCATTACATTTGTTTTCAAGACCACATGTATATATATTCGTATGATAAGAGATACAAAAATGATTAATTGTTTTGAAGTTAAGCACAAAGCTACATAATGGGTTATCCGTAATGTGTCCATCACGGGTACTGAAATCCGGTTTCTTGTTGTGTGAGTCGCAGACATATCGATGTGCTTCTGGTGCGCGAAAAAAAAAAGAGCGTTAATAGTTGTTTTACGTAATGCTCTCTGCATTACATATAACTTTCAAATGACTTATAAATATTTTATGAATGTAGCATCCGTAGTTTTGGGAACGTTATAATGCTACGGTTAATTCCACTATTCGTTGATAAAAGAGTAGTCCAAGAGTTGGCGGTGGGTGGTGATAACTAGCTGCCTTCCTTCTAGTCTTACACTGCTAAATTAGGAACAACTAGCGCAGGTAGCCCTCGTGTAACTTTGCACAAAATTCAAACCAAACCAAACCAGCGTTTGAAATATGATGGACCGATACAAAACCAGTTTTATTCCGATTTAAATATAAAAAGTAAGTGTACCGACCTTAAATCTCTGGTTCGGATTTATACGTGTTGTAAACAGAAGAAAATTTATCTTTATTCTGGTAATAAATATAAAAAAAAATCACTTATCATTTGATGAACCAGGAAATATTCTGTTGGTTCTTCCGCGATTCTCACGTCTTATCTTTTCCTTCAGGTTAAGTTTGACAAACAGTCACCTCGTGAGATTTTTTCATTGGTGTTTCTCACATTTCCAGACTGGTAGCCAAGAGAATATTATTCCTTCTTTGTTGGTCCGGCATGGGCAGGTAGTTAAGGCACTCACTCGACTCTTAATCCAAAGGTCGCAGGTTTGAATCCCCGTCGTATTAAAAACTATTTTTTCAGCCCTGGGGATGTTATAACTTGACGGTTAATCCCACTTTTCGTTAAAAAGAGTTAACCCCAGAGTTCGCAGTGGGTGGTGATGACTAGCAGCCTTCCACTTAATTTTACACTACTCAATTAGGGACTGCTAGCGCAGATAACCCTCGTGAAACTTTAAGAAAAATTCAAAACAAAACAAACCCTCATTGGTATTTTTTATATTTATGATTTGATAATGACATCAACCTACTACATTAATATTACATTCTTATGAGTAATAGATTACAGTACTATTGCTGAAGAAAAATCATTTACATAAGCTTACACTTGTATCTCACTTGGTATGGGTATTAAAACTGTTATTGATAAGCAATTATCTGAGATACATTTTTATTTAAAGTAGGTTTCTCGTCATCAAGAATAAGCTTACACTTGTTTGCCGTTTACTCGTTTATCTTTCTTTTTAAGAAATTCAATTTACAGAAGCTAAACGTTAATAGAGTCATATTATGATAGCCCTGAAAGGTTTTGTGTCAGATCTCCCAGTTATCAGGTTTTAACATCCTAAATAAAAAAATAAAATAAAATAGAACAAATATCCTGGCTGCAGGCAGTTAGGATTCTATATCAAATTGTTTTGATGACGTAAGCTTGCAGAGTGGCAGGTATGTTCAGAAAATGAGAAAAAGCTTATTTTATCTTAGAGTCTGACAGTAAAATTTTCCGGTAACTTTTTGAATTTCGCACAAAGCTACACGAGGGCTATCTGCGCTAGCCGCTAATAATTTAGCAGTATATGACTAGAGGAAGGCAGTTAATCATCACCACCCACCGCCAACATTTGGGCTACTCGTTTACCAACGAATGGTGGGATTGACTGAATATTATAACTCCCAACAGCTGAAAGGGCGAATATGTTTGGTGTGACGGTGATTCGAACACGCGACCCTTGGATTATGAGTCTAGTGTCTTAACTACCTCGCCATGTCGTGCCGTAACTTTTATGCCGAATTTTTATATTAAACAATCGCTTGTCAATAGTTTCTTTACTTCAGCGAAATCCTTTCCTGATTTAAGCCAGCCAAACATTACACATTTCTGAAACTTCAATGTTGATCAGTTTAATCGATCACCAATAAATCTGTATTCTGCAAAAAATCAACTATTTTCCGAGATAAAAAAAACAAATACATTTTTGTAATCGATTTAAAGAACCCTGATCCTACTACTATTTAAAGAATTTTAAACTAAAGGTTCTGCTGAGAAACATAAACTGTCGAAAACCCAGAAAAGAAACTTCAACATTTAGGAAAAAAAATAAACAGATTTCAACGAAAAGTCCTCTTGAACAACTCTTTTGTTTTATAATTCTAGGCGATGTCTCTGATATTGAGTGTGTATATCTAAAGTATATGGAATTATCACATATAACTACTTTCCAGTGAGCTGCCGAGCAAAAGCTCAAACATTGAAAACATTTATAAGGGCTAAATTTTAACTGAATGTGTGGTTTTGAATTACAATAATTATCTTTTTCAGTTTGAAGATTAAAATGATTTATTGGAGATTTGATTGATTGTTTGTAATTAAGCACAAAGCTACACAACGAGCTAGTCGTGTTCTGCCCACCAGATATATAACTGTGTCACTGGGGGGGGGGATATTACAGATTTAAAACAATATGATAATATGAATCATTATGACATCAGTAGAGTTAGTGTAGATAAACCTGTAGTAGGCAATTCTTTGACTGGAAGTCGTTGTTATTTTTCGCGCAACGTAACTAATACGCTTTGTTCGTTTTTGAGCATCAAGACCCGGATTTTAGCTTCGTCAGTTGGTAAAGTGATTGCTGACCTGTCAGGGGACCCAGAGCAGCAGAAACTAATGTCTAGAAAAAAAAAGATTTTGCCAAATAATAAATTTTCAAAGTTCTAATGTTAGCGGAAGTTCATGACCAATAACAAATAAAAATACCGGTTTAACTATAATTTAAAAATATCTCAGCTATTGAAAAAGCTCATCAAAGATGTGTGTGTGTGTGTATATTATAACCATGAAATATTCAAGCCATAAATCAAAACACATTAACAAGAAATAAAAAAAATATTAAAACACGCTGCACATTTTTTAAAAAAGGGTGTCATAGGGTACAAGCTACAATGTGAGATTATAAAATGTATCACAGGTTTTGGAGATGACTGCGGAAGTAGAACCCACATTGCAGTGGGGATACACTCGTAATCACGGGTGTGGATACACTGTCTATCAGTTTGTTTGTTTTTTTACATTAGTAGCAATATAATTACTCTAACCAGCTTTCTAGGCTAAATTATAGTTTGAATGTGAAATGTCTAGTTTAGACTGTTAAACTTAACTACATTAAGTTTGAACAATGCAATGGAAAGTGCGGAATAGTCAGTAACTATTCACATGCGCTGAATAAATTTTAGTGAAATTAAATAAATTATATCTAAATGGAGTTAAATGAATAAACAAAATAATCATGAAGGATTTCATGTTCTGTGTCAGATCTACATTCACATCACATCTTCTCATGTCCTTTCTTCATGTTCTGTGTCAGATCTACATTCACATCACATCTTCTCATATCCTTTCTCACTAGGACCATTCATCTTTTCCATCGGTCTTCATCTTGTCTTTTGTCATTCCAGTGTCATATTTATTACTTTCTTACCAACGAATGACATGTATTCATAGAAATAACAAAATTCATAAAAAATACACACTTTAATCTCAGAAATTTATTAAAATCCATCAAATTCATCATCTTCATTGTCAGAAGCACCAAATTACAGTGAGTGGAGCCAATAACGAATGACATATTGATTCCATCTCTGTCTCAATACGACACGTTCTGCTTTACTACAGAACGCCAATGATCACACACAATATGCATGCTGAGGCTGAAACGAGACTAAGAAATCATTTTGAAGAAACTTGTCACTTCTTAAAAATAGCCTCGGCTTATTGGGCGGTAATAAGCAAAAACCCTCATTTTCAGAGCTGAAAATTGGCCTCGGCTTATTCAGCGATTCGGCTTATTAACCGAATTTTATTAATTTCAATTCTGCTACTTGTTACATTCTTTGTATGTATAAATTTTAACATTGTCCGGAGTTCTTTGATATTGGTGAGATCTTCATGACACCTAGAATTATACGATCGATAGTGTATTGAAAATAATTATATTGAGATAAAACTGACCGATAGGAGAAAATTTCGAAAAAAATTATCTCACTTTGTTTGCGTGATGAATGAAGTGCACTCACGCTACCCTGCCATCTGAACACAATCAATGAATTCGGGTATTCGTTATAGCAAAACGACATTGGGCTATCTACTGTAAAACCAATGAAAAACAATGTTACTTTCTATATTTGATTAAAAAGCGATCATTTTACCTCTTGCTTGTACAACTAACCATGAGTATTTTTTCACGAAGTCCCCCACACAAAGAATATAATTTTAGTTTGTAGTAACACGGTGGCTGTTTTGGTTTTTCTATTCATTGTTTGATTTAGGCTTATTTCTATATTGCATTGCATATTATGATTAAGATTTGCTGTATTTTGATTTTTGAGAGTTATTATTTATATTTTGAGGTTTTATTTTGTTTTTTGTAACTTGCCACAGGAGTTTTATGTTTACTTCTCTTGTCATTGTGTAGGTATCGTGCGCGTCACCTCAGCTAATCGATTATCATTATTTGAGACTTGCAACTAATATTCTGATTCGACCATTAATTATAATAACGTTATTATTCATGTAATATTTTTCTAACTTTTAATGAAAATTTCGTATGTGATTCCTAACGATTGGGTGTTTCAACATCGTAAGTGTGCGATTATCTAAGTTATGTGCTTGGGTAGGCTTAGGGTCACGTAAAAAAATTAATTGTAGTTTTTAACCTATAGGCTTACAGATATTTTAATTTTTGTGTTTCAGTAGTTATGTTCCATGATTGTGTTTTTACTCTGGACTCTTTTTTCGGTCAACTATAGCAGCATGTCCTGCTTAGGTAGCTAAACACTGCGGTTGCGTTGCAAGCTACAACTGTTTTGCTTTTAATCCATGTTCAATTCATACTTCGGTTAGAGCCCAAAACTTGTTTTGTTTTTGTTCCCAAACTGTAAACCCGAAGGTTTGTGGTTCATGTCCAATTGTTACATAAACATACCCTGTCCTTTGGGATCATGAGTGCATCATAAAAATAGCAATTAAATCCTACTACTCGATCAGTCAAGAACATCCCAAGAGTTAACAGTGAGTGCTGTTAACCATAGGTCATTTATGTTAGCTGTTACTAAATATCACAATATTTATGTTTTTTAATATTCATTAACTACTTTATATAGAGCTTATAAAAAACATTCAAAAGTCTAAATAACCTCTTGCATCATTAAAGTGATATCACTAGCATAACTGAAACTAATTTTGCTTCCATGTTACTCATATATTTATATTGTGTTAAAATAAGTTATGTCTATGGAGAAAAAATGCTTAACTTCAGTTCTATTTATTAATCAATTTTATCTTTTCCTATTAATATATTTTTTGATGTTTGGTGTTTTACTGAAATTTTTAGCCCTAATATCCATTTTAACCCACAGTTATTGTGTATGCTGTGAGCCTATAACATATAGTGTCATTCTAGCGTAGATATTAAATACACATAATTTAGTATTTCCCCCCTAAACATAAAAACGTCTAAATCCCATCCTAAACTGACATATTATAAAGATGAATTAATCTGGTTATTTTTACGTTCCGTTTTAATTGTGCATTTCACTTTTTACTTATTATATGAATCACAAAACTCGTGTTACGTATTATAATTTATTTCGGACGAGTTTCCGGTTTATTGTAATACATACTTTAAGTATTTCTATTTCAAATAACCGGAAATATGAATTTAGAAGTTAATTAAATATTAACAAATATCAAATTTATGGTATTTTCCAACAAGATTGATGCACACAATTTTCTTTTTCAACACAATTATATTTTAACATACGAGAAACTACAGTTTATAATAAAGGTTGTTAAATGATGGCTTATATATTAGAACTTTACAAACGTACAGAAAATACTGTATTCTATATTCGATTTAGAACTAAATATTTAATCGACGATTCATGTCCACGACGAGCTAATTAATTCTGTGTTGATATTTTCATACTTCGCTGAAGCTAGCTCTTTAGGTTGGTCTAACGTCGATTATAAGCTAACTTCTACCGACGAAGATTCTAATGTCTTCTAAAAAATATTAACATCCGAAGTTAATTCAGTGAAGTTGAATGGCGTGTAATGTTTGAAAACTATAAACGTTCCTGACCCATTTCTGTAGTTTTTCGATTAATAGGCGTTTATCACAATTGTAGCATTCTAGGCCTATAGCACACTGACTGTAGTTGTCCAATAATAATAATAATACTTGTCTCTTGATGCTTCGGATTTTATATACCAATCAGACGAGATTCTTGAATATTCATCAATGGTCGAGCACACCATTGTTTTTATAAAACACGTAATTTTTATTTTTAACTGAAGAACCTTCTACAAATTTTGGCTTTCCTGTGGCACAGAAATATGTCTGTGGATTCATACTGCTAACAATTGGGTTTTGATACCAGTTGTGTGCAGAAATGATAGCCAATTGTATAAGTTTGTGCTTAAATTTAAACAAACGAGTTTACAAATTTCGAGAACAGGCGGGACTTGTGCATTACACAAACAACAATATAAGTCATAGGCAAAAAAGAAAACTATACATAAACAAGCGCAAATACTAAAGTAAATATACAATCAGCAAATTTGTTGCACCCAAAACCAAATTTCACTTATAAGACAACATGGCCTGACATGGGCAGGTGGTTAGAGTGCTCAACTTGTAACATGAAAGCCGTGGGTTCGAATCCCCGCCACATGAAACATAATCACTCTGTTAGCAATCTGTAAAGATAAATTCGTTGTCTGGCAAAACTAGCAGCTTCCTCTCTAGTATTACACTGTTGAATTAAAGACTTGTAGCGAAAATAACACTCGTGTAGCTCTTCGTGAAATTTCACACAACGACAGCATGCTAAAGGCTCCATAGACATAATCGTAACTGCCCATCAAAACAGAAATGCCTCTCCCATTTACAATTAAATTAAACTGTTTATCTTAAGATACTTTTAATATATTAGTATTTTGTATTAATATATGATATGGATAAGAGAGGGTTATAAATTTGCTAAGACTGAGAAAAAGCCTGTTTTAACGAAATAAGTGTTTAAGAACAAAAAGCAAGCTGCTCTTTTACTGCACAACCAATAAGGGCATTAACCCCTTACTGCCAAAATATCAAACAAACTAGTAATGACATTTTGTATCTAACTTTTATTACTATGGGGCTTTGTTACGGAGAGTAAATTTTGATAACAAAAGGTGAATGAAGAAAATGACTGATTTTAACGTTAAGCTTTGAAAAAGCATAATTCGGTCATATATGCTTCAATTTGTTATCATTTCCTTACGTCTTTACGTATTAACACACGCAACTATTGTATTCATTACTGTTTTTCATAAGCTTGTGTGAACTTGAATAAATTATACAATTATTCTATGGTCGAAAGTCCCGTGTAAACTGTATTCAACGCCAATAATCATCAGAAAATACTAAATTTTTGTAAGTTCTAACTGATTCCTGTAATTAGTTTCATAATTTTATGTTTCCTGGAACTTTTTTTAACTTCTGTACTTTTCATTATATTCTACGGTTTCGTAGAAATATGGCTTTAACGTTTATATCCTCCACCATCTTAAGCTGGATGACTCTCAAACATACTATGAAAAAATACTTTGTTTTTATTGGATGAAAATGAAAACGTAAGCTGGAACTAGTCAGCTGTTTTAACAGCTCAATAGAGTAAGTTGATAAATATTTACTTTCAATGATTCAAACCTCAGAAGTTATCTAAAAATAATAATATCAGTGACTACAGCTAGTTACACTTAGCTATGAAACTAGTTTACAAGATGAGATTATGCAAGCTGTTCTTTTTCAGTTTGCTTCAGTACCATCTGTTGTCCCTTGTTCTAATGGCTATGATGTCACGTTTGTTTTAAATGCTGAAGTAGATTTTGGGGTAGAATCTGAATTGACTATTAATGATAAAAGCTACAAAGCGCAATATGTGTTTAGCCCTACTTTGGCTATAAAGACAAAGCATAATTACCAGCGTCGTGTGTGTAACTTGTACCTAGCTATAAACAGTGATTGTCCCAAGTTGATTTGTCACCATTTTCATTGGCAATGTTAAGTTGCTTGTTGTCAAGGGGTCGTGGAAGTACCCATTTTTGAAAAACAGCCTTCTTGAGTCACCCATATAAAGGATGCAGTGCCGGATGATTCGAAAGGGGTAGAAAGTGGAGATCCCGAGATTAATCGACCAAAATCTTCATCTAATATGTCTCCTACGTCGAATAATAAAGAGTGGATAACAAGTGCTAGACTTTTATCAACCAACAGTGATCCTGAATGTATAAAATGAGTTATGTGTTTTACTGCTTTATTCATTTCTTAAATTTTGCATTACAAAATAATTATTATATAATATTACAGGAGATGTCATATATAGTAACACATACATTACAGGACATGTTACAACAGCACATAGTTTATCATTAGCAGAGTCGACCACTAAAATTTCTCAACTTTTTTAAAGATATTCAAGCAGTTATTTGAACGATGTTTCGATTGGGGGCAATTGTTCCAAATTTTTTTTTTCTTTACTTGAATTAAATCGTCATATTTTTGTATTGAACTCTAATATTTTTTTCGTATGTCTTCTATATTTTACAATAATTTTTTTGAAAATATTGGTCACTTGTATTCGACAAATTATATGTTTAACAATTGTTTTATTGAAATAAAACCATTTATTTCTAACGAGACCCCAATTTTATGCAACAAAGTGACAATTTTTTGCAACAATTTGTAATTTCTCAGCTTGAAAAATACAAGCTGTACTTACCAATTTATGATTTACACTTTTTTCGGTTGCAACAAAAATAGTATTAGTAGGTGATTTTAATTGCTTAACTAATATTAAGTTAGATAAATCTCAGTTAAACTTCTTCCGAGATGCTAGTCGTCAGGTTTTCCATTCTCTGTTAAGTACGTTCTCTTAATTGAAAGTGCGTTGGTTCCTCTGTGATAATCGACATAGTTTTACGTGGAAAGGCGTATTTTTAGCTCGCTAATTCAATCTCGTATTAACAAAATTCTTATTACACCTAATGTGTCGCTATTTTTGGTAGCTTTTGATCAATTTTGGGGTTCTCAAATGGACAATGTTCTATTAACCTCTGATTTTTAATTTAGTCAGGTACCTCACGGTCCTGGGTCACGGAATTTTAATAATCGTTTGTTGATACAATATGGTGAAACGGTACATTTTTTAATTGGACGAAGTCGGGGTTGGCCGAATTATTGCATCAATATTTGCCAGTGGTGTGTGAAATTGAAGAAGTCTATACATAAAATAACTTTATTTTATGGTTTCCGTCGGTTTTAGGCTTTCAGAGAGAGTGATGCGCACCTAAAGATGACTATAGGATGTCAGCTTACATTAATTTCGTCTTGTGCTTTTTGGTCTCACCAGAAACTTTGATATAGAGTGAGCAGACTTAGATGTACAGCTGATAGAGGGTGTAACTTTAAGGGTAAAGTGGTGTGAGGAAGGAAAACGATCCAACAAGTATTTTTTCCACACTGAACAGGTTCAAGCCAAGAAAACGGAAATACGACACATTTTTACACCAGAGGGTAGGTTAGTTTCCGGTACCAAAGACACCAGAGCTGTTTCACACAGATATTATTCTGCACTTTACAAGTGGGAGAGGGCCGAAGATTCGGCTTTCGGTGAGGTTTTGTTTTTTGTTTCAACAGCGTTAAGTGTTTTTGATCGTCTGCTGTGTGATGCTGATATCAGTATTCACAATGTTAGGGAGGATCTGCAACATCTTAAAGGGAACACGTTTGATCGTGTGTTGTGTGATGCTGTTATCAGTGTTAACATTGTCAGGGAGGATCTGCGATACCTTAAAGGGAACACGTCTCCTGGTGAAAAATGGTTTAACTTTAGATTCTTTTATTTCGTATCTTATTCTATCGATGATTTTCGCGGAAGATTTTCTCACGCGGTTTTTTTTTACTTAAAAAAATGAATCGTGCAGTTCATATTTTGATTTCAAAGGGTTTGTTTGTTTGTTTTGTAATTTCGCACAAAGCTACTCGAGGGCTGTCTGTACTAGCCGTCTCTAATTTTGCAGTGTAAGACTAGAGGGAAGGCAGCTAGTCATCACCACCCACCGCCAACTCTTGGGCTACTCTTTTACCAACGAATAGTGGGATTGACCGTAACATTATACGCCCCCACGGCTGGGAGGACGAGCATGTTTAGCGCGATGCGGGCGCGAACCCGCCACCCTCGGATTACGAGTCGCACGCCTTACGCACTTGGCCATGCCAGGCAAATTTCAAAGGGAGGAGATAGACGATTGCCAGAAAACTATCATTCGATAACATTATTGGATCATGATTACATGATTTTAACTAAAACATTAGCTAATCGACTGTCTTGGTTCATTTCTGGACTCATATCACAGGACCAGATTGGTTGTGTTTATCACAGGATCAGACTGGTTGTGTTTAAGGTAGGGATGTGGTTGCAGTGCCCCTTCTTTTGAAGCTGTTGATAGACTACTCAGATTGAACACAAAGAAGTAGAATTTTCCTCAAGATTGATTAAGTGAAGCCTTTTGATCGTGTTGAATATGGTTATTTGCTTTCTTTGCTTCAGTATTGTGGTTTTGGTGTCAATTTTCTTCGGTGGATCAAATTTTGTTAATCTGGTATTTCTAATATTATTAAATACTACTGAAACTTTCAATATTACCCGATAGCTTCGCTAGAGATGTCCTCAATCGGTGATATTATACATCCTTTGTTTTAGTGAGTTTCAGTTTATTTTAGTTCATCTATTATTGACATGTTTGGTAATAATTTTAATTTTTTGATTTGTTACTAGTAATTTTCTATGTAGGTATCTCAAGTTATTACCTTTAATTAACATTTCTTTACTGTCCAGATAAGTACAGCCATTATCATGAGAAGTTGTGAAATATTGATAATCCAAAATAGAGATAGATTAATAAATAAACAAATAAAAAACGTACCTGGACCGTAATTCCAGAAAAAGTCATATTTTGCTTCTTGTGTGTGTGTGTTTTTCTTATAACAAAGCCACATTGGGCTACTATCTGCTGTGTTCACCGAGGGTAATCTAACCCTTGATTTTAACGTTATGAATCCGAAGACTTACCGCTCTCCCAAGGGAGACATTTTACTTCTTGTTTCCATCCAAATACTCTATAACAAAGAAAGCCAACCTATTAACGGGTGAATGTGGGTATTATTATCTAACTGACCTCTAATCTGCTACTTCAGAAATCAGGTTTAGTTTGTTTTAAATTTTGAACAAAACGACACGAAGACTACTTGCGCTAGTCGTCCCTAATTTAGCAGTGTAAGGCTAAGGGAAAGCAGCTGGTCAGCACCACTCACCGCCAACTATTTTACCAACAAATAGTAGAATTGACAATCACATTATAACGCCCACTCCAACGGCTGAAAAGGCGTGAATGTTTCGGATATTCGAACCGACGATCCTTAGACTACGAGTCAAGCTATCTCGATGGAAGGCAGCAAGCCATCACCACCCACTGCCAATTCTTGGGCTACTGTTTTACCAACGAATAGTAAGATTGACCGTTATATAATAAAGCTCTTATGGCTAAAATTGCGAGCATGTTTGGTGTGATAGGGATTCGAACCCGCGAGTGCCTTAACCACCTGGCCATGTCGGGCCCTATAACTAATATTGTACAAATATGTTGTTACATTTTTAAAAGGTATAACCAAAACTGAGCGAGAGGTTGTTAGTTTTTTAATCCATATTGGTCCACATGTCATGGTTGGGGCAAACAGGTGCCTGTTAGTAAATTGTGTTATATTACTGCAGTATAAAAAAGTCTCACAAGCGAAGAAATTGGAATAATGGCATACAAATAAATATAATTTATTACGCATCTACATACATCCCTGACCAAATAAAAAAGCCAATCTATGTAATTCTACACGGTAGTTTCATTGCACCTGTGCAAACTTTGCGAAAACAAGACAAGAAGCAACCAGTACAAATTGGCAACATCCTCTCACAAAAACGTTTACTCCAGGCTCGAAGTTACACGCGAAAAACCAATTATAAAACAAGTTCGTATTAAACTTCCAACAAATCAATGCCATAGTCAACCGAAAGGTTGCCTATAAATGCGCGTGTCGATCAGACTGTAATATTGAAAATTACAGAAATAATCCAACAATGAAGATAGTATTTCTTATTCTGTATTTGGGGTATGCTGCTGCTGCTAGTTTCAATGGAAGTTTTGGCAGAAGAGGACCTAAGCCCCCTTTGAAACTTGTAATCCGAAACGTATTTTGTGGTATGTTCTTTATAGTTACATCTGTAGGAACAAACCAGATTATGTTTGTTTACCAATGGTAGTAAAAAATATAAAAAATGAATTTAATATTGTTTGGAGGATATTTTTATAGTCATATAGGTGCTCGCGCTTATTATAATTTTGAATCGTAAAATGTTAACATCACTCTGTTGTGATAATAAGATAAATTGAACGTATATTTATAACATTTTGAGGGCCTGATGGTTAGGGCACTCGACTTGAAACCTTCATGCTGTGGGTCGATCCCTTATCACACCAAACATGCTCACCCTTTCAGCTTTGGAGGCGTTATAATGTTTTGGTCATTTCCACTGTTCGTTGGTAAAATAGTCAAATAGCTAGTGATGACTAGCTGCCTTTTTTCTAGTCTATCAGCGCTCAATAAGAGATCGTTATCAGAGACAGTCTTTGTGTAGCTTTGCACAGAATTCAAAACAAAACATACCGAATTTTTAAAGCTATAAACCTCTGGAGAGCCCACTGTATCTTTGCGCTGAAAAGAACAAATAATTAACCTTTGATTATCAACAGGAGTACATAATGTACTCGCGGTAATAATAATTATATCACAACTTTCAGTAACATAGACATAGGTTGGTCCGATGTTTATTTAGTTAAGTGTTTATTTATTTATTGTTATGCACAAAGCTACAAAATGGACTGTTTGTGTAAATGAAATGTAGGTGTTCAAAACCTCGTTACACCAAACATACTCGATTATTGCAACAAATGTATGTTTTTGTACAATATATATTTACTGGACGTTTCGCTTTATAGATTTATTTGGGGTGGTTTAAACAAATTATCAAGATTTATTGACAATAATAGTTTTAGAGTGGCTTTTGTTTTGGAATTTCGCACAAAGCTACTCGAGGGCTATCTGTCCTAGCCGTCCCGAATTTAGCAGTGTAAGACTAGAGGGAAGGCAGCTAGTCATCGCCACCCATCCGCCAACTCTTGGGCTACTCGAATAGTGGGATTGACCGTACATTATAACTCCCCCACGGCTGGGAGGGCGAGCATGTTTGGCGCGACTCGGGCGCGAACCCGCAACCCTCAGATTACGAAGCGCACGCCTTAACGCGCTTGGCCATCCCGGGTTTTTAAGAGTGGCTTAGCAATTAGCAACAATAGGCTGTTTTTAAATTAGCTCAGCACGCTCTGGTTTGATTGAGTGTTATATATTGGTGAACGATACATTGTAGTAGCGTTATTATAAAGGCATTATTAAATAATTGACATCTTGTTATTGGTACGTAAACGTTTGTCATTAAAGATCAAAACTTTCGTGCCAATTGCTATAAAAAGTTATCACCTTTTTATACTTAACTAATCTACAAAAACTGTGTGTACACAATGAATAGAATAGAAAACCATAATTATCTTAACACAAAATAATGGTTTATGTGAGCCATCTTTGGCTTTTTTTAATTTGGGGTCGGAATTCTCAGATAAAGAAAGTTAAAAGCTTTATACTTAACTTGTACATTGGAACAAATTGTGAGATTTGTTTACAATCCAATGTTGGTACCAGCAGCTTACCATTCAAATCAAGATATTTTTTTTAAATCTGGCTTGAATCCACAGCATCCAGGGTTTCACGCAAATAAATAAAAGAATTACCTGATGTGACAAGAGATAGAATATTCTTATGTCTACATGAATAGTAACTCTGAAATTATAGTTACAAATGGAAACAGTAAAACTTAAATTACCATAATAAATAGCTTTTAGATCCTAAATTCTGCCATGAACCTGTTAACAAAATGACCAAGATTTGCTTTAACAACAAACATGACAGAAAATATTTTGTTAAACTTGACATTGTCGTTCCTTCCATAGAGAATAAACATTTAATTATCTTCGCTGGCGAGATCTCCACGACTCAATCAAAACTAGTCACTCAAACCTGAACACTATCGATGACACTTGTGACGAAGATCTAGCAATAATAACGGACTCATTTTAAACTAGATACTTAAACCTGAACACAACCGGCAATACGTGAAATATATCGTCAAAAACACATGTATGTTTCCAACCATATCCTTAATTTATAACTTATATACAAGAGAGAAGGCAGCCAGTCAAACCACCTAACACTAATTCTGGACTACTCTTGTTGAACTGTAGGATTTGACCAGTGCGCTTTTAACACTTCTAAGATCTCAAATTGCGAATCATTTTTTTGTTTACCAAGTATTAACTACTGGAACATGTTCGGTTTCAATTTACATCACTTCTTGCAGGGTATTACTATCCACCAAATTCCTGTGAACATCTAAACCCTAATATCGTGAGAAAAATATTTCTCAAACAAATCATACTATAAAATACCCTGGAAACATAAATTTTTCGGAAAAATATTTATGAAATTCTCCAAAATTACCGCAATTATCAGAAGTTATACAAATTCATTATTAATGAAAAGTTATTTATTACCTTAAGCCATGAAAGTTGTGTTTTTATATATAATTTAAAGAAAAATGTTCATAAAAACATCAAAACACAAAATGTGAAACCGCATATTTGCATGCATCTTCTCATGCATCCAACTAACCAAATTTGGTGAAGTAAAGTAGTTACATAGACATACAACAGACAGTATTATTATACTTGTATAGATGGTGCCAGTGTATTAAACCAGCACTTGACGTATTTATGACGTCATATATACGCCCTGAGAATGGAGAAAATCGTGACCTATTGCAATTCTTCACGTACACAAAATAAAAATTTTGAGAAAGTTGGGGTTTCACATTGCGTAATAAAACAGTTTTTCCAGTATCATATAAGCAAAAGTCCCATTATAGTATGATAAGCTAAATCGTATTTTTAAAGAATAATGAGTCTGTTAAACTGAAGAAAAATAAAAGGGTTATCAGCAATATGTTAAAATTATTTTCTTGTGATCAAAAACAATCACAAAACAAAAAAATAATCGAGTATCTTCAAATGAACAAGCATACAACTACTAAACACTAACGAAACTAAAACCAAAGAGCTTCTTTGTGATTTAACAAAATGAAGTGATCTTCCAAAAATATTGTTTGATAAAAATGTGAGTTACATCGCTGCTGTGTTTTATAGATATTATAGACAATTCTAAAAACAACTGTTTAATATGTACCATTTCATTTTAGTTTGAATATATAAACAATTTATATTCAATTACAGTTTTCGAAATATTTTACGTGTATATGCCTTTGGGCTCATTTACTGAGAATTAAAGTAAATTTATTACAATTAAATAGAAATAGAAAAATTAAAACTAAAGTCAAGTTCTTTCTCTTCAAGTATGTCAACTATGGACTTAGAATGTCTTACACTCTTTCTAAAACTCTATAAGTAAATATAAAAATAATGTGTAGCAATATGCCAACCATACAAAATTTATGTTTTTTCGCTTGGGTTTATAAGCCAGGTATCTTCTCAGTAATGTAATCCATGACTTTTCATCTTCTAATTCCTCCTTTTCTAAATCTCAGAAATGTCCTACCAAAGACATCTGAAGACTCCATACAGAATAAAATTAGTTATAACAGTCTTCAGAATAAGGTTTTTTATAATTGTCTTAAGAATAAGGTTGCTTGTAACAATCTTACGTTAAAACGATACATCTCTGAAAAGAAAAGGGCGAATGAATCTAAGTAGATTGCAGGTTTGTAGTGTTAAAGAACAAAATACCCTGATTCTCATAAGCCAACTGACAACCACTATACAGTATAATAAACTCTGTGCAAGTAAGATTTATAATAATTTCGACGGTGCTTCCTTTGCGTGCAACGTCATCTACAAGCTTCAGGAAACATGTATTCAAACTTTTATTGGAGAGAAAACAAAAACCTGAGAAAAGGGTTCAGACCATTTTTTGAACAACCGTAGCTTAATAGCTCCGAATAGGATTGTAGCTTTTTTCACAAAGAATCTTACCAAAAGCCAGAAAATGTAACTATTTACAATAAAGCTGTTATTTCTAAAAAATTAATGAGCACTTGTATGTTTAATATATATCCGCAGATTCTGTATGGTTCGTTTCCCCTCGGTGGGCTCAGCAGATAGCTTGATGTGGTTTTGCTATAAGAAAAACACACAAACAGTTTTTGTATGTTTCTTAATTTTTAAGGCGCCGTCAAATTGATCATATTATACTTGATATGCACGTTTATCTTCTTAAAACTAAATCTATGTTTACTAGTATTCCATGACACATTTAACATGACGTAGCAATAAGGTAATGTTTAACAATATTTTATATTTATTAATAGTATATTTAATAAGACTCTGGCACTAGGTTTGCTAGCATGTTTAACACTACATTCTATATTCGATCCCTTAGTGTTTGAAAAGAAGAATAGTGTGACGTATTATAATTACATTTATTACACTACTTATGTTAATGACATATAATTTAATTTCCGATAGGTCTGACCCCCAGTGGCTCAGCGGTATGTCTGCGGACTTGCACGCTAAAATCCGGGTTTCGATACTCGTGATAGGCAAAGCACAGATAGCTCATTGTGTAGCTTTGTGCTTAATTCAAGACAACCGACAGGTCTGCGATTTATTACATTACGTATGTTAACGTATTACTATTTCAAATAACCGGACATTTCAAGTTAGGCCAATGGTTAATTAACAGATAATATTTTTACAAATTTATGTTATTTGCCAACAGGATTAATGAACACAATATCCTTCTTTAACACAAATATATATTAATATACACACTTAAAAACAAAGCAGTTTATAATAACGGTTATTACTAATACTTATTACGAATGATAGTTTATATACAACAGTTTTAGAAACTTACAAACTGTACTGAATCTTATATATCATTTAGTTTGTTTTTGTTTTTTAATTTCGCGCAAAGCTACTCGAGGGTTATCTGCGCTATCCGTCCCTAATTTGGCAGTGTAAGACTAGAGGGAAAGCAGCTAATCATCACCACCCATCGCCAACTTTTGGGCTACTCTTTTACCAACGAATAGTGGAATTGACCGTCACATTATAATGCTCTCAGGACTGAAAGGGCGAGCATGTTTGGTGCGACCGGAATTCAAACCCGTGACCCTCGAATTACGAGTCGAACGCCTTAACATACTTGGCCATGCTGGGCCTATGCGATTTAGAACTGAATATTTTACCGACGATCCAGATTCACGACGAGCGATATAATTAATTAATGTTATCACATACGGTTTATAATGTTCAAAATCTATAACTTTTTCGGTCAAATTCTGTTGTATTTCTATTAACAGACGTTCATGACAATTATAACTTCCTAAGCTTACAGCGTACTGAGTCTAACTACCCAATAATAATCTGTCTTCTTGTCTTGGAGCGTTACTTTTATACAAGGCAGGTTTATATATGGCCAGGTGGGTTAAGGCATTTGACTCGTAATTTGAGGGTCGCGGTTTCGAATTTCCTTCGCACCAAACATGCTTGCTCTTTCAGCCGTGCGGGCGTTATAATATTACAGTCAATCTCGCCATTTGTTGGTAAAAGAATAGCCCAAGAGTTGACGGTGGGTTGTGATGACTAGCTGCCTTCCCTCTAGTCTTACACTGCTAAATTAGAGATGTCTTGCGCAGATAATCATCGTGTAGCTTTGCGCGAAAATTAAAAACAAACAAACAAACTGCTGTATCAATTCTATTGACATAAAGTTGGATGTCTTATCGCACGTTCAAATCACGCGAGTTTGCAGAACTTGCCATAATATTCTCACGCGCTTTCGTCAAACCAGCATTATTGATTCCCACACTTTCAAAAATTCTCAACAAGTGGGACTTGCACAATACAAAGTTAAGAATATACGTCGCAGGTAAAACAGAAAATTATATAGAAACAAGTTAGAGTATTTCAACAAATGTATAACGGAAAATTAGTTACAATAGTGTATAATAGTACACTATGACAGCCATATCTATTACCCACGACGCTACTACGCTTTCCATTAGACCAACTGGGATACAACAAATAAAAAAATATATAAACTTAATACGAGTGTCTTATGAAAATTATAATTAATTACAAGTCTAATCTTTATAATTTTAATAATTATAATTAATACGCAGGCTTAAGAAAAGGCGTTTGTATCACAACAATATTTTTGATTCTTACACATTTGTTTTCTTAGCTATGTCTAAATAATACTTTGTCTGTTGGAATTCTTTGGTACTGTGATCAGTTTAGCTGGCTTGTAGACCTGGATCTGTTATGGATTATTTATTTATTTCAGCTGATCAAGACTGTGTTGACGACACTACAAAGAACGAACTTAAAGAATGTCTGTTTGAAGATGTAAGTCCAATTTCAACAGAACATGTTAGGTTTGAAATTAAGTTTATACAATTTTATAGGAATTTTTAAATAACAGTATTAAAAGGTATCGATAATGCTATTGAGTGTGTTAAGGACGGAAGTTATACTAAGTCTTAAAGATGTTGTGTATCTATGTATAAACTAATTTAGAAATAGATCACACCTTATACGGAACTGTCCTTGTTTTCAAATCCAAACAGTCAGAATATAGAAAAAGCCGCTTATCGACAAATAATTCTTTAAGCTTTTCGTTTTAGGAGTTTTCGGTTTTTTCTCATGTGTTTTCGTTCAGTGTCTTTAAAATATTTTCTTGTAAAAAAGTGTATTCTAAGAGCCTCCCAGTGGCTCAGCGGTATGTCTACGGACTTACATTCTAAAATCCGGGTTTCGATACTAGTGGTGGGCAGAGCACAGATAGCCCATTGTGTAGCTTTGTGGTTAATTCAACAACAATATTCTAAGAATTTTGTCATTTATTACTTTTCAAAGAGCCGGACGTAGCCTGACGGTCAATGTTTCCGGATAGTGAACACTGGTTTGCGTCCTGTTGGTACAAAAATTCATTTCGCACCTTGAGCCGTGGGTATAAAAATTATGGCAACCAAAATTCACTATTCCGTGGGATAAAAATAGCTCAAGAGCTCATGGTAACTGTGATTTACTTGCTTCCTTTCCTTCGATGTATGCCATTTCAAAATTAGATAGAGTTACGTGTAGTTTTTCGTGAAAAATATAAACGAAACAAATGAAGTGCTCTCCAACAAATCCGCTACGTCTCAGAAAACAATTGTTAAACTGGTTATACTTTTTTTAAATATGTGCGACTAATATTTTCTCGATAGACTATTTTTTTATATTTATCCAAACATAGAAATAACTTTAACTACAGTAAAAAGTGTATCTACCACAAAAATAAATACTACATAACTATACAACGATGAAACACAAACTATTTTTGTTATCAGAATAAAAAAATTAAAATTAACAACCGATTAACAACAACGAGTATTGTAATTTCGGCAGAGACAAATCATGTAGACCTTTAATTTAATTAAAAATACTAAACAAAGTAATCTTGTCAAATTTCTTAAACAAAAACATCAAGTCAAAAGTGTTATTGAAATAGGTGCGGTTAGATAAGTCTAAAATATTTTGCTTAGATATGTGGATTATGTAATACAAAGCGTCCATAAATGATTGCATCTCTTAAATATATCATGTACTTCTATATGATGTAAAGTGTCCACAAATTCTTGCATCTCTTAAAGTTGCAGTTTGCAGCAAGACAAATGTTTGGAGTTTATTGTTTTTTTCTATTAGTTTATATAAGAATACATATGAAAGACATTATCAAAGACAATATGGCAACATTAAATGTCCGACAAACTAATGTAATTACAAAGATTACTCGATTGATACTGTAACATACTTTGGTATGGATTGATTATCCCGTGTACTGTACATCCTTCGAGCCACAAATGGTTCTCATGTTAACCTGTGCTAACGGAGCCACTGGTTATGGTTAAACCTCAGATGTTAACCTTCTTTATACTGCAAATCAATATTGTTTCTTTACTTCTCATTATTTTCCATTAATAAACTGATGAAATAGTCCCGTGTTATTATTAAATGTGGTGTTTTGAAAGGCGACCATTGTACAACATTTTTTATCTCTCGGATTTTATAAGGAAAAAGTTTATATAATGAATTCTTGACTAGTTCGAAGAAAACTAAATTCACACCACTGCGATCCAAGCATAAAGTAAACATTTATTCTTCTTAGGAAGTGTTCTATTAAAGACAGATGGTGAATCATTCATTCTGGGAAGAAATATCGTTTCGCGTCTCTTTGGTCGTTGATTAAGAAGAAAATTTATTCCAGTTTAAAACAGATGCGCTCTATAAGGCAGTATGTGTTCTGTCATCGTGCAAACTTTTATTATCCTATCTCTTTTCACTTCCAATAAAAAAAAAACTCTTAAAACTTAAATGAAAGGAGAATGATATTTCCATATATCTAATAAAACCTTAAAAAAGCATCATCAAAGCACGTTTTATGGTTGAATTATTTTCAGTTACGAAGTATGGTAATTTATTGTTGTTTTTAAGAGGCTGTGCCTGGTCAAAGGAAATACGCAAAAAATATATGCACTATAGCAGTACAGCTACTGTTATGGCACACTATTTTCATTTACTTTATTTAACGATTAGGAACAAATATTATGCAGATAAAATGATTGCTAAATTGAGTATTACAACTGCAGAGAGGTAAGCAAAAAAAAAAAGAGGCAAAACTGTTATGTGTTTAAAAGTAAACCAGTTTTACAATATCATCTTCTAACTGGGAAGGCAAATAATAACACTTATGAAAGAGTATTGTAAAAGTTTTGAGCTTCACAGTTGTTTATAAAGAACATATATCATACCATAAACAGCATTTGGGTCCGGCATGGCCAGGTGGTTAAAGCACTCGACTCGCACTTTGAAGGCTGTGGGTTCGAATCCCCGTAACACCAAACACGCTCGCCCTTACAGCGGTGGAGGCGTTAAATGTGACAATCAATATCACTATTCATTAATAAGAAAGTAGCCACAGAGTTGGCGGTAGGTGGTGATGACTAGCTACCTTCCCTCTAGTTTCACACTGATCAATTAGGGACGACTAGCGCAGATATCCCTTGTGTAGCTTTGCGCGAAATTAAAACAACAACAACAAAGAAACAGTGCGTCCTTTAACTGTATTTAGAATATAAAACTTCGATTCAAATTTTTGAGTTTTCTTATTTTCAATGAACTATTATAGCGCAGTATGACAAACTTTATAATGAACTAGTATAGTGTTAACGTACTTTGGTAAACTTTATAATGAACTAGTATAGTGTTAACGTAGTTTGGTAAACTTTATAATGAACTAGTATAGTGTTAACGTACTTTGGTAAACTTTATAATGAACTAGTATAGTGTTAACGTAGTTTGGTAAGCTTTATAATGAGCTAGTATAGTGTTAACGTACTTTGGTAAACTTTATAATGAACTAGTATAGTGTTAACGTAGTTCGGTAAACTTCATAAAGTTTAAGGATACTAATTAAAATTGGAATCTCATTGTATCAATAACTTGTTGAAAATAGTTATATAGGTGGATAAATCTTTTATTAACATTATGATTTCCGAGTGCTGACAAGAACCACGATAATTTATACAAATTCTAATTTGTTTTACTTGCTATAAGGTAAAAGAACTAGGAAACACCAGAACATGCGACCAGATGCCTGATGTTCAGATGGTGAGTACAAACTCTCTTCACCGTTTTTGAGGTTTCAAATTTTGTACATTCAATTGGATGAGTTGTTTTTTAAACACCACAGAAAAATATTATTCATCGTTTAGCGCACTTACATTATTGTTAGTAGCGTTCTGGAGACAATGCTTTAAGTGAATTTACTGCTAAATAAAAGAAAAATAAGTTATCTAATACATCAAACTAGAGTTGATTTATAACATGTTTGTGCGAGAACTATTGAAAACGCAAATTAAAGTTAAAATACGTTTATAAAATGGAGGGCTGACAATCTTTGTTCACTAAACCTAAGGCCCGGTATGGCCAAGCGTATAAAGGCGTGTGACTCGCAATCAGAGGGTCGCGAGTTCGCATCCCCATCTCACCAAACATGCTCGCCCCTTCAGCCGTGGAGGTGTTATAACGTGACGGTCAATCCCCTTATTCGTTGTTAAAAGAGTAGCTCAAGAGTTGGCGGTGGGCGGTGATGACTAGCTGCCTTCCCTCTAGTCTTACACTGCTAAATTAGGGACGGCTAGCACAAATAGCCCTCATATAGTTTTGCGCGAAATTCAAAAAACAAACAAACAATCACTAAACATAAATTTGTTTAATTTGGTCGAACAAAATAACCTGAAAAACAAATTTTCTATTTGCTATTTATCGCGAAAAATGGATGGAAACAAAAATGTAACTCCGAGGGGATCATTGTATAAAATTTAAAGTTTGTTATATAAAAACATTATAATATTGGAATGCCCCCCAGTGGCTCAGCGGTATGTCTGCGGACTTACACGCTAAAATCCGGGTTTCGATACCCGTGGTGGGCAGAGCACAGATAGCCCATTGTGTAGCTTTGTGCTTAATTCAAAACAAACAATAATATTGGAACTTTTGACCAAGTTGTCTTCTACCAGCAAAGATCTATAATGTACGTATTTCAATTATATTACAGGACCTGGAAACTGAAAATAAACTGATGGTAAGTGTGTCTATATTACGTTCTTTGTTTAGTTACAATATGTTTTATTTTTCTTACTTTATGCTATCTGCATGATTTTGTCGTACTTCTTATGAAGGATAATTTGTGTGTCTATCTTTGTGCTATCTTCTTTTTATTCATAAATCTTTTAGATCATTCAAACAAGTACATTTCAAAGTTCGCGATAGCACTCACTTACTTTAATTCCGTTTTATCTGTCCGTAGATAGCTTTTATAACTCATTTTAATTAAATAAGAACAGTTTTCCTTTTAAGTTCTTCTTCTCCAACATCACACTTGTTATTACAATATAAATTGTGTTTCTCGTAAATCATTTCCAACCACATGTTTTTTGTTCTTCATCATCACACTGGTTATTACAATATAGATCGTGTTTCGTGTAAAATAATGCCACCCTGTTAAAAACGAGTAGTTTCGATGGAAATAATCGGAAATTAAATCACAATACCTCAAAATTTAATAACAGAAATTTTACTTCCATCTTAAGAAAATATATATTTTATTTCATTAACAAAATATGTGGTTTGTTTGATATTGTTTACATATATTTTTTTAAATTTATATCTTTCAAAATATTAATTATCTTTCCATGTACATCCTACACTGGTGAGTTTTTTTACCATTAATTACATGGTCGTGTTAGCCATTGCTGTAATTTAATAGGTTGATAGTTTCCATAAATAAATATTGCTGTATAAATTAGAAACTCTCTTTAGACTGAAGTCGAATACAGTATTATCTTAACATGTTTAAATGAACCATTGATACATCTGGGTAAATGTTGATTTCATACAAAAATATTATACTGTCATGTTGATACTCCCTGTGGCCACTAGCTATATAATAATTATTTTTCTGATATTATGCTCAACTTCGCAAAAAATATCATACGTTTATTACATTAAAATATGAAAAAGTAATAACAATTTAAATACATCACACATTTAAATAAAATGATTTATTTAAGTATTTAAGTATAATTAACGGTTAATTTTCTGTTTCCAGACTGAAACGTGCATAGGAACGCTTATCACTCTGAGAATCTTGGAATGTTCCCGTCCCGTACGTACGACTTAAAATTTTTTCTGTGTATATTCCTTGAAATATAGAAGCAGTGATATCTTTTGGAACTCAAAATTTTTAGTTACAAATTATCCATGCATGTCTCGTCTGTGTTTTAACGATGCGTATTACGTTCTCCAAAATACTGATTCACTGAAGTGCATTATGCTATCATGTTCATGTCAAAAACAAAAATTTATTTGAAGACTTTTTATGGTTGGGGACTCGATTCCACAAAGGCGAGCAGGTAAAGAAAAGAAACAATTATACATGGCTTATGTTTAGGACTAACTCGTTCCTTGGTCATCCCAAGCCAACTGGCTGTGGTATTTAAAGTGGAAGTGCTGGTAGGGTTACGTGTATCAAACTTTGTTATTTACAAAGCCAACGTGGTTACGTGAATGATTAAACACAGGTAAATAATTACACGATTTCTGTAGCGACTGAACAAAAAAATAGTAACTTTTTAGTTCTTATCATAGAGATTCAGACTTAAAACCCTATTTACCATGTTCTACGCTAACAAATCAGTGAAACGAAAACTGTGCATTTGAAACTCGGTGACTTAGTTGGCAACGGTATTTACCCACTAACCACAAACGTGGGTTAAAATCTCTGATTGATTTAGCTACCGTTTCATCAGAAGAACTCTTCTTTCATAACAAAATGATATAACAATATTATATTTGCCCCTCTAGTGGCTCATCGGTATGTCTGCGGACTTACAACGCTAAAATCCGGGTTTCAATACCCGTGGTGGGCAGAGCACAGATAGCCCATTCTGTAGCTTTGTGCTTAATTCAACAACCACAATATTAAGCTTTGATTATCACAGAAAGATCAAATAATAGTAAAAAAATAATGAGCTTAGTCTCTGTTAGGAATAAATACAAAAGGTGGATGTCGGCACCTTGGATAAGAACTACTGTATTTGAAAGTACAGTGATATTGTAAGTAATAAGCAACGGAGATATCAACTGTGGCTGTTTTTGAGTCATGCATCTCTACATAATGATTGGTCTTTTGACTACCACTAAAGTCAAACTTGGAAAGTATTAATTCGAAACTGTATGAATCGAAGTCGCGATGTTTATATTTGAAACACATGATAAAACGGGTTCTGAATTGCTTTTGAAGATCATAAAAATTAGTATTAATATATATGTTTGTTTAAAGCATAAAAAACATTTTAACTCAGAATGTACATTTCACTAGTTTGTTTGTTTTGAATTTTACACACGAGGGATATCTGCGCTAGCCGTCCTTAATTTAGCAGTGTAAGGGAAGGTAGCAGGTCATCACCAATTACCGCCAACTCTTGGGTTACCTTTTTACCAACGAATAGTGGGATTGACCGTCACATTATATAACTCCCCCACGCTTGAAAGGAAAAATATGTTTGGTGTGACGGGGATTCGATCCCAAGATCCTGAGATTACGAGTCGAGCGCCAAAACCCCCTAGCTATAAGGCGCCTTACATTTGAAATGTTACTGATGTTTGAGGGTTTTGATGATATAACTGTGCTTCTGCTAAAATGTTCTTACAAAAAATAAACTTTTTAATGATTACGTTGCCATATTAATTAATTAATTACGCCGTTTTTGCCAAATTCTTTCGGACAATAATTTTACACGACCTTTATCTCCAGCAATAACAGAAAAATAAATCACGTTTAAGAAAATTATAAACATAACAAAGAAAAACATGAATATTTTAAAACATGTGTATACAATAGCATATTTCAGAAAAAAAATGGGTAGATAAATATCTGCGTACATATAAAGTATACACTCCGCGTACACTATCCTGTAAAATGTATCTGTGCATGTGGTTTACAGAGAGGGTCCTAATCATTGCTCTAATTAAGTGTAGCACTTCCTTTGGAGTAGCCCTCCCAGTGACATAGTGTTATGTCTGCGGACTTACAATGCTAGAATCCGGGTTTCGATGCCCGTGATGGGCAAAACACAGATAGCTCATTGTGTTGCTTTGTGCTTAACTTCAAACAAACAAATATTTGACTACGATTTCTAGCACTTTCTCCACAATTCTTTCAATACTGAAAAATTTGTCACACTATGGTCAACCTAAGTGCACTCAAGAACTCTTCTAATTACCAAAAAATACCTTAGCCACGAAATTACACTACTAAATTTCGTGCTACAGTTTCATCTCGTTGCTTGCATATCAAGGACGGAATGTTAATAGGATTCTCAACTTTAGTCAGAAGTTTGTAAAGAATGTTAGTTGTCAAATGCGGCCTTAGAAATGCCTTCTAATTCTTGAATCACAGAAATGTTCAACATTAGCCGTCTAACCTTTTTTGTTGGGATGTTTCTGGGAGAAACTAGAATACAAAATCCATCTCAGTTCTATTTTTCTCATGACGATAGGAAATGTTCTCTCAAATAACTTCCGTAATTTTGTGTACTCCATAGTATTCTTTATCAAAGTTTATGAACCATGGAGTACTTTACCTTATTCTGTACTTGAAATTGCATCATATTTTGCTTTCTTTATCACAAGATAATTTGATACTTTCTGCTTTAGGATGCGAAATTAATTATTTGATATTGATTTTTTAATTGTGTCGTGTTAAGCACGTTGTATCATGGGTTCTTTACGATGATTTCTATTTCTTTTAGGCAAACCAATGGAGAAAAGGTCAAATTGTTTCCGAGAAACTTGACGGATCAGAACACTGAAGTAATTACGTTTCTCGTGCTCTTCTGTATCCTGTTTTACTGAACGCTTTTTCCGTAATACAAGTTCGGAAGTTATTTTTTTAAATATAAACATAAGTATTTTTTTTGTACTGAACACGTTTTCTGTAGCACAGTTTCTCAAACTATTATATGAAATGTAAACCACCTCAACGTTCAGTTTTAATTGGCAATAACACATCATAAACCAAATCAAGCTTTAAAAAACAAGTAAAGTACTATATAATCAACAACTTGGCGTTGCCAAGTGGTTAAGGCGGTCGATTCGTAATCCTAGGGTCACGGGTTCGAATCCCACTTACACCAAACATGCTCGCCCTTTTAGCCGTGGAGGCGTTATAATGTAACGGCTAATCCCACTATTTGTTTGTAAAAAAGTAGCTCAAGTGTTAGCGTTGCGAGGTGATGACTAGATGAATTCCTTCTTGTCTTACACTAGTAAATTAGCCACGACTAATGCAGATAGCCCTCGTGTAGTTTTGCGCGGAATTCAAAAGAAACCAAACAAAACTGCAATTAAACCGGAAGACGGGTACTATCTTGCAGTGGAAACATATTCATAATTAAAGTATCACTAGAAAATTTTTGTGATTTTGTTTTATTTAAAGAATATCAAATAGGGCATTAGAATAGCTGTCTGTAGTGTACATAAGTTGTCTTAAACGTAATTATTATCATTGTTACAGGAGTCCAAAATTACATAGTTTAAAACCTTTCAACCATTTGTTTAACATTATCTATTCTTACGTAATTTCCCTCAAGGATATTTTATGAGATTCACGAACATTTTCAAAACTCTAATAATTATATCGTATAAATTCTGTCGTGTCGGTTGATATGTTAATATTTTATAACTTTTCGTCGCGTTTTCTCTATGTATTTGGCTCAGGCAACCAATATTTCTGAATAAATGAGAAAATTGGAAACACTTGAGATTTGTTCTGGAATTTCGCACAAAGCTACCCGAGGGCTGTCTGTGCTAGCCGTCCCTAATTTAGCAGTGTGTGAGACTAGAGGGAAAGCAGCTAGTCATCACCACCCATTGCCAACTCTTGGGCTACCCTTTTACCAACAAATAGTGGGATTGACCGTCATATTATAACGCCTCCACGGCTGGGAGGGCGAGCATGTTTGGCGCGACTCGGGCGCAAACCCGCGACCCTCATATTACGAAGCGCACGCCTTAACCTACTAGGCAATGCCAGGCCCAGAAACACTTGAGAAAGCTGTTTATTTTCTTAGGTTTTATTGTTCAGCCTAAGGGATATTTTGAATTTGAAGGTATGTCTGTATGTCATATGAGAGACCTCAGCTATAAACAGAGAAAAGTTTGGCGTAGAAACAGTAAGGATTTGACATTCACATCAGCACCATTGTTTTATGAATGTCGAGCAAGGCTACACTACGTTAATTTAGCAGTGGAAGACTAGAAGGAAGGCAGCTAGTAATCACCACCAACCTCCAACTGTCGGGCTACACTTTTACCAACGAATAGCGGAATTGACAGTCACGTTATAACGTTCCACAGCTGAAATGCTAGTATGTTTGGTATGACTGGGATTTAAACCCACGACTCTCAGATTACGAGTCAAGCGCCATGATCACCTGGCCATGGTAAGCCACTGTACGACGGAAGCAAAATCATCTACAATTTTTCTTCAAATGCACTTCTATTACAAGTAATAAATTTACTCGTATCTGATTTCACATATTCAACGAAGATGCCTAGTAAAATTCGTTTACATGAACGAGATATTAAAGATATACTTAAAATAATATTCAGTATTATAAAAAAACATGAACACACAATCCAAAAGCATTTTCATTTTATTGATACCCAACGTTTCGACTTCTTTCTTTCTCAATAGTTAAGTATTTACGGTTCTCGTATCACTGTGGAAGCCGAATCGCTGAATTTTGATATAAAACATACCCTTGTTTCTGTAGTTTTGATTCGTGTAATGATTCATCGTGCATCATTTGGTGTAAGCATTTAAACTCTGAGTATATTCTATATGCGAGTCCAAACGAATAGAATTAGAGCAGCAACATCTATAGAAGAATAATGATGATGAATGAAAGGACAAAAGTAAAGAACAAACGTTGCGAGTGAATGACATGAGATATTTTAAGAAAGTAAACAAAGGTAGAGACTCGTTAACTTGAAGATGACCTAAGAAGGTAGAAACGTTGTCCTATACTTTATTTTAATAAAAGTTTCAATACCCGTACCAGCCGTCTTGAGATACATTTTTACTTCAAGTGGGTTTCTCGTCACCTCGAGATTCCTCATTTGAAAAATGAAAGTTATGGTTACAAAAAAAAAAAAACATGTGGCCCAAAACCTGCTGCAGTGAAGACATATTCTGGTCTATTTACCGAAATAGACAAAAAAAAATTAAGCTTCTTGAAAGCTAACAAGTTAAACACAAGCTGTTAGCCACGTGTCGGAATCGGTAACTGTTTCCAAGAGAAAGGTAGCCACGCAGTCGTAATCGGTAACTGTTTCCAAGAGAAAAGTAGCCACGCAGTCGTAATCGACACTTTTTTCCAATATGTCTTCCACGCTTCTCTTTCTTTAAACATGGTCTCTAACATTCAGTCGATGCAGTATTAAATCTATAAATAGTTGGTCAAGATGCATGGTCTGAGATGTGGTGTTGGACAATAAGACGTAATCGTAGACATCAGATCGAATTTCAATCGATAATGAAGAAAATATTTTCAAAGACATCAAGAAAACTAGGACACAATTCTTTACTAATTACACTTCTATATTTCTCTGTTATATGTTTTTTTTTTCTAGAGGTCCAAAATAAATAATTTGTATGTGATGGTCTTATATAAATCGAGGTATATAAAACTAAAATAAATTGCTAAGCAAACAAAATATGGTCAGGATAATAAAATCATACTGTAAGTGTTGGTCCTGTGTATTCAGTGATATTGAGCACTAAAATATTATATTTCACTACCATTAAGAAACCATTTCTTAAGTGTTTTCTTTTCAATATTTTTATTATTAATTCTAGTGGTAGATTTGCTTATTGTAAATAAAAAGCAAGAAATGAAAACTTTTTTTCCATTAGTTAAACAGCAGATTAATCGGTCTGTGTATATATATAGTTTTAACTACGCTGTTTGTAGTAATACATCAAAACACGGCAATAATTAGGATAAGAATTACTTGCACTACCAACTCATTTATCTGAATCGAAATCACTCATGAAGTCTTTTTATTCGCTTCCTTTGAGCCTTTTCTGATAAAAAGTGTGTCAATATTTACATAGATATGAGTTAATAGTATGTAGATTCACGTAGTCATCTTGTATATTCAGGTAAAATGGAAACTTTTTATTTTTATCTGTTACATATTACAAACACCTATTTTTGTCCACAGAATATGAGTGATAAGCTCTTTTATTTTCAACACAATCAACACACGAAAAATGTTCATGGCCTCAATGGCTTTTTCGCGATAACTTTTTATATTTGTAATAAATGTACAAAAGTTTCACAGAGACACCTTTCATAAACAATGCTTAATTCAAAAAATGTCAAAACTAAAATTACCTACAATGAGCGCCATTACTATATTTGTTTAAACAATGAGATAAGAACACATAAAGGTCACAACTCTTACAATCACAGCGTTTAGTTAAATAGCATTTAAATATATAATACATGGAATACAAAACTTACCAAGTAGTACTGTGGTCATAACCTTCAAATAAAGATTAGTATCATAGTAGTCCTTCTTTTTGATATTTAATTATTTTTAATAGATCTTAAGTCTCCTGAGAATAAGTTTACAATTCCAAACTTGATAATAATTGTCATTGACTAAATATGATAGATAAGTTTAACAGTTAACTAGTGTACTCTCACAAACTTAAATTTGTTTTCAAGAAGGGGTTAAAATCATCATTATATATATAGACATACAAACATCAGTTTCAGTTTATTATAAACAAAATCAAGCCCAAACAAATTCATAAAGGCTGCATCAATTGCAAGGATTCCCCTGGCATAGGCTATAATATGGGATATAAAACGTACCCCAGGTTTTAGAGGTGACTTCGGAAGTAGAACCCACATTAAAAACATTTTAACGATTTCCATAGAATTAAAGCACTTTAAAATTTTACATTCTGTTAATATTAGAAATTGGTAATGAAGATACCAATAGACTTTAATGAGAAAACGTCTGTATTTTGCAAAATAGAGACGATGTATCCCCACTGCAATGTGAGTCCTACTTCAGCAGTCACCTCCAAAAGCTAGGTTACATTTTATATCACACATTATAGTTTGTACCCTGGATATTCTTTCAAGTAATGCACAGTTTTTATTTTTGTTTGTTTTGTTTTTTGAAACTCGCGCTAAGCTACACAAGGGTTATCTGCGTTAGCCGTCCCTAAGTGTAAGACTAGAGAGAAGGCAGCTAGTCATCACCATCACCGCCAACTCTTGGGCTACTCTTTTACCAACGAATAGTGAGATTGACTGTTACATTATAACGTCTTCACAGCTGAGGGGTCAAGCATGTTTGGTGTGACGGGGATTCGAACCCACGACCCTCGGATTATGAGTCGAGTGCCCTAACCATCTGATCATGCTGGGCCCTTTTATTTTTGTTTAGGCTTCTTTTGTTTATAACAAACTAACATTAATCAGAGGTTTGGATTTTTTTTAACACAGTCCTTTCTTTTTATTTTTTTATTTTATATAACTCTTCAGCATTAATATCAGTTTCAACATATAGTGTAAGACAATGTTTCTTAGTCCTAAGCATAAGTAACAAATTTCAACCTAATTTTGTATTTTATTATATTGAAATTCGTAAATATTTGTATTGTGATGAAAATAATTAAACTTTCTGAGCAAAGACGTGCATAACAGACACAAAATAAAAACTATCGTCACATTGATAGCTTGTATAACGTAAAGTGGAGCAGCTAATTTGTGACTCACTTTGTAGAATGAAAATATTTTCACGGCCGAAGTTCAAAAGTCTGTTTAATTTTATACGTTGAATACGAAACCAAAACTTCAAGCCAACTCTGGTACGAGTATTTTACAATTACGTGAGATTCGCTAGTTTGCTGAAAACATCTTAAGAAAGGATATTTTGATTTGTTACAAAATAAAACGTTTTTTGTTGTCTGTCTAGAAGAAATGGCGAGAAAAATATTTCGTTCTTGGTGTTGATTACAAAATTAACATACAATCATAAAAAATATTTTACAGTTATGTTATTCAATCTAATCTCCATGATATGCATATGTACAGCAAGTTAATTAATACTTCCATTGTATATTATATAGTTATTATGCGTCGGTAAAGCAAAACGAAGACAACCGACTGACTATTATTACTACCCATTATTCTTATTGTTTTAACCTAATGTTAAAAGTTAAAAATCAATAATCACGTGTCTCAAATACGATTTTATAACTTTGTTATTCTTCCCGGTTGTATCTTTAAAATATCTTAAACAACTATCAAGCTGTCGTATTAAAATCTCCTGTTTCTTTCAATGGACTCATTTTACATAACAACTGCCATAAATCAAAGGAAGAACAGAAATGATTTTGAATAACGAAAGCTATGTTGAGAGTCACGCAAATTTATCATGAATCGTGACGAACTAAATACTAACTAGAAATTCTAAAAGTATGTGTTTGATACTTTTTTCAGTCTTAAATTACAAAATTCACCTTAAAATAAGCTTTACTTCACAATACAATTTTTACAACTAATTTTCTCACAGACACAGATTAAAAGACGACACTATACGCTGCATCAACCCCGTGAAACTGTATTTTGCGACACTGAAACTTAGGCTCACTTAAAGTTTTAACATAGACATGCCAACTCGGGCACTCATAAATACTGACTGTTTTTTCAGTTATGTTGCAATAAGTAGATACATAATTTTAATCGCTTAATTTTTGTCACACATTTAGAAATTACCGTTAAAGTAAAACATCAGGAACACCAAAGAAACTGGTTATGACATCTGTGTTATTAATGAGTTTTGGAATTCTGTAACTAACGATATGATGGTTTCAAATTTCATGTACTAAACACACTCGTCATATAAAAGTATCAATAAAGACAGTAAGCCACAATATTTCAATCACTGTAAGTTTTTGAAAGGTTAACGCAGTACAGAGTGGAAGTAACGTTTTGGATTTCATATTCGCCAACAAAAACACACAAATGAAGTTAGATGAGGGAATCGCTGGGGTTACAGATCTTAGATTATCTCACCCAAATTTTAGCACATTCGTTCAAGGCCACCCTCTTCATGGCTGAGAAAGTTGAAGTTTCCCTGTTTGAAAAAATGTTCATCACATTCAAAATCTTTAAATTAAAACATATATTGTATAATTCCAATACAAATATTTTTGGAACAATTATGTAAATATATTATGTTTAAAACATTTACGTTATACTTAACATTTGTAATATGAACCACTTCTATAACTAATCTTGTCCTGTGCATAGATTTGTCGTGAGTATAGTTTCTGCTTCGTCAAATTTGTTCCTTCTATAACGTTAATTCACGTGAACCGTTTGTGTCACGTAGTTTTTGTCCTGTATGAACTTTGACAGTCACGTAAGTTTTGTCATTTATACAAATACCAATCGTTTCTGTCACGCAATTTTCTCCTTCGTCTTTTAACATTTATAACATGGTTCATTCCTGTTATACTTTTATCCTTTATAGTTTTTTTACCATAAAATATTTCTATTAATTCGTTTCGATGAATATCTTTGTTGAGTACAGCACTCATAGGATGAGCTGTTTCTGAAACTTGATAGTTTATTGTTTGAATTTGCATAATAAGAAGATAAGTCTGAATTTGAAATCAGGGAAAAAGAGAGAAATACAGGTAAAACAATGTATCAGAATTAGCTAAGTAGCATGTCATACTGATTACTTGTGAAAATATTTGTTTTTAGTTGATATACTTCTTATCAGAACCCAAATGTGAAATTATTGAACGTTTTAAATAAATTTTGTAACCTAATAACATTGACGAAGATGGCACTTTACATTATATGTTTCACATCCTTCTTAAAAGTGCATTAAAATCTAAGCAATAAAAAAAATTGTAATAATATCGTTTCACGCTGAAACTTTGTATAATGGACGGCAACTGCCTGTTGTGGAGACACAGTTGTAGAGGACGACGTTTTGAAAGTCTTCCGTTTTTCTTCTTCAAGTCAGTGTGTGTGTCGGTGTTGTCGTTTCACAGCTATCTTAGCTTCTGTAAGTCATTGCTTAAGAATATTTTACTTAATCACAGTAACTGAAATTTGTAATGGTCAAACTTAAAGAAAAGTGAGAACAGAATAGAACAAATGTTTGTAGTCGAAGATTGGTGTTTCTTCGTACTTATTAAGCATAAGGAGCTGTCTCATCTCAGTTTGGTGAATACATAAAAACAACATACATTTATCCTAATATGGTGTCCTTATTAGACTGAGAGGACATTAGAACTTAAGTAAAAGAATGTTACGGTTATCGTCAATTCGATATGAAGAGGTATATCGTGATGCTTTAATAACGCTTGGAAAAGTATTTCACAAAAATCTGTTTCAGTCGAGTAACAAATTTAAAATCTTACGTGTGTTCCACCAAGGAAAAGAGTCCGGTTTATTTCGCTAGATGGCGACCCAGGCTGCTCCACATCTGGACTAGATGATACAAAGGAGCTGTGATGAGGTGTAGTGGGAGTGGTCAGGGGTCGTGCTGTTGACATGGCAGGCGATGTAACGACGCCAAAACTAGATCTTCGTCCTGTGATAGACAGCGCCCTCTTACGAGGTTTTCTTAATATTCCATCACAGTCTTCATCCTAAGAAAATATTGTTAAACGTTACTGCGATAATTAGATAATATTGTTTAGCTTTATTTGTAGCTGATCATAAAGAAAAACACTTGTTCCTAATATTTCGATTACCCTTAGTGGACATAGCAGATATCCTGAAGTAACTTTGGTGTAAGAAAAACGCACATACACACTTCTAATATTGAAACACAAAATACATAGACTAAGTCTGACTTGATCTGTTTTCTCAGGTATTTTTCATCAGTTTGATTTCAGTGCGATTTAGGGATAGAAAACTAAATGAAACAAAAACATCGTGTTTATTTAAAGTAGGGAAATTGCGAAATTACAGAAATATTAAAAGGAAAGAGACTAGTAAAAATAACAAAAAGCTTACATTTTTCTTTCTTCTTAAATTCAAGAATGAATCTCATTTGACGAAAGGAATTTATTTGGTTATTTAGAAATAAACAAATAAAAGTTTAATATTAGGTTTGCGATACTATTTTTTGGAGTTCACAACTAGTATGAACAGACCTCTACCATCAAGACTCGACCGTCCGCCAACGATTTTCTTCTTCTTAGCTCCGTCAACAACTCCGAAAACTCTTCCTTTAGTTCCTCTACCCTCCGACTCAGAGCAGCATGAGAAGCTGTCAGCTGTCTAAATTCTGATGAAGAATGATCTGAATTTGAGGTTTTTTCCATTCTAACTGTGATCTCTCTAAGCTCATCTTGTACGTCGAGCAGTTTTTGTTGAATCTAGCATAAAAAACACATTAAATCGATAAAAAACAACCGTAGTGGCGATAACTATGGGGTTTCTCAACAGTAATAAAAGGAAATTCTAATAACCCCAAAAATTCATTACAGAAGCTTATCATGAGTTTATGTTTGTTTGCGAATACTCACAAAAGTACATGTAGATAGTTCTCCATTATTTTGTTCTGATCAACAGAGGAAAGACAGCTAGTCAAGGACACCCACTGCCAATGCTTGGAATACTCTTGTCTGATTGAACAGTGGGTCTTGTTCGTCACTACCTATGACCTCAAAATATGGAGCGCGTTTTTATGAAAACGACAAGCAAGACATCAACCCTCGGTTTTAACAGAACGAGCATGCTAAAATTGGTCACGCCCAGCAATGAATTATAAATAGGTAAAATGTGAAACACATTTAACCACATTGATCTTATAAAAGAAAAAAAAAAACAATAGATTCAATTATACTCAAAAGCAATCTTGAACATGTCAAACAAAGTTATGTTCATATAAAAATTATCGAAGGATTTCTAAATTCTAAGCAACAATTTCAATGAATAACACACACTTCGCTTGCCATCAGACCACTACCTAGTCTGGAAAATTAAACGGCTAAATTAAAAAGACAAAAAGAAAAATCATGTACATGTGAAAATAAAAGTTATAGTTAAACACTTACAACATTAATCTTAAAGAGTCCAACCTACATGCAATTCCAACACGGCCAATTCTGGAACCACAGAAATCGTGAAATACACAAAAGGCCCGATATGGCTAGGTGGTTAAGGCACTCAACTCGAAATCCGAAATACCCGTCGCACCAAACATGCTTGCCCTTTCAGTCGTGGAAACGCTATAATGTGACGTTTAATCCCACTATTAGTTGGTAAAAAAGTAGCCCAAAAATTGGCTGTGAGTTTTGATGACTATTTGTCTTCCCTTTAGTCTTACACTGCAAAATTAGGGATGGCTAGCGAAGATAACCCTCGTGTACATTTGCGCGAAATTCGAAAACTAAGAAGCAAATACACTGAAAAATCTAAAATTGTCTACATCACTGCTTTGGATTTGAAAGAAGGCACCTTTGTACCAATGTCTATGTAAATTGGTTGGCATACATATGAAGAGTTCAAGTGAATCCCAAACTGTACTTCACCCACTGAAAAATTGAACATAAGACAAAAATTCAAAAATTGTCTATATCTCTGTTTAGGAACTGTAAAAAGTATCTTGTTGTACTAAATTCTATATAAAAAGAAATAAGGTTAAGTAACTGATCAGAATACCTAAAATTTTGGTTTGTTTAACCTTTTGACCCCCTTAATATGACCAAAAGTCTGCATATCTCAAAATTTTTATCATATTTATGAGACCTGTAAAAATTATCGAAACAAAGCTTAGTAATTGTGAAAAACCTCGTTCTTTTTGCGGCTTTTGACCCTCATATGATTACTACAAATGGACACGTTTACTTTTTTGGGGCAGTGGGAACCTGGAAAAAAGTATCTTTGTACTAAATCTCATATAAAATGGTTAAATACAACTGAGTAATTAATCAAACTCTCAAAATTATCCTTCTAAAAGACTCAAAATTGATAAATACAATTAGTTCTTTAGTGTTAATACGTTAATCCCTAGGGGTCAACATATTATACGTTTTAGTGTTTAAAGAAAAATAAATTATATGCTTCACTCTATGAAAATAGACGGACTGAAATGTCTGGAATCATAGATACTTCGCGGATTTTTACAGAATGGGTTCCTTGTAATTTAAAACAAGCTTGAGTTCATGCTTGACAGAAGAATTAACTTGACTATCTAATAATCCTGTATTGTACTTCAGTTGCAGAAAAATAGGAAACATTCCATAAAAACTTATTGTCTTGTGATAATTAAGAAACAAAAGATCTATCCAAAATAAAGTACTTTTTGTCACTTCTTTAAATGTAAATTGATCCAAGTTTGTTTTTGTAAGGATACATTAAACTTTTCAGCCCTACACCTGTGCATACGTGAACGTAAGTGTATATAAACTTGAAGCTACTTAATATGTAACCTGATGTTTTACAGAAATATTTACAAAAAAAAAAAAACACGAAGCAGGTACGGTACAACGTACTCATAAATAATGTTTTATTTTAATTCCACCAACCTCCTGTAGAGATGGCTTCAGTATTTCTTCCTTTCTTCTCTCAGCTGTGAAACTCGTGCGTCGTCTGTGTTCTCCTGGTATGCGTCTTTTGGATAAAAGCCGTGAGAGATGATTAATCTATAATTAGAAAGGAGGAAACAGTTACGTTTCATGGCTTTGTTGAGATAACATTTATAGGAGTAGTTTGTTTTTACCAGAAGCTTATTTCTATATAATAGAACACGAACTGTTACAACAGAGATCAATAAATTCTCTTTCGCGTGAAGTAATTTAAAACGTAAAATACAGGAAGGTTTAAACATATTTGTCACTTCGATTTTCTTAACGATATAAACAGTGTTGCCATAGTTAATTTGCAGAGCAAGTCACTCGACTGAGACAAAGTAGTGCAATGCTACACAGCAGTCTGAAATGGATTGCTAATGGGGAATGACATGATAATTTTTTTATGGTCAATGCAAAAATACGCCGAGTTCACTTTGTTCAAGTTAACATTCTGGTTAGTTTTAAACAATCATCTGTAAATAACTGTCTGGAAAAAATAAGGAAAAATATGAATTATACCTCAACACCAAACTCTTTAACAAGCACTTTAGGGTCTGGAATAACCACTTTATCAGCAGCTACTGTTAGGTTAATAGATCCTGCATATGAAAACACGGAAATGGAGACAGGGACGTCAGCTCTAGAATTCATCCAGAACATGAGTTTTTTTAACCGATGAGATCCCAGTAACACTGTTTCTTCTGGTCCTGGAAGATTACTGTAGATTAGTGTGGCTTTTCTAAGTATAACCCGAACAAACCAGCTTGCCAGAGCCTGAGGAAGAATATTAAATAGGTAATGTACAGCACCGTACATTACCACAGAGTCTGCAGAAGTTTTCAAATCTTCCATCAGATGGCGCACCTCCCACAGTCTAGGTATAGCGCCCTCCGTGTTGGTAGGTAAACGAGTATTCACAATAGCATATCGGTTACCCATTTCTGGAACAGACTCAACCGTTGGGGGTTCAAATCGTAAGTCAATTGGGATGTTTATCTGAAAAAATAATACAAAGCTGGTTTCATTTTTTTTTCTTATGAATGTCGTATCAAAATGCATTCGTGATTTGAGGTAAGTCAACTCAAAATACACTCGTTCTCATTATCTAAAAAACCCAGCAAAACATACATCCATAACAATATGCATTATTTCTAATTATACGACTAATAAACATTTCTTTCTAAAATATGCAAGGTCCCAATTTCAAAACGTAAGAGAAATGTTTAAGAATGTTAATGTTTTGTGTTTCATTATGAGACAATTCATTACAATATGTGATTATGGTTTTATTATCGTTTCACATAAGTGCAGAGAAAACAAAGAAAATATAACAATGAGTCTATTCTGTAACTCAATAATATCAACCAGAAATATCGTAAAACACACGTTTTTGTGTCCTTTCTAACTCACTATATAGTAATCTGCATTAATATAAGTGTGTGAATACTATTATGGCTTTCTTCCTCATTTATTATTCGAGATTATATAACAGACCAACCGTTTAATGATTATATTACAAGTTTCTTTCCCATTCACTACCGTTCAACTAAACAAAGAAATTTATCTTCATCTAATTTTTTCAACCTCAATCCATCATATAACCAGCAACCCAGAACGTATTTAACACAACTGACAACAAAAACTGTTTGAATTTATGTTATACAAAAAAAACAAAAACAACCCAAAAATTATCGTAATTTTCTTTAACATCTATTAGTTCACTTTCATGTTCATTTCAAAAATAATTTTTCAGTTCTGCAATTTATCTGTTGGGTAGCTTTAGTCCTAACAGCAGGTTAACATTTGATGAGCATTAATTTTTTTCTTAGTTTTCGAAATAAAAACCTTGTTTAATGTAGATAATCAAAAATGCCTTATTATTTGTTATTATTAAAGTTATTATTTGTAAGTTCTAGGTCTAATTAAGACCAACACTATTAATTAGAATCATCAAATCTTCACAGGTCAAAGGAACTGTTATTTATACTTCAAAGTGTCAAAGTGTTTGACACAGATCTTTGAACAAAAGTGTGAAATTAAAAAAAAAACAAATAAAATTGTTGTTTTGAATTAAGCACAATGCTACACAATGGGCTATCTGTGCTCTGCCCAACACGGGTATCGAAACCCGGATTTTAGCGTGCAAGTCCGCAGACATATCGCTGAGCCACTGAGGGGCACATATAAAATACTTAAGATAAAAGTTTTAATGGAAGAACAACGTTGAGAAAATTTGTGTAGAAAATCTACAATAAAGTTTATTTTGAATAGCGGAATTTTCAAAATTTATACAAAATATAATAAATATGATTTTCTACATTTGTGTAATATTAACTAATAAATGACTCGCAGGCATTTGGTAAAAAGAAATTGCAAAATTTCGTACGGAAATTAAAGCACCTAAAATTCTACACACTTACTTGTATGACAGCTCCAAAGCCTAAAGTACAAATAAATTATATAATATAATGTTTTGGGACAACATGGGACCTATTGGTCCATTCTAGGTTGCTTTATAGTTTAAACTAAATTAACCTAAAAATAGCAATTAAAGCTAGATCTTATTATTCATATACTTAACAAGGGTTTCTGAAACTCGCTTAAACTTATTTGCTCTACAAAATTCAAAGGCCAACTACCCTGTTAGAAAAATAAAACTGTCTTAACCGAAGATGACTTTTACCCTACTAATATATATACTTCCTTCGTCATAGTAATCTCACTGTTAAAAATAAAAACACGATGATGCATCAACGCTATTAATTTCTCTTACAATCTCGCTCCTTTTTATACTCTCGTGCCTAAGACATTTCTCCAGCAACGGTCAGTTGCAAACTCTCTCTTTGTTAATCTTAAAATGACCTAAGAAGGTCGTAAAGTTGTTCTCTGTTTTATTAATAAGTGTTAATACCCATACCAGCCGTTCTGAAAAACATTTTTACTTCAAGTGGGTTTCTCGTCATCACGTTTTTGAATTGTATCAACTTCATACGTTGACCCGTAACATTTTAACTTCGTCCCCTGGCCCAGCATGGCCAGAAATTAGGGCGCTCAATTCGTAATCTGAGGGTTACTCTTTGAATCCCTGTCACACCAAACATGCTCGTCCTTTTAGCTGTGGAGGCGTTACTACATGATGGTAAATTTCACTATTCATTGGTAAAAGAGTAGCCCAAGAGTTGGCCTGGGTGGTGATGACTAGCTGCCTTTTCTCTAGTTTTATACTACCAAATTAGGGACGGCTAACGCAGATAGCTTTCATGTAGCTTTGCGCAAAATTGAAACAACAAATAAAACAACTTTCGATCCTTTTGATAAGATATAGCGTTTCGTACATATATTCAGTGTAATGCAACAAAAACACTTTTACAGGGTGGATCATGATACAAATAACAGGTAAATATTAAAACGTACTCACGTATGCAATGCTTCAAATAAACAAAACAACATGCAAATAAAAGATATAACCAAAGAAGAACTCAATGGGCATAAGATTTTAACTATTCATTATGTAATGAAAAACGGCGGGAAAGTTGTGTAGATGAAAGTTCTTACTGATCTGGTCTTTTAGGTAGTACTATTAATATTTTTCAGACATAATTCTGTATTAATTAGTAGAGCTGATCATTCGATAAAGTACCAAATGTAGCAAATACCGATTTCAATTTTTTTCTAAATCGTTAGCAATACTAATTATTTTCAAATCCTACATCAAGTTATCTCAAGGTAAAACTGCATAACAAACATCAAATCTAAACCTCTGACTAATTACATTAGTTTGTTGTAACTTAAAAAAAAACAAGCTAAAACAAAAATAAACTAAATTAAAAATGCTTCTCTAATTGAAAAAAAAATCCCATGGTACAAGCTATAATGTGGGATTATAAAATGTACCCTAGGTTTTGGAGGTGACTGCGGAAGTAGTACCAACATTATGGGTGGGGATACACCATCTATCAGTCTTAACCTCCATTTACCAGTCTCACATAAGAAAAAAAAGAGTAGCAATAAATATAGATATAGAAATTAGGAGAGCAAGATATGGGTGCTGAAGTCCACAACGTCCAACATCTATATCACCTTTCACTGCCTGCAGACAACTGTGGGAAGATGACTGCTCTCCAAAGTAAAAAAAAGAAAAAGTAATTGAAATAAAAATAAGAATAAGAAAATTGAACTACATTACATTTTATCCACCTATATGGTTTCTGGAAAGGAAATTACATGTACTTAAAAATAAAATTATCACATATAAAATCAAAGAAATACCATATAGATTTATCGTTTTATCAGTTAAAAATAAGATTGAAGAACTGGAAGAAAAACATGTTAAAGTTCCTGACTGAAACATCGGTATTATTTGTAAAATGTTTTATGCATTAATTATGATAAAGTAAATCAATAGAACACAATCATTTAGTTTGTTAATCAATCAAAAGATATAGTAATCAATAATTTCATTGAAACTTATAATAAACTTTATTCTAAACAAAATTCATATGTAGATTTGCCCTTTCTTTATGTTATTCCAAAACCAAATAAATCTCCAATTAAATTTAGATTTATTTATAATTCTATTTCAACTTTTATCAAACAGCCGACAGCTAGTACAGATAGCTCTCGAGCAGCTTCGTGTGAATTTCAAAAACAAACAAACAAACAAACATAAGGGTATGGTACAGTATTGTTAAAAGAGGATAAACCATAAATTGCAAAGACAAAATATTTTCTTTCAGAAATATTTGCATTGATATCATAATTATTTATCCTAATTTCTAAATCTCTATAATGTACTTCTGTATTAGATATTGAAGTATTTCCAATTTCTAATTCTGCTGGATGAACAGTGTTAATAACATCATTTATTTCAGGATTATTTATACTAATTAAAATTATCTATATACATTAGATGACCAAAAGTATGTAGACACCCAACCATCACACCCATATGTGCTTGTTGAACATATCATTTCAAAACAAAGGGCATTAACATGGAGTTGGTCTTCCTTTAGCTGCTTTTACATCCTCCACTTCTGGGAAGGCTTTTCATTAGATTTTGGAACATGTCTGCGGGAATTTGCTCCTATTCAACCACAAGGGCAATAGTGAGATCGGGCACTGATGTCCGGCGAGAAGGCCTGGCTCGCAGTTGGAGTTCCAGTTTATCCCAAAGGAGTTCGAAGTAGTTAAGATCAGGGCTCTGTGATGGCTAGTTAAGTTTTTCCACACCAACCTGGGCAAACTATGTCTTTATGGACCTTGCTTTGTGCACAGGAGGCATTGTCATGTAACATTAAGATTTCCCTTTACTGGAACTAAAGGACCAAGCCCAAATCATGACAAACAGCCCCAGACCATTATTCATCATCCACAAAACTTTACAGTTTGCACTATGCATTCTCCTGGTATCCGCTAAACCCAGGTTCGTTCGTCAGACTGCCGGATTATAAAGCGTAATTCATCACTCCAGATAATGCTTTTCTGCTGTTCCAGAGTCCAATGTCGGTGTGCTTTACACCACTCCAGCCAACGCTTGGCATTGTGTATGATGATCTTTGGCTTGTGTGCGGCTGCTCGGCCCAAAAATCCCATTTCATGAAGCTCCTGACAAACAGTTCTTATGCTCATGTTGCTTCCAGAGGGAGTTTGGAGCTCGGTAGTGAGTTTTGTTACTGTAGACAGACGTTTTTTACGCGCTACGCGCTTCAGCACTGGGCAGTCCCATTCTTTGAGTTTGTGTGGTCTACCGCTTCGTGGCTGAGATTTTGTTGCTCCTAGACGTTTCCACTTCACAATGCCAGCACTTACTGTTCACCGGGTAGCTCTAACAAGACAGAAATTTGGCGAACTGACTTGTTGGAAAGATCGCATCTTATGACAATGCTACGTTGAAAGTCACTGAGCTCTTCAGTACGGCCCATTCTACTGCTAATGTTTGTCTATGGAGATTGCATAGCTGTATGCTTGATTTTATGTACCTGTTAGAAATGGGTGTGGCTTGAAATAGCTGAATCTACTTATTAAAAGGGATGTCTACATACTTTTGGCCATGTAATGTATCTGTTTGTTTGTTTGTTTGTTTTAGAATTTCGCAGAAGGCTACTCGAGGGCTATCTCTCCTAGCCGTCCCTAATTTAGCAGTGTAAGACTAGGGGGAAAGCAGGTAGTCATCACCACTCCACCGCCAACTCTTGGGCTACTCTTTTATAACGAAGAGTGGATTGAATCGTAACTTTATAACGCCCCCACTGCTGGGAGGGCGAGTATGTTTGATGCAATGGGGATTCGAACCCGCGACCCTCAGATTACGAGTTGCACACCTTAACACGTTTAGCCATACCAGGAAACCCTTCTGTTATAAGCATTATAACTTAGCAATTATTTGGATATCGTAGAGTTTGTAATAAGTTATGATATTTTAACAGTAATGTTGAAATACTGATACAAAAATTAGTAGTTAATGAACTTAATAAAGAAGCTTTAAATAAAATATTAAACTATTCTGTAATAAATATAAAAGATGTATTAAATAAATATAAAGAAATAAAAATTAAAGAAATTTTACTAAAATTTCTAATTACTATTTCTAATTATGATAAAGTTAATTTAACAGATTGACACTACTTTATGCGGATGTACACCTACCGCATATAAAAACTTGTTTAGGGCATAATAGTTAGAACAGACATAATGAGTGGTGGTTGGGAAGATAACTTCATACTTGTATTATTCGTTTACTTGGCTACAAATTAGTGCTTTTCTACCATAATGGGAGCTGGGATGCTAATTTCAAGAGAAAGGTTTATTTAAATTATTTACCCCCAGATAGCAGTACCTTATTTGTTTTATTCTTATTTGTTTCGGAGAGCAGTCACATTCCCCCACCTTTTTGCAGGCAATGAAAAGGTGACATAGATGTGGGACGTTGTAGGTTTGAGTTCCCACATCTCGCTTTCCTAATTTGTATTTCTATATCTATTGCTTCCCCTTTATTGTTTATGTGAGACTGGAGAATGGATATTAATACTGATAGATGGTGTATCCCCACCACAATGTGGGTCCTACTTCAGCAGTGACCTCCAAAATTAAGGGTCTTTTTAATAAGTTCATCATTTTTGGTTTAATTTGTTTTTATTTCGGCTTGTTCATTTAAATTATAGCAAACTAATATACATATTAGTTATTAATCCAATATTCAAGCAAAAGTCCCCTTCTAGGACAGTGGTAAGTCTGCGGATTTACAACACTAAAAGCGGGGGTTCGATTACCCTCGGTTGACTCAGCAGAAAGCCCGATGTTGCCTCACAATAAGAAAACACACATAATGAAAAAATAAATGTTCTAAACAATACCCTTAATTAACGTCACGGGAAAAATTCTAATTCAAAACAATTTTGCGGGAGAAACTAAAAAGAAGTATATTGTAAGATATATTGAATTGAAGATAATTGTTCTCATACAAACACTCATAACCAAAGTGTTATATATTTGTATAAATACACACCAGACACAAAAATTACTTAGAGCTCAATGTCTCAGTACATCAAGTAAAACAATTGAAAGAAAAGCTACTTTGTTTTACCGAGATTCAATTTATGGGGCAGTTTACCTCTGTAAATAGAGAAACGACAGGTTTGTGTCAGATACTTCTAACATTTTCTGTATCATCCAGGCAATTGTTTACTTCTTATGAAAACAAATATATGCATATATACATTTTGCTGCATAACCGTAAGTTTCTCACTGTTTATGCCTTCATAAACTTAACATTTATAATTTCCTTGAAAATTTTCATGTACCTTATTAAAATTCGTTGAAACAAGTTTTAATTATCTTCAAAAAAAGAAACTCAGATCTCATTTGAATTATCTTATCAAAAAAGAATGCTGGTATTGAAGGACTACACTCAAACTTCAGCCCTCAACGACTTAGCACCTATAGCACTAAAAACCTGGGTTTTTATTTTCGATACCTATGGTGGGCACAGCAAAAATAGCCAATTGTGTAGCCTTACCCAAGGTAAACGAACACAATACTTGTTAATTTTAAGCATTAAAAGTCTGTAGTTTGTGTTTACATCAATAATTCATATTTAAAACGCATTTATGTTCAGCAACTCTTTTTCTAACAACAAAGTTAAAGTTGAGTGACAAACTTCTATTAAAGATATTGTTTGGTTAAAAGAACCATGGGAACGATATATTCTCAGGTAAGTCTGGAACCGAAAGATAAGCACGAAATCCACACTTTGTTTGGAGAGAGAGAATACCTGAAACTCAATCAAAAGAAATGAGCACTAAACACAGTAGTTTAAAAATAACAGCAAACCTTCGTACAAAATAACGTCATATGAAATCAAGTTGAGACCTTTACTTTCTGGTTATGATATTTAAGAAACATGAACTCCTATACTGTCCTCACCCTTGACTCAAGAAACATCTTTACATTTTTGTGTACGTTTTATTTATTTATTTCATTCTTTTAGAAAAGACTCTCGACGCAATTACTTGAAGATACTGCAGAATAAATAATATAAAACGAATAACATTCAGTTTAAAATTCGCTGCATTGTGTGTAGTAAATGGATAAAATATTTTAAAAACAAACGTTGATTTTTTTCCACTTACAAGTACAGCTAATGTGTGTGTGTTCAGTTTCTATCAGATATGTGTTCCTCTTGAGAAACGGCCTGGTGGTTATGGCTCACAACTTACACTTTAGGAGTCGAGAGTTGGAATCCCATCACCTTTCAGCATAGCAGCATTATAAAGTAACTAACAATCTCACTGGTAAAAAATAGCCCAAGAGTTGGAGGACGTGATATTGATTTACTTCCTTCTCTTTAGTCTTACATTTTTAACTTAGGGACAAATAACGCAGACAGCTCTTGAGAATGATACTCTGAAATCCAACAGCAAAAATAGTGAAAACGATCACGGTAATGTAAACGGATAATTTCCTGTTATATTTCCTACATCTAGAATTTCTATCACGTCCTAAAGGCACCATTTTTTACCATTTGCAATCTAGTTCGGTTTTTTTAGTTATAAGGTTTTGCTGACGCTGTTGAATTACATGTTCTTATTGCTTTTAGAGTATACATCAGATTGTATAAGGCTTATGTGGGTCCATTGGTCACTGTGGAACCCTTTTCTCCACCAATGTGATTTACAACATTTCATTGTTGGCGTATGGCCTCTATTGTGTTGTTTTTCTTATTATTGTTGTTAGGTGGTTCTAATGCATTTTGTAGAAAAATATCAGTATTATTAAACCGTATTGAAACAAGCTGTGCTTTGTGCTTCAAATTTTAAGTCTATTAAACAAAACCTGATGTTTTTCAACAGAGTAAACAACGCAAACCTTGAAATTAAACTCTGCTCCCAGGAAACTTCATAACTAAAAAAAATTGATCTATTTATGATTCTTCTATTATAATAAAAAGAACTTACCGTTCCTAATTACTTGTTCTATCCATACGTCGACTCCTGTCTTGCATTTTAAAGCCTCTTAAATGTACATTCAGTGCATGTTTGTAATTATGAAAGCTAGACAGTTATTGAGAAAATGTATAGTCACTGTAGAGTATTTTCTACTAGTTGTAGTATTCTCCAGCAGACGGAACTTAAGTAAATGTATGATTAACGAAAGCTTATCTTCCGATATGAAAAGTTGAAAGTTGATTCAGTTATATGTTATAAGGCAAATATGCTATGAAACCTACAAACAACAAAACGTAAAACCGCAAGTTTGCATATATCTCCGCATGAACAAAAGGAACTCCCAAGCCAAATTTGCTGAAGGTCCCTTAACAGGGGGCGAAGTAGTGATAAAATTGATTACATCTTCCCATGGACCTAATGAGCCTTCATACCAAAGGTGATGAAGATCCATCAAAAGGGAGTAAAGTAATGGTTAAAAATACGCCCCAAAGGCTGCAAAGTGTGAAACTGAAAATTTGTATATACTCCCAGATGGACCTAATGAACCTCCATACCAAGTCTTGTGAAAATCCATCCACACCCTACGAATTAGTTACATAAACATGCAAGACAGAACTATTGTATTTATATAGATCAAAACTCCAGTTAAATTAATATCCAATGTTTATATTAATTTTATTTCGGATTCGTTTATAATGTGAGAACGCTGATGAGATACATTGGTTGATAATCTTGTTGAAAGCAAGTAACTTTTAGTTCCAGAAAATCAATATAATCTCCCTTTAATACAGTAATCCAGACTTACTTCTTTCTCAGGGTTCATCGCAACTAAAGGACCGAGTACTCATGATATAAACTTATACCGATTCATTTTTCGAATAGCACTAACGTATAGATCTAATTTTACGAGGTTTAAACTTTTGAGCGGTTTAGAGATTACCAACATGATTGTGTGTCTGCTCTGTGAATCAGATTGCATGTACTTCGTTTTCCATTGCTGCATAAGCGCACTTTCTATTCTAAGGCTACAGATACCCTATACGAATGAAGGCGAAATTAGCACTATTTAGTCAGACAAGAGCAGGCCAAGAGTTAGTGGTGGACATGCTTGGTTAGTCTCATTTTCCTTAGTTTACCTGTTTAAAATTAGGACTGATTATGTAAAGTTGTCCCTCATGTGTAGATTGCTTGAAAATTAATAAAATAATAATTAGGCTGAAATATTGATCTAAATGTGTTGTTACACTTTTGTTTTTCACCAACAAGCAATGTATTATTTTTATCTGTTTTAGCCATCTAAATTTATTGTACGCTGAAAGAAAATTCTACGGATTATGGTTGTTAATTAAAATAATTAATATTTGTGGAATCTGCAAGAACTAATAAAATAATTCATGTAAATAATTCCAAATTAACTCAGACGATACTTTTAAGGCAAGACATCATGAATTTAATTTTAAAATTTTGTTTAGACATATAAACCATCTGGAAAAGCAGTCTGATATCTACTACACAAATAAAGACATTTGTTGTTTGTTTGTTTTTCTTATAGCAAAGCCACAACAGGTTATCTGCTCAGCCCACCGAGAGGAATCGAACTCCTGATTTTAGTGTTGTAAATCTGTAGACTTACGGCTGTACTAGCGGGGGACACACAAATAAAGACCGAGGTACGTTACTAATATGAACAAAAGAAGAGTAAATGAGCAACAGTGGTCATTCACTTATCTTCCTTTGATTGTTTTCAAATCATGAAGGTTGTCTTAATCAACTGCATTTGATAAAAATGTATAAATGTATAGTTCTCACTCCAACCAAAGACTTTAACAATAAAAAATATTGGCGATGAAATTTACGTATCCCTGGAAACTGAATTTTAAATCCAAAACCTAGTACCAAACCTTACTAATTGTTAGTTGTAATTTTTAAAAATTATAATAAATATTATTAATTTTATACTGAACTTTCTCTTCTTAAGTTAGAAACTTTCACAATTCTATCGTTATTTATCAGACACTCGTTTTCATTATCACACAGTAATGTTTTGTTCTTGAATTTACAACGGCTTTACCTTTATGTGAGGCGTTTGCTTTCAAATTTTCCTGAAATTTTGAAGCAATGGCTTATAACTTCATGGTTCCTTGTTTAAATGTATATAGCAAAGTAATTCCAATTTAACTTGCTCGTTCAATTTTGTGATAATTATGAAACCTCTAGCGGTCAGCAGTTCGAAACTAAGATCTTTAATACATGGTTGTGTCTTTAAGAAAAGATGTTACGTAGTAGACTTAGAAATATACATATTTGTTTTGCTATAATATCAATAACGTATAAGATGAAAAGCATGTCTAAAGGTAAGACACATTCACCATCAAAGTACTTTCAACATTAACACCTACTGTTTATAAAGGGTAAAGTATTTTCACTCCTATGGATATCAGTGAATGGCAGAAATGTATCAAAACCCATTTGGTTGACGTGAATGTACATCTTAACAGATGTATCTCTTGTAACTTAACATCGCTCTTTTCCTAGACTGTGGATTAGCTTTTATCTGTACTTATAGATCGCAAATACTCCGTGTAATCATGGATTGTATCAACGTGAATATTCTGCTGAAAGAAACATACATTTTGTTGCATGTATATCTTCACATAATGCAACAGAGTTCTTTTGTTTGGTTATAAATAACGTCACAAAAAATTATCTGATTTTCCCGTGAATTTAGAACAGGAACGCTATTTTTAACAATTAATTACAGATTGATAAAGCTGAAGATATCGTAATTACTGAGTGATGCAAGTGTGCATTAGAATAATATAAATAAAACTGATGTCTAACTTCGCCGCTTCTGACTCAGTGATGGCCATGTGTTTAATTCTGACTCAGTGATGGCCATGTGTTTAATTCTGACTTAGTGATAACCATGCATTTAATTTAACGAATTTTGCGGCTACTAAATAAAAATAGCATAAATTAGAACAGACGTGGAGTATTTGTACACAGAATAAATTACGTTAACTTTGTCACGGATACTTAATTGCTAATTACGGTTTTAGACAACGCTTTTGTGTTCCTTGGAACACAGTGAACATGTTAGGTCGAATATCATAGTTTATTATTTGTCAAATTATGCCAAGAAAAAAAACAACCTTAAACTAAACATTGAAAATCAGGCGAACATTTGTCAAGAATATGTGAAACAGAACATTAAGTTAGGAACATACGTGCCGAAATGTGGGAAACAAAAATACAGCTGTTTTACCGATACTGAGAGGGGGTATTTAAATGCCTGGATGTGAAACGTAAGGCCTAAGGTTTAAGCAGTAATATGATAATGAACACGGTACTGATAAAAATAATTGAAACAAGAACATGTTTAACTCTATTGCTTCAATACATTCCTATTTAGTCAGATCATAAGATCAAATGTTGAGAAATAAATATTTGACTATTTATATCATTTATTATTTAAGCCCTCAGGTCAAGCTACCTCGATGATTCAAAGATAACCGTCCTTAATTTCAAATATTGGGTCAAAACCAATTACCCTATACCGTTTATACAACAACTCTTAAGCAAAAACTAGGATTGACTTTTACGGTTACAACTACCCTACAGGTAAAAGTTCAGCTCATATTCTGTAAAATATCGCGTCTCGAATTTTGAATTTTCCAGTCTGGTTAGTTTCGGTATTAAAATATTTATTTTTATCTGTTTGATAATCTTCAATCTCACGGAATTATTCTGCATTCTTAGCTTAGTATACACAATTAAGATCAAACAGTCTTCTCAAATGGCAAATTTCATTAAAAAATATTGAGATTACACTTTAAAACACGTTGTTAAACTTACGATTCAATACATTTTAACCATTGTATACTTCTTATTAGCGTATTTTGGTGAATTAATTTTAATAACTAGTGAGCTACTTTTTGATGTAGATCTATATTGTTTACTCTATTTTGATCAAAGTTATTAATAAATACTTATGTACATACACATGGTGAATAATTAAAAATTAATAAATACTTATGTACATACACATGGTGAATAATTAAAAATTAATAAATACTTATGTACATACACATGGTGAATAATTAAAAATTAATAAATACTTATGTACATACACATGGTTAATAATTAAAAAATAATAAATACTTATGTACATACTAATGGTGAATAATTAAAAAATAATAAATACTTATATACATACACATGGTGAATAATTAAAAGGAAATGAAGAGAAATGTCTCTAATGATTTAAACGTTTGTTGAAATACTTATTATATAAACTTATAAAAACCATTATATTGTGTAAGCAAATGTTTCAGAAACATTATTCTCACTCAGACTGAAACGTCCCTTGGGAAGTAGGAAGGTACAGTGGTAAGCTCACAGACTTACAAAACTAAAATTCGTGACTCGATTTCTCGTTGTGAGAGCAGATAGCCTAATGTGACTCATCAAACTTCCAATATTTTTATTTCTGTTTGCATTTACTTGGTAACGTTTAATTTATTCTCCAAAATGCTGTAGAATCTACAAAAACTACAAACACGGCTTTGTGGCCACGTCAATAATCGGCAGCGTTTTTATATTTTTTTATTTTTTTCCTGAGTCAGTAACTTAAAACGGATATGTAAAGGTAACCCGAAACATACTACAGCCCGACATCACCACAAACATTTCAACGAAAATACTTAAAAAAAACTAAAATTGGCGAGATTTTGGTTTCATAAGAAAATTCATTCGTTAACTAGATGGATCTGTGTCTTTGGAGCAGCGTTTGTTTGCTTCTTACAACTAATGAATTTGCTTTTTTGAAAATTATTTATCGATAATTAAATCTGAAATATGAGCATCCTGATGTGGTCGTACGTACGCAGGGTCTGACTGAGTCATGTAACTGAACTGAGAGCTGCGTTTGGTAATAAGTGATACCTGGAAACAAGTATGACTCTTCTTATCTCCACCCAATCATTGCATTGATACAGCCATATCTTCAGAAGATACTGTTGTAAAGTCAACATACAAAGGGATGAGTAAACCTGTTTTAGTTAGTTCTTCGGTTTGTGTATCTGTAATCGAGAAAACAAAAAGTTCATACCATGAAATATCTGTCCTTAATTTTAAGCACGTGGCTATATGGTCAAGTAATAGATTCTTAACCGTTGAAACATGAGAAACAGCTGTAAGTCCATTTATAATGATGTTTCTTCAAACCAAAACTGGACCTCACCCCAAACGGTCAGGTTCAGCGATATCGCCTTTGGCAGTTTGTTTACCCAAAGGCTATCTAGATACGACTCCAAGAATAATAGAAATAGAATAGAAACTAATAGAAACACGAAGCTTTCACTCCTCTATGAAGATAACTATTGTTTGTGCTGTCAGTCTTGGCAGTAAAAACACAACTCACGTGAGATGAATTACCAGCCTAAAGCAAGTTTTCTCAAGTTTCTTGAAATGTTTTTGTAACACTTCGGATGTTCAAAACTTAATATCAAATCGAAGGCTATGCGCTGCAGAATAACACCATCTATCAGTAAGAATGTGAAAATGTAGTGTTTGTTACGTCAAATATATACACATATAGCAATACACACACACTCATACTGACAGCCTGTCTATAATTTTCACTACGTAGACATTGGAATACCAAACTGAGTTGCTAGCTATCTTTGTATTTTTCGATTTCCAATAGTTCTGACAGTTTACACATTAAACAACTCTTTTCGTTATTACTGAGTTATAAGTTTTGCAATAAGATATTTAAGATTCAGATATAATTGTACATGTTCTTGAGTTACGTTAATTACTAACAAAAAACTATTTATTTCTAAAACCACTAAGAATAAACAGAACAAACAGTACAAGACGCACTGTGATTTTTTTTCTCGTTACAGATGAACGGTATAAACAGAATCGATGTTTATTGTTATTAATGATGTCTACACAAGCGCTTCTGCTAATATTGTCTGTAATGTTGACTTAAGTGTCAGAAATGTTCAAGCCGTTTACATGTATACAGCACCTTCACGTTTGAATTTCTTGATAACAAACGTACCAACCCCTTGTTACAAAGAGAGCACTCTTCAAATTAAGTAGTATAGTTAAATTAGTTGTTATTCACAAAGATACACTTTTTAACAAGTCAAACTACAAGTTTTATGAACTGAATATTAACCATTTAGAATATTAACTCAACCAGTTATATTCATAAAAAGTATATTTAAGAAAAAAACATTTTCGCTTGGTTAGTTTTGAATCTCGCGCAAAGCTGCACGAAGGCTATCTACGCTAGCCGTCCCTAATTAATTTAGGAGTGTAAGACTAGAGGGAATACGGCTAGTCATCACCACCCACCGCCAGTTCTTGAACTTCTTTTTTACCAATGAATAGTGGGATTAATCGAATGTTGTAACGCCCCCACGGCAGAAAGGGCAAATCTATTTGGTACGGTAGACATTCGAACCGTGACATTCAGATTACTAGACGATTGCCCTAACCACTCAGCCATATTGGGCCTGGTTGGTTAATGACAAAATGTCTAATCAATTAAACTGGTAAAAATATTCACGTTAATAATTACGTGGTGTTTTGAATATAAATTACAAAAGGTTAAAGGAACTCTATTCTGTTAATTCAATGAATGCTGTTCGACTATGATTACTGAAAATTTCATATACCACGTTAAGTTTTATTTTATTCAAATTAATTACTAAAAAATCACGAATTTTACATTGACTTATGAGATTCAAATTTAAACATTCGTGAAAACGTATTTCGCAAGTTCAGAACTAGTAGTTTTATATTTTTATCAAATATTATTTCTATTTTTACAAATTACGATACACAACAACCAACTGCTAAAGCTTAAAATGACCACCTCATTACGTATTTCACTTTATCGTTTGCAAAATTACAATCAGGTAAAAAGCAAATCTGAAATAATACATTAAAACTGTCTTTTCTTTTAATTTCAACATTGTATGACTTTGATTAAAATCGACTTTTTCTGTCTTTATTTAAGATGATTTCATGAGAATGATACTTCTATAAGTAACTACTTTAGTTTGGATTGAAGAAGCTTAGTTGACACAATACATAAGGTAGTAAAGGTTGTGTTATGGCCAGATGAAGTCAATAAGTAGCATTACTTCCGGAAATCACTCGATACATTTTCTCCACCAAGTCTCATCTGGTTTCACTTAGTCTGACTATAAGCTTAAGTAATGTGATCAGTCTATTGAACAAGAAAAATAGACGTTAGACATCTAATAAACTATTTAGCTCGTAAATAGGTTGTCTTGTTATGAAGTACAAAGTTATTGTTAAACAATCTGTAATGTGACCAAGACGGGTATTGAAATCCGATTTTAGGCATCATAAACTTTCACATTTACCTCTGAGCAAGAGTAAAAATGATTTAAACATAGAACAATATAGTATTTGTTCTTTGTAGATGGTTGTCTGCTCAATATACGTAAATTATCGAATTATAATTAACATAGAAAGATGAGCATTGATATTTTCAACAGTCTTACTTGTTCAACAGTCATAAATTTGACCTCATTAATATCGCCCAAAAGTCGAACTTAGCTCTCTTTATATGTAACTCATAGATTAGGTGAAAAATTTAATTAAGAACTTTATTTTTTCACGAATATCCATGCCTAAAAATCGATTTTCGATACCCGTGATGACCACAAAACAGATAACCCGTTGCGTAGCGTTGTGATTAGCAAAAAAACAAGCGACAAAATATCTGTTTATGATGAGGAAACAACTTATTTATAAACCAACTTAGCCTGCGTGTAACGTAATCCAGTAATAATAAAATTTGTGTATTTGGAAAGAATATTAAATCCAAAGGTTTGATGTCTTTATTTCAAAAAGTTTTCAAAAAACGTCTCTATTTCGGCAAATTATTGTGTCAGATGTTGCCCAATGTTTAGCGTACTAACTTGTCAATCTTCAAAAAAAGCGCTCTCCACATATTGGAAATGTGGTCAGTGGCGTATTTAGGTAGGTGCTAGGGAAGCTCAGCCCTAGGGCTCATGATTTTAATGGGAGCTCATTGATAATTTTAATCTATATAAAACTACATGGAATGTACAGGCACCATTAGCCCCTTGGCCCAAACAACTTTAAATCCGCTACTGGATGTTACATTACAAGAGATAGTCAACTCTCATTATTGTTTAGTGCATCCTAAGAACTGGCAATGGATGTTGTTTACTGACTGTCATTACTTGAGACTCTCAGTTCAAAACTGTCAGGCAGTTAAAACGCTCGACTCGCAATCTGAGGGACGCCAATTCAAATCCACGTCACACCAAACATGCTCGTCCTTTTAGCCGTGGGAGCGTTATAATGTGACGGTCAATTCCATTATCCAATGGCAAAAAGTAGTCCAAGAGTTTACTGTGGGTGGTGATGACTGGCTGCCTTCCCTCTAGTCTTATACTGCTAATTTAGAAACGGCTAGTGCCGATAACCTCCGTGTAGCTTTGCGCGAAATTCAAAAAACAAACAAACATTTCAAAATTAGATATGGCTAGCGTATAGCCCTTGTATGGCTTTACGATAATATCCGAAACCAAGAGGCGAACGTACTATTATTATGTCCAAAATTGATAACCCTAATTTTTTTTAAAAAAACATGCTGACTTTAAGCGTAAGTATGATTACACAATTTTGAGCTTTATAACAGTTTCTCCAAGTGGCAACTTGATGACCTTTATTGTTCGAGATTTGAAAGATAAAACCATTGTATATTGTAAATTTAAGTCAATTATGTTTGTCTTGGCTAGTATTTTGAATTTGTTAAAAATGTGGTTAATCAAAGTTCTAACATTTTCATAAACCGACACATGAACGCCATTTTCTAAACCAATTTTTCTAAAACATTTTAATATTTTTTAAAACGTGTTTTCCGAATTTATTTTCACCAAAGTCACGGCTGGTTCATACTGCTTTGAAACGTGTTTATAATTACAGTTCAGCAATATTGGTACAGAGGAATTAACGTGGGAACACTTCTGACCGAATTAGGTAACGGTAGTGTACTTATGGTTTTACTTGCAAATCCAATACAAATCTATTTTCTCTGTGAAAAAAGTTCACATGTCACTGTAATTTGGACACTATATTTAAAGAATAACAAGCTCATTAAGAGAATCTTAAAAATGACGGAAATCACTGAAACACAATTAATAAAAAAATCGAAGGATTTATAAAAACATGAAATTCTTTTTATTTTTATGTTTATTACTAATAAGTAAATAGATGATTCGTACTTTCGTATATTTACTGAGAGAAACAAATATAAAGTAATAGCACAAAACCGAAAATAAATTGTCTCGCATATATGAGGTCTGTTAAAAAAATACGCGGTCTGTTTAAATTGCGCGGCTCCAGTTGGTTCCAGGGGAATCCGCTTGATGTCGCTAGGTTTGCACAAATCAGCTGATTACGACGCCATTTCCCGATTGCAAATATCTTCATTTGTGTATTAGCTACGCGGTTTTAAGTGAAGTGCCGTTTTTTCGTTTGGCGTATTTCAGACTGAATGACCTGAAGGAGCAACGACTTGCTGTGAAATTTTGTGTTAAACTTGGAAAATCTGCGACTGAAACTTTTGCTATGCTTGACACGGCTTACGGTGATGTTGCTATGAAGCGTACGGCATGTTTCAAGTGGCATAAACGTTTTAAGGATGGTCGACAGTCCATTGAAGATGATGAGTGTCCTGGACGTCCTTCCACGTCAACTGACGACCCACACGTCGACAAAATAAACACCCTGGTGCAGGCAAATCGACGTCTGACTGTCAGATAGCTTGCTGAAGAGTGTGGGATATCAGTTGGATCTTGTTACGAGATGTTGACCGAAAAATTGAAGATGCACCGCGTTGCTGCGAAATTTGTGCCTCAGAACTCGTGAGTTTTTGGCCAAACACTCGATCACTGTTCTTCCCCACCCCCAACTACTCACCTGACCTTGCTCCTTGCGATTTTGTCTTGTCCCCCAAACTCAAAGGACCCTTGAAAGGAAGAAGATTTGAGATGATTCCCGAGATTAAAGCAAATGCGACGAAGGAGCTGGAGGACATTACAAAAGAAGCGTACCAGGACTGTTTCAACAAGTGGAAACACCGTTGGGATAAGTGTATGCGTTGGGGAGAAGAGTACTTTGAAGGGGTCCCAGACTTGTAACTTCTAAATAAAGTATATTTTGTTTTATGACGTCAGTCCGCTTATTTTTTGAACAGCCGTCGTATAATATAAAAATAAATAGGTATATAGAATACAAATTTAGGCTTACCAACAATCATTACAGCTTTCATGACATGCGCAATCCACTGTCATTTCAAAAGGCACACTGTAGGATAACATAAAACTAATTATACATACTCGATTGTTTGTTTGTTTGTTTTGAATTTCGCGCAAAGCTAAACGAGGGCTATCTCCACTAACCGTCCCTAACTTAAGAGTGTAAGACTAGAGGGAAAGCAGATAGTCATCATAACCCACCAACAACTCCTGGACTACACTTTTACCAATGAATAATGGAATTAACCATCACACTATGGCGCTTCCGCGGCTGAAATAGCGAAAATGGTTCGGGTGACGGAGATTCGAACCCGCAACCCTCGAGCGCTTTAACCAACTGGCCGATCTGGGTCATATGAATTCTCGAATACATGCAATCGGACAAAGAAAAAAGACAAACTCAGATACGAACGATAATATAAGAGCCATTAATCTCACAAAAATGAAATGTATTGTTTTAAATTCTGACCTACGGCTCTTGTAGCAAATTCGGATTTACATTCGAAACTTTTAATGACTGCCTTCTTAAGAGTATTAAACTAATTAAAGAAAGAACAGAAAGCTGCGGGACGTAATTAAGTTGAGCATGAACTCATAACTTGAAACTAACAATCTACTCTTATCACTGAGATCTCTTTTCTACCTTATAGTTGTAGTAACCAGATAATTGTGTTATGATCACTTTGAGAAATGGAAGATTGAATTAAAGTTTTTGAAATTCAACGAAACTTGGCCCCAGGATGGAAAAGTTAGAATTCTAGTAAATAAATGTATCTAACGGCGAATGTAATGATATAGTTATGGACGCCGTATAATTCGACTAATTAACAACTGTATTTTTAAGTCACCAAACCCCTTATGGAGATTTTACATAATGAAATTTCTCAGTTTTGCCATCGTTATTGTATTATCCATTTATTAGTTTGTTAGATCATACGCATGTCTGTTATAAAATCAACTTTTCTTTTAAATGATTCATTTCTAATCAGCTTCAGTTTATTGTATAAAATATTTTAAAGTTTCTCCTTAAGTTTACAAATACAAAAAAGAACAAAGGCGTTAAGAAACTGACTGGGAGTTTACATACGATTTGTAAGCTATTTTGATAAAAACACAAAAACAGAGACAATCTTGAGACTCCCTCTAAAATGACTAATATATTTCTATTCGACATGTTAGGTGCTTTGTAACATCCTGAATACCCTAAGTGCGTATCACTGGCCAAACTGGAATTTCAGTAGGTTTTAAAATAATGTTAACACATTTGTTAAGCTTTTCATATTACATTTTATCTGAATTTCTCGTCAGTAGAAAGAAATGCAATCAGTTTCAATTTATTGTTTCTTTAATTAAAATTTTTTTCAGACCAAATCAATAATCTGGAAAACTATTATTAAGTTTAAAACTAAATAAACTGAGGCACTAAAAGTAGTATAAGTATTAATGAAGCTAACATCAAGATATCATGGTAAAGCTAAAATATTTAAAGTTAAGATTTTATAAGTATAAGTAGAAATTTTTGTATGCAAGTATCTGTACATTTCCTTTCATTGGTGAAAATCTAGTTTTTATATGTTAGCCGAAGCAAAATGTTTCTGAAGGTAACAGTCTATACGTTATTGGATGTTACAACCTATATTGTTCTGTGTGCAGATCTAATAACTTATATGTTACTGGATTCAACGACCTATTTGTTTTTACATTTCGTAACCAATATGATTTTGGATCGAACAACCTAAAAATTACTGGATGCGTCAACTCATATTTGTCTGCTTGTATCAACCTACATGTATGCGCATTTACAGACTAATGTGTTACTAAATGTAACAACTTATGTACAACTCTGTAATCTAATGCACAGTCGGCCAAGGTTAGCATATTTAATGGCAACATCTCATGTCTGGAGATACTTCAAAGTTATCCTAATTCTAACAAACAGTAAATACTTTGGCTTCCAGGAACTTGGAATAAGGCCCACTTTTCCTACAGTAACTAATGTCTTTTAAAGCATACGAAGAATATCAAGCTTAACACGTATCAGGAGCACAAGAACATGTTGGCTTAACGCTCTGATTCTGATTGTTATTAGATCATCGTGTTCTGCATATTTCATATCATTTTGTACATTCAAAAGATGAACGTTAGAAAACGTTGCCAGTAAAATATAAGACATGAGATGTTGGTTTTCTAATTACAATGAGTTAACTTAGTGAACAATAGGTGAATTTTATTTTTAATCCTGTTGTTAGCTCTTTTCAATTCGATTGAAAGGATAATGTTGTTTTTCTTCAGATATTCATGAAAAGCTGCTTAAGAACTATCTGTGTCACCTGACCCTAATTTAAACCAATAAACTAGGGTAAAGGCAACCAGTTAATTAAAATAACCCATTGCTAATTCTTGTTGCTTTAAACATATTCATGTAAATATTGGCCACATGATTCCAATAAGATGTTCTGATTTGTAATGACAACGAATCCATTTTATGTAAAAGTACATTATCGACGTCTTACCATTTACACACTGTTAATAAAATGTGCATAGGATTAAGGGGCTGACTATAGTAGTGAGACTGATATAGAGATGTTTCTGAAGCAAATAGGAATATATATATATTGATACTTTCATATAAATATATCTTTTTTTTCCTTCTGAGCATGATCATGGCTTGAAACATGGGGAAAAGTATGACCCATGGGTCTATCAGAACATGATGATGTGGGTGTTAACCAATAAAATAACTCATTAATGGGAACAGTAACTATAAGTATTCTCTATCTTCTGTGTTTAGTGCTGCCAGAGAAAACATAGCCATAGCGAATAAAAGAATAACAGGTTGCCATGCATACTTCCAGAGCAGGTTTTTGGAAAGAATAGATCAAAACAGGATATCTAAATGCAAAATACTACCAGAGATCTGCTGTGTTGTCAGCAGTAAACTTGTTTGGAGCTTCGAATAATTCCTTCTCAGTCCTTTAAGTTTTATTTCACATTTTCATTTATTCTTTAAGCAGTTTTTGGTAAAATAAAGGTAAATGGGTAATGTATGGTAGCGACTAGAATTAAGAACAACACAATACCCATTCTGAGTTATATCTATTCATAAGTATAATTAGATTAATTTAATAGTTTGTGTGCTTACAACAAAGACTTCTCCTCATTCAAAATGTCTGGAACATTCCTAGTGTAGTTGATGTTATAAACATGCGAGTAGAATTAACAAGGTGTTTTCAATATCTATTCGGAACTGATCTCTGTTTACTTATCTCATATATTATTTCCTATCGCGCATGGAAGTTCCTCAGTCGCATATTCTATTTCTCTGGTTTACCTTCATGGAAATACCAGAATTGAGCTCAATAATGACGAAGTTCTTAGCAGGTGTTAAGATATGACTCCTCTACGATTGGAAATATATCACTGTTTACTTAAACTTGCTGCTTTGGATTTTCCAGTGAACAGACCTGCACTAAATATCGACATTTTAAAAATAATTTACATATATATATATATATATATAAGACAGTGAATCTTAATCAGAGAATTTATTTACCAATCACTCGTTCGCTGGCAAGTTCACTTTACATGTGTATGTGGGACTTTGTCAGCTCTTGAGAGAGCTTCTGGAATGCTGTGTTTTAGATAAGAAAAAAACTAGTACGGAAGTCTCACATATAGCCTAATAACTGATGCTTTTTAAACCCAATACGGAAAGTTAATATCATCTTACAATAAAAAGCTAAAAAATTCTAAAGCTTTAAATGTTTTTCCATAGTAATTCAGATGTTACTTTACCACATTGATAGCACAAAGTTGTTACATTTTTTGTTCTTATGTCACGACTACCCGTTAAATAGTAACTACTTAACAACTGAGTAGAACAGATGATTTAATTATCTATAAAAAGAGAAAGAGAGAAAAAGAAAATTATATACATATAAACAGTCTTTTAATAACGTGTTTACCTTTTATTATTCTATATTTGGTTCCACACTCAAAGCCAAAATGGCATGAGTAATTTATATTAATCGTCTTAACAGAATACTTATGGTATACAAACTACGTAAATTTCAAAGTTATGGTACTGACAGTAAGACATATTGGACAGTGATTTGTGGGAAACTAAATATATCTTAAAGCTAGTTTTATACAACTCAAATTATGAATACGAAGTACATAAAATTACAAGTAGTTTTGATAAAAACATCTACAGTATAAGTTATTTTTATGTAAATGTTTGGCTTAAACGTTTTTCCAGATTTTGGTGTTAAAACTTAATAAATTTAAACTATTAATTGGTAAGGTTGGCAAATCTGTGAGATCTATTTACATAAATATGCAGCACGTACTTTCAATTCAAACATCGGATTCAGTTTTGGTTTACCCAATGGCGTACATCTGCCACAGGACAAGAACATTTTGGTCCCACCCACACGACGCCCAGATCTATTAATGTTACATAAGTAAAATAGAACACTAAATTATAACACATGTAAAATAAAATAATGTTTCCCATTGTTTCAGGAGATCTTACGGCAAGTGACCGAACGTATGCGTGAAAGTCTATGGGGGTTTGTAGTTGCGACTGGTTAGAACCTTAAAGGTTCCCACACAGGTTTTGTTCACTATTAGGTCTTTCACAGCTTTCAGTTGGGTATCAAGCGAGTATCTACTGAAGCTGCACTGGCTAAGCTTACATTATTGGACCTATTTTACTTAGAAAAGACAAAGACAACTTAAAACAGGTCCAAAAACGGGATGTTGCAGCGATGGTAAAGATATAATTAAAACAGGTCCAGAAGTAGGATGTTCACAACAGTGGTAAGGATTTAATGAATGCCAATTTAAAACAGGTCCAGAAATGAGATATTACAGTGGTGAAAAGAATATAATTAAAACAGGTCCAGAAATGGGATATTACAGTGGTGGTAAGGATATAATTAAAACAGGTCCAGAAATGGGATATTACAGTGGTGGTAAGGATATAATTAAAACAGTTCCAGAAGTAGAATGCTTACAATGGTAGTAAAGATATAATAAACGTCAGCTTAAAGTAGGTTCAGAAGGGAGGTGTTTACCATGGTTGTAAGGATATAATGAACGTCAACCTAAAATAGGTCCAGATGTGGGATGTTTACAATGGTAGTAAAGATATAATGAGCGCCAACTTAAAACAGGTCATTTTGACCAGTGATAATAACAATATAAAAGAAGAATTCACGTGACCCTTAATGAAAGTGTATAAATGTATACATTTTGGAATTAGTTATTTGTTGGTTTATTTGGATATGCTATATTGGTATAGTCTAAGAAAGACCCAGATGATTATTTAAACCCTTGAAATCTTTTGAAAAATATGATAGTTGACTTTTCCGTGGTATCATTAATTTCGTAATTTACTTGCTTTAATGTCAGAATTAATTTGGAAAATTGACCTCCTTTGTTACAGTATGTGTAGCTTAAGTACAGTCCACCATTGAGTCAGGGATACACTTACGGACTTACAATGCTAAAATCAGGGGTTTGATTCCATGTGGTGGGCAAAGCTCATATGGCCGATTGTGTAACTTTGTGTTAAAACTAACAAATAAACAGGCTTAACCCTAAACGTAATGTAACCAAACAAGAAAATGTATATTTCATGTCGCATATTAGACTGGAAAGAAGCATTTTTACGCTTTACATCAAGCGTAGCTACTGATACATAAAATGTTCTTGTAATAAGTTTGTAGTTTTATAATATTTTATGAAACTTTTCATATCATATCATCTATGATGAGTCAACACACTGGTTGAAAATTGTTTTGATTACCTTAGGTTTAACGTCAGCCTTTTAGGTGATAATCCCCAATAAGTATGATATATTTGTTTGTTTGATGTTAAGTACAAAACTGCACAATGGGTTATCTGTGCTCAGCCCACCATTGGTATCGAAACCAGGTTTCTATCGTTGTAGTCCACAGACATACCGCTGTGCAACTCAAGGGTAAGTAAAACATAACCAATGGAAAAAATCCACGAATGACAAATTAGTAAATAGATATCCACCTTAATGATTATTTGGGTTTTGTTGAATTTCACCCAAAGCTACACTAGTGCCATCTACGTTAGCCATCTCTAATTTAATAATGATAAACTAAAAGAAAGGTAGCTAGTTAATACTACCCATCGACAAACTCTAGGGCAACTCTTTTCAGACTTACCTTAGTGAAATTAGGTAACTAAGTTTCATAAGAATGAAGTACTAAAATTAGCAAGCGTTGACTCAGTGTTATGTATAATACATATAATACGTTAGTTAGATTTTGTAAGTCATCAAGGTCAAGTGTTAAAAACAAACAACACCCTATTTCCTGAAATAAATATTTAACATCAGGTGGGAACAGTAACACCAAGATAATTTATTTTCCGTGTTTGTGTATGTGTGTCTGTTTTCTTATAGTAAAGTCATATCGAGCTATCTGGGGAGGAGAATTATTTTCTGTGACCTACGACTTGATAATAGAAGTAATGTAATATTTTAGTATATTGAAACTGCATCGTGCATACTTTACACACGAAGTTTAGAAAGTTAATAATCAACAACACTTATTTAATTGTGCTATTGCAATAATCGCTGAATACTTCTGTGTTATTCATTGTTATGTAAATGTCGTGTAAATATTTTGTAAACGACAACATGTCGTGTTGTGTTTGGATTTTCATATCTATTATTTATATTTCCATATTTATATTATTGTTTCAAAGTTTAAACCAATAAAAAATATGTTGTTATTCATTTAAAATAACATTTAGAAATTTCTAGAATTAGGTAGATCAAATATATGACTATAAACGGAAATGTATGGCGGCCTAGTGTCTAGACGTTGAGTCTCGTGCAAGAACGGACATGCACGGATTGCTCTGGAGTTCTGTGGAAGTTACGCGATTGTTCGAGGAGTTGGCCTACTAGTATAAAAAGACGGTGACGCGAGGAGAAGAAAGAAGAGAGTCAGTCACTAGTTTTTATTTCGATTCAAGAGAAATAGTGTCTTTGTTCGAGAAGTTTTCAACGTTTGCTGTGTGTTTATTCAACTCGGATTTGTGATTTTATTTCGTCAATCTTTACGATTCATTCGAATTACTAATTATACTGAAAGTCAACATATGTAAGACTGTTTAGGGGAAACTGGGAAAATTGGAAGGCGGCAAGTTTGAGACGTTCATCAAGAAGCATCGTAAGGAAAACTTCATCAAATTTATCGAACTGTGAATTGTTTCTGAACTTCTCCATTCAAACTTCGGAATTTCTTCGTGGGACCAAATTCACACCCTAGACCAGAATTTTGGATTTCTGATCTGGACTTTTCGACTTTCATTCTAGATCATATTATTAGATACAGGCCAGTATCATTTTGTATCGTAATTAACTTTGAAGGTTGAAACTAGTACCGTTTTGTATTGTAATTAACTTTGAAGGTTGAAACCAGTACTATTTTGTATTGTAATTAATTTTGAATGTTGAAACTGAATATCTGTCATTGTTATTATATAATTTATGTTATATCTGTCATATGTATAATAGTTTATTGTAATAAATTATACAAGCTGTTATCTGTGTTTTTCTGTTGCGTTTAGTCTACATAAAACATACATAAAAAACCGTAACATTCATAAAGACAATAATTTACGTGGTGAATGTGCTAATTAATGTACTAGATTTTCACAGTATTAACTGTTAATATTGAACCTAGGTTTGAAAATTACGTTTCAGAAGTCCAACTGTTTCCTTTTTCCGAAACAGAGGAAAATCACTCTGTTATTATAAGTTAAATTAGGTAATCTGTTCCATAGAACTAATTTATCTCGTTTAAAAGCCCCCTCCCTCAGTGGCTCAATGGTACATTTGCAGACTCACATCGCTAAAATACGGGTTTTGATTCTCGTAGTGCTTGAAAATATATAGTCATAAATTAAATCTGCAACATGTCTTGCCAGGAACATAAATATAGAAAGGAGGGGAGACTGCCTTACCTGTGGCATTTGTAATTACTGCTTACCTTTTTATTCATGCTCGAATAGAGCAAATCATATTAATTGGAAGCGAATAAACGATACTGAAAGTAGAGAAAGAACAGTGATAGGAAGAACAAGTGTCCTGAGAGGTCAACATCAGATTAGATAAGAAGAAAGCAAGTAGAATGATATCGATTCTGATGAAAATGGAAACGCTGAAACCTCTAAAACCATTACTGTTGTATACAGCTGTATCTTTTTAAATACTTCGTGGTTTTAAACTTGAAAAAGAGATAATAAATAGTAGAGTCAAGTAGTTTATTTTTACCAATCAGAGCCTTCTGTGCCATGCCGGGCCATAGTTAAACAGTATTTTTGTACATTCATATTTTTAAGTAACTTTGTTGTATTAGTTGTAAGGACTTCAAACTTCCTAGACACCCATCTCTTCAAGCTGATATTTTTCTGGGTTCATTACCTTTCATAGTGCTAGAGCATGTAAAAATTATTAGAATAAATAGACTCTAACGAACTTACTGTTACGCTAGGAGGATGTTGTATTCCGTTTTTTCGGAAATAGGCTCGAACAGATCCAGTAACTGCTGTTAGAAGAACGTCATTGATGCTACTTCTGGTAATCTGTTTAATACGCTGAATCGTGGAGAACTTGAAATCACGAGACCAGCAAACTGCTCTTTCGCCTGAAAGTCGTTGTGAATGCTGGATAAGGTTGCAATCTCGTCTGAAACGTAGTAACCAAATGACAAAGGTTATAGGCCCTACCACGAGGGCTCGGAAAACATTAAGAGGAAATGTGGTCCCACCAAACCGAGGTCTTAGTTTCAGGTTATGTCGGCTGTCTGCTAAACAATTTCCTAGAATCTTTACAAATGATATTCCATCACTAACGGCATGGTGTATACGAAGTACTAATACTGTATCATCAGCTTTGCCAAAGTAGGGAACTACTCGGATCTCCCACAGAGGGCGTTCCCGTGACAAGGGCTGACTCATTAGGAATGTCATGTGGTCCTCAAGCTCTCTTTTATTGGTTATTTGTTTTTGTTCTTCAAATATATGATTGTCAAGAGTAAAATTTTCGTCTTCAACCCAACAATAGCCTGTTGACACCGTTATGATCTTCTGAGTAAATCGTGGAAATGCAAGCCCCATATTGTACTGTTTGTTAATCACTCGAGTAAGTACGAGTTCTCGAAGCTTCTCTGCGTTCATTCCTCGTTCTACGAAGAACAAGCAGTGTGACACGAACCGGTTAAATTCCGAATCATGTAACCAAAATGCATCAACTGCTGACAGAAGATGAAGTTTGTCGTTTCCACAGCCACATCTTTTATTTTGTTTACACTGGGAGCAATTTGCAAAGAAGTGACGAATTAACAATACCATTGGTATCAAGAGTGTCAGTATAGTAACAGAAGGAATTCCAGTCGCGATGGCTGTTGCAATAAAAATTACAGATGCCAAAAAACTCCCAATAATGTTTTTATCCACTGGATGTACGATAGGTTTAATGGGCACGCTTTTCAAGTAACGCGGCACCTTCTTTGAACTTTCCTTTGCTTGCTTATCATTGATAATTTTATTTTGATTTTTATTTGAACAAGTGGCAGTACAGTCGTCAAGTTCGAGCTCTGCCTCCATACCTCCAGTTATTGGCTACGTACTTTCTGTTTATAGCACGCTGTTGGTAGAGGCACTTCCTCACTACCTTTTTAATCATTGGTTTACGTTGATCCCCGAGGAATAGTTGCGAGGCTACCTCTGCATCCTGGTGGTTATGAATATTCTGTGTAAAAGAAGGATTTATTTGACTTTTCTGATACAACACTCATTTAATCTTTCTTGATGCAGTTCACTTCGATTAGGATTAAACCTCACAGTTGTGTATTTATAGAAAACTGTCCTAATAAAAATCCTCGTAATCTTCTTGCAATCATTTGCTCAGTCTGTATTATTACTGTGCCTAAAACCAAAAGAAAAAGAGGGAAAAAGTTTATTTAAAAACAAAGATGAAGTACAAATTATTCGATTCTTTGTAAAGAAATGTCAATACTTTCTTTTACAAGAATGGCTCTAAAATCTGTGCATATAAAACTCTTTCGATTATTATTTTTTTCAGGTTAAGTAACAACGGGGAGAGATTTAGGAGTATTTATAACTGTACTATTTTATACCCGCAATCGACTTTAATACATACGGAGTTCCACATTAACTTTCACATTCTAATTATCTACAGTAACAATAGTTAACACTTCAGAAAGTTTCGATAAAATATTGTAAAAAAACAAATAAACTGTCAACTGATTCGTTTTATGAAAACGTGAACATAAATGAGACATAAGAGAGAAGACTAATTAACACTTCTAAGCTGAAGAAACAAGTTCAAGTTAAAAAAAGGTTGCAAGTGGCTGAGCTGATTTTTCTTTCATATTGTAACGTTAATTAATTGTATGTATCTATTTCTACATTTTTATAGATTAACACTTATCGCCTGGCGTATATTAATATGATAGCTGCATTTATCTAACAAAACTAGCTGTTAAATAGTTAGGTTCAAAATATTTGACACAAACAATGACTTTTCCTTTTCTTGTTACATTACTGAAAATATCGTCATTGCATATCAAGTGTCTGAAAAAAAAAGACTCCTATTTTGTTTATCGAAGTTAAAAGTTACTTTGAATTTGACGCTTGTTTACCTTCATTCCTTATTTTCATTCACACTTTTTTCTTGCTATTTTTAAACAATTAACTTTAATGAACCTCGTAATAAGAAAGAGTTGACGTATATTTTTTTTACTGGATCTTCCAAATAATTAACGATCTCGCTTAGGCTTAGTTTTAAAAAAAAAGTTTATAACGCTGGTATTGATATACAACGTCTCTCCAAAATCTACAAAATATTAATTAAACAAAAGTGAAACATACTTTCATCCATCTAATAATATGAAAGTTTCATTAGTTGTATGCATTATATACATTAAACATAATTAATCTAATGGATATACAGTGACTCTAAGATGGCGTTAATAATCGGTACCTCAAACCAGTAAAGAAAACCTTCATTAAAAAAAACAACTCACATAACCAAGAGCAGCAAAATCGTACCAGATGTAAAAAGTATAAATGATCCACGTATGTGCAAAAAAACCTGCGATAATGGCATCCAGATATCTGTGAAGGAGGTACCTCGTCTACAAGTGAGAATATTTAAATATCTGTAGAGGAAATACCCTGTCTACAAGTGATAATATTCAGATATCTGTAGAGGAGTACCCTGTCTACAAGTGATAATATTCAGATATCTGTAGAGGAGTACTCTGTCTACAGGTGATAATATTCAGACATCTGTGAAGGAGTACCCTGTCTACAAGCGATAATATTCAGATATCTGCAGGGAAACTACCACGTCTAAAAGTGATAATATTCAGACATCTGTAGAGGAGTACCCTGTCTTCAAGCGATAATATTCAGATATCTGAAGGGAAACTACCACGTCTGAAAGTGATAATATTCAAGTATCTGTAGAGAAAGTACCTTGTCTACAAGTGATAATATTCAGATATCTGTAGAGGAAGTATCTTGTTTGCAGGTAATAATATTCAGATATCTACAGAGAATATACCCTGTCTCCAAAGTTAATAGCACCCAGAGAGTTACACTAATCTAACAAAATAAGGTATTATAATGTCAAATACAAGAGGTTTTACATGCACTTTGGAATATCTTTAAGGATTTTGTTTTTAATGTCATTTTTTTAAGATGAAATATTTTTCTTAGCAAGTAGGTGCATTTTACAAACTGACTAAACTGAACAGCAATAAAATTTCGATGGAAAATGGCCTTGTTTCTACAGTTGTTAGAATTAATGTGTTAATGAAATAGATATCCCATAACTACAACTGTCCACCAGATCGCATGTAAAAAAACTTGTAAACGGGCATCAAAAATGAATTAAGTGTCAAGTAAGATACGAAATTGAGGCTGTCAAGTCCGCAACAATCAGATTCCAACCCATCTACTGACTACAGATAGTTGTGGACATACTGATACCAGTTTCACTAAATTAATATTAACTTAAATATTATCAGTACTATAAAGTTCAGGTAGAACTGATTATAGTAAATATATTACTAAGAACAGCCACCTTAGAATCCTCTAATACAGCTCAATAGTTGATAAATATATATATATAATATAATCATCCAGTTTTCATCTGCATGTTTGTAGTGGTAATTACTTTAAAATATACAGTTAAATATTAATAAAATCCTGACGTAGTTGTAAGCCTAAGAAAATATTCCTAAATGTTAAAACAACACCAAATTTCTTTCGAATATCGAAAGTCGAGCTGTACTGTAGGGTAATATAGTTTTACCACAGATCTGAACGCAAATGAAGAATTGATTTGGTTTGTTTGTATGGAATTTTGCGCAAAACTACATGAGGACTATCTGCGTTAGCCATCCCTAATTTTGCAATGTAAGACGAGAGGAAAGGCAGCTAGTCATCATCACCCACCGCAAACTCTTGGGCTACTCTTTTACCAACGAATAGTGGGATTGACCATCACTTATAACGCCCCTATGACTGAAAGGGGAAACAAGTTTGGTGTGACGGGGATTCAAATCAGATAGTTTACATTTTTCTAATAAATAAGGTCCGGCATAGCCAGGTAGTCAAGGCACTGAATCGTAATCGAGAGTCGTGGATTCGAATCCCCATCACACAAAACATGTTCGCCCTTTCAGCCGTGGAAACGTTATAATGTGATGGTAAATCCAACTATTCGTTGGAAAAAGAGTAGCCCAAGATTTGGCGGTGGGTGGTGATGACTAGCTTGCCTTCCCTCTAGTCTTACACTGCAAAATTAGGAACAGCTAGCATAGATAGCCTTCGTGTGGCTGTGCGCGAAATTCAAAACAAACCTAATAAATAAAGTTGTAAAATCAAATATACGTGCTTAAATAGCACTTTCAATTATCTGAGGTTTATAAATGATATCAAATTATTTTATTGTTGTCTCACGATAACGAGAAACTCTCTTGACAGATTATGACATATTAAACAGCGAGAAGAGTGTGTGTGTTTTCCTATAGCAAAGCCACATTGGACTATCTGCTGAGCCCACCTAGGAGAATCGAACCGCTGATTTTAGCGTTGTAAATCCGTAAACTTATCGCTGTACTAGCGGAGGATAAACAGCGAGGAAACAAGATGCATTGGTGTTTATTTGTTTTTTATTGAAGGGTAAATGTAATTATGCTTTTATCGATTAGTAATAGCTATGCCCCCCGCTAGTACAGCGGCATGTCGCCGGATTTATAACGCTAAAATCAGGGGCTCGATTCCCCTAGGTGGGCTGAGCAGATAGCCCGATGTGGCTTTGCTATAGGAAAACACAAACATACAGTAATAGCTACTGCCCTAAACAACTAATATTTTGTTATGTTGTTTCAGAGATATGCAGCCATTACACGGTTTTGTTTGTTGTTAAACACAAACTTGAACACTGGGCTATCTGAGCTGTGCGCATGTTGTGTATTGAAACCTGATACTCAGGATTATTAGCTTAAGACTTATAACTGCGTTTAGGACATTACTTAAATTAAAATGGAAACATTGGAACATAAGGTTTAGTTTACTTATCGCTAGTCTTGTTATAGTGAACCTTCTAATTTTCTTTTGGTTTAATTTGCTTTTCTTGCTTTATCTCTATTAAATTCTTATACCTTTTAAAAACTAATCGCACAGTGAATGGTAGTTTTGGACGTTGGTCTGGGCGAGTGTATCTTCTCCTATTATTATTATTTTTAAGAGTAGCCCAATACTTAACGATAGATAGTGATGACTAGCTGCCTTTTCTCTAGTCTTACACTGCTAAATTAAGGATGGCTACTGCGGATAGCCCTCGTTTTTTTACTTTTAATGTTTACTTTCAAATTATTTATAAGGTAATGATCTTAAAATATTATTGGATAAACAATGTAAAAATACCATTACAAGAGCACTATAAAAATTTACTGAAACGTATTAGAAATTTAACTCTCTTTTCGCCAGTTGAGCTTGGGTTCCCCAAATTTTACTTTTTACTTAGACTGGTTGGAGACTGAAATGTTTAGGAACTTCTGGACGTATTTTTACAAACAAGAAATCAAATGTCTTCAGATATCTTATTCAGTAGTTAAATTTTTCATATCTGTTGTCGTATAAGGAAAGAACAGTAAGTCTATGGAATTGTAATGCTGAAGTCTGAGGGAAACACAGAAGATAGCCAGATTTTATGTTTTTCAAAAGCAAAACAAATATCCTTTCAAACAAACTTCGAGTTGTTTAACCCAAACTAGCTTAACTCAAACATCATTTTTCTCAAAATGCGATCTGTTTAACCTGAACGTAATTTAACTTAAACCATCATTCTCCTAAAACTGAGAGTTGTTAAGGAAGAACGATTATTTAATACAAAAATCTAAAAATAAGGCAATTTTAGTCTCAAAATATACAATAAAATGCCAACAACTGACTACATCATATCAAAATCAGTAAAACCCCGAAAAAACTGGAAACAGTTAACACATTCAACATGTTTCGACGTATATCAGTGCGTTATTCTCCTTTTATAGATTGTTCTTTAAATAATGTAAATGAACAAACGTATGGTCAATTGAGAAATTTGGATAAATTCACCGCATTCAGCGTCTGATTTTTAAAGTTTTACTTCGTTTTATTTAGCGCAAAGGTTCACACAGAACTATTTGAAATTATTTTCGGAACTAATAATAATTACGGTTAGTATGTCTGAGTGATAAACGAATATCTTAATGACAGGATGGTGCGAAAGTTGGATGGTATAGTTTCATCTATTGCAAACTTCCAGTGTCTGATCTTTTCAGTGTCTCTTTATGGCCCGCTGCTGATGAACCTGTAGGTGATGTGTGGTGTAGTGTATGAGAAACAAATATTTCGTTCATTCAATCTCTTTCTCCTAATCCAGTTGCCTCTGAAAATCCAAGGTATCTTAGATCTCCTGCTTCACAAACATAGAACATTCGGCCCCTTCTGATCTCCGTCGCGCCAAACATGCTCGCTCTTTCATCCGTTGAGGCGTCATAATGTGAGGGTCAATCCCACTATTCGTTGGTAAAAGAGTAGCCCAAGAGTTGGCGATGGGTGGTGATGACTAGCTGCCTTCCCTCTAGTCTTACACTGCTAAATTATGGACGGCTAGCGCAGATAGCTACTCAGCTTTGTGCGAAATTTAAAAATAATTCAATCCTTTTTGTAAGGACGTACTGGAAGCGAGGTCAATAAATCCCTGCACTGTATGTGTTGATCGTGCTACAATACGAAGCAAGTCAAACGGTGAGAGCGACCCAGAGAGCAGGTACTCCAATCGATGAAGATATACGACTCAGTTTGTCCCCTCAGTTTGTTCACTTGGGTTATAGAGTATTGTATTTAAAAAAAAAAAAACGACTACAGGTGAAAATGAGGTTTATCTATTTATTGTACATTTAAGATGTTCACTTAAGAAATACTGAAAGTTTGTTTTTAATGAATCTCTAAATAACCGTCTGATTTTATACTATCTTATGGGTATATACAGACTATATCGGGTTGGTACTCAAAATTTAAGCAAAAAAAGATTTTTTAGTAAATCTTTTAAATCCACATATAAAGATGTTGTTCCTTTAATACAAAGTTAATGTATGCTCTGTCTACCACAGAGCATTGAACTCCAAACAACAATCACATATTTCAGTAAAATTTATTTTTCTATTCATTATTAAAAATTGTTTACCTGTCTACAGAGCTTCCATTACAAAAAAATCAGTCGAAAACTCTTAAATTCGTGAAGATCAATCATATATTTATATACACACAAAGTTTCAGCTGGACAAATATGACAGCTTATGGCTAAGAGATGTGTCATATGTCATTGTAAGGGTGGCCAAATTTTAAACGATTTCATTCATTATGGCCTATCAATTGTTTGTAGTAAAAAGAATGAGGAATAATGTTCCTATTAATAATACATTACTGTAATTTGGATATCATAACGTTCAGTATAATTAGCAAAAAACATGTTGAATATTGCAAACAATAATTTATTGATACATCTCTGGTGAAAAATTAACTGAACTACACTTACTAACGCGACATTCGTGAATACATCTTAACCCAGTCGCAATAAACATGCTCGTCCTTTCAGCCGTGGGGGTGTTATAACGTTACGGTCAAGCCCATTATTCGTTGGTAAAAGATTAGCCCATGAGTTGGCGGTGGGTGGTAATGAGTAGTTGCCTTCCTTCTAGTCCTACTCTCCTAAATTAGGGACAACTAGTGCAAATAGCCCTCGTGTAGCTTTGTGCGAAATTTTAAACCAAAAATAACCAACCAAACAATATATCTTCTTGCAAACTGAGAACTTGCCATTTGATAGTGTTGTAGAACTAAAAGTGCCTTTAAAATAGAAGAATATTTTCTTGTACGAAAAACGAATCACCTATGTCCTTATATCTGAATTATTAGGTAGATAATAATTTTAAAATTACACTTGATTTATTTAAATGAAAGTTGAACAATAAGTTATTTGTGTTGTGCCCACCACAGAGGTTGAATTCTAGGTTTAGTGTTTTAAGCTAACAGTTTTTACTTTTGAGCTGCATGAAGGCTATTTTATTTTCAATAATGTAATAGGTGCAACTCTTTGGTCTCATTTCGGTTTCTATGCTGGGCTTCAGTCGTAACCTGTTACTGGGATTAACAGCAGATTAAATTCTTGGTTTGAATCAAAAACTAATTACTCTTATTTGGGCTGTTTATATTTCTACTTTTACAAGTTTACAGAGATTCGTCCTTGATCCACGCAAGGTTGTTTAGTTTTTTATTAATTTGTGATGAAAACTGATTCTTTATAATACATCCCCCGTCACACCAAACATGTTTGCCCTTTCAGCCGTGGAGGTGTTATAATGTGATCGTCAATCCCACTATTCGTTGATAAAAGAGTAGCCCAAGAGTTGGCAGTGGGTGGTGATGACTAATTGCTTTCCCTCTAGTATTACATTGCTAAGTTAGGGACGGCTAGCACAGATAGCCCTCATGTAGCTTTGCGCGAAATCCAAAACAAACCAAAGTGCTTCAATTCGTTCTCAACACCTCACTGGATTGCTATTTATTCAAGTAAATTTTTGTCTATGTAATCTACAATATATATAAATATGTATTTCATTGTATTCGAAATTTAGAATAGTTTGTTATCATTTATCGTTATTAACCTTTCTTTCCTTCTTCGACTTGAGGCACCTACAGAAAAAAAAATGTTGCCAGGCTTAGAGGAAAACAATCATTTTGCATTGTACAGAATAGATGGAACAATGTGTTCGGATTTCCGTAAATCTATTATTATATTATGAACTTTGGTTTCTTGTTTACATTTCTTAAATTTTTATATTATGAAAACCCGTAAAGGTTTTTTTGTTTCTTTGAATTTGGCGTAAAACTACACGAGGGGTATCTGCCCTAGCCGTTCCTAATTTAGCAGTGTATGACTAGAGGGAAGGCAGCTAGTCATAACCACCCACTGCCAACTCTTGGGCTATTCTTCTATCAATAAAGTGACCATAACATTATAACGCCCTTACGTGGTGCGACGGGAATTCGAACCCTTCGGCCCTCAGATTGCGAGTCGAACGCCTCAACTCACCTAACCATGGCGGGCCAAACCATAAAGGAGGTTTTAAGGTTCCAATATATTTGTGTGTTGAGAGAGAAAAAAATGTCACCAAAAGAGGGGCAGAAAAACTATTGGAGATATTATTTGTTTCAACACTCTCATCCCAATACAGTAGCATGTTGTCTGTCAGTCAATCAGTAGGCACTAATATGTCTTCACATAATATACGCTTCACGTTATGATTTCTACTGTTGTGACGTCAGTAAAACGTGCGCATAGCATGGATCATGAAAATAATTATGCATTCTGTATGTTACAAAGCAAGATATAAAAACAGTTGTTACTCTTGATTTTGATACTATTTACTCTTTCGGGGATTTACATGTAGTATATATACATTTACTTAGCATAAACGTAAATCCCTCTCGTACTGATAACAATTATCTATTGAAAGTCAAAACGATTCAGTATCAAAATTATTCCAATAATATAAATTATTAGCTACTGATAACAGCTCAATCATAAAAATTAACTCCAGAGTTAATATGATTATTTGAAAAATCTTTCAGCTTTACGCGCATTACCCTGGACTCTATTACGAGAAACTGCAACTCATTCCTAACTTTCAACGTAAGCAGGGTCTCGTTTCGCTTTCTTGAGTCACTTAGTTAAAAAACAAAAACAAAAAAAACAGGACAACGACAGAATTTTAAAATGTTTCGTAAAAATTATCCCTGGTCATACATGTTTTTTAACGCAGTAATCATGATACAACAAAATAAATGTCTGTATTCATATGGCCCTAGACATCACGGGACATATCACATGATCAATCTATTCTGTACTTATAAATATAATTCCACTCTCCAGTAATACAGCTTACCAGCCAGTATAATCAGAGCCAACACGTGTGATACCAATCAGTATAAACAGAGTTCTAAACATGTATAATACAGCTAACTGGTCAGTGTAAAGAGTTCTATTCATGTATAATACAGCTGACTAGTCAGTGTAAAGAGTTCTATTCATGTATAATACAGCTAACTAGTCAGTGTAAAGAGTTCTATTCATGTATAATACAGCTAACTAGTCAATGTAAAGAGTTCTATTCATGTATAATACAGCTAACTAGTCAGTGTAAAGAGTTCTATTCATGTATAATACAGCTAACTAGTTAGTGTAAAGAGTTCTATTCATGTATAATACAATTTTCCAGTCAATATAAACAGAGCTTAGTGTGTGTAATATTATTTACAAGTCAATATGCAAGGGGTTCTATACGCGTTATACTACTTACGAGTAGAACTTCACATTTGTTCCAACTTTTTAAAACGTTAAACTTAAATTCCGTTTTCATTAAAACATACAGAAGAACAGTATTTTAGCTTTGAATCTGTGGTGTTGATGTGAAATCATAAACGATGACTATATGATGAATTTTATACATCATTCAAATAGAAAATCATCGCAATCCAAAATTGCTGAAATTATTCGTAACTGTTAGATACAAAACCTTTTCCGAAATTCCTTTAAGTGCGATACAATCGTCTTGTTACAAAGAACTAATTTATTTTAACTTATCAGGCCCGGCATAGCCAGATGGGTGAAGGCGTTCGACTCGTATTCTGAGGGTTGTGGGTTCAAAAAACCGAAGCACTAAACATGCTTGCTCTTTCAGCCGAGGAGTTGTTATAATGTGAATGTCAATCCCACTATTCGTTGGTAAAAGAGTAACCCAAGAGTTGGTGGTGGGTGGTGATGAGTAGTTGCTTTGCCTCTAGTCTTACACTGCTAAATTAGGGACGGCTAGCACAAATAGCCCTAGTGTAGCTTTGCACGAAATTCAAAACAAACAAACAAATCAACTGAACCACGGCTGCAAGCGTGAATGGTTGGGCTTCTGAAGCAATAGTTATAAAATTTAAGATGAAAATACCTGTGTTTTTTCCTATATTCATCACCAGATTGAAACAAACTAACTCGAACCTTTTTCATGAAGTAACTTTGAAATCTTTTTTTTTGTTTTTTACAATCAGTTTACACAAAATAAAAATACACAAGATGATTCATAAAGCATATTTCTCACGTCTTTCACAACAGGTGTCTGTATAGCAAACTTGACTAGTTTGAACATCTTAGGCGTTGTAATACAATTGGAAAAGAAACAACAAGCAGCATTAAGAAGAATTTAAGGAAAACATATTAAGAAACCACGTGATGCGCAGGTTGTGCAATTCAATTCTAATAAACGTCTGATAAGTTAAATCCCTTGTTCACAAAAGGTGGTCTGTCATTCACGATCACCCTCCCTAAACCTTTATTTTTGGCCTATAATTTGTAATGGATTTATAGTCATACGTTTATTTTAACACTGAGTTCCAATTCATTACATTACGTATTATAATTTATCTCGAACTGGTCCCATTCTGCTTCGATACGGGATTCCTCTTTTTCATTTTCAGCTTCAACACGGGCTTGCTATTTCTTGGCTCAGATCGAGCTTGAACAATCCTGCATCAAAGCCCAAAGAGAGAAAACCCGTATCGAAGTACAATGACGGCTTGTTCGGGATAAATTGTAATAAGCAACATTATAATTTGGGGGCGACATTTTTCTTGTTTATTAATTAAAACTGTTCACCCTTGCCTCCAACACGTCCTGACATGTGGTAATCTGGTCATATTAAAGTAATTTTGTTTAGTTTTTTCTGAAAAATGAGCTGAAGCCAGTAAGTACACTACAGAACAGATATTTTTAAACCCACCTGCTGTAAACATACGACTGTATCATAAAACTCACATACAATATCAAAATGTAGGCACAGCTTGTATTATATTAACACCAAGATATACCAAGTATCATAAAACTATGCACTAAATATTTTTGTTTGTTAAGTTATTTTTAACAAAACATCGGGCCCGGCATGGCTGAGCGCGTTAAGGCGTGCGCTCGTAATCTGAGGGTCGCGGTTTCGCATCCGAGTCGCGCTAAACATGCTCGCCCTCCCAGCCGTGGGGGCGTAATAATGTGACGGTCAATCCCACTTTTCGTTGGAAAAAGAGTAGCCCAAGAGTTGGGGGTGGGTGGTGATGACTAGCTGCCTTCCCTCTAGTCTTACACAGCAAAATTAGGGACGGCTAGCAAAGATAGCCCTCGAGTAGCTTTGTGCGAAATTCCAAAACAAACAAATAAAACATCGTAATCTATAATGATTACTAAATGCTTGATATTCGATTCTAATTCTATAATACGGCTGTTTGTTTGAAGTATTGCAAAATTAATGTAATGATAGTAATGAAGTCAATTATAAAACAAACAACACGAAAGACTAAGATAGTGTAACAGTTATAATCATATTTTATAAATTATTCAAAACAGACTTAATCGCAAAGAAGTTGTGTTACTATTTATGGTATAAAACAGCAACAAACCCATCTTAACTTAAAAAAAATGAAGATCATCTGATCCTGGATCATCCAACATTGTGCTTTTAATAAAAGAAAGTTCACTCATTATAAACGGACTCCCAAGTTTTAATAATAACTCAAATTCACGACAATTAAATTTGTTTTGAATAATTTGTAAAATATTGTTGCAATTGTTGCACTAACATAAATTAATTTAACATTTTTATTTCGGTTTGAAATTTATTGGTGTGGATGAAACATTGTTTTAACAGAAATTCAATGAATAAATCACGATTCTAAGGAACGATTCTGCTTGGATATCGAACAATACCGGTTGAACTAACGACTGGAAAATAATTGAATGCACTTTGAGAATTCAAACTTCACCAAACATTTGAAAACAATCTGCGTTACGTTTATCAAATTAACATTTAATCTGATTATTTTGCAATAATCTGAACGCATTACAAGGTACTATCCCTCTTAACGCCTTCTCCCTCTTCAGAGGGATTCATTGTTTCAGATTACATTTATACGTTTCATGATTTTTTTGTGATAATCAAAAGCTCAATGTGATAAATAAATGAGCATGAATATTAATTATCTGTTCCTCACATGATCTGAAGCATTTAAGCGAACACAAAGAGTATAATTGTATTTCCCATAAAGCTCTTTGTCATAGTCATAAACTGAACGCTTAAATTTGATAGAGTTGAAACTACAGGTGTACACTGGTTATAACATCGGTTGTAATACTTAACGTAATCTAATGAGCTTAATATTACATCCATTCCTAATCATACAAATCTGTTAATGAAAGCCCAGCTGTTTGAGCAGCGCGCAAGATTGCTTTTAGTAATGAATTCCGTTAAGGTGACTAAACTTTGTATTTGTTTACCACATCTTCCCCGTTTCTTTCTTATGATAAATTGCGACAATACCAACAGGTTGTCCGTTTAACTGATTTATTTAATTCGATTTGGTTTATTTCGAATTTCTCGCAAAGTTAAATGAGAGTTACAAGTGTTAAGCGTTTCAAATTTAGCAAACTAGGGGAAAAAAGATAGTCAACACCACCCATCGCAAAATATGGGGCTACTCTTCTACTAACGAACAGTGGAATTGGTCGTCGATTAAAATTGCCCCCACCGCTGAAAAGACGAGCAGGTTCGGTTATAGAAATTCGAACTTACGACCCACAGTGTGTGAATCCTAACCACTACTAAGCCATGACAGACCTTAACTGAACGACACCTTATACACAAAATAAACTAAATGGCGGAATCAGTTGTTCCCCCCAGTTTTAATAGAATTGTGTTTATACTTTTTATATTATGTTTCATAAAGGTTCAATGGCTTCTTCAAATGCTGTACCTCTCGAAGTTAAATTTAAAACACATTTAATTGATAGATGCCCTTATCAAATCAAAAAATCACACAGCTAAGATTAAAGTGTTTCTAAATTTGGTGTTATATTGGTGGACTGTCTTTAAAGTATCTACGTTTAGCTTCATCAGCGTTGTCTAATTTCCTGCTCATAACTACGGGGGAAGAGAGATCTTGTGAATTTCAAACCCTCCCCTTAGCTTCAAATTTAAACTTTGTGAATATAAATACATTCTAGAAAAGGTCGTATTTAAATAGGTGAATACTTGCTTCTAGCTTAAACTACTTTAAAACAAAGAGAAATGAACATTTTTGGTATAAGTATTAGATGAACACTTATCGGTTGTAACATGTCGATGGTGGTCTAAACGTAAACCTCACTCCGTACAAAAGTTATTGTTGCGCGCCTGTCAACCTTGACATTTGTATTAGAATATTGTAAAACACAATAGTTACAAAGTACACAAAAATATGTCCTCAAGGACCACCGAGAAAATAGAGTAAATTAAGTACATAAATTACGGGGTTTAGTAGTTAGTAGAGAAAATATGCTTACCAGTACAATTTATCGATACAATGTCTATACGTGGATATGTGTATATATACATACGTGTTTGTTTGAAGGTTAATTCAAAGCAACATCCATGGGTATCGAAACCAGGTTTCTAGTATCGTAACTCTGTAGAGATACCGCTGTACAACTGAAGAGCTTATACATCGCTCCGTATAACTTTTGGGCTCGAAACTTGTTATGTTTTTAGTGAAATTATAGAGTTTTTATTAAATAAAAGAACACATTGTTAATTATCCTAAATACTGATTCCTCCACCAAAACCAAAACTTGTCCCACAACGTTGTCTGACGGTTGTGTATTGGTAATGTTATAACCAACGTTGCGACTGTGTTTTCATAATGTGGATTTTTTTTAGAAAGCAGTGGCTCTGTCATAATTTTGTAAAAAATTCGTTGTAGTACAAAAAAGGTGATGCCTTAACACTGACGAGGTTTACGTTTTTATAACATTTTTTATTATCAGAAGCTGAGTTGAAATTTCTCTCTGATAAAATTGACGATAAAAATTTACTCGAAAAGTAACCTTCTAAATTCTAATGTATTTCCACTAAGACATTTTCTAGTGTATTACAATTACATCGGAGTTTTGTTCTAGCAAGAACAAATTAAAATTCACACTTAATACCCTAACAGCACTTTCCATTTTTAATTTTCCCAATCGTTTCTCAATGGTGGTAGACATTTTCTCACCGTCCAAAAACATCTAACATCATTTCATAACATACAATAAAATTATCGACTTTTGGCTAATCAGTTTCTACGTTTAAAAATTTGAAATATATTGCAATATTTTATGTGAGTAACAATCAAAAGGAAAGAAACCAACGTGCTTAAATTCAATGTGGTGAAAAGGCTAATAATTATCCGTAAATAATGAATGAGAGGAAATTCCAGGACTAATCAAAAGATCTGAATTATAATACATTTTATGGACAAAAATGGTTTAAAGGTTTTCAAAACGATTAGAAACCTAAAACCAACATTATAATTACGTCTATACGTTTTAAATGAAATTATTTGCATTTTCTTCAAAATGTCTACTTTAGTATTTATGATATATTGGTGAGGTAAATATAAATATTTTGTAACATGAAACAAAATTTTAGGTCATTGATTCATAAAAGCCCCCCAGTGGCTCAGCGGTATGTCTGCGGACTTACACGCTAAAATCCGAGTTTCGATACCCGTGGTGGGCAGAGCACAGATAGCCCATTGTGCAGCTTTGTGCTTAATTCTAAACAACTTATGATTCATAAAAAGTATTGTAACATTACTAAAATGATAATGATAATATCATATATAAAAATAGTATTAGTTTACAAAGATATATATTAAATGGAAAATTAATAACAGTTGTTCAGACATGTTGAAATAAACAAAGCAACATTGTATTTTGTTTTTGCTACAAAAATGTTTAATTTATTTTCCCATTATACCACTGAATAATAGATTTACTGATTATTTCGGAGACAAATATACAACTAGCGACCTATAGTGACAAAAAATAGTCTGACCATCTGACCATAATCCTGAGGAGAGGCGATAAGTGAGATATTTTTACTTCAGATTATCGATAAACGATAAATCAGTAGCATGATCCTTACATTATGGTACTGAGGAAAGGTGACCGATGAGATCCTTTATCTCACAACTTGAAAAAATGATGCTAAGAGGACCATGACCTTTCCATCATGCTATTGAGGAAAGGTGACCAATGAGATCCCTCTATCTCACAAAATGGAGAACAGATGATGCTACCATGGGCGTGACCCTCCTCTCGTGGTTCTGAGAAAATTATACCAATGAGTTACGTTTACCTTATTTCATATGGAAGCCTCGCATGAAGATTGTTTGGATGTTTTTCTTGTTATTTAGAGCTAACAATGAAACGTCAAAAGCTGAAGACACATTACGAAATATGGTATAAAAGGAAAGCAATAAAAAAGGAAAGAAGGACTTAAAACAATCGTTGGTGACACTGCATTGTTTAGTGTATATAATGGATCGTCAAGTGCCGTTTATACAAAAAACTATATTTGAAGACCTAAATGGCTCAACGGTAAGTTCGAGGACTTGAAACGCTTAAAGCGGTTGTCAATACACCTGGTGTGCGCAGCTCTGTGCTTAATAACAATCAAACAAATGAGGATATACATGATGCTGAAAGCTGTTTTTGTCATTTGATACTGGAAAAACCAGTTCTTATAGTAAAAAAGGGAATGTAAGCTGTCCCAAAGAAAGAATAAAATATTGTATATAATATGTACAAATCCGTTTCGAGAACAGATTCTTGAGTGTAAAACTACAACCACAATGTTCGAAACGTCAGTAATTCTGACTCAAAGTAGATTTTTATCAATTAATTAAAAGTAATGAAAACATGCAATATGCATATATTATTTCTGCATATCTAATGTTTTAAAATACCTGCCGACACATAGCACATTATGTGTTATATGTGTGGTTTTTCAGTTACGTTTAATGTCACTATCTGACAAATAATAACTACACATGTTAGTATGTCTCACCTTCTTTGGTTTACAAGATCAGTCATGGTAAACAAAATCATCTTGTCTGCTGATGATTAAATTTATACAAAGGCTCAATATTCGTAAAGATAGATCATCCCAAGGGACTTCTGTCAAGAATGTTGTCTTCTTGGATACGGTTTTGTTTTGTTTTGAATTTCGCGCAAAGCTACACGAGAGCTATCTGCGCTCGCCGTCCCTAATTTTGCAGTGTAAGACTAGAGGGAAGGCAGCTAGTCGTCACCACCCACCGCCACCTCTTAGGCTACTCTTTTACTAACAAATGAGATTTACCATCGCGTTATAACGTTCCCACAGCTGAAAGAGCGGGCATGTTTGGTGGGACGGGGATTCAAACCCGCGACTCTCAGATTACGAGTCGAACGTCTTAACCCATCTGGCCATGCCAGGCCTTTCAATCGACGATCAGTGACACTGTACTGAGAAGCGTTGGTACAAATGAGGCTTCATCACTGTGAGCTGGCCTGACATTGGTTAGAGCGCTCGACTCGTAATCTGAGGATCGCTGTTTCGAATACCCTTCACACCAAACATGCTCGTTCTTTCAGCCGTAGGAACATTATAATGCGGTGGTAAATCTCACTATCCGTTAGTAAAAGAGTAGCCCAAGAGTTGAGAGTGGTGATGACTAGCTTCACTCCCTCTAGCCATACACTGCTAAGCTAGGGACATTTATCACAAATAGACTTTGTGTAGCTTTCCGTGAAATTCAAAAAAACAAACAAACAGCACCATGAGTTAAGTTATTGCTATTTATTAAGAATGTTCTCAAAATAGTTTCTTCTTCTTTTGTTATCAGATATTTATGGTAAAAATCATTTAACTGACCCTTGTAGGGGATTTTTTGCTACTGTGTCTCTAACGGCAGATAATGCTGGGCGTGGTCAGTGGTTATTCAATGCGTGCTGCAACTCTGTGTATTCATGATTTGAGACCCTATATCGCGAAGACTCATGGGAAACGATCAAATTTTTATAGTCAGTTGAACAAGATTTAGCCAACGTTTGACGATGGCTGGTGTTGAATTGCTGTCTTCCCTTTCAGTTCCTTAACAGAAACAGATTTCCTCAGAATAGTCGACTTACACGAAACTTTGAAACATAGAAGAATCTATTTAATTAGGTACAAATTTAACATAACACCTTTTACTTGAATGAGCCCCCCACTCGTACAGCGGTATGTCTCCGGATTTACAGCGCTAAAATCAGGGGTTAGATTCCCCTCGGTGGGCTGAGAAGATAGCCCTTCGTGGCTTTGCTATAAGAAAAACACACACAAACACACACTTTACTTGAATGAAAACTAACTGTATATTTAAAAGTTAAAAATATCTGGTTTTCGTTATTGCTTCGTTGTACAATCAATACGGATGTCGAAATGTAATGTCACACCATAAAAGAAGTGATTTCGAAAAACGAATGTTTGTTCATCATACCAAATAACAGTTTTTAAGATACTGTGAGTATGGCAAGCCAATCGCTAGTAAGTGTATTATCGTTAAGTTGTGATGACGTTGCCAGTTTTACTGTGTTGTATTCTGCTAACGAGCCTGGTTAGAGCCATCTTGTGCCACGTTTTGTAGTCCAACTTACAAGCCTGTTGTTATGTAATAAAGGTAACTATGTCCAGGAGTGTAATAAAAGACTGCATTCAAATCATGTAAATTGACCGTATCAGTGCGACATATTTGACTATGACCTTCGCTGTAGGATAGTAATAACATTTAGTGATTGGTTAGTTCTTAATGAAAACAAATGATATGAAAGTCACGTGTCAATCCTAGGAATATTACGAGTAACAGCAGCAATAAGCTTGCTACTCGTGGCATTAAAGTCACGGATGCAAGGTTAATAAAGGAAATGTTTATTTGAGGCATTAATTATACGCCTAACTTCGTAAAAGTCAAACAATTTTTTGCGTTTAATTTTTGTTTTGTTATCGCATTTCTACTATATAGTCAAAAATCCTTTAAACCGTCTAGCTTAAACCTTAGAAAATGTTTGGCAATTTAACTGACGAAAACTAAATTATATCTAATTACAAACCTTCCTTTGTGAATAATAAATAAGGATTTCTGCATTTACAACGCACTATCTTCTTTTTTCGAGTTTTTTTTTTTAATTTTGCGCAAAGCTACACGAGAGCTATCTGTATTATCCGTCCCTAAATTTGTAGTGTAAGACTAGAGGGAAAGCAGCTAGTCATTACCACCCACTGCCAATTCTTGGGCTACTCTTTTACCAACGAATAGTGGGTTTGACCGTCACACTATAACGCCCCATGGCTGTAAGGGCGAACATATTTGGTGCGACGGGGGTTCGAACCCCCGATTCTTAGATCCTCGACCACCTGGCCATGCCGGGCCTTTTCGAGAGGAGCACGCAGTAGTTTAGTAATATCAAGTTGCCGGACTGTGGGTTTGTACCCTGCTGAAAAGACTTATCTTTTGAACACTTGGTAAACAATGTAAAGATTTTAAAAGACACGGACAATTCATATAAATACCAATAAAGCGGGCCTGGCATGGCCGAGCGCGTTAAGGCGTGCACTCGTAATCCGAGGGTCGCGGGTTCGCGCCCCCGTCGCGCTAAATATGCTCGCCCTCCCAGCCGTGGGGGTGTATAATGTGACGGTCAATCCCACTATTCGTTTGTAAAAGAGTAGCCCAAGAGTTGGCGGTGGGTGGTGATGACTAGCTGCCTTCCCTCTAGTCTTACACTGCAAAATTAGGGACGGCTAGCACAGATAGCCCTCGAGTAGCTTTGTGCGAAATTCCAAAAACAAACAAACAAACCAATAAAGCGGGTAACAAAATACATAATCCAATATTTCATAGATTTTCTTCAAGAGAAGGTGATATCTCAAATGATCTATTTGTAAAATATAAGAGTTTATCGAAACGTACATAAATCCCCATCACATAAATACAAACAACGTGCATGTTCATACACTGTTAGATAGACTGTGTAAACGAACCTGGATTTACACGCGGCCACAGATTGGAACCTGTGAACAAAACGCAAGGAAAGTCTTAAACAAAATTCACTACAAAAAAGTTCAACAGTTGTTATTTTTAGCATATTGTTTTTAATAAGACATATCCTGTTTTCGTTGTGAAACATTCGTGTGTAACAAGACATGTTCTGCCTTTTTTCCTATAAATATCAGAGCCATACGATAGATTTCAAACAAGCTAATAATGAAATATAATCATTGTTTGTTTATACAGAACAATTGGTTATTAAAATATAACTCTTCTCAAGTTATTCACACTCTTAGAAATCTACAGAATTAGTTTAATCTTTTATGGACCAACGTGACGGTAAGGAATCATATTACAGTTTATGTTTGTTATAGAATTTGGGGAGAAAACGTCATCTATACATGTAATAAAAATTCCAAAAATTAAGTATGATATAAAGAGAAATATTAATGTCAAAAAGCACAGAAACACGATCGAGATGAATATACAAAAAACATACAACAATCCCTACCTACGAAAGTACTAAGTCATTCTTTACAGCTTGTAGTTACTAGCCACTGTATAACATTACTGAGTTGAAACGGTTTTATTCAACCTGAATCCAGGGAAGTGACAGGAATTTAACGTTCAGTTGTGGATAAAAGATTTTCTTGTAAAGATTTCACTACTTATGTTGGAATTGTTTTATGGATCTATATGTTTATTATCCGTTCTGTGTTTCTGTACTATTTAGCTTTGACAACCTTCCTTACATATGTTAATATCATATCAGGCTTGCCAGTTTCTTAATTGCACTTGTAGAAGTACCACAGATATTAATATTATACCATATAATTAACTACAATATATTATTGATCCTCACTTGTCACAATATTGATTTATTTAAACTTAACATAAAAGAATCTTTAATAAGGAAGGAACATATGAAAAAATGTATAGCTGTATCATCCTTACATTCATGTTTCGATTCTTTTTTGTTCTGTTACAACTACATTATTTTACATTTACAAAATGTTTTATTGCATGTCTTTACAACAACTGAAAACTAGTGTGTTATATGAATGTGTACAATAACATTTAATATTATGTGTCCTGATTTCTTTTCTACATAATTTAATTTGTGTATAATATAGGGGTCGACTCCATAATGAGACCATTTGTATAGTGTACAAAGCATTGAGTATTCTTCATGTTATAGTTATGTAGCGTTCGTTTATTACTAACTGATAATTGATGTTTTTCCGTATACTTGAGCTTTTTAAAGGAACACCAGATTTCTGTAAAAAAGCTAACTTAAGTTGTCGTAAAATAGTTTACAGTAGTTATAAGATCTGTTTGTGTGCGTTTTTTAGCTTATACTAAGCATTACCGAGCCTGAAGATATCCTATTCCCAAGTGCTCTAAAAATGCTCTTCTGTTGTACTACATCCATTTCGAAAACTTCACACATTTGAATAGCATAGGAAAAGAAACAAAAAGGTGAATGTTTTGGCTTTTTACCTAGTTTCCATACTTCAGTATCACTTTTCAGCGATACTGAGAAATTCGAGTACTGAGAAACATTAGACAATTGCAATCAGGTGCTCAAACAAGGCTATAATCCAACTTTTGCAGTTATTTATAACCATCACAGAGTAACCGACTGAGTATGACGGCCATTTTTTGTGGCTCGTCTCTACGTATCAAGTATTATCGTGCCTACTAGCACATTGATCGGATAAAATTTACAGTAATTTTCTAGATGTCATCAAAATAAAACAATGTTTTGTATCAAACCTTATTCTCTGATTTCTATTTTCAAAAATCTCCATTAAAACGTCAATGATTATAAAAATATATTCACTATGGTATTTTTAATACTACAATTAATTCTATAGTTTAAGAATTTGCGCTTGTTTCCAAATGTTTCGTAAATTACAAAGTCAGCTAATTGGTAGTTGTTAATTGCTTTAAATCCGTGTCTTAATGTATCATACCTTTCACGTTTTCACTAAATTTAAAACTACTTGTGCATAATTTCTTTCTTTTGTTGGGCTTTTGTGACTAAATAAGTGACAAAGTTTGGTCGTTGACCAAATATGAACAAGGCGCTCCAAGAACCTGGCAACAACTAGATCCAGTTTGCATTATTAAAATTCGGTCAACAAAATGGTGATTATAGATAGGAAGGTTTTGTTGTTTCTTTTAGGTATCGTGACATGTTTTTTATCCAGTACTACTGGACAACAAACAAACAAATTATGATTGATTAAACGTAGTCTAAGTTCCGATCTCACTGTCAAGATTTATTAAAAACGTAAATCTTGGTTCCTGGATGCAAAATATAAAAAGAATTACAAAGTTTTACTGTGGAATTATGTAGCCATTCATTTTGAGGTGGTCTACAGTAAGATAAAAGCCATCTTGCGTTAATTGCTGAAGTGCAGCCCTCATTAAAAAAAATGAAATGTCGGAGAAAAGTGATGATTGGGCAAAATACGTGTATTTAATTGCAGGAAAAGTAATAACAAAGCTGTAAAGACCAGTAGAAAATAACTCCAGATACTTCCATAAACTGTAAGACTTCTATTGCTATCACAGCTATGCTTTAAGACGCATTCGAGAAACTAACAGAGAAATAGCTGCATTATTAAACATGTTAGTTAATGGGTTACAATAGTACTTAATAACGTTGGCTTAAAAATTCTTCACTAAAACTTGATAAACTGGTTAATAATTAGTTGTAGTCATTTGGAGAGATGATTATTTCTGAGTATTTTCAACTTTCAATCTGTTTTTTTTCGGTTATATTTGTCTTTTTTCAGTTTTTCTTTTTTTGTGTTATGAAAGTCTAACATGTACTTACACATTTTTGAGTTTGGAAATACAAATATGTAATTTACTTACAATAATTACATCTGAATTAATTTGACTTTAATTACGCATATATAAGTATATAATTCTAATATTAGTTACTTCGAAGCACCTGAGTCTACGTAATTGCATAATCTAAAGTATGTTTTAATCTATTTATTTTTATAATATATATATATATGTGTGTGTGGGTGTTTCAGGTTTTTGTAATTTTCTGATTTCCGTTCCACTGTTTATTTTGTGTTTAAAAAGCCTGAATACGAATTAATTTCAAATTAATTTCGTATATTATGTTAATGTTTCCATTAATTTCTTATTGAGAATAAGTTAAGGTAAATTAAACGTCTTTAGATCTGTATATGTTTGACTTGCTTATTTGGTAAAATAATACGTGTTTGAATCAACATGGATGAGAATTCTCGAAACAGTTTTTTGTTCATCTCACTGTACATTTCAATTTAGCTATGGTTAATCTTCCGTTTTCTAGCTGATTATGTAACTATTTATTCTTTTCTGAATGTGGTCAATGTTTATTTCTAATCTGAATAAACCGAGAAACATGCACGACAAACTTAAACCCAAAAAGGATTAGATACTCATTATATCAATCCGATCTTCCTGTAGATTCAATTCTGAAATATCAATCATCTCGTACATTATTTTCGACTTTAGTTTTCATTCCAACCATATAATAACCACTTCAAACCAGTATCTTAAAAATGACATACCTTTCCAGTTGCTACCCTCAGTGATACCACTGATACAGCGATGTATCTGCGGACTCACACCACAAGAAACCGGGTTTCGATACCTGTGGTGGGCAAAGCGCAGATAGCCCATTATATAGCTTTGTGCTTAATTCCAAATAAAAATTCAAGTTAGTATCAACTCTAATGTCTATTAATTCGTATTGGTCTGTTTTGATTTTGTAATTAGACAGCACCCCGCTAGTACAGCTGTTTGTCTCCGAATTTACAACGCTAAAAATCAGGGGTTCGATTCCCCTCGGTGAGCTGAGAAGATAGCCCTTTGTGGCTTTGCTATACGAAAAATACACACACGCGCGTAATTAAACAAATTACTTATCCTTATTGCTAACTCAATATTCGTATGGTAATACAGAGTTGTCATCTAGCTTTAACTTCCCCTCCTTTCTACAGATAGGAAGTGTGATTTTATATAACGCCCTGTTTTGAAAAACGTGAGATCTTAAAATATAGTTCTCCATTCAAGAGCTTCATATCTTAAGCATTTATACAGAGAAAAGCTGTTGTGTATATTCATAAAGTGAGAGTATATATATATATATATATGTTTACATTTCAAGTTAGCACAAGAAAACAGGGCAGCGTAAATAAATGTTCAGGTAAGGTTATCTAATTACAATAATATTTGTATTATATTCTGAATTCTATCCGGTTTACTCAACAGATACAACTAATAAAATTAATTTTGGATAAAAATATGTTCTCCATGTACCACGTAATTAACGCCTATTATTGTTCGAAATTCATTTTCTACGTTTTATGAGATCCTATAAAATACTTTAAAGAGAGTTTGGAATTTGGTGTTTTCAACCTAATCAGCATATTATACATCACATGAGTTAAACTGCTAGGTAAAAAATTCCTGCGGTCAAGACATAGCAATCTATGATTTCAAAATGCTGACCAACGACTAAAAAAATAGAAGAATGCAATCATCAGTACTTGTCACCATTACAGCTACTAATAACCGAACAGCGAGATTAATTATAATACGTTCAAGCCGAAATCTTAAACTGTGTTTATTTATGAGCATAACGAGAATCGAACTGTGGACTTTTAGATCCGCAGCAAGACACATTTACCATAAGGACACGCTGTACTTTACCTTAAATATGTAGAAACAAAATTCTGATTTAAAAATCTTTCTTTTTTGAAATGTTTCACCAAAGTAAATGAGAGTCTGCATGTTATTGACATATATTATTATTTGAATTTTTTATCAAAACATAAATTTAATTTCTACTCGAGATGAATTTCACAACACACCAACGTGTAAATGGGAATTGTTCTGCAACGTTCGGCCAGGCGTGACCAGGTGGGTTAAGACGTGCGACTCGTAATCTGTCGGTCGCGGGTTCGAATCTCCATCACACCAAACATGCTCGCCCTTTACGCGTTATAATGTGACGGTCAATTCCACTATTCGTTGGTAAAAGTGTAGCCCTAGAGTTAGCTGTGGGTGGTGATGATTAGCTGCCTTACACTACTAAATTAGGGACGGCTAGCGCAGATAGCCGCTGTGTAGCTTTGCGCGAAATTCAAAAACAAAATATATAAACTTCCGCAACGTTCCCTTTAAATGCCACTGTTCACATTTTGAGAATGTCTAAACCAACACTATGATTAAAATATGCGAACAATTATAATTCTGAAAATGTTTATTTTGGCCAACGTAGTTCTACAACGTTGCTGCTTATTCTGTATAAGTGAAGTTCTTAGAAATGTTACCCCAATGCCCTACAGGTTCCTCAAACTGATCCACAGTATCTAGTGATTTGTTTCTGAAGAAGGTCACAGATGTATCCTATGAGACTGAAATCCGAAAAATATGTTGAAGATTTTTAGTTGTTTGCACTAAACAATAAGAAAGACATTGACACTAACTTCCCAGTAAAATGTTAATAAAAGCGCTTGCAGTTATATTTGGCCGAGCGCGTTAAGGCGTGTGCTCGTAATCCGAGGGTCGCGGGTTCGCGCCCGCGTCGCGCTAAACATGCTCGCCCTCCCACCCGTAGGGGTGTATAATGTGACGGTCAATCCCACTTTTCGTTGGTAAAAGAGTAGCCCAAGAGTTGGCGGTAGGTGGTGATGACTAGCTGCCTTCTCTCTAGTCTTACACTGCTAAATTAGGGACGGCTAGCACAGATAGCCCTCGAGTAGCTTTGTGCGAAATTCCAAAACAAACAAACAAACATGCAGTTATATTATCATCCAATAATAGTTTATATTTGGTGTTACATAATTGGTTTTCCAGTAGCACAACGGTATGTCTGCGGACTCCCATAGTTAGAAATCGGCTTGCGATACCCTTTGAAGGCATAACACCGATAGCCCATTATATAGTTTTGTGCTTAATTTTTAATAAAGTAAAAGCTTTATTGTTGAGCTTATCGGTAACTTTTTGCTAATGAGCTATTATCATTAATTTCATCAACATCTTTCAAGGTTTTTATACAACTAAATTTGAGTGCATTGATATAAACTGCGTTTTCTTTTTCCTGAAATTCAAATAACATAAATGTTAGGAAATTTTTACCAAAAAATTCATTCAAAAGGAAGAATGTCTTTTTGGGGACCGTCAAAATTGTATTATTGGTAACAACTCTCAAAAGCATTTCATTGATTATAACCATGAATAAAATAGGGATTTTTAAATATACAATCCTTGTTACAGTCAGCTTGTTACAACTCTGTAGCACACACAATAACAGTCACGTTTGTTACAGCCTAATGTGGATTTTATACGTTCAAGTTGATAGGCTATTCTGTGTCCCAAATTTTTGATGAACGGACGTAAGCAAAGACATTATTTTCAAACAGTTATTCGTATAATTTTCATCTTGCTACAAAAATATTATGAAAATAGCCTAAATAAACAGAGTTCTAATAATGTCATATGAATGGATTGTATTGTCAAATATTGAAATTAAGCTAAAGATTCTTTCAATTCTAAAGTGTATTTCTTGAGTAAGACACGTAATATAACATTTCTTCTTTACAAATAGAACGTGAAATACTATTACTGTGATCGGCTATAGTTAATCAAATGACCACGATAAAAATGTTACGTCACACATAAAAGATTAAATCTCAGCTTTTAACTTATTATCACAACCTAAATATCTTAATCGCATCGTTCGTCGAACAAAAATTAAGCTTCTTATTGTTTTGACATTCATTTTGAGGCCCGGCATGGCCAAGTGTTTTAAGGCGTTCCACAAGCAATCCGAGGATCGCGGATTCGAATCCCGGTCGCACTAAACATGCTCGCCCTCTTAGCCGTGTGGGCGTTATAATGTTACAGTCAATCCCACTATTCTTTGGTAAAAGAGTAGCCCAAGAGTTGGCGGTGGGTGGTGATGACTAGCTGCCTTCCCTCTAGTCTAACACTGCTAAATTAGAGACGGCTAGCGCAGATAGCCCTCGAGTAGCTTTGCGCGAAATTCAAAACAAACATTGATTTTGATTTTCACCTTGATACTTTTAGTGTGAAAAGAACTATTTCATCTATCTTTTAAAGACTAGAGGAAACAGAACATTCATAGGAAATAAGAACGCTTGGTGGAATGTTAATCTGTGAGATATAAAATAAATATCACGTAAGTGAAGAGAAATAAAATTTGTGCAAAACGTCTTTCGTCGATATTAGAACTGGAACTTCTCAACACCTATCCTACCTTCTTTGTCACACGCATGGAAGCACGAACACAGATTTCTTCTGGCAAGTTGCCAAGTTTTTATCATAAGCGTTTTCCTATACATTTTTGAATGTTAGTTTGGTTTGTGAGAAGTTTTTATTAAAGAATTTTTCCCTTTGACGCACACTAAAAGTCGAAATGCTCTTGTTTGTTCTTAATTAGTTTATTGGGTGATGACGTGGAAGTACGAAATAGGAATGGCAAAAGTTAATGTGTTTTGTTTTTTTAAATTTAACTATTTTTGTTTATTTTCTGAATTTCGAGCAACGCTACACGAGAGCTATCTGCGCTAGCCGTCCCTAATTTAGCAGTGTGAGACTAGAGGGAAGGCAGCTAGTCATCACCACCCACCGTCAACTCTTGGGCTATTCTCTTACCAACGAATAGTGGGATTGACCATTACATTATATCACCTCCACGGCTGAAAGAGCGAGCATGTTTGGTGCGACGGGAATTCGAATCCGCGACCCTCAGATTACGAGTAGAACACCTTAACCAACCTGACTATGCCGAACCGTTTCAACTTAAGCAATAAGCAATATTGGTGCAGTGGATCTGGTCCCGAAAAGATAGAATATAAAACTGAATCAATAATACATAAAATCAATTACAATTTTTAGCCTGTAAGCAAAACATATTAGAATTTCTTAGGATTGTTTGTTTAACGCAAAGCTCCATAATGTCCACCACAGGAAATCGAGCCCTGGATCTTAACGACATAAGTCCACAAACTTGCCACTGAACAGCTGGGGAATCTCACAACTGTAGATTTCAGCTTTCTTTTCTCTCTTGTGAGTGATTTTCCCCTGCTAATGGAAACAGGAAATAAACGACAAATATAATGTTCCACAAAAATAACAAATCGAATTAACTGGTAAAGTTTCAAAAAGAAGATAAAACGTTCGACTTTGTGGTTGATGGAAAATGAAAGTGCAAATGATAAAGTAATGAAAACAAATTAATCTGTATTACACTTGCAGTGTCCTTACAACATTGTGCAAAAGTATTCTTGTTTTTGCCTAATGTATAGGAAAAATCAGATGTTGCATACGCATTATCGAACTCCAGAATTGCGTAACTATTTACGTAATGTTGAAAGAAGAAAGACAGCCTCGCTCTGTTAAAAATAGCCTTTGTTGACCAAACATTCAGTATTTAGAAAATGATGAAGTTTTGATGTATTACAAGAGATGTAAACAAGCCAAAGGTTGTAATGTGTAATTCGTTGTTGTTGATAGAATTGCAACATCTGGAAGTGTTGTCATTGTTTGTTATTTGTTTATAACATCCAGAATACATCCGGATTTTGTATGTATTTCTTCCAGTCATTTTTTATAGTTCTTTTATGAATTAAACATTGTACTACTCTGATCTTTAAAGTGAATCCCCCAGAGATTCAACGATAAGTCTGATGGATCACACCGTTAAAAACCCGATTTTGATACTCGTGGTGGGCATAGTACAGATAGCCTATTGCCTGGCTTTGTGCTTAGCACAAACAAATAAACGTTAGAGCGAGTTTTCTTTGAAACCTTTATTACAACGATAGCAAGATTTCTATTTTTCATACAGTGTAACGTGTCGTATTCGTTACACAGTGATTGCACTTGCACGTTGATTACAGTAACGTATAAGTAAATAACTTTTACTTTTAGGTTTTTAGCAATCTGTAAAGTCACCCTTGAAAGTAAAATTAAATTTTAAGTTGAAATATCATGTCACTATATTTCGATATTTCGAGTATCTATTCAAGAAAGAGCTTACATTCGAATAGATATTCCCATATGGTTTAGTGACTAGAATACCTGGCTTTTACCAAGGACGCTCAAGTGTAATTACCGGAATGGACAGTTGATAATCCGGGGGTCGCGGGTTTGTATTCCGTCACACCAAACATGCTCACCTTTTTAGCCGTAGGGTGTTATAACATGACGGTCAGTCTCACTATTCGTTGGTAAAAGAGTAGCCCAATAGTTAGCAGTGCGTGGCGATGACTAGCTGCCTTCTCACCAGCCTTACACTGCTAAATTACGGGTGGCTAGCACAGATAGCCCTCCTGTAGCTTTGTGCAAAATTCAGAAACAAACAAACAAGTAGATAAAAAAATATTCTCACACGAGAAGCGTCTTTTGAAATTTTAACAATAAATTCCTGACCAGAAGTGTGAATTGATTGGTAATAAGATATCTTCCGAGACAATAAGCTCTTTCCCGAACAAAGGGACGATCCATCAAGTAATTCTTGATGGACTACTGCTGAATTTAAACCCATTGCCAGATAGTCACCTTTATTGACTCCTTTATACCAGGAGTTTTTATTGGATTAAGAAAGACCAGAATCCTACGTCGAGGCGGAGTATTCATCTAGCCCTCTACCCTGATCGACCTCACATCTTTATGAACCTCGGAACGCCAAGATTTATGTCGGGTGTTCCACCATTCAAAGCCCAATCAATAATTTTTTGTCTTTCTTAGGAACGTCTATCTCTTTCTATCTCCCCAGCAGATATCCAGCACTCGCCTTAAGCAACCACTGAATTAAAACTCTGCTGTTTACCTGATCCTATCCAGAATTACAAGTCTCTCATTCCAGTTTATGGAGGTGGTAACCCCTTTAAACTTGTAGATGACCAGATTCTAACTAATGGCTGCTTTTCATTTATTTCATTTTAAAGCCGAATCACCACAGTTCAACAAGATCAGGAAGTCTGACCCACCATCAAAACCGTTACTCATCTTTCATTAATTCAGCTTTATCTATCTCACAGGTCAAACAAAACTCCACGCAGACGAACATACATTTTGTAAACAACAAGTACTAACACCAAATTCATCCAGACACCACCAATGGTGAAACTAACAACTACTACATCCCAGACCCACAAGTATCACTACAGTCAACACATCGGCCTGTACCGACAACCAACACACCCACACTCGGATCACCAAGAAAGAACAAGATACTGGCTTCCGCAGACCCCCGAGTTCAACATCTGACCAACGACAGACTCAGACACCCTACACCCAGTTGTTCTACTGTTCCAGAAACCTCCCGACTGTGACTCCGAGAACTACGATAATAGCTCCTATATCTTCTTCCTAGCCAGATAGTCACACCTGATGTTCCATAAGATGTACCAAAACCTCCTCATGTTTGACTGTATAACTGTTTACATGTTTCACTTTTTTTACCATCGGTTACAGCCAGGCAAGTCAGGTGCCTTCTGATTCAAGTTAAAACCAATAATTCGGTAAACTTTAAATCAAAAGTGCTATTCTATTTACTCCAAATTTACTATCCTTTCAGTAGTATCTGCTTAATCCAGGAACTCGTTACTTCACCATAACCTTGGTTTTCTCCGCCATCCAAGGACCATCTGCCATCCTCCAAGCTGTCATCGCCGACCAGCCAAGCCAGCTCTCCTTTTCTATTTTTCGTCGTGATTTACAGCTTTATACATTCCATTTTAATGTTAATGTTAACATGGATCTACATCAAGTAACTGTTTCTATCATATTATTCAAGTAACACCATTATTCTTTCCCAGTAGAACCAACTATTAACTCCGCTCAGGAGCTGATGAAAAACGAACTTTTCTGATCGCCCCTGCTTGTCTTACATTTCCAAAGGAGCTCTTGAGAAATAAAACTGAAACTACTGCAAAAATAAACTCACTGACTTCCTGAAGAACAACTTTTCAAATTAAAGTAAAATATATCTGTTATCAAGATAAACTGCTATGCAAAAAACGTTAGAGTACAATCTTCGCATACCATGATGAAATAAGTAAAACAAAGAAATCACAAGAATAAAAAAAAAACGTTTTCACGCGCATGAATGAGAAAATGTTTGACATTAAGAATAGGACATAAAAAATACACAATACATTATTGTAGTGCTTTTCAGAAAGTTAGTAGTACGAATAATTGTTTCATTTTCTCATCTATTTTACGTATCCAGTTGTGTGTGTGTGTGTGAATTAAATATTTTACTACTACGTTATTTAAGGTGAGTTTTCTTTTTAAACCCTATCACGGCTATAATAAGGCCCCACACTGACACAACGATATGTCTGCAGACTTACAACAATAAAAACTAGATTTCGATACCTGCGGTTGGTAAAGCCAAGATAACCAATTGTGTAGTTTTTTTTTGCTTAACTTCAAAAATGTGTGGAGTACCCTCGTTTCTTCACAGAACTCAAACACACATCACAGTTTTTAAATTTGTCAATGGAGCGAAGAAAACAACAACACAAAGTTAAATCGGAAACTGGTATTCATTCTTGTCTCGCAGATGTCTTCTGAAATAATATTATTTTCACATCTTTCACGGTTTTCAATAAACTCTCGAAGCAACAAAAACAGAGCAAGTAGCGTATAAATAACATATGGCAATATTTCCCGTACTCATTCATAAACTTCTGTATATTTCGTGAGCAGAAATTCTAATTTGGATTGTATTACACTCATGTTGCTAAAGTAAACTTTTTATTAAATGGATAAAGGAGCGTTGTTGTCATTATTAATGATTTTTTGGATTTGGAAGAACATTTCTATAATGACCATGATAACACTGGTTTACAAAGAAATTGAGGCAAGCACAAAAAATAGCTGTTTTAACCTAATTTGGGGGTGCTAAATTCAAATTTGAAATCCGTTTTTACTCATCACCTCTAGTGTTTTAGATATGCATACTGTACATTTTGTACACATACTGTACATAAAGGCATATATGCATTCAGGGTTAATTTCTAATATTGTGTGACTTATGTCTTCTTTTTTAGTTATTATGCAATAAATGTAAGTGATAGCATTACATTATATATAGCTATATATCAAGACGGATCACCAGTTTCAGGAATCGGAACAAAGACCTTGCTTCATTTTTCGACAAGGAAAACAAGTTGTGCTACTGCACAAATGTACCTAGCTTGTTCACTTTCCTTGGTTTGCCACATAATCCTTCAGACTGGCGTCTTTTCATAGACTCTTCCAAGCGAAGTCTCAAGACTGTGCTTCTGCACAACGGGAATAAATATCCCAGTATTCCCACTGCACACTCTGTCCATTTAAAGGAGTCCTATGACAATATGGAGCTTCTTTTAGAAGCTGTTAAGTACAACCAGTACCAGTGGAGTCTGTGTGGGGACCTCAAGGTCATTGGTATTGTTATGGGTATGCAAGCGGGCTTCACAAAGTACTGTTGCTTTCTCTGTCTCTGGGATAGTCGAGCTGTATCCCAGCATTACAACCAGAAACACTGGGGGAATAGAAGCACTTTCGTTCCTGGCGAACACAACGTCAAGGAGAATCCTCTGGTTGACGTGAAGAAGGTGCTTCTTCCTCCTCTTCACATCAAGCTTGGTTTGATGAAGAAATTCGTGAAGGCCATGGACAAAAATGGTGTTGCCTTCCAACACTTGTCTACTGTGTTCCCAGATCTCAGTGCTGCTAAGCTCAAAGAGGGCATCTTTGTCGGACCTCAAATCCGAGAAGTGCTGAAAGATACAGATTTTGAGGAGCTTCTTACCTTAAAGGAACTGAGAGCATGGGAAGCATTTAAGTCAGTCTGCAGTGGCTTCCTTGGTAACACACGCGTACCAAATTACCAAGCCTGTATTGAGAAGTTGCTAAAGACTTATGAGGATATGGGATGCCGAATGTCACTCAAAATTCATTTTCTCCATTCCCACCTCAACTTCTTCCCACCAAACCTTGGAGCAGTGAGTGATGAGCACGGAGAAAGATTCCACCAAGACATTACGAAGATGGAGAGCAACTACCAAGGCAAGTGGAACCCCAGCACGATGGGAGACTTCTGCTGGATGCTCTTGCGTGACATCCGGAGGCAAAATACACCAGATCATCTAAGAAAACACACTTCTAACTGTCTGCGATACTCTGAATTGTGTACATTGTGTCATCCAAGTATATTTATTCCGTCAATGTTCTTTATCTATCCTGTTTTATCTGTAATAAGCTGCTGCGACTGTTGAAATAAGCACGTTTATACTCTGTATATACTAAAATGAGACTATTTAAAAGCCAGAAAACTAGAGACGATAGAACAAAACTGTTTATAAATTTGAATTCAGTACACCCAAATTTGTAAAAAACATTTATTCACATTCTTGCCTCAGACAAAACATACTTTTTTTTGTAAACCAGTGTAATTATTCGATGCACCGCTATTGAAAAAGTTGTTTATATTTAAATACAATGTGACAAAAGTGTTTCCACAAAAACTGGTCTATCATTTTGCAGCTACATTTTCTGTATATCAGTACATCTGTCTCACTTGTGACTCAGCGGTATATATAGGTGTTTATAATGCTAAAAATCTCGATACCAGGACTCATCATGCCGGTTAAGACAAGACAGGTGTAGTATTAACCAAAATGTTCTTTGAATAACAGTTGTTTTGGTGTGAATTAGAATAAGTTGAAAAACTGTAAGCCTTATTTATTAGGATTAACATTGAATTATTTATTTTACTTAAATTCATTTAGAAGAAACAGCGAACTAATAACATTGGGTTTGTTTTATCCTGTAGAGTTTTAAGTAGCCACATCTTTAATTGGCAAAAATTATTTTAGTAATTACAAGAACTTATGACTCATATTTTTTTAGTGTCTTTATATGTCGTCTCTCTCGATGGCACAGTAATGAATCTAGGGGTTTCAATATACACAGAGGGCAGAGCACAGATAGCCCATTGTGTAGCTTTTTCTTCAATAAAACAAACTTAAAACGTCAACTATACTTTTGCATCTATTGTACTGAAAAGTTGAGAAAATAATTTCCTAGGTGTCAAAAATAGTTTTTTCTCAGTTATGTGTTTTAATTGTCTGTCTACTTGCTTTTTCCACAGCAAAGCCACAGTGGGCTATATTCTGTGTCAATTTCGGGAAATCGAACCACAGACTCCAGTGTTCAAAATCCGTTACAACGAAGGACATGCGTTATACAGGGTGGTCGCTAGAAAAGCGGAAAATTTGAGGATCAGATGAGATCATGAATAAAATGCGTGCTTACTCATTTCTATTTTGATTTCTTTACATCATGAATAAAATGCATGATTTTAATAATTTTGAGCATCTATGAGTGTAATATAACATATGCCTTTAAAAACTTTGTAAAAGTTATTCTTTATAAAAATAAATAGCTGTTTGACAAATTTTCCGCTTTTCTAGCGACCACCCTGTAAAAAAATGTATTATCTATGATAGGAATTGAAATCGAATAATTTATCTGTTCAACTTTCTACTCGTCAGTTTCGAATCAACAAATCCTATTTCACAATCAGACTAGCCATGTTTCCTAAGGTTTAAATCATTTATGCTTAATACACGTGATTGTTTAAAATTTTGATTCTGATAACGTAAATGATTACCGTTTCTTCAATCAGAGGAAATCATAGATTGTAGAAGCTCCTTGCTAATCTCTAAGACAAAGTCCAAGTTAAGTAACTTCTATCATAGTATGTTCTGATGATGCAAATATAGTTGTTGTTTTTTTAATTACTCATTATTTTATTAAACTTAAAACTCATTATGAATTGCTTTTTGGTAAATATTCATCAAAGGAAAGATTATGGATAATATTATTACAGTAAAGAAATTATATATTTTATAAAATCGATGTGCTTTTGGACAGTGATTTTTTTTCTGTATTAACAGATGTATTGTATTACAAGAAAAGCCCCAATTTTAATAATGAACCAGCCATATATATTTATGTTACGAAAACGTTCAAGTAAAAACAGCCAGATCTGTATCTGGCAATTTTACAGACATCCTCGTTCACAAAAAGATTAAGGTCGACATAAAGGAACTTGGTTGCGATCCAAATATACAGAACCCTGCAACCCTATTAAAATATATCCACTGTCTTATCAGCAACTGGAAGTAAGCCCTATACACCAGAAACTACACAGACACTGTGGTAATTAATTTATGCACCGATAGTTAAAACCATGCTCTCAATAAGCTGTATACACAGTACTAAAACAGGTATACCACGTGCCTCAGTAAGCGGATGGAAGCCATATCATGTACCATACATCGAAGAACCAGCTTATATTCGTTAACAAATTACATATTATGTGCAACCTACACTGGATTGTTGAAATAATATGATGCACCTTAATAAGGTGCCTGAAACTGCTCTATACTATTTGGCATATAGTAATAAAATGCTTATACAAATACCACATACCTCGATAAGCATTATAATTAACTCGATAAGCCTATACGATACATCACTTACAGCAGTGAAACCTTACCTTAAAATTATAAAATAGGCATAATATCTTGTTATTAAAGTCAGACTTTATATTCCAGTAACTTATCTACATAACACTAACATTACACATGTATGTGTAAACTGACAGGTCATAAAACAATATGTAAGCTCTATACACATAACACTCACACACCCTACGCCTTAGATTTCAACGTATGGTCTAAGTATTGTAGTTGAAGACATTATGTGTATCCAACTAACTTAACTGCAAACGGTTTAACTGCAATATGCAAAACAGGAGCTAAAGCCTCATTCTATTCTTGGATCTAATTAACCATATATTCGAGACTTCCATTCTTCTACAGCACAGTGGCAAGCCAATACATAGGACTAAACCTCTTGTAAATACAATATATGCATATTACTGTTTAAATCATCCTTTATTCTCTACAAAATTACATGTAATCTTATGAGTATCTAAAAAGAAAGAACATTCATTTTTCTGAATTATTTTGTGAATTGTTCACTATCGAATTACTAACAACAAAATATTATTTCACAGACGAGATAACAGTCGTCTAATATACAATATTCATTTGAGGCTAAGCTCATTTTAGATTAAAATATATGATACATTTTACTGAATGGTTCATATTAGACATCTGGTGAAACAAGATATATCTGTGTTAGAGTGAAAGGCAAATCATTGTAACTTTCAAACTATTTCAGTGGTTAACAACAAAATAAGTAGTCATAAAAATAATAGAGTGAGATTTACCGACAAATTTGCTTCTACAGAGTATGGGTTTGAAGTGGATGCGACTCATTTATATCTAAACAAGTGTTTTATTTATGTTCATTAAACAATATGCACCTCACTATCGCTTGTAGGGGAGAGAAAAGGCCCGGCATGACCAGGTGGGTTAAGACACTCGACTCGTAATCTGAGGGTCGCGGATTCGAATCCCGGTCTCACCAAACATGCTCGCCCTATCATCCGTGGGGGCGTTATAAAGCGACGGTAAATCCCATTATTCGCTGGTAAAAGAGTAGCTCATGAGTTGGCGTTGAGTGGTGATAACTAGCTGTCTTTCCACTAGTCTTATACTGCTAAATTAGGGACAGCTAGCGCAAATAGCTTTGCGCAAAATTAAAAAAACAAAAACAAATAAACAAGAGGAGGGTATTTCTCCTGAGATTTAATATCGTCTCATAAACATTTTGGGGATTCAAAATAGTTTTACTTAACGGGACATTTCAGTTAGTTAAATTGAAAACCTTATTTCGCTGCCAAATAAGGTAAGGTTGCCCGAGTGCACGGCTGAAATCAAAATCATATTTTAGAAAGACGAATTTGAGTCATTAAACACGAAGTGAAAATATGAATATCGAACCCAACGTTTGATCAGAAAAAAAATATTATTTATGTAAAGTTTAAAACTATGTAACATAATCAATAGGTGGCCTTAACTCGCTTTCATTCTAATCTAATTCAAATTACTCGTCAATTTGCGTTCTGATTATTACTTAAAATTGTGGAAAAATGTATCAGTAAATTTAGAAAAAAAAATCCATTAAGATTATTATTTTATTCTCAGATATACCAAGTTGAAACAAGTCATCAATTGGTTATTTTCTACCATAATGAAGTTTATAACAGACGAGTTTTACAAACAGCCAAGAAATGCATGAAAGCACGTAACTGTTAAAACTTATATATTAGCGTCACTTGAAAGACTGAAATTCTGCACAACGAAATTTATGACATGATCTTATAGAGTATACATAATATGATAGATTGAACATGGAGAACGCGTCCCACTGAAAAATGTGACTGGTTGCGATGTATCTTAAACATTAAAAGTGTTTCCTGCGTTTTGTATACAATACTAAATAAAACGTACACCTGATTCGTAGAAGTCTAACCAGTTGCATAACAATCGAGGAAATTAATTCAGTAAATATCACAAAGAGGCAGCAATAAACACGAAGTCTTCGTTAGAGGTGTGTTACCAGTGATATTAAATACTGTGGAGCATTCATCACTGTCTCACGATAAAAATAAATTTGATGTGTATTCGGATGTCATTTTATTAATGTAATTATCAAATAGAATCCTAATGCTTTTGTCAAATGAAGACACAGAAGAGTACGTGTGATTCTAAATAGTAAGAAAAAATTCTCTAATTTTCTGCTACAAATATGGAACCCATCTATCTCTGCCACGTGTCACGAAGGAACCTCATTGCTAAAACAATTCTCTTTCATCGATCCAAAAGTTCCACTTGCGTACATAAAGCAGCACAAAATAACCAACCACACGTGAGACTAGTTAATCCGAAAGCGTAAGTAAACCTTAGCACTTTAAAATTAGTTTATCAATTTATCTTGCAGCTCCATGTAAAGAGTAGACATTAAAGTAAAAGTGTTGTTGTTAAAATGCTTATTAAATGAATTAAGTTGTCCAACTTACTCATTTGGTTTTGATAAGACTAAGGCTAAGCCTTTTAAAGAAATGAGGCTCCGCCATAACCTCTCGTTTTCACACATAATTTAACAAAGAGCAAAATATTCTTTATTATTTATGAGTCCATTTGAAGGAAGTTGGCATTTTTGTTTGTGGCCCGGCATGGCCAAGCGTGTTAAGGCGTTTGACTCGTAATCTTTGGGTCACGGATTCACATCCCCGTCGCGCCAAACATGCTCGCCCTTTCAGCCGTGGGGGCGTTATAATGTGACGGTCAATCCTACTATTCGTTGGTAAAAGGGTAGCTCAAGAGTTGGCGGTGGGTGGTGATGACTAGCTGCCTTCCCTCTAATCTTACACTGCTAAATTAGGGACGGCTAGCACAGTATAGCCCTCGAGTAACTTTGTGCGAAATTCAAAAACAAACAATTTTGGTTTGTTTATATTCTAGAAAATAAATATTTATTGTTCAAATTATTTAAATAAACATGAAATGATATATATTGTTTTATAGTATGTCATTTTGGCTTTACTGTTTTTTTATTGCAGTGTTATACAAAGGGCTATCGGAGCTCTGTCCACAGCGGGGAAGGAACTCCGGATTTTAGAATTACAAGTCCCTAAACTAACCAATGCCTAGTCACCCCTCGTACAGCGGTAAATCTACGGATTTACAAAGCTACTCTCGAGGGTTCGATTCCCATTGGTAGACTCAGTAGATAGCTCGATAGTATTTTATTATAAGAAACACACACACACCAATGACTAATCTAGAAATAGTTTGCTTAACAGAAGTGACGTTTATTAGAATTACTTTATTTATTACGTTTTCTAAATGTATTATTTTAGTTTTTTTATTTGATACACACAACTAGTCTGGTCTGGTTTGTTTTACAAACTACTGGATATGCTGGTGAAGCGAATGGTTGACTACAGTTGTAACAAAAATATTTCAGCTGTTCAAACAAATTCTAAGGAAATGAAATATATTGGCTATCTCTGTGAAAACCCTAAATACACTTTATCGTAAAATAGTTTACTTATCTACGCAAAAAATTATAATAAAAAAGTTAATAGTGTCTTGAAAGGTAATATTAGACTTATGAAATCATACTATGCAAGTACTAATTTGTTACTCCTCGCTGGTGCAGCGGTAAGTCTACGGATATACAACGCCAAAATAAGGGGTTCAATTCCCCTCGGTGGACTCAGCAGATACCCCGATGTGGCTTTGTTACAAAAGAACACATACATTAATTTGATAAACACTTTGACAGTTAAACGTAGCCATGAAACATATAAATAAAGGAAGAATACGTTTCTAAAGCATCATAATATTAGTAATATAAAAATAGCATACGAAATAAAGGCTAGGCCGCACCAGAAGTAATAAACATTGATACTCGTGTCAGGTTCATTTTATCTTTAATCCAATTCTTTGCCTTCTTGTGGTATTCTTAACAAACAACGGAAAGGTAAAGCCACGTCATAGATAATAAATAAAGGAAATTTTTTGTAATAAAAGGAAAAAAAATGTATTGACTGCTAAGGTCAATCCTTCAAGAGAACAGGTACTAAAACCACATAACTACGATCAGAAGTCTTGAAGCCAGAACTAACGGTTAGAGTTATGGACTGTGAAGTTGAAGATTCTTGTTTCGCATCGCGTTACCACGAGAAATAAATCACACTCTTCTCTTTGGAGCCATAGCTGAATCATATGAGTGACAGTCATATATTCGTACTCTTCTGACAAAAGTAGCACAAAATTTGGCGGTGGGCTGTTTTGACCAAGTGCATTACCTCTAATGATCTAATCTATCATTTCTAAATTAGGGCCTGCTAGCGCAGATATACCTTGTGCAGTGATGACGAGAAACCCACTTAAAGTAAATATGTATCTTAAGACGGCTGGTACGGCTATAAAATTTTATTCAAATAAAGTATAGAACAGCGTTTCGACCTTCTTAGATTAACTTCAGCCTGTAGATGACTCAAGATAGGTCGAAATGTTGTTCTCTACTTTATATTAATAAAAGTTTTAATACCCATACCAGCTTATGCATACCTTGTATAGCTTTGTGCGAAATCCAACAAATAAATTATTAAACAATTGAAACGTATTGTGACAAATTATCCTTTTATTAAGACACTCATAACAGTTAAGCCTAATCATAATCGCGATACTTTATTTGATATAAAAATTAAGCAAGACACTACTGATCTGTTAGCATGTAATATTCAGTAATCACTGGCACTCAGAGGGCTACTAACTGAATCCTAATTTACAATGTCTCGTAATCTACAATATACGTCTACTAAACTTTTAAATAATTCAAATAAGTTTTCCAAAAACATTTCACTGCAATTGCTTGAGCAGCTAAATTCTTTGCGTTTCACAAATTTAACATGCGTGATTAACGATAACTTATTTTCAGACCTCTTTCGTTTTAAGAAGCAAAACGGAGTTTCTGGGTTCGTAAGCATATTTCTGAAGAACACAGGATTGAGAGATACAGCTTCAATTATCACTTACTACTTCGTAATGTTTAGAAACATTCTTCACTTAAATAGAGACATTATTCGTCTGTTACATCATTTATATCTAACAATAAAACCTGGTTCTTTTCTCATTAAACTGAGAACAATCAAATAAACTTCTGACAACCGTTATTATAACTAAGAAATTGCACCCAATTAGAAACTTTACATCTCGTATTTACACATAAAATTGTGTTAGAATCTCTTTAATGACATAAATGCACAGACAAGCAGGAAGATTATAATTGGAGTATCAGGATACCATAGTATGTTGTTGTACCAGCAATAGATGTGGTATTTAGTTAATCGTAGTGTTACCAGTATGGATGAGGATAATAATTGTAGTATACAAATATTAAACAAAAAAAGAGACGTTATAGCAGTGTTGCGCTACTTATAACGAACCACTTCTATTGTGTTTCCAATAATAAACTTGATATTCACTTGACTGTCCTAATAATTATAATAAATACTTAACTGTCACAGTAATAATTATTATTCTTTACTATCATTATACCAGTGATAAACAAGGTATTTTCTTTATTATCATGATATCAGTAATAAATTAGCTATTCACGTTTACTATTGTGGTACCACTACTGGACAGGATATTAACCATCGAGATACCAATGGTAAACAGAATGTTTATTTTGACATATAAACAGTAAAATATAGCAGTGATATTGTTAGAGTTATAACCTAATACTTGCTACAGTGCTGTGCACCGAAAATAAACAGGGTATGCACTTCACTAATGAGTTGCCAGTAAGTAAGAGGTAAATTAGTTTTCGTGGACAAACAAAAATCAAAATACGCAGAGAAAAGGAAGTCTTGTTGTTTAGAAATAAGCACAAAGCTACACAATGTGCTAACGGTGCTCTGTCATCACGGGTATCGAAACCCGTGTTTTAGTGTTATAAGTCTGCAGACACGCCGCTGTGCCACTGGGGGAGAGTTTGAAGTAAAAACATAATATGTGTTTAAGTACAATAGTACAAAAATAAACATGATATCCAATTTACTATCACAATATTGATAATAAACAAGGTATTCGTCTTACTATTGTAATAATTGACATTACTTGCAACTTTCAGTGTCACGACATCAACAGTTACAAGTATATTCAACGTAATACACTAGGAATGGAACGAGGAAAGGAGCCTCAAAAGAGTGCTTTAACAAAACGTTTTGTGACGCCTTACAAGTGCTCAACATATTATTGGATCAAGCCTCGGAAGTGTTAAACAACGTGCACTGTTAGTAGATTTAATAATATAATATTTCATTATGCTCTGACCTGAAATATAGCAATAAAGAAGTAATAAGATGTCAGAGATAAGATATTGTTATTTAAACACATGGTAAGTGAAGACAGAGGCAAGTTAAACATACAGTTAAATATCTGATCTGAGGTAAACATAAGAATTTTAATAAAATCGTGCTATTCCTTATAAAAAAAACATTAACTTTTTTCTTCTAATTTTAAACAGGTATTATGTTGTTCACTTTCACTAATTTTCGTGAAGTTTGACAGTTAGTTTTATGATGAAGGCCTAAAGTGTAGCTTCATAACTACTATTCCGTTCAAACTTTCAATGCTTGTCAATAATTCTACTAACATTGTAATGTGGAACAATTTCAAGGCTTGATATACAACTTTACTATCAGTACCCTTAACTAAAACTAACATTTATATAATTTCTCCGATATTAAAAAGTATATTATAATTTTTTAGCATAGATCATGGAATTTTTTACTTTATCTGTTTGTTTGTTTTAAAGCTCAAAGCTGAATAAGGGGTTACCTGTGCTATGCCCACCGAGGGTACAGAAACCTGGTTTCCAGCACAATAAGCCTTTAGACCTACAATTTATCTATTGGTGAAATTAAGTTAGTAAATATTTAATCTAAGTATCTCATCAGTAATGACTTATACTCAGGTCAGTCTTTAGAAATTTTTCCATTACTATTGTTGCGTTATTTTTTACTGCCTTAGGTAGTTCTTGATTGTTTGTTTTTACTAGCATAACCACACTGAGCTATCCGCTGAGCTCCTGGTAACAGAATAATTGAATGGAGTTAATTTTTGAGGTTTAATAGTTACCAAATGAATAAAAACACTCTTCTTTTGTTGGGCGAAGCGTTTCCAATCACTCGAAACAAATTCTCACGAGGAAACTTCTCAACTGTCAGTTAAGAATTTTATAATTTTTGAGCAAAATAAATTATTTCAGAAGGCAAATTCTTTTCGCAACAACGAGTTATTTCTTAAGAAGTTTCTTATTGCTTATTTTAAAAGAAAGTGTGTTTTTCATTAGCCTCAAGAAAACATTTAATATAACTAAGGCCTAAAGAAATATTTTACTACGAGGTATAGTTTTTCAAAGGATTTACTTAGATGCTTTTAATTGTTTCAAAGGAGTCCTAATGGGAAACTTGACTATCCTTTTACTACTACGCGATTAACTTATTTGCAATTATCGGATTCTACTCGCCTCTAAAAAAGTTTATAAAATTTCGAATACAATATTTTACAATAAAATAATTCTTTAGGATTTTTTTTACTATTTTTTAACTATAAGGTTTAATTAACTAATGAAAATTCTCTATAAAGGAGTTTCCCTAACCTTCAACTACATTGCCATTCTTTATAAAAAATTTTGTAGCTCATAACACTAGGATTTCGTTAACTTTTATGGGTAATCGTAGCAGGGCAGAGGTAAATTAATATTTCCTTATAATATATGAAACTTGATGGGGTTTTTTAAGTTCTTGATAATTATTCTTAAGTAAATATTTAAAAGCCACACAGATAACTTAAAAAAGTCTGTTTTTTATTTAGAATGAAACACTTCAGGTGTCTATGATTTGTGAGCACGTCTGTATCAAATAAATCCGGAGTGATTCCGTTGAATTCAAAATACCGAATTAAGAAATATTTTCGTGATTAGTTTTTCTAGCAAATCAAACAGTACGAATTTGAATCGAAATCTTTTCATCCAATAAGGAATCAGAGTTTGTATATTTTGTTGCGAAGCATGGGTATCGAAACTAGGTTCTTAGCGTCATAAGTTTTCAGGAGTTTTGGTGGAGGGCAGAACATTCCATAATGATATCCTTGTATATGATTTACGTGTTATATCTGCTGTGTCCACCGAGAGAAACCAAAACTCTCATTTTAGTGTTGTAACTCCGAAGACTTACCAATGTTCCACAGGGGCACCGCGAAACTAATAGTCTATAGAATATTCTATATATACGTGCATGACAATGCATATTTATTCGTCTCTCAAAGCATATACACCAAAAGTTAATGTTCAAACGAGTTTGATTTAGGATTAACAGTATAAAAAACATTGAAAGAGTCTCTTGAAACGTAACGTTTGTGAAAGATAAGAAAAACTTTCCTTAAGTACCTAGGGAGAGAAAAAAAAACTTTAAAGAGAAAGCATACCTAACCTGTCCTGTTGAATTCCCAAGAAAGAGTTCTTTCCTTCTGTGTCTTTCAGCATTTAATAACAACCAAAGATAGCTCTTTATTAAAACGTCCGGGAACAATTTAATTCGACACTATAACAGACTGCCCATGCACATGTTATTAAAGGCTGGTGATGGTATAATTAAAACTAGCACTCATACAAATCGTATTACTTCGACGTTTATGCTTCAGGCTTGCTTTACTTGTGTGTGTGTTTCTAAGTAAACAGGCCAAGTAACAGAAAAATAATTATTTTTATTTGATCCTGAAAAGTTAATATAACCTTTTCTTCTTAAGATACTTGAAAAATCTTCCTTAAATTCCAACATAAGCCTATATGGAGTTGAGTCTTTTTCAAAACTCATTCTCTTCTTACATGCGAATACGGGAAACAAAATATAACCAGTAACTGGTAAGGAAAACGATATTAGCTCAAAGAAACATTATAATGTAATAGTCGGAAGTTACGGAGTATATATTTTTTCACTTGTCATCTGTACGTTAGCATTAATTAACGATGCGAGTGTATGAGTAATTTTCAAAGTGAGATAAGCCACTGTATATACAGTGTAGATGTTTTTAACACTTGAGAATCAATAAGTGCAATGTTTCCAAACACCTTAGAACACCTTAAATATAATATTAATGAATAAAGGCTTCGAATTGTTTCTACATAACGTAATAATCAGTGAGCAACAATGACCATATATACATATATATGTATATCAATAAAGTAAATGTAGTAATAACCAGTAAGAAACAATAACTGTCTGTATGTATAAAGTAGCTAATTTGAAATATCTCGTGGTGTTTTTGTGTGCGTATATCAACAGACTACTAATAATCATTGAAGACTATGAGGAAAACGTAATGGTCTTGAAACGCCTCCAAGTATTTATGTGTACAGTTCTGAACAATAGGCAGCGGCGACAGTTTGTAGGTAAAAATATTAAGACAGGTCCAAGTGTCTCTGCTTATGGTATTGATGAATGAGGAAAGGAGACTATTTGTGAACCACGAAATGGATTTGGAATACAGCGAAAACTGTCTATAAACAAAACAATAGTTTGTAAACGCCTACGGGTGTTTATTACAGTGGTGATTGATGAATAGCGAAGACTGTCTAGGTAAAGTAGAGGCTATTGAATGTCTCTGAATGCGAGTCTATAGAAACGGTAACAAGCACTGAATATCTTTACATAAAGCAGTTATTTTTGCGAGCATAAAACACACACAAACACACACACATGTACAGGTTTCTAGACAACAACAGATTACCTTGACATTTCACAGCACTGCTAACTTTCTGTAAATAAAGTTGGCATATCACTGTCCCCGTGGACTACATCTAGAATAATTTCGAAGACCTATAAAAACTAAAGAACGCAAGTAAATGAAGAGGATTTTTTTGTATATTAGCTCAATCAGTGTCAGCAAAAAACAAGTTAAATACAACTAGGAATTTGTTTTTGAAGTCCTTAAAATCTAAGTATCACTGAATGTCTTTGGTTCTGAAATATCTTTAAGTGTTTTTTTTTTATCTAGAAGTAATTGTTTTCTGTCTTTCATGAAGGCTTAGGTGAAACCTAAATACATGTGTTTTGATAATACATACATTTTGAAGTACCATCTAGGTATAACTGTTAGTATTATTGAAACATCGACAATTTTGTAATCTAGAAAAAAGTTTTTGAAAAGAGCAGGATATTTACATCTATTGACGCCCCCCAGTGGTACAGCGGTATGTCTGCAGACTCACGTAGCTAAAAACAGGGTCTCGATACCCGTGATGGGCAGAGCACAGTTAGTCCATGGTATAGTTGTGTGTTTGTTTTCAAACAACTCAACTCAACTGGATCTGTTGATAAAGAGTTACTTTTGGTAAGATACCGGGTGAATGCAAAAAGAATGTTTTATTACAGAAGCGAATGCCTCCGAATGAAACAGACCTTTCTGAGGAATGCCGAATTTCTATAAATGAAGTAATGTTTTTCTCTGAAAATATGTCCGAACGCCGGTGAAAAAATGTTGTAATTCATGAAGAGAACTGATTAACTTTACAAATTTTATCTTTTCTTAAACAAAATAGTTAACTATTGGGACTCGTTTCAAAACAATGTATTTTTTGTTTATGAGTTAAAGTAAAACTATTAATATTTGCATGCAACATAATGAGAATCTGTAAATAAACCTTAGTAACCAGCTTGTAGTTTCACTAGGAGATATGAATTTCCAGATATAAAACAATCAACAATGAAATATTTAATTGTCTAATTAAGAATGTTTTTATCTTTACGAAACATTTGTAGATAAAGTGTTGTTTTTGATAAACTGAAATTTTCTGTGCAATGTGCAGTGAGCACTAATAAATTTTGTCAGAAGAACTGTGTATCCGTAGGTAAAGTTAAGATGTTTAGTGCACCACAGTGTCTGTAGATAAACTACCTGTTCTCGAACATATCTGACGTTCTACACTCAGAAGTTAATGATTGCTTTGCAGCGGTAAGTATTTCTTCCTACAGCAGAAATTTCGGTAGAATAGTCGATATATTTACATTGCAATGTTTACATGTTTTGGTACAGTTAAAGGTTCGGTTAAACACAGTGTATGTTTATATATGTATATATCTTGCTAGGTTAAAAAAGAGCTTTTTAATACATCATTAAATGTATTTATCTTAATAGTAAAACAGAGGTTTCGACGGAACCTTGGATTAATATATCTCGATAAAAAAAACGTGAGTTTTGATAGAACATTAAACATAATTTTCTTAGCATGGAAAACAATGTTTTCCGTTAAATACTGAATGTATTTAATAGCACCGTTTTGTAATTATGATGAAAAACAGTAGCTTTGAAGAATGGACAAGTGCTAATAAATAAACCAAATGTTCCAGAAAATTATTAACCATGAATTTATGAATATAATTATAAAAAAACGGTAAATAAAATGATTACTAAATGCAGACACTGAGAGATTCATCTCTAGTTTTGAATGAGAATGAAATGCAACAGAGCCAAATCACATGGTTGTAACTTATTCTGTGATTGCTCGTCGTTCACCCCATCAAATACTGCCACAACAGTATGATATACCGTGTTCAGCACGTTGTATTAAAACATTTTAAAGCTGGTATGAAGTCGCTGTGGAGCACAACATGTCAGAACTGCATTTAAAATTGATTGACAGTTTGTAGGAAGTGTGATACTCCAAAAACTAATCGCTTTTATGTAAATGTACGTAACAGCCATATCCGAAACAAAATATTTATGGATGTGTTCAGATAGGAGATTTATAACTTCCAATACAGAATATTCTTGGCATTTAATGACATTTGAAAGCAGAATAATATGGATCAACTTGAGACATCAGAACTATCCAGAAGGAGACCTGCAACAGTTCTTGATTAGAAAAGTGCAGCATCTTGTAACGGGTAAGAATCAACGGAAACAAAGGCCAGTAGCAAAACATATATTTATGTTCTAATCAACAAGTTGCAAAAGATTTAAACAAACAATCTCTGTATGGAAAAGTTACACAAGTCAAGTGTAACTTTTCGGGTTTCTCGACATCACTGATTGTACCTAACTTGTTTCCACATCATATCTGTCCAATTACTTCTTATCACAACTAGTTGTAGAAATAAAAAAGGTTTATGCTATTCCATATGGAGACATACTGATCCACCTGTCACTATACCTATGAACTCCTGTGCGAAAGAAACAGTTGTAACGGATACTGTGAATCTTTTGTCCAAGTGCAATAGTTGGATTATATAAATCCAACAGGAAAATGTGCTTTGAACAGTCTTAGGACTGAACAATTTTCAATCAAAAAATACGTTACAGAGCAACTTTCAAAAGATCAAACCAGGCGATATGGAAAGTCATTCTAAGAACGTACCTAACCTCTGTATTTCTAAAGATACAAGCAGTCATTTTGTGATAAATGCATTCTTTATTCCCAGGACTCAAATGTTACATCATGAACATGTTGAAATCAAAGTTTTAGTTAATGAAGTCTAGCCCATTGGATATTTAATGCGAAATTTCGTGTTTCAATGGGAACTGTATAGAAATTAAGAAAATAGCATGTGAAATTAGTACTGTTCGTAACATACGTCGAGGAAGAAAGCACGAATTTTTCAAAATTAATGTTAAGTAACTCACGTGACATCTTTACATGCTTCAAATAAGCTATATCTTGTCAGTAATCTATATATAACTGCAGGTAGGAACGTCACCACCAGAATATATTAAGGTATATTAGCAAACAAATAGCTGTAATGGATGTGTAATTGTTCAAAATCAATTCTAAGAAGAAATAATCAAACCAACAAGCTGAAATTGACGAAAAATCTAAACAATGATACTCTTTAAATTTGAATCCAGCTTTAAATTGTTTGACAATAACAAAAAATAATTTTCGAATAGTAGAAGTGAGAATGATGTCATGATCAAAGTATGTTTACAGTGAAGCACATTTGAGGATCAAGATGAGTATGGAGTGCACCTTAACAAATTGAGTTGGACGTCAACACAAATTGAGGAACTTGACTGCTGACAGGTATAATAAGATCCTTATCCATCACGTCAGTCTCTCGAGAACAAGTTTCATTGCTCAGGATTCCTCCTCCAGTGACACCTGAAAGGCAAAACAATCAGACACAGAAAACTTTCGGTCATGATTTTGCCTTCACAATGTCCTGATACAAGTATTATTAAGGGCATATATGGAAAATAATAGGAGTTAAATTCCTATAGATGTTGCAAAACGACACGAGTAGAAAAACTGCTTCATACCTATTTATACAAAGACAGACTTCAGGAGAAAATCATTTCCAACACGATGTGTGTTTTTTTTGTTTTTCAAAAATAACGTGACCGTGTCAGAAGCTCAAACACCTGAAGAAATTTCAGGAATGGTTGTAAGAGTATTTGATAAAGCTAAGTGTATAACGCTTGAAAACTAGAATATCTCTACTAATGCAATGTTCCCTCTACAACTGGAGAGATTATTAGTAAAAAAATTAAAAAATTAATCGTACCAAAACAAACAAACGTTTTTGTTACTGCGTTAATGTCTGAAATAGTTCTACAAGTATTCATCTATAAGTCTTTCCTTGTCGTTTTTCTAGAAATAAAGACGATAATTTAAAAACATAAGAAAATGTTTTTAAGTATGTGTTGTGGGTAGGGTTCTGTTAACAATTCTAAATTTCAGTACTTGGTGGACCATAACGAATCTGTAACAAAGAAAAACGAAACCAAATATACTACAACGAATATTTCTTAGTGGTTAAACTGTCCTTGTTAGTTCACTAAAATATTTTCTTTGTTTTAGACCAAAGTCACATCAAGCTACCTTGGGCTACCTGTTCTGCTTACAGCAAGGAATCAAACATCGAATTTTAGTATTGTAAGTCCGTAAACTTACCGCTTTCCCATAGGAGGACATCACAAAAAAAGAGCCTGACCTTACATATTATGAAAGTATTCACCATATTTATTAATAATTAGTATGTGACATCTATCGATAACTGACATACATATTTCCTGTATAAGTCTGAAACTCTGAACCAATTCGTTGTCCAAAGACATTCAAAATAAGTGCCTTAATTTTGTACATTTGTTTATAACAATGTTCTCACACCAACATGTTTGCATAAAATATAAGGGAAGAAAAGTATTACATGTATCTTTACCTAGAGTGATTTATGACTCGCGCTGCACACCAGCACACGATACGGAAAGAAACTGATAAGAGACGTGTCACCTGAAAACATTTCTAGAAAATGAATGTGCATATAGAAAAATGCAAGTCATCAGGAGTTAATGAACGAGTAATAAATTTTTTATTTTTTATTCACAGAAAATGTATATGTTGAGATATTAAACTCTGCTAGTGAGATTGGACTATGATATATGATATAACTATGATATCTGTTCGCTTTCTTTAATTCCATAATTACATGAAACGCTTTTTGTTTATTCTGAGGCAAAAAAAACGCTTCTCTGAAATCGTCCATTGGCAAGTAAGATAGAAGAGTTGAATTTAAAGCATCGAAATTACTTTTAACGGAAATATAATTACGTAATATAGTAACTGATGAAACAAATGCATCTTTGAAGTTTGATTAGATTTATCTGGTATAAAAAATAATTTGAGTTGGTCGAAAACAAAATAATAAAACAGGGTTTACGAAAAAAACATTTCGAATCAAACAGTTTTTTAACGTACTACTTTGGGATTATTCCTGCATCAAAACTCTAAATATTTCCAAGCTAGAAAAGAAAAACATCTCCCGCTTTCTTTTGAATCATCCAGGGGAACAGAGGTAAGTTCATGGACTTACAACGATCGATTCCCAGAGATGGACATGACAGTTAGCCCGATATGGCTTTGCTATAGAACAAAGAAACAAACAAATTCTTCACGCTTTGCTTGTAATGCATTTCGTCTATATTGGAGTTATATAATACATCTATATAAGTGAACATATTTTTTGCGCCCCCAAACATCAACATACAGATTCAGTTATAAGCCCCAAGTTATCACATTTTTCCTGAAACACATTAAGCTACATTTAGGACTTGAAATCCCTTAAACAGCAAATGAGCTTTGTGGTTGATATTTATAAGCATAATCAAGTGTGTCAATTTCTGAAGATCACATGTCTTAGAAATCTGAGTTGAGCGTATGAGTGGTTAAAATAAATGTAATTTCATATTTAACAGCTAACTTGTTTTGCTCTCATTATATTATATTGTGAAGTTGTGATATATATCGAAAGATAATCTTCAGTATTTTAATTTTTTTATTACATAGAATTGATAAACATTTTCAAAATTCCAATCAATTTTTGGAAGAGCAATAACCCGTTAATTTTGTTCTATCTATGGTAGTATTTGTTCTGGGTGTAGTTGTTATCTTTACAAAATTATCTTAACTTCAGAGAGGTTCAACGGTAAGCTTGGTGGTTTATGACAGTAAAATTCGGGGATCGATACCGTAGGTGGATGTGACTCTCAGACTTTTTACATTCCAAGACAATATTTTACTCAGAAATCATTATTTCATTCATAAACCCTTCGTAATATCTAGGAACTGTTAACTGTTCGTAGTACTTCGCTAGTTCTCCATTCACTACTTTTATCTACAAACATGCAGTTGTACTCTGGCAGACTTCAAACCGAAAGTATTTCATTTGATAACTTCAACTTATATTATTTCAAAATTAGTCCCATGTACCAAATTTTATGTATGTAAACTCATATTTTGAGGAAACAGGAGGACTTTTCGACTAACTCAGAGCTACAATTGGTGGTAGTTATGAAACAACAAAAGAACATGAAAAAACTTGATACAATATTAAATGTATTACATATACTACGTGTGTTTATATGTATAAACACTGAACTTTCTAATTCTTCAGTTCTTAAATGTATCAAATGAAAAAGAAATATGATTCAGGCAAACATTTCATGTATCTGAAGCATGGTTATCGGCATACATACAGATGTTATCAGGCAACATCTCTCATTGTGTTTAAAGCAGACGGGGTTGTTTTCTGGTTTGTTTTGAATGTTTTTTTGTCTTTTCGGCTATCTTTAGAAGATTATAACAAACCTCAGTTGAAAAACCCAATTATTTTTAATACAAAAATCTGTAGTCATTACAATAGAACTCGTCATGTTAATACAATAATTATGTCTAAAAAAGGTGTTACAAAAATCAACAAATATGCGTTAGTTTCCCAGTTTAAGTCTAATAATGTTGCCTTGCATATGAAATTATAAAATCTGACAGCATTGATTAGATTGTTCCTTACGGTATATGCACGAGCAGAGCATGCTGAGTTTTCAACGTTTAAAGTCGTTATATAATTATTTAGTCACAATTAATATAATCACTGCATAGTTACTCATAGTTGCACACGATTAAATGTGAAAAAAGAGTGACATTTTATTAATTTTATACAACGAACCTTTATTCTAATTTTTTTTACAGTATTCAATGGCTCAGCGGGAAGATAGAGCACTCAAAACGCTAAATTTTGGGGATCTAATCCTTGTTTTAGGCAAGAAGCAGGAAACCCACGGTTTTTATAAGCGTTTAAACAAATATAAACAATTACATAATAAATGATTTTGAAATTAAAATATGTTTGTTTGTTTGGATTGTTTTGAATTTTGCGCAAAGTTCCTCGAGAGCTATCTCCACGAGCGGTCCATAATTTAGTAGTGTAAGACTAGAAGGAAGGCAGCTACTCATCACCACTCACCACCAACTCTTCGGCTACTCTTTTATTAACGAAAAGTGGGATTAACTGTCACATTATAACGCCCTCACGACTGAAAGGGCGAGTTTGTTTAGTGTGATGGGGATTCGAACTCCCGACCCTCAGATTACGAGTCGAGTGCCTTTACCACCTGGCCATTAACAGTTAAGAAACAAGTAATGTACATTACAAAATGCATATACAATGTCTATTTGTTAACCATAACATTGTAACTTATGAAATATTTGCATCTGTACTAACACTTGAAAAAAAAATAAAAATAAAAATCAACTAAATAGAATTTTCAACATATTTATACAGTACCCGTCAAAAGTCAAGGCCCAAGGTTTCAACGCCCACGAATAGTTACAACAGGAGAGTGTTGTGATAGTTTGCCAACTATATTTAAAACAAATATTACGAAAATAAACATGGCACTTGACTTTATTTAGTGCGATACGATTTGAACAATCACTATTCAGTAATCCCACCTCCATCCTAGCATAAGGGTCATCACTAGTTTCTGTCAGACAATCAACTGGTATTTTCTCCGATTTTACTGTACATTCTTCCCAAAATTACTCAAGTTAGTTAGTTATTTTCTATTTTGCATTTCTGCTTTCCAACTGGTGTTCCAAATTTCTGATTAAATTAGCATCACCCCATTCACAGTTTTATATCAACAGTTCTTTCCTTGTTTTCCACGTGTAATTTTTCCACAGTGAATTGTGTTTTGGATCATAATCCTCCTAAAATTTAGAATGAAAGTTGTTCCAAATATCTTCAATAATCCCACGACTTTTGTGCTTTATTTAAATAACATCTAGTATTTCTGCAACAGGAAAACATTTCAAAAATGTCGTAGTTTTATATCTACTGTAAAAATGCTAGTTTTGAGCTCCTGATCAGAGAATAGATATCTAGTCAATAGCATTCTGAGGGATTCCTTGATTGTTGCATCTATAACGAACCAATAACTTTAATGTACGAGGAAATGTTTAGTAGTTTCGCACTGAACCAAATCTGGTTCGCCTGCGTTGAAATTTAGAATTTTACCACAAGACTACCATGCCATGCCATTATGTAGGCTCATAAACTGGGTTCGCATACCGCTTTCCTAACACACGCACTTGCTTAAATTTACGACAGTCACGTCTTCAAACAAAATTCTTCTGCGGATTCCATAAAGCTCAATCTTTGTTTCGTCAGCATATCCTATATTTCTGCATTTATTTCTCGAATGTCCTGAATCGATTTGAACATCAAAGTTCTTTGAATGACACTGTTTTTTTGACCGAGTGATTTTCTTGTAATTGCGTTCCTTGTGTTAGACTTTAAGCTGCAACCTGCAAAAAAATACAGTACTCATCGCAACGCATTTTTTAAACACTAAGCCATTAGGTTTTCTTTTTATTATCTAAAGAAATCAATTAGGCCGTGTTTAATGGTTTAATTGTAAGTTATTTCATTTGTTTTTCTACGATTATTCATGAAGAAACTAGCAAACTCTTTGACGTTAGCATTCCAATGCCTTTCACTCCAATTTATTCAACTGAAACAAGATTGTTGACGATTTTAAAACAAGCGTGAAAAAATTCAATGTAATACAACGCAAAGACGAAATGATGTATCAAGCCCGTTCAATCGACATTTAAGAGTGCTCTGTAAATGACGTGAAATTATGTCATGGTAATATTTCTGAAAAAACAAAAACACTTATTGTGATCAGAAAGGAGAAGGTGGGTGAACAGAAAAAGATAAACAGAGAGAGATGTTTTGATGTTTTGTTAACAGAGGTTTCCATTTTTCTGGGCTTTTATGGCAAATTTAAGCCATTTTATTAAATACATTGTTTGTTTAGTTTCGAATTTCGTGCAAAGCTACTCCTGCGCTAATTTTACAGTGTAAGACTAGAGGAAGGCAGCTAGTCATCACCACCCACCGCCTTCTTTTGGGCTACTCTTTTACAAACGAATAGTTGGATTCATCGTCACATTATAACGCATCTACGAGTTAAAGGGCTAGCATGTTTGGTGCGACGGGGATTCGAACCCACGACCCTCAGCATTACGAGCTGAACGCCTTGATCACCTGGTCATGCCGGGCATATATATATATATATATACGGAATGCCACAGGTAATTATCAATATGTAATACACTCACACAAATACACAGATGTATGTGTATATGTGTGTATCACTATCTTACATTGGAAGTAAATTAACCGATCTGAAGTTAAGAAGCGCGAATGTAACTCCTGTGGTATTTTATAGGCTGAAATAATCTAATGAAAACATACCTCAAAATTTCGATAAAATTAATATAAACTTTCACATAAAAATGATAATTTCTTGGGTGTATGTGAAACTAAAATAGAAAGTATTTTAAAAGATATAAAACATATCAGTATGTAGTGCTTTGATAATGTCTTACAGTGCATAAAACAATAAATTACAAAATTATTATTCAAAGCTCTTAGAGTTATCTTTAAAAATATCTAATTATATTTTTAACATTTAAAGTCTTAATATGACCTTGAAGGTCACGACAAGATGCTGTTAAGATTTCTTGTTTATAGAATTTGCTTGTTTTAAATTACTTTAGATTTTATAAAGTATATCTCTTATTCAGGTGTTACAAGAGGTTAAAGGTTTTCAAATACTGTTCTTTTAATTCATTTCCCTTTACAAATAAAATAACTTAAACAAACTAGCAACTAATAATCGAAAGAAGTATGGATGGAACAGTTGGGACATTTGGATATTTTGCACTTTTAAAAAATTAGCCTGGCATGGCCGAGCGCGTTAAGGCGTGCACTCGTAATCCGAGGGTCGCGCTAAACATGCTCGCCCTCCCAGCCGTGGGGGTGTATAATGTGACGGTCAATCCCACTATTCGTTTGTAAAAGAGTAGCCCAAGAGTTGGCGGTGGGTGGTGATGACTAGCTGCCTTCCCTCTAGTCTTACACTGCTAAATTAGGGACAGCTAGCACAGATAGCCCTCAAGTAGCTTTGTGCGAAATTCCAAAAAAAAATTAAAAAATTATCAGTTTTTTTGTAAATGATTTCTTGAACACTTGTATACTGTTAATATTCAGTAATCAAGTGTTACTGTTAATATTCAGTAATCAAGTGTATACTGTTAATATTCAGTAATCAAGTGTTACTGTTAATATTCAATAATCAAGTGTTACTGTTAATATTCAGTAATCAAGTGTATACTGTTAATATTCAGTAATCAAGTGTCACTGTTATTATTCAGTAATCAAGTGTATACTGTTAATATTCAGTAATCAAGTGTTACTGTTAATATTCAGTAATCAAGTGTTACTGTTAATGATCAATAATCAAGTGCTACTGTTAATATTCGGTAATCAAGTGTTACTGTTAATATTCAGTAATCAAGTGTTACTGTTAATATTCAGTAATCAAGTGTTACTGTTAATATTCAATAATCAAGTGTTACTGTTAATATTCAGTAATCAAGTGTATACTGTTAATATTCAGTAATCAAGTGTCACTGTTATTATTCAGTAATCAAGTGTTACTGTTAATATTCAGTAATCAAGTGTTACTGTTAATATTCAGTAATCAAGTGTTACTGTTAATGATCAATAATCAAGTGTTACTGTTAATATTCAATAATCAAGTGTTACTGTTAATATTCAGTAATCAAGTGTATACTGTTAATATTCAGTAATCAAGTGTCACTGTTATTATTCAGTAATCAAGTGTATACTGTTAATATTCAGTAATCAAGTGTTACTGTTAATATTCAGTAATCAAGTGTTACTGTTAATGATCAATAATCAAGTGTTACTGTTAATATTCGGTAATCAAGTGTATACTGTTAATATTCAGTAATCAAGTGTTACTGTTAATATTCAGTAATCAAGTGTTACTGTTAATATTCAGTAATCAAGTGTCACTGTTAATATTTAGTAATCAATTTTTTTTTCGATGTAATAGTTTGGAAGGGCATCTACTTAGTATTTTTTGTTTTCGAACAACCTAAGCAATTTCAGTGAAGTTTCACAAAGTTTATCTTTTGATATTGTTTCAGCTGAATATGAGCTACAGTTCAAAACCCATAATAACTTAAGCTTTATATTTCATATAATAAAAAAATTATTTTTACACCAATAAAAGTTTACAGTTTATTTCTGGAAAATAAGCCATGCCTAATGGATTCTTAGCAGATAGCATGATGTGGCTTTGCTGAAAGAAAACGCACACACACCTAATGGATTCTAACGAATCAAACCTGCGACTGACTTAGAAAAATCTTTAAAGTTTTTTAATCAACTTGATTTAAAACTTGTACTCAGTTCTGCCTACGAAACATAAAAGCAGATGCACGTGGTTGATCTAAATTCCTGTTTAATAAGAGGTGATTTTTAATAAAGAAGTATTTTGCTTCATCAGGTCATTGCATTATTGTACTATCATTTTTAGCTACAATCTTTTCAACCAGATTACCACATTAAAGTAATTGGCCTGTACTGCTCATGTCTATCTTACCATTGTATTAAAATGTACAAAACTATTCTCTTTATTAAAACCTAGCATATCTAATGAATATTTCACCTGATCGTGTCTGTTTGATCGAGATGTTGCCTCAATAAATATTTCACCTGATCATGTCCATTTGACCAAGGTGTTGCTCTAATACATATTTCACCTGATCATGTCTATTTGATCGAGTTGCTGCCCCAATAAATATCTAACCTGATCATGTTTATTTGACCATAGTGTTGCCTTAATACATATTTCACCTGATCATGTCTGTTTGATCGAGTTTCTGCCCCAATAAATATCTCACCTGATCATGTTTATTTGACCAAGGTTCTATCATAATACATATTTCACCTTATGATATCTATTCTGTAAAACAGACCTCATTCTGTTGTGTTTCAGCAGACGTATTAAGTCAGTTCCTTTTGGAATAAGTAAATAAAAACACCTGGTACAGTGTAGGTGAATTTCTTCATTTTATCAGTAATACATTGAATGAATAAAACATCCAGAAGCATCAGTGCTTATGAATAGTTTGCTGTTATTTGCCAAGAGCATTCTAATAATAAACTATGTCAAAATGCTTTTGTGGTCTTTGAAATCTATTTGAATAATGTTGGCGATCCTCTGTGTTAGCTCTTGTAAAGAATGCTTGTCTTCTATTGCTACAAAGGAGTTGTATACTACAAAACTTTTCGTGCTAAGAACAATTAACATAAAAAGTTGATTCCTTAGTATGAGTAATGACTTAAAACATTAGAGCAAAATAAAAAAATTCTCATCATCGTGTATTTCTTCTATAAGTAAGTTGCAGAGAAAGTTCGAAAGTTTCACAGAAATGTTTACACACAATAAAAACATGATCGGAGAACCTAAGTCACTCTCTCTACACGTGAACATCTCGTTACGAATTCAAGTTAACTGCACTTTACTAAAATATCAAATAGAGCAAACATTTAATGCAGGTTAAAATACTACACTTGAGAGTAAAGCCAAAAATAAAAAAGATTGAATGATTTACCGATTTAAGTGTTGCCTCGCTTATGTTTACTTTAATGATACCTTAGAACTGTGTATTCCTGACTTTGGACAGAGTCATTGGTAATGGTGGAACTATCCAGCGTGATTGTTCGAATTTTACGGGTCATTGGCCTTTTTAACTATATTAAAGTTTTTACCTGACTTTTGAGCATTATTTATATTTTAGCTAGTTTTCTTTTACATTTTCTAGTATTTTACTTCCATAATTTGTACTGATTGTTTTGTGCAGATAACGCCAAAAGAAAAAAGCCAAACAATCAATGTTACTTACTAGCGGAAGCTATAAATTATTGGCAATAGTATAAATTGCCTATGCGTTTAAATGCTGTTACCAAACAAATACAACAGAGAAGCGACAGTTCGTATTCATGTAGTAGAAAGATTGGATAAGGTCTTCAAAGATTAATTACGATATCTGTTAAAATCACTGTTAGCGGCTGTAGAACTTTGTTTTGACTCACATGACGTTCAAAAGAATAGCTGGAGTAACAGTCAGTACTAAACAGTCCCACAGTTTCTACAAAGACTAGCATTATTATTAATACTATTAACGCCTGTACTTCTCACGGGCAAATCAAGGTTTCGTGTCTTTTGTCGTCGGTTTCTTTTCGACGTAAGAGACAATATGAAAACATCGACATGTCAAGTTGTTTGTTTTGTTTTTAATTTCGCACAAAGCTACTCGAGGGCTATCTGTGCTAGCCGTCCCTAATTTAGCAGTGTAAGACTAGAGGGAAGGCAGCTAGTCATCACCACCCACCGCCAACTCTTTGGCTACTCTTTTACCAACGAATAGTGGGATTGACCGTCACATTATAACGCCCCACGGCTGGAAGGGCGAGCATGTTTGGCGCGACTCGGGCGCGAACCAGCGACCCTCAGATTACGAGTCGCACGTCTTAACGCGCTTGGCCATGCCGGACCTGACATATCAAGAAATCCACTTCCAAGATGTTTTGCGAATGCAGTTGGACCAGAGTTTGATTTAATGCAGAATAATGCAAGAATTGTGAAGAGCTACCTTGAATAAGAAACAAAAAAGCCTTTGAGTAGGTAGTAAAAGCCTTGATTGGAACACCACTGAAACCTTCATGAACATAATGAGCACCAAAAACCTTACACTCCACAAGAGCTCAAAAACTAAGTGTTACACTGACTGGGGAAAGATATAGGTTTCACGTTACTTCGTCTACTTAGTGCTAATAAGTATATCTAAAAAATGAAGAGAATATGTACAAGCCCAAATATTCCCTGCTTGTTATTCATTTTCCTTCTTTTTTTGCCAAATGTAACTATTTGTCGCAAGTAAATTCAGTCAGGCTTTGACTGTAGGCAGCATGAATTTGGCAGTATGCTCCATGAAATGCGAGACTTTTTTAAAAAACTGAATCGTTAACTGTGTTTAGTGGAGAAATTGTACTCCAAAAGTATATTCTAATTTCACCTGTGTCGTTGCTTGGGTTTAGCATTTTATAAAACGTTTTCCCTTTAATTTCATGAAATAATCTAAGTTATATTTTCTTCACTTAGCTTAATCGATAAATAGATAAAATCGATGGTGTTCTACCACGAGTTAGTTCCAATGCTTCTGATAGCTGGAATCTAAAAGTCTTAACTAAATTTGAATAACATATTTTCACAGCATGAAAACACTAAACTACGGTAAGTTTAATTACCCTAAATGATCATAAGCGATCCAACAAAGCATCCCAAATCGTGAAAACTCACCATAAAAAAAGACACATTTTGACAAATAAATCTTCCTTTTTCTTGTTGCCCTCCTGTAGCACAGTAACAATTCTGCGGACCAATATCGCTAAAAACCGAGTGTTAATACCCGTGGCAGGTAAAACACAGATGGACCTTTAAAAGCAGCTTTCTGCTCTGTACAGACAGCAACTTTTTCATGTTATAAATATTACTTCAATTCTAAACCACAGACTTTTATGAGGTATATAAAATTTGCATACACTTCAAATATGCCATGGATTTTTAACTATTATTTTCTCTCTTTCTTTAATTACCTACATTTACCTATTATGTTACTTGTTCACTGGAGTGTCCTTTGTGATATTTCAGGGTTTTCTTTGAGGTTATTTAAGTTCGTCAGATGGACTCCCAAACAGTACAGTATACTACCACGAAGCTTTACAAATTAATGTTATACATATTTTTTTACGATGTCCTTCGTTGGGACAGAGGTAAGTCTTCGGATTTACAACATCAAAACCAGGGTGGACATAGCAGATAGACTGATGTGGCTTTGTTATAAGAAAAGCATTTCTTATGATGGTATTATATAATCAATTTGAAAATTAAATTAATAAAAAACGAAAGATAAAAATACATACGTCCATAAAATATAGGTTTAGGTTGATGTTTTCTCATTATTAGTCAAGTAAATGACTCACAGTTAGAACAGTCATATAATGAAATCGTTTTCACAGTGATGTTGCTTCCAAAAGATTTTAGAGTATTGAGTTTAGTTCTGCTATTGTTTGTGTTTTCATCTTGAGTGCCCATCAAATACATAAGTACAAATTGTTCTACATTCATGTGGAAATTGATTAAAACATATAGAACTATTTATATTAATTATTTTAATATAACTCTCAAGAAAAATCCGCAGGTTCAAATCTCTGTCAGTACAGTTGCTGTCAGGGCCACTCGAAGGTAAATTTCTTGGTCAATGAAAAAATACTTGAGCGTTCTCTCCTTAAATTAAGGGAGATTAAAGTCGAATGCATTTTTGTTTGTTTCGAATTAAGCACAAATCTACAGAATGGACTGTATATGTTTTGCCCACAACGGGTATTGAAACCCGGTTTCTAGCCTTAAAAGTCCACAGACATATTGCTGTGCTGCTGCCGGTAATATTTATATATGTGTGTGTATGTGGATAGATAGTCGGGAAGAAAGCAATCTTTCGTTGTCAAGGGAACATCGGTGTTAAAGTTACGTCATGAAATACAAAATAGGCGATTCACCTACAGAGAGGAGGCAGAGCGAGGAAAACAGCTACATATATTTACATCTACGTCTATATATAATAATACAACATATACGCCGTTAACGATCGTCTCTACGAATGCGGTGCGAGTGCCAAACACGTCGAGAGCAGCAAGCGCTAAGAAGCTTATGTTGATACTTCCATGTTTATAATTAATTGCCGCTTTCTCAACGAAAATACCGCGAAATATTAAAATGCAAAAGCCTTACCTGCACAAAGAGACCTTGAGACCTGTTTAAAAGGTCCTCTTACTACTTTTCATAACCCACCAGAGAACCACACGCTCTTGTTATTGCTATGTCACTCGTGCTATTCAAGAACTCGCAGCGAAAGCATTGATAGACGTCCAGATTAGTGGACGATTCCGCTGTCTCCATCGTGGGGATGTTGGTAGAATGGAGGGACGCAGCGAGTGTCAAAATTTCGATGATTGTTGTGAACCTTTTAATGTTCTGCTAACAGCATGTTCTTGATTTAATTCGTAACATGTGAGTTTCCTTTTTACCTGTCACCTCTATGCATTATATTTCTTTAACATAACCATGTTAAGGTTATTTATTCTCATTTAAAATACTTGCAGTAACGAAGCTTAGTACTCAAGCATGACAGACCACGTTCTCAATGACTTGCGTCTCTAAAAGTATGACAAGTACAATAAGGTATATGGTTTAAAACATATTTTGAAATCCACTGAATTTACATAAGGATATAGTTATCTGTATATTATGTTAATACAATATTAAATTGGCTGCAACGTTGAAAAAAATTCACTGTCTTCTAAACTATTCTTGGTAAACTTATTTCAGTTTTCCTTATGTTTTTGACATAAAATTCCTGAAACGTTAAGAAATGTAAACGTTAACTACTGTTGGAGTAATTATTCTTGATAAAAAGCGTGTAACACTTTCATCCAATCATAAAAGAGGGAGAAACACATTTAGTTATTGTCGTTACTTTTTTGATTGGTTTGGTTTGTTTCGAAATTTGCGTAAAGCTACTCGAGGACTATCTGCGCTAGCAGTCCCTAATTTAGCAGTGTAAGAGTAGAAGCAAGGCTTGCTTGATTGTTTCTTTTTTTTAAATTGCGCACAAAGCTACTCGAGGGCTATCTGTGCTAGCCGTCCATAATTTAGCAGTGTAAGACCAGAGGGAAGGCAACTAGTCATCACCACCCACTGCCAACTCTTGGGCTACTCTTTTACCAACGAATAGTGGGATTGCCCTAAACATTTATAACGTCCCCACGGTTGAAAGAGCGAGCATGTTTGGCGCAACGGAGATGTGAACCCGCGACCCTCAGATTACGAGTCGTACGCCTTAACACGCTTGGCCATGCCGGGCCAGAAGCAAGGCAGCTAGTCACCACCACTCATCCCAAACTCTTGGACTACTCTTTTACCAATGAATAGTGGGATTGCCCTAAACATTTATAACGTCCCCACGGTTGAAAGAGCGAACATGTTTGGTGTGATGGGATTCGTACCAGGGATACTCAAATTACGAGTCGAGCGCCGTAACCACCTGGTCATGCCGGGTATATACTTGTTTGATAATTTATTATATATATATATATAATCTTATCGGATACGCTATCACTTCATAGTTTAAATTTCTTTGCAAAGCTTCAACATTTTATATGTTGTGCTCTAACTTTATAAATCTATTTCAGGCCCGGCATGGCCAAGCGCGTAAGGCGCGTGACTCGTAATCCTAGGGTCGCGGGTTCGCGCTCACGTCGCGCCAAAGATGCTCGCCCTCTCAGCCGTGAGGGCGTTATAATGTGACGGTCAATCCCACTATTCGTTGGTAAAAGAGTAGCCCAAGAGTTGGCGGTGGGTGGTGATGACCAGCTGCCTTCCCTCTAGTCTTACATTGCTAAATTAGGGACGGCTAGCACAGATAGCCCTCGAGTAGCTTTGTGCGAAATTTCAAAACAAACACACAAACAAACAATTCTATTTCATTTTTTTTCACCTCCATATTATGTATATTTTAAATCCGCGTCAAATACCACGAGTTAATGTTTGGCCACCTGTGTTAACCTGCCTCCTAGTGCGGACATATAACTCCAGAAACCAGATTTTAATACTCGCGATTGCCAGAGCACAGATAGCTTATGTAGCCTGGTGCTTAATTATAAACAGATATTTTTTTGTTAACGTAAAGGTTTCTTGTTTCTAGCAGAATTGTTTATGTTACACAGTTATTGTAAATGCTATTTCAACGACTTACTTCTGGTGGTTTGATTATTTGTTTATTTTTAAATTTCGTGCAAAGCTACGCAAGGGCTATCTGCGCTAGCTGTACCGAATTTTACAGTGTAAGACTAGATGGAAGGTAGCTAGTCATCACCACCCACTGCCAACTCTTAGTGTATTGAATGAACGTCACATTATAGGGCCTTCACGACTGAAATGGCAGGCATGTTTGGCGTCACGGAAATTCAATCTCGAGATCCTCCGATTACTAGTCGAGCGCCCTGACCATCTGGCCATGCTGGGCCCACTTCGTAAGAAACATTAATGTACCTTCTATTAGCTTATTTTCAAAAATGGTTGGCTTCGATCACATATTGTGTTCCTGATAACCACAGTGTTCAACAGCTCAAAACACTAAATTTATGATGGCATTAAGCATGATACATGTGGGAAGCAAAATCCCTTCTACAGGGTTTCAGCCAGTATGGCTGTAGCCATAAATGAGTGCTCGTGCAATATAATATTCATTGTAACTGTCACTACTGAGAAAAAAAAAACTTTAGGGAAAACGGTTTTAAAAATCCAACGCGCAGAGCGAACGTGACCGTTGCCAATCGTCTATCCTAAAAGCACTCCCAGAGGATTTGGTAAATCCCATTACGAAAACTTTACTTGGAAATTATAAGTTATTGTGACCAGATATCGTAGATATACCATTGGAGTGTGGTATAATCATTGGGCCTTATCCGAGAATCACGTCTTTGTAAGTGTATGGCCCTCAAGTGTCTATCAACCAACATCTCTGATTAAAGATAATCTCATATCATGGTCTCATTGGAGTCGTGTAATAATAACGTAATTAGCTGCCTTGGTTTCTACTTTTACTTGGGTTTTATATAAGTCTATTTCATTGGCTAATCGAAAATCCAGCAGACTCAGTAGGTCTTCACTCAACGTGTACATGTTATAGTTAAGTTGTTGTTGCTGTTTTTATACGTATTAGTAGCATTATTTTTATGTCGGAAACACTGTGTCAGAGAAATCTAAGAGTCACCGAAGAAAATGTCTGTATAACACTTATATATAACTTTTTTTTTTCAATCGTAATAGAACATATCGACTGAACCAATACCTATTTATAAATATCACTTTTATGAGAAAGTCGTGTTACGGGAAATCCAAAGACACCAGCTACACTTTGGTTATGTACTATACGCTTAAGTTTTTTAATAAAAATATTTATTTTCATTTTTCAAATTTGCTGCTTTATTTAGCAAACTTCGCACATGTTTGATGTTCAAAATAAAAGATAAAAATTCCGTACCAGAAAATAACACAAAGAACCATTTTTTCACTGAAATATAAATTTAGCCGTCTCTGCTTTCAAACGCTGGGTACTGGCATGGCCAAGCGTGTTAAGGCGTTCGACTTGTACTCCGAGAGTCGCGGGTTCGAATCGCGGTCGTACCAAACATTCTCGCCCTTTCAGCCGTGGGGAAGTTATAAAGTTACGGTCAATCCCACTCTTCGCTAGTAAAAGAGTAGCCCAAGAGTTGACGGTGGGTGGTGATGACCAGCTGCCTTCCCTCTAGTCTTACACTGCTAAATTAGGGACGGCTAGCACAGATAGCCCTCGAGTAACTTTGCGCGAAACTCAAAACAAATAAGCTTTCAAACTCGCCAGTAAGTTGAAGTATTTGTTTATAGAGTAAGCCCACATGGGACTATCTAGTGAGTCTACCAAAGGCAATCAAACCCTTAATAGTAGCATTGTAAGTCAAAAACTTACCGCTGTTCTATAGGGAGACAGACCGCAGTCACTAGATGTTTGTTTGTTTTTAACTTCGCACAAAGCTACTCGAGGGTAATCTGTGCTAGCCGTCCCTAATTTAGCAGTGTAAGACCAGAGGAAAGGCAACTAGTCATCACCAATCACCGCCAACTCTTAGGTTACTCTTTTACCAACGAAAAAAGGAATTGACCATAACATTACAATGACCCTACGGCTGAAAGGGCAAGCAAGTTTGGTGTGACAGGGATTCGAACCCGCAACTCTCAGATTACGAGTCGAGTGCCTTAACCACCTGGCCATGATGAGCCAATTAAGTTCAATAAATTATTTAGTTATATTATACAGAGATATTTAGGAAAATTCAGTATTTACTATTTGGAAACATGTTAACATTTCTTTGTGGTTCTAGAACTTTCCAATCAAACATTAGCAAAATGTCACTTAGATCGTAGATTTTATGTTATTTCAATTTCTTTTTTGATTATACAATCCTACTTATTTTTGCATATTTTAAAATTGTTCTTACAGTTAAAATGTTTTATTTGTTGAGTGTACAATTCCGTGTTCTTCATTTTAATGTATTGTTTTCTTGCAATAGTAGACCTTAATTGCACTATGTAAATTGAAAATACATCTTTTCAGCTCTTTATTACTTTAAAAAAAACAGATCCTATCCCACCCACAATTACCTTTTCAATTGAGTTTGATATTTATAGATTTCTTGCACAAAATGTGTAAAAATCAGCTTTATTCGTTTTAGTTCAATACTGGCACATTTTTTTATAGATCCTTGAAGTGTATTACAAATGTCTGTCCTCTCTTTCTCGGATCTAATTCATTTTCTAATTAACAATTATACTATTTTAATGTAATATTCATTAATGTTATTTCTATTTTGAAAAAAACAAAAGTACCCGTCTCCAGTGACGGGAAAAGTTTACGTTAATTTGCCAATTCAAACTACTTGGAGTTTACAAAGGTTAATTGTGTTACAGTCTTGGTTACACCCAAAACCAAAGTTCTGAGCTAATTATGCTGGAAAAATAATTATATGGCATTTTTTCACGCTAAAAATCGGTCAAAAATAACATGTTGTAAATCTATATTCGTATTATTCAAGTTACGTCACGTTTCGAGATGTAAATGATAGTGTGAGTAATTCCTTACATTTTAGTGTAGAATATCCTGCTTGTGAAATAAAATGTGGTGTCAACATTATTCATGCTTGTTACCTGTCATTTCAAAAGTGAATGTTGAGCTAATCCTGTGTGCACAGCTTTTCAACTTTCAAACACGGTGGCTGTAAACAAAAGACAGACGAAGATCGGACAGACACCACAGTTCGCAATATATATGTATATACATGTATAAAAGATACACTAAATCCACTGATTTACAACCCTAAACTCAGAGGTTCATTTCTCCTTGGTGAACACAGCAGATATACCGATGTGGTTTTGCCATGCAAAAGCATACATACTCTGATAAATACATATTTTCGAACAATTTCTAAACATAAGATAAAATATGTGTCTAACATTTCGGTTCTTGAACTTATTATTGTCATTGATGTTGCAAAAGATGTACTTATGGTTGAATTTAGCTTTACCTATAATCTACAGCATCGACAATAATAAATGAACATTTGAATTCCCTAAAAAGGGACGTTTAATTAAAAAAACAATTGAAATACTTTTTACATGCGTATAATTCACATCAATAATACAAAGGAGTATCCTGGTTGACATATTTAACCAACTCTGGTTTAATACTTTTGAACCAGAGCAAATTAGCATGAATGTAGTTTCTAACATATTTTAGTCTTAGTACTTACAACGCTAGAGTTCGGGTTTCGATACCATTTGTAGGCAGAGTAAAGATAGCCCTTTTTGTAGATCTGTGCGTAATTACAAACAACAACCACAGATGTAATTTACAGTTGTTGTAGCCCCCCAGTGGCTCAGCGGTATGTCTGCGGACTTACACGCTAAAATCCGGGTTTCGATACCCGTGGTGGGCAGAGAACAGATAGCCCATTGTGTAGCTTTGTGCTTAATTCAAAAACAACAACAACCAAAACAGTTGTTGTAATATGCAGGTGTTTATGGCTGTAATCATTTCAGAAAATAAATGTGTTTTTATTTAGATTTGTTTCATGTTTCAGTGCAGGTTTTCTATGCGTAATTAGATAATCAAAATTAAAGGCTTTTATTATCCCTTTAGTTTTCCACGTAACGTTAGGGTTAGTAGATAATATTGACCACTTCCATGTATGATCATTTACATTTATGTCCTGCATGAATAAATACAAATAGAAAGTAGACTCAACATATTGAATATTTTATTTTACCCGTTTTTGATAAGGAACTGAATTCCCTGTCGTGTCTATATTGGGGTCTTTTAGAAAGAGTTAGTAAAATTTCAATAAAACTCTAAAAGAGGCAAGCAGACATCTCCAGGTAGATTTTGTATTGATGCAGAGTATGTTTGTATTGTCAAACCAGTTGTTGTTGGTGAATGTATAGAAGCTAGCCGCATGCAAAGATGAATTTGAAAAATATTACTGTTAATAAATTGTTTACTTCATTTTATAGTTAAACAGCTATGTCTGTTTTTATTTTGTGCGAGGTCTGATTTAACCAGACTCTGGTAATATTTCCCAGTTCTGCAGTATTACTAGATCTTACAATTCGATTTCTGTTTCATCTGAAAATGACAAAACTTCAACACACAATAAAAAGCTAATCACTCTTTCTAGAATAATAACAAAGTTTATATTATTTATAATTCTTCCTCAGATTCAGATTTTTGTTGTGTTTCTTTGTATTATTTTTTTCTTCTATATTTGTGTAAATAAGTATTATCAGGACAAAAAATAAGCTTTGACTCGTGCATCATTAAACTTATGGTTATATTTTGGCATTTGCACAACCCTTTATATACCAAATTCCAACTTAGACCTGCCCTATGATGGTTCCAGCAGTAAGTCTGAAATTTTGTGCTACTAAAAATTGAGTAAATAAAACACATACAGCCCAATAAATAGCTTTGCGCTTTACGATGAACAAACAAACTCGGAATGAAATGATTCGTGCTCTCTTTTCATGTTTAAGAATTTCACGATAATACAGCTTAGTTCTCTACATCATGTAGTCTGTTAGACACATTTAGTAGTTTCTTTTGAATAGCCCTCAGATTAGTTTGAACTACATAAGCAGGTAAAGTTTCTCATATTCATTTTTACCTAATTTAATTATTCTTCTACCTACGAAAATTTATCTGCATATCTACATATCACTGATTAGTAAGTTATCAATATTCGTTCTTTAATGTTAGATGCAGTTTATTTTGGTGCAAAGCTACATAATAGACGCTTTCCACCATCTAGGGGTATCGAGTATCAAATTGTAACGTTGTAAATCCAGAAACTTACGCGTGACCCACTGTGGGACACCTGTAAGTCTATGCTTCTTACAGGATTCATAATTACATTCGACTTATACAAATATTTAAATGAAAGTACCATCGATATTGTAATTACTTCAACTAAGTAGTCAATACGATACAATAATGACGACCCAATGATAGCGAAAGATATAAAACAAGTTGGTAATTTGGGTATTAAGTGTAGAAAAATACAAACAAATTTGTTAACCTAATAATATGTGTTAGACATTCGTTTTTAAATTCATTAATTTATCTTTCTAGATAGCTTGTAATTTTACTTTAGCCGATATAAGTCATTTTAGCTTTTGTGTTGTTGTTATTGCTAAATGCAACGATATCCGTGTTGTGTCGATTTTTAGCGTTGTCAGCTTTCAAACTTTTTGTGGAGCCACAGGATCATTTGTTGTAAGAAAACAACTTTCAACATACCAACTTATAGTCTCCTCTTTTGTCAAAAATTACGTGAAAACGATTGTCTTAAAGCATTTTATGAAACTATTTGATGAACTTTATTCTGAACTATTCTCCACAAAAGCATATCTTTACATAATCATTGATAAATTTAAAATTTAACTCTTTAGTAATTATATATGAAAAAAACTTTAATGCTGGACAAATAATTGCGTTTAACAGGATCATAACATAAGAAATACTAATTGCTGGTTACATATGAATCTATAATTGCAAATTGAGTACTGTTGAACTCAGATGAATTTTAAGCTACAATTCCAGTGGCTTGGCCAATAGTTGCTAGTCTCTCAATCGGAGGTAGAAGAGATTTTTTTTGTGATATTACCAGTTGTCTTCTTGCTATACGCTGTCCTGGTGATTTCCCATGCTTTGATCTTCCTAACTACACTGTATGGTAATTCGTTTTTAAACATTCTCATTAACTCTGATTGTTAACGAAGATCTTTCAAAGTTGTTGCTTTCATCTTACTGGTGCAGAAGATGTGGACATCCTGCCTATAGAATTGTGCTGGATTTTACGGAGAGGCTTTTCCTTCTAAATTGTTTGGAAAAGCAACTTCTTTACATGTGACTTGTGTCGCTTTTTAAAGATCAAGATTATTTTTCATTATGTTGCCTGATGCACATGGATGACTTTTGCCACTAATCATTGTTTTCGTGGATTCTTATCTTTTTACAAGACGCCATATGTTGATTACCTGAGCCGGGTACGACTTGTAGTTTTGTTTCTGAATGGTTCCTGTACCCCGAGTTTAGTTGATCCATACTCCTTTGTTTTCCAAAGCCATAAAGTGTAAGAGGGTAACTTCTTCTTGGAAATTTTGAATCCTCAATTTCAATAATTAGCTATAATATGACGGTGTAAATATATTTTGTCTTTGGTAAGAGCCGTTACATTTTCTACCCAAAAATATTCAATTTTAGATAGCATAACGCTATCTGCAGTCCAACAATGGAGTAGAAGCTTAAAACTTGGCAGTTTTTGCTTGTGTTGAGCATTGTTTGCACTTGTAATTGTCTGGAAGCATAAACAACAAAGTTAAGGTTTAAGTGTCAAAAACTGACAAAATAATGGAAACCAATAAAATTAAGGTTGCGATAAAATTATTTAGTTGCAGATGATTTTTTTCTAAATTTTTTTTCAGTTAATTTATTTTAAATTAGAAGCATGTAAAACCAGCATTTGATATTTGTCTTCTGTTTCTTAAAACTATGTCTACAATGTCAATGTTGTTATCAAAACTAACCTATTGTAAGCACCTCTAATTTGAAAACCGAAATGGCAGAATGAAGATGAATATTGGAAAAATATCTACAGTTTACGAGCTTTTTACTATAAATGTTACATCTGTTCGAGAGCAACATTTTGTCAACGTTTTAAAACGAAACGTTGTGCAATGCTATCTGAAAATGTTATGTTTAAAAGGTTTTTAAAGTTATTTTTAAAGAAATTAACAAGTAAAGATGTGTAACATAAAATCTTAAATTGGAAAGTGCATTCTGACAGAAAGTATTTCAACATACTCTGGGGATTAATTTTCAGTTGTACTTGGAATGTACAGCTGCAGTGACTAGATAATCCAGTTATGAATCCAACATATACAAGGAGTTCAACTAACATAGCATTCAAAAAACTGTTTTCGTAAACTAAATGAATTATTGAAAAGCCCGAACAGAGAAAGATGCTCATTGAACATAATAACCTTAGAGTGGAGCCTTTTTAAATGGAAATTGCATTGCAGGGTTATTGCCAAGATGTACATTTGTCAGAGAGCATGCACAGAGTTGGCAACATGGATTGTACGAAGTGGCGTGGCGTGGCGTGCCTTTAAAATAGTTTTCATATCATGCACTTAACGTACTGTATAATATTATAGTTCAGTATTTACTATAGTGATACATTATACTACAGCTTTAAAAATCACTTAAGCTTATTCGCCTACAAACCCTATGCAGGTCTGCATAGTATCAAGACGTTAGTATTAAAAATTTCAAAAATGTATCCTTATTTATTTTCGGGCTAACCAATATCATTAGTTCTAACCGTTTCTGTAAAATATCATCTTAGCTTAAATTGAAAGGTTAAAAATGTTTATTCGTGTGTTTTAAATATCGTATGCAAATAGTATTTTATATCATACTGTGAAAAGACAATAGTCACCACATTTAAAGGACATCATGGAAGATCCAATAGGGAAATCTCCTTCCCTTGTCCCTCATAATTTTTGCCAACAAATTTTGTGACTATAGAACGACGGGAAATCTGTGGACTTATACTGCTAAATACCAGGTTTCGATACCCGTTGTAAGCAGAGCACAGATAACTCACTGTGTAGCTTTACGTTTAACTTTAAAACACCAAACCGCGAAAGAAAAGGAACTAAAACTTATGAATTTTTTGATGTATGTTTTTATTAAACTTGGTAATTAAAAACAAACTGTTAAAATAATGTTTGAGTATATGGTTTTCAGAAATAAAGTGCAAAGTTTATACTGATAAACAAAATGTTCTAAAAACGTCCAGTTTTGTGTGTTTTATCGAATCGACATTCTTGCTCTATACAAGAAAAACGTATTTTGGCATCAGTTGACAGCTGATATTAAATTATCATTTGTTAATTTCTTCTAAAGTGCCTCAAGTGACTTAGTAGTAAGTCTACAGACTTACGATGCAAAACATCAGGTTTCGGTTTCAGTACTCGTAATGGACAGAACATTAGTTGGCAATATCTAGCTTAACAACAACGAAACCAAAAACAAATTATTAATGACAGCTTCTAGATAGGAAAAAAAAATTAAAGTTTTAGAGAAAATAATTTATTTTTGGTTATTCATAGAATTGCTATAAAAAGTATCCGAAACGATGATACTCTTTTATTAACGCATAGTAGGATTAATTGTAATTTATAACGCCCCCTCAGATGAAAATGGGAGTATGAATTGGTGCGACAGGATTGCGAGCCCGCGAACTTAACCCACCTGGCTATGCCAGGTCTTTTGAGTACAATGTAAATACTTTACCTTTCAAAACCGGATTTACAACGCTAAAATCAGGGGTTCGATTCCCCTCGGTGGGCTTAGCAGATAGCCCTTTGTGGCTTTGCTATACGAAAAACACAAACACACACACACCTTTCAAAATTGTCGTGTCTCTATCCATCGACACGCAGCACCATCTGCTGGATTGATTTGGATATAAAATATATTTAGGCATATGTTTACCATTTATTAAAGAAAAATATTTGTATATTTATTGGAGTATCAGAAGTAAAATCTTGTACCGATTCTTTGAACCTCATACTGACTAGCCTCGCTGACGTAATCAGGAAAGTATATTTTGTTTGTTTGAAATTAAGCGCAAAGCTACACAATGGGCTAACTGTGCTCTGCCCGCCACGGGTATCGAAACGTGGTTTCCAGCTGCGTGACTCCGTAGACGTACCGTTGCGCCACTGGATGGAGGGAGCAAGTAAATAGGTAGCAGAAGAAAAATGTTAATTTATTAAATTTTTTTAAATTGTTACACAAGAAATGTTAATGAAGTTTTAATATATTATGAGTACGTATGTGTATAGTATATCTTAACCATTACTTTGAATGGTCGGTTTTTCGCTTAGGGGTTCAGTAGGGTGGTTTTATAGCTCGTAAATTATTGGGAACCTTGTTAATCTGTACTATTAAGTATTATCGTACTTACAATATTTAAGGACAAAGCAAATTGATGTGTTCTGCTCATTGCGGGTATCGAAATCCAAATTTTAGCTCGTAAACTGTGTTCTTGGCAGTAAGAGTGTTGTTGATTTTTGAGTTTTCCCTATCATGACCCATTTGTTTTACTTTTATTAAAGAAACAAACATATTTTAATGTACTTTCAAGTTCTACTGACACTCCTGAAGATTGATTAGGTTTGAATTTCGCGCAAAGTTACACGAGGGCTATCTGCTCTAGCAGTTCATAATTTAGTAATGTAACTAGAGGGAAGACAGTTAGTCATCTCCACCAACTCTTGAGCTACTCTTTTACCAACGAATAGTGGGATTGACCGTCACATTATAATGTCTCCACGGCTTGGAGGGCGAGCATGTTTGGTGTGACGAGGATTTGAACCCCACAATCCTCGGATTACGTACGAGTCGAGTGCCTTAGCCACCTGGCCAAGCCGGATCTTCAGAAAGTAAAGAGCGAATGTGTGATTTATTTTGTGATTATTGGCATGTGGGACAACTTGCAGGTCATTCAGTTTATATGGCAACAAGTATATCTTATTCTTCAATAAATAGACATCATACAACCTACGGCGTTAGTGATTTTTTTTAATTATATTTTAATTCAAGATATGTTTCAAGAGCTACCGATTACAATATAAAAACACATTTTATATATTTAATACTCTTTTCAAAACATTTATTTATTGTAAGACATGGAGTATTGCGTTCTTTTCTTTTTTTCTCATATATAAGGTTTTATAGCTTTTGTACAGTCATGGGCTATGCATCGCTGATTCTCGATTATTATTGTTAGTTTTACTGCGAAACCACACTGAGTTAGTTGCTGTGACCACCGCGAGGAATCAACCTCCGGATATCAGTGTTATAAGTCAGTAATCTTACCTCTGACTCATGGGGAACCACTAAATCTCGACCAATGTCGTAGTTAGCTCGACAGTACACGAGCTACTCCTAATAACAGCGAACAGAAGGAAAGAAAAAGGTTAAACGAAATTAAATACTGTTTTGTTAGAGTAGTGTGCCTAATCTGACAGGTACACTAATACGTGTGCAATAACTGCCTCTTCCAAATCGTTTGCCTTGACTTGTTGTAAAATTGTGTTGTCTAAGATTTGTTTACCGAGGTAACTCGTCAACTTCTTCAGCCTTGTTACGGCAACTGTAATTTAACTTGTGACAAGTATGGCACATTTTGACAACAACCCTTGCTGTGTGGAAATTAATATAGTGAGACATCGGTACAGAAAGAGACGAGAATTTAAGCAAACACACGTATGACAAGACTAGCGGTAATATTAGTGCTGTTACATAAGGTATCAAATACGAAAGGCTCATGCACATGGAAGATATTTGTTATTCAAAACTGGTAAGAAACACTACTATAAATAATGCAATATCTATTTTTTGCTGCTTAATAGCAAATCTGATGATTTTTATTTAATTTATTTTACCGTGAACAGTCCACGCAGTGACACAGGAGTATGTCAGCAGACTGAGAACGATGGAAACCGAGTTGCGATACCCGTAGTGGGTAGATTACAGACAGCTACTGTGTAGCGTTTTGTTTAACTTCAAACATACTAAACTAAGCTTTGAGTACTGCAGTACCTTCGTGAAGAAGGTCGAAACGTTGTTCGCTGTTCTATGTAAAATATTTTCTCAACCCAAACGAGCCGTTTTTGCATATAAAGTTTTCGTTTGTTTGTTTTGAATTTCACGCAAAGCTACACGAGGGCTATCTACGCTAGCCGTGCCTAATTTAGCAGTATAAGACTAGAGGGAAGGTAGCTTGTCATCAACACTAATCACCAACTACTAGGCTACTCTTTTACCAACGAATAGTAGTATTCACCGCAACATAATAACGCCCCCACAGCTGAAAAGGCGAGCATGGTAGAACTGAGATTCGAATCCACGACCTTCATATTACGAGTCGAGCGCCCTAACCGCCTGGCCATGCCGAGCCTTTTAATAAGTTATATAGGGATATCCTGTAATATTTGTAAATAATGGTGTTATAGTAACATCCTTGAAACGACCACGTCCTATTACAATAAATTATTCTGAACGTCGTGCAGAGAAAATACAATCAAAGTTACCAACATGCACGCGTGTTTTAGTTACGTTTGTTTGTTGTTAAGTGCACAGCTACATAACAAGCTAATTGTGCTTTGCCAACCACTTGTGTTGAAACATGATTTTTAGCGTCGTAAGCCAAGACACCTACTGCTGAGCTATCGGGGAGGGGATTTATTGTGGAAAGTGTTGTAGTAGTTCGTATTTTATCAATTTACTGACTCGTGTCGGTTAAAAGTATCAAATTATTAAATAATAAGCTCCCCAGTGCCTCAGCGGTATATCTGCGGACTTACACGCTAAAATCCAAGTTTCGATACCCGTGGTGGGCAGAGCACAGATAGCCCATTGTGTAGCTTTGTGCTTAATTCAAAACAACAACAACAAAAATTAAACAATAAGTGATATGATGCAGTAGGAAAGTTGTGGGTAACCTCACAATCTATAAAATAACAACTTTGTTCACCCCAAATTTGTTCAAAGATGTATTATTAGCTCAGCAACTATATCTTGTGATGAGTAATTTTCATAAAATTGTTCGCTATTATGTCTCCGACATTTCACTGTGCTTAAATTTCGGAAAATAATCTTAGTAGCAATATTATTGGTAATGGATATCTCTAAATATCGGAAACAAACATTTATCATTATTGCCAGTGTTCAATGTGCAAATTATTTGACATTCATCTTCTCTATCAGTTAAAATTTACAAATAAATAAGAGGGAATAATGTATAAGCACAGTACTTGAAATTCGTTTGGGCAGAATGAGGACCTTTGCTTCTCTTTCTAATAACTACATCTTGTGCGTGTGGGGGGGGCAGCATTATTACGCGTATATGATTCAGTCTTATTACTCACAAGGAATACTCTACAGCCTACCCTCAAATTGTGGCTATTTTAGGTAAGATTAGAATAAACTTATCTCTGAAACCTAGGGTTTGGTCAAATACGTCAACCTTCTAAGATCAAAAACCGTAAATCTCAAATTGGTCGAGATAACGGAGCTATGAGCTGAGATATGCTAAAAGAAGCAAAACAAAAATAAAATTAAGGCCACGACAAAAAATATTAATCTCATTTAAACATAGAAAAAACGTTAACAATTACATTTCACTTATCCAATCTAGTTTAAGCCGTAGTGAAATTGATGATATAATTAATTCCCAGACCATCGATATGTTTGCCGTACACAATTTGACCAAATAAAACACGTTGCTGACGAAAGGACTCGTAAGTGTTGGATATGATTTTTTTTTTTTTTACTGAGACATATTTTAAAATGAAAGGCCAGCACTTCAGTCTTTCTACATCACTTACCTAATACCAATTGAATAAAAACATAAATGTTTAATCAATTTATTTTTTGTTTGTTTGTTTTGTTTGAATTTTGCGCAAAGCTACTCGGGGGCTATCTGTGCTAGCCATCCCTAATTTTGCAGTATAAGACTGGAGGGAAGGCAACTAGTCATCACCACCCATGGCCAACTCTTGGGCTAGTCTTTGACCAACGAATAATGGTATTGACTGTAAAATTATAACGCCTTCACGGCTGAAAGGACGTGCGTGTGTGATGTGACCGGGATACAAACCTGCGACCCTCGGATTACGAGTCCAACGCCTTAACCCACCTGGCCTTGCTGGGCCATCAATTTATTTATTCAAGATATTATTATTTTCACTTTAAACAAGGTTAATTTTTTTGCAGAGGGCGTTCTCTTGTATTTACTTAGAATATTTAAATAGCGCGATTTAGTGATAATTTTCCTGTTTGAACTGTTTGGTGTTGTGTGAGTAAATTTTGTGGAAAAATAAGTTACTTTTAAAACTGAAATCATGTTTTATTGTTATAGGAATTTTATTTTGTGCTTAGATAAGTTATAAAACAGAGAAATATTTTATTTTAATACTAAAATTGTAAAATCTTAGTTTAAAATAACGAGATATATTGGGGATATCGCCCCTCCATTTGTAAATTGTTACTTAACTATTATTACTAGTTAAACAAGTTTATAAGTTACCATAAGCTGGAATAGAAGCCTGTATTTATGAGGAACTTAAAATGTGAATTGATTATTTCAAAGTAAAGGGTGTTCTTATATTTGTACCTTAAGTTTGTGTGTGTGTGTGTGTGTGTGTATATAATTCCTAAATTATTCCTAAAAGAGTAAGTTTTATTTTATACTCTCCATGGGTTAGGTTAGAGAATTCTTCATCTCATCCATACTTTGCATCTATAAAACATTAAGTTTTATGTATTGAATATATTACTTTCAGTTTTGTCTCGTCCAACAGACTTTCCATCATGGATTACCAGTGTAGAAGTCAGTCTTGTGAGTTTATGCCACCTTGTACTGTTTGAGTCCCAGGAAGCACAGTAGTTTTGATTTATGTATATTTCCCTCCCCACTCGCTGTTAGTTCACCTGTATGATGCAGGTAATACAAGGCTAATATAAGTATGTCAGTCTGTTAAAATCAAAGTAGTGCATATACTGTGCTTTGAAATGTATGCACACAAAAAAGAATCCTTACTAATCTATATGTGATATATTTTATCATTTAGATGGTTTTGTGTGTTCCACTGTGTCTGCTTCATCTAATATGCACATTGTAAATGCAGTAATTCTTCAGGTAGCTTTAAAAAGTCAAGTTTCAATACTAGCTTTATTCATTCTTTGCATTAATTTTTCTTGTTCTAAATCATTAGATCCTACAATCCATGTTGGGTTTATCATTAATTTGAGCACGCACTGTGCAACAGCAGTATCCGTTTCTGTATTTTGAGATCAGACCAATAATATCATCATGTGAAAGAAATCTGCATGTTTGTGAGTACAAAGTTTGGTAGCTTTCACTGATTTATTTCACCAGTTATTTCTAACCTCCAATACACTTGTTTCAAGCTCTAAAAATGGTATTCTTTGTAGGATATACCACTTTTTAGAAAGAATGGCATCTGAGTTTATAACGCCCAGATTATGAAGAGAATCCTAAATCCATCATATCAACAAACTATATCCTTGTTTTTGTTTTATAATTTTATAGAATGCGAGAAAATTTTGTTTCACTAGTCTTAAATATTTTTTAATAGGTTATTGCTTTTGTGGGTGGGAAGTGTGGATTTGATATGTAGATTTAAAAAAAGAACTTGACAAAGTGCTGCTTAAGACTTGCACAAGTATTATTTGTTGTGGGTGATAGGTTGACTTGTTTGTAAAACAAACAAACTAGCTGGATAGAAGAAAGCAGCAGGTTGTTATAAATGAAAATTTGTCAAACTAGATTACTGTCACAAGTGGAGTATGCCAAAACTGTGTAGTAACCTTTGCTCTTGCCTTACATCAGTGATGTAAATGAAAGAATGGTAATTTCGTGATAGTATAAAGCTTTGAATGTTGTTGGCTTTGAGGAGTGTTGCCACTTTACAAAAGGAGTTAGTTACTTAGTGAGTTGGGAAAATAAATGGCAGGTAACATTTAATTATAACAAATGCATTTAAAATATTCTAATCTGAATTATGAGCGTAAACTTGATGAGAGTAATCTCAATGTTATTAAAGAAAAGTATCTTTATGTTCTGTTTGATCAGTTTCTTAATTTGTTCAAAGAATATACTGACCTAAATGGTAGGACATAGGATTCTCAGTTGTATATACAGAAATACTGAATACAAAATGCTAAATATTTATATTAAAGATTTATCTATGAATATTCAAGCCTCTACTGACTCAAACTGAGTGCAGGATGATTTTAATGGTAAAAATAAAAATATTCTTCATATAACAGTTAGGTTTTTATATATAATTTACAGAGCCTATATGAATATTGAAAGTTTTTTATGGTAAAACTTTTGTTTATTGCCTCTACTCTAAAATTAACTTTGGTAAACTATCAAGGTACACATTGTACAGGGAAATGAAAAATGGAAAATTTTCAAACAAAGTGAATCACACCTTTTAGTATTTCTTTAAATATATCTTTTGTTCCTACATCTTGTACTTTACATTAACTTACAATTTGAATTGTTTCCTTTCACATCTATGAAGCTTGTATCATTGACAGGGATATATTTTGGCAAGTGGAGAAACTAGAATGTTAAAGTTGCATCATGTCATAATGAGTTAGAAACTGTGGCAGATATTCTGTTGAAGCTGTAGAAATTGAAAGGGATTATTTCAGAGTGTACATGCATGTCACATGATAATACCAGTATAGACTGAAAATTGTTTTCTTTATTTCCTCTAGAAATTCGAAGATTCAAAAATAAAATATGCAAATTATATTCTGATTCTAAGTGTATTAATTTACATTTTAAAATAGTTTGATAAATTTTTAATGCAATTATAAAATGTCAAGGTACGTGTAACAGTTTGATGGCATGATTAAGAGGTTAATCAAACACGCTGAACTCGTCAAATCTTGCACAAGTTTTGGATTAATTAAATACTAATTTTGATTAATTATTCTGTGACATTATTGTAATGGAAACTAAGTTAATTGCCTAACTGTACTATGAATTGTAATATATTTATCTTGGTGCATTAGCTTATTTGAATAATGAAAATATCACCAGTATGACTTCTTTGTTAGTTTTGATTATTTCAAGTTTTAAATTAAATTTATTGATGTCACCATATGAAATTTATTTGATAATCAAATTTAGTATATCTGATTACTTGCTATTTTTGATTAATCTGATATTACTCAGTGTTGGCATGTTTCATATTTACCTTGTTTGTAAACAGTACTAACACAGCTTTGCCTTCAGTTATTGCATATTTGTTACAAGCTACAAACCATCATTACTTAGGATAACCTTGCTTTGATTAAAAAAAAAAAAAATGTTAATATTCATTATTTGCTTATGAATAATGTTGGTTGTTAAATAACTTGCTCATTTTACTGTGTCCCCCTGGTGATAGAGCAGTAAATCTACATATTTACAATGCTTAAATCGGGTTCAATTCCCCTTGGTGGACTAGGGAGATAGTGCAATGTGGCTTTGCTATAAGAAAAAACATGTACACACATTTTATCATGTTTGTCAAACTTTACTACATATGAATTAATAAGAGTAACAATATGTAACACTTAAGTTCTTACCCACATTATACAAATGGGACTGAAAGCACTGAAAAAGAAAAATAATTGTTATATACCATTTAAATAGTCAAGTACAGTCAACTTAGTTTTGATTTATTGATTTCTCAACTTGTACCTGTGGTTTTAGTTGTTTCTAGGCTGTACTGTAGAGTGTATTAATTATTTTAATGCACGCTTTCTAAATTCCTTCATTATCAATAACAACCTGCTTAAGTTTTTGTACATGTAAAGGTTGTATTCCACACTCCTAGTTAGATACAAAAAAGGAAACATCTGTACTTAAGTATTTTACAGTACTATAATTTTGTTTCATATAATACTGCAGTTTCCACTTCATAAATCATTTTAATTTCTGTAAAAATGTTTTCATCATGCATTTTGGTGTGTAGTAAATGTAGTATTGTCTCTTTTTGCAGGATTTTATTAAATTCTTTTTGTAATTTACTTCAGAATAAGACAATCTGTACTAGTTTTATCTGTGAAATCTGAGGACAGTTATTTTTAAATTTTTATTATAGTCTTGTTAGGAGAAACTTCGTACAATATTAGTCCTATTTTTAGCTTCTAGGTTTCATTCAATACTGTATATATGATACTCTGGAGATACAATGTTTCACCCCACATGATTTGTATACAACCTACCTTTTTATTTAGTTTTTTTACTTTTTTAAAAAATTTCTTAACACTCCTACAAAAATTGGGGCCTAATAGGCACCAGAGCAACTTAAAATGTTATTAATATTAGGCTAATAATTTTGTATTTAAATGAAATTGTCATTAACTGACCCTATCCCTTTATATTTTAAGGAGTAATAATATTGACTTTTCAGATATTTGGGAAATAATATTTAATTTTTTTTTAAAATTGCAAACAAACAACACCTATGAAAAAAGTATTTACATCCACTAAGGGTTTGTTTGCAATTTTAGGTTTGTTTCAAAGTGAGAATTATGTCAAGAAAATTCTTTCAAAAGTTTCCAAATGAGAATCTAATTATGTAGTTAATTTGGTAATTATAACTTCTACTTTTCAAGATGAGAAATTATATATTTTTGAATAAAATTGTCATCTCATTAGAAAGGAATGATTATATTTCGGTAAACAAATATGAAACATTTTGTCAGTTGAATACAACAGACCAAAGATTTTCAAAAAATGATTGGAAAATACGACTTACTCGTATGGGGTAAAAACAAATTTTGTCTGAACACCCATGTGCAAAGACAATTCATGTGAAGAAAAACTTAATTGCACACAATTGAAATATTGTTAAAACTTCTAACATTTATTTAAAAAAAAAAAATATTGCTGACTTAATTTGATTACCATGTTCAAGTCTTTGTAGCCTTTCACAAATTATGCATAACATGCTTTATGAAAGTAATGCCACATTTTTATAAGAAAGTACAAATTTTCACAAAGCTCTGTATTTATTAATAGGAATGCAACATCAAAAGTTTCTAAAGTGACAATCAGTAATGAATGTGATGCATTGTTCTGGATCTGATAATTTGTTCTGTAAAACAATTTGTGGTTAAAAAGTAACTAAATCATAGGTTGTTTTACCTGAAGTGTTTTTAATATTTTGAGTAAATCAGAATTCTCTTAAAGTAACAAAATAAGCTACAAATTCAAAAGTGGGTCTCATGATGAGACATACTTGACATGCTGAATGTATTTGATTGATTCTGATTTGTAATCATCAGTGATGTCGAGAAACCCACTTGTTAAGAATTTTATGTGCAAAAACGGCTCGTTTGGGTTGATAATATATTTCAAATAGAAGAGGGAACAATGTTTCGACCTTCTTTGGTCATTGTTAGGTTCACAAAGAAAGAGGTAACTGACCGGAAGCTGACCACGTGTTTGGAAGGGGTTGTGTAACTGAGTGTCATAATGTAGAGGGCAGAATTAGATGTTTGAATATATAATTTTATCTATAATATTATGCCAATAATGTCAACATATGAATTGTTTAATTACAATCTTGGTAAACATAGCATGGGCATTCTCCAAATATGTAACATGCCCATGCTATGTGTTTACCAAGATTGTAATTAAACAATTCATATGTTGACATTATTGGCATAATATTATAGATAAAATTATATATTCAAACATCTAACCCTGCCCTCTACATTAGGACACTCAGTTACACAACCCCTTCCAAACACGTGGTCAACTTCCGGTCAGTTACCTCTTTCTTTGTGAACCTGACGCGGACCGAAGAAGGTCGTAACATTGTTCGTTCTATTTGAAATATTTTCTGAACCTAAATGAGCTGTTTTTACATATAAAATGATTTGTAATCAGTTTGCCAATTCCACTAATTGCCCAGTTCTAATAAAAGCAGTGTTGTCTTAAAAAAAAAAAAAGTGCATCACATTTTGTAATGATGAATAACACTAAAGACTGATATTTAAAAATTGTGTTCAGTTAGAATAAAATGAAACAAATTCAGAAAGTAACCTGAAACTGTGAGAGATTGCAAAGGTAAGTCTTCATGTATTAAGAAATGAAAATATGATATACGAGACTTGGTGATTAATTTGCTTATTTTATATAACTTATTTGTGTACATTAGGTAACATGGGTAAGATAATTGAAATTATGATAATTCATTAATGATGTGAAAACAACTAACTAAAATTGTTTCTAATTATTACCATCATTAGTTATTCAAACTATCCAAATTCCTTGTAATGTGTTGCAAATATTAGTTATTTCCTGGATATAACAAATACGAAATGTTTTGTAATTGTCTACACTAGTTCCATTGAAACTATTTTTAGCAATCACTTTTGGCAAATTTTTCATCTTATGTCTTTTTAAACAATTTCATAAAAAAATAATTTGGAATTTTAAGTGAAATTCTAATCTGTGTACTAAGGTAAATATCAGTATTGTGGAAAAGCCATCTCTTCCCTCTCTAATAATCTACTCCACTGGTCAATCAAATTAACACCTTCTTGACAAGGTATGTGTTGTAACAGCTTGTGATGTATTTGTCTAATCCAAGAAAGAACTGGAAGATATCCTCATATAACCTTTCTTGTAGATCTGTTAAAGGTACTAGAAGGTTAAACACTAAAACCTGTTTATGAAAGATGTCAGTTTTGATGTGTTACCATTTTTACTTAGTTTTTAGATGCTTATGTACAACAATGTGGCTTGCTGGCAAGTTCTATAGGTGAGAGATTTATGTACAAATGTTGCAATAAACAAATAACGTAGCTCCATTACTAGAAACTATTTAATGTTAAACTTTTATAAATACAGATATTTTCATACTTTTTTCTAAATAATTATACAACTTCATTTTGACGACAAATTCAGTTCTTATTTAATTAGATGTAATTAGAACAAAATATGGATAAGAATGTTTCTGTTGTTCGTACACTACTTGTTTCCAGCTCTGTGAATGAATTGCACATTTCAGTCATTTAGATACATCTTAAGTTTAAATTCTTATGCTTTTTAAGTTTCACTCTAGATGATAATACTAAGGTTAAAGTTGAGACAAGATTTACTGTTATCTATGATGCTTCTTAACATTTACTTGGATGTTTTGCAAGCTAGAGAAAGATTTTTGAGGGTGATAAATGTAAGAATTTGAAAGACACAAATATGCTCTTTATCTCCCCTTTTATTTTAAGTAGTATTAAACTTAAGTCCAGTGCTTCTATACTGGGTGAATGAGATCAGTGAATAACTATTACCAGTTATACAAATTGTCAAGAGCAACAGAATTAGTTATTTATTCTACTTGTAATTTCATGTGTATTTAAGTCGTAAGGAATTGTAGTGTTCTTTTGTCTCATTTCAAACTGGAATGAATGAGCTGTTGTGAAAAAAATTATAGGAATGAAAAATATTGGAAAAATGTAAGTACTGAATTAAACTAATATATATTAAAGGTTATGAACTTCCTAGTTTTCTGTATTAAACCAGTTTTTGTACTTAAAAGTGAACTTTCTGTTTATACATTTATTTCCCAAGGTTATACTGAGAGCTATCTACCATGGTGACCCTGGAAATTCCCTCAGACTATGGCTATGTTGTTCTAGTGTCCGTTGGCTCAGCATTTGTCAATACATGGATGGCAATGAAAGTTGGTGCTGCTCGGAGGAAGTATGAAATTAAGGTAATGTTCCTGTTTCTGAAATAGGAAATGTTAAGTGGTTCTTGATCCTTAAGGTATGTTACCTTAAAGTGTTCAGACATTGCTTTTTACCATTTCAAAGATCTTTATTTTGTTTGGTATTCATCAGCCTGCCACATTTTTTGTTGTTGTATTTAATTAGGCAAGATGAATAATTAATTCCAATAAATAACAAGGCTGTTATACAATTGCCATCAAGATGCTTTTTTTGTAAATTAACCTGAAGTTTTTACATAAGATGCTGGAGTGTATTTAAGTATAGTGTACTGATGTTACAGAAGATTATTTAAAGGCATTTATTCACTTTTTATTAACTCTTTTCATGGCAGGTCACAGGTCAAAGACCATGTCATCTCATTAGCTAATTTGCATTCAAAATATTAAAGTACTATTTTGAGTTTGTCCAAAAGTTTGGAATTGAATTGTAGATTATAGTTCAAACTTTAAGTTAATTTCTTAATTTAAGAATAAATATGAGAAGAACACTCCTGAATATAGGTTTCATTAAGTCACATGGTATGTTGAATGCAACATTGATTAAAATTAGATGTTTGTGATGTCAGAGTACGAAGTCTATAGTTTTTTACAAATAAGAAACTCGGATTACTAATAAATTTAATGTAAAATGAGAACTTTGTACCTTTTTATATTTCACTGAGATATGAGTTACGTAATGAATCAGTGATCCCTTCATCTCTTTATATTTTTGAAATGGTCCCTTATATACACCAGTATGATTTGTGAATAACCCATCGACAGCCTAGAATATCAACCTAGTGATTTTCTCAGCCATCTTAATCTGTGAAAAGACTTGCACCTTCTTTTGAACCAAATTTTTAAGAAGATTGGTTGTCTTTAGTTTGAATGGAGTTTCATATTTTTTAAATCTAAATACATCTTCATTACTGAACTTAATGAATTATAGTGGAATTTTATGATATTAGTGTGGTAATTCTTGTTTTTTGGTTATTCAAATGTACATATAAAACCTTTTCAAAAAATTTTCAATATCCTCCACTGTGAAATTTTGCAAGCTTTAACAATATATATCCAGCAGCAACGAAATTCAGACGTCATAATGAGAAGATAATTGTTTGGTCTACTTCTTGATTTATTGTTCTATGTTGTAAGGAAAATAAGTTTAATAATTCTAAATAGTAATTATATACATAATGTATAATAATTGAAATGTGACCGTATATTACAAAATACTAGTTTCTAAAATACAGCCAAGACATAGGGGATTAAAGGTCAGCTTTATATTATTGGATATGTATCATGAGTGTGCATGCACCACATCAGTGTAAGTTATGTCAGCTAAGCATTACTGATAAACACTCGTGCGAGTACAAGCAAACATGCATAACTATTTGGACAAGATATTTGTATTTTTGTGTTATATGTAGGCTCCACATAAGTATAGAAAATGACAAAATATCTTAACAGAAATATGAAATGTGATTATGCAAGTAGTACTTGATATTTTTGAAACAAGTTTTATCATAACATGAAATTACTTTGCACTTAGATTGGTGATGAAACAGCCTTTTTTTTTTTTCCACAAAAAATCTTTCGTAAACAGATTTTATTAAATCTGATTTTCTGTGTATAAAATACTTGTAATATTTACTAAAATTCTCCAAATTTTGTAAAGATGCACATGCTGTATAAACGTTAATGTAAATACTAAATATGTAAATGTGTAGATGGACTCCTGTATATTCTGAGCTTCTTGCAAAATGGTTACTTCAGTTAATTTTTATTAGATACAACTGAATGCATCTTATGTCATTCTTTGTCATCAGATATACATCTGTTTTAAGTTTAAATTCGAGTGTTTTGTTATTTTCCCATATTGTAAGAAGTAAAGTGAAAGGTTTAATTTTATCAGAACTCGCATGATTCCTTTAAATATTTGTTATCTACTTTTAGTTTTTTGTTTAATGTAATCTTTATATTATACTGCCAATGTGCATCCTAAGGTTTAATGAAAAATGTGTGAAAAATGAACATATTTTAACTTTTGTGCTAAATTTTGATGTTAAAGTTCATGTTCAAATTTAAATTGTGACAGTGACATGAAAGGTAAACAATATTGTGTTACATGGATATATCTAATGCTGGTTATTTGTTTTCTATAGTTGTTAGAAATGCCTATTTGGTTCATAAAGAATCTTCAACTCTAACATTCCATGAATTATTTGTTTATTGTCAAAATTGTCTAGCCGAGCAAAAGATTATTATTTTTAACTTCTGTTCAAAAGTAAGTTAGACTGAAGTGCATATATTGTAAGTACCTCCATTGCTTTATTATGTATGGCTTTTTCTCTGAGAAGTGTTGTGTACAGTTAATGATTTGTATTTGCTTTAACACTTCTCTCAATTAACTACTGTCATTTTTATATTTTTAATTTGCAATATTTAGTTAGAACATGTGGTCATTAATAGTGTTCTCTTTTTTTCTTTTTTTTTTTAATGTAGTATCCTATAATGTACAGTGATTCCAACAATGTCTTCAACTGTATCCAGAGGGCTCATCAGAATTTGTAAGTTTGGGATTTAAATTATAGGATACTTCAGAATAAGAATTTGTAAGCTTAACCTACTTTCATAGGTTGCTGTAAGAAATTTTAGGTCCAAACCATTAATTTAGACTTGTTACAACAGTGGAATTAGATTTTGTAAGTGTGCCAACATTTGTAATGCAACATAGAATTAGCTACAATGTAGTAAATGTGCTCAACAGTTCTATAATTTACACGTTTCCAGTAGCATCATAGTATCTCTGATTTTATATTGTATATATTTGGTTTAAGATAAAGTACATCTACTTGCTAACAGGGTCTGTACATTGTTTTTCATCCATTCAAATATATGCCATATGTAAATGAATTATGCTATGAACAGAGAAGTAACAAATTGCAAAGTTTCACTCATTATGCACCATTGTTAATACAATAAAATATGGTGATTATCAATGTACCAGTAAAATTGTGGGTCTAAAGCCCACATCATTTACTAGGTCACTATAATGCAAACATAATTCTGGAACTTGTATTTTTCACTTTTTCAATTCAATGGTTATTGTCTCTGCAATTATGATATTTTAACTAAGTTGTGATTGGTAAATGACTTGTCTACTCAGTTGCATGTTGATATAACTTGATGCCAAATTTAGGGTCTGCTTTCAGGTAATCTCCATAAGTGTTTTAATGAAATACTTTGGTTCTTTAAAGGTTGGGGAAAACATTTTTACCTTTGTTCAAGTAATGAAACTGAGATAATTTATTCAGCATCTCTTAGAAATTGGTAAGTAGTGGTTTAGAAGAAAGTGTTTGGAGGGAAATCCCCAAGTTACCCAAAGGGTAGGGAGGAACATTAATGTTATAGATATTTAGAATTAATTCAGAACATGTATGCAGTTTATTTTTTTCTTTTTTTGATACCTTGAAATCTAACAGTTCTGTTTTTTGTAATAAGTATTTTGGAAAGGTTTAGTAACATTACAAACACAAAACATGCATAAAGAGGACGAAAAATGACAAGCCTTTTATCTGTTCTGTTTGTTTGTTTGTTTGTTTGTTTTTCTTTAGTTTTCAGTGTAAACTGTTTTACTCTCCGATATGTATCCTTTTCGTTTTAAGTTTCAGTATATAAGGGCTCTGCATGGCCAGGTGGTTAAGGTACTCAACTCATAACCTGAGGGTGGTGGGTTTGAATCCCCCATCACACTAACCATGCTTGCCCTTTCAGCCATGGGTGCATTATAATGTGATGGTCAATCCCACTGTTAATGGTAAGAGTAGCCCAAGAGTTTGCAGTGAGCGGTGATGACTAGCTGCCTTCCCTCCAGTCTTACACTGTAAAATTTGAGATGGCTAGTGCAGATAGCCCTCATGTAACTCTGGACAAAATTCAAAACAAACAGTACACAAGTCTTGTTCTGATAATCTTTTGTGACCTTTATGCCAAAATTGTTCTTTGTGTGTTTTACATGTTTAAGTGGCTTAATGATGTTTTGAGTTATCTACAGAATATTTGCATTCCTTTATGCCTCAAAGTTAAAATGCAACCTAAAGCAGTTAAAACTAAGGAATTTTATATTTATCTGATGTTTAAGTTGTGTGTATTTATTTTGATAGTTTATCGTCAAACTTTTACACATTCTTCATTTTATTATCTAGCCTAGAAAATTATACACAGTTTCAAGTTTTGTTGCTGTTGGGTGGAATCCATTACCCTGTAAGTTTCCATATCCTAATCCTGTTTCTCAAATAAAAGGTTATGTATGTGGAATTTAATGTTGTCATTATATTAGAAATTAATCAACATAGCAATTTTTGAAAGCTGTAATTAAGATTTTGAAATATTATATTCAAATTAGTGTCATTTGTTCTTTCTCCATCAAAACCTTGGAGCAAAAATGAAGGAATTAAAATGGGTAATGAGTAGAAGCTGGACAAAGGTTGTTTTGGGAAGGATGGAAATGAAAGTGCTGGGTTTGTGTGGTTGTATTAGTAGTTCAGAGGGTTAAAAGAATTAATTGAGATGCTTAGAACAATGGGCAGGCTGGTTGGACTTTAGGATAGTTTTGAAGTAAGGATAAATTTATATGCAATGAAAGGGATTCATTTAATTAGGTTTGTAGGAGTGTGTGTTGGGAAGCTCTACACGTATTCATTAAAGCTAGTTTAAACTAAACTTGCACAGCAGCGAAAGGTGGGGAAACTGGGAATACACAGATGGATATGAATATAGCTAGGGCAGCATACAGATCAAAAATAAGATTTTGAAATAGCACATTTTATAATACATTTTAAAGATGTATCTGTCAAACTTAAATATAAACATGTGGTCAAAAATACCTATAGTTGCTGTTATATTAATGTTAGAAATATTAGGAATGAAAGAACTTGGTAAGTTAAGGCTAGTTGAAATGGAAGACTGGTATAGTGGAAATTACTGAAACTTCAGGTGCAGAGAATATTAATAAGAATATTTGGAAGTTACAAGTTATTTTATCATTATACTTTCATTCTTAATTTAATACTGCATTTTATTAAGAACTTAAGGAGCTATTCAATCACTCTTTAAAAATAAAAGTATCAAGTTTATAGTTGTTAGGTTAAATCCATGTGGGGATAAGCTTAGGGTTTTTTAAAAAGGTTTCAATTTGTAACTGTTATAGGGCACTTGATCAGAAAAATGAGGTTAAAGGAACTGTATAATGAATCCAGTGTTGCTACTCTTAAAATACTGTTAAGTGAGAGAACTAATTATAAACATGTGCATTAGGTTTAAATGGAGTTTAATGATGGAAAGTGGTGCATTGAAGTGATATAGGTTGGATTTCAATATTAAATGTTCAAAGAACCTACCTGAGGTGAAGCTACTTTAGGTTTATTATTAAATACCAGTGACTATATAGAAAGTTTGGGTATTGTATAATTAGGTTTAACATTTTGTATACATTAGTATAACAGAAATGAAATGTTAGCTCCTGTTTTTTGGCTATGACACAATTTTATCATTTCTGAATTTAGAAATGGTTAAATAGGGATATGGGACATATTTAGAATTTTACACGTTTCAAGTGGAAAAACTGAAGAGAAAAATATCAACACGGATCACAATGCTGTATTTACAGCCCTGATTATCCTATAAAAGTAAAAAAATACTCCCAAAAATATTTAGTAATTGGACCCAAAATCTTGTATAGGATAAGGTCACGTCTTCATTGGAAAATGCTTTATTACAGATTTGTTTCAGAATTTTTCTTAACTATCACATCCTTTATCTGTTGCACATAACAGAACCACTGATAATAACTAATATTGAAAACAATTGTTTTGAGTATCACTTTAATGTTGATAGATGTTGTACAAGAAAACTTTCATGTTGAATACCGCATTGAAATGTTTTTACTTGTATTGAGGATGTTGGGTACAACAGTGACCTGGATTAATTAGTAGATTAGATTAGTGTTTGCAACTCATCTTTGATTATAATCAAGTGAAGCATGCCACATTTGGTCTTCCATTTTTTGGTTCAAACTTAAGTGTAAACCTGCTGAAAAATCTGATTTGAAGAAAAGGATCTTGGTATGTTCATGGGTAGATCACTCAAATCACTGGGGTAATGTTCTGTTGTTAGTAGTAAAGGTAATAGGATTTTAAGGTGTGTTTGCAAATCAGTAATGTTGTGCTTATATAAATCATTATTAAGACACCATTTGGAAAAGTGTATAGAGTTTTGACCTCTTTATTTAAGAAAGGATATTGACTTGTTGGGAAAGATTTAGAAAAGGTTTACTAGGATTAATACAAGCCTAAAAGGGTTTGCTTTTAGGTACAGGTGAAGATCCTTCACTTAAGAAAAGGGTAAGAAGTGATATAGAATTTCATGAGATATCTTTGGGATCAGTATGGAAAATACCTCTAATATAACAAGGTATTGGAACTCTACAAGATTTGTAAATGACAGGCTAGGGTCAAATTAAAACAGCTATGTTTATAACATGGTAACTGACTTAATGGGTTAATGGCAAACAGCAGTTGTAGAGGCTGGCATTTTAAAAGGGTTTAAGAGGGATTTTGGAACTTTACTGAAAAATAAAGGGTATGAAAAAACAGCCTTAAAGAATTAAATGATCCCTTTTGGCTAAATGTAATGAATTGTGGCACAAAGGAAATTTAAAACGGTACATGTTTCATTTTGCTACTTGCAAGATTAAGCAAGTCTACAGTTGTATGTTGATTCATGCTAAACAGAAGCACATGGCTGAGATAATCTTCAGTTCTAAGCCAAAAATAGAATCCCATGATATTTTCATACAATCTTTTGTGTTCACATGAAATTTAGATGTATGTTTGTATACAGGTTTTGGTACATTTATTTACTGTTAAATTATGAGAAGTAAGTTTTAAAAATTATATTTAAAGACCAAGAAACATGGTACAAGTACATTGTCAATAAAAGGTTAAATTAAAATTGATTAAAGCTCAGTTGTTGTATGAACTTTCATTTGTTTAAAATAGTAAAATAGAACAACTTATTCAAACCAGAAGAAACTGTTGCATATTTAAATTCCTCATGTAATATAAATACTTCTAATAACTACAAAAGTAAAATATTTTGAAACAATCTAAAGAAATTAAAACAAATATAAAGTACAGCAGAAGTTAAAACATTACACATACATCAGGTAACATGTACTATGTGAGGCCAACATACTGCAATTAATTATTATTGACTGTAAAATTAATATAGCTGCATTAACAGTTTTTTTTTTGTATGCACTGTTGTTTTTGTAAGTTCAAGTTTACTATTACATCCAATATTTTGGAGTGATTTTTCCTAGTTCGACCCATTAGTTTTATATTCTATTGATTCACTTGATCTTGTAAAAATGCATTTCTTTATTTCCAAGACCTGAAATACATGGTTCAACACCAAATAAAGACAACTGTTATATGTGATGGTATACATATGCGCATCACATTTCCTGATGAAATACAAGTAATAAAATATAAATGGACATTGCATCAAATCTTAATATGCTGGTATTGCTAATTTTGTAATTAGTGTAATTCTGATAATTAATTTTAGCATTGGTGTTGTAGTTCCAAAATCTTTTTAGTTCACCTGCTGATGGTTAGTTTTGGAATTATTAACATAAGTACAGGATAGTTTTATAAACTTGTATGGAATTGTACTGTTGCTAAAGTTTTTGTGTATTTCATTTGAAATTGACTAAACTTTAATATAAATTAATCCAAATTCTCTTCACTATAAGGGGATCATTTATGAGAATGATAGTAATAAAGCTAAATTTAAAGTGATTTTGTGCTGTTGATTACTTATAGTTGCTGAAAAGTTAGTTACAGAATAATCATTTGAAAATTGATTTTAAATAACAAATAATAAAAGTTAATATAAATGTGTATTTTGAATGAGGGTGTGCATCATTACGTTTTCCACTATAAACAATCAGGTACCTTTATGAATAATTATACTTAGTGCTTGTGTGCTTAGTTTTCTATTATATTCCATTTTAATGGTGAATTTAATTTACAGTGGGAATTAACCAGTTCATTAATTGTTTTTGAACATAGTATACATAAACAGTTGTCCAAAATCTTAAGGCCAATGAACATAAAGAAAAATTATGCATTTTGCATTGTTAGACTCAACCACTTATTTGAGAAGAGATTTGAAACATAAATAAGAAAATGGAAAAAAAACGTAAAATACTTTTTTAGCATTTAATAGGGAAAATGTGAACACCATGAAAATATCCTAAATACTTGCTAGTCAAAAGTTTAAGACCATATCAAAAAGAAGTCCTAATTAGGGTAGGAAATGCCCAACAAGAAGTTTCAGTAGTGAGTTGCACAGCCATCATTGCAAATAACTGCAAACATTCACTTTGGCATGGTCGATATAAGCGTTTGCAGAAGGCTGGCTAGAATGTTATTCTAAGTGGTGAAGATGGCTTCACAAAGATCATGCCCTGTTTGGAATTGACATCAATTTTTATAGACTTCCCTTGCCATCTACCCCAAACATTTTCAGTGGGGTTCAAGTGAATATGCTGGATGGTCCAAAAGTCCTTTGTCCTGTGGGCATTGTGTATTGCATCATTGTCCTGCTGAAAGATCCAGTTACTTCCAAAAAGCGAGGGCCTTCAGTCAGTCAGGAAGTCTTCTCCAACATGCCACTAGTCAGCTGCTATTTGACACTCTATAACCTGAAGCTCTATCCTTCCGTGGAAGGAGAGAGCACCCCAGATGATGGGACCTCCTCCACTATGTCGTGTAGAAAATGTCTCTATTGAGATATGCTTGTTGTGCTCGTAACATGGAAGCCATCTGGACCATCCAGGTTAAATTTTTTCTCATCAAAGAATTAAACCTTTGTCCACTTTTCTACATGTCAAGTTTGGTGCTTCTCAGCAAAATTTAACTGAGCTGCTTCATGGTTTGGAAGGAGGCGTGACCTTTGAAGAAGTTTATGGTATTTGAAGCCTTTTTCTCATAAATGCTGTCTTGTTGTTCTTGATCTGCCCTTTGCATCCATAAAGGCCTTAATGTGGTTCGACGATTGATGGGTGTCTTGCCGGACAACCCATTGAATCCTCTTGCTCAACACCATTAAAATATTCTTGGGCCGACCACTTGAAATTCTTGCTCGATATTTCTCAGGGAATTTGCAACAGTGATTTTACTATGCCAAATCTCACCAGCGATGGCACATAGAGAGAGACCTTGCTTTTGCAGCTTGACAATTGTCACCTTTTAACTTTCACCATTTTTTTTTTTTTTTACCCATTGTAACACAAGAGGTGTCAGTGAGAGATGTTGACAGTGCTAATGCTTGAACACAAATGACTAAATTTTGTTACATGTTTACTAATTAACACTTTGTTTCATTATGGTCCTAAACTTTTGATCAGCTGGTATTCAGGCTAATTTCATTGTGTTTACAATTTCCCTATTAGATGCTATAAAAGTTTATTTTTATTTTTCTATTGTTATCTTTCAAAGCTCTACTCGAATAAGTGGTTGAGTCTAACAACACAAAATGCATATTTTTTACTTTGTTTATTGGCCTTAATGTTTGGCCAGCAGTGTATTTCCTTAAGTATTTTAATGGTAGTCTTTGTAAGTGCACAGTGCTTAAAGAATATTGTTTTGTATACAACAATGGTAGATGTATTTACTTGTCTTTAGTGGTAGAAATCACATGTTTGAATCCACATTGCACAAAACATGTTTGCCCTTTGAGCTGTGGGGAGTTTATGTGATGGTCAATCCTATTATTTGTTCGTAAAAAAAAAAAAAAAAAAAAAACCCAGCCCAAGAGTTGGTGTGGGGCGGTGATGAGTAGCTGCCTTCCCTCTAGCCTGTTTACCTACAGATATGTCATAGTGCCAGTATTTACTGTTGCATAGGATTATGTCTGTCAATCAAACATCTAAAATGTTATTTTAAGAATGAACCAACAAAAACCTATGTGAAAAAAGTTATAGAAAAATATTTTCAATGGAATAATAATGTTACAGCATAAGATGTATGAGTTTGTTTTGACAATTAATATGAAATATTTTTATTTTCAAGAAACAACTGACTTGTTTTTATTACTTAGCGTCTCGGAGCAGCAGCTGGATTGGTCTGGTTACTTGGGAGAATTGTTTACACTATTGGCTACTCTACAGGAGGTATGTTTACTTTCATGTGTTGGAGAAAATTTGTGGATGAATTCTCTGTATACTAATATTTAAATGAACAACCAATCAAATGTATTTAATGAACTATTTATAATTATTAAATTATTTATAATTTATAATTATTAAATGTATTTAATGAACTATTTATAATTTTCTTAAAGATTGTGAAATAACTGACTTTATGTTGTATAGGGATGTTGGTTGACAATTTCTATAAATGATGACTTTTTAATATTTAATTTAGTGTTACCGAAACTAAATATACAATAAACTGATATGTTCTATTCAGTTATTTATTTACAATTAAGTTTTTAGACATTTTTTGCATTAAAATTTTTTAAAATATATGTAAAGTTCAGCATTGGTTCAAAGTTTCCTTATCATTGTATAGTTTATTAAATTATTGTATCTTATTCATTGTTAAAACTGCACATATCAAAGCTCTTTTCATCAGATTTCTAATCAAATATTTGAATTAATAGCACTGCACTTCAATATCCTTTTATATGTTCTTTGAAATAACAATAAGTTAATCCCTTATCTTGCCCACTTTGGTAACAAACAATACAAAAGCTTTATGAATTCTATCCTTCATTTTGTAAAATTTTTGCGCACACACACGCACATTCGTTCGTTTTGGTATATTTTAATTTCATAGTAGTGATTTTACTTCATAACATACAATTGTCTTTACCCATGAATTAAAGGCTTGTAAAACAACAGTATGATGGGTGTACGGGTCTGCAGTCTATTTTCTCATATTGTCAAATGAGATAAACTAGTTATTTACATAATCTATTTATCTATACATTTCATGATAATTACAAGTAATATGATAAGCTGAATAAAGTACGAAATACAATTTTAGAATATTTTTTTATTCTGATGAATTACACTACAATGTACAGTGCTGCATAAAAGGATATCTGAAGGCAATAGCTGGTAACTTGTCACATGTATATAAAGCTCTGGATTAAGAATGTAACTAAACTACTAATGAAAGTAATTTTGATACATGTTGTTGAAACAACAAATGAGATTTAAGAATCGGAGACACTGCCAATCAAAAAACTGAAAGAGTATTGAACTTTTGTTAATCCGTGAAATAAGTTATTGCTAAAGGTGTACATAAAGAGGATCTGTAACAGAAACAGTACACAAAGTATGTATGAAATGTAAATATTTATCTCTTATAAACTTTTAAATAACATATCCTATCAGTAAATCTGTGTATTCAATTCAAATACTTTAAGGTTTGTAGATGTAAAAGTAGTAATAGTTTTATTACCTTAGATTTTTCTCTAATTTGATCTCAATTTTCACAAAATTATAAAAAAAATATAGAAAAAATGTTCAGTTTTAGACGATTATTTTATCCCTATTAAAAGATCTGTTTTGATTCCAGAATAACCTAGATTTCTGGATCCAATGTCAAGTATACAGTTTCTAAAACTAATTTCTCATAAAAATAAAATATTCTCTAATAAATAAATAAATAAATAAATAAATAAATAAAAAATCCAATTAAATGTTCTTCCCTTACCTGTTGTATGAATGTAGTTTAATTGTTTTTTTCTGGTTTTATAAGTTCCATGTCAGTTATTTTGTAGTGGATGTCTTTATGATGATGACTCCAAGAGAAATTTAAAATCATGATACAAAAGTTGCATCTTCAAAAACTTTTAACACACAATTCCAAAGACTAAGTGTAACTACTGGCCCAATGTTCAGAAACAAGTAGACCCCTATTGATCACAAGCACACATGGGTGCATGTAGGTATTGTAGTCATTCTGTGGCTTTAAGTGTTGTTGGAGGAACATTTGTTTTCAAAACTTTCAGGAAAAACTTATTTCTGAATTTTGGAGATTTATAATTGATGAACTTTGAATGAAATTAATTACAATTTGTTTTGTAATATCTTTATTAAAAAAAATAATTAAATCTCTGAACTAGAGATCATTTACAAAATCTGAAGCATTTCTCATTGGAAACTTATTTGTGATAATGAGAAACCCTCTTGAAGTAAAAATGTATCTTGATGAAGACTGGTATGGGTATTAACGCTTTTGTAAAAGTTAATACCAACACCAGCCATTCTGAGATACACTAGAAGGTCAATTTCTTGTATTCACAAGTTTTATGCATGTGGTTGGGAACTCTGACCCTGCATTAAGTAAAAGTATCCTTGCAGACAACTTAGATATTCATCTATTGTGAAATGTTTTTAGGTGATTAAAAAAGTTTACAAATAAAGAAAAAAAGAAAAGAAATATATCTTTGTTTCTAATCTTAATTTTATAGCTATGGTGTTGTATAGTAATCGTATAACAAAATGGACTTCAAAACAAAGGTAATAAGAAATATATTCAGTAATGCAAAGACCTGTGTTGCAACATTTAAGAAAGAGGTATGTTTTACCATGAACCAACTATCTCCTCACAATTTCCAAATGTTATCGTAATCTGGGAAAATAACCTCAAACAAATAATTTAATAATTTGTATGATTCATCTATGGTTTCAAACTGTAGAGGGCAGGCTATAAAACATAAATGTTTCTTTGTGTTTACTTGACTACTAAAATAGTTTCTCTTTGTTTGGTGGTTTCAGTAAGCTGTTTTATCTTCTACTTATTCACAATTGAATTACTCTTGTCCCTACCACAAAATCTCAATCTGCTTCTTCTTGCATTTGATCTTTACTTAATCAGATTTGTCACTGATTTGTCTAATACATGTATGGAGTTGTAATTGTAATATTGCTTTACTGTTTTATTTCTGACAATAAGTATACTTTTTTTTTTTTTTTTTCACTGAAAGTTTACACCTTCATTTTTTACTTGGGGGGGGGGATGTTCTTAAGCAAAGATTACACTTTGTCAAACCCCTAGTATATTGTCTGTTTCCAAGCCTTTCCATTAGAAAAAATGTGCTTTCAACTGAAGTTACATACATATGCATCACAAGGGTACTTAAAGTGATGCAACATGACAGAAAACATTTTATTTCACTAATGCTTGAATTACATTAGCAAAGTTATGGACTTCATCAAAATTACAATGAAGAGGAAAGTACTCAAACTACTATGGTTTGCTGTAATTCTTCATTTTCTTCAAAGTCCTTGTCAAATTGATCAAGATTTTTACTTATTTTCTCTCTGCTTCTGCAGTTTTGTATCCAACTATTTAGTTTGTCTTATCCTTTCATTTTTATCTGATCCAAGGTTACTGATTGATAAGTGGCATTCCCAGAAAATGATATAGCTCAGTGTTAGATGGTGAATTAATCAATAGTTAAGGCAATATGTTTATTCTTAGTATTTTGATGGCTTCATTCTTTGAGAAACAAGTATTAAAACTGATATGTTCTTTTTAAGTGTTTTCTTGAATGGTATAAGAGTGGGATTTATATTTACATTTTTAAAGTCTTTATTGTTTGGCATGCAGAGATTAGAACAGGTGTACATGAGATGCATTCATGAGTTTCTAAATTTTTGAATATTCTTTGATTTAATAATTATAACTGTAAAATATTGGTTTCGTGTGGACATTTAATCAATAATTAACCCATTGGCTGTTAATTTGCTGTGTGGGATAGTCGGTCAGTTACTGACAGTTGAATGTAAGTGTGCCCAATATGGTGTATGCTGTAAATGAAGTGTCCTTTGTGTTGCTGTAATAAGATCTAATTTCATTTATATAAATAAATCCTTCTTTAAATAAAGATACACTAATACATTTTTCGTTTATTTGCTTGTGCATTTTTTGTCCTTCAGTTAATTTATTTTCGTTTTTTATTCATGGAATAGATAATTCAGAAACATTTTAGTTTGAATATAATATAAACTTTGTTAGTGTGACAAAATATTTTTAGAAAAAGAAATTTAACAAAGGTAAAATAACTTTTTCACAAGATAATATTTAGACATTATTTTACTAAATTTTACTTAATTCAAATTTAAGTGTTAGTTATTTAAAATTTCAATCTCCATGCCATACAAATTAGTTTTATAATGAAACCGTATTTATTACCTAATTCTTTTCAATGACAGATCCACAGAAGCGAATGCGAGGAGGATTCCAGTATGTCGGACTTCTTTTCCTGCTCTATAGCAGTGTGCATTTTGGTGTGGGGCTTCTTGGCTGGATCTAATTATTGATACATAACTGAAAGTCGGGCATGCTGATACACCATATGTTAATCATTTTAGCGTACAACTTCAATACATTGAAAATTAATGCTGGCCAGTTATACAAATAAAATGTATAGCACATTTTTTCTAATATTAGAATTGTTACTTATGTAGTTTCATTTACATTGTTTAATTATTTAGAACAAAATGTTTTTAATAAATTTGATTTAAAATGGAGTTATTTTCTGTTTACTTGATTATTAATAATTTTATATAATAACTGTATTTCAGGATTTATTTCAATTATACAACTCGGATATACCAAGAAATGTATGTTATATTCCAGGGGCCTTCCTATCTTTAGTGCCCCAACTGGTACAGCGGTAAGTCAAAGAATTCCCAACATTAAAATTGGGATCGATTTCCCTTGGTGGGCTTAGCAGATAGCCTGATGTGGATATTCTCTCTCTCCTATCTTTTGGTGAGATTCACATAAAATGTGTTAAATGTTACCAGGATACAAGTGAATAAATACTGTAATGACTTCCACTAAGTTGTAAAGTAAGTATTAGTACACTGTTTATCAGCCATGAACCGTTGAAATCAACCCATGCACTGCTACAGGTGGTTATTGTAAGATTTGGTATCTCATTGGTCAATTACAAAAACCTCTTTGATTAGTGCTATCATTAAACTACTTAAGTCCCAGTGATGTTGAGAAAACCCACTTGTAGAGAAAAATCTATGTAAAAACAGTTTGTTTGGGTTGAAAAAATTTTTTTATGTAGAGGAGTGAACAACATTTCAACCCTCTGATGACCGAAGAAGGTTGAAATGTTGTTCACTCTATGTAAAAAATTTTCTCAACCCAAATGATCCATTTTTACACGTATATAATAGCACTGTGTAACAATTTTGTTTGCTTTCTCTTTTTCGTGGGCAGAAAATGTTATTTCCAAATTGCTTATGCCTAAAGTAAATGGAAAATGTGTATTTTTCTCTTCAAACTTTGCTTTTGTCACCTGCAAGCATATACCAAAAACATGATGGGAGACTATTTGGGGGCTGATACGTGAAAGTGATTAACATTAGTTGCAAATCTCAAAACTACTCACTTCTAAACATTTTTGTATAATTTTAGTATAAATGCATGTAAATCTTGGTTCATGTTTTATTCAAAACTTGCATAAATGAAAATGTGCAAATTTGTCTGTTTTTACATAGAAAATAGGTTAATTTCTAAATTTCATTATCCAGTTCACAAAAGCAAAGTTTGAATGGAATAATGGCCATTTTCTGTACTTTTACAACATAAGCAATTGAAAAATAACGCATGCTATCCAGGAACAAAATTTATATTACATAGTGTAGTCTGTATATCCTCTTAATACCCAACAAATTATCATTTAAAGAAATATCACACAACTGAAGCACTAAAGATAACATATTTGTACTTCAATGGCACCTAAACTACAACTAATATCAGTTTCTTTTGTAAATGTTATTTTAATTCTTAACAAATGTTTTTTAAAGAAACTTTCAACGTGTAAATTTCTGAAGGATACAATACATAATATACACATACATTATCAAGGTTGAGAAATGTAGTTACAGAAACAAATTACTGGAAGAAAAATAGTTCCTTGTAGAAGAGGTTAGATAATGTATAAATAGCAAATTGTGATATGAAACCCAATGATACAATAAACGATCACCGAAATTAAGTTGCTGGGTGAACAAATGTACTGACATTTGTAACAAATGACACCATACATCAAACTTCTGAATTGTGACTCTGTAGATTAAGAAACATCTCAACTAGTTTAATTGAATTTTTCTCTCCACTAACACATCGATTTAGGAATTACAATTTAATTAATGCCATTATTTTCAAAACAACAGACTTGACCACTACATGTGGTTTTCTTAGTTTTTAAACCTAGCTTGCTACAAAGTTTGATATTGATGCAGTAGTACTATGATTACATTACTTACCTGTTGTATTCTATTACTGCCTAAAAGTTAACTGTTTAACCTCAGTCTTTAACTTGTGCCAAAATCTTTTGTTTTTTAAAAGCTGGGTGATTAGGATATTTGGCTTACAACCTATGGGTTGTAGATTTGAATCCTATTACTGAACATACTTGCCTTTCCAGCATAGAGATGTTATTAAACACTCTCACTGCTTGATTACAGTAGCTCAATATTTTGTGTATCACTTCTACATTAAGAACAGCTAGTGCAGATGGCCCTGGGCCTAGGAGTAGAGTGCAGATGGCCCTGGGCCTAGGAGTAGAGTGCAGATGGCCCTGGGCCTAGGAGTAGAGTGCAGATGGCCCTGGGCCTAGGAGTAGAGTGCAGATGGCCCTGGGCCTAGGAGTAGAGTGCAGATGGCCCTGGGCCTAGGAGTAGAGTGCAGATGGCCTAGGAGTAGTGCAGATGGCCCTGGGCCTAGGAGTAGAGTGCAGATGGCCCTGGGCCTAGGAGTAGAGTGCAGATGGCCCTGGGCCTAGGAGTAGAGTGCAGATGGCCCTGGGCCTAGGAGTAGAGTGCAGATGGCCCTGGGCCTAGGAGTAGAGTGCAGATGGCCCTGGGCCTAGGAGTAGAGTGCAGATGGCCCTGGGCCTAGGAGTAGAGTGCAGATGGCCCTGGGCCTAGGAGTAGAGTGCAGATGGCCCTGGGCCTAGGAGTAGAGTGCAGATGGCCCTGGGCCTAGGAGTAGAGTGCAGATGGCCCTGGGCCTAGGAGTAGAGTGCAGATGGCCCTGGGCCTAGGAGTAGAGTGCAGATGGCCCTGGGCCTAGGAGTAGAGTGCAGATGGCCCTGGGCCTAGGAGTAGAGTGCAGATGGCCCTGGGCCTAGGAGTAGAGTGCAGATGGCCCTGGGCCTAGGAGTAGAGTGCAGATGGCCCTGGGCCTAGGAGTAGAGTGCAGATGGCCCTGGGCCTAGGAGTAGAGTGCAGATGGCCCTGGGCCTAGGAGTAGAGTGCAGATGGCCCTGGGCCTAGGAGTAGAGTGCAGATGGCCCTGGGCCTAGGAGTAGAGTGCAGATGGCCCTGGGCCTAGGAGTAGAGTGCAGATGGCCCTGGGCCTAGGAGTAGAGTGCAGATGGCCCTGGGCCTAGGAGTAGAGTGCAGATGGCCCTGGGCCTAGGAGTAGAGTGCAGATGGCCCTGGGCCTAGGAGTAGAGTGCAGATGGCCCTGGGCCTAGGAGTAGAGTGCAGATGGCCCTGGGCCTAGGAGTAGAGTGCAGATGGCCCTGGGCCTAGGAGTAGAGTGCAGATGGCCCTGGGCCTAGGAGTAGAGTGCAGATGGCCCTGGGCCTAGGAGTAGAGTGCAGATGGCCCTGGGCCTAGGAGTAGAGTGCAGATGGCCCTGGGCCTAGGAGTAGAGTGCAGATGGCCCTGGGCCTAGGAGTAGAGTGCAGATGGCCCTGGGCCTAGGAGTAGAGTGCAGATGGCCCTGGGCCTAGGAGTAGAGTGCAGATGGCCCTGGGCCTAGGAGTAGAGTGCAGATGGCCCTGGGCCTAGGAGTAGAGTGCAGATGGCCCTGGGCCTAGGAGTAGAGTGCAGATGGCCCTGGGCCTAGGAGTAGAGTGCAGATGGCCCTGGGCCTAGGAGTAGAGTGCAGATGGCCGGGGGGGGGGGAAGGGGGAGTGGAGGGGGGTGAGCCTAGGAGTAGAGTGCAGATGGCCCTGGGCCTAGGAGTAGAGTGCAGATGGCCCTGGGCCTAGGAGTAGAGTGCAGATGGCCCTGGGCCTAGGAGTAGAGTGCAGATGGCCCTGGGCCTAGGAGTAGAGTGCAGATGGCCCTGGGCCTAGGAGTAGAGTGCAGATGGCCCTGGGCCTAGGAGTAGAGTGCAGATGGCCCTGGGCCTAGGAGTAGAGTGCAGATGGCCCTGGGCCTAGGAGTAGAGTGCAGATGGCCCTGGGCCTAGGAGTAGAGTGCAGATGGCCCTGGGCCTAGGAGTAGCTTTGTATATAATCCAACAAATGGAATATAGTTTCTGCAAAGCCAGGCTGAATTTAAAACAATTTTCGTTTTTGGAACATTGATCTGGTGATAATATTCAACAGAATTGAGTTATTTGGCTTTGTAATAAATGATCTAAATGGTTGTGTCTGGGAATTTAATGAATGTGTACTTAATTAACTAGTTTTTACATTTTGTAACATTGTATTTTTAATGGTGTATTAAATATAGTAAAGCCAAATAACAGGTGTTTTTTCATAAGTGCAGGAATTAAAACTGCTCGATATGATTCAACGTTACCAAACAATATGCATCAATAAAACAAAATCCAGTGTACCATTAGGACTAAATGTTATATTGCATTAAAGGCTCAAAGAAGCATTAAATGTAATTAAGTCATTTAACCTGTGGGTCACAGGATTAAAACCCATCACTGAAACTGCTTGCTCATCTGAAGGGAGATGATATTTTTCCTTCAATCCTACAGTTTTTCGGTAAAGCGTAACTTAAGAGTTGGCAGTGGATAATGTTGACTAGTTGCCTTTCCTCTAGTCTTACGGCTGCTATTTTAGAGACATAACCCTCATGTTGCTTTTTGCGAAATTCAAAAGAAATTAATTACTTCAATAGCATAATTAATATTTACTTTTATCGAGTTTATAGCTTTCATTGTGTTCTATTATCTAGAATTTTCTGCTACACATTCTTACGATTTTTTTTTAATGTGTTTTTGGCAAAATTTCGTTCACCCAACTACTCTGGACTGTCAATCACAAAAATGAGCAGCCCGGCATGAGCAGGTGTTGAGAGTAATCAAGTTGTAGTCTGAGAGTCGAGAGTTTCAAATTCCGAACATGCTTGCCCCTTTCAGCTGTGGGAGTATTATAATGTACAGTCAATCACACTATTCGTTGGTAAAAGAGTTGACAGTGGGTGGTGATAACTAGCTGTTCTTTTAGTCTTACACTCCTAAGTTAGGAACAGATACTTTGTTCAGCTTTGCACGAAATTAAAAACAAACAATCACTTAAAGTAATTCAGAAAGACTTATTGTATCTTGGCTTGAAATTCGTCATACAAAAACATTTTTCTTTAGAATTAACTAGTATGTTTACATGTTATTTCGCGTGTGTATAACTAAACGCTGCTTTTAACCTTCCGATGTCAATTTTCGATAACTTCCTTACAGAAGTGTGAAGTACTTTGAATGGTACAGTAGTATGTGTATGACTTAAACTGCTAGAAACCGGGTTTGAATACCCTTGGTGGGCAGAGCCTTGTTGTAGCATTATGCTTAATAACAGAAGCAGCATAAGATCTTCAGATCAGACTCGTCTTAGAATCAATAAATATAATGTTAAAACTGTAGAAATAAATTGTTTATTGTTAATTTATCTCTGAGCGACTGGTGTGGGTATTAACACGTATAAGCAGAAAACATTTCGAACTTTATGGCTAAGTGGTTAAGGCACTTGACTCGTAATCCGAGAGTCACGGGTTCGACTCTCCATCGTATCAAGCATGCTCGTCCTTTCAGCCGTGGGGGTGTTATGTGACCGTTAACTCAACCATTCGTCGGTAAGAGTTGGCGGTGGGTGGTGATGACTAGCTGCCTTTCTTCTAGTTTTACACTGCTAAATTAGGGACGGCTAGCATAGATAACCCTCGAGTAGCTTTATGCGAAATTCAAAACTAAATCTATTTCGGAGCTCGTCTGCACGAGAATTTTGCTTTTTCCCTGTTTATTTATAAAAAATCAATGTACTTATGCTAGGGATGTTTATCAGCGAGAAAAAATCTGATGCGTGTGTTCCTTTGTTTATCAGTAACAGTAAAATCAACAGTATATGTATCTAAAAAAGTGAAACCTTACATTGCATATCTAGAGAAATAGATTTGTATTTAAAAACTATTCCGATGTCTGAATTGTGCGCATAAAACTTTGTCCTGCATTAATTTCGTTTTTGTCGTGGCCTGGCATGGCCAAGCGCGTAAGGCGTGTGACTCGCAATCCGAGGGTCGCGCCCGCGTTGCACTAAACATGCTCGTCCTCCCAGCCGTGGGGGTGTATAATGTGACGGTCAATCCCACTATTCGTTGGTAAAAGAGTAGCCCAAGAGTTGGCGGTGGGTGGTGATGACTAGCTGCCTTCCCTCTAGTCTTACACTGCTAAATTGGGGACGGCTAGCACAGATAGCCCTCGAGTAGCTTTGTGCGAAATTCCAAAACAAATCGTTTTTGTTTTTAGTGCCTACACATGCTTTCTTTGTTTCTACAGTTCCGCAGTACCTGTTTTTAGATATATTTCTAGGATTAATATGTCGTAAGGTAAACTTTGAAAAACAAAAATATTGTGAGCAGTTTTACTAGTGTCATACTGATTACATTTTATGATTTCAGATGGAATAGTGGTGAGTGCTGGGGTTCGGTTCTTCGCAGTAGACACAACGGATAGTTTAATATGGCTGTGCTTTGAAACAAAACACCATCGTATTTTACCGCTGTATATATTTTCAACGATTTACAATATATTAATATAGATTTTTACAGAATGTGTGAAGTGTAAAAGTTAGTAAACAATAGTTGAACGTGCTTATTTTATTATTACAGACGTACATCAAAGTATTGTTATAACAGAGGAGGCGAATGTTTATTTTCAACATTTGAAAATGCATTATCACAAGCACTACTGGCTGAATATATTTTAAAAACTTTAACAAATAAACCACTTTTAAAAGACAGGTTATCTTTTCTGCATTATGAACTTAATTTAACAGTTGTTTGCTATTTATTATTTACAGAATGCACGGTTTAATTAATCAACCTCAGAGCAATATAACATCGCCGAAAGAGGGCACTGTTGAAGGTAATCCAGGTAGATCGAGATGAGGTAGTTGTCGCAATAGAGTAAAACTCCGGAATGGTTTGGTCATTGAAAAAGTGTATGTAGCTCGTGAGTGGCTGAACGTTGTAGCTGTGTGGTGGCTGACATAACTCACAGTCGCCAGTTTTCCTCTAACTTCCAGGCAAAGAACAAGTTAACAAACGTCTCTCTTCTGCAGGCTTCCAGTAACGGGTTATGACGCTTTTGTCTGCCGTTTTATAAACCGGTTATGTCTTCAACACATTTGAAGCCAGTATCAATTCAACGATCTTTCTTAAGTGCAGATACTAGTTATTTCGCTGGTTAGTGAAAATATAAAGTTTTCTTACTAATTGCTCTTTCTAATATTCCATTTATATAAACGATCTAAAAAGAAAATTTGTGTGATTTTAGCATGTTTAGGCTAATAATTAAATTTGTGCATGATGCAATCCATATGTGCTATTGTCTTGATTGCATCCGTACTCCCATAAGCAGGTAATCGATATTAACAAAGACAACCTTATGCGTATGTTTCTTGAAAGCTAATAACAGACATGTATAGCTTTTACAGTAAAGCAAGTTATATTTTTGACCAGTATTTTCGTTGTTTTACGGATATTTGTTGTTTTTAGAAATTTAGGTGTTATATAACTCGCACATCTTTAAAGTTTTAAGTTTGATAAAACGATGACATATTTGTATATATATATATTCAAGATGAAGGTATAACTTATTGAATTACCAGAAATAAAACTGAGTTGTTTTTATAACTTTGCTGTAGATTTCTGGATTACACAATAATATGAAAGAAGGCAGTGTTTGTGCTTATAACTCGGAAGTAAAATTGAATATCTCATTAGTTTAGAGTTTTATTATAACTTACTTTCTTTAATTTCAGCGTTCAGTCACTACTTCTAAAATCATACAAACTTAAAAATTTTCTTCTCTGTCGTAGTATTGTATTGCATAATTGTCTTTATAGCCATACGCTTTATAAGCAGTCGTCGCTGTAGTGATATGGATCGGTAGTGATTAATTGAAGGATATAAATATTTTCACTCCTTATCTAAGAAGGAAGCACTCACCGTCTGAACATTTAAAAGAGACCAAGGCATGCATTTCGGTCTGTCGCATTTCGAGAATGTTGTGCAGTACCTGTTTGTCGACATGATGACGCACTTTTAGATAGATTTGTTCTTACTAAAATTTTTTGCGTGTGTTTGAATAATAAATACATTTGTAATTTTGATAAAATGTTAGTGTTCAGTTGTTAAAAGTAATGCATTTATGCAAACAGTAATTGTTACCAGTCTTTATTTCTGTGTTTTATAACGTGCCTACCTGTTGTTAATTGTAATGTTAACTGTAATAACATTAAAAAGTCAGTATTTTAGTGTTAGGATTCGTAATTAAAATACTGAAATGTGCTCTAACAATATTTTCTCCCTACCGTTCGTTATTGAATTATCATTTATTGAAAAATGTATCCTGAAATAATGTTTGTGTTTTAATATGCTAGACGCAATTTTTGACTTTTTTTTTAGTACATTTATACAGCGTAACCCTCTTGCAGCCCTCTCCCCAGTGGCTCAGCGGTATGTCTGCGGACGTACAACGCTTAAAACTCGGTTTCGATGCCCGTGGTGGGCAGAGCACTGATAGCCCAATGTGACTTTGTTATAAGAAAAATACACTAAATATTTCCGCAGTTTTGATAACATACTATGCTTGTTTTGTTTGTTTTTGAATTTCGCGCAAAGCTACTCGAGGGCTATCTGTGCTAGCCCTCCCTAATTTAGCAGTGTAAGACAAGAGGGAAGGCAGCTAGTCATCACCACCCACCGTCAACTCTTGGACTACTCTTTTCCCAACGACTAATGGGATTGACTGAAACATTATAATGCACCACGGCTGGGAGGGCGAGCATGTTTGGTGCGCCCTGGATTCGGAGCTGCGACCCTCGGATTATGAGTCGAACGCCTTAATACGCTTAGCTATGCCGGGCCGCGCATATTATGCAGTACTTAGCTGACCACAAGGACATATAACTTGTGTTTTCAGTTGTTTTTTGAGGTTTTTTCACTTACTCACACACACATACATATCTATAATTAGTAATATATTGGCTTTGGTTACGATATTGAATGCCAATATTTTTGGCCAAAAAGGTTTCGTGAACATCTGAGACAAGATGAATTATAATCCAATACAATGTAATATTTAAGTAAAAATGTTCTTTATATGCAACCTGAGTAAAATAATCTCTGTATAAACACCAGTGAACCAGTATTTATTTAGGTTTTACAGAACGTTTAACGCTGTTGCTATTAATTTATTCTTCTGAATTGTTCAGCAGACATGTTGATTAAAATACCAAATGTAAATATGAAACCTTAAAATCGTGCGATTCACCACTTGGCTTTGAGTTGTTTCCGTTTCGTGGGAATTTCACACCTCGTCAGTAAATATAGAAATGGGCAAATTGAAAGAAAAACAAAGCTTCATTCCAACGTTACAAGAAGCCTCGTCTTTTTCTTCCGATTTGCTCTTATCTGGCGTTCATTTATTTTTTTTAAATTCTCAAAGATATTGAGACATTTCCAGGTCACTTGCTACACCGACGTCCACAGTGAATAACAAGAAGTGTAAAGAATGTCCGATGTCAAACAGCTGCTTCTGTTGTAGGTCAGATGCGAGAATGTTGCACTGTTATTCCCTTCGTAGTAATAGCCAGCAATTCAAAGTAGCTGGACTGAAGCCACACCTCACTCCAGGCAGTGTCGTACGTCACTGATATTACCGCGTCATCATTTTTTTTTGAGACATTGGCTTTTGTTGTTTTTCTCTCGTCGAGATCGGATCTTTACAATTCTCGATTTGGCGGCTATCTTCCTGAGAACTGTTACTGAACTTTCTAAAAGATGTGGCTGTGTGTATGCCAAGTTTAGGGATGTTAACTAGTCAGATGGTTGAATGTTGGATGACGAACACTGCTATTCGATAGCTCATAATTTCTAGAGCAAATTTTTCTATCTGGATACATTAAAGGTACATGAGGGTTAGTTGCGCAAGCTGTCTAATTTTGAAGTAATAGACTAAAAGGAAGGTAACTTCTTTAACTTTTAGGTTTATCTTTACAAACGAATAGTAGACGGAAGTGTTGAGTGACAGGTTTTAATTCTGCAAGCGGCAGATCGCGAGCCAAAGTCTTTAAACAAGTAATGGTTTGAACTTCGCCCAAAGCTACATCGGAGCTTTTTCGCATTCGCCGTCCCTAATTTAGCTGTGGTAAACTAAAGGGAAGACAGCTAGTTAACGCCACTCACCGCCATTTCTTAAGCTATTTTTTTACCAACGAATAGTGGGATTGAATATAACATTATAACGTCCCCATATGTCCCCCGCTGGTTCAGCGGTAAGTTTTCGGGTTTGCAACACTAAAATCAGGCATTCGGTTCCCTTCAGCGAAAACAACAGATAGCCCCATATGGCTTCGTTATAAGAAAACGCACACACACACGGCTGAAATGACGAGCATTCAAACCCGTAACTCTGAGATTGCTGGTAAAGCATCATAACCGTGAGGCCAAGCCAACTTAAATATCCATATAACAGTTGTTCTACGTACATGTAACTACTTCCCAGGGTGGATCTTCACCAAATTTGGTATGAAGGTTTATAACGACCATGTGGGGATGGATACAAACTTGCAGTTTTCACAGGTTTTCTTTTTTACAACTACTTCTTCCCTTTTGATAAACTTTCACCAAACGTCACATAAAATTTTTTTGGGTCGATGCGGAGATACATATAAAGTTGCGCTTTCACATTTTGTGTTTTACAGTTTTTATGGGCGGTTTTTTTCGTCCAGGAGACGGGTGTTCCAGCTAGTAACTAAAATGTTCATTGTAGGAGACATAATGCAGTCTATTTTAGTAAATCACTGTGATACAACTCGTGTCATATTAAAGCAGCGGTAGTGTATTATACATCATTTATTTTATGAGAGAGTTTAAATTGCAATTTTTCTCTACAAGTAAATCAGTTTAATTAGATATATTATGTTAAAACGGTTATCTATATATTTTCAAATTTAGTAGCACGGTGAATTGGGTATTTTATATTTCGGATAGTGTGTTTACATATCTTGACATTAACTAGAGTGGTGCTTTTATCTGGATTATTTTCTAGAACAACAGCATTAAAAATCTTCGCCAAGTTAGTCAATTTCGCCCAACTTTTGCAAAAGAAATTAAACCTGATTATATAGTTTCAAACTGCTTTCTATTAATTAAGTAAAATTAACACTTTATGCAATAATTATAACAAGGTAGAAGAGACGTGGTTAAAATACTAAAATACGTGATTTCTAGGCTTAACAGAATTCACGAGCGGTGTCCCTACACAGTTGTTTTAATTAATGTACATAATTATCCTCCTAGTTTGTGTGCGTTGTAATTAATGTTACTCAAACTTAACAAGGCATGAAAAGTTATAACTTATTCTGGACAACGGAGCATTGGTGTAAGTAGAGCATGCTTTTAAAAAAAATGTGGGAGTACCCTCGCTCCCAAATGATATGGAATTCGTATTGGAGGTAATACACAGCACGCCTTCAACTTTGAAGTTTTTTGGGTGTTTTTTGGGTGTTTTTTTTTTTACATTCTTTGATTAATTAAAATAAAAACTTATACGAACTTATTTCATTTTCGGCAACTCTTGTTCGCTGAAATATCAAATATTTCCGAGTCGAAATGAATGCGAAATTTGAACCTTCTTCAGAAATAAGAATTCATCAAGAAAGTTAAAACACGTCGTGATTTGTACTGTACCTGTCAAGTGTACTGATTAAGAAATAGTGTAATGCACTCATTGTATCAACGATGGGTTGTTTTGAGAAGTTTTATTATACAGACTTTATTTTACCGTATTTTAAGCCTTGCTACATTGTGGAAGAAGCACCCTAATTTTGAAAAGACAATTCTAAAAAAAATATTCAGATTCAGCAACTGATGCAGCCTTGACCGTTTTTCAATCTACTGAGTAAATACATCATATCATTTACAGTATGCCGACAGTATTGGTTAAATTGAATGTTTTATGCTATTAAAAATACTTGTAATTGGTAAGTAATGAGATTACGATCTATATGAGAGGCCGTTTGGAGTAGATCCTAAACTAACCTCTTGCATTAACCTGTCATTTTTGTCTTGGAAGACGCGTGGGGATTTTTCGTGGTATTTTTAAAGAAAAAGTGCATCTTTCAAGGCATTGCCATATTGCTAGTTTTTAACTTTATGGCCTTGACAGGTAAAGTCTTATATTATTAAAGTTAATAGAAGTTTTAATAAATTGGCATTTGGTTGTCATGTTATTAAGCTGACTTTAAACTTTTGTACAGTTCAAGTTAGACCTGAGATCCACCATTTTAGTCATCCACTTCAAATAACACTACGCTTTTATGGCCTGCATATGGTCTGGTGGTTAGGACGCTCGACTTCCAATTTACCTACCACGGGTTCGAATTTACGTGCACCCTTTTAGCTGTGGAAGTGTTACAGTTCTGACAGTCAATTCAACTATTGGTTGGAAAACGAGTAGTTCAAGAGTTGGCAGTGGTTGATGTTAACTGACTGGCTTCGCTCTAGTCTATTACTGCTAAATGATGGACGTCTAGCACAGACAGTTCTCGTGTAGCTTTGTGGAAAATTCAAAAACAAACCACATTGTCAAAAATGCTACCTGAGTTAGCTTTTCAAATTCGTTTACTCTAACATAATTATGAAACTGGATTCCCAAATTGAATATACAATTAACTTTAAATCTGTGGATTAGTAATTTGAAATATTCCTTATCTTGGAAAAACGTTAATATCTGAATTACGGCTTTCATTTGACGAATTTTTGTTAATAAAATATGCTTAACCATATTCCTTAGCCAGACCGCACTCTTCAATTAATAACCAGAGTACACAGTTAACATTGCAATTGGATAAAACATCTTGGAGAGCATCCGAAGGTCGCTTAGACATACGCTCCGCATGGGTTCTTTTCATCTCCTCTGATCTTTCATCCCTCGCTACCCAAACCTTACTTTGCTTATTGTAATTTCAAATTATACAACTTACAGAGGTAAAGAAACGAAACAGCTCGTTAAAAATCTCATTAAACATACGGTATTTCAATGTCAAATACTAATCATAATTTTGATGCTCTTGTCTCGACCATGGTGGGTTTTAACGAACATCATCTCACACCGTAGCTCCTGAAACCAAGAATTACGAAGTGCCATCACAGTGTTTTAAATACATTAATAATTATGAAGTAGCCGTGTAATTTTCGTGAGGAAAACAAATTGAAGTAAGTAAGTTAATTGGGTTCCTACTCATATGTAAAATGTCCTCACGCCCACCATCTGTCGCTATAAGGTAACATCATAAAATATGGGAAGACTTAGTAGATAAATAACTGAAACAATTCAGAACTAGAGCAATGCCACATAGTCATCAACAAATACTTGTTAATATTAAACTCGTATGGGTAAGTCACGATATGTATGTAATATAACAGTAAAGCAAGTAAACGGATAAAGAACTGTGTTTCACTTCGTTAGTTTATGCTTATTAAATATATGCTACATTTGAAAGCATTTTAAGTTTTCTAATCAGTCAGTAAACTACTGGTTTACTACAGTCTGTGCCACAAAAGATTAATTTACTGCATTCAATCAAATATGTTAAAATACTCCCTGTAATTCATATTTCGTGTGTGTATTTAGTATGCTAGTTTGATTTTTGTCTGTAAATTTTTATTTCTTTAACCATAAGTCGTCGTACTTGTGGTCCTATCTTATCCATTCAGTACACGAATAGAACAATTCAGAATCTTTTGTGCTTGAAACTAAATTTGTGGATTTTTTTTTTCTGATTCATAAACTTTCATGTACACTTCTGTAAAACAACGCAGTTGTTAGTTTCGTCTTCTCATAAACAAACGAACCGAACTAAGTGTATGATTTGTTAACTTCCTTTACTTTCCACATAAAATTCAGTTAAAAAATATTTTGTACTTGTTATTAGACATTTTATTATGAAGAACTTGTGGCAATTAACAACATCAAATCTTGCTTTTTTCACACAACTCCTACTTTTTAGTTTGTGCCTTTTTTAAGTTAAGTGGTTAAGTATTAAAATAAACTTTTGATTTTTCTTGAACTGTGTGTCGTAAAACTTGTGAGGTAGTTAGTCTCTGAAGACAGTCTTCAAAACAGCTTGTGAACTTTTGGTGTGTTTTTTTTTAATGTTTTTACACGTTATTCGATTCCTTGATTGTGAGAAAATTATAATTTTATCCTCATGTGTTATTCGAATACAGAATTTTCTCTAAATAAGTTTTGAACTTTTAGGTGTTCGTAGAATCGTTACATTTGAATCCAACCTTTTTCCACAAGTTTTTTTTTCACAAATTTTCATAACTAACACGGAAAAAAATTTGTTGTAATTATTTCAGTGTGTAGCTAACTATGAATACAATTTTGTCTATAATACTGCTTCTGTATTTTAACAAATTTTCTTTCATAAGTATGTCATAATAATGCATGCACATTTTACCCTACATATTCTTCCAAGCAAGCGGTCTGTTTGGGCGAAAACCGACTGACTTTTGTTTTATAATCTATAGAAATTGTTTATAAATACCTTTTTATCATGTGAAACTACGACATTGATTACCTACACTTCTCGTGAGTTATTCAAGATTATTTGAATGTTTGCTTGTTTATTATCAAGCACAAAGCGACAGAATGGGCTATTTGTGCCGTGTTTACGACGGGTATCGAATCCTAATTAGTGCTATAAATTCGTAGACTTATCACTGAGCTACTGAGAGTCGTCTGATTGATTTACCATACCTCCTATTCATAGGGGTCCGGCATGGCCAGGTGGTTAAGGCGCTTCAGTTGTAATCTGAGGGTCGCAGGTTCGAATCCACGTAACACCAAACATGCTCGCCCTTTCAGCCGTGGAGGCGTTATAATGTGACGGTCAATTCCACTATTCGTTAATAAAAGAGTAGAGCTGCTTTCCCTCTAGTCTTACACTTCTAAATTAGGGACGGCTAGCGTAAATAGCACTTGTGTAGGAGGTTTGCGCGAAAGTAAACAAACCATCGAAACGCGCCACAGTCTCCTTTCTTTCTATGTTTTTCTCCTGGCAAGCTATTTTACAGATTTCACTTATGAGTATATATATATTTTATTAAATCACAAGAAGAAATGTTTTAAATTGTATTATTGGATTACCGTTATGTAGTCTGGCGCCCTCAGTCAGTTTTTCACTTCTGACGTGTTGTTTTTCTTCTTAAATTTGAGTTAGTTTTTCGTGACCGGGGGTCTTAAATAATTACTTCTGTTTATTTAGCATCGTCTCTGCTTCGAACAAGTAACGCATCTGTATATATTTTATGAAATAAAATATTATCTTACATTTGAGTATTTTTTGAAGTTTTTATATTGTAGATCACTCATTAGATTTATTGTTTTTATTAAATTAACTAAAGTTATTAATGTTTTGAGTCCTTAAACCTACCTCTGTTCCACATGAAGACATCACTCTAGTAGTCCACATGCTTATTTTTGTAATTAATTTATGAATAAATGTATTTTTCTTTTTATAACATATTAATCAACATAACCTAGTTGGTCTGAGCAAATGCGTATTTGAACAAAAGTACTAACATTTGCTACGTTACACATGGCGTATATTTTTGTACACCCAGTTTATATATAACGCAATTTCTTTTCTTTTGTATGTTTCTTTGAGTGCTACATAAATCTGGCAATACAAGACTTGTGATTGAATAAGCCCATTTAAAGTGGAAGAACTGTTAATGAGAGGGTATAAGTTGAAAGGATTTGATACAAGCAAAATAATTTACGTAAAGACACGGAGAAAACAATCATTGGAGCTTAATTTGAACGAAGAAAATGATGCAAATTTGATAAAAGGAAAGAGAAGTGAAATGGATATGTTCACTGAAACAAAAAGTCAGTGCTCATTAAAAGTAAATGAGATACAGTGGAAACGGTTTTGTACTTTATTGGTATTTATTCAGAATTTAGCCAGAAATCTGAGACAAAAGAGAACAGTCTGATTTGTATAAACACCTACACGCATGCGCCCTAAAAGCAACCTGAACTATTCTGAACACTCTCACCACACCCCGTGGCATAACTCAACATAGTGACAATTGTAAATCTTCAAACACACAATTCAGAACAACAGTTAATGACTGAGAATAATTATGTTTACAGGTAACAAAACCGATCATCCTCACTCGGATATTTACTTGTAGATACACGATCTCTGCAGAGATATTCACTGTTACGCTATAAAACTTTTATCGAGCTCGCCTTCCACCAAGAAAGTATACATACAAACTACAAACGGATATTTAGTTTATCAATGTGCAGTCAAAGATAGAACGTAATGGCGGATAAAACTCAGAGCTTCATTTTCCAATTCAAAAATTACTCATTACCATCGTAATGAGGCTCTGAGAGTGATTTAAAGTGTGTAGATTATGGTCAGTTTTTCCGATCATTTATTGATTAAAAGTTGCAGGCACAGATGAAGTGTATTTCGTGTTCATTTGTTTGTTTGGTTTTGAATTTTGCACAAAGCTACTCGAGGGCTAACTGTGCTAGCCGTTCCTAATTTAGCAGTGTAAGAGAAGAGGGATGGCAGCTAGTCATCACTACCCACCGCCAACTCTTGGGCTACTCTTTTACCAACGAATAGTGGTATTAACCGTAACATTATAACGCTCCCGCGGCTGGAAGGGCGAGCATGTTTGGCACGACTCGGGCGCGAACCCGCGACCCTCAGATTACGAAGCGCACGCCTTAACGCGCCAGGCCATGCCGGGGGCACATTTCGTGTTCAACATAGTGTGATAAAAACTGTTTTATTATTTTTCCAAGAAAAATTATATGTCGTACAAATGTTTTTTTACGGATTTCAGCGTCGAATACCATTTTGATGTTGCGACCAATCAGAGATGTTATTTCGTTTCTCTTACAAAGAAGAGCAATAATATGCATAATACACTTTTCATACAAGTTTCAATACACTCCTGTTGATGTAACAGATTTGAATTAGTCACTGTAGCAGAGACTCGAGACTTTTATCTATTAACAGAAGAAAATATTTTTGTCCTTTAACGTTACATTATGCTATTATGTGGCAAAATAGAGGGTGTCCAGAGACAACAAAAGAACTGTTGGTCCATCATGGTTATCCCATTATCTAAGCCAAACTAAAACATTTAAATTATCATCCATACTTCTATCAAGCTTTCTTTTAAACTCACTCAAATTTACTGCCTCTACAACATCCGAAGAATAAACATTCTATAGGTCAACCACCCTATTTGAAAAATAAAATTGTCTAAGCTGAAGACGGCTTCTAACTTGCCTAAATCTATATTTGTGTCTGTGCTTCTAAAAATTTTGCTGTTAAGCGTGAAAAATATTAATGCATCACATTATCAATTCATTGTATAATCTTGAACACTTCAATCAGATACCCTCTAACTCTTCTATATTTAAAGGAAAACAATTTAAAGATATTAATCTCTCCTCAACAACTCCTCCATCCCAGGGACGATTTTAATAACTCTCCTCTGAACCCTTTCCAATAGTTCAATCAGTGGCATGTTTAGGTAGGGGCTAGAGGAGTCTCGGCTCCAGAACCCACGGTCTTAATGAGGATCCATTGGTAATTTTATTCTATGTTAAATAACATGGGATGTAAAGCCCACAAAAAATTATTGGCCCCTGGGCCTACAAAACCGTAAATTTGCCACTGAGTTCAATATCTTTATTAAAGTCACTTCCAAAAATTTAACTATATAAATAATTTACAGTCAGCTTGCCAAATAAAACGGCATTAAACAAATACATTCCACAAGAGGGGTTAACTTTTGTGATAGCCAGTTTCTATTATAGAGTACGAAGCAAATCTAAAAGGTAAAGCGAAGTACAGTTCTTGTTGAAGGATGTTGAAGGTCTTAATTTCTTAACATCAATTTTCTGGTTGCTTAAAGGTGTGATTGAGGGCTTATAACACTAGAAATCGAGTTTCGATACCCGCTATTGGCAAATCACAGACAGTTCATTGTGTACTTTTGTGCTTAACAAGCAATATCCAAAACCTGAAGTAAAATAATGAAAATTCGTTAACAAGTGATGACTGGTTCTTACGCTGGTAGAACTAGTCTTGTTCTTCCCGAAGTCTCTACAAGTAATACTGATTATTTGCTCGAAGAGGTTGTTCACCAGAATGAAGAATCTGATTTGGTCAACATACCTCTGGATTGTCCAAAAATTGTTGCGCCTTGTAAAGTTAGTCAGTTTTTAGACAGTTCGTACACTGTTGACTTGCTACTGTACCCTCCACCCCTTTATAGGAACAAGAGCGTGAGGAAGGAAGTTGCAGTCACACTGATGATCGTCCCACTAAGTGTGAGGGTAATACAAGTTTATAAAAGTTATTATGCGAAAAGTTCGAGTTTTTGTATTCTTTACTAAAGAGGGTTTGTACCCTACTTAGTAGTTAGCTAGCAAATATTGCGTAAATTTACTTGTCATTATTTTTGATATTGGAATATGTACTATAGATAATTTTGAAAATATACAGCTTTTCTTTCCAAGGTTGGATTAAGGACTTGAAAGGCATTTTCGCGTCCATTTGCTCTTCCCCACTCCCTTTTCTTTTTTAACCGCTCCTGAGTGGCACAGCGATATATCTGTGAACTGATACCGTTAGAAACCGGGTTTTGATATCCGTGGTGGGCAGAGCACAGATATCCCATTCTGTAGCTCTGTGCTTAACCCTAAAGAAACAAACTTGTCCAACTTTTTAATTGACATTAAGTATCCAGGTAATACATCCATAAAATAAGAAGTAATCCTGTTTATAGGAATGGAGTATCTATTAACCACAGAAAAATGTTTGATATCTCCGGTTTGGAATTCGTTGCTAAAAACACGCTACTCATGAAGCAGTTTTCATAATAAATAAAAGGGTTGATATGAACGTTACGCTAGAATTCATCATAAATAAAAGGGTTGATACGAACGTTACGCTAGAATTCATTATAAATAAAAGGGTTGATATGAACGTTACGCTAGAATTCATCATAAATAAAAGGGTTGATATGAACGTTACGCTAGAATTCATTATAAATAAAAGGGTTGATATGAACGTTACGCTAGAATTCATCATAAATAAAAGGGTTGATATGAACGTTACGCTAGAATTCATCATAAATAAAAGGGTTGATACGAACGTTACGCTAGAATTCATCATAAATAAAAGGGTTGATACGAACGTTACGCTAGAATTCATCATAAATAAAAGGGTTGATACGAACGTTACGCTAGAATTCATCATAAATAAAAGGGTTGATACGAACGTTACGCTAGAATTCATCATAAATAAAAGGGTTGATATGAACGTTACGCCAGAATTCATCATGAGTAGAATAGTTGAATATTACACTGAAATCTTATAATATCAGCTTGGTTTTGAATCACACAGGCGGGCACAAACACACACATATATATACATTCCCAGTGAAAAATAATATTAATATTATGGTACATAACTATGTCATGTGATCATAGGCTACAAAGAAAATTTCACCAGTATAGTCACTTGTTTACTCGTTCAGTAAAGGAAACATAGGAATGTTTTGTATTTAGCATGAACATTCTGAAAATAAACTTGCAACAATAGAATAGCTCCCTAAATTTCTCATTCAAGGGTACATAGGCCCACTGAGCTTAAGTTTATCGGAATGATTCTGTAAAGAAACCTGCTACTGTAATTACGTATATGAGTACCAAGTTATTTTAGTGTATGAAATGGGGCCTGGCATGGCCTAGCGCGTTAAGGCGTGCGCATCGTAATCTGAGGGTCGCGGGATAGCGCCCGAGTCGCGCCAAACATACTCGCCCTCCCAGCCGTGGGGGCGTTATAATGTGACGGTCAATCCCATTATTCGTTGATAAAAGAGTAGCACAAGAGTTGGCGGTTGGTGGTGATGACTAGCTGCCTTCCCTCTAGTCTTACACTGCTAAATTAGGGACGGCTAGCACAGATAGCCCTCGAGTAGCTTTGTGCGAAATTCCAAAAACAAACAAACAAGTATATGAAATGAAATAAAAACTCTTCGTGTCCACATTCACAGTAAAATAAAAATTCTTTTTGTCCACATTCATAATAAAATAAAAATTTCGTGACACCACATTCACAGTAAAATAAAAACTCTTCTTGTCCACATTCACAATAAAATTAAAACTTCGTGACACCACATTCACAGTAAAATAAAAACTCTTCTTGTCCACATTCACAATAAAATTAAAACTTCGTGACACCACATTCACAGTAAAATAAAAACTCTTCTTGTCCACATTCATAATAAAATAACTTCGTGACACCACATTCACAGTAAAATAAAAACTTCGTGACACCACATTCACAGTAAAATAAAAACTCTTCTTGTCCACATTCATAATAAAATAACAACTTCATGACACCACATTCACAGTAAAATAAAAATTTCGTGACACCACATTCACAGTAAAATAAAAACTCTTCTTGTTCACATTCATAATAAAATAAAAACTTCGTGACACCACATTCACAGTAAAATAAAAACTCTTTGTTCCCACATTCACAGTAAAATAAAAACTCTTCTTGTCCACATTCATAATAAAATAACAACTTCATGACACCACATTCACAGTAAAATAAAAATTTCGTGACACCACATTCACAGTAAAATAAAAATTTCGTGACACCACATTCACAGTAAAATAAAAACTTCGTGTTACCACATTCACAGTAAAATAAAAACTCTTCTTGTTCACATTCATAATAAAATAAAAACTTCGTGACACCACATTCACAGTAAAATAAAAACTCTTTGTGCCCACATTCACAGTAAAATAAAAACTTCGTGACACCACATTCACAGTAAAATAAAAACTCTTCTTGTCCACATTCACAGTAAAATAAAAACTCTTCTTGTCCATATTCATAATAAAATAAAAACTTCGTGACACCACATTCACACTAAAATAAAAATTTCGTGACACCACATTCACAGTAAAATAAAAACTCTTCTTGTCCACTTTCACAATAAAATAAAAACTTCGTGACACCACATTCACAGTAAAATCTTCTCTCCCTGTCGTTTACTTTGCGACTCTCAATCGTATAGTTGTCACAGTTATAAAGTCCTAATCGTTGAAAGTGTGAACCGTCTAAAGCGATGTATTTCAACCTATCCTTTCTTCACCACAAAAAATCTAACATTTGCTTTCTAAGACATCCTCTTCCTTAAATACGTTTTAAAACTAAAAATACATTTCCGAAAATGTTGATTTTTTTGAGTATTCACCCCTTCTTTAAAGTTCTGATTTGTCGTCTTTGTTTATGAGCTTTTAAATAACATAATAACTTTAAAACACCCCTTCTACAAAAGTTTGAATTAGCCACTCATGTTTTTGCACTCGCAAAGAGAATTCTCGAATTTGTAAACAAAATTATAAATCGTTGCACAGGAAACATATTCAAACATAATTATTGTAAGTGCGTTTTCTTTAAAATATAAATCTCGACATAGTTTTTAGTATAAAACGGTATACACTACATTGTGAAATTTGGCTTTTAAAAAATTAATAACTATGATATAAAATTTGTGTTGAAGAAAAAAAGATTTTTGTTAAATCTAACAACGCATAGAAAAATTATAATGCATCCCTAAGAATCACTCTTAGTTGGCCTTACACATATACATATAATTTGTTTTCGTATTTCTCTTTTTAAATTATCCATATGCAATGTGACATAACAGGGCCATGTGGCTAGGGCACTCGACTCTTACTCTGAAGATCGTACCAATCATGCTTGCCCTTTCAACCAAATGGGTGGTGATGACCAATTGTCTTCACTTTAATTTTACACTGCTAAATTACGGACGACTAGCGCAGAATGCCCTCGTGTAGCTCTGCGCGAAATTAAAACAACAACAACAAATAAACATACGAGATGGATAGATCGACATCCATTTTCCCAAACTTTATTATTATTATTTTGTTAAAAAAGACGTGTGAAAAATTGACAAAATAAAAATTGAAAGTTGTGATATTTTAAGTCACGGTCTAAAACTGAGGGTTATCGAATTCGTATTGAAAGAATTGTTTATGGAACTTCTTGTAAGCAACATTGGTTGGTAAAAAAGTAGCGCAATAGTTGGTGGGCGGTGATGACTGCCTCCCTTCTCTCCAGTCTTCTTATTGCTAAATTAGGGACGGCTAACACAGATTGCCTTCGTATAGCTTTGCGCGGAACTCAAAACACAAAATAAGTAAGCGACATCAGGAACATAAGTATTTAACTAATCGAATAACCGTACTCTGAAAGAGCTATGTAGCGCTGATTGTGAAAAAAACAACATTAAAAAGAAACCGGCCCAGCTAAATGCAAGTCCTACGGGCAGACATTCGTCTTCCCAAATTATATTACCGTGTAAGATAAGATAGACACTATTGTGAATCACCCGTCTGTGGCATAAAACCACATTCTTGAAACGCATGTTTTAAAATACGTCATGGTATCTTAATGTTTAAATGGTTTTTCTTACCTAAATTGAACGAACGCATCCACAACGAAACTGCGAACAGAGTAACACTAGAATTTCTGAGTTCTTCATTTCATTCTGATTAAATGTTTCAGAATAAGAGGCTCAAATATAAATACTGTATTGTATCTGTGAGTAGTGAAATGTTAAAACATTAAAGATGTTTCCTATACGTCGACTAACTACTATATGAACCCTCACAAATCTGTAAGATACTTTATTTATCTACATATGTGAAACAGTAACTATGTGAGTTTTCAGATGATTGCTTGTCCTCTCTTGTGGGTTGTTTGGATAATAGTGGCTCATACATTTATCATTTTGGTAGTCTCAGGTAAACGTCTTTCTGATGTCTACAAACATTTTTCGTCCAAACAAATTTTACTCTTTTTTTTTTTTGAAGAGATGCAAATGAATTTTAGGAAGTAATGCTTTTTCTTTCTTTTTTTAAGATTAATATGCTAATAACAAACAAAGACATAGACTAATCTGTATTATTTTGTTAATGTAACACTGTTATGCCAATTCTTCTGTAGACTCTATGGGCAGTGGAACAAGACAGTTGTAAATGGCAGGAAAAGAACAATGTAAGGCTATGTCGGACGAGCAAATGTGGGATGATTTTAAGTTTCAAATAGCCAAAAGACAGGAAGAAAATTTGATACCTTTGAAAGAGGATTTGGCAGATTGGATGAACAAAATCTTAGGTAAGGCTTAGTCGTTATTTTTTGTAAGCATTGGTTTTATCATGTCTGACCTCAATTTGATCTTGATTTTTACTTTCCTATACAGACATACAAATCCGATACACTTAAGCAGTTTTTGGTCAAAAAAAGAAAGTCACTGTACAGTTGAAGTAAAATTACAAGATATCTCGAAAGAGGGTCCGTCATGGCAAGGTTAGTTTAGACGTTCGACTCGGTAACCTAAGGGTAACTAACGGGTTTGAATCCCCGTCGCACCAAACATGCTCGTCCTTTCAGCCGGGGGGACGCTATAATGTGACAGCCAATCTCACTATTCATTGGTAAAAGAGTAGCCGAAGAGTTGGCGGTTGGTGATGATGACTAGATGCCTTCCCTCCAGTCTTACACTGCTAAATTAGGGATGGCTAGCGTAGATAACCCTTGAGTAGCTTAACGCGAAATTCATAACAAACAAACAAACATCTTGAAAGATAAATTGATATGTTTAAAAACAAAGGCCTAACATACATTATTAGGTTAACAAATATGCTTTTTTTAAACACTTTGTTCCCAAATTACCGACTCGTTTTTATATCTTTCACTGTTTTTGGATCGCCATTATGGCAGAGTAGTGAGTAATTAGCTGAATTAATTGTGGATCCTGTAAGAAGCATGGACCTACAAGCAGTTTGGTGGATACATTTGGTAAAGATATTTGTTTAAACATCCAGTGCATAATTGTTATTCTAGGATTAGGTAGGTTGAAATGTACAGCTCCAAACCTATCGTGAAATTTAAATTGAATATGTGTGACCGTTGTTGTTTTAAATTAAGCACAAAACTACACAATGGGCTATCTGTGCTCTGCCCACCACTGGTATCGAAACCCGGTTTTTAGCGTTGTAAGTCCGCAGATTGTGTGACCGCTATCGGTCTCTCTAATCTATCGGTGTCTCCTACACACACACGCTTAACACTGCATTCACTACGAAAAAATGTTTCATTCCTTTGCAATTTTTAAGTATTTCCTAAACTTGTGTGTTAATTAGTTGCAAAAGGATTGAACATTCTCCAGGTCATGTTTAATATTACAAGCTGCCACAAAAGACTACGACACAGTTTTGTACATTCATTTAAAGTAAATAGATAGAAAACAACAAGCATATGTTTTGTACGTTTTCTTCAGAATCTAATATCTGCAACACATCTTCACGAATAACAAAAAGAGGAATTTTTCTGTTTTAATCTTCGTTACGATACGTTATGTCTCTCAGTGGCACAGCGGTATGTCTGTGGACTTACAACTTTAGAAATTAAGTTTAGATATACGTGGCTGGCAGATCACAGAGAGCAAACTGTGTAACTTTGTGCTTAACTTCAAACAACAACATTACGTTATTGTCATTACTTTGTATTTATTGGATTCTGTTTTTCCCATTAAATCTCTAACCCTTTTTTAAGTCTCACACATGGCAATAGATATTTTCTGCCTTAAAATACATCATAAGTACTTTTTATTATTATAAATGTGGCAGGTATGTGTAAGTCCCCCGCTGGTACAGCGATAAGCCTACAGATTTATAACACTAAAATCAGGGTTTCGATTCCCCACGGTCGGCTCAGCATACAGCATTTTAACATAAATTTGGTTGGATCTCATAAAATCCATTCACAAAACAAATTTCACTCAATCTCTTGTTCCCTAGGGGCACAAGGAATGTCTGCGGAGTTATAACGCTAGAAACCGGGTTTCGATACCTATGGTAGGCAGAGCTAGGAAGCCCATTGTGTAACTTTGTGCTTAATTTCAAAACAAACTAATATTTTGTTCAATTAACCACTAATTAAGTAATTTAATGATTTTAACTATTTACATACTATTATTGAAAACTAGAATTTCAAGACTATTATTACGTCATAAATCTGTGGATATACTGGAAGTTCATATGTATTTTGAAACTTATATATAACGAATAGAAACATTTACTTGGTTTTACAGTCATGCTTTTTAACATGCTTTTCAAAGAAAAAACCTCAGTTTTAATGAATTATCTTTTTTAAATAATGTTTTCATGCTACTCAGAGAAAATCATTACGTCATTGATTCACTCCATGGGCTGTTTTAAGTGTATTTCTTTATCTACTTATGCAAGACAACTGCTTGTATCTACTCGACTTTGGTGGTTATAAAATACTTCAGTAATAAAATATGAGCTACAAAAGAAAGTTTGTAAGTACCGTGACCGTTAAAATCTCAATTAGTGTCACTAATTACCTCTGGAGTTTCACAAATGAATGATTTGTACCTATCCCTTACACTGAGTAGTGTAACATGTACAAAGAAAGTAATGTGGAAACATTTTGCAGGAAATGAACTTTACCTGTAGTGAATGGTAAAGAAATAAGTCAATAATCTGCGAGAAAAATTTGTTTAAACTGCTTACAGTTGTACTATATTTTGAAGTACTTATGGCGTTATATTTAACGTGCCCGACATGGCCAGGTGGCTAAGGTACTCGACTCGTAATTTGAGGGTCGCGGGCTCGAATCCCCGTCACACCAAACATGTTCGCCCTTTCAGCTGTGTAGGCGTTATACGTGACGGTAAATCCCACTATTCGTGGGTAAAGGAGTCGCCCGAGAGTTGGCGGTGAGTGGTGATGACTATCTGTCTTCCCTCTAGTCTTACACTGCTAAATTAGGGACAGCTAGCGAAGATAACCTCGTGTAGCTCTGTACAAAATTAAAAAAAACAGCAAAAAAACAATGTTTAATATGCGCTAATCATTTAACTGATTGCGTAAAATCGATATTTTGTAACGTGAATAAAGTTTTATTATTACTCCTGAAAGCACTTATTTATTTTCTCAAATTAATTAACCCTGATTCTTTAAACTAGACATGTCGATTAAAGCTATGTCTTTAGTTATTAGTAAACTCTTGCTGTTCCCTTGAATATTCGTATCTCTTGAATTAATCCAGTATGTTTTGTGACGACTATCCTCCCGTACAGTTTGAAAATAGTTAGTCGTCGGAGTCTTATCTGTTTGCTCTTTTCGATTAGATTTTTATACCAAAATGAAACCCGTGTTTCCGAAATCCGGAAGCCTCGAGTTCGATAGTCTTTATAACCACGTAAATAGTGTGTTAGTTGTTCTGTGCATTTGTTGGGGGAAAGTATAATGATGTGGTCAAGGTCCTTCACGTTCCGCCAACATAACGTCTTGTATTTTTACTAGTTGAAATTATGTTTCATTTGTACTTCCGGCAGTCTTGAAATGAATCACCTCAGATTCTGGACCTCTCTCTTTCACCGAGCACATTAAGCTCTGTTAATGTACGTGCACAGTGGCTACAACAGACAACTGTCGCTCAAAACACGTTATAAACTGCCCATAAACTGCCCTTTTGTTAACGCAGTGACGTGTGAGGTTATTGTATATCCACTAGAAAAAGTTGTTCAACCGTCAGACGTGTTCAACACACTTTGTGCTAATTTCTAAACCAAACTTCTTGTTAATGAGGCGGGATTGAAGTTTAGAGCAAGGATTCATAAAAATATTATATGCACACATATAACAGTTGTATGTTGAACGTTAAATTTACACAAAAGAGAGAAGTGTCAATAACACAAAATATTTATTCCTATATAATTTATATATATATACGTTTAAAGAATATCTTTATATTTTAACAGAATTAAATATTACATTAGATAATTTTAATATGATTATGATTCTATCTCTACAAGGGGCTCATGAACACAAATCTAACCTAAAAGAGCAAAATAAACTAAAATAAGCCTTTCAAAATATTTAGCCAGACACACAAAAACTTGTTTGTTGCGTGTCTGATCGATCCGTTTACAGACAGTAACCTGGAAACGGTCTATTCATGGTAAAAGCAGAAAACGAAAATTATTAATTGTGAACAGCAGTCATAGTCATTGATTTATTGAAGGCCTGGCATGGCCGAGCGCGTTAAGGCGTGCGCTCGTAATCCGAGGATCGCGGGTTCGCGCCCGCGTCGCGCTAAACATGCTCGCCCTCCCAGCCGTGGGAGTGTATAATGTGACGGTCAATCCCACTATTCGTTGGTAAAAGAGTAGCCCAAGAGCTGGCGGTGGGTGGTGATGACTAGCTACCTTCCTTCTAGTCTTACACTGCTAAATTAGGGACGGCTAGCACAGATAGCCCTCGAGTAGCTTTGTGCGAAATTCCAAAAAAACAAACAAACAAACAGACTAATAGAAATTTTTGCTGACTCTCTAAAGCGGCCTTGGCATGGCCAGGTGTTTAGGGCACTCGACTGGTAATCTGAACGTCGCGGGTTCGAATCCCCGTCCAAACATGCTCGCCCTTTCAGCCGTGGGGATGTTATAATGTTATGGCCACTTCCACTATTCATTGGTAAAAGAGTAGCCCAAGAGATAGCGGTGGGAGGTGATGACTAGCTACCTTCCCTCTAGTCTTATACTGCTAAATTTGGTAGGCTCGCACATATAGCCCTCGAGTAACTGCGCGAAATTAGAAAAACAAACTCTCAGGGGCCCATTATTTTGGGAATAGGGCAAGATATATCTTGGTTAGATTCTTCATTAAAACCGCCTGTGTTTCTGATTATGCAAAATTCGCATGTACTGAGCATATGAGAGTATTAGTCAACTGCTTTTAATTAATATATTTTAATAGAAATATGAATATCGTTTTGCTAAAACACCGAATAAAATTAGTGTTAATGTTCTGTGCTTCTTGATTTATATATCTCGAATATATAGCTTCATTCAGATTTGTCATATAGTTTTAGCAACGATTTGTTTGTTCTTATTGTATTTTAAACTTTTTTGGGGTAAAAAAGCTCTTAATATTAACTATAGGTAAAAATTTATAATGTCATATATAATGTTTTACTTTAATTACTTAATATAAGTCGCAAAGTTTGTTTTCCTTAATACCTTATCACGTCATTAATACAAATAAGATTTGATGACATTGCGCAAAACGTTTTGTTTGGAAGAGCGTAAAACAAAGTAGAAGTATTACATAAAATACTCTACGTATTCTCTATCTGATTTCGAGGCCCGTCAGAGCCAGGTGGTTAAGGCACTCGACTCGTAATCCGAAGCTCGCGGATTCGAATCCCCATCACACCAAACATGCTCGCCCTTTTAGCTGTTGGGTCATTATAAGTTTTGGCCAATCCCACTATTCGTTGGTAAAAAAGAAGCCCAAGAGTTGGTGGTGGGTGGCGATGACTAGCTGCCTTTCTGCTAGTCTTACACTACTAAATTAGGAACAGTTAGTGCAGATAGCTCTCGTGTAACTTTGCGCGAAATTCAAACCAAATTTTTTTTTAATTTCGTGTGAAGCTGTTCGAAGGCTATTTGCGCTAGCTGTTCTTAATTTAACAGTGTAAGACTAGAGGGAAGGCAGCTAGTCATCACCACCCACCGCTAACTCTTGGGCTGCTCTTTTACCAACGAATAGTGGAGTTGACCGTCATTTATAACGCTTCCACGGCTGAAAGGGCGAGCATGTTTGGTGTGAGGGGGATTCGAACACGTGGATTACGAGTCGAGTGTCTTATCCACCTGGCCGTGCCTGTCCAAACCAAACTATCTGGTTTCGTAAGTTCTTGATATGTGGTGTACAATTCTGAGTGGACACCCAGTCAGAACAAGAAATGTTATCCAGGTGTATCCATGTGAACTATCCGTTCAGAAATACACCCCGTTCTTTCTGTATCTTTTATATTTTATTAATGGCCTTATAATTAATGTGTTTATTTTAGGAACACATCTCTCTAAATAGTATGTTTCTGCTTCTTTTACTATATTTATTTAATTGCATACATACATATTATTGTCGGTATTTAAGATAAATTTTACTTTTAATATTTTACTTTGGTAGCATACAATTCTATTACATTTATAGTTTCACAAATATCTCGAGTAATGTATTCGCACAAGACCTTTCGTTTAATGCAGGTTACATTATCATACGTAGCGTGAAAATGGTCAGAACTCTTTGTGAACATTACAAAAATTGACACACGTATGAATCTAATTGCATTTTTTTACCAACTATGCATAAGATGACCATTTAAAAATATTTAGGTTTCGGTGCTCAAACATAATTTTCATAACTTTTTTTAACTGAAAGAATCTTAGAAAACTTGTAAGTTAATAATTATAGAACAAAAAATCGAGTAAACACTGAGTTGTTTCACGTTTATGACATCAAGTGGTCTGAACATTTTTACAAGATTAGCTTTATTTTGTTTTTACAGACGTAGAAACTATAACTGTTGAAAACTTCATGGAGGCGTTAGACAATGGGATCATTATCTGTAAACTTGCTAAGTTGATCCAGAGAAAGGCAGAAAGCTGTCGACAGGAAGGTTTGACTTCAGAGGTTAGTTTACTGACTTTCACACACTTTTAATTGTTTTACAGGATGTCATCAGATTATGTTGCAAACAGAATTACATTCTACACTAAGTATAGATACTTATGATTTCATATTTATGTAAAGGGCTACGATTTATCTGTAGCAGCAAGATGTCCAAAACGTGCTAAAGGTATCTACTGTAGCACTACATTTGTAAGGGGTTAAAGATATATGTTTTAGCACTACGTTTGTAACGTGTTAAGGATGTCTGCTGTTGTACACCTTAAGAATATCTGTTGTAACAAAGTGTCTGAAGCATGTTAAAGATATCAGATGAAGAAAAATGATAAGAATACCTGCTGCAGTAAGATTACCGTAGTGTACGCTTTAAAATTGTATCTGAAGTAGCAAGTTGTAACGTGCTAAGGATATCTGCTTCAGCAAGATGTGTGTTGTATGGTAAGGAAATTTGCTGTAGATTACTGTAGTGTATGTGTTAAGGATTTCTACTGCAGCAAGGTGTTTGTATCGTGTTAAAGATATCTGCTGTAGTAATATATGTATTGCGTGATAAGGGTACCTGCTGTAATCAGATTACTGTTTTGTACGTGGCAAGATTTCAGTGGCGTGCTAAGGATATCTAATGCAGTAAGGTGTTTGTATTACGTTAAAATAACTGTAACAAATCTTTGAAGCGTATAAAGGTGATACAAACGTAGAAAAATGGCTGTGCACTGTAGGATATTTACTCCAGCAAGGTTTCTCTATTGTGATGTCGAGATCTCTCTACTGCGTAGAGATAATTATAAAAAAAACATATGTAGTAAATGGGAAACCTATCTTCAGTTTCATGTGTTTTTCTTTTTACTTATCAATAAAATCTTTCATCCACATATTTGTTGCGTGCAGGTATTGGCAAAAATAACCAAATAATACGAACACGTAATGACAATTTTGTCTGCTAAGTACATTAAGAAAGTCGTCATGGGTTCATAAAACTTTGTGTAAGTAAACTATTTCACTATTATCAACAACCATTATTGTACCTTTACACTGTAACATGTTGGTAAAACTGGTTCTAAACTAACAGGCAATGTTGAACGTGTAAGTCTAGATCGGTAGTACGATTTTATTCTCCAACTAAGCGTGTTAATATTTCAAAAGTGAGAAACATCAAAAACAGCTATATTTATTTCGTTATAAGTGGTATTTTTATCTGTCTCCGCGTGAGGATTTTACCTCTATATATAATGAACGATAGTTGAAGTGAAATAGCCATCATATAAGGTAATAAAAGTCGAACAACGTAGAACAGTTGACACTGTTCCGCCTTCTATTTAGCAACTTTCTTTTCCTGTTAAATTCACAGCATAGCGTAGTAAGGTTGTTCAGCTGGACCCGGCATGGCCAGGTGGTTAAGGCGCTCGACTCCTTATGTGAGGGTCGCGGGTTCGAATCCCGGTCGCATCAAACGTGCTCGCTCTTTCAGCCATGTTATAATATGACGATCAATCTCACTGCGTATTGGGGAAAGAGTAACTTAAGAGTTGGCGGTGATAATAGCTGCCTTCACTCTAGTCTTGGCCTGGCATGGCCAAGCGCGTAAGGCGTGCGACTCATAATCCGAGGGTCGCAGGTTCGCGCCCACGTCGCGCTAAACATGCTTGCCCTCCCAGCCGTGGGGGTGTTTAATGTGACGGTCAATCCCACTATTCGTTGGTAAAAGAGTAGCCCAAGAGTTGGCGGTGGGTGGTGATGACTAGCTGCCTTCCCTCTAGTCTTACACTGCTAAATTAGGGACGGCTAGCACAGATAGCCCTCGAGCAGCTTTGTGCGAAATTCCAAAACAAAAAAAACAAAAACTCTTGTCTTACACTGCTAAATTAGGCGCAAATAGCCCTTGAGTAGCTTTGAGCGAAATTCAAAATAATTTAATAAGTTAAAATTAAACAACGCTGCATACAATTTAATAATGTAATACAGTATTTTCAATAATAAACATTATGTACTTATTACGTCTCCCTGTGTAGACATACTCATCACGTCTCCCTGTTTAAATATACTCGTCACGTCTCCTTGTGTAGACATGCCGTTTTTCTATTTTTGAATTTTTATTTTTATTTTTCTTCCGAAAACGTTTCAATCAATTGTCATTCCTTCACTTATTAATATGAAGTTTGATCCAATATCCAGACACTTTTTTCATTTTTAAGTTTAAGTTTTTGTGAAAAATTTTATGAGGCCAAAGATCAAACAACCGAATAATCTATATTTTGAGCTTCTGTACGATCATATTTACAGCAATCATGATAGCAATTGACGCAAGTTTAAATTCTCAAACGCCCAACACTTTGATAGAAAACATATTGTGTTTGCCCATTTCGAGTTTTTGTGGAGGGAGGGTCAGTTGGTGCAAAGTTATCTAGTACTGCAGATAGCATAATCTGACATGTTTCTGTCAGTTTACGTGATTTTTGGTGCAAAAATACTTTTCTATAGGTTCCATACATGTACATAGAAAAAAATTAGAATATGTCATTTTTTGGTTATTTTTAGGGAGGGAACAAAAGGTTAAATAAACCTATAATTTTAGGGGTCTTGGTCAATTATTTAACTTTTTTTCGATCAATATAAATGGAATGTCTAATAAAAATACTCTTTACAGGTACCAAACAGAAATATAGAGATGTTTGAAATTTTTGTCTTTTGCTCAATTTCTCAGCGAGGAGAGCCCAATTCGTGGTTTTCATGGACTTACATTAGATTTGGCGCAAAGATATCTTCTTGCAAATTCCAAATATTGATATAGACAGTTTTGGATAATTATTTGTTTTTCACGAGTCCTCTAGTGTTAAAGTTGGCCATATTGGGATTCTGTTCCAAAGACATGTTACATTCGCCAGCGAGTATTGGCCTCTTTGATATTGACATTGTCATCCACGTGTCTATCTATTTTATAATCACTACATTTTGCGTTCTGATGTTTTGACACCTAAGTTCAGTGGTTCAGCGGTAATTCTGAGAGCTTACATTGCTAAAAGCCAAGTTTCGATAATCGTGATGGACAAATATCACCTTGCGAAGCTTTGTGCTTAACAAGAAACAAAGAAACCCACAGTTTGAAACTTATGAGCTCACAACTGAATATTAGTTAATTAATTAATTTCTTGTCAATTTTAATAGTTTTTTCCCATTTTTCGCCTTCTGAATTCATTTGTATTTTATTGTCAATAACTCCTTTCCACCCTGAATGATGTGATGATACGACACAAAGTGGATCAACGCACACATCGACCAAACATCGCTGATGTTTTTGAAAACCAGACTCTTGTAGTCGATAAGCGTGGAGCAACACCATTTGAACTCCTTTGCAGAACCACAAAATACTATTTTCCTTGCTGAAGATTTCAATGATTAGAAACCTCATCCGTTCTTTTCCATATGGCTATTGTAAAATATTGTATATAGAGATATACATCCTGTAAATTTTAAGAGGTTCTTTTGTTGTAATAGAAGCATCTAAAAATGAGCGTTTTTCTATTTATTTTTAGTCTGACTTTTAGTATTCAATTAATTCAGATGGTGCAAGAAATTAAATACGTAATAATTATAGGCCTTTTGTGTCGACTCCAATGTTTGCCATTCGACAAGCAGATGTCACTGATTGTCGTTGATTAAAAATATTCTTTGTTAAGTGCTAAGCTCCTTCCTTGCAGTTGAAAACCTTGAATACGAAATAAACAAAGCACACGTGCCAACAAGGGAGGAACTTCAAGTTCACGAGAGGGACCTTTGAATTCCACATCGCAATATGACCTTAAACACAAACTTTAGGATAGTGTCATACCATTGATAAATCATATATATAAAACTTCAATGTGATATAATGAAAGACTATCTTCGATCAAATTATTTAGTTTATGAAAGTGAAGTAGAGATACCATTTGAGAGATCAATATCCTGCGTATTTCCCCGACTTACAAATATTTTACTATTTTTAGAGCAAAGTTACATAGGGAGGGTTATCCGCTGTGTCTACTGGTGGGAAACAAACCCCTGACTATGCGGTGAGAAGCGGGTAATTTATCTCTGCCCTACTGGGAGACAACAAAGCGTTTTATTAACATTTCAGGTTGAAAACAACAATCTTATCAAAATTTATTTTCCTACCTTTCTATCTTTTCTGGCCTGGGTAAGGTTAAGGTACTCGACTCGTAATCCAAAAGTCGCGGGTTCGAATCCCGGTCACAACAAACATGCTCGCCTTTTTAGCTGTGGGAGCGTTAATTGTGGTGGCCAATCCCACTATTCGTTGGTAAAAGAGTAGCCCAAGAGTTGGCGGCGGGTGGTGAGAGCTAGCTGCCTTCCCTCTAATCTCATATTGCTAAATTTGGAAAGGCTAGCGCAGATAGCCCTAGTGTAGCTTCGAGCGAATTCGAAAACAAACAAACAAATTTTTCAGAGCAGTACCTTTCTTTGTACTCTGAATTTTATTTTCTTTACTTCATTGACGTTTAGCATCTAACGTCTAACGATAACTTAATAAATATTTTGTAGGTTGTCCCACAGATGTCATTTAAATGTTGGGAAAACGCAAGATCGAAATCTTTCTTCGCCCGCGAAAATGCGGAGAACTTCCTTAAGTGGTGCCGAAAATTTGGTGTGCGTGAAGCTGTTATATTTGAATCTGAAAGCCTAGGTAAGTTTTATTCGTAAAAGTTAAAGTATATTTGAAATGTGTGCTGTGTAGGTGTTCCCTAATAAATAATACTTGGTTTAAGTCTGAGATAACTAAATAGGTTTCGTTTGAGAGAATCGTTTGTTATATGAGCTTTAAAACAAAAACAACTTAAATCGAGAAGTTCCTTGAAAAACGTTATGTTCGAAAAGCATGAAGATATATTTGAATCACTTTAGATTTTAAAACTAGCTACATTTGATTAAGGGTTGAATTTGACTTCTTGTATCCCTGAATGAATTTTGATTTGAAAAAAATGGACAACCCAGTTTCGAAATATCATGATTTTTAGTTCTTTACCTGATTCACATAATTTGTGTAATGAGATTTTGGCGTTTCTTCAGTCTCACGTATGTGTATACTTTATTTATCTTACTTAGTACTACACACCCAACCTCGTGCTGTGGTGTTGTGTCTTTTGGAGTTAGGAAGGATTGCTTCAAAGTATGGCATCGAGCCACCAGGACTAGTTAAGTTGGAGAAGGAGATAGACGAACACGAATCAACGGGATCAACTATAGCCTCGGACTCAGAGTCCATCTCCCCAGTTCCATCTCTAATTCCAATATATTCACCAAGAATGGAATACACACCACCAAGTTTATCGCCAGTCCCTATGCCTAAAACTGATGACTCTTCTTCAAGTGTATCTCCCACTCCAATGTGCACCGGTGCCGATTCAACAGACTCTGTAGCGAGCGCTTCAAGTCAGAATTCAGTTAGTCCGCCCTCACTCCCAAGTCCTGTCCGCTCTAATGAAACACCCGTAAAACCTCGGCCGAAGTCTTCAGATTTGGACAGAAAGGTAATATATTTTACGGAAATAATGATGTAGGTACCATTCGAAACTTTATAACATTAGATATGAAACTAAACAACGTGATTAAAGTTAAATAATTCAAATTTGACGCAAAACCGAAGTGTGCAAATACATTTTAGTTTATTTAAAAATATTCAGAAACGTATCAGCAGGCAGTTAATGGTTTGTTTTTGTTTTGAATTTCGCGTAAAGCTACTCGAGGGCTATCTGCGCTCAGGCAGTTAATAACCATCATGTCATCATTCATAGGACGAATATGTTTGTTTGTCGCTCGTTTTACCTAATGTTTGTCCACTGAGCTCTGCAGAGCTTTTGTTTATTTGTTTGGAATTAAGTACAAAGCTACACAATGGACTTTTCGTGCTCTGGCCACTACGGGTATCGAAACTCGGTTTCTAGTGGTATGCGTCCACAAACACACTGCTGTGCCATTGGAGACGAGGTGTCTCTACAATCGTTCTTCGTAATATAGTTTAAATAAATTTATCTAAGTGAGAGGCTATATAGTTCTCGAACAGAAATATTTTGTAGTTCAAAGGTTCCATGTGTTCGAAAGTGAAAGTCCATGCTACACACTTTAATAACAGATATAATGTCTACATATGTTTTCACGATAGGTGATACTATATATAGTAATGCTGCATATATCTTTGATAAGCTTGTATAATGTTCCTATAGATACTTAACTATATGATTCATGAGTGGCTTAGTGTTAAGGACGATGACTTAGAACACCAAAATTCAGGTTTCGATATCCGTGTTCAAGAAAGTAAAGATAGTCCTTCGCGGAGCGATAAACAAACAAGTCAAAGAGAAAATATTCCCGAACGTAAACGTAGGTGTATATATTATCGTAGTGGACTGTATATAAAAAAACATTTTATTCGTTTGATGTTTCACATAAAATACGAATTTTCAAAGTATAGAAATAAACTTATAATTGAAAATTTAGATTTATAATTTTTATTACTTCAATATCAAAAGTTCTATAATTTATAAAAACTAAAATAATTTTGAGTTTATTCTCATGGTCAAACATTTGTTACAGATGCTATTATGTTGAGCGATTTCTGTTTAGTGTTGTTATTTGTAATTGTTAAATTGTGGTTTTGAAAGAAGTGGGACTTTTCTTTGTGATCCATTTTAATAATCTAATTAGAAAATTAGGAACGCTTATATCTCATTCCTCGAGAAGATTCCCACTCCAATTTAAGCATTGATTATTTCACTTTTATGTTGTGATACATAATTGCTCGCCATTTATTAAGGTATAGAAACTATCTAAGTATTAACGTGCGTACAAATGTCATGATATTTTAGGTGATGCAAATAGCTGATGACGTTTTAGAAGATAAAGCTCAGATAAAGAAGGTATCTGAAGGCCGATACAGCGTTGCTGGGAAAAGTGTGTTTGTGCGAGTAGGTTTTGATTTTTTTTTGCTTAATAGATATACGGAAACAAATTTAAATATTGTAACGCTACTGAATGCATACTTATATAAAACAATGCTTTAGGCAAAATAAAAGTTTAAGATTGTATGCATTTTTTGTAAAATTTAAATAACTGTGCAGAAAAAACTCAATCGAAAAATAAATTGAAGCATATAAATTTTTCATATTTTTCACTGAAACTAACTTCACTGTTTGTATTTTTCAACAGAAGTTAAAAGTTATATCTCGCGTTTTTTACTGTTTCACCAAAACAGCTTTCGTTTACTTTAATAGAAACATTGCGTGTATACCTTAATGCGTGTTAGAACAACTTAAACTATAATAACGCGTGTTTGTACACGAACTGGGGTAACAGTTATTCTGTTTCAGCTCTTGAAAGGTCGTCACGTGATGGTCCGTGTCGGAGGAGGCTGGGACACCCTGGAACACTTCCTGTCCCGTCATCGCGTGACGGATCCTTCCCAGGTCAAGCTCATCGACAGTAAACAGGCCTGGTCAGATGTCAACTCTCAACCTTCAAACCCCTTGTCCAATGGTAGTGGATCTGAGTCTTTACTTAATGCTAGAGCTAAACACAGAAACTCTATGAGTTCCCTTCCAGACATTCCTCGTAGCACTAATTCCAGAAAAAGATCAGTTGATATTCAAATTTAATTTTCGTGAAGCAACACAAGTTAATTGGACCTCAGAGGAGTGTTGAAACTGTAAGTTGATACCATAGAGGAGTGTTGAAATTGTAAGTTGATACCACAGAGGAGTGTTAAAATTATAAGTTGATCAGATTAGCTGATGTATTGAAAACGTCGGTTACAAAAAACAACAACAACAAAAAACAATTTCGACTGTATGATTCCAAACCAGTAAATACACAAAGTCGAGTCGGCTATAACTGTGGAAAGTTAAAAAATAGATCCGACAAATATCTCAGTTACGATTATGACGTGTTTGTTTGTTTTTTAACTTTCAAGTAGTAACCAGTGCGAAGCTAAAAGCAAGTGAAATTATGAAGTGCTCAGTCATAGAAAAGAAAAAAGCCCGTATGTCATTTAAGCCGGTTTCATGAATTAGTAAATAAAAGCCAATAAATATCGCGATGATGAAATTTTTTCAAAGCTTTAAAAGTCCAATATTTGTGTGCTTTTTCTAGGTAGAATTCATAGCGACTAATTTCATAGCCAGCTTTTCTTATGTATTTAATTATGGTCTAATTGTAATTACTGTACTCGGTGTTTCAGCAAACAGTGTTAAAGAAGTGAATTCAAGCTAAAACAAGTGTATATTCCCTGTTTTCAGTTGTTTTCACAAACTGACAGATATGGAACTGAAAGGACGCTTCCATTGTCTGAAAATGAAAGATAGTGAAACTGATGTCAGTCAATTTAATATCAGCCCTAACTATATATAACAGTATTTAAAAAATACAGTTCACAAATCAGTGTAGTTTGTGGATATTTAATTATTAATTACTGATAATATGATCCGTCTCCTTCGCTAATGAATAACGGTTAGTAACTGTAGCTTTAACATAGAAAATAAGAAATAATTTGAAGGTAAACTGATACAGAATCATAAGCAAGCTGTGAAAATGTACGAAACTAGTCATTGTTAAGCCTACTTTAGATACACTACAAAAATTGTGATAAAATGAGTCTATATGTTTACCTTTCCTTAATTATTGTGTCTTTACATTTTTCAAAGCCCCGGCATGGCCAGGTGGGTTAAGGCGTTCGACTAATAATCTCAGGGTTGCAGGTTCGAATTCCTTTCACACCAAAAATGCTTGCCCTTTCCACCATGGGGCGTTAAAATGTGACGATCAATCCCACTATTCGTTAGTAAAAGAGTAACTCAAGAGTTGGCGGTGGGTGGTGGTGACTAGCTGCCTTCCCTCTAGTCTTACACTGCTAAATTAGGGACTGCTAGCGCAGATATCTCTCATGTAGCTTTGCGCGAAATTCCAAAACAAAGAAACAAACAAATAGGCATTTCTCAAAATAATTGCCAGACGTATTAAGTATATAATAATGAAATAAGTCATTTTGCATATGAACTTTATGATTTGAAAGGCTACCGGTCAGTTTATGTTAACATCCAGTCAGGTTTTTATCCTGGATATTTTACTACAGAAATTTCTGTTTGTTTTTAAAATGTGTTGAGTGTTCGAGAAAATGAGAGTTATTTTGTCAAAAAGTAATAAACATTATTTAAGGTTCAACAGGTTAAAATATTATATAAACAGTCAAAGGTAAAAATGTTTTTGTTGTTTTATGTAATTAAGGTTCATTGAAATCCTGAATGGAGACCGTGATGTGTTGATAGTTAAGTAGCTTCACCAAACACCTTAGAACCCAGTAACACTTTGCCTCTGAAGTGAATTTGCAAACCCCGAATATTTAATTCTTATGTAACGTTACTTGTACGTGAACTTTATTGTTAGTTTGTGGTCCTAGACTCTTAATGTGCAAATAGGGCTTTACGTGTTCAGTCAACATTGTAATTCGTGGTAACACACCCAACTGCTCATTCACTTACCGTAGAACGAATAGGTTATTTAATACACAATATTTCGTTACACATAATTCAAGGACTAAAGATCCATTAAAATATTGTAGGTCCTGATTGTTGTTTGCTGTTTTTTTTTGTTTTCTTTTGGGGCGGGGTAAGTTTGTTAACGTCCAACCACATTATAATGTCATATTTTCGTAGTTTTGACCAGCAAGTTGGACCCATACTATGTTTAGTAAGGTTAGGTTTAATCATACGTTTGTTTCTATTGTTTCTTTAATACTCGTTTATTGTATCTGTTTTTCCCGTCATATTTTGCAGAACTATTTCAGAGATAATTTTTTACCTGTTTTGAAGGCTATTTTTTTTTGCTATTTAAAAATATGAAACGGGCAATGTTCACGTTAATGTGTTATATATATGACTTTTTAGAATTTATGTACATACTATTTCAACTTCGCGCTGAAATCAAACTGAGAAAGAATTTGATAAAGGATTATATTTAAAAGTTTTAATATAATTTTATTTTATACATTTTATGTAAGCTAATTTATAGTAAATTGAAGTAATATTTGCCTGTATATTTGGTGTTAGTGAAGATAAGTCGTCATTTCAAGTAGCATAACATAATTTGGAAACTTTCTCTGATCGCGCCAACATTTTGCACAGGACATTAGAAATTAACGTGATGCGAGGGTCAAGGGTTCGATTCCCTGTCGCACCAAACATGCCCGCCATTTCAGTCGTGGGGCGTTATAATGTTACGATCAATCCTACTATTCGTTGATACGAGTAGCCCAAGAGTTGGCGGTTGGTTGTGGTGATTATTTGCCTTCCCTTTGGTCTTACATTACTAAATTAGGAACGGCTAGCGCGCGTTGCTCTCGTGTAGCTTTGCGCGAAATTCAAAAATAACCAAAAAAACTAGAAATTAAATGAAGAAAATTCTAACAGTTTTCTATTTCTCGGTATTAAAACTGTCTGTAGTTAAAATATAAATTTCATTGACATTTTTGGAGAAGTCCGTCACTTCGATGTCTCCAACTTCACTTGGATACCAACATTTCGTGTATATACAATAATTATTTTACCAGATCAAGCGAGTTAAAATTCTAGTATTGACAACGTGAACACAACAGAGGCAAGCAGGCCAGAATTATATGATGGTTTATGCATACGTTAAATTTTGAACGAGAAGAAATTCTGGATCATATAAATTATTGTGCGTACGATAATTATCTAAGAAAGGTGATCTTAATTTTTACTTACGTTGGTCTAGATTGTAGTATTTTATGCATGTTCAATAGTTAAGTCTATTGTTACATATTTATGTTCCATTTGTACAATGTTTTGGATGTACTATAATTATTTAACAAAGATAAACTAATTACTACAGTGTATGTATGTTCGTTTTGTATTGTGTTCTGTGTGTACAATAACTATTTAACAAAGAAAAACCTATTGTTACAAAATTAGGTCCGGACTGTATTATATTTTGTGTTTTATATTAACAAATAGAAGGTCCTCCAGCGGAACAGCAGTAAGTTTACGCACTTACGATGCTAAATGCGATGTTTGATCCCCGCGGTGGACATGTCAAATAGTCCAGTCAGGTTTAGCTCTGAAAGAAACCAACAAATATAAGATTATTATTGCATACGTAGGTACAGATTGTATTATTTTTGTGTTTGCAATGATTATTTAATAAATATAAGCTTATTGACATACATTTTTTTATTTACGGAAATAACCAAATAACGGTTACCATGGTCAGGATGTATTATTTGTTCCGGACTAATTTTTTCAACAAAACTAATCATCTCTCGATTATATTTTTCTAGTTTTAAGATACATACTTGACTAAATAAGCGTGTACTGATTATATTTCGTTTTTCCGCAACGTTAATTAATTATATTATGTATTTTATATGGTTTTTGTTAAGCTACGTTATTTTAAGTTGATACAATATCTCATTTGTGTTTTAAATCTGTAAATGGACCGTGTTTTTTTAAACATATTTTACTGTTTTTTTACACATTTGAAACACTTGTATAGAATACATTAGTAGCATTTATAATTAATAAGCCACCCCTTTAGTGAATCAGCGCTAAATTCGAAGGCTTATAACGCTTATATCCGGGTTCCGATACTCGTGGTTGGTAGAGCACACATAGCCAATAGTGTAGCTTTTTGCTTAACAAATTAGTATTTATTTTCTCTATTTTTTACTTTCACACGAATATAAGTTTTGTAGAGACGTATTTAAAATAATCTAAATGTCTGTCTTCTTCGTCTCCTGGCAGCTCAACGGTGAACTTGAGAGTTTATAAGCTTAAAATTTGAGGCTCGATCCCTGCGTTGAGCATAGTGCAGGTAGCCCGCTGTGGTGCTTTTTACTTTAGTTAAAACAGTCGTCTTTATGTATTTTATGAAGATAATATAGTTGTGTTAATTCTTCGTGGTGAACATAGTAAGTAGCCGGATGAAGTTTTGCTCTGAAACAAACCAACAAGTTTGAAATTGTTGTTACGTATGTTCGGATCATACTGTTTTTGTTAACAATGCTTATTTTACAAGTAAAAGCTCGTGTATACACATAACTTAATATAGACTGTTTTCGTTGAATAATTTTAGAGTATGTAGTATTAGAACATGAGTGAAATTTTCATAGTGATTCTTCTGGTCAGAGTTTTGTGAAAAAATATTTTCAATGGTTATTGTTGTGTATTGTGTCATTATTTTTCAAATTATTTGTGTATTTCTGCGTTGATTAAGTATACTTAGAGAGATCTTTGTGTTTTTAATATAATTATATTTTGTTTGTAATATTTGCTTACATATTGCTTACGTTTTTATCATAAGGGTAAAAATCTCAAAAGCTATTTTCTGTTATTGTATGTTAAATAAAGAAAATGTATTAAACGCTAGTTCTCTGAGACTAATTATATAACAGCGAAAATGAAAACGCTTAAAACAACTTTAAAAGTAAAAAGCAGGGCAACCAAAGAACCGAAAACAACAACTGTCTATCAAATAAAAATCAGAAATATTAAATTGAGTTTTAAAATTCAATAACTTATAAATTTACCATCTTTTTAACTGCATACAGCACTAGCAACCTAGACTTTTATAATATCTTGTATACTTTCTGTCCTGCCAAAAGGAATAGCTATTAAAAAAAGCAACCTTCATTGTATATTATGTAAATATTGAATATTTTTAAATAGTTGTGTGTTAAACACACAGTATAATTGTAAAATGTGCTTTTATTAAATGCTTTAATATGATATTAGTGTGTCTTAATAACCGCATGAAAAAAAATCACCATTTCAACAGTCTGAGCTGTAACTGTGGTTTAGTGCCTGATGCCAACTCCTAAGGGAGAGTAACAGAATGTGTGTTTGGCGGTCTGAGAGAGTTCTAGTAGTTGATACGGGGGATAACAAATAGCTGGAGTGTTTTCTAGCACTCTGAATGTCTGTTTATGAAAGCCACTGAATGATCTTTGTATACATATTTGTAGTTTTTGAACTGTGGAGATTCGTGCTCTAATTTCAATTACCGAAGCAATATTCCGCCAGCATTGCATCCTTGGTTATTGAAATAATCTTAAAATAACAAGAAAAGCAATAGGAAAATTAATATAAAAAGGTTTCACGCGATCTGTAAATTAAGTGCTTTCAACAGATTCATTATAATGTTCAGTTTAAATGTTTTATCAACATAGTTTAATCCACAATTATTGTTGGTATTTTAAAGCAAGAAATGAATATAGTGATCATTATTAATAATACTACACATGTACACTCAGTTTTTATATATATCGGTTTTCAAGTTTTCTCTTTTATGAAATATATGTAAACTGGTAATTATTAGTTTCTGAAGGCATGTATCTGTGTTAGAGTCCACAAGAGATGTATGGTTATATTTTGAATCTTTTCTTTTCTAGGACCAAAACATTCCCATTCTGATAACTTACAACTCCACTTATTTATGAAATCGAGGGTCCCGGTCGCACCAAACATGCTCGCCCTCCCAGCCGTGGGGGCGTTATAATGTGACGGTCAATTCCTTTATTTGTTGGTAAAAGAGTAGCCCAAGAGTTGGTGGTGATGACTAGCTGCTTTCCCTCTAGTCTTACACTGCTAAATTGGGGACGGCTAGCGCAGCTAGCCCTCGAGCTTTGAGCGAAATTTAAAAACAAATTAAAAATAACAAATTTATGGAATATATAATCACATTTTTTTCTTAGCCAGAAGTTGAAAATAGGCTTGATTAGAAATATTAATGTGAATAAGTTAATGGAAATAATTGTCGTAAAAATGAAACATCTCACCAGCACGAAACGACTGTTAGGTCAAGACCAAGCTGCATTTTTTTCTTCTTATTTCAATATTTTTAATAATATTTCAGTAACCTTAATTTTTCTTCTATTTTCATAGCAAAGAACTGTTATTCTCTTTAGATCTGTGATAATGTGTTGTTTTCTCATACTGGTATCCATGACAAGACATTCTTACTCTCTCATAATATTCATGGTATAAGACCTTTTAATGCATTCCTTTTATTCACAACGATAAATTATTATCTCTCCTATCTGGTATTACAAAACAATGGTACATTTTCTTCCTTATATCTGTAACAAGACATTGATTCAATTTTTTTTTCTGATATTCATGATAAAACATCGTTATCATTATATCTTAATACCCTATGAAAAGATGTTACTCTTTTCTGATATCGCTGATAAGACATTGTTATTCTCCTTTCTGATGTTCGTAATAAAATATTATTACTTCTTCTTTTCGATATCAATGACAAGAGATTGATGCTTTTTTTGCCGATTGCTGCTGTCTTCTCCTGGCATCTATGAAAATACAGTGATTTATCTTTCTCCAGTTTGCATTACAACACACTGTCTTGTTCTCTTCATTATATGAGGGGAAAGAAATCGTTTAACTCATTCTGATATTCATGATAAGATTGATATTAATTCTATATCTCCTTATTATCCACTATAATACATTGTTTCATGGTATGCATAACAATATTTTGTTATTCTCTCTCACATTTTCACATTAATTTTCCCGCTATTAATAGTCTTGTTTGATATCAATGATGAAAAATTGCAATATAGACTCCCTACAAATGATTGTAAACTATAATTCAATGCTGTCACTGTGATGAGAATTTTATGAGGAATATCCTGTGTCTCAAGAAAAGTGAAAACTTGCGCTAAAGTGTTTCAAAGGATAATAGATCCGGATTATATGCACTATAACTGCTAACAATGTTTCCAATTAGTTTTGAAGGGATATAAAAAATACTTAGCATGTTAAGCTTGGTCACCCTTATGATATTATTGTTTAAGTGAATGCTTTAAAGTATCTATCTCGTAACAGTATTTGTTTCTTCCTAATAGTAGTGTTAGTTATTTGGTGTGGATGTCTGTAATTAATGCTTTTTTAGGATATAGCTGTGACATCTAAGGATTTAACTCATTTTTATTGTCATTTATGGTCTTGTCATGTTTTCATCAGTTTCAAAATAGTTTTGAATTAACTGACAAGTTTGTGTATTTATTATATTTACATACAATGAACACTTAATGAACGCAAATATATTTTTTGTATTGTAATAATTTTTTCGTGTAAAGTACTTCCGATTTGACAGTCAAAGGTTCTTTGACAATGTATATTAATTTTGGTTTTCTTGTGTGACTGTAAACAAAATGTGATAACTTAAGAGAAAAGCTGCTTGAAATAAAAGTTGTGTCTGGGATGTTGTGGTGTCATATAGTTTAATTTATAGTTATTTTATCACGTAATCTTCACAAGAATATCTTTTTAAAATGTTTGCCAGTTGTGAAATAGGATGTTAGAAACAAACGAAAGATGATCTTCTCATAAACTGTTTCTAGAAAACAAATTTCTAGATAAGAAATTTGGAAGAAATGCAGTCGTCAACCTTTTTAGATAACGTATCTTTTAACAAACAAAGCTTTAGGTTTATATGAGGTTTTTTGTTCTTAAAAAAATAATTCAATGATACGTAGCTATATAGAAAGGAAGACGAATAAGTACACATATTGATACATTCAAGGTGTTAGGAGAACATGTAGATACAAGGAATCGGTCTGACACAAACTTAAGAAACAGTATGGCCCTTGCCTTTTTGAAAAGTGGACTTTTTTCTTCAGTTTAAGTGTTTCGTAATTTGTGTTGTACATATCAGTAAACAGACAGACAGACATAGAATGGAGCTGAACGAACGTAAAGATTTATAATTAAATAGACACAAATGAATAGAAACATACTTTTACAGATCGATAGCCTACACCTGGTAAACCTCAAGAACAAAGAACAACATGTGTGATAAAGTAGCATCACCACTGAGTCACGTTGTGTAACCAAAACAATAACAAAGCAGCAAAAAGTATGCTTAAAGTTCAACAGTGAACGTCAGTGCTAGCTCAGTCATCAGAGTTACGATGGTAAGTTTGTTCAGAGGACATTCATAATTCTACGAAACACACACGAATGCAGTGGTGTAATGATCGCAAACTGTGACCTCGGTAACAGTGATGAAACGTAATTTGGGCGGGTGAGTCAACGCTTCCTTTTCTCATCAAACAGACGTGTTGAAATGTAAATATAACTAAAGAAAATGTGTTGGTATCCACCTGGTTCAGATGGTTTTTACTGCACTTTTAGCTGTATTTATTGTTATGAAGAGGCAATCAAATTGACAATAATAAAGAGCAACCAGTCACTACAATAACATCCTAAATTTGATTAATTATATTTCTAAAAAACCTTTTGTTTCCTCTGATTATGTGCATTTCGAATTAACAGTGCACCTATCTACAGCTTCAAACTTTAAGCCTAATTTTGTTTTTCTACTGACAGTTTAGTGAATCTGAACCATAATAACGTATTATTTAAATCATTCTTTGAAGTGTCTTTGTTACTTCGAGAATAAACTTACTGAGATATGAGATAATATTATTAATGAAATTTAAAAAAAACACTCGTGCTTCATTGTCAAGCCGATGTAATATGGAGACTTGTGATGGGTGGATCAATGCTATATCGAGCCATTTTGAACAAGTATTATTTGTGTGTACAACTAGCAGCTGTCTAAATATGTCTTTCAAACAATTGGCGTATACTCTCGATGACGAGAAACCCACTGAAATAAAAATGTGTGTCAGAAGGGCTGGTATGGATATTAACACTTTTATTGATAAGCAGAGAACAACGTTTTGAGCTTCCTAGGTTATCTTGCGGTTAATAAGGAGAGTTTGCAACTGACCGTTGCCGTTGTCTTAGGGACGAGAATAAAAACTGGTACGGGATTGTAGGGGGCAATGCAGTTGGATGTTATGTTATTAATTATTGTAGGTATAAAAGTGTTTCTTTATATTGGTTTAATTTTGGCTCTCTCTTTGTTAACCCGAAAATGACCTAGGAAAAGTTGTTCTCAGTTTATCAATAAGTGTTAATACTCACACCAGCTGTTTGACGTATACTCTATTTAGATAAATTTCTTAAAATATTTAAACGTTTTTTGTTGTTTTTTTAATTTTGGAAATTTTACTTGTCAAACAATTTTGTCTGATCAATAATTTATTTGCGACGGTCTAAGCTGTAAGTTCTGGATCTATTTCTCTTATTTATCTGTAGAAATACATAAATGTGTAAAAGCACAGACAGTTTGTTTTCTGTTTGCTAAATTTGACAGTGTAAACGAATTCGATTATTCAGTCTTTTTAAAGAACATCATGCACGTATAGATATCACATATACGTGCAATTCAATATGTTTATCGTATTTTGCATTTCGAAGGTTTAATGAAAATAAATGTATGCGTGTGCTTATTATCTGAATTTTAATCATCAAAATGCATTTTAAATGTATATTTAGAATTAAGCAGATAACTATGAATCAAAACTTAATATTGAATATTACAGTGATGTGTCAAAGTTTGTACCACGATGTTCTTATTTTCTGATTATATGTATATATATAATGGCTTTAAGTATTGTTTCACACTCATTTCAAATTGTCTTACGATACTGAAGAAAAACTAAAAACTCATGATTCACAACTTAATTTAGTAAGCATATAAGACTAAAACTGTAAACTAGTTTGTGAGCCATTTAATTCTAACCTTTAAAATGTGATTCAATAATTACCCTTTAGTGTTTTTTAATATCTATCTTATGACACTGTTTACTTATTTCATAACAATATTAAAAGATGTACCTAATCATTCAACAAAAATGTTTTAACACCCTCATCAAATTAATATATCACCATGCCTACTATATATGGCTAAGCCGAAACATTCACGAAGATAATGGAATTTTCTTGTAAGAATATCGATGCCAGTTTTACAGTTCCGAGTTTGTTTGTTTGTTGCTTTTCAAAAATAAACGTTTAGTTCATAGCTCTGTCATCTCTTGACCAGTTTGAGATCTAATTACAATGTCTGACTCAGGAGGTCAAACCTTTTGATTGATGAATTTGACCAGTCTCGTAGATTAATTTACTCTAACTCTGCCTATAAGAATTTCAAGTGCTGTGGCTATTGAAGGTTCTCGTTAACTTTGCTAGCATATCATTGTGTTTCATGCCTAAATATAACTATTTCAAATTTATAGAAAATAAACGTGTTGTCGGTAAGCTTTGTTTTTTCATTGAAAAATTAGCATATGAATATAACGTAACTTTTAAATTAGTGTATGAACGTTTATAATATTATCCTAGACATTAAACTTGTTGATGGTTTCTAAAATATCTGTGTATTGTTTTGCTGGTTGAATAACAGTGCTCAGTATGCACCAACTGTCAATTTCAAGACACTAACTATATTTTCCCCATTGAATAATGTCTGGTTGTTAAAGTACTGTATTCGCAATTTGCTGATCAAAAGGTGCTCAACCTTTTAGCCATGTGGCCGTTTTAGTGCGATACTAAATCTAATTATTCGTTTATAACGAATATTCAGAGTTTGATGTTCGGTGGTCTAGACTAGTTGCTTTCAGTATAATCCATCGCTTCAAAATTAAGGACGGCCGGCGCAGACATTCCTCGTGTAACGTGACACAAATCAACAAATTATTTACTTCCAGCAAAAGACAAATGTTGGTATTCTTTTCCTTATTTTCGCTTAATTGGACACAGCCAATAGTTATTTACATCTGCTTGTATTCCATTTCAAAATATTTACAGAAAATCATTATGTAAGCAACAGGAATTAGCCTTTTAGGAGTTCAAAAGGAGATTTTACATCGTTTGTTTGAACTGCACCGTGAAGATAAGAATGTGGTATATTGTTTTTTCTGATCACGAAGTAATCTAAAGCAATTCCTTGAACAGGTTTTACAGTGCACTAAAAAGTTTTTCGTTTATTTTATAACAGTTATTCCTTTATGTCAGACTATCCTTTTTAGTTAAGTGACGGATGATCTTTTTAGTAGCACGTTTTCTGTACTTCTCCGTTGCTCGAAATAGATTTCTATCGCATTCTGATAAAAACGAGATTCGTTACTTGAAGAGAAACAATAAATCCTCAGTTTCGTTGTTGATTATATTACTGTTGGACTGTAGCTAAGAAGTAGTATTTTTGTATTTCCTTATTCGTTTTATGTCTTCTCTTCTTTCGTTATACAAAACCTACGCTAAGCAAAAATTAAGCAACCAAAAAAACAACAACAGATAATTGGGGTGAAATTTTCTACCACTTCTCTCGCCTTATATAACATTTTTCTAACGAAATACAAATTTTCAATGTTTTTGTGGACCTTAACCAATTCTATTAAAATATGTCATAAAATAATATATTTAAATTAGTCGCTTTAAACAATTTTATTTTTACATTTGTTACGCTATACTGCTCAAAAAAATTAATAATTATCAGATCCTTCTAAATTGGCTACCAAAAGAGATATAAATACTGTTATACGTGTTTACCAATATAAGTTTCGGGTGATCACTCATGGGATTTAAAATGCAAACATATGAAAATTATTTTGCTTCCACGAATACCTGTTTTGTACTGCAAACTTTGCAGCTCAAGAAGTGATTAGAAAATGTTCATTAACAAAGGATATAACCACTTCGGACATTAACGCAAGTTATACATTGACGTGGCACAGTTTAATAATGATTCAACAGGTAATAAATTCATTATTTCCTTACACTGTGTCTAATTTAACAACATTTCTGAAAAGCGAATCACGCTGCAGTAAGCAGTTTTAACTTCTCGTGCGTGCTTAACCAGATTTGAGTCCGGTCAGTGTGTCTCGATGTCCATTCTCTTGAACTACTTTCTTCCAGAAAATTGAAAACTGTTAAGCAGGATAGGAGTGAATGTTGTCATCCAAAATTTGTGACCAAATGCATATGACAACATTGATGGTTGAAAATTTGTATACCTATGTCGTATAACATTCATAGCACCATATTGTAGCACGTAAAGGTCAGTATTGCTATCACAATTAATCCTCTCTCAAATCAGGATGTCACAATCACCATATACGAGTCTATCACATTCATAAAATGAGGATCAAACCTGGTCTTTATAACTCTCCAAATGTGAACGTGTCTTATGTTTGGCTGAAATGTGAAGCACAGTTCATCTGGGGCCAAGACAATCTCCCAAATATAGTTTAAACAGCCCTCATGTCCTTGTCACTACTGAAGACGGGCTGTGGTGTGAAGATGACGTAGAAGATGCTTTTCACTGTCCTTCTGGCGTAAAGGTCAATCTTTACGTAACCTGTTTCTGACCTCTTGAATGCTTGTATCAATTTGTTTCTTTGCGTTTTTGACTCTCTTTTCGACCATATATTATCAAATAGCTGTCGTCTTGCGGAAGTTTTGAGAATGAAATATGGATAGACTAAACCAATTTAATTGCACTGGGGTTCTGAAAACCAGTCCCTATTCTGCTAATGACACTTTGCGATACCAATAATATTCGCTAACGACGTCATATGTTTCACCAGTTTCTAAACAATTTATTACCGCCCTCCAACGTTATAGGAATGTCCAAATACCTATGTTGGAGTCCTGACATGTTTCGCTACCAAGCTGGTTCACTTTTCACACTCACCTTCTGTTGTTAAAACTTCTACAAAAAAAACTTGTTTTTTTCCACTTTTTTATACCAGGAAATGTGCATGTCGGGTTACATGGCAAGACACTCGACATTTTTTTTTATTACAAAACTTAACTTAAAGACGTTGGTGCCATTATTAAGTAACAATATTAGTGCTTTTTCATTGCTAGAATATAGAAAACTCTGATTATCACTTAATTATTTTGAACGGTGACCCTACTAAGGCTGCGTTTTAAGATAAAAACTGAGATAATACAGAATTTTAATTATCAGTGCGCATTCAAACATAATAAATAAATTTATTAAGGGAATGTGCGTGTTCGAGTTTTTCTTATAAGAAAACCACATCGTACTATCTGCTGAGCCCACCGAGTGGAATCGAACCCCTGTTTATAGCGTTATAAATCCGTAGACTTACCGCTGTACTAGCGGGAGACTTTGTTAAGAGGTGATTTATAAATTAAACTCTGAATTTATACTGATTGTGTAAGAACTTATTCAAAACTTTTTTTTTATCAGGACACATTATTATTCTGTTATTGGATAACGTTTCTTACTCTAAATCTGTTTTGATCATATGATCCGTTGGTAATCTTGAAATAAAAAAACCATTGGGGTATCAAATCACATAAGACTGAATGTAAATATTTTGCCCAATTATACCAATTAGAGGGATCACATAAACGCGAAGTTCTGCATAATATAATATGTAAAACGAGTTGTATTAAACCATTTTGGTGTTAATGTTATATTTAATGAACATTTGTTACTTCTGTACAAAATCATGCTAACTATACTTCTATACGAATAAAAATTGTTACTAAACCTATTTCTATTAAACTAAATAAAATCCTGAACGTTTTATTCAAAATAACGAAATTGTCAAAATATTACTCAGATTACTGTTTCTATATTATTAAAAACAATATACCACTATTGGAATACCCAAGTATTTTAAATTTTCTTTAATCAGTCTCTTCTATTTGATTTCACTACTTTGTATACTAAAACGGATTTAAAAGATTTTATAACCGTCATTAGTAGCTCAATTGAGAATGTTTTGGGTGTAAATTTAACTACTTAATTTAACAATTAATTAATGGCAATTTCACTAAAAAGTAGTGTAAAAATGTAACTAAATGTTGTATACACAATAACTACAATGTTTTTCATGAAAAAATATTTAAATAGATTGTTTGTTTGTTTGTTTTTTGAATTTCGCATAAAGCTACTCGAGGGCTATCTTTGATAGCCGTCACTAATTTAGCAGTGTAAGACTAGAGGGAAGGCGGCTAGTCATCACCACCCACCGCCAACTCTTGGGCTACTCTTTTATCCAAAAATAGTGGGATTGATCGTAACATTATAACGCCCCCATGGCTGAAAGGGCGAACATATTTGGCCCGACAGGGATGCGAGCCAGCGACCCTCAGATTACGAGTCGCACGCCTTAACACGCTTGGCCATTTAAACAGATAACTGGTATTCCTACAAGAGTTAATTTTATCTTCAAATAAGTGGCTGAGGTGTACATGCATTTGAAACAATTAACTGAAAGTAAAACCATAAGAACTAGTTTTGTTAGTTGTTTCATCCCATTAAGATATGTCCCACGAAACGAATATCAGAGGTAACAAGCAAGCATAATACGTTACTAAAATTTAAATATTGTTCTTACAGGAGGCAGCATGCAATTAGCCATTTTTAGTTAAAAACTTAAATTTTCTACCTTTAGTTTACCATCCCCAATGTTGTTCTTGATCAAAGGAATGGTTATTTCCAATAAAAAACAAAACAAAAAAGATATTCAACAATCCATAGTGATATTTATGGATAATATGTTCTCGATAGCTAATTTAAATGTTTACTAGTTATAAAATCTGTGAGATTATTCAAGTTTTTGAACTCTTTTGTAACAAATATTACAACCTTTAATGTGGAGAAAACCCACTTGTAGAGAAATATATATGCAAAAACGGCTGGTTTGGGTTGAGAAAATATTTTACAAAGAGCGAACAACGTTTCGACAGCAAATGGTCAATCGGAAACTTCAGAAAAACAACTAAAGGTCTCTACACAATTTGGACTTCACATGCCATTCACAAAGGTGAAATTTGGTCTGTTATGGACTTGCAACTGCAGTACTAACAAGTATATGCGACATATGTACAGTGAGTGTGTAGGGTGACTTGTCATTGTGAATAGTGTTGTAGTCACTCTGTTCCAAATAAATTTAAACAAAAGTGCATGTAACTAAGTACAAACTTAATAAATAGTGTGTAGGATTTGCTTGTAAAAACATTAATAAAATTTGATTTGGCCTTTGGTTCCTATTTCAAAAAAAAAATCTTTTTTGGAAATAACAATAAAGATACTTATTGATCAGAAATTCTCTTTAACATAAACAGTCAATATTTACCTGGTTGATGTTGAGTAATTGTTTCTGTTTTTCAACTTTACTTTGCTCATTGTAAATCAAACGAATACTGTATGGTTGACAACTATTTACCAATGAATAAATGACATCATCTTTCAATAAATTGACGCTGTAGTATCATTATATTTAACATCATTGGTTAAGATAATATCTGTAACAAGAATTCTTGCAGACTGAATATCTTTTCTAAGTCAGCAAAACAGGATTATAACTAAATGATACTTCTCATAACACATTAGTATTGGATCTGTTACATTTTTAACACTGCATTGTTTATCTAGTCCCATAGAGATTTTCAAGAATTAGATGAATGTATAAACTAATATTCCAATTACACTACCTTCCTGTATCCAATGTCAAGTTAGTTGGTTTAGTTTCATGACGCAAAGCAACTAGGTTATCTGCGCCAAACATCTGGTAAAAAAATTAAGTAAAATTACTAAAAAGGAATTAAGGTAAAAAAACTTAATTTTTTGAATTTAAAAGATAAATAGCGTTAAATCCAATTTTTATATCTAGTTTACACTAGTAAGGGAGAAACTACAGTAATATAAGTTATAAAAGGACTTTCTGTAGCATAACTGTAATTATCATAACTCGTCAGGATGACTAACGGGTATTTCAAACAACTGCGTTAGTCACCTGAAGTTGGGCCTTTCCAGTCCTGGTTTCCAGTTATTTGATGTTACAGCCATTTTATAATTTCAAATCGAACTAAATAGACTTTGATTCTTAAAACGGAATCACATTGAAAAAGGTCTAATGAACAAATTACAAACTTAAATAGCATTAAAAAAGATTAATGGCCTTTAAAACTAAAAACAGTTTTAAGTATCACCATCACCAATAACACTGTCTAACGTTACGGACAAACCTTGAGATAGAAAATGTTTAAAATGGTGCCGTTGTTGAAAGTCGTAACGACGGCAAGATAGTAAAATGTGGCTTATTGTGACCTGAATGTTATACAGACAACACGTTCGTGCATCAGTCCCAGATAAAAGAAAACAATGAGTTAAAAACTGTCACTAATGCGTAGTCCAGTTAGAACAGCTTCCTCCTTCCGAAAGCAAGACGGCTAATGTCCAATATAGGGTTTTATTTGGAAAAGCTTGTTTTTGTGTTGCTCACTTCAAGTCGACTGCCAACTGGCACGGAAAAAGAGCCTTCAATACAGGACTATAGTCCATGTATGGAATAGGCACAGCAGTGATCGTGTCAGAGCAGATAGATTTAGCTGCAGTGTCGGCGAGCTCGTTCCCGCGAATACCAATATTGCCTGGTATCCAAAAAAACTGGATAGAAATAAATGTTAAAAGAGAAATGGGACAGTCGGTTTTGAATATCAACGAGAACAGAGTGTAAACAAACGTGAAGCGATTCCAGGCCAGTATAAAACTAAGCGAGTCAGTATAAATCATGCAGTTTGAGTACTGCTTAGTTTCTATGTGATCCAGGGCAAGAAAAATGGCGTACAGTTCAGCAGTAAACACATAAACTGTAGAGAGGATTCTGCGCGCAACCACCGAACCATAACAAACCATGGCAAAGTCCACCTGATTTCGAAACATCTGTATAAATAGGAGTGGAAGGATGGTTCGAAAGATGTTCAGCAAATAGCAGACAGTATTTCCAATCAGGGATGTCTACTTTTCTCAAATGAGTTCAAGATAGGTCACAATTGAGAACTGTAAGAAGTCATGGTGGGATGGGTTGACCAGTGAATACAGCAATGTTATCCAAGGACATACCCAATTCATCTAACTGCGCCTGGATACGAAGGCCAAAAGAAGCAATGGCAGGTCGTATTGTCTGAAAAAGCATGGCCCATCGAGGAAAGAAAACACAACCCTGGGTAGGATGAAGTTTCAAAGTATATAGTAAAGGAAGTTTCAAACGGCGAAGATGCAAAGAATGTTCATGAGACTCTATGTATAAGCTCTGAACTAGGGAAGTGCAGAAACCCCCAGAGCAAAACCAAAGTCCTTGATGATGAATAAGGTCTAGCATATTTAAGGCTGATGGTCTGGCAGAGCCATAGACCAGTGATCCATAATCGAGTTTTGATCGAATAAGAGCACAATACATCTTTAGTATAGAACATCGATCTGCTCCCCAAGTGATGGAAGAGAGGACACGGAGGATGTTCAGTGCTCTCGTACATTTGACCCGTAGCTGCTTGATGTGTGGTATAAAGGTCAGTTTATGGTAAAAAAACAAGCTCCAAGAACTTTGTTTAGGGTCCACAGGCAGCACAACTTCACCAATACAAAATTCAGGACCTAGGTGAATATCCCGTTGGCACCAAAAGTACATTCAAATGGTTTTAGAAAGAGAGAAGTTAAAGTCGTTTGCTGTGGTTCACTTCAGTGAACGATTGAGAACAGTCTGTAGCTGCTGCTCAATATGCCTCATGTTCGACGACTGACACGAGATGTGGAAGTCGTTGACACAGAGCCCGTTTGCAACAGTGATGACATTAATCTTTATACTGAAAAGTGTAACACTCAAAACACAGCCCTAAGGGGCTCCTAGTTCCTGTAGAAAAGAACGGGAAAGTGTTGAACCCACACGACCTTGGAATCGCCTCTCTTAAAAAATTCAATAAAAATGGGCAAATTGCCACGTAATCCACAAATATCAAGGTCTTGCAAAATGTCATACCTCCATATTGTATCATAATCCTTCTCAATGTCAAAGAATATTAACACAAGATGTTGTCGGTTGAGAATGGTGGAGTGCTGTCGTCGGAACCTACACTGAATGAGCGAGAGGAAGTTATTTGATTGGAGGAACCAAACAATACGAGCATTAACCATCCTCTCTAAGGTCTTACAGAGACAGCTCGTCAAAGTAACTGGATGTTAGTTTTTAGGAATCTTGGGATCTTTCCCATACTAAGAGAAAGGTAGAACAACAGCCTGGTGCCAGGCATCAGGGAAAACATTCTCCCCCCCAGATCCAGTTAAAAACCAATCAGATGAATGGCAAGAGAAGCAAGAGATAGATGGCGCAGTTTCTCGTAGTGTACATCAGATCCAACCAATGCACTGCCAGACTGATAAAAGGCCAGTTTCAGTTCCACCAGTGTAAAGGGGCAATTATAGTTACAGAGACAATCAGCTCGAAAGGAAAGAGATGACTGCTTTGCCTGAGTCTTGATGGATAAAAAATTGGAGGAAGAAGCAGAAGTGCTAGATACATGGCAAAAGCTTTCACCTAGAGTGTCAACGATGCTCTAGGTATCAGTTTTTTCTGGACATTGGAGAGAAAGATCGAGAGTGGACAGAATTATATTGCCCACTGACATTTCGAATCTTGCCCCATATGACTTTGGAACTGGTGGTAGAAGATATGCTGGATGTGAATGTAATTCAAGATTCCTTCTGGTTTTGACGTCTTACCCACCGAGCACGTGCATGATCCTGCTGGAAAGTAATGAGATTCAAGAGTGTGGGCTACCTACAAAAAGTATCCCAGGCCTGTTTTTGAGCCCTCCGTGCCATGTCACAGACAGGATTCCACCACAGATGAGGATATCATGGAAAATGTGTCAAGGTTTTAGGAATACACTGAGCCTGTATAATACAGTCAGCCACTACTACTATGCAGTCTATTGATACCTTACAGACGATGGCAGGATCAAGTCTGCGAGAGCAGTGAAAGAGGGCCAGTTGGCTTAATTCAGCGTCTTCTGGAGCACACGAGTCGGGTGGCATCAACCACGGCCAGTCTCTCTCAAAATTATAGGAAAACAATCATTGCCTTGTGGGTTATTGTTAACCCTCCACGAAAAGTAGGGGAATAGTGAAACACTGTCAAGGATTTGTTTGTTTTTATTACATGCAAAGCTACACAAAGGCTATCTGTGCCAGCCATCCTTAATTTAGCTGTGCAAGACTAAAAGGAAGGCAGCTAATCACCACCAATTCCTGTGCTACTCTATGACCAACAAATTGTAGGATTAACCATCACATGACATTTCCACAGCTTAAAGGTAAAGCATGTTTGGTATTATGTAGATTCAAACTACTGACCCTCAGATTACAAGTCAAACACCTTGACCACATGCTCATGCTGGGCTTCTATTCCCAAGAACAGGTGTCATTCAATCCAGACATCATCAGACCAGCTGAAAAGCATCAAACACAGTATTGGTTAGAACGTTATTTATATAAGCCATTTGTTGTGGCAACAATTGTTATGATGCGAGTGCCTTTTCCAAAGTGGTGATGCATGATTATAATTAATTACATTATGCAACACAAATTTTGTTCCTAGAGAGTATGTGTTACTTCTTAAGTGCTTGTGTTGTAAAAATACAGAAAACTTCAAACTTTGCTTTTGTGACCTTTTGTGAAATTTAGAAATTAACCTATTTTCTGTGTAAAAACGGGCAAATTTACACATTTTAATTTACATAAAGTCTGAATAAAACAACATATGAATCAAGATTTACATGTATTTACACTGTCATACAAAAATAAACAAAACTGTTTTGAAGTAGTTTTTCGAGATTTGCGACTGTAATATAAATCACTTTCAAGTATCAACCCCCAAATATAGTCTCATATATTGTTTTCATTATACACTTCCAGGTCACAAAAGACAAGTTTGAAGAGAGAAATAGGTATTTTCCATTTACTTAAGGCATACGCAATTGGGAAATAACTCTTGCTCCCAGATAAATGAAAAAGTAACAATTTTGTTACATAGTGTTATATTCATCATAAAACATTAGTATTAGATCTGCTGAGCTTAGATATAGCAAAATGCATCATCAGTAATGGATATAGCAAACACAGTGTAGTTGTAATACTATTATTATACACTCTTCTAATTCATAAATGCTCCCAATGTCTGAGCAGTAAGTCTTTGGACTTATGAGAATAAAAATCAAGTTTTGATAACAGTAATAATTGTTTAGCTATGTGCTTAATAACAAACAAGCATACAAATTCTAAGCTTGAAGATTTGAGAAATAATTACAGTTAGTTTGGTTAGTAATTTATTATCTTCTGTTTAAGGTTTTAAAGTGAGGGAAGAAATATATTTATGTACTTTTTCTATTAGTGTAACATTTTACCAAATTGTGATGTTTCAGAAACATTAAATAAGCAACATATAAATATTAATGACTTGCCTAACCAGATTTATTATCTTTACACAAGATGAAAATAACAGTATAGAAAGATTAGAAAAAAAGTAACCATAATTATATTATCTCTTGTCAAAAGATAAAATATACTCTGGAATCTCATAAGATCTGGTACCTGATAAACATCACATCAACATAATAATCTTTTATTAAAATATTGCAAATGAATGACATTTATATTCATATAAAAGTTTTGAAAAGATTTTCAAGACACATGCATGTTATTTCTTATACTCTGTAAACACATAACATCTTCAGTGAAATTGTCATTGTTCCTCTGTTTATGGTTACATGTTGGAAGAGACACTAATACTGAAACTGGTTACAAATTTAATTTGTATCTGAACAACACCATCCATGGAAACTACTTTACAAGAACTTTTACAGTAGAGAAAAAATGATAACATTAGTAATTCATTAAACTTTGATGTGTGAAGTACATCAGTTTAAGGCACTCAAATGTTTGTAAAAATCATACAAAATTCAGTATTCTAGCCAACCTGTTCAAACTGTATTAAAATGGTTCCATGTACTCGCATGAAGTTTTGAATCTGCAATTGTTCTACAATGATTATACAAAGTTTTCTCCTCTATGAAAACAAAAATTAAAATTAATTATAAAACACAAATACAAGGCATTTCTTACAGACTGTTACTTGTTAGACTGTAATTAATGTTACTCAAATGTATTCCTGTGAATTTTTCAACCTACAGTTCTTCTATAATGATAAAACAAATTTCTCTACCCCATTAAAAATGGAAATTAAAAATAATAATAATAATAATACACACATACAAGATATTTCCTACAGATTGTAACTTGTTAGACTGTAAACTAATGTTACTCAAACATATATCTATACATGCATTTCAAGGGATAGCAATGTGTTATTATCACATAAAATAATGTTTAAATTCTTGAAATATGTAATTATTATAATTCAAAGTTACTACTTCACACTAACAAATATTATTAGACTAAATAAAAAATAAAATGTTTTTCCAACATGCTTTATCCACTTTAGGTTACTGGATTCATTTAACAAAGGTACAGCACTGAACCGTTTTCCTAAAACATGACATACTAGAAACACTAAAATTCTACTTGTATTAACATACATTTTACAATACAAATGTATTGATACACACCTAAATAACTTAAACCATCTCTTCATACCTCTATTGCATAAAACACAACAGTGACACAACTTGATAGTACATGCTCTTGGAGAATACAAGATGAGCAATTTGAATGAAAACAGTAAAAATACAACACTAATGCAAAAAAGTAAAAATACAATAGCTTAAATATAAAAACTACCTATGTTATTAATAAATAAGTGTTAAAACAATATTCTCATTGTAAGAGAGTACATTTGAAGCTTTACACTGTAGTCACAGCTACTGAAAACACTGTATACAGTTCTTCTAGTAAACAAGAAAAATGTTATTTAAAAAGAGTTGTGACAACAGAAATATAAAAATTCATTATCAAAGTGAATTTAAGATATAAGATTATAAAAAAGAAAGACTGCAGTACGATGATTAAATATAGTTAAATTTGTAAAAACACACACTCCATATTGTTAGACATAACTGCCACAAGCATTGAAAACAAAATCCACTGTGTCACATGAAGCATAATGTTCATCAGTTGGAGTTTTTATACTTTGTAAATAGGTTGTAGAGAACACGCAAAGTAGACTTTAAGTCCAAGTTCACAATATCTGAAAGAATGAAAATGAGAACTATACAGTTTAGACAATCAAACTTAGGGATAGACAAATACACAATACAAATATGAAAACGATTTACAAATAAAAATTAATAAAAACACACATAGAGCAGGGTAAAGCCATCTGTTTATTTAATTTTCACATTAGTTGATAAACAAATTATTAACAGGAAACATATCACAATTCAAAAACATGCACTTGTTTAATTCTTAAATATTTTTTAATTCTAATTTATTTCACCATGAACAAATTTTAACTATAAATTTGGCACTTTGTGTTTGTTCATTCCATATGCAGCTGTGCAAAAATTATTATTCTATTAAAAAAACAACAAAAAAAATATTTATAAGAGCCCAAAATTACATGTGGCAGCTTTGCAAGGGTACATTTTAAAGAATTAAAGGATGCTTCAGTTTAATTCTGTTCAATTTATTTTGGGAAACAAATGTTTGATTTTGCAAAATAAGCCAAGAAAAAAAATAACGACTATTCTTTTACAGCAATAATACGTGGAAACTCATGTTTTCATATCTAACTTCAAATTTACATTTGAGTTTTTTTTATTATCAGAGTTTATTTTCATATATTATTTGCTGTTGGAACAACAAAGTTCAATATGTATGTCATTAAAGCCAATATTGAGTTTTTTTCAAGACAAACACTACTTTTCACTGTACTTCTGTAACACCTTTAAAAATTGTGTTTGTGTCTGAGAATTATTAGAGTACTCCTGCTTTAATATGTCTTGGTCAACAGGCAAATCTGTAAGGAATAATATATGTATCACATTTTCAACAAAGAAAAATTAACTTCCAGAATCAGACTAGATAAAGACGACTCCAGGCCAAATAGTATTTCTAAGTACTATGAGCTATAACCTTAACAGAGAATCAAAAATTTGGCCATGATGAAATTTTTTACCAAAGATTATAATAAATCTTTACCTTCAGGCCGGGCTTTTGGTTTGGCTAAACCAGCATCCATCATTAACTCAAAAGCAAAAGCAACGTTATGTACTTTTTGGTCAAAATCTGTTGGTGTCAGATTGAAAGAATATAATGGAACAAAATAATCTTCCAAGAGCCCCATCAAAAGAGTCAAGTACACCCCATCATGGAACTGTGGGAAGAAAATATCACTAATTAATGGAATGTACTCAAGAACTACTCCATCATTTCAGTGAAGAAGTTCTAGAAAATCTCATCACAGAGTTATTAGTTTTATCTCTATATATTTGCAGCTCATTACAAATCTTACTGCATCAGACAAATATTTAATGCAACCACAAAAAATACCGTAATTTTAATGTTGCAGATATTTCAATTTTACATTATTTCTACTAGGCTGGTAGAAATAAAATAAAAACTATCATTTAACCCAAAAAATAAACCATTTCTGATTACATCGTGGTAAGGATTTAGGACTGAAGACCTAGGCTCCTCAGAAACTTCCTCCTGCCTTCTGATTCTAACTTACAAACTTTCATGGAGCGAAAGAAATTATTTACTGTACACCAGTGTTAAACCAAACCATAAATACCTTATAAACTATTAGGTTGTCCAGAAATAAATGTTGTTTTTGGAAAAGTGTAAATCAGTGTTGTAAAACATGCTTTAATCAAGCAAGGACCATTTGCTTCATCACACTTTTGCCAACATATAACGATGCTGTTTATGTCCCTGCTATAGAAATTAATGTATCTGTGGTCAACGAAATCCCTCAAAGCTTCTTCTGTAATTGCCTGATTTTGAAAGCATTTATTTTTCAAACAGTTGTCAAAGTGCTTGAAAAAATGACAATCTGTTGGGGAAAGGTCTGGGGAACAAGTTGGATGAGGTGGAACCTCGATTCCAAATTCGTTCAATTTTTGGAGTGTCATTCTTGACAGGTTTCATAATGCCAATTTTCTTGATCTTAAGTCAGCTCATGCAGAACCCACTTATACAATTTTTTAGTCTTTCCAATCACAATCAGGTGGTTGGCAATGTTTGATTTACTTTTGCTTCACTGTTTTTTTGCCAGCTCATGAACTATTGGGGAAGGGTCTGTCTCAACTGCTTCCCTTAATGTGTTTTCATCTAAGTATGGCTTCCTTCTATGACCTTCGTGGTTTTCAATACTTTCATCTCCACATCAAAACCTTTGGAACTATCGTTGAACTGTATGGCCAGTAACAGATTTATAGCCAGATGCCTGGTCAATATTCCATGTAGTTTTAGTAGCTTTTTGTTCAAGTTTGAAGTCATAGAGGAAAGTCAGATGAAAGTCCCTCTTGAACATGCTGCCTTGGGGATTGTGAAGCTTACTATTAGTAGAGTTGAAACAGCAGGCAATTAAGTTACCTTGGAAGTGAAAAATGCAAGATTAAACCAACCAACAAAAGATAAGTTACTCAATATTCAGCTTCTGTCATAACGAGAATTCTGACAAGTATTTGTGGACAACCTAATATATTATTAAAGTACATTATATTAAACATATGCAGGACAGGTCTACTGAGTGAATGTTATAAAACAAATGCTCAACATTAAATGTAAAACTGCAACATACCTGATTATCTAAATCTGTAACGTCTAGGTTGATTCTGTTTAAGTATTTGTTGACAAATGTGATCAATGACTAAAAAATAAAAATACAATATTTTATGTCTGATGGATTAAAATAATGCAGGTTGATTGAAGTCAAAACATAAATGTTAATGATAAAAATCTATACAAATCATATTATAAAGGAATGTTACAATTTCCCATTAAAGTGAGTATAATTCCCTGTCTGCATGTCAGAGAGTCATGATTGGCGAGTTAATTTCCTAACAAAGCTTTCTGTTTGTCTTTTTCTTTTTTTCTGAACAGAGATTAGAACTCCTTGCAATCTTGTGATCTTTATTTCCCACCAATACAACCAAATTTGCACTGTTTCTAGATTATAAGAGAGCAAAACTCGTACCCTAATCCACACCCCCATTAAACACAGTCATGGCCACAATAATCTATAAAAGATATAACTGCTTTGAGCTCTGTCAATATAAGTTGCTTGAAAAGACTCAGAGATGCTTGACTGCTGTTATAAGGTGACAAAGTGCAGTACCAACTTGAACATTGAATACTTGTACTATTTTGTACAAGACACACAACATCTGGCCAACCCCTAACTCCACATCTTCGTGAACAAACGCTACTGAGAGTTCTTCTGGAAGTAATGTATTTTTTGTAATAATCAAGCCTTTTATCAAAATACATCTTTATATTATACACCAAATACCAAAAACCATGACACTCTTTTTAACTACTGATTTACAGACTGTATATAAAATAAACAAACATAATTTCTTCATAAATTATTTCAAAACTTAAAAAAGTTAACTGTTATTACACCAAAAAATATTCATTACTACTTTACATAAACTTTTATAACATCAACAAACTCAGCTGAGGTGATAACAATTTATACAACCAGATACTGTAAGTATGACCTAGTCACATTTAGTATGTATTCAGCACACACATTTTTCAAACAATACTAATACAAAATAAAAAAGCAAAAAGTGGTAACTATAGTTTTATGGATTCAAATACAGTCTCCACAAAAGACCGACTAACTCTTTTTATTTAATAATAAGTTATCTGAGAAGACAGGAACAGCTAATTAAAATATGAATATCAGTTTAAACTGTTTAACTCTTTCATTACAATATTGATGAAAAAGAAACCCTTCAACACAAAGTTTATTATCAGATACACAATAAGAAATGCTTTGATATTTCATTCTGAAAATGGTAAACTTTCCAGTTTACTAGACCTGTTCGTAGTTGTACAAAATGCTAGAGGGAAATAAGTGTATTCATGAGAAAATTACAATAAAAAAATATTGAGCAGCATTTCAAGCTGTTTATTGACTATACATTCGACAGCACAGATAAAACATTTCCTTTTCCTATAGTGACCTTTCATACATTACTGTCTGAAATCCCCAAAATATTTCCAATTCTGTGACACATAACTACTAAACATGGACCCCTTTCAAGTATGGAGAAAACACAACTGCGAGCTGCTAATGAGCCTGATTTTGCCATGGTTGCAAAACGTTTTCAACTTGCAAATATTTTTGCAACTGCAGAAAAACCAGTCAAAAGTTAAACATAATAAAAAAAATTAGAAACTTGTGATAGAAGATAAACAATGCATGGTATTTTACTCTATTAAAAAAGCACATAGTTAATATTTTGTAACAATCCATACCAGTGTTTTTATTACTTACAGTGTATTTGACATATTTTTTTTTACTATAAATGAGAACTGTCAATGGCAAAAAGAAGAAGAAAAGTATGATCCAGGAATGAGTCAAATTACTGATGAAAGTAAAAAGTTTCAGGTAGCAAAGGTCAAGAGAAAACACAACCAGCTGTGGAACAAAATCGACCTCAAAGAATGACTATTAAATAACAATGTTTAATTTTTTTGTTTTTAAAAATTTTAACATAAATTTATATCAAAACAAAAATACAAAATTGCAATAAATTCAGCCAATGTTACCCAAAATTTTTTTTTTCTCAAATTTCAAAGCCAATTCATCAAAGACCTGTTTGTTCCTTTCTCCCATCTCTATATTATTAAATCTTCATTGACTTTTATTCCATGCATCCTTTCTGTTCATAAGTTATTGGTCTGACAGGCTTTACAGTTTATTTCTTCACAACGATGCCATTCTTTTACTTATATTTACTATAAACTATCCTTCTACAAAACATATCTGTAATCATGAATCAAATATCAGACTATTCCTTTTAAGGTGTTTTACTGTACTTGTACATGATTTTCCAAGGACAAACTTAACTGTTTCATAACATTAATATTTACATTTTTCAATGACAACTTCGCATTTATGTTAACCATAATATTAAATGTTGATCTGGTTATGAAACAATGAAATTGACAAACATGGCAACAACACTTCTGATAATGCAGAATATTGGCTACATTGAAATACTTGAGCCCACCAAGCATCAGCCTTATCCTTTACATTTGAAGTATTTTTGCCATAACTTGGAATCATCTTGAAACACTAGAATCTCTTTTTCAACAGCTTTCATTCAATCATGGTAAAGATATTTCATAACAAATTTCATAAGGCCTTTTGACACAAGTATCTCCCACTTCCTAAAATCAGGATCTATACAAACAAGAGTTCCATTGATAAGGAGTCGTTTAGTGGCAATGTTCAATATTTTATTAAGACCTCCCCCCCCAGTTGCAAACAAAAACCAACCCAAATTTAGGGAAAACATATTAGAACTGAAAAGCAGATAGGAGATACCAGACCACATAACTTCTTCTGACTTAAAACAAAATATACCCATTTGAAAAATCTGTAAAATTCCTTGCCATGAACATAAACAGAAAGAGAAGAGATTGTTTTGCCTGTGGCATTTGTAGATACTGCTTACCTTTGGATTCATGCTTAAATACAGTAAATCATATTAACTGGAGGTGAATAAATGATGCTGAAAGCGAAGAAGGAAGAGTAATGAGAATGACAAGTGCCCTGAAATGTCAAAATTTAATTAGATTAGAAGAAAGGAAGATACATGATACTGATTCTGAAGAAGATGGAACTGCTTTGAAATCATTACTGCCATTTACAGCTACATCTTTTTTCATACTTCATGGATTTCAAATCTGAAAAGATTTTAAAAAGCAAATAGTTTAAATCTAGCAATCAGTGACTTCCAAGACGTAATATTTCAAAATCTGGCATGATGTCTAGAGGGGTTGGATTTTCATGACCAGGGGTCATCTTAATATATAATGAGGACTCTGTGACTATAGAGTAATTGCCAGTATTTTAAAATCTACCCCAGACTTATTTATTATCTAATGGATTTCTGCACTAAAATATGCATCACTGTTTCATACAGATCCTTTTTTTATAATAGGTCTGGTTCTTTGGCCCTTTTTCAGCTTTGATAAAAATTGGTCAAAACAGGTTTCTAAAAATCATATGAAAAAACTGAAAAAAAATAATGTTTATGATTGCTGAAATATAAAATGTAATTTTTAAGTCAACTTAGTACAAAAACTGAAGCTACATAGTTGCTCAGAAATAATTCTGTTGTCTTTCTTCAGTTAAATAGTGTTGGGATTATTAATTCCTTGTATTTTTGTTACCTCTAAGAGATCCAGTCTTATCAATACTAAAATCATGAAAAATTTTCATTTTTGCCATCATTTGATAGCTCATGAGTAGTAGCAGGAAATCACAGTCAACAATTTTTTAAATTTATCCATGAGTAGCACATTAATATAAAAGCTTATGCTTATATTATATTTATAATATAACTTCTTATATTATAAAAAAGTTATCTTTTTTTATTCAAGAATCTGACATTTTCTCACAAACAAAACTGATTCCAAGTTCTATCTATGATCTGAGAGAAATTAGATACAACAAATCTTGGAACAAATCTATAGATGACATTCCCTGTTAGGAACATAACATACTTCCATCCACTTGCTAAAACATTCTCTCATAATCATGATGTATTTGCTTCCACTGTTACCCTGTGCTAAAGAACCAAGTGCATTAACCGTAGTTTTCTCAAGTGGTGCTCCAACATGATATTGTTATAGCTTACTATGGTTCTTTTGAGAATCATTTTGCTAACTGCATAATTCACAAGATTTATTCAAATTCTATATAGATACCTATTACCCAACTTAATAGAAGAATGCTCTTACTCTCTTTCTTAACGCATCAGTATCCAGTCATTAGAAGAATGAAGAGATGACAAAGCGCTAAGAACATACTACAAGGAGTTAGTGTTTCTAGCATACAAAATCCAACTGTTGGCATAATAAATCCCATTGTGTCAGTAAAACTTAGTCTTCTAAACATATGGAGAGATTATTTATCAGTTTTTTTGCACTATTCTTGAACAACTGAACATTCTGTTATAAATCACTATTCTTTAACTGAGCACCTTTCAGATGAATGTTTGACCACATTAGTTTTATCATCATCACTTGGGAATGTCCTATCAGACTATACTATTGTATTTTAGGTTGATCATCCTTACTATTTCATACTTCCCTGTTTTCTATGTTTATATTCTTCAATAAAATATATTTCAGATAAATGCATCAACATTTCCATGGTTCTATCTAGAGTGATACATGATGTTAAAGTTGTATTCCTGAAATTTCTGGAGCCACAGAGCTGTCTGGCCTTCTGGATTGTAAAAATTCATAAGCCACTACCCTGCTCCCAGGTGACATGTAACAATAATGCATTATTTCTAATAAAATTTGCAGGCATAAATCACAAACATTTCAATATAAACTGTAAAACTGATGGAGATCTCAGTCACAAATACAAAGACTTGTTTGTAGAAACAATCACAGATGCAATAACTCTGTTGACCTGGCTTTGAACTAAATCAACCAAATATTCACTAAGTCTTGGATTTCAAATGTACCTTTACTATTACTGATTACATGAAAATTCTAGACTAACTTGAACAAAAAAAATTAGGCAAGTATTCTCAAACAGAGTACTTTGTTACTTATATTAATTGTAATATAAAACTTCAAAAACAGATTAATTATGTAGTTTAGTTATGAACACATCAGTACTTGAACGTACGTATTACACGTGCATATAGTTTTGGTTGTTTAATTTTGAGCAAAGTTAATTGAAAGCTATCTGTGCCTGTTAACCCTAATCTTAAAGTGATAGATTAGAGGAAGGATAACTAGTCAATATTATCCACCCCCAAGTCTTGAGCTGTGCACCTTACAAAATGATAGTGAGACTGATGGTCACATTACACAACCCAACAGCTAGCTTAAAGAACAAGTATATTTAGTGATAGGTTTAGACCTGATAAATGACAGAAAGAGTTAAGGTAAAAGTAGTTATACATTTTATTACATCAAATTTTAAATTAGTTTCAAAAATACAAAATTAAAGAGTTCAAGTTAAAAACATCAACATTTATTTGGTATTTTAATACTTTTAACTCCTTTGTGCACAATTTTTCTTTGTAGATTTCGCAGTGACATTGAGATTTGATCGACTTCACCTTGTGTCATAACCAATCAAAACACAATAAAATCAATTTGCTGCTATTCATGATGAAATCTACAAGAAAACTAGTTACCTTTTTCACCACTTGTAATTTGTCAGGAGCATGGTCAAAGAGAGTGTCAAATGCATCTCTTTCTATTAAAAAAAAGACATTAGAAATAAGTGTATTATTGTAAAAATAGCTACATATATTCAAAATTAATATATTTCTATAAATTTTGTATTAGTTTTATTTAAGACATTTTACTAAATCTACATGAGCTATTAACAACGACTCATGACTAATTCTTTAAGAACTGTTAAGACACAGAAATAACTATTGGCCATAGATTACTACGTCTTATAAACAAATACGAGCCAGGTCTTCCATAATGGTATTTAGGTGGGAAATCACTTTTAATAGCTTGTACTACAGTGGCATACTGGGAGTAATGACAATCAGGAGGGGGTACCACTGTGGGACTTCAAATACTGATACAAGTTTTTAAACCAAATGAAACATTTTTCATAGTTAAAAGAAATATTTTTAAATGTTCAAATTATTACAACAGTTTTATGTTAATTTCCACAACAAAATAAATGTTTATTGGTAATACAAAGTTTAAAAATGAAAATTAAATATTTGATCAAAAGATGAACATTTGTTAATGTCATCTTTAGTCATCAGTTTTTTTATACACAGCCAGCTAACTGCAACTGACATTCCAGGTCTTGTTCACTTGACACTGACTCCACATACATAAGGTATGTTTCATTAAATAATTATGATAAAGCATGAAGTGCTAGTGTTTATACCAATATCATGATATGTATACCAGGGTCCAGTATTGTTTGACAATGTGGTATCATAGTGATGTTTAAGTGTTTATGAATGCTTCGTCATGATGTTATAGAAACTCATGGTTGTATCCATGACAACTGGTGATCAGTAGAAAGACACTTAAGTCATATTTTGCTCTGAACTTTAGACTTGACTTTTTTCCTAAAATGATGACTAATGAAGTAACAATGATGTGTATGGTTTGTTTGTTCTGAATTTCATGCAAAGCTACAGGAAGGCTATCTGTGCTAGCTGTCCCTAATTTTGTAAGATTAGAAAGAAGGCAGCTAGTCATCACCACCAACTTTTGGGCTACTCTTTTACCAACGAATAGTGAGACTAGCCATCACATTATAATGCCCCCATGGCTGAAAGGGCAAGCATGTTTGGTGTGATGGGGATTTGAACCCACAACCCACAAATTATAAGTCGAGTGCCTTTACCACCTGGCCATGCCAGGCATGATGTGTGTGACTGAGTGAGTTTGTTATGATGACTATGTGGTGATCTTATGATGGTGGTGGTAATGTGACTGTATGCTTTTTTTTAATGTAATTGCATGGTGATGTTAAGACAGAGAGGATGATGATGTGACTGCATGGAGATGTGTTAATGCTTACATGCTTAACTCAGTAAACACCATTTCAGATTTACATCACCAACTACAGTACTATTCTGTATTGAATTGGTACCAATGATTATTGGTTTAGTTTCAGTAATTTTACAATGTCCAGTGTAGTAACATTGTATATTTAACGTTTTTAATGCTTACTGCTTAATAAATAATATCAATTATATAACTAGCATTATACCATACTATATTACATTAGTGTTAATGCAATGACATTGATAATTAATTGTCTCTGCTTATCTGGGTTGATAAAAGTTTGAGAACAATTTGTTTAGAGCTTTTCTGTTGATATATTTTTTTTTGCTTCTTTAGTTACTGGATATACTATTAATATTGCCAGTGGTCTAGCTATTTGGAAGTAATGCTCAGTCTTTTGCTTGTTTATTTAGGAGTCATGTTTGCACTTAAACCACCTCCCCCAAAATAATCATTATCACAGACAATTTGTTCAGTTAATGTATTTCAAGTAATAACAGTTCATGCTTTATACCATTTGATTTTGAAATTTTGCAGAAAACATTTACATGAAGCAAAATCAACCCAGTGGATTCTGACAAAGAAAAATGAAGAGAACAGAACTCCTGATGTGTCTTACACTGATCAGATACATCCATACTGAATGTGGCAAATTTGAAGTAAAAGAATCATTCTTGGGCTTCTTCCCTACTGCTGGAAAAACCAATGCTGAGCTTACAGAGGATATCTTGAAACATCCGGAGAAAGATGGACTGGAAATAAACCTGTACAGTGGTCAAGGATATGATAATACTGCAACTATGGCAGTGTTCAGTCAAAGATCAGAGATATTAATCTCAAGGCTTTGTTTGTGCCTTGTGCAAATCATTTGCTTAATGTTTGCAGAGTGCATGCATTTGGAAGCATTTATTCGTGTGCAACTTTTTTTGGAACCTTGGGGAAAGTTTTTTTTTTCAGTCTCATCTCATTGATGGGAAATTCTGATGAAGAATGTAGGCATGACAGTCAAATGACTTTCCCAGACAAGATGGAGTGCTCACTCTGACACTGTTAATCCTGTGAAGGCAAATTTTGAAAAGTTGAATTCAACTCTTGAAGTACTGTGCAATTCCAAAGAGAAGGTGGACACAGAGGATGAGCTTAGATATTGCTGTCTGCTACATAATGTGAGAAAATGAACATTTTTATGGAGAAAAGAGAAAGAGTGAAAAGATACCATGAGAGATATCAAATGATGCTGGTGTCACATTGCCAGAGGAAGTAAAAAGGGCTGTTTGAATGCCTTCAAAAATTGTAGATTGCTTAGAAAGTGATGGATAAAATTCTGTCAATCATTGTTATTATTCAGCCAAACATTTTGGTTGTTGCAACATAAGAATAATTTTGGAAGTGTATCCCAAATTTCATTCAGATTTTCAATGAATTATTTAATGAAGAGATCAATGTTCAACTTGGATGACTTTGAAAGCTGCCAAAATAAGCATTGAAAGGCACAGAAATAAGACAGCATTGCAGTTTCTGGATTTTTAATGTGAAATGGGATTTTTATGAATCTCTGCTAAGCTTGTTACTGTGTTTGAGATTCTTTTTGACTGTCAGTGTGGCTATTGCTTCGCATGAAAGAAATTTTTTCAGAATTGAAATTAATAAGAAAAAGAAAATCTTTTGCTCGATTATGAATTCAGACAAGATTGACAAATCTGGTTTTACTTTCAACTGAGCATGAATATGAAAAGAAAACGAATTTCTGATGAAGTCACTGATCAATTTGCAGAAATTAAGTCTCAAAAGCAGAGACTGTTAATCCTTTCTATTTATCTTTGAAGAATAGGCTGAGCATTGAGACTGGGTTTTGTGTTTTTACATTAAATAAAATGCAGTATTATCTGTTCACTGAATTTTTAATGTTCTGCATTTTCTTATTTTCAATTTTCTCATGACAGTACTACACTGTTTAAAAATATACTTCTAAACATATATTTTTGTATGTTTAACGTTTTAAATTATTTATGAGGGGGTGACAAAGGAAGGATCCTCCATGGGTGTCAAATACTATAGGTATGCTCCTGCCTTACCATTAAATGTTGGGGAGCTTGAAATATGAATAGTCTTACATAAACTCCTTGTTGAAAAATAAACTTGTTTGACTATGAAAATAAAAAAAAGTCAATAACCATCTTCAAACAATCTTTTGTAACATCAACACACTGCACTTGCATACTGTTCACGAACACACTGCACTTGCATACTGTTCACGAACACACTGCACTTGCATTCTGTTCACGAACACACTGCACTTGCATTCTGTTCACGAACACACTGCACTTGCATTCTGTTCACGAACACACTGCACTTGCATTCTGTTCACGAACACACTGCACTTGCATTCTGTTCACGAACACACTGCACTTGCATTCTGTTCACGAACACACTGCACTTGCATTCTGTTCACGAACATACTACACTTGCATACTGTTCACGAACATACTACACTTGCATACTGCTCACGAACATACTACACTTGCATACTTTCCATGAACTTCAATGTTCATAGAGCAATCTGATATGTAGTAATCACATGTAAAATAAAAAATAAGCCTTAAACTCTAGAAACACTGAATGACAGATATTTTACCATAAATGTTTTGCCAAAGACTCATGTTACATTTACCTACAACAGTTAAAATAGTGTGCTTTAAACAACTTGTCAAATTATACAAATATTATCCATTCTCATGAAGAACAGGGAATTGTGACATCCTGTACACATATCCATGCTAAAATGCTTGTAACATTGAAGGAAACTATTTGTTGAAATAATGTAAGAAACCCATAAAATGCAATGCATAATTAAAATTAAAGGAACATTCCTTCACTGTACACAAGGTTTATTTTCAAAAAAATGTGTATCGTATATGTAAAGTGTGGTGGAAAAATAGTTATTAGTTAGAAAAACTAAATGCCAGCATAAATTGAGTACTCTTCCCTGCCTGCCAAGAGTAATTAGTTTCCACAACTAAAAATCGATACTACTTACTAGTCAGAGCATGCAACTTAAAACTGTAATTTAAAGTCAACCTTGTAATGAGTGTAGTATATTAAATGCTCTTTTTTGTGTGTTTAGGTAGCTTTTCTGTGAATATTTTCAACCCTTCTCCTGCCTTCTTAATAAACTTTTCAGTTTACCTTAATATTTGTACTTAAACTGTGTATAGATCATTTTAAAATACCTACAAAATTACTGCATTTCATATACCAAACTAATGGAGCATTACAACCAGACTATATATGTGTGCATGTAAAAATAATTATGCACCTACAACTTTACAAGAACTTACTTGTATTTTAGATTCTATGAATACATTGAAATCATAATCTAGATTTTTTTTAAAAAAAAGAAAAGATACATAGACTTACCAACTCGCATTCCAAGATCACTGAAATTTAATAAAAATTTTATATTAAACACAAAATTCAATACAACAAAAAACTTAAGGCATGAGCATAAAGAAAAAAACAACCTCTTATTTGAGTAGAGCTTTAAAAAATAAAAATATGAAAAGGGAAAAAAAAATGAAAAACGTTTTTAGCATTTAATAGTGAAAATGTGAACACTACAAAATTAGCCTAAATACTAGTTGGTCAAAAGACCATACTGAAACAAAGCATTAATCGGTGAACACATAATGAAATTAAGTCATTTGTGTTCAAGCATTAGTGTTGTCAACATCTCTCACTGACATCTCCTGTGTTACATTGGGTAAAAACATGGCAAAGGTTAAAAAGGTGACAGAATATGAAAGTGGCAGAATAGTCGAGCTGCAAAAGCAAGGTCTCTCTCAACATGCCATCTCTGGTGAGATTGAGCACAGTAAAATTGATGTTGTAAATTACTTAAAAAGCCCTGAGGGATACAGAACGAGAATTTCAAGTGGTTGGCCAAAGAAAAGTTCACTGGACTTAAGCAGGAGGATTTGATGGGTTGTCCAGCAAGACACCAGCTGATCATTGAACCAGATTAAGGCCCTTATGGATGCAGAATGTAGCTCAAGAACAATAAGGTGCATCTATGAGAGAAAGGCTTTAAAAACTGTAAATGTCTTTAAAAACCACTCCTCCTTCCACACCACAAAACAGCTCGGTTAAACTTCGCTGAGGAGCACCAAACGTGGGATGTAGAAAAGCAGAAGAAGGTTTTGTTCTCTGATGAGAAAAACAATCTGGATGGTCCAGATGGCTTCCAACATTACTGGCACAATAAAAATATTCCACTGGAGACATCTACATGACACAATAGAGGAGGTTCCATCATAATCTTGGGTGCTTTTTCCTTCCATGAGATAATGGAGCTTCAGATTATACAGGAGCATCAAACAGCATCTGATTACATTGGCATGTTGGAGAGAGCATCCTTATTGACTGAAGGCCCTCACTTGTGTGGAAATGACTGAATCTTTCAGCAGGACAATCCTGCAATCCACAATGCCTGCAGGACAAAGGACTTTTTCATGGCAAATAACGTGATTCTTTTGGACCATCCAGCATTTTTGCCTGAGCTGAACCACAATGAAAATGTTTGGGGGTGGATGGCAAGGGAAGTCTATAGAAATGAATGTCAATTTCAAACAGTGCATGATCTTTGTGAAGCCATCTTCACCACTTGAAATAACATTCTAGCTAGCCTTCTGCAAATGCTTATACTGACCATGCCAAAGAGAATGTTTGAAGTTATTTGCAATGATGGCCGTGCAACTCACTACTAAGACCTCTTGTTGGACATATCATATCCTGTTTCGAACTTCTCTTTGGTAATGTCTTAAACTTTTGACCAGTTAGTATTTAGGCTAATTTCATAGTGTTCAGATTTTCCCTATTAAATGTTAAAGAAGTATTTTACGTTTTTCTTCCATTTTCTTATTTTCATCTTTTGAAGCTCTACTCAAATAAGTGGTTGAGTCTAACAATGCAAAATGCATATTTTTCTCTTTATGTTCATTGACCTTAAGATATTAGCCAGCAGTGTACATACAACAAACAGCTGGAGAACCAAAATAGCCAATCAATGATACTTGTTCTAGTAAGCTGTATATAGTTTTCATTTTATGTTAACATGTGTATCACTTTATTAGTCAAAAGAGAAAGTTAGTACATTCATGTCTGTATACTACTACTACTACCAATAACTAGGTGGCAAGAAGAATTAGTTGGCTGATTAATTGTTACTTATTAAACATATTATATTCAACTAATCATTTATTCTCACAAGACTTAGACAGTTACAATAACTGAAAATGGTCATAATACAAAATACTAATTTTGATTAATACAATGACATTAATTCATCACCCCAGATTATTAACTGCTAATCTCTGCACATTGAATTGCATAAATATATATTTATTATCTTTCATGCAAGAGAATTATCACAGATCTGCAAGACCAAATTTCTAGAAAATGAATTTAGAACCAATGTACCAGTAAATGTAGAATTAGATCCCTCCAAGGTTTATAAATTGTTTTATAATTTAAAAGTAAAGCAAAAATTGTAAAATACTGTACTATAGTTACAGTAGCAAGTTTAATTTTATTTGATGTGAAACACTTAATGAAAGGATTCTGCGTAATTCCCAAAATTATTTCCAAGGATTTGGAGCAAAGTAAAATTTGTAACTACATGATACATATACCATATTTTTCTAATAGTGTTATTTAGTAAGTTTGTTCCATATTTAATGTATTTTCATTATGAAACACGTTTTTGAAAAGCTGCCACTTTCAGCCATAAATTTAAAAAAACATGAAATACATTGACAAACATTTATCAGCAACCTAAGACTACTACTTCCAAAATGGCTTCAGGTCAGCCTGGATAATAATACTTTTTGTAAGAATATTCCTGGTCAAAACCAATTTATATCTGGTAAATATAGTTTCTTTTCAATACATTTTCATTTTTATTCATTGTCTTGATACTATAAACTTCAATTAAGGATTTTGAAAATTTCATGACATAAAATTATCAAAAACTAAATCAAATTGGATAATGTTTTTAAAAGCTGAAACTAGGTATTACTGAATAAATTTGTTCTATGTTCAATTTAATTACTTATTTCCACTGTGGAAAAAACAAGAAGGGGTATTAGTAACACCTTTTTAGTCCAGAAAGTGTTAATTATCACTAGTATTGCAGTTATAAGAAACTGTATGGACCACACTTACTCGTATTTGGATGTCAACTCTTCTTGAACAATTCTTGTATGTAGTCTGCCCTCTCTTTTCTGCAATAAGAACATAATACTGATAGGTATTATATGAATTTTTTACACTATCCTACCTTTTAATGGCTCCTGTAAAATACCAAAATAAATAATTACATTTCTTTAATATAGAAAGCCTTCCATTATTGTGAATGTTGCTCAATTTTATTTTATATTTAAAGTTTGGGAGTGAGTTGTTAGTACTTACTTTCTTCAATGAAACCTTATGAAGTAAAATGACCATTTTGTTTTCAGTCCTCAAAAGTGAAATGGACAGATATAAAACCCATGTGCATATAAGAAATAACAACAAAATGGATAAGTAAATATCAGTTTATCTTTCAGGTTTTAATACACAAGATATCCCAAAATTATATGAATATTATACAAATAACATTACCTGAACAACCACTACTCTCACAACTACATTTTCTGGAAGTCTAACCGGAGCTCTGAAATGTCTAGCCAGAGCCACAAGTAGATGAAGAATTGAAATTACATTCTTTGAATGGATACCTACAACATTAAGTTAATATAAAAAACAACCCAACAAACAGGATTTTCCTAAATATGTGTATTCTATTCAGTTAAATAATGTTTAAATTTCTCCTTATAACTAAATATCAGAATACAATGATTATATATCAGTCTTAAGACTTCACTGGTATTTAATGCTATATTAGAAAGAGAGCACATAAAACTCTTAGAAAAAAATTAATATAACAGCTAATTTTGACATTAGCTCAACATCAATATTTATCTTAAAGTCAGTTGTATTTCTCAATGTTTAAGTTCAAAATTTCAGGATTTTTTCTTCTAATTTCTTGCAATGAACACTTTCAAAAACGCTGTAGTAAGCGATATTTAAAGTAGCAATGTATGAGGCAAAAAGGGTATATAATTCTTAAAGAAACCTATTGTCACTATTTATCAATTATTCAAAATAATCACCCAGCATTATAAATAAGTTGTACCATGTTATAAAATATTAAAAATCTGAACTTTAAAAATTTAAATATTAAATATTTCCTCTTATTACATAACAAATTAGCATTCTAAAATAAATGATGTTACACGAAACAGATTCTCATATGTATATTTTTTATGTTATGCATTAAGCAATATATGTTGCAGATGCAAATGTAAATGGTTAAAAGTACTTCAAACACTGTGATCTCCTATGTTCAATGAGACATAAAAATTTGTAAATAACAAGTGTTTTGTTTATGAAAATCCTAATATTATTATACGATTACAGACCAATGTAAATATACCTGCGTATGTGTGTGTGTGTGTATATTTGCTTACAACATTCTAATACTGCTTTGAGAAAAAAAATATTTTAAAAAGTTATAAATGAAGCACTTTAGATAAGAATAAAAAAACAACTTAACATTAGTAAAATCTGTAGACAGTACAAGCTTCATGGCTTGTACATTAGCTTTAAAGTCATATTTCAGACAAAACTAACAGTTTTCAATAACCTACAATACTTTTAACAGCATCGAAATTTGACACTTGAAAGCAATTATCCAGACAGGATTATGACAAAAATTAACAGTGACCAAAACAGAGTTTAACAGCCACCAAAAATAGTGTACAACATACCACACTGAAAGTTCCAATTTTGTAATGATTTAATGTAGTAAACTATAATAATTAATTCAGTAACCAATAATAAAAATACAAAATAAACCATATGTACAACAGGCTTTTGCCTATTTAATATTATAACTGTTTCATCAGTAATTTTTACAAGATTTTGTTAATCCATGCTTGCTTACAATAGTGGTGTTATCCAAATACGATACAAAGAAAGGTGAGTATATGGCAGCATATCCTAAGATTTTATTGTTTGTCTCACTTAGTTTGATTAAGGTGTAGCCTACAGCTATATATAACAATAATAAAGTGTAAATTGATTTGTAAATGTTTGATCTCCATCATATTTATTTCATCATTAAGTCTTACATCTGTCACAATGAGAAACCGAAGATTTTTTTTTTCACTAAACCAAAAGACTGATTGCAACTGGTAAATGGGAAGTATTTAAGCTGAGCCATACTTAAGAATGACTTAAAAATTATACTTGCTTTCAACATTCCACTTCACTTGACTCCACCTGTTTGGTGCAAGAAGTCTGTTGGTGGCATCGAGTACAGTTCTTAGCTTCTCTTTCTGTCCTTCTTCTGACTGAGTAACTTCAACAACATCCAGTTTTTCTCCAGCCAGCTTTTCTATTTTTAAAACACGAGGTTTTATGCTTAATTCTACAAAAAGCAAGCACTACTAGTACATTTTTAATAGCTTATCAAGTTTCTTTTGCACAGATCTGCAAGTTTATACTTCAATTTTGTTTAGTCTTATAACAATTAAAATACATGTAATGGATTAATTCAACACAATAAAACAACTTTAAAAAGTTTCACGAAGCTACAATAAAACCAGAAACTACAACAAAAATGTTAAAATGTGTTGTTTAAACAACAATTGTAACAAATAAGATTGTAAAGCTAGTTTACACAAGATATGAAAAATGATTTACACACACATTAAAACAGAACAATTTTCGAATAATTAAGATGCCCACAACATATAAATACACTAAACATTACACACTGTTACATTAAAGGCTTCTTGTGCAATATTTTTGGAATACAAAATTCAAGTAAAAAGTAACAGTGATGTCTATGTAAAAGAACACTTTCTTGTCATCAGGAAGATGGCCAAGTGTAGTTTATAAATTACTATTCCATTTTATTATTGTTAAGAATGATATGCCATATATGTGAATGTAACCTGATTCAAAACACCTTAAATATGACAAGAAAGGTGCAGTGAAACAGGTGCTTAAAGTACAAAAAGTGTTCTTTTATGTTGGCATCACTGTTACTTTTCACTGAAATTTTGTAAAGTCTCTCTCTCTCTCTCTCTTTATATATATATATAAGACAAATCTTTCCTTCTCAAAAACAATGAACAAGAAGCCTTTAGTGTGACAGTATGTAATGTTCAGTGTATTTATATGTTGTGTGCATTTTAATCATTTGAAAATTGTTGTTTTAATGTGTATGTAAATCACTTTTCATATCTTATTGTGTAAACTAGCTTTACAACCTTATCATTTGTTACAATTTTTGTGTAAACACATTTTAATTGATAAGATGATCTTGGAAGGTCAAAACACGTTGTTCTCTACTTATCAACAAAAGTGTTTAATACCCATGCCAGTATTCTGAGATACACTTGATCACCTTGTATAACAAAAGATCAAAGGAATTTCAATGTAATGCAGCAACTTAGAAACTTGTATACATTTATTTAAGGAATGTCAACTTCACCTTCAGTATGAACTAAAACCACACTGAGACATTAATACAGACAACTAAATTTTGAATTAAGTTCAATACACAACTACTATACTTAAATGCACTGTATCAGTATACCAAAGAATGTTATTCCAAAATTTTTGTTTAGGATTTACACTATATAACATAGTTTAGATTTTTGTTCATAACTGCTTCTGTAAATGGCAGAATGATGTTTTATGTCCGAAGTTTCAAAACCGGTGGGAAAATTTTTTATGCTTATTTACTATTCAAGACAAAGTGCACAAAATATTACAATGTAATGTCACTTTAGGTTTGTAATTCCAAGACTCACAATGCAGAATATAAGAATTAACAGTGTATTATGTATATTTTGTTATAAAAGACACTGAATCTCGTCAGCACGGTGCCATTACCCACCAAGAAGCTTCTGAAGAATTTGACCATCATACAAGTCTTCTTCTATGTCTTTAACAATAATTCTCTGATTTGCCAGTTCATCATTAATCCATTCAATCAGAACTTTTATCAACTCTTTCAATTTTGGGTTGTCGTACGAAGATGGCTCTATCATAGATCGCTCCTCGTATTCATCTAAAAAAAATTGAAACACTTCAAAAATATTGGAAAATGTACACAACTATTTTGTGATAACAGATAGCAAACTTAAGTAGTTGTTAAAAAAATTGTAATGAATACAAAAACTATCAAATGATTTCTAATGCATTTCTTATGGTTTAGATATAAGACCAATGAGCACTCTACATGTACATGCAATGTTAAAGACTTGTATTTGATGAATGGAAAGTAACCTATGAAGATCACTTTTCACTTAGAGCCTCAAGTCACTCGCAATTTTTCCCAACCATGAAACACCTAAGTATTTATTACAGAAAATGAACCATTCAAAATCAACTCCTAAAACATTATTTAATGGCAAATGTTATGGCCTTGATGAATGCAAATTAACAAAGCTCAACAACTCGAATATAACATACTTTATTATACTGATAATGTCAAGCACTATACTGAATAGCAGAGAGAACTACACACAGTTCTTTAGTTGGTCAAGTGAACCAAGTTTCAGATCTTATAAACAGTTTATGACCTGTTGAATGCCCCATGCAAATATGTTTTTATTGTTTCCTTTTGTTTTCCATACATTTTATGTCCTAATACTTCCATGATTTAAAAGAAACAATATACAAACAAACAAAAGACTTGAGTTGTGTCATAAAGCATTATAGTCTCAATAATGCTGGTACAGTCATCAGAAAAGTATTTCATTTAGGAAGTGAAAGCCAAACAATAACGTAACACAGTTATTGTAACAATATAGACATAGGATATCAAATGTGATTTTGCTAAAAGTTACCATCTGTACATTATGTGTGTGTGTAAAATACATGTTGGATAAATCTTTTGGCATAAACGTTTTTAAAATACAACGTAAGCGTTTCTCACTTGTCAATTCACTAATGTGGAGACAGAGACAAGGTAATAATTTTGTTTGTTTTTAAAGATATGCAGTAATCCCCAACTGTTCTTATAGAAATCAGAATAAATTTTTAACAAAGTAACAAAAATATTTTTTTTCTACCACTGACAATGTTAATAACATTTTTAATTAAAATACTTTTCATGATTAAAACTATAGATAAGTAAGCAGCAAGTTGGATGATTTACTAGCCATTATACTAGCCAAATACTAGCCATTCCTAATTTAGCAGTGTAAGACTAGAAGGAAGGCAGTTAATCATCACCACCCACTGACAACACTTGGGCTACTCTTTTACCAATGAATAATGGGATTAACCATCACATTATAATGCCCACACAGCTGAAAATGCAAGCATGTTTAGTGTCACAGGGATTCAAACCCATGACCATCAGATTACAAGTCGAGCACCCCAACATCCTGGTCATGCACCTGTTAAATTGATTAATGTCGCTATTCATAAAAGTAATCAAAACTTGTATTCCCAATCATTACTATTTTTTATTATTCCAAATATCCAAGTCTCACATGAGAATAACCAGTTAGTTGTACATAACTGACAGATGATCAATGATTAATTGAGTAGTAAATTCACTAACTGCCAGCTCTGCTCAATCCAGGATTCATGTAACTGATTAGTTGTATGTAACTGACTGATGAGCTTAATGATTAATTTAATAAAAGAAGCACTAAATGCCAAGCTTTACTCATTCCAAATCTTATGCAAAAATAATTAACAGGCCAGATGACTGAGCAGCAAGTTCACTTACATTCAAGTTATACTCTCAAAGTTTGAAAATAATGTATTCATCAACCATTAACTTCTGAAAAACAAAAACCCTCACTATGTTTTACAGACTACTTACCAAGCATGTAATCTTGAGGAGGTAGCTCTGGTGACGTGGGACTTCCAGATAAATCAATTGCATTTTTCCCTTCTTCTTCTAGTTCATTAACTGCAAAAGGAGTTTACATGTATTTGAAAAATGTGAACCTGCTCATTAAAACGTATGCACATAAGCTCAATTAATCAAGTTATATTTGTATATTACATGTAATTAATAATTTGAATTGCATTCAGTATCTATTAATTAATCATGCATTTTATCATTAAAAAAAAAGATGAAAATAATTTAAATAGCAATAAATTATGCAATTATGAAGACGAAATGCGGAAAACTTTCAAAACATCATCCTCTACACTTGTGTCTCCACAAGAGGCAGTTGCCATCCATTCTACAAAGTTTCATCATGAATATTCTGCCTAAACAATCTATAAAAGTGTACGAAATTCACCATTACCTGAACCTTGTACATCGTGGCTCAACCAACCTTGTAACCACCATGTGACCACAAAACAATGCATACTTACTATAATTCTGAATGGACTATATGTATCCCCATGAAATATAGCAAGCTTTTAGCAAAAAAAAACCATAAATCTGTTTTATACAAACAAATCACTTTTTTTTAATGTATTTTTACTAAATATTTTCTGTGAATATCTGAAAGTTTACTAAGTCAGTCTGAGTGAAAAGCAATTTTTATGGTAAGAATAAAATCAAGTTTTTCTTTTAAAGTTTTATTTTATTTCCAGAAGCTCTAGCACTCCCTTTTGTGAATATCAAAAGTTTTTGTATTATTTATCCCTAGTCTCAACTTTCAATGGTTTGTCTCATGTTACAATATGCAACATTCCCTCAGAAAGGACTGCAATGGCTGTTTACTTATGGAGAACTGAGCTTCCTCATGTTTGCCCTTACTATGTTTTTAAAATATCAGTAGTAAAGTGACTAGTTTAAAACATGATGAGGTAGCATTTTCAATACGTATAACATCTACTATCTCATCTAATAATGTCCAAACTAAAGGGGCCACACACTTAATACATGAATGACGTCATTAAAAGGAAAGGATCGTGGCATAATGTTAGAAATGTCATTCAGGTGATTAAGTCGATGAGCTTATGAAGCCATCGGCAATTGTTGGGGCTACCACTTTATGGAATTTTAAGAGAGAAATTGATGAAATCCTGTAAAATGGTATATTTCAAATTTTCATTTTCTCTTTCTTAGAAGCATTGATGCCTATATATTTTTCTGGGACTAAATCATCCCTTGTTGTTCACTTACTAGTTATATAGCATAAAAGTTTGAACAACATCTCAAAATAAAAACATAAGTATTAATACAAGAACATGTCAAACACATACACTGACAATTTTTTTTTATATAATGTTGCTATCTTACACAGTGTAATACCAAAATTAAATTTCCTTATAACACCAAATTACTGTTTTTCTTTAACTGGACACTCATCACTTTTCATTCCACCGAAACACAAAATAACCAACACTACCAAACTTCAAATGGTGTTAAATAATATATTCTAACAGAATCTACAGCATATATTTTTACAGTGCATTTATCATATCGAGTACAAAAGCTTACTGTTGACAAAAAGGTATTGTTCAAATAATTAAATGTTACCTGTAATAAAAGTTCTGCCCAACTTATAGATTGAAATAACAAAAGATAGAATGAAAAAATAGAATAATTAAAATTACAAGCATCATTGTTCATCCATATTCATCTATGGTCATAACTGTTCTATAAGAAGAGCATCTTTAAATTTTCCATCACTGTACTTGATGACTTTAGTGAGGGATTTTACTTCTCACATTGTTTACAAAGAGTCAATATGGTCTCTTACTCAGGTGTGTATTGTTCTTCCAGTTATCTCCAGGTATGTATGATGACAGATGTTACATATACACTTGTAAACAACAATGGAGACAAGACACCCATCTTCAAATTGCAAACACCTTTTAATCACTTAATTATTGGGCTTTATTACATTATAGAGTAGTGTATCGAAAGTCTGAAAGTTTGCCATACCTGGTTGTTCAGTAACTTTAATCAAGAGTTCAGATTTCCTGATTAGAGTTTACTTTTATCAAGATAGATTTATCAATTACAGGTGTTGTAAAAACAATCTGTTTTGTGTTATTTTTGCAAGTCATAGTTGTTACAAATTTGATGTGATAAAGGTAGATAAGTAAGAGCATGTACCACTTTTTTCACTTTAGTTGCAATTAATTCTCTTTAATTTTTCAATAACTTATATTTCTTGGAAGGTTTGAGATGATGAGAACTGAAGGATTGGTTGTAATTAATCATAAGTTACACAGTGGGCTATCTAAGCTCTGCCTGTTATCAAAACCCAGTTTCTAGTGTTCAAAGTCTGTAGACATACTGCTGTGCCATTAGAAGGTGAGTTTAGAAAGGTGAGGTCTTCTAATTAGTTTATGAAATAAAGTAAATTTAATATTATTGTCATTGTTGATCCTTTAGGCAACATCAAGAAAAGCTATACTCTTCGTCATTCGAGTAACTTAGAGTGAAATGTGTCTGGGTCTGTGGCACTTAAAAAGCTTAAAATATTTGATTAAAGAAGGATGGTTGTAGTTCTATAGTCCAAATACATCACTGATGTATTTAAGCGATATTATTGGATCATTGTTAACATCTTTATACCACTTGTTAAGTGCCATTATTTCAAAAACATGCATAAACATCATGGCATAACATCCACTGTCAAGGAAGAAATGTAAGATTTATCTGAAAGTGTCTATTATCATTCCATACACCTCCATATAGTTTATCTGATTAGACATAAATTTTCATCGTGTATTGATGCCATCTTCTGTCTGTATAGATGATTTTTGTTTTGTTGTTTTTTTTTATTTTCCACGAAGCTACACGAGGACTATTTGTGCTAGATATCCCTAATTTAGAAGTATAAGACTAAATTGAAGGCAGCTAGTCATCACCACCCACTGCCAACTCTTGGACTACTCTTTTACCAACAAATAGTGAGATTGACTATCACATTATAACACCCCACAGCTGAAAAGGCAAGCATATTTGGTGTGATGTGGATTCGAACCTGAAACCCCTGGATTACAAGTCAAACACCTCAGCCCACCTGGCCTGTGTACAGATGGAATGACAGCTATAACATTTAGTGTAAAGAGTACTGTTGTGTTCTCCACTCTACGAGGTACATCCTTGATAATAAGTCCTTTATATTATTTAAATGTGATGAAACTTAATTCAGTAATGGGACCAAAACTATATGCATAAGTCATGACTTTCAGTAGCATTACCATATGCTGTGATTATGGGTCTTAGTAACATATCTAGTTTATATTCCTTTGGTAAACATACAATCCTGGTATGTAGATACTGAAGGATTTGTAGTCATCCAATAGCTTCTTAGAAAGACCACCTGTTTTTGTAAGTTCAAAGAAAATCTCTTTAGTTTTCATCACAAATCTGTTTTGGTGGAAGTACTATTAAGTATTTGGAATTTATTCTTAAAAGAGATCCAAAATTTTTTATTCTTAAATGTTTCTGCTCATAAGTACCAAACCTTTACATTTGTCTGATTCTTTGACGATTATATCTTTTTTAAGGACTACCAATTATTGAGGATTTAAGTTGGGCTTGGCTTATGGTTCACCTACGTCTTTGTAAAACATTCTTCATCTTTTCCTAACACCCATGAATTTTGTTTTTATTATGTTGTCAAAATTAGGAGGTTTCCACTTGTTAGCATCAAAAGGGTGTTTAATGAGACATTTCGAAGCTGCATGATTTATTTCATTTGTTGTTCAAGAAATTTCAGAAATGAAATTAATGTCTGAATCAGTTTCAACATTGGTTGGAGTAGAGGTTAAGTTTGTGATATTTGATGTACATTAAAGTTACTTTTGTGGTTGCTTGTAATAAGTAGAGGGTTGATCTTTTACCAATTTTCATAGAATTTCCATCCGGAATAAAAGGTTTTTTTCAAGAGAAGACAAAATGTTTAAACATACGATTGTGAAAGTCAATTATTACTGCAAAACTCTGTCCTTTAGATTGTAGATTCACAGAAGTCAATGTTGCAAGGTGATTTTCTTGACTGTTAATAACATTTGTAGTGTCAATTTCTGATTTAATGGTTTGTTCATAACATACACTTGTCACCTATTGAGTATTTTGTTTTCCTTTGCTTGTGATGTCCAATTTAATCCTTTTGCTACAGGTTCAGTATAAAATACACAAGTTTGTCAACACATCTGCACACATTAAGAATTTGCACTATTACTTTTGATACAGCATGTGTATCTTCACAAAATTTGGTTGCATTTTAGTAAAGATAACAAGTATTTTGGATACAAAAATCAAATTTTTAATGAAGTATTTTTACTATAGATTTGTTTGTGAAAATAGTCTGTTTCATTACTAGTCTAAGCACAAAGTGATTTCATGTTATGATTAAAAAAACTTATCATCCCAAAAGTCATAAATATAATATACATAATCTCTGAAATCCCCTAAATACATTTCAAACATTTGCTTTCAGTAAGACTTTATATTTTATGTTATTGTCTATACTCTAGCTGTGTGGAGTCTGTTATGTAATCAACCTTAAAACCATCACAAAGAAATAAGGAAATCTAAATTTTGCTTTCTTCATACTAGAATGAATACATATTATAACAGGAAAATAAAAATGTTTTGTTTAAATAGATTAAGTCTTATAATGCTACACATTTACATATATATTTATTACATTTTATTATACTGACCCTCCAGTCACACCCAGCTGACATTACATAACTTGCCTTGACACATGCACTCACGTTAAGTACCCAGTAATATAAGATTGGCCTTTAGTCTTCCCTGTCTTGGTTGTGTTTTAGTGGATTAGTATTTTGCAATCTACACTTACATTTCAATTATTATACATTATATACATGTATATAGATTACTATTTAGAAATAAATTGTGTGTATGTGTATATATTATTATTATTCATTTTTTTCCCACAAATATATTTTGAAAGATAAATTCAAAACACTTGTGTGAATTCTAACAATATTATGTCCAACTGAAATTGCATTTTCTTCCACACATTACAATCCTTACAATTTAATATGCATATGAAATATATATTCAAAACCTACAGTCACTCACTTAAGCCTGAAGCTTGTGTAATACAACATTTGAAAACTCTTATAGTACTAAAACATAAGAATACTGTTAATGTCATGTAATCTTGTATTTTGTTTTCTTACTATATTCACCTACATTGTCTCTAAAATGCAAAATAAATTACAAAGCTATTTAGTCAAGTATAATGTTAAAGTCACTAACCAATTACTATTTACATGCTAAAATCAAACTTTATAATGCAAAATAATTACACAGTTTTCCACCCTTAGTTAAATCTTTTAACAAATCACACATCTCCAAAACTATTTCAAATAATTAACATGAAGAAAGGCCTTTCTATCCAAGATGTACAATGATTTTCAAGCCATAAAAAGGATTTTCCAATTAAAATGCTGCTGCCATTAGATTAACATAAATATTGAATAAATGGTGATGAATGAATCAAGAATTAATATTTTAAACAAGTTTTATATATATAAAACATTGATAGTCCTTATTATTCAATCTTTCATCAAACCTTCTCTTAAACTTTCTTACATTAACTGCATTCCATGTACATCTGAAGAAAACCTATTCCAAAGGCTAAAAATACTGTTAGAAAAATAAATTTGTCTTAGCTAAAGATGACTCCTACCTTCCTAAAATTTGTACACATCTCCAAACACTACCATTTTCACTAATAAATATGAAAAAAAAACTGTCCTTGTATGATACCTCCATCCCAGACATCATCCTCATAGCCCTCCTTTGAACATTTTCACACAATTCAATGCCCTTCTTGAAGTAAGAATTCCAAGACTCCAACTAGGACCTTATCAATGGCCTTTACAATGACAACCTTTCACATTTATATTCAATATATCTGTAGGTGCAACCTAAAATTACACTTGTTCTGCCACTGACAGTAGTGTATTGCTTGGTTGCCTAGGGTGACTGATAAACTAGGCTATTAAAGACTATTCCCATAAAATTATACCCATAATTTAAATAATTATATCCAACTTGCATTACCCTGCATTTTAATAATTAAGTCATCTTCACTTTATTCACCCACCTCACTAAGTCATCCAAATCTTTTTGTAACAGCCAGTAACACCCAAAAGCTTGATATCAACAGTAAATTTAAACAAATTATTGACCATTCCTCCATCTATATCATTGATATAAATTTAAAAAAAAACAAATATCCAAATACTAAGACATGAAGACTTCATTTGTGACATTAATCCAGCTGAAAGTAACTAGCCCTATGCTTTCTTTAAACCAACCAGTTTTCAGTCTGTTGAGCCAACTTCCACACGTACAAAGACCTATGCCACCATAGGTGGATAAAGGTTATGTTTTCACCCACATATGCATTTGTCAGCAAGATTTCAGATTTCTCGAAAACAGCTGAATGAATCCTTCATCGACACACACATGATCAACACTGTGTGGCAAAGGTACAACTTCAACTGAGTGCCCCTCTAGTTTGAACATGCTTTATTTGGCATCTTACAAAATGGTTTTAAATTCTGGTACCTTTGCACTATTCAAGAACTTGGAAAAAATAGCAATGAATGGCTCACGTCTTATCCTTAACCTCTTTCAAATCCCATGGATAAATATTATTTCTCACTAGAATTTTATTATTCTTTAAACTTCCCACTTTTTTCCTCAATAAACTCACTTGTTTTAACTTAGCAAATGTTCAGGATGAAAAATGTTATTTGATTTTTTATACAAAAAATGAAGAAAAAGTTTAACTTAGTAATACAAGCATCTAGTAATCATCAGACATTATCCTTGCTGTAAAATCCCTTATAGGCCCTACTCCCATTTTAACATTCTGCATATCCTGATTTTATAATGAAAAGCATACATTATAATAGAATGAAATGCAAGAAGTGATGAATTTTCTTCTCCCATAAAAACAAAAGTAAAATGCTCAATTTTAAACTTAATCCTCAGGTTCTCCTGTTTCAATTTTTGTGACAATGATTCATGAAATTTGTAAATCATATTACTAGATTATTAAATGTGAAATTGTGCATGAATTATATACTAACAACACACACACACGTGTACACATACAATAAAAACATCAAAGAGAGTATTTCTTCACATATTACTATTTTTTAGTTCTTAAGTGAAAATACGATATAACCATTACTACCTTCGGACAGCATAACTTAAAAATATGCTCTGAATAACTAAGAGCCAATTTATAAATTGTATTTATATTTAAATTACACTTACATTTACTCGTTAGAACTTAGAAAAATTGGAGTGGGAAAATGTGCTAGGCTTTTATGTTATGTTTTTGGGTGACTATAGATCTACAATTATAATGACTGAGACCAGGGATAAAGAAATAATATTTGATCAAACGTCAATGCAGTCGAAATCTGTTAGTAGTAATCATAAATAAATGAGGTCACACAACACTATAATCATAGATTTAACTTTAACTTACAGTAATTAATAATTCTGGTACTTATTGATACTATATAATGGCACTCCAAACAATTTATTATCAATACACCATTATCATTACCTTCTTTAATTTTCTTCCGTCTACCAAGTGTTCCTAAATATTCAAAAAAGGACTCATCTTTTTTCTTTTGGGGTGTGGTAGGCCGAGGAGATTTCGGCCTCGGAGACGCCATGGCGCTATAGCTCAACTATTTATTTTACTTACATCCTTTACTGTTCTAATAAGTTTCTCTTTCGATATAAAGAAATACTACACCAGATGGCGAGACATATTTGTATTATGGAATATCTGAGTATTAAGCTCATGCATTAAACACCAGGAAAATATTATAGAAAATGTTTAATATTTGTTTTTTAATTAAGCACAAAGTTACTCAATGGGCTATCTGTGCACTGCCCACCACGGGTATCGAAACCCGGTTTTTAGCGTTGTGAGTCCGCAGACAAACCGCTGAGCCACTGGGGGGCCAAAATGTTTAATATAATAATGACGTATGTTTTTAGGAAAAGTTTGTCCAGACACATTATTTATTGATTGACTAATAACTAACTTCATAATACATATAAATGTGTGTATATGTATATATATATATACACACACACATGCAAGAGAACATTATTAACTTGTATTAGCGTTTCTAACTGTTTAACGAAATAAATTATAAATAATCACCAATTCACTTTATGAAATCACATAAATCGCTTACATGCCACACCTAAATGCATTTTCTACATGTAACGTCCTAATTAATATTCTTGAAAGTTTATTATCATTCGAACCTTTAGCAGTATTATTTAATTTTTGTTGTTTGTTTGTTTTTTCAGAAAGGAAAAACTAGCTCACTAATAATTTATGGTAGATGTAAATAAGAAACTGAGTATTAAAATCCAAAAATAATATATTTTATTTCTAGTACGAACGCATCAATATACTAAAAAGCACGTAATACAGTGTGTACTCTAACTGTTGTGCTTAAGAACAGGAATTCCATAAATATAATGGACGTGTAGAGCAAAGAGCGTGGCTGTAGTTTCGGTTTAAAATTATCTGACCTCAAGCTAAAGTTCAACATATGCGCAAAAGCTCAAGGAAATAAACACACAATAACAATCATTAGCTTTGTACGAAATTCCAATAAACAAACAAACCAACATAATACAAGATGTCAACCCTGTATACTTATCTTACGTAAAACCTTGTTATATAACAACAACAGATTTAAGATACACAACTACACAACAATCAGGAAGGATAAATTAAACAAGCAGGACATAAATAGAGGAATTATGTTGTTATACAACACCAACCTATTAGTTACAGAAATAAAATGAGCAGCAATAACGAAAATATAACAGCTGATATCATGTTAAACAACCGTTCAAATGTCACAGTAACAGGGATACATTGCTCACTGACTACAGATATTAACCTACTTCACAACATCTTTTCCCACAACCAAAATACACTTGTAATAGGTGATCTGAACAGCAAACATACAAACTTTGGATGTAAATCCACAAATGCAAACGAAAGATACCCACTATAATTTATAGATGAAAATAACATAGCTCTACTGAACGATGATAAGCCAACGGATACAGTGTATGCCATAAATACAAGTGATATACCAAACATATGCTTCACTTCATATAACATAAGTCAGAAGTTTGTGAAATTTAATGTGGGAAAAGACAGTGATCACCTACCAATATCGTGTGTTTTATGTCTTCTATCTCGGGCCCCATAAAAATATAACCTACAAAAAAGATAAATTTGACTGTATAAAAACCAACAAAATGGCAAAAAATACCAAAAAGAACTAGAAAATATGTTACCAAATAATATTAAGCATACAGCCAACAACCAATCAGAAATTGATAATTACAGACAAATAATCATGGAGTGCCTTTAAAAAGCACCCAATGAAACAATACCAAAACAACAACAGAAAACTATAAACAGTGCATGGAAACCAAACAAACAATTGATAAGATTAATCAAACAACGAAGACAATTCATAGTAACAAGAGATAAAGAATAAAAAAAACAAATTAATGGTATTAAAAACAAAGCCTGAGCAGAATATAAATTGTTAAAACGAGAAAAATGAGATAAATTCTGTTCCCAACTAAATGAAAAAACAGACCCAAAAAAGTTTTGTTCACACCTAAAAAGACTTACCAACGAAAAAACTGCAGCAAAAAAATACCCAACACTGGAGCATAGTAACACCACAGCGCACATAAACAAAGAAAAAGTGGAGCATAGTAACACCACAGCGCACATAAACAAAGAAAAACTGGAGCATAGTAACACCACTGCGCACATAAACAAAGAAAAAGTGGAGCATAGTAACACCACAGCGCACACAAACAAAGAAAAAGCCGAAGTCTTCAAGCAACAACTACAGAACACTTTCAAAACACATAACGACTCAGACATGAACAGTTATTTTCACAACAAAGTAAACAATCATGTAACAAATAACACAGAACAATGTAAACAACTTTTCCCAGTTAACATAAGCAACATAAACATTAATACCACAAACGACTACAATAGCATACTGCTAACCAAAAAAAACTCATGATACAAGAACTTAAACAAACAGTAAAAAACACAAACAACAAATCACCAGGAGATGATGGCATATAAGCCATCCTCATCAATAAAGGCACTCCGAAACTACTTGACCACCTAATAGCAATATGTAGTTTATCATTTTACTCTTGGAAGCACGCAAATATACTTATGTTCATAAAGAAGAAAAGCCAGCCAATAAACAAAACAATTATTAAACAATCAGCCTGACCAGCTGTGTAGACAAAATTCTTGAACGTATAATAAGTAATAAACTTTCCACATTCCTGGAGAAAACATTAAAATTACCTGAAGAACAAAACGGACTCAGAAAATTTAGACAAACGACAGATATCTTTGTTAGACCAACTGAAACAATAATAGATAGCTTTAACAAAAGAGAATGTACTGTCGCTTGCTTTTTCGTTATTGAGAAGGCATTTGACACTGTATGGCATAACGGTCTCCGGTTCCGTACGAATGAAATGTGACTACCGCGTGGAATTATTCGCTGGCTGTCGAACTTTCTTGAAAACATAAAATGTAAAGGGAACGTTGAGGGAACATTTTCGGAGTTCTTCACTCCAAAAGCTGGCATCCCTCAAGGAGGAGTGGTTAGCCCTACACTCTACATCATGTATGTTAACAACATGTCAATGAAAGATCCTAATCATGGATATTCATCACAGTTCATTGACGATATAGCAGTCTGGAAAAATGCCCCAATACCAGCAACAACAGCCACAAAAATACAACCACAAATAAACAGAATATGCAAATATTGTCAAAAATATAGAATCAAGATAAACACAGCAAAAACCCAACTAGTGATATTTACAAAGTTAACGAAACAAAACAATTTCAAACAAGAGATTTATATGAATGGAACACTCCGTCAGACTGCTACATCTTCAAAATGTTTAGGATGAACTTATGGATAGACACTAACATGGATAAGCCATCTAAATAACTTTAAAACTAAAGTGTGGCGAAGAACAAACCATACTAGGAGTCTAAACTGGTTAAAATATTGGAGCAACAGTTAACAATATTCTAAAAATATACAAAACATACATAAGACTTGTAATCGACTATGCAGCTCCAGCATTGATTAATGTAAGCAAAGAACTATTGAAAACCCAACTACAGACAGTACAAAATACACTATTCACGACAGCATATAAAGTACCAAGGTGTACCTCATTAAAGTTTATGGATTAATATACAAACATACCAATAATAGCAGATAGACTCCTACATAGTACAATTAATTATTTTGATAAAAATTGAATGAAAAATGAGCTACTATGCGAACTTGACAGAAACTGCTTACATGATGAAGATAATCCTAAACACCTCTCACCTATTAACTTATGCATGAGGTTAACAAGAATAAATAAATAAATAATTTTTATTAAAGCCACCTACAAACTAAACATCACTAAACATTGAAAGGGTAGTTTATGTAAATGTTTTTAGTAAATTCCTTCTAGTGAAAGTTCGATTTATTATGGAACTTTAAAAAGAAATATTATATTCGCACCAAATGTATTGGTGAATGGTACATAGACATTGCTTTGATAGGGGTCTGAGTAAGTGCGGGTTACTCCGGTACTCGTGTAACATTTATCCATACGTTAAACAGTTGAGATAGGTAAAGTAAAGAGGAAAAGGTCAAGTGCACCTGACCCTCATGGGTATTCACATATATACCCAACCTGACCCTCCTGGGTATACAGATATATACCCAACCTGACCCTCCTGGGTATACACATATAAACCCAACCTGACCCTCCTGGGTATACAGATATATACCCAACCTGACCCTCCTGGGTATACACATATAAACCCAACCTGACCCTCCTGGGTATACACATACCTAAACAACAAGAGAGAGAGAAAGCTAAAGTTCAGAATCAGATGTAACCGGGAACGTTCAGAAGTATTGTTTCTCTTCTCCCCGTCCGTGGTGGTGATTGTTTGGGTAATTTATATATTCAGAGCCCGCGAGAGAAAAAAAAAAGCATATTTATAAAGTATATACATAACTAGAAATAATAATAATTTAACGTACCTCGACTTAATAGTAGCTTTAGGCAAGCAAGCAGTAGCTGAAAAACTGACGATGAGTTCTGAAGTCTATCACAAAATAAACGACCGATTTTGGACTTATAGTCCTTCAGGGCGGCTGAGATAATTAGATCCAATGCCATAGACTTGAGGTGGAGGGATATGGGAGTGCCCCGAGAAAACCCATTTTCGCTATTCGGACGCCGAATACTATGCAAATAGTGCTTTAGCTAAAAACAAATTATATATATAACAGTTAAATCTGTAATGGGGTTATTAAATTGTGACAACTTGCATCGTTACTGTGGTTGAGGGCTTATTGTGTTAATTGGATTCAGGGGAAGCATATGAGGTTGTCATGTATGCGGGGTGGCCTCAAGACTTGAGAATACTTGAGCTAGTGAATTGCTGTTAACAGATTTCTTGTAAAAGTGTGTGTTTATTGAATTATTCTGTCCTTCATGTTTGGAATGTCGTCAACGTAGGCAAGATATGAAAGAGGAGTGTATATTGGTTGGCTGTATGCTATTCTTAGGGCTGTGTTTTGTTGTACTTGGAGTTCACTGTATAGATTATCTGATATGTTACACAGGACCATGTTGGCATATTGCGCAATACGTCGTATGTACGTTTTGTGTACAGTATGTATAGAATAGTGGCTGGAGTTGACATGTGAGCTTTTCAGGCTCTCCCATGTGTAAATATATCATAACTGCAACGTAAATTTGATTACGTCATTGATCAGTCAATAAATAGAAAGAAAATTAAAATTTAAAAGAACTTGCATGAAACAGTCATTAACAGGCAACTGAAAAGGGTGTCCATTTTAACAATAGGCACCTGAATCCTTCAGTTCATAACCGGTGCAGCTAATTGTTATGCAGCAGATCCATTAAGCCGAACAACGAAAGAGAGGCATAGACTGTAAAACCAATTCTCGAAGTAGCTGAAACACACTTACAATTGCGTTAAGTCTTTCAAACAGTTAGTTTTGGAGCAGCTTTCAACAAATGCTTTTAAAGTATTTGAAGATAAAAGTCATTATACTTTGTCTACATAACACATATTTAGCCATACTATAGAACATTACAGTACCACTTAATAACTCAAATGTCTGTTGTAATGTACTCTGTGTTTTATAGACGTTTGGAGAGAGGGAGTTTTGATGTCATGATAAATGCGCTGCTAAACGTTTGAAATTGTCTGAAGAGCTTAGGAAAGAATGTGAACGTTGTAGTACGCAAGTTACAATAAAATAATTATGACTGACTAATTAATTTGTTATAGCGGTGGACTCATTATTGAATTAATGCGTTTGTTAGCCGTCTTCTCTGTTACTTCAGTGTTTTTTTTAATATTCAATTTATGTTTTATTACTTGAAGGTACTATATGTTTTCCACCCATTTAGTTAAAAAATAAAAATACGTAAGTTATGCCATCTTTATAGTTCTTCTTTTGGACACAGTGTGGTGCTCAAGCAAATTACTAATTCAACTTTACTGTGCGTGTGTGTGTTGCTGTTTTTTCCTATAGCAAAGCCACAATGGGCTATCTGCTGTGTCCACAGAAGGGAATGAAACTCCTGATTTTAGCGTTGTTAATTCGAAGACTTACCACTGTCCAAGTTTAGGAACAGCGTTACTGACCAGTGTGCTTAAAATTCTGTAAAGACCTTGGTCAATTCATCTGTTTGTCTCACAAAAATAATGAATAAGCTATTTTTGTAGAGGAGTCAAGTATTAGCTATCTACAATCACGTCATTAGAATGCACACCTCCCGACTAACTCCTTGTGATTAATCTTGTACCCTACCACAATGTCTTAACAAAGACTAAAGACACGATAAAGTTATACCAATTAATTCTGTTTATATTTTAATGCCCAGGAACTATGACATTTCATGATCACAGTTTTGTTATTCTTGTTTGTTTGTTTTTTGTTTACTGCAAGGTTACACAATGGGCTATCTGCAATCTGTCCAACACAGTTAGTGTTATAAATGTTTAAGCTTATCGCTGACCAACCGAGGATGTATAAAAGGTAAAGATTTACTCAGTGTGTCAGATGCGACACTGCATGGGGCTATCTGGATTGATAATCCATTAAACATGATCCATACTTGAGTACATGTTATGGTTCGTAGTGTATATTGTAATTTATATCTAATTTATGAATAAAGTTTTCCAATTAAAACTAATCAATGAGTAACTTTACCATGAATAATTTTGCAATGCATTAATCACAATCATGATTTATCGTAAATCATGAATACCTCAATAAGACTGAAAATATGTAATACAGTCATAGTGCGTACAGCTAAAAAACATTATAAAGGGTGCATATGTGCTAAGTTCGTGTTATATGTTTCATTTCTAGTTTTAAGCTACGAATAATTTAACTGGTTTGTTTGCCCGAACTTACGCACAATGGATTATGTGCGCTGTTCCCACTACGGATACATCGAAGGAACAAATAAATAAGCACGATCCTGGTAATTTGTTTGTCACAACAATGTTAGGAATTCGTACGGTTACACATAGTTCATATATGTTGTCCAATCCAACATTACATTCAGCACAAAAACGTATCTTCTATCATCTGTAGCTGCCAACTTCAATGCAATAAGTTTTTTTTAGATTTGTTTGTTGTTGAGCGCAAATCCATCCGTGTTGTGCTCACCTCGAGTATCATTGTTTGTTTGTTTTTTTTAATTTCGCGCAAAACTACACGAGGCTATCTGCACTAGCCGTCCCTAATTTAGCAGTGTAAGAGTAAAGGAAAGGCAGCTAGTTATCACAACCCACCGCTAACTCTTGGGCTACTCTTTTAACATTATAATACCCCCATGAATGAAAGGACGAGCACGTTTCGTGTGATGGGGATTTGGATCAGCGACCCTCATATCACAAGTCGAGCAGTCCTGACTACCTATTAGTTGCAACAAACACACTTACCCCAGAATACTAGCTAAATTCGCATATACGATATTTTTAAAAAAATATTCTTATTAGTGAGGATTTTTGTGCTAATTTGCTTGCTATAAAGCTATATATATTCTTTGTCCATCACGAGAAATCTATCACCCACTAAGATTCTAATAAGAAACGGTTTTTGTTTTTCTTTTACCTTGGAAATATGCTTAATTTAAGACTTACCAGAACTATTCAAAACTAAAGTGTTTTCATTTTCGTCGGTAACCGTAAGAATAACTTCTTTAAACTCAGTATTGGAAACGGTTTCGTTATGATTTTGAAAATCTGAGTCTTCAAACCCGGGAGGAGGAGGTATTATGCAGTCTATATCCTCTAATGGCAGGGGTGGTAAAGGTAAGTCTTCTTCACAACCATTAGATATAGGTGGAGGCGGAAGTGAAGGAGGTTCCTCAGGATTTTCATCAATACAAAGTTCTGGTGGAGGAGGGGGAAGATCTTCCATGTCATCTGGCAATGTGTTCTGATTCATTGGGAGAGACTGGAATGTTTGAATTTGTGTACAGTTATATAACACCTCGTCAACAGCATGTTGTTCCATGGGAGATAACTTTCGAGTGGCATTACGTTTACCAACTTCCAAAATCTCGTCGTCAGAAGGCGAAAAATGATCAATACAGCCTAAAGCAACTACTTCTCCTGGAGTATCCTCCATATCTAAATAAAAATTTGTATAAATCAGAATGGTATAAAATGACAAAAAATAGCTAAACTAGTTACTTTACAAGTATATATATTTTTTACTATTTGAATTATGTCAGCAATTAAAATAATATTTAGCGTATATAAAACAATATCACCAAATGCTCTTCACGTGACAATGTTTACAATAATTTTCTAGATGTTATCTATGCTAAACCCTTCGTTTAATTTACTAATGTGCAGGTTTATTGAGCTTTATCTTCTGCAAACACTATTTTCTTCCATGGAATAATTACCAGTTGTGAAAACATACGAAACTAGAATGCCATTATAATATCATGCCCGATTTATTTCTTATAAAATAACGAACAAAAGCAAAACAGCTGATTCATATCTACACATTTGTTATTCTGTGTGATGAAATTGAGTTATAGTATTCATTAAATAAATAAACATTTACTGGGTTACTATCTCAAACACATAAATAACTTAACTTCGTTATATGTTATTTATAAATTTTCAAGACTAAAAAATGTTTTAAAATATGGAATATACAAAGTAATAAACATTTTTTTGTTTAACGTAAAACTTCACGAGGGTTATCTGCGCTAGCCGTCCTTAATTTCGTAGTCTAAGACTAGGGGGAATGGAGCTAATCATTACGACCCACAGCTAATTCTTGGGCTGTTTCTTTTACCAGCAAGTAGTGGGAATGACTGCTACTTTATAACGCTCCCTGGCTGAAAGGATGAGCATGTTTGGTGTTAGAGGGATTCGAACCTGTAACGCTCAGAGTATAACTACCTAGCTATGCCGGGCCCAAGTTATTGTTTGAAATATTTCCAAAAGGTAACACTTAAAATTATGTTAAAATAAAATCCTTCGTGCATTTCATAGTAAATAATTAGGTATAGCGTGTTTTTATACATATAAAATAAAAATTTAATACTATTTGTAAAAAAAATTGACATTTTATCCTGAAATTGGATATAAATAAACTAAGAAATGTGTATGATGTTTTATGATGACTTTAAGTTGTATATGTATTTATAGAGCTTGGATTACTTATATTTATCCACCTATGGGACAACAGTAAGTTTACGAACTTAGAGCACTGAAACCTGGAATTCGATTTCACGCGAAGAAAACATCGAAGACTCCAACGTGGCTTTAATATAAAACAAACAAATAAGGAATATCATAATATTTGATTACATATATTAAATTATACTTCGAACTAATTATTTCAACGATACTAATTTTTTTGTTTGGAAAATTGTTTTATTCATTGCTTTGCAAATTTTCCTGTACCATTTTGTTAATTGTTTATTGTCAGACCAATTCCTTTATTCGTTAAAAACTGACTTTAATAAAAATATCACAAAAAAAGGCTCGATCAATCCTTTTAGTTTAGTTTGAAGTTAAAAATTAGTTACAACCTGAAATGTTAAAACGAAGATGGTCAGAATATTTCTTTCACTGGAGATTATAGCCAACAGTAGCGCCCTTTTTTATACATAAATTATACATTTATAACTATTAGGTGGCTCGGCATGGCCAGGTGGTTGAGGCACTCAACTCGTAATCCGAGGATCGCAGGTACGAATTCCCGTCACACAAAAATGCTTGCCCTTTCAGCCGTGGGGGCATTATAATGTGTCTAGTCTGTTTGTTTGTTTGTTTTGAATTAAGCACAAAGCTACACAATGGGCTATCTGTGCTCTGCCCACCACAGGTATCGAAACCCGGATTTTAGCGTGTAAGTCCGCAGACATACCGCTGAGCCACTGGGGGTCAATCCCACTATTCGTCGGTAAAAGAGTAGCTCAAGATTTGGTGGTGGTGACTAGCTGCCTTCCCTTTAGTCTTACACTAGCCCCCCAGTGGCTCAGCGGTATGTCTGCGGACTTACACGCTAAAATCCGGGTTTCGATACCCTTGGTGGGCAGAGCACAGATAGCCCATTTGTAGCTTTGTGCTTAATTCAAAACAACAACAACAAAAGAATACTTCATTTATCATCCTTATGATAACTTTTAACAATTGGAATTTAATGAAATTTTCATCACGATATCCTGAGGAAACAAATTTCTTTAAAACTGTAAAGTTTGACTTCGTTTTTGACTAAACAATGAGCTAATCCGATGTCGTTAAGCGCTGTAAGAGTGACAGTCATATTCTACTTCTCGAAAAACTAAATAAATATAGTCCAACAGTTGACAGCGGGTTTTGTTAATTAACAGACTTCTCTCCGGTCTATCAGTTTAACATCGTTAGTTTACATGCAAACATCTCTTTATGTTAATTTGAGCACAATTTATGAAATAAAATGTATAATTCTATCCGTGGTAGAGATGTACTGTCCGATGGTCAGAAATTTCTTATGAAAGAGATATTACACATTAATAATGTTGGTATGTTGCCCGTGGCGCCACAGTTCGTGCCCTTGGGGACACTCCATATTAGCTTGTGTTCTTTGTTTGCTTGTTTGTTGTTAACCGCAAAGCTGCATTGTGGGATATCTGTGCTCAACTCAACGGGGGTATCGAAATCAAATTTTTACCGTTATAGATCTCTCAATTTTTCCGTTGAGCAAATAAAAATTGTTCATATAAGGTTGTGATTAACCGTTTTTAGACGCAATTATATAAACTGAACTTTAATAAAATGGATATTTAAACTTTTTTCGCAATGTTTGGAATCGACCCCTAATTTCAGTATTGTAAACTCTCAAGCTTACTGCTGAATAATTTGAGAATAAAATCACATACTTATTAAGTATGTGGGATAAAATTATAAATAACATTGGATAAGTAAAAAAAACTAAGAAATAAAAATAAATGTATTGTTTAACATTTCATTACACTTTCGAATCTGAAAAAAATATTTGAATTTCGGGCAAAGCTATTCGAGGGCTATCTGCCCTAGCCCTCCCTAGTTTAGCAGTGTAAGACTAGAGGGAAGGCAGCTAGCCATCACCACCCACCGCTAACTCTTGGGCTACTCTTTTACTAATGAATAGTGGTATTGACCGTCACATAATAACGCCCCCAAGGCTGAAAAGGCGGGCATGTTTGGTGAGATCGGGATACGCACCCGCGCCTCTTGGATTACGAGTCGAATGCCTTAACACACTTGGCCATGCTGGGCCAACATTAATTCATCGAACATGTACTTTTTCATTGACACAAGTTTCCGTGCTTTTACTTATATAAGAGCACAGTGTACCTTTGTAAATTAATTTACACTTATTTCATTTAATATACAAGTTTTTCTTGTATATAAATGCACCTGTAATTTAGTTACACGAACAGCTTCTGCTCTGCATCTGTATGTTGTTGTTGCTTTGTAGCTTAAATCACTTACGAATGATTCAGTAAAATTCTATCAAATTTGTTTTGTATAATCAGTATGTCATAGATTGTTTTTATGAATTGCACACAAAGTTTACATGTTGAGTTTGTATGATAAATTATCGATGATCGATTTTGACGTATTCAAACGTTATTACGTACGTGTGATACAGTATTATTATAAGTAAGCTGGTGTTTCAGAACTGATTTTCTTGTAATAATGAAATAGTTTACTTAAAGTAAAACAGAATGCGCTAAAAATCGCTTTATCACGATTCATATCATGGCGATTTAAGTACAGCTTGCATTCTGTCATTTGAGGCATATCTTTGATACTAAGTGGACTGTTTCAGACAAAAAAGTACAATGAAACTGAAGTAGGCCATATTACAAAATACAAAATGTTTTTGTATTATTACATTAAATAACCGAATAAAAATAACAGTAACATAAGGAATTAAACCCTTTCCTTTTTCAAAAATACAAAAGTTATTTACATTCTGGCAAAAGTAACTTAAGAAAGATACCAACACACTACGAACGAGAGAACTTTTCGATTTTCTACAACACAAACAAAGCACAATTGAGTAGGAGTAAATGCTGTCACAATTACTTAATGAGGTTATACAAGACGAGTGCGCAAGTCTTGCATACAGCCAGGTCTAAAAAACGAATTCGCACAGACAGCTTACATAAACAAACTGCTTGAGTTATAAACGTTCGATATTCATTGAAGACAACTACGCAATACTCACACTGCTTTTAGCCACCTAGCCTAACACGACACTGTTATTTCATAAAATGTAGAATTGTATGGATATATAAGTATTGTCAATTCTTAGTTTATTTAGAATGGAGTTAAAACATTTAAGATAAACACATAGTGATCTTAATCATTAGTAAGTGTTTTGCATAGTAATATGGTGATGCGATAGATCGACAAAGTTAGTTTTGTGTATCATTTACAGTTTTTCATAACTGATGTCAGCACTAACTGAAACTTTATCCATAACTGTCATATAATTTTACTTATCATACCAGAACTACTTTCAGTGAAACTATTAAATTTAGCAGAAAGTAAGTAATGAAAACACTTTGTAACAAAAATATAAAAAAGGAAAAGAAAATCCACTCATCATTAAAACTCGGTCTAGGGAAACATGAAAACTCATCATGGATTACCACTGACATAAACATGTCATCCAACATCGTCAAGGATATTGTCTGTAAACATTCTTACGAGTTGCAAAACATGCTTCGATAAATGCGAATCATTTAAAAAAAAATAATATTCAATTTTCTATTAAAAGTAAACAATTTGTCTTCTATTAAACAGGCCTAACGTTTAATGAACTTATGAGGAGTGATATAAATCAACTTACTTTCATCTGCAGGGATATTGAATAATTTTGGCAACAGAAGATCTCAAAAACAAAGACTCGATGCCTGAGCACAAGATATCAGAGATTTTAGTGTATTAGTAGTACCATTCCGTCAGGGAACAGAGCGTTTCCTTTTTTCTAGGCTGCTTCCGCTCTGACGCCACAATTTCTACGGAAATGTTCACGATAAATCAGCTAATGTCAGCATATAGTAATATACTGTTGTAGAACAAAGTACCCGACGTAGTTAATGCATGTAGAAAGTTAACATTAGAAATATGTGATATTCCAGCTTATTAAAATATACCAACCTTAAATATTACTTAAAACACAATGCCGTATAGTACAAGACAGAACAAGAAGAAATTTCGTATGTCATATCACAGTAAAAAGTATTATTAAATTCCAAAACCAAGTTAACTGATGTTAATATTATACTTTGTTAGTTTTAAAGCAAATCCACACGGGCATACGTACTGCATTCACCGCAGAATTTATGTTTCATAAGTCCGTTAACTTACAGTTGTCCCATTTGAAGGCTAAGATTACGCCGTGAGTAAAACTAATAGACATTTACTATTGAGCCATAATAACAAGGCTGTGAAAATTTTATAGTATTAAGCGTATCGAAAACAAAACACCCATAGTTAGGCCAAACTCACTTCTATATTATAAAATGATAGACAATAAAAACACGTCACTTGAAAAGTAACTGTTCTAGTTTACATCATTGATACTTTTAGCACCAATCATTTTCCTGAAACATGTACCTTTTATTTTCGCACAGTGATGAATCCTTACAAAATAATCCCAATGAATGAAGTCTGTCGATGCATAAAATTGCTAATCCATAGCATGATTGAATCAATGGTACTTTTTGAGGCATCACAACACATGTATTCCACAACTTCTTGAATATTTAGCTGTGTGTATGTGTTCTATTTTTGTATAATTCCAGCTGTTTCTTCTAAATGAGCCCTGACTTGACAAAAAATCCCCACTTCTGTCACTGATTCAATAATTTTCATAAGATAATGTTGTCTTCTTAATGAAAAGTTACACAATGGACTACATGAACTATTTTTATTGTGGGGAATCAAACCTGGAAATTTATAATTATGAGCCCCTAAACGTACCACTGACTTAATAGGGGACTTCATAAGGTGAATAATATTGTTTTGCAACATAAGACCAAGTATTTAAATTTCAAGATTAAGTTTCTTCATTTTGTTGGACCTATGTGTTTTCACCTTTATTCAAGAATAAAAGGAAGGCTAAATTCTTCTATTTAAGGTATTATCACAGTGTGTAACAAAATTTTTACTCTTTCTTGTTCTTGGGCACAAACTGTTATTTCCCTGAAGAAAATGGAAAAGATCTCTTCAAACTTTGCTTTTGTGACCTCGGAGCGTACAACGAAAACATGATGGGAGACAATATTTGGCGGTTGATACATGAAAGTGATTTACATTACAGTTGCAAATCTTGAAAAATTACTCACTTCTAAACATTTTTGTATAACTTTTGTATGAATACATGCAAATCTTTATTTGTATGTTTCAGGGGCGTAGCCAGAAATGACCATTAGAGGGCTAATTTGAGTGCTTGATGCAAACGCCGCAAGCGTGAAGTCATGCTCGGGGGTCCGGGACATGCCCCCGGGAAATTACAAACAAACAGTGGGTGGCACCGTGGCAGTACCATGGCACTAACCTAGTACCATTGGCGCCATCTACAGTGAATCATTCACTATAGATGGCGTGAACGGTACTGTGAATGTGACGTTGACAAACAGAAGCTGCGATAAATAATCATTCATTATGCCAAGCCTAAGAAAGCAAAAGATACTGCATGGGTTCTTTAAGCCCACTCACGAGGCTGAACCTGATCAATCTGCTGCAGCCAATCAGGTTGAATCAGAATTGTCAGAGTCATCACCGTGGCCTTCTATAAGTGCTACCACTACCACTTCGGGTGCAGTCTGGGGCATTGGAAATTACATTTCTAATGATGTTAGCATTGGTAAACAGGTAAGTCAACTTCTTATTACATTAATTTTGTTTTAAAAAATCATGCAAACACTCTGAATCGTTGGCTTTCACAGTGGAGATGGCTAATCTACAGTCAACATGCAAAAGGTGCTTTCTTCGAGTATTGCTGTCTTTTTGCTCCTGATGGTGATGGTGTTGGAAGCTAGAAACTGGGACAACTAGTGAAATTTCCATACACAAACTGGAAGAAGGCTGTTGAAGACTTCAAGGCACATTAAACAGTACCACCAAGACAGCAAAGAAAAAGCTAACAATTTTCTACAGGTCGTAAAAACAAGATCATCTGTGCACTTGCAGCTTGATGCAACTTACAAGCAGGAAATTGAACATAACTGGCAATATTTAATGCCTATTATTGATACTGTATTGCTCTGTGGGAGACAGGGTTTAGCTTTAAGGGAAAAATATGATTCTGGTTCAACGTTTGTTGGTGAAACTGATGAGGAGCCCATCAATAACGATGGGAATTTTCGGGGAATTTTGCGCTACAGGGCAAAGGATGATGTCAAGCTTTCAGCTAGCCTTCAGAGTACAAAGAGGAACGCTACGTATCTGAGTCCTCAAATTCCAAATGAAATCATCAATGCCTGTAATACTCATGTTCATGATGCTTTGGTCAACAGGGTTAACGTTGCAAAGTGTTTCACAATACCAGCTGATGAAACAACAGATATTTCAGTCATTGAACAGTTTTCTCTGTGTGTTAGATATTTGCATGCCAATGACAACTCTATTGTAATGAGTTTTTGTAATTTATACCTGTTTATAACCAATCTGACAAAATATGGTATTGACATGGCTTACCTGCGAGGACAAGGGTATGACGGTACTGTCAAGAGACACATAACTGATAAATTCCCACTTGCACTCTGTGTACACTGCAGTGCCCATTCCCTAAACTTGGCAATTTCTGATGCTAGTAAAGAAGTTCCTGTGCGAATTGCATGGAAGTGATTTCTAGCATTGAAAACTTTCTCAATATGTCCAAAAGAAAGTACGTTTTGGCTCTTTCGGTGGAGAATAAAGCACCTGAATCGAAAAAAAAAAGTTTGAAAGGTCTCTGCCCCAGCAGGTGGGTTGAGAGGTATGACTCAGTCATTGTCTTTCTAGAATTAATCCATGCAGTTTCAGATGACCTTGAAACCATATCAGGTTGGCAAGACAGAGATTCTGCCACGCAGGCCAATCAATCGTTGTGTTCTATAACACATCCAGAATCCACCATCACTCTACTTACCATTGTTAAATTGTTTTCCTTCAGTTTATCTCTGTACAACTTAGTGCAGTAACAGAACATTGATTTAGGTGCTGCGATGCATCTTCCAAAAATAGTGGAAGATTTAATACGTTCACTCAGAAATAATACTGTGAACGAATTTAACAACATTTTCTGTGAGGCTCAAACTCTGTGTAGTGAGCTTCAAATCGACATCATAAAGTCAAGGCAGACACAAAGACAGATGTACCGTGCTAACCCACAAACCGCTAGCCCTGAGGAGTACTTTCGTATTATTGTATTTGTACCATTTGTTGATTACTTTTTTCACAAATATGTGACCGTCTGTCCAGTCACAAAACTCTCCTTACAAACTTCATGTTTTTTCTACCATCAGGATCTACCACAGAACGGTCAAAACCTACAGCAAAACAATGTGACAAAATTAAAGAGTTGGTTACAGGGTTAACATTGACAGCACTTCACTAGCTGCAGTAGATGAGCTTATAGTTTGGTACAAATCACTTGTAAACAACAGACCAAAAAATGTCATAGATGCATATGCAATGTGTAATGCAGAAATGTTCCCAGTCATTTTTAGACTGTTGAAAGTATTTTCCACGCTGCCTGTGTCATCGAGCTCAGTGAAGCGTTTGTTTACAACTATCAGAAGTCTCAAAACGTATTTGAGAAATACCACCACTGAAGATCGATTGAATGGCCTGGCCTCATTATCCATTCACCGTGATTTTAAAATTTAACACAACTGTGTTGTAGATGTCCTGGCAAGAACAAACAGGCGTTTAAGCCTTTCATAGATATTTGATTGTATTTCTCTAGTTCTGACAAAACTTGCAGTATTAAAAGAATGTTCAATCAGAAATTTGCATTTGACCATTTGTTGTGTGTGAAATTATCTGCCATGCAATCACAGATCTTTATGAAACTTCATAGGTAGCAACTAAACTAAAGGGATTAACCCCCCTTGGTTACGCTAATGTTTCCATTATCCAAATCACAAAAGCAAAGTTTGAAGGGAACAATGGCCATTTTCTGTAATTTTACAACATACCAATTAAGAAATAATATATATACTATCCAGGAACAAAATTTGTCTTACATGGTGTTATTGATTAATTTTTTCATCTGGTAACCTAAATTAATTGAGGTCTGTGAAAAATATTATGACACTGCACCTAACTTATTATTCGATATTACACAACTGTCCAACTGTTTAATGATTCTATAATTTTTGTTAATCATTAATCTATTCTTTAGCAAAGAAATTTGACTGTCTCGAAACTTCATTTTTTGATGCTCTATTGGTACAAATCTAAATTAAACTTGGTGAGGTTTTACTTCCTTATCTTTGTACTTTTTCTTCTCGAAATATAATTTGAACTGTACAGCTGAAATTAGGCTGCAATGGTTATTGTCATTCCTTACAACTGCGAATGACTCGTCTTATCAAATGAGAAATATATTATTCAGCTGGCTATAGCCTAACTTTAATCTAAAATGAAAACTAATGTATTTCAGTTTACAGTAGAATTATATTACCACTAATAACTTAATACACATTTTATTTAATTATGGATACGCGAAGAATTTGCTGATCTTGAGATTTTTCAAAATTATTTAGTACTTTACTGACCTACAACTTCAAATACTCGTTATATATTTGCAGCAACACTAACTTTGATATAATTTGACCAAAAATTTAAAATATTGCGTTTTTGAATTTTGAGCAAAACTACACGAGGGCTATCTGTCCCTGTGTAAGACTAGAGGGAAGGCACTAGTCATCAACTTCCACCGCCAACGCTTTTACCAACGAACAGTGAAATTGACCATCACATTATAATGTTTTCATAGCTGAAAGGGCGGGAATGTTTAGCAATCCGGGGATTCGCACCTCCCACCCTCAGCTTATGAGTCGAGTGCCTCAACCACTTGACCGTGCTGAGCCTACAAGGTATGAACTTATTTCACGTAACTGAGGTTAAACTGAGGACATATGATACTTCAACGCTGCAATACGGGAGATGTAACATGAATATTGACTTATATGTGAAAAACAGGTATTAATCCTGTGTCAGCTTGAGGTGAAGAATATAGTATTACATTTTAAGTAATACCTATTTTGGATATCTTAAACTGTGTGCAGAGAATAACATTATTTTATGTTGCATTTAAACAAATAAGACACGATTTATAGGGGTAGTTAAAAAGTGGTCCTCCTTGAAAATGTTGTTAATTTGTTAAAACTTTTATTAAATAACAGAAATATGTAAAACCATATTTTTTAACATACTCGACGAGATCTGTTCAAATTCGATCTCAAATCCTAATTTTAATACTTGCTTTCGTAAACACCTGAAGTGTTCATGATTTTGGTTACATTTTATCATAAAAAGTGTTGTGGACATTACTGTAGTAGGACAGACATTGCTAGGTGGTTAAGACACTCAGCTCGTAATTTGAGAGTCGTAGGTTCGAATCGTCCTTTCAGCCGTGGAGGCGTTATAATGTAATTGTTAATCCCACCATTCGTTTGTACAAGAGTAGCCCAAGAGTTGGCGGCGAGTGGCGATGACTAGCTGCCTTACACTGCTAAATTTGGGACGACTAGCGAAGAGAGCCCTCGAGAAGCTTTGCGCGAAATTTAAAACAAACCTATTGTAGTTTCTCAGGTCTTCTCTTCCAATTAGGTACAAAATGATCAAATAAGTTTCTGTGCAACAATCAAACGTAAAAATGAAACTCAAAATAACACAAACTAGTCTCAAAAGTAATATTTAGTCCACGTTTCCTTGGATTTTAGTACCGCTTCACATCGACGTTACATGCTTTCAATGAGTTTGTGCAGATATTCTCGAGTGATCGACTGCCATCCTTCTTTGAGTGCTTCAAAAAAGTCCCCCCCTCCGTGTTTGGCTAACGATGTTTCGTTAATCGGTTTAACTCAGCCCATATATTTCCAATCGGATTAATGAAAGGTGATTGTGTGTGTTTGTCCTTCTCGATGACGAGAAACCCATTTGAAATAAAACTGTATTTCAGAACAGCTGATCTAGGTTTTTTGTTAACCTGAAGATGGCCTTGTAAGGTCGAAACGTTGTTTTGTTCTCTGCTTATCAATAAAAGTGATAATACTTATACCAGCCGTTCTGAGATACATTGTGTTTTTCTTATATCAAAGCCACATCAGGCTATCTGCTGTGCCCACTGAGAGGAACAGAACCCATTATTTTAGCATTGTAAATCCGTAGACTTATCGCTGTCCCAATGGGGGACATCAGGTGATTGACCTGGTCATTTCACAAAGTCAATTCTCTTATTTTAAAGACATCTTTAACGACTCCACAATTGCAGAGAAACTTACTTAATTATTTTGTAACTAACTGGAAGATAAGATCTAAGACACTACAGAAAGTGCACAATAATTTTTGTGAGAAAATGTATCTAAAATCATGAAAAGTTTAGATGTTTACGGAAGCCAGTGTTAAAACTACGATTTGAGATCATATTCGAACAGATTTCGTTGAGAACATTCTGAAAATATAGTTTTACACATTTTTCTGTTATCTAATAAAAAATATTACAAATTAACATTTTCAATGGGAGGCTTTTTTTTGTCCACCATTTGTGAATATTAATTTTCATTGAAAAAGTATTTAATATACGTCTTAGTGGCTCAACGAGAAGTTCGAGGAGTTATCAAGTAAAATTATTAGTTCTAATTCTATGGTAAGTACAGGGCAGATATTTTATAGTGCTGATTTGTGCTTAAAACAAACAGACATGGATTATATTTATCATAAGCTAATAGTACTAAGATTACTATATTTTTGTTTTTTCCCGAGAAGTCTAGGGATATGCAAAAACACATACCGTAAATTCCGGCGTATAAGTCGAAACTTTGACACCAAATTTCAAGTTTAAAAATCCACCCTCGACTTATACGGCAGTGACGTTTTTCATGACATGAATTCTAGTAAATTCAGATTCGAGAAAACCATCAAAAAAATCAAATAAACATGCATGACATATAGGTATTTATTTATAAAATAGTAAAATACCAGTAATCCTACTCAACATGAGATCGGTCAAACACAAAGTCCCATTCCTCAATGCTTTTTTTGTAGTATCGTTAAATGTGACTTGAACATGTCCCACACTAACAACGATTTGGGTTTAGGCATGGCGCCTGGCCGACGGGTCTACACTTCGTTAATCCATTTGACACATCCACTATCGTTCATCCATCCTTTTTCACGTGAGTGAAAGCGCGGCGCAGCGCAGCGCAAGAATGAGTCAGCGAAAATGACGCAGTTGATTATTAAATACCATTTCCTTAGCTACGCCTCGCCTCTGATGCCGACTGAAATATACCGACAAAGCGATTTGAGCCAGAGAAGGGGGTCGACTTATACGGCAGGTACATGTCAAAATCAGGATTTTTAGGCCAAACTTATAGACCTCGACTTATACGCCGTAATTTACGGTACTCCAGCTGCGATGAGCAAATAAGTAAGAAGGAATTCTTAAGAACTAATGCCAGTGGCAAAAGTCGCCCACGCATTCCACACAACATACAGCGTAATCAGGAAATATCTTTTTCAGAAAAAAAAAGACAAATAACATGTACACAAGTTTCTTCCACGACATACCTATTTAACTGTCTCATACCGAAAGCAGCTGAAGAATGAAACAAATATTGCTTTTATTTCATGTGGTGACATACTGGTCGAGTTGATGTATGCATCATTTATGAATTTGTGTGTGATTGGATTGTTAAACAGGCACAAGAAAGCTGCTGTCCTCGTACACTAAATTGATTATTTGGAGCTGGCGGAAAGTATTAGTGTGGACATAACAGCCTTTTGCAATAAAACAATGGAAAGTACGCTGCAGGGTCACTGTAAAAACGAGCATTCATCAAATAGAACATGATCTTATATTTTAGTAAATGTTTTTGGTAAAAGTACACATTGTACTTTTCCAACAAAAGAAAGTTATAATTTTTTACCTGAGTCTGTTTTTTTCCTGTGGTTTGTACCAACAAAAATATATTTAGCTTCACAGTGTAGTAATTGGTTATAAGATCTCTTTATTATTGATTCCGTGATGTCATTATCACTATTCGCAAGTTTTTTTATTCCTGCGCACACTGGATACTTTACTTCTGATCATAAGTTTTAAGTTACGGATGACCACATTTGAATCTTGAGATTTAAGCTGCCGCTTAAATTGCAGATATTAAAAAATTAACGAATTTCGGAGCTGAAAATGATTACAATATTGCTGTCAAAATTAGAATAAGCATATAATTGGCCTTTAAGCTGAATATATTTGTTTGTATTAATGCTTGTATGTTTCAGAATGGAGTTCAAAGAGAGCACAGTTCATTCTGCAGAGTGTCATTTGTGGTTAATAATGTGAAGGATTTTTTTGGAGATAACATCCAAGAAAGACTTTGGTATCACAACTAACTATGATGGTATTTCAAGGAAACGTCAGAAGGCCGATTTCTTCCATAAAACTAGTTAAGTCGAAATGGCCTTTTAATGGTGTGATAATTGATAGGTCTCAGAAGGTTTTCTGGTTTGTGCATTTTTGAGACAAAGTTGAGGAATATAACATCCAAGATTGGGTGATTTGGTTTCTTCCAATAACAGTTCTTCAGGGTTTGTACTTTTTTTCGTAATTGGAAGAAGGATCACTGTTAAAAAAAACGTCTTACAGTTTTATCTATTTAATATGACTGTTTTCTTTGCTGGTATTGTGCCAATGGAGCAATCCTTTTTAAAACTGACATTCCTCTTTAATCTCCAGTTGCAAGATTTAAAGGTGGTGGCATGTTTATTTTGTTGTTCAAGTACTTGCTTTGAAAATACAAATCTTACAGATTGTGGCAATCTAAATTCAGTTGTGACCGTAAGTAATAATGGTCATTAGTTGTGTCTGCTCTTGGTGTAACATGACAAGTTTTTCAATGAAGACAAATTGGTATTTGAAGTTAGATTTCTCAACCACTTTAACAATGGTCTAATCAAATTATTTCTATAATGAATAAGTTAAAAATAATAAAAAGGAAAACATAATCAATACAAGAACACCTACAGCATCCATGTAAGTTAACTGCAGATGGATTGCATTTGCAAATTGAAATGAGTGCCATCATGTAAGTGTTTCTATAATTTTTTATGTTACTATTGTGTTCTTAGTATTCTATATGAAATACATATCAGTTTCTAATCCTGATTATGTACAACTTGTTTTTTATAAATTAAACTTACCATGTCGATAAACACTTTTCGGCAGATAAATCAATACAAGTAACTTCCACAATGAGGTTTCCATTAGTAGAAATTCCAGTTTTATGTAATGAACATATTGAAATAGAACATTTGAATATACACTTACAACTCACCGCTAAATATACAACAGCTTTTCTTTTTTCCTTGCCATTTGACAAAATATTAGTTTTATTCACAAAAGAACTTGTACAAACACAAATGTTTGCTACTACTTGTAATGATTATTATTTTGTTCCATTAGTACAAAATTATTGTTTCGGGGCATACTATTTAATTATTTAGCTTTGGGTCAGAATACTCAAATACTGTATACTCTTTACTGTCACATGTTGGTCAATACCAAGATGAAATACTTTTTAACTTAAAACTTATCTATTAGGTACAGAAGTAGTCAAAGATATACAATTCTTTCATACCCAGAATTTTGTTTAAAATTTATCTGAGGGTTATTAAAATATATTATTTCAACAAATCTCATAATATAGAAATGTTTAATATAATACAAGCTCATCAATTAATGTATATTAATTAAAGAAACACACCTTTTGGTATTTCTTATATTTTTTATACTTCCAACCACATAGTTTGTTAAAACATACAAGTGAATTACATATGGAATCCAGTAAAAAGTTGTATTTACTTTTCATCATTCAGTACATGTTGCTTTCTTTCATGTTAGTACAGTAATAGTTGTTTTAACAAGCTTATAATGAAACAAGTAATATTATAATGTGGCAGTAATACTTTACAATAAAACCTTCCTTAAAGGGACATCCATCACAAAAGACAGCTCAGTTGACTTATTACTACAAAAGAAGCAACATCTTACCATTGCTGTATTAAAGATGCTTTACACAATAAAAGGTACATTTGTTCATGGTAAGTAAGTAAGCAAGCAATTTCAACAGTAATTTACTGCTGGATAAATGTAATTTCATGATTCATATATTTTTTTCAAAAACAAAACTAGTAAAAACATGCCCATCTGTCAAAGTGCTTAAAACAGACTTAGTTACAGTCAAATATATTACTTTTGATTATTATTTGTCACATTTCAAAGAAAGTTTAAATAAAACAGCATTTTAAACATGTAGAGTAAATACGGTAAAGGCAACTTTATGTTAAAAACCAGTTACTATCAAGAAATGTCCACATTAACGAATGATAAGTCTTTATGCTCTTATAAAAACAAAAAAGAAAAAAACATTTGTTACTGACAAATTTTCTATTTAAATCTGAAATATCTCCTAATAATTATACATATACTATAAATAAACCTTATGGGTGAGGAACAAGTTCCATCTGTTACTATGCAAAAGACATTTGCTTGAGTTGCAGCAGAAAATTTTCAATCACTTATATAAAAATTTTCTTCCCCGACTTTGCCTCAAGCATCTCCAGTAATAACTTGTAAAATAAATCTCAATATAACATCAAATAAAATATTGAAACAATAGATGAGTCATATCCAATTTTATTTTTTGCAATCCTCTTTTGGGTTGATTCTGTTCTAGCCAAAAATTCCAGTGTGGATTTATCTAACCAATGCAGAACTTTCCCACCTATGTATCAAAAACAAATATATTATCAGAACTTAGACTAAGTTATTTTAGAAACCAAATACCAAGTTTAAAGCATATCTCAGTTTGTAACAGCATTTTCAGATAGGATTTTTTACATACTGTACAGTCAGTGTTAGAACATGATTTCTTCATGAAACTTTGTAAAATGGACACAATTGAATTTAACATAGAAGTCCAGTGGAAATCCTACAATACCTTAAGGGTCACTCTGGTAAATAACAAACACCAAAGAAAATCTCAAAAACATCATCTATGAAATTCTATGTTCCTGCAACAATACATACATCAGAAAAATGGGAAGAAAACTCATGACAAGAATAACAGAATATAAAGATTGTACAAGACTCATGAAAACACAAAATACACCATGAATTCATTTCACGAATGATATTAATTTCGATTGGCTCACAAAGAATTTTTACCAACATTTGATATGTAATACATACTCCAATTCTAATAAACAAATTTTCACCAGAAATTTCTTTTAAGCACATCGTATTGAATTCATGACTTATACTGTACACATACAAAAATTAAGAGAAACAAAGTGCCAAAAATAGTTATGGTACAAATAGGCAAACTTAAGACTAACTCAGTGTAACTCTTTTTCTCTCATTATTTTAGAATAGTAAATTTTGGGAGGACAAAAATAAAAGGTCACTCAGAATTTTGGTTCACCACTTGTCACTTAATTTTGGTGAATTTCAACCTTCATGAGGACTCTTGGACAAGGGTAAAAAGAACAATTATGGGTTTCATGTTTCTTTCTCATGAAAATTCACAGTTCCAGCAATGACAGAAAAAATGACAAAATTTTGAACAACCCATCCAATGAAGAGTTTAGAAAAAACAATAAGCAGCATTAAAGTTGCCTTTTCTTAAAATATTTATAAAAATATAGGTTACTTATGACAAATTGAAATAAACTGAGCCACTATACACTTAAGACTAATTTACTCTTTTACTTAATGAAAAAAAAACACACTTATTGACAAATAGCTTTTTTTGCTCAGCAATGTAACAGGACCTGTATCTAACTATTTGTTGGTATGGTCATCCCTGCAAGAAAGGGGAGGACATTGACCCCCATGGAAAAATGAGAAACATACTTCTTTATTCCTTTAGTATTTATGTGTGTGAGAGTATTTATAGCATAATCAAACTAGAATAGCATAAGTCAAAATAGTTTTAAACCGTAATAAGTTACTGAAAAAATAAAGTAATTTTAAGATTTTCTAATGTAAAAATCATGAATCAGGCAAAAAACTACTAGTCCAAACAAACAGTGGTATTTTATGGTATTCAAATGACTGTTTTAGCCAAATTTTCAAAGATAAAAATTGTAAGAAAGGGCTTTAAAAATGTAGTAACTTCACAAATAATTTTGTAAATTATGAAATGTCAACTATATTTATTACTACATTTTAAAATCCTTCTACCATTAAGTTACATACTTAAATGTGTTATAGCCTTCACTTAATGCTAATTTATTTTCTTGAAAACATTTTCTTACAATAAAGTGATATATAGCTTCCCTGAAGTAAAATACAGTAATAAAACAAATTAAAAAACAAAACAGATACAAAAAAATGAATAACTAAAACTGTGAAGATAATTAAACAGAGGATCTGATGACACATGATGTATTAAAAAAATTAGAATAATGGTATTATTCAACTTGTTTCACATTTTATCAAGTTTTCATTTCACTATACACTGTAAATTCCTTTCAGTTGGTGTTAGGTTAGATAAAACAGAAAGTTTTACCTAAGGAAAAAAAACAACCCGAAAGCTTTTGATAATTATTTAGGAAGTTTTAGATGTTATGGAAATGAAATATAAAAACCATGAGAAGGAAATAAATAGCATTATTTTTAACATGAAAACCCCCTGCCAGTCAAATTGACTCAGTAAAGGCTTCATAAATTCAGACAGAGATTCAGTAAAACACAGTATTAAAAAAAATCTGATTTTTAGTCACAACGTAGCAGCTCACAAAACAGCTCTTTGTTGTTGTTTTTTAATCAAGTAGCTCATATCTCTGTCATCTCAATTGATTTGATCTAATTACAGTTTTGAACTTCAGAAGGTCAGTCAAAGTCATCAAGTCAACATTCATATTTATATTAAATACATCTTCTGAACAAGAACTGCACTTTTCTGGGTTGGAATATTTTGGCATTCCAGTGTAAATTAAATTTATATTTGTATTGACTAATGCGTAATCTACAAACAAGTTCCTGGGTGTGTAGATATGTGTTGTCTTGATCAAGTTCCTGGGTGTGTAGATATGTGTTGTCTTGATCAAGTTCCTGGGTGTGTAGATATGTGTTGTCTTGATAATATCAAACAAAATGATTATCTTAGTGTGAATATTTATAGAAATTTTACGGCATGATATGCTGCTAGGGTATAAAATAATTTAACAAGTCCTAATGATAAGCTATGTCTTTTTTAGATTTGATTTTCCAGGATAATGAATATGATAATTTGAATTATAGGTGAATAAACAATATCACTTAAAGTAAACCTAAAATAAGGCTTAAATCCACAATAATGGAACTGTAACAACTACATTTGGATACAAGCTTTGACACTTTGGACTGATGAGAAGACATGAAAGTGTTGACACTTGTATTCACTATTCATATAAATTTGGTGGTGTTTCGGTATTGTTGATATACACCTTAATTTATGATAATTTTATTTGAACTTACAAAAGCATGATCTATATAATTCAGCCATGGAATAACACTTATTTGGCCACACACAAGTTTTAAACACATGTACTCAGTTTCTTTAAATGCAGCAATATTTAACCAAAAACAAAAGAAAAGAAAATGAGATTGGTGTGATTTCTTACTTACCAAACACTCAATATATATATATATATTTCTTCTCCCCATTAAAATATGCATACTTGAAGTCTACTGGCTAGTGAGAGTGACATCAAGTCTTACAGCTGCATGTTTGTCATGACTGAGAATTCTTCCATTCACAACGAGCCTCAATGGAGTGTTGACACGGATATTAGTGAACTGGTAATGCTTTATATTCAAAATAAAAATAACAAAACAAGCTCTGTTGTATTTTGCATATTTTATAGCCATGCGTTTTTTACAAAAAATAGTTAAAAGTGCATTTTCAGCTTTATTTTAACAGAAAAATAAGATAAAGGAATTTAAACTTTGAAAAGGTTTCACATAAATGTAAGAAGACTTTATTCAACATTATATATGTATATATACACACATATCATACATACAAGCATAAATATATTTTCGAAAAACATTTCCAAGTATCTGAAATTTCACAGCAAAATCATCATCTTTAATGTGTGTGTGTGTGAATGGTTAATATGATTCGTTTCTTTGGTATGTTTTTTTAATTTAATGTAAAGCCACTCAAGAGCTGTTAGTACTAGCTGTCCCTAACTTAGCAGTGAAAGACTAGAGGGTAAACAGTTAGTTATCACCACCCACAGTCAACTCTTTGACTACTTTTTTTTTACCAATGAATAGTGGGATTGACTGTAACATTATAACACCCCCATGACTGAAAGAGTAAGCATGTTTGGTGGGATGGGGACTTGAACCAACAACCCTCAGATTACAATTGAAGCACCCTAAATACCTGGCCATGCTGGGCTTTCTGGTTAATATGATATATTTAATTTTGTAACCATACATATCTGTTAAAAATGAGTATAAAACATGTTTTGATGTTAACTTTTTTAGTAGGAACTATCTAAATCACCTCTCCCTTACTGCACTGTACACACACTGTTACATGGAATCTTAGATTTCTATATGGTAGATTACTGCAACTTTAGCACTCAGTTAAAGCAGTATAATTGCGTCATACTTTGGTACATAAAAACAAACTCTGAAAGTACATTAATGAATTACATTTGCATCTTCATGTAACAGTAAGCCATGGCTGTTTTACACCAACAGACTTCCACAGTAATCATTAATACAGGAAGATCTTTCAAAATAACAGTTTTGAAGCACATTTAATGCTTGTGACAAGGGTTCATATTAACAGAATAAAGATACATCTTTTAGTTCTGAACAGCATTTTACTCTTAATTATTACACATTCATGCCTACAGAGATTTTAAAGTATGATAGCCCCATCTACGATTGTATGAAGTTCCCAAGTTTTTAGGAGATTTTTCTAAATTTTTATACTCTCACCTACACATACTAACAATATATATAAAACTGCATAGCTATTAGAAAATAATTACATTAGTTAAAACCATTTTCAGCATGGTAAAGAAATGTCCAATTTCTTGGAAACAAGGTGGTTAACAAAACAGAGAGCACAATTCTCAAATGAAATATGTCTAAGATTAGAGAAATATATTTGCAGCACATCAATTTAAACACTACTTTAAAACAAGTCTGATAAAACATACTGTATAATACAGTGATTACATCTTCATATATTATTTTTAACAAGTGAAATTACACCAGAAAGAACACTTAAGAACAATAATATAATTCAGTATAATTCCTTGTATTTCAAAATATGTAATTTTTTCCATAGCTTTACGTAATAAATAATCTTACATGTATTACCCAGAGATCAAAAGCAGCTATACCATCCAAAAGAACTTACATATGTATTTCTTGATTTTTTATTAATATATGTGTATAACACGTTAAGAAAATTAGCTCCATGGTTAGCATTTAGTTAATCATTATAATTTACTGTAAGAAAACCTATCTATGTCAGTATATACTTTGACCTGATACAGGAACTCTGGGTAAAGAAATATACTCTGGTTAGTTACCAAAGAACTACTAAAAGCACTTTTTTATTTATTATCTTTAAAACTTTCTGAAACTTGAAAAACGAAAATAATAAAACCACTCAATCTTACCTTATCTTTATATTTGAAGTCTATGGAATGTACTTCAGGATCTGGAATGGCTACAGAATCTCCAATAATTACTCCTTTACCTTCAGCCATGTTGTAAACAGTCACTGAAACACATGACTCATCTTCACCCACCAAGCAAAAAGAGCTAAACAAATTATTAACGTTGTAATTTATAGATTTCACTAAATAAATACTCTCACACAAACACACATGCACAGAGACAGACTTTTAACATACACATTCCTCTTTCATAAGAAACTTTTATTTCAGGTCACAGAAATAATGAATTTACCAAAATACAACATGTGTTAAGTTACTTACAAAGGCACTTCATCCTCTGTAACAATGTTTCCCACCACCTTTCCTAGCACAACTTTCCCCTGATTCACTCCAGGTAGCAACTGACAAAGTTTTATGTGCTGAAACATGTTATGTCTCTTGCCTGTGGAAGAAGAGGAACCATCTTTTCCATAAGGCCCCAAGTGGTGGGGTTTAAGAGTTTTTAGGAAATTTTGAAGTTTTCTAGCTTTCTGATTTCCCTACAAAGTTTATAGATAATAAATTCAGTTTTTGATAATAAATCAAAATGTCACAATTATGAAAAGTGCGTTTCATGGTACATAAGACGTTATAATGATAATATTGCATATAAATAAAGGTAAAAACAGATACACGAAATCTAAATTTGGTCTTTTGTAGCTACAAAGAATGAATAAATATTCTCCTTCTTTACATTTTTCATCTTTTGATTATGTGCATTATAACAACATGACTAAATTACTGATTAGCCTGGATATCATTTTAATATGTTGTTTGTAATTCTTGCATTGCAGTGAACAGGCTACTTTCATTCATAGAAAACCAGCATTTATTTACACCTTTAATAATTACATATATAAATATTCCTATGCTTACTTGTAAAGTGTTTTGTTTATTGGGTTTATTCAAGATTTAAATGAAAAACTTGAAACACTTTTTTAAAGGAATTTTTAGCTGAAATTTAATTTTATAGCACTTGTACTAGAACCTGTTAAGAAATAAAAATTGAAATCAGATTGTTAAATTAATTTCAAAGATTTGTTCTTTTTTTTTTCTTTTGCACAAAGATACATGAGGGCTATCTGTGCTAGCCGTCTCTAATTCAGCAGTTTAAGACTATATAGAAGACAGCTACTCATCACCACTCACCCCCAACTTTTGGACTACTGTTTTACCAATGAATAATGGGATTGACCATCACATTATAATGCTCTCATGCCTGAAAGAGCAAGTATGTTTGGTGTGACAGGGGTTCAAATCTGCGACCCTTGAATTATGACTCAAGTACCTTAACCACCTTGAAATACTAGACCTCACATAATTTGAAAGACCATTTAATAAAGAGAGAGAGAAAAAAAGAAGGAAAATTCTTATTTTATGATGAAATGAGATATTGTGGGTTGGTGATTGTTATGGGCTATTGTTCCTTCTATACAGTTCTTTCTTTAGTAGTTTTATGAACAGGTCATGTTAGTTTCATTTTTTTTCTCCCCTGGATTAGATATTCAATATTAACACAACATTAATTGAACACGAACATTACCTTATTGTGGACCATCTGCTGAGTTTGTTGCAAGTACTTTTCAATTTTCTCTATATTTTTAACAGGCTCTGGCCACAGTGGATCTAATGAGGCAGCTTTTTCAAAACTTTCCAATGCTTCTTTGTAAGCCTCATCATATTTTAAACCCTGTAAATTATTAATCAATAATGTAAAATTAAGTAGAAATCTTGAGCACAGTACTTCATTCTTCTCGGACACATTGTAGACTAAGAAATAAGTTTTATAACACAAAAATAAATAAAGTGATCATAATGCATTGTTTCTTTAGTTATCTCACTACACAGAAAAGCTGAAAAGAAATTTAAGTAGCAGCAAATAAACATCCAGCAACAATCATTAAGTACATACAAAAAATCATCTTTACCTCATCAGAGTTGACACAAAATGGCCTAAAAGATAAAGTGCAGAAAAACACAAAAATATGAAGTACATTCATATTAAAACCATCATACCTTGAGCTTACATTAACATGTAGTTATTACTAGTAGAACTCCTCTGGTTTATTGATTAAACACACAAATATAAACCAACTTGTCAATTTTCATTCCAGGTAGACTAACAACAACAGCTCATTGTGTAGCTTTGCACTAATATACACCTTATAGAATTTTAATATCAAAATGTCATAGGTTTACAAAACTATGAATAAAATCTAAGAAAAATCATCTTGTGACTACTTTTTGTTATTATACATAGTAAATGCATTTATGATTACTTTATTAATATTGGAATCCCATAGTTAAAAATAAAAACTTGAAGTGATGCAACAAAAATAACTGCTCAAAAGAAACTGTTTTTAGAATAACTGATTCAAAACTAGCATGGAACACTTTATTTAATAAATACTAGTCACAACAATGAATTCTGAACATGCTATTTAAGTATTTTTTCCAACCTTGGTATATTACACATGGTGTACAAAATTTATGTTATGAAATTTATCAACAGAAGTTGAATAAACACAATTTGTTGAGATAATTTTAAAAGTCATTCTATGCGAGTTAGAGCACTGTTTTGATTTTATACAAAAATCTTTCTATATCAATAGCATGAAATTCAGTGCACAAAAAGTCAGATAGAAACATTTTCATAAAACTCACTACTGCTCTGTTATAGTGCAAGTCCACGTTTGATCTTGCTGCAGGATCACTCATCTGCAAACAATCAACAGAATTAGGGTCATACATAGAAGTACGATATATATGTAAAAATGGCTGGTATGGGTAGAGAATATTCTACGTAGAAGAGGAAATAGCGTTTCAACCTTCTTCGGTCATCGTCATGTTCACAAACAAAGAAAGATGTAACTAAACAATAGCTAACCACATGTTTGAAGGCAGTTGTATAATTGAGAATAAAAATATAGAGAGCATGCTTAGATGTTGGATTATGTTTATTATATATATAAATGGCAGAAATCTCACTCAATTAATACTGAAAAGTCTTATATATTTAATATGCAGATATAGGTAATTTGATGAACCACACAAAATGTTTTAGGAACAAAATCTTTTGGAGAAGGAGCAGACATTTTTCAGTGCTTTCAATAAAACTTATAAAATATTTCACTTAGCCTTCTAGACATTGTAATCTATAAGTACAAATAAATATATGATTTATAAAACACAAAACATTTGTCCTAAAAATGAGCAAATATTTTTTTAACTGTCTACACAATTTAGTTGTGCTTAGTTTATTCCATTACTGAAAAGGTGAACCACATTGTGCAAATAATCTATTATTTTTATCTGTAAACATTAACAGATGGAAACAATGTAAAGGATAATCTCAATGAAATTAAATATTCATTTATTAACACAGCTTCAATATTTTTTCTTGTGTAGTGTATAATACAGTTTTTCTTTTGTTATTGATAGTTTAAGCCATATTACTGTCATCTCTCTAAAGACTGGGATAAGATAGTATCTTGTCCTATATAAGTAAAATCAATCTTTAAAATACACATCTGTATCCTTTATGTTCATGTATTTTCAATTTCAAGGTTCTGTCTCAAAGGGCATATTTTAACTTAAATTTTTAAGAAACCGTCATGATATAAAGTTTAAATCTGCCAAACAATGGTATTAGCACTAACATACTTAAAACAAATATTTCATTTAAAGTTTGTGGAAAATAAAAACAGGTAGCAGTTTAAAAAATACTTACTGCTCTGCTATAAGCAGACATACTTTGTCTTAAAATTTTTGGACTCTGATCAGCCACAAAAAATAAATTCAAGTAAGCATTTCCCAGAATATCTAATAAAAAGGAATAACAATAAAAATACATTAGAAATCAAAACGTTTTTATATTATTTATATTAACATATTTAAAAATATACTGGTGTTAAGTGAGGACTTATCATGTGGACATAACAGATGCTAATTGAATAATTTTACAACTATTTTTAATGTTATATGAATATTTCAGGATTAAGAGAGCACTCTTGAATATGTGAATGATTTAAGTGTTGTATAAACACAACATTACATGAATACCTTTGGCATTATGCAAACACCCTATAAACTTCTTTCCAAAATAAGCCACTACTACATCTGAGTAAAATATCAAAAAACAGCAATATGTATTTAGGCTTTCTTAGATACTTTCTGAACAATAAATTTTATCTACATAAATTTGTCAAATAATGAAAGCAAATGGCATGTTTAAGAACCTCATCAGTATGTTACATGTCTAATCATTTGTTTGTTTTTGAATTTTGTACAAAACTAAATGAGGGCTATCTGTGCAAGCCATCCCTAATTTAGTAGTGAAACACTAAAAGGAAGGTAGCTGGTCATCACCACCCCCCACTAACCTTTGGGCTACTCTTTCACCAATGAATAGTGAGATTGACCATTACATTTTAATGTGAGGAATGTATGTGTCAGTTCACAACATATAACTTATCAAAGCAAGAAAAATAAATGTGATTTTTCTAACAGGTTGATACGGGTTGCCTTAAATGTGGTGAATGCAGTTCATTTAAAACAGTTTAGAGGAAAACTTGATTAGCATCTAAATGACAAGGGCTTGTTTTGAAGTTTTGTTGTTTTTTGTAAGGGTTTAGTTTAATGTATTGGATATGACAGCTTAGATAGAGTAATATATACCATCTGCATGACAAGGACTTGCTTTGAAGTGTTTCTATTTTTTTCTAAGTGTATAGTTTAATGTATTGGACATGATGGCTTAGACAGATCAAAATATCCCATTTTGTTCTTTAATGTTGTACATTTCTAGTTCAGTTGAGCCATATCTAATTTATAAGTCCGCTAGACCTTGGACACTTAGAAAATAATACAGTGGTTGAAAAAAATTTTAAGTGGACAACTTGGAAAAAAGTATCAAGCAATACATAAACGTATCAAAACATATATCAAAGTATTTCCTTTTGAAATTAACAAATTAAAACATATAACATTAAAACTGAATTATAAACTACCCTTTGAAAATAATTTTGTAAAAAGATTGCAACATGTGCACTTTAACTTACTTGTATTTACAAGGTTAAGAATTTTTTTTTTATCAAAACTGCAGTTGAATAGAAAATTAAATTGAGCTAGAATAATTTAAAATGTTACACACTAAAAAAATCAATTAAGTTTCAAATGTTTTTTTCAATATCAGGAAATTAATATATATAATACAAGATGAATACAAAATGAACAAGCAACGTCAAAACTACACAAACATATGCATATACTAAAGCAGTGAAAATAAAACTTTAAAAACAAAGCCAACTATTTTTAAATTGTCAACTTTAAAACACTGAATAATGTTAACAACTAAGTAACACAAACACATATACAAGGTATTTAGAAATTCCTGAAAGCAAAACTACACCCTTTCCTTAATACATAAAAAATATTTGTAAATCAAGGCAACTATGATACAAATGAGGACTTGGAATGTTCTTTTAATATTTGTTAAAGTGTCTGAATATTTTTGAAGCTTTCAAGTGTTTTATATTCTTAGAATAATTTTATATTAAAAACAAGGACTTAGTGAGGGATGTCCTCTAACACATACTCTAGTAAATTTATTAATGATCTGTATAGAAACAAAAGCAATACAAACAACTTTATTCTGTTACCTGCATACATGATGGATATACTACATAGAGTTAATAATCAATATCAACAAAGTAACATTTTCTTGCACTAAATATGTATTTTCAGTAGATACATACTTTTATACATATACAGCTAACTAAATCTTTTTCTGCCATATATTGCTGGAAAGACTTTCATGATCAGTAAATCAGTCTCTATACTCCATCAATTTCATGCCACTATTGAATGTGCATAAAGAATATTGCCTACCATCCACCAATATTACTGCACCACCTATTGGCACAGCATCTTCCTTTGTTTAATCTTCACTAACAACACTGATGACAGAGATGAAGGGAGGGAAGTGGAGGAAAGTACCCATCAGAAACACATTTTCAGTGTAAGAAAATGTTAACTTTCATTTGTACCTTCTTTCACAAAAACTTAGAATCCTACATAGCAAAGGTGGAAGGCTCAAAACTGAAATAATGTGAGAAGCAGCACCCAGAACTAACAGGTGTGCTCAGAGATGAAATCAAAGCACACCTGTGAGGTACCACATTATATTTGGAACAAACATGTTCTTTCTCTTCCCCCTTGAAGCAGGAAATTAATCTTATATAAGTAGGAAAAGAGGATGTCCACAATTGCAATTTGTTTGAAGAGGTGCAAATCCATAATAAAACACAATCAGAATGAATCAGGTAGATATTCAACCAGACAGATGAGGTTCCGAACTCATCCATGGCTTTAAGAAGTTGAGGATAAAAACAGATAAAAATAAATATTGTGTAACATAAACATAATTACCTTGGCATATGGACTGTGTTATATGTATGCCCATCAACCCTAACTGTAAGTAAACAATGTCATACAAAAAGCAATCAGAATAACAAACAGGAAGATAGCTCTTGGATAAAATTGGACAAACAACCAAAGACACCACAGAAGCAAGAAGCACATTATAGGCATTATAGGGTCATAGCATTGCCTTAACATGACCTTAACAGAATAGAACAATAGCATAACTCATCTAACCATATGTACAGGGATGAGACATCTTGCATCTGAAATTACAAGGAGGACAAGGAAAATTCACTCAGCTGTAGAAACAAAGTCATTATGCCCCACTGCTGATAGTACAAGGCAGAAGAAATCCCTCAACTCAATTGTAGGAGAAGGAAAAAAACCCTGCTGCAACCAGAATTAACAAGAAGGTTTAGGTCTCTACTGCACACACCTGTAAAAATAGTAAGGTGTCATCCTGAATCTGTTATTATAAGAAGAATCTCATGTAGACTTGTGCTATTGTAACTAACAATTTTTTATCTGGGAAATAGCATCAGGATAATGGAAGGATGTAAACCAGCTTTGGTTTCTTGACACTGAGTGGAGAATCATGAGTATGTTTGGTAAATTTGAAATTCAACAACACATTCAGGAGGAAGCCTCCATGGTCCCACAAACCCAGGATTCTCTTGCTCTACTGGAACAAAAAGGGGGAAGTAAACATAGTCTCAAGTCTGTAGAAATGTCATACTGAAAAGAAGACTAACCCCAATTTATTTAAACAAGGGTTCAGCAGAGATGGGTATAAATATCATTTTACTTTACTAATGAAGTCTATGAGTGATGTTCAACCAATAAGGTACACTTACTGATATCAAAAAACATGTACACACCACTGGGTGTTCCACCTGTGAAACAGCTGAATACAAACACAATAAAGTAAAACTTGAAAAGAGGATTTGAAAAGGCAAAGAAGCAAAATCATAAATGGGAGAAACCTACAAGAAACAAAACACATCTAAACAATGTAGTGCCAACTGAGAAAGAGAGGATTAAATGGGAATAGCAGAGGGAGTTGGCTGTTTTAATACATGTGCTGCAATACTATTAATGAAGGGTAGTCATATGTTCACTAGTGGTGTGAAAATGGTGGGGTACATGGACTGGTGCACTGAACATAAAAATACTGTTCAGCAATGTTTGAAAGGCAGAAATATTGATATATCTTTATGTGAAGCTAGACAGTATCAGATCTACAACATTAAATGCATTGAGTCCATCCATTCTAACAGTAGATTAAAAATTGAAGAAACAGAAGCAACAATAAACTTTTTCAATATTATTATTATATGACCTCATAACACATAATAAAACATTAAAATACACATAAAAAGACCACACTCAATAAAAATATATCAACCACCACAAATTAATCAAATTAGGTATGTTAAAAAGCTTATATAACATTATTTTATTCAACTAGGAGACAGCAGATGAGATAAATTATAGTTAAACCTTCTTTAAAACTTCCAACAGTTTTTTAAAAAAAGTTGTAAATGAATCATTAAAAGTAAGACATAAAATAATGTTTACCAATAACATACTATATATACAAAATAATAAAGAATAAATAAGAAATGATCAAGTCACAGGAATTATTCCATATAGGAAAGTGGAGTAACATAAAAAAAATCACAGCCTCGATCTTGAGATAAAATTCCAAGAAAAATGAATTAAAAACAAAGGATTTACTAACCAAACTTCACAACAATGAAGACTACATAAATGAATACATCTAAGAAATTAACCATGAAAATTATGGATCTCACTAACTGGTGTATTTTATAGTGATATAGGTGGAAATGTAAGAACAAGATTCCTTACATATACAAAGGCTAAACCATAAAATGAATTACAAAAACATGAACTACACAAAACTTTAAAAAGCATTCTTGATGAAGATGCACAAACCTAACAAATATTTATAAAAGATATTTCTACCATTATTGAGTGCCTTCTATTAAATGTGATTTCTGTTTGAACAAAAATATATCCAATTCTCTTTTTCTGTTACAAACTCATCCAATAGCATGCATTTAAAATACATATTTCAAAGGTTTTGATAAAAATGAAATAGAAACCCTATAACCCAAACACTTGCAAAAGGTGGACCTTTCTTCTTCAGGGATAAAATAGGAAACTGTTTTTACATGTTTTTAGAGCATCATGAATATTTCAAAGGTTTGTTATTCATCTGAAAAAATTATAAAACAAGTCAAAGAGCAAAAGAATGAGCCATTAAAATAGCTATAACTGATATAACCTAAAAGAGGAATATATTTACACCATGAAAGTCCATCCTCTAAGTCCATCTGCACTGCTTCTTTAGCTTTTACAACACTTTCATGAATACTTTGAACTTTTTCTTTGGGCTCTTGGCTAATTTGACGAAGTACCATTGACATGTTTCTGAGAGAAGTTTTATTTACGCACTAAAAAGAAAATAAATAAATAAAAATGTATACAAACTTGTTGAAATACATGCATACAAGTACACGTGCACTATAATGACAAAGTGGTTACTGACCATTTGCAGTCAAACCCTCAAGCCAGAAGTGAATCCTTCATGCATATAATTTATTATAAAAACCAAAACAACAAATTAAGAGAGATTTATATTAATCAAATGAAAAGATTTGAGGGTAAGTAAACAATACATGAACTTTGAGTAAGTGCTGGCTAGTGGAATGTGTTGGAATCTTACTGAGACTATTCCCCAATATTGAGGTGGGGGTATTACTTTCTTTCTAATGTATTTTAGAAATCATTTTAATAACATGTAAGAATACTCATTCCAATAAAAAGGTTCACAAATCAATCACAAATATTTATCAACAAATATATTCACAATTAATGTACTTTTACTCTCACATTTCTATGAATTACTACATGTAGGAACAGACAAATAATAAAGTTAATATATACAGATCAGTATGCAGTATACATAACACCTAACCTTATTGTATTCATTAATTACAGTTTAATTGATTTGTTTTTGTTTCTAATTAAACATAGAAACAAAAGTTTACAATGACTTCTAAGTGTATGCGAAAACGAAATACATGTTGGACATACCAAGCTTCCAGAATTATCAACCAGTTTAATTCTGTTTCTTTATTTTAATTAAAATTGAACTTTTATAATGACCATAAAGATATAAAAAATGTCACCATTTGAAGCAAGTGTTCTAAAATATTACAATATATTTTATAAATATAAAGTACCTATTTAAATAAAGTCTTACGAAAAATGAATGAGAATTTTTCTTCTCTTTTTATAATAAAGTCACAACACACCAAGCTGCAAACATAGAACTACTACAAAACAGCCTCTTTGTCATGTCAAATCTAATTCTAAAGTGGCAGTTCCACCATCATGGTTTGCACTCATTAAGATAATGCTTTCAAAATATATCAGATGCCTATCTCACTACCCATCCTGACCACCAATGTTTCTGCATACCATTGATGAATTTCTGGATTTCCTTACTCCACAACTTTTCCAGCTGTTTCTGAGTGTTTATGTTCTAACTTTTGCATGACTTTCATTATTGTGTGTATAAAATTCGATCTGATTTTTTGTAAAGCTGACAAAATTTTTTCCAAATATTTTTAACTGTATATACCGAGTGCCATGTTCTCCCTTTGAAGCTTCTAATTTAATGGAGTTCACTTTACTTTCTAAAATGTTTCAGGTTTCAAAAAAAAAAAAAATTAATGGAAACAATTCTTTATAAAACTCACCAAAAATACACAGACAGATAAATGCTATTTTTAATTACCTCGTAAAAATATCACACTGATAAAAAATTTTACTTAGTTGTTGTTTGATGTTGATTTTCCTGCAAAGCTTCTTAAGGTCTATTTTCCATTTGATTTACATGCCAATCTGACATAAAAGTAAAAGCACAATTCAGTTGGTTATCTGGAGTTAAGCACAAAGCTACACAATGAACCATCTGTGTTCAGCACACCACAGATATTAGAATCTAGCAGTGTAAGTCCACAAACCTACCACTGTATTACTGGAGGCACAAGTATCATCTTTGTTTATTTTCATTTTTAAAAGCTACAGATCTATTTTAAAATATCTGCATTTGCATAATTATAATTAAAAACCAACAACTCAGGGTTACTTAAGTCAACTATAAAAGATATATACTTGAGAAATGCCATTATAAAATTTTTTGCCTCAAGTGAAACATTAATCAAATCATCAAAAGTTTAACCATGTTCATTGATTTTTACTGAGTATTTCGTTTCATTCTCTGATATTTTCATATGTATTATAATTATCCTATTCTACTCAGAATATTAAACTCAGAAGACAGTCTCTAAAAAAGAGTGAAGGAACATCCTAACCAATCAAAGTTCTCTTTATATGGAAAATATTAATGTTTGTTACTTTTTATGAGGGGGAGATAACTTCATAAATCTCATTATTTGATTTTAACTTATTTTATATTGTTTAAATATCCATAAGATTTAGAAATATTAATTTTGGTTATTCAGCATAAAAATGCAAACCTACTGTTATCCTTAACTGTTGCACAGAATCTTGTGTTAAGGTGAAACTACTTTAGTTTATTATGGTTATTTGAAGTGAAACACATTTTATTCAGTACATGTTCTTCTAGCATCAAACACATATCTATATATAGTTTCCACTTTACAGCACTGTTCTGTAAACTGTACATCAGGAAGTGAAACTCTTATTTGAGTTGTTTGGAAAAGTAAAAGCAATAACACTAAAAAGTTATAATTTTAAAGTAGAAATGAAGGGTGAATTGTAATGGACAAGCAAAATATGTACAAACTTTTGGAGATATGTCAGGAGTGAAAAAAAATTTCTGATAATATTTTATAATTTGAAAATTGATTTTTACAGTGTTAGGCTGGGTGCTGAGTGGATAGAACATATCCTGTCCAGGCTCATCCTAAAGTATGCAGCTGCAGCAGTGTAAAACAATTCATATAAGATCATAATACTGTATAATATGGATAGAATTATGTAACACATTTATGGAAGGTTAGTGTTTGAACCAGAGCTGGCAAACTTACCTGTTTTAAGGCTCTTTCAAAACAATTGCGTGCACCGTGGACATCTCCTTTTTTCCACAAACATTCTCCAAGTTCATTCCAGGCTTCAACTAGTTTAGGATTGAATTTGACTGCCCGAGAAAGGACTTCAAAGGCTTCAGGAGAGTATTCAGAGGTGACATTCAGAGCTCTTCCTCTTAACATTAAATATTTTGCTTTATCGAACTTTTCACATTCTTCTAAATAAAACGGGATCAAAATAAAAAATAAATATTCTTTGATAGATTGTTCAGGCAGAGTATTTATGATGAAACTTTGTAGGATGGATGGCAACTGTCTGTTGTGGATACACAAGTGTTGAGAATGACGTTTCAAAAATCTTCCGCCTTTCATCTTGACTTTAACCTATTTTGTATTGTTTAAATAGCCATAAGACTCAGCAATATTAATTTTGGTTATTTATCATAAAAATGTGAACCAACTGTTATCCTTAACTGTTGCACAGGATCTCACGTTGAGGCGGAAGACTTTTGAAACATCGTCCTCTACACTTGTGTCTCCACAACAAGCATCTGCCATCCATTTTATAGTGTTTCATTAAAAAATAAACATGTTCATTAATCAAATCTATACACCTGTGTTTTCTGTATTGATTACATGAAAATAAAATAAATAACAAAATACAGAATGTTTTTAGTTTGTTCATGTGCTGTGGAGTAAGTGATCTGTATTATTGTTAGGATAAAACAATTTTGGTAGATGATTCTGCAGCAAAGATTTTAAAATTTATTTTACTTTTCTTAGTTAATCACACTAAACTTGTGTTATAAAATGATAAAATGTCAATTCTAAAATATTTATTTATTATTATTTTATTTAAATTTTGAAAAGCATATGTGCAGTCAGCACTTAAAAGGAGCAAAGTGGTATCAAAAGGGTTAATATGCAAGCTAAGTCTAGTCTCTACTTAATTAAGAGAACAGATAATCTTATATACATTGTGAGCTGTGGTGTGTGTTCAAACACCGGTCTGTCTCCCACTTGAAAAGTTGTACATACAGGCAAAGCTCAACCTTCACTTTTTAAATGACATAAGAACAACCATGAATAATACTGATGCTAAATTTTATTTTACAGGCAAGATATTACATAGTAAATAATCAGGAATTAATCACACTATTATACACACTTCAAAACATGACATAACTTAAAGAATAAAAATGTAGATTCACCATATGTTATTGTTGAGCAGTTCTTAACATGACTGAAATGCTAAATAATTATTTTTTGCAGTAGGTGGTACATGAAGCTCATAGCTTCGGCTCTGAATGAGACCAAGAGTGCAACACAATAAAGCTTTAAAAAATCTGCAAAGTAATTTATATTGATAGATTGACTTGAATCTTTTCTTACACTGGGAAATGGTGTTTTTGCTTGTTACCTACACTATATAGAAATCAAAATCTTAAGCTTAAAATGTAAGCCCATTATGAAGTTTATTAGTTAAATCTCATGAAGCACTTTTACACTGATTATATTTAAGACAAAATTCATAATACTAACTAACACCCTAACAAAATTTTATTTAATATTATTTAACTTAAACTTCAAAATACTATAAAGGAATGCTATTGTTATAAATTTCTATAACCAACTACTGAGCTACAGATATGTAAATGTAACTGAACTTTTGAACTATAACTCTATGGCCCCAAAAATCAGTAATATTCTGTACATGTAATTCAAATCAGCTTCTACATTCCTTAACAGAAACTAAAAAAATTTAACTAAAAAAAAGTGTTATTAGTCAGATAATAAAAATTAATCCATCTGCTTCATATATTATTATAAATTACATCAACTCCAGTTTAAAATTTTCAAAGAGCTTGTATATTTTAAACAACTCATATAAGAGTAGCATTTCACTAAGCCATTTGTATATCTTTAAACAAGTATCTTACACCAGTTATGAGAGTTAAAGGAAGAATGAAACAGTTTACACTAATTCCTAACAGCCTAACAACTGATTGTGCCTGTTTTTTCCCACTTACAGATTATTTATTTCTTAAAAATTTCTTTCCAGTTTAGATGAATTGTACTAAAAGTTTAAGTAGTTTGATTTGGTAATAAAAATAAAATATCAGGGAAAAATAAAAAATTGAATATCTTGTTCCTATAAAAATTCCAGTTATGAGTTTTTTTTAAAAAAACCACTCAACTGATTTTAAATTACTTGTCACACCTTGAATTACTGAAAAGACATCAAGTGAAACTGATAGAACAATATATAGTATGATTGGTTAAAATGTTTTCAGCACTGTTTGAGATTAAGAAAATACACTGTTTTGGTCAATGAAAATTTGCCTTACAAATACATTATAGAGAAAAAAAATAGTTTACATAAAAGTTCCACAACTTTGAAATAATCTAGTTACCTGATAAAGTATTACAAGACAAAACAAAACAAGAACAAAGGTTACAAGTCACACCAACACACAGATGAAAATGTTTTATACATGAAACCTGAAATGATTTGAGTAGGCTATTCACAATAACTTTTGAACTGAATGCTTGACTAAGCTTTTAAAAAGATTAACAAAATGATGAGATTGTTTATTTATCATTATTTTTCTATTACCTGAACATTGTGTCCAAAAAGACAATGAAGTCAATGAGTATGTGTAAAGGTTTAAGATGTTTCAGTGCTTCACAAAACAATAAACTGGAATGACAAAGTAGTTTCAACAGCTGTTAGTAACCTTTAACACGTTATTCATCATAAAAAATGGCACTCATGTTGTACACATTATATTAAGAATAATATTATCCAAAATTACCTTTTAACACAGTAGGTAAAGGGATTATTACCCTGCTATGGATGACGACATTATACAGTAATAATATTTTGCATATGTAAGTTGATTCGTTGTAAGCTTTCAAAAAGTATTTGGAACTGGCAAAGTAAAGTGAAAATATGTCAAACTGTATATTCAAGGAACACCTGATACTTGCAATCATGTCCTGATCTGACAATCTGGAACTGATCAAACTCTAACTACTTAGGCAGTATTATTGGTATTTTCCTACGAATCTTCTGTGACACAACATCTGATGGTCATCAAATATATAATGTAATATGAGGTCAAGAAATGTTTAATGCTGTATTCATATTATATTATTAAATAGCACCTATAGACCTCCGTGGTCACCAATATATATCCTTCCTTTTCTTGTGACAATACAGAAATATTTAAGTTCTAGGCAGGTTATATGGAATTAAAATTTATTTCAAATGAACATCTTCCATCTTTCATATATATATAGATGGTACGTTTGTCTGTCAACTCCTCACACACTATGTGACCAGTCTTTACCACACTTGGCATGGTGACTCCTGTGGTCCCAAGAAATGACAGAGATGGGTAAATATTCTGCCAGTACATCTGTCTAACAAAATTTTAAATTCAAAAATCAGTAATTTCCTGAAAAACAATGAATGAGTTTAGAATTTTAGTTTTTGCTCAAGTGTGGGCATGTAGAAATAACCTGGAAGAACCAAGTGGCCACTTATTATCTGCATGTCATGATGTAAATGCCTTCAAATATAACTACAACTGAGTCAATATACATGAAAATATATTTACAATTAATACTTTATTTTTATTCTTGTAACTATTCCACACATAACAAACAGAAAATACACTCTTATTAACATATAGGTCTACAAACATAACTGATTATTTTATTGAAGAAAATGTGAAGATATAACTTGTAACACACAGCATATGTTCATTTTCAGTTAAATCAGTTGCAAAACATTTTAGGCTCTTACTTACACTCATCCTTCAATAGTAATAAAATATGAAAAACAACTTACCTTTATGTTCATCTAACAACTGTAGGGTTTTCTCAAGTTCTTTACTGATATCTGTAGTTTTAGCAAAAGCTTCCTTTACAGAATGGTTATCAAAGTAATGGTCTCGAAAGTGGTACAAGTTTGAAACAGCATCCTGAAATTCACAACATACAGCAAAAGTTTTTATTTCACAGGTCCAGAAATCAGATACATATACATGAAATAAAAAGCTAAAAATATAAATTAGTTCTTCACTTGAAAACAGCTATATAGATCAACGTATCTCACGTGAATATTCCAACTTAGGTGATTAGATTTGTACAAACATCTAGCATTTAACTACAAATTAAAATATATTGCATCCTCATACATAACATTTTGGAACAACATGGGACCTACTGATCCATCTTCCAAACCAAATTAAAATTATAAACAAATTTTAAAGCTACCTTTATCATTCATATATTTAAGAAGCTTTTTCTTAAACTTGCTTACATTTACTGCCTCTACAATATCCAAAAGTAACCCATTCCACAGACCAACCACTCTGTTAAAGAAATGAAACTGTATTAGCTGAAGATAACTCCTAGTCTGCCAGAATTTATTTGCGTCTCCTAGTCTTATTATTTTAAGTGTTAAAAAAATGATGCTTTAATACTATCAATTGCCTTTACAATCTTCACCTCAATCAAATGCCCCAAATCTTCTTTAAAAAAAAAAACAATTTAAGAGATTTCAGCCTCTCCTCATATGATAACACCTCCATCCCAGGCCCAGGCATCATTCTAGTAACTGTTAACTAAACACACACGATTCCATGTCTTTCCTAGAGTAAGCAGGCCAAGAATGGACACAATATTCTAAATGTGGTATGATCATTGATCTGTACAATGAAATTATAACCTCTTTAGACCTGTATTCAAAATTCTATTTGCCCTACCACTAGCAACAACATACTGCTTGGATGACTTTAGAGACTGACTGACTATTACACCAAGAATCTCTTCCTTCATAATACTGTTAACGTTATCACCATCCAAATTACACTTAAATTTAAATTATGATAATCCACATTCTTTATTTTGGATTTATTATAATAAAAACTCATCTGCCATTTATTTGTCCACCTCACTAAATGGTCTAAGTCCTTCTGTAAAACAGCAACATCCAGGATCTTGATCTCACCAACAAATTTACGTAATTTATTGATAATTCCTTCATCTTTTTCACTGATGTAAGTCAAAAACAGCAAAATTGTTAACACTAAGCCCTGAGGTATCACACTGGTGATATTAACTCAAATTTGACTAAATTACAAGCATAACAATCCTTTGTTTTCTTCTATCCATCCACCCTTCTATTCAATTTAATAACATATTTTGCACACATTTTTTTTACAAGACTTTCATGTGGCACCTTGTCAAATGCTTTCTGAAAATCCAAATACAACAAATCCACATCTTTACCCTCATCTCATATGTAGTAAGTAACCTTCTTAAAGTATGTCAAAAAATTTGTAAGACAAGAGTCTCCTTTGGGGAATCCATATTGATTATCCAATACATTTCTAAACTTTGTTAAATGACTCCACAATGTAAATTTTAACAGACTTTCCAAAACTTTTCTCACAACTCATGCAAGACTGATGGGTTTATAAGCAGGGACAATTTTTATTATCCTCTCTTGAAAAGAAGAGTTACGTAAGGTAACTTTCAATCTTCTAGTACCTTCCAATTATTTAAAGACTAGCAAAAAATAGTATTAAACAGCTCATGTATCCAGTCTTTAACCTTCTTCAAAACCCTTGATGAAATATTATCTGGCCAAGGAGACTTATTTTTAAACTTCACAACTGTTTCTTAAACCAGCTCAAAATTAATACAGTCATCTTGTTTGCTATACTTATAAATAGTTTTTATAGTTTTATAGTTCATTAATGTTTTACACCAAATATTTATTATCATCCATTCTTTACATCAAAACAACTTACATTCTTAAGAGATGATAATTTCTCAGTGAATGCAAACCTATGCTTTGGAATGTGCAAAAAAACAATTCTAACAATAAATCAATCAGTGTGTTGTTTATAGGTTAGATTTCTCAGAGATATAGAGAAATGTACATTTAAATATTTTTTCATTTTTGTTTGCAAATTGTGCTAAATAAATGATTCAAGCACACAAAATATCAATTCTACATTGCTTTTGAATAACAAATTACAGAAAAATAAAATAATTATTTTCACTTACATTTTAAAGTTTGCAACCAAAGCCTAAAAGGTGCTTACCTGTTTGTTTTTTTAATGATAATGATTATTATTAATGTCTTACATGCTTTAGGCTATATTTCTTAATCCCTTTTGCTGTTGTTTGTTATTAAGCACTAAACTACACAAAGAGCTATCTGTGCTCTGCCCACAACAGATATTGCAACCCAGTTTTTAGAGATACAAGTCTGCAGACATACCACAGATGAGCATTCCTCTTGCATTTTTTAATGTTTTACTTAAAATAGTTGCACTGTAACAGATGCAATGTGCTGCTAATTTCAATAATTTGTGTGTTATTACCATTATTTGTATCACAAATTGTGTAAAAAGAATATGAAATTTAACCTATAATTGATGAAAGGCATGTTGGTTCTTAACCAAGCAGCTTAAAACAATGCTTATTAAACTATAGTCCAAAAGGCTAAGCAGCATTAAGTTGAATAGTCATGTGAAAAATCTTTTCCTTTCAGGACTTTAGAGTAAATAAAATAATTTTTAGCATTTTATTATCTACTTTTGCATTTTTTATTATTATTTTTTTAAGTTATATTGTTAATAGTTTATTTTAAAAAGGTGTCGGTTCAAACCTGACTTGGCTGGTCGCTCATCAAAACTGGCAACCTTTATGTAGAATATCCTTCTTCAAATCTTTGTACATGTATTGTGTATTACAATAAATATTTTAGTAATAATGTTTCTTTGTGAGAATGTATGATATTGATCCATTTCCTTCACTCTTTTTGATAAAATTTAATTTTCTGTTTCTTATATATTTCAGATGTCCTGTTTAGTTTCTAATTATTCCTGAAGATGTACAAAATTAACAAGGATGCCTTATGTTCTAGTATAAAAAATTGGATAGATCTAATATTTTGTTCAAGGGTTGTGGGGAAAATTATAGGTTTATTCAAAAGAGAAAGTCTGTTATTTAAACCCCTTGAAGACAATTATTCTCTTATGTTTTCTGAAAATAATTTCAAAATATAAAAAAAAAAGAAAGAAAATCATAAATATGGATTTATAAAATTACTTACAGTAATTTTTGCCAGTAATTCTTCATTCAGCTTGTTTGGATTCATTTACATCAGCACCGTAGTCTGTTGTTTTTATATCAATACTTTTAGATCACAGACTTTCTATAAACAATCCTGTTCCAAAAGCAGTAACTCCACTATACAACAAAAGATTCAAATTTTGCCTCATATGATAGTCTGAAAACAATTTACAATGGTGAAAACTTACAACTATATAACACAGCACAAAACATACTGTACTAAGTAAAATTTTATAAGACACTGCATAAAACGTATAATGCTTCATGAAGCAAACCTCCTTTTTAATAAAATTAGGTTAGAAGATGTCTTCAATGAATGACGAAAGAAATTTTATTTGAAAAGTGTAATATTTGAACAAGTTTATATCACCATCATGTACCTGGTGGTGACAAAAAAGATGTTGAAACATTGCATATTCAGAATATTCAGATATGCATACACTGTATGTTTAACCACAAATACTAGTTCTGCAATACAGCTAAACTTTTGGCTGCCTTGGTTACTCAGGGTTTCAGGTCATTTTCCCTTTGATGTCTCTTAATTAAACCCATACCATAGAAGACACAGGTGTAAATCTGTATTTTTAACAACATGACTTTGTAGTCAGGCATTATGAAACTTGGAATGAATACCTTCCTACTCTTGTTAATAGAATCACCAATCATGCAAGTGTCTGACATGCTCTGAAAAGAGATGACACTACTGTATTTTACATAGTCAAAACTCTCTTGGTTTTAAATTAAGTTTTCAAAGTTTATGGAGTATACTGTCATATCTTAACCAGGTCTGTTTTCTGATTAAACTCTTTGCTGTTCATAAGTATAGTACACTTGTCATTTGGTTTTTATTTTATTTAATAAAGGCTAATTTTTCATTTTGCTTTACTTTTTTTTTTGAAACTCAAACAGAGCAAGAAATTCAAATTTCACATAACATTTTCTGTCTTTCTCCCTTTTATCTGTGGTTACTGTTTTTAATAAAGTTAACCACTACATCAGTAATTACCACATATCTTCACATTTTGTCTAATCACACCTGCTTTTGTATTTTGGTCCCAAAGAGTAGACATGAACATGTGGAATGCAGTTTGTTTTCCTAAGCCTTTGGGCTATGTAATATCCTTTAGACTATACAAATTTGGTAAAGGTACAGTATCATAATCCAACTTTATGGATATCTCAAGAAAAACTGTTAGTAATGACAATGAAATAGAATTTCAAAAGTGTTTTCAAGGTTAAGGAATTAAAATTTTAAACTTCACATGGAAAAACTCAGTTTGTATCATAGTTTCCTTTAACGTTTGTCCTTAGTTTAACAGTAGCAATTAGACTCGGAGGTGTTACTTATTTTGTTTGTACATGCACCTAATTCAGAAATTTAAGAATTTTAGGCAAAGCTACATACTCCTGAATAACGAAAAATCAACAAGAAGACATTTAATCATCACCACCCACAGTAAGCTACTGGGTTACTCTTTTACCAAAAAAGTAGAATTGATTGTCACATTATAATACTTCAACGTCTGAAAGTTCCTACACATTTGGTGAACTTCGGATTTGAACCTGCAACCTACAGATTGTGAATCAAGCATGCTGACCTACTTGACCATGCCAGGCCACTTCAGAAGTAAGTAAAAGTAAATACCAAAATGAAAACAGCCTCAAACTCAGTATAATTCATTATACTTTGATGCTACAATAGTATTTTCTTGGTCCTTGCAAACAACTAGCAAAGTGTCCAGACAAAGTAATAACAAATAAGTTTTTATTACTACTAGAAGTATTATTTCAAACTAAACAAAGTAATGTTGACATGCCAATCTTCATAAGTAGTTTCACTTAAATTTTCAATTAAATAGGCCTTAGAAAATAACATGAACATCATGACTGATTACAGTTTATTAATACTTTAAAGTGTTTGTGATACTATCACACATCAGATCAGGTTATGTCTGTAAATATATTTACAGTGTTAATTTTAACACTTTATATTAATAATATACATATATGCAAATAGTAATGCTCTGGTGTGATACTTAACAATAGTTACAACTGAAGTTAAACTTCTATTGTTCTAATACTAATAGGTTTAGTACGAGTAGCAGTAGTACTAATTAAAACCTCGAGCCAACTTAAGACTAACACCAACGCAAGCAATGTAAAAGTTAAGCGTAACCAGGTAAGTTTGAGAACTATATTTTAAAATATTATACTAATAATATCATTTTAAATATACATATTTATACTGACACTTACAGATTTGTTTGTTTCAAAGTCACTAAAACGCTGAAACTTGCTCTAAACTTTCTCCACCTCTATATTTTAGTTCATTCAAGATAAATATTGTAACGTAAATTTAGTTAATATTGTTGTTGGACGCTAGATGGCGCTTTCGAATATCTTAGAAGTACTGGCTTCATGTATTTTTAGATTTGTTTTCTATGTTTTCTACTTGATATTTCAACTTAGATATTTATTTGTTAGCTGAAACGTGACACAATATGTAGAAAGGACATGAAAGTCAAAGCCCTCCTAAGATCTAGGAATTTCGTGCAACATGTAGATTTGAAAGTCTTCCATACAAATTCGAGAATCGGCGAATCATTGTGATAGTAAGTGCTTTAGTTCAGTGTTTATAGTGAGTACTGTTGAGTCTGTTTAGTCATACTTTTGTTTGTGTGTCGTTAAGTACAAAAGTACAGAACTGGCTATCTGTACTGTGTCTCTCATGGTATCTTAACCCGATCTTTAGCACCATAAGTCTACAACATTACCAATGAGACAAAGAGGCATTCTTTTGCACAGCAAATTTGTTAGCATGTTTATTATTAATAAATTTGCAAATAGTTTATGTTGAAATTTTTAAGAAAGTTATAAGCACATATATAGCACTCATTTAACTTTCAAAAAAGTAACTAGTGTAGCCCCTGAAATTAGTCACAGATGCATTGTTCATAATATCAGGAACTCGCAAACAATGTTTATTTTTTCTTTCTGTTAACAAGTGAAATAGTGTTTCTTTTAATTATTTCGTAATTCTAGCACTGCAGTTTCTACTGAAACGTTACTTTTGAACTTAGGCCTACAGCTTTCATCAAAGTGAACGTAGCTTGTAACAAATATCATTGAAGCATTAAATTAACTTGTTATCATCATATGGAATGAACTTGGTATTGTTTTACCAAATACTGCAGAAGGACAACCTGCCCAATGATAGAACACGCTACAACATTGGTGTCAGAAGTTGGATTATTTTTATGGAAATAAAGAATAACTTTGATTGGTTGATTGATTGACTTTTGAATATAAGCACAAATATATTGTCAGGAACTGAAGAAAAAATATAATGAATAAAAACTCCCCACAGAACTGAACTGCTGTAAATGTGAGAAACGTGGCCATTATAGTCGAGACTGTAAGGAATTAACAGCTGTTAATAATCCAAGAAGACAATACCATAACAACGAGTTTTGTGTGTTTGTGTGTTTTCTTATAGCAAAGCCACAACTTCTATCTGCGGAGCCCACCGAGGGGGATTGAACCTCTGAGTTTGGCGTTGTAAATCCGAAGACATACTGCTGTACTAGCGGCGGGCCAACAGCGAGTTTAAGAACCCAAGCGGTTTAAACAAAGAGCTAACCAGAAAAACAGGACGTAAGTGATAACATTATGAGAGAAAGTAAAGCTGAGAATACTCAACCTATTCCAAATGAGATACGAAGTTCTTCATTTAAGGAAAACCCTGCAATTTTTATCACACTAGCAAAGCAAACAAGCACTCAAAAATATATTTCCTATTAACGTGGTTTATATATATTTTCCGTGGTTTCCTTATGATTTTATTTGAAAATAAGTGATCTGTTTTCCTGCACATATGCAAAAAACATAGGACATAGCTTTCATTTGTTTTGGTCTTAAAAACTGACAAAAAAAGGATACATCATATACCATTGTCACAGTTGCTTGCAGTGAAAAATGTCTCTATAATTGCATATGTTGTTAAGTTTTATTCACGGAGCGGATTCTTTACAACAAGTGTCTCTGACTTGTTGGCGATAAAGTTCAACAATAAACAAATAGCACAGAGTCCACTAGTGTAAAACTAGTTGCATTGTTTGTTATCGTAGTTGTATCAATGCCTTAAATATTCATCTCCTTTTTGCCAAACTCCATACAGGCTGGTTCAGTTATTTTAGAACACAATCTAACAAGAAGAGGAATTCTTCCTGCTTTGTTCTTACCATACAATCTGTAGTAAAACCACTTTTAAAATCGTCACTACACGCTATTTATTTCTAAACTCACAATAAAGTAGTTTGTTTGTTTGTTTTTTGAATTGAGCACAAAGCTACACAATGGGCTATCTGTGCTCTGCCCACCACGGGTATCGAAACCCGGATTATAGCGTGTAAGTCCGCAGACATACCGCTGAGCCACAGGGGGGCAATAAATAAAGTAGTCTAGATGTATTTTCGAACTATGTTTTCGACACGTACTTATACCTCGAGTGTATGTGTGTTTTTCTTATAGTAAAATCATACTAAGTCCACCAAGGGGAATCCAACTCCTGATTTTAACGTTGTAAACTTTTAGAGTTACCGCTGTACCAGCGGGGGACTTTATACCTCAACAGAGGTTTAGAACGTTTTACACACTACTAAATATTATGATGTAATAATTCTAAATTAAAACAACTAGAGAAAACTTGGAAAGTTCTTGCAACATGACGCTATAATGCAACAATCACCAATTTATAATTATTGAATGCACAACATATGGTTCGTAAATTGCTGTCTAAAGAAACTGCACTAAACTATCCCTTCTAAAATAACTAAATTTAAAACTCACGCTATATAAGCTATTTACATCATAACACTCCCATTCAATTTAAACTCGAACAATCTTGTATAATTTGTACACGTAAGCAGTCCAAAGAAGCAGAAAAACTTCTGGATTTATTGTTACCAAAACTGTCATGTATGTTTAGAATCCCCCGAAGAAAGACATAGGAATCAGCTTTCGAATCTGATACCTCTATGTTACTTCTGGGAATTGTTCATATTCTATGCACGTTGAACGAATATTCTATAAATTTGTTTATGGAATATTTGATCATGCATTGAATAAAATCAACTTAATTGTAAAATATGATCCATTTCTTTTCCTGTTATCGATCATACGTGGGTTCCAACAATCGTAGTGAACACAGTACAGATAATCTTTAGGGTAGCTTTGCACTTAAGAACAAACAAACAAATAAACAAACTGCTATCCATACCTGCTGTCGATTTCAACAGTTGGGGCAATAGAAGAAAATATGTTTGTACCAGTTTTTAATATTTTTACTGTGTAAACAAATAATATCAATTACGCACAGGGAAGACATTTTTTAATATCTCTAATATGGCGTTCAGTAAATTCCCGAAGGCTCTACGATAATTTTATTTCCGTGCTTAGTTTGAGCAGCCCGGTTCAATATAGAAATTATCAAAGTTCTCTTTATTCGGTGCTATTACCACCTTCATTTGTTACACATAGTTTTGGTTAACAAATTCAAGAAAGATATATATATATATATATATATATATATATAATGCAACCATATTTGTTTTCTTTTACAATGATACAACCGTTTAATGAGCTTTTAAACAGCTTTTGCCAGATATTTTACAGGTGATAAATCAAAGCGTGCTGTATTATTTTCTAAGTTTAGATATAATTAATTTATTATTTTATCATTGTGTAACTGTTCACAGTACATCTAAAAATTCTTGAGCAAAGAATGCACACCAGCTTATTTTCAGGGGATGAAACCCATGACGAAAATGACATCGGATATTAAAACAAATTTAAACTTGAACTAACTGAATCCTTTGATTATTAAACTCGGACATTCCATGGAGAAACTCCAATCAGCTGTTATTACTTGATGCAGTTTGATATGATGAAACTCGTGAAGTAAAAACGATCCTACATGATGTATAATACTTAGGAAAAAAATCCTTTTAAGGTAATGTCTAGCTTAGATTTCAGGTAACTATCCTATTGTCTGAGCCCCAGTCTAGCTGAAACATGTTATATTGAGCCAAACATCATCTGGAACGTAACTTATAACTGACAAAAGGTAGATATGAAATGGTGATTTTTATTAATTTTAGTGTTCTCCTGCAGGTTAACAGTGCGTGAATTTCGAACGTTAATCCGAAATTCGAATTACTACGGTATGCAGAGTTTATATAGTACACCCCATAATTTGAGCGGAAACAATAACAAAACACGTCTCTGATAAAAAATCCAAAAAAAATAAGTAATAAAAAAAGGAATAATATTCAAGTATGATTTAATCCCCAATATTAAACTCATTGTTTTTTATCGACGTGCCAGCTTTCAAAAGCTTTCTTAAAAAGCGTGAATTTGGCTTTTTCTACACTATAAATTGTTTCTAACAGACTCTATCTGCGCTAGCCGTCCCTAATTTTGCAGTGTAAGACCAGAAGGAAGACAGTTAGTCATCACCACTCACCTCCACCTCTTGCACTACTTTCTTACCAATATATAAAGAAATTGACCGTCACATTATAACATCCCCACGGCTGAAAGGGCAAGCATGTTTGGTGTACCAGAGATTCGGAATCGCGACCCTGGAGTAGGAGTCGAGTGCTTTAACCATCTCGTCATGCCTGGCCTGAATGAAATAATAATATAACGAATTTAAATTGTTTGATTAACATCTTGTCTTAAGCTGTTTGTTTAAATTAAATTTGTTTTTATGAGATATCAATTTTTTTTCAAACTTAATTAAACAGCTTGACATGAGCAATTTATACGTGTTTACCAATATAAGTTTCGGCGCCGCCTGCTAGTACAGCGGCATGTCTCCGGATTTACAATGCTAAAATCAATCGTTCGATTCCCCTCGGTGGGCTGAACAGATAGCCCTTTGTGGCTTTGTTATACGAAACACACACACACAGCAATTCATAAACACAAGGTCAACAAGGTATTAAAATATTGATGAAATAACTGTGAACAATTCAAGTACAAAAGTTGAGAAAACACAATATAATTATCATTAAAACGACATCTAGACCACTTATGAAATGGCCTTGAAAGTCATTGAAAGTAATAACTGTTGGGATATGTAGGGATTCCTTATCTTACTACAATTCCAATTCATAAGTGTTGGAAATATAAGAGTTGTTAACTTAATAGTTAGTATTTAATTCGTTTAGGGAGTTAATTTGAATTGGTATTTAGTTTTCATAACAAGACTGCTTAAAGTTAATTATTTTAAAAGTAATAGTTTACGTTTGTTGTTGTTTTTTTAATTTTCGCGCAGAACCTACACGGGGGCTATCTACGCTAGTCGTTTGTAATTTTGCAGTGTAAAAATATAGGAAAGGCAGCTAGTTATCACCACCCACTGCTAACTTTGGAGCTACTCTTTTACTAATGAATAGTGAGAATGACCGAAACATTATAATATCCGCACGGCTGAAAGGGCGATCATATTTGGGATGACGGGGATTCGAGCACGCGACCCTCAGATTACGAGTCAAGTGTCTTAACCATTTGGTCATGCTGGACTGATTAATTCTGAATATATATGATACCACACAATATACCTTAAGCTGCCTGCGGGTGATAAGTGTGACAGTTAATCCAATAGAACTGATTGTGAGTGGTGAGATGCTGCTGACCAACTGCGTTTCCTCTGATCGGTTATTCAAAATTAGGGACAGTGATAGAAAGCTTTAATTATTAATCCATAAATACAAGATGCAAATAACAAATTATGAGTAGAGTGCCTCAACCCCCTGGCCATGCCAGGCCAACTACGATCAGTGTGTTGTGTATGCAGTTTGATTGTTTTTCTAGGCCCCCGCTGGTACAGAAGTAAGTTTTCAAATTTACAACATTAAAATCAGGGGTTAGATGCTCCTCGGTGGACTTAGCAAATAGCCTGATGTGGCTTTGAAAAAAAGAAAACACATACGCACATACTCGGCTTTCGTATTATAGCTGACGTCATTTTAATCGAAGTTATCAAGTTTTTCTAGTTATGTTTATTATTGTTGCTACTAGAGGGCTAGAGAGTTCTAGATTTTTCTGTTTCATATTATAAATACGTGCAGATACAGAAAGTTAAGGAATATAGAAAAAAGTTAGTTAGTGAAAAAATCGTGAAGTTAGCCTGGTTGTGATTGATAAGCCTTAATGGGTGATTTCTAGTGTGAGTTTCACAAATGTATAATAACAACAAAGGTTGGAAAAATTAATTGTCTCGTGAATTAGGTTCTTTTGTTTTGTTTGTTTGTTTCTAATTAAGCACAAAGCTACACAATGGGCTATCTGTGCTCTGCCCACCACAGGTATCGAAACCCGGATTTTAGCGTGTAAGTCCGCAGACATACCGCTGAGCCACTGGGGGGCAAATTAGGTTCTAAAGTAAATAAAGCAGTCTGTGCGAACTTTTGACCAAAAAAAAATAGACAGTTATTATTAGCTCTGGATATGACTATGGTAATCGCCAAATTAAGTGAAGATAGACTAAGTGATAGTTAGTTAAGCCATAACTGGTAATATTTTAAAGTGAGTTTCACAGTTAGCAGAGATAAAAAAGGAATAACACCATGTAACTTTTTCTTGTTTCCGAGCAGAAAGTGTTATTTCCCAATTGCTTATGCCTAAAGTAAATGGTAAATACCTGATTTTCTATTCAAACTTTGCTTTTGTGACCTAGGTAATAAAATTTTCAAATTTACACATTTTCCAGAACATTCCAGGTAGATTCAGTGCTGAGTAGCTGATAAAGAATTTTTCGAAACTTACAAGAATTTTCAAGGACCTTTTCGGATTTTCTAGAAGTTTCCACAGCAATATATATATGTATGTATACAGGGGCTCAGCACTTACCACATCAGTTTACACAGTTCTAACTGTCTAAATGGACACATAGACGTATCTGATTTTATCAGAGATGGCATCAAGAAGCTTCAAGCATTCTCCAGATGCATCTGCTATCATCTACACGAACCTTGCATCATCTATCGTCCCATTTCCACACTGTCCTCAACTCCCTGTACTCACTCCGCCAGAGAGAAAGCAACCATGATCAGAAGAGAGCAGCAAATTAAAAGAGGAGGTAAACGTTGAAAATCGAGATTACAATTTCAGAGGTGCATCTGGTGAGAGAAACCAATACTACCTCAACCAAAAAGATCTCAATACCTTGATCAGAGATCTCAGTCTAACAAAGTCGAATACCGAGCTTTTGACATCTAGGCTCAAGGACTGGGTTTTGTTAGATGAAAGTGTACAAGTCACAAGTCAGAGGATGTGTCACCAACATTTTCAAGTTTCTTCACTCGTCAAGATGATCTCTGCTTCTGCCACAATGTATCAGGTCTGTGCGAGACAATTGGAATTGCCTGTAACTCGAACGAGTTATGTCTGAAAGCTGTGCTATTCCAAAACGAAAATAAGTATCCGTCTCTTCCTCATTTGGTGCACCTCAAAGAGGAATACAACAGCGTCAAGATCTTGCTAAAAGCCTTGAAGTATGATGAGAATGGCTGGGAGGTTATCGGAGACTTCAAAATAGTGGTATTATTGATGGGTCTCCAAGGAGTCTTTATCAAGATTCTTTGACTTTGGGACAGCAGGGACACCGCAGCGCACTATAACAGAAAGCCCATGGTTCAACGGACTGCGTTCTCTGTGGGGAGGCACAATGTCAAGTATCAGCCACAAGTGGACCTCCAGAAGGTGTTGTTACCATCATTGCACATAAAACTGTGTCTCATGAAACAATTTGTCACAGCTCTTGATAAGGAATCTGGAGCCGTCAGGTATCTTCGAGACTTCTTTCCTAAGCTGTTTGAGGCAAAGGTCAAAACGGGTTTCTTCGTTAGACCACAAATAAAGAAGGTTTTGGAGTGCACAGAATTCTCTAAGAAGCTCAGTAGGCAGGAAAGAAAAAACTTGAGGCAGCTTTGTCACAGTAGTTTGGAGTTTCTTGGGCAATCACAAAGTGGAAAATTACGTGGAACTTTTTGAGAATCTGGTTAAGAACGACGGCAAAATGGGCTGCAAGATGTCCCTAAAAGTCCATATCCTTGACACTCATTTTGATAAATTGAAGGAGAACATGGAAGCATACTCAGAGGAGAGTGCTTTCGCCAAGATATACTGGAATTTGAACGCCGGTTCCAAGGAGCGTATAACGAAAACGTGATGTGAAACTATATTTGGAGACTGATACGTGAAAGTGATTTACATTACAGTCGGAAATCTCGAAAGGTTATTCACTTTTAAACAATTTTGTCCATTTTTATAACATTGGTATAAATACGTGTAAATCTCTATTCATATGCTCTTTTATTTAGACCTTATGTAAATGAAAATGTGCAAATTTGCCCGTTTTTACACAGAAAATAGGTTAATTTCTAAATTTATTTATCTGGGTCACAAAAGCAAAGTCTGAAGTGAATAATGACCATATTTTGTACTTTTACAGCGTAAGCAGTTGAGAAATAACACATACTATCTAGGAACAAAATTTGTGTTTCATGGTGTAATTTGTTTTTGTCAAAATGTGTTCTAAAGTAATTGAACTCGCCTGTGTGGACTTTGACGGAATGAAGACTTAAAGCTGTTGTAACCCACATGGAAATGTAGGTGAATTTATCGCATATTATGTTGTAAAAGACACAGTAGAGAAAAATAGTTCGTTTTGCCAATTGAGTTCTAAAGTAACTTAACAAGTCTTTGTGGACTTTTGACAAGAAAAGATAATTATTCAGAATTTTAGGTACAACTGTAATATCCTATAAAGGAAACAATTTTATACGCACGTTTAACTTGTCTTGAATATATTATTTTAAAACAAACAAATTGCGTGTTGTCGATTTATTCTTTGAAATTTCCGTCAGCAAAACATACATCTACTGTAAAAGAATTCCAGCCCATATTCAAAACCCGACAGCGAGCACTTACGACTAACAGTCTTATTCGAAGGGCTTGCAGATTTTTGTAAATAAAAAACGTAAAAGAGCATGTAAAACAAACTACTTTTGACACAAGATGATACCAACAAGAAAAATATTATATATACTCAAATTAAGTTGTGTTTATTTGTGAAAATGAACTGAAAAATTGAGTATAGTAGAATAAGTTAAAAAAAACTACGATTGAGAATTCTAGGTTTCAATTTAATGCAGAGAAAGCTCCATTTTTAAAATATGAGATTCTTGAGAAACTAGTGTTATGTAATCCAAGGAAATGTATATATATATATATATTTCAGTAATAGATTGTCCAGTAGCTCGGAGTTTAACACAACCGTACTCCTTCGACTAGAAGTTCTTGAATCATTTTATACTTGGTTTAATACAAAAATATTTTGCACTTCAAATTTTTTATAATTAAAATCATATATCAGTAATGATATGTTTGCCTTAATCAGATATATTTTTGTCTCCAGTATCCATCTTGCTTCTTACTTAATACTGACTGCTAGGTATTAAAACTATATGGTTTTTACATTCCAACATCAACTTCACATGCAAACAAGAAGAAAGCAATCAAATATCATTTCTTAACCTCAAAATTACAAGAACCGACACACAATTTAAAACAGAAATCCACTGAAAAATTACCGATAATGGACTATACATTCCTTGGGACACAGCACATGAAACAAAAGAAAAACTCAACATAATAAGAAACCAAATAAACACAGCCATAAAACTATGCTCACTATATAAAATTAACGATAAATTAGACAAAATAAAACAATACTTCATCAACATCAATAAGTTTTCTCCACAAACCGTAGAAAACATTATACGCACACACCTAGAAAGAAAGCAAAATCAACCAACAAAAGTAAATATATCTCACGAATCAAAAAATCACGAAACCATATACTGCTACATCCCATATAATCCCGACATCAGCAGAAAAATAACAACATTTGGCAAAAACTAGTAACAAAATATGACATTCCAGTTAATACCAAATTTATTCAGAAACCAGGCACAAAACTGAGGTCTATACTATGTAAGAACTACATTGACAAACACCACACCAACATTATTTATAAAATACAATGTAACAACTGCCACGACTTCTATATTAGATAAACAAGTAGAAAAACGGAAACCAGATTTAAAGAACGTAAAACGTCACCTTCACAGTTTTCGAACATTGCAAGTCAAATAAACACAACATAACCATAGAAAACACAGAAATACTAAATAAAGAAACAAACATAAGCAAACGCAACTTAAGCCAAAAATAAACCAATACAAAGGAACAACTTTATATCTATATTAAAAATAATATAATAAATAATAATAATACAATTAATAATATATTGAAACATCTAAGCCCGCCCTCTACATTCCGACACTCAGTTACACAACCCCTTTCAAACATGTGAGGTTCGACATCAGCAGAATACTGATGACATGGCCAAGCGCGTTAAGGCGTGCTCTTCGTAATCTGAGTGTCGCGGGTTCGCGCCCGACTAGCGCCAAACACGCTCGCCCTTCCAGCCGTAGGGGCGTTATAATGTGACAGTCAATTCCACTTTTCGTTGGTAAAAAAGTAGCCCTGGAGTTGGCGGTAGGTGATGACGACTAGCTGCCTTCCTTCTAGTCTTACACTGCTAAATTAGGGACGGCTAGCACAGATAGCCCTCGAGTTGCTTTGTGCGAAATTCCAAAAATAAACAAACCGACATGGCCAAACGTGTTAAGGTGCGCGACTCGTAATCTGAGGGTCGCGGGTTCGCATCCCTGTCGTGCCAGTATGCTTTCCCTATAGTCTTACACTGCATAAATTGACCACACTTAACAGAATGCATCTGGAGAATGCTTGCAGTTTCTTGATGCAATCTCTGATAAAATCAGATACGTCTATGTGTCCACTTGGACAGATAAAACTGTGTAAACTGAAGATGTGAATGGTCAGCCTCTGTATATGTATGCATTTTGCTATGGAAACTTCTAGAAAATCCGAAAAGGCTCTTTAAAATTCACGTAAATTCTACCACATTTTAGAAAATTCTTGTAAGTTCCAAAATTTTTTTTATCAGCTATTCAGCACTGAATTTACCTGGAATATTCTGGAAAATGGGTATATTTGAAAATTTCATTACCCAGGTCAAAAAAGCAAAGTTTGAAAAGAAAATCAGGTATTTTTCATTTACTTTAGGCATAAGCAATTGGGAAATAACACTTTCAACCCAGGAACAAGAAACAGTAAAAATTTTGTTACATACCTCTTTATCCACATCAGATCGACATGGCCAAGTTGTTAGGGTGCTCGAATCGCTCTTTGAGGGGCGTGATTTCGAATCACTGTCACATCAAACATGTCAGCGGATTTATACCTCTAGATATTGTGTTTCGATGTGGTGGGCAGAACACACATATCTCTTTATGTGGCATTGTGCTTAACTACAAACAAACTGCTTCTTTCGAACGTATTATGTTCCTATCGTTTTGTTTTTCTACTGGGGTTATAGTTATGTTTGACATAATATGTTCGGACTTTACGTAATGTTATAATATATCACATATATACTGATATATTTTAAAATTAGTAATACACAATAACAACGTTTTCTGAAGGAATAATAAACAAGAACTATCACAATGTCTGTCACCTTGTTTTAAATTATATATGTTTATGTAGGACAAAGACAACTGCCAGTTTCGTTATCAAATCAATCTTTATATCAGAAACAAACACACTTTATATAATATTGCTTCCAGACTTATAATCGTAATCTTGAGAGCATGTTATATTTGGATGAAGCTCTAAGTTATGTTCTTGTCCAACTTACTGTTAGTATATGAATCTTATCAAACATAATTTAGAATGATAAAGAGGATTAAAATAAAAGAATTCCCAAACAAATTACATGAGCGGCATATGGCTTGAGAATACAATCCAAGGTACTTTTTTACGGTAACAGGTAAACCAATTCACGTAACATTTTACTTAAATCAAATAAAATACTTTATCATGGAAGAAAAATTCAGCAAGAATTTTTTAGACTAAGGAGAAACAGGTAAAGTAAAGAACCTTATTTGTGATAACAGAGTATAATATATCAGGAGATTTTTACATGAAACAGCAGTTAAAAATGAGGATAGAAAAGAAATGTTAAGGTAGCGCTGGGGTTGTTCCATGCCAATTCACGCAGAAAAAAAGACCTTTTCCCAGTTTATGTCATAGATTTTCTTGAAAAAATCCAAGCAAAAACTTCATCTTGATTTATTCAGCCATGCGAAATCTTGAAGCTGTACTGCATGAATGAATAACTCAAAATGAAGTTTTTGCTTGATTTTTTCCAAGAAAATATCTGAGAAGAGCTGGAAAGCTCTAGATGAGTTGACATGGAATGACCCATTAGTTTGCCACGACCTTTGCTGGATGTTAATAATTTCTTGATGTGTCAGAAAAGGTTAAGAAGACAAAGAAGGCTAAATTAAAACAATAACATTGTGACTTTCAAGTCAAAAATCGCAATAAAAAGTCTTAAAGTTGGCAAAAATATATAGCAAGGGATTGTGGGTCAACACCACAACTCGAATAGTCAGGAGTGGACCAAAAATAATATAAGTGGTCTTGTGAAAAATCAAAAACAGTTTATGTTATCCAGAGTTACAGGTGAGTTTAAGGTATTTAATATTTAAATAATACACACTTTAATACGCGCAATTCGTTTGTTTATAGTTAGGTACAAAGTTAAACAATGGACCAACCGTACTTTGCCCACCATAGATATCTCAATCCGATTTTTAGCGTTTTAAGTCTGCATACATACCACTGTGCCACTGAGGGATCGTCTCCCTCGAGATCGAAGTAAAAGTATCGAATGTAACAGTTTTTATCAAACTATTACTGGTGGTATTCTGTATCCATGGGACAATTAAAATAAGAGTTACTTATTCGTTTGCTGCAAAATTTTGTTATAATATGTTATATTAATTGTTCATTCTCATACATTTTTAATAATGTGCCAGTCGGTGAGGGAGAGCATTATCACCAATCCTCACAAGTTCAAGTAGCGATCAGAACATAAAAAGGAAATCGAATCGACTCTTATCAGGCATTTTAATATTAAATCTTTCAGACCCCTAAGTGACTTGGAAGATAACTAGGCACAATCAGAAACCTTAGCTTCTCTTCAACTCACTCATGGAAAATGACTAAACTTTAAACTGAGGGTGAAATGTTTAGGGCTGAGAGTCGATATTTGAAAATCAAGAACAAATTCGTACTATGGGTTTAAGTTTTGTAAAAACCGGGTAGTTGGTACTATAACATGAGTGATAGATGTAGCACCATGGTAAGAAGTGACTCGAAACATCCGAAGAGACCGTGATTGAAGAAAGACAGTAAGTGGGAGATGAAGAAAGGAAAGGTTGTCTGGTACTTCAAGAGAACCGTGGTTGCAACAGCTGGTAAAGTAGATCGAAGCTGACATAAAGCTAACAAGTTCCAGGATGATTACGATTAGACAAACGAATGTAAACACTTGAACAATATTTTAATTCAGAGAGAGCTTAAACTTACCATATCTGAAAAAGTAAACTATAACTGAAATGTAAGTTAAAGGTAATTTTCAGACTTGAAATTTATATTTATATCTTAAATGTACAACTTTAGTATCAAAGTAATTACATCTCAAAATAAACTTTTGTTTTGGTTCATCATGCTCTATTTAAGAATTTCAGTTTCTGTGGAAAGGACCTTTTCAGGGCTGGGATCGGTCAACGCAACATTCAAAAAAAAATTTTGGAGCTTGTTCTTTCAAAGACAGTATGCTTGTGTGGCATGATCTGATTGGTTGGACAACAGCTAATCACAGTGTAAGCTATCAAAACTTTATTGTTCACTTTCATACAGTATAGGCAAGAACTCCATAACACATGTATTACAATTTCATGTACACTTTAGAGGTTTTTACCTCTACTTTACCTCTCTTGATGGATTTTCACCACGTTTGGCTGGAAAGTTTGGTGGGACCATGCGGATATACATGAAAATTTGCCGCTTCACATTTTGTATTTTGTAGTTATTATGGGTTCTTTTACGTATGTGTTTTTTTACAATTATTTATACTTGATTGATTGATTGATTGTTTGGAATTAAACATAAAGATACACAATAAGCTGTCTGTGCTCTGCTCATCAAGGGTATCGAGCCCCGGTTTCTAGCAGTGAATCCGCAAACATACTGTTGTACCATTAGGAGCAATTATAAAGGAAGCGTCTTAGATAAACTTTCATTAATCATGAACGTGAACGACTTTCGTCAAGAGGACGAGTACTCCAGCGAGTTTGAAATATTTGCTTATGACAAAACAAAGCCAATTTAATAAACAATGTCAATCATTCTCTCAGTTCATTTATACGAGAATCGGGTATCCGATTATTCATTTTGTAACCAACAGAAGTATTTACTTCTTAACAGCTTACTTTAATAAAGGATATGGTTGCATTCCTATTCCCAAGGTGTTGATAAGTTTCTGAATGATTTTGATCACTTCCAACAAAAACATATTTCCAGATCATATTTAACGTCTGAGATCACTTAACGGGATGTGAATCATATTCTAAAGTGCTTCATACGTAACCGATGTGACTGAAACCTCAAGAGCTTCTAAATGTCATTTCGTTCAATTGTTTCTTCTTCCAAGAATGTTTCGAGAGCTTAGCGGAGGGAATAGATATTATCAGCCATAGGCCAAAAAGTCACGACCAACATATGACAATATAAATGGTCAGAGAAAATTGTAATTTTTATTTGTAATCTTAATGGTAGCACTACACACGGTGTATAGGTTGGTACGCTCACCAATGCTCATTCTTACCTGTAACCTGCTTCTATTACCGCCTTATGCGTCATGTAGCTCTATGACAATGGGAACAGGTCGGATTTAACATTTTATCCAAATTAGTGTATGCTTACCATCTATCTGTGGGGCAAATTACAAGTCTTTTAAAAAATAATAGTGTTACATATGTCTTTTGTCCACTATAATTGTTCTTGGTTCAACTTTAAATAAGATATATTATGTCTTGGTGAGAGCAGAATGGATCTCAATCAACATCAGCTGTACAGAGTGGTTTTGTGAAGTGTGATTCTTACAGTCTTAGAGTGACACGACATCTAGTTGTGGATGCAAACATCTGATTCAGTGGTGGTTATCCATCTAGTTCTGTGGACGATAATCTGCTCTGTTCGGGTGTCTTAGTAATTGCACCATGGAGTAAGATAGATCCCAGATTTTACTAACTGCTTTTAAACTTTTGTCCAATCAAAATATCTACATATAATCGTTCAGTTTCCATCATTTTCTTGGTTATCCACATGAGTAAAATGTGCATTGTCTTCTTTAAAATCTTTCTATGGTTCATGAATAATTTCGATTATTTTAAATTGTGATTCATTTGAAAGTGACAACAAATAAAAAAAAACCTGTGTGATACTGCCATATATAATAGCATACACAGCGTTTGCATTTCAGATTATGTGAATGACAAAATAAAAGTTTTATTTGCATGACAATTTACCACGGAACTAAACTAATATTATTTTTTCAGCAGTGGATTTACCTTTTAAAAACCTGTGTACAAGTCACGACTAGCAGTTAACTGTTTCATGTAGCATGCATTAGTTACTGGAAAAATATGTTCGAAAAATTTGTGCATTACAAAAGTAGATTATGTTCGCTTTAAAAATTTAAAATCATTATGAATTTTGATTCTCTGTAAAACTAGAGTTAATAACATTTTATAAAGAAATTGTTTAGCCAATCGTGTTCCAGTGAACACGATCCAAGACTTTTATTACATTACACTGGAAAAAATATTCCAAAAACAAACTAGAATTCAATAAGGTCCGGCATGGTAAGGTGGTTCGAACGCTCGCCCTTTGAGCTGTGGCAGCATTGTAATGTGATGGTCAATCTTACTATTCGTTGGTGAAAGAGTAGCCCAGGAGTTGGCAGTGGGTGGTGATGACTAACTGCCTTCCCTCTAGTCTTACACTGCTAAATTAGTGACGGCTAGCGCAGATAGCTCTCAAGTGGCTTTGTGCGAAATTCAAAACCTTAAACATACTGCTGTAGCACTTGAGATCCACCTAATAAAAAAGAATAAAAAGTGTGTATATGTTTATAATGGACTTGGTATATAACTTTGACATCACTAGGGACAGAAAGAAAGCAAGAGCTTTTACTTTTCTAGCCATAGTAGTACTAAATTATTTAGAAAATTACTGTGCATTTTCAAAAAGTAAGATATTTTATAGTACCACCTAACAGTATGGCATTTCAACAACTATATTCATACAGTACTAAAATTATGACATTCCTATCCAACTAAACAAATTGAAGAGCATAATTTGTACTTAGAGTACCAAACTTTACCTAAAGTATGTTTCTTTTGTGTGAATGTGCGATTCAAATCCGAATTCCATGAATATCGCTGAACAATTCGATAGAACTTGGTCAGAAAAATGCAAAGCAGAAATCGCACGTGAGCTTTGGGTTTATTTTGGTCACGATTTAGCAAGACAAGGATGAACGTGTAGACTCATGTGTCAAAACTTTTAAGTTGAGCCTTCAGAGGAAAAATTGCAAAAGATCAACAGAATATTTACATTCAGAATGTAAAAGCTTCACAAAGTTGCGGAATATTTGATTGAGATTACACATGTATTTAACAAAAGAACGATGTAGGAACAATTACCTTTCAGGAAAAAATAAGTAAATATGTTATTTATTCCATAATAGGTACACTAAAAACCAAATTCTCAATCGTAGTTTTTTTATCTTATTCTACTATACTCAATTTTTCAGTTCATTTTTACAAATAAACACAACTTAATTTGAGTATATATAATATTTTTCTTGTTGGTATTATCTTGTGTCAAAAGTAGTTTGTTTTACATGCTCTTTTACGTTTTTTATTTACAAAAATTTGCAAGCCCTTCGAATAAGACTGTTAGTCGTAAGTGCTCGCTGTCGGGTTTTGAATATGGGCTGGAATTCTTTTACAGTAGATGTATGTTTTGCTGACGGAAATTTCAAAAAATAAATCGACAGCACGCAATCTGTTTGTTTTAAAATAATATATTCAAAACAAGTTAAACGTGCGTGTAAAATTGTTTCGTTTATAAGATATTACAGTTGTACCTAAAATTCTGAATAATTATCTTTTCTTGTCAAAAGTCCACAAAGACTTGTTAAGCTACTTTAGAACTCAATTGGCAAAACGAACTATTTTTCTCCACTGTATCTTTTACAACATAATATGCGATAAATTCACTTACATTTCCATGTGGGTTACAACAGCTTTAAGTCTTCATTCCGTCAAAGTCTACACAGGCGAGTTCAATTACTTTAGAACACATTTTGACAAAAACAAATTACACCATGAAACACAAATTTTGTTCCTAGATAGTATGTGTTATTTCTCAACTGCTTACGCTGTAAAAGTACAAAATATGGTCATTATTCACTTCAGACTTTGCTTTTGTGACCCAGATAAATAAATTTAAAAATTAACCTATTTTCTGTGTAAAAACGGGCAAATTTGCACATTTTCATTTTCATAAGGTCTAAATAAAACAGCATATGAATAGAGATTTACACGTATTTATACCAATGTTATAAAAATGAACAAAATTGTTTAAAAGTGAATAACCTTTCGAGATTTCTGACTGTAATGTAAATCACTTTCACGTATCAGTCTCCAAATATAGTTTCACATCACGTTTTCGTTATATGTTCCATGGTAGCGGCGTTCAAATTCCAGTATATCTTGGCGAAAGCACTCTCCTCTGAGTATGCTTCCATGTTCTCCTTCAATTTATCAAAATGAGTGTCAAGGATATGGACTTTCAGGAACATCTTGCAGCCCATTTTGCCGTCGTTCTTAACCAGATTCTCAAGAAGTTCCACGTAATTTTCATCTTTGTGATTGCCCAAGAAACTCCAAACTACTGTGACAAAACTGCCTCAAGCTTTTTCTTTCCTTCCTACTGAGCTTTTTGAGAAATTTTGTGCACTCCAGGACCTTCTTTATTTGTGGTCCAACGAAGAAACCCGTTTTGATTTTTGCCTCAGACGGCTCAAAAAAGAAGTCTCAAAGGTACTTGACGGCTGCAGATTTCTTGTCAAGAGCTGTAACAAATTGTTTCATGTCCAACAACACCTTCTGGAGGTCCACTTGTGGCTGACACTTGATATTGTGCCTCCCCACTAAGAATTCGGTCCGTTGAACCATGTGCTTTCTGTTATAGTGCGCTGCGGTGTCCCTGCTGTCCCAAAATCAAAGAATCTTGATAAAGACTCCTTGGAGACCCATCAAGAATACCACCATTTTGAGGTCTCCGATAACCTCCCAGCCATTCTCATCATACTTCAAGGCTTTTAGCAAGATCTTGACGCTGTTGTATTCCTCTTTGAGGTGCACCAAATGAGGAAGAGACGGATACTTATTTTCGTTTTGGAATAGCACAGCTTTCAGACATAACTCGTTCGAGTTACAGGCAATTCCAATTGTCTCGCACAGACCTGATACATTGTGGCAGAAGCAGAGATTATCTTGACGAGTTAAGAAACTTGAAAATGTTGGTGACACATCCTCTGACTTGTGACTTGTACACATTCATCTAACAAAACCCAGTCCTTGAGCCTAGATGTCAAAAGCTCGGCATTCGACTTTGTTAGACCGAGATCTCTGATCAAGTCATTTAGATCTCTTTGGTTAAGGTAGTATTGGTTTCTCTCACCAGATGCACCTCTGAAATTGTAATCTCGATTTTCAACGTTTACCTCCTCTTTTAATTTGCTGCTCTCTTCTGAACATGGTTGCTTTCTCTCTGGCGGAGTGGGTACAGGGAGTTCAGGACAGTGTGGAAATGGGACGATAGATGATAGCAGATGCATTCTCACCAAATGATCCACCATGCAAAAGTAGCAATTGCTTGAATTAAGTGGTTAGTGGGTTTACGCCAAATTCTTGAAATAGCGAACTTTATGGCTCTTTTTCCCCTCTGCAACATCATACAAAATAGCAAAATAAAACTGTTATTATGAAGAATAAATTTATTTCATCCACAACTAATGTGTAAGAGATTTTTGTAAAATGTTTAAAATCTGATACTTTTTACACTACTGAAAATAAAAATAAATAAATTTGTTTAATATAAGATCTTATTATTCAAGTGAGCAAAACTTGTCCGTCTTACACTCTAGAGTTTTTTTTCCAGTGCTCGCAAGTAAAATGAGGTGCTCAGAGTTTATCTTGATCTCCAAAAGGCAAACTGAAATATATGCCTTGTAGGCTTCACACATTTTAGCAGATGCTGTCACGGAGTACTTTTTTGCTCTTGTCATTAGATTACAAATTAAAATGACAATGTTCTCTGATTATTTATATTGTCATATGTTGGCCGTGACTCTTAGGCCTGTGGCTGATAATACCTACTCCCTCCGCTAAGCTCTCGAAACATTCTTGGAAGAAGAAACAATTGAACGAAATGGCATTTAGAAGTTCTTGAGATTTCAGTCACATCGGTTACGTATAGAGCACTTTAGAATATGATTCACATCCCGGTAAGTGATCTCAGACACTAAATAGGATCTGGAAATATGTTTTTGTTGGAAGTGATCAAAATAATTCAGAAACTTATCAACACCTTGGGAATAGGAATGCAACCATATCCTTTATTAAAGTAAGCTGTTAAGAAGTAAATACTTCTGTTGGTTACAAAATGAATAATCAGATACCCGATTCTCGTATAAATGAACTGAGAGAATGAGTGACATTGTTTATTAAATTGGCTTTGTTTTGTCATAAGCAAATATTTCAAACTCGCTGGAGTACTCGTCCTCTTGACGAAAGTCGTTCACGTTCATGATTAATGAAAGTTTATCCAAGACGCTTCCTTTATAATTGCTCCTAATGGTACAACGGTATGTTTGCGGATTCACTGCTAGAAACCGGGGCTCGATACCCTTGGTGAGCAGAGCACAGATAGCCCATTGTGTATCTTTGTGTTTAATTCCAAACAATCAATCAAGTATAAATAATTGTAAAAAAACACATAATAACTACAAAATACAAAATGTGAAGCGGCAAATTTTCATATATATCCGCATGGACCCACCAAACTGTTCTGTCAAACGTGGTGAAAATCCATCAAGAGAGGTGAAGTAGAGGTAAAATCGCAGAACGCAAATTACAAAACTTAAAATTTGTATGTATTCCAGCAATTCCTCCATACTAAATTTGATGAAGATAAATCCAAACTCTTTGAAGTAGTTACATGGACGTATAACAGGGAATAAACAGTACTATGATATTTATATAAATTCTAACCTTTCTTTATTTTTCGTATACAGTATCTCGTCTTAATATTTTATTCAAAAACATTATGTGTTATTGGAAATAATTATGGAAACAGTGATTAAAGTGTACATGAAATGACAATACATGTGTTATGGAGTTCTTGCCTATACTGTATGAAAGTGAACAATAAAGTTTCGATAGCTTACACTGTGATTAGCTGTTGTCCAACCAATCAGATTATGCCACACAAGCATACTGTCTTTGAAAGAACAAGCTCCCAAATTTTTTTTGAATGTTGCTTTGACAGATCCCAGCCCTGAAAAGGTCCTCTCCACAGCAACCGAAATTCTGAAATGGAGCATAATGATGAATCAAACCAAAAGTTTATTTTCAGATCTGATGACTTTGATAGTAGAGTTGTACATTTCAGATATAAATATAAATTTCAAGTCTGAAAATTAGCTTTAACTTACATTTCAGTTATAGTTTACTTTTTCAGATATGGTAAGTTTAAGCTTTCCCTAAATTAATATATTGTTCAAGTGTTTACATTCGTTTGTCTGATCGTAATCATCCTGGAACTTGTTAGCTTCATGTCAGCTTCGATCTACTTTACCAGCTGTTGCAACCACGGTTCTCTTGAAGTACCAGACAACCTTTCCTTTCTTCATCTCCCACTTACTGTCTTTCTTCAATCACGGTCTCTTCGGATGTTTCGAGTCACTTCTTACCATGGTGCTACATCTATCACTCATGTTATAGTACCAACTACCCGGTTTTTACAAAACTTAAACCCATAGTACGAATTTGTTCTTGATTTTCAAATATCGACTCTCAGCCCTAAACATTTCACCCTCAGTTTAAAGTTTAGTCATTTTCCATGAGTGAGTTGAAGAGAAGCTAAGGTTTCTGATTGTGCCTAGTTATCTTCCAAGTCACTTAGGGATCTGAAATATTTGATATTGAAATACTTGATAAGAGTCGATTCGATTTCCTTTTTATGTCCTGATCGCTACTTGAACTCATGAGGATTGGTAATAATGTCCTCCCTCACCGACTGGCACATTATTAAAAATGTGTGAAAATGAATAATTAATATAACATATTATAACAAAATTTTTCAGCAAACGAATGAATTATGTTTAATAAGATTCAAGTACTAACAGTATGTTTGACAAGAACATAACTCAGTGCTTCATCCAAATAGAACATGCTCTCAAGATTATGATTACAAATCTGAAAGCAATATTGTATAAAGTGTTTGTTTTTGATATTAAGATTGATTTGCTAAGGAAATTGGCAGTTGTCTTTGTCCTACATAAACATATATAATTTAAAACAAGGTGACAGACATTGTGATAGTTCTTGTTTATTATTCCTTCAGAAAACGTTGTTATTGTGTATTACTAATTTTAAAATATATCAGTATATGTGTGATATATTATAACATTACGTTAAGTCCGAACATATTATGTCAAACATAACTATAACCCCAGTAGAAAAACAAAACGATAGGAACATAATACGTTCGAAAGAAGCAGTTTGTTTGTAGTTAAGCACAATGCCACATGAAGAGATATGTGTGTTCTGCCCATCACATCGAAACACAATATCTAGAGGTATAAATCCGCAGACATGTTTGATGTGACAGTGATTCGAACTCACGCCCCTCAAAGAGCGATTCGAGCACCCTAACAACCTGGCCATGTCGATCTGATGTGGATTTTATACCAACAGCTCTGAAGGAAATTTACATAATTACTTACGGACATCGTTAATAAATGCTATCTGCTGTGTCCACCGAGGGGAATCGAACCCCTGATTTTGATGTTGTAAATCCGCAAACTTACCACTATATTAGCGACGGACTAATATTTTCGTATGTGCGAGATTGACGATAATCCCTTTCTAATTACTATTTAATGACGAGAATGGCATGCACGGATACACGCTGTTCTACCATCCGCGTGAAGCCTACGAGAATGGAAGCTGCACTTGAAGCTGGTATTTTTTGTTTTTATGATAAATCTCGTGCAAAGCTAGCTACACGAGAGCTATCTACAATAGTCATTCCCAATTTAACAACGTAAGATTAGATGAAAGGCATCTAATCACTACCATCCACAGCAAACTCTTTTTTACCAAAGACCGTCACATTTTAACTCCTCACGGCTGAAAGGGCGAGTATGTTTGGTGTGACGAGGATTCAAACCCAAGATCTTCAGATTACGAGTGAAGCGCACCAACCATCTTTCCACCTCAGCCCCCTTACTAGGAAAATGCTGACCCCAAATAAAAAAAACAAACAAACTTGATTTGGTTTAATTTTTATTTCTTTTTGTATTTTTTTAATTTTGCGTATGGCTATACGAGGGCTCTTTGCTCTAGCCGTTCTTAATTTTGCAGTGTAAGGCTAGAAGGAAGGTATAGTCATCACCACCCACCGTTAACTTTTGAGCTACTCTTTCACCAAAAATAGTGGGATTGACTGTTACATTATAATGCCCCACTTTTGAAACGGCGAACATGTTTGGTGTGACGGGGATTCGAACCCGCGACGCTAGGATTACGAGTTGAACGCCTCAACCCATCTGGCCATGCCGAGCCTTTCGAATTTCAATTCTGCCATACTAGACGTTTTTTTCTTGTTTGTGTGTTTTTGTGTTTTTTTTATAGCAAAGCCGCATTGGGCTATCTGATAAGCCCACCGACGGGAATCGAACCCCTGATTTTAGCGTTGTAAATTCGTAGACTTACCGCTGTACTACCGGGGGGCTCACTGTTATAAAGTGAACAAAATATTGTGCTGTACATCGTAAAAAGTGCCTGCGACGGTCACAAAATACGTCATAAAACTGAGTTGTCATGGTGAAACAACGCCATTATGACTATGTGTGTACTTATTCTCAAATCACAGACTTGTGTGAGTACCGATTATTATTGTGCATCATATTGAATACCTATGAATGGGTTGAGAAAATATTTTATGTAGAGAAGCGAACAACATTTCGACCTCCTTCGGTCATCGTCAGGTTCACAAAGAAAGAAAGAGATAACTAATCGATAGCTGACCACATGTTTGAAAGGGGTTGTGTAACTGAGTGCAGGAATGTAGAGGTCGTGCTTAGATGTTTGATTGTATTTATTAATATAGGTATAAAGGCGTTCCCTTCTATTGGTTTTTTTGGGGGGCTTCAGTTGTTGTATAAGTAAGGCTTTTTTAATTTTGCGTTTTATTATGTTTGTTTATTTATTTAGTATTTGGGTGTTTTCTATGGCTATGTTGTGTTTATTTGATTTGCAGTGTTCAAAAACGAGTGAAGGTGACTTTTTATGTTCTTTGAATCTGGTTTCCGTTTTTTTACTTGTTTCTCCACTATAGAAGTCGTGGCAGTTATCACATTCTATTTTATAAATAATAATAATAATATTGGTGTGGTGTTTGTCAGTGTAGTTTTAGCATAGTATAGCCCTCAGTTTTGTGCCTGGTTTTTGAATAAATTTGGTATTAACTGGAATATCGTATTTTGTTACTAGTTTTTGCCAAATGTTGTTATTTTTTAACCGATGTCGTTAATATATAGTATGCAGCAGTATACGGCTTCGTGATTTTTGTAATTCGTGGGATATATTTACTTTTGTTACTTGATTTTACTTTTTGTCCAGGTGTGTGCGTAAAATGTTTTCTGCGGTTTGTGGAGGAAACTTATTGATGTTGATGAAGTATTGTTTTATTTTGTGTTTTTCTTCGTTAACTTTATCGAGTGAGCATAGTTTTATGGCTGTGTTTATTTGGTTTCTTAGTATGTTGAGTTTTTGTTTTGTTTCATGTGCTGAGTCCCAAGGAATGTATAGTCCAGTATGGGTGATTTTTCGGTGGATTTCTGTTTTGAATTGTGTGTCGGTTCTTATAATTTTTAGGTTAAGAAATGATATATGATTGCTTTCTTCCTGTTCACATGTGAAGTTAATGTTGGGATGTATAGAGTTAATGTAATTGAAAAAAAATATGTGTTCTGTAGATTTGAATCCCGCAACCGTGTCATCTACATATCTGTACCAGTATAGTGGTGGATGTAATGCTGTATTAATTGCTTGTGTTTCAATTTGTGTCATAAAAATATTGGCTAGAACTGGTGATACTGGGTTGCCCATGCTTAGGCCATTTGTTTGTATATAGTTGTGGTTGTTTAACATGAAGTTTGTCTTCATCATGGTGAATTCTATGAGGGTTACTAATTGGTTGCTGGGAATATCTGTTGATGGGTTAGGGTCTCGGATATAGAGTTCTAAGGCTATCTTGCAGGCTTCAGTAGTTGGAACTTCTGTAAAGAGGGATATAACATTGAAACTGTCCTCTGTTTTTATCGTTTCGTAGTGGATCAGCTGTGAGATTACGGAATTTCAACGCTAAAATCCAAAGTGTGATTCCCCGCGGTTGACATTGCATCTAGCCTCACGAGGAATTTGTCCTTGTAAGTAAACAAACAAACACATTATTTTATTAGAAAATTCATTATGAATGACTAAAAATTTGGATGCTTGGTGACAAGAAACCCATCTAAAATAAAAATGTATCTCAGAAAGGCTTGTATGAAAATTAACACTTTTATTGATAAGGAGGGAACAACGTCTCGACCTTCAAGAAGATGACCAAGGAAAGTCAAAACGCCATTCTCCCCTTGACAATAAAAGTGTTAATACCCATACCAGTTGTTCTGAGATACATAAAAATTTGGATTTTGTCACTCGTTTCCTATGTAACCTACACAGAAACGTCCAGCATTAATTAATCGAAATAATTCCTATATTAACGGTATTTTTAATTAAATTATTTATGTAATTCATGTGTTATTATTTATTGTATAATTAGTAAACCAACGAATCCAAAATAATTTTCTGCATAAATAATTTAAAAATGTGTCCAAAAAGCCAGTGATGATCAATATAGATCATCAACAGTAGGTTTAGGGATCAAATTATTCATTTATTTCACTGTAAAAACTAGATAAAATGGCATTGCAAAGGCAGGTGACTCCTTTCAAAATATTAAAATAATGCGTGAAGTTTGAAATTACACTTACAGTTTCGCTAGTGTTTTTGCATATGACAAAAATAAACACACAATTAGGAAGCTTTACTAAAAAAAAGGTTTACTCAGGCGTGGATTGAACATTTAACTTTATTACACGGTAAAATATTGAACTTAAAGTTATCTCACCACAATATTTTCATTTTTTAGAAATAAATCCGACTTGCTAAGCTACGTTACCTTCAGAAATATGAAAACTTTATTTCTCTTTGCGTGTTAGCTTATATGGGAAACTGATTGTTAGCTTCCTTCGGTATTTGGTTGGACAATAGAACTCAAGATTATCAGATAGTATAGTAGGTAATTTTATAGTTCATTTTGAGACACACTATAAATGGTGTAGAAATTACAGCAAATAGAACCGAATATGCGTGTTACCTCTTTACTTCATAAAGTCGTTGGTTTTCAGCTTTTTACTTCCTTCCGTTCGATTGTTTCCGGTATCGCTCTAATGGTGATTCAGGCAACAGACCTGTAATGTGTAATGAGTTAAGCACAGCCCAGGATAAAATTTTAAACGGAATTATGCATTCTTAATGTGTTTTCATAAAAAAAATTCTATAAAATACCCATTTGAAAGTTTTCATGGTTTTGAAATCAAACTTCAGTTTCCAAGACTTTTGTAATTCGGCGTTTCCTGTTATTTACCTGACGTTAATGCTTGTCCTTTCGCCTTTCATGGACTAAAGACAAAAATATAGGAAGAAGACGGTGCATAATGATTAAAAAAATCTATATATATATATAATTGTGCAGTCACAAATTAAAATGTTTTAATTTTACTAGTGAACATTTTGAAATAAATTTTGCAAGGGAAGGAAAATTGTAAGTTAGACAAATTTGAATAACAAAGTGAGAGAAAAATCAGATAAATAAGTGAAAAGAAATGAGGCTTTCCAATGGCTCAGTGGTATGTCTGCGGATTTACAACACTAAAAACCAGCTTTTGATATCCATAGTGGGCAGAGCACAAATACCCCTTTGTGTAACTTTGTGCTTAATTCAAAACAGCAAAAAAAGAAATAAGAATTCGACCAAAACAGTATTTTTATGGATGGTGCCAGTCTTTCCCTGATGGGAGGCTGAGGTGATCAAGACAAAACAAAATCAAGCCCGACATGGCCAGGTTGATATGGCGCTGTACTCGTAATCTGAGGATCACGGGTTTGAATCCTCGTTACACCAAACATACTCGCCCTTATAGCCGTTGAAGCATTGTAAGAGACGGTTAATTTTACTATTCGTTGGTAAAGAGTAGCCCAAGGGTTGACGTTGGGTGGTGGTGACTTGTTGCCTTCCCTCTACTCTTACACTGCAAAATTCGGTATGGCGAGCGCAAACAGTTCTCGTGCAGTTTTGTGCGAATAAAAAAACAAACAAAAATCGAGAGAGATAAACTATTTGGTTTCTATACAAACATAGTTTAATGTTTAGAAAATGAGCTGGATTTAACAATACGCGCTTTTCGTTTGTTACAGGAGCTAAAGAGGAGGCTAGGGCTTCAGCTCCAATAAGTCTCTTCTAGCTGCTATCCCTTAATATTACTTATTAATTAATATCGACCAATAGGAGTATCTAATTTATAAGAGAAAACAACAATAACTGTGATGGTAGTTCCTTTTCTAAATTTTCTAACTTATTTAAAGGTACACCTTGAATAGATTGGGAGAAATTAACGTGTGTCTTATTTTTTGTTTATATTTGTAACTTTTTTCTCAAGATGATTTGGATCGAAAACGTTGATGGTAATTGTTTTGACAATTTTCATATCTGATTATGAATTCAAAATATCTGTTTACCTTTTTTTTGAATGAAAATGGTGACACATAGAGACACAGTTGACAATTAATTATTCTTATGAAATATTTAATTAAAAATATATTTTTAATTTCTTATCGTTCTAGCCTTAATGCATTTGAATGAGCTTTTTCTTATGACCAAAATTTCGAATCTTGGTTTAAAAAGATATTTTGATTTTCCGACAGGGTTTTATACGTCGTGACACTGCGAGCAACGATTTAAACTACGTTGAATAATGCTGTTGAGTAGCTGTGGTGTTAGGTGTTGATTAATACCTGTTAGCTACTTTCTCCTTTGTGTTAATACAAGAACTAAACTAAACTAACGTGGCAGGGGTTCAGTTTAGAGAGAGAGAAATCAGAAGAGTTCTCTCTCCAACTGGGGTGTTCAGGAACGTTGTGGTTCCTCTTCGTCCCCTTTCGTGAATTGTTATTAGGAATAAGTGTTTTTTGTTTTTTAAAATAGATAAATAAATTATTATTATTATTCTTAACTCTTTGGGTGGAAGATGTCTCTCTGAATATTGTCTTGGGTGGAGGCAAAGGCAGCAACGGGAAGAAAGGCCGGGACCTGTTCCGAAAGGAAGAAGTCGAGCAAATGTGAACATGAAATGATACGAGAACAGCTACGTATTCAAGTTTTATATGTTTTGCTGTGCTTTAGTTTTCAAATAGCCTAAGAATGTAAGTCCGCTTGATAGTGAAACGTTATTATCGTTTTCACAAGCAACTCTGAAGTAAACAGTTTCCTTTCAGTGATTTGAAATTAAATTTGACAGAGTCGAATAACGTGTGATTGTTTTAAGCATTATATCATGGCAATGCGGTTTGATGATTTAAATACGTGTTGTCAGAATATGCTATAAAGAAAGGAAGTGATCACTGGTTCACGCACAATTTGTGTAAAACACAAGCGAACATAGAGCACTTTAGTTATTACCCGAAAACACGGTCCTGATATGATGTTTCATGATCTACCGGTACAAGTGATAGAAATCGATTACATGTGTTATGCTAAGAGACAAACAACTCACGTTGAGACTGCATGTACTCAGTGTGCGTGTAATTTAAGTGAAATCTGAAACATATAAACGTCTTGCTTATATTTGTCTTTATTTATAAACAATTTCATCAAATGGTACGTCTGCAGCGGGATAGATACTCAAGTCCTAGTGTTATAAATAAGTCATTAATATTAGTGTTGAGTCATCAGGTGAGTTAACGTCTTTATTAGAAAGTTGTCGCTGGAATGATTATAAATTATTATTCGTTTTTAAACATTTTTCATGTATTACCTACGTTTTAAGGTAGACAAATATATCGTGTTGAAAAACGAAAGCGCTTGTGAAAGGTTTAAACATAATGTAAATCTACATATTTTGTGACGTAAATCCATATTTGAATTATTTATGCTTAAACAATAACTAAAGTTAGAATTTTTATTTGATAAAATTGTAAATAGATAACATCTTTGCTCGAATATACGTGTGTATTTTCTTAAGTCAAAGCAACATGAGGATATCTGTTGAGTCTACCGAGGGGAACTTAACCCCTGATTTGAGCGTTGTAAATCCGTAGACTTACCGTTGTACTAGCGGGGGTTGAATCGTCGTCTTTTCATAGTGTTATCTCAAACAACTCTGTTGTGTGTTTAACGATCTCCACATGATATACGTTTTATACAGGTACTTAGATTTTCCTTGAAGAATGAAATAAAACTAAAAAACCTACGAACAGAATAACTGATGTCATATCTTGAATATGTTCCACAAAATATTGGAAAATAAATAATTTTTGATAGTAAGTTTTAAACGAAAATTTATCGGCTCGCTTTTAATAAGTCGAAAATAAAAACTGAGAGTTTTGTCTACTCTTTCTTACTGCTATGTTTCTTCACAAGATCGTTAGTACCAAAATAGTGCTCTTAGTTTATCTATTAAGAACCATATTAACTTGCAATAATGGAAAAAGGATGAAACAATCAGCATAATTAGATGTTTCAGTTAATTTAACCAAAATATTTGATTCGTCATCGTGTATTATCAGTATTGAAAAATATTATCAAAGTTTGCCAGTAAGTTAAATATATCATATTATTACATGATGGATTACATTGTCTATCTCTGATTAACAAAAAAACAGTTTGTTCCATATACTACTTTGTTTGAGAACATATTACGAAATACACTGCTGGCCAAAATCTTAAGGCTAATGAACATAAAGAAAAAATATGCATTTTGCGTTGTTAGACTAAACCGCTTATTTGAGTAGAGCTTCGAAGAATGAAAATAAGAAAAGGGAAAATAAAAGTAAAAAACTTTTTAGCACTTAATAGGGAAAATGTGAACACTGTGAAAGTAGCCGAAATACTAGCTGGTCAAACGTTTAAAACCATACCAAAAAGAAGTCTTAAACATGGCAGGAAATGTCCAACAAGAGGTTTCAGTAGTGAGTTGCACGGCCGTCATTGTGAATAACTGCAAACATTCGCTTTGGCATGGTCAATATAAGCGTTTACAGAAGGCTAGCTGGAATGTTATTTCAAGTGGTGAAAATGGCTTCACGAACATCATGCACTGTTTGGAACGGACGTCCATTTTTATAGACTTTTCTTGCCATCCAACCCCAAACATTTTCAATGGAGCACAGTTCAGGCGAAAACTCTGGATAATCCAAAAGAATCACGTTATTTGCCATGAAAAAGTCCTTTGTCCTGTGGGCATTGTGGATTGCAGGATTGTCCTGCTGAAAGATCCAGTCATTTCCACCCAAGGAGGGCCTTCAGTGAATAAGGATGCACTCTCTAACATACCAATGTAGCCATCTTCTACTAAACGCCCCTGTTTAACCTGTAGCTCCATTGTTTCATGGAAGGAGAAAGCAACCCAGATCATGCTGGAGCCTTCTCCACTGTGTCGTTCTCATCAGAGAACAAAAACTTTTTCTTCCACTTTTCTACGTCTCATGTTTGGTACTTTTTAACAAAGTTTAACCGAGCTGTTTCGTGGTGTGGAAGGAGGCATGACCTTTGAAGATGTTTACGGTTTATTATTTTTGTGTCCGTAAGGGACTTAATCTGGTTTGACGATCGGCTGGTATCTTGCCGGACAACCCGCCGAATTCCCCTGCTCAAAGCCGGTAAAATTTTCTTGGGTCGACCACGTGAAATTCTCGTTCTGTATCCTCCAGTCTTTTAAGAAATTTACAACAGCAGTTTTACTACGCCCAATCTCACCAGCGATGGCACGTTGAGAGAGACCTTGTTTTTGCAGCTCGGCAATCCTGCAACGTTCAAACTCTGTCAACGTTTTGGTCTTTGCCATGTTTTTACCTAATGTAACACAGGAGATGTCAGTGAGAGATGTTGACAACTCCAACTGATGCATGAACACAAATGACATGCATGTGTTTACCAATTAACGGTTCGTTTCAGTATGGTCTTAAACTTTTGACCAGCTAGTATTTAGGCTAATTTCATAGTGTTTACATTTTCCCGATTAACTGCTAAACAAGTTTTTTATTTTTATTTTTCCATTTCTTATTTTCATCTTTCATAGCTTTACTCAAATAGGTGGTTGAGTCTAACAACGTAAAATGAATATTTGTCTTTATGTTCATTGGCCTAAAGATTTTGGCCAGCAGTGTTTGTATATATTTTAAGATGTTTTATGAATTTCAAATGACGAAATCTATAAATACTTTAAATTTCGAAGATTAAAACTACAACAGTTTCGTTAATTACTCACAGAAAAGTTATTCTTTCACCAAGGAAAAACAGTAAATGAGTGAGTAAGACTTTTCTGGATTATGAACTTTTCATCGGCTAGGCCTAAAAATGCTTTGTTTTCTGATTGCTCTTTGTCATATTAGGTTTAGATCATTTTATGCGCTGATGCTTTAACCTAAGTAAAGTATTAAAAGCAGCGGTTTTTATGATTCTTGTCGTTGATGTAGGTTGATATTTTGAAAGGTGTGTATAATACGTGTACAATTGTTCATTGTTGTTATATATTATGTTAGAAGTACAAGCTTGAGGTCTCCTTAGAATTTTGTAACACTAATGTAAATATTTATATGAATATTTGTTTTGAAGGGTTTGAGAACTCGCTGTCTTCAGATAACGAATATATTTCTAAAAATTATCATAAAGAGAGAGTTTTTTATTACATTGTAACCTTAAAAACAAATTCACATTTTAAACTAACATACGTACTAAAGAAATAGTATTTTAACGCATGATAAGATTTAATATGTATTCATGAAACATTTGGGCAAATGTATAATTTGTATAATGAATGACTTGACGAAACCCAAGGAAAAGACGAAGGTTATTTCCCAAATATGTGTTTGAAGACCTTCATGATAAATTACATTATGATTTTAAACTTTAATTATTCAGAAAATTTCAGTATAACAATACGACATATTTTACTGTTACAGGAAAACTAGCAAAATCAAAACTCATAATACCATAGTATTTAAGTAGTATCTCACTGAAGCACAGAAAAGAAACAGACTATTTCATATCATAATATTTGAAAAATACGAGTTCAAGAGTTTGTTTGTTTGTTTTTGAAGTTTGCACAAAGCTACTCGAAGGCTCTCTATGATAGCCGTCACTAATTTAGCAGTGTAAGACGAAAGGGAAGGCACTAGTCATCACCACCCACCGCCAACTCTTGGGCTATTCTTTTACCAACTAATTGTGGGATTGACTGTAACTTTATAACGCCTCCACGGCTGAAAGGGCGAGCATGTTTGGCGCGACGGGGATGCGAACCCGCGACCCTCAGATTACGAGTCGCACGCCTTAACACGCTTGGCTACGCCGGGCCTGTTCGAGAGCACTTCAGTTAATTGAGACAGCTTGAGAGGCATTTTCTTGCATTTATATTCTGTTTTAGTTTCTATAAGCATTTAATTGTGGCTAAGATCATTTTATTTGCTGGTTAGAATTTTTATTCTAAGGTAAGTTTGCTTTGAATTTTGTGTAAAGCTGCACTAGCACTTCATAATTTAGCAGTGAAAGACGCCAGCTGGTCATTACCACCTACACCTCGAACTTCTGGGCTGATCTTTTACCAATGAATAGTGGGAATGACCGAACATTATACCATACACATGGCTGAAAGGACGACCGTGTTTAGTGAGACAGGAATTCGGACCCGCCCACCCTCAGATTTTGAGTCAAGAGCCCCAACTACCTGGTCATGTTTGGCCGACAAGTTTGATGAAGTAGGTGTAAGTACATAATTCACGGTGTAACAAAACGTGTAGCGCGAATAAAGCAACATAGTGAAATTCACATCTTATATGGCACGGTATGGCTAGGTGGATAAGGCACTCAATTGGTAATCCGAGGGTCCCGGGTTTGAATGTTTAGTGTGACGTGGATTCGAACCCACGATCCTCGGATTACGAGTCGAGCGCCTTAACCACCTGTCCATGCTGGACCTTTCCTTATAGTAATACCACATCATGCTTTCTGCTGAGTTCACCGAGGGGGAATAGAACCCCTGATTTTAGCGTCGTAAAAAAGAGAGTTCGAACACTTAAATCTGTGTATTGGATATAATGGTGATTTATGAGAGAATTAGATATTTCGTTAATTTCCTCATCAGTAAATTCCACTATTTTAAATAAATAATATCATATCAGCTATAAATACTTAAATGAATTTATTATCTTTATAGAATTATCTATGAAAGATTAAATATGTTAGAGTGACCTCATGTAAACATACGTACATACAAAATATTTTCTTTTGTGCACAACAGCAACTTTTGAACCAAATGTAAGTGGCCTCCATTTTGTTTCCATGTACGCCAATGACCTAAAATACATCCCGTGCAGCTCCGTGGTAAGTATGAAAGCTTGTCACGTCAAAAACCGGGTTCACTACCTATGGTGGGCACAGAATAGTTATCCCATCGTGTAGCTCTTTGTTAAACAACAAACAAGTTTAATTGAAATAAGGTACTAAGTGGATACTAGCTTTTCTCAACACTTTTCAGCACATTTTATAATAATCCTCATTGTGAAACATGTTGTTTCTGATTTATTTTTCACATTCTTTCAGATGCATTCAGAGTATTGGTAGTGCGAGAAGGATAAAGAGTATTCCATCTTGAGTGACAGGCAGTATGGAAGTGTAAAAATAAAGGATAAGAAGGGTAATGCTTGATACACAGTCTGCCTTTGCATTTCTCAGTTTTCTGATTCTGTGTATTATAGAAGATTATTTTAAACGTAAGATGAGTAACCATGTTTTACGAATGCTATTTTTTGTTTGTTTTTAAATTAAAGGTACACAATGGGCTTTTTACATTCTGCTATCAGCAATCGAAACTTGTATTTTAGCGTTGCATTCCTGGGAAATTACCACCAAACCGAGGGACATAATTAAATTAAAACTACCCTATTAAAATAAAAGACGGGAAATAATACTTGTTCTGTCATTTCAAAGAATTCAAACAACTTTTGTTAAGTTTGAATGTATTGTCATCAATGTGAACACGTCATGTTTCTCTGTATTTGAAAACAATTCATAAAATTTTGGATGTTGAAGTGAAATGTGCAAGATTATTATATTGTTTAATATTCATTTTCGATATATATTTTTGTATGCTCAGGCTTTTGCTGAAAAACAAGTTTTATATACAAAGAATCGAATGAAATATCGTGTTTGAAGTACAAACAAATTATTTTTGTATCAGGTTTTGAGTTCCAGCAGAACTCACAATTTGGGTGACGTACTCCGTTAAGCTTCGTCGTTTGCAATGTTAAACTCACGAGTAAAAGAATGAAAAATGCTAAAATCACCAATTAGAAAAAGGAATAGCTGAATCGAAATAGAACCATATGAGACGCCACCGAGTATAAAATTTCAGATAAAATAAACAAATTAATGAAGCAATAACGCATCCTTCATATTTTTATTGATGAGAAATATCCTGAATTGTTAAAAGAAAACTTCACAATGGCATCTCACGACTTAAACAGAAAAATAACTTAAGGTAGATATTGGTAGTGTCATTATTAAGTGTGATAAAGTTAGCTTTTAAACGATAACGTTTTAATAACACTAAATATGATACCTTTTGTTCTTGAACAAATGCATAAAAATAATAAAAAACTATCATCTCTTCAGGTTTGTTTCTATATTCTTTCTTCATATTTCGAGACTGCCCTATAATTTTGACAAACAACAATTATTACGATTAAATCATTGTTATCAACGCATTTAAAAAAAATGCTTCTGAACTTTTGTTTTCATTGGGTTTTCATGTATCTCTTTATGATTATTCTTCCAATATGAAATCTTCAGTTCTAACGCTTATTAAAACTGTAGCTATTAAAACTTTCGTCCTACAAATCTTTTAATCTCATTGTAATTGAAATTTAACTGTTAATATTTTTTTCAATTTGTTTAATTTTCTTTTTCTAAAATCAAACAAACTTACAGCAATGCTTATTACCAACAATTACTCAAAAACGAAGAGCCTAAGGCTCGACATGGCCAGGTGGGTTAAGGCGTTCGACTCGTAATCCGAGGGTTGCGGGCTCGATTCCCGGTCGCACCAAACATGCTCGCCCTTTCAGCCGTGGGGGCGTTATAAAGTAACGGTCAATCCCACTATTCGTGGGTAAAAGAGTAGCCCAACAGTTGGCAGTGGGTAGTGATGACTAGCTGCCTTCCCTCTAGTCTTACGCTGCTAAATTAGGGACGGCTAGCACAGATAGTCCTCGAGTAGCTTAGTGCGAAATTCAAAAACAAACAAACGAAGAGCCTAACAGTCAATTTTTTATTTCGTTTTACCGAACTTATTTTTAGTGTATTTAATAGAATAAATTCTATAATTACTCTTTATTAGACGTCTATTATAAACGATTTTGTTAAGGATGATGGGTTAAGTAAGTTACGAATAATCTATTTGAATAACTATGACATACAATACGTGGAAGCCGTTCAAACATTTAAATCTTTAACAAGAAATTTGCATATAATCAATAATTATCCCCTAATCTTTGGATTACGGCCGAAAATGATATGAATGGCGAAAACTAATTGAACGATGTCCTGCTATACGGAAGTGAACTGCGATGCTTACAACTGATATCTAACCAAGTCTTCAAGTATATGTATGTGTGTGTGTTGTATCTCTTTTGCGTGCCTGAAACAAAACGAGATTCTGTTGTGTAACTGAGAAAGACCACGTAAAGACTTGCTGTATTGTTTCATGATTATTATAGGTTACACAGAATTAAGTCCTGCTGTTTACGTGTTGCAAGGAACGAAGTCTTCCTGTGTTCATGTTTTGCAGAATATGGTCTTTTGTTGTTATGTAAAGCTAAATTTTGTTCTGTTTTTGTTATAAGTGAATTACGATTACTTGTTATTTTTGAATTTCGCGCAAAGTCACACAAGGTCTATCTGCGCTAGCTGTTTAAGACTAGAGGAAATGCAACTAGTCATCACCACCCACCGCAAACTCTTGAGCTACTCTTTTGCCAACGAATAAATGGGATTGACTTTCACATTATAAGTACCCACGGCTGAAAGGGAGAGCATGTTTGGTGTGACTGGAATCCGAACCCGCAATCCTCAGGTTACGAGTCAATCCCCCTAACAACCAGACCATGCCAGACTCCTTATTGTAATTGTGTTGCAAAGAAAAGTTCACCGTGTGTCACATAGATGTGTATTTCTCTTTTTACTGTGTTACACCGAGTTGAATACAAGTAATTCACACTAATCCATGTTGAATTGTGTTTCTACTACACAAATTGAATATTGTTGTCAGTGAATAATGAAGTGCATTTTTGCACGCCATAAAATGTACGTTTTACAGAACTAATTCTTGCATTACGTATATACTAAAAAGCAAAATTCCTATCCAAACACAAGTATTTTCAACATAAATTGGATATCAAGTAACAGAGTATTTTATTCAGAAGAACGTCGATTTGGATTAGACTGAAAAATTACATAGAACCAAACTGAAACATTTCCGTCAAATAGTATCATATTAATGTGACATATGAAGAAAGTTGAGAAAACACTTTATATAGTGCATACGAAATATCTTCACCACTACCCACGTACCTCAAAATGTGGGTGATTCCACTTGTCACGAGAACCAGGTGATGACAAAAACTGCGTTTAATACACTGTTTGACACATAAACGAGTGATCGGTTAATATTATGTTATAAGAAATAGAATGAACATTTTTTTTTATTGAGTTTTGAATATATTTTAACATTTACACGTCTCAGCTGAAGAATTCAAGTCACCATTATCGTACCAACCTGGTCAAGATATTCCGTTCGTATTGCAAAGTTCAATATTTTTTAAAGAAAAATGCAGAGGGAGCAAAGAAATGGCACCATATTAAATTGAATACATTGATAATGAATTACATTTACACGTTAGTGTGTGTGTAATTATGTATAACCTTCTGCTACTTGATACTATTGGTGCATTTGCTTTAGCAACAGAAGTATGAAAAAATATTAAACTCGAAATCAATGGTTGAAAATACATATATAGTTCGAAGAATTCAAGCTATAAAGACATTAACAGTACTTAGATTAACCTTTGCATGACGTATGTACAACTAATAAGGTATTGAGTAGCAGAACAAATAGTTTTATCAATATATTGTAATATGATAACACATTGTAAATCAAAAAAATAAGTGGCATACTAGCAATGAAAATATGATTCCTTATCATAACGATACTCCGAAAAAATCATACTACACTAGGTTAGGAGGCTTAACTGGTCTTATTAAGGCCTGTTACGTCTTAGCATAAATATAACATTTTCATTATGAGCTCAATAATTGTAAGTATTGTATAAAATTTGTTCACCATTAATTAACATATATTATTATTAGCAAATAAGAACAAACAACTTTGAACATAAAAAAATTAATACTTGGAAAAATACTATTACTTTTTAATCTGCGAATCATCATAAAGAAAAGAAAAACATAGAGTTTTAGGTTTATTTGAAATAATCAGCGAAATCATAAATTATCGGTTTTAAGTAAATAATAATTAGAATTCAGCGAAGAGAAACAAAAACTGTTAGGTTTCAATAGGTATTGATATCACTTACTGATACCACATGTTTGTTTATTGAGTGGTACGTGTATTCTGTAATAAAGATTTACCAAAGTCTGCAACGAACAGACACAATAAAAGTCAATCTAGTTTATATTCTCACTCAGTGCGGAATCTATCATTGAAAAGCCAAAACGGCTCAATGTTTATACCAAAATTTCTGGTTACCAAAAGATCGAAGGCTGTGGTTAGTTAAAATGGTCTTTAAAGATTATTCAAAACATATATATCTTACAAAACTTTTCAAAATTTTGAGTCATAGAAAAAATAGATGCTATGGGCTTAGAAAACATCAAAGTTGGAAACTGGCTATCTCACAGTCTTCAATACAGTACAAAGCCATTATTTCTGTGGAGACCAATAGGTAAGTATTGTCAAAGCAAAAACTAAAATTGTTCTATAAATACATCCTTGCACTGTAAGCCTTTCTTCATTATACAATTCGTGAAATTTCGCTCATAATTAATTTTGTTTACATTTTCTATTACATTCTTTTCAATAAGAGACTACATTTAAGTTGTAACACCTGAATTAATAATATTAGAAAGAGAGGAGTTAGTTTCCAATTCATTCTTCGTTACGTAACCCAGTCGAAAGTTGAAACATATTTTACAATATTATTAACGTGTCCTTGTTCAAAGAATCACTCTTTTAAATCATTATCACCCAGGGAAACTGATATTGTAGTTGTTTTTGAATTTCGCTCAAAGCTACACAAGGGCTATCTGCGAAAGCCATCCTTAATTTAACAAGCTACACGAGGGCTATCTGCGATAGCTGTCCTTAATTTAACAGTGTAAGGTTAGAGTGAAGACAATCGGTCATCACCACCCATCGCCAACTGTTTACTTACTCTTTTACCAACAAATAGTGTGATTGACCTTCACATTATAATGCCCCCACGGCTGAAAGGGCGAATATGCTTGGTGTGATGGGTATTCGAACGCGCGACCCTCAGAATAATAAGTCGAGAGCCATAATCAGCTGGCCATAGAAAATTAAAAGGAAAAAATATTCGTATAATAATGCATCCTAAAACAATGTGTTGTTTCATTTAGGTGCTTTTGTTTATGGAATCATGGAAAACCAGTCTTGCTTACGAAGAATTGTGGGAAAAAAAGCAGTGACAAAATGTTAATTAAATTAAAAACAACAGCTATTACAACTGTATAATTATTATCATTTGACCTTTTCTATGATATTGTATTATACTTACATATTTTATTTTGTATAAGATACTATAATTTAAAATTTATTTTGTTATTAGATATAATTGGCATAAAATAATCTTAGAAGTAATAGTATTAATTATTATATTGTATTTGTCTGTTGATTGATTACACCGTTCTCAATCTGTTACTCGAAGCTTACCAGATGATAATAACCGTGTGAAGACAATAAAACTTAGTGAACATTACATCTAATGTGGTCTCAGGTAGAATTTAGCGAGAAACATGCCACATGTGGTCAGACATTGTCAGAACTTAGCAAGCAGTACATCTCACGTGGTCTGTGATAGAAGTTAGACGGTAGTACACCAGGTGTAATCTGATGTATTCACGATTTAGTTGATTACGGGAAACCCATGTGAAATAAAAATGTATCTCATAACGCTGGTACGGGTATTAACACTTCTATTGATAAGGATAGAACAATATTTTGATTTTCTTAGGTCATCTTCAGGTTAAGAAAGAGAGAGTTTGCAAGTGACTGTTGCCGGACACGTCTTAGGGACGAGAGTCTGAAAGGGTACGGGATTGTAGAGGGCGTTGCTGTTGGATGTTAGGTCACTTGTGAACTTTCTCTTTCTTAACCTGAAGATGACCTAGGAAGATTGAAATATTTTCTCTCCTTATCAATACAAGTTAATACTTATACCAGCCGTTCTGAGATACATTTTTTTTCACAACTTAGCTGATGTATTTCAGGTGAGGTCTGACATTGGCTGTGTAAACAGTAGATCTAGTATGATTTTAGACAGTCAAAACATAGCGTGTATTATCCCAGGTACGGCCTGACATAGTTAGAAACATGAAAGTAATGTTAAACCTGGTTCGTGAACCATATTACTGTCACACATGAACAAAGACTATTCGAGTCTGGGAAACACAAAGGATTGGAGAATCAAACAGTGCGTGCGAAACTCACACTTTAACAGAGGTGCTTTAAATAACAAGAGCCCATCTTCTGGAATTTAAAAGAAGGTGATTCAAGATACTAATAGTGCATATATAAATAGTGATATATACTTCTGTGGAGCTTCCTGCATGAAAGAATATTCATTTTAGTTTTAGACAAAGAGGGTCGATTAGAATTTTGAATTCATGTTAAAAACTGATTTTTTTAAAAACAGGATGTTACATTAAAACCATTTAGTGATTTAACTGTTTTAAGTATGCTATTAGAATAGAAATACTACAAAATAAAACACAGTTGTTTTTTAAACACCTGTGATTCTACAAATGACGAGAAAAGTCAAAAATTAGAATCTTGAAAAACATGATAAAGACAGAATTTACACATTTCTAATCACTATCAAATGTAAATAAAACATTATAATACATTTTGTTCTGATATCAATAGTTGATTCATAAATCTGACCAAAAATTTAAGAAGTATTTGAAAAATACATTTAGTTGTCATGCAACTCAACCGAAAGGAAAACTCGTTTGTATTATTTAAAATATCTATTAGTTTTCACTAATAGTTATCAATAACAATTTTTTGTTTTATTAATATTTATGTATATCATAAACATAAATAACCTAAAGTTGCATAGATAATTTTAGCTTGCAATATTACGGACAGATAGATGAAGAAAAACTAGAATTAAAAAACAGCTTTTGAAAACCTACAAAGTTTAGGCATTTGACATTGCACAAAAAGGTAAGTATTCGTCAAAGACATATTAGTCATCTGTGTATAATGATATCAAAAACTAAATAAACATTTAGCATTAAAGAACATAGATGTTACTCTTATATTTAAGTATAAAACTAAGAAAAGAAGGATACACCTGAAACTTAAGCCTAACTGAAAAAGTTTACTATCGCATAATAGATGGCGCTATAGTGTCTATTCATAAACAAAGTCTGTGAAGAACCAAATGTTTTAGATCATATAATATACAAACTTCGCTTGAAATTTTACCAGTTAAGAAAAATCCAAATCAAATAAGATTTGAAGACTGAGTTGAATCATATGCTAAAACTACAAACGCTTACTCGGCTCACAATCCAGGTAATTTTAGTACGGACATTATAATTACAATTTTCTTGACAAAACATTCATTTCAAAGTTCATTTTTTTGTTTTGCCAGAGAATACTATATGACGTTAAACTTCACAAAAAGTCAGTCAATTATTTAAATAATCAGAATAAAACGCTACATCGCCAAATCTGTATTATTTGATTATTTGCTTGAATCTTTATCAGTTAAAATTAAATTAAATCAGATAATGATCAGGTTTTGAGGACTGAGTTTTAATTTAGTTGAATCACATTTTAAAAATCACCAAACGTTTACCGAGCTTACAATCTAGATATTTTTAGAATGTACATTATGCTTGTTTTTATTTTTGACGAAATATTCATCACAGTTTTCAAAGGTTATTTGGCCCGGCGTGGTCAGGTGTTTAAGATGCTCAACTCGTAATCTGAGGGTCGCTGGTTCGATTGTCCCTTCCACTAAAACGCCCCAGGCATGGGGGCGTAACAATGTTACGGTCAATCTCACTATTCGTTTGTAAAAGAGTAGACCAAGAATTGGCGATGGGCGGTGAGGACTAGTTAGCTTCTCTTTAGTCTTAAACTACTAAATTAGGAATAGCTAACGCAAATAGTTGTAATTTTGCGCAAAACTTCAAAACAAACAAAGGTTACTTTGCCAGAGATTTTGGAATACGTCACATAAGTACCAGTAAATTTTAAATAAATCAGAAAAATGCTAGATTACTCGATGTATCTTATCCAAATGATTAAACCTTACGTTTAGATTGATATTAAATAATATGCAAATTGAACGTCATCGATAAATATACGTACTGTAAAAACTCTGATAAAAATAAAATAATGAATTAAGCATTTTTGGCACTGACAGTCACTTTTAATGTTCACTAAATTTTGTATAGTTAATATATTACCAGTTGCTTTCAACTGGAGTACATATTTATGGGAATGAAATGCAAATTTAGTCTATGAGAAAAGTTTTTAATTTTTTTGTTTTGAGATACAATGAAGTTTGAGATGTAGTAGGAGTAAGTGCGTAGCCCCCCAGTGGCTCAGCAGTATGTCTGCGGACTTACACGCTAAAATCCGGGTTTCGATACCCGTGGTGGGCAGAGCACAGATAGCCCATTGTGTAGCTTTGTGCTTAATTCAAAACAACAACAACAAGTAATTTACGGTGTAACAAAACGTTCTGTGTAACCAGAAAGGACGAATGAAAGAAGGATGGATACATCATATTCACTATAAAACGATGTTTGTTTGTATATTTCGGGTTTTTCTCGCAAATCTACACAAAAAGGTTATTTGAATATATAATAGTCCCTAAATGTTATTTCCACACATAACTGTTCCTAAAGGTTATTTTCACACATAAGTGCCCCTAATTTTGAAATGATGGGCTACAGAGAAGGCACCTAGACAGCACTACTTTCTACCATTTTTTGGACCACGAATTATTGGGTTCAAAGTCCAGCGTACCGTAGCATTGGTCCACACCCGCTTCCCCCACTCTCACAAACAAACGAGATAATTTTTATCTTTGGCCTGCTGATTTTCATTCTCACTAAGAGTATATGTTCTTATTTATCAGATAAAGGATTGGTTTAGTTTTTGATAAATTTCGCACAAATCTACACAAAAGCTATCTGGGCTTACTGTCCTTAATTTAATAGCGAATGACTAGCTGAAAAGCAGCTAGTCATCACTACCCACCGCCAATTCTTTTACCTACCAATAGTAATTAAGTCAGGGACAATGAATGGTTGTCTTAGAGGAACGTAGGTATTTGGCGCTTCTTTTGTTCAGAAGGAAATTGAAAATTTCAAAAAAGGAAGCTTGCATAACCTATGGCTTATTTTGATGCTATTGCTAATCGATTCGTTAGCGAACTTTCGATTGGCACGGTGGTATATAAGTAGACTTGTAATGCTTGAACAGAGTTTCGATACCCACAGTTGGTTAAACACAGATAGTTCTTTGTATATCTTTGTGCTTAACTTGGTGAACAATTTAAATAAATTGTTTTTCTTTTGAATTACCCACTTCTTAAAGTTTTCAAATTTCTGTCCTCTACTTTGATGGCAAGAGAATTGGTAATTGTAGATTTGTATATAAATAATTTGGAAGTAGGAACTTTGATATGACTAAGCTAAGTTTTTTTTTTAATTTCGCACAAAGCTACTAGAGGGAAGGCAGCTAGTCATCACTACCCACTGCCAACTGTTGGGCTACTCTTTTACCAACGAATAGTGGGATTGACCGATCCTTTATAACGCCCCCACGACGAGCATGTTTGGCGCGACCGGGATGCGAACCCGCGATCCTCAGATTACGAGTCGCACGCCTTAACACGCTTGGCCATGCTAAGCTAAGAAATAATAATTATATTTTCGAGAAGCTTGACATTAAGTTCTATTTATACACTATTTTAGAACCCGAGGTGTATCCTTCTTTATTATAGATATACTTAAAACATTTTTGCCATTTATTATATCTGATATATATATTACAATCACGATGTAATCTGATTAGAGCTATATACTATTCAAACCTTTAACAATATGCAAAATGAGTAAAAATTGCACTTCCAAAAGTACATTTTTCATGTTTCTCTTTCAAAAAAAAATATTAAAAAATTGTTGACTTTCACACCATTTTTGATTATTTAATAAGCAGTATGAAATAAAAAAAAGTAAAATCCTTAAGATTTGAAACTTAGAAATATGATTCCAACTACTCAGACGTCTTCTCTTTAAATACAAATATCCGTAGCTTCCATAAGAAATAATTTATTTTTGTATGTGTGACCGCATAGACGACATCTAAGTTTGCCTGGAACATGCGATCCGGAACAGCAAAAGAAACCTCTCGAGTTTCGTGTGATTTTTGGTAGATGTAGGCACTTGGGGGATGGTGGGTGGGGACAAGGACCGTGGTGCTGGGTTCGTGAACATAGGTGCCGATCAGTGTGTGTTTCCTTTCTGCTTCAGGCGTACTCCGTTTCAGACAAACTTTGTCCTTCTGATAGACTGCGATCCAGGCAACCATCGTTACCCGAATAGTAATCGTCAGGCAAATCTTCCGTAGGGTGACCACGGGAATTTGCAAATGATATTGCTTTTTGGTAAATAAAAAGCTCACGTTCCAAACTGTTATTTTCTGCCTGGAGAGCTCCAATCTCCCGCCTAAAATAATAAAAATAAATTCGTACTTTATGTGGTTTCACTAAATAATAAGCTTTTAACGGATTAAGGGTTTACTAGAAGTCACTGAACGACAAAGTGAACTTACTTTCGTCGAACAGTAATAAATATGATTATCATATATAGACAAACAGAAAAAAAAATTCTGTAGTACATTAAGTGTATATTTTTAATAACGTGATGTAAAAATAGCATACTATTTTGGTGTAACATGAAATGTGCATGGTCAGATAAAATATAAACTACATTATCTTAACCATGACTGTTTGGTGTTAATTTTAAGTTGCGAGAGGAAAATATTTATGATTCATGTTTCTCTTATTTCGAGGTCCCCCACTGGGACAGCGGCAAGTCTTCGAATTTACAACGCTAAAATCAGGGGTTCGATTCCCCTCGACGGATGCATCAGATAGCCCCATGTGGCTTTGCTATAAGAAACACACACAAACTCATTGTGAGCAAGTACATATACAGACCTTATGTACATTCAGGGCTTGTACGAACAAGATGTTGAGTACATTATATTAAAAACTTTCAATATTCAAATTTAAATAGTTAAATCGAAATAGATTTAAAATAAGTCAAAAACGTGCAGAGGCCCGGCATGGCCAGGTGGTTAAGGCGCTCGAATCGTAATCTCAGGGTTGCGGGTTCGAATACCCCTTGCACTAAACATTCTCATCACTTTTAACTGTGGGGTTGTTATAATGTTACAGTTAATCCCACTATGCGTTGGTAAAAGAGTAGCCCCAGAGTTGGCTGTGGGTGGTAATGATTAACTGGCTTCCCTCTTGTATTACATTGTAAAATAAGGGATGACTAGAGCAGATAGCCCTCGAGTAGCTTTGCGCGAAATTCAAAAACAAACAATTGCAAGACCTCTGATATTGGTAAAACGATACGTGACATTAAAGTACAAGCATATGATGATATCTATAAACGTCCTCTCAGCTCCGCTTTTTACCAACATAATACAGAAATAAGGAGTCCGATTTCTCTCTCCAACAGCCAAGTACGATAATGAACTTCTAATACAAAAAACATTATACATTTGTGCTATATACTTTTTATTTTCTCTTTACCTAAATATTAACATTCATATTATTATTTACTTCTTATTTATTGAACATTCCATCACATTTCTGTTATAATTACAATTGTGTTTATTCTGCACTTTTAGATTACTGAAAATGGGATTTTGAAGGTTTCAGAACGTTTAATAAATCCTTCATTTTGTTAGGTTCGTGTTTTACTTTATTATTGAATTACGTTTTCAGAAAAATGGGGTTTGAGTTTATTTTGTAACAAAGCTACCTGCTGTGTCCTAGATATTGTTTTTTTCAATTTAAAACGATGGTTACTCGTTGCCTTCCGCCTACTTGTTTTCGGTTTACTCCGTTAGTCTTTGACTAATTAGGCAGCATGGAGATAATTTAGAATTACTTGTGGGTGCTCTAGTTTCACTCATGATTGTCTCTTCTCTGTGCTCATGAAGTCATTTAAAGAAATATTTTTACCCCTAGATATCTAACCTCGTCATCTGTGACAATCACTAGTTGGTCTGCGGCTGTTTGATGATTCTTCGTAGCTAACCTCTATAATTAGAAGTGTGTTTGTGTGTTTTTCTTATAGCAAAGCCACATCGGGCTATCTGCTCAGCCCACCGAGGGGAATCGAACCCCTGATTTTAACGTTGTAAATCCGCAGACATATCGCTATACTAGCGGGGGACTTAATTAGAAGCCATTCCACTATTTATATAATTTTGGTCTTGCATTACATATTCTTGAAATATATTATATAATTGACTTGGGTGATATTGATTAGATCCTTTTACCTACATAACTTGATCTTGGGAGCTTATCTTAGCTGGTTCACTGTTAGAGAGTAGAGGATTTTTCAATATTCATTTACATTATATTGTTTAAGATAATGTTGACATATCGAGGATTAAATATGAAACACACAGAGAGATGGTTTTACTTTTTCCAGTTTAAGAATAACTAGATTTTATGTAATGGTATAATAACAGATGCAAACAGATCTCCGTTTCAAATAAGAAGGATTCTAATGGTTTGGTATATAGCTCTAAACGGGACTATATTCAGTTTAACTATTATTGCAGTAGGAAAAGTATTTCTTAATTTGACTGTTTTTGGCTAAGAATAGATATGTATTTTCTTGTGCGTTTTTTGGATCGAAAGTGAAACATTTCAAATTAGGTCAAATGCATGTATGGTGCCTACATCTAGCGTTGAAGTTAGGTATTATTGAGAATGAATTTACTCGTCCGAGGCACTGTAATACCGATCGGCTTGGACGAGTTATCTCGTCTATGTCACTGAACAGGTTAAGAGTTTATCTTATTTTATTTTAACAGTATATAATAAAGTTAAAACGACGCTTGCGGAAATTTTAAATAACACAGTCGTTAAAAGAAAACGTCATATAATGGTACATAATAATTAGTTAAAAATTATAACGTTTCTAGTTTTAAACTACTTTAAAACATTTACTCAAAAATGTTCTTATACAAATAAAAAATTGAGACTGGTTATAGTCCTATTCATTCTGTCTTCCAAAGTCTTACATTATTATCACAAGTGCAATGTTTTAGTTAGGTTAAGACTTGTATAGGCATTATATAAAAATCTCGTGATCACATTTACATAAGATGTTACCTTGAGGGATCTACTAACAGTTTGCCCCTCTAATATTTCATTGCTACTTAATACTTTAAAATAATTTTTATTATATTTTATTGTTTAAACCAATTCGCGGATATTATTAACATTAATAGTCATAGGTTGTGCCAAATATCTTTTTCTTTGTTTTGATTGATCTGTTTAATTTTATTAATAGGTTCGATTGATCATGCTGGTAGAAGTAAACAAACTATTCGATGGGACAAATCTGCTATTTTGGCACAACCTATAAGTGTGAATAGTTTAGTTTGTTTTGAATTTCGAGCAAATGTACAGGAGGGCTATTTGTCGTAGTCGTCCCTAATTTAGCAGTGTAAGAGTAGAGGGAAAGCAGCTAGTTAGTATCACCCACTGTCAACTCTTTTACCAACGAATAATGGGTTTGACCGTAATATTATAACGTCCCCACGACTGAAAGGGCGAACATGTTTGGTGTAACTGGGGCTCGAAACCGCGACCCTCGGATTACAAGTCGAGTGCCTTAACCACCAGGTCGTGCCGGGTGCAAGTGTTAATACTAATCATACTTCGAAATCTATAGAACAAATCAAATACAATATAAAATAAGTTGAGTCATTTGGACAGTTTTAGTTATTTATTAACTGGGCTAGTAAACTATGTCACAAATAAGATACAATATGAAACATAATCTGGCATACCTTAAATTTTATTGTTTTTTAAAAGTTCGCAAGATTATGTGTCAACTGTAGACTTGTTCTCCCTGTTGTTTTTGGGTTCAACATAATTGTAGCAAAATATATAAGTTTCACAATTTTCAAATAAAAAGGGAATTTTACAAATATACTTTTCTATTACAGGTATTTCTAACTGTTCAAATATTTTTGAAGAGTTTTTTTTTATTAATCTTTATTATATTTTAAGTAAATCTTATCTTACCTCATTTGGTGGCCATGAATTCGACAGAGATCATCATATTTGTGGTAGATGGCGCCAAACAGAAGTAACGATTCCAACCATTCAATGTGAACTGTCAGCTGCCCGTTAGTCCCCAAATACCCATTAGATGTATTACGAATCTAAGAATTTCAAATATAATTATTACATTACAAATGCAATATAGCATTACGACTCTTTTATTAGAGAGATCTATTGACTACACAAAACGTTTTTAAAATTTATTGATTTATATTAATATGTAACTTATTACACAGTAAATAAATGCCGTTAGCATATATTACGCTTGAAAATGCTGCCAAACACAAAGAGTATAAAAATAATAACTCTTCAAACCAAGAAAATAAAGCAACTGTCTTATAAAAGAACATTGCCTTAGATGTCAAAAATAAGCTTTTTCCCATTAAAAAAGCCATGTGTTAGTCAAAACACAGCTTTAAATAAGCATCTATGGTTTCTTACTTAATACTTCTCTGTTATTTCAATTATAAAACTGTCAACAATTTTCATTGTCATAAAAATGTGTGAATTTTCTCATGTACTTTAACTTTTGCTTTTTGAGTACCTTAGTTTTGAAACGAACCGCCACTTTTTCTACATGTATTATAAAGCCAACTTAAAGTTTCCTGAAACCATTAATCCAAAATGGATAGACACTTTACTCGTTCCTCCATTTTGAAATCAAGAAATTGTTCTAAAACTGGCTAATGCTGATACTTTTACGTTAATTCTAAAAGTGTGTAATACTCTACGTACTATTAACCCTAAAAATTATTGATGTTTCACTTGAGCTTAGTTTATTGTTAACTAATATTTTATTCACATATTAACAACAGTCGTGTAGATTACAGATGCGGATTGAGTGATAGATACTCAACTCCAGGATCAATGAAACTAAATACACACTGGAGAGTGATAGAACGTCTAGAAACTAAAGAATGATGAAGAAATACGAGACGAAAGCTATTGAACTGAGACATGCTGAAAAAACGATTAATCACGTATTTGTTTCCATTGGAACTCTCTTTCTTGCAAATTTGCGTTTAACCTGTTGACTGCCAAGTATTTCAGTTGTTATAATACAACTCTAATGCTTCTTGATTTTGTAACTTTTTCATTACGCCATTTTGGATCGAAAGTCAAACAATTTGTAAGTAGGTTAAATGTATGTATGGTGCTAACATCTATTGTTATAGTTAGGTATTATTGAGAACGAATTAACTCGTCCGTGGCACTGTGATACCGATCGGCTTGGACGAGTTATCTCGTCTACGGCACTGAACAGGTTAAAAAAATATAAAAATAAAGATACACTGAAAGCTTGTTCATTTTAAGATATAGTTGTACAATTCTTTAGAGCTTTAATTTGTATATATTATATGCATATCAAGTGAGTGATACGTATCATTAAGGTCTTGTAACTACTTGATAAATAATATAGTACATAATATTTTTATTATCTTTTATTAGTAGCATCATTGTTGTCCTCATTATCGTTTATTGGATAAAATGTTTAATATATGTAATTCTAGTATTACAATTTTATTGTTAAGATTGTTCAGCACCGTAAACACAATACTTAATCCTCGGCCCTAAATTTTCTAGCTGACAGGAGTTCGTGAGAAACAATAAACTAAAACATAAGAAAAGTAAACATAATGAGCTATTCTCATTATGAAATTGATTGTTTATTTCACTCCAAGTAGACAGCTTGCTTTGATCGGAAGTTAATATTAACAAGTTGTCAATCAAACCTTCCGACTGGAAGATAAACTTGCTGTAGTTAGGGTTAGTGGGATAAATGGATTTGGAAATTATTCTAAAAAGCCGAATAAAGTTTCAGATCATTCATTTATTCAAAAGCATAATGAAAACATAATAGCAGTAGGATATGAACAAAATGTAGTCTCTTTCTACAACTATTAGAAGTGACGTATGTTGCGTTTATTATACGGTTTGTTACCGAAAGTTTGATGAATTAAGAATAAAGGTCGCTAGGTATCTTTATCTTTTTATTGCTATTTTGACAGGCTTCTGAGCATAAGATTGAATTGTAGTTATTACTGTGGTTAGTCATATTACATAAGGACTGATGTTCTAGATTCAGTTATAAAGTATCTAGGAATGCACGTGTATAAGGCGAAACAGAAGGAATCACTGTTTAAAGCTAGACGGCCACAATCAATTATTATTACTCAATATAAAGAAATAAAGGATGCAATGTTTTATATCCAGTATTTACAAAACATAATCGGCCAGAAGTGTTTAGCCTACTTGTTATAATGTGAATAAAAATAGAGGACTAACATTCACAAACTGTCTCAAAGCAAAGAAAAATCAGTCTTATATGTTGTGAGAGTAAAATCGGCTATTGTTGACTATATACATTCTAATTAAGAAAAAATATCACTGTCTACATCTTCTAAGAGTAAAATCAGCTGTCGTTGGCCATATACGCTCTAAAGCAAAGAAAAAAAATCATTGACATATGTTATAAGAGTAAAATCATTTACCTTTGACTGTATGTCTGACAAGCCTGCAGAACCAGTTATAATTCTTTTATCCTGTTGACTCGTTACCATGGTACTATTGACATACTGTTATAAATTACCCTGCTTTGTTTTGCACTTATATATTTAAAAAATCAAGTTTTAGAGATTTTTTTTTCATGTTCACGTCCGTCAAAATGTTTTGAAATAGTATATCTTTTTAATAAGAAATCAAAAAAAAATTTCTCCAAATATTATAATCCTTTCCTTTACGGAGGACCTGGCATGGTCGAGCGCGTTAAGGCATGCGCTCGTAATCTGAGGGTTGCGGGTTAGCATCCGAGTCGTGTTAAACATGCTCGCCCTCCCAGCCGTGGGAGCGTTGTAATGTTAGATCAATCCCACTATTCGTTGGTAAAAGAGTAGCCCAAGAATTGGCGGTGGGTGGTGATGACTATCTGCCTTCCCTCTAGTCTTACACTGCTAAATTAGGGACGGCTAGCGCAGATAGCCCTCGAGTAGCTTTGTGCGAAATTCCAAAACAAACAAAACAAATCCTTTACGGAGAGTGTAGCATTATCGATTATATATAGAAAACTTTATTAATACACTTAACAAAAATTTTACGATCAGCTAACTAAAATCGATAAGATTAATTATCTGTGATTAAAACTGATCACTAGCAGTATTGGTAATTTAGCGAGTTTTGAAAACAATCCCAATATCAACGTAATAAATGCACTTTATCGACATTCCCGCTTTTACACTTATGATTTCATCGTGTTGTTAAACTAATCTAAACCCAATCGGCTTACCACATTACTATACTAATAATTTTACCTACTGAGAAGGAAATCCTTTCTGACAAGGGATTAGCTAGCCACGTGCATGGGAGTTCTTAAACATACTATTACCTTCCCGAACGAAATGATAGTTTCATAGCACAACAAAAGTCAAATAAAAATTATGATGACAAACTTGTAGAAAAACCTAAAAATGAATAGTTATCAAATCTTATTATGATGAGTTAAGTGAAACACTGTCACGATAAATTTGAAGAAAAACATAGTTCCCCGTCTCATCAAACACGCTGTCATATTCTATAACTATCCCGATGTAAGTTAATGTAATGGAGGTTTTGAGTTCGAATCCCCGTCACAGCAAACGTGGGGGCGTTATAATGTGACGGTCAATCCCATTATTCGTTGGTAAAAGAGTAGCCCAAGAGTTGGCAGCGGGTAATGATGACTAGCTGTCTTCTCGTTACTCTTACACTTATAAATTAGGGACGACTAACCCAGATAGCCCTTGTGTGGCTTTGCGCAAAATTCAAAAACAAACAAACAAAAAGAAATATAGAAATCAGTAGCTTTTGTTTGTTTGTTTAGGATTAAGCACAAAGCTACACAATTGACTATCTGTGCTCTGACCACCACGGGTATCGAAACCCAGTTTTTAAAGTGTAAGCTCGCAGACATACCACTGTGCCACTGGGGGGCAAATCAGTAACTACTGCATCCTAATCTCAGAAAGGTGAAATATATCAAAGACGAATTCAATAACAAAAACCCTTTAAACCTGCTACTAAATTTCTATATCGTTAAAATAATATCAAGAGAACTCACTGAGATACACAGATTGCTACGTTTTATCGAATAATTAATTATTTTAGTAAGATATTAGTACAATATTAGAATTTAGGGCCCCAGTAGTTGTCGGATATTTAACATAGTGAAGTAGACATTATTAAGACAAATAAAGATCACTTCCTTGTCTCAATAAGTTGAAACCTTCAATAAAAAACGGTCGAGAAACATATAACACTAATAACTAATTTACCTGTTTATTTTTGTTTATTTGCAGTTAAGTACAAAGCTGCACAATGGGCCATCTGTGCTCTGTCTACCACGGGTATCAAAACCTAGTTTCTAGGTATCAAGACATACCATTGTGCCACTGGTGAGATATACTAGTTTACACATACAATTATCAACTATCCATTTCAATAGATGACGCATCTGTTAATTTAAATCAATGTAAATAATGGATGTAAAAATTACATACATCAAGTCAGACAATTTATAGTTTGGAGAGAATAACTGATTTATATTTCTGTTAACTGAAATGTATTTGTGTAATTTTTCAGTTATCATAATGATAAAGAAATGAATTAATGCTTGGTTTTCAGACAAGCGCACTTGTACAGATGTTGATATAAGCATAGTAAGTCTAAGTAGAAGTCTTAAGCAAAACGTATTGAATGTCTTGAACCATTGCAGAAAAAACGCCATGAAACTACAATGTTTGTTTACGACAGAAGTAAAACTGGATAACAAGAAGTTGCTCGAATAGTGCGCATGTGAAGGACTGAATCAGAGTTGTCTTTTCTCTGTGTATACAGCTATTGATATATCTGGGAACAAGCTAATACACTAGAAATTTAAGTATGAGTTAAGCGGTTAGCTAACCCGTTTGAAACATTAAAGTTGAATCTGTCTAATATTGTTCACAATGCATTTTTGTCATTAAATTGTGCCTAATAACAATATATTTTCATTAAATCAAAACATTGGAAAAGCAGTTAACTATCAGACTTGTATGAATGCATTATACAGAACTTTAAATTTCGTTTGTCATGAAACACAAACTAGTGACCAGTAATGTGAACGGTATTTGGTTTGGTTTATTTGTTTGTTTTGAATTTCACACAGAGCCACAGGGGGGGGGCTGTTTGCGCTAGCGGTCCCCAGTTAAGCAGTGTTAGACTACTTTGTTTGTTTTTGAATTTAGCACAATGCTACTGGAGAGCTATCTGTGCTAGTCGTCCCTAATTTAGCAGTGTAAGACCAGTTTGTTTGTTTTTGAATTTAGCACAATGCTACTGGAGAGCTATCTGTGCTAGTCGTCCCTAATTTAGCAGTGTAAGACCAGTTTGTTTGTTTTTGAATTTAGCACAATGCTACTCGAAGGCTATCTGTGCTAGCCGTCCCTAATTTAGCAGTGTAAGACTAGAGGAAAGGCTGCTAGTTATCACCATCCACTGCCAACTCTTGGGCTACTCTTTTACTAACGAATAGTAGATTGGACATCACATTTAACGTCCCCACGGCTGAAAGTGCGAGATTGTGGTGTGACGAGGATTCGAACCACAGCCCCTCAGATAACGAGTCAAGTAACATTACCACTTGGCCATGCGAACAGTATTTCACGAATTTAGTAGGTAGGTAGTATTTGCATCGAAGTAAACGATACATTTAAGAGAATGACGTCTCACTATTTCTCTTTCATGCAGTTTTATGTTTCAAACTTAAATCCCGCACGTCGTATTCTACAAAAGCCAATCTGTTACGTCTAATTATTTCGTAACGCAAAGAAAAGAGGGTTTCATGTCAAGCAGAGACATGCCTATATTTCTTTCTTGGTACTTCAAGAATGGTGTTATGTACGTTACCACATTCCTACCATATTTGGAGCTTTCAAAATTAAAGTACATTCTGCCAGCTCCCATGATTTTAGTGCTTTTTCATGCGCTGAAAGAAATAATTCCTTCTATCAGTTCTCAGGCTTATATTATACTGCTTTTTTGATCATTTAAATCTGAAGCTAGGACTGCCTGCTATATGAAGTCCGCAGAACTGAAAAGTTTATTTTACAGTTCGAACGGTCACTGGACGTCACTGACCTAAATTAGATATCCAGGCCTCCTCTGCAAGTCATTCTTATGCCAAGGTACTGAGGTTGATATGACTGGCCTCCACTCGTAAACCTCTAAACTAAATATTTCGTACTTCGAAGTTGGGTACAATCTCAAAATTGTGAATCTATATATAAGTCAAGACCACAAAGAATATCGTAATATAAACTGAAAACTTGATGGAAAATATAATCCTGGATGGTTGGGGTTCCAAGTCAAGGATCTCGTGTGAGGAAAGAGGGGATCTTGTTATCAATGGGTTGGAAATTACTTCGATAGAATAACGGCGATGGATTTGTGGTGTCGCTCTTTTCAAACGCTCTGGTGATAGGAACGTGAAGTAATAACATCAGATTTTATGTACTGCTGTGTTATCTTGAAACACCGACTTTCACGGTGATGTTTATTTCACACCAATATCTTGAAACGTAAAGTAATTGACTTACCAAACCGTTGATGTAAAAGATATTTACGCTGACGACACTAGTTTGCGACGGAAAAGTTATTCATTGAAAGACAAAAAGGAATAAGTTAGAAACTAACACAAGATACATAGAATAGTCCTCAGACGGGACGGCGGTAATTCTACGGATTTACAATGCTAAGCTCAGGGGTGTTCGATCCGCCTCGATGGGGGGAGCAAATACCCCGAGGTAGCTTTGTTATAACAAACAGTTAGATAATATATATACATAAACCTTTTAAGTGTATGATTTTTAAACTATTAAATAGATGAATAATTTGGGAGAAGGATATATTCACAGATACCAAGTTAATTAATTAATAAATTAAATTCTGAATGATAACATTTTATCAGGCGTTACTACATTTGACGTGCACAAAATCAATTGCAAACTCTAACGCAGTTTCTTGGATGATTTTAAGCACGTGGAGATTTACCTCTGGAGATAATAGCCATCGCTATGAAACCAAAACCCTGTCATCAGCAACCCAAGCAAAGAGTTTCACATCTTAAAGTAACGGATTAATAATAGAATATGATATATATACGAGTACAGTTTGCTAGAAACGTCGTTCAAGGATGACTGACTCACAACGTTTGAATCTTTTATCTTTATCTGTTCGTCGGCAAATAAGATCGGCGGTGTTTGTTTATTTTTCTTTCGTAATAAAACAAACAACTGCTTGAAACGAAGATTATTATTTCATTTGTAGAATAACAACTTATCACTTATTTGTGAGGTTAATCGAAAACCAACCTTCCATTTATATTATCATATATTGTTAAGTTATAACGACCTCTGGTGTGTAGTTTAGTTATAGTACAATTCAATGTATTATAAGGTCCTGATAAGAAAAGAAATTGTCTCAGCATATTCCTCCAGAGTAACTCCTATATACTATGCAATTTTGGGGTATTCAAACAGTACCCTCATGGAACATCGATAAATCTTTGGATTTACCTTGCTAACATCCGAGGTTCGATTCCCCTCGATGGACACAGCTCAGACGACACATATTGTACATACGAGCTTTATCTTTTTGATGATCTATTAAAATTATCAAAAACAAAACTGACATTTATAAAGTTTAGATGGAGCAGAAATTTCCTCATTTTTCACAGTTGTGTGACTAGTATTAAAATAATAATGGTTTCCTGTAAATAAATAACAAAATAAGCTACCTGTGCTAAACGCATTGCAGGAATTGAACCAAAATACAATGTTGTAAGTTTTTAAGCCAACCTCCAAGCTAACAGTAGCAATTGTATTAAAAAATACCGTGTGATTGTATAATGTAAATCACATTGTTCCTGAACGTTGTGAATTTTTCGATGTATTGAAGAAGCTGCCATGATTGTATTATCAGCGCAATAAAAATAATTGGGCCCGGCATGGCCAGGTGGGTTAAGGCGTTCGACTCGTAATCTGAGGGTCGTGGGTTCGAATCCCGGTTGCACCAAACATGCTTGCCCATTCAGCCGTGAGAGCGTTATAACGTGACGGTCATACCCTCTATTCGTTAGCAGAAGAGTAGCCCAAGAGTTAACCGTAGGTGGTAATGACCAGCTGCCTTCCCTCTAGTCTTACACTGCTAAATTCTGGACGACTAGCGCAGATAGTCCTTGAGTAACTTTGCACGAAATTAGAAAAACAAACAATGTAAATAATTTATAAATTCTAGTTTCACACTGCTTTGTTTATACGTACTATTGTCCCATTGTGATAGTACCAGATGTCAAATAAACATTAACATATACCATATTTGATCTTTGAAACATTTATTTCTTCGTCGAACAATATCAGTTTGGTGGTCAATTATTATGTGTATGTGGGAAGAAAATGTTGTGTTTTTGTACTTTTATAACAAAAATAGCAATATACAGTAAAATAAAGTATCTTATGAAATGTTATCTATGAAATTTGTGCAAAACTCTAGAGTTCTAGTGGTTCACTATGGAATATGTGAAAATAGTTTTTTAAAAAATTAAGTTGCTAAACACTATTGGAAAACAAATACGTTCTTATAAAAAAATGTATATATATGTATATAACGAAACTTCTGGCAATGTATATAAAGAAAGAATAAAAAAGTTAAAATTACTTGAAACTGTATACACAGGGCAGTGTAAACGTAATAGTTGCAGTATGGCTTAACATGTTGGAAAGTTAATGTTTGTATACATATATATATCTTGAGAAAAATAAAACATTTAAGCAAGCTTTGTGTCGTTAGAAAGGAAAGCTGTAAGCACATTACTTTTACAGATATATGGGGAAGGGTATGTAATCAAGAGACAAAAAGTAAAAATATACTCTTCAAAACAAGAAACGCAAAAGGGATATTTTTTATTGTAATAACGTTACAAGCTCAGCGTATGTGATGTTACACGTGTTAAGGCACTGATTGTCAGACCAAAATGAAAATAAAAGTTGTGCACTTTGAAAACGGAGGAAAACATCGAATTTTTTGCCAAAACGCATGCGTGTCCAATAAATATGTTTGAGAGATCTACGTGTTCTGAAAGTACAACATGTGCAAAATCCCTATAAAAGTGATGGGCTCTCGGTTTCCATAGCTCAGTGTTAAGTCACCGACACGCAAAATAGTTACGCCAAGACTGACTGAAGCACAACGCAACAACGCCATTGGTCGATTGGAAGCAGGCGAATCTCGATCAGATGTTGCCAGAGCTGTGAATGTCCACCCAAGCACCATCACAAGTTTATGGAATCGTCACCAACAACATGGATTAACTCGTGATCGTCCACGATCTGGCAGACCTCGTGTGCAGGATGTTGACAGATTTGGTGGTGGCAGCGTCATGATGTGGGCTGCCATCGCCTACAATGCCGGAACAAACCTTTTGCATATTTGAGGGGATTTTACGGCTCAACGATACGTCGACGAGATTCTTAGGCCCCATGTGCAACCAATCATGGTAAACACAGCCCGACTCACCACTGTCTTCTTGAGACACCACAACATCAACGTTCTTCCCTGGCTCTCCAGATCACCAGATTTAAACCCCAATGAACATCTTTGGGACGAGTTGGACCGACGTATGCGACGGCGACAACCTCAACCGCAATCTCTACCTCAGCTTGCAGCAGCTATGCAGGATGAGTGGACAGCCATTCCACAGGATGTGATTCGTCATCTTATCACCTCCAAAGGCAGGATATGCCAAGCACTTATTGATGTTCACGGGGGGCACACTCGTTATTGACGTTGAGTGACGTTAAACTTCAACTAGTGAGTGTGGACTTCGCCTTTGCAGACTTTGGATGCTCATCACTGAATGTGCAAAGTTTCACATATGTCATACAGAACTACCCGGAATAAACTTTTTAACCATTTGTCTCATATTTTACCTTTTGCGTTTCTTTTTTTTAAAGAGTATAGATCGAAGTAAAAAAGAACAAATCAAAACACTAATGTAAAACAACTGTAAACATAGTAAAAATAACTTTCGTTTTTAGAAGTATCAGTGGAAGTAGGGCCAACAGACAACTGGTTATTAATAATCAGTGGTGGTAAATATCTTATCTTTGTGTTGTTTTTGTTTTAGCGAGACGAACGAACAGGGGTAAATCTGATAAACTATATATTTTCATTGATATATTCATATAAAGTGACCTGGCATAATAAAATGGGCAGTACTACATGAGTGGACAATGATGACTTTCATCTAAAGTGCAACATAAGCACAGCAATGAACACGAACAGATCTATCATTACATAGTAACTTTGATTTTTCCACTTTCTAAAGTGTGCATGTTCAAAGAACGTGGAAGTATTTGTTGATATTTCTAACAACACCACTAGTTTTGAAGGTTTCTCATATTTATATGGTAGGAAAATGTACAAAACAAAGAAACACACATTTGTGTTTTTGAAATGACGGGTTTCTTGTTTATAAAGATATCGATTCACTTTGGTCTTAAATGAATAAGTGAAATTGCTTCATTAATGCATTAAATAAGCAAAGAAACAGACCAGACTGTCAACTTCAGTAGATTATATTGCTTTTTACATTTAATTATCTGTTTCTAGTAATTTAATAAAAGCAAGTACGTTTCGTAATTGTTTGAACATGATTTACGTGAGCATGAATAGAATGTTGCAGTCATACGTAGGAGGTCATTTGTGGTGTTCCATGATACTCACTTTTGTTAAAGCTAAAGCGCATCTTACGTTTTATTCTAACATCGTATTTTAAACAGAAATTTTCATTATCAATAGAATCTAAGGATCAGTATGTATCGTATCAGATACCAGTAAACAAACGTAATATACTGACGTACCATGCACTCATTACGCCCTTAATTAATATATATATTTGCAAATAATCTGTATATATTCGGTATTTAACATAGCTCGTCACTCAAGGGAGCAGCCTCAAAGTTTGTTTTTTTTCTAACTATTCACTTATTTAGGTCAGTCAGCAAAGATATTATGTATACTTTCCAGTAGGAGAAATTGCTGTAACGTAGCATATTCTGTATAGAAAAAAACAACATTCTGTGTACTGGCGAGTCTGGTGATATCTATGTCTTGAGAAGAATGATGTTATTGTTGTTATCATGTAATGTTATATGTTTTCATTCTGGAACAGCTTATTTACAACTTTTAATTTGGAACTGAACTGTTAGGATTAACTTCTGTAATTTAAGATCAAACTCCAACTTCAGATTTTAATTATCTTAACCTTACTGTTGAGATCTTTAATACAGCTTTAACTTAAAATTAACTTAAATGTATTTCTCTTGTAAAGTACCACCATTACACTGTGATTGTTGTAAGTGTGAAAGGTTGCTTTACTATATGAACACTTGTTTCCAGTCTTTTTGTTTGATTATATAATTTATTCAAAGCCAGAGAAAGCTACATTTATACAGTATGCATTTTAGCATGCTTCCAGTTATCCTCAGCTTCCAAACTGATTCCTTTAAAACATCAATGAATAAGAAAATAACACAGAGTAGGTATGCAACAGTGCTATTACCATATTCATTGTTTTTGTGCCACATCTGTTGTCTCTAGATGAATGTATTTACTTCTGCTCTTCTGAACCATTGTGCTATTTAATTTAACTTCTCATCTGAGCCAAAGAACTCATTACCAGGGAGATAAGTTAAGTAATGAGACAAATGGCAACACTCAAAGAGAGTTATCAGGTCTAGAAGAATTCCTATACTGGACTCAGGCTTTCAACAGTGCCGTGAAAGTTCTTGACGTCTTTCTCGTTACATATACCGACTCAGAAATATCGATGAGGTTCTCTCTCCTCAGATTTAAACTCAGTGCACTTCCTTGACTAGTTATCATGGTGTATGATTTATCGATTATGAGATAAGAAAAGATTTACTAGTTGTACCAGCTCAACTCCACAATTGGTTTATACCATGAGTTGTAGGAAGAGATAAATAAGATCCATCAGTAGGAGATTTATGCCAGGAGATGTTACGTAAGACGTATTTATTTGAATACATCTAGGTAACGCAAACCATAAAGTGCATGTAGTCACCAGTAACTTAGATTTTGGTATTAGCATACTCGGAATGGGCCTACTGTGGAAATTAGCGAGATTTGTCTATGCAAAACATGTGTTGTTTTTATCGAAAATTATCCTATGCTGTTAAGAAGGGACCAAGGTAAAGTGGACCAGATGAGATAGCTACAGTATGTTTGTGTACACAAGCAGTATTCTTTAGTTTTCGACAGACTAGATCTTGCATGTTGTAAATGGCCATTGAACCAGTAAAAAATGATCTGTTTCTTGTTCAGAAAACAGTCAAAATTAATTTGTACAGAGATCTGTATGAAAAGGGATTATTTTTAATGCTGTTATGTAATTAAAGACAGTTGGCGATCCAGAGTCTGCTGGAATGACTATTGGAGTGGCCAGCGAAGTTGGGAACGCTGAAATTGGCAGTAATGCTGATGTTGCTTATGTCACGTGATATTCAAAGTCAAATACTGGTCAGCTGATGTATCCGAGACTGTAGGTTTCGGACTATACAAGCAATCTCGTTTCAATACAATGCAAGATAATTATTGACCGAGTGGTTTATTTCGCTCATGTAATTTTTGAACCAGTTTGGGCCATACCCAAACCATTTGGATAGATATATACTGTTGGTGTTTATGCCTATATATATAGGGATGAGAACATTTTTTTTGTAACTTCTCGAGTGAATGATCAGATGTTATAATTGACTTGAAGTGTTTAAAGTAAGCTATGATAAGAAGTGTGCCATGGAGGAATACCACACATATCCCACTCCCTCAGTCAAGATGTACTTTTTTAGTTATTTTACATATTACACATTTTGATTAGAATATAGAAAGTCAGTCAAGTGAGCCACTAACTTTCTCTTGTCTTAGTTTGTCAGGAATTTGTTTGTTTTGAATTTCACACAAAGCTACTCGAGTGCTACCTCCACTAGCCGTCACTAATTTAGGAGTGTAAACTGGAGGAAAGGCAGCTAGTCATCACCACCCATCTCCGACTCTTGAGATACTCTTTTACCAACGAATATTGGAATTGACAGTCACATTATAACGCTCCAACGGCTGAAAGGATGGGCATGTTTGGCGTGACGGGGATTCGAACCCGTGACCCTTAACCCACCTGGCCATGCCGGGCCTGACTTGTGAGACCAAAAGTAAGTAAATAAAATTATGTTACGTTTAGATAATATATTTTAACAGTTGCAAAATATCAAAAATTAGTAGAAAGTAGTTGTGGTAGTTAATTTTAAACACATTTCTGTAGGCATCAAAAGAGGATTGCGCTTATTTCAACGTATATAATTTCAGACAAATAAAGCAAAAGCAATCGCACAGAAAAAGGTAAACAATTAAACCTAGATCACAAACTACAGTGTGGAAATAAATGACAAAGAGATATTTGGAGGATGACCATACGTGACGGTGAGGGTGTATCATGCATTAAAATGGACTTTAGTACTAAAGCGTCACCTACGAAAGAAAAATATAGTTTAGTATATATCTTAACAGCTATAAAATATATCTTAATAATTAAAAATGTAACTTTATATGTTTATATATCATAACAATTAAAGCAGATGTGGATGTTCAAATAGAATGGTTGCTTTTTAAAATAATACCATCATTACAAGTTCATAAAGTCAGTGTCTCACTGCATAATTAAAGAAATTGAGATTTACACGTTCTTACAGATAAAATCACTTAGTTCGTTAACATTTCTATCAAAGATTTACCTTATTTACTCTTTTTACAGTAGTTTATATTCTCAAATAATTTGATGGCATTTTTTTTTCTGAATTAAGCGGATAGAAACCGTAGGATAACTAGAAACAATCCGGACAATGTATTGCAGAGACGAAATCTGTCTTTGGCTGGTTATGACACAAGAAAGAGACTGGACGTAAGTCTGCGCACGATAAAGTTGTTTTTACTTGAATAACAGCAATAAAAATGAAACACAATTCTATGTTTGAGGCTCTTACTGGAAAGAAAGAAAGATTTTATGTTAATTTTAAATGAAAGTTGCTTGAAAATTCTCCACAGTTGAGTTAAAGTTGAGCTGAAATTAGAGACGTTCTTCCTATATTGTTCAGTTATAAGTTAAATGTTGTAATTCAATTATTGTAAGGTGAGAAAATAGCATTAATATGCTAATAACAACATTATCTACGTTGAATGGCTATTTCTCTTACTTCAGAGTAAGGGATATTGTATTCCTGAAGTATCATCCGAACTGCCAATTGAAGATATCATTGTCATTTTCTATATGGAACGCACTACGTTAAACCATATTTCCTACCAAATGAAACATTAGATAACTTAAATGTGGCTTTGCCTTAACCAAACAAATAATCCTTTTCTTACCAATCAGAATAATTTGTGTAACAAAGTGAATTACTAATGACGTAATTTTCCTGCAAAGCAATAAAATGGACCATCTGTTCACTGCAGGAAGTTTAACCCCTGATTTTACCATTATAAGTCCATAAACTTACCGTTAACCCATCCGGTAAGGTAGCTTAAGAAGTCATTACGATAATATATGACACTCAGATAAAATGTCTGGAATCATCTTTGTAATCTTGGAAATTATAGAGTTATTAATAAAATGTGATCGTTTTCCATTTTTGTTTTCGTTTTTTGGCTACAGGTTAAACTACTAAGGTGAACATGTGTAGTAAGAAAAACATTTCGACGTTAAATCAGATATATTTTTACGTTAAAGAAAATAAGTTTCTTTCTAAGAAAAACAGATATGAGTTGGACGTTGTCATTAGAGTAATTATGATCATACTATGAAAAGAAAATTACCATTAAATTACATGTGGCTTTTTATTCTTATAAAACTAAATTCCAGCCTCAACGAGTTTCATCATAGTGAAGAATGTTGGAACCAGTCCACATAGCAAAGTTAAACAGAGAGAAAAAGATGTTTGAGTGAAGCTTTGCAATTGAAAAATAAACATGGAAATATCCATTTAATTGGTAACAAATGAGCAAATACTTTCTAAATTAATTTTTGAGGAAACGAAAAACCGACATAATACGGGTGACCACGTATGCTCAAACACAAATAAGATGTTTTCAATATATGCACTTGTACGAAAATATTTAAAACTTATTCCTTGAGTGTGGGTGTGTTTTTATTATAGCAAAGCCAAATGAGGCTATCTGCCGTGTCCACCGAGGAGAAACGAACCCCTGGTTTTAAAGTTGTAAATCCGAAGACTTTCTACTCTCCCAGCGGGAGATTTATTCCTCAATTTTAAATAAGAAGTACATCAATAATTTTTTGTTCAAAGAGTCTGCAATAATTCATCTAAGCCTAATGTACACCATCAATGAATTGTGTATAAGAAGTTATATCGATATATTGAAATTAGTTATATAAAAATTCAAATTCAAACTATATTCACTGATTTCATACAATACGTTCCGATAAGTTTGTTTGTTTTTTAATTTCGCGCAAAGTTACTCGAGAGCTATCCACGCTAGCCGTCCCTAATTTAGCAGTGTAAAACTAGAGGGAAGGCAGCTAGTCATCACCACCCACCACCAACTCTTGGGCTGCTCATTTACCAACCTATAATGGGATTGACCGTCACATTATAATGCCCCCACGGCTGAAAATACAAGCATGTTTGGTACGACAGGGATGCAAACCTGCGACCCTCAGATTACGGGCTGTATGCCTAAGCTCACCTGGCCATGCCAGCCAAGGTTTCGATAAGAAATTTAATATACGTTTTGAAAAAAATAAAACCATTTAGCACATATTAAGTTGTTGTTTGAAGTATGATGGGAAGCAAAGAGGGTTAGATGTTAGCAGTTATATGACAATTGGTTCTAGCACAAAGTTGCCTAAAAATCTATGCGCACTTTGTCCACCGGCAAGAATCAAACATCAGATTTGAGCAGTGTGAATCGTCAACTTACCGCTGACTAACCAAAGAACTTTAATGCAACAGAGGAGATTAACATATAGATGTCAACATATTTATTGATGGAACCAGAGTTTTGATCTCTTAGAGTTTGGACCTAAAAGGCTTCGCAGATCAGTATAACTTTGATAGATAGTTTACGCAGTGTACGTTACTAGTAAACCAGAATGGACGGAAACCATCTGTTCTAAAAAAACAAACACAAGTGTAGAGGACGACACTTTGAAAGTCTACCACTTTTCGTCTTCCATCTCAAGGCGAAAGACTTTCGAAACTTCTTTCTCTGCACTTGTTTTTTGTTGTTTGTTTTGTTTTACAACAGGCAGTTGCCGTCCATTCCGATTTCGTCATCAGATCAAGGTAAGCTAGTTAATGCTGCTCAATTCTTAAGTCGAACGGCACACTTACTCAAGACGCTAGGTTCAAGATCCGGTTGTAAGCTCTCATCAATCTGAGATTCAAAATATTCAAGCTAAACACATACATAACGTGAATGATCTCAGGTTTTAAGTCAATCACCGCGACGTTAATCAGTGTATTTCTAAATCAAGAAGTCAAGCGTATAAACCCTACGTAAGCTGATTTGAGTGTGTATGAGAGAGAAATCTTGGGTGTTTTTGATTTGAAAGAAACAGCTAAGAAGAATGTATGGTATTTTTCGTTTTTGGCTTTGTTGTTTACATTTTATTATTTAAAACGTTCATTTCAAAACAACCTGTACCAGATAATACACCTTTAAAACTGTTTCACCAGATTCGTAAAATAATATAAAATTATAGTTCACTCTAGAAAGTAATGTAAGACTATAGAAAAAAAAAACAATGGCTGAGAATTATGTTATTTTTAGTGTGAACATTATATTCAACATAATTAAGAAACAACACAAGATAACACAAAAGGGGTATTTCAGTATAAAGTTTTGTCACATCTAAGAATATTAAATAGTTTATATTTCAATTAATCTCATCTGTTAAGGTTTACACAACCCCAAATGATTCTACATAATATAATAATACACACAAAATGTTTTATAGCAGTATATGTTAAACCTGTAAATCAAGCAACATCTGTCACAGATGTTTTTGTTAAGTGTTGTTAAAACTAGATATGCTATGATACTATAAAAAGCGACTAGCTTGAAATATATGATTATGTATGGAATACTTTTGTGAATTTTACTCCTATTTTATTTGGTATCTCGAAGACTCCGATCCAAATCACAAGACGTATGGTAGCTCAACGATAAGTCTGGGGATTCATCACTTTTAATATCGGGGTTTGATACCAGCGGTGAACAGAACACAGATAGCCCATTTTGTAGCTTTGTGTTTAATAATAAACAAACAAACCTCAATACAAAGTGATGTATTAAAGCGAATTATCAGATACGCGGAGCATTTTATCTTCATCACAAAAGTCATTTCAGTTACATAGAAACTTCGTGCTGAAAATAGCGCTAAAACATATTTCTTTCAGCTGCTTTCTATCATTGATCAGATGTGATATTCAAATCTCGCTAGGTCAAAATTAAGAGTGGATAAGTACTTACCAACGAATCAGAACTGTACAAATTAATTCAAATTTTAAGGGATGTTTATTAGATGAATGTTTCGTCTTGGTTAATTCTCTTCTATGGTTTTTCCTAAGTGATGAGATCTCACTAAAGCTATACGTTAAATGGTTTACTCACGTCATCCTTTTAACTATATATTACACAGATCTTTCTTGTAAAGTACTGTTAATTTTTCTTGCAATTTATTGTATTTCTGCGTACTTGTTCTTGTTTCGTTTTACAAAAGTGATAAAGTCGCCCACTTTGTTACGTTTGTTAAGCTAATACTACTCTAAGAATGTTTCATATGTTTTCAGCAAACGGTTGCACTATTGTTTTGCTTTCAACACGGCGAAGGCCAAGTTCCCATCCTTCGATGTGATAATGTTCTTGGCGTAATTTGCAACTAATCAATGAAACCAGAGCTCTTGTTGTTTCTTCTGTATCCGTGTGGGGTTTCTGAACATTTGACAATTTGTAGCTGTATGAAACTGGGGTTCAAACAATGCATTTTAATGACCTTTAAAGAGTTATTTCATATAAAGAAGAAATTCCACAAGGATTTCCAAAACTAATTCCTCATTCGAAGCGCATTCAGTTTTGAATGAAGTTTCATTGTCATTAGCCTCCTATCACATTTGTGTTATTTTCAGTTCGTGGAGCTCCCCATGTTTAGCATGAATGATCTGATAAACGCAGTTACACGGTTTGAGAAACGTGTTACATAATATGAGCTTCACGGAATGAAAAAAGAAAAACTTATATTCCTGAGTTTTCTTCGAATGGAGTTTTTAACACCTGCCAGTTTGCAGTTTTTTTCTGTCTGAATCATTAAAGTTTATACAAGGTAATAATTAAAGAGAGTTTAAAAGTTTCATATTTACATATCCCATTAATTTAATTAAATATTCTAATGTCTTCACTTCTACGCGCCTATTACACAAAAGTGAAATGATTTTGGTGAGATGCTTTATTTAAAAATAAAATCAGTGCTACATCGTTAGCGTTGGTAATTCAGATATGGCTTATGGGAATGTTTAAAGAAGTCTCTGGTAGTAAGTAAAAAAGTATGATCTCTTATGTAAAACTTTTAAAGAAAAATTATTCCATAATTCTAGGATTATATTCCCTTATATTTGTTATTATATTACGTATACCATAGTTATAACTATATATCACTATTATACATATTCAACTGTAAAATAAATACCCTTGCACAGTAATCATTTATAGGAAGTTGAATCCAAGGTAACTAATTAGTATAAATATTTTATTCGAATTTGTTGTGGAAAACAACTAACATTAATGAAGGTTTCTTATTAATAATAAAGTAGTTATTATAAATCAAAACCTACTGAGTTCAATCATATATAATTAAATATGATATGTATTAAAATAATTTTGTCAGAGCTACCAGGTATAAATCCTGTTGAACGAAGCTACTATACAAGGTTATAGAACGAATTAATGTCTATTTACAATTAGGTACAACTGAAAGGATATACAAGGCTAGGCCCCCCAGTGGCTCAGCGGTATGTCTGCAGACTTACACGCTAAAATCCGGGTTTCGATACCCGTGGTGGGCAGAGCACAAATAGCTCATTGTGTAGCTTTGTGCTTAATTCAAAACAACAACAACAACTACAACAATATTATACCAGTTTGAATGGAGGTAAGAAGAGCTATACGTGATAAATGATATCATGATATTAGTCTAAATCTAGTAAAGATAAACTGTAATTTATCAGTGATGTCGAGAAACCAACTTGTTGAGAATTTTGTATGCAAAAACGGCGAAACGTTGTTCGCTCTTCTGTGTAAAATATTTTCTCAACCCAAACGAGCCGTTTTTGCATATAAAAAACTGTAATTTAAATGTCATCATAATAGTCTGAGTTAAGTTAAGCTGAAGTATGATGTTACGTAGCCATTCGTAATCCAGTTAGGTAAACATATAACAGTACAGTATCTAACACGTTCAAATCTAATGATTCCACAGTATATATACTTCATATGATCGTACATCCTGATAGCTCGGTTATATCTAATTGTTTCATATTATTGTGTAGAATGTGGGCAAAATAATAATCGATTGTGGCTTGAAACACTTGAAACTGTTGTGGTAGAGATAAAGTAACTAATAATTTATGTTATCAAAATATTGTTAATTAAAAACTCTACACCACAAGGTTTTAATGGCACTATAGTATCTTCGTCCCTTTTATCGCTTTAATGAAAGTTAAAAGTACGTACAAAAATAGTCTACGTTCATTCTAATCACGCTTTTACGTTCGTTGTTAATAGGCAGTTTATTCAGTTTAATACAACCAGGAGCTCTGTAAATCAATATTCATGATATAACGCTACTTAATATTTGTTTATCAAAGAGGTATGCAGGAAACAAAGTTTAGGAACTTAGAACTACCACATCGTAGTGGTTTGCCATGGGGAATCCGTCTCTTTTGCCCGAGCACTTCAATATGATCCTCTAACTAAATTAGGTTACATAAACTTCTCTTGTAAAGGTATCAATATGTTAAATAACAAAAGGAAACCGTTAACATTTTCCTCAATTGTAAACTTTGTACGCCTATATCGTCTGATTAAACAGAATCTCATATGTATTACTTTACTTCAGTCAAATCCCCGTTACACCAAACATGCTCGCCCTTTCAGCCATGGGGGCGTTATAACTTAAAGGTCAATCTCGCTATTCGTTTGTAAAACAGTATCCCAAGAGTTGGCGGTGGGTGGTGATGACTAACTGGCTTCCCTCTAGTCTTACATTGCTAAATTAGGGATGGCTAGCGCAGACAGCCCTCAAGTAGCTTTGCGTGAAATTTAAAAACAAACAAGTATTCCAATCAAATAAGACAGCATGTCTTAATATGAGAGTTAGATATATAAATATAAATTACATTAAAAATGTATATACAATTATAGTTTAATGTAATATTGCTTACATTGAGTGACCACTTTACTGCGATTCCAATATAATGTCAGATTTATTGTTTTTCCCTATTGTAAAATCTAAACTAGGCATTGTAGATTTATACAGGATTTTGAAATCAAGAAACGAAGTATATCCAAATTGTTCAAATATTAATGAGGTGGTGAAACAATATTTAAGTTTATTCTGAAGACGGATAACCAGTAAATGTTAGACAACTGTGACGGTGAAAAAAAAAATGAATCCAGTCTCACGTGCTTTAAAACCATCACGGGCACGTGTGAGCTTAACAGTTTGTGTGTTTCCTTGGAAGGGCACTTGTCCATCAAGGTGGAAGTAAAGCTTATTAATATTCCTTTAACAACTGACCAATATAACAATAAATAATGAGGTCGGTCGTACATGACTGAGAAATAATAGTATGCACCTCTGAAAATTGGAAAGATTCGTGCTCTTACGTGATGTCTTGCAGAATGACATTGATATGATATAGTCTATGTATTAACTTTAGCCATCTGATATCTCGTGTAATATATGTTATTTTTATGTATGGAAATAAATATATTATTTTTTACAGATGTATATGTAAATTCTAATCAGTATCTATCAATAAGAAATAGGTATCAATACGATTATTCACAATATTACGTATGAGAAATAGATATATATAAAAGTGTCAAAAATATACAGTCAAACTACAGGTACGAACGGAGATATATTTAGTTTAAGCAGGCTGCTTATCATATGTAATTAGTGAAACGTTATATTGCCACATATCACATATTAATTCCCTAACACCTTAGGATGCATTTCATTACTGTGTAGATAAACAACTCATTCGCATCACTACACATAAACATTACTTCTAGGCTTTTGTTTGCTAATGATTTAATATCCAGGGAATTGTGAAATTTTAAGTCTCATGGTGTGATTATAAAGCTTGATTAAATAGCTTCTGCTTCTTTATTTGTTGAATTTCGCTCAAAGCTACACAAAAAAATAGTAGCACTAGCCATATCCAAATTTAGGAGCGGAAGACTAGAAGGAATGCAGCTAATCATTACCACTCACCGCCAACTCTTTTACCAACGAATAGCGGGATTGATCGTAACTTTATAACGCTCCCAAGTCTAAAAGAGCAAGCATGTTCGGTATAACGGGGATTCGAAACTGCGGCTCTCAGATTACAAGTCCAGCGCACAATTACTTGGTTAGGCCGGGTCAAATAGCTTCTTAAGTCGTCATTGTTTTTGTAGCGTTAAGCTACAAAATGGGCTCTCTGCCTGTTCTCTGTCAGCCGTGGGGAATCGAACTATAGATTTTAGCGTTGTTAGTAGGTATACTTTTCATATTATCCAATTTTTTATACGAATAAACTACTAACTCAGCCATTCAGAAAAATCATATGTTATTTTATGTGGAATTACAAATTAAAAATGTAAAATATGATTTCTAATTTCTTGACATTTACTCAATGGTATAAACGCATTAGTTTTTCATAAGTTATGTTTCAATGTTTATCGTGATTTTCAAATGCAGTATAACATACTTTATTATGTGATCATTACACATCATCTACACAACTCTCGAAAAAATCAGGACATCTACGTAACATGTCCGTATGAAACTGATAAACGACTCATAATGGGTGATTATATTTGTAGTTCGTAATAAAATACAATTTGCTCTGACAGATTAAATATACAAATACAGCTTTCTATGGGTAAGACAGACTAAAACATGGTGTTGCTAATACTCACGTTTTATATCTCCACCAAATTCACGAGGTCAAAGCATAAATGGTATACCATTTGGAATCTTTTCTAAGTTTAGGCCTGGCATGGCCAGGTGGTTAAGGTGTTTGAATCGTAATCTGAGGGTCGCGAGTTCGAATCTCCGTCCCACCAAACATGCTCGCCCTTTCAATCGTGGGGGCGTTATAATGTTACGGTCAATCCCACTATTCGTTAGTAAAAAGCAGCCCAAGAGTTGTCGGTGGGTGGTGATGACTAGCTGCCTTCCCTCTAGCCTTACATTGCTAAGTTAGCGACGGTAAGCGCAGATAGCTCTCGCGTAGCTTTGTGCGAAATTCAAAAGAAACCAAACCAAACATTTTCAAGTGTAATAGAAGCTTTTCTATAGGTAAGAATTCTAAAAAGATCAACGTGAATATTAATAAAATGTAAAATGCATTATCCTAAAGTGAGAGGAATTTGAGAACGAGGTGAAATTTTGCAAGAAGATTGTGAAACTTTAATGTGAAATGTGGTTTCAGACTATAAGTGTTATACAGGAAAATTATTTACACAGAGTTATTGCTCGGAACTAACACATTTCATTATGAGTTGTGCAACAAACAACCAGCTCTTTATTAAAACTGGCAGATAGAAGTCAAAAAGGTGGAATGGAAGATCAAAAATATTCAAACAATCCGCCAGGGAAGTACCTTAACAAAGATGTTCAGGGTTGCCATATTTGTTTCTGAACCATTCACAGAAGTGGACTGAAAGTTTAATTGTCTTAACTTGTCCGACAAAACAAGAAGACCTAATGTAGAGAATTTATTGAGAAAGTAACACCCAAAAGGCTTATCATAAGTTGCATAATAATCAAGAATAGACCACAATTTGCTTATGTCCCTAGGAATTATGATGCTTCTTGAAAGTAGAGTTGTTTACTTACGAGACCAAAATTGAGTTGTTCAAAAGTTCTCACTGTGAGTTAATTAGCAGGAGCAAAGAGCGAGAATTGCAAAGCAAAAGAGGTAGTTGGCTTGATGAAGTACGGAAGAGATTCTGTAGTAACCTGAGGTTATTTATCTACTGCAAATGTTGGAAATATCGTAAAGGTAAACAAGAGCATCAGGAAGACGGTTTACCATTTTAAGTAATACACCAAGAGGAATACATCTAACTGGCTCATCGTAATACACCAAGAGGAATACATCTAACTGGTTCATCGTAATTCACCAAGAGGAATACATCAAACTGGTTAAGGGTGTATTTTCCAGCAGATTAATAACTGAAAGTAATAACGGGATGTAACTGGAGGGTATGGAAGTATGAAAGCGGCGAGAAACATTTAACTGATGGCAAGGCTGTACCGAAACCCAGACATGAACCCAATGGAAAATTGGTTCTATATTTTAAAGCGATATCAGAGACGAGGTGACAAGCATTACTCACATGAATGTTGGAGTTGTTCCAGGAAGAATGGGAAATATTACTACGTATTAACTCTATAGTGTTTTATCCTCAATACCCAAAATAATTCGGTTATTTAAGAAACCCAAGGTTTTCACACATGTTAACAAATGGCACGTGTTTACATTATTGGCATAACTAGTAGGGCTGTATCTACTGGAATCCTTGATTTTGAAACAGTGACAAGAGGGAAAAAAACCAGTCAGCAGCACCATAACAACCACCATTTACGCCAATGGATTGTTTGTGGCTCTGATAACGTACATACACCACTCATTGTGCAGAGAATATTTTGCGTTGTTTGACGCATTCGGACTCGGCTTACAAGGTATAAAAAATGAAGACATACAAATTATCGTCTACAAAGAAAAGTTTCTCGAATAAAATAGATAAAAAAATCGTTTAGTAAATGAATGTTAAATCCAGCTTTGGATAATGTTATTTTTTTTCTCCTTCTTGAAGCTTTCATGGTTTATAGAGGTGTCAGCTTGCTTATTTCACGCACTAAATAAAAAGTATGCGAAGATCACGTAACGGTAAAAACGTTTTTTTTTTTTAATTTTCGGCGAAGCTACCCGAGAGCTATCCACGCTAGCCGTCCTTAATTTAGCAGTGTAAAACCAGAAGGAAGGTAGCTAGTCATCACTATTCACCGCTAACATTTGGAATACTCTTTTACCAACTAATAACAGGATTGACCGTCACTTTATAACGCCCCAACGGCTGAATGGGCGAGTATGTTTGGTGTGACAGGGATCAATCCCGCAACTCTTAGATTATGAGTCGAGCGCTTTAACCACCTGGCCATGCCGGTCCGAATATAAACGTGTCCACACTATTTAAAGAAAAGTTGGAGTAACGTTAATTTTTCAACGAAAAAACAAACTAAGAAAAATAGAAAACACAATGAGATTTGATGCTAAAAATGAGATGAGAAGAAATAAATAAATAAAAATGAAAAACGCAATGAGATTTGATGCTAAAAATGAGATAAAAAGAAGTAAACAAACTAAGAAATATAAAAAACAAATGAGATTTGATGCTAAAAAATGATATGAGAATATTACAGCCATTTTTTTAAAACCAAATATTTTGTTGTTGTTTTGGAATTAAGCACAAAGCTACACAATGAGCTATCTGTGCTCTGCCTACCACGGGTATCGAAACCTGGATTTTAGCGCGTAAGTTCGCAGACATACCGCTGAGCCACTGGGGGGCCCAAATATTTTGAAAATGACTACTTAACATGTAGTTTAGTTCAGCAGTAATTAAGTCAATTTTAGATAACAGATATTTAAAAGTTAAATACCGAGAGTAACATAGATGAAAGATTATAAGATATTGTATATTCATAACACTTAGACATGGACCAGGAGGTCCCTGATTGTCCCTGAAAATTGTGTTATGTTATCAAATTAACTCTATCTTCTAACAACAGAAAAAAGGTGAAATTACACTAAACTTTTCGAATGGGCAGGTTATACAGGCATCTAAACTTTTTTAATGGCCAGGTTATACAGGCATCAGTTTCTTTACAGCTTTCATTAACAATTTACATACGTTGGCGCTAAAATAAAGTAGATAAGAGATGTCTTTAATAAATATGATGTTAAAATTTCTCATATAGAATAAAGTGACTTGAGTAAACGCTTAAAACAATTGATAAAAATCAAGGATGATATAATGTAAACATGACCAAATACACGTAGAAAATGTTTTACTGGTCCTTAGCAAAAAGCAACGAAAAAGGTAAAGAAAAACCAGAATGATGTTATAAAATTAAGTTTAATGAAACAGAGGCACAGATCACATTTAAACAACGTTATAACAGGAAATGTAATTTCAATTGGAAAAATACATATATAAGAAAAGCAAATACAAAGTACGAAAAACAAGTGTAAATATATATTTTCGGAAAGTTTGATTTTATTTAGTGTTCTTACATGTGTACTAAATATGGTGTTTTGAGGACTAGATTGTTATATAATTTAATAGACAGAAACAGCTAATGAAAGCGAAGGCAATTCTGTTCCAATATTAATAAGATGAGAATTTAAAAAACACATTTTTAAAACATACGCCCCTTAAAGAGAGTTAACTATAGACTAAAGAGGGATATCTAAGGTTCTGTTATTAAATTAAATCCTCATTACTTTGCATTCTGCCTTACGAGTGGATGTGGGACTGAAAAGAGCAGTGAATTTTGAACAATGTTCTCTGCAAATAAGAGAGTTGTAGGCTTTATGAAACCATTTATTTCTTATTGTATATATTTGTATACATGCTTGTAATGTATAGTTTTACTTTCGATATTTTTAACAAACTTAACTGTATCACTACAAGCTCAATAAATTGCCAAGAATAAATTAGGAAATGCACTCTAGGATAATAATGAATTATGGCTTGAAATGAGGGTAAGAGTTTACCTTACGTGCTTTAAAGTGTCTAATAATTTACTTTTTAAAATTCTCTTCTAGCCGTGATTAAATCGTCCATTGAAAAAGTAAAAATAAATTTTTAGGTGACCTAACAATACCATCAGGCCTTAAGAAAACGTACCAAAGATAACATAAAGAAATTAAATAGCTTATGAACACCAAGATGACGAAAAATGTCTTGTTACTATTATGTCGAACGTTCCCCGCTGGTACAGCGGTAAGCCTACGGTTTTAGAATGCTAAAATCAGGGGTTTGATTCCCTTCGGTGGACTCTACAGATAGCCCGATGTGGTTTTCTTATTAGAAAATGTCCACAAACATTATGTCGGATAAATAAGTTTTATTCTGAAGAAAAGGAGCCGTAAACGTAGACGTAAAAAAAATAATGAAAGAAAAACCATACACTGTTTACTGCTTGTACTAGTACTTTGAACCAGAAGTATAAAGTTAAAACCTTTAACTACTTTATTTGAATATTTTGACGTTTTGATGAAAGACAAAAACTGGTTAATAAATGAACCTACATGTATATTTATTATCTAAGAACGACTGACTGAACTAAATTCAACAGTGTATATATCTATACATGCATGTGTTTTTATTAAAACATAATTATCATAAAAATAAAAAGTATCAGTACAAAACAACCTATACACATTTAAAACAGTATTACTTTATTACAGTATTAATATTTATGTTCCTCGTTGAAAACAGTGAAAAATAGCATGCGAACAATCGCAAAAACATTTTGGTTTCAGGGCTTCTTTGTTTATTAAGACAGTAGACACACAATCAGTGGGTCTGGCATGGTTATGTGGGTAAGGCACTCGACTCGTATTCCGCGGGTTCGAATCCCAGTCACACCAAATATGTTCGCCCTTTTAGTCTTGGGGGCGTTATAACGCTATGGTCAATCCCACTATTCGTTGGTAAAAGAGTAGCCCAAGAGTTGGCGGTGAGTAGTGATGATCAACTGCCTTCCCTCTAGTCTTAGACTGCTAAATTAGGGACGGCTAGCGCAGATAGCCCTCAAACAATCCATACAATCAGATGTGTGTGCTCCACATATAAAATATAAACCAATAGGACTTGTGAAAAAAATAACGCCTCAAAACGTGCTCGGTAGATGAAGATATTTGAGTCGGTTTTTCACAAAGAGATATATTCATAGCACGAGATTGTTAAATGTTGCAAAATAAAAGGATAGAACATTTCGAAGTTTCAGTGTTCTCCATGGAAACCAAAAACTAACTACATATAATTAGAATAAACACCACTACGTGTAATTTGAAGCTGTGGATACGAAAGATATTACAGTTATTAAAAAAACATTGTGATAAAATTGGATATATCTCCTGACATCACTAGCACAGTAATTAGAAAAATGACTTCAAGACGTCGAAGGCTTAGAAGACAGGTCTCGAAAGCAGGTGTTGTTTTCATGGGAACCACGGTCCAATAAACTGAAGAGAAAGTAATTCCTTACAATTACGTACCTGTCAAGTCCATCGATGTAGCTTCGATGGATTTTTGTTGTTTTGGTCAGTTCAAGCAAGCAGTGTATTGTGATGTCATAGACCTGAAACATTAGCTGGTTTATATAAAGTTACATAAGAGGGCTTAGACAACTTTGACATGACTGTTCGGCAAAGAAGGTTGATTTTAATACAGATATATTGTTCAGACGGAAGGAAGTCACTAAAAGCATGACTACTGCACAAATAAGGACTTCACTAACAGTAGATCACCTTAACCGTTGTTTTCGGTGACTTTACTTAATATACGAGCTATTATCTTTCGTGTACAGTATTAAGAGTTCTACACCATTAAAGTTATTGTTTGAAAGAGAGTTTTGGGCAAAATAACTATAGAAATATATTCCAAAAATTTTGTTTTTATTTCAAACTTCAACTGCCTAGGTGTTTGAAAAAGAAGTAATGAAATTTACTAAAACAAACATTCAGTGAAGTAAGATTTATCGTTATAAATTATCCCTGTAGAGGTCCATTAATAATTGATTTGCAGATTTGGAATATTGTTTATTGTTAAACACGAAGCTACACAACAGGCTTTGTACGCTACGTCTACTTCTGGTATGAAAACCCGATTCTTAGCGTTCTTGCAATCAGTGTCTTATTTAAACATGAAGCCTAAGATAACTCTGTTCAAAACATTTCCAGAGTCTATTTTTCTTGTTGAAGTAAGAGGTATGTTGAGAAACATAAAGAAAGAAGTTCGAACAAAACTCTGACCCTTGCTTGTTAAATTTAGCAACACCCAGCAGTACACTTTCTTCAGAAATTTGGTATTTTATAAAACAAAATGAACATACTGCTAAAAAAAACTCTGTTATCTGATTAAAATGTTCCTCAACACAGTGAACTCAATAAAACGCCCTTTACTATTTATTGGCTGGGTTCTTCGAGAATTTTATTCTCGTCACTAAACGATTCTAGTCGCGTGCCATCTGTAAAGGAAACGATTAAACAAAATAAACTAAAAGTTATCGAAACCAAGCAAACTTTTATGGATTTGCTTAATAGCTCCCAGGCAATTTTAACTAATTCAAGGAAAAATTTGTGGAAGCGAGAAAAGATTAAACTAAGTCCAAAATAAATTTGTCACAAATAGGTAAGAACTTCATGGATGGATTGTGTGGTAGTCTTCAAAATAAATGCCACTCCAAAGAAAAAATTCCTGGAAACAAAGGTTCCTTTCACCATGAAAGAGATTGAATAAATAAACAAATGAAATTTGCATCGTGATTTTAGTTCAACTTCATTTACATTTATTGCTTCTCAGATATTATCTCACATTTTCGCATAATTATTATCAATTTTCGGAGATTTGTTTTCACATCAAGCATAATTCTATACTTTAAATTCGACTTGCACTACATAATCTCTATGCTGAGAAGTCTTACCCACCTGTTAGCATTTTGACTTCTCCAAATGTTATGAATACAGTTGTTGAATACGCTGTAGTAAACCGAATTTGAGATTCACTACCACCACATTATTACAATCCATTTCGCCACTTCCTCTCAAGTTCCGTATGGCGGTCATGCATCTTGACGATAGCCCTGCAGCATAGTTTCAGTCGCAATAAGCTTCATCGTAAAGGTGCTAAGTTAAAAAATATACAGGTTTCCTAGCACCCGTATTAATAGTCCAATCGCATAAAGATACAGAGGAACTTGACCTGCATGTCTTCTTGTGGAATAGCGCACATACTCGTTTATTTTACATAAGATGCTCCCAAGACATTCTTTTTTGAACATCGCAAACCTCAATGGAAAAACAAATTTCCACTTGTATCAAGTAACATTACGCAATAAAATAACAAATGGTCTCTATCTGGGAAAGATTTCTTCATTGAATTTTGTGTCACTGGATTCTAAACTGTCACAAAACGCCCACATTTTGCTTACAACGGATGGGATATGACATATTGCAGGTCTTTTTCTTGATAGTATAGTGATCCAAAGATGATCCTCATTCCTCAATTTTTTGTTTTTATTTTTACAAATGTCATTAAATACAGTTAATATCTTCATCTTGGAAATTCTAAATCCTAGCTATAGAAATTCGTTTAAGATCTGAGTGTATAAATATTTAGTTTCAGAAAGGGCTGTTACACACTCTAGCTTAAAACGACCATTTTTAGCGGCATCAGACTATTTGTAAAACGTCAACGAATGTGAAAATATAGTTCTGATACATTTCATTTCACTGTCACTTTATACTGACTGTGGTTGTGAAGCAATTGATGATTCGTATAATGTTAGTTTGATTTTTAATTTCGCGCAGAGCTACACAAAGACTAACTGCGCTACCCATCCATAATTTAGCAGTATAAAACTAGAGAAAAGGCAGCTAGTTATCACCCCCAGTGCTAACCTTTGAGCTACTCTTTTATCAACAAATAGTGGGATTGACAGTCACATTATAACGCCTCCACGGTGGAAAGGGCAAGCATGTTTGATGTGACGGGGATTTGAACCCGTGACCTCCTTTACGTTAACTTACATTGAGACAGTTATCAAATATGATAAAATAATAAAATGTAGCCTATCTAAACAGTAAGATAATGAATTATAGTCCCCTCAACTCATTGATATCTGAATAACATGTTGACTCTAGATGTATACTACCGGTATATATCCCCACAGAGCTTGTAAACGAAAACCAATAAATTACCGCAAATGAATTTTGTGATTTTTATCTGGAATAAATCATTCGATATAAATTCTCCAGCTTTTCAATTCCTAAACGTAGTAGCAACTTCTGTCACTTGCAGAAAAAGTATACGTCATCTTATAACATAATTAAAATCAGTATTACAAATAACCAAATTAACTAACCACTTTATATGCCTTGGAGCATTTTACATTTAAAGGTTTTCTTCTTCAGAAGTAACAGGTAGGCATCTTTTAATGTTTAACTTTTATTATCATTCACGATTTTAATTTTAGCTGTAAAAGTTGTTTATTCTCTTGTATGAAAAGTTACGATCTGAAAATATCGAAATAAATAAATTGTTTTATGTTTTCTGACTCGACGATATTTGTAGATTCACTCGTGGGCGAGCTTGAGACCGTCTGGCTTCTCCGGTGATGAAAGTGAAATATTGGGCTCTAGGGTGTAGTGACTCAGATTTCTTTATATAAAAAAGGAAATAACCAAGGATGGGGGTGTAGAGAGATAGTTCATTCGTGATAGCTCATGGGCATTCCCTTCCTTCAGAATACCACCCATGTATGAGCAGAAAACAGGCGTTTCTCTGACGATATCTACCCACCAAATACAATGAAATACAGCAATTTTATCTTACAAAGTTTGAAAACTAAATTATTCTTATCACAATGAGACAAAAATGCCAAATAAAAAAAGTTAACATTCCATAGTAATGTTCCAATTCTCATCTAAATTGGTTACGACATCACAATGTATAGAATAGCCAAAGAAATAAAATGAAGCGTTGTAAATTTTGTATAACGTTTATTCATTTTGTAGATTTCTTTGTGCAAAGTTATACTTTACACACTACGGGAACTGAACTATGAACAGCACTATTGTAATTTTGTAACCTCACAACTAACTCACAGATAACTCGGCATGCAGGTGATAAGAGTGCTCAATTCGTAATTTGAAGGCCATGGGTTTGAATCCCTGTCACACTAAACATTCTCGTTCTTTTAGCTGTATGAGCGTTATACGTGACGGTCATTCGCATTAATCGTTGTTAAAAGAGTAACCCAAGGGTTGGTAGTGGGTGGTGATGACAAATTGCCTTCCCTCTAGCATTACACTGTTAAATTAGGGACAGCCTAGACTATTGAAGTAAGGTACAATAGCTTTCCATAAAAGGCCAAAACCGAGCACTTTCCCATCAACAGCTGTCTAACATTTCACCTTTTATTCTGGTGAAAAAGATTGGCTTATTTATTTTACAGCAAAGCTAACTTGGGCTGTCTGCAATGTACACCTCGAGGAATCCAATCTTGGATTTCTATGTTGTAAGTTCATAGACCCATTACAATTTTGTTGGGAAACCTTTAAGAAAAAAAATCGACTTTTTGAAATCGTTCGATTTTGGATTTTTTTTTTTAATTTATTTTACGTCATCGAGTGTGTTGATTCTGTTATCAGATTTAATGTATATTAGTCCACAACATATAAATATTTCGAGCCAGATAAATTACATTCTATTTTCCTCACTAACATTTTCAGTCCTCTGGTGGGATAACGGCAAGTTTTAGTTTTTACAGCATTAAAATCAGGGGTTCGATTCCTCTCAGTAAGCGCAGCAGATAACCCGCTGTCGCTTTGTTAGAGGAAAAAAACACACAAATCAGTATTTTCAAAGAATTAATCCTTCAACGTCAAGGATGCATTTGAATTTCGCAATGGAAAAAAATTCGTCCAGCTGTTGTTAAAAAAATAGTTTTTTTTCTCTCTCCTTGAGTATTTAGATGGTTTTCTTACTTTTTTCTAGGTGAGTTTTCCTGTCCCATCCTATTGAAATACTCAAGGTAGTATTTATTTTTTTTTGGGCCTGGCATGGCCGAGCGCGTTAAGGCGTGCACTCGTAATCCGAGGGTCGCGGGTTCGCGCCCGCGTCGCGCTTAATATGCTCGCCCTCCCAGCCGTGGGGGTGTATAATGTGACGGTCAATCCCACTATTCGTTGGTAAAAGAGTAGCCCAAGAGTTGGCGGTGGGTGGTGATGACTAGCTGCCTTCCCTCTAGTCTTACACTGCTAAATTAGGGACGGCTAGCACAGATAGCCCTCGAGTAGCTTTGTGCGAAATTCCAAAAAACAAACAAACAAGTATTTATTTTTAAATTCCAACCACATCTTCAATTATGTAGAATAGACGTTTAAGCTTTTATAATGTATTTAGTTCACACATTTACGTATGTGCATGCATAATCAGCACTTCCTACATATATCTATGTATATCTTTTATAAGGAATTCTTGCTAAAACCTATTACATTTATGAGGCGACATTCTATTCGAACAGTTATTTTAGTGAACATCTAAAGCCCAGATCGTTATGGACAACTATAAATCACAGTTCGCTGTCTTTTCCACTTGATGCTGTGGAAGAGCCAATATCGAAACGCCATCTCTGCACTGATTGGTCGTAGAATAATGACCTGCATTCTTCTTGAGAAATATATGGTTCAGTTGTTTCCAAATACGCAGAGTAGAATTCCATCGAACGTTTACACCTTTCGTGACCTACTTAGTAATTTTGGCGCTCAGGTATTAGAATGAAATAAATAACAGAATAGAATGTATGCGGACCTTTTATCACACTCCATATGAAACGTCTATTTACCATAACACACATACACGCATTCACAGGTATGGACGTGTTTTTAGCACCAGAAGGTTCTTGAAAACATTTCGATTTTGTTTGCGAAATCTGGTGACTTGGGCACTTTACTTGCAGTCTGCAGATCGGGAGATCTAAACCCGTTACTGTGCACGCTCGTAGAGCCGTTACATGCAACGATCAATCCCATTCACTATTCGTTGGTAAAAATACTCCATAAGTTTCCGGTTGGAGTTGTTGGCGTTATTTGGTTGCTTTTCTTCTCGCTTAGCATTTCAAAATTAGGGATTTCTAGTCTAGATATCCCTCGAGTAGCTTTGTGCAGAATTCTACAAAAACAACCACAAAATATTAAAATAAAAATAAAAGTGAACTTGTGGGGTACGACTCATAGAGCATTCCTTTCAAATAAGAACTTTACAATTTATTATTTCGTTGTATCTTTTAGTTCATGTATAATAAGTAAAATCTCGTGAATGACTTACAAAAGCAAAACCATTTCAGGGCCTCTATGAAGTTCAAAGTAGTTCGTTTTCGTTTCTTTCACAAAAATGCACGATAAATATAAAAAACGAAGTAAAAAGAATATTGTGTCGACTGAATTTTATTCAAATTACATCTGCAGAGACGATCTGTTGCGTTTCGTTAAATTTGCACAATCCTTTTTTTTCATGGTAATAGATTGGAGTCGTCATGAAACAGATTCTACAAATTACAAAGAAATGCAATTTTTAACTGTAGCTCGTTCATCTGTTTACGATCAATGGATGATTAACATCAAAGTACTCCAATGATTAATGCAATATTGCGATATGAGTCCAAATAATCGTGAATCGGGTTAAAACCAAATGGTTATATTGGTAATGAAAATGAGTAAAACTACTGTCATGGCCTTTCAACTAATTTCGGACTATACACTTGTCAAGAAAGATGAATGAAGTCACGGTCGTGCTCTTTGAATCAAATTCGAACAATTTCAGGTCAGTTGATTATGATATTATCGGCTTTCGAAACATCCCATTCATAAAATACAGCACATTGGGATGAATTGGATTAAAAACAACATTTCAACAGGACAGATGTGATATTGTTTCTTCTAAATGAATAAAAATAGCCAAATGCTTTGTGTGTTTGCCTTTATCCTTTTTTCTATTCTTTTCTAATACAAAATACGGTAGTAAGAAGTGGCTAATTGAACTACGTCATTATTTTCAGTAATTCTTTGTTTACAGTTTGTGTTCTAAGCATTCATGAAGTGTACTATTTTTCACTGCACATGATCTAAGCTGTTGTATAACCGCTCGCAAGCGAGTATATTACAGTTTGTATAACATTATTTCCATTATAGGATTGGAAGTATTCGAACCTTGAACTCTGTCGATGGAGACAAAGTCTAAAATCTTTTACATTTTACAAGCCTACCCAATGATATTTCTATTTGGTCAAACACCAACAGATGGTGGTTTTCTATTGGAAGGCGTATTCTCTTTCCGTTTGCACGGTTGATAGATTTGCGAAAAATGTTTTTGTGCAACCTGTCAGAGAAATATTCTTTCATGAAAAATTGCTACAAGAAAGTAACGTCGATGATACGACTGTGAAATTCGGAATCTTGCTCTAACTTAATGGCATCAAAGCAACCGTGACAAAATGGTCAGCCAGCGTACTCAAAATATGTAACAAAAAACAACTTTTCCATTTGTAATGAGAATGTTACATAGTGAGGACTTCTGTTATTCAGTTTAAAGTTATTCTTCTTATGGAATTTTACAGTTTCGTTTTCGAAACATTGACGTTCTACTAGTAGCAGCTTATCGTGTTTTTTCACGTCGCAAAAGATTATACTTGATCGATTATTGCCTATTTCCCATAACATATCTTACCATGATATTATTTTGCGACTTTCGAATATACGGGTTTGAAACAGGTGTTAATAATGTCCACATTTATCAAATCATTATGGAATGGACACGAAACAATTTCCCCAAGGTTTTTCTTTCCACTCAAATGAACGATTCAAGTTAGATTTTGGTTACGCGTATGAACGTACTATAATATATCTTTAACTAATGTGAAAAACTTATTCCTTCAGAAACTTATAGATTTTTCCTAGTTCATACAGAGAATTACTTTAAGAAGACTCCAGTAGCTCAGCGGTATATCTGCGGACTTACAACGCTCAAAACCTGATTTCGATACCCGTAATAAGCAGAGCACAGATAGTCAATTGTGCAGCTTTGTGCCTAATTCAAAATAACAACAAATGTTTTAAGAAAATGATATTTTGAGGTGTGTTTGTTTTTCCATTTATTATAGCAAAATGTTTTGCAAATTCTTTCCTCGAATACGCGCAAAAATTCTTGAATATGTTTTTTTTTTATTTGACCAAGATAATATTTTAAAATCAAAATAATTTCGGCCACTAACAATATCTACCATCTCGGTCTAAACGTATAGTAAAAATGTCAAAGTACTGTTATATATTATCGATGTAGAATTTTCATCCAAACAGTGGCCAGGCATCAAAGCGTAATATATGATATTAAGTAAAAGTATCTTTACTATCTAATAGTTTTTTTATTTTCCACGCTCTCTTCAGAAACGCCTTTGCGATTACTCTGAATCTCAATAACTAATAAATATCCAGACACCAAACATTAACTGTTTCTGTAAAGACGCTTTATCCTCCAAGGTAAGTCAGTGGTCAAACGAATAAACAAGCATTGTATTTCTTGATAAAAAAAAAGAGAAACTACTGGGTTATAATGAAATGTTTAATTTATATAATCACAAGCAGAGTGTAACTCAATTAATTTCACAGCACTAACAATTTGAATCAATGGGTTTAAATAACCAGATCTAAAATATCAAACAGGATGTCATAAGTTTTATGTTTCTACAAAGTAAACGTACAAAACATATATTAGATGATATGTAAATTATTCTAGTGAAAAGACACATACCTTCCGGACGGGAATATCCGTTTCCATGACGATTCCCATGTCCACACCGTCCTGGATGTAGTAACTCCAATGAGGGACGTTTAGCACGATAACACTTTCTCTTGTTCTGGTGGATGGGTCTTGGCGAATGATATAAGCATTCCAAGAAACGTAACGTAGGTGATTGCGTGGCACGTGATGTAGGTCACAATAGAATAGTTTCAGTTTCACGAGCTCTCCTTCCAGGTCAGATTCAATGCACCATCCTTGTTTGTCACGATCGTAACAGTTCACGGATGTGTTGGGGTCTCGGACTGTGGCTACTTTAGCTTCACTGATTGTATTAGCACAAATCATCTCCACGTGAACTGTGAGCAGTCCGCGTCGTGCGAGGTCTGTAACTTGGCATCGGAGGGAAAACCCGCGGATCCGACCGGTAAGATCGGATATCTGGTCTAGAATACCGGAGTCTACCATGCGATCACCATCTCCCAAAATCACCCTATAACGAACACGACAGGGATGTTCGAACCCGGTAAGACGATTAAGAAAAACCCGTGGGCGAGGTCCACTGTCCAGATCATTTTGACTTCCGTGGGGAAGGAGAGAAATATTCCACTCAAAGTTACCAAATATGAAGTAAGCTGTTTCAAATTTGTTGCTCTTTGAATGAGATCCCATTAAGTGGTGAGAAATCTTTATTTCACCTTCAAAGACAGTTTTCACGTTACCCACAGAGAGTTCGATAAGAAACTCTTCATTTTCATCAGTAAATCGTCGAGTACTTAGGTCTGCCATTGGAATCCATTTGTTAGTACCGTGTGCCGGGTGGTCCACGCTGAAACAGCTCTGTTTCTGTGCTACGACCTCGTTTTTACTGAAATGTTCTCTGTTCAGTAGAGTGAAGGAAAAGTCTGTGTAACACTTAGTTCCCATTGAAGGATTGCGAAGAATCAAGAAAACGCCAAGAAGTTTTTCAGACCGTGTAAATGTTATGGCCCACCTGTGGTACCCGAAGATGAAGTCTTTGGTAGTAGGATCTCGGTGTAAATCACGCGCTACGGACCGTGTGACAATAAACGTGAAAATGCCGGTGTTCGAGCGGTCGTTTAGTTTCGTAAACCGGTACAGAAGTGCCATATTCAGAGTTGTGATGTGGACCCAAGTAAAGCGTGGCTAAAGACAAAAAAAAACAACAGAAAACTCAATGTTCAAAGTTTCAGTGAAGTCGTTTTGAAACAAAACCCTACATTAAGACAGATATTATTTGTTCAGTGACACTATACTGTATTTACACAACGCATTAATATGAAAGAAACAAATACAAGATACTCCTATTCAAAACAGAAAAGTCATAGAACACAATATATTTCTAAAAGTACAACTCTGACGAAAAGAATAACACTGGCGTAGAAACTGGTGATCATGATTAATACGCATGGTAACACAAAATATTCTTTGCACTTTAAGTTTTGAGTACGTTATAAAAGGAATAATAAATATCACTTTATTAGCATGAATGGTAAGTGGTAAGACTGGTTACTTTCTCTCTAGGCTAGTAGTTCGAAATCAAGAAGATCTAAATAGTTTTAATACGTTATAAGTTTGAAATACAAATACTATGCTATGAACGTCTGTAGGGTTTAAGATTACGTTTAGTTTATGCGTTACATTCAAACATTTACATGATAGATGTGTGACTTTTTCTCTGTTATTATTCATAATCGCCTTTTAAAAACAAAGTTTTGCAGGTGTTTTGCCCGTGTAAGATTAACCGCTGTCTGAATGTATTGCAGTATTTATTTCTAAACTTTTAAATAAATATTCACGAGATTTTATATCAGTATGTGAGATAACATGAGAAATGATAAGTAGGTATATTATTGTTGATTGGAAAACAAACTCAGCCATCTCGAAAGTTTTGTTATTTATTTACTTCTTCAAAATAACTTAAGACAATCAAATAAAATGATTCAAATTATGTATTAAATTTCTGTCTTTAACATTTTTTTCATTTTCAAAAAAATGATTGGGCTTAAATTTTGCTCAAAGTTACACGAGAGCTATCTGCGTTAGTCCTCCCTAATTTACCACTGTAAGACTAGAGGGAAGGCAGCTAGTCATCACCACCCACCGCCAACTCTTGGGCTACTCTTTTACCAACAAATAGTGGGATTGACCGTTATGTTATAACACCCTCACGGCTGAAAGGGCGAACATGTTTAGTGCGACAAGGCTTCGAACTCGCGACCCTCAGATCACGAGTCGAGCGTCTTAACCACCTGACCATGCTGGGATTGTTGAAATTGTAAATAAGCGCGTTCTCAGAGAGAAAATGATATCGAATCCATCTTATATGAAACGTAGCTTCATAGAGAAAGTGGATCTATAGTATCTTTTTTTATCCATATTGTCTTATTGAAATTTTTAGCATTTGTTGTGCTCATTCAGATTTAAAATAACTAATTTTGACATAATATATTAAATGGCAATCATACAGTATTTTTGAATGTTTAATTTCTTATGTTCATGATCTAAAACCATCATTTAACTTCTTAAAATTCTAAAATCAGTCGTCACAACTCACCGTCATCTCTTGGTTTTTCTCTTTTACCAATGAACTGATCACAACACTACAACGCCCATACGGCTTAACGGACGAGCATGTTTGTTGGGACATAGATCAAACCAGTGACCATGTCATATCAGCCTAGTAAAATTATGAAACAAATATTTCTTAACATGATTTCGCCATTTTGAGACAAAATAAATTATAATACGCAACACCTCCAAACTAAGGGATATCTTAGAACCGGGTCCCGATACTTGTGCTGGGTACAGTGAACAGAATTGTTTTAATGTCGTTGAATATTCCAAGCTGTCATCATCTTTGAAGAATAAGTTTAATATAAACGTAACTCAGACAAATAACTTTTGCAATGAATTTTTATATCTATATTTATTTTATTTTACACGTTTCAATAACTACGAAATAGGCCGTAAATACTATTTTGTAATTAGGAAATTCTATTAGGTAAGGCCCTGAACATCACCAGGTAGTTATGGCGCTCGACTCGTAATCTAAGGGTTACTGTTTCAATTTCTGTCACACCAAACACGCTCGTTCTTTTCGCTGTGGAAGCATTACCACGTGATGATCAATACCACTATTCATTGGTTGCTAAAAGAGTAGCCTAAGAGCTGGCGGTTAGTGGTTATGACTAGTTGCCTTTCCTCCAGTCTTACACTGCTAAATTAGGGACAGCTAGCACAGATAGCCCTCTTGTAGCTTTGCGCGAAATTAAAAACAAACGAAACCAAACTGATAGGTAAGTATACTTTAGTCTGAAATTGAACATTAAAACCACGGTAGCTTTATAAGGATACGGCTTCGTGGAATGATTAAACTTTTAAATGACGACAACTCTACGAATATACAGCTTTGTGGAACAATTCTGTTCATGGGAAGATGGAACAGAAACACGAACGTTAATACATACACCAAACTAGTCGATTACATGTATTAGTCTTATGCAGTAATACATATGTTATTGTACAGATAATATTTTAGTATTTAATTACATTTTCATTTTCACTTTTTTAAAGACATGTGTGAGGGTATTTTTATGATAATTCGCTCTTCTTTGATGTAACTGTAATCATATAATTACTATTACCATCAATGGGGCCCGGCATGGCCTAGCGGGTTAAGGCGTGCGCTTTGTAATCTGAGGGGTCGCGGGTTCGCGCCCGAGTCACGCCAAACATGCTCGCCCTCCCAACCGTGGGCGTGTATAATGTTACGGTCAATCCCACTTTTTGTTGGTAAAAGAGTAGTCCAAGAGTTGGCGGTGGGTGGTGATGACTTGCTACCTTCCCTCTAGTTTTGCACTGCTAAATTAGGGACGGTTAGCACGATAGCTCTCTAGTAGCTTTGTGCGAAATTCCAAAACAAACAAACAAATTAATATCAATACCGGAGATAAAGTTATTCACAGTTTTAGGTAGCCATCTATCAAAAGTCATAGCTCACATAGCTTCTCGTGTTCATCACAAATTATTGTGCAAATTAATTTCCTTCTGTTCATACTGACGTAATGAAAGAAAAACATTATAGCAACAATTTCAGCTGTATGGTAGTGACTTAACTCATTACAGTTTGTTTGGAGTGTGGCTGCTCGGTAATTTCACAAGCTCAGTTATCAGTTGAATTTGATGTGTAAAAACAACTGCATTTTACAATCACAACTCAATGAATACTTTGCTTCTGTCATTTGGAACAGTACGTTTGACGTAAGTTAACTCTTAGAGTTGTGTTTAAGCTATTGTTATTCTGGTTCTTAAAATTAGATATTGGAAACTCTTTCTTATTAGAATAATATATGAACGCTACACAACTAATATATTATTCATTTTTATTGTACAATTTCATCAAGTACATCATAATTACAAACTCTTACCATCGTTCGCTGTACAAAGAAACTGTATTTAAAAATATGAACACTTTTCACACATAATAATACTTACATTGATGATGTATCAAACATATTTATTAAAATACGCACATGGTTATCTGTCTTAACATAAATTTACGACTACAGTAACACGACATAAAAAGTGTGTGTTATCATAAAGTAAAGACCCTTTCCACAAGATTCCCCGCTAGGACAGCAGTAAGTCTAGGGATTTACAACCTTCAAATGAAATGGTTCGATTCTCGTCGGTAGTCACAACAGATAACCTGAGGTGACTTGCTATAAGAAACAAAAACAATTTTCATTTATTTCACAGATACTTTTGGACATTGACTAGAAAAGCCAATGATGTATCAGAAGAAATAACCAAATGTTTAATTTGATTTATTTTACAACAACACAGTCATGCAAAAATGTCTCAACTTGACAGTAATTTAGATGGGAATTGTTTCATAAAACATATACTTTAATGAGTGAAGTACATAAGTCACGAAAAATGTTAAAAACACGTACCTAGGACGACAGAATTATAGGTTTTGCGAGACAATGTATGGTGTTGATTCTTCAGCCAATAAAATATTAATAATTTAAAAGTGCATACATTTTTCTTTTATTCTTAAGCACAAAGTTATGCAATGGGATATCTGTGACATTCTCACAGTGGTTATTGAAATATAGTTTTTAACGTATAAAGCCCCCCACACTTGCCATTAAAATACTGGGTAGGACGGAAATGAAAAATCAGTTAATTTTTATTAAACATCAGTTGATACGTGCAGATGTATGATGTATACAGCGTTCCTAGTGTATTCTTGTAACTAAGTCCTGTTTACAAGCCACGCAAAAATGTACAAAAATATATTTTCATTGTGCAGTTGTTCCAGGTAAATGAAATATTACGTAACATCAAACTGTTACTTATAAAATGTCCGATTTTCGTGTTTAAGTTTGAAATTCGATTTTTAGTGGCTGAAAAAGAAGCATTTATCAAAGTAATATAGTGTATCATTTGGTTCGTTTCAAGTTCACTTTATGTTTCTTATTTCAGAATCTAAGACATATTTATATTTACTTTTGTCACCATAAAATTGATATTCGTGTAATTTTATTGTATGAGTTCAAGTTTGGTCACAATAAGGCTACCTCAGCTCATAATATCAATCATGCAAATGGTGATGGCACAGCTAATGACCGACCACACAGCAAAGCGCTGATATAGGAGATTTCGCTATGGTGACAGAAGCCTTGAAAATGATCCTCTGGGCCGTCCGCAGACAGCCAATGATAAGGAGGAACTGAAGACCTTGGCTGAATAACATACTCGCCAAACCGTGGAAGAACTTACCTGTAGACTTACTGTTTATTATTCAACAGTTTTCCGACATCTGAAAGCAACTGGAAAGGTAAAAAAGCTCAATAAATGGATACCTCACGAATTGACTGAAAACCGTTGAATAAGACCAGTTGAAGTTTGTTCCTCATTTGCAACAAAAATTACCCGTTTCTCCATAGAAATGTCACCTGTGATGAAAAATGGATTACTTACGACAATCGGCGACAATTAGAACAGAGGTTTGACAATGAAGAAGCACCTAAACTAGCTCATCACCCAAAGAAGGTATGGCCAGTGTTTGGTGGTCGTCAACAGATGTGATCTATTATTCATTATTCAAAACCAGGAGAAACAATCACAGCAGAGAAATATTGTTGTGAAGTTGAAATAATGCATTAAAATTTGTCATGGAAACATCCAACAATAGTCAATCACAGTGTATCCATTGTAATTCATAACAATGTTAGATTTCATGTTTCATGTGTTACTGTTCAAAAAGTAAACAAACTTCAATAGGAAACCTTACTTTATTCACCGTATTCACCAGATCTTTCGCCTACAGGTTGTCACTTTTTAAGCATTTGGACATTTTAAAGAAGAAAAACGTTTGCAAACCAGACCTCAAATGAAAGTTCCTTCCAAGACTTCATTACATCAAAAGACATCATATTCTTTAAAGATAGCATTTATAAATTTGCAACTCGTTAGCGAAAGTATATTGAGTCCAAAGCAACTTTTGATGAATTAAATTAAACAATAAAATAAACTTCCGACAATTCATTTGCAACGGTCTAATAGTATTTATTATTTTGAGACCCAGCTGTGGAAAATTTCACCTAAAATTACAATAATATTAAGCTTTTCTAATTTAACCATTTAGACAAGTAAACTTCTGTAGGTAAAGATTATTGTCATTTATAAGGTACAAATGGAGATAATAAGGTATCGCGAAAGCTTTTACAAAATATTCGCTTAATTAAAATCACTTTCATTTACAATTGTCAGCTCCAAATGACTAACAAGAGCTAACAAGGTTATATAGACGAGACTGTGTATTCGAAACTATTATCACTTACAAGTGACGGCTCTATATGACTAGATCTCACAAGGTTATCTAGTAATACTTGTGTTCATAGTGGGAAATTCATTAGGTGTTTAGAAATTAGGTTTTCTGAGAGTGAATATTTGCAATACTGTGTTCAGGAGATTTTGTATTTCAAAGCATTATGTGTAAATTATGTCTCACATATAACCCCAATTATTAATGATATTGCAAGCTGCGCGTTGAACTGTAGAATTTAAGACATTTTTGTAAAGCTGATCTCAATTTAATTATTTTTATGTAAATACTGATTTTATATTAGAATATTTTGAGACTTTATATAACTATCCTCCAGGATGTGACAAACTCCACTTCATTTCTATTTACTTACACAACGTTATACAAAGATGTGTGTGTGTTTTCTTATAGAAAAATGTCAAATAAACAGAGTAAACTGATTCATGCTGGACCAAGTTTTATTATAACTGGATTTTCATTTAAAATAAGGTAATGTTGTTGTAAGGTAGTTATACGAGGTGTAAGTATGTTTTATTATAGCAAAGCCACAATGGACTCTCTTTTGTGTCCTCCAAGGTGTATTGACCTATAATTTGAAATATTATCGGATTGTTATGCTTGTTCAAAATGACTAATCCAATAAATGATTCTAAGAAATTATGAGTGAAAGCATAGAATGACTTATAACGATATGCTAACCACACCATATCTGCCATAACCAATATCAACGAGGCTAATCAGGCCAGCTGGGATATGATGAACAAAGCAGTAGTTGAGACGATATATACGTCATCAAATTGCACGAACCACAACTGTTACTGTGTAAAGTAAATTAATTTGATGAAATGTATTGATGGAAATATTTGAATAATTCAAAAACCACAATGTCAATGCGAGCACGAATAACATGTTTGTTATTTATGCACATTAACACCAATTATTTGTTATTATTATTCGTTTTTCCTTTACTTCCTTCACCATTCAAAATAAAGGTACAGGTGAAAGTTAAAGAACCAGTTTCGGAGTTTAAGAACTACTTGCTTCAACTACTTGGCAAGTCACCCTCAACATGTTACATCAAACGTGCTTTCGAAAGATGATTTTTGGAGATGATTAACAGAAGTACCGTCAACCATGGTCGTTACCTATACACTTCTAAAACTGAGTTTGTGGAAATCTTAAAATGAAAGTTTAATGCAGGTTGGAAAGTAACTATAACAGACTCATATCTATCCAAAAAGTTTAAAAAGACTACTAAGCCTTCATTCAGAAGTCTGCTATTAGAAACGTGAATTGTGGGATGAGGTTATGGGTCATTTTATTCAGAAAATAAGGACGGGAACAAGGAGCGTTACTTTCAGTCACACGTGATTTTTTTTTTGTCTACAGACCAATGGTGAAAGATCGAGCACAAATTAAACCTTAATAAAAACAATTATGAGATGAGGTTTTAAAGATATTTTTATCACGTAAGTCTTGCTTTGAAATTACGTAAATGTTCCTTTACAGTTGTATTGTGAAACATGTACTTGATGTGTCGCAATTACTGCTATTTTTCAATGTTAAAAATTCACATTTTTGGTAGAATATAGAACAATGGATTTTGTGGTGATGGAGGATGGCTGAGACAACTAAACGAAATTTAGTTGTTCAAACATATGCAAATCAAATGAGACATACCATATGATTTTCTGTGTGATTTATTATAATATGCCACACCCAAATGCTCTTCCTTCTGGAGGCAATGTACAGAAATAAGTAAGCAAACAATTATTCTATTAATTATAAATAAAAAATATGTTTATGTCGTCTTTCTTATATGTAGCTTTGAGTGGTATGAATATATATTAAGCGTAAATGTAAAAACAGAGTGTCGTTTGTTTAGTTGTACGAATAGGCTGATTCGTCCAGTTAAGAAAATGCTAGGTTTTTGTTCGACGTCTTGGTTAGGTTGGATCTGCCAGACTTTATTTATGATTCAAGAAATAATTCTGTCATACCTAAAACTACAGTGTACCCGGGTATGTGCCACTGTATACTTTGCAAGGTGAATTATATTTTTGCAAAGTTGAAACATCGCCAGACTGTAATATCTCTCGATATTTCATTTACACAGTTCGTGCATTTGTTTACATAGTGCGCTGTAAGCAATAAAAAAAAACAACAGCGTCAACGATACGATATATTTTCATGTTTTGCAATAACTTAAAACATACGTGCTGTTGTATTGGAAAAGAAGCTTGCTCTAGAATAACTATTCACTCTCTTTTTGCTTAACATGAGCATTTTAGTTTCGTGACAATGGTATTCTGTAAAATAAAAAAAATAACAGCAACGTAAGGTGCGTGCAACTCTAGACAAACATGTTTCATTTGTTTAGTTATCAAGAACGTAGTTGTGTGTTTCTCAGTCCTTTAGGAACGAATGTTCAATGTTGAAGAAAAGTACGTAATCCTGGAGCAGCACGTCGTGTTTATTTAATGGACCTTCCTTCTGTGACACGTCCTCCTCCCCTTTTCATAAAAAGGAATATAAAAGTTCCTCTTGCAGAAGTGTTTTATACACGGGTAAGTGGAGGCAGAATAACGACATGAAGCAGTATTCAGGTAATTATTGAAACTGGAGGCAGAAATAACTACATCACAGGCAGTATTTGGATAGGTATTTACATTTGAGTCAGAACAATGACAATTCATGTAATATTCAAGCAGGAATTGACGCTTGAGGTAGAGCAACGATAATACAGGCAGACATTGATAAAATCAATTAATCAGACATTTTATACATTTTAATGGCATCTGTTTACAGAAAACGAGAAATTACAGTTGTACACTAACTTCAAACAAAACCTCACATTGCTGTTATTACTTGTTAAAGTTTACCTATCCATAATAGGGCAAAATGTCTCACTCGCTAGCACCATTAGAATAAATATTATTAAAGTTGTTTGAGGAAAGACCTCCGTGTTTGTATAATAGTTTTGATCTAGCTATTACTATTGAAATGTAGCGGTACTTAAAAGCATCGATTTCTAGGCATTTTACTTCTCTGAAAACAGTAGTCTTCACAAAGTTCAAGTAACACGATAAACTGTATTTCAGTATCTTGTTTACCGTCCTTTTATGAGGCCTGTTTAACTCATTTAGTAAAATAAATAAAATAGTTCGTATTGCCAAGGTTCTTTGAAATAATTTGTCTGGTTGCAATCTCTAAAATACCTTACCGGATATAAACAGCACGTCCCTTTTTGCTATTTTTACTAATCATAATAAATATACATATATTTTCGAAATAAATCTCGTAACGTTATTATAAAACAGTTACGAAGCAGTTAAATGGTCTAATATGAAGAATATCAGAACCTGGACTCGTACTAATCTAATTTAATCCAAATATCGTGGAATAAAGAAGAAATCGAGTAAAATATTACTAATTGTTTTGACAATCCCGCTAGTTCACTGGCTCATTTAAATATAATTGATTTGCAATTATTCTGGACATCTTAAAGGTATTAAACTAAGTATTAAATATTAATTTTAATTTAATGTCAAAAGATAGATTTATATGGTTTTAAATTAGTACACATAATAGCAAGAGTAGATGTTAATTAACCAGACTTATATATACATCAAAATCTTGTCCGTGAAAAGTGAGAGCTAATTGGCATTAAGTGTTTTCTAAGCTTGTGAGATTCTACGTTCCACGCTGGTGCAGCGATAAGTCTAGGAACTTACACCGCTAAAATCAGGAGTTTGACTCCTCTCTGTGGACTCAGCAGATAGCTCGAGTGGCTTTGATATAATAAAACAGACACAAACACAGGGATTATTTAAATATATATATATTTATTTAGGTAAGTGAAATGAATATAAAATTAAAACGTACAACAACTGACGGAAACGTGCATTTGGCCACAACTAGTATAAAATAAAGTTGTATAGCCTCAAACATTGGAGTATTTTCGACTGAAAGGTTTTAAACAGAAGTCTTGTGTTTAATTAAACATTCCATTGTGAAAGTTCTTTTCGGAAAAATAAGGGCTGCTAACTGTTTAGTTTTTTCTTTTACTGAAATTAGGACACGTAGGTAGTTTTTTTGCGCAGAATTCCTCTCTAGGCTATTTGCTATTGCGTCCATTAAGGTGAAACCAATTCCCATTATTAGCGGTGCGAGCTCCTAAAGATTACCCCTATTTCACCGACGGACTTTAGCTAAAGCACAGAAATGCTAGCATTTCTTTGTTGTTGTTTTTTCGAGTTAAGCACAAATCTACAAAATGGGCTATACGTGTTTTGTACACCATGGATTTGGAAACCCGGTTTCTGATGGTAAAAGTCCTCAGGCATGCCACTGTGCCAATGGGTGGCAGAAATGGTAGTTATCTACGATCTCATCGCTGAACAGCCGGTGGATATTAACTAAAGTATGAACATGTTAACAAACTAGGATCTTACCACTAAGCCACTGGCGAACATTCGATAAAGCATAAAAAATGTTGTACGTCAAACGGTTAACTAAAGATGTATCTGTATTTTAATAGATATAAAGTGTTGTTCATACAACGTAATGGTCAATACCATCATTTAAGCATTTTTAATTGAACACTAAATCCGCAAACAAAAATATTCTAAATCGAAAGCCGCGTGACAATGTAACAGATAAATATGTATAATAATGCTTACAAACACTAACCATTCGGGGATTCGAGCCCATACTCCATATATTGCGAATTATAACATCTGTATGTTCACAAAATTACTTTGTAACACAATTTTTACCTATTTTTCTCTTCAAACTTTGCTGTTGTGACCTGGGTAATGAAATTTTCAAATTTACCAATTTTTCAGAACATTTCAGGAAGAGTAACTGATAGAGAATGTTCTCGAACTTACAAAAATTTTCAATAACTTTCTAAAACGTTGTTTAACTTACAAGAATTTTCTAGGATGTTACAAAACATACGAGAATTTTCAAGAACCTTTCAGAATTTTCTAGAACTTTCCATAGTAATATATATACAGGCGCTTACCACTCAACACTTCAATTTAGTTCTAGCTGCCCAATTGAACATACAGTTTGTTTTCTTGTTGTTTTTTTGGAATTTCGCACAAAGCTACTGGAGGACTATCTGTGCTAGCCGTCTCTAATTTAGCACTGTAAGACTAGAGGAAAGGCAGCTAGTTATCACCACCCACCGCCAACTCTTGGGCTACTCTTTTACCAACGAATAGTGGAATTGCACGTCACATTATAACGCCCCCACGGCTGGGACGGTGAGCATGTTTGGCGCGACGTGGGCGCAAATCCGCGACCCTCGAATAGCGAGTCGCACGCCTTACGCGCTTGGCCATGCCAGGCCTGAACATACAGACCTATATGATTTCATCAGAGATGACTTTATGAAGCTGCAAGCATTCTCCAAACGCATTCTGTTATGTTTGTGGCTAATTTATCAAGACAAGAACGAAAACGTACTCTGTGACCACATCTACTAAAATGTGTGAAGCATACAAGGCATATTTCGCATGCCTGTCGGGGATCAAGACAAACTTTGGGCAAGCACTGAAAAATGTTCAAGAAGGTAAGACGGATAATTTTTGCCTGTTTGAATAGTAAGATTTTATATTATACAAATTTTGGACCTTTTAAAATTTAAATATGTTTTTTTTTTAATATTCAATAATATAGAAAAATGTCACATATAAAATATTTTTCATGCATTTTTTACACATTAGTTGTGGACGAAATAAATTTATTTTTCATAATAACAATTTCACTTTTCTCTTTTGCTGGATGGTACAGAGGGGTAAAGAAAGTCATGAAGTTTGTTATTTCAAGACCTTGCTAGAAACCTTAAAGCATGATTAATATGGTTGGGAGGCCATCGGAGACTTCAAAATGGTGCCATTTCGGATGGGTCTCCAAGGAGGCTTTTCTAAGTTTCCCTGTTATTTTTGCACACGACAACATATAGGATTAACCACAACAGACCGAGTTCTCTGTAGGGAGGCACAGTGTCAAGTGTGAGCTACTAGTGGACCTCCAGAAAGTGTTGTTCCCACCATTACATATAAAATTGGGTCTTATTAAACAATTTGTCACAGCTCTTGATAAGGAGTCTGCAACCTTCAAGTACCTTTGAGGCTTCTTCCCTAAGCTGTCTGAGGCAAAGGTTAAAGCTGGTGTCTTCGTTGGACCACAAATAAAGATCCTGGAGTGCACAGAATTCTCCAAGAAGCTCAGTAGGAAGGAAAAAATGCTTGGGGCAGCTTAGTCGCAGTGGTTTGGGGCTTCTTGAGCAATTACAAGGCCAAAAATGATGTGGAACTGGTTGAGGCTCTGGTGAAAATCTACAGCAAAATGGGCTACAGAATGTCCCTGAAAGTCCTTATCCTTGAAGTTCATCTTCATAAATTCAAGAACATGGGAGCATACTAAGAATAGCAAGGCAAATGCTTCCACCAAGAAATACTGGACTTCAAATGCTGCTATCAAGGTGTGTATGATGAAAACATGATGGGAGACTATATATGGAGGCTGATATGTGAAAGTGATTTACATTGCAGTCACAAATCTCAAAAAAACTACTCACTTCTAAACATTTTTGTTCCTTTTGTATAACTTTAGTATAAATACATGTAAATCTTGATTTATATATTGTTTTATTCACACCTTATGTAAATGCAAATGTGCAAATTTGCCCGTTCTTTACAAAGAAAATAGGTTAATTTCTAAATTTTGTTTAAAAGCAAGGTTTGAAGGGAATAATGACCATTCTCTGTACTTTTACAACATGTGTTTGTTTGTTTTTTAGCAAAGCCACATCAACTTATGTGCTGAGCCCACCGAGGGGAATAGAACTTTTACAACATAAGCAGTTAAGAAATAACACATACTATCCAGGAACAAAATTTGTGTTACATAGAGTTATGTTTCGTCTATTGTTATGAAGATTGATGAACTTAGCAGTGGTACTACTACCACTATACCTGCTTTCAATATACAGTATCCGAATACCTGTTTTCATTTTTAACAATAATATGGTAAAAATGAGAATGAATAATTTAACATCATTGTTGATTTTAATGCTCATAGCTCATGTTGAAATGTAATAGAAATAAAACACAACTCAAGCATCCATCTTGTGCCGCGAAGAACACGGTTATAAAACATGAAAAGGAAGTGAAATTGATGTATGAAGTGAATTATTTTTACATAATATATGGCCATATATCGCGTGCCATAAGTTTAACATAACGTTGAACGTTGCTCAGAAAACACTGACACTTGCGTTTTAGAAAATTTCTTTATGTCATTTTCTTAAAATAGTATAACATAACAAATGAATAGTAAAGGTACCCATTTCAATTACCATTCAACGCAGTCTTTCGTATCCAGTCTTAAAAAAACACTCAAAAGTGAACCGTTATTTTTCAATAAGTCATAGATTCAACTCTTAAACTCCTATAAAGCATTAGCCTTCGCTACGGACTATGTCAACTTATTCCATTGTTAGTCAATAATTTTATTTGTCATAGCTGGAATCCAACGTATCTTTGCAAAATCACAAACTTGTGTCCTTTCGTACCAGTATGTTAAGACTAGGATCTTTATCTTATCAATCGTTTCTATAACCTTGTAATGTTAAATACAGTCAATTATCACCCTTCTTTTCAAGGATAATTTTCCTAAAAATCATCCTTTAAGCCTTTTCCAGTAAGTCAATATCCTTTATCAGGTGAATAGATAAAAATTAATGTACATAATATTCTCAGTGATGGTTGTGTCTTTCAACTTATGATTAACGTTCCTGTAAATACACACTAAACTATATAGTTTTGTATACTACTGGCACAAAGCACTACTTCGAGTCTTTGAGTGACTTTATCCGTCACTATACAAATATTTTTTTTTCAGCCAGATTATTAAGTTGGTTACCATTTATATTAAACGCAGGTGGTTAAAGCGTTTTACTTACAATTTGAAGATCGCGGGCTTGAATTCCCGTCACACCAAACATGCTCCTTGTTTCAGCCGTCGTGGGATTATAATGTGACGGTCATTCCCACTATTCGTTGTTAAAAGTGTAGTCCAAAAGTTGCACTCATAAATTAGGGACGGCTTGCGCAAATAGCTCTCGTATTGCTTTGTGCGAAATTCGAAACAAACAAACCAAGTGAATCACACTTATTATAATTAAAGGTTATTTTTCAGATATTTTCAACTTATTAATTGATTTAAATAATTCTGTAGTACACCATTCCTTAATACATCTAGAAACACCAAAAGGTTTAACCCTAACAGTAAAACTTTCATCTTGATGTCCATAACGATACCGTTTATTTAAAGGGCTTCAGAATTGACCTCCAAGATACACCACAACTACAAAGAGTCCAGTTTAATCTCACTCTATTAGCACCAATATTTTATTTTCTCCCATCAAACACCACACAAAACAATTAATTAGTCTCTCTCCAACCCTTAGAGATGTGAGTTTTTAGCTAATTGTTTGTGTAGCACCTTATCAAAAAACATTTTGAAATTTTAGGTTAATAAAGCCTATACATTTTTCTGTTCTGATGACAGATTAGTAAGATAAAAATTTCTATTTAGTGAATTCATAGTGGGTCTCATTATGCTTCTCATTCACGATATTACATTCCACTAAATTATTTTGTAAAACTTCTTTTATCAAACCCTTTAGAATATTTCCATCAAAGAAATAAGCCTAATTTACCTATAACTTAAGGCAGCTGTTTATTATTTCTTCTTAAAACTGGGAGATATATAATCGAATTTCTGATTTTTTATTTTCAGACACCTGTCTATTTTCTTTGGATTTTTAAATAGGAAATAGAGAACGTCACATATGTGATATTATTCTGTTTTCAAAATCGTAGAAAACGTTGAATACTATTGGTACTTTATCTGCTTTTCACATCCGAGTTTTCTAGATACCACCAAAGAATTAATTCCAATATGTTCCATGAAGTCAGCTGGATATTGAGCCATACAGTCACCACCAAAGCGTAACCCCTCATCTGGGACTTTCCAAAACCATTTCAGCGATCCTATCTACAAAAACTCGTAAATACTTTTTTTTTTGTAAATTTATAACCTTTATTTACAAGTCTGAAACCAGAAAAAATAACTTTGGTTGATATTTTGGACCAAAGTTTTATTTTTTTGATGAAAAAGAAATAAAAATATTTCTGAAACCACAGCATAGTACTGAAGGTTTTGTATTTATCCATATATTAATACCCTTTAACTCACGTGTACTTGATATATTCTAATGGAATAGTTTTGCTAATATTGTTTATTCTATAATTTCAAAAAAAAAACTGCAAACGTGGAGAATTTTGGCATTTTTCATCATTTGAAAAAATTCCCTTGCAAATATTTGAACATTAATTTGCGAGAACATTCTAGTATTATTTGTATGTATTCTGAATAATGAAAACGTGGCATCAACATGTGAGAGTAAAAGAAGTAGAATAAAATTGGTTTTTAACTGCATGTGATTCAAACAGTGCAGTTATATAATACAGGACTAGAAAAAATTAAGAAAAGTGTAAGGAAAGGTGTATTAAATGAAAATACTATTGGAATTCCAATTTTTATCTGTGAAATTTGGTATCACTAGATTACAGTCACGTGCTGAAAGCTCACATTGTCAGCGGTTATCACCTAACCGATCAAAAGGAACTGCACCAATACAAAGCTTTAAGAGATATATATAATCATGTACATCCCGTAATAGTGGTGTGTCCAATCACAACTATTACAACTAAAGTACTCCATAAGAAATATGTAAAAAAATCAAAGTTTTGGCTGGTAAAGAACTGCCTGAAAGACTCTGAAGAGGGCACTTATTTTTTTCATTTAGAATTTTGCGCAAAGCTACACGAAAACTATTTGAGTTAGCCATCCTTAATTTAGGAGCGTAAGACTAGTGGGAAAATAGTTAGACAGTATTACCCACCGTCAACTCTTGAGCTACTTTTTACCAACAAATAATGCAATTGACCAGAACATTATAATGCCCTTACGGCTGAAAGGGTGAGCACGTTTGATGTGACGGAGATTTGAGCCCGCAACCCTCGAATTAGGAGTTGAATGCCTTAACCTTCTGGCCATGCTGGGCAGGGTATCAAAGAATTCTCATACAAAATAATAGCGTGTTGTACAAGTTATTCATTATTATTTTGCATTTTTGTGATAATGTTTTGTGATTTTAATGATTCACATCTAGCTTCCACTATTTGCTGTTTTTGATTTTTGTTTTTTTTTCAATTTATTTCCGTTATTGTATGTTTGAAAAATACGGTTTAAATCGAATTCATAAAAACAAATGAAACTTAGAATATTGAGAACGTAAGGCTAAGTTTCCTTTTCGTAATTTTTTTTAGTTTCATTTTATATCCTAAATTTCTCGAAACCGTTTACTCTTGCAATATTTTGTGTTCTACCATTGAAAGAAGCGACATACTAGAAAGAACAAACAAAACATATTGATTAAAGTCCAAACTTTATCACAATCGTACAAAACACAATATAATTTACATCACCTCTAATTCTATAAACGATTGAATTTCGGGTAGTTGAAATGCTACAAACGTTGCTTGTAGCCATAAGCATGAAAAATGAACTGCGCGCATCCGAACCGAAAAGTCCCAAGTTTAAGATAAATATCCCAAGTGGCTCAGCAGGAAGTTTTAAGGTTCATAACTTCAAAACCCGGGTTTTAATACTGGTAATGGGCAGCACAAATATTCTTTTGTGTATCTATTTGTTTAACAACACACAAACAACACGAAATAAATCAAAGTGAAATATTATAAAGTCTCATACAGTCATATTGCCCATATTTGACATAAGACATTTTGATTTTAAATCCATTATATACACAATAATTCCTTGACAAAGGAAACTGTAAATTATATCATACGCAATGGTTCAAGATGTTCGTAGAAACGTATGAGTAGTGAGCTGGAAAAGTAATTGAAATAAGGGTTAGAGGAAAAAACTAAATGATCAGAGATTAAACACGATATTTGTAAGTTGATTCTTCAAATTGAAACTTTACCTTTTTCTTTAACTAATAAACAGAAATTTAGTAAACACTAACGTTGATGTTAGGCTATGTAAAGGTATATTTGTTTGTTTGTTTTATGAATTTCTCACACAGCTAGTCGTCCCTGATTTAGCAGTGTAAGACTGGAGGGAAGGCAGCTAGTCATCACTACCAACTCTTGGGCGACTCTTTTACTAACAAACAGTGGGATTGACCGTAACGTTATAATGTCTCTACGGCTGAAAGGACGAGCATGTTTAGCGTGACGGGGATGCGAACCTGCGACCCTCAAATTACGAATCGCACGCCTTAACACACTTGGCCATGCCAGGCCCAGTCATATGTAGTATTGTTGTTGTTGTTTTGAATTAAGCACAAAGCTACACAATGGGCTATCTGTGCTTTGCCCACCACGGGTATCGAAACCCGAATTTTAGCGTGTAAGTCCGCAGACATACCGCTGAGCCACTGGGGGGCCATATGTAGTATTCTCATAGGAAAATTTTCCAGTGTCTAGGTAATATTTAGTTGTGATCTTTCTCTTAAGAACACAAGCAATTGTAAAATATTTCATTTTTAAGTAACATTCTGTCCTGTACCCTTTTAATAATATAGCTCTCAACAACTGTTAATTTTAGGCTTTATATATAATTTGACTGTTTTACTTTTCATAGAGTGGTCAAAATACTGTGTATTTTACATTTATTCTCTTTATCTTATTTCACATCTAAAAACATTTGGAAATCTGAAGAATGTGAGGAGATGAAAATTAATTAAAGTGGTGTTTAAAGAAGTTCTATAAAAATATCAAGTATGGCCAACTTTAAGATTTTAATGATTCTTTTGACACCTTCACGTTGTCACGTGTATTGGGCGTGAGACGTCTTAAAGTTGGTTCATGAATGCGAACAAAATTACAGAGTTTTCAAGTTATTAATGTTTGAGTTTGCACTGAGTCTCTGAAAATTAATGAAAGAAAATAATGAAATCAGGGAACGAACACCGTGAGTGAAGACTATAGCTGTAATTAATCGTTTCGAAAAGTAAACGAAGACATGTACCGATTCTTGTTCAGGTTAACTTTGAATATAAAATGTTCTTGGATTTAATTGAACATATTGGTAAATAATTTAAACTGTGGTTATCAATTCAAGAAGAGTTAAAATATTAATTTATAGCTTGAGAAAATAATATGTACCCTATTTCCAGCAGAATTTGTTTACTATTTTAGAGTTTCTAGTTGTAGGCTTGAAAATATAATTTTCACATTTTATTTCAACTTGTTTCCGGAATTTTTTACAATCCTTATTTCACCTTCGAAATTTAAAAAAAACATATTGTTTCTTAAGTTTTTATGTCAACTTTTGACTAATAGATTTCACGCTTCGTATCATTCAGTTGAATGCTATATATTTTTCAAAGATTTACTGATGCATTGGCTTTTTCCCACCAAATTATTAGTTACTGAGCTTGGTGATTTTGTACCTGATGTTTCGTGTAAACACACGTTTAACAAGCGTCGAGTACAAAGAAGCCGCTCACGGCTGATAGGACGAGCATATTCTATGGGACGAGGTTTCGGTCCCGCGATCCTCAGATTCCAAGTGGAGCGCCCTAACTACCTGGCCATGCCGGGCTCTTCACACACTTTGTTTAAAGCCAGCTGATGTTCACATCTCGACGAATAGGACATTCTCGTTCGCAAGAAAGAAAGACCCAAATCTTACAAAACAGAAACAAAAAAAAAATCAAATTTTCCCAGAGAATAACAATACTTTACAAACTCCGAATTTGGACAGAGAAACTTCATAAACTATGTCTCAAGTGATCGAATATTTTAACAATGTTTAAAATAATACTTCAATACCACAGAAATGAAGTTACAAAAAACTGTCATATGGTAACTAAACATTACTCCAAAAGTCGCCCATTTTAGATTTAAACGACGTAGTATAATTTCAGCTGTGTTGAGGGTGCAAAATGTAGACAGTTCATGTGTGAATTGTGTGATGTAGTCTGACCACTAGTTTTAGTAGTTTTATATTGTCAATACAGGAGAAATGTGAAAAAAATCATACGAAGACGCCCATTTTGTTCCATTCGTGTGGAGAAATATTTGGTTTTCAGAATTTTGATCGTTTGATTCTTTAAATGGATAAATAGCATTTACATTTCATTACTGATTATGTCCCCTCTGCAATATTACATTTCCCTTTTATCAAAGCTCATCACTCCACAATATTTTCTTCCCTATCTGATTAACACACTTGTATTTCTTACAATATTATTTTCCTTTTTTGATAAAAATACTTGAAGTACCCAAAATATTGTCTTCCGTTTCTGATTAAAACACTTGTAGTGCTCAAAATATTGTCTTCCATACCTGATGAACACACTTGTATTGCTTACAATATTGTCTTCCCTTCCTGATGAACACACTTGTATTGCTTACAATGTTGTCTTCCCTTCCTGATGAACACACTTATATAGATTACAATTTGTTGAAAGAGAACAATAGTAACTTTATAAATATTGTTTGATTGGTACAAACTGCTGAACCTCAGTCTGATTGAGCATTCTGAGACAAAATTAAATGCCACATATCATACAAATATCAGTTCATTATTATGGCTTTTCTGCATGTTTGCGACGATTCCCAAGTTATTTAGGAATATAAAACCATTCTGTAACAGGAACGATGGACGAATAAAAGGTTATAATAATAATTTGAAACGTGGGAGCTTTCAGTAAAAACAGATAGATGGCCTTTAAATCAGGAGATTACATTCATGGATAAATATTTACATAGTATTTGAGGGATAACAAAGGGAATCTTAGGCTAACAATATTATCCTATTCATTTAATAAAACACCTATCTGTATAAATCACCTTTATTGTTGTTGTTTTTTAAACTATTTCTTAAGCATTCTCTTGAACTCTTCCAATCATGTTTTGTCTATTACATCTGAAAGTCACACCAAACATGCTTGTCCTTTAAGCCGTAAAGGCGCTCATTGTTTGGCGGCCAATCCCACTATTCGTTGGTAAAAGAGTAGCCCAAGAGTTGGCGGTGGGTAGTAATAACTAGCTGCCTTCCTTATAGTCTTACACTTCTAAATTAGAGATGGCTAGCGTAGAAAGTCTTGAAATTGTTCTTAGCAACTCAATGCCATTTTTAACCGCTGAATACAATACACCAAATAGGGCGTAACAATTTATATGTAGAAAGAAACGATAACCTCCTTTTACTTACATTCATTACTCCTGTAGTTATAACCCTATATCCTATTTGCCTTCCTATTGGTTGTGTGTTAATTTTCATCAATTTGGTTATTATAATATAAATTATGGTAGCCTTTATATATTAAATAACAATTAGCATAAATAATTAAATTCCATACGCAATTTATTTCTCCAATTTGCCAAATCATTCGAATAAATTCCTAAAGTACATTCTTAAAACTTTAATGTCATAAACACACTCGACTAATTTGCTGACCATTCTTTATCGTTAACGTACGTTAGAAAGAGCAAAGCTGCTAGCATAGAGCCATAAAATGCTCCACTTGCAGCTCCAATTCAGTTTCAATAATTTACTTTAATTGCAGCGGTTTTTTTCATATGTTTTAAATAGTCCTTGATAAACCAAGCCAACCTGCTCCATACACACTCACAATGATAGTTTTATTTCTTGTGCCTTTTATCCAAAGCTTTCCAAAACTTCAGGTCCCAAACCTATATCTATACTCTCATCAACATAAACGAGACATCATCGAAATATAGTTAAAATATTTCTGAGACAGAAGAGTCTACATGAGAAACCTAATTTTGTTAAATGGCTTTGAAAAACATTAATTAGTCTCTCCAAAACTTTTACCAACGCAGAATTAAGATTAATTAAATTATAGTTACTTGAGCAATGTTTGTCATCGTTCTTAGAAATATAGAAATAGATCTTCATTAATCAATTCCAGTATTATATGCCTGTCCACTACTCAAAGACTTACAGATAATTTAAAAAAGTGTAATATTTATGCGAGCCTTATTGTTGTTTGTTATTAAACACAAAGCTACAAAAAGGTCTACCTGTGCTCTGCTCACCACGGGTATTGAAATCCTGTTTATAGCAGTATAAGTCCATAGATATATCACTCTGCCAATGAAGGAAGTTAGTACTCCTTAATTTCTTTTAATGCCCTTAGAGAAATATCATACGCTCAAGAGACCTATCATGTTGTTAAATTTTAAACCAATTCTCTTTAACATTTTTCAGGCTAATACTGAGCCCACCTGTAGTTCAACAGTAAATTCACAGAATTACAAAGCAAATTCTAGGGTTTGGTTACCTGTAGTGGAAATAAATGCTAGTAGCATTGTAGGGTTTCACTAAGAAAACACCAATAACTACAGCTTATATCAATTTTAGGTCCATTTATCATAGTTTTCACTAGAAATTTCTCAGGATCTCTAATATTATTCATGTCTTTCTTAACAAAAACTGAAGAAAAATAAACAATTTAACCATCCTGAAATATTCTTTAAAAACATTCCTTCAGCATTCCTTAAAGGGAAAAATAAATATTTTTAACATTTTGTATTATTTCTAATCAACTGTTTCGATCTTCTGTGATACTTGAAGTATTTATTTTATTAGTTAACTTAATTTTTAGAAGATTATCTAAATTTTTTTTAAGTATTTCTGATGAACCACTTTAATCAATTGCTCAGATACTCCAACTAACAAGATTTGTGTTATCATAATTAGTTTTAAGTCGCACAGTGAGAATCATTTATTCTTATATTACGTTTAAATTACATTTTTTTACATTAACGTATACTAACATAGACACAATTTCACATAATATTAACTATTAACACTTGAGTATCATACTTACATATGTTTTATTTCAATTTTAATTGGAATTTCTGTTGATTTGCGTTTAGGTTTTTGTTGTCATATTTCTGTTTCTCAGCAGAGTATTTTACTTCGTAATACTAGTATAATAATTTTATATCTTTAATTTTAAATAAATAACAGTATCAAAGGCTTTAAAACATATGTAATAATTAAGCTTGCATAACTGGACTGATATTGACGTCCTTCTTATATGAAGTATGTAACTGGATGAAAAATCTGCTTAAATGACTATAAAGTCTGTAGTAGGATGATGCAAGTCGATTTTGAAAAAATATTTTATTTACATCGATATTTCCGACGTTCTATGAGCTGAACAGATTTAATCTTTTTTTTTTAGTAATACTGATGTCTCATAAAGATATACCGGATCATTCCATGCAGAAACGGCTAAACTACGGCTTTTTGACGTATAACGTGCAGCTCACTGGAATATGTTGGCTGAGCTCCTTTTTGCATCGTAATAAACATAAAAAGTAAATAAAATTTTCAAGCTTTATAATTATGTACTGGGTATAAACTGAGAGTCCACTGGATTAAAACATGAGTTTAATGTTCATGGGGAGTAAATATACTTAAAAATTTAAATCATAAATTAAATGTTAGTGAGTCAGTGACTGAAAAACTTTGAATCAGCAAGGATTACAGAGGATTTGTACTGGAGAATCAGTAATCATACAAGCAAGGATTACAGAGAAACTGACTGTACCGGAGAATCAGTAATCATACAAACAATGATTACAAAGGAATTGTACTGGAGACTCAGTAATCATACAAGCAAGAATTACAGAGGAATTTACTGGATAATCAGTAATCATACAAGCCGGCGCTGACAATGTTAGTTTTAGTGAGATCCCGTGAAAGTGGCGTGTGTGGCTGTGTTGCGAGCAGTGAAATTAGAGGAGTGTTAGTGTGATACTGGACGTTGTAGAATTTGATTGCGTTGCGCGTGTTGAAACTTATTGTTTTTTTCTCTTTACATTTTTAGAAGTGTCTATAAAAATTTTGTGAAGGAAGATGGCATCATCAAATTGTAAGAAACGAAAGTATGAAGATAAAAACAGAAATTTCAAGCTAGAGTAAGAGGACAATTTTGCATTCATCGTAAAAGGAGACAAACCTTTGTGTCTTATCTGCAATGTGTTAATCATTACAAAGCCAGTAACTTGAAAAATGAAAACAAATCACAAAATCTTTTCGTTTGATTATCCACCCAAATCAGAATTACGGAAAAACAAGTTAATTCTATTAAAATCATCACTAAATAGCCAGCAAACAATGTTGACAACGTTCAGTAAGGAAGTTGATACAACGACTGAAGCTAGTTTTGTTATATCATCGAATATTGCTCATGCTAAACGCCCATATTCTGATGGTGACTTTGTTAGAAGAATATAGCTGAAGTTGTTGAAGTGTAAGATCCACTTCACGTCACACTACAGAGAAACATATCTATAAGATCAAAGTTGATGTTACAGGTAAAGTGGAAAATTATTTAAAGAATTCCCCTTGACGAATCTACAGACATACAAAACAACCCACAATTGTAACTGTAAAAGAAGATATGTTGAATTTAGTGGCACTAAAAGAAACAACTCACGGTGTTGACATTAAAAATGCTCTTGACACAGCCATAAAAAATGTTGATATTCTACTCGATAAACTAGTCAGTGTTGCAACAGATGGAGAACCTGCAATGGAGGAGAAAATGTAGGATTAACTGCACCTACTTAATGTATGAAGATGTTATGAAATTTGTTCTTGAAATTGTCAATTTCATATGTTTAAGTTGGAAGACCCACCGAATGTTCAAAAATTTTATTGAAGAACTGGAACTTGAAGATAAATACAATTAAGTTTCTTTTCACTGCATTGTGAGGTGGCTGTCAACCAGCAATGTCTTAATTAGGTTTTTTGATCTGTTGGAATTTATTATTATTTTTTAAAAAAAGGAAACAATTCTATCCTCAACTAGGAAATGATGAATGGATGCAAGATCTAATATTCCTTATTAACGTAATGAATCATCTACAAACTTTCAACTTAGCACTCGAGGGAAAGGATAAGATTGTTTCTGACTTACTTAGACAATTTTCAGCTTTCAAAATAAAATAAGACTTTTTAAAAGAGACATATTGTCAATAAACTTTAGTTATTTTCTTAATCTCTAAAGAACAGTAAATACGTTGAAATAAAAGACCACAAAGTCAAAGAATACAAAGATAAGTTACAAGAACTGCTTTATAATTTCCTAGACAGGTTTAAGGAGTTGCCAAAGCTAAAGCCCTTTTTCGTCTTTCTAGTAAATCCACTCATGGTTAAAGTGATAAATGATGGTTGTCCAAGTCTTGAACCTCTGGTTACAGAATCATCTGCTGTGAAAATGGAACTAATAAAACTGCAGAAGGGCCTGGGTCTAAACATGATTCATTAATCCACAATTGAATTGTGTAAGCAAGTTCCAGAAATAAAATATCCTAAAATGAAGAAAACCAGTGTGCAACTTATCTCAATTTGCAACACAACATCTTGCTGTGAATTACTGTACTCTGTAATGAAGTTTATGAAGTCGAAGCATCGTTCAATCCTTACAAATCAACACCTGACGAAACTAATTCGAACAGTCTTGACAACATATCAGTCAGAATTTCAATGACTCACAACTAAGAAACTCACAAGATCTCTACTAGCAGTAAACAGCCTGATAATTGTATCAATGTTTGTTTGTGTCAAAAATATTGTAAGATGATATCTGATTAAAATATCTTTAATTTTATTGTTTTACATATTTTCTTCCATGTTTTGACCAGATATTTACTAAGACAAATACATATAATTAAGATATATGTTTTTACCCCTGTTATTTTTATTTTGGCAGTCTCATTTAATGTTAATGAAACGAAAATTTGCATATTTTTCTTAAATGTTTCCATAGTTCATTACCGTATTAAATTCGCTCAATACAGTTAAAACAACAATCAGCCAGGATTTTGAAAACATTTGGTACATACATGCGTACTTTGTGATTATTGAAACTAATACAAAAAAGCATTTTAAAAACTACATAAATCAATAAATATTATTACGTAATATATGTCTTAGTATTTATATAACATTTATGTAACAAAATGTACATGTAACAATAAAAGCGTGTGTGTAATATTTGTTCAGGTCTTGCGGCTTTCAAACATCTGAAGTTTATCGTATGTGGCTCTTAGGTTAAGCAAGTTTGGCCACCCCTGTTATATAACAAGTAACCCTGGTGATATAAACAGTTCAGAAGAACTAAATGATATAACTAATCTTGAAACATAGTGTGTTTGTAACAAAACGAATATTTTTCATCAGTTTTTTTGCATCAGAACGTCTATCGCAATATACAGGGTGGTCGCTAGAAAAGCGGAAAATTTGAGGGTCAGATGAGATCATGAATAAAATGCGTGCTTACTCATTTCTATTTTGATTTCTTTACATCATGAATAAAATGCATGATCTTAATAATTTTGAGCATCTATGAGTGTAATATAACATATGCCTTTAAAAAACTTTGTAAAAGTTATTCTTTGTAAAAATAAATAGCTGTTTGACAAATTTTCCGCTTTTCTAGCGACCACCCTGTAGTTATTCAAACTGTCGAAATATCGAGTATAGATTTTTACTTTATATGAATGCATTACTCTATTCTAGTGTTATATTATACAAATATTATTTATTGTATAAACTTTATGTTCCAATTAAGTGGTAAATACCAAAGAACAGAGAGTTTCAAAGCAATGTAAATGCGAAAATATAATAAACACTGTAAAGAATGAGCACCCAAACAACGAGAGTGGTTTTTAGTTTTCTATTTGTGGAATTTTGTGTTCAGATGTACAAAGTTTATAAATGCAAAACTAATGATGTGTATTTAAAGGAATTAAAGCAACGAAATGAATTGCCTAGGTTATTCACGTAAGGTGTTAGGTACCTAGCGTACTGAATGAATCTGATGGTTGTGCGGCGCGTCTCAATGGCTGCAATGTGTATTAAACCTATCTTAAACATATGGCACCAATCAAGCAACTTCAGTGTGATAAACACTTTGAGACAAATCTTCTGATCAAAAGTGACAAACAGGTTGACTTATCTTTGAAGAGACACGGCCAGATCTAGTGAGACTTTCAAAACTCGGACATCAAGGTTAAGTATTGAAACTAAACAGGAAGTTTAAATGAATAAATTCACATACTCAAAACTTTAACACGTGAACACTGCAATATTTGATGGGGCTCCGAGGGTTGACAATACTATCTAATTCCACCCCTCCCTTAAGCACATGATGATGTCTTCCGCAATTCCTTACCGGTAATTTGAGTTTTTCATAGCTTAAAAAAGTTTGAAAACTTCCCAAGCACGCACGTTATTTATTTAATTATATAAATTTTGCTTAGATGATGTATAATTAGGAAAAACTAACTATTAATTAAAAGTTTAGGATTCTTCAAATATTCGAAACTTTTACGATGTCACAGACAGGTAGATAAAAATATATTTTGCCTGCTTATAAGGGTTTGGCTGTTTTCTTAAATTCAGTGTGATTAATTTCAGTAGTGCTCGCGCCCTATCATTTCCGTCCTAACAGCGATATCCGGTTCACAGTGGTTCAGAGAATAGTGATACACTCGACTGCTTGTGGTAGAAGAATTGATATAATCCAAATTTAAAAGATTGAGTAATTATATTGATTGAAATTCCGATTAATCACGTTTAAAGAATTAATATATTAGCTAAGCCGTTGACTCACAGAAAAATAAACTTAGTTTATCTAAATACTTCTCACTTATGGAAACAGCGTTTTGAATGCTTTAATCCAATCACGAGGCAAATGTTTCTATTTCATTGCAGAAGCAAATGTTTGTCACGTAGTATTATTTAACGCAAATCGACTGCAAAATAAAATATAAATAATGTACAATCCAGTAAGTTAATATTATTCTAACACAATTTGGCTTTTATCGAACATGTATTCTGTTTAGGTACATTTTGAATTTTATGACATATAACTCAATCTATAATAATAAAAAGGCGTTTCTTTTATTAAAACTTAGAAACCGAAAATTGGTACTCACACTAATTAAACCCTTAGTGTTTGCACCTGGGTATTATTAATTATCTTATCCACGTGTGTGGGCATCCTATATTACACAGTGTAATATGTTAGCAAGATTAAAAACCTGTAGTATATTTATAAAAGCCAGTGCGTTTTGGTAACAATGAGTTCCAACAATAGCTTTTATGTCTTGCTGCTTTGTAACAAAAGTGTAATCCAATATTATTGTTCGTCTCTGTACTGAAAGTGTAAAATGAAATGTCTAAAACTCAACACTTTAGAGCCCTGTACTGTTAATTTCGGTTTGTATCTTAGTGAAGACTTGTAAAGAAGCTGTAAGATGAAATGCCAAGGGTTTGATCAAATAAAAATAGCATTTTGGTGTTCATTTCTGGTTTGAAATCTCTATATATCTATATTGTTTCGTTAAAGTTGTTAGACTTTTTATATTGCTGAAGGCAATCCGTTTGATGCGTCACTAGCGCCAAACGGCCCCTAATGGCACAGCGGTAAGTATGCGGACTCACACAGCTAGAATTTGTGTTTCGACATCCATTGTGGGCAGAGCACAGATAACCCATTTTGTAACTTTGTGCTTAATTCCAAACAAAGAAACAAACTAACCCGAAAACAATATTAATAGTTATTTGGTTTAACAATATTTTTGTAGTTAAATAAATATAATTTCGTGGAATGTATATATTGTCAATATGCGATATAAAATAAGGGAAGTAATAAATATATACTCAACTATATAAGACAGCAACACCAAAGTCTAAATAAATCAATGTGAACTACTTGATGACGTAACATCGTACCATAACCTACATCCTAACAGTATAGCATCTCAGCTATTAATTTTAAGGTTTTATATGACTCTCTGATGGCGTTCTCTAGTGGCCCAGCGGTATGTTTGCGAACTTACAACCCTAGAAAGCGGGTTTCGATACTCATGGTGGGCACGGTACATAAAGCCCTTGTGTAGCTTTGGGCTTAACTACAAACAAATAAACAATCCCATTAGATCAGTATGTGAAATCCTGAAAAATGACAAATATTTACAATAGTTTGAAAATAGGTAGAATTCAATTACAATGAACATTTTAATGTTTTCACTGACTTTGCAGCTCTACAGAGCATACGAAGCCCAACGTGGTGTAAATTGCTAACTATTATTGTAATTAAGAGTAACTAAGTGACTTTCATGAGCAAGAAATTGTGTAAGCATGATGTCAATGATAAATAATAGCTTCATAACTGTATTAGACACGAATAAAACTTTGTTTCTGAAATCTTGCGAGCCACATGAAAATCCTTGGTTTATTTATTTTGAATTTCGAGCAAAGATACAGGTGTGCTTTCTGCGCAAGCCGTCCATAATTTATAAGTGTAAGACCAGAGGAGAGAAGGTAGTCATCATCACCCACCATAAATTCTTGAGCTACTCTTTTACCAACGAATTGACCGTCACTTTATAATGTCCCTACGGCTGAAAGGGTGAGCATGTTTGGTGCGACGGCGAGTCGAACCCGCGACCCTCAAATTACGAATTGAGTACCTTAACCACCTGGCCATGCCGGGCTCGGTAAAATCCTTAAAACGCTACAAAATACTATACTCTCCTCATATTGAGTTATGGGTGCGTTATAAGAGTGAGAGGCAGTCCTTTCATGTGAAATGAGGGTGGTAGGGTGGAGATTAATGGCCACCTTCCCTCTCTTCGATAGTTCCAAATTAGGGACGACAACAGACCCATAAAAGTTTTTTTCTTCAGTAAACTGAAAACAACAACAACTCACAGAAAAACAATAACAACAATAACTTTCAATTCTCAGAAACATATACCAAGTTTTTGGATTGTAACTAATAATCAAACCACCAGAATAATTCGATCAGGCATAAATTAATGAATGTAAACGAATTATCAAATGTTTTCTGTCACTGCCTTGTTGCTAATCGCAACTTTTAGGTTAAGTTAATACTGAAAAATAAATTAACAATGTACATAGTTCTCCGATTTACTCAACAGATTAATAATACTTGTAATGCTTTTCACAAAATTATTGTATTTTTTTCTCTGTTTGCCTAATGCTGTTCATTGTTATATTTTAATTTATAACACACGAGTCATTAAACAATATCGTGCCCTTAATGACACTTTTAACTTTCTTTTTTATGGCTTTACTATGGATGAGAAAGTACACAAGTTTTACAAAACGATCATTTGACCAATCATATCACCAGCTATCTCAACGTTAAAATCGAGGGTTTGAACCCCGCGGTAAACACAGAAGATAGTATAATGTGGCTTTGCTCTAAAACAACCAACCAGTCAGCCAACTGCATGTAGTAACGAGTTTATTGTTTAAATATTCTTAATATTTTTATTGTATTGTCTCCATAGCTTTTTTTGATCAGCTATGGTCAATACTTGCCTTTTACTTACCCACGTAACCCAAGTTTTATTTCTTCGATTTTCATTTCGAAATTTTAACTTTCCATCTCTCTAATTGTTCCATTTATTTGTATGGTTTTACTCTAAACACAGCCTTGTTTCCTCTATTATTGTAATGTAGTCTAGCTAGTGCAAGATTGTTTTCTGCTGCAGCCGAAAACGCATTATATGTTCTACTTTTCCAACAGAATTAGCCTGCATCAATAGTATTCGTGTATCTAAAATAGCCCTATGAATACTTTATTTCAGAATGGACAATGAATATTACAAAGATGAAAACATTTTATTGTAATAACTTCAGGTTTTAGCCCTAACAGGAGGATATAATAGAAAATATACACAAACGACCAATACTATTGTTGTCCGAGTTTAAATTTTCCTTTAAGGCTGTGTATCATATGTAAACCGAGACACTTAAACTGTGTGACACAAAAACGAATAACAACATATTTGTGTAAATGTAACGAAATATTATTCTTTCATTCTGTAATAAATGTGTGTTAGAGTTGCTCCTTTTTGACGTTTACTTTCCAATCTTCGGTCACAATTGACGAATTTCAGTCTGAATCGCACCATTGTTTTTTGGAAAATGTATTGAATTTTTCTTCTAATTACGTCATTTGTACATTAGCGTAACTTCTTAATTAAGGCAGTTACAGTAACAAAATAAATAGTATCTAACCACAAGCTTACTTTATTACATATCACTTCAATATTAATACAACATGTCATTGTTAAATAATTTGTTCGGTTGAGTTATATCAAGTCCAAATGCACAAACATTATCGAAGTTGTTATAACGGAAGTATAATTTATATATGTGTTTTTTTTTTTAGCAAAGCCACAACGAGCTATCTGCTGTATCTAACAAGGGGAATCGAGCCACTAATTTATCGTTGTAAATCCAGAGACTTATCTCTGTCTCACCCGTTAATGTAAAATTAAAAATCAACGCTCTCGTCAACTATAGCTAAATCCAATGAAAACAGTTCAGTTGCAATTGAGACTAAATATGTATTATTTTATAAATCCTTTCTATTTTAATTCAGGGCTTCTGAATGTACTTCGTTGTTATGTATAAGGCGTTTGAAATGCCATGTTGTTGTTTATATTATTGTTTTGGAATTTAAACCAATAAAATATGTCGTTATTCATGCAGAAATTTCTAGAATTAGGTAGATCGATCATTTGACTGTAAATAGAATGCATATCGGCCTGGTGTCTAGACGACGAGTCTCGTGCAAAAACAGACATGCGCAGATTACTCTGGAATTCTGTGGAAGTTACGCGATTGTTCGAGAACACAGTAGGCATACTAGTATAAAAACAGACGGCGACGCGAGGAGAAAAACAAGAGTCAGTCATTCGTTTTTATTTGATTCAAGAAATAGTGTCTTCGTTTGAGAAATTTTCAACGTTTGCTGTGTGTTTATTCAACTTGGATTTGTGACTGGAGCTAGATCTACAAAAACTGTGATTTTATGTCATTAATCTTTACGATTCATTCGAATTACTGGTTATACTGAAAGTCAACACGTATAGGACTGCTTAGGAGAGACCGGAAAATTTGGAGAACGACAAATTTGAGACATTCATCGAAAACATCGTAAAAAGAACTTCGTCAAATTTATTGAACTGTGAATTGTTTCTGGACTTCTCCATACAAACTTTGGAATTTCTTCGTGGGATCAAATTCACACCCTAGACTGGAATTTTGGATTTCTGATCTGGACTGTTGGACTTTCATTCTAGATCATTATATTGGACACAGGCCAGTACCATTTTGTATTGTAATTAATTTTGAAGGTTGAAACTGAATATCTGTCATTGTTATTATATAATTTACGTTATATCTGTTACATATATAATAGTTTATTGTAATAAATTATATAAGCTGTTATCTGTGTTTTTCTATTGCGTTCAGTCCACACATAAACATAAAAAACGTAACATTCGTCTTCATGTTTCCATTAATTTTAATACCACACACTAACAGTTTATTTGTTTGGTTGTTTTAGCAATACGTCATCATAGTTCCTGATAAATCAGCACCAAACATGGCACAATGATAAAAATGACACAAGGAACTTCGTGGGGTAAGTTGGGATCTATATAACTACAGATACAGTTAAGAACAGGAAAACCTACTCTTATTAAAGCTGTATTAAAGTACAGCTAATTTATTTAGCTGTAGCGAATTCTTGCAAATTATTCATATATACGTTTGTAAAGTAAGACAACCTGAAAATTCTGGAAAATAAAAAGCAAAAATCATCGTAGCATTTACCATACAATTCTACAAGAATTATATATCTAACCTTTAAATGTAGTTATCAAAATGTTAACATTGTTACGCATTATAATTTATTTCGAACGAGTCTCAAATTTATTGTTAACGTATCATCATTTCAAATACCGCATTTTCCGGTTAATAAGCCGAATCGCCGAATAAGCCGAGGGCAATTTTCAGCTCTGAAAATGAGGGTTTTTGCTTATTACCGCCCAATAAGCCGAGGCCATTTTTAAGAAGTGATAAGTTTCTTCAAAATGATTTCTTAGTCTCGTTTCAGCGTCAGCATGCATGTTGTGTGTGATCATTGGCGTTCTGTAGTAAAGCAGAAGGTGTCGTATTGAGACAGAGATGGAATCAATATGTCATTCGTTATTGGCTCCACTCACTGTAAGAAGGTAACCAATGAATTCCAGAATTTTTACTCAGTAATTAAAATCACTAACCCAGGGTATAAATACCAAAGGTATGTAGTGGGAGTTTATTATTGTACCGTTAAAAGCCAAAGATGTCTACACCTGCAAAAAAAAGAATGCGTTATGATGCTGCTTTTAAACTGAAAGTAGTCGAGCTAGCCTTAAAAACATCAAATATGAATACCGCTCGCCCTTACTGTGTGAATGAAGAACAGGTCCGTGAATGGAAGAAAGCAGAATGTGTGCTAAAAGAAATGTCGAAAACAAGTAAATGCAACCAGAAAAATCAACCGAAGTGGCCAAAACTGAAAGAAGATGTAGCGACATGGGTGAATGAAAACCGGCAGAGTGACCTGACTCTCACGTGTGCCCAGATCCGTATTTTTGCACTAAAGTGGGCTGGTCGAAATAAAGAAAATTCAAGAGACTTTAAGGCAACCAACAGCTGGTGTATCCGCTTCATGAAGCGACACAGCCTTGTACTTCGAGAGAAAACGAAGATCGCGGAGAAACTGTCAAGTGACTTGGATGATAAAATCACCTCGTGAGTGGGTCGTGAAATTGTGGGACGATATTAGTGTTGAAACTGTAGAGAAGTCATTTAAAAAATGCAGCATCTCAAATGCAATGGATGGAACGGAAGATGATATTTTGTGGTTGGACGACGACGAGGAAGACAACATTCCACTCACTCAGCTAATAACACCAGAGAATGACTCGTACGACGACCAGGTCTCTGCCTAGGATTGAAATCTATTATTTGGTGGTGCTTCTGACGATGAAGATGATGAATTTGATGGATTTTAATAAATTTCTGAGATTAAAGTGTGTATTTTTTATGAATTTTGTTATTTCTATGAATACATGTCATTCGTAACGTATAGACCTTTTTCTATTAGGCCTGGCATGGCCGAGCGCGTTAAGGCGTGCAATCGTAATCCGAGGGTCGCGCTAAACATGATCGCCCTCCCAGCCGTGGGGGTGTATAATGCGATGGTAAATCCCATTATTCGTTGGTAAAAGAGTAGCCCAAGAGTTGGCGGTGGGTGGTGATGACTAGCTGCCTTCCCTCTAGTCTTACACTGCTAAATTAGGGACGGCTAGCACAGATAGCCCTCGAGTAGCTTTGTGCGAAGTTCCAAAACAAACAAACAAACAAACTTTTTCTATTAGTAAATAAAGTTCATTCAACTGAAATAACTCTTCCGTAACTGTGAGATCAAAGGTATGATTTTGGGGCCGATTTTTGTCTTCGGTATTTTTGGTCTAAAGCTGGTGATCGGCCAATAAGCCCATCCCAAAAATCAGGTCCAAAATTTAGGGCCAAAAATTCGGCTTATTAGGCGGAAAATACGGTAATCGGAAATTTGAAATTGGATTCAGTAGTTAATTAACTGTTAATACATATCAACTTTATGTCATCCAACACGATTGATACGCACAATTTTCTTTTTTAACACAAATATATTTACTATACAAACAAAAAGAAATACGCTTTATAATAACAGTTATTACACAGTTATCACAAAAGGTGGCTTATGTACAACAGTTCCCGAAACAACATTTAATCTTATATTTGGTCTAAAACTGTCATTTCTTTATTGGCCTTACACTGTTTACAAGTTTACTTCTTACTGAGAAAGATATTTAATGTCCTCTTAGAAATAATAACGTCTGAAATATGTCACTCAAGTTAAACTGTTTGTAGTGTTCGAAATCTATAAATGTTCTTGATCAAATTATGTAGTTTTACGAGTAATTGGCGTTAATAAAGGTTATAGTTTCCTCGGCCTATAGCACATTGACTGTAGTTGACCGGTAATATTATCCTGCCTCTCGGCCAACCGCTTCTTATTCGAATCACGAAAATTTGTGAAAATTGTAGCAATGATTTAGAGCGTTTTCATGAAACAAATATTATTGATTTTTACTTTCAAGAATCTTCTATAAATTTGGAGAACAAGCGGGACTTGCGCAATACAGAGTCACCAATATACGTCACATGCAAAAAATAACACTTTGTTTTGGAATTTCGCACAAAGCTACTCGAGGGCTATCTGTGCTAGCCGTCCCTAATTTAGCAGTGTAAGACTAGAGGGAAGGCAGCTAGTCATCACCACCCACCGCCAACTCTTGGGCTACTCTTTTACCAACGAATAGTGTGATTGACCGTCACATTATACACCCCCACGGCTGGGAGGGCGAGCATATTTAGCGCGACGCGGGCGCGAACCCGCGACCCTCGGATTACGAGTGCACGCCTTAACGCGCTCGGCCATGCCAGGCCAAAATAAAACTATACAGAAACAAGTGTAGGCACTAAAATAAATGTACAACAGTAAATCTGTTAGAACAAGTATATTAAAAATAATTTTTCTGTTTGAACACAAATGTTTAATTTTAACACACCTGTAACAGATCACTCTAAAATTAAAATTACATGGAAATTTTATAATTTTATATCTAATTTCAAAAGAAAAAACATATCATATCAACACAACTAGACACAGGGATACCGGATGATGTAAGGAAGGTAATGGGGGTGGAGGATGATAGAATTCTATTAAACATTATGTCTTTCGTATCAGTACTGCACCCTTATGGATGTTTCTTGAACTTTGGTCATTTATTATGTTAAAGAAAAACTAAAAGTTAATTTCTTATCCTTTGTTACAAACAAGTTTTTATTGTCCAATGGATCAGTACTGCAGCTAGGATAGTATACACATATATGTGAGTTGGAAAAAAATCAGTTTTAAAATCCAACTAAGAAACATAAGGTTCACACTGCGCGAAAACTGAATAACAATGCAACTCTTAAAATACGGTGAAGTGATTCAACAGAGTGAGATTGGCTATTTGAGTTTTCTTGGTAACCATACAAAGTTCACAGCTGGTTCACCCCTCTAGCTGTTTATATACTTTAAAGTAACTTGATAACACATTGCTAGTGTTCTTAATTCTTGGTAAGGTTGAATATTTTATAACGATCAAACTAATTTAGAATTCAGAACAACAAACAGTTGAACCTTTCAGTCAGACAAAAATTAACCAGGGGGAGAAAATTATGTTTTAGAACAAAAAGCAACAATGAACAAAATTAAAATCATGTCAGTTTATTTATTTGTTTGTTTGTTTAGAATTGAACACAAAGCTACGCAATGGGCTATCTGTGGTCTGCCCACCAAGGATATCGAAACCCGGTTTGTAGTGGTGTGAGTCTGCAGATATTCCGTTGTGCCACTGAAGGGAAGCAAAATCATGTTACAGATGTTTTTGTAATCCCTGAGATTTTTTTTATTTGCATTTTTGTATTGATGGCAAAACTATTATCTTCCCCATCACAAATTCTGAGCTGTGAAACCACTCATAAGGACCTTATCACACACTATCAATGCAAAATGGATTGATGTTTACTCTTATAACGCACATAGTTGAAGTGCGATAAATAGCTTGTAGGATTGCACGGATTTGAACCTGGCTCGGCAGTTTCGTAACCAACCCTTGCTCGAAAAATAAAACAACTATTTGTCATTTAACACAAAATAATGCTTATAATAATGGTTGAAGTATAAGTGTAGGAGTAAAATATCCCATATAGTCATTTTATCTCTTTATTCCCCTACAGTAATTACTTCACTATAAAGTAAGTACTTTAAACGGGATTGTGTGATGTTTTGAAACTCAAAACAAGCTCACATGTAATTTAACATAATGAGATTTGACATGACTTATATGCACACTCTAAAATCGCATCCTGTCACACGTTATGAGGTATCTTATTTGTTTATTTAAGTTCAGCACAAAACTACACAATGGACTGTCTGTGCTCTGCCTACCATGGATATCGAAACCTGATCTGGCGTTGTAAAAATTCAATAGACCTACCCCTGTGTCACTGGGGGTTTTACTGAGCACCATAAGGAAATACGTAGCGAATTGAATGAATCAGATAATAAACATTTAACGTATCATGACTTGAATAATGGCAGAGAAGGATAAAAGTGTAACAATTATTTTAATTGGCTTGACTAGAGTTTAGAGTTTATCTCGTTAAGTTGACAGTGAAGTCTCCATTAGAAACGTATATGCTTGGCCCAGAAGAAGGTTTACTTTTGGAACTTATTTTTTAAGTAGATAGTAAGAAACGTAAAATTTGTCAGGTGCAACTGCTTGCTTATGAGTATTTATACTTTTATCAATATATTAAGTGTGGTACAGCTAGCAACACATATAAAACAACACTTGATATTTAAACACTCTGAAATTCAGTGCCATCATTGAAACGGAATTTAAGTCAGGGTCAACAACAGAGAGTTAAATCGTCGTACTTAAAACGGTGCTTGATGTTTAATAATTCAGAGAATAGAACTGGTGCTTAGTCATATTTTACTGGACGAAACTATGAAATAGTCACCTACGAAAATCGTTTTGAATCCGCGATATGAAGGTTAGTTATTATTTGTGATTTTTATAACAGTCGCAATGAAACTATGCTATATTATGTTGTGATGTTTCTGTCATTTCTCTAAAAGGGGACTGAAGGCTACCTGGACGGATCCTCTATCTTAACCACTCGCACCAATATACAGTAGTGTACCATCTGTCAGTCAGTCAGTGACCACTACAATAACGTCACATGAGGGACTCTTGACGTTGCAGTTTGTACTGTTGTGACATCAATAAAACGTGCGTATGTTGTGATTCAGGAGAAGTACATGTATTTTGTAGGCTATAACACAGCATAACATATTAACCTCAAGAACAAGAAATAAAAATATTTCTTATCATAGTTTTCTTCTTATTTACTCTTGAAACAGGGCGCTTTGGAAGACTTTATGAAAGTATATCTGATATATTTATACTGATATATACGAGTTGTACATCCGCAGGTTTTTCGAAAGTGCTCTGTTTCAAGAGTGACTAAACCAAAATGAACATTAACAAATGTATATACTTCTTGCTCTTGAAGTACATATGCTATTCTATGTTGAAGCGTACAAAGTGCACACACTTCTGGTGATTCACATGTGCACGTTTAATTGTTTTCACCACAGTACAAACTGCAACCTTAAGTTTCCCTTACGTGACGTCATTTTAATGTCTACTAATTGACAGACGACACAATATCATATGGTTATGGAAGCTGGTAAAAGAAATAATCGTCTCCAGACAGCTCTCAACCTCTTTTTGTGGGAGAAAAAAATAAAGAGACACAACCAACCGTTTTCAGTTTTAAAACACTGAGGGTTTCTAATCATACATCACACGTAACTATTCCTGAGTTTGTCCTTATTCAATAATATTTTTTTACACTTCTTATTGCAGAGGTTTTTGTTTCTGTTTTTAAAACATTATGTATTTGTGGATGATTTTTTGTTTCTTTGTTAAACATTGATTTTAAAGACAGAAACATAATCAATAGCAATATGAAAACTAAACGGTTAAGACTCGTTTCACTTTAAGAAGATATGAAAAACTTATAAATATGGAGCATGCTATATGTATTTGGCACTGTTTTTACATCTCACTTTATATATACTGAAGATACAAGCTTTTACCGCAGTGCCAAGTCTTACCAACATGAATCTAAAGAACGGTATGTTATAGGTAATAGATGCATTGATTTAAAATATACTGCGCTATCTTACAGATAATTTGACCTGTATGCTTCAAGAATATGATATCTGAAGATGACTTCTGGTGTTAAATTTAATAACAGCTTCCACTTTGTTTATTATTCTGCTTTCAACTTCTTATATTGACTTGTTTTACTTTAATTCTTTTTTGATGAACGAGCTAACGTTATAAAGTCATACAAATGTGAGACTTTAAAACTTTTCTTCCCTTTTCTCAACCTGTTACTTAAGATAATTTGATATCATATCACAATTTGATTTCTTTTATGGTTGAATGCAAACTCTGATGTGCATTAAAATTTTCAGATCAGCAAAACTGCTTGCGTTTGCAAAAGTATGAAGATAGATCAGCAAACAGTCATAAGCATTAGATATTTTCTTTAAAGTTTAACATGCTGGTGTTTTCTTCTTAGGAATAAACTAGATAAATGTGTGGAACATTAAAACATGGAAATAACACTGGCTAAAACATATATTAGGTCTTGAAAGTTTTTGAAAATCTTGTCTTAATAAACGAAACGTTGTGCGATAAGATTACGTAGAGAGACTGGTTTTTGATTGTTTGTTTTGTTTTTGAATTTCGCACAAAGCTACTCGAGGGCTATCTGCGCTAGCCGTCCCTAATTTAGTAGTGTAAGACAAGAAGAAAGGCAGCTAGTCATCACCATCCACCGCCAAGTCTTGAGCTACTCTTTTACCAACGAATAGCGGGATTGAATGTCACATTATAACGCCATTATGGCTGAAAGAGCGAGCATGTTTGGTGTGACGGGGATGTGAATCCGTAACCTTCATATTACGAGACGCATGCTTTAACCCACCTGGCCATGCTGGGCCGTATCTTAAGTATATCATGCTATTCCGTGGCTATTTTTTATTATAAAGATTGCCAGTGATACAAACACATTCGTTGAAACATTTGAATAAAGTAAAACTGAAAAAAGCGACGCATTCTTAAACAACGAGGGCGAAAGCAACTCAATAGTTACCATGCCATTACCGCAAAACAACAAACGAATACAAATATTACAATTCGTACTTTGAGAAAGTTATAGGATTGAGAGCGAAAGCCACTGTTCGATTTCAAAGGATATCAAAAGAGTTGGCGGAAGGTAATATTTCGCAGCTGCCTTCTTTCCAATCTGTCACTTTTAAATTAGAAAGGGCAAATGCAGGTAGCTGTCGTTTAATTTTATGCGAAATCCAAAAAAAAACAACACAAAAACAATTACATAATGCGTTATAAAAAGTGATATATGATAACATAGAAATAAAACTAATTGAATCTCTAACTTAAAGTTAATTCTTAATAAATTCCAAGCTCGACAGTTGTCATCCAGCATATATTGTATAAACCAAGTTTCTATAAGTGACTTAACGCTCACATGCTGCTGGTCAAGTTGCTTGATGAGGTCGAAAGCGAAAAAGCTGATACATTCGCCTACAAATTCTGAATGCTTGCATATTCAATTTTTCATTGTTTTAATTTTAATTAAACTTGTCGGCTTCTTCTGATGTGAAGCAATCTAAATTCAGAGACTATGTCTAGTATGTTGATTGATTATTGGCCTTACTTAGAAGACAAGTTTATTTTCTTCATTCAAATACACACACATAAATTGTTGTATTTATTACTATTAAAGGCCCGGCATGGCCAGGTGTGTTAAGGCGTTCGGCTCTTAATCTAAGGGTCGCGGGTTCGAATCCCGATCGCATCAAACATGCTTGCCATTTCAGCCGTGGAGGCGTTATAATGTTACGGTCAAGCCCACTATTCATTGATAAAAGAGTAGTACAAGAATTGGCGGTGGGTTGTGATGACTAGCTGCCTTCCTCCTAGTCTTACACTGCTAAATTAGGGAGGGCTAGCGCAGATAGCTATCTTTAGTGATTCCTCAAAAAATAAAAAAGAATACACGTCACTCGAATTGAAATCATCTCGTTTCATTTTATGTTTGAATCTTTTCTTGAAATTTAATGAATTGAAAGCTAACTGAGACAAACGCATCAATATTTGAAAAACAGGCATCTCCAGTTTGAGGAAAACTGAAAAACTAAAAGTTAGTGATTAATCACCAGACTTTCCCGAACTTTCTGCTGTGAGTTTTACATGACCTCTTAAGAATGTTGCAATATATAAAGAGCAGAACAGTGAACTGTAGAGTTTTAGGAACAGTCTCTTGATTCAAAGCTATCACGTATAAATGTACGAAACAATTATATATGAATTAGCTTACTGTTATCAATTGAAATTCTGAGACTGAAGCTGTTCCAATATGTATTTATTTCTTCAGACATCGTAGACGATATTGTATGTTCCCCGCTGATACAGCGGGCTTTGCTATAAGAAAAAAATAAAACAAAACACAAACACATAAACTGGAAACGCATTAAAATTTAATATTTAGTACTAAGTGCTGTGTTAAAACATAGTGTACATACAGAGTTAGCTCGCCTCAGAAAGGTTCTGTGCAAAACAAAAATACGAGGCTTCCAAAGGCTCTTTCAATCCCGTTCTCCTGTGTCACAGCAGCATATCAGTGGAATTAAAACGTTTAGATCCGAGTTTCCATACCCGTGGTGGGCAGAGCACAGAGAGTCCATTGTGTAGCTTTGTGCTTAACTGCAAACAAACAAGCTTTCAGTTTATAATCTCGTTTGCAGAGTTGTAAACCAATAAACAATCCAGGGCACAATGAAGCATGAAGTAAACAAATTACTTCTACACAGTAATAAATTAATTCTACCAATTAAAATTACACAATATGCTACTCTTCAAGCCTTCAACTATTTCTAATAATCTTGAACTCTTACTATTTTCTTAACTACAGAAGTGTTTGAAAGTCCAATAAAACATTATAGAATCATAGCTAACTTTAATTCTGTAAAGTTAACCCTGTATTAGAGTCTTGACTGTTGTAGCTGGCAAATTAGATTTAATTGTTCGTTTGATTTTGAATTTCGCACAAAGCTACACGAGGGCTATCTGCGCTAACAATCCCTAATTTAGCAGTGTAAGACTAGAGGGAAGACAGATAGTCATCATCACCCACTCCCAACTCGTGGGCTACTCTTTTACCAATGAATAATGGGATTGACCGTTATATTATAACGCTCCCACAGCTGAAAGGTTGAGCATGTTTTGTGTGACAGGGATTCGAGCCCGCGACCCTCAGATTACGAGTCGAACGCCTTAACACACCTGGCCATGCCGGGCCTCAATGAAGAAAAAATATATAAAGTATCTTACGTTGTCTGTGGTTTCAAGCACACAGAATTCCAAATTGTATTGTTGCAAGTTACTCTAAAAGGGTAAAAGATAATTTGTACTTATCATTTTCACCGATTTAAAACTTCGATAAAACTACCATAAAACAGATTGCAACAAAGAACATGAAAAATAGAGCAAAATACCTAGTAACACGTTTATTTCAGGACCTTCAGCGATGATATGGTAGAAGTTTTAGATGCAAAATCCAGTACTGAAATGAAAGTAAACTTAATCCTTCAACGTGATACAAACATTGTACCAAAATCACTCACTGTCTTCACGTGAGGTATCACTTCACTAACTGTCTTCACGTGAGGTATCACTTCACTAACTGTCTTCACGTGAGGTATCACTTTGCTAATATCTAAATGGAATTAAGATACTTAATTACTGCTGGTAAATATCGTTGAACGGACCGCTGTTTTTCCTGCTAAGCATGGTAAGTTTTTCAGGATTCATCCCTCAGGTGACCTGTGTAAATATTATAGAGTGAAGTAACAAGATCCAGTTGGGGATTCTGAGCCAGTCAAGGCAGATTCTGGAGTTTTTGTCTCAAACTACGAGCGCATGCGGTTCATTATCATGCAGAAAGAGGCATAGTTTTAACCCTAAAGATGTCTATCAGTGCGATTACTGCAGCGTGGACCAGAATATTTCAGCACAGTAAGGAATTCAACAGATTTATCTCATCATAGAATGTTTTTTTTCATTGACATTTTAAGAGCCATAATAGTCCATGCCTTGCATTTTTCATAGTGATTCGCACTTCGTGGTGTGTAAGTCTTAAACAGTCCTTAAAGTATATTAGAAATATAATGTTAGGTCTGCAGATTTTTGTACACCACACTTTAATGCACGAACTAATTATTAATTAATTTTTAGTTGATCGAACCGATGATTTACGCATCAACATATCCAGTGGTCTTTAGGACTTTATATGTAGTGGACACTGGTATAAATAAACGGACTGAAATTTCTTAGGCACTCTTATCATTAATGTTGCACCCAGTATTTTTCTTTGAAGTAAATGGATTGTTCTCCTTGTAGTACCTTGATTCCAATTGACCGTTTACAGCTAGTATCTTGACCCCAGTTGTCCATCACTAGCAGTTGCGAACCTTTTTACTTCTACACGAGAATAAGATCACGTGATTCTCTAAACAATCCAAGGATAAAAGTATAATCGCCACATTAAATGTGTGATCAATATTTATTGTGTATGATAAGAGTAAAAAGGTTTAAATGTTCAAAAATAGTTTAATAAGACCATATAATCAGCACATCATTATTTGGCCCTCTTTGAGATTGCTATATATCATGCTACATTCACATTTCGTTGTCCCTTCTTTCTCATGTCCATCAACTTTAATTATTCTTCACAGGGATTGAGTCGTCCTGATAAAACATAAAATGATGTTCATACTGGTAATAAATAACACATGAATTTATAAACAAGTTTTGTTTCTTACTATTCACATACTACTTTTTAGTGTCCTCGCTCTCAGTTTATTCGTTCTGTTTCGCATCTCTCGGTCTTCTCCTTCTTTTCTTTCGCTGAACTCCTGTCATTTATACTATTTTCTCAAATTCATGCTCAAACGGCCCATTTTTCTCTGAACTTTCTATGTTTCCCGCATATCATTATACTTTTTAAAACATACTAAAGCGTTTTTGTTGTTCTTATAACGGCTGATTTAGAAAGATAAAGATAGTTTCTCATTCTGATAATTTTATAAAGACTTAGAGTATTATAACTTCCTAATTCCTAAAAGACAAGCAGCTTTGTTATATCTTTCCATTTCAACCAATGCTTCTAACATTTAACTTCATAATAAAAATAAGTGTCTCAAATGAGATTTTAATATGAAATCTAAAGTTAAATTTTACATTTGTAACCAACTTTATAATTTATTTGGTAAAACAAGTTGCAGATTAAAAAGGGGGAAATAAAATCTAAAAGACGATACTCCGAATTTAAATGAAAATAATTTGGCTGTAGGTTCTTCTTTTTTGATACGTATTTCTTAATAAGTTTAGAAGGTCATCTTTTGCTTAAATATCGTATGTCATTTAGCAATGAAATAGAAAACTATTTGATCAGTTCATGAGATTTTTATGATGAAATAAATATTATTTTGATAATCACTCAAACATGCTAAATTTAACTTAAACTTATCTCTGATTCCACCATTGAAAAGAATGGAAAAAATAGTCTTAGGCTGTTTAGCTAATTTTAAAAGACTATATCACAAATGTTCCATTATTTCAAATACCCAGTACACGAGAATTAACTTAATATAAGAGCCAAATTTTCTGAAGTTCATAACTAGAATTAGCACTTTTAGGTTTGCACAATGTTGAGTAAAATAATCTACGAAAAGTATAAAACAGAAGCCAAAGAAAATGGCAGACATATCACATAGCATGTTTGTACTTCTTTATCTGGATGTGACAGTGTTTGAAAGAATAAACATAGAATAAACTGTAGTCAATTGTTTTGACCAATGTATTTACTTGAACGGTTAAAGAAAATGTTATTTAGACATTACTTGATCAACGTTAAATGGGAATTATGTAAAAAAGTAAGTATTCGACACTGTTTCGTTTAACGTTAACTGATGATGGATTGAAACAATTTGTTTCTAAATTGTAATGTTTAGAGTTTTGGACATATTAGTCCAGCAGATATAAAACATCCAATAAAAATATGTCACTCGTGTACGTTTTGGATAAAAGGTGAGCTGTAGACTGAATAGTGCCTGACAGCTAAAACTGATAGGTTTAACTCTTTGTGACGCTACCACTAACACATGAAGCCTATCATTCTCTGTTTGTATGCTGTTTTTTTTTTAATTTCGCGCAAAGCTACACGAGGGCTATCTGCGCTAGTGTCCCTAATTCAGCAATGTAAGACTAAAGCAGTGATTCTTAATCTGGGTTCAATCGAACACCAGGGGTTCGGTGAGTCAGTCTCAGAGGTTCGGCTGAGGTCAAGACACACACACTGTGTGTGTGTGTCCGTTCCGTTCGCTTTACTCATATGATTCGTGACGTCATGCTCTACTTGGCTATCATTGGCTGCGGCTGATCACGTCACATCACTTAGCCTTAATATCTGTGCAGAAGAGAACTTTGTTGCGCTTAGCAGTCGACTTGGGACTGTAATAACCGTGCGTCATTTGTGATTTTTTCCCAATCTTTCAATCCTTTTATACTAACTACGTAGAGAAAAATAGAAAATGGTCGGACGAATACGTACAATATAGATTGACGTGTATAACGGAACATGATGAGAGTCAGCGTCCTTAATGCATGATTTGCAATGCCAAGTTAAGCAATTCTAGTCTAGCACCGGGAAAACTAAGGGAACACACACTAAAGCTGCATGGAGATGGGAAATACAAGAACACAACGCTTGCTGAATTCAAGGTAAAGAGAGCCAGGTTCGATGAAAAGGCTAGTTTGCCTGTCCTCGGCTTTTATCCATCGAGAAACCGATCCTCACAGCATCGTACGAAGTTGCGTACTTGATCGCAAAGCAGGGCAAACCACACACCATTGGTGAAGCACTCTAGCGTACCCTCTCATTGCTAAGAAAGCCCTTGAGATACTCATACCGTTTGTTACAACATATCTTTGCGAGCAATCCTTTTCGAGGATGGTAGACATAAAAACGAAGAAACGGAACAGACTTTGTTGCGAAAATGATATGAGAGTGGCACTTGCCAGGGTGAAGTCGCGCATTTCTTAACTTATCTCTGAAAGGCAACAGCAAAAGTCACATTGATTTGCAGTAAATATTCATTGAGTTATGTTTTTGTTTTTGTGTGAAATTCATGTTTTGTTGGTTTTGTTCTTTGAACACAGTGATATTGTGTGCAACTGATGCATGGTTCACTTTGTGCACTAATAAAATATTTACTTATGTTTTGAATTTGAAAAAAAATCATATTTTATTTTTCAAATTACGAACGGTTCAGCGAATGCAAGTACAAAACTTTCGGGGCTCAGTACTTCCAACAAGGTTAAGAACCACTGGACTAGAGGGAAGGCAGCTAGTCTTGGGCTACTCTTTTACCAACGATTAATGGAATTGACCGTTACGTTATAGCGTCCCCACGGCTGAATGGACAAGAATGTTTGGTGCAACCGGTATTCGAACCTGCGACCCTTGGATTACGAGTCAAACGCCTTAACCAACTTAGCCATGCCAAGTCCTATCATTCTCTCTGTCTGTAGGTTTAGTTCAAACATATAATGTATTTCAAAATCGGTCAGTCCATCAAATATAAAATTACCCTCCTAAACGTGAAAAAAAATTAACAAATTGAAGAACTTGGCTTCTATAGAAAGATTATTGTACTAGTGTAGTCTTATAGTTAGTAGAATACTGAAAGCATGGTGTGCATGGCTATCTCTCCCTGAGTCCGTTTGTTTAGAATTAAGCATGAAGCTACAAGATGGGCTGTGTGAGCTCTGCCCGCCACCGATATTGTAATCTGGTTTTCAGCGGGTACTGAGTCTGAGCAGTTGGTGAAAAAAGATACGTCTGTATGTTACAAACCCTTTTCAGAAGTGTCATAAACTGGCTAACGTCAAGTAAGACTGAAAATGATTGAAAATCTAGATGAAACTATATTACTTTTGATATTAAAGTTTGAGATGTTGAGATCATTCGGGTTGTTATGTTGAAATAAATTACACGAGAAAATTTATTCGCAATTGAGAAAAAGTATATTCGATTTAGGTACATGTTATGAAATTCAAGTAATAATATCTTAACCATTATGACTTCCACATCTTTCAGATCCCAGGTTTTTACACTTGTTTATTCGGAAAATATTTTTTTCTGATAATAATCTCTGCGTTTTTTTGCAAATATCATATATTAGATATATTTCTTACAATGAATTGTGCAGAAATAAAAATATAACAAATTAATATTTCGCCATAGCCACAGTTTCTATCCCAATAATAATGTGACTTTGTCCATTCATTAAGTGTCAATTATGTGTTAATATTCATTCATTAAACGGCCATTTGTGTTCACGCGTTTGCATTTTAAATTTGATTTCTAATTATGTGATTTTAATAATAAACAAAGATTCTTCATCTTCCGATCCTATTGTGCTCCAATGAGATGGCCCGGCATGGCCAAGCGTGTTAAGGCGTGCGGCTGGTAATTTGAGGGTCGCGCCAAACATGCTCGTCTTCCCAGCCGTGGGGCGTTACAATGTGACGGTCACTCCCACTATTCGTTGGTAAAAGAGTAGCCCAAGAGTTGGCGGTGGGTGGTGATGATTAGCTGCTTTCCCTCTAGTCTTACACTGCTAAATTAGAGACGGCTAGCACAGATAGCCCTCGAATAGCTTTGTGCGAAATTCCAAAACAACACAATCTAATGAGATAATTTTGTTATTTTATACGTCATTTCTGTTTTAATATAGTATCAAAATTAGAGTGAGCCTTTTCGTTTGAAAGACTCAGATAGAAAATCTATTGTTATCACAAGTTTTTGATATCGGTTCCAAGATAAACAAAGTAACAATGCTCATACAAAATTTGTTGATTTTGTTTTGAATTTTAATTCCTAATTTAATTCACTGACTGAGTTGTTTAATGATATTATTTCTTTCCTAATTTTATATTTTTTAGATTTATTGCATTTTTAGTGACCAAAACCTTAAAAATTATTTATTACATGGTCTGATTCATTATCTTATCTACACTTCTTGTTAATTCAGAAGCCTTGCTTGGTATGAATATATGAACTTTTCAATGGAAATTAAGAGCTTTTAATTAAACAAATAAACATCGTCTGTCTTTAACCTCAATTTTTAATGTTCACTGCCTAATATAACACGATTATTAATAAAGAAATAACTAGAGTCAGTAGGACATTAAAGTAGGCGTTTATCATATAATGCCACTAGAATTTAGTCATACAAACTCAGACTCAGTTTTTGTTAAAATGTTTGAAAAGATTTTCAATTGAACTCTAGTGTTTTTGACTAGTTCCTGTATACAATAATTTATAAATTACTTCTTTGTTGATAAAGTCTAAAAGTAAAGGAACACAAAGTTCACTGATAACTGACACATCTAATTTTTTTGAGTCGATGAATGAGCTATATAAAAGCCTACAACAGTATGAATAGTTTGAGTGTTATTCTAAATATCGAGTATCCAATACTGACAAGTCAAATTTTTGTCTAAAACTTATTGCTTCCTCTATTTAATTTTATTCTGTGTACACGAATCAAACCTGATATTGTTAAACCAGAGGTTATATTAAATAAAATTGTGAAAATAACCAAGGTAAGTAATATATACGTCACATAGCATGTATGCTTTTATTTCATTTGTTCTTTTTATCTACCATTTGTTTTCAGACTTGAATAAACAGCAGAAAAGGTTCTCACATGTTACGGTCTACAAACATGCACGAGCTATTTCAAGGTATATTGGGTTTCAACTCAAGTAGAGACTGCAAACTCCTGAAAATGATGTTTAAGACTGAGCTGCCCTCGTAGTTTGTGAATCATATGGAAGAAAGCTGCTGAGACTTACTATTAAGAAACAACAACTTGTGCTTTAGATTATCTCAAATGATGAAAGTTACAACCCTAGTGTAATGCTAGTGCAATTAAGCCATTTTTTTTTAAATTCTTATGAACACATTGAAGGAAATGACAAAACAGGAACTTAGTTGTATTTATGTAATTTCAATGCTAGCAGAGAAAATAAGGAAACCAAAACCCACATATACAAGGAAACTAAAACCAACATAAATAAGGAAACTAAATCACACATAAATAAGGAAATTAAACCCACATAAATAACACATCTTTTATGACAGGACAAAAATTATGAAGAAGTCTTTTAGAAGCTAAACATCTAACAAAAATTAGTGACACTTTATATGAACGATCTATCATTAACGTATTGAGTTTTCAAGCAGTTGCAAGTCGTGATGCCAAGATCGAAGTGCTTAGCTTCAACATATTTGTGTCTAGAAGAAGTCTTGGTCACTTGAGAAAATTTTACCGCATAGATACAGACTTCTGGCTTGACGATTATGTGTCACACATATAATATAACGTTTATAGCTGAAACAAGCTCAAAAACTACACCCTAGTCTCGTCAAGATTAACATCTCCAATCGAAAATTTAAGGGTATAATTTCGAAAGAGGATCCTCCGAAAAAACAGAACCAAAAACAGGAACATAATGCTATAAAGCTAGACATATCCTCTTGTATTTTTCGGAACATAATATTAAAATATTTGAAATTAACGAATAAGTCAAAGGCTCACGATTCCAGCCACAATTTGAAATCAATATCTGTTTTCATTACGAAGATGGATGAAGAAATCAGAATAGCGGTAATCCAATCACACCACATATTTGTCATGTTTATGTATGACTTTTCAATTAAGTTTTGTGTTTTTCATCTGACATAAAGTTGATTCTGAAAGCTGGCGCCGGCATGAAGTTGAGAATCTGTGGAATGTGAGTCATAATGTGGATTTTAAGGATGATCTGATCGTTCGTCGCAAATGTTTCTTACAGTGAAAATCTGGGATTTTCAAGAGCGCTTAATCACATCCATTTGATTGAAAATTATAAAATTTTAAGATCATTTTTTTGGATGAGGGAAGTCATTGCTATAGAGCACTCTTTGAAGTAGTGTAGGAATCAATGCTTAAACCAAATTGCTATAAGATGATTGCAATGATTACTTTGGGTTTAAGGAATAATAAACGCATATTGATTTATTAAAAATAAAACGGTATAAATAATAGTTAGGATTAGTAATAGTTAGTGGTTCCTTAAGAAAACTGTTCGGACCGGCATGGCCAAGCGCGTAAGGCTCGCGACTCATAATCCGAAGGTCGCGGGTTCGCGCCCGCGTCGCGCCAAACATGCTCGCCCTCCCAGCCGTGGGGGCGTTATAATGTGACTGTCAACCCCACTTTTCGTTGGTAAAAAAGTAGCTCAAGAGTTGGCGGTGGGTGGTGATGAATTCCAAAACAAACAAGAAAACTGTTATGTATATGCGACTGCAATATTCGTTTAGCTCAACATAATATCGCCAAGCAACATGTGTCACTAACTTTAGAAAGAACAACTACCATTACCTATAACCAATAATCTTATTATATCAAAGATCGATGTGTCTACTCCCAGCACGTATAGGCATGACACTCAAAATACACCCACGTTATCGGTAAGGCCTGGTTTTTACAAGCTAGAGAAACCTGTATTGATAAGACTGTATTATTAATATACGATATATCATTATATATATCCTCGTAAATCATTATACATTGCATTCATATCTGTGCACAGTATCACCATTTAGTTGTCATCTGATGTCAAAAATAAACAAATTTGCATATTATTATTTGAGGTCAAAATTGAAGCCAACGTTATAAACTATAACAATAGATATAATAACCTTTGCTTTTTTATTTCTTGCTAATAATTTATCTAAAGAGAAGGATGCCAACCAATACCTACGCATCAGTGATAACGAGAAAACCCACTTGTAGAAAAAAAAATATATATAAAAACGGTTGGTTTTGTGTTCAGAAAATTTTTACATAAATAGCTACACATAATGCTCTGTATTAAACATCCTATCTGATGAAAATGATGCCAAGCAATAGCTACACGTGATCCTCTGTATTAAACAGCTTATGTAATGAAAATGATGCCAAGCAATAGTTACACATGATTCTCTGTATTGAACAAGTTATCTAATAAGAAGGATGCCAAGTGATAGCTACACATAATGTTATGTATTAAACAACAGTCAGATATATGACGACATTCATTTAACGAATATTCCACTGTCGATGTTACACAGCAACCATTAAAAAACAACAACAGCGTGAAATCATTATATTACTGTTATTCAAATGTAGTATTGTCAGTTTTAACAACGACTGTTTTGGCACAAAGCTACACACTTTGTTCACCGCGGGAGAATATAATCTCAGATTTTAGAAAATAGTGAATGTTACATGTCGACAACAATGGATTATGAAAAAGTCAAATTGTTATAAGTTTTAGAGTACTGTTCTTAATTATATTTGAAAAAGATTATTGTGGATATGCGACGAAGACTTGAGAGATAGCTAAACTGTTTCCTGTTGGTAAGTGAACAAGTTAGTTGAGCATTATTTGTTTCCAAGTGCTTGCTGGTCCTCTAAAAATGTAATCGGGAAGATGTAACTGAAGCGATCAATGATCAGACCAGTATCTTTTCAGATACTGCAGCGTAAGCAGCTATCCCACTGTAAAAGGTGACGATAGTGAAAAGTGAAGGAAGATTAGCATATATAAACCCTGGGGTGGGGAAGCCATGAGACTTAATGAGAAATATTGATAATACCGAGGGTATCGGTTTTGCTGAGTGTTCACTATACTATGAAAGAGAATAGAGTCTATTGAATTTAAGTCATGTAATGTTTAATAATGTTTCATGTAATTATTACGTTTGATGTACTCATTTAACTTCTTATATTAAGTAGTCATAACCATGAATATTTTAAAAATGCGTTTACATTCTGTGGTGGAATTAGTTAATTTTTAATAAAGTAACAAGTACATAGCCCCCCAGTGGCTCAGCGGTATGTCTGCTGACTTACACGCTAAAATCCGGGTTTCGATACCCGTGGTGGGCAGAGTACAGATAGCCCATTGTGTAGCTTTGTGCTTCATTCAAAACAACAACAACAAGTACATGTAAGAAAGAGTCTGTAATATACATAATGTTTAAAGTTGTACAGTCTTGTGTTTCCTAAGGTGCCTAAATCGTTTTACATTGGAATTATTGACTGGTTTACCATAATGTTTTTTTTAAAGAACATTAGTTTGGCTAAATATTTATCCACTTAAAATACTGTTTATAACTGATTATTAAATAATTTGTTGATTTATTGTTAATCAACATAAGAGTAACACAATAACTCAGCCGTTTCTTTAAAGTTCTAATTTTCCGTAGTACGCCACGCCATTAGAAATCACCGTAATAGCATTTTAATTATAACGACATGCATGTTTGTTTTCTCAGTTTTATTTTAATTTGATTTTTTTGTATTTCTTTACAAAATTAAGATTTACATAATGAACAAAAACAATACAGCATTTTCTTATCCTAATCCATGAACAGAACTTCTGATTTTCGTTATATTCTAATTCTGTTTATCATAATGTATCTTCCTATAGATTTATTCAAGCTAAATATCTGCCAAAAATTTAAATATTATGTTTCTACTCTTGTGTGTAACGAAGATAGTAGTGTGGTTGAACCCTCTGTACTGGGTGTCAATTCTGGCTGTCTCAACCATCATCTGCATTAATCTATACGGATGCTTATATAATTTATATAACGCTTCCTGTTCGATTATCATTAACTCATGCAGAGTTAGCTTTATCACCAGGTTTTTTAAACATGTTTGAACAAGTCATATAATACCACAGATTTTGCTCCCTGGAGTTAAATGCTTCAGAGTTCATTTGCATTTTGAAGATGGCTGACAAAACCACCTAGAAATTCTCCACGTGTCTTCCCAATAAAGCAAAAGCATGTTAATGTGATATTTTAAAGATGGTTTATTTTTAATTATTTTCCATTTAATTTCTGTTATTTTTATTTGAGTGTTATTTAATTTTTTGTAGCCGCTATTTTCGGTATTTTACATACTTTGCTGTTCTATCATCAGTGATTATTTTGCTTTTCTTTTAAAACACTCCTTTACATGTACATTTCTAATCAAATAACCTCATTTGGTTATAAATATATTGTAACAATCTGTGGATCACCACTCTTTAACCGATACGCACCCGCGAAAACACTGGATCTACAAATACGCGAATAGCATAATTAACATCTTAACACGAAAGAGTTGCCTTTGTGGTGTTATCGCTACATTATTTGCTGGATTAAATTATTATTTGCCCTTTAACGCATTTCTTTGTTTCATTCGAATAGAGGTGTAACACAACTCGGCATAAGTAAGTCCCTCTCCAGTGATTCAGCGGTAAATCCGAAGGCTTATAACTCTAAAAATCATATTTCGATACCTGTGGTGATCACAAAATGTTTATTTATCTAGAACTGATGCAAAAGATATTATAGAAACCTTCAGAAACAAACCTAGTCTTATGTCTCCACATCTGTAACCGATAAACATCAATAGCATCCGCATCCTCGTGAAATAAGTCATCATTGTATGCTATAATACCAGAGCAGTAAGTAGTTTAATAATTTAATTATTGAACATAAATTATTATATTACCTCCTCATCACATTTATATTATCAATAGATTTACGACGCTTGTTTTTGGTTCATTTCTTTATTTTCTCTTTCAGAGCATCTATAAAAGGAAGGTAGATCAGACTTTATGTTTAATCACCCGTTTACATCTTCAGAATACATGTACCATTACTTGAGATTTTAATTTATGTTTCAGGTGTAGTTTTCTATTAAACCATTCCAATAAACTATTGCTGTCAGTTAAATTTCAGATTCATGTAAATCACTGAAGTAAATTGTCAGACTAAATGCATAATTCAGTGTAGTCTGGATTCACATATTCTCATCATACTAGAATGCTTGATTAAAAAGATGATGTTTCGATTGAATAGACTCAGTATTTTGATTTCAATTTTATTAAAGATTGAAACACTATGTAATTATTCATAAATTATTTATGTGTAATTCATCTCGATAACATGATATAAAGTTTTGCGATATTTACAATTTCTGATGGAAAATTAAAAAAAAACATGTTCTAGATAATAGTAATAATAATGGTGGTAATAAACAAACTTGCACTAATTCTTGGGTAGTGAACGGAAAACGTTTTATATATGTTTAAAGTCGAGGTGACCTGTCGCAGAACATGTTTACCCTTTCAATCGTGGGGTTGTTAAAAATCGACAATCAATCGAATCATTCGATAGTAAAGAGTGGCCAAAGAGCTAACGATGGGTAGCGTTTACATTTGCTTTCTTACGAGTCTATTACTTCAAAATAAGGAACGTCTAACGCAGGTTACGTGAGTAGTTTTGCTCAAAATTCAACAAACAACATCAGTAGATGAGGTATTTGTTTGATCCTAAAATAGTAATGGTCTGTATGAACACTTATCACTGTACGAATGCATTATAAGATGAGGTAAATACATGACTTCATTTTGAGGTTCATTTCCTTAAAGTTAAAAAACAATCCAAGAAACTGACATTTCTGCTTATATCAATTGATAAAACTCAAATACTTCATCTAGGTAACCCGAGGTTCAATTTATTTTTAATCCAATTCCTAAAATTATTGTTGTCAAACACAATATACAAATATATTAAATACAAAGCACTATTGTAATTATTAAGTTTAAGCCTTTTTTGTTGATTTATAAATATATTGGACAAAACTGGTATGGCAAGGTGGCTAAAGCACTCGACTCGTAATCAGAGAAACGCGGATTCAAATCCCCGTCGCACCAAACATGCTAGCCCTTTCAGACGTGGAGTGCTATAATATGACAGTCAATCAAACTATTCGTTGATAAAAGAGTAGCCCAAGAGTTGGCGGTGGGTGATGATGACTAGCAGCCTTCCCTCTAACAATAGTAAATTAGGTACGGGTAGCGCAGATGGCCCTCGTGTAGTTTTTCGCGAAATTCAAAACAAATCACAACAATACAAACTGACTTTATGTAGAAGAAAATTACAAAACGTTGCTTCAACCAAAGTAATTAAACTCATAATATTTTAGAATTTAAGTTCGTATTTTTTTAATTTTCGTTTAGTTCTTTACTAACAAAACTTTTATTTCTTATTATTTTTATCCTATCTGTAAAACCGAACAAACAATCATTTACGGTCGAGAACAATGGTCAATTAATTGAGAACTATTTACTGAACACTTCGTTTGTCTATGCACTCTTCATCCAATTACCCATATTTAATCTAAATGAATAAAAACTTTAAATATTTTATATTAAAACGATTTGCAGCTCGACCACGTCTTTACAGTTCATGTCGAAATGTTCGTACGTGCTCAATGTGACAACTTTGTATGCAATAGTTCTGCATGGTAGTTTCTATTAGAAGAAGTGTCCGTTGCAAAGTTGTCGTGTCTGATATACACCACTCATCTCTGTTTTCTTTACATAATTCATCTGGTCTAGGAGTACTGCGGTTTCCCAGCGCCAATTTCAACAGTTATTCGTACAGAAATCCATAGTCCAGTGACTTAACAGGTATTGTCTTCGTATGGAAAAGCGTGACCATCGGTTTCGTTATCCAGTTATGTAACATTTGAATATATATGTTGTGGGAGAAACCTGTATATACGGGACTTTCCAGACCGAGACCCTTCTTGACTGTGTAGCATACTGTTGCCAGAGGTATGTGTCACTAACCTAGGTGTTTCTGGATTCTTACTTCTCACATAATACGCAATTTTCTTTCTACAGCTTTTATTTCAGGTCTCTTTTTCCGATAATACAGAAGGCCCGAGTTGACCAAAAGAATATCCTTCTAAAAAGAGAACAGTTTTCGTTGGTATTACACTATCCATGAAGCTATGAACAATATAAGTATGCAGGATCTGTGGTAAGCTGTTTAACCGTGAGTTCATATTAGCTGTGATTGTCACGTGACTTGTTGATCCGCATATCCAAACTATTTTTAATATTACTTATTGAATCCTCTGTATTGTTAATAATCCATTTGTTTGAACTTATATAATCAATGTTATTTAGAACACGTTTAACACAGATGTGTGTGCGGTTTGAGGACGTTAACTGAATTTTACGTATAAAGTTAATACATTATATATAAATACGCATTGGGCAAAATTGTAAAAAAACATAACATCTGTCATATTCTATGAAGATATGAAATGTAACATATCATCCGAGGATTGTGAATAATTACAGGTTTTATTAAAACCCAGTTTCTACGAAGGTGTACGGATGTGTCACAAGGGGACACTAGTAAGTGAAAGGTATGCGAAAACGTATACATGTACGTATATAGAAGAATTGTACATTTTGTTCTGTGTTTAATGTTTTTGCATATTTTCTCTCATATGTCATGGTTGGATTTACTCAAACACTTCTTTTTCCACAACATTTTGTCAAAGATAAAAACTTGACTTAATTCTTGATGACCAGAAACAAACCCGAAATAAAGATGTATCACAGACCTGCTGGAATAGGTATTAACACTTTTATTGACAAGCAGAGAACAACGTTTAGACGTTCCTAAGTCATCTTCAGGTTAACAAACACTGAACGTTGTTCTCTGGTTATCAATAAGTGTTAATACTCATGCCAGCCGTTCTGAGATACAAACCTGACTTAACATACAGTATTATACATATCCTTGTAGTTTGGAAACATAAATATCTTTGGAAATAAAGTGAGGCCTGGCATGGCCTAGCGCGTTAAGGCGTGCGCTTCGTAATCGGAGGATCGCGGGTTCGCGCCCGAGTCGCGTCAAACATGCTCGCCCTCCCAGCCGTGGGGGCGTTATAAGGTGACGGTCAATCACACTTTTTGATGGTAAAAGAGTAGCCCAAGAGTTGGCGGTGGGTGGTTATGATTAGCTGCCCTCCCTCTAGTCTCACACTGTTAAATTAGGGACGGCTAGCACAGATAGCCCTCGAGTAACTTTGTGCGAAATTCCAAAAACAAACAAATAAAGTAACAACAAACCTTGTTTTAAAAATCAATCTTAGAATTCAGTTAAACTTTATCACAATCAGTAGTGTCAATATGTTTGAAATGTCAACTTTTGTTTTAAGGAATACAAGCACAAGGATCCCCAGTAGCGCAGAGTATGTGGACATCGCTGAAAAACCGGCTTTTGAAACCCGTGGTTGGTAGAACACAGATACCCCTTTTTGTACAGCTTAATTGAAAACGAACAAACATACAAGTTCAAGGTTTATAACGTCAGGAATGAAAGAACTGAGATAGAAGTCTAAAATTTTGTCTGCACATCCATTGATATCTATCATTCTAGTTACCTGTGTTTGTATTCTCTGTAATGAAGATTTACAATAGCATTTACTAGCTTTTATCATTGAAACAGAACATCACGTTCTTGAGACGGTTGCAATATTCGTGGGCCTGGCATGGTCTAGCGTGTTAAGGCGTGCGCATCGTAATTTGAGGGTCGCGGGTTCGCGTCCGAGTCGCGCCAAACATGCTTGCCATCCCAGCCGTAGGGGCGTTATAATGTCACGATCAATCTCGCTATTCCTTGGTAAAAGAGTAGCCCAAGAGTTGGCGGTGGGTGGTGATGACTAGCTGCCTTTCCTCTCGTCTTACACTGCTAAATTAGGGACGGCTAGCACAGATAGCCCTCGAGTAGCTTTGTGCGAAATTCCAAAACAAGCAAAGGAATATTCGTCTCTGTTCTAACATTATACAAATTGACGGAAGAAGGCTGTTAAGATTTATTTTTTTTCGCAACCGAAGTTCATTCCATAACTTGTGTGTATTGTTTCTAGGAAGAAATACAGAAACAAAATATTATTGTTTCACAGTATGTGGCAATTAATACCGTCAGACGTCGTCCGCTCAATTATTCATTGTATTAACTAAATTTCTCAAGATTTAAATTGTTTTGAACATATTCGTTATCTCAACGGTACTTAGGAAAGAGCTGTTGGTCTCTGAATGCTATATATATATACTGGGAAGGACATCTGACATTATATTTAAATGGGCAATTAGGTGCTATAAAAGATGCATCGACAGTGAAGAGCTTGTAATTAATGGTCTACGACTGTTCTGAATATTCAGCAGTTGTTGGATTATTAGTTTTTGTGCAACGTAAGTTAAATTAGTGATTGCACTGATACATATAGAGCATTTTTAAATTTTTTTGCCGTTAGCTAGGTGAGCGGGAAATAAGAATATTTTTTTACTGTGTGTAGTTTTAACAACAGAACTTTCCTCAAAGAGTGTGACCATATTTCTGCTGAAGAGAACTGAAATTTCGTGTCCGCTTTTTTGTAAAAGAATTCCATAAAGTTAGCAAAATATACTATCCTTTGCACTGGCAGGGCAGGTGATGTGTCCGTAATTTTGCTATTGGAATGACCAGCAGTGATGTGGATAACACATGCACATTAAGAACAATGACATTATTGATGTTAATAATTCTAGGCTTTCTCTTTCTGGGACAGGTCTAGACCAACAAGTTTTTCATTTAAATTAATCCAAAGCCGGTGAATTCAGTTCTTCTGTTATTAGCAGTAACTATTTGAAAGGGGAAAAATACACCTGAGAATTTCTACCACACTTGTTAGCTGACGTAACTTTTTTAGTTATTCACTTCGTATTGAGTTAAATAGGTTGTGAATGTGATTCCTTTTATCGATAACTGTTAAGTGTTTTCACACAGCTCATTCTGATAAAAAAAAAGATCACTCAATTGATGGTTGTTGAAATATTAGACACAACTTGTCAGTTTCGATTAAACATTCGGCTTGAACACCTAAGGTTTTAAGTCATTCAAATCAAAACAAAGTCGTGCAGAAAACACGCGGGTAATACTCGTGGCTGTTGAAACTTTACAGACGTATGATTTCTGTGTAAAAGAATATGTGTTTGAACAACAGAGAAGAAATCATTTAAGTGACACCACAGACTATCACTTTTTGCTCCCCCCCTAAAAAAAACACACACATGCAAATCATACGCCAGTGACGTCACGGTTGTTTAAAATATATTATTGTATAATACTTCTCTAAAAAACTTGAATGAAACTCGTTTTGTATTAATAGCAAGATTTACATAAATTTTCTAATTTTCATGAGACAATTTTAACCAACGTAATCATTTAGGTTGAGGCTGATGAAAAATGTGCTAGAGATATATATCATACTTGTCTTAATATGCTGTAATATAGTTTTAGCGATTTTTTGGTATTTTTAATAGCACACAAAACCAGATCTTAAAATATTATAAAGATTTATTGCATTCGAAGTTTCTTACTACACTTATAGTAAAAAGGTAGAAAAGTTTAATTCTAACTTTTCGTACACACTTTTCAGGCTAATAATGGTTCGTTTTATATGTAAATTAAAACTGTCAGTATCGCGGTTAATTTTACACGTTATTAATTGGTAAGCACGGACTTCCATGGGACACGTGAAGATGAATCTTGATGAAAATGGATAACGTATATTGATAATGAGAGTAATATTACTTTAACTACTTCAGGATTAACATTAATAACCTTTTTATCACACAAAACCAAAAATGATCTTCATTTTCGATAGCCCTACCAAATTAAAAGACTCTAGAAATACATTTATATGTAAAAGTATAAAACTGAACATAAATACAGTAATATGTAACATACTTTGTTCATCGTTATGTTCAGAATTTTAATGAATAGAAGAGAATATAAAAGAAGATTTACGATGTTTTGTGGCAAAATCATCCATATATATATATCAACCATATAAATGTCCTGGTTTTCGATATCCATTGTGTAGCTTTGCACTTAGCAACAAACTAAAATACAAATACAAATGCGTACCTTTTTATATATTCTTTGCCAAAAGCGATTAATAATATGTAATAATAGTGCTTTAAGGTTTCACTTGAAGCATTATAAAATTTTTCCTTGAAGAGTTAAAACTAGATTAATTGAGACATTAGCTGCTTAAATAACAAGAATCAGGAAATATCTAATGTAAGAGTTTTTCTTTGTTCATATTGCCAAGGTAGTTAGTTATGGACGAACTGTTCTGGTGAGTTTGATCAGAATTGGCAGGCAAGTCAAACCAGATTTATTATATGGATTTAGAAACGTGTTCACACTTTGATGACCATATGCAATTAAAATGGCGTCAGCTATGGGTAATAAATATATAATGCCAAAGTAAGGGAGAAAAACGATTTTGATACGTAGCTTTGAATGCGTGGTTAACACGAAAAGCATTACGCCCTTTTAAAAGACATCAGTCATAACACATAATTCACATGTATATATGAATAGTAAAATACTGTAACATCACGATATACTATTTTTATCTCTGTTATTTTTCTATTTATTTACTTACTTTATTTATTACTTTATTACTCTAAATTTTGTTTCTTTAAAGTGACGCCAAAAGTTTACAAAATATCGTTTTAAAAGTAATCTTGAATGTTTTGGGTTACATGCTTCAAAAGAGAAATAATTGAAATGTAGTTTTCTTAAAAAGTTCCAAATACTAAGATGAGAACATCTAGCATGGTACATAATATCAAATTTTCAGTTTCATCAACATGAAAGTTACCATGACTTACTCATTCTAATAGACATACATTAATTCTTAAAAATACAATTAAATGAATTATCACTCAAAAAACATTTTTCTTTTATTTTCTGTTTTTCTATGGCATTGGTAGTTTTCGTGTAACCGAAATTACATAAACCATATATCTTACTTTCTAAACTGAAAGTACTCAAGTTAGAAAAGTTTCTATCTTTAGGTTTATTGAGTAATGTATACAAATTTTAGGCTGTTCTCTTAATAAAATAATTTTATCTTCTTTGTATATTTTTTTAAATCTGTCGGCTCGGCATGGCCAAGCGTGTTAAAGCGTTCGATTCATAATCCGAGGGTCGCGACATCGAATCCCGGTCGCACCAAACATGCTCGCCCTTTCAGCAGTGGGGGCGTTATAAAGTGACGGTCAATTCTACTATTCATTGGTAAAAGAGTAAAACAAGAGTTGGCGGTGGGTGGTGATGATTAGCTGCCCTCCCTCTAATCTTACACTGCTAAATTAGAGACGGCTAGCGCAAATAGTTCGTGAGTAGCTTTGCGCGAAATTGAAAACAAACAAACATTTAAATCTGTTATTTGTTTTAATTGTGTTTTAACAAAGACAATATCAGTACGTATATTTGTACAATGAATCACAACATCAAGCACAAAATTCACCGTTTCTTTCCTTTCCTTGCTTCTAAATATTTAATTGTCGTTTATTACCTTTCAGTTTTTCTCTTAGTCATACGTTCCAGAGAAATTTATTTTATCATACAAAAAAAAAATAATATGACAGTGCAAACTATGCATTATTCACTATTTCAGAAGCTATTCTGATGAGCAAGTAAATATAATGAAATAAAATAGACTTTGTTAAAGCCTGTTTATGAATAACACTTCGTGAGCTCAGAATGAACTCCAACAATAGGCCAAAAGCATTGTTTCTAATGAGCGTTTTCAGTTCTTGTTTGATACCGAAAAATAAAAATTGGTCGTGAAAATGAAAATTTGAAATTTATAGTTTCAATATAAAGTTGTACGTGTTTTATAAAGTATTTTACTTCAAAATTCTTATAAAACAAAAATGCGACAATTAAGGCGTGGAGCTCATAACTGACGTAATAAAAATGTAAATGCCATGTATAATAATTTGTCCCATTGTGGTATATGTAATTCACTTTACAATCACCAAAGTCGTAAAAAATGTCATATTAGCGTTGGGTTGTACGTGATCTAGCTTTTTATCGTACTGAACTGGGAATTCGAAAGTCAATGGTTCGTGTTTGATACCGAAAAATAAAAATTGTGTTCGCAGTTCTAAAAGTGACAGCTTAGAGTTTTCTTACAGTACTGTGGATGACTATCTGTCTTCGTTTTAGTTTATCAGTTCCAAATTAGTGATAGTTAGGCAGATATCCCTAACGTACCTTTCAGGAAATGACTGAAACACATCAACTCGCATTCATTTTGTTTTGTAAAGTCATGTAACATCGAATCAATACCAATTTAAAAGAAACTGTTGGTCGTAACCGCTAATATGTTTACTACTATCTTTCGTTTAACACTTTATGCACAATCTATTGATCGAGGTAAAATCTTATGGGTTTACTTTGCATTTGAACACATGTTTATTTAATAACCTCTCGGTGTACCTTTTTCTCTACACATTAAAACTTATGCGCTTACTTTCATATTTCAACATTTGGCTCCGGTGGCTCAGTGGAAAATCTCAGTTTTTACAAGGCTAAAAACTGGGTTTTGAGACCTTCGGTGGGTAGAATATAGTTAGCCCATTGACTAATTTTGTGCTAAACAACAAACAAAAAAATTCAATATATTTCGGTTTAACTCCTTATGTACAGCCAATTTGTGTCATTTATTTTTCCGCTCTTTCAGCCGTGAGAGCGTTATAATGTGACGGTCAATCCCACTATTTGCTGGTAAAAGTGTAGCCCAAGAGTTGGCGGTAGGTGGTGATGACTAGCTGCCTTTCATCTATTTTTACACTGCTAAATTAGGGACGGCTAGCGCAGATACCCCTCGAGTAGCTTTGCGTAAAATTCAAAAACAAACAAACAAACCATTCACTTTCAAGACATACATAAACTGTCCTCGGATTTATGCCGCTTTGTGTTTAATAGCAAACAACAATTACTACACATAAACATTGGTCAGTTTATTTTAAGCCCGGCATGGCCAGGTACTTTAGGCACTCGACTCTTAATTTGAGGGTAGCGGGCTCGAATCCCTGTTACACCAAGCGGGTTGCATGATTCGAATCTCTGTCATTAAAAACGTTATCTTTATTATCTGTGGAGGTGTTATTATGTGACGATCAATCACACTATTCGTTGTTAAAAGAGTAGCCCAAGAGTTGGCGGTGTGTGGTGATGACTAGCTGCCTTTTTTCTAGTCTTAAACTGCTTAAACAGATATGGCTAGCTCAGATAGCCATCGTGTAGTCTCACGCAAAATTGGAAAACAGACAAACAAATAATTTGCTTCACATAGTTTTGTTCTAAAATTGTAACATCACCATTTCTAATAGCGAAGAATTAATGTTCTGGTTTACAGTTATGCTTGAACACTTCTGTACGAAAACAAATTTCGCTTCATTTGTCCTAAGTAAACAAGAGCATGGTAATTTGATAGAACACCAAAGGCCTAACGTGTACTATCATGGACTTGAGCTCAATATTAGCCCTAACCGCCATCTTCAACCATATCAGCCAGAGTATACATCCTGCACAATCAACTTAATTTTATTAACAGTCTACAGTGGAATTTTATTATAAGAATTTGATGTCGTCATACACAAGATATCAAAACAGGTATTAAGGAGGATTCGACGGGTTATCCGGTAAGACACCAGCCGATCGTCCAACTAGATTAAGACCCTTACAGACGCAAAATGCAGCTTAAGAACAATAAGACGGCATCTACGAGAGAAAGGCTTTAAAAACCGTAAACGTCTTCAAAGGCCACGCCTCCTTCCACATCACGAAACAGCTCGGTTAAACTTTGCTGAAAAGCAATGGGACGTAGAAATGTGGAAGAATGATTTGTTCTATGACGAGAAAAAAATTTAACCTAGATGGTCCAGATGGTTTCCAACGTTATTGGCACTATAAGGATGTCCCAACGGAGACATTGTCTCACGATACAGTGGAGGAGGTTCCTTCATGATCTGGAGTGTTTTCTCCTTACATATAACAATAGATGCTGTCTTATTTTTCTTGAGCTGTATTCTACGTATAAGGGCCTTAATCTGGTTTGACGATCGGCTGGTGTCTTGCCGGACAAACCATCGAATCCTCTTGCTCAACGCTGGCGAAATTTTCTTGGGCCAACCACTTGAAATTCTTGTTTCGTATCTCTCAGTGTCTTTTAAGAAATTTGCAACTGCAGCTTTACAACGCCCAATCTCACCAGCGGTGGCACGTCGAGAGAGACCTTGCTTTTAAAGCTCTACAATTCTGCCACGTTCAAATTCTGTCAAATTTTTAGCCTTTGCCATGTTTTTACCCAATGTAACACAATAGATGTCAATGAGAAATGTTGACAATGCTAATGCTTAAACACTAATGACTAAATTTCGTTACGTGTTTACCGATTAACGCTTTTTTTCCAAATGGTCTTAAACGTTTGACCAGCTGGTATTTAGGCTAATTTCATAGTGTTCACATTTTCCCTGTTAAATGCTAAAAAAGTTTTTATTTTTATTTTTCCTTTTCTTATTTTCATCCTTCAAAGCTCTATTCAAATAAGTGGTTGAGTCTAACAACGCAAAATGCATATTTTTTCTTTATGCTTATTGGCCTTAAGATTTTGGCCAGCAGTGTATCTGGAGGTAAAAGATTCCATCAAAGTAATGACTGCTACTGCAGCACAAAACTACTTACCACACGAATAAATAAACAATCTATGTATATAACGCCTATTTTTTAAGACCTGATGACTAAACATTCGTATATTTCTGAACTATGTAAAGACAGCGTAAGCGTAGGAAGTGTTGTAGGTTTTAGTTCATAATAATGTTTTGTTTACGACAGACGGAAATCCCTATTTTATCCTGTAAATTATTTTCTACTTCTGTACACGGCATATTAACTTTAGTAGAACAAAATAAATGTTAAACATCATTGATTTCGCGTTTTCTTGATACTTATAAAATTACACGTTTGTTCCCGTGCTTAGTACGAATAATGTAAGTATATTTATTTTCTGAGCAAATCCTGATTTTTCTACTTGTGTTCTTAGGATTACTTCAAAAACTTTTCACTAAAAATTGATTTAACATAACCAAATAATTATTATATTTTAATTCCTGTATATTTTAAGTAGAATGCATTGAAACGTGTAAAATTATCGCTTCAGATCTTCGAAATCTTACCAACCGTCTCATCAGAATCCTATTATATAATTTTACACTTTATAATAGCATTTATCGATGCGAATAAATATATTATACCATACGCATTCTATCAAACTTATTACTCACACGTTATAAATCAAAGTAAAGGCATTATCTTGTTTGTGGCTAGTAACTTAAACACTTGTTTTTAACTAGACATATGTTTAGGCGTTAAAACAACGGTTTGTTTGGAATTTCGCGCAAAGCTTCATGAAGGCCATCTGCTTTAACCGTCCCTAATTTAGCAGTGTAAGACTAGAAAAAAGACAGCTAGTCATCACCACCCACCCCAAACTCTTGGGCTACTCTTTTACCAACGAATAGTGGAATTGACCGTCACGTTATAATTCCCTTATGGCTAAAAGGGAGAGCATGTTTGGTATGCCGGGGATTCAAACCCGCGATCAACAGAATACGAGTCGAGTGCCTTAACCACCTGGCTAGGCCGGGTCTACGTGAAACATAACCTATATTATCCGCTAAATAATTAGATACGAATAAATGGTCCACGATTGTTTCCATTTCGTTTACGATAAGCTTTAAACACAAAATTACACCACTGCCATTTTCTCATACACGAATATCACGCCATTCTCATTCGTTAAAATATAATATACAAATATAAAAAAGTAAGTTTCATAAGTAACAAAATAAATAACATAATAATACTGTATGATGCCGTATTATGTGCAGCATTTTGTTTGACTGTATGATTTGTTATTTTATGTTGTTAATAAGAGTTTGTGCGGTGAAAGTTACTAAGTTTAATATGGGAATTTTCTCTTTGAGTGTAAAGAGTTCAGACAGACTTGACTTAATTCAAAAGATAATGTAATTGCTTCTTTATGTAAGGACATAGAAATGAATGATAATAAACAAGGAAAATGTGACCTCTGACGGCAGATCATGAGTGATAAAAATTGTAATTAATTTAAATAACAACTAGTGAATGTAAATAGGAACTTAACTTATTTTATCATACCAGATGAAAGAAATAACTGATATTCTTTTCGTAATTTATTTAACTGTCGTTCTCTGTAAATCCCTTTTTACATCAACAACAATACGTATCATAAACCTACACGAACGATAAATTATGATAACAAACTATTCATATTCAAACACAGTTAAGTGTATGAGAACTGTATACAGCGTTACTTAGCAACTACATAAAACCTAAATGCTTCCTGCCATTACGGGCATGAGTGTGATATTTCGTTTCTTTGCTGTCTAAACGTTTCGATAACTGTAATAAATACCATAGTTTTTCCAGCACAAACAATTTCGCTAATTACCAGTTTTCCAATTACATTGTTTTACTGTCACACAAGCGTTTGAATGTCCTCATGCTTCTACTTTCCACTATAGATCCTTGTTTAGATTTTCGTGCAAAGCTACTCGAGGGCTAACTGCGCTAGCCGTACCTAATTTAGCAGTGTAAGGATAGAGGGAAGGCAGCTAGTCATCACCACCCACCGCCAACTCTTGAGCTACTCTTTTAACAACGAACATAGTGGGATTTACCGTAACATTATAACGCCCCCACGGCTAAAAGAGCGATCATGTTTGGTTTGACAAGGATTCGAATCCGTGACACTACTTCCATATTTATGGTACATGCATGTCTATCGCATTCGTATATAACTCCAAAATCGTCTTAAAATTTTCAGGGAATCGATAACTGCCTGGCATACGTTTCTATAACTTGTAAAACTGGATGTTGTCATTATAAAAAATAAAAGATAGATTTTGATCAGGTTTAAGATGATAAACGACAAAATCGACATTGTTCCTTGCAAAAGAGTTAAGTTTGATTATAAAACGTATCACTCAGTTCGAATTCTTAACATAAGCACAGCAATATAATTAGATCATTTTCATAGCAAATTACATTGAATTATAAAGTCTCTTTGAATTTCATATATAAACCAAAATATATAATGATTATTTTAAATGTATATTTTCGTTCAGAAGACTGGAGGATGTTTATGAAATGAAGCTAACAGTATACGGATGAAATTACTAAAATTTAGTAAACAGAACTTTAAAGAAATGTAGCATGATGTTTGGTTTGTTTACTCCGTAAGGGAATTATGGGAATGAAATCGCTGAATAATTTAAAATTAATTAATTTTGTTTTAAAAATCTAAACGGATAAACAGTGCAGTATCGTTGTTTATCAAACTCAGATCAAGGATACAACTGTTTAGAATAAGGAGAAATTATTCAACCAATGACAGCTAAGCTAATACCCCATTCTTATCTCGAAGTTAATCAAAGTTTCTAAAATTAAATTAAAAATGAACGAGAAAAGTTAAAAAAAATTTTACAAGTGAATTAAAAAAGTACAAAGCAATGAAAATAATTCATAATAAAAATCAAACTTCACATTGAAATTTACCTAATAAAAATTTTCAACAGTAAAAACAAAACTTTGTTTTTAAGATGTATGTGAGTTGTTGTTACCGGATGATTTGATTCTTAGGTAAATAAATATTTTTTTTCTATTTTTATTTTGTGATAAATTTTAGTCGTTTGCAATAAAAATTTGCTATGAAATAAACTTCTATAAATAAAAGACTCACACGTACGCTAAATTATGATGATTTGTTTCATTTCTGGAGAAATTAATTATCAGAAAAGGCTAAAAATTTACAAGTTAAACACTAAGTTTACTTTTCAAACTGAAAAAAGTGTTCAAACCGGATGGCTCTCGTCTCATATTAAGCTGCTTTCGAATTTTTATAAAAATAAATTTTGACAAAATTTTCAACCACAAATAGGTTATTTGATCCTATACAACACGGTGCCTCATATAGAAACTGATTTAAATATGAGTTGATATTCACAAATTATGATTTTTTTTTAAAAACAGAATCTCGTCTTCATATCGCAAAAGACAAAATCTGAACATTGTATGGAAGTGATAGAACTTGAAATTTATAATACTTTCAAGAACATTTTTGCAGTGCCCATTTTTGGAAGAAATCCGAAAGCTGTTATTTAAGGAAGTACTGTGTTAAAGAACATGTTAAAAGCCCCTTGCCGTCATAAACTTGTTTCCGTAAAAAAAAACACCCTAAAGACACCGTATTGAAAGTTTGATGTCTGGCAACCGAGAACAAAATCCATGAATTCAAACATTTAGATTTAACAACGTACATATTTCGTGTGCCACTAGCCGCGACTTGCTAAACAGTTACCGTGGTTATCATGTTCATAGCTTGAATTTTCTTTTGCTATCGTTTTCACGCACGTTATTTAAAGCTACATTTTCTTGTAGACATATATGTTAGACGAATAAATCCTGGTCCATTTGATAAAGCAAAGTTTCGTAGACGTAACTTTATTTAATAAATCTACACGTAAAGTAAGCAATAAAGTTTGTTTGTTTGTTTTGAATTAAGCACAAAGCTACACAATGGGCTATATGTGTTCTGCCCACCACGGGTATCGAAACCCGGATTTTAGCGTGTAAGTCCGCAGACATACCGTTGAGGCACTGGAGGGTAAGCAATAAAGTAATGGTATTTCTAATAGTTTGCAGAATATGAAACTGTTATGAGCGTTTAGAATATCACACGGTTTTACGAATTATAGTCTGTGAAACGAACCGAAGCTAAATTATTGCAAAGTAATGTGAATATAAAGTTTAATTGAAGGCAAATTTAGATAAGTATGCAGAAACGTCTGAGTTCTTGTTCACAAAGTGATTAGGAAATGGTTTTAAAATGAACTGCACAATCGTACTATTGATCTAAATAAACTGATAAAGTCTGAAGAATTTGTATCCAATGTAATTTATTTTAGAAAGAAAGCACACTTACATTAGGCATTCTTGGTATCAAATAATTTGCAAATAAAAAAACTAAAGTTGAAATCGAAGTCAATTGTTACATGATGAAAAAAACTTTATGTCATCGTATTGTATACTTGTTACATTAAAAGGTTTGATTAAGCTAAAAGCTCGTAAGGTGATGCTGACTGGAAACGCCAATATGCAATAAGAAATCCTCTTGTGAAAACCTTTCTAATAATATGAGATTTGTAGCGTTGATCGAGAAGTTTGTAAGAGAAGTTCCGGACGGTTAAATAAAAAATACAAACATATCTACTATAACTAGGAGGTAGTTTAAATTTGTTTGTTCTAAATGCTTACACAATGTTAATCACCCTGAAGGAGAGCACAATTCCTGTGGATATTTATTCAAATGAGCTTAAATTTGATATACAAGCAGACAAGTCTAAACAAAAATGCCTTTAATCGGTCAAAACTTACAAAATGTTATCACAGCAGTACTAGAGAGAATAAAATTGATCATAGCAGTGGTATTCAAACAAGCCCTTTTCAGGATCTCATCATTTGACTTTTTCTTTGGTGCAGAATAAGTGAATTGTGTTTCACAGTTTGGTCTGTATAAGTCCGTATCAAAGAACGAACTGACCTACATTACTTCTTACTCCATTTCTTAAAATCTCGCGAGTCATTACAAAGCTTTCATAGTTCTTTTACGTATCTCACATATTATATGTGTAAGTAACTTACCTTGCCACTGTGATAATAACTACGTATTCATCAAACAAGTGCAGAGTATGCAAAAACGAAGGGAAGATGTTTAATATTCTCTGGACCAAGAGGTCCAATAAAGTAAATAAAAAAAGGTAATTTACTTGATAGCAGCTTCCATGAGGCTGACAAAAGCTTGGAAATGTAGATAAAAAGTTTTTCAAAGTTGTCTCTTGATTGTCTTGGATGAAGGCACAATATTACAAAATCTGGCTTTGAAGCGTTTAATGGCATTTTGCAAAACATTCGTGGAAACAAATCCATAATGGAAAGGCATTTCTTTTGTCATAACTGGAGACCCGGTCGAACCTTGCCAGTATTTTCAAGAGTTATATCAACAGATAAAATTCGTGTATGCATCAAAGTATCTGGTACCACGTTAACAAACTAAACCTTACAATAAATATGCCTTGTGCACTTACATGAAAATTAAGTAGCAGGCTACTTTTCTAAGGCTTTATTTCATGTTGGTGATGGTCGCATTGCGTTTGACAGGTCATATATTAAATACTTATCCCCTATGAAAATATAGCCACAGTTAAAGATGAGGTAAAAGCAATGGTCTTTTCCAAAGTCAAGGAACAATTCAAAAGGTATATTTGGTTTTATGAAAGGTTCATTCTTGCTCATAAAAATGAAATAGTAAATGAAATTAATTCTTCCCGCTGAAACTCTTACGTAGCAAAACAAAAACCTACAAGTCAGGTGTTAACCACTCTTGAATTTCCTGGTGTTCCTCCACATAAGTTGAAGCTTAAGTAGGATGCACCCATATATCTTCTCCGTAATCATCCAAGATTTTCAATGGCACTAGACTGTGCATCAAACAACTATTGCACTATGTTTCGGAGACCACAATCTTTAGTGGAAATTTAAAGGGTGAGGATGTTTTCTTACTTTGAATATCCCTCGTACCTACAGATACTCCTGCTGAATTTACACAGTTGCAGCTTCCATTTCGTTTGAGGTTTCCCATACCGAGTAACGAGGTTTAAGGACAGTCACCGAAAATGGTCAACTTGAACCTCTTGACACCAGGTTTCTCTCATGAACAGTTAGTTTTATGTTGGACATGTAACATTATTGCAACACCAGGCAACAGTGAATGATGTTTACTCTGAGACATTGTTTTCCTTTGCAGTTAAAAGTTATTGTTTGGTGGATGTCTGAGCTGTGACATGCCTATTAATTTGTCATACAGTTTTGTAAACGAATAAAACCACTAAGGATTTCCACTGGAAGACTAATAACACATTAAGTATTCGATAATGTTTTGTTCCAGTTAACGCCAGGTACACTTGGCTAGTTATTTATGTTGATCCTTAACGAAAACAAAGACATGAATAACGTATTTCTGGTAGTAAATGAGCATATTCATTTCAATAAATGCATTTCGAAAGAGCGAGTGATACAGAACCATATAAAGCGAGTCGTATTACCTCTACTTGTCGGACAAAATTGCAGCTGTACACTAGGAGATCAATGCTGACGCTAGAGACTACGAATTTGAGCAGAGCTCTGATAATTTTGGTTTCTTCCAACGAAACTGCCATAACTACTGCCATGTCTTCTTTGTGAACAAAGTGTTCATATGAAGAAGCAACTTAAATAAGTCGACTTTTCTAAACACACATTTTTGAATATTGAATTATGTCTAGTAAATAAATGGAATTTCAGGACTGTGTGTATGTTGTGTTTGTTTGTTGTAACACACGTTACCTGCACGGTCTACCAGTAAACTACCAGCTATCGTCTGCTTTAAGAAAGTGAATTAAATCAAGGATTTCTATTAATTGGTTCTTTTCTTAGATTCATTCTCAAACTTGAGTTTTCTATCAACTTGTCCGCTTTTTGATAAGGCAGGTTACTGATGAGTGGTATTTATTTATTCATATGTATGGATAACAAGGAACTTAAAAATAATCTAAATTAATGTGTCTTGTTCTCCATAATGTTGATGACGTGTCACCTGCTACAACAAATATACATAATCTGGACCACTGTCTTAATACATCAATAAATAAGCTGTTTTTAGCAAACAACTAGTAAACAATCTCCACAAATCATCGTTACAAAACCTGTAAACAACCTGAAAAACACTCTTTTATCACACATAAATAATCGACCTGTAGTTTCATTAGCAATTGACATGTAAAACATTGTACTGTTACTAATATTTAGAAAGCTTGTAAAACGTTGTCCTACACAGTGAATAAACAGTCAACAAACCACTGACATAGTGGATAGAAAGTCAGTGAAAAATCGTCCTATCAAATTGAGTTAGTATCTGAAACGTCGGTATCTTAGTAGAGTTGTGAATAACAAGCCTATAAACTATTGTCCTTTTACGATAATCTCAATACGAAGACAGTCTGAATATTCCGTCATAGCATTTTGAGAAAACAGCTTGTAAACCACTGTTTTGGCGCGATGAGTGAAAAGTTCTAAAACCCAATCCTTATAAAAAAAACAGTAAACAAATTGTTCCTTAGTTATCGTCCTATCAAAATTATTAGCTAACCTGTAAACTGTTTTCCTTAAACAATAAGTAAACAAGATCTAGGTTATTGTCCTAGCACATTAGGTACACAACCTGTAAATTGTTGTCCTTATGCAATAAGTAAGCAAGTTCTAGGTCATTGTCCCAGCACATTAAGTACACAACCTGTAAATTGTTGTCCTTATGCAATAAGTAAGCAAGTTCTATGTCATTGTCCCAGCACATTAGGTATACAACCTGTGAACTGTTGTCCTTACACAATAAGTAAACAAGTTCTAGGTCATTGTCCCAGCACATTAGGTATACAACCTGTGAACTGTTGTTCTTACACAATAAGTAAACAAGTTTTAGTTTATTGGCCAAGCACATTAAATAAACAGCTTATGAACCGCTGTCATTACACAATAAGTAAATAAATTCTAAGTCATTTCCCAAGAACATTAGGTATGTGGTCTGTATTTTTGTTTGTTTTGAAATTTCGCACAAAGCTACTCGAGGGCTATCTGTGCTAGCCGTCCCTAATTTAGCAGTGTAAGACTAGAGGGAAGGCAGCTAGTCATCACCACCCACCGCCAACTCTTGGGCTACTCTTTTACCAACGAAAAGTGGGATTGACCGTAACTTTATACGGCCCCACGGCTGGGAGGGCGAGCATGTTTGGCGCGACTCGGGCGTGAACCCGCCACCCTCATGTTACAAAGCTCACGCCTTAACGCGCTAGGCCATGCCAGGCCATGTGGTCTAAATCAACGAGTTTTAATTTAGTGTATATGCATATATATCGTTTCTCTTATACAGAGTAGCTCAAACGTAAGTATACAGTCGTGTATGGACTTTTTCTTCAACTGAATAACCAAGGACAAAGTTTACGGCAGAAAATCTAGTAGTGTTGACAAAACGAAAAAGTACATCACAGACGCATTTACCAAATTTGATGGATAAGCAGATTTGTGTCAAAGTTTGTAGAAGTGTGGAAGGCATACTTCAGGCCTGTGTGAACAGTGACAGGTTTCAATTTGAACATCTGCGGGATTACATTTGGATTCACTTTCTCATACTTCCATGTCATGTGTGAAGTGCCGTTGAATAAATTATTAGTTATCAACTGTGCACTCTAATATTAATCAAACAACTTCAAATGCGTTATCAATTATCAACTGTACGTCTACTTTCGGCTCACCTTGTGCAATTAACGGCTCACATCTTTTACTAAGATTGATGTTTATCTGAATTATTCATAAACGTTATCAAGAAAATTTATAGCACATGGTACTTGTTTATTTTGTGAACCAAAAAGATTATTTTTCGTTTCACTTGCCATCATGAAGTTTTATATGAGTAAATTAATTTCTGGTACAATGATGACGCTTCAAAAATAGATGCCACGTTGAGCACATTATTGCCGTATAGATGGATATAATAAAATTAAATGTCTTATTTGAAACTACATAGAAAAGGAATGTTTTCAATTATTACACTTGTCAGAAAATGATGTGTTAACTGGATCGTCTGTACTTTTAATCTGTTTCAAACTATAAACGTCAAACAGTCCGTAAAACTAACGTCCTTAAAACAGAACATAATTTTATTCTATGTATGGTGTAATAATGGCCAGAAGCTGAGATTAAATGGTCTAACGATGCGTTTATTGCTGATAACGAATATTGCGGTGCGAAACTGTGTGACAATAACAGAAAAGTCCAATTTGAAAGAATGGTAGGAAAGAGCCGTACGAAGCAGATGGCTTTGAATAAATCATGGCGTAAACACCCGTTTACGTGTTAGTCCCTTGTCGTTTTGATCAGAGAAACGTATCTTGCTGCGATCAGCAGGTGCTTTTAAGGGAATATTTATATTCTGTTACTTCCATAACATCCACGTTTTGATGAAATGTAGACTTTCCAACACAACATCATGAGAGGTTAATCGAAGGTTAACTTTTACTTAAACATAATTTTAATTTGATCTTCTTTAAGCATTTCGTGTTAACGTTGTATCTACAAGAAAGCACGAGCTCATATGTATATTACGCGTCGAATCCTTTAAGCAGATTATTTAATTTTCGGTTATATACTTCACAAATTTGAAAAAAAAATAATTATAGTGATTAAATATACATGTATATATTTATAAGACCTAACGCTGGATCTTAAGAAATGTCATAACTACCAGTTCTGTTATTATTGTGTGACTGAATATATATAAACACTTTAATACCGCCTCTGAAAGAGTAACTTGTTATCTTATCTGACCACTTACAAAAAAGTTAAACTATTGTTGAGTTTTGTTTGAAAAGGCTAAACGTATAATAAATAAATTAGTAGATAGTGCATGGGTACATCACGTTGATAAATTAACCTAAACCAGGTAACGCTACTGATATCAACAATGTAGTATATATGAAAGTTATTATCTCTTTTTCGCTTTCAAATCCCTTAAGGGTGATTAGATTAATGATAGGGTTTTCGAAAATATGACACCATTATCTATTGAATAATAGGTCTGTTTATTTTTGCTCATATTTCTTTCAATGAAAATACACAGCACAATAATGATAGTATGGTGTCATCACTGTCAACGGTGCAGATTGTCAGCACGATAATTATAATATGGTGTCATTACAGTCAATGGTGCAGATTGTAAGCACGATAATTATAATATGGTGTCATTACAGTCAATGGTGCAGATTGTAAGCACGATAATTATAATATGGTGTCATTACAGTCAACGGTGCAGATTGTCAGCACGATAATTATAATATGGTGTCATTACAGTCAACGGTGCAGATTGTAAGCACGATAATTATAATATGGTGTCATTACAGTCAATGGTGCAGATTATAAGCACGGTAATTATAATATGGTGTCATTACAGTCAATGGTGCAGATTATAAGCACGGTAATTATAATATGGTGTCATTACAGTCAATGGTGCAGATTATAAGCACGGTAATTATAATAAAAATCAGTTAAATGTTTTATTTTCACTTTCAGATCATGGAAAAAAATATATTCATAATTTGTTGAAAGCAAGTTTTAAGTTAAAAAAATTCTAAATTCATTATAATTAAAATCAAGTTCTATATTCTGGGAGACTTTAATTTGAAATAACAAAACACTTACATGTTAAAATAAAAGGTTAAAGTAAAGGGAGAAGAGATAACAGACATATTATCTGTAAGAAATTGACAAATCATGTAAAGATGCATTGATATCTAGAGGCGTGATATCAAAATATGAAAGTGTTATAACATACAATAGGGTAAACTTGTCTCATCATGCTAATACTAATTTCTCTTGTATTGAAAAAGAAGGGATTGAACCTATTCCACTTGTATCAAGTCTAACATAACCATCTGAACATTATATCTTTACGTTTTTAAACTGGACAAATAACAGTTTATAAACGAACTGTAGACACATATATGTACAGGATTATTCTGAAGTCCAGTGACAAGCAAATAGCTTAGAAATGAAAAAGTATGGTAACATCACAGTCAGTGATACAGACTGTCAGCCTAACCAGTGACATTGTCATTCAGGTTTTTTAAGGTCATGTCAGCTAGCTATGTTAAAAATATGCAACTCACCTCAAAAACTGGAAATACCAAAATGTAGACAGTAACAAACGAAGTATTTTTTTAACCAACAATGACCAGCATCGTTTCTCAAAAAGAATAAGACCAGACACAAATGAATCCCTTCCACTAGTAAGGAATTGTGATACAGAAAATGAAATGTCGACCTAAGCACTGGCTAATATACAAATTTATAAAAGCGGGTCATTACATCTTAGAATACCTCTTGCCCAAATAGTTTTAAAATACTAAAATAAAAGTCCCTGCGTAAAGTACAATGTTTAAACAGTGAAGTAGCATTGAAATGAAATAAAGTTTAAAATGATCATACCGCATAGAATATGCTATCAAAATATCCGGATTGCTACCATATTGTATGGTTAATGAATACCGGTTTAAATGTCTCCCTTCATATCAGATGATAGGAAATGTGTGTGTCAGTGGCTGCACGACTAGAGGTTCATTTATACGTTAGAGCAGACAAAAAACAGTAACAACTATTTGCCTGCCATATGAACATTTGACATAATTTGGGCAGCACTCTAAACACATTTATTGGTTGTTGCCACCGATTTATAATACTGCTTGGACACTTACTTCATCTATATTTTTGCCCCTAAAAATTATTGTCGTGATTTTGATGTTTTCCTTTGTTATTGTCTACATATTTGTAAGTAACAACTTTGATGTTGTATATTAATAAAAGTTTTGAAAGACATGACCTTAAAGTGATCTTTCATTTTCACAGGATAAGCCCACAGTACCTTGTTTTATATGTCACTGATGAGTATCTTTCTCTGCATCTCTATTCCTAAAATGTTTACCTTTCAATAAACTTCTTAACGACATGGTATGTTTACTCTAAACATATAATCAAATTAAAACATAAAAAAACATTTTCGAAACAAAATAATGCAACATAACACTAGAGCATAAGTCACATGTTGGAAGAATATAAAGGTACCATTTTTAAGGTGGGTGCAGAAATAGAACCAATACAGTGTTGGGGATATACCTGTAAAACGTATTTACTCTGAAGAGGGATTTGTGTTTTAATTTTATAACTGGGTTTTGGCCAGGTTGTATTTAATATTTTCCTTACTTTTGATTTAGAATTTAGCCTCGTGTTATTTATTCTACATTTATTTTCATATGTATATAAAGTATATTATACAAAGTATTAAAGTATAATATAATTATCTTATAAATTTGGTTTTTATTCTAAATTAAATATACTATAACTACTAAATTTTCATTAACAAATGCGTAATTATATCACACCTGAGTAATGCAAGCCGTATATAACACTCATTTCTAGGAACACTGAGAACTTCACTAAATAGCCAGCATGACATCATATTTTAATAAAAAAAACACTATAATATTTGCCGAATATTTGTGCAAAATATTATATGAAACAACGTTTTGTAATTAAAAGCCACTGATTCTAATTTTTATCTGAGAACAGACAAAATTTCGTTTGGTAAGTTAGTTTCATGAGAACTGTTAAACCTTTATTTCTCCACTGTGGGTTGAAAATATCTCAACTCTATATTTTATACTAATCTTAGGTAAACCCATGTTTCGTAGATAAATTTTTCGATGTGATAAGACTATGAATATAAAACGTACATATCCTCTTTTACACTGACGGCGCTCTTACGTGACTCCATCTTAGTGCCAATAAAAATACGATTATACTCTGCATACATTTAATTGTATTCTCAAAGGGGAAAACTTAGTTGTGAACCGATTACTTTTGTCTGATAATACTTATTCTTATTTGATTTCATAAATAGTTTCGATTTTTTTCTGCCCAATAGTATTATGGAACATTAGTTACTTTTATAGTTTTTCCACTGACAAAAAACACAACAAAAAATGCTACTTACTTCTTGAATATATTTTGGCAGAGCCAATAAGATGAAAGAAAGAAATTTTCCAAGGCCAAAATTAAAATTTTTTAAAATGTTACTGAAGTAAACAAAGTTTAATGTGTACGTATGTATATATGTGTTAAGGTTTTCGAATTAAAAACAAAGAATTTTTTTATAAAATAGCGGTAAGTCTACGGAATTACAACGTTAAAATCAGGGGAACGATTCCCCTTGGTGGACTCAACAGATAGCCCGAAGTGTCTTTGAAAAAAAAAAAACACATCTTTTATAACAAAAAATTATGTGGCCCCCTATTAGTACAACAATATGTCTTCGGACTAACAACACTAAAAGCCGGTTTTCCATACCTGTTGCAGGAAGGTCATAAATAGCCCACTGGGTAGCTTTGTGTTTAATTTCAAAGAAACAAACATATAAAATGTGTTATTGTTTTGTATTATGTTCCCTATAAATTAAGCTATACACTCACGGGCAGATAGAACAGAACTCAAGTAATAAACTATTTTCGTTTCACAGCCATCCTGACAAATATTGTGATCAAAACATTGTTTTACCAATAAAGAAACAATATTCTTAAAGATGACAATGTTGCGAATATTTTATTTGCCAATTACACAATAGAAACAATTCATTGAAAGCTAATTTTGAAACATTGAATTTTGAAATCATGTATTTAGTACTTTGTATGTCCAAAATTAAAACAACAAAAAATGTTATTTTATGAAACATATTGACGCACAGAATACGTATAATTTATTTTTATTGTCGAAATTACCTGTTTGTTATAGCATTTGTCAATACAGCTGTGTAATTTTCAATTTTTACTTTTAAGTGAATTTTTCGTCATTTCATAATTTTGTGAAAGCCACTTGTGTACCTAATTAAAAGTAACTTGTGTACCTATTTTATTGTTCATAAATTTTTATTATAACAGAAATTGTGTAGTGCATTTCATTCTTAATGTTGAAATACATGTCACAACTTGGAATAACTTTAATTTTGATATATCTCACAAATAGTTGAAAGTGACACTTGTGCCTATTTTCTTGTTTAAAATTTTTTATTGGAACAAAAAATGTTTAAAATTGTGTAGTACGTTTCATTCTTAATGCTTATATGTACGTCACAATTTGGAATTATTTCAATTTTGATGTATCTTGGAAATAGTTAAAAGTAACTTGTGTTTGTTTTGGAATTTCGCACAAAGCTACTTGAGGGCTATTAGTGCTAGCCGTCCCTAATTAAGCAGTGTAAGACTTGAGGGAAAACAGCTAGTCATCACCACCCACCGCCAACTCTTGGGCTACTCTTTTACCAACGAAAAGTGTGATTGATCATCACATTATAACGCCCCAACAGCTGAAAGAGCGAGCATGTTTGGTGCGACCGGGATGCAAACCCGTGACCCTCAGATTACGAGTCGCACGCCTTAACACGCTTGGCCATGCTAGGCCGATCCCGGTCGCACCAAACATGCTCGCCTTTTTGAATCGTGAGGCGTTAAAATGTGACGGTAAATCTCATTATTCATCAGTAAAATAGTAGTCCAAGAGTTAGCGGTGGGTGGTGACGACTAGTTGCCTTCCCTCTAGTCTTGCACTGCTAAATTAGGGACGGCTAGCACATATAGCCCTTGTGTAGCTTTGTGCGAAATTCCAAAACAAACAATGAAAACGTATGTATAAGATACAGCTGTAACAACATAAGTAACTCAGAATAGGTTTTGCTTAGAACATGCAGTCATATACCAAACAGTTACAATTACAGTCGTATGATTCGTTGTTTCGAAGCAGACAGTCCCCGCTGTTACAGTAGTTGTCCCGATGTGGCTTTGCTATCAGAAAACACCAACACTAACCAAAGCAGACAATAAAAGTAATTTTTAATCGAGTTTAAATGCTTGCATGAAACTACTGTGGATTGAACTAAATACAGTGTTCCCGATTTTTTTCTTGTAAGTTCACTATAATATATCATTGTGACTTTTTCTTGTAAGTTCACTATAATATATCATTGTGACTTTTTCTTGTAAGTTCACTATAATATATCATTGTGACTTTTTCTTGTAAGTTCACTATAATATATCATTGTGACTTTTTCTTGTAAGTTCACTATAATATATCATTGTGACTTTTTAGTTCCTTGGAAGACAATAAATCGTTATTCTAGAAATTGCACTTTTCCTACCTAGAACCTTTAACTGTGGATATTCTAATGACACTGTTATCTATCTCCCCATTATGATTAGTAAAGCATAATATTAATAGATACTTTTTTTATTTATTGGGTAATAATAATTCAAATTAAGGATTTTTAATCATCTTAAACTTTAGCATTGAGAACCTAATATTAACGTTTTAAATAGAGGCTTTCACGTACCTGGTTTAATACATGTATATACAAGTACTCCATCAACGTAACTGTGAACTCTCTTGTCAGTTGTTAATTAAGGTAATTAGTTGGTAAGAATTCTTTTAAACTACTAATATGCATCAGTTAATAATGTGCTCTATGGGTTACCTTAAGTATGATCAAATTCTACGTGTTTCAGGGTAAGTATTAAACGGTAGAGACAAACAAAATCAGTTTATAATATTTGTCATTTTCTGGCATTTTCCCGAAGAATTCAATACAGATGATCAGATAATAAACACAGCTGATAACACTATGAAACATTTTTTTTTCTTTATCTTGTTTCTGGGCAGAAAGTGTTATTTCCCAATTTTTTTTAGAATGTTGTAGATCTTACAAGAATTTTCAAGAACCTTTTAGAATTTTCTAGAACTTTTCATAATAATATACATACAGAAGCTTACCAGTCACCATTTCAGTTTAGTTCTAGCTGCCTAAGTAAACAGGTAGACCTATCTGATTTTAGCAGAGATGGCATCAAAAAGCTGCAAGCATTCTGTTATGTATGTGACCAAGTTATCAAGAGGTAAGCGAAAAAGTACTGTGTCACAGCATCTGCTAAAATGTGTGAAGCCTACAAGACATATTTCAGCATGCCTGTCGGAGATCAAGACAAACCCTGAGCACCTCATTTTACATTGAGCACTGAAAAAACTCTAGAAGATAAGACGGACAATTTTTGCTTGCTTAAATATTAAGATTTTATATTATACAATATTTAGATTTTTAAAAATTTAAATATGTTTTAATTTATTTTTTAAATTTCCAATGGTACAGAAAAAATATCACATATAAAATATTTTGTATGAACCTGTTACATATTATATGTAGATGAAATAAATTTATTCTTCGTAATAACAATTTTATTTTTTTCTTTTACAGGATGGTACAGAGGGTAAAAAAGAGTCATGAAGTTCGCTATTCCAAGAATTTGGCATAAGCCCTCTGATCACTCAAGCAATTGCTATTTCTGCATGGTGGACTCTTCGAAATGTCGGACTGGCAAGAATTCATCTGCTATCCTGTATCCGGGCCTTCCATCATCCATCGCCCAGTATCACACTGCCCAGAGCCACAAGAGTGAAAGCAGCCATCATCAAAAGAGAGCAAGAAATCAGTTGAGGAGGTAGACGTTGAAAATCCAGATTATAATTTCAGAGGTGCAGCTTGTGAGAGAAACCCATACTACCATAATCAAAGACACTTCAATGACTTTATCAGAGATCTTGGTTTAACAAAACCGAAATCCTGGACTATATTTCGGGGCTGATACGTGAAAGTGATTTAAATGACAGTCGCAAATCTCGAAAAACTACTAAATTCTGAACATTTTTGCATAAATTTAGTATAATAATATGTAAATCTTGATTCATATGTTGCTTTATTCAGACCTTATGTAAATGAAAATGTGCAAATTTGCTCGTTTTTACAAAGAAAATAGGTTAATTTCTAGATTTCATTATCCAGGTCACGAAAGCAAAGTTTAAAGGGAATAATGTTTTACAAGAGAAGAAAGTAAGAAATAACACATACTATCCGTGAACAAAATTTGTGTTACATAGTGTAATTCGGAATGTGTCCGACGGCAGACCATTCGTTCGAATTTTACACATTCTTATCCGCCGACTGCGACACTGACCACTGAACCGCTCCAAGCTAAATGATTGTAAGAAAACTCTGTTCTGAATGAACAATTTTTAAAAGTGTGAAATGAACACAAACACGTATTCAGTAGTTTGCTTACGACATATGAGTGAGTTATTTTGCAGACTATGGATTATTTTAGTATTTTTTATTGTAACTTGTTTGATCAGCCCCAAAGCTCATGACATATCATTGATGAAGTTTTCATTAAAATACATCATGAGGTATTCACGTTAAATAGAAGTCAACACATAGAATATTAATATCAATACGTACCTCATCTGTATGCTTATTTAGGCTGTCAGTTTCCCATGAAATACGTGTTATTAAACAATCGTTATTGTTAACTACTCTGTTGTTATCTGTGAAACGTCTTGTGTCGAGCCTACCATATAGAAACGACTACCTATAAAAAAGTTTACCTCTTTTTTTCTTTAGACCATGGATTTATGTTTTAAAGAGTTACTCAAATGGTGGTAGTTTACACCAAAACGAGTACATATTTACCTCTTTATTCTTCACACCACTGATTTCTGTTTTACAGAGTTCCCTTAAATGGTGGAAGTTTACACCAAAACGATTATAACTTAACCACTATATTCTTCCTACATGTGTTTTTTGTTTTAGAGAGTTATTTAAATGGCGGAAGTTTAAACCAAAACGACGTTGCGGTTTTTTTGTAAGTGATAATCGACATTTGTTTTGCAATTTTCGAAACAGCTGTGCTGAGAGTGTTGGAAAATTGTTCATTATATTTGGTGTAAGTTGGAAAAATGATAGAAATCAGTTAAATTCAATGCTTTTCTGCAGCAATGAACTTTTTGAGAACAAACAAATGAAATATATCTCGCTCATATATCACGTGGATTTAAAGTGTGGAAACAGAGATATGATATATTATTATAGAATCTTTTTTATTTCTGTTTAAGCGTCAATGATGGGCAACCTATGCTTTGACCACTGCAGGTATCGAAACCCGATTTTAGAGCTATACGCATACAAACTATCCACTGACTCACCTCGAAGAACATTAAAGAGACGAAGTCCTTGAAGTAATTATGCAAGAGCTTCTGCAAGTTTCCATTAGTAAAATGATATAAATTTTATGTCCTAAACAATTTCATGTTTATAAATCAAAGCGCGGCTTATTAGCTGGTGCCACGGTGCTGTAAACATGGACATTATTGGTTAAAAACAAGATGCAGTGAAACCTGTCTCTCCATTTCGAAGAGTTGGTGCATTATAAGTATGTATGACGGTAAAAATTCCACTTATCATTCAGGCATGAGTAGTTCAGACGTTGAAGGTCTGTGATGCAGACTACTGCTTTCAGGTATATATATATTTACATATATGACACTTCGTCAGATGTTAAAGTTGAGTTCACCTATTGTCGATTAAAGGCTTTTATTTAAACATCTTTATAGCATAAATACATATTGTGTTGTTGTTGGGTTTACGATTCTTCCACAGTAGGTGTCTGTGATTTGTTGGCGATAAATTCAACGATAAAAGAACAACACGTACTCCACTTGTTTATAAAATAATATATATTCGAATAAAGTAAACATATGTAGAATAAATTCTTTTCATCATAAAGATCATAGGAATATCATAAACACTGTGTATGGTTTTATTATTGTCAAAATTTTACTTAGATCTATTCAATTACTTTATACTTTTAGTTAACAGTCTGGGCTACCTTTCTCTATTTTAATCGCATTAGTATTCTGTTTTTGTTCACTTATGGTTGTTTCGCGAGTTGCTGCAGTCGTATACTGCTCTTTCAGTAATCGTTTCATCTTCTTTCTTCAAAATATCCTCAGTTCTTTTTGTTAAATTGTACTCAAGTTGATTCAGTCATTTTAGAACCAGGTTTTGACAATATAAGTTATTCTTCTTTTCCCATTTTCTATTTCTAATCTTACTCTGACATACTAAAAGTTAGGGTTATGTTACTCGTTAAGCCTATCGCTTCTACCGTAGTTAATTTCATGCCAAACTCTTATTTGGCCATGACTTCACTCTCTTCTGCTACTGTGTTTTTCTGTTTGCTGTTTCTCACTCATTTCATACTATTTATGTGTTTATCATTAAATCGTCTGCTCGCTATATCCTTGACATCAATGATTTATAAACACAACTTGTAATAATCGCCTGCTTTTAACTTTATTGTAATAAAAAACTAAACAGTCATAAAATATTCATTCAAAAATTAAACCAATTAATAATTTCTGCACCAAACAGTATTTTATATCATGACACAAATATAAACATCGTATTTCAAAAACGTTTCGAGGGAACGCTAAACGTAGTACAACTATATGAAAACTTACCAACAGATTTAATGAAGTAATGGATATCTGTACTTGTGGTATGTACATGTTTGCTGCTCGAATAATTGTGTCAAATGATGTCGAGAAACCCACTTGTTGAGAATTTTTATATGCAAAAACGGCTCGTTTTGGTTGAGAAAATATTTTTAACATTGAAGGTCGAAACGTTGTTCGCTCTTCTATGTAAAACATTTTCTCCACCCAAACGAGCCGTTTGTGCATATAAAAATTGTGTCAAAATGTGTTTGTTTTCTATCAATATCAGTATATTTTAATTTTATTTTTTGTTGCGGGGTGGATATTTGGTGATTTTAGTTCAACTTTCAAACAATTAGAAGTTGGAATAATTATATGTTTTTATTATACAATTTATTTGTACACTATATGCTACAGAAATCAATTATGTCCAGGATTCATAGTGAATAGTAAAGTAAGAAAAACATGGTAGGAATTATCAGAATAAACTCGTTTCCTGTGGGAGAGATTAGTTATTCGAGTGATTTCTGCTTCTACGTTTCTTTGTTACATTCTAAACAGAAAGGAGTGTTTCATGTGCAACTTCACTATAGTTAACATTCCAGACAATTGTATCAATGTTGTCAGAAGACTCATAATTATCAAAATATATTAAATCAGTTTTGTCGAGTACGCGTACACGTGAAACAAAAACACAACCAAAAAAGCTGATGAGAGTTACCACATTTAAAGTTACTACAAAATTTCCAAGAAAAAAGAAGTAAAAAGTTTCTGAAGCAATTTGGTTTTCAGAAAGGATATCTGAATGAGTAACTCGAAAATATTTTTGAAATGACCATAAAATAGAACAATTATTTGTTCGTGATATTTTTTTACACCGACAACTCTTGTTCACAGTTAACAAAGAAGGAAATAAAATCTAACTGAAATCAACAGAACTCTACAAACTGCGATGGTTTGGATAAAAAAAATGAAAGTAATTCGGTAAATGTTTCTTCAGAGGACAACATATTGCGCTACAATGGGTAAAGAGAATCTATGATATAAAGTAAAAGAATCATTTGCCTTCTATAGTCTCGGTAACCTGATTCTAGCAAAAACTCATATTAAATGTTACATAAACAATAAGCTCTCACAACAGAATAGAACTGTCATTATACTTTTATGGTACAGAACTTGTACATGTTTATTAACATAATTTGTTTTAACGTAAGGTTTCCGAGGAGTAAAAACAACAACCAGTATATATTACAGATAGAAAATGTTTCTCTGGTAGTTTATCAGAAATAAAGAAGAAAGAGCTGTTAAACAAAACGAACTCGGTAAGTACCAGGGATGAAACAACTATTTATATGATCAATTAGGGTTAAGACTAGGTAAGTGTGATAGCTGTTTTGGATCGTTTACCACTGCTGATGTCAGTTCTATGTATAATCTATGTCGCAGTACTCAAGGCGCCAGCTTGATCCTAGTCGTTGATTAAGGGATCAAAAAAATTCCTGTATTTTTTTACTTAGATTCCATCAGATCTTATGAAAGTTAATTCGACGGTGATTTTATTAACTTATTAATAAAAGCTAACCTAGTATATCTGTCATTTCCAGTGCCGAAGACGCCTTTCGACAACACCAGGACTTATCATGGCGACTGGATTACAACGGAGATGTTAATGATCGAAGCGCTTTGTATATTATTAATTTCGTAAACAACTACTGCTGTTGTGTGAAATAAAATTAATGTGGATTTTAAGTCATTTACAAATCAGAATTATAATAAAGTTTAATAACACATTGTTATTTATTTACTCTCAACACTGCTTATTTAGTAATATTACTACTTTATTCAAGTTAAGTTTAATACCATCCAGAAAAACTGACGAATCAGTATACTAGTCTACTTATTTTTAAAAAACCTCAGTTAAGAGTCTATTTAAAAAAAAAATTAATTAAAACCATTCCTCTGTCTTGATGACGCACGTCAAGCAATATGAAATATTCATTAAATCTGACAGTGCATTACTTGATTCTAAAATGTCTCAGATGAAACTTGTGAGTTTGCCTACAAAAGGAAATGGTAACAAAAAATTAAAAAGATCTTCTCAAAATTATCCAATAAGATCAAACCCAGACTGAAGTAATCTTTTTCACACTACAAATTATAAATAAACTAACTGTATCAGAAAGAGATAACACGAAGAAGGTGTGTATAAGTAATTTTGTATATTATGGTCTTTCTTTTTTTCTGTTTTCTGCAGCATGTGATATTCAATGAGATTGAATAAAAAGATAATTTAAGATTTTGTTATATTTTTTACCGATATTTAGAAACTTTTTGTTTTGCAGAGCAATGAAAATGCGACTGATACATAAAAACTGGTAGGAATGTAGTCTAAGCCCAGGATAAATACGATCTTTACATTATTAAATAAATAACACTACGTAACAAAATTATTACTTTTTTCTTGTTCCTGGGCAGAAAGTGTTATTTCCCAATTGCTTATGCGTAAAGTAAATTGAAAAGACCTATTTTTCTCTTAAAACTTTGCTTTTGTGACCTGGGTAATGGCATTTTCAAAGTTAACCATTTTCCAGAACATTCCAGGTAGACTCAGTGTTGAGTAGCTAACACAAAAATTTCTCGAACTTACAAGAGTTTTTAAGAACTTTCTAGAATACTGTAGAGCTTACAAGAATTTTCTAAAACTTTCCATAGTAATATATATACAGAAGCTCACCACTCACCACTCACCACTTCAGTTTAGTTCCAGCTGCCTCAGTGAACATATAAACCTGTCTGCTTTTATCAGAGATAGCATCAAAAAGCTGCAAGCATTCTCCAGATGAATTCTGTTATGTATGTGGCCAATGTATTAAGACAAGAGGAAAAAAGTACTCTATGACAGCATCTGCTGAAATATGTGAAGCCTATAAGGCATATTTCGGCATATCTGTCGGGTATCAAAATATACCCTAGATACCTCATTTTACCAGTGAGCTCTGCAAAAAAACTCTAGAAGGTAAGACGGACAATGTTTTCCTTGCTTGAATGGTAAAATTTTGTATTATACAAATTTTAGACATTTTAAGGTTTAAATATGTTTTAATTTATTTTTTAAATTTTCAATATTACAGAAAAATATCACATATAAAATATTTTGTATGAACCTCTTGAACATTATTTGTGGATGAAATAAATTTATTCTTTATAATAATTTGATTTTTTTCTTTTACAGGATGGTACAGAGGGGAAAAGAGTGTCATGAAATTCGCTATTCCAAGATTTTGGCGTGAGCCCACTGACCACTTAAGTAATTGCTACTTCTGCATGGTGGACCCTTCCAAACGTCGGACTGGCAAGAATGCATCTGTTATCCTGTATCCGGACCTTCCATCATCCATCGCCCCAGTGTCACACTGCCCAGAGCTTCCTGTAGCCACTTCACAAGAGTGAAATCAGCCATCATCAAAAGAGAGCAGGAAATCAGAAGAGGAGGTACACGTTGAAGATCCAGATTATAATTTCAGAGGTGCAGCTTGTGAGAGAAACACGTACTACCATAATCAAAGACACTTCAATGACTTTATCAGAGATCTTGGTTTAACAAAACCGAAACCCTGGACTATATTTCGGGGCTGATACGTGAAAGTGATTTAAATGACAGTCGCAAATCTCGAAAAATTACTAAATTCTAAACATTTTTGTATAATTTTAGTATAATAACATGTAAATCTTGATTCATATGTTGTTTTATTCAGACCTTATGTAAATGAAAATGTGCAAATTTGCTCGTTTTTACAAAGAAAATAGGTTATTTTCTAGATTTCATTATCCAGGTCACGAAAGCAAAGTTTAAAGGGAATATTGTTTTACAAGAGAAGAAATTAAGAAATAACACATACTATCCGTGAACAAAATTTGTGTTACATAGTGTTATCGTTATGTTCTCGACTGAAGTATATGAAAACTCTGTCTACAAAGCATCTTTAAGAATGGCAAACTAAATTTTCCTGATACAAAGATATTACTTGTCACATCGTTACACAAATGGTGGACCCCCAGTGTCACAGCCTGTCTGTGGACTGCCAACAACTTGGTTTCAATATCTATGGTGAGCAGAGCAGCTGATATCCAATTATATAGCTTTGTGCTTAATACCAAATAATCAACTACAAATGGTGAATTTTCATCAGTTTTCTGAATACACTAAAAATACCGTAATGCCATATGTACTAACTTATAAAACAAACACAACTAAGTATTCTGAAACCTAACTTTCGCGAATGTAAAAGTTTAAAATCATGCAACTCTCATAGTTTCTTTTTTAAATATTTTATGATAACACACATTTGACACTATCTAATAGACATAGTTTTAGATTTAGTAGTGAAAAATGGTGCGACTATTATTGTTTTTCTCTGAAACCATGTGTGATATCCAAATCCAACTAAATCTAATAAACATCCTTGTGGATTGAGAGGGGAAAATTGATGCAACTATTATTATTTATCTTTGACACCATGTATGATATCACATATACAACTAAATCTGATAGATATCACAGTTGCAGACTGAGAAGTAAAGAATGACATGATTATCACAGTCCCTTTGCCAAAACGTTGTATGATGTTGCACACCAAAATTAATCTGATAAACATCTTAGGTTTAGGCTGAAAACTGATTATTTATATTATGCCATTACGAATCTTTCTTTTGATATGTTACCTGTATTTGCAATTAAATCTCCAATATTTTGTAATAAATAACAAAAATATCCCAGTAAGCTTTTTATTTATCAACTCTAAATTGCTTGTTTCATTAATTTCGCGCAAAGGGCTATCTGCGTTAGCCCTCTCTGATTTAGCAACGTAAGGCAGCTAGTCATCACCGCTCACCACCAACTCTTGGGCTGTTCTTTTACCAACGAATAATTAGATTGACCTTTACTTCATAACGCCCTCACGACTGAAAAGGCGAGCATGTTTGGTGTATCTGGGATTCGAACCCGCGACATGCTAGGCCCAACTATGAATTAATTGATATTTATAATTAAGGTATTTGATTGAATTTTGATTGATATTTTCTCCAGGTGAGAATTATAAAATAAATTAAACATTTTCAGAATTTTTAATCCTTGAATAATGCACTGTGAGCCACATCAAGTGCCTTATATCAAAAGTGTTCAAACCATTGTTGCATCTCTTGTATTCCAGCCATTTTAAAGAGCTCTGAATGAAGCGAAACGCGTCATTGGTAATGGATATGACGAATGTAGTGTGGTTTGGATACTGTCATTACACGCTGTTTTCATTCATGAAATATCTGTAAGAGACTAGTTAAAGAATTAAATGTTACAAAATGTAATGTATAATACTTATGTCTTATGACGTATGCAATTAGAATGTATTATTTCTTTATTTAGGCGTTCTCCCCATTAGAGAGATTTGCATCCATGTCACCAATAATATCTCAAGAGGTTCGGTTTTATTAGTGTAGGATATTTAGGTTAGTCCTAAATCAAAAATGAAGAAAAAAACTTTTTAGTGGAAAAATATAATGATAATAATACTATTTCTTGTAACGTCTTAAATATTCAGTGATAAACCATTAAACAGCTCAGATAATATAGCTTCAGAATAGTTTGTTGCGCGTGATTAATTGCTTCAACACTTGTTATTGTTAAAGTTATAGAGTCAAGTCGCAGAACCGTAAAGATAGTAGAACAAAAACTTATGTTTATGAATATAAAAGTAATAAATAACTTAAATGAATGAAAAAAAAACCTTATAATGATTAATAATTATTATTATGGTCCTATTCGTAAAATATAACCAAAGTTAAGTGTAATAAAATAAAATATCAAACACTGTTCTTTCCTGACGAAAAAAGGCTCACTTTTCGAAAGCGCTTCGGTGAAGAGTATTTTACTATTCTTGGGTGTAGAGTATTACACTATTCTCCACGAAATGCTTGTGTAAAGTGACTAACTAGTCCGACCATAACCAACCTGTGTCAATATACAAAACGTTCACGGAACAAGAAGACACGAATGCAGCAAATAAACTAAAACTCTGCGTAATAGAAAGCTTTACAACAGTGAAAATGTTGTAATGCTATTGAGAGCTCTACAGGTACGTCAAGCTTTCATTACATCATGATACCGCTGGAATTAATGCTTATTTAACAAAGAGGAAAAAAATACAATTATGTTGTTGAAAAACTACCTCAAATCTTACAATTAGTTTACCTGCACTGTCTAGGTAGAAGTAAACATTTCAGGTAAGTTGAAAAGCTCTACGGAGAGTTGCGAGCCGCTGAAAACTGAACTTCTCTGTTGTAACTGCGTTACCATAACGGATACCTCTAGAGTTTGAAAGGCACCGCGCTAAACTAATTCTTTCTGTCTAAGATCTTCAGTATTGAACGCCTACGAGCGCGTGGAGGTTCCCCACAAACAACCATCTGATCCAATAAGAAACCTCAAAGCGGATGACGTAAGATGGTATGACGCATCCTATTTTTCTTGTTTGCTTTTTTAATTTTGAAATTTATCAAAGTTTTTTAAATGAGCTCTGTTAATACGTGTTTATAATTATTATCTTAAAAGAAGTACATACGCCTTTTATAAATAAAGTATGACTTTGTAGCAAGCGTATTGAATATTTTCAGTCCACTGGTTGGTTAGCAGTAAGTTACGAATATGCAATGCTAATATCCAAGACTCGATTCTCGCGGTTTCCGCTTTGGGCTAGAAATACAAATAATATTTTGGATAAAATAAGTTCATTTTTTTATGTCATTAAACATTCAAAACTGCTGTATAGAATGTATGATAGCTAACGTTTAACCAAGATGAGACAATAATGAAAGATAGATCTTTATTTTATCTAGTTATTTATACTTATAACGACATCCTGTTGAAATGAATAACGATCGTGAAATCATGTAACCGTTCTTGGTACTTCCATATCAGCCGAACCAAATCAAACACATAAAAATGTTTTAATATTTGGATACTTACGAAATCGTAATGATATTCTATTACTTAAGTCAGAATATTTCACGATCTGAAATATCTTTAACTTTTGATATCATGCACTTATAGAAAAAGAGCTAAATTTTAACCCTGATTACATGGAATTGATTTAATGGAAGTTTACTTTATAAATCTAAAACATTTGGTCTTGTTGAAACAAAATTCACTGGTTCCCTAAATACTTTGGTCAATTACTAATCTGCAAGCTTACCACATTCTGTACTTAGAAATGAAAGTCATCTAGTACACGAACTTGTAACATATTAGATATACACGAGAAGGATTTATGTTTGCAATCTGAGTACCTTAAATGCATAAAAGGAGAAACCTAAGCCTGCAGATGAGCACCTTTCTGTGTCGAAGGAGGTTTGATTTTTTTAATAATTATGTGGATGTAAATGAGGGTGACATGTATTCTAAGCTTGAAAGATTTAGGTTTGTGCATTTTCTACGTAAAGGAAGAGAATTTTATTTTTTAAGCTTTATCACTCTGGACTCAAAGGAGCAGGATACAGATTCGATATCTAACTAGCTGAAAGTGTAGGTTAACCTGCAGGACAATTTTTAAACCTGAGTTTTATGGAAGTTTAAAAGAAGTTCTAAATAAGTGTATTTAAACTGTATTGATTGAGGATTCGTATTATACAAGAAAGCGCTATGATCGTATAGGAGAAGAGTATGGATTTTAAACCACATCACCTTAGACATACGAGGTTTAACTTCTAAATTTAAATATCTTGAGCATAAAGCCGGATAATTCACTTGCTAAGCCTAATAATTTTTGTTGTAAAATATGAAAGTTCAAATCTTGAATTTAAATGGATTGAATACTTAGCTACATGGCTTGTTTTCAGTCATGAGCACTTAAGAAAAGGAGTTAAAGTATTTGAATTATAAATACAAGTGTCTAGACGTCTAAGAAATGTATGTTTTATTAACATAGGGTTTTTGAATGTTTAAATAGAGTAGGATTCGAACTCTTAATTCTACAGCTTGAATATTTTGAACATGTATAAACAAAGATTTACTTCTTAAATTTCTTCCAGTGGACCTGGAGTAAGTTTGATGGCTTATAACGCTAAAACTGGGTTTCGTTTCCCCTGGTGGTCAGAGCTCACATACACTGTACTACGTAGCTTTATATAAACAAACAAACACTTCCTAAACGTGACTATTTTAAAATTTAGTAGAAATATTCAACATTTTATCACTCTAGGGACTTTTAATTTATTGAAGGAGAAAGAAGTTTTGTTTGAATTTCGCACAAAGCTACTCGAGGGTTATCTGCGCTAGCCGTCCCTAATTTCGCAGTATAAGACTAGAGGGTATGCAGCTTGTCATCGCCACCCACCGCTAGCTCTCGGACTACTCTTTTACCAACGAATAGTGGGATTGACCGTCACATTATAACGCATCCACGACTGAAAGGGCAAGCATATTTGATGCGATCGGGATTCGAACCCGGAATCCTCGGATTATGAATTGAATAATCCACCTAGCTATGCCAGGTCAAGTGAACGTATTTTTAAAGGATAATTCATGCTCAACATTTAAAGACATAAATTTTAATACGGGCATTTTAAACCTGTTTCAAGACCATGGTCACTATACATAATTATAATTTATCTTTTATGTCCAATTAACTTAGACTAATAAAATACATAAATATATATGTCTATAGCATGAATTTTGCTATATTGAAATATTGTTTGTTTGAGTTAAGAACAAATTTACATAATGGGCTGTCTGTGCTTTGCCTACCACTGGTATCAAAATCCACTTTCTAGCGTTGTAAGTCCGCAGCCATACTGCTGTACCACTGATGGGGCGTGTGTGTGTTTTTCTTAGAGCAAAGCCACATCGGGCTATCTGCTCAGCCCACCGAGGGGAATCGAACCCCTGATTTTAGCGTTGTAAATGCGAAAACATACCGCTATATTAGCGGGGGGCCTGAGGGGGCATTGTAGATGATTAGGAGGACATATAAACTTAAATATTTTGGTCATGTAAGGCATTTTCTAAATACACTTAAATATATTGATGTTGCACATTTACTTATTAGATATGAATATCTTTGAAGTTTTATACTTGAGAATCTAGATATATAAATACAATAATTTATTCCTGATACTGAATTGTTTACTTAATTATTCAAACTGCTAATACATGTCAGTAAAAAGGAGTGCTTTTGTATATTTAATGGTTAAGGTAAATGTTGGTTTGGTTTGTTTTGAATTTTGCGCTAAACTACACAAGGGCTATCTGCCTTAGCCGTCTCTAATTTAGCAGTGTAAAATTAGAGGGAAGGCAGCTAGTCATGACCACCCAGCGCCAACTCTTGGGCTAGTCTTTTACCAACGAGATTCACCGTCACATTATAACGCTTCCCCCACCAAGAGGACAAGTATGTTTGGTGTGACAGGGATTCAAACTCGCGACCATCAGATTACGAGTCGAGTGCCTTAACCACTTGGCCATGCCGGGCTTGAGGTAAATATATAGACAAGTTAGTGCGACAATGAATCTTTTGTAATAAGCATCAACTGCGAAATATCGTTAACCCTAAATATGTTTCTTTGCAAACAATTCGTTCTAACCCTTTTTTCTAAGATGTACGTCACTGAAGCTTGAACTGAGAATAATATTTTCTTTGTCTTTTTTATTACGTTGAAACTTAGGAATTGCTGAAAATATGGGGAATATATTATTTGTTAGGTTATTATAAACTTAGGAATTGCTGAAAATATGGGGAATATATTATTTGTCTGACTATTTTATGTTGTCAAAGAGTCATGTTAGCGAAAGAGACACAAAACAATTTCTTTACTCACGGTTATAGCGGCATACAATAGACACCGCTCATAGTTTCTTTCCGAAAGGTGGACAGTTGTAAAACCATGTTTGTACTTCTTGAAATATGTGCTTAATGTTTGAGAGCTTAATATTTTCAAGAGCATAAAACAGTTTTCTTTGGAGCTGGGATTAAAAAACACACTTCAGGTGTAAGGTCTCTTGACACAGCGTGCTTTCAATCAACAATTCAAACTGATGGTCTAAAAAAGATCTTAGGAACTAATGCTTCTAAGGAATCATAGAATTGTGTTAAAAGTCAGTTAAATAAGTTAATATATATATATATACATATAGCGATAAGATTCCGACAAATTCAAAGTGAACTCGTATACAGTTAGAGTTTTACAATAAACTAACTGTTGCTTTAACATATTTATCACAAAACAATCTATCTTATCGACAAAAATCTTTCAGTTTACACGAGATATTAGGAGAAGGACAAACTCCAGTTCAAGATCAGTAATCACAAGATTGAAATAACAGAACCTCACATTTTCCATATTCTTTAAGCATCTGCAAACAGGCTTTACTTCACGCTGTCCACGTTACTATCAGTAGCAACTTTTATGAAACTAAGTATTTAATGCACAGACTAGTTATCTGTTGCAAAGATTTTTAGAAACGCATCACTAAGATTTACAGTGTAAGAAACTTCAGTTTATACAGATAACAGTAACGATTATCGATATTATCTTCTGCCCTGAAGAATGAGGTAATATTCATTCTATACTAAATAGTAAAGCAGAGGGTATTCTATAGAGATGCCATAAGCATAACCTCGGTTACTGGAAAATATTTGCAGGTTAACGATGACAGAGGTAGAACATAATAATCAAAGGTAGAACATAATAATGTTATATTTAAAGGGTAGAACATAATAATGTTATATTTAAAGGGTTTATTATCAACATACAACATCACTATAAATCGTAGCTCACGAAATAATTTCTCACCCGAAAACTAATATAATATAACACTAAACTGTGTAAGTCAATTTTATCAGCAGAGTATTGAATCTGCTTTATTAGTACAAAACTACAAAAACTATCGTATTATTTAGGAATAAACACAGCACATCAGTGAAGAAATACTATTTTACTACAAGTGTAATTATCAGACAGATAATCATCACGTTTTAAATAACATATTTACGTTTATCGTGTATGCGTGCGGTATATTTTTTCGTTTACGTAATGTACTTTATTCGTTTAAAACTGCAGATGAAATTTACATTAATTTCACACAGAAAAGGCTGTTACTTCCATTCAACTTGCGACTGATATTTTTGCACATGAAATGTCACTCATATCTTAGACACCAGTTTTATTGACATTTCTCCTTCACACTTCAAAATAAGATGTTAATGTTAAGATTTATCATACATCACACCAAATGACTGCGATTGTAAATGTCGACGTAAAGAGGGCCTCACAATAATAGCGGTATTTTGTTAAAATTTGTCAGGCACTGTAAAGAGTGTGTTTGTGTGTTTTCTTATAACAAAGATACATCGGGCTATCGGCGGAGCCCACCGAGGGGAATCTAACCCCTGGTTTTAGCGGGGTAAACCAGTAGACTTAGTGCTATATTAGCGAGGGGAACAGTGTAAAGTAATAGTCATGTTAGAAAACAATGAGCTTTCATCAGATTCGAAAAGGTAAAAAAATCGCGAAAAAGAAAAGAAAAACAACGAGACTTTTCAGATGTAACAGAATAGCGAGCTCTTAGGTTTTACTTTACAAACGTAACCTTCAGATAAATCCAGTGATAAGTTTTACAGTAATAACTTAGTTATATGTCACTATTTCAAGTGTTTGTGTAGTACATTTTAAGGGCGTTTTCTCTGAAAATATATTTTTTTTAAATTTTTGCCAGACACTTCAAAGATAATTGGAGTTAGAGTCGTGAACTTCAAACTGGCTACCAGAAGGAAGTTTTCGAGTTACTAATGAGAATGCCATAGTTTAGGGTGTGCTTAAGAACATTTTACAAGCATCTGTGGTAGCAAATCAAGTGAGAACATGAAGAGCATTTTAATTATGTTCTACAAATATACTGATCTATCTAATTTATGGTACCAGCACGTTTATTTTCAAGTTTTGAAAAACTGCTGTTGATATGGAAAGAAAAAGGAACTGAAACCAATGATTATAGCACTCCAAACAATTCCAATAACATGTATTAGTTGTTTGTTTGTTTTGCATTTCGCGCAAAGCTACTTAAAAGCTGTCTGCGCTAGCCATTCCTAATTTAACAGTGTAAGACTAGAGGGAAGGCAGTTAGTCATCAACTCTTGAGCTACTCTTTTACCAATAAATAGTGAGACTGACCGTCACATTATAACATTCCCACGGCTGAAATGGTAAGCATGTTTGTTGCGACGGGGATTCGAAACCGCAACCCTCAAACTACAAGTCAAACGCCTTAACCCACCTAGCCAATATTAGTTGCTATTAGCAATATGACTAACTTAGCTGTCTTAAAGATCGTTTTGTAAGTCATTATTTAAATCGAGACTTTCTTACTTCTACATATTTGTTTGTTTGTAATTAAACACAAAGGACTCTCTGTGCTCTATCTGTCACGAGTGTTAAAAGCGGGTTTCAAGCGTTGTGAGGCCATTGGGGGATACTTGTGTATATTATAGTAATATGTATTAGTATGTACATAATAAAGCGGACATTAAACTTTAGTAATCCGAGAACCACTTTCAACTTAATTCTTTTTTCGCTGGTCTCCAAACTCATTGATGCTTTATGTGATAGATAAACAAAAGATTCCATTTAACTTAAAAGCGTTATTCCAAAATTACATATTTTCGTTCGTATACAAATAATTTTTATTTTAATAATCATATTGTTGTAAACGTGTTTATGAAATTTCGGGCATGACTTGTGAATCCAAGTTTTGAGAAGATAAATTAACATACAACGGTCTGTATGCCCAAAAATATTTGTTTTTCCTCAACTCGACCTTAAACGGCTTTTCAGAAGAGGATCTTGATTGTACTTTACCAGCAGACGACTGAATGTGAGCCTTCAAGTCATTTTAAAATAACTTACATGTGTTTGCTATAAAATTCGGGTTTGGTGTTTTTGAAATGTTTAAAATTTCAGATTAGATATCATTTCAAGGATGTATTTTCACACATAGACTGTAATTTTTCGACGAAAGTTAGCGAACGTATTCAGCTCATGTAAACATTCAGTTTTTCTAAAGTGTGGTTCATATTTCCGTCGTAGTTATCGGATGTTCGAATAGTAAAAAGAAGTAACGTTATTTATCTTGCACGATGAGGGAATATAAACCAATTGATGAAATTAGTCAGCATGTTTTATATCTCTTACTGCTAACTAACATTGTTTGAAACCTTTGGTTGAAAATGTTTATATGCAGAATCGATACAATGTTGTTGTTTTTTTCTTTACTTGAGGTTTTGAGGCTTTTCCGAAGTATATCAAGACATAGACTTGGCCAATTAATCCAGGTTTGTGGCGGTATTGTTTCATTTTGTATAATTTACACTTATTCATTGATTTAAAGACTTATTATTATCTGGTATTATTTCAATAATTCATACAACAATTATATAAGAAGCCCCAGTCTCAAAATCACCTTTTCTTTGTAATTAGATGTTTCTAATAACTTCTCTAAGGCAGCATTTTGTTAACTTTCTATTCTACAAGTCTTATTACAGAAAAGCTTTATTTACTTTCAACATATTCTTTACAAATATTTTATCAATACATTGACTCGCCATGGCCAGGTGGGTTAAGGCATTCGACTCGTAATCTGAGGGTCGCGGATTCGAATCCGCATCTCACCAACCATGCTCGGCCTTTCAGCCGTGGGTGCGTTATAATGTAACGGTCAATCTCACTATTTGTTGGTAAAAGAGTAGCCCAAGAGTTGGCGGTGGGTGGTGATAACGAGCCGTTCTTCCTCTAGTCTTAAATTACTGAATTAGGGACGGCTAGAGTGTAACTTTGCGCGAATTTCAAAAACAAACACACTTTATCAATATATTTCTATGTTTCGCTTCGACATTCCTGAACCTTTTTTTTTGTTACACATCAGCAATGATAAATGACTTTGTTTGCTGTCTCTTTATGATTATGTTCTTTTTTGTGTGTTTTTTCAAAGCTTGTCTATAGTATTCCCACAGCAGTTCTACTACACCATACGTTTTACTGAGTTTTGTAATGTAGTCTGTCGACTTAGACATTTTGTAATTAACCTATTCACTATTCAGTCAGTATTCAAAAATAATTACAAGGAGTTTATCGCAAAAGGAGTCATTCTACTCGAATGTTAACTGATGATTCGCAAAATCAAATATCGTGACTTTTCTTACATATTAGACAAAATTAAAAATTCACAACCTTGGATTAATCTCTGCTTATTTTATAAATTGATCACCTATCACTTTGTTATTTTCAACTGTGACGATTAACTTTGGGTTTTTATGAATAGTTACGATTGTGTATGTAATGCCCACAAACAGTTTATTCTGCCTTTTTAAAGAGTTATTTAAGTTTACCAGTTTGGAAAGCTTTCTTTACAGTTGTTGTAGTTTGTGTTTTTTATGCTTAAGTATTCTTCCAACAACGTTAGTACATTGTTTTTTTTCTCGATTCGTCAATGTTTTTTTTTCCTCTATTGCTGGAGAATCTGACTGCATTTAGTTACCTGTATGCGGGTTTTCTCTTTTTAATAAACAAATATATTAAATGCGTGGATTCAATACAAACTGTTCTGCAGTTTATCAGCAGATTTTTCAAATGTTTGAACATTTGATGCATAAGTTACCAAACTGCATATATTTATTTTAATATTACAATTAAATAACTTACAAATACAGCGATTCCGTTCCTTAACAGTAGTATTCTAGTGGTTTTGTTAGGTTTGTTTCCATAACTCATTGAAGGGACGGTTGCTAGGAAAGTCATTTTTTGTCTAGCTATAAACTGTATTAAGTCTTAAACATTTTCTCCAGATTCAGTCATAAATTAATTTTTATAATGTTGAATGATATACATTCCTGCAGTTTTCCTTGTCGTAATGAGTTTTTGTAAAAGTGACAAGTTAAAATAATTAATTAGGGCAAAACTTGACAACTTAATAAATCGAGACCTTCTAAAAGAGAGACTTGGTCGTTAGAGAGTTAACAAATAAAATACAACGAAAGATATATTACCTGAGTTATTAGATAGCTTAAGTAATGATTTATTTACTTTCGTGAAATAATAAAACCATTTTTTAGTATCATTGGTACATTCATATTGGCCTTATCCTTAAGCAAGTTTCTTTTTGCCTCTAAAATTGTTTAAAACCAGTAAAGTAATTAATTTGTTTAAGAACTTGCATCGCAGGTTCTGAAATTATATAAAAAGTTATTCAATCAATGTTATAAGAAAATTACTTGGTCTCCGGCTTAACATATTCCATTATATGGGATATATATATATTTGTTCGTTCTCGCTAAGCGTATACTTGGACAGACTGTACAGTTGAAAGATTTAGATCTTTGTTTATGTTTCTTTTGCTTTTCAATGGCTCATAGCGTGGGTAATTTCCTTTAATTTTGGTACATTATTATTATATTCATATTAAAGTACATTCTTCTTTACTGTTGAGTTTACCTCTATCTTGAGGTCAATAATGCTGGCTTATACTCCGTTAGAATAAATAGATCAATATTATTTTTATAGTAGGATAAAATTATCAACACAGGTGTCGCAAATGTCGTCACGAGAGATATAGTAAAAAGCCGTATGTAAATAGCCTCTTAACTATATAAAAACGAATACATTGATTATGTGTTTTTATAACAGCCATTTATTGTCCCGCGAGGAATTTTAATATTGTCTTCCTGTAACAAATATATAAGTCACGTTCCCACCAGTCGGTTAGGAGTATAGGAAGATTTATAAATACTCACCTTTATAGGTTAGGCTTAACGTTATGACTTCATGCTCTACTTGCTATTTCTTAACAAATATATTTTTGTTTAGACATTATAATGATCAATTCTCTGTAAACGTTAACCTGTTAACAGTCACACTATTTTCTTCAAGAATGTTTTTCCTGTCTTGAGTACTTGAGAAACTGTTTACATTTAACTAATATTGTTAATGTATATTATTTGATTGTCCAATTGTTGTGTCCAAACCAGCTAGCATTCTAACTGCATCAATCGCTTGTTCACTTGCATTTTGCTGATTTGGATCAAGAGGTCATGAACTTTTTACTCTAGTCTCGTTATGATGTCGGCCCGGCATGGCCAAGCGTGTTAAGGCGTGCGACTCGTAATCTGAGAATCGCGAGTTCGCATCCCCGTCGCGCCGTGGGAGCGTTATAATGTGACGATCAATCCCACTATTGGTTGGTAAAAGAGTAGCCCAAGAGTTGGCGGTGAGTGTGATGTCTAGCTGCCTTCCCTCTAGTCTTATACTGCTAAATTAGGGACGGCTAGCACAGATAGCCTTCGAGTAGCTTTGTGCGAAATTCAGAAACAAAAAACAACAAAAATGTCATGATGTCATTTAGGATTATGCAATGAATTGTTCAAATGTCTTTGTGTGAATAATATTTTTTTGCGTTTTATTCAGGACTTCGTGTACTTTGTATTTCGTCAGATATGGCCTGAGCCTGTCATACTTTCGTGACTACCATGTTTTTCAACAAACTAGGCCTTCATAGAAACATGGTGGCGTCTTCTGCTTAATACAGCAAGCAATTTCTTTCACTCTATGACTGTTCCAACTGTTTAAGCCTTTGGATGCAATAGGTATTTTTATTAACTCTGGATTGACTAGATCATCTTATCTAATATACACAAACCATTGTACCACTTTCTCATTCAATCAGCCCCTCTCCAGTGGCGGGCAAAGCACACACAAATAACATATTTTGTAGCTTTGTTCTTAACTTCAACCATCTAAACAACCATTCAATCACTTATCTAAAATGTTTCTAACCTCTTGCTTCCTTCTATCGAGATATTTCAACACTCACCACATGCTTCGTGAACCTAAACTTGCTAATAACAGTGACTGCGTTTTTGGAAAACTTAAAAACAACAACTTTCCCCCTTCAGTGATGAATTCTCACCCTCGCCCACAGTCTAGTTTGGAGGTTACTATTATTGCTATTAGTATGATTGTAAGTGCACATGAGTGTTTTATGGGAACAACTTTGGCAGAGAAGAATCTTTTTGCTTTATAACAATCTGTATTTAAGTACCTTTCACAATTTCCATTGTTACCAGATGATTTCATTTGGGAAACTGATTGATTAAACCCACTGTTGTAGTAGATACCAGTGTGAGAAATGTTTACGCTGTTAGCACATTAGCTGGGACTTTATCGTTCGTGTGAAGGCTAATGGTTGGGTTGTTTTTGTTGGTTGTTTTGAATTAAGCACAAAGCTACACAATGGGCTATCTGTGCTCTGCCCACCACGGGTATCGAAACCCGGATTTTAGCGTGTAAGTCCGCAGACATACCGCTGAGCCACTGGAGGGCTATTTGTTGGGGGGAAGATAAATGCCATGAACGTGTAGCTGAGCATCACAAGTTATGTTTACTGTGTATTCCACTTTAATAAAAATATTTATTATTCTAACAAATCTTTCTGCGTAAGTTATATATTACATTAAAAGCTGTTAACAAGCAGCTTGGAAGAAGCTTTGCTTTTATTCTATTGAAGAGACATCTTTCCAGAACTTTCAGTTTTCTATGTTTGCAGCATATTCAAAACTCTTATTATTAAGAGTTCTTTGTATGCCAAGTCTAGGATCACATCCTCTCCAAAAAGTGTAACACTTTTGCTTCTTATTTATTGCGACACTACCTTTAAAAATACCTAGAAACTTGCCGAAAGTAACTGAAATTACACTAACTCTGTTGTGAATTTGGGTGTAAGGAACATTAAAGGATGACATGGGATCACAGAGGTACACACCTAAGTTATTAAAAAAACAATGCTCGCCTTCCTTGTTCAACTGATGATAGTAGGAAGCCTTATGTGGTGCTTTTTAATGTGATATAGGAAAAATATGTGTGTAAGATCAAAGAATAAACGATCTGTTTGGCGTAGTTCTGAAAAGGAAATATAAAATAAATGGTTTGAAAAAAAAGTAATAATAGAAGGATATAAAATAGAGAGGCGATGGAAGTAAAACATATACTATCCATACGAGAATGTATGTATGTTTTTTCTTATAGCAAAGCCACATTGGGCTATCTGCTGAGTTCACCAAGGGGAATCGAACCCTTGATTTTAGCTGTAAGAGAGAAAACCTAGCTCTAAATCAGCGTTCTTGACTCTAGTAATAAACATAAATTTATGTTTAAATTAGTGAGAATATGTTTCTTTATAAGAATAAATACGAATTTAATAAAGGAGATGAATAACAAAGGAAAGTGAAGGATCGTAAGTGATCAGCTCAACAAACACTTCCTAAATCCCATATATGATCACTTTTTGATTTAAGTGCATTGGTATTTTACATCTGAAGAGACTTTTACATACCCTTTAGAGAAACGATCAATGTTTGGTCGAATCTCACCTTCTGCTTAACGCCAACAACATTAAAAAATATAGTTCTGATACATTCCGTTCCATCGCCAGTTTATCGCCTGTTTGTCACGCGACATGCTGATTTGCATATTCAAAATTGTTTTATTAAAGCTTTCATTGACAGTTTATTGCTTAACTGCTTTAAGAGTGTTGCGAACTATAGTTAATCAGGCAGATTGTAAGCAAATAATTTTTATTTTCTGATTCCCTGTCCGAGGTTATGTTAAGGCTATGTCGTTGAAGTTAAAGTTTTAAAGCTGTATCAATATTATATTATTGACTCTAAATTTATTTGGAGCTTAGGTATTTGTAAAAGACCTAGTTTAATTACAAACGCGTTTTATTTTATTTGAGAGAGTTCAACAACTATTTTGTTTTTGTGAATCCAAGTTTTAACGTTTAAGTTATTAATTTAGAATCAAGTATTTTAATTCACATGTTTCATTAAAATAGTTCTAAATTAAACTCATGATCAGAAGCTCAAAGAATCTTTGGATGAATGCTACAGTTACATAGTTCAGAAGTGTCTTGTGAAGTTAGAGTGAAGAAAACAACACATTCGTCGTTGTCTATTGTTTCATCATCTGTTTCGCACACAAAGGGTGTTGAATACAAGCATAAGGTATGCGTGAATCGATTATAAGACCAAAAATGTTTTAAATTTCTGGCCCCTATAGTAAATTATAGACAAATATTATCAAACGTGTAAAATTGTGTGAAAACTAAAGGTGTTCAAATCTTTTTTCTTTTTTTTTCAAATCACTACAGTGCGTATGTTTATGTTTCTCAGAATTGATTCTCCTTCATTATCCTGTTGTTTTTTGGCCATTTCAACTTGACATATGTCGAAACTATCGTCTTAATAAAATTAAGTTTCGAAGTTTGATGCCTAATTGTAGTTTATATGTTGTTTTCTTTAGGGTTAAAAAGAAATCATCCACTCTTTCTATCTTTGAGACTCTTTAGAAGAAAAAAAAAGGTGAATTGAAAGTTGTTGTTATGAGTTAAAAACAAAGCTACAAAGCTTTGCCCACCACGGGTATCGAAAACCTGTTTCTATAGTGGTGTACGTCCGCAGACATATTATTACTGTGCCATAGGGAAGCTTGGAGTAAAATAATTAGAATATCAGCCAAGATATACTGTACTGATAATTAACATGAAAAACAACTTAGTTTTTATTTATTAGTGTTCTCTGTTTAAACCTCCTAATTGTAATAACATTGTAGTTAGAAAATTTTGTTGTTAAATTACTTAATATTGAATTTCCCTTCTGTTTCGAGGTATTGGCTCCTGTATTTCAAAAGATGATTTCATATATTTTCAACTTTACATGAGTTGTCAGCATTGAAACTTGAAATAGTAGTTCTTTCAAGCTCTCAGACGTTTAATGTTCGCTTTGAGTATTGAACAAACTAGAAAAAATAGGTTCGTTATACTGTAAGAAAGAATATGCTAAATTTTGTATTTGATAAGAAGTAGAAGAATGAATTATTAAAAAATTTAAAAGCATTTTATCGGAATTGGGAAACTTTGTTACCTAAATTTTAAAAGTAAAAACGTGATGAAACTATTAACAACCATCCTTCATGATTTTTGTCGAATTAAAGATGGTTTTATTTTTTTTTGTGTTCATGTACAAATGTCACAAACTACCAAGGGAAGCCACAAAACGAGCATACTTATACAAAGATAATAAAACTAGAAAAACTGAACCCCTTTTTAAACAGAATTATTAGAATACTTATATTTAATGTAATGCAAGTAATGTTGTAGTTTGTGTTCGTGTTGTTTAGTGTAATGTGTATTTATCTATGACGGTACGTTTATTCGCATAATAATTAAAAAGGGACAAAATGGTAAAATATTTACTTCATAAAAGTTCAATATTCATTTGTATTATTAACACAAAATAAGATATAATCAAGTAATAATTTTTCCGGTCAGACAAGTGTAAGTTTATAGATTTACAAGGCTAACATATTGGGTTCGATTCTCCACGATGGATACAGCAGATATCTTGGTATTGTTTTGCTTTAAAATTAACAAAACCGTGAGCTTGTAATTACGAGGTAATTCAAACTCTAATTAATTAACTCATACAAATACAGTTAAAGCAGTTTCAAGTGCTGTAATCTGTGTATATTATAACTTCAGACTTGGTTTTTTAGATTGATGTGGTTTGTTTTCAATTTCGTGCAAAACTAGACGAAGGCTATCTGCGCTAGCCGTCCCTAATTTAGCAGTGTAAGACTAGAGGGAAGACATCTAGTCATCACCACCTACTTCCAACTGTTGGACTACTTTTTACCAACGAATAGTGGAATTGACATTATAACGTCCCCAAGGCTGAAAGGGCGAGCATGTTTGCTGCGACGGGGATTTAAACCCCCGACCCTCGAATTACAAGTCTCGTGTCTTATCCACCTCTCGGACCTGTCTTAACGAAGTAGAAAGAACAAAACGGACATTTAAAATCCATCAACCAAGAAGACGAAAACTTTTTAGTTGAAATTATCGTTATCGCTAAACTATCCACTTAAAATGCATCATAGGTGGTATAACACACCATTTAGCAATTCAAATATCTTTGTCGACCAATTCGAAATTTCTAAACCATTTTTGTCATTATATTTTATTTTTTATAATCGATCATGTGCCTTACGGAAAAAATATAGAAAACTGATGGCAATGTCTTATAATGAAACTTTTGATGACCGTTCTTCTAAGATTCACCTTGAATTATCAAACCATTTACTACCTTACAGTGAGAAACTGTCATAAAACGCATGGAGAACTTGAGTTTAAATCAATCGAAAGTGATTGTTATGTAGTTGTTCTGTTGATTTTCATCTTTAAGCACTAAAATTGCTATTTTATGAACTGAAATAAATATTAAAAAAACGTTATTAAACATAAGATGTGTTGACCTTCAGTTGATCGACGTTTCTGCAGTTCAGACATTAAATTAATATATAATTCAATAGATGAAAAAAAGACAAAAACATTTATTTAAAGAGTAAAGTACACCATAAGCTATATCGTATAGAATAAGAAACACAATCAACCCGGATAAATGTAGTGCTCAACAAAGCTTGGTTTGTTTTTTTTGGTTTTTTTTAATTTCCTGCAAAGCTACTCGAGATCTATCTGCGCTACCCGTCCCTAATTTAGCAGTGTAAGACCAGAGGGAAGGTAGCTAGTCACCACTGCCCACCGTCAATTCTTGGGCTACTCTTTTACCAACGAATAATGGGATTGCTCGTGCCATTATAACACCCCGACGGCTGAAAGGACGAGCATGTTTGGTGCGACAGGGATTCGAACCCGGGACTTTCAGTTTACGAGTCAAACGCCTTAACCAACCTGGACATGCCGGGTCACTCAACAAAGAGTCCCAAGGTTGTGGTGATATGCAATATCTTCGTGTGTCTGAGAAGTTTGAGTAATTCTCACCCCAGATGGTAACTAAATTTCTGTCGTTTAATGATATCTAATTTCAATAAGTGAACTCTGACCTACCAGAGATGGTTCCGCAGTGCTAATAGCTTGGCATGGCCTGTTTATTAGAGCACTTGACTCGAAACCTGCGGGTCGCGAATTCAATTCCCATCGCCCTTTCAGCTGTGAGAGGGTTATAATGTTACGGTAAATAATATTTTTCTTGGTGAGAGTATAGCCCAAGAGATGGAAATGGATGGTGTCTGTCAACTGCCTTCCCTCTAGTTTTTGACATATCAGTTATAGACATTTAGCAGTGATAGCCGTTGAGTATCTTTGTTCGAAATGCAAAAGCAAATAAACTCGTAGGACTACACAACTGAACTCATAGAAAAAAAACAACAACCGAGCTTTAAAAAACCATAAAGAACTAAACAATATCATTCACACAATTTGTGTTGGCACTGTACGATTTACAATATATATGTATATATAGAATTAACATTTTAAAACAGTAATATTATGAATATAAAATAGTTTATAATGTTTTTCATTAAAAATTAGCAATCTATTATATTAAAAAATAACAAATATTCTAATCTTGGTCATCCATTAAAAGTGATTTTCTCTTGTTTATCTAATACACAGTTTTGCAATAACGACTGTTTGATTGGTAAATGTGTATTTTTCAACAAATTAAAGCTTTCATTAGAACAGTTATAAATTAGCCTAAAATATCATGGAATACTAAAAGTTTGTTTTTTCACTTCACAACCTTTTCTGTTTAATCTTTCTAAGTTTTGAAGAACTAAATTTCGAGACTTGGTTCTCCGCGCTGTTTTGAGCACAGTAGTCTATTTTGTAGTTTTGTTCTGGAAAGCAGGAACAAAAAAAAATACAGTAGATCCTTTTAAAATATATCTTAAATAAAATGTTCCTTTTTTGCTTTTTCTATTGCCATCTAAATGGCTTAAGAAATATTAAAACAGGAATATCACTGCTTATCTAAAGCCTAGCTTATGTTATATCTTTTATAAAAATCTATTTTTGTCTTATTATGTGTTTATTTTGTACATTTGTAAAAGTTTTAATTGTGTATTTTTGATTAATTTCGGGTAAATACACTTGATATCCAATATACGATTGTCAGCAGCGAGTTTGTTGGCTAAAATTGCTAAATAACGGTTACAACAATGGTTACGTACTTTTGGTTAATACAAAACAGATTATTTCATCATGGTGTTCTCATCCAGTCTTTGTTTTACTGCCTCGTCAGCGTTTTTGACTCAAGTAAGTATTTCTTAAAATGTATTTACAATTCCGCTGTTTTTTAGGAGAGTACAATATTAAATAGAACAATCGACAGGTTGCGATTCTACCTTTATCTTCCTTCTTTTGTCTTCTTTATATGGAGGTAATAGAGAATAAAACCATTAAGTCTATTATATACGCCATAATTTTAGCTGGGTTACTGAAAAGACATGTTTACTGAATGGCCCCGCGGAGATTAACTACTGAAAGTATTCCATAATCACTTGGGTTATTAACGACCATCCATTTACAACATTCAAGAAGAAGAACGTAATAGAAAACCCTCTTACTAAAGGGTACTCTGAAGTAATCTAACGGCACGATATCCATCAAGATGAAAAGCCCATTTGTCATCATTACAACTAGTATCATCGCAAAAACATAGCAGTGTAAAACATCACCAAAATAGCAAAATCAATAAGAAGTGAAGAGTTTGAGAATCAAAAATATTACACATAAGGGCTCTTTCAAAATGAAAACATAATTATCCGTGACCATGATATGGATATCTTCATAAATGTAATCCTATCTGCAAGAAAATTCAGTAACTCAACATGCATTAATAATATAGAATAATAAAAATTATATTACTTAAAATCATGAAAAATAATTATTCACCAAAATAAATTTGACTGAATGTTCATAAAATTAAACTGACCTGACATCGGCAGGTGGTTAAGGACACTCGACTCGTAATCCGAGGGTCAGGGTTCATATCCCCATCACACAATGCTTGCTCACCTTTCAGCCGTGGGGGCGTTATAGTGTTATGGTCAATTCCACTATTCTTTGGTAAAAGAGTAGCTCAAAAGTTGGTGGTAGATGGTGATGACTAGCTGCCTTTCCTCTGGTCTTACACTGCTAAATTAGGTACGGCTAGCGGTGTAGGTTTGTGCAAAACTCAAAACCAACCCACAAATAATCTGCTTAAATTAAATTTTGAACAATGTTTGAAAATATTATTTGCCGCTAGAATCGGTTTGATAGGGGTCGCTGTCTTTCCAAGTGAATCAGTTTCTTGAAACGTCAGTAACATTATAAACATATTTTTCCCTTCCAATGACTTTTTTTATGAATTAAGTTATTTCAAAGAATTTAGAAAACTATTCCCTACAAGTAGGATATTTATTCCTTATCTTTTTGACACTATGTTAATAATGAATACAAACTCTAGTACTGAGAAATATTTCGTGTATTTATACTGTGCTAAATTCTATAAATCTTTCATGGCATGAAAATAAAAGAATTAAACAAAATTAGTGACAAATTACTGGAAATTACATTTGCTTAAATTAGGGCCAGGCATGGCCAAGGGCGTTAAGGCGTGCGACTCGTATTCTGAGAGTAACGGGTTCACATCCCCGTTGCGCCAAACATGCTCGTCCTTTAAGCCGTGGGGGCATTATAATGTGACGGTCAGTCCCACTATGCGTTGGTAAAAAATAGCCATAGAGTTGGAGGTGTGTGGTAATGACTAGCTGCCTTCCCTCTAGTCTTACACTGCTAAATTAGGGACAGATAGCTCTCGAGTAACTTTGTGGGAAATTCAAAAAACAAACAAACAAACAATTGCTTAAATCAATTTAAAGTTTCTTTCGTTATGGTGATTTGAATTCCAAATATCCATGTATATAACTCATATAAAGAAGCAGTGGAACGCAATGCTGGATTCAGTTAAATTTTAAAAAGTTTATGTGTGTTCCATAGGGAGGGGAGAAGGAAGGACTGTGTCAGTCAAACATCTTGATCAATTGACTATAAACTTCAAACACTGTAAACGTACTCCATTAATTCTAAATAAATCTATGTCAATAACAATTCTAAAGAATACAGTATCATGCTCTATTTTAATAAGAGTTTAGAAAAATCACAATATAAATTTGTTTTTAATCTCTGCACTTGTAACAGCAGCCTCATTAATTTTTTGTCATTTCTGGTTACATTCATAATCATTGTTAATTAAATACATAAATAAACAGTGGACTCAGATGTCAGGATTTTTCACGAAGCAGGTAACAGAATTGCTACAAATCATTTTTGTGTTACTGCCTGATGCTAAGAGATATGACAAGAGAATATACTAAACGTTGACTGATGAACGGGTCATATTTCTATATACAGCAGTAACAGACAATACGTACTCTTGTGTACCCGCATAAATCTTTCTGTTTAGATATACACGTCACTTGTAGCTTTGTTGTAGACTAAGGACGTCATATCATAACATTAATCATTGGTTCACTTTGCCATGGAAGTTACGCTTCAAAATATTTAATGGATAAACAAAACACAATGCAAAGCATTTTGTTATATATCAAATACTTATTTACGGTTCCACGAATTCTTCTATGACATTCTGTCGTAATAGAATAAGTTTTATTTGTATAATTTTGAGTACATGTTATATGCTCTTTCTGTTCATATTCTACGTCGCTTCAATCTCCAACGTTATTGTTCCCTTTCTTGAACTTCCCGCAAAACCGCTCGAGAGCTAGCTGCGTCAGCTGTGTCTAATTTTGAAAAGACGGAGTTGAGTAAAGGCAGGTAGTCAATATCATACACCGTCAACTCTTGTGCTACTCTTTTTTAAATCGAACAGAGGAATTTAGCCAGTATTCTTACAACGTAACACACATGTCTTCAAAATTAGGAGCCAGCGCGATTTGTTTTTAAGCGACGCGAATCAGGGAATTTTAGATCAATAGTCCAGTACGGTAATTACTGGACTGCTCTCGGTCTTTCTTGTTGGATAAACAAATTTTAGTTTTTTTCTTGAAGCTTATTAGAATCTGACTGGTAAATCAACTTTTAATTAGATTTAATACAAATGATTGATGTAAATGATTCAATACAAATGCTACAATACTGAAAAAATATTCTTCCAATTACAATCACTTTCTTTTTAATTGTTTTTATTTTCTATTCAAACAAATATACAATTGCTTTATAAAGCTATTTATGTAATGGTATGTTAATTCGACTACAAACTTAATAATCGAAAATCCTGCAGGTTCAAACGCGTGGTAAGGTGTGGCCCAGTGGTTACCGTGTTCCGACTGTGAAGTCACTTTATGATCGTAAATGCTATATAAAAATAATTGTCAGGCAAAAATAATCCAAGTGTTGGAAGATTGTGTTGTTGCCTAGTTACCTATCTCTAGGACTAGCAATTATAAATTAGATATAGCTATTTGTACATTTCTAGGAGCACCCCAGTACGTCAGCGGTATGCATGCAGACGTACAACGCTAAAAACAGGGTTTCGATACCCGTCGTGGGCAAAGCACAGATAGCCCATTGTGGAGCTCTGTGCTTCATTCAAAACAATAACATTTCTACGAAAATTCTGAAACAAACAAACAATCTACATGTGATAAAAATATTTGTTTGTAACATATAAATAACTTTAAAAAATACATTTTTAGAAGTGTATACATAGATTGGCTTTAATCTTGCGAGATATTTTACTATTTCGTTTGTTTGTTTATTTGTAATTAAGTACAAAGCTACGTAATGGGCCGTGTGCGCTCTGTCCATCAAGGGTATATTGAAACCCTATTTCTAGCGTCGTAAGTTTGTAAACATATCGCTGTGCCTCTGGGGAGGTGTTCTTTTTCAAAGATATTTCTGATAACTTTGTTAATGCATTTATTAAATTCAAATAAACACTTAAATATATCAAATTTTAATCGCCAGTATATTTGTAAATAGGTGTATAATACATGGTTACAAGTTCCCCGCTGGTAAAGAGGTAAGTCTTAGGATTTACACTTCTAAAAATCAAAGGTTCGATTCCCCTCGGTGGACATAGCAGAGAGCCCTATATGGTTTTGCTATAAGAAAAACAAACAAACATTTTTATACGTAAATTATTATAACATATTTAAGTAAAGCTGGTATGATTTCCAACGATTTATACCTCAATAACATTCAGTTATGATGGCTGACAAGTAAAACAGTACAACTTCATTCCTTATTATTGCCTTTTGCAAAATCCTAGTTAATGGTAGCAGGTAGCACTATGGCTGCTTCAGAAAGTAACGACCGTTCCGAGATCGCGAGCTCCGAGCTCAACTGGCACCAGTTGTCAGTACCCAGTTATGGCCCCGTACCGGGAAAACGATGAAGTCGGCAGCAGCAGGCTGATGGATGCCATCTCGGAGCGCTTTGGTAAGTTACGTCATTAACTGTGAGAGTTAACATACTGGCAGGCATAAGAATAATTTTGAGCAATGGCTAGCACTTACTATTTCAGTTAAAGAAATACTGCGAGTGATGGAGTCACTATAAAAACACCCATTAACAATATGCCCGCCCAGTGCGTTAGCGAAAGGCCGAAATCCTGTCAGAGCATGAAAAGTGAAATGGAAGAGAGGTAGTTCCGTTCATGACGTCTCTGGTTTGAATCCAATCGGAAAATCACACACACGTGCTAAGCTACCACGTATATCGTACTCACAATATAAGAACTTTAAAATACGGTGATGACCTTGAAACATTACCAGAAAAGGTTAAAGAAATGAAATAATATATCTTTGGTCTAAGTAAACCTAAAGGATTGGAGAAGGTCCAATATAAACGAAAAGAACATGGACACAGCAGGCGGCGTAAACTAAACAAGATTCACAAGTGAAAGGTTTGTCACCCATCCAGAAATGAAAGACAAAATTAGAAGCTTACATACATAACAGAAACGGTGATGTAAATCTCGGTGGAAAGGAAGCAATGACTGGAATTCAAGTTTATGCTTCAACATCTGACTATGATGATGAAAAAGTATTTAGAGAAAGCAAAATTAAGTAGATATGGATGACTTCACTGCCAAAATAGGAATTAATAGGTGTGAAGAAGTCACACCGTTTCAAAGTGTAAACAAATATGGCATAGGTCAAAGAAACAACAGAGGAGACAGATTTAATTAGTTTGCATAAAACGAACAGTTTGTAAGAGGAACACTTTGTTTGTTTTTTGAATTTCGCGAAAAGCTACTCGAGGGGTATTTGCCCTCGTCGTCCCTAATTTAGTAGCGTAAAACTAGAGGGAAGGCAGCTAGTCATCATAACCTACCACCAACTCTTGGACTACTCTTTTATCAAGAAATAGTGGGATTGACCGTCACATAATAAACTCCCACGGCTGACATGGCTAGCATGTTTTGTGCGACGGGGCTAGTAAGAGAAACACTTTGTTTAAGAAACAAAAACAGGAAATAACAGACATGAGAAAGACCAGATGGAAACTCAAAAAAAAACAAACTTGACTTCATGGTGATGAACAAAACAACAACTCATGGAAATTGTGAAGTCAATAAGGGCAGACATTGAAAGTGATCACAGAATAGTAAGTACAAGAAATAAGAAAAACCAAAGTTTCGCAAGACGTAAAATAATAGGATAGAAGGAACCTCTCAATATTAATATTAATTATCTAAATGAACAATAAAATTAAATCTAAGAAACGGATTTGGAGTGTTCGAGAAAGAACGAGATCTGGATAATTTTTGTGAACAACTAAATCAAATTTTAATCAGAGAAATGGAAAAAAATATCAACAGGTTTTCAAAACAAACTTTAAACAAAAATAATTAATATAAAGTTTTAAAGAAAATGGATAACAGAAAGGAAGGTCGTACAATAGCAGCTTGAATATGCCGAGTTAACAAAGACAGTGAGGAATTAGAAAAGCAAGGAAAAGAAAGATAGAAAGGACCTTAAAAGCTTGTTGAGGACCTAAGAGTAACAATAGATGGATTGCAAACAGGAAAATATGGTCAGTAGAAAGAAAGAAGAAATTCCCACAAATAATAGAACAGAAAAAATTGAGATATGTGCAGATTATTGTAGAGATGACAGGGCATAGCCAGGTAGGTTAAGGCGTTCGAATCGTAATCTTTGGGTTGGGGTTTCGATACCCGTCGCACCACACACGTTCGCCCTTCCAGCCGTGAAGGCGTTATATTGTGATGATTAATCCCATTGTTCGTTGGTAAGAGAGTGGCCCAAGAGTTGACGGTGGGTAGTGATGACTAGCTGCTTTCCCTCTAGCCTTACATTGCTAAATTAATGACGACTAGCTCAGATAACCCTCAAGTAGTTTTGTGCGAAATAAAAAAAAACAATATTGCAAAGATTTACGTAACTCGACGATTAAAGATGAAAACGGATCAAAAATGAATTTTGAGAACAAAAGAGTATATAAAATAGAAGTATCTGTAATAATAGTCTTGTAAATGAATAATACATCAATTGAGATGACGCATATGAAAACTAAAGGGAACGATATGATCACCAGTGATATATTGAAAGCAGGTGGAACTGAAACATTAAGACAGACAATAAAATTGCTTAACAAAATACTAGAGTTAGAAAAGATACCCACCCAAAAAAGAAGGAGGCGAAGATAATCATTTTGTACAAGAAGCAAAATAAGTTCAATAACTTCACAAGTTTACTACAAAATAAAATGGAAACATTTTGTGTAAACACTAACCAAGAAAACAAGCAGGATTTAGGAAAAATTTCTCAACAACAAATAATTACAGCAATTAACAAAATAATAGAAATATCAAACTAATACAAAAGAGATGAGGAAAAAGATAGAAACCACATAAAATTTTTGGAAAGAAAAATACTTCATATAACACTGTAAAACGACTGAAGAAATTACAGAATTGGAAAACGTTATAAACATAATAGATGCAGTAAGGTTCATTCTAAGAATAGAAATGGGCTGGGCATGTAGCAAAGCATACCGTTAGTAGGCAACGTTAAGAACAATAGAATTGGGAAAATGATTTAAGGGAAAACCAAGGAGAAGATAGAGGGACGACATAGTGGCGGAAGCAAAAAACCAGATGGACACGATATGCTTAGGGAAGAAAATACTGAACTAGTCGGATGGATAGCTGGGAAGGATAATTGCAGCTTAGATAGATAATTAGGGATAACGGTATTAATATAGCTTATATATCAGGACAACTAGTATTGGTATTATTACTTTTATTAACAAAGCAGAGAACAGCGTTTCGACCGTCTTAGATCATCTCAAGTTAACAAAGAGAGTTTGCAACTGACCGTTGCCTGGCACAACTAACATGGACGACACTGTAAAAGGGTACAGAATTGTAGGGGGCGTGTCAGTTAGATGTTAGGTTATTAATTAGTATATGTATGAAAGTGTTCCTTTATACTGTTTTAGTTTTGGTTTTAGTTGTTGTACAAGTAGAGCTTCTTTAATTTTGTGTTTGTTTATATGTTTCCCTACTTAATATCTGGATGTTTTCTTTGGTTATGTTGTGTTTATTTGACTTGTAGTGTTCAAAGACGTGTCAAGGTGTTTTATTCTATTAGTATTTGAGTCTGGTTTCCATTTTTCTGCTTGTTTCTCTAATATAAAAGACACGGCAGCTGTTGCATTGTATTTCATAAACAATGTCGGTGTTGTGTTTGTCAGCATAGATTTTACATAGTATGTACTTCAGTTTTGTATCTGGTTTTTGAATAAATTTGGTGTTTACTGGAATGTTCTGTTCTGTTATAAGTTTTTTTCTAAATGTTGGTTATTTTTTCGCTGTTGTCGGGAGTATATGGTTCGCAACAGCGTAAGGTTTTGTAGTTTGTTGTATCTTGGGATTTGTTTTCGTTTGTTTGTTGCTGATCTAAGTGTGTGTGTATAAATGGCCTAAGAAGGTCGAAACGTTGTTCTCTACTCTATTAGTAAAACTGTTACTACCCATTCCAGCCGTCCTGAGATATATGTTTACGACCCGGCATGGCCAGATGGTTAAGGCACTTGACTAGTAATCAGAAGGTTGTGAGTTCGAATCCCCGTCGCATCAAACATGCTCGCCCTGTCAGCCGCTTGGTCGTTATAAGTCACAACCAATCCCACTATTCTTTGGTAAAAGAGTAGCACAAGAAGAGTGTGGTGATGACTAGCTGACTTTTCTCTTGTCGTACACTGCAAAATTAGAAACAGTTAGCGCAAATAACCCTCGTGTGGCTTTGCGCGAAATTCAACACAAACGAAACGTATTTTTACTTCAAGTGGATTTCTTGTCATCACTAACTAATATAACTTTATATTAACCTTGTGTTGTGAGAATCAAGAATAGCCTGTACGTATGTCCAACGCTTAGTCATGCTGCAGCTGAATGAGCTAAAGTATATCCGGAATAAGTTCCTAAGATATCAAAAGTATTTTAATTTCCACTCTGGACAAAAATAATTATTGTGAGAATGACATAAACCTCATGTGATCGATTACATTTGCACTTTCTGTTGTACTAATAAATTCCTGTCATAATTACGCGTTAAAACAAAACCAAAGTTGACTATTGATTAGAGCAATCAAGTCTACAAAAGTGCAATCATTATACGTGTATTGATCGTATTGAATCAAAGTTGACTGTTGATTAGAGCAATTGTGTCTGTAAAAGTATAATCATTATACGTGTATTGATCGTAGCCCGTCGACTGTATTAATATAAGCATTGATAAATTTGAAGGAATGAATAACCTAAAGCGTATCTATATTTATATCCTAAATTCTACTAGATAAGAATGGTGATATAATATAAACTACATTAATTAACCAGTATATTTACAGCTATTAAAGCGGAAATGGCCAAGATATTGGTTTATAAATTTATGGCATGAACATTGATAATGCCATTCATAACTTCAGGAATTCCAATTTATGTCTTAAATAACGTAAATTAATTATCTCATTCTAAAGCGAGGGAAAGCGTATTTAGTTTTAATGTCGTCGATTGGAGTATTCTTACATCACATACAGAACCAAATAGAGTATTTCACCAAATGATATGGCTGACTTCATATTTATTGTTAATTTGTTACTTGTGTTGGAAAAATGTGTAATCGTTTACCATGCATATGTTTTTTTTTTTCGTATGCGTAAACGTTTTATGGAGAAAAAACATCTTAGTTAACTCGTAAAGTGTACAATAAATATATATACGAGTTGCTGGGTTGCTCACTATTGACTATTTCAGTTACCAAAAGGCCAGTGAATCAGCACTACAAAACAATAAGTTAAATATCACATTACCGTCATCGGCTCAGGTTATCGAGCCATTGTCATAGTGAATAATAACTCTACTAATAGCACCCAATTAAATTCGTTTTACGAAAATGAATGATTAGTGTTTGTTTAGAATTTTTGTGCAGAGACACACAAGCACTGTTTGTAGATAGAAGTACCTAATTTCGACATTATAAAATAAGGAGAAAGCAGCAAGTTAATAACACACACTGCAAACTGTTGGGATTCTCTTGTCTAGTTGAAAAGGTTTTTTTTCGTTTTTAAATTTCACACAAGGCTAGAGGGAAAGGCAGCTAGTCATCACCACCTACCGCCAACTCTTGGGCTACTCTTTCACCAACGAATAATGGAATTGGCCATTGCGTTATAACGCCTCCACGGCTGAAAGGGCGGGCATGTTTGGCGCGACCGGGATGCGAACCCGCGACCCTCAGATTACAAGTTGCACGCCTTAACCCACTTGGCCATGCCGGGCCTTGAAAAATGGAATCTGCCCGTCAATTTTGTACAAACTTCCACAGTTTCAAGATGTACAGCTTAGTTTTAACTTCAAGTTAAGCTTGGTGATGAACATGAAAAAAAAAAGCAGTGTACTATCCAGAACATGAGGTTAAAGGTAGTCAAACTGGTCTGTACTTCTTTTTTCTTTCATAGAAAAAATGTTCTTCATCGAATCATTATTCTATAATATTATTAAGTAATGTTATGCTGGTGAGTTTATACGGACATTAGGATGAATGTTTTTAATAATTATAAGTTACATCAGATTACAGTGTCACGTATTCAACTTAAAAATATGTCATATATATATATATGTATATGTATCAGCCAGTGAATAACAAACTAGTTTCATGCGTGATGAAACGTGATTTTACGTGTGAAGTGTCACAGTTATGTGACGTCCTTAAACGCAGCGATAAACTTTTATTCTTATATGAACAAAACCACTTGCAAGGTTCTCTTACAATAAAACGAAATTGGTTTATTGCATTAGAAACATAATGAGAAGAAAATGCTAACAAAACCTATGATTGTGTAAGGGCTAAAGATTATGAATTAGAAAGCATCAAACTCGCTACCTTTGCTAAAGAAACATTTGAGGATAGTTTGTTGTAATACAACAAGTGTTTGGATCACACACGCATGCGCAAACTGACACTTAGAAATGTCACAAGACTTGTAATTACATTAGAATAAGAAGTGACGAAACTTGAACTTTCTTCACTAATGTTTAACATCATAAACGGATAGCATACGTTGGAGATCTGGTGCATGATCTTATTTTCTGTATATATAAATGTATATATTTATTTATTTTAATTTCAGTCATAATGCTTTACTCTTCAAAAACCCGTGCAGTGGACAGATGTCCCATAGTTTTTACCGTTATCACAATGTCTGTGAGTGTTAACACCATTTAATGCACCTTAAAGGTATCTCTAACATTTAACGTACATACGTAAAAAGTACACAATATTTTCATCTTTGCCATTTTTGGGAGCAAAAATACGATAAATTAAATAAAAACTCTTTATTATCAGTTATATGTTACACATTCTAATAGTGTGATAATATAATGTGAAATCGATCTGACAGATAAATGTAAATTGAACGAAATATAAGGAAATGTATACACAGCGTGAAGTACGTCAAATTCGAATAAAAGTGAGAGACTGCACACAAACGTTTCCAAGAAAATACACACCATTTATGGAAGAACTTGTTTGTTTTTTTGCTAAGTACAAACTTATACGATGAGCTATCTGTGCTGTGCCCACCATGATTATCCACATTCGGGTTTTTTTAGCGTTTTAAACATTCAGACATACCGATAAGCCACTGTACAAAACAATATATTATGGAATTCTACGTTCCAAGCAAAACAAATCTCTTTTTAAAATAAGCTTGTCGCTAATATGGAACATCAAAAGACGAAGCAGATTATGAGAAAAGTATTAAGTTTGCTTAGAACTTGCAGGCACTTTTAAATTCACCACATCATCCATGTCATCAAGTAAGCTCCATTCACAGAAAAAAGAAATTTTCCGACTTTTCTATTTTCATATCTTGTCAACTCGTCACAAAACTCAGTAAGACCGACTTAACTAATTGTCCAGATAGTCGAACAGTTAGGATTGGTTTGTTTGTTTGTTTTGATATTATAAATGAATAATTGAAATTTTCATTATTTATATACCAATCACGACTTATAAATGCATTATTTTGTTGCCCTTTTTCAGAGGTATTAAAGACTTTTTTTAGTTTATTGGTTTTGAAGTCGATATCATGGAAACTTTCCGTTTCGTATTTTGTCAAGCGAAATATTTTGCTCTTCTTAATTAAGTATACTGAATAGTAATTTTTCTGTATGTAGAGTAAGTCTGTAGAAGATGGTGGCTACTATGTATGGTATTTTATCTCCTTAATAAGTAGAATTAAATGCTGTACAACAACTGAGCTAAATATTAGACAGTTAGCATTAATTAGAGAAAAATAAAATAACAGATATGGGAAAATAATATCACACCACAGCAGAATCAGAGAAGTGTGACGACATTATGAAACAAATCTTTTAAATAAAATCTGCGATAATTTTCTGTTCATGAAAGATACCCTTAGAGGCTAATAAATCAAATTATTATACCATTAGCCGAACTTTCTTTGACGTTTTTTGCTCTCTCGTCTTTGTGGATAAAAAACAAAATCATAACGTATACATCGATTCTCCGTTAATTCTGTAAGCTCCATGACCTTTCTTTTTTAGTCTCGTAATAAGAATTTCTAATCGCTTAACATTTGTATTGAGTGAAATGAACAAAATGTGACACGTAATATTTAATGGAAGATATATTATAGAAATACATAAGTGTCCAAATCTCTCTATTTGTTAAGAGACAGTTTCAATGTTCAAATCATTTATACGACATAATCATGATGAATTGCTTAGCTTTTAAGAGCTGATATTTGATATGGGAGGTTTTGATCCCTATGTTAACTGCCTTGTAAAGTCATAAAATGCGTATAAATAAATAAATATGTCTTACATACTGAATATAAATTCATTGTGGATTCGATTCCCAGTCGCACCAAACATGCTCAACCTTTCAGCTATGGGGACGTTATAATATGACGGTCAATACCACTATTCGTTGGTCATAGAGTACTCAAAGACTTGGCGATGGATGGTGATGACTAGCTGCCTTCCCTCTAATCTTACATTGCTAAATTAGGAACAGCTAGCGAGCGCAGATAGCCCTCATGTAGCCTGTGGACTCAGCAGATAACCTTTATATGAAAAACACACCATTCGTGTAGATTCGCGCGATATTTGAAAACAAACAATCTACTCTCATTTCACGTATAGAGATTACACTCAGCACATCATCATTGGTCATTCCAGTTTCGATGTCCATTACGTTCTGGTATAGAGAGTTACCAGTATGTACAGATTATGGTCATCACACTAGTTTTCTTATTTTTGTTGTATAGGTAAGCATTTGGAATACTGTATCGCAACAGTCAAGAAAGTTCACAGGACGTAATACAACCCAGTAGTAAAAACAAGTCATATACGTTTGTAGCCATAAAGCTTGTGGATAGTAAAACATCATGAGTGGTAACCGCTTTCTATACATAAACGCTCTTGTGGAGTAAATGCTTTTGTAAATTCCAGTAATTGTCTGCATTTACTGCATGGTCCTCAAACCCTGTTTGGTTAAAGGGAAGTGGAAAGAAACACATAGGGAGAAATGTGAGAATGTTATCTGTAACACATTATTGACATTTTGGCTCACGTTTAGCTCACGAAAATAATAAAAGCACATCGATATTCATCCAAAGACTAAATATGTGCAGTTATTTATAACTATGGATAAAGCGAGTTTATTCTTACAGTTAAAGCTTAAGATTGTGTATCTGATGAAAGATGATCTATCTTCAAATACTTTCTATACATATATCTTAAGTATTTGTAATAAGCAATTCCTTTGGACGTGAGTACTTAAGTTAAAAGCCTGAAAAGTTATCTTAAGCATTCTTCATTAATGCTTGTTGCTGTATTCACTGGTACTCACAAGTTACGATAAGTATAATAAGCGTAGGACATTCGCCCCAAACTTTCTTTTCACAAATTACATTTGCATAATTACAATTATTCCAAATGTGGATCATATTTCACTCAAATATTGATATTTCATTCTAAGATTCCTGACTTATGTATCCCATTACGTTTGGTGAAAATGATTCTGATCTGACTTATGTATCCCATTACGTTTGGTGAAAATGATTTTGACGTATAATTGCCTATTCTCGCTAGATGTTCTAACTGGCGCAAATTAAAATCATTTAATTTCAATGTGTTTAAAGGCAGAAGCGCTGAAACACTTTTTATAAAGGGGATATCTTTAAAGAAAAGTGAATAGATTGTTTGTTTGTTTTTTGAATTTCGCGCAAAGATACACGAGGGCTATCTGCGATAGCCGTCCCTAATTTTGCAGTGCATGACTAGAGGGAAGGCAGCTAGTCATCACCACCCACCGCCAACTCTTGGGCTTTACCAACAAATAGTGGGATTTACCGTCACATTATAATGTTCGCACAGCTAAAAGGGCGAGAACATTTGGTACGACGGGAATTCAAACTCGTGATTCTCAGATTACGAGTCGAACGCCTTAACCCACCTGGCCATGCCGGGCTTTTCTTAGTCTAAAAGTTTTAATGACTTCTTTCCAGTTTTACTATTGCGATTGCAATAATGTTTCGTTACCAACGAAGAGTGGGATTGACCGTAGCTTTATAAAGCCCCCGCCAGCTGAAAAAGCAAACGTGTATGGTATGATAGGGAATCGAACCCGCGAACTTTGAGTCGAGTGCTTTAACCACCTGGTCATGCCGGGCAAGTTGAATAGAAGCTATATATTAATCTATTCCCTTCGCCACTGCAGGCGGATGGAGATTATATTATTACTCCTGTGTACGTACGGGTTAGTTTGTGTGTTTGTCAGCAAGCTTTTTCGAGAACGCGTAAATGGATTTTGACAAAAGTAGATATACATTTGGATTATGACTCAACCTAGAAGTGATTAGTTCTTGAAGGGTTAAGGTCACAAAATACTCACTAAAATCCAGAAAATCAATATAGTGAACATGAAAACCAATTTTTCACAATACTTTTGGCCCGAAACTCAGTTAGAAATGATCGGATTTTAATGAAACTTGATGGGTGTGTGTAGGATATTATTTTACAATCCCCTACCGAAGCAGTGTCCGTTGATAACCACAGACATGAGGACACATTTTCGTATTTTTTTGAAATACGATCAACACTGCGTGGCAAATGTATGCGCTCTACTGAGTGTCTCTGTAGTTTTTATTGTGTTAAAACATGTTAATAATACAAGCACTTGCGAATTATACCTGCATTCCTAACCACGGATTGCAGTTGCTGTACCTTAAGTTACTATGACCCAGATCAATAGTCGTTTTACCAATTATATTAATAGGTACGTTAATATTTATGTCTTTTAACCCGTATATTTGTTTAAATTCTGTACAGCTTACTCCATACCCTATTACCTTTATACTTCAGAACAAGCGTTTAACACTTGTTATGCTTAAAGATTAAAAATCAGTTAAAAGTACGGCTTAATCTACACGTATAGTCTGGTGTTGTATTCACAGACTACTGATCAAGCTTCAGTGTTGGAATCTCGTACGTGGCTCAAGGGTTCTCATTAACCGTAAGAGTTGACAATGATATTTTTATCCTTTGGCTTGGTTGTCTGATAGAATATTATCTTGTCAAGAATTAAACACTATTCTCACGAACGTGTCAGACATTGTAAAGATAGTTTAGTGTCTGTGAATTAGTAGGTTTCATAACAATGGTGTCAACTTCCACCGAGGGTTAAGTGAAATGAAGTTTACTAGTTTTAATGTAGGTGTTATTGTTTTTCGTTCGACTTTGTTTTATCTTTCGTCTGTTATCGTTGAAGAAAGGATTAAATCTTTATTTTAGTAGTTTCCATTTTTGAAAGTTTGATACTCAGTCGCAAGTGGTCACTTAATTTTTTTATATGATTCTATTTATGAGTAAGGACTGGTCTCTACTTTCTTAGTCTGGTGTGGCTTAATGAATTACGCACCAGACTATGAATCTGAATTTTTATTGTTGCCACAAAAACGGATTCACACTTGGAATCGTGGATGCTTTATAAGCGTAGCAGTCAAAAATCCATTTTTTGGTTATTTAGAAATAGCCTTAACACTGTCATTTTGTTGTTCATTTTGTTGCACTAGACTTGTTTCTGAAGCTTTGCTATTAAATGTTTACTTCTCAAATTGACGAATCAAACCATCACTACGTATAATACGGTGCACTTGGTTCAAAATGATTCATTAAAAACTTTGGCTGAATGTTTTTAAAGCCCAACATAATTTTTCTTAAATTCACAATACTTGATATTTAATCTTTCTTTCAGAGCTAGTCCAAATGTTTTCAAAATATTATTATTTTGCTTTCGATGTAAATAAAATGTTTTCTTTTCTTAGTAAAAAATATTTTTAATAAGTGCACCGTATTATACGTAGTGATGGTTTGATTCGTCAATTTGAGAAGTAAACATTTAATAGCAAAGCTTCAGAAACAAGTCTAGTGCAACAACAGCCATTTAAAATAACATTTGAACGAACGAACAACATCTACAGTTGTAGAAGTAACACCAAAGATCTCAGTTACTAAATGAACAAACCAAACAACACCTACAGTTGCAGAAGTAACACCAAAGATCTCAGTTACTAAATGAACGAACCAAACAAAACCTGCAGTTGCAGAAGTAACACCAAAGATCTCAGTTACTAAATAAACGGAACCAAACAACACCTACAGTTGCAGAAGTAACACCAAAGATCTCAGTTACTAAATGAACGAACCAAACAAAACCTGCAGTTGCAGAAGTAACACCAAAGATCTCAGTTACTAAATGAACGAGCCAAACAACAGTCCATCCCTACAGATAACCTAAATATAAATATTAATGTGTTTATAACATGGAGTTTAAAATGTCCATGATATTTACTTAATAAAGGAAAGTGTTTGTAACAATATTTTCATTAATGTTGTTGAATCATGTGATGTTCAGTTTTATTTTATTACCCTTTAAACTTTCATGTATGTACATATGACTAGCAAATCATCTATATGTATCCCTGCAGTGGATCAAGTTGAAATATTTATTTTAAAGAAAAAATACAATTTATCATTTAACGTTCTTTTTATATAGGCTTAAAACTAAGACTAATTCTGTAATGCGGTTGCAGTTTAAGAATCAATGGTTAGTGTTATTTTGTTCTCTACGTAACATTATTAACATTAGCGACTATACTATTTAATATATCAAGTGTAATTGCATTGCTAGCTTATTTTTTTTAGGACTAACTAAATTTCCGAAGCTGGCCGAACCTTGTAAGCTATTATTAGGATTACAGTTGAAAACATCGTTACGATCAATTCTACTACTCAACTGGTAAAGCAATGGATTTTAATTTTTATAAGAAGAAACACAAGTAAAAAATTGTTGATTATTTATTCTGATTGCCAAGCTGATTTTTAATTTTGCTTTTAATACATGAGCTACTTTGATTTAAAGTTATGCATTATTGTAAGAGCAATAAAGTTTTGGTTTATATACTTCGTATGACGTACTCGTTAGCATCCTTTCATGTTGATAATGCTATTAAAACATGTCTAAGTTGGACGTCGGTGCAAAACATTGGATAATGCCATTGAAACATGTCTAAGTTGGACGTCGGTGCAAAACATTGGATAATGCCATTGAAACATACCTAAGCTATTTGTCACGAGCTTTTAACGTCTTCATTAAAGCCGATCTCTCACTCACAGAATGGTCAAGTCTGTATTCTAAACATTTTTTTTTATTATTTCGAATTATGCACAGAACTTTAAAATGGGCTATCTGTGTTTTCTAAATAATAAACTCGAATAAAAAGGAGTAATGATGCGAACGTTGGCACAATAAATATTGTTTCATATGTATAAATATGCACATGTTAGGTGTTGGTAAGTTCTCCTAAATATTACCAATTACCTATTCAATTGATTACCCACATTTTAAAGTTTGATATAACAAACAAGTAAAGTTGTTCAAAATAACTAGTGTTTTAAGACTGCTCATTAACGTGCTTAAATAAAGATCTATCTGTAAGTATATGTTTATATTTTGTATCTCTTGTAGGTTGCTATTGAATGCTTCAGCAAAATCATATAAAAAGCAGACACACCATCATGCGGTAAACATTTCCAATAATGGTGTGTCTGTTTTTTGTATGGTTTTGCTGAAACGTACATTTTCCATATAGTTCACTAAAACAGTCGTAGTAACGCAGCTGTCACCTGAGAAATACTTAAAATGTGATGGAATGATTCATGTACTGTATGCTTTTGAATGCATTAAGCTAGCTACCAAAGATGCTTTTCTGAAGTCACTCAGTTAATTTTAAATGAATTAGCAGTGTTTATCTGGCTGGAAACATGTGTGTGTTGTTTATATTCTTTTAGCAAAGCTACATCAAATTATCTGCTGAGCCCATCGAGAAATATCGAATACTTCATTCTAGCGTTCTAAATCCGTAGACTTATCGCTGTACCAGCGAGTGACTGCCTGGACAATATCTACATGAACCTGTACAATAAGGTGGTTTTAAAAGTACCTGAATAGCTCGCATTTTTAGGTTAATATTCACATCCTAACAAGAATAAGATAATAATAGCAATATAATGTTGAGTTGGACTAGGCTTACATTGTACTGGGCTGTTACACAAATATATCGCACAATTCTGAAAGATACTTGACACAACTCGAGTTTTAAATCTTGCTTCTCGTGTTTAGAGTTAGAAAGCTTCAAATATGCTCTTGTGGTCACGTAAGTTAATGGTTCATTTTACTCCTTACATACGTTCTGATGTGTTTTATTTATACAATCCAAAACACTTTCTAAGGAAACGTAATTTGTTTTGCTAAGCACTCGTATGGATTTTGTAAACTACAGACATAAAAATTTATATTCCAGCTAACTTGGTAACTCATTTATACAAGTTTTGCTGTACCTTGTTTCAGACAAGTAACAATAAACAGTGCAAAAAATAAGAACAAACCAGAGTAAATCTTAGATACAGGCAGGTAACTGTGTGACGTAAATCATGTTCTTCATTTTAAATGCTTGTTTTGGTCATATTTAAGATGCACTCGAGTTACGAAATAACTTAAATGCCAGTTCACTCAAATACACAAATTTCAATGTACCTAAGAAACATGTGGCTATCACGTAACAACAGAAAGAGCTCAGTCATTTGTTTCCTTTTTGTTAATACAAACAAATAGCATTGATTGATGCTGTGATAAAAATGATTTGCATTATTGTACACTATTTCATCACAATAAATGAAAATAACTTTTATTAGAGAGTTTCGTTTAGCAGCAATTTAGTTTTTAACGTTAAAAGTTTAAAAACTAACATCATACGATGACGAAAATGGTTGATTTGCTCCATTAGTTTGATTTGTTTGTTTGTTTTGGAATTTTGCACAACGCTACTAGAGGGCTATCTGCATTAGCCCTCCCTAATTTACCAATGTAAGACTAGAGTGAAGGCAGCTAGTCATCACCACTCACCGCCAACTCTTGGGATACTCTTTTACTAAGGAATAGTGCGATTGACCCTCACATTATAACAATCTCACGGCTGAAAGGGCGAGCGTGTTTGGCGCGAGGGGGATGCGATCCTAGATTACGAGTCGCACACCTTAACACGCTTGGCCAATATTAGTTTGATAACCAGCGCAAATGGTTTGTTTTACTTATTTTGCTCTTATGCTAGTATATGTAATTTCTACCTCAAAACGAAACTTTAGCATGTTTAGCGATTAAAACTTGGAAACTCTAATAAAATATTACCAAAATGTAGAATAGTTTAATATTTGTTCATTACTTACAAACAAGTTTCCAGCCTTATATACCGAACGTTATTATTCTCAAAATCGACTGTTTCGATCTGAATTTTAAAGATAAAAATCACTTTTTATTATTCTTTTTTTCTTTCATAAAACAGCCTAAGACATGAAATTTTTCTTAGATAAAAATAAGTTTACGAATTGTTGAATTTTTGTTTTTGAAGATAAACAATAAGAAAGAAACTTTTTCAAGCTACGTTTCACATATATCTTTAAATAAGAAGAATATGTTTTATTACTAAAAGCTAGCTATACATGGATTTTAACCTTTAAATTATATTTTTAAAATATATACGAGCGTCGAAGTCAAATTTTTAGCACTATAACGGTTTGTTTGGTTTGATTTGAATTTCGCGCAAAGCTACTCGAGAGCTATTCTCTTTAGCCGTCCCTAATTTAGCAGTGTAAGACTAGAGGGAAGGTAGCTAGTCGTCACCACTCACCGCCAACTTATGGGCTACTCCATTACCAACGAATAGTGGAATTAACCGTCATATTTTAACGTGTCCACGGCTGAAAGAGCGTGCATGTTTGATGTGACAGGGATTCGAACCCGTGATCCTCGGATTACGAGTGGAGTGCTTTAAATACCTGCTCGTTCGCATTATCACGAGGGCAACTCATATAAATTCTGCCGGATATTTTTTAACCGAAATTTGTTTATTTTATTGTAAAACTACACACTACAATATCAGCCCTCCAAGAAAGGAATCAAACCCTAACGTACGGATAATGTATTGGAATACGTTTTGTTTACAATTTTAGCCTTGAAGCTTTTTTCAATTAAATTTCGGACAATCTAATATTGTTCTATTTATTTAAGCTTGGATCAGCTTAGTGTGTTCGGCCTATAGATCTCCAGATTCAGTCAATGTCATAACACAGGTACCATCATCATAAAAGTTTATCTGAGTTAGATATTTTAATCTATTAAATAATGGCTTTTCTTTTAGACACAATTAATTAGTTTTTCTCCTTCAACACAAGGACAAAAATTAGAAGGCGTTGTAAATAAAGATCACGCAGTCTTTTATCTTGACGGCCTGGCATGGCCAAGCGCGTAATGCGTGCGACTCGTAATCCAAGGGTCGCGGGTTCGCGTCCGCGTCGCGCTAAACACGCTCACCCTCCCAGCGCTGGGGGTGTATAATGTGACGGTCAATCCCACTATTCGTTGGTAAAAGAGTAGCCCAAGAGTTAGCGGTGGGTGGTGATGACTAGCTGCCTTCCCTCTAGTCTTACATTGCTAAATTAGGGACGGCTAGCACAGAAAGCCCTCGAGTAGCTTTGTGCGAAATTCCAAAACAATCAAACTTTTCTCTTGTATTATTTTCTAGCTATGCTCGCTTGACATGTTATCTTCTAAAATATAGATTGTCATACTTATTTTGTGTTAGGTTTCTTCCTCGTCTTAATTCGAATTACACAACTTATCTTTTGATATTAAATGGTTTTGTATATGATGCAGTTCATGTGAATGAGTTTATAAAGTTTATAAAGCAATGTGATTTTTGGTCCAACGATTTCAGCAAGACTTCATGTATGTATTCAAAGCCTTTCGTTGCATGCTTGTGCTTATTAATTAATTGAGTGTATTTAAAGACTTATTTAGCAGTTTCTTCCGCCGCCATAAGAGTACTATTGTGATATTTTATTACATCCTTATCAAGGTACAAATACCAGTATGGATTTTTTTACTCCTCGATTTTTTCATATATTTAAATAAATGACAGAAAAAAATAGCTTAGTTAAGCTTGATACCGCCATTTGTAAACCTGGACACAAGCCCACTCGATGGATACTATGCAGGTTGGCTTGCGGAATTAAAATAAGCACTGCTCTCTATCATTTTGATTTCAAACATTATTCATATATCTTGTTCTACGGATTATTTGTATGTCCATTTCTGCGACTAGAGACCTGATTTAAGAGGTGGAACCTACTATTACACCTCAAAATCTACTCACTGTTGCTGAAAAATAAAGTTAAATATTTTCCTATCTAACTTAAGACATACTTGGCATTGAAAAATGTTAAAACTGAATGTTACTATTCGAAATACTATTCTGTATACACTTTAGTAATTAGTAAAACTGCGATGTCTGCGTCATAATTTATTAGATATTTTTAAGATAACTGTGAACATCTTGTTTATGGAGACCGCCATTAGTTTTGTCCACTTTTAGAGTAAGTTCTGCTCCTAGTTGAGACAAAAAATGTTACTCATTTTATATAAAACTATCATAAGAGCCAGTAAAAATGACAAGAAATAATTTGTTGAACGATTGACGAAAAATTATAGGATATTAAAATGAACTTTCGAAATCCACACACTCTTCATTTATTTCACCAGTCTTGAAGAGGTTGGTTCTTCAGTCGTGAACAGAAGTGCGTTTAAAACAATAATTAGTAATGTCGAGAAATCCACTTGTAGAGAAATATATATGTAGAAACGGCTGGTATGGGTTGAGAAAATATTTTACGCAGAATATTCTACGAGCCATTTTTGCATATATAGAAGTGCATTTGCATTGGAAAATAGACTTGAATAGCAAGCACTCTTGTGTCTTTTTACTGTATTTTAGCCAAGGAAGTAGAAATTGTATTGCGGACATTTTGACATATTTTCAACTCTTTTTTGACTGTACAAAGGACATTTAGATGTTTGTTAATAATAAACGTTTATTTTTCTTTATTTTTTTACTTCTCTCTATGTAGAACACCAAAAAAATATTTATTGATTAACACTTATTCTCGATTTAAAACTTTTTAAATGTGGAATCTACAACATTAGTAAATGTAGGCCAATTTGCAGTACAGTGTAATACATAAAGGTAACGTAAGGGTTATCTGAAACACTACTTGTTATATGTAATACATAAAATTAACGTAAGGCTTGTCTGAAACACTACTTGGTAAATTTTATTTCACTGTTGAATATAAATCAACGTAAACAAAGTTTTCAACTGAATTATTTCGGTGTTATATCGCCGAAATTATTAAAATATAAATAATTTAAAACAAATATCTATAACAAATCAATATGAAATTGAACATTCGACAAAAACACCAAAGTTGGTCTAAGAGCATTTCCATCATAGTTTTATTGCTAAGTGACAAAGGCCTCGTAATTCCATCATAGTTTTGTTGCTAAGTGACAATGGCACGGCATGGCCAGGTAGTTAAGGTGCTTGACTCGTAATCCGAGGGTCGCGTGTTCGAATCTCCATCACACCAAACATGTTCGCCCTTTCAGCCGTGGGGGAGTTATAAAGTGTCAGTCAATCCCATTAATCATTGGTTAAATAGTAGTCCAAGAGTTGGCGGTGGGTGGTGATAAATAGCTGTTTTACCACTAGGCTTACATTGCTAAATTAAGAAAGGCTAGCGCAGGTAGCCCTCCTGTAGCTTTGCGCAAAATTAAAAATAGAAAAACACTAAGCGACAATATATATATGTATGTTGTTATGTATTACATAAAAACAACGATGAAAGCGTTCTCGACAGAGTGACAAAAGATTAAGACTTTTATAGTTAGAGATTACATCATTAGTTTAGTTATTTAAATTTCTCTTTATTGTTGTGATGTTTATGTTCACTATTGTTATAACGTCTTTGTTTAAGTAATATTATTACTGATGTTTCTCTACATTATTGTAACCTATATATTTGTTTACTTGTTAATTACTGATTTATCTATTCCTTTTGGCTTCCTGCTCTGTAAATATAACGTGTGTAGAAAGATAGTGAAAATCGGATTAAATACAACTTGTTGTATGTTTAAATTTGTTATTTGAATTGAAATACAACACTTTTGATATTTATAGCATGATTTTGTTGTTCATTTAATTAACATATTTACCTGATTATAATTAAACAATAATGTAGGATAGTAATTTATCGCGGATGTTTTGCAACTCTAAAGTAACACTGTTAAAGCAAATTAAAAGATTTTCACTGATCACTAGGCATTATTTGTGATGAGCAGTAAATATATATATATTTACACTGCTGGCCAAAATCTTAAGTGCAATGAACATAAACAAAAAATATGCATTTTGCGTTGTCAGACTCAACCACTTATTTGAGTAGAGCTTTGAAAGATGAAAATAAGAAAAGGGGAAATAAAAATAAAAAAAAACTTTTTAACAATTAACAGGGAAAATGTGAACATTATGGAATTAGCTTAAATACTAGCTGGTCAAAAGTTTAAGACCATACTGAAACGAAGCGTTAATTGATAAACACGTAACGAAATTTAGTCATTTGTGATCAAGCATTAGTGATGTCAACATCTCCCACTGACATCTCCAATGTTACTTTGAGTAAAAACATAACAAAGGCTAAAAAGGGGACAGAGTTTGACTGGCCCAAGAAAATTTTGCCAGTGTTGAGCAGTAGCATTCAATGGATTGTATGTCAAGACACCAGCCGATCGTCGAACTAGATTAAGGCCCTTAAAGACGCAGAATGCAGCTCAAGAACAATAAGACGGCATCTACGAGAGAAAGGCTTTAAGAACCGTAAACGTCTTCAAAATCCACGCCTCCTTCCACATCACGAAACAACTCGGTTTAACTTTGCTGAAAAGCACCAAACATGGGACGTAGAAATGTGGAAGAATGTTTTGTTCTATGACGAAAAAACATTTAACCTGAATGGCCCAAATGGCTTCTAACGTTACTGGCACGATAAGGATATTCCAACGAAGACATTGTCTCACGGTACAATGGAGGATGTTCCATCATGATCTGGGATGCTTTCTCCTTCCATTTAACAATGGAACTTCAGGTTATACAGGAACGTCAGACAGCAGCTGGCTACATTGGCATGTTGGAAAAAGCATCCTTATTCACTAAAGGTCCTCGCTTGTGTTGGAAATGATTGGATCTTTCAGCAGGACAATCCTGCAATCCACAATGACCGCAAGACAAAGGACTTTTTCATAGCAACTAACGTGATTCTTTTGGACCATCCAGCGTGTTCGCGCGAGCTGAACCCTGCTGAAAATGTTTGGGGGTGGATGACAAGGGAAGTCTATAAAAATGGATGTCAATTCCAAACAGTGCATGATGTTGTTGAAGCCATCTTTACCACTTGGAATAACATGTGCAAACGCTTATATCAATCATACCAAAGCAAATTTTTAAAGTTATTCGCAGTGACGGCCGTGCAACCCACAATTGACACCTCTTGTTGGGTATTTCCTACCTTGTTTAGGACTTCATTTTGGTATGGTCTTAAACTGTTGACCAGCTAGTATTTAGGCTAATTTCAAATGTTTACATTTTCCCCATTAAATGCTAAAAAAAATTTATTTTTCCCTTTTTTTATTTTCATCTTTCGAAGCTCTACTCAAATAAGTGGTTGTGTCTAACAATGCAAAATGCATATTTTTTCTTTATGTTTATTGACCTAAAGATTTTGGAAACATTGTATATTGAAATCTTGTTTCCAAAAAGATAGGGAATTGTTAAATTGTTTGATTTTTACGTTTTTTTAAGTTATATTGTTGCCTTTTTTATTGGTTAAATGTTTAATATAGATAGTATATTTGCTTCACTATATTAATATTCTGTTATACTGTTGTAGGATATTTTTGTCATAATTTAAACGCTTGTATTATTGTTAGCCTGAGAGAGATTTTGCATCATCTAACGGGCGTACTTGATCATGAGAACCTATTTGAAATTTTAGGAAACATTTTCCGCAGTAAAAAACGCACGCGACTTTCATTAGAAATGATTTTGATTATTTTTGTATGTAATTGTAAATGATTGATTATTGGGTCGTGCCCCCCAGTGGCTCAGCGGTATGTCTGCGGACTTACACGCTAAAATCCGGGTTTGAATACCCGTGGTGAGCAGAGCACAGATAGCCCATTGTGTAGCTTTGTGCTTAATTCAAAACAACAACAATATTGAGTCGTATAGTTAGCTTCATAGTGCTGTTTCTGTTAGCCGGTAATTCGCTTTTGATGGATAACGAATTTGTGTTTCGAAGAAGAAACGAAGATACGAGAAAGCGACGTATTTATCCGAATGTATAACAAGTAAAATGGTTGTAACAGTTTCTACTGTGAGACCTGTTTAATCACTAAGCTTTAGTTTAGGCAACCGAGGAAGTTTCAGCGACAAAAAATTACCCGTTGTTTACTTTTTTAATTATCAAGTGGACTGGACTGTAGAAACAGTTACGCAATTTGTGTCAGAAGTGGGATTATTTTAGTAAAATAAAAAAAACAAAACAATTCCAATTCTAACTTTGAGATCACAACACAGAGTTGGTTGATGGAAATGATGAAAAAGTGGAAGTAAGATCAAGAAGGGAACGAAGGTAAAATTAAAAAAAAAGAAGGAGAAAGAAATTTCAGAAAGCAATTGTATGAACGAGGTATTGGTATTAGGTTTACAGAGGAATCGTGGAACCCAATCATTTTCATAGAAGACAAGTAGAAAATGAACAAGATGAAGTTTAAAACTCATTGAAGTGTTTTAAGGAATTATAACAGTAAGATTAAATCCTGAGAAACATAATAGCTATAAGATGAAAAGAGGCGTAAGAAATGATGCACAGACATTCTTCAAGAAAGTAAAGTAAGACATCAACGTCATGATAAAATATCTAGAAATTATAAGGGCAGATGCTAGAACCACACCAGTCACACCACTCTCTAAGTAATTTTGTTATTCTTAGATAAATATACTGAAACAAAATATTTGGCATTAAAATATCTCTTAACTTTTACTGTTTGTATTCTAATGTGGTTGTCTGTGGAATGTTGAGATATGATTTGTATTTTGATGTGGTTGTATGTGGAATGTTGAGATATGATTTGTATTTTGATGTGGTTGTATGTGGAATGTTGAGATATGATTTGTATTATAATGTGGTTGTATGTGAACTGTTAAGGTATGATTTGTATTCAAATGTGGTTGTATGTGGAATGTTGAGATATGATTTGTATTATAATGTGGTTGTATGTGAACTGTTAAGGTATGATTTGTATTCAAATGTGGTTGTATGTGGAATGTTGAGATATGATTTGTATTTTGATGTGGTTGTATGTGAACTGTTAAGGTATGATTTGTATTCTAATGTGGTTGTATGTGAACTGTTAAGGTATGATTTGTATTCAAATGTGGTTGTATGTGGAATGTTGAGATATGATTTGTATTTTGATGTGGTTGTATGTGAACTGTCAAGGTATGATTTGTATTCTAATGTGGTTGTATGTGGAATGTTGAGATATGATTTGTATTTTGATGTGGTTGTATGTGAACTGTTAAGGTATGATTTGTATTCTAATGTGGTTGTCTGTGGAATGTTGAGATATGATTTGTATTATAATGTGGTTGTATGTGAACTGTTAAGGTATGATTTGTATTTTGATGTGGTTGTATGTGGAATGTTGAGATATGATTTGTATTTTGATGTGGTTGTATGTGGAATGTTGAGATATGATTAAGAATTTAGTTTTATTCTCAGGACATTCGTTCATTAATTCTGTTTAGAGAGAGGACATGAGTGACGTTATTCTTTTAAAATATTTGAGAGTTTTTTTTTTCTTAGATATATTACTCTTGTTATGGCCTTCTTTGAAAGTATGTTTCTGTGCTTAAGGAACTGAAGCGTTCAACACAGAAACAAGAACACACAGATTTTAAAATTCTCAACATACATATTCAGACTTATAAAACTTGTATACAAAAAACAACAATAGAAGAGATGTCTTGACTATGATAGAAATGCATTTTTAGGATATTAAGGTAATTCAATTTAGCATAATCGTTAGTTAAGTCTAATTAGTACTGATAAAACTAATAATACGATAAAATTTTGAAAACAACCATAATATGATAAGCACAATTAAATTTTAACAAAAACATTATTTTGCTTTTTCTTCTCATTTAGGATAATTTGATCAACACTAAACTATCAGGAAACCATCCTTTTCTACCAATGATATAATGCAAGGCCTGATTAACACTGATAAAACTAATAACATGATAAAATTTTGAAAACAACCATAATATGATATACACAATTCAATGTTAACAAAACTATTACATTTCTATATGCGTGTCTTGAGGATAATTTGAATAACGCTAAACATTCACGAAAACATTTTCTTCTACCAATGATATCATACACTCAATATTTTAGAAAGTACTCTGTGGTGCGTTCTATATCCTGAATATACGATGTACAATTGCAACCAATAAGCAATCTGAAGAATAATGCATTTATTTCGCTTCTCATGCTTCCATCAAGTATGAATTATTGATAAAGGAACAATACAATACCTGTGTTTGAAAAGTTCCAGGTATTTGTTTTGTTTCGGATATTTGAACAAAACTACCTACAGAATATTTACAACAGTCATCATTTATTTTGAATTGGTAAACTAGGGAGAAGACATTAGGAGAATCCCAATGTTAAATTTCTTTGGAAAAATTACTCTTATCAGCTTTTCGTATTAAAAGTTTTGATCACACTGCATCCAAATTGCTTGACTTCTTGGGTGTGTAATTTTGTTAAAGTTTACATATGATGTGTTTTATAAACTAAGATCACGTGTGGTGCAAAACAAATGCCTTAATGCAACTCCATCCCTCAGATGTAAAGTATTTCTATGAAGATATTCCGAAAATTCAAAAGTCATCTGATGGCCACAGCTAATATAATGTCGCAATGGAACGTAATATTATGAAGGAGTAATATTTCGCATTAGAAATTGTAAAACTGTGTCAAGATGCGCAGATTGAATATTATCGGATATGGCGACATGGACTTCAACAATATGTAAGGCTTCGAAATCGTTTTAATATCCCTCTTTATTGTTTGTATCCTGTCATATTTCTTATAATGAGATTACTTAGAATAACGCACCCCATTTGAGTTCTTCATGCTAATTAATTAGAAACGAGCAACCAGCGCGTGTTCTTCTGCCTATGCGTTTTATTTCTGACGGTCTTTGCTTTGTTTTTAATCTCTCTATGTAACTGTATACAATTTATTTTAAATTTCGCACAAAGCTACTCGAGGGCTATCTGCTCTAGCCGTTCTTAATTTAACAATGTAAGACTAGAGAGTCTGATGAGTAAGACAGCTACTCATCACCACCCACCGTTAACACTGGGGCTACTCTTTCACCAACGAATAGTGGAATTAATTGTCACATTATAATGCCTCCACGGTTGAAATGGCGAGCATGTTTTGTACCACCGGGATTCGAACCCAAGACCTTCGGATTATGAGTCGAATGCCTTAACATACTTCGCCATTCCGGGTCAAGTGTATATAAAGGTAATAAGTTACAGAAAATTAAAAGCTGATACACGGCGCTGTATTTCTAGCCGAAACGTAGCAGGTCATTAAGGTAAAACCTTTTTGCTTATAGCTCCAACATCTGTTGACCGATTCGAGATCTAACTACGTTTTTGGACTCAAGGGATCAAACCCTATCGATTTATGTACTTGACCACGCTCAAGGTTTTGTAGATTAATTTACTCTAATCTTGCTAATGTACTCTAATCTTGTGTAGAAGATTTTCAATTCGAGAGTAAGCTGGTAGAGGTCCTAATGAGTAATGGAATCGAATAGAGTATATGGACACCCCACGCTTGGTATTGCTGGCACATAAAACTATAGTTAATAATAAGAAAAAACAACCTATCGTATATTAATTACTCTGCTTCTGCTTAAAATTATTTCAAATACCTTGGTTATCGAGGCTCGATATGCCCAGGCTGTTAAGGCGCTCGACTTGTAATCTGAGGGTCACGGGTTCGAATTCCAGTCTGTTACGTATTTTTTATGTTTTAAGTTCTTCGTAGATTAAACGCAACAGAAAAACACAGATAACAGCTTGTATAATTTACTACACTAAACTATTAACAAATATAACAGATATAACATAAATTGTATGATAACAGTGTCAGATATTAAGTTACAACATTCGAAATTAATTACAAAACAAAATAAAAATTAGTTTCAAACTTCACAATTAATCACAATACAAAACGGTACTGGCCTGTATCTAATACAATGATCTAAAATGAAAGTCTCAAATTCCAGTCTAGGGTGTGAATTTGGTCCCACGAAGAGATTCCGAAACAGTTCACAGTTCAATAAATTCGCCGACTCTCAGCACAAGCAGTAATTCAGATGTATCGTAGAGATTGACGAAATAAAATCACAACTTCCGTAGATCTAACTTTTGTCACAAATCCAAGTTGAATAATCACAGCAAACACTTAATCTTTCTCAAATAACTAAAACTGATGCCTGAATCTCACTCTTATTCTTCGAATAAAACTAATGACTGAATCTATCTTCTTTTTTCGATTAAAAACTGATGACTAAATTTATCTCTCGTCACCGTCTTTTATACCGGTAGGCCTATTTCTCGAACAATCTTACAATTTCCATACAACTCTAGAGCATTACGCGCGTGTCCGTTCTTGCACGAGACTACCCGTCTAGACATGAAGTCACCAGCACTCATTTATAAACATATGATTGGTCTACTTAATTCAAGAAAATTCTAAAATGCTACCCTAAATGAATAACAAAATATTAGTTTAAACTTCGAAACAATAATATCAATATGGAAAAATGAATAATAGAAAATGAAAATTCAAACACAACACGACATGTTGTCGTTAACAAAATATTTACACATATACATAACAAATCACACCAAACATGCTCGCCCTTCAGCCATGGGGACATTATAATATGACGGGCAATCTCACTATTCGTTGGTAAAAGAGTAGCCGAAGAATTGACGGTGGAGTGTGATGACTAGCTGCCTCTCTTCTATTCTTATACAGATAGCCCTCATGTAACTTTGCGCGAAATTCAAAAACAAAACAAATCCCGGCTATTGAAGATTACCTTTTTTTATCGTAAGGTTAGAAACTTGCAAAATATTTACCAATAGTGCATATATGTGATAAGTAAAATTTTTGACAAGAGTATTTTTTTAAATAATAGACTAACCCCAGTGCCACAGCGGTACGTCTGCGGACTTAACGATGCTAGAAACCGGATTTTGAAAGCCAAGATGGAAAGAACACTGTTAATTTATTGGGTATCTCTGTGATTAATTAGAGGAAATGTAATTCGATAATAATATGCGTTAAGCTTTTATGTCATTGATTCACGTTGTTTATAAAATCTAAAGACTGCAAGTCAAATATATCATCGATTGATAATGGATTTGATGTCGCCAAAATGTCTGAACCGTTGCAAGTGCTACAGTCTCTTATTTTATTTCGTACCGGGACAAGTCAAAAGAAGGTGGCCTCTCAAAAATATATATATTTTGCACGCGTCAGGACAAGTGTTACCAAAAGTGCCTGACCACTGATCAGGTTTTCACGTTGAAGCTCAAGATTCATGAACATTTCTTCACAGGCTGAACATTAACTGAAAATACTAAGCTGTGGTGCTTTAGAATGAGAAAACGAGAGCGACAATTTAGCATGAAATTAATTAAAACAGTTAATTCTAAATTATAAAAATTAAAACCGTTAAAACGAATTCGCTCTTAACTCAGTAAAATGGATGTTATGACTATCTCATGCATTGAACTTGAAATTAATACTGAATGGAATTACAGTACTGTTGCAACCTTGACCACACTGGTCATGACACTCATGAAGGTCTGTGTAAGTAGGATCATGTGGAGTTGAGAAAACTTCCAGGTTTTGATCTGTCTCCAGTATAAACTATTCATTCTCGTTTCGAAATTATTGTATAAATAAGATCATATATCATATGAGGTAAATGAGGTGCTAATTATTAATTTTTAAACCAGGCTAATGGATGAGGTCTGGTACGAATGGTAGGATTTTCAAGCTTCTAATGTAAACCTGCTTAAAAGACAGGAATGGTGCTTTAATCCCTTTTACCGTTTGTGTGATTTTCTGAAATAATATCATTAAGAGTGTTAATAGTAAACATAAATCGTTTCTAAAAGCTCAATACACCAATTGAACGATGACTCAGAATATGTCTATTTTTTTCATTATTAGCGTAATAATGAAGTTAGGTTCTTTTTACTTCGTATTTGTTTGCTACAAACTTTAATAATTCTTTTATTTAAACCTAAGAAAATGCCTTTTACTAGACAACGCTTGTTTTACCTTACCATTTAAATTTCGAACAGTGATGAACTAAGTGTTTATATACTTAAAATATTTTGAAATACTTAATAACTAACAGTCTGAAATAGTTATTAATGTAAAATGCAAATTTATAAATATAATATTTTACAATATATCTCAGCCTAGAATGCCATTCACGAAAGCCTGTTTATATGTATAATTCTCATTTTTTATTATTACGAATGGAAAATTATAGAAGGTTAACAAACTGTCCCCTAGTGGTACAGCAGTATGTGTGAGGATTCACAATGCCAGAAACTGGGTTTCGATACCCGTTGTGCTCAGGACATAGTTGAAAATAAATGAAGTTAAAAGTAACAAAAATTTTGTTATTAATAAATGAAACTATTAAATTTCATTTAATATTTTTAATGAGTCAGGGGAAAACAACATATATTATTTATACATTGATTTCTTGCTAGCTCAGTAGAATTTATAAATTGCAGTTAATTAATATGAGCTATAGGTAAAACTAACATTTAGTACTTTTCATAAATGGATTACGATGAAACAGAAAGAGCAAAATTTGAGCTAAACAGATGCGCAGATTCGGTCTCCAATAAATTCTCAATTGGCAGATAACCAGTTGTAAATTTATGCTATATAACACAAAAGGGTAAAATAGGTACATATCACGTAAAATATACAGACAGATATTAACTGCATTGACGCAACTGTATATGTATAATGACGAAAACCAAATAACGAAAAGCAAAATGTTAGGAACGTGTGCAAATGAATGATGCACATGGTGTGAAACGACTCAAAATTGTCGAACCAAGGCAGTTTATTAAGCTCAACACGTGATGAAAGTCACGTTTCTCTAAAGATTATTATTTTTTTTATCACATTTTGGTATTTATGAAAGACTATTAAGCAATGCCTTGAGAGAGACATTATGGATCTAAAACGCTATTTTTATATCCTTGCTCCAAAATTGGTAATAAATTAATCACAAAATGTGTGAAAAAGAAAAGAGACATCTGTAGTCAAAAAGTTTCGTTGCATTGAGGAAATAAAATTAATTTTCTTTACTTTGATCTGCAGTGCTGATTCACTACAGTGATCTACATAAAGGGTGCATTCAAGATATATAGTATTGTACAGCTATATATGTAAATAATGTTTTGATCCCTGATATTAAAATTATGTATATCTACAAAAACCACTGTTACTTGGTTGGTGGGCAGTGGGTTTACGAATTTAAAATGTCAGTATCTGAAGATTCGATTTCCTCGCGGCGAACAAGTGCAGATACTCCATTGTTTAGCTTTCAACATAAAAAACAAAAATAATAACATCTTAATTATACTGTGCAACAAATTTCAGGTTCAAAAAAGTAAAAGTTAAGTAAGACTTGTTTCTGGGTCAAAATATTGTCCTGATTCTGAATCTGACCTTTATTCCTCCAGATTAGGCACCGTTTTCCTGTATTATGAACCATATGTTTTATAATATACTGCAAAATATCGCGTATTGAACACAACATTGCAAATACCGAAAGTTATAAGAATCAAAACAAATATTTATTTGGTGTAACAAAACGTTTATTTGTTATGAATTAAACACACGCACCTGTCAGTTTAAACAACTTTTGTTCTTCTAACCCTTTTGTGTGGAGTGTGATCTTTTTTATACCCCAGCAGTAGTCTGTCAACATGCCAGGGTTCCATTTTCCTTTAAATCGTCGCTCCATCATGGAGCACATGAACTTTTAAAGACGTGTTACATCCAATATCATGATAATGAGTCAGCAGATCATTCACAACTTGCACATAGTATTCTGAATGATGGTTCCCCAGGAAGTTATCACAAACTTTCTTAAATGACTCAAAGGCAAGATTTTCTTTTCTCTTGAGATGTGTGATGAAGGCTTCATCAAGTACAATTTTTCGAATTTAAGGACCTATGAAGATACCTACTTTAATTTTAGCTTGACTCAGGGAAGGGAACTTCTCTGCAAGATTGGGCCTGGCATGGCCTTGCGCGTTAAGGCGTGCGCTTCGTAATCTATGGGTCGCAAGTTGGCGCCCTAGTCACGCCAAACATGCTCGCTCTCCCAGCCGTGGGGGCGTTATAATGGCACGATCAATCCCACTATTCGTTGGCAAAAGAGTATCCCAAGAGTTGGCGGTTGGTGGTGATGACTAGCTGCCTTCCCTCTAGTCTTACACTGCTAAATGAGGGACGGCTAGCACAGATAGCCCTGGGTAGCTTTGTGCGAAATTCCAAAACAAACAAATAAACAATCTCTGTAAGATATGCAAATGTGGAGGGTTTCTTGTCCAAGGCTTTCAAAAATTGCTCAAACAAATCAAGTTTCATACACAAACGTAGTAAAAGAATTCTATCACTTTTCACAAGTGGTTTGTGCATGATGTTGTATTTTCCTTGCTCAGTTTCATCTCGGATCGCCCAATCTTTGCGTACATGATGTTCAGTCCTTGCTCTGGAGTTCCATAAGCACAGGAAGCAGCAAAATTAGTGTAGCCAAGCTGAAGACCAGTAAGCATGGCCACAACCTTGAAATCTGCACAAATATGCCAGTTATGGTCATCATACTGTATGCTTGTTAGAATTGCTTTCAGATTTTCATATGATTATTTCATGGTTGTACTATAAGCTATGGGAACAGAAGACACAGTGTTACCATTGTGTAGCAGAACAGCTTTAATGCTGTTCTTGGATGCATCTCTGCAAAGTCGCCAGTTGGTGTTATCATATGGTATTTTCAGTTGCTCAAAAAGATCAGTGATGTCATTACAAAAAATTAAGTCATCCCTCATGGTAAATAATGCAAGCAGATCCTCTGTACGTTTCCTGTACAGTGTTATCTTTTCTCCTTTCTCAAAAAGATAACGTTCTTGAAGCCTTGATGCCAGAAACTCCCTTTTGTCTTTGGTTAAATAGAGATCCCTGCACAAGTCATTTAGAGCCTCTTGAGAAAATGATATTAGGTTATTCTCGCTTTCTGAATAATTGGGCTTCACATATTCACCACTGGAATGTTCATCTGCACTGCTGGAACACTGCATTTCTTGATCTGAAGGTTTGGGCACAGGTGAATTCTCTGAATGCTCTACTAGGCGCATTTCTGATTGCAAATTTGGGTAAACAACGTGTTTCTTTTTCTTTGCTGTAGTACAGCTTGTAAAGTCTTGCTGACAGAAATAGCAATCATTGGAGTGATCTTTCTGCTCACATTAAATCATTGCCACACCAAACTTCATGTGAACATTTTTTTCCTGTGTACCAGGCACTCAATGTCTTCACACATGTAAGGCAACACACATGAGGAGCCCATGACTTGTCCTGGTCTCCTAAGTCACAAACGAAGTACGCCTTGTACATTTTCTTGATATGACGTGTAATACTGCGCTTTTCTTCAGCAAAAGTTAATTCCCCACATATGTAACAGAATCTGTTTGGATCATTTTCCACTGTCTTGCACTCATTGTTGAAAACAAATAACATCTGAAAGAAAAAATAAATAACTTTAAACACAAGCTTTGAAGTATAAAGTATTAAGTGATAAACTCAATTGAATATAAGCACACAATAATAAACCAAAAATATTATTTTAAACTGTACTGTGCTATTTATCATATCACATTGTAGGTGTTACTGAGATTTGTCTCTAGTCCTGGATTGAAAACCATTTTACAATGCGGTAGAGAATTTTATTTAATAATAATGACAAAAAGGGTATACAGTGACAATTCTGCAAAAACAATGTCTAATTCAACAAAAAGAAGGTCAGAAATGGATTTCCCATGTCATTTTGCATATAAAAATGGCTACAGATCTCTTGTACTTTTTTGAGTGATGCACAGTGTTATTTCATAAATATACATGTACTTCATGTAGAAAGCTTGATGAATAGATATCTGTCTTAACTATTGTCCAAAGAAAACGTCCATTTCCCCGCCAACAACGACCAAGGGAACATACAAAGAGGTAATTATATGGTTCTAAAAATAAAATCAACAAATGCTTTGCTCTCGTAAAAGGTTTCTCAACGAACAGTAAAGGCACTTACTTGTTATGTGACTTGGTTAATATTTTCCTACTAACAAGGCAACTGCAAAAGTGAAATATCCAATCGCCTCGTGGTTTTGAAAAGTTTTCTGTTGAGAAGGATTTTATGTTTTTGATAAGAATAAAATACCACAGTTTCACATTTTCTGCTTATTCTGATGAACACGAATTTGCTGTTTTGAAAGCATAGGAAACGAAATCACAACAAAATGCTAATACCTTTGAACATAAACATGGAAGCAGGTGAGAAAGTAAAATATAAACTGATTTGTAGCAGTGTTTTTGTTGTGTTTTCAAAGGATGTTCGTTCAATTGTGTTTTTCTCGCCAACCGGAATTTGACAAAAAAAATCATTATTATATTCTTATATTCAATAATGAGGAATAAACTGCAAAACTCATTATGTGATGATTGATAGAGATTTGGATTTCGGAATTGAAGAGTCTGGTTTTAATCCTTTCGATACCATAAAATATTCCTCGCATTTTAATCTGTGAGTGCGTTATAAAAGTAGCAGTCAACCATTTAGTATGCTTGTTGCTGGTAGAGTACTACTGACAAGATATCTTGCCTCTAGGCACTAATTCAAAATTAGAGACATCAGCAGATTGCCTTGGTAGCTTTGCCATACATATAAAATACAAATACATAACTTTCGTATATCACCACATATGAATTACAAGTCCAACCACAGGAGACACGCTAACTAAAACTGTGTTATGCAGTGTAACTGTAATATTTGATGAAGGAATTAACCAAGTTGTAAATAAACTATGACCATATTTAAGTTAAATCTAATGTTAAATACGTATAAGTCGTATCTGCCATGAATTGTTCATCAATGGGACAGAAATAATTTTACAGATAACAAAGCTTAAATGAAGAATTATAATTCTTTCAGTAGACAAAACTATAAAACTTGCACAAATGTTGCCATGAACAAAGCACCTACAGCAATGAGTTATGCTCGTGTTTTAAAATATAAAGTAAAACTCTAGCAAAAAAAGATAATTTACAATGTTATTCGAGTTATCATAATAAATTTCATCATTTAGCAAGACACTTTTGTCATATTCTACTTTTATTGATATCACAACGCCATATTGTCCCTTTATTCTGTTTATCTTAGCTGTATAGAAATCTAACGTTACATTTCGTAGATTACTTCTTTAAAGACCCTAATATCTTATTCAAAGATATGTGTCAACCAAATAAAAGTAGTTCAGAAAAGTAAAGATCCTTAACTGTAAGTATAATACTACAGATACGATAATACTGATGCTACATTGTGTGTAATAAGAAATTTAGTTCTCAAGTGAACTCCAAAATTCTTGTAATTCTGAAGTTTTATCCACTAAGAATCTTTCAGTAACCAAAAAGAAATGTCTCTCAAAGTTTAATTTCAACTTGTACCTTTCAAAAAGTATTTTCAAGAGACTTAAATTATTTACAAATGGCATTGTACAAGATAGAGTCTAAACTCATTTTGTTTAGCTTCTCTATAGTATTTAGTTTTATTTGTGTTAGAAACTTTAAAACATAGATAAATGTAAAAATCTACACAGAATAAATCACACGGAACCTCTCATCTAGCGATGGAATAAAATGAAGTTTAATGACCCAGCCTAGTGGATGATTACATCAGTACCTCACACAGTTTGAGTCTGTAAGACTGCCTGCCATGGTGTATTGCAGAAGGAGTCTTTCATAGAGAGTGTCATTATGAAAATATCAAACCCAGATGGCAGCGAAGAAAAAACACCCGACAGTTTAGAAATCAGATTTTTCCAAATTGGAGGAGAATCCGTATCAACGAACATAATGAAGCTCCTAGGTCATCAGCTTGACTCTACTTTCATAACTGTCTATCGATTTGTTTTGCGTCAGTACGTCGATAAGGCTTGCTTGCATAAATATTGCTGATAAATTAATGTTATGAGACCTGTTTCTTGTCATTATCAGGACCTATTTCACTGATTTCAGTCTTTAACTCCTATTGGTGTAAAACCCATAATTGAACATGCAACAACGATTGTCTCGACATGATGCTTACTTCAAATGAGGTTGAATCATTCAGTCGTTAGGCGTACGACAATCCGATAAATGGAGGGGAAAGTGTAATTTAGATATATCGTTTTTATTTTCCTTCTCATATGTATGTTTTTTAATATGTACTACGCTGCTTAATAGAGTTACACATCCCGTTTCCAATTATTGATGCAAAACGAAAATTACACGTCCCATGAGATAATGTGATGGGAGCAAAGTGACAGATAGAAATTGAAAAAAAAGATTCAGCAGACCAAACACATTAACACTAGGACCAGGTTACCTTCCTTCAACATCTGGGTATTATATAAAGCAAAACTGTAATTATTTGTAATAGGTTCAAAACTTTTAGAGACTGGACAGTTCCAATTTTTCTTTTTGTGTGTGCAGCATGCCCAATTCGTTTTTTAAACGCTATATGGAGTTTCAACATGTAAGTTCACAATAAGGTCTAAGATAACAAAAATTTTGGTTAAACAGTTTTCTGTGTACTGACTAACTACGGTTACCTTAACCAACTAAGTTACAAACAGCTGTTTCGTCAACTTACTATAGTCAGCCTGACCAATGCATAGAAAATATTTTGTGCTGTATATATTCCTTAATGTAAAGTGATAAAAATAGTCAGAAATATATGTTTGTGTTACTTTAAGAATAGAAAATTCAAACATTATTAAGGTTTCAAATAATAATTAAAAAGAAGATTCGTGTAACGCAGGAAAATAACACATGAAATAACCCATTAGATTTCTGACCAAAGAAACAATAATGTTAGCCACTGGTCTCTTTATACATTAAATATACATGTGTGCTGCTTGTTCAAGTATGAACAACTTTAGGTGCACAAGAAGTATTAATGTATTTAATATAAAAAGAGACCAAACACTTGGTACGTTTCACACTCTGCATTTCTTCTGTCATTCATCTCTAGCTTGTCCTCAGTTTAACTTCAGTTCTAATGTTCATATTTATTTGTATTAGTTTTTGAAAATGTTCACTGCTGACTGAAGAACTGAAATTATATTCGAGAAATATAATAAACAAATTCAGTGAAACTTATTTCAAATTACAGTATTCTCAAATAATATATACCGCTACAAGAATATAATTGAATGTTGAAACATATAAACGTTGTTAAAGAAGTTGATCATACTACTAGATGTGAATAAAAAATCAAAACAAATCTTATATTGATATAATGATAGTGCTACAAGAGCCCAGTGTTTTGTCTGTTAACAAAAAGACATTTGAATTAAATAAAAAACGATTCCTTCATTTTAACGTCAAGAAATTTATCAGAAATCTCTAAAAGTTTCATATAATATGATGTATCTTATTTATTGTTTGTTTGTTTGTTTTAATTTCTCGCAAAGCTACTCTAGGGGTATCTGTGCTAGCCGTCTCTAATTTAGTAGTGTAAGAGCAGAGGAAAGGCAGATAGTCATTACCACCCACCGCCAACTCTTGGACTACTCTTTTACCAACGAATAGCGGGATTGATCGTCACATTATAACGCCATCATGGCTGAAAGGGCGAGCATGTTTGCTGTGTCGGGGATGTGAACCCGTAACCTTCATATTACGAAACGCATGCTTTAACCCACCTGGCCATGCTGGGCCGTATCTTAAGTATATCATGCTATTCCGTGGCTATTTTTGTATTATAAAGATTGCCAGTGATACAAACACATTCGTTGAAACATTCATATATGGCTCAACACCATGTGCATATTATTTCACAAATAGTATTCTTAAGTGTATATAATTTTTTTATGATCGATTGATTCACGTGTAGTTTTGTTTATAAAAGCTGAAGGAGTTATCACATATTTTGTGTGTTTTTTTTAATTGGTACTTTTATGGTGTGGCTATTTGAACCAGATCCCTAATCCCTTGACGGAAATGTATAGTTAAAAATCCGTTTACAAAAGGCTTAACACACGAAAGTGTTTTCTTATGGATGTTACTTTTGTTACTGCGGTTTCCAAGAATCTTTTAAATCTAATCTATGAAATGTCTTTATAATATAACTTAATCAGACAGAAGACAATAGAATTATTTGTAGGTTCTTCCTTGCTCGAATCTTATCATCTTTGATGCTAGAGTTTTTATTCAATTATTTTATACTGATAGATTACGGCAAGCCGTTTAAAATTTTGTGTGAGTAATAGTATAGAATAATTGGTTTAACATATGGTTTGGAACAAATAGTAATAATACGTTTGTTGTTTTCTATAGCAATCATGGTGTCAAGAAATAGCATAGACTTCCGAACATTATTAGCACGTGTGAGTGTGAGCCCATTGTTAAGGTGCTGATTATTTAGGAATTCACAGAATTCAAAATAAGAAGGGAGTCCAGTTTCCATAAACTGAAAATGCTATCATTATATTTCTGCCATCTAGCTGATTCAAGGTTAGTTTCAAAATTCTACAGAGTAAGAGTTGATAGATAAGGAACTTTTATCTAGTTTTATTGTTCAAATCACCTAAAAATAAAACTCAAACATCAAGGTTTGAAGTTTTGATGTATAGTTTCTTGACAATTTTTCTTTTGGCTCTGTGATATTATGGTTCGGGTGTTTAAAACTCATTATTACGATTATAATAACTGGGATTTTTTAAAATATTCTTAACGTGTAACTGCATCATATTTTTTTTACGTACGTACACTTCTCTGCTAATCTCTCGTTTTTCATGGGTTGTGTCTTTAGCTAAATGGGCTGATCTGGCTCTGCAGTACGCATGCATGGTACAATCTAAGTAGCGGGAATAGAAAGTAGTTATTTGCCCAGATATTAGTGACTTTACAAATGGAGGAGTTGCTGATATCGATGGCAGTGAGACAGGTTACTCTGACTAGCCTGTTTGTGAGTTATATGAAAACCTGTATATTAAATACTAAGGATACGTCTTTCTTCACTAGCTTCTCTTGGAACGTTAAGAAGGTTAGATCAACTTTGTAAGTTTACTGAATCTTCCAGGATTCAAGTCTTAAAATTGTCAAAACGTAATACTGCTTCACGGTAGAGAATCGTAAGGTCAAAAACAAGCAGAATAAACTCTGGTAAATTAAAAGAATGATATAATATGTGATATGATAAAGAAAATTTAATATTGAAAATGCTTGTTCAACTTAATTTCTTACTTTCAGAAGTTTAGCTGGAAGTATAGGTTTGGAAGCTGTAATAATCCAGTCACAAATACAATTTCTTATAAAACCTAATTTTCGATATGAAGCTTAAGAATTGTTGCTGTGGTTAAGTAGCTTCAATTTCTTGTTTATTTATGTCTTTAAAAGGTGTCTCTCAAGCAACTCCTTAACTTATCAACCCAACGAAAGCACTGATCTCCACTGTTTCATTGGCAAGTGGCCACAGCTCTCATTCAAATACGCATGAGTTTTCCACCATTGTTTAAATATTATGGAAACTAAACTAATTTTCGCTGGTAAAAGAAAGGTGTATAAATTCATAGATTATGTTTCTTAAATAAATATTTCAATTCAATCTATCCACTGTATAAGTGCCGGTTTCTTGTCTCTGATCATGAAATTTTATCAGCAGAACATATTATTTCCATCACATGTTTTTCCAATACAAGGTATGTAAATGTTGAAGCATCCACAAATTAATACTGACTGGTTGTTATTTTTTACCTCAGGCCGTAGGCTTAAAGTTTACATCAATATATTTCCTCAGAATTTCTAAAGGATTTTTTTCATTTGGTTCATCTGCCAGTAGGCTATACAAATTTCATTAATGCACACAGATCAGTCATCTGTCGTTGATTTTATTAATGGTGATAGACATGCTACACAGGGTCTTATGGCATAAAACAGGTTCTATAAAGGCCATCTTGTTTTCTAAAAAAAAGATTTATACTTGTTTTCATAAACTGAATTAATCTGTTAGCTCAGAGCCAGGTCTAACATGTTGAGTCTACGAACATTTTCCAGTACATTTAAGCATTCATTTATTTGTGAGAGCAGAATGTATCAATGCGGGTCATCATGTTCCCTCGTATCTAAAATCAACTCAGAACCTTGGCAAGCCCAACATCTTCCGCGTGACCTTTCTCACTATAAACTATTGTACAATCGTTTATAATAGTTTGCTGCATTTCAGCACGAGCTACATTACTAGTGCTTCAAAGAGTAATGTGCAGTGCTTGTTGTATTGAATGTACATTACCTTTATCTGTGGTATCGGGTTACTGTTGTCTGACTGTATCTGTGGTATCGAGTTACTATTGTTTGACTGTATCTGTGGTATCGGGTTACTGTGGTCTGACTCAAACATCAATTTAATTCAATAAACAAATCGCCATATTCACCCAAACATTCACTGTCATTGTCCTAGATCTGGATTGCTTTCACAATTATTAGTTTATGACTTCAGTTGCTCGGGTATCCACACATTCACCTTTGGATGTGGTTTAACAGAAGCAACCTTAGGAATAAAACAATTTCTGAACTTGAATTTGAAAAGTTGTAACATATATCAATATTACTCAGTCCAAGTGTTTAAAAGGAATACATTGTGTAGCATAACAGCTACTGTTATATTATTTCTTGTTTCTATAGTTAGAAGTACACAGTATATTATAAAGTACTCTTCTTTGTTAATCGAGTATTACTTGTTGAATAAAAGGTTAAACTTGCCAATTTACTCGGTATTTTTCCTTTTTCTTTTATTACATTCTACGAGAAACCATTTTTTTTATCATTTAACCCCTTGTACCAAATGTCGAAATTATCTTATGCGTGTGGTGAGATGTCTTTAAATTAATACACAATCGACCATACAAGCTTCAGTTTATAATACATAAATTATTGTTTTTCCCATGAAGAAAATCAAAACTTGTTAAATAGATGTCGCTGCACAAGTTCGCCATAAAAATGGCAGTAGATACAATGTAGCATTATTGTGCTAAGCATCAATGATAATCATAAAATATTTAGTTTCGAATAATATGACAAGTTAATAACATTATAGAGTGCTGTAAATAGATTTATGCATTTACAGCACAGGCAATATGATACAGGTAAGTGAAGTTTTCTTATATCAAGTGTCAAGGTTATTGCATCATAAGCCTAGTAGAAACTTAACAATAAAAAAGTATTATAAACTAGTATCTTATATCATTTGACATTTTACAGTATGTTTAAATGAAAGTATATGAAATTTCCCAAGTGATATTTCTTAATCTCTCATAAGACTGTGAAAAATAAAAAATATTCATATAGTTAATATAATAACATTAGGAATATTAGGATATACATATGTATATGTTTTAGACAATACCTTATAAATGCTGACCAGGTAGATAAGGCACTCGAATCCCTGTAACACCAAACATGTTTCCACCTTTAGCCATGGGGGCGTTCTAATGTGACGATCAATCCCACTATTCGTTGGTAAAAGAGTAACCCAAGAGTTTGGGGTGGGTGGTGATGACTAGCTGCCTTCCCTCTGGTCGTACATTGCAAAATTACGGACAGCTAACGCAGATAGCTCTCGTGTAGCTTTGCGCAAAATTTCAACCAAACCTTATAAATGCACTATGCTGATTGGGTCTCCTGCAATTTTGTTTCTTGACAGATTTAGGTTTTAAATAAGTTCTTCACTGATAAACGTCTTCATATGTGCAACAACAGAGCGTTCAAGTAAAAGTAAAGATTGACGTATCGATTTTGTAATTACGTTATGAGAAAGAAACTCCTCGAAACAAAAGCAAGAGTGAAATAATTATTTTAGTTTCACTAAATATCAGCATAATGAAAAGTTCATTTGATTATTGAGAATACAGAGAATGATGTAAAACTGACCCGGAACAGTTCTGAATAAAATAATCTGTTCCATAAAAGTGTGTCATTTCAACGAATAACATAACTAAACGTTTTATTGTGATTTATCAGAGGCGCCACAATAATTTCATCCTCTGCCTTTTAGAGTCTAAAAATCCAGTACTGGTTGACTGTTGGTGTTGTTTGCCATAACTTACGCTCTATATAATACATATAAATAATATTACTTTATTTTCTTTAATGGAGTTGTAGGATAACCAATTATAGAGTAACAATCAAACAGTAAAAAAACACCTTACCAGCAAACAACTAACTGAACGAAGTCAAAATCATGCATTCCATGAAATTTGTTTCCGCTAAAACGTATAAGTGTAATTTAGGGTAAGGCATTAAATGTTTGATCAAATCAGTTTTTTAAATATTATAAGGCAGTACTTGAATGAAGCAGGTAAAGAGAGAACCGTAATAAAATAAAAGTATCATAGGAGTTATTAAACCAATTAAAACTTCAAATCACTTTGAAAGTTCCGAGAATCGATATTAACAAAAGAAACAAGTAGGTCTTTTAACGACTATAAATCACTTCGAAGAGTAAAGAATATTTACTGTTATAAGGTAAACAAGATCAGAGAAGCTGCAACAGAAACACACTTCTCAGTTCTAACAGGTAGGGTAGTGAAAGTACTGCAACAGAAACACACTTCCCAGTTCTAACAGGTAGGGTAGTGAAAGTACTGCAACAGAAACACACTTCCCAGTTCTAACAGGTAGGGTAGTGAAAGTACTGCAACAGAAACACACTTCCCAGTTCAAACAAATAAAATAGTGAAAGCACTGCAATAGAAACACACTTCCCAGTTTTAACAGATAGTGTAGTGAAAGCACTGCACTAGAAACACTCTTTCTAGTTCTAACAGATAGTGAAGTGAAAGCACTGCACTAGAAACACACTTCCCAGTTCCAATAGATAGAGTATTAAAAGCAGTAAAAGAAAAACGCACTTGCCAGTTCTAATAGACGACGTACTTAAAGCGTTCAGTGTCGTAAAAAAATTAAAGAAACAAAAAACAAAGAAATGTTAACTAAACAAAATTCTGAAGACAGGTATTTACAATGATATCAGATGTGTTTATATAATTTAATGTTTAACTTTAAAATGTGTTAATTAAAACTAGATGTATTTGCACAGGATCCTCGAAAGTGTTAGATTTTAAAATTAACTAAAACCAAAAGTTATACTAACAAATATTTTAATTTCTTGCATTTGAAGTCCACAAGACATGGTCTGCAGCTTACAAAGTACATAATTATTTTCATGATTCTTCGCATGCGCATGTTTTAGTATATCATGACAATACAAATTGCAATGTTAAAGATTCCTTTTGTTACATCATTTTAGTGTCTACTGGCTAAATTGCAGACAACATACTACTGTAAAGCGGTGCAAATGGTTAAAACAGGTGACTCGTTCACATTTGTATAAGCAGGTTAAGTTCTGCCCAGTGCTGATGTTAACGAATTGATAAAGTATGAACAACAAATGTGGGATAATTGTTTTATGTCGAGTTGATTGAAATGAAACTCAAATTACAATAATTTTGAAGTTTTAATCCAACTTTAGCAGTGAAAACTTGAAGGTTATATTAACGGTATCTAATTGTTTTGTTTTAGAATTTTGCACAAAGCTACTCGAGGGCTTTCTGTGCTAGCCGTCCCTAATTTAGCAGTGTAAGACAAGAGGGAAGGCAGCTAGTCATCACCACCCACCCCAAACTCTTGGGTTACTCTTTTACCAACGAAAAGTGGGATTGACCGTCACTTTATAACTCCCCCACGGCTGGCAGGGCGAGCATATTTAGAACGATTCGGGCGAGAACCCACAACCCTCAGATTACGAAGCGCAAACCTTAACGCGCTAGGCCATGCAAGGCCTCTGTTTGTTTGCACACAAATCGTGCTTACTCAAATTTAAATTTGTGTGTCTCACATTGATTTATAGAAATTTAAATGATATTTCTCACAATATGTATCAAACGATACAATTCAATGACGCATTTAGTCAAGGGTAGGCTTAGCTGATTCTTTACATAAAGCATTTAAATTAAGACGTATCGATAGCATGAGTGTTACTCGTTTAAATATTTACCACAAACAGTTGGTACAGTACATTTTAATTTTTACACACACTTCTAACTACTTTTTCAGATTGAAAGAATGTTTGGGACTATTTTATTTTCGGCGCATGATTACCTTATCTTTCTTTTTTTACCTGACCAGGGCAACAATATTAATACAACTAAAATTACTCCTTGTTTCCTCCACTATAACCTGAGTCTTCTTTACTAAAAGATTCAACCTGGATGTTTTTTTAGGGAAATGTAACTAGAAGATGAGTAAATAAATGTATTTCCGTAAAAATACTTCCCTTCAAATTTTAATAAGCTCACATTTGTAATCTCAGTGTTTAATATTTTTATTTTACTTTATGATTAAGAAAATACGTATCGTTTAGCAAAATTTGTAAAATTTTTTCAACTATTGAAAACAGTGAAGCTCATTTTGTAAAGTTTATTAATTATAATAAGAAAACAGGTTATATAATTATAATTCACTAGCCTATGCATATAAAAAATGTGTAATTACGGGAATATATTGCTATTTTACAATGCAGGGCTCATACATCGATAGGTATAAAATGGCTAATAGATTTAACCTTTATTTACAAGCTTCAAATACAATATAATTACGACCTTAGTTTCACTTGTATCTTATGTTGTCTGAATAGTTTTGTGTTTAAAGCCCATCATAATGAAGAAGATATTGTTTTATATTTCCTTTCCTTTAAAATCAACGTAATTGTAACATATAGACACGTAAGAACAATAATTGCTCACGTAGTTTTTAGTTTCAAGAGTTATAGTATGAAACATGAATTGACTCGTTTTCAAAACTACATTTATCAACTTTTATAAGTTTGTTTGTTTTTGAACTTCGCGTAAAGCTACACGAAGGTTATTTGCGCTAGCCGTCACTAATTTAGCAGTGTAAGAGTAGAGGAAAGACACCTAGTCATAACCACCCACCGCCAACTCCTGGGCTACTCTTTTACCAACGAATAGTGAAATTGACCGTCACTTTATAACTCCCCACGGCTGAAAGGGCAAGCATGTTTGGTGCAACGGGAATTCGAATCCGCGACCCTCAGATGACGAGTCGAGCGCCTTAACCCACCTGGTCGTGCATGGCTACTTTTACTATTGCATGTAAGTTGTTTTCCTAAAGTCTTGGTAACTTAAACATAATAACAAGCTTTTAACCAAATAGTGTGTGTTTGTGTTTTTTTATAGCAAGGCCACATGGGGCTATCTATTGTGTTCGCCGAAGTGAATCTAACCTCTGATTTGAGCATTGTAAATCTATAGACTTACCGCTGTCTCAGGGGAGACAGTAAATAATAAGGGAATAGTGATATTAATTATTTGAAAGCGTGATCGTTGTAGAATTATTGGAAACTGAAGGCAATGCTGAATATATAAATCACTGATTTAGTTATATATATGGTATACATACTGTATATGTATGCCAGATATGTATGTTGTTCTAAACACAATATTTTTTTGTATGATGTCTATGAATCTGTCAGTGTGTATCAGAATATAAAATAAAGTGACGCCTGCTGAAAATATGCAGGAAAGACAATTAATAATTTATTCTTATGTGTTCATGTACATGAAACATTTTGTATATGGCACCGTATCTGAATTATATTTATAATGTGTGGTGGAATGTAATTCCAGAGCTCCAGAGGATGTGAAAAACAAAAGATTACACATTTTTATCTTTTGCATTTTTAACACAAACACACACTCACATGTGTATTAGCCAAGCAGTTTTCAAAAAGACACGATTAAGCCAGAACATTCAAAATACAGCATATTGTAAACATCAAGTTATGTATTATAAAAAAGTGTTTTTGTTTCAACTAAATCTGAGATGTACCTTCGCCACCTGATACGAAGATTTGATGACTCCGAAACATCAAATGAGAATTGGTAGAAAGATAGTTTTGAAACAAGTCGAAATAAACTACTGTTTGTTGCTGCCAAACAATTTGAATTTGTAATGCATCTATAAAGAACATTATACTCCAGTTTGGTTCATCCAAATGTTTCGATTCTGATATCCGTTTCAGTCTGTTGATTGGGTTATCTTTCCTGAGCGATGATTTTTAAGCAGATATCACGCACATTGTGGTCACTTCCTGCTAATGTGTATTTTACTATTGGAAGGTAAGTTTCACAACTATTTTTACAGCTTTTTCAGATACAGCATCTTTACCGGGTTTTCAAATATAACGCACAGATCACGTCTTGAGCTATCTAAGATTTCTTTTGAAGGGGTGGGGCTTCTCCCAATAGCACTAGTTTCGTATGCCTTCTTCTGAATGTCCCTAGAACTTCTACTAAAACGTAAATTTTTGCTTCAATCTTAGAAAACCTGTAAAAACCACAACTATTTTAATCTTTTAAATTGTTTTTATGCCCTCCTTAGACTTAAGTCATGACTAAAAACGCAATCAATTAAAACATGGAAAACATAAATTATCCAAAAGATACGTTTGTTTACCGTTTAATGAAATTAAAATTCTTTCCTTTTCGACATAAAAACTTTTTAATTATTGACATATATTTCGACAAGTCAGGAGATCTGGCTAACGATAAAAAGAAATCGTTTGAAGACACTGGTTGATAGAAAGGCCAAAGTGATGTTTTTTTTTGTTTTAGGAGTACATCTGTTGCAGTGACTAAACTTGATTTCGGCCACATCTTAAGGCGAATAAAACATTTCTCTGGAGTATTGTAAGTCACTTTGTAAGAATATATTTTCAGTCTGTTCTTTGGAGATTTTGTTTTGGAAAGCTTCTGCTCAAACTTTCATCGGATCGTGCTGTCATTTCTTAGAAGAGTATTAAACATGTTTTGCGTGTCCATAAATAATGCTGCTTTTCTTTTAACAAAAACCTCTTGTTACATTTACACTTTTCAATATACCGTTATTGTAAATCGCTTTGTAAATGCTTTTGTTGTACTGGGGTAGAGATTTAGTCAATTAAAGCAAGGGAAGTTTTTGTGGGCGTTTTTTAATACATCTGACAGAAATCATTCACAAGAAACATCAATTCTAAATGTTTATGGAATATTACACAAACTAATGTAGAAACCAGGTTCTTAAAAGTGGTAAACAATCGTAATGAATACTGACAGTAGTTCATTTAACGTTTCAAATTGAAATACTCAAGTCAATTGGGGCTCACAGGTAAAACCCAAAATGTAATGTAATATCAGTAAATATATTTCACTTAGTAGTAGTTCAGATACTTTTCGAACAACCTTAAACCTCACGAAAGTCTGAAAATGAAATTCGTAGTAATTTGTAGTCCTGAAGACATTGGGTTGCCATGACAATTATGTGTTTGCAAATGTACACGTACTTCGTTAACTCGTATGTAAGGAGAAAATCGATCAGCTGTATAACGTCAATTTTCAATTATTGTTTCTCAACTCAAATATTTTACAGAATTAGATTTACCTCCCAAGGGTCGCGGGTTCGAATCTCCGTCACACCAAACATGTACACTCTTTCAGCCGTGGTGGCGTTATAATGTCACGGGGAATCCCACTATTAGTTGATAAAAGAGTAGCCCAAGAATTGACGGTGGGTGGTCATAACTAGTTGCCTTTCCTCTAGTCTCATCCTGCTAACGCAAACAGTCCTCGTGTAGCTTTGCGCGATGTTCAAAACAAACCAAACAATCTAGTACTCGATAACTACAAACATTAAAAACAGCTGTGATTTCTGGAATATTTCACTCGCATGTTTATCGTTAATTCTTCCTATACTCATTACAGTGCTATGATAAGTGAGACCCAAGCTAATGTGTTTGTAAAGTTTTAATAGGCATCTCGTATTAATTTCACTTTGAAAACACATCTGGAATGATTCCTTTGGTTTCTACACAGCTAATTTGAAAATGTTAAAGTTTGTAGTTAAACATTGGACTTTCATGTACTTTAAAAATTATTGTGCTAATATTTCATCTATTAATTAAAATCTGGTAAGTAATTAATGGTATACAAAGAAAGACTAGAAACGCCATTATTGACAAAGGAACAAACACATTTTTAAACAACATCAGAATGTGATTTAAAACTTTACTTTTCAGAGTTAATGTTTTACGGCAAATTAAGGCGTGTAATGGAGAGCAGAATTTGCACTTTCACGTCAGTAATAGACATTGTAATTAGCTAATACCAAAATAAGTTAAAGATTTTTTTAAACTTTTTATTCTTATAAAATTTGTTTTTGCCCTCTCAGATTGCATCACTGTTTTAGAACATAGGGAAGTAAATAAGAATGTACGACATTATGCCAATCACACTACAACTGCAATTTCTAATGACGACCAAGCCTAACTCATAATACGAGAGATCATCAAGCCATCAGAGTTAATCTGAATGAACCGTAATCCTATAACTTACGTTTATTCACAAAATATAACTTTATTTGCATAGTATACAAAGAACTGTTCTTTTTGTTTGTATTCATGAAGATAGTTTTTTTTAATAGAGATGGTAAAAATGTAGGGTTCTATTTTCCTCGGTATTTGAGAAGCAAATAACCTACTGCTTGATTTTCGTTAAAACAACACTTATATTTTCTTAAGCGCAATGACACACAACAACATTCCCAAGAAAGAATTTTTTGTTTGCTTTAGTGCAAAACCACACAAAAGGTTTGGTTTGAATTTTGCGCGACACAAGGACTATCTGCATTAGCTGTCTCTAATTTAGCAGTGTAGTAATACTAGAATGAAGGCAGTTAGCTATCATCACCCACCGTCAAATGTTGGACTACTCTTTTACCAACGAATAGTGAGATTGATCGTTACATTATAACGCCCCCACGGCTGGGAGGGCGAGCATGTTTGGTGCGACAGGGATGCGAACCCGCGACTCTCAGATTATGAGTCGAGTGCCTTAAACACCTGGCTACTCAATACTCCATTTGCTTTCTCACCATCTCAGAGTTTAGCGTTGTAAGATCATAAGCCTACCGCTGTCCTTCTAGGAGACAACAGAGTTAAGGTCATGAAATTTAGCGGTCATCAACCTTCAAAATGATAGCTGAACCACAAAAAGAACTTACGTTTTGCAGTGATAAATAAGAAAACGTTAAATTTATTTCAATATAAATATCATGACAATTGCCACCTAGATTTTATAGAAAATATATTTAGATTTTTAGTTTGTTTAGAATTAAGCACAAAGCTGCACAATGGGCTATCTGTGTTCTGCCCACCAGGGGTATCGAAACCCGGTTTTTAGTGTATAAGTCCGCATACATACCACTGTGCCACTAGGGGGCTATAATTTTAGTCAAATAATAAAAATAGTTGTATCTGAGTGAAATTTGTAAATAAATAACTGTATCTGAAATCTTTATTGGCATTTTTTACACACGATGGGGGGATGATTTTTGCAACCACTTATGTGGGCTGTTCAGTTTGCAAATTGGTAATTTCTAAACCTGAAAGCCGTAAACATGCAGTCACAGAGTGTTCTTGTTGTCACGATACTTGGATATATATTTAGGCCTAATGACTGATACTTACGAAGTTACGAACTATAAATTAGATCGAAAAGCTTAGAAGCACGCCTATGTTAAAGATGTACATTTCGGTAACTGAAAAAGGTTACATCTAGACCTAATTATGTAATTCAATTGGTAAGAACACGAGAATCACAAGAACAAACACAATTTGTAGGCCTGTGATGTAATAAAACAATTCAATAGATCAAACTACAGGGGGAATGATTATGTGCACAATACCCTTCACCTAAAATGAAGGGGGAATGTATACCCTCCATCCACCCCAGGATCTACGCCCCTGGTTATCGGCTCATATCTGTAGTCATTTTAACTCGATTTATCTTTTTTTACAAAATTCATTCTAAACGTTACAAATTCCATACAAACACTATTCTAAGATCAGTAATGAGATTACCTGTTGACCACTTCAATCTAAATAATAATTGTTGTTTTTCATTTTGTGTATTTGTATATTCATTATGAGGGTTTTATTTTAATTTTAAGCGAAGCTACACGAGCTTTAACTGCGCTATCTGTCCCTAATTTAGCAGTAAAAGACTAAAGAAAAAACAAATAGTTATCACCACCCATCGCCAACTCTTAAACTATTCTTTTGCAAACGAATAGTTGGATTTAATCATCACATAATAACCACCCCGTGATTGATAGGGCAAGCATGTTTCGTCGAACCCGCGACCCTCATATTACTAGTCGAGTGTGGGCCCGGCATGGCCAAGCGTGTTAAGGCGTTCAACTCGTAATCCGATGGTCACTGGTTCGAATTGCGGTCGCACCAAACATGCTCGCCCTTTCAGCCGTAAGGGCGTTATAATGTTACGGTCAATCCCAATATTCGTTGGTAAAATAGCATCCCAAGGGTTGGCGGTGGGTGATGATGACTAGCTGCCTTCTTTCTAGTCTTACACTGCTAAATTAGGGATGGCTAGTAGCGCAGATAGCTCTCGAGTAGCTTTGCAAGAGAGCCTGGCATGGCCGAGCGCGTAAGGCGTGCGACTTGTAATCCGAGGGTCGCGGGTTCGCGCCCGCGTCGCGCTAAACATGCTCGCCCTCCCAGCCGTGGGGGTGTATAATTTGACGGTCAATCCCACTATTCGTTGGTAAAAGAGTAGCCCAAGAGCTGGCGGTGGGTGGTGATAACTAGCTGCCTTCCCTCTAGTCTTACACTGCTAAATTAGGGACGGCTAGCACAGATAGCCCTCGAGTAGCTTTGTGCGAAATTCCAAAAACAAAACAAGCTTTGCAAGAAATTAAAAAACAAACAAAACAAACGATTCGAGTGTTTTAATGACGACTGAAAGGACGCGAATGTTTGTTGTGACAGGGATTCAAACTCGTGAACTTCGGATAACAAGTCGAGTGATTTAACCACCTAAGACAGGGAGAGCCACTTTTGGCATACAATTGCATGTGAGTAAAATTCTTAAATAGAAGGGTTGAAGTTTGGTGAAAAAAATCAGTCAACCTCTTTTGTTTCAGATATTAACTATTAAAAGACAAAACGTTTTAAATTCATTGCATGTTAACAGATTGTTTGATACGTTATACTTTTGTAGCTACAATAATGCTACACACATATTCCCTTCAATCAGTGACCGCTCGCTTTTAACACTGCGTCAGTTTTAGTTGTCTTTTCAGTCCAGTACTTTATAGTAAAGTTACTTATAATAATTATGAATTAACACTTCTAACACTCTTACATGTGTTGTGACACGTTTCTATTTCTTCAAACTTTTAATGTGTACTGGATAAAGTATAATTCGGAAAAGTTTGTTTGTTTGTTTTGGAATTTCGCACAAAGCTACTCGAGGGCTATCTGTGCTAGCCGTCCCTAATTTAGCAGTGTAAGACTAGAGGGAAGGCAGCTAGTCATCACCACCCACCGCCAACTCTTGGGCTACTCTTTTACCAACGAATAGTGGGATTGACCGTAACATTATACACCCCCACGGCTGGGAGGGCGAGCATGTTTAGCGCGACGCGGGCGCGAACCCGCGACCCTCGGATTACGAGCGCACGCCTTAACGCGCTCGGCCATGCCAGGCCTAATTCGGAAAAGGGATATTTCAATTCGTATATTTAGGTTGAAATATGTCCTAAGGCTGACATTGTGAAAGCGCTGTGAGATAATTAACCAGAAGTGTTTAGTTGTTGTTGTTTTGAATTAAGCACAAAGTTACACAATAGGCTATCTGTGCTCTGCCCACCACGGGTATCGAAACCCGGATTTTAACGTGCAAATCCGCAGACATACCGCTGAGCCACTGAGGGGCAAGTGTTTAGTTAACATTACTGATAGTAAAACTATGCAGCGACCGTATGTTAACGTATAGAATAATCAAATTTGTTCAGTTGTTTTGTGAGGAGTCCTACGTAACTGAAAATTTGCATTTGATATACCAGCCGAATTGAACTGTGAATATATTATTGTATTTAAAATGTCCTAATTTATTTTCGTAATTTAAAGCTACGTTAAATAAATGATTTAACTTATTGCTCACTGAAATATGTCAACAATATCATTTAATTGGATTATACACTGTATTATGTTAAACATATCCACTAATCATGTATTCCTCACTGAACTTTTATTTTAACTATACGTACCGACAAAATTGATCACTGTGTTTTGTTAGACATATCTCCTAAATGTATTGTTTGCTGTGTTGTGCTAAACTCTCTCTAACTCTACCACTCACCTATTCCCTCGTTTGGAGATTGGTAAGTCTACGGATATGCAACGCTAGAATCAGGGATTTCGTTCTTCACCATACACACAGCAAATGTCCCTTAGTGGCTTTGTTATAAGAAAACACATATACATCGTTCAACTGTTTTGTAACAACATTTCATTATTTTTAAAGAAAATCTAATTATAATAAAAAAATGTTGATGAATAAATTTGATTTATCTGTTTCAAATTTTCTGGGTCTATCTTACACGAAACAGTTAGTTCCCAAAAACATCGCAAACTAAAGAAATGACTAAAATAAAACAAATGTTGATAATTATTTTAAATTCATTCTTAAAAACGTATTAAGGGAAAGAACAGTAATATACCGGAACTTTAATAACTGATAAACACATTAATTACATCAACTCTTCAATCGGTATGATCTTTGTTATTCTTGAGAGTAATCCTTTAGAACTAGGCCTAAGTAAATTTACTTGATTTTATCAAATGTGGTATACGAACAAGGAATTGAAGTGATTAACAACACGGTGTACAATAGCATTCCGGGAAAATACTTACCATGTGAAACGTTAACAACAGAGTTAACAACAACTACGGAATTTAAAATCAATTCAAGTCAATCCAAATGAAGGTTGTGGTTACAATATGGAAGTTTCAATCCCAGTAAGTGAACCTACATTTTTTTTCGGTATGGTTAACTAAATTTGAAACTAAAATATGAAGTTGACGGAGGCTGGATGGACAAACTTCACAAGCTTCTAACTATAATTCGAATCACTTAGTGCTGTATAACAGTATAAAGACTTACATCGCCAAAATACTGGGTTCGATTTCCTGTTGTGCACGCAGCACACAGTCTGATGTGAATTTGCAATAAAATGAAAAAGCAAACATTCAGCGCTCCATAAAAAATACATGTCCCCATATTTACCTACCATGTCGCCACTTCTCTGGATTTTTACTTCTTAAAGCCAAAGTTTGTGTGTATCAAAATGTATGTGAGAAGTTTTTGGTTTGTTTTGAGTTTCGCACAAAGCTACACGAGGGATGTCTGGGATAACCGTCCCTAATTTTGCAGTGTAAGGCTAGAGAGAAAGCAGCTAGTCATCGCCACCCACCAGCAACGAGTAGTGGAATTGACCGTCACATTATAACGCACCCACAGCTAAAAGAGCGAATATGTTTGGTGAATATTCTTCATTAACAAGGGTTAAAGCAGTTTTAAGAGCAGCACAAAACATGGAGCTTGATTTTTATTATGTGCACACAGGTAAGCACATCTCTGCAAATACATGATGTTCGATCGAATTTCTTGAGAAGAACTTTTAATGAGATTATCACGCTCGAGAAACAAAAGAAAGTAAACACAATTTTCCCGATAAGTAAACGCTTTATTAATTAACCAAGAAAAACAACAAAAGAAAAATATAATAAATTAGCATGTGTTAATACTAGCTAAAGCAAAAATATCAGTAAGGTATACAAATTCTTCATTACGGGTCAGCCTCTTCATTTCTGCTACTGGACGCTTGGACATCTTAAAGAACACCTGAGCAGCATAGACCAAACTAGCCTTTCCCGAAGATGAGATAAAAGGTTTCGAACTTTTTTCTTTATCTTGAATAGTTTAACCAACACCACGTATTGGCGAATGAGATAAAAAAAAAGTGAATTATAAACATGTGCATATCTAATTCTCCACATCACCAGACCACTAAAACTTTCTTATAAGATTACCGAAGCTAACAACGATGTTGGAAGATGGTGATATTCTGTATCGATTTACTTCCGTGGAGTTGCTAAGCTCCATGATCGTGCTTAGCAAAATCAGTTATAACCTGGAGACGAAATAAAAATACCTGAACTAAAACTTTTATGTACCAAAAAATTAATGTACCAAAACTAATACATAACTTAAAACTGTAGTAAGGTGTGTATAAACCCAACATGGAAATCTGTTTTAAGTCTTTATTGAACAATGAATAATTTCGAGAATTATTAAACCCGTGCAGTATTTTACAGCAAAGTGTGTATGTTCTTATAGCAAAGCCGCATCTGCTGAGTCCACAGCTATGTATAACAGTTCGATAAGATTTATCAATAAATGTAATATAGAAATTCGACGTTTTAGGTCAAAACAATTGTACTATTAAAAATTACCTGTGATAGATTTTGTTTGATAATTCGTTAACACCAAAAGTTATGTCCAATAACATATTTGTTTGAATATCAACAATATTTACTAATATAGCAAAAAATGTATAATAAAATATCAGTTGCTAACATTTATTAATACAATTTACTTACAATAAAATAATATGTGTAAGGGAGAAAATTATTCTAATATTATAATAATAAGTTGTTTAGCATCAACTTGTAAGCATAAAAAATGGTTAATTTTGGGACGATGAATATACAGCATGTTTTAACAGAATATGGGTCTGTCTTCTTCAGGACCACACCCGAAAAAGACAAAAAAATATTATATCGAAATATGCATGTTCCACCTCTAAAATAAATCACTTTCATATTTTTTTTTTTTTGTAAATCGTTGTTTTCTAACATATTATAATTACACAAGATACCTAAGAAACTATCAAACTATGAAAACATAACAGCTATTAATGAGATTTATTAATAGTTTGTATTTAATAATGACATATATTTAACGTTACGTGAACAGTTTAATAGCATGTCACAAGTGTGGTAGATAAAGTTGTGGCATATATTTATATATTTTATAAAAAGGTAGTTACGCCTATATGGGAACAGACTTGCATATGGTGATCATGTGTATGTGATTTATAGCATTGTCTATGTGACCAGCTGTTTTCAAACTCTAGTAATTAAAATTTTGAAATAAAATACAAACATCGTCTTCAATTTAGAAAAGATTAAAGGAAATGTCTTCAAGGCCAAGATTTATTTCCTTTCAACACAAATAGCAAAGGTTTATGAGCTGTAAAGATATATTCTGTAAAACGTTGTGTTCATAAAAACAGATCACTCATGGTTTACACCATGTATCTAACAATTCTTCCAAATATAAAGCTGTGAACCATCAAGGCCCCAAGTGTTCAGTTTTCAGGTTGTATTATCTCCATGTCTACAGGAACATGAGGTTTGTAATGCGCGAGGGAAGAAATATTTATGTTCTTATCTCTAGTTTCATTTTTCCTGTCAGACAACGTACAGTGAACGTCAACTCTATATATTTTCTTTATGATGTCAGTCAGGAAGATATATTAAGATGGAATAACGTGTTTAGTGCTATAGTCCCTGAAGCGTCTTTTAACGATATTGCGTGAACCAAACACCACCTCTTACTTTAGATAAAAACTTGTTTTTTTCCTTCGAATAAAGCCAACTCCATCAAAATTAAAACCATTACATTAGATTTCACTACAGTTTATGGTCTTCAACGATTATGAAAACAGCTGACCAGTAGTGGTTATTATTTAACTTATGGTTCGTTCTAAGTGTTAATTAGTTATATTTTCATGGCGGAAATTTAGTAATAGTTAAAGCCGTGTATCTCAATTAAGCCTAACCACAAGTTTATCTGTCTTTCAAAATAAAATAAAACGGTTAGTAATATTGTTGTAACTCGTAGCATAGACATCAGAAGTTTGGCGTGACCAAGTGGTTAAGGTGTCACGAGTTCGAATCCTTGTAACAACAAAATGCTCGCCCTTTCGGCATTATAATCTGACAGTGAACCCAGCTATTCGTTGGTAAAAGAGTAGACCAAGAGTTGGCGTTGAGTGATGGTGACTAGATATCTTCCCTTTAGTTTTCCACTGTTATTTTAGGAAAGGCTAGAGAAGAAAACCCTCATCTTGTTTTGCGAGAAATTTAAAACAAACGAAGCTATAAGAAATAGAAATTAAAAGCACTTACACTATATAACATACACACAAAAGAAACAACAAATATTATTTTTGTAATATTTTCTGAATATTAACGAAAATAGCAATGTAATGTATCACCTGAAGCAGATTTTATTCATTATGTCACTGTTCATGTACTTCTTTAGGCATATCGTACGTTTCTCACGAACAGTATATCTTGTTTGTGTTTAAAGTAATTTTTCTAATCCGTAAAAATGACTTTATATTTTTATCACAAAACTGAGCTAAACAGGTGAGATAAAAACGAGAAAATCGACCGTTTCTTTAACCTAATAATAAACGTTGTTTAAAATTAAAAATTGTGAATGCATTTTTGGAAAACCCATTTTCTTTCAGATTCTGTAACCTCCAACAAGGGAGCCCGACATGGCCAGGTGATTAAACATTCGACTCGTAATACGAAAGGCGCGGGTTCGAATCCCCGTCGCACGAAACATACGCGCCTTTTCAGCCGTGGGGGAGTTATATTGTTACCGTCAATCCAACTACTCGTTGGTAAAAGAGTAGCTTAAGAGTTCGGGGTCGCTGGTGATGACAAGCTGCCTTCCCTTTAGTCTTGGACTGCAAAATTAGGGACTGTTAGCGCAGATAGCCCTCGTGTAGCTTTACTCAAAATTCAAGACAAACCCAAACCAATCCAACAAAAAAAGTCCATCAGTCTGATAGCTGATGTTGTAATAAACGTATCTGTTTATTGTGTTTTATTTTGTTTTTTGTGAACAACATGCAATATAATCTGGATAGGATGAAATATTCGCATTCAGAGCATTACTAATCCATAATTTAGTAGAATATATTTAACAACAATCAAAATCGTTGGGAAAAACAGTATTATTAAAATTCACATGAGGAACATTTGCTTTCAAAATTTGCTAATTTTAGCGTCAGTATTTACTGTGCAAATTGTTTTATACTTGCTATATGTTTCTTGTGACGTCAGAAAGAAGATGCTTTAATTGTTTGTATTTTCACATCATGGAGTCTGCAATAGCTCTCCTTAATTCGTACTGATGTACTAGACGCTAGACGGATATCCAAGAGCACCCAACTCCAATTCTTTGACAGTCAGACAGAATAATGAGATTTCACTATTTCTTTTAATTAAACGCAACTAACGGCTATAAAAATGTTGATCACGTTCATACGGTTGCAGGATAAGACCAATAACACAAAGATAAATGTATGACACGCCCAATCTGAACGAAAATGGAGAAAAACAAATCACTGGTCGCCATTACATGCGATTATATGATAACTGACACATAATTATAGAGTAATTAACATGGCATTGTCTACTGATCAAATGATCGTCTAATTGAAGTTTATATTTTGTTTAATTTGTTGAGAATTATTTGCTAATAGAGGCGATGATCTAATTTTTCTATTCGTCAAAATAAATTTTGCTTTCAAAAGCATTTTTCTATTTGCTCACTCTTAGTGTTACATATTAGTGGTAATGTCAAATAATAATACTGTAATGGTTAGACGTAAAGGTGAATATTGAACTTATTAACAGGTCAGAATTTAAAAGCCAAGTAAACAAGGTTTCACGTTTGGTCGTTTACTGAAACATATATGACCGACATTTGAATTTAATATAATTAACTACTGTTTATTGATAAATTTCAAGTAAAATTAATTGGATTTCGAATTTAGGTTTTAAACTTAAACCAGGAAGCAAACAATATGGTGCTTGAAGTAGATTATTTTTTTGGGAAAACTCCATCCTGAAAAAAATTTGACAATTTAAGAAAATATGACTTAATGTTACTATCTAAGCACTATCAGTTACCTGTTAATATGTCGATGATAAATCCTAAAATCAGGAGTTTAGTGGTTCGATGTTTAGTCGAAAAAGAGGTGCTTGATGAAGATGGACCAGAGTTAGTAGATGTGGGTGAGAGACAGGTGCTACTGAATTAAAGAAATTAGAATTAGAATATCAGTTGAGGTTAAAATAACTAAAACTGAAATGAGAATTACAACCGAATCAGGAAGAATTAGAAATGCCGTTTAAATTAATGGACTTTGAATTAGCTAGCATACCAAACTCCATCAGATTGGCATCATCTGGTAGCAGCAATTTTAATGTAGATAAAAGATATGAGAATAGAGGGAAAAAAGTCGATAAATGTTTCTTACATTTAGAAAGAAAAGTTACAACTAGTCTATAACGGCCAAAAGATGTTCCGACTCTATTATTACACAGTGCACTAGTTGGTAAAGCCAGAGAAATATTTTCGGTACTTTCACTTGCACAAAGTAATAACTATAACAATATTAAATGGGAACTTTTCAAGATTTACGAATTTATGCCAGAAGCTTTTAGGCAGAAATTTAAAAAAAACATCCAGGAAACTGGAAAACCAAACACATGGTAGATTTACTAGAGAGAAATAACAACTCTTTCACAGACGGCCATAATCTAATAAAATAGATTTAATAATCTTGTGAATAATTATTGTTTTAAATTGGCTGTTGTTTTTATTTATTTCATGATTGGTAAGCTCTACTGTGACATTCAGATAGATTTTAATTTAAAATAGCATTCAATGAAACTGAGTATAAATTACTAAATATAAAAATGTATCATTTTAAAATAAGGGCAATTGTATCTTCTAAATCTTGGTAATAAGATGCTGGAAGTGTTAGAATGAAATAATCCAATAATCAATGTATAACCAACAACACCGTTAAAAAACACTTGTGTATTTTGAGAAGTTGTACGGCACTGTATAACTTATTGAAACAGTTTGGAGCCATATCACTTACTGTTGTTTTAATACTAAAGTCATGTACACACTGTTTTCTTCTCTTGCAAATGACCAGTTAGATTTTCTATTGGTATTCTATAGGTTAATAATTTAGTGTTATGTAACAGTTGACATAGCTGAAGCTTAACTACATTTGTACACAAAGTGTATTGCAAGTGCATTATTAAATAATGTTCTACAAGTTTTTATAACAGAGTAATGCATTACTAACATGTTATGACATAAAAGTATTTTAAAAGTCACATCCTTATTTATGCACGTAAACCACAATGCTGCTTGAGAGCCTGCACTTTTACTTTTTTATCGTAGATGTAAGATTTAATTAAAGAGGTAAGCATTTAAGATGATGACATGTAACTTTGGACAAGTCAAGATGCTGCGTGTCTAAACCAAAAAAATTTAGCTGGTTTTGACAGAACCTCGAGTGTGAGATGTCAAATTCTTTGGTTAATTCTTTGTTTTTTGTTTTTGAATTTCGAGCAAATCTACTCGAGAGCTTTCTGGGCTAGCCGTCCCTAATTTAGCAGTGTAAGACTAGAGGAAAGGCAGCTAGTTATCACCACCCACCGCCAACTCTTGGGCTACTCTTTTAGCAACGAATAGTGGGATTGACCGTCACATTATAACGCCCTATGGCTGAAAAGGCGAACATGTTTGGTGCGACGGGGATACGAACCCGCCACCCTCAGATTACGAGTCGCACGCCTTAACCCACATGGCCATACCGGGCCTCTTGGGTTAAGCTTAGGAATAAGTTTATCATGTATTTTATACTTTCTTTCAAACAGTTAATAACTCGTGTTACAAAATGCTAACAATTTCTTAAACTGCTTTTATGTTGTCCTCCAGTTAGTCATTGGTACGTTTATAGATTAAAAAATTAAAATCCTTGACTCACTCCCTGCAGTTCACAAAAAATAAATAGCTAATGGTGTTGCTTTGGACGAGGAAAACAATTAAGTAGTATGTCCACTTTTGTTTAGTTCAGATGTGTATTTGGAAAAAAAATATATTAATTTTCAGAACTGAGTGGAACAATTTGCGAAATAGATTATATATTGTCAGAATAATATATTTTTTGTACTTAGGCTTGAGTTTTATTTCTATAATTTATAATTACATAATTAATACCTTTATCACTTGTTAGTGTGGAAAGGTAACAATTGTTTTTAAACGTAAAAAAATATACATATTCATACTTCAGTAGCTCGCTTTTACTTATTGTTTCGGAATACATTAGTCTGTTTTGTTCTTAAATACAAAATTACACAATGGAAGAAATGTAAGTTCCCGATTAAGCACTGAATCAATCCTAGTTTACTTGGTTGAACGCAACTGTTAATAACATCTCAGTTAGGACATCGTGAGTCAAAGAACACAGCGGCATACATACGGAATTACCACGCTAAAAACCAGGTATCAAAACACGTAGTGGACAGAGCACAGATAACCCATTGTGTAGCTTTGTGCTTAATTTCAAACATGTAAACAATGATTGATATATACAGACTTAATTCTAAGTGAAATCAAATGCCAGATTTATCAGGTGTAACGTAAACAAGAAGCAAAACAACGAAGCCAACAACAACTGTAATAAAATCTCTGGCACCACAAGGTCTTGTTTTCTGTATAAAAGTAGAGATACGGGATAAGAAAGGATGGTAAATGCAGACTCAGAAACTATCACTGTATAAAGTTAAATGACGACGGGTGTAAACAATGATAAAATAAATGAACTTTTGATTAGTTAAAGTCATAGCTCACGTTGTTAACACTTCAAAAGAAATAGGCTGATGAAATATGCATGAGTCAAAATCTGACATAGCTGGTAAGTATGGAATAAAATTACAAATTTTGTTTCAGCAGAGTTGAGATGTAGGTAACACTTCAAAAGAAATAGGCTGATGAAATATGCATGAGTCAAAATCTGACATAGCTGGTAAGTATGGAATAAAATTACAAATTTTGTTTCAGCAGAGTTGAGATGTAGGTAACACTTCTTAGAATAATGACCAGACTTGAACAACTATAATGCTAACATATAGAACTAGAGTAGAGATGACGTGACTACAGCATAAATAAGGAAACCTACGAAACTTGGTTGTTGGATAAGTCGAAAGTTGATTTGATTAGACCTAACGTGGAGAGTGTCAAACATTGAGTCAGTAAAGATAAGGTAACACTAATGTGGGACTAATGATACTTGGGCAAGAGAAGAAAGAAAGTGAAAAGTTGTATTTACAAGAACGACAGCACGATACTGTTCAGAAGTAATGCGCGTGCGACACTAAAGTGGAGACGATGAGTCTGGAATTAGAAAATAGGGTTATGTGGATGGCACCAATCGTGAGCTTTGGATTTCAATGATTTTCCGCTTTTTAACTTTATTCTTTATGATATGTAAGTAGAAACAATGAGTCAGTAAGGCTAAAACATGGGTGCGCACCATATCAGTGTGTAATACATGTGGTTCAACTATTTATTTTGAGCTCCTAGTTTTACATGACAGCGATTAATATAATGTCAGTTAACTAAAGGTACGCATAATATAGAACAGTAACTATTCTTCGTAATATCACCTTTCGTTTAAAACTTTTTACAGGGCGCTCTTTTTTAGAATGAATATATATATATAAACAACTTCGAAAGCCGCAAATTAAATATGAAACATATCTTGTACTTAATTATTGATGCTATAACGAGTAAAGATATTTAAAATGTCATACTCCTCAAACGCCAAGTAATATAAAAATTTTGGTAACTAATAACGCAAGTTAACATGTTTTGGAAATAAAATATGGTGAAATATGTATTGGGAAAATCAAAAACGTATTGATTAGTAATAGATTTTTATGTAGAGGAAAACTACGTATGAAAACAGTGATAACAACATTTCGAATGGATTTCATCGAGTGGCAACTTACGTGTCTAAGAACTATGTAATAATTGAGTGAAAGCTAGATATTCCATATTTTACCTTAGGGCTGAATACTAAAATAACATTACCACTTGAAGTCAACTATAACACCGGAAAATGTAATGTTATGTAAAATAAAAATTCTTGGTAACATAAATTTAAAAAGTAACTTAAAGCTTTCAAGACATTCGTTTATAAAGACCACAACAGAATTGGATTTCGAGGTTTCTAAAATGACTGAAATATAAGAATACTTTAATTAGGTGCTGCTTGCTCGGTGCTTTAAGGCATTTCCGAAATCGTGAAGCGAAACATAAAAAAAAAAGTACTTACCGAGAAAAGGTATTTTTATGTGGCGAGTTAAAAGAGAATTACCATGGTAAATAAGACCTTCATTAATCAAAATTTGACAAGAATCTTAAATATAAAGGCATTTGAAAAAAGGTTAGAGCAATTTTCTAGAGTACAATAAGTTTATGTATGTTTAGAGCCAACTGCGCGTGTCAGAAAAGAACGGCAAACATCGATGTGATATTAAATCACCACCAAACCTGGATAGAAAGAAATGCGTTACCATGCAATTTGCACGCTACTAAGTTTATCGCTTTTAGCACTTTTAAAACTTCGGTAGGAATTGTCTTAATTGCTCATTTGAGGAAAAATATATATAGATAATCAACTCAAAAGCGAAACTAAAACTAAAGTTATTTAAAATGTTTGGTGATTGGAAACCTCCATAATAAATTATCTGTATATTTCTCAATTCGGAGATGAAGCTCTGATAATTAAGGTCGTAAGCCCTCAGGCTTACCGACGAGCAACTGGTGAAACATTCTAAAATAAGCTATACATTAATAAAACTCTTGAGTAAAACTTAATAATTGAGTTAAATTAAGTTTAAATACGTTCCAGTTTGGCAGAATATTCATCAGAGTTAAAATGTAAGAATATTATAATATAAATCAGCAAAGTCACTGGCGTATGTTCTAATTCTATTAGATTAAGGAATTTATTTGGAACTCTTGCTGTTATTGATACACATTATTGTAACCTTATTACAATGAAATATGAGAATTCTAACAACTTAAAAGTATTAAGTTAAACATAAAATTACGTACCGTACGCTTAAAAAACAACAACACAGTAAAGTAGTTCTTATTTAGCCAGTCATCTAATAAGCCCAACATGTAAGTAATATTTATAGCTTTATAGATATACTTTGGCTGACTATTTCATACTCACTTACTATTATATTGACAAACACGTGGTTCTAACATATCGTTTCTAAATTTAGGTGCTTACCCAAGCTTGAACGTACTACACTAATCTTTCTTACTTAACCTCAGGCATTTCACAATCTTCCTAAATTCTGTTCTCTGCTTCTGTTCATCCTGATTAAAAAAAACAACGTGATTCATCTTAAAGTAGTCAATTCATTTGTTTTTTCCTATCTTGTTATTTTTATTCAGAACCTACGTATTTTTCAGTGTGCTGTTTAGTGTGTGTGTGTTTTCTTTTAGCAACATCACGAGGGGCTATTTGCTAAACCCACTAAACTGAGGGGAATCGAACTCCTAATTGTAGCATTGTAAATCCGTAGACTTACTGCTGTACTAGGGAGGGGTGCAACATTAAGATTAAGGCCTCTTTAAATTCTTATTGTATTAATAAAGGTCTGGGATCAGTTAATGTGAAGACTTTTTTGTATGCTTATTGGATGATAGCTAGAAATAAACACAAGTATTTTTCAAAATACTTTTGTTCTGAGAAAAAAAAATACGTTTTAATGGAAAAGGATCATAATTCTGCAAATATATTTTTTATTTCACATCTTTATTTTCCGATATGCTTTGTGCGTTTGGAGCTCCACACACTTTTTCTCACATATTAATTTCAATTTTATATTTAGTTCTTCAAAGTTTAATGTTGGAGTTGTGTATTTCTTTCCTTAATGAAGTCGCAACAGCAAAATGTTTGTTGAAATAAAGTATTTTATTATCATATGGAGAATAAAGTTGTCTTTATTTCCAAGCTTTACGTCCGTTAAAGCGTAATGCAGCTTAAACTACTTGAAACACCTTTATGTAGTTTTCTTTACATTTATATATAAAAAAAAATCTCAAAGATACAGTAACAGTGAACACTTCATTAATTGTATATTTTCACTGGTCGATAGAAATTTATCCCAAGGTGTGAAATCATAATTGACATCACACAAGATTTACCTCAAAATTAACATTTACTTCTGTGTGACAGCAATCATATATCATCGATACTACACACACAAAAATAACAAATTTTCTTTGAAAGAAAAAGTGTATGTTTTATCTTATACTTTCCCGCGAGGCATTGATCTTGTGTATTGGACATTTACTTTACTACAATAATGACTAAATATTTTTCTATTATTATACGATAGTTTTTGTAAATAATATTGGCTCATACAAAATAATCAGTTTTCTTTTAAATAGCTTGAACTGTTAAAAATAATTTTTTGTCACCATGAACCAAAATAACAGCAGATTTATAGCCCGGCATGGCTAGGTGGTTAAGGCACTCAACTCATAATTTGAGGGTCGCGGGTTTGAATCTCCGTCACACCGTGGGGGCGTTATAACTCAACGGTCAATCTCACTATTCGTTGGTGGTGAGATGCGATAATTATCTGCCTTTCCTCTAGTCTTACAGTGCTAAATTAGAGAGTGATAGCGCAGATAGCCCTCGAATAGCTTTGCGCGAAATTCAAACCAAACCAGTAGTTCTGGTTAACAAAATTCAAACCAAACCAAACCAGTAGTTCTGGTTAACAAAATTCAAACCAAACCAAACCAGTAGTTCCAGTTAACAAAATTTTATACTCTAAAACCACTTACTTTATTAGGAGGGTTGAGCCCTTCTTATAGCAAATTAAATCAAGTTAGGAGTGTGAATAATATTATGGTATTGTTCCTAATTTATTATTCCATATTACACGAAGAACTAAGTGTTTAATGGTTTGGTTTGAATTTCGTGGTAAGCTATACGAAGGCTATCTGCGTTACCGTTCCTAAATTTAGCAATGTAAGATTAGAAGAAAAGCAACTTGTCCTAACCACCCAACGCCAACTCTTGGGCTACTCTTTTACCAACAAATAGTGGAATTGGTGACACATTATTACGCCCCCACGTCTGAAAGGGCGCGCATGTTTGGTGTGACGGAGATTCAAATCCGCGAAGTGTTTAATGATTCTTAATGTATGTTACACCAAAGGCAAAATTGAAGATAACATCTGTGATCCAGAAGCTTACTCATTAAACGATTGGTCCGCTGTATAATATAGAATTATAAATTAGGCATTCCTAAATTGATTCACGTTACAATGTTGTGACTCACAAAGAAAATAAAACCTTTATAAGAGGCCTTTCTGTATTTCCTTGGTTTGCTGACCCAAACTGTGCTGATGAGCCTTGATTAGGCCAAACTGCAGTCCACAGAAGGGTGCATTAGGTCTTCAGGTCACAGGAGATGATTTTCAGTTTATGTTCGTAGAGCTCCAAAATCAATTCAATATACACTATTCAACCAATGTCTCAACTGTATACTACAAAATGTGATACATTTATGTCTACCTTCATTTCAATCTCATTACAACAGAATTTTGTAAAATGTGTTTTATGTGGAACTCTGCTGCAGTATTCAGCTATTATTTACTTTCATTATTACAAAAAAAGCCAAAGATAGAGTAATTATAATAAACATCATTAGGCCCATCAATTGTGTCCATCGTTACGAATTACTTTTACCACACTTTGCATGCTCAGTTCCTAACTATTGTATTTGAAGAAAGTTTATTAGGTAAAGCTGCAACACTAGATATATGATAACATTGAGCTTCATGTTTATCAGCTGGATAATGGATAATTCAAAACACTTCTAGTCCTGCTAATGTATTATTATTGTAGGAGAAACTCAATATATGTTTCTCGATGCTTTAATGCAAAGTTAAAAATTATCTTTTGGTTGCTAACATCAGGTAACAATATATTTCTGTGATGAAGTCTTGTACGTATGTGTAGTTTTATTTACCGTATCAAATCAGCTTTTTTAACATTGAGAATTCTTAAGATTAATCAGCAAACTATTTTGTTGTTTATAATTTTACTGTAATTCGCGTGTATCATCTACACTTTTCACTAGCCATCAACTTCTGGCTCCAGAGAAGCTATAAAGATAATTTCTGTCCTACAAAGCTGACCGTTAGAATTTTATTGCAAATACAAGTGCCAGTTTGTCTCTTTCCAACCAGAAGAGAAGTAACGAATCCCGAATTAAGTTAATACGAGTGTTCATAAAAATGTTTTAAGCAAAATTTCCTAAAAGGGTTAACTACTTACTACTCATTGATATCTCTATTAAAGTTTCTAACTGACAATTATTGGTAAATGAAATTTTCTTATCGCAGTGTATATGCACTCATAACGGAACATAAAAATCCTGATTATTGCATAAGTCTAGACAGTGAGAAGATAAAAAGGAGACTAATCACTTTTCATCTTCCTGACTAAAATGTAGACAACTGCAGACAAGAAGAAAGTTTTCTTATTTCTATTGGTATGAGGATTTCCTGTAAAATTGACCACTTATAATGCATATTACAATAAATGTCACGTTAAAGTCAGCCAGAATGATATTAAGGAAAATTCGTGTTCCCGGATAATGCAACAGATTATATCTCTGCTAAAATAAGTGACGAAAAGTGCTGTTTACGTGATAAGAATTTTCAAGTCTCAGTTTCTATTATTAATAAAAAAAAATAGTACATGTCTCTGTAATGATCTTGAGATTGAGCAGGCATGGAAATATCACTGCATGTGATGAGATATTGTTCAACACATTATTTATTGTTCAGGATATTGTAGATATGTGTAAAGCTTTTCCAAATTACAAATTCAATAAAACAAAAATGTGTAACTTTAATATTGCATCTCTTTTTCTATAAAATACGCAGGTGTAATGAGACAAAACGACAATTTGTTAATGTCTGGTTATCAATACTGAAAAACATAACGTTTTTCTTAAACTTATAAGTCCTTTGAAACTTATCAAACTGTCTTCCTTCAGATTCTGTGATAGATTATAACGAGGCAGTGTGTACAATAAAGCACCTATTGACAAAATCAAAATATTTTAATACCACAACAAAAAGCTCCAACGTAACCTAAATGTTGTTGCTTTTTTTTTGCTGATTTAGATGTGCTTGAACCTATCTTAAAATCAAACGCTAAATCCTGTTACTTTGAGCAAGGTAGGCTGTTGAATTATTGCCTTAAAATTGTCTTGTTCATTGGAGAGGAAATATTTTGGAGCGAACATAAATGGTAACTATTCTTGGAATACTACAATCTATAACGAAGAGTAAAACTTTTACTGCAAGAACTTTTCTTTCATCATTGCCACACTTTTAGAAAATGTCTTTGTTTTAATATAATGTGTTATAAGAGAGCCTGTTGACATACTATCACGTACATTTGAAAGTCAGAGAGACATTTACTCTTGTCAGAAGAGAGCCCGTTTACCCACTATCATGCACCTTTGGAAGATAAAGATATATATCTACTCTTACCCATTGTCTTAAAATCTAAAATAATAAGTAAGGCTTGATCTATATATGCGAAAACGGCTCGTTTGGGTTGAGAAAATATATTTCTCTACAAGTGAGTTTTCTCGATCCATTAAATTAAAGCGTATTGTCTACTTCACAGCTGCCCTGTCATTGATAGTGAAATGGGATTTTAATAAAAACTCTACAAAAAAGAAAGAGGTTTAGACTTATTCGATCAGTATTTCAAACCCTTTTCACATACAATACAAACTTTTTCCCTAATGCTAATGATATTTGCGCTTTAACTCAAAGTCTTTCTGGAAAATGTTCAGAATATTCTGCTCCGAAACGAATTCATTCATTATTGCATTAATATTGTTTCCATATTTGTTTTTACTATGTTTGTTTTTCTGTTATAATTTCATTCAAGATGTATATTAGTTTTATACTCTCGCTTATATATTTATCATTGCTGGGTTTCATTTTCACGAGCTTGTTCCTGTATCATAAAACTTTCCGTTAACAAATCTCCAAATTATTCTGCATTTCTATCTAAAATCTATCGTTTTCTTTGTTTGCTGTTACTTATACGTGGCCCGGCATGGCCAGGTGGTTAAGGCGCTCGACTCGTAATCCGAGGGTCGTTGGTTCGAATCCTCGTTACACCAAACATACGCGCGTTTTCAACCATGGGGAGTTTTAATGTGACGGTCAATCCAACTATTCGTTGGGAAAAGAGTAGCCCAAAAGTTGACGTTGGGTGGTGATGACTATCTGCTTTCCTTCTAGTTTTACGCTACTAAATTATGAACGGCTGGCGCAGACAGCTCTTGAGTAGCATTGCGCGAAATGCAAAACAAACTTATACGTTACGTACGTACAATGCAATTTAATAATTTAGGTCTTATTTTTATAATAACGTGACAGCTCATTTCCGTATCATAACTGTGGAACACGATTACATTGGTCATTGATCAAGGAAAGTCCACTATCCGAAAGTGCTTGGGTTTCTTCCCTAGTGTTGATTTTGTTTTCGGTTGTTATTGTGGTTCCATAACATAATAATTAAATTTGATTTTTTACAAAAAATAACAATCCGTTTAGAACCTAATAACTTTTATTCTATTCTCAGAGCATTAACCATGATTGTTCATTTTTTGTGGCACGAATATAGAGAGAAACACGTACTAATATATTAAAATTAAAAGAACAAACGAATGTCCCAAGAGAGCGAGATCGCTCACTTGGAGTCACGCATGTCACATGTTTCCCGCAAATCATCTTGTTTGAAATTTTAGGCTTACGTGTCGATATGTTTGTATTGATTGCGAGTTTTAATGATAAGTTTTGTTTCTTTAATACCATTACCTTCTCTCTCATGATCACTGCAGGTGAGGAAGTAGTTTGGTTGTGTTCTTATAAGAATATAACAAATGATTGTCATGGAAAGACTGACCATCACCTAGCTCATCCAATACCTCCTTTCGTAGAGACAATATAGTTTGACCAACACGCAAGGTAGATGATCATTGCAATTTTTGTGAAATATAAAAACACCAATGTATTTGAGAAAGCTTTTTCAGAACGTTTTTATAACCACGTGATATCATAGCTTCACTTCAACCAATTGTTGTATAGGTATAACTGTTTATTTTTTCTTACTTTAGCAAAATTGTATTATATTCTTACCTTACAATATGATGTTATAACGAATCTGATGGTTCATACCTTCAACATGATCAGTATAACAATTTTCATTTTCTTTTCAAATAAAACTGTTGAATTTCATTTTATGAAATAACTTTAAAATTGCAACTTTTTGACGGCTGTTATTGATAAGAAGTCAGATACTTATATTTCACTAGAGAAAATAACATATCGATTTATAAAAGTTGTATTTACTCTTCTGTTATGTAAGTGTTTTGTAAACGACAACATGTCGTGTTGTATTTAAATTTTCATTTCTATTATTTATATTTCCATATTTATATTATTGTTTCAAAGTTTAAACAATAAAATATGTTGTTATTCATTTAAAATAACATTTAGAATTAAGTAGACCAATCATATGTATGTAAATGAAATGTTGGCGGCCTCGTGTCTAGACGTTGAGTCTCGTGCGGGAGCGGACATGCGTGGATTGCTCTGGAGTTCTGTAGAAGTTTCGCGATGGTTCGAGAAGTCTAGGTCTACAATATATAAACAGACGAAGATGCGAGGAAGAAAGGAGAAAAGAGTCAGACATTAGTTTTATTCAAAAGAGAAGAGAGTCAGTCATTCGTTTGAGAAAGTTTAAGTGTTTGCTGTGAGTTTATTCAACTTGGATTTGTGAATGAAGTTAGATCTACAGAAGCTGTGATTTTACTTCGTCAATCTCAACGATTCATTTGAATTAGTGGTTATACTGAAAGACAACACGTGTAGAACTATTTACGGGAAACCGGGAAAATTGGAAGGCGATAAGTTTTGAGACATTCATCGGAGGCATCGTGAAGGAAACTTCGTCGAATTTATTGAACTGTGAATTGTTTCTGGACTAGAATTTCAGATTTCTGATCTGGGCTTTTAGACTTTCATTCTAGATCATTATATTGAACACAGGCCAGTACCATTTTGTATTGTGATTAATTTTGAAGGTTGAAACTAGTACCATTTTGTTTTGTAATTAATTTTGAAGGTTTAAACTTAATATCTGTCATTGTTATTATATAATTTATGTTATATCTGTTACATACATATAATAGTTTAGTGTAATAAATTATACAAGCTGTTTTCTGTGTTTTTCTGTTGTGTTTAGTCTACGAAAAACATAAAACATAAACAAAAACGTAACATCTTCTTATCATCTTTAGCTTGGCACGAGGACGTACTTTGCCCCCTCCCGCTAATACAGCGGTTAGTCTACGGATTTACAACGCTAAAATCAGGCGTTCGATTCTCCTAGGTGGGCTCAGCAGATAGCCCGACGTGGCTATCAATACAATGTACTTACTTTGCTAGGGTGGCTCTATATAAAACTTATTTTGTACTTTTGTAACCCTTGTTGCGCGTAGTGTAAAGTTATAGTCACCTTGGAATTTTGTATTACTCCATGCTGGGATATTAATCTTGCAGATTTGCAATTCTTTAGTTACATTATGCTATGATATTAATCTTGGTGATTTGCAATTTTCAGTTACATTATGCTATGATATTAATCTTGCAGGTCCATGATTCTTCAGTTACATTATGCCATGATATTAATCTTGCAGGTTCATGATTCTTCAGTTACATGATACCGTGATATTCTAACTGTAATTTTTTAAACTCATTATATTGGAAGTTTCGAATGATTTTCATTTTTTTACTTTTATTATTCGTAAGTTATGTGGTCCTGTGTGACATTCATCTTGTGTATTTGTAACTTATAAGATATACAATGCTATACGTGACATTCAGTTCAATTGTATTCACGTTCAATATAATATAATATCTTCTACATGCATAATAATTTGTTTAACAACAATTAATTTACTTGAGTAAAGAAGATCCAAAAATAAATGTAGAAAGAGTATGTTTGTACAAAAGTTGTTTGTTTCTGAATTTCGCGCAAAGCTACACTAGAGTTATCTGGCACTAGCCGTCCCTAATTAATCAGTTTAAAACTGATTAGAGAGAAGGTAGCTTGTCATCACCACCCACCGCCAACTCTTGGGCTACTCTTTTACCAAGAAATAGTGAGATTGACAGTCACTTTATAACGTCCTCACGGTTGATAGGGCGATTATACAAAGTTAACCTTTTTGGTAGGAAAGAAATAGTGTTGGTTTTGTTTTGTCAATCGTGAGTATTAAAACCCAATTTTAAGCAGAAAGAAATAGTAATATTAAAAAACTAAAACAATATATATGTGAAAAGGAGACATTATGCAATACATTTGACAATAGTGACTGAGAATTATGTACCAATATTTTAAGATTTTAATGAGCTGTAGAAAATAACTGAGGTGGTCACAAGTTTAATAGTTTTAAACTATCACTAAGTTCTCTCATATTATTTGGTATTTCGTTCCAAATTTTGCCCTGACATGAGTTATTGTACAATGTTCTACTGATTTGTGTAAATCGGTATTAATTCTCGTACTGCGACAACGGATGTCGTTACCATATTTAGAAGAAGGTTTGAAAATTGCGTAGATTAATATTTTTTTTTATTTTTACCATAAACATAAAATTATCAACTAATTAATTAGTTAATTCATCAATGTGTAACTATTAAGTCTTTATGAAAAAACTGATACGCAGAATCTCAAAAGCTAAAGTCCAAGATTACTCTTATAAATCATTTTTTAAAGAATCAACCAAAGGTTTATACCATAACTCATATCATTTTAAAATACCTGAGAATGACAAAGTTTTGTCGAAACATTGGTACATTCATAATAAAGTTTTTCATTACCAAGTCAAACCCATTCAAAATGTTTGTATTCTATTCAACCTCGCGAACAAGTATTACATGTAGATAAATAAGACAATAATATAAAGTTATCATACGTTTTCTGTTAAATAAACTTCTTACTTTGTTTATTATACCTACATATTTTGCATATCCTGTTAGTTCTTATGTGCTCAGGCAATTTTCATTTATCTTTCAAGCATTATTTCACTCAAATACGTACATTTAAGTCCTTACTATCATTATTGTTAATGTGAAAACGCTTACATTTAGTCTTTTTAAAACTTAAAAATCGGCCACTTACAATAAACCAACAATTTAGACTCTTGAGTGATAAATTAACTGTTTCAAATAGTGGTTTAAATTCTTATCGAGAGCTTAAACTGTAATATTATCTGCATATACAGTCTCCTTTATACCAAATAGCGAATTTGGTATGTCATTAAGTAATAATAAAAACAGCAGTGGTCTCACGACAGGGCCACTGTATTTGTATTTATTAATTGTTCAGAATAGTTGTTATCGATATCAACTAATGATCGTTCTATCTCTTAAATAATTTTCAAACCAATTATACATTTTACCTCTTATTCTCATACCGTTTATCTGTCTAAAGGATGATTTGTTATTATTTACAAAAATAAATGTTTTAGGTAATTTTAAAAGAGAATACGATGGTAGATTCACTTTTCTCCATTTAATCAATAATATTTTAACACCAAACTTGAATAATTAACTACGTAGATTTACTTTTATGAAAACAAAATATTCAAATCTGATATTCAAAAAACAAATCAAAGTTATAAACACAATCCCGAAGCCTATTGTAAACTATTTTTTTCTAAGAATTTTGAGAACGTGCTTAATATAACTTCTGGTCTGTAGTCTCAATGTCTTTTTTATACAAATATTGTCCAATGCAATTGATTTAATATTTTAAAAGTTTTTTACAATATAACTTATCTCACTACTGGTTATTAGTTCCTCAAATTAGTTACATGTACTTCTCACATCGCTGTATGAAAGTAAAAGATCCGCATAATAACTTTTAATAACTTATTTTTTAAACACAGTATACTTATTTCTATGATAATAATTAGCAAACAATTTGTTTGTAAAACCTACTTTGTTATCTATTATTATTTTATATTTGTATAATAGTTTATCCAAGGTTTAATTTTCTCTTTTCTAAAACCTATCTTTTAATGTAACATTTCTAATTATTACAGTCAAACAATTAAGGTATTGACCCCCCCAAAAAATTAAAATGGTCACAAGTTTCATTGACATAATGTATACAACATAAAGCATTCAAATTAATTACATTTAACTTATTGTATATTTTATTTATATTTTTATATGTCATCGTTTTTTTCTGAACAAATTATTTGTTGTCTTTCTGAAATATTGTGAAAACTAAATGAAAGATAAATTAACGATTGATAACAAGTAATCCTACAAATAACCTACAACTTCCATTTCAAAAATAGAGCCAGCGTAATGAATTACTGCAATGCTGGTTTCTGTTTCTCTTATTAGAAAATATAAATTAGTTCTAATGTTACTCTGATTATTATTATGGTTTATTACTAATGAGATACATGGCACTTCATGACATCCATATTTCAGTTCTGTCACCCATGAGATACGTGGCACGATGCGATAGTCACGTTACAGCTTTGTTATTCATGAGATATGTGTTACGTGCCACATTCATCTGTTTTATGGAAAGCTCTCTTTATATTGTGTTGAATTAGTTTCATAAATTTTCGAAACTTAATTCTAAGTTATTTTGTAGTTTTATGTTTCTTCGGTATCGTTAGAACATTTTCAGTTCATAGTTTAATTGTAAGTTACCTTGTAGTTTTATGTTTCTTTCTTTTGGTATCGCTGAAGTACACTGAATTCGTACTTTAACTGTAAATTACCTTGCAGTTTTATATTTCTTTCTTTTCGTATCGCTGAAGTACATTGAGTTCGCAGTTTCTTAAATTTTTTGTTTGTAGTATTCACTGTTCTTCGTTTCACAATTTATGTTTTTGCTAGTCATAATTTTAATATTCGTCTCATATATTATGTTTTTTGTTAAATGATGCAGTTATAGCCTTAAAGCTCCTTTAGTCGGTAAAACTAAGTTTATTTTGTGTCACACAATATTCCCTTGCCAATGTTTTGAAAAGTGTCTAAATAAAATATTTTCTACTTTAATGTTTATAAACTAGTAATAAGACTAGGAAAGAGACTTTTAAATTAAAATATGTTTTCATTAAATTACATTTTCGTATATATTACAGATACTTGTTCAGTTTAAACATTCAGGTTAATAATTTAACAACTATTTAACAGCTTCTTCGGTTCTTATGGTGTGAAGATAAAAGATAAGTCACGTTTTTCGTGCCTTTTATTGACACTAGGTCAGTTTGAGTTTCAGGATAAAGATGGTAGCCAGTAAAACCTTTTTATGATTGGAAAAAGCATATAAAAATATCAAACAATCACAATCTAAGCCCAAAATGACTGACACTCACGTTTTTTTGTAACTACTTTTTATCACATTTTTCATTGTGGCTTCGACCAAACTTTTGACGTACAATTACTTTCTGAAGTTTTGGGATTTAAATAATGTATTCTTTCTTTTTATAATATGTTGAAAGTGAAACCAAAATTGAAAGTTAGAAAAAAATTAATTAAAGTACACGTAGCTCTGTAGAATTACTTCCCACTGACGAAATCAATCTTGACAGGTGGAGACGAGAAGTTACGACACAAAAACCTTACGTTACTGACTCGAGGAGAAAATGGAAATGACATAAATCCGAACGGCCAAGTTGTTTATTAGTAACGCCAAGATGGAACGTCATGAGCAAGTAACTGGAATAAACATTAATCCTGAAGTAATTATTATAAATATAATAAATAAAACCATAAGTTTAACTTTATAAAGCAAAAAATACGTTAGAAATGAAAGGAAAAAAACAACAGATTTTTTTGGCGAAAAGGAATTTCAAAAATAAAATCACAAGCATGTTTACTAATTTATCTACTTACAAATAGACACATTAAATGTATTCAAGGAGATTTCTTTATCACTGAGAGACAAAAAAATGTAAATATAACATTATAATTTTCTGAAAGGGTCCCATTTTGTTCAAGTTTGCTTGTAAGTTGGAATAACACAAGTGTTTAAGTAACACAGTATTGTGAGTTTAATTCATATAACTTAAGTATTGGTTGAAGGCAGGGGCGTAGATCCTGGAGGGATGGAGGATACATCCGCCTTTATTTTAAGTGGGGGGTGTGGTGCATACAATCATCTCCCCCTACAGTTTGGTCTGTTGAATTGTTTTATTGCATCACAGGCCTACAAACTGTGTTTGTTCTTGTGATTCTCGTGTTCTTATCAATCGAATTACATAATCAGGCCTAGATGTAGGGTTTTTCAGTGGCCAAAATGTACATCTTTAATGTAGGCGTGCTTCTAAGTTTTTCAATCTAAGGAATAGTTCGTAAGTATCAGTCAGTAGGCCTAAGTATACATGCAAGGCTTGCAAGCACTATCACAGAATCTACGTCCTGTACAGTTAACGACGTTTTCAGACCGCTCGGACCCAGACACACCCTACATCACACTCCTCCTCTCCCTTTAATCTGAGCTTCAATTTTACAGCAGGGCTCATCAGACCTGTATTTGTGGCCCTCATTAATCCATGAAATTTCAGATTATCACCGCCCTCTAATAAAGTACTGGTGCTTTATGGTAAAAAAACAATATATTCTCTTATCATAGATAGTAAAAATATTGTATTTTCTTGTATAATTAGAACATAAAAGAAGCGATTTCAACAGCCTGAAGCCTCTTTTCAAACTGTATTGCTAGTTTTTGTTTAGGTGTTTTTATTTAATAGACGTGCTTATAGACATTATATCACAACGTGTTTGCCTTTTGATGAGTTTTAACAGGAATATGATATATTTGTAACTCTTTAAGTATTTTTCGAGAAACTTGCAATTAGTTGTGTTGTAACTAGTATACGTTATTGTTCCAGCAATGCCCAGGCGGTCAGTCTGCTCGGTATTCACTGTGAGGTTCTCGCGTTCGACTTAAATACATTGTACAATTCAGTTCTACTTCCATTCCGTTCTATCTTTGTTCGTTGTACGTTAGAGTTTTTCAATAAAGACTGTATTTTAGCTTGTTGAGTCATCTGGGAAACAGATTCCAATTATGACAAGCAAGCGTCTGAAACTTTCTGATATTAGACAGCTCTGCAAGCCAGTTACTAGTACTACAAGTGACAATGTAGATGCAGATAATCCAACAACCTCAAGCAAAGAAATATAAACTTGCCATACAGAGGAAATTCCATGTTCATCAGAAGACGAGTCTGAAAATGCTTGTGCAACTATTGCACATCATAATCCACAGGATAGTTGTGAAACAAGTTTGTGCAATAATGAAAAATCTGACACTCCACAGATACAGTGTGGAAAGACATGTCATCCAGACGCACAACTAATACCACGACAAAAAGCAAAATCTCAAAATATCAACTTCCAGGGCAAATGGTTTGATGAGTTTCCATGGCTGCACTTCGACAATCAGGTTAAAAATTCATATGTTTTCATTGTGTCAAGGCGAAAAATAGAGACCTTTTTATAGGGAAATTGGAGAGGCCAGTGGAGTACACCTTTATATCCACCGGTTTTTGCAACTGGAAAAAGGCAAAGCAAATTCAACGAGCACCAATCCTCCTCTAAGCACAGATTTGCTATCGCTATATCTCCAGAAAGTTCACTTGATGTAACTCCAGTGACTGACGGTCCAGCTACATGATGGAAAAAAGAAGCAGAAGGAAGAATGGAAAATAAGTCTAGCCAAAACATTCAGAAGTTTACGTTTCTTACTGCGTTAATGTTTACCATTACGTGGACATACTGATACGGAGGGGGAACTTCCTGCAATTTATGAAGATCCTGAGTTGACAGCCTACTTGTCAAAGAAAACCACATTTACATCACCCCAGGCTCAAAATGAAATAATGGAGATATTCAGCCGTAAAATGCTGAGGAAAATAACACACGAAGTACAGCAAAGTAAAATCTTTGCATTAATGGTTGATGGCACTCAAGATGTTACAGGTGCCTAACAGGAAGCAATATGTGTACGATACGTAGATGAGAACCTTGACGTTCATAAGCACTTTCTTGGTTTGTACAGTGTTTCCAATACAACTGGTGAAACAATATTCTCAACTATACTTGATGTACTGACAAGACTCAAGTTACCACTGTCAGGATTAAGAGCACAAACTTATGATGGAGCCGCTAACATGAGTGGTACGTACAGTGGATGCCAAGTAAAAATAAAAGAAAAGCAACCGTCAGCTTTGTTTTTCACTGCGGAGCACACAAGACTAATTTAATAATGCAACATGTAGTTGAAGCTTGTGAATGTGTTCGAGATTCTATCCAGTGGGTACATGAACTTGATGTCTTGCTTCAGAATTCAGGCAAATACAAGACAATATTTGAAAATATTGTATCGTCAGACAGCCACAATGGTCCAGTTAAATACATCCGCCCACTGTGTCCAACCAGCTGGCTGTGCCACCTATCTGCAATTACATGTGCTAATGATCACTATAATGACATTGTTGATTCTTTGTCTGAATTAGCAAATGAAAAATCAGATGTAACAGTGAAAGCATGAGATCTGCTGGACAGATTTGATAAAGGAAAAACAGTTTTAGGATTGTTGATGGCTCAGCATCCCTTAGCTGCATTAGAGGAACTAAATCGTGCATTCCAAGCAAAATCAGCGACAGTTTCTGGCATGATTGAAGCATCTGCAATGACAGTTGAGCAATTGCGGGCATTGCGAATACAGAAAAATTACAACAAGACATTTGATGAAGCTGAGAAAAAGGTAACTTCCCTAGATCTGGTGCCCATTAAACTACCACGCATTCGCAGAACCCCAGAAAGATCACAGATGATAGCTCAGCACACCGTTCTGCAACAGCTAGAGATTACTACAGAAACCAATATTTTGAATTTGTGGACACAGTCATTGAGCATCTGACCACTAGATTCAATGTAGATAACAATGACTTGAGGCAATTTATGGCACTTGAGAACATGATCACATTTGGCAAGATTGACAACTCGGTTATAAACTTCTATCTAGAAATCTCTGCACAACGGCTTGAGTTTCAGTTGTCCATGTTCAAAGGAACAACAAAAGCAGCATCTCTGAAAGCTGCGAAGGATACTTACTGTAAAATGCATGGAACAAGTCAGCAGATGTTTAGTGAAGGGTTTCTTTTCATGAAAATTTTGCTTGTATGTCCAGTATCCAGCTGCGAATGTAAACGCAGCTTTCCTGCATTAAGACAGTTGAAGACGTGGTTAAGGTCAACTGTGTCTCAGTGCCGCCTCAACCATGTGGCAGTTTGTCACACTCACAAAGATGAGGTTGACTAAATAAATATAGAAGAGCTTATGAAATAATTCGTAAACACATCATCACAAAAGAGGTCTACGTTTGGAAACATGGAGACTAGAGGGCTAAATGAATCTTACTTTAATGAAAAGTATAAATAATTATGTGCTACATTGTATTGATGTGTAATTTATAAGAATTCCCAAAGACATTTTAATTATTTTTATCAAACAACATGAACAATTTTTCAGTAGATATAAGCTAAGGGTAATTACTAATTTTATTTATATTTGAAAACGTAATTCATGCAATAAAAGTTATTAGTAACCTTGTCAAGTATAATGGTCATCTTTTATACTGTACAGTGTGCAGGATTAAATACATGTGGCAGTTAATTTGTGACACATTTGTCTTTATTCTATTAACATTTTGAAAACTATTCACAACACCTCACTTCTACAAATCTACATGGAAACCTTGAAGTATCGTGATTGCATGTTTACAGCTTTCAGGTTCACGTAATCAGAGATTACCCATTTGCAAATTGAACAGTTTATATAAGTGGTTGCAAAAATCATCCCTTCATCGAGTGTAAAAAAATCTACGTCCCTGGTTGAAGGTGTTGTCCTGCTACCAAAAATGTCTTAAATTATATGTGCAGTTGAATAATTACTTATCAATAATGTATATATTAAATGAACAACTGTGTTTTTCTACGATTTTTAGTGAATACAAATGCAATATTTAAACATATAAATACCCATAAATTTTGAATTTGGACTCCATATTGCATTTGTATACACTTATTTTCCTTTTTCTAACTTGTGTTTACAAATTTATATATTTCAATATTTATACTTTTTATACTGTTACAGTTGACAGTCTGGTTTAGGCTCTTCATTGAAAGCTCGGCTTGAGACGTGCTGGTCGCGAAATTAAAACCTTTTTTCCGAATATGTCCTTTCCGTCCTTTCGACCAAAGAGACGTTATAATGTAATGCCAGTTTTATTATTTCTTGGCAAGTGGTTACCAACAGTTATCGGTTGGTAGTGTTGGAGCTGCCTTTTCTCGGGTTCATAAATTCGAAATTATGGACGGTCAGTGCACAAAACCAACGAGTGACTTTCCGTGAAATTCAACAAAAACAGTTTACTTCCTGCGTTATGTTATGTTATTTCATGCATTTCGATTCATAGTATTAAATACATTTAGATATGTTACGTGTCGCTGTTATACGTTGTCATGGTAACAATGGTAAGGTACAATAAATATATATTCTAAAGTTACACTCGCTCTGCCGCTGAACTTTTAAAACTACATTTGATGGGTTTGACCAGTTAATTACAATATTTATTAATTATTTCAGTTCATTAAATAATAAAATTACATTTAGATATATTATCAAAACGCAATTTATAAAATTTTTATGTATTCAATTTTGCAAATTTTATTTATCACGGACGACAACAGTTTCGGTCATTTAATTAATTATTAATGAAATAATTGGGTAAAATACTGTTTAAGAAGAAAGTTTCTCTATATCAAGCTAAAAATACTTTGAGTTCTATAAATCCTATGTTTCTGTACAATTTATGTATGGAATACAAGAATTTAATTAATTTTAAAATTACATATATATATATATATATATATATATTACAAAACATGGATGTTTGTGTATGTGTGTTTCTTACAGTAAAGCCACATCATTCTATCTGCTGTGTCTACCTAGGAGAATCGAACCTCTGATTTTAGTGCTGTAAATTCGAAGACTTACCGCTGTCTCAAATTGCAAGGCTTAGATAGTAAATAGAAATAAAATATCTTATAATATATATATATAAATATTTAAAACTGTCAATCAAAGCAAAGTAACTACTGAAAAATTTCAACAAGTACACCATGTAACAACATTTTTACTTTTTGTTGTTTTCAAGCAAAAAGTGTTATTTTCAAATTGCTTATGCCTAAAGTAAATGGAAAAGACCTATTTTTCTGTTCAAACTTTGCTTTTCTGATCTGGAAGCGTATAACGAAAACATGACGGGAGACTGTATTTGGGAGCTGATACGTGAAAGTGATTTACATGACAGTGGCAAATCTCAAAAATCTTCTCACTTTTAAACAATTTTGTTCATTTTTGTATAACTTTAGTGTAAGTACATGTAAATCTTGATTAATATGTTGTTTTATTTGGACCTTATGTAAATGAAAATGTGCAAATGTGCTCGTTTTTACACAGAAAATAGGTTAATTTTAAAATTTCATTATCCAGGTCACAAAAGCAAAGTTTGAGGGGAATAATATCCATTTTCTGTAGTTTTACAACACAAGCAATTAAGAAATAGCACATACTTTCCAGGAACAAAATTTATGTTACAGAAAGTTATTGTATTGTCATTTTTTCTATTGAATTTGTTTTTTTTTATTTCTTACTATTCAACATATTTATTTCATGAATGAGGTTTTCCTGCGGAATTTTAGTTTTCACTAAAATATAGACACCTGTTAGGACTAAGTAAATATTGGACCCTAGGACTATATTTTATACAAACAATGTTTGTACTCACATTGGCCGAATATTAGTACAATATTAGAGGTAGTGTTCTTTGCCTTGCTTGTGTTTGAACGAAAGTTGCACAATAAACTTTGTTTGCTGTGTCAGTCGTGGGTATCAAACATAAATATTTGACATTATAAGTCCTCAAGTTTACTGTTGAGCTAAAAGCAAAACTTGTAAAACAGCATAAAAATAAACATTTTTTCATTCCTCGATTACGGAAATTTATAATGAACAATGACGTACCATTTGAGCAAAAGTCGTGTTTAGTGAATTGTTATAAAATGGCTTGCACAGGAAAACATCTTCTCATAACATTATCTGTACATAATATTTAACTTTCAATTAAACGTTCGGTATTTTGCTGTGTATCTCTCCAGCTATCGTATTTTTTCATTTAAATATCTTTAAATATTTAACATTATAAGTTCTCGAATTTACCGTTGAGCTGAAAGCACAACTTGTAAAACAGTATAAAAAAATAAACATTTTTTTTTCATCTCTGGATTACAGAAAATGATGATGAATAATGACGTACCTTTTGAGAAAAATTAAGCGATACGGAAAATTTTCATTATGAGAATTAAATAAGAATTCATAGGAAATATTAATGTTAACATGGCAAAGAGAAATTCTCTCATCAAGACAAATCAATATAATTATCATTCTACTATGAAACTGTAATAGAAAGAAAAAACAAATTCCTCTTTGGAAATTGAAACTTCATTTCTTTACTATGTTGTTAAGCGCAAAGCCACTCTATGTACTCTCTGATTACATTTTGGTGTTATAAATCCTTACACTTAACACCGTGCAACCGAGGAAGAACTTCATTACAACCAGAAAGATGTTTTAAATTAGTTATTATTTAAACCATTAACTTTTCCTGTATGATAGATTATTTAATTTATTTGATTTATAACTCCACAAAAGTAAGTAGTTTATTTTTCACTAAAATTTAGTCTGCAAGTATAACTATATTAATGAATAACTCACATGTCTGAACAACTGAATTATCTCATTTATGACGACGAGAAACACACTTGAAGTACAAATGTGTTCTAAAAACGGCGGTATGGGTATTAAAACTTTAATTAAAATACGGTACAGGACAACGTTTCGACCTTCTTATGTCATTTTTAGGTTAACAAAGAGAGTTTGTAGCTGACCGTTGCTGGGCACATGTCTCAGAGACAAGAGTGTAAAATGGTGCAAGAATGTAAGGGAGTTACAGTTGGATGTAAGTTATTAAACAATATAGGTATAAAGGCATTTCTTTATATTTGTTCAACTTTGTTATGAGTTATTGTATGTGTAGGCTTCTTCGTGTTTGTTTGTAGCCCTACTTAGTATTTGGGTGTTTTTTTATGGTTAATTTACCCTTACTTGACGTGCAGTGTTCAAATATTTGCGACGGTATTTTTCGTGTTCTTGTATGTTTTTTTGTATAGCAAAGTCACATCGGGCTGTTTGCTGTGTCCACGGAGGGGAACCGACCCCCATGATTTTAACGTTGTAACTCCGAAGACTTACTGCTATTCAAGCGGGGAACTTTTGTGTTCTTTGAATCTGATTTCCATTTTTCTACTTGTTTTCCGATATAGAAATCGAGATGGTTGTTATATTGTATTTTATGAATAATATTTGTGTTATGTTTGTCAGTGTAGTTTTTACATAGAATGAAGGCGGATAGAGGTTATATTTTTATCCCTGTCTGGATATGTTTGTCAGCAAGACTTCTCAAAAATGGCTAGTGGATTTGTACCAAACTTGGTACAAATTTAAACTATCACTCATTTTAGAAGTGTTTTGAAGGAATCAATATTAAATTTCTAGGTCACAACAAAGTCATGGATATCCAAAAACTCCCTATCTGGTAACCCAAAGACAGATTTGCCACACTATAATTCAGTACAAAGACTTTGGATTTTGATAAAACTTTGTGAACATATTTAGAATATTTTTCATTGTCTTTCCAAAAATGATTTATGTCCATTAAAAACGACTGACACACGGATACATTTTTTTATTTGTTTAACAGCCGAATATGATAAAATCTGTGTAGCGGAGGTGTGCGTCCCACTAGTCTCTCTCCATTTTAATCTGAGAGATTGGAAGTCATATTCAACTGTATCATTTACATCGTTATTTCTTTCTTTGCCATTTTCAATCCACTTAATGATAGCAAATTATTTTTAAGATTCTCAGTTGAAAGTATTTTTATATAGATCGGCACCTTATACAAACAGTACCCTACCTTTGTAGATCTACTTTTAACTGAATAGTTAAATTAATTATCACAGTTATATTACCTCCATCAATTCAAAGAGCAGACCATACTTGGCACATTGAGGTTCCAAAACTTACATTTCCTTAACAGTTTGTGCACTCAAGAAAAAATTACTTGTGAGGCTTGTTAAATCACTAGTAACATAAAATCGGGCTATTCAAACATAAAACTAGCTTAAACGTTTATTAAATGACAAGTTATAGTCAAAATTCATCTTTTAAAAACATTCTTATCCATGTACATCACTGTTAACACAATTTCATGTGTTGCATATTTACGAATAAAAATAAAGATAAATATATTTTAAGGTATGTATGTATATTCACTCCTACAGGTTGATTCCAACAAATTAAGGCCAAACATGGTCAAATGGTTAAGGCGATAGACTTCTAGTTTGAGTGTTAAAAATTTGAATCCCCGTTGAACTAAATTTGCTCGCTGTTTCAGCCGTGGGGGCTCTATTATGTGACGGTCAATCCTACTATTGGTAAAAGAGTAGCTCAAGAGTTGGCGGTAGGTCGTGATTATTAGCTGCTATCCTTCTTGTCTTTCACTGCTAAATTAGGAATGGCTAGCACAGAGGGTCCTCGTGTAGATCCGCGCGAAATTAAAAAACAAACGAACAATTCAACAAACTAACCCATGATCCAATGAAGTATGATCTTAGTATTTAACAACTATACTCAAATACCGACACATCGGAACGAAACTAACCCATCGGGGAGGTGGAAGGGGTCATAGAGAACTTGACCCTCCAGGGTATGAACATTTCTTACCCAAACACCGAGAGAGAGAGAGAAAAACTAACACATCGGGGAGGTGGAAGAGGTCATAAAGAACTTGACCCTCCAGGGTATGAACATTTTTTAACCAAACACTGAGAGAGAGAGAGAAACTAACGCATGTTTAACGCTAAATTAAATACGCTTTTGATTAATACATTATATCAGGAAATCGATAAATAAGTTTACTATGTTAAAATAACTTGTAGGAAAGTATGGTCATGGGAAATTATGACAATCTTAAAAGCTTTCAAGAAGTCAAATTTATAATTTATTGTCTTAATGATACGTAACATATTGTGTTAGAGTAAAATGATTTTGTTAATTATTCATAATTTGGTGCCAAAAAATGTTTAATGTGGATATGTTTCATTCGGTGTCCAGAATGTTGCTAGTTGCAAGTTTAGTTTAGTTTTTTTTATTACCAACCAGTTTGCATGATTACAGTTGATAGTTAATAGATCAGATCATCAGGGTGAATGTGTTATTTTCTAGTTATTACTATACAACCTCGCCAAAAGAGAAGCGATTACTGGGCTAGGACTTAAAACTTTATACAACATAGTTAAAGTTGTATCTGGTAACAACTTTTGTTATATTAAGATAACACAGTCTTTAAAAAGGTAAATAGTAAAAAAAAAATGTTGTTATTTTAAAGAAATGTACACAAAACTTGTTATTCATTGTAGGTAGACTAATAAATGTGAATACGTAAGTATTCACGTCTTTGTGCAAGCCTGCCGACAACAGGATTGTGATATCTCGCTGAATATCAATGGTAGTGGTACTGTAATCAACAAAGTGTTTTCGGTTTTGTAGAACAGAATAAGATGTGTAACAGTACGTGTAAATCATACATTTAATTCTCCTAAAGGCAGATACTGGATGTTGAAATAAAAAATGTTTGCAGTTGTGGTCTTTGTGAAGCACTTTCAACGTTAACACTTATTGTGGACCTCATGAAATTAATGTAATTGAAATAGTTCTTGTGCTGTGTTAGGCCTGGCATGGCCAAGCGCGTAAGGCGTGCGACTCGTAATCCGAGGGTCGCGGGTTCGAGCCCGCGTCGCGCTAAACAAGTTCGCCCTCCCAGCCGTGGGAGCGTATAATGTTACGGTCAATCCCACTATTCGTTAGTAAAAGAGTATCCAAAGAGTTGGCGGTGGGTGGTGATGACTAGCTGCCTTCCCTCTAGTCTTACATTGCTAAATTAGGGACGTCTAGCACAGATAGCCCTCGAGTAGCTTTGTGCGAAATTCCAAAAAAACAAACAAACAATCTTGTGCTGTGAGTATGATAGCACATTGGATCATAACATTGCAGAACTACGACGTAATGATATGACAGCAATATTCAGGAATGAAATACGTTGGATGTACCAGTGTAAATGTAAAGTAATTTCTGTATATAGTAATATATACAGCTCCTACAGTTAACACCCCCCGAGGTTTGAAAGAGCCGAAGCTAGCATCGACATTCCTTGCTGTGCAGAGGGATGTAACACGTTCAGCTTAGATTAAAGATTGGAAAGTGAGTGCAGCTGACTTGAGGAATTATTAAGAGCAGCTAAAACTATATGAATGTGTATTTACTTTAATTATAGATAACAATGTGTGGTTCCCATCATGCATAGCAGGTTGTAGTTTCGGGTATTTTGAGAAAGTCGGTGCTTTAAGGTTGTGTAGAAGGTCCTTCTTAACAGCTTTCTCATTTAAATTATGTATACACGTATCATAACTGTGTTTATATTTTTACTTGTTAGATTATTTTGTTTTTCATCTATTTAATGTGTATATCTATATTATGATAGAATGGTTTTAAATATGTGTAAATATATTCTACAGTGTATTTCGTGATTACTTTATGCTACTTTTCGTATTGTGTTTTTTGTTTCAGATGTCTCTAATATATTTTTGTATATTTTAGTTTTGATATGAGTTTTTAAAGTGCACTTTTTATGGGTGTTAAGTTTTTAAAATTCGGGTGTCTGGAAATATAGAAGAGTTATGTTTGAAAATATTATACAATTTCAAACACCTTAGTTATTAGATACACTAATAAATGTTAACTGTATATTGAGTTTTGTTCTTAACACAGAACATTGATCAAGGGATCGACTGCTAGTCTGATGTATCGGTTATTTACAGAACTTTATGAGTCACCAAAGGCATCACATGTACTCTTCATCAGGAATGACTGCTGTTTCATAAAAAATGTCATGCGTAGAAAAAAATTATCTACTCTGACAATGAACCACTTGATAACCCAGAGGTGTAACCCTCCTCTTGTGACGTGATCGTGGCTTTTAATAACGTAGGTAGCATGTGTACTCGGATAAAAATACTTTGTACATATTATCATGTTTACTTTTTGTAATGCAGACGTATTTCAGGTATGTTAGATTTGCATTGATATACTTAATGAGAAATATCGATATTTAGATTACAATTTTGACTTTTAGAGACTTGATATAATTTTGCTAGACACTCCTGATTCCGAGACAACCAAAGTAAGATAGGCTGTTTTGTCACAGGCTTTAGCTAGATTTCATTGTATTTTGCTCAGCATCTGTAAACTGGGGGCATACTAATGAAAGAGTATGAATAGAACCAACTTCGTCTTTTCAATGGAATACACACGTCCTTGTCCATGTATAAACATGCATCTTGATGTTATCGATTGATAACATTGATAATACTGATTCAGATTGTTTACAAACTTGTGTCTAGTCTGTTTGTTTTTTCTCAATTTCAGAGGAGATCAGGAAAAAACTTGTGATTAGATTCCAGTCTCTCATTGGAGCCCCAGCGGCAAAGCGGTATGTCTGTTGACTCACACTGCTAGAAACCTGAATTTCGCTACCTGTGGGCAGAGCACAGATAGGTCATTGTGTAGCTTTGTGCTTAATACCAAACAATCAATCAATCAAACTCACATTGTATTATAATTATTGTACATAAAGATGTTTTGATTTATTTCAATAAACAACAGGAGTTGGGGTCCAGATAAGACCAGTATGTGTTCATTTCGTTTGATTGTTGTTTACACATTAAGAATATGAAACTTACAAAACGTAGTGTACACATTTGGTAATTTCTATAAATAAAGAAACAGAATAATTTTAAAACATTCGTAAATAGTCTTGATGTTTTAGGGGAATTAGTTATTATATTAAAAAATGCTTAAATAATTTAATTTTCCTTTGAGAAGTGGATTTATCTAAATTAGTAGATAAGAACAAAACAGAAATATTATTTACATTGAAAATGTGTCTTTAAGCGCCCCCCAGTGGCTCAGCGGTATGTCTGCGGACTTACACGCTAAAATCCGGGTTTCGATACCCGTGGTGGGCAGAGCACAGATAGCCCATTGTGTAGCTTTGTGCTTAATTCAAAACAAACAAACAAACGTGTCTTTAAGCTTTACCTTAAAGTTTCTATTTGTAGTATTTCTATACTGCAATAAATATTTTTCATGTACATTTAAAAAAACAATCCGATAAAATAATAAGAAAATGGGGCTTTATTTAAATATATGCCGCCTATAGTATTCAAAACTCCCTTGACGCTTTTAACTAAATTTTCATAAAAAATGATACATCCTATTTTCACCCTCAGTCCTTGATTCACACGAATGTCAGATTAATTACATGTTTTTCTCATGACAGTTTTTTTGTACATGTTGCCTATAATATCCTCAATTTTTCATTCAATAAATTAGTGAATAACACTTTTTGGGGGGGCGTATACCATCAGAGAACTGACTTTTATTATAATAGTATAAATTATTAACTGAAGAGACTCAGCATTAAAAACACATTTTGGCGTGTCAGGAGACTGAACGTTAGAAACACTTTCGCGTGTTAAGTAAAATGCAATCAAATAGTAATTCACCGTATACTCCTAGTCAATAACTCCATTATACCCTCAGCGTGGTTGGTAGTGATTTGTTTTGCGGGTTACATATGCTGAATTATTGACATTTAAATATCATCCTAATATTGTTAGAAACAGCACCAAATTTATATGAAAATCTTTACAAGAGCCGTAATGCGAAATAGCATTTGTGTTATAAAACTTCAATGGCCTCTGGAGAAAGAAAAAAAGAGAAAAAAATTAAATAGGACGAAGACGAAATTAAACTTTAGCCTGGTTTTTAATTTGTTATTTAAAATGTAGGTCATTAAAAGCACTTTTTAAACATTAGTTTCTATTTTAATTAACGTTTTAACGTATTTTACCTAGGCATAGTCCTTATGATTCTGTTATGCTGTACTACTGTTACATTTAATTTGTACTGATAATAAACAGACAAAATTCAAAGAACTGTACAACATATTGTGTTTCGGAAAACTCTTTTCCCCTTATAACGAATAGTATCTGTTCTTATACATTAAGTTTTATGCAATCTAATTAAAATCATTGGATCCACCAGTGAGTCTGATGGCTTGTAACGCTAAACTCAGGTTTTGATATTCAAGATGTACAGAGCACAGAGAGAACGCCGTTTAGCTTTGCGCTTAACAACAAATAAACAAATTAAAGCTTTGATTTTGTAGGATATAGTAGTTTTAAACAGTACTGGTGATAAGTAATTACCTTGCATGCAATGTCAACATTGGCTGTCATAAAACGTAAGATGACTAGTGGTCCAGTCAGTCTACTGAATTTTAGGACTAATCCAGAATATATTTACAAACAAAATTAACCATAATGCATTGTGTCCAGTAAACTGTCTGTTTCTGTTATGAAATATTAAAATTACTAAGAAGTCCAAGCAGTTAAGAATGCTCATTTTCTGGAAAATTGGAATACTTTTTTAAAAATTGAAATTTGTCTGCAACTTTGATATAAATGATCGGATTTAAGCAAAACGATGGTTACATTATTTTTAATGCTGTGTTGTATAAAATATTATGTAATTATCAGAATCCTAAATACGGAACGTGTTAACCTGTAGCTGAAACAATTGTTGTTTTTGTTGTTTCATAGAAAACTACATAGAAGTGGGTATTTGCTGTTTATTTCCAGTTTCTGATACACTTTGAGACCATTATACCCTTTTTTGATTTTTTGCTATATATGTTATTGAAAAACCTCTTTAACATGTTAATTAATGACTATTGGCAGAATTTGAAAAGCAAATGCGGTTAATAGCAAGGAACCAACTGAAGACAGTAAATTCGTAACCAACTACACTTTATCTTACAACTATCACTTACTTACACTCAAGTGTCTTGGAAAATGCTTAAATATTACAAGCTTATTAGGTGAATATTTTTGCTTTGAGTGTGCATACAGATAGTTTAAATGACAATAGTCAGTTGTATTACTCCAAGCAGATCTGAGTTTCCAATTGCATTATTATTTTGCTTCAAAGTATGTAATGAATTTGTTGTAATGCCAAATATTTTTGTATTATTATATAAAGATTCAGGCAAACGAGTATATTGCGGCAGTTTTCTCAGTGGGTTAAAATTCATCGATTTGAATTTCATTTAAATAAGATCATTGACACTTGAACCCAAGGTTTTTATGATTTTCTAAAGTAAAATCACACTTTCTCCCAATTAAAGATTTTCAGCTCCAATTACTCCATGTGATGTTTCATATAAATGACGTAAAATAATAATTTCCTCGAATTTGTCAGTGAATATCGTATTAATAGCCAGCCGTATTAGTCAAACCCACTATCCATCAATAAGAGAGTAGCCACATAGTTGGTGGTTAGTGATGCTGACTAACTGCCTCTCCCCTAGTCTTTCAGTTTTAAATTAGTAACGACTACCCAAGTGACGCCACCGGCTATATTTATCTGAGCATCACCGATGATACATCAGAATCTAAGGCTCCACCATGGCCGCTAGTGGCCTCAGGTATTAGAAAAAATATGGATTCATACGAAACAAGATTACTTTTCTTTGAGTTTTTTTGGAACAGTTTCAGACAACCATTAATCAAAACATATGAACTTCCATAAAATTTTCATAACGTTGGTGGCTAGTTTTAGCCTTAGACATAACACTAGGCTCGTCTTTCTTTTTAAAAACAAAACATCATTATTCTACTGAGTTAAGATTAAATTATCTTTTTTTAATTAAGAATCAGTTTTGTTTGACACTGAATAATTATATACTACTTTTCTGTTTTTCGTCCTTTTGTTAATGACTGCCAGGAAAAATATGGATTTTTTGTATTACCATACCAAACTTAGTTTATGTTCCCAGAATTTTTTAAACCATCTCCATGTATAAATAATTTATCTGAGTGCAAGAGATAAAGTAAAACATTATTTTCAACCTTACCGACAAACCTTCAGTTGAATACTCTGTACCAATCTAATAAGAGTATTGTGTAATATGTAACATGAAAATCATCGGGTAGTGAAGGAGAGAACATAACATTAATGTCTTTCTTTTCGTAGGTTGACAGGTAGAGATCAAGGAACTTGAAGAAATCCGATTGTATAATTTGCCTGCCTTTCGTAAGAACGATTTTATTATCATTGTACATATCAACTTCGTTCATGTTCCTGGTAAGCAGTTCTTCCTTCCTTTCATCGTTCTAGGTCTTTCAGAAGAATAGATCAATACAGATCCCTTTGTCAAGAGAGATTGCACGTTGCAGCAAAAGTTAACTGGATCTTGGTTATGAAAGAATTACTGATGTGTGAGTCAGAAAGCGAAGACGTGTCTTATCTTCTGTCTCTTTACATTTATGTTAATGTAAGTATTCCTGTGAGCTGTTTCTACCTTTAACATGTTTCTGTATTGTTTCGTTTTCTTTTATTAGTGAAAGTGTTTCTTTTTTTTTTCTTCACATTTTGAACTAGTGTGGCTATTTACATAATATTAAGCTTGCTTAATGTTTATTTATCGTGTTTGTGATTTGCTGAGCACTTCGTTTTTCATATTTTTAAAGGTGATTGATTGTTTGGGATTAGGCACTAAGCTACAAAATTGGCTATCTGCGCTTTATCCACCACGGGTTTTGAAACCCGGTTTCTAGCGGTGTGAATCCACAGACATATCGTTTATATTATTGTGGTGGGCTGTTTTTGTAGTAAGAAGCTTGTTCCTTATAAGATTATGAAATACATTTTGCTTGCTACAATTGTGAAAGATGTACGTGGTACATCTGATATTTAACTTTTTACTTATGTAAATTACTATTATTTTCTTACTTCATTTGTGGTTAAAACTTGTTATTCTTTATAATAGGATTAACCCTTATGCCTTATATTATGCCTGGTATGGCCAGGTGGTTAAGGCACTCGACTCATAATTTGAGGGTCGCGGGTTCAAATCCCTACACACCAAACATGCTCACCCTTTCAGCCGAGAGGGCGTTATATAGTGACATTCAATCCCACTGTTCATTGGTTAAAGAGTAGCCAAAAAGTTGGCGATGGGTGGTGATGACTAGCTGCCTTCCCTCCAGTCTCACACTACTAAATTGGAGACGGCTAGCGCAGATAGTTCTCGTGAGGTTTTGCGCGAAATTCAAAACAAACCAAACGAAAATCATATTTCATTTCTCCATTTACTGATATTTTTAAATTCACATTCTCTTACGGCTATTCAGTTAGTGTACGAGTATTTCCTCTAGCGGTAAGAATAAAAACTTTTCCAGTGCTGTAATTAATGCCTTACGCACAATACTGCTTTCTTATATAAGATATATCTTTTTAACACACATATTGGTAATTTAATTTACCTAAACAGCATCCTTTAGCTTCTTAAAATATGACAAGTAACAAGTTTTCTTAAAGCATAAAACAGCCATTGTTGTTTGGAAAAGAATTATGATTCCACTCTCATCATTTAACATGATGGTGGGTGAAGGTGAGGTACTAACACACGTGTTCTGTAAAGAAATACAAATATTTTGTTCATTTTACGAGGATATTAGTCTGAGTATTTATGTCATGTACACTGGGAATAAGAAAAAACAGCTTCTACATTCATTATTGATCAATATTCAAGAGATGTAATCATGACTGAAGGTCAAAATATTCATTTACTAAACGAAGCTAATTCAAAGGTACTTTAATTCACATCGTGCTGCTAACAGCATCCTACCTGTTCCGCAAATACGAAACTCATAACCTTGTGTTAGATAAAATTCTAATCAACCGAATATCGAGTTTAGAGTTTTTGTAAGTGTCATAAACCAGGCTAAAGCGGTAATGGAAGAAATTATAGATCCGGTTTCTGTAATCATAATGATTGTAGCATGTTTCACGGCAATTGTGAAAATATATTTGGATCTGTTTCACTTAAAACATGCATTGATCAAGAATGGAAAGAAAATACGAGATTTATAGTTTGAAAACAAAGAGGGGTTTTAGAAAATCAGGCATGTTAAAGGTTAAAGATAGTAAAACAGTGAACACAAATATATAAATAATAAAAGCATTTATAAATAATAAAAGCATCAATTAACGTAAAAGAGTTGCATAAAAAAAATTCAACTTTTAATTGCAACAAAAATGTAAGCGTATTCTTATGGAATTGTCTACCAGTTCGTGAAACCACAACATACGCAAAATCGTTAATTCGGCTTTTGCGCTCAACCTTACTCCTCGATCTGAATACCTTGTTGAAGGAATTGCGAATAGAGGAAGAGAACCACTGAGTAAGTGAATGGTTCTCGAGAGACTATTCATTAACTTATGTAGTACAAGCAGCCGAGTCTGTTGTTCCAAAGCAGGATATTTTCTACAGAACCTATGAACGCATAGAAAACCATTAAAATAATAAAACACCTTTTTTCGCTGCTACAAGACTGTATGTTAAATATCCAACATTATTAGACCGTAATAGGATAAAAGTTTTTTCAGTTTTACTGTGTTTAAGTGTAAACAGCTTAAATAGCGTGTTATGAATAAAAGAAGATATAACACACGAAAAAGAAATTTATTCTAGCATATACAATTAGCAGTAGTTTCTATAGCAACGCTTTCATTAGATATCAATAGGACATTACTATTCACAAGAAATGGTTAGAAGTGAAAACACATTGCCTCAACAATAGACGAAACTCTTATAGAAAATGCTTTCTAGAGCGTATTAGTAAAGTAAAGTAAATAACACAAGGTAAATTGAGCCAAACGTCTGTGACGTCTTTTGGTGGCTTAGGAAATCACAGACTGGTCTTCTTAATTTTAACTTTGTCATATTCAAGAAATAACGCCAGTCATTAAGATATTTCATATTTCTGAATCCACTAGTCTTGTGAATATAACACTTTGGCCACTTTATAACACAATTAAGAATGATCCTGATTTTTGATAAAAGAGAACTAGAAAGTTTCAAATCATCAGTTGAAACCAAAACATTCTGTTCGTGAATTGTACACGTTAGTTGTATTAGCTCCAGAAATGTTAGCCACTTATTTCACCTTCACCTGTACCAGTTTATCTGAATTGTTTAGAAAATAGGATTATTTATTTTTAGATCAAGGCTCCCAAAATTTTAGAAAAAGGATAATTCACAACCTGAAATAGTTAAAAACTGATTGAGTGAGATCCAGAATAGAAAGAAAAAAACCCACAAAACTCCAGAAGCTCAGCAACTACTGAAGCGCGATAGGAAAACTTTAACAGTCAAATGATATGTCGTGTGGTGAAAATACAGACTAATGAGAAAGTGAGGTTTCCAACGATATTATGAAAACGTGGTTACAACAACCCACAAAATCAATAACCAAATTACGTTTCATGTAGTGAAAATACAGACTAATGAGAAAGTGAGGTTTCCAACGATATTATGAGAATGAAAACCTGGTTACAACAACTCACAGCTTAGGCATGAACTGGTTTTGCTTTTTTTACCATCAAACCAGTTTTTGAATAATAATGTCTTCATTAAGATTAAAGCTATAAAACATAATCTCTATTCTTATAGATTCGAACTTCACTGCTAGAATTTGACATTTAATGACGTAACTACTGAACCTAGATCTCAACTTATGTGATAACCATTTAAATATGGAATTAATTTTTTCTTTTATTTGTGAGAGAGCTCAAAATTAGTTATTGAAATAATAGCATAGGGTGTAAAGGTTTTGAAGGTAAAGATCCCAACGAAAGAGGTTAAGTTTCTTTACGTCACAAATAGATAGAATTTTTCAATCTGAGAAGCATGAATCATTTATCTATGAGAGTTATGGCAACATAACAAACAAGAAAAATGGTATTTAGATCAGTGATCTCAAGAAAACCCACTTGTAGAGAAATATGTTTGTAAAAACGGCTCGTTTGGGTTGAAAAAAAATTGTGAACCTAACGATGACCGAAGAAGGTCGAAACGTTGTTCACTCCTTCACGTAAAAAAATTTTCTTAACCCAAACGAGCCGTTTTTACAAATAGTATTTAGAACTCACATCTATTTATAAATGAAATTACCAGAAGGCAATATGAAAAATGAAAACAGGAAATGAAGCTAACGGATAGAATAACCATTTTTGAATTATATATTATGCTACGTAATTTAGTAACGGACTTGTAAATAGCAAGAATATGTGAATAAAATCTTTATCCAGGATAAGTAAAATGAATGTAGACCACTAAAGCTGGTTCAAAAGCAAGCTGAAACTCTTAAAGATAAGTTGCCTTAAAATATCCGATTTTTAAAAAATCATTTTGAAGATAACGGACGCGATAGGACAAATAAATTCAATGATCTTACAATAAAGCATGAAATCTCGAATATATTGAACACGGTTTATGGTGCTGTGCCTGTGACTGAGAAGACAAACTATATCAGGAAAGATGAAAATGTGTTATGTCCTTTATCTTTGGACTGAAGACAGAGAACTAGTGGATAAATTAATTAATTTTTTCTTATCTCTACGACTGCGCTCTCTACACAATAACACAAAAGGAGCTGTTAAAGGAAAAACTAAGATTCTAAGTTTATCATTTTCATTCAAGGCATTCCGCTTGACTTCAGTTTAATTAACATTGGTTCAAACTAAGTTATTTTTACAGAGTTTTTTATTTTTAATTCACTTGTTCCTCTTTTGCGGCCCCCCGCTAGTACAGCGGTATGTCTCCAGACTTACAACGCTAAAATCAGGGGTTCAATTCACCTTGGTGGGCTGAGTAGATAGCCCTTGAGGCTTTGCTATACGAAAAACACACACACTCCTCTTTTACATTATCATGAAACATTTTACAGCACCACAGAATACAATAATTATCGCCAAGTACACTCAACACCAGTTCTTTTTCTAAATACATTTTCAGTGTAACAAAAATGTCTCTTGTTATTTCGTATTATTACCTGCATGTTTCTTAGTATCCCCCAAAGAATAAGCTAATAATTTCATTATTCTAAATTTACATATATATAGGTATATACTTCAAATTCCAATGCCAACAAGTACTTTCACTTTCATAACTCATTGTTCTACATGTTGCAAACAAATAAGGAGAATTTCTCTTAGCAAACAGTAACAAACGTATCAAGCGTACTGACTAAGAAAAGAAGGTACCGAAAAGAGAGATTTCGTTGGAGTGGTTGCTCTTTGTGTGCATATGATGTCTCCACGGCAACGAAACTTTTTATTTCTGGTTGGCATCTGAAGTTGTAAAATATCGTAATAGTTTACTCGAATACTGTGCAAACATAAAGGCTATAGTTTACTCGAGTACTGTGCAAACATAAAGGCTATAGTTTACTCAAGTACTGTGCAAATATAAAGGCTATAGTTTACTCAAGTACTGCAAACATAAAGGCTATAGTTTACTCGAGTACTGTGCAAACATAAAGGCTATAGTTTACTCAAGTACTGTGCAAACATAAAGGCTATAGTTTACTCAAGTACTGTGCAAACATAAAGGCTATAGTTTACTCAAGTACTGTGCAAACATATAGGCTATAGTTTACTCATGTACTGTTCAAACATAAAGGCTATAGTTTACTCGAGTACTGTGCAAACATAAAGGCTATAGTTTACTCAAGTACTGTGCAAATATAAAGGCTATAGTTTACTCTTGTACTGTTCAAACATAAAGGCTATAGTTTACTCAAGTACTGTGCAAACATAAAGGCTATAGTTTACTCAAGTACTGTGCAAACATATAGGCTATAGTTTACTCAAGTACTGTGCAAACATATAGGCTATAGTTTACTCATGTACTGTTCAAACATAAAGGCTATAGTTTACTCGAGTACTGTGCAAACATAAAGGCTGTAGTTTACTCAAGTACTGTGCAAACATAAAGGCTATAGTTTACTCAAGTACTGTGCAAACATAAAGGCTATAGTTTACTCAAGTACTGTGCAAACATATAGGCTATAGTTTACTCAAGTACTGTGCAAACATAAAGGCTATAGTTTACTCTTGTACTGTTCAAACATAAAGGCTAAAAGCCTGTCAGTAGAATTAGTCATTCAGAAAAATAAGAAATCAGCAAGAGAGGTAAAATCACTTACCGTAGATAAAACTAAATACACCAGAATAGACCAATTCATAACTATTATTTAGAATGTTTAGGAAAGAAAAATAAACATGTTGGATGCTTAAGAGCTATTTTCCTAGAAAATACTTAATAGGAATTTATGTCTAAGGAAATCCGCTTGTTCAAATGACATAATTATATTTAAAGGACAATTGTACATGTTAAATACTGACCATTTGGTTGTGAATTATTTTTTTTTATTTCAATATATATATTTTTAAAGTTTCTAATAAATTTGATCAGGGGAGGGTCGCAGAAAACTGATCAGAGACAAACATTTATTTATATATCTGTAATTGTAAGTGAATAATGTATTACTCGAAACATAGCTTTCCTTATGACCTATGTCTGGCGTCGTGTTCTTTGCGTTAATTTGAAGTGATAATCAATAGATCTTTCAGAATTCAAATGTAGTTTCAAAACATTTCGAAAGTGTTAATACCCTTCATGTATGACGTAGTAAATTATCCATATATAAGTTTGCACGTTCAAATACACTTCTAATAATGACAAAGTCTTTGGTGTCCCAAAGTTTGAAATTACCATACAAAATCTGGTTTTTAAAATCATTTGATAATGTCGTGACTTTTCATGTCGTAAAGGTAACCAAGATATGCTAAACAACATTAAACGAACATTAAATACTTCCTGTAAACAAATATATAAAATTCTTTCCTAATAAAAATGTTTTTAAGCTGTATATTGACAGAATGATGGAACTAAGAAAATTGATTTTACATAAATTCTCTAACACCATCAATCACACTATTGTAGTTCTGAGGCTAATGTAAATGCTATTGCCTATGTAAGAAATAATAGAAACAAATCTCTTTGAAGAGAAAAAGAATCATTGCTGTATACATAATGATAAAAAACTTGTTTTTCATGCACGGGATGAGACAATTCATCTTTTCATGTTGAAGAGAGAAGACAATCTTTGTTTCTTTTTACTTGGTGAAGAGACTGAATGTTTCTTATTTACATGAGCGAAGAATAGTTAATCTGATAAAGTATCCTTGATAAACTATTTATGGGCTAATAATACAGAGATTTCAAATAATGGCGAAGGTTAGATCCATTGTAGAATGTACAAAAAACTGTTATAAAGGGTAATCGCAAACTGCAGTAGCGATATAGTATCTCTATCTTGTCAAATTGTCTCACATATCACGCCTCATTTGTCACTTTGAAATGAATCTTAAAGTTTAAAGTGGTCCAAGTTATTCAAGAATCATGGTAAACTAGACATAGAAAAATGAATCTTGTCATTTCACCAAAATGAAGAGGTACCGTACGAATGGAAGCCTTCTACTTACGACAGGTAACTGGGAAGTTTATAAAGATTATTAATGTTCATACTGTGGGACCACTTCCAAAACATGTGTACAGTAATACGTGAAAGATAGCCAATCATCCATCACACACACATGCTCAGAAGATTGTTATATGTTGATTATGGCTAGCTGCAATTACTGAGATACTCGTTCCAAAACTGAATTAGATTCTACTAGGTGCAAATGAAGTCAAAGTGCATACAGTTATTAATTGGCTTATGAATAATTGCACTAATAATGTCACACGTTGCAGTACAGAGCACATATCCTGAAATATTTTCTGCTGTGATATTGTGGTAAGTATCCTTGAATTCCACTTATATGATAATAGTGAACTCCCACTTTGTTATCGTATATTATAATTTATATTCTCCCAGAGTCAGCTCTTTCATTATAGTGGGTGATGATACTCTAAGATTACATCAACACTTTGATTTTAAACACGAATAAACATTGACAGTGGGTTTCATTTATTGTTCGTGGTTACTAAGATCCATGTTCACATCAAGTATCAACTGTTAAAACGTCAATCTCTACCTAATGTTCATTTATGGAGGCACAACGTAGCCCAGCATGGTCAGGTGAGTAAAGGTGTTCTGCTCTCAATCTGAGGGTCATGGGTTCGAATCCCTCTCGCACCAAATATGTTTGAAGTTTCGGCCATCGGTGCGTTATAATGTTACGGTAAATCCCACTATTTCCAGCAGTGGGTGGTGATAACTAGCTGCCTTCCCTTTAGTTTTACACTACTAAATTAGGGACGGCTTGCGCAGATAACCCTCGTGTAGCTTTGCGCAAAATTAAAAAAAACAAGCAGACAGAATGACCAATCACTGGCATTAATTGAAGAATCGTCGTGCTCTTAGTTTGCCTGAGGATAAGCTGACTTTCTCTTCAAAAATTCTTTATGCTAGTGGTTTTAGTTTATCATATGCAAAAAGACATAAATTTCACTTATTCTTTAATTACTTTGTGCAGTGTGTGTCAAAAATGGTAAATTTGTAAAAGCAATCTTCTCAAAAGTTTTATGTGAGTGATGTATGCCAGAGGAGTTTAATGTTCTAGTACTATTCAAGTAACCTGCCTTCGCAAAAATACCTAATTTTTTTGTGTTAATGCAAGGACTAATAATGTGATAAAAATCTCAATAATACATATATATAATTTAACATATGTGTTTCAGTATATGAATTAATGAAAGCAATAACCTTTCTTTGGAGTCATGAACATGAAACTTGTTCATATTTATGACATTTCAGAGAAATATGTAAATATGTTACTACGTAGCAGAATTTTCTGATTAAAGAAAATAAAAATGCATTCGATTAATTTAATTCATAGTCGTTGGTTTCAATGAGATACGGAAACGAAACTGGTATTATTTTTGTACTGCTGAGGAATACGTACATTAAGATTTGGTAATTAAAAAGCTTTTTTTCTGTTTGTAAAGTCCGTTTTATGTCTTTCTAATCATTAAAAAGTAGGTGTAAAAAAAGAAAGATAATAACTCATTATGATATGACGAAAGGTACACATTTGAAAGCTCTAATAATATGACTGCTGGATTTGTGTCCACAAATTTAGAGAATGTTGTTATTGTACGATACTGGGCTATTAAAATTATAACCCAAAACAGTATGTCATAAAGATCTGTGAGTTAAGAATGTAGCTTTTAACATTGTCTTTAAGAATAGTGTTGATTGATAGGTGTTCATGATATAAAACAAGTTACTCCAGGGTCGAGTGGACAAATGGTCATACAATCGTGCTGTTTTTCGGCTGCTTTTTTGATAACATATCGTCTTTGTCACAAAGTTTTCTACACTTCTGTTTCTTTTCGTTTTGTTATGCGTTTGTTGACTGCGTTTTATTGATAGGAAGAGAATTACTGGTTAATTTAAGGTATATATAATTTCAGACAAAATCAGGAATACTTTAATCTTTTGCTAGCACAAAGGATCGATAACTGGTCAAGTTTCATGCATAGATTCTCGAGAGCGCTTTCGCTAATCTGCTACATTTGAAAAGATAAATTAGAGATAAGGCAGCTAGTCAATCAACATCACCCACCGCCAACTCTTGGGCCACTCATTTTCCAGCGACTGTTGTGCTTCTCTGATGGGATAGAGGTAAGTATGCAGTTTTTCAACCCTAAAATAAGTTGTTTGATTCCCCTCGGTGGACACAGCAGACAGCCCTATGTGGCTTTACCTTAAAAAGCACACTGAAGAAAAAGAGACCACAGGGGTTGATCATACCAGAACACGAGAACATCAGTATCGTAATACTTAAAAATAACAGAATATTAAATATAATATAAATGGTGGTGTATTCCGTAATATATTAAAAATGTAACAATCCGAGACTATTGTCCAACTATAGTTGAATTGCAATAATGTCAAATCTTCCTAAAATCTTAAATAAAATTGTTTAAATCGATTTTCCCCAAATGACTCAGCGGTAATTTGCACGAACAACATATATAGCACTTTGTGTGGATTTAGGCTTAAAAACAAGCAAACAATAGATGTTACAACAATAAAAATGTTTGCAAGACACAAATATATTTTCTTTTACCACAAGAAACAGATCATCCTAGAGCCTGATCCTCTATTAGTGCTATGCTATCCTAACTAAAAGCTAACACTAATTAAAATCTTGAGTGCGCATTAACAAGGTTGATTATCGTAAACTTGTGTTCCACTTTTGTTGAAATTGGTCTCACATGAAAACTAGAGGTTTTAATGCCACGAATTACAGAATGATTAACGCTTTCTGCTGGAGAGTCAGACTTCGCACTGGCCATTGAATCTCAGTATAAGTCAAAACTGGAAAAGTAAATAAAACTTTCATAGTAACTTGTACTTTACCGCATGTCTTTATCATTATACCTTTTTAATCGTGTTTGATACTCGAAGTGTTAAAATGCTATACTTGGGTGATTTTACAAAATTGTTATAGGAATTCAAGCCAGTAATGAACTTGTGTAAGGCATTTTAATGGAATATCAGACAACTGTACATAAGTTTTGAGTTATTATGCAGCTTAATGTCTCTGTCTATACACTTTGCATTTTCAAGCATCACGAAATAACTATTTTTGAATTTTTGAAAATAAACATAGTCGGGCGTGGACTTGTGATTAACTTGCGGGCTGCGTCTCGTGCTGTACACGCCTTGCACTAGCAGCTGTGAGCCTGCTCTAAAAGTAATAGTAATTAGTTATTCTGATTACAAGGTACATAGCTTTCTCTAATTAGAAGTTGATATTAACCCTGTTATGGGATTCTAGGAATCGAACGAAAACTTTGTTGTGGCGATAGATATTTAACGAAAACGTGTATTTTAAAAAGTCTTGTCTCTGTTATCTAATAAGAAATTACGATTTGATAATAATAATAATAAAGTTAAGAAGCAGCTATTAAAGTTTAGATAAATTCTTTAAAACGATGTTAATTTTTATTTTAAAAGTCAATAAATCTATGTATAATTGAAATAGAAGTTTGAGCTGTAACTTATCATCACATCACATTCATTTTATTAATATCAAACAGCTTCTATACAGCTCTCCATGCTAATTTCAAACCTTCTAATTAAATGGCATAGTATAAAGATATGTTCCGAAATAATATTTTTCTGAGGCCCGGTATGACCAGGTGGGTTAATGCGTTCGACACGTCATCTGTGAGTCGCGAGTACGAATACAAGTCGGACCAACCATGGCCGCTTTTTCAGCCATGGAGGCGTTATAAAGTGACAGTTAATCCCACAATTCGTTGATAAAAGAGTAGCCCAAGGGTTGGCGGGGGGTGGTGATGACTAGCTTCATTCCCTCTTGCCTTACACTGCTAAATTAGGGACAACTAGTGCAGATAGTCTTTGTGTAGTTTTGCGTGAATTTTTTTTTAAAAACATTTTTGTATACACTTTTCTGACAATTCAATGTCACAACTGTCTTGTTCTCTTGTATCATGTCCAATGTCTTTATTGTCCAATGAAGGCAAGCCTTTGAAAACTGGAACAGGAACTTCTTCAGAGTGCGGAGCAGGCCGAATAGCTGAGGGAATGTTCGGATACGTAATCTTGTGTCGGTTTTTCTTCCCAACACCCGTTGTGTTTACCATGCAGAAATAACAGTCAGTTACATGGTTGGTGGGTTCGCGCCAAATCATTGGAACACCAAAAGGCAAACCATTGCGTTTTCCTTTGGTCCAGTCTCGAAGCATTTCCTCACAATTGTGGCACACAACATGAGGGGTCCATTGCTTGTCTTGATCACCAAGATGAACTTCAAAGTATGCCTTGTAGGTACGCTTGACGAACGAGGATATGTTACGTCTCTGACGATTGAGTGTGTAGCATCCACATATGTAGCAGAAGGCATCAGGTTTGTTTCTGCAATGATATCTATTTTTGGAAGCCACGTTTGATCTGAAACAAAAGAAGAATGATCAAAATATTAGAAACTATCTATATATATATGGACGTCAAAATGCTTATACATAGTTTACGCAAGTTCACATTTGTACAATTTTATTAACCTCAAATTGCATACAAACTAGAGCTTCTAGAGAAAAACTAATTTCATATTTGAAATCAGCGCCTAAAACTCCTTCAGAATCAGTTAAAATATCCAATGCAACTCAAAGTTACTGAAAAAGTGTTCCCCGGTGTAACCTAATAATTTACATTAAAAACTGCCTTAGATGATTGTTGTGTAGGCATAGATATCTGTTAAGAATAATCTTCCTTCCTTAAATATTTGTAACAAATAATATTTTTTAGGCAATTATTTAAATTTAATCGAGGAAAAAATGTTGTTTTCTCAATAAAGAGATTCGAGTAATTACACGAATAAATCAAATTACATATCACATTTCACAAAGCCTACGATTTCGTGTTGCTAATTAATCATAATAAATTTTCAATTGTAAGGTAAAGAGTTGTTTTTTATTCGTAGATGATTTTCCGATATCAAACACATGTGAGATGTCAGTACTTTGTTTTTTACTTCAATTAAGCAAATTAGCAATTCTACAGCTGTCCATTAACTTTCCATGACAGAGAATAAAAGAAAGATTATCTAAAAGTGTAGCACGAACCACAGACGATTCATTCTTTTATAACAAAAGCATCTGGTTTCATGAATTTAGAAGTCTTTATTTTCGATTTGTTCTTCTCAGACAATCTGTCTTTAGTGAAAGATCTGGTGCAGATTTTGGATTTATCTTATTGTTTTTAGGCTTAATATTGGCATTTAAAATATGAAGTAGCTTCGATAAACATAGGCCCAGTATGACCAGGTGGTTAAGGCACTCAAATCGTAATTTGAGGGTCTCATATTCGAATCCCAGTAAAATCAAATATGCTTTCCCTTTAAGCCGTAAAGACGTTATAATGTGATAGTCAATTCGACTATTCGTTGTTAAAAATTAGCTCATGAGTTGGCGGTGGGTGGTGATGACTAGCTGCCTTCCCTCTAGTCTTACACTGCTAAATTAGGGACGGCTAGCACAGATAGCCCTCGAGTAGCTTTGTGCGAAATTCAAAAAAACAAACAAACATATACAACAATATTCATATATATGATAAACAAATAGCTGTTTCAAAAATAAACGTAAGAAATAAAACAAAAGCTTATTTCAAGCTTCGGAGTTTCCTTAATTAGTCTGCTTATCTTGAAAAGCTTTGTTGTATAAAAACTGTATTTATTGACTCAGGGTTTATAATAACTAAGAGCAAAAATGAGGACTAAGAGTGCATTTAATGCAAGCGATATTTTTATTATTTACTCACCTGATGTACTTGAAAGACAAGTTTAGCATAACATTAATATGAAATACGATGTAAGTTATTTTTTTTCTTAAAATATCTTTTACTCTTTTTAAAATATTTCGAGAGCTATAAATCTCAGAATGCGGTTAAATATTTTATTTAAATGACAAAATGGATACAGATTAACTCTTTGGTAGAAGCTGGGAGTTTGGTGCCAGTTAACAGGATTCATATTCGTGTTATTCCGCTAAACAATAGCTCGCAGTGTAAACAGTTTGCGCATTATAATAGTGCATGTCAATCTTTTAACGTTGCAATTATACGGATGATAGAATACTGCTAACTGACTATCTTTTCTGTGGTTTGCACTTCAAAATTATGGAAGCAGCAGATAACAAAGCAGCGTCGTTATAAATACAGTACAACAATTTTATAAGTAAAAAAAAACTTATAAATAACTTATTCATGTGGTGTTGCTTGTAAGTAGGCCCGGCAAAGCCAGGTGGGGTAAGGCGTTCGACTCCTAATCTGAGGATGGCGGGTTCAAACAACAACTTTTCAGCCCTCAGCGTAAATAATATGACGGTAAATCCCACTATTCGTTGGTAAAAGAGTAGCTCAAGGGTTGGCGGTGGGTGGTGATGACTAGTTTCCTTCCCTCTAGTTTTACACTGCTAAATTAGGGACGGCTGGCGCAAAATTCCGAAACAAACAAACAAAACCAATCCTTACAGTTATATGAACTACCTCATACATTCGTCAGTGTGCCAACTATTCTTTACTGTTTAAACCCAAGGTCTTCTTATTCGTTGCTTGTCAATTTAGACCCGGCATGGCCAAGCACGTTAAGGCGTGCGATTCGTAGTCTGAGAATCGCGGGTTCGCATCCGCGTCGCGCCAAACACGCTTGCCCTCCCACCCGTGGGGACGTTATAAATGACGGTCAATCCCACTATTCGTTAGTAAAAGAGTAGCCTTAGAGTTGGCGGTGGGTGGTGACGGCTAGCACAGAAAGCCCTCGAGTAGCTTTGTGCGAAATTCCAAAACAAACAAACACACCTTGTAAATATGTTTTGCATCATGGTGTGATTTCAATGATATCATTTCTAATAGTCAGACTAATAGGAAATACGTTTATAACAAATTATACTTTAGCTCAGATTTAGCTTTTAAATTTGGAAAATGAATCCTGATGCAGAGTTTCATAATTTACTATTTAAGTTAAACGATAGTGAAATTATTTATTACACTTCTTCCAAAAAAGTGACGCTAACTTTTTTCTGGTTTTGAATATTTCAATAAAATTACTTTGGCAATTCAGAATGGTACCTAGATACTTTTTAAAAATAAATAGTTTTCAATTTATTTTCGGCAATGGATTTGAAGCCAAACTCTTAAAAGGTACCCAAAAGTATTAAAACGTCAAAACGTTCAATATAATGCTTCTTAGAAAGAAGGTTCATGTGAACTCCACAAGAAATGGTCAATTTCTAAGATTTGTTGATTGAGAAAACCCAACTAGAATATAGAAGATGAACTGGAATAGACCACTGAAATAGATAAAATTGTTTAAAGTATTTAAGGAATGATATTGAACGTAGTGCTCTGAAAGAACAATGTATATTGATGTCGAATTTATTTAAGAAAATCAATTTATTCAATATAAAGTGGAGAGGAAAGAAGATGAGTTTCTGTCGCAAAAGTATATAAGTAAAAGTTATGCTTAACAAGATCACTGAATATTAGAAATATTGATGCTTTACACACGTGTTTCTCTATGGCAGAAGACAGTGCAGAATCATGGTAAAATAAAATAAAAAAACTTATTTAAACCGAGGCAGGAGAGGCAGAGATTACGACTAAGAAAAAAAACTGATTAGTGACAATAGCATCTTGGAGGCAAGATAATATCCAACAAGGAAAACTCTCGGGATGAACTTCATTACACAGTATAATGGAACTGATGCCATTTATCTACTCGAGCTTACTAAGATGGTGTGTGTTTTGGAAATTCGCACAAAGCTACTCGAGGGCTATCTGTGCTAGCCGTCCCTAATTTAGCAGTCTAAGATCAGAGGGAAGGCAGCTAGTCATCACCACCCACCGCCAACTCTTGGGCTACTCTTTTACCAACGAATAGTGGGATTAACCGTCACATAATAACGCCCCACGGCTGGGAGGGCGAGTATGTTTAGCGCAAACCTGCGACCCTCGGATTACGAGTCGCACGCCTTACGCGCTTGGCCGTGCCAGGCCATAGCTTACTAAGAGTAGGACAGTTACAGTATAGGATAGAACTTTGAAAAACACAGTAAAAAGATACTTGCTTCGATTAATATGTCCTATATATTGACGAAATAATTACTTATTTGGCACGCCATATATTAGTGTTGGAGTTAAGAATATACTTGTATCTTTGAAAAAATCTAGCAGATAAAATAATATCAAAGATTGACTCTAGTTTCACGCAATTTAAGATAACAAGCTGGATAACTTCAACAATTTACCTCAACCCGTTATTTATAAAAATATCAGAAATGTGAATTATAAATTTATAATTAAAGTAATATAAAAACTGTCAGCAGTATATCATGCAAGAAAACTGTTTTAAACACTGCTGCTCATTAAGACACCATTACATTAAGGCCTTAAACACCCTCAATGACAACATTATGTATGCCTTAATGGATGAAACATATTCTGGCTGCTTGATAAAAGAAATATGATAATACCTAAACGATAAATGAATAGATATAATAGAGTAGTTAATTTGTGTCCCACCTACACTTTCTAATACTTTCATGTCATATGTACATATATTATTTAAAGGAATACTCCATTAGAGTGAATTAACGTTTAATCTAATAACTCAATACAATTATTGATACTTTATTTAGTTTTGTTTGTTTTGAATTTCGCGCAAAGCTACACGAGGGCTTTTTGCGCTAACTCTCCCTAATTTAGAAGTGTAAGACTCGAGGAAAGGCAGATATTCATCACCTGGGCCTGGCATGACCGAGCGCGTTAAGGCGTGCGCTCGTAATGTGAGGGTCGCGGGTTCGCATCCGAGTCGCGCTAAACATGCTCGCCCTCCCAGCCGTGGGGACGTTATAATGTAACGGTCAATCCCACTATTCGTTGGTAAAAGGGTAGCCCAAGAGTTGACGGTGGGTGGTGATGACTAGCTGCCTTCCCTCTAGTCTTACACTGCTAAATTAGGGATAGCTAGCACAGATAGCCCTCGAGTAGCTTTGTGCAAAATTCAAAAACAAACAAAGCAATAGTCATCACCATCCACTGCCGATTCTTAAGATACTCCTTTACTAACGAATAGTGGGATTGAACGTCACATTATAAAGTCATCTTGGCTGAAAGGGCGAGCATGTTTGGAATGACAGGGATTCGAACCGCGACCCTCAGTTTACGAGTCGAGTGCCTTAACCACATGGTATATACTTTTTTAAGCCATAATGTTAATTAACATATTTGTTCTTTTTGTCAAATCTACTGACCTATGATAATACTCTAATTACATTTTCCTTCAATAAATATAGACATTTACTACACTGCGTAATTTTAAAAATATATTGTGTTAAACTTACCAAGTCATTACTTTTTATATTCTTTATTGATAAAGAACTCGTTTTTTGTTACTTGCAAGAAACAGATTTAGTAACTAAAAATAACTCATTCTTATGCAAAACACGCACAATGGACAGCTAGCCAAATAGAACTACAGGTATATTTGGATATCCTAACTTACTGACATGAAAAAGGGAGATAAGCAAAGTGAATTACAGCTGTTTAAAACTATTCCAATTATAATGAAAGAAACCCTGTTGTGTTTTGTGCTAGGTAAGAGGTGTTTGGTGCATTTTTTTTCGGATATTTGCGCTTAGCTATACTAAAATTACACAGATTCTTGACTGTTTTATTGTATGGAAGTATTTACGCGTTTTAGAGTAATTACTTTACGCTGAATCCACAAATGATGTTCATATTTCTCCGTTACATACAATTTTTTTCACAAAACGTTGTAACGCAATACTTAAAAGAAAGATCACAACACAGATCTTGAGACTAAAAGACGTAAATTCACAAAAGAAATTAAGGATGAATGAGGATATACATTCGTTTGACATTAATGTTCTTTCATTTTCGTCAGTTTGTTCGTATATTTGTTAACAAACTTAACAATATAAAATATTGTGATAAACTAAATAATATTTTTTTTTCTATGTAACAGTGTATATTTCTTTCCGATTCGTAAAAATTCCTATGTAAGAGAAAAATACCTAAAATTGTTTGTTTTGTTTTTTTGAAATCTGCGTAGTTGAATTACATTAAATTCGTTATTCAAACCAAAACAGTTTCAGGAAATTTGAATTCGTTGGCCTGTGTTACATGTGCTAGCCGACCCTTTTCTTTTTATTTGCTGTGTTTCGCAGAAAGCTACACGAGGGTCATCCAGTCTAGCCGTTCCTAATTTTTAACTGACAGATAATCTTTAAGGCAGTCAGTCACCATCAACTACCCCCAAACGTTGAGCTATCTGTTCTTGTTGAGACGAAATAACGGAATATGACCGTTACTATTATAACGCTTCAATGGTTTAATGTGCGAAACCAGATTTTACAACTACAGGAGCAAACCATGAACCTTTGTATTATAGTTCCACACGTTAATTTCCCTGAAAGGGAATCGAAGGCAGCCTGGAGGTTTCAGCTGTTTTAATCATTTGCAATACTATGTATGAGTGTGCTGTCTGTCAGTCAGATAGAAGAAACTCAAATAAAGTCATATAAGAGACATTTAACGTTGGACTTTATATTGTCATGACGTTAGTAAAAAGTGTGCATGTAATTAATCACGAAAATAATGAAACATTTTGCAGGCTTTAACACAGTATGACGCGTGAGCTTTACAGACAAGAAATAAAATATTTGTTACTGATAATTTTGGTTTAGTCTCTCTTGAAATAAAGCATTCTTGAGGGCCTTGCGGTGGTACATCTAGTTATTAGGATATATACCCTTGTCAATATAATATGTGGTAGAAATGTAGTTTTTTTTTTCCTGAAATTATTAGTTAATTGAGAATTAAAATACTAAAATGCATGCTCGCCTCGTTTTAATTATGCATGCAATGCTAATATTCTGAACGTACTAGCATTTTGTGTTACTCGTAATTACAGTAATTTAAACAAAAATTCTCGTGACAAGATAATTACAATTCATTAGAGATTATCGAGGTGGCGCTACAATCTATAAAGTATTCACAACGTACTGTATCTTCGAATATTAGGAAGAACGAAAACAGCAGACAATTTCATTCATTATGGGTTTTAACCCAGTTATATGTGCGAATGATCTAAATTCTAAAATGAAAAATAATAATTAAATCTATGATATATGTTTATAATAATGCTGTGTTAGATTACTTCCATTACAAGATATGCTCAAACATAAAATAATTGCAGATTTAATAACAAAATTAATTTATTTAAACTGAGGATCTGGTGTTAATTGAATATAAGAATATTTAAAATTTTTGTACAGAGTAATTAAAAATCAACAGGTATAAAGTGACTTCTGGTTTCCTCCCTGAGGTTGATGGTTTGAAATTATGGAAAGAATCTACGTGTAAATGATTAAATAATCCATAAACGAGCTTATGAATTAATTATGGTAAGAACCCATTTGGGTCCTTCAAACATTTGTTTTGTACTTTCATAACATTGTTTTCACTTGGAAATACGACCTTTACTTACGAAAATCCTTTAAAACTTTGCATCAAAACTAAAAATTTTAACTCTTTTGTTTGTGATCAAAATTTTGTATTATTAGTTGTATTTTTTCGACCAGTTTCATTTTTCAAATTATCCAGTTATAAAAGTGTAAGTTGTTGTAATATATAGTGTTGTTTTATTTTATGTTAACCGATTACTGAAGCTGACGTGAAACCTGTATTCTACCAAGAGAATCACATGTGTAGGAGGTTATAACAAGACGGCCAATTCTACTGTTCGTCGATAAAGAATAACCCAAAATTTGGTGACGGATATTGTCGACTAGTTACCTACCATTGTAGTCGGTCACTGCTAAATTAAAGATGGCGAGCACAAATGGTCTTAAGTAGTTTTGCGCGAAATTTAAAAACAAACAATTTGTAAATTATTGCAAATCCACATTCTTAATTACTTTTCTATTGTCTCTTGTATTTATCACATTATTTCATTTTGTTATATTTCACGAAAAGTAAGTGCCTGGTAATTTTTACCAGGATATATAGTGTCATATGGTGTATCATTAGATATACAGCATCTTTAATTTTTCTTCGTCAAAAGGCAATTATATTTACTTACTGATCCTCAAGTGGCAAAGCAGTATGTCTACAAACTTACCACGCTAGAAACCGAATTTCGACATTCGTGGTGGCCAGAGCAGATATAACCACCTCGTAGCTTACTGCTTATTTACCAAAAAATCTTCTTACGTATTCTATGCATGAACGTTTGAGAGTTAAGCAAATATTTTCTCTGGCTTATTGTATTACGAAATACTGTTTTTGTGATCACAAAATCATGTTACATTATACACGTTATCAGAGTAAACAAACATTTGCCTGGATTGTACAAACAAATTTATTAATTATTTTTTCTTGCACTAAAATAAACCCCAACTTTTTCCTTCATATAATCTTTATCCTAAAGGTCAACGTTGTAATGTTGTTTTACAAAACGAATCTTCAATAGATTATTTTGTGACCAGAATCAGAAGTGCGTTTCTTCCTTGAAATTAGGTCTTTGATATTCTTCATCTGTAGCCACAGAGTGGATTGGGGAACTTGGCTCAATGAGGAATCATTTTAAAGTAATTAAGTTCCAAAACTTCAAGAAGACGAAATACTCTTCAACTAGCTTTACACTTATTTGAGACGAGTCCTCGACAGGAAGTTGCACCACATACTTCCAAGAAATAAAAGTTGAATCATATACTGTCCATTAAACTATGACTTTACGTTTTTGTGAGTCACAGTTTATAAACGTAAATTATAACAAGATAATTAAATTTCTCAATAAACAGTTAGATTACAAATTCTAAACCAAGTGATCCCTTCTTTAATATTAAAATATGAATAATTTAAATTACGAAAAATTCAATGAAAACAATACTTCAAGTGATTGAGACTTAAGAACAATTCTTAACTATTAAAGATTATATTTAGAAAGAAGCTGTCCTCTGAGTGATATTAACTAACTTCATGACGGAATTCTAACAGCTGTACTATATTTAAAACATATAAATAGGAATTGAAAAAAATACGTGATGCGTTTGTATGATGAGTTGAAACATTAACATAAAATAATTCGAGACCTATCTAAACTAGTTTTCATCCTAACAATAAATCTAACAGTGATTTTCGTCACATCAACAAACGGAAGGAAAAACAGAATGTTTAATGAATTTAATCACGTGTTTAATCATATCTCATATGTATCCAGTGTATCTTTGTGCTGTCCCTCATTCTCGCTGCATAATATTATGCGACGCCATGTTCTGTGAGACATTTTCTTCAACATAGCAGAGGTTATTGCTCTAAAAGCCGCGGTAACAGCTGCCTTCAACTCATCATTAGTATTATAATGTTGTTCAGACACAATGTGGATGAGTAGGGACTTACGGGCCACCCTGTACATATATATAAATGAGTAGCACAGTCACATCGAGCTGTCTCCTGTACCCAAATAAGGAAATCGAATCGCTGATTTTAGTGTTGTAAACCCGCAGACCCTCTGGAAAACGAAAAGAGCAAACTGAAAAAAAATGAAATAAGGTATTTAAATAAAATTATTTACTCAGTCTAAGTTTAAAATAATAATAATTTCTTGGCACACAACTTACAAAAAATTCTCCTAAATACTAGTACTATTTTGCGTCTAAAATACCATTAGAATTCAAACCAAAACTTCTTAATAAAAACGCAAACCCAAATAATTCACAGATCTGAAGTGATATTACATATCTTCAATATTTACAAAGTTAACAGTCTTAACTTTTCTATCACAAACCTAAAAGATTGAAAACAGTTTTATTCTTTGCAAAGATAATTACAGCAATGCAAGATATGATTTGGATGCGAGTTTTATGTATTATGAAAAATTGTGCAAAAGCTGCAAAAAGAACGTGTAAATATGTAGTCAGACTAATTTAGAATAAAACGTACAAATTATAAAAACCTAACGACATATCAATATGGGATGTATTCATAATTTCTTAACATAATGCGTATTATTATTTAATAACATGAAAGTTCGTTTGCTTGTGTTATCAAGACGGCTGGTATGGGTATTAGCAGTTTAATTAAAATAAATCACAAATCAACGTTTTGAACTTCTTAGGTCATCTTTAGATTAACCTGATTTGTTAACCTGTAGATGATCTAAGAAGATCGAAACGTTGATTTGTACTTTATTATAATTAAACTGCTAATACCCATACCAGCTGTCTTAAGAATACATTTTTACTTCAAGTGGGTTTCTTGTCATCACGAATTTGTTTGTTTGATTTCGCGTGAAGTTACTTAAGGGTTGTCTGTGCTAATTTAAAAGTCATAGAGTAAAGGAAATTCGTTTAGTAATCACCACCCCTTACTCATTCTTGGCTACCCTTAACAAATAAATGTGAAATTGACCGTCACATAGTAATATTCACAACCTGAAAAGATGAATATATTTGACACTGTCATTTGAATCATGCTAGCACTCATATCGCGAGTCGAGTGCTATAAACACCAGGACATTGCTGGACTTTAATCAGAAGCTTAATGGTGAGATATCGCACTCATTTTAACACAGCGAAAAAAATCATTTTATGTATTATAAGAGGCTCAGAATGGCTAGGTGGTTAAGACACACGATTCGTAATCCGAAGGTCGCGGGTTCAAATCCCCGTCGCACCAAACATGCTCGCCCTTTTAACTGTTGGAGCGTTATAATGTGACGATCAATCCCACTATTCGTTGATAAAAGAATAACCTATAAGCTGGTGATGATTAGCTACCTTTCCTATAGTTTTACACTGCTAAATTATGGACGGCTAGCGCAGATAGCCTTCATGTAGCTCTGCGCGAAATTTACACTCATTTTGTGTTTATAACTCTTGAAATGGAGCACGTGTGCGTACGCAGTTAAATGGTAAAATGTGCGAGCCTTTTTTGGACGAACAAAACTCAGGAACCGTATAAAACGTTTGCTTGCGAATGGGATTTAAACCCGCGACCTTCAGATCGCCAGCCAAGCGTTCTAACCACCTCGTTATACCGGCTCGGAATATGTACTTCCCTATGCCCTATTTTTCTTGTAAGCTCTATTAATACAAATTTATACAAAAAATTTAGTTTCCTAAATTTCTTTTTTTTTAGTACTTTAAACAAGCATTTATCCAGTAAAATTTATTAATCTATCAGTTCGAACATTAAAACTAATCTATCATTCACAATGTAAAAATAAGTAAAATTGTATATCTTAAAGGTTTCAGTCTTCGTAATTTTATTAAAGTGTATTTAAAGAAACTACATCACCGCTGCCGTCTGGCTTTAGAAGATACAAAGTGCCTATACGTGTCTAACGAACAGGTAGCAAATTGCATGGCGCACGTCCGCATGAAAAAAACTTGCTATTCTGATCTATTTTACTTTCCATAAATGCTAATGAGCTTCAGATAATGAAAGCTAAAAACAGGTTTCCTGTTAAAACAATACTGAATTGTTTGAAGTAAGTTTGATAGTTTGAGGTATTCAGTTCATTCACTGAGAACTCAGATAATATTGAAAGCTAACGTTTGTTACAGAATGATGATAACTTAGATCAGGAATATTATAATAAAGTAAAAAAACATAAAGTCGTATGAAGTGGGATACGAATATCATTATTATGTGTTTTTACTTCGTTCTTTTCATTTGTTGTCATTCAGACGTATTCTTATAATATTTTTAAAGTAATTTTGCTTCTTCAAGAAATCTAGGACAATTCAATTTACTTTAGCTGTCTTTTATTATAATTTTTTTCAGGATTGAATTGTTAGTGCATATTGTCACAGACACCCTGCTCACATGTGGTAATACAATTACAAATATAAAAATCAGAATTTTATGAAACTTGTGAACTAAAAATTAGAATAACGCATGCCATATGGGCCCGGCATGGCCAAGCTTGTTAAGGCATTCGACTCGTAATCCGAGGGTCGCGGGTTCGCTTCCCCGTCGCGCCAAACATGCTCGCCCTTTCATCCGTGAGGGCATTATAATATGATGGTCAATCCAACTATTCGTTGGTAAAAGAGTAGCCCAAGAGCTGGCGGTGGGTGGTGATGACTAGCTGCCTTTCCTCTAGTCTTACAGTGCTAAATTAGGGACAGCTAATGGAGATAGTCCTCGAATATCTTTGCGCAAAATTCAAAAACAAACACATGCCATATTATAATAGCCTGTATGCTCCTAGTTTAAGAAATAAATAATAAAGTTTTAACTAATTACAAGAAATAGACAGTTTCACTACTAAGTAACTACTTTATAGAAATCAATAATTTATCTGATTTTCTATGATGATAAGAAACCCACTTGAAGTAAAACGTATTCTCAAGAAGGTTGGTATGGGTATTAAAACTTTAATTAAAATAAAATACAGAACAACGTTTCCGCCTTCTTAGTTCATCTTCAGATTAACATAAATACACTTTTTAGAATTTGTTCGTTAAACTGTACTAATTGAACTTGTCTATGGACAAAAATTTTCGTATTACTGAGGGAAGCAACTATGTGTGTAAAGAACTCGCCTCAAAAGGCAAGCTAGAATATTAGTTATAACTGTTTTAACAGGTCATTGATATTAAATAATGCATTACACAACTACTAAATAACAAAGTGAAATCTAAGATTAACTCTTAACTACCTGCCAAATGCAGATATATGTCAGTTCTTTTAATATATTATTAATGTTAGCTGAAGAAAACATTAGAGGTAATATCCCCTTTCTACTTGAAAGTTCTCAACAAATACATTTAAGCATCTGTTAAACATAAGCTACACTATCATTTAGAGCAGTGGTTCCCAAACTTTTTCAGCTTGTTACCCAATTTAACATGCCACATTAAGCATGTTACCCCTTTCACAAAATGTTTTCAACATTGATATATATGGCTAAATTAAACTAGAGATATATTGCACTTTATTTATTACAATTTATTTATATAATTTATTTCCACTGAATTACACTTTTAATTATTGTATTTGATCATTGTGCATTTCTAATGAATATTGCCAAAGATGACAAGAACATCAGTGGGATGGATGGAGATGCATACTTGAAGTTAGTTTAGGAATTCTTGGCTTTGTGGTTGAAAGTGCCAGCCTGGCATCGTTTGCAACATTCAAACGAGTCCTCTTTTTTGTTTTCATCCCCAGCACGGTTGAGAACCCCTTCTCGCACAGATACGTTGTTAAGAATGATACCAACAACTTCAAGGCTCTCTTGGACAGAGTTGGCGAGCCAGCTAGTTGTGAAATCCAAAAGGAATCTGCATTTTGGTTTTGGAATTTGACTTTCAAGGCTTCATTTGCTCGCATAGTGATCCACTCCTCCTTTGAAGGGGAATCATCATCAACAATGGCCTCATCAGGTACAGAAAAGGGATGAATGATCCACTGAAGACTGGCTGTTTTTAGGTCACTCTCTGGAAAGTAGTGCTGCATGCTTGTTTCAAGCCCCTTCAAATGGTCGCTCATCTCTTTGTTGATGATCTGTAAAAGTGATCCAGTATCATAACTATTCTCCTCAACAAACTGGTCTAGGGTGGGAAACTGAGCGATCACTCCTATCTCCAAGCGTCGAATCCAGAGTCTCAGTTTTCCCAGAAATGCAGTCACAGTGTGATGGGCATCAATGACAGTCGTGTTTTGGCCCTGGAGGTGCAGATTATCACTGTTCAGCTCCGCAAATATGTCAGCCAAGTAACAAAGTCGAGCAAGCCACTCCTTATCAGTGAACTTGGTAGCAAAAGGAGATTCTTCTTGTTTCAGAAATTCCTGAAGAGCCGTTCGGAGCTCAATAACACGACGTACAACCTTGCCTCGTGACAACCAGTGAACATCGGTGTGGTAGAGCAGAACTTGATACTGTTCTCCCATTTCCTTGCACAGCTCCCTGAATATGCGCGAATTCACATCCCTGGACTTGATGAAATTGACGATTTTCAACACATCTTCAAACACTAATTTCAGATTACCAGGCAGGCTTTTTTATTCAAGAGAGTACCGATAAATGATGCAATGATCTACAGAAATTTCTGGATTCACAGCTTGTATGAGGCCCCGTAATCCACGATTACGACCCATCATCGACGGAGACCTAGATTAAAAAATAAAAACTATTATAGATTGCGTCAGTTAGTCATTCTTACTTATCTTTTGCGTTATAACTATATGGTTTTCATTTAATTTGATTTATTTTGGTACTTTATTATTTCAGTACGACAGGCACAATACTTGTTTTGTGAATTATGTATAAAATATTAGCTACACTACAGCTACTTGTACAATAAATAAAACTGTATGACTATATGCCATGTAATTCATTGTATTTATACTAATCTAGACTTTATATAAACATCTCTCCCTACCTGTTGAACACTGTTCCAATCCAATCCATTCGTGGGAAAGAAACTGTTGATGATATTGAAGATATCTTCTCCCTTCGTGGTTATCAGCAGATCTTCGCATAATAGGAACTCTTCTTTGATCTTGTCCTGGTGGACGTAACGAACGAACCCAAGGAGAACAGCACAACTGGCTACGTCACACGATTCATCAAATTGCAAGGAGAATTTGCTATATGGGCTTTCCTTGATCTGTGTTGTAACTTGAGACAGAATATCTGATGCCATGTCATCGACTCGTCGGCGGATTGTATTGTTTGATAGAGATATGACACTCAGTTTCTTCGCTTGATCCTCCCTACATACCTTGCTTATCATCTCGTTTGCACAAGGCATAATCAGATAGATTCTCTGCAATGGTGTGGCATTTTTGTTGTTCGGCAACTTTATATGCAACAAAGAAAGATGCTTCGACCGCAGCTTGAAGCTTATGGGCTTGAATTCCAAATGAACCGAACTGGATATTCTTCAGTGCTACAGCCCGGCGCTGAAAATAAGCCTGATCCTCATTTTGAAGATTTAAATGACACTTCTGGAGGTGAGCTGGGAGTTTTGATGGCTTGAGGCTTTCATTTGTCAACACTTTATGACATAATACACATTGTGGCCGATCCTCTCCACCAGAAGGTAAATTCACAAAGCCATAGCGAAGAAAGGTGTCAGAGTAGGTGCCCTTTACAGACATTTTATTGTTTAATCTGCAGAAAAAGAAAAAGAAAAACTGCATAAACAATCTGAACTTATTATTTATTTTTTCATGGCATTTTAGATAGCATTAAAAGAGCTTATTCAGCATAGGAATGATGTAATAGTAGGTAAATACTAACTATACTGCACAGGGCAGTACACATACATACCAGGTTTTGTTTACCTCTGCTGATGCTCACATAAAAACTGACAGTGTGAAATAGAGGCAACCTCAGGCAGTGAGTGACGCGTACTGAACACGTCGATGAATCATCAGGGTTACTGAGTGACTTGAGTTCTGGAGCATACTTATCAAAATACTTTTAGGTTACCACACACTTAAATACATATTTTTTCTTTTCTACTACTGTATATTAGTTTTTGATGTTTATTGTTATTTGGTTTAACTTTATTACATACTTAAAATAGGTTTAATTCACAACTTTACATACTAAGACTAAATTGACATTAATCCTAATACCAGCTACCTCAATGTTTTTTAATTTTCAGAATTTTAATTTTTTCTGTCACCCCTCCATAACCCCCGATAAATTGTTAAATTACCCCCAGTTTGGGAACCACTGATTTAGAGCAATAATCACAGTGTGTTTAACATTTTTTGCTCGTTTTAACATGTTATGAAAATGCAGTTCTGGTTTCTTCTGAGATCGTCCTATTTGACAAGAGAATATGAACATCTTTAACAGTATATACGATAGATATCACATTGACGTTATTTCGTGAAGGCTCACAATATAAAATCTAAACTAAAAATCGTAGTAGGTATTCCGGTTTAACACTTAGCATTGCAGATGCAAAGCAATCGAGGACGCTCTGGAGAGACCTTCTCTTCGCCCTACTCGTGAAGTTAAATTTAACTGGGCTTGTTATTGATGACTAAACCGAAAAGATTTAAAGTTAACGAAATTATGTTACAATCATGTGTCAAAGGTCCGTTAGTGGTTCGCGAGAGGTTAAATATTGACCCGTAAAATATAAAAAAACAGCACAAGAGGATAGGGATCTATAGATCCAAGAACCACAGAATTTGCTGTGGAAGGAAACGGGAGTACCCCGAGAAAACCCACTTTCACGATCAGGGCGCCAACAAAATTACCTTGACCGTGCCCAGAAGTTACTGAAAAGGAAATCATGGTTAGTAAAGCTTTTAAACAAAACAGGAAAACATTTAAAAGGGTAAAACACATGAGTTAAGACAACGATAGGTCTAAAGCGTCAGGAGGATAAAGACAGGCTGTTCGTGGATATAAAACAGAGTGATCAATTCTATAAGTATCGATGAGTCATTCAGTTTCTGTCTCGGACGATTGGTGTGTTCTTACTGAACGGGATGTTGATGTCTGTAGCGCGTGATGTGTCTGTAGTCTTAATGTGCATGGGTTGAGTCTGGCATGAAGCTGTCTTCTTTGGTTTGAGTAGCTGCTGAAGAGTTACGTTAAAGTTGGTCAAAGTATCCTTGTCTTTCTTCTTTGTATTGAGTGTAGAGATGCTGCTGGCAGCAGAGATAATGAGCAGACACGGAGATGGAAAGCTTACTGGACGAGGGATACACGGATTGACAGATTCGGCATGTTAAAGATTAGTCGCTTGACGTCGGGGACGTTCGGCACAAAAATAAAAACTCTGTAGGTGGTTAAATATATAATCAGCTTCCTGTTTATGCTCGGTCACAACTTTAACAAAGTTAGTTGGCAATCCTGTGGTCTTGGAATGAATTATGTGGGCTGCATGGAGTTTCGTCGAAGTTTTTGTTTTCGGAGAATGTTGAATTTCAGTTGCAGTTATAGACAAATGGGCGTTTTTAATAAACACCGAGTATTACCTACTGGGACTTTTGGTGGGAGAGAACTGGACGTTAATATTTCCATTCCACGGTTTAATTAGATAAGTGTTATAGACTGCAATAATATACCTCCTCGGGGAAGGATTCTTGTTTTTATGGGATTAACTGAGACGTTGGGTTTGAACTAATCGATGAAGGCGATAATCTGACGAGGGGAGAAATCCAACGGTAATCCATCAAAAATTACCGGGGTCACTGACGAAGGCAGCATGGAAGTGATGAATAAACACGTTGAACACTTCAACTACCAGTCGAGGAATGAAAAAATCAAACCAAAGCCCTCTCTTTCTTGTTGTTTGGGTATGTATGTGTATACCCAGGAGGGTCAGGTTTGATATGTATGTGTATACCCAGGAGGGTCAGGTTGGGTATATATGTGTATACCCAGGAGATTCAGATAAAAATAATAATTATGTAATAAAATAAAAACAGGACACCCATGAGCTAGATATTAACGAGGAATTGTTGGTGAAAGATACATGGACATCGTCCGGATAGGGGCCTGAGTAAATGCGGAATACTCTGGCCCTCATGTAATAATTATGAATATACTAAACAGTTGACATAAACAAAGAAAAGGAAGGAGGAAAAGTACACCTGACCCTCTTGGGCATACACATGTATACCCAACCTGACCCTCCTGGGTATACACATATATACTCAACCTGACCCCCCTGGGTATACACATATTGTTTCTTCGTTGGTGAGTCTTTTTAGATGTGACCAAATTTTTTTGTTCTGTTTATATTAAGTACTTTAAATCTCTCCCAACTTGTCTCTTTACGTTATGTCATAGATGTGAAGAAAACAAATAGAAGATTTATCAAACTTAAGTGATAATTAATATGTCCATTATTGTCTTCGTCACTCCAATGATCGACGACGTTTCTTGCTCTAACGAATTTCGGGATAAAAATTATCAAGGAAGTTCTTTTAAAATAACTCATTCGTTATCATGGATTCTCACCATATTATTGATACCATAAAAGTCACTGCTCTCGCGCCAAATACAAAGAATAAAAATAAAAGAAAACTGATGGAGAAGTTGCATTCATCATACGTAGTTAAAAGGTTTTCACCGGTGTCAAAAGGTAAGCTATTGCTCACAGACAAAACTAGCACATAAATGTTCGGAATTTATGATTAATATAAATTTATAAACTAAGACTTTCTGACAAACACTTTAAGTTCATTTTACACTTAGATCACCAAGTGAGGAAGAAAGGATACACAGTCCCAATCATAACATTTTTAGCTACGATCTTCAGGTCCAAACTTCGCTATTCGGTGTGGTATCTCGCTATCCATTTCGTATATTTAACAAGATACAGCAAAGAAATTACCAAGTAAGTGACCTTTTGAAAGTGAAACTATGAAGGACTAATTATTTACGAACAGAATGGATGGTAGAAGACAAATAATTATTTATTTATGAGCAAGCCTGAAACATAAAGATAAGGCTAGAAACAAAACTTATGTCGTATTACCATGAGGATTTAAGCTGCTTTTGGCTTGAGTTCGAGTTTTGATTATTTAAGGTACTTATGTTTTATTCATGTTAAAGAAAAATTGTCGTGTATGAAATACAATATCAATAAATACTCCATGTTATGTTACTAAGGTCCAATGTTAAAAGCTACAGTTATGCGAAGATTACCTTATCAACTCTTCTCACACGTCGATTCTCCACTAAAGTCAGTCAAAAAAATAAAGCTTTCACATGACAGAAGGTTTTGTGGATAAGTTTCAAAACAATTAAATAAAAGGGAGAAAACGTATAGATCTTTGACGCTAACACTAGCAGTAGGCATGTTTGGCTAACTGGTAATGTGTTCATCAGAACTGGGGCTCGGCATGACCAGGTGGGTTAATGGGTGTGACTTGTAATTTGAGGGTCGCGGGTTTGCATCCATGTCGCACCAAACATACTCGCCATTTCAGCTGTGAGAGCGTTATAACGTTGCGGTCTATCCCACTATTCATTGGTAAAGAGTAGCCCAAAAGAGGTGATGACTAGCTGCCTTCTCTCAAGTCTTACGCTGCTAAATTGGGACGACTATTGCAGATAGTCACCGAGTAGCTTTGCGCGAAATTCAAAAACAAACGTCAGAACAGAATTTGACAGAAAATTCTCTGCAGCACTTCATAAACTAATAAAGAAACAAAAACTGTCAATAATAACCACTGGCCTAAAGTGTGAATTTCATCCAGTTTCGTTTTTATTTAAGTTGATTTGAACTATTTAAATTAAAGGCTTATTTGTTTGTTTATTTTTGAATTTCGCACAAAACTACTCGAGGGCTATCTGTGCTAGCCGTCCCTAATTTAGGAATGTAAGACCAGAAGGAAGGCTGTTAGTCATCACCACCCACCGCCAACTCTTAGGCTACTCTTTTACCAACGAATAGTAGGATTGACCGTTACATTATAACGTCCCTACGGCTGAAAGGGCGAGCATGTTTGGCACGACCGGGATGCGAACCCGTGACCTTCAGATTACGAGTCGCACACCTTAACACGCTTGGCCATACCGGGCCAAATTAAATGCAATTCAATAAAGTTTAGCCTGGGATATCATAACATTCAAATACCAGTATAATTTACAAATCTTTTATTTTTTAGGCTTATATAACGACATCACCTATAAGAAACCCAAACATCTTTTGTGAACACGAAAACACACGTTAGTGAGTTTTCATGAGTAGAATACAAACTAAGGAACATTTTACTCATTGTTATGATTTGAAATCACGTTTTTGAACATTATTTTGCCCTGTGTGTTCGAATAACTTTATTTCGTTCCTCTAGAAACGCAAAATCATTATTATTTTTCTCCATAAGTGAAGAAAGAATAGACTGTGAAAATAATGCCCTAATAATCAACAGTTAAGATAGCTTTTTTTCTCTCTTCCGGATTCAGCGAATATATATTTATTGAAGTTCGAAAATTTATGGAATATCTTGAACGTTTTGGTTCGTGCTATCTTAGATATCAATTGGAAATGACTGAATAATTGCATACTTAAATAATTTAATCTTGAATTATAGACGAATGATCTTAAGTTTTATTTGTGTCTGTTTCAAATACTTATCCTGTTTATAAGATATTCGTCAAAAGCATAGAGCCTGCTAATGTAAACGATAGGTTTACTTTTAAGTTCTCTCATCTAGAACGTATCAGAGATGAAATATTCAGTTTGTGGATTCAGTTAAACCAAAATAATTGGATTAAACAACAAAATATTATTCTCGGCGACCCTGTAGCCTAGAATAAAAATAAAATAACTACAAGCTTAACAGCTGTTTTGTAGAAACCCATATTGAAATTAAAGTAATACCGGCTAAACTTAAGAAATCCTAAAATATTAAAATACGAGATATAAAAAAACTCAGACCAAAAATTATTGATGAACAAAGAAACAAATAATTTAAAACCTAACATTAATAAAATATCAGAAGCATAATTATATTTGTATTAAGTTGATTACATCTAAAATCACAGATAGATAGTATTACGAAAAAAAAATATTCAACTGGATTTATATGCAACTTAAAGATACTTTTACCTCAATTTTTTTATATGGTCATATCTCATTGTTAGAGACGAAACGTTATACAGAAATAAATCTATTATTCCAAAAATAAGCGTCTTAAAACTTAATATTTCAGGTAATAATTCACTTTTCAAAATGTATTAAGTTGAAGAACTGAGACGTGTATAAACTAGTTCCAGACTCAGTAAAAAGAACGTACTCAGCATAAGCAAGATAGTGGATTCAATTCAACATCGGTCTTAGTTTTCCAGAAAATCACTCTGAAAAGCGGTACTTCATGGATTCAAATCAATAACCGCCTCAGCTCATCGATAAAAACCGCAAGAAAGTTGGTGTTTCTATAAGGCACTCCCTCTGTTCTGCCTGGAACAGAATAAAAACAGATAGTCTGGATTCTAATTTAAATAAGTTGCTTATGTTTGATTGAAGTTAGTATTTGGAAATCTGAAACTACGAACATAACCACCTAAAATTTGACAATAGTAAGATAAAAACGGGGCCAATTATTTAGTTCAACTTACAGACATATTGAAAACAACAATTCCTAAGGTAATTATTTTATATACATATGTTTACTTAAAAGCATAGTCGTTTCAATTATATGTCTTCAGTTTTGTTTGTTTGTTTTTGGAATTTCGCTCAAAGCTACTCGAGGGCTATCTGTGCCTAATTTAGCAGTGTAAGACTAGAGGGAAGGCAGCTAGTCATCACCACCCACCGCCAACTCTTGGGCTACTCTTTCACCAACGAATAGTGGAATTGACCGTCACATTATACGCCCCACGGCTGGGAGGGCGAGCATGTTTAGCGCAAGCCTGCGACCCTCGGATTACGAGTCGCACGCCTTACGCGCTTGGCCATGGCAGGCCCTATATGTCTTCAGTATAATTAAGTCATCAACGTTACTTGTAGACAAAAACATTATAATAATCCAATGGTTTCTTCATTGATTTAACCACGAATAACAAAGTACAACTGCCCGGCATGGCCAGGTGGGTTAAGGCGTTCGACCCGTAATCTAAGGGTCGCGGGTTCGAATCCACGTCACACCGAACATGCTTGCCCTTTCAGCCGTAGAAGCGTTATAATTAACGATCAATCTTACTATTCGTTGATAAAAGAGTAGCCCATGAGTTGGTGGTGGGTGGTGATAACTACCTGCCACTACTCCAGTCTTACACTGCTAAATTAGAGACGGCTAGCGCAGATAGCTCTCGTGTAGTTTTGCGCAAAATCAAATAAAGTATATATTTATTCTACCATAAACATACGTGAGCGAAGCGTACTCTTAATGTGTTGATACCGAGGTAATAGGCAAAAATAAAAATATACATTCCATATATCAACCTTAATAAGTTTCAAGTGACTGTAACAGAACATACATTTTACGCTTTATTTATTCAAATTTTGTTAAGATTCTAGCAAAAATAAAGAGAAAAAATAGTGAAATATCAAGTGTTAGAATAAGAAACCGAAAGTACTTAAATGTTAAATGTTTTTTTAAAATATTTGATTAAATATATATGGTTTAAAGTGTCATCGTTGTTGGTATTGTTTATATAACGCAAAACTACGTAATAGGACATTTGCGCTTTGTGTTAACTTTAAGCAAACAATTTTTTTTAGCTTTTCTTTTCAATATTAGAGACACTTAGCACACTCACGAGTACCTTTGTGCAAAATTCAACACAACAAATAAAATATATTAGTTTTAACGTTCAATTTACGAAATACACTTTTACACCCCCCCCCTACCCACACACACAGTAGCACAGTGGTATATTTGCTAATTTATAACTTTAGAATACGGGTTTCTATACCGGTGGTTGGCAGAGCACTGATAGCCCACTGTGTAACTTTGTGTTTAATTATAATCAAACTTTTAAAATATTAGTTTGAAATGTAAATACATGCCATAATGTTATCATACAGAAATAATGAATTCATAAAATATCATTTATAAATTTCAGAAAAACGTGTATCACCTATTCATAGTGTTTTACATTTATAAACACATGGTTTTATGATATTGTATTTGTCAACTAAAAACTGAATATATAACGTTGTTATACAACTCGTAATCATTATTTTACAGCGAAAATATTAGAAAACTACAACCATAACATTTTTTACATCTACAGTAAAACGAGTGCGTTTAAATGCTCCAGTTTGGTTGTATATGTCAGCCGGTAAAAAAAAAATCAGTCTGTTTCACTACACAACCATGAATATTGTAACTGGAGAAAGCAACCATCTCACGACAGTTTATGATAAATCCGCGACTGTTATGGTTGGGAAAATTTGCTTCTTTACAAGATTTATTTTGTTCTGAATTTCGCCCAAAGCAACACGAAAGCTACCCGAGCAAGCTATCCCTAACTTAGCAGTGTAAGACTGGATGGAAGGCAGCTAGTCATCACCATTCGCCGCCAACTCTTGGGCTACTCTTTTGCCAACGAATAGTGAGATTTATCATCACATTATAACGTTCCCACTAGTGAAGGGGCGAACATGTTTGGTATAACGGTGCTTCAAACCTGCGACCTAGAGAATACGAGTCGAACACCCTAACCACCTGGCCATGCCGGGTCACTTCTTTACAAAGCCCCCGAAAGTTATCATGCGATAACTCAAGTCAACCACGTCACGTGACAATTAGATTCAAATATTAATCACCAAGAGCATCTAGGTTATCGAAAACACTACGAAAAACTTGAGTGCTTTTTTTTTAATTTACAAGTCATGAGTTCAGAATATAATATCCACTTTCAAAATCACATTTTCATTTCTACTAACATTTAGGCACAAAGTGAAGTAATTAGTGTTAGATATTTTTCTAACAATTTCTCGTGATTTTATAAAAACAATCCGTAAGTAAAGCTTTAAAAACACACAACTCTTGTTCACAGATAAAACGACATTTCATTTGAATTCGATGAAATAAACGAAAACTCGTGTCTTTCAGTTAAGCAATATCAAAACAGCCATTCTTTACGCGTGGGAATATTTCTTTTACCAGCACTTGTCAGATTTATTTGATTCTGATACTTAGGCCTACCATCGTAATTCAAGTTTGATTTATATTCCTAAAACACCACAGTTCGCTATTATCTTTTGCTATTGATTGTCAGGGACAACAGACTATCAAGATGGATTTTGAGTCGAATGTTTCCCTAGTGGATAAATCGAAAATGAAACCCACCAACCAGCACGTTGAATGTAAACATATTTTATTCAGGACCATAACTGCAGATGTTACACGTTCGTTCTTCTATTTAAAACTTCTTTTCTAATGCTCAGACAGTGTTAAAGTTTACACTTCTTTGTTTGTCTGACGTATTTTGGTGGCGAAATTGCAAGTGATTCTTTTCTGTCCAAATGACCATCGTAAATTTTTCGTAAAAATAAAAAAAAACAACTTACCCAACTGTTTCCTGGTTCTAGATCTAAGCAACTAGTTTAAAAAGATATTAAAATATATATCTTCGTAAAAAATGGTTTGGGAGTTCTTTTCAGGACAGAAATGGAAAATTTATGAAACTTAAGGTAAGTAGAGATTTTCCAAGCAATTAAAATTTCCTTTTGCTCACCTTAAGTACAAAATTTTCCATAGTACATGTGTGTTCTCAAAATTCATTTTGTTACTACAACAAATTAAGAAGTTTTCATATGTTGTAAATGGAGATAATAAATTATTTTTCTGTCGGGTTATTGTGTTTGTCTTAAGGCAGAGTCACATCGGACTATCTTGTAAGTCCACCGAGGAGAATCGAACTCCTGAATTTAGCATTAAAATCCATAGACATGGGCTTTCTGTGTTGGATTTCGATGCTTTCAAACATTTAATCCTGTATCACCATCATTAACAACAATAAACGTTTTGGAAAATCCCATATAACTTTAAGGTTAATAATCAGTAATGACAGCGTTTTAGATACATTGTAATGAGTTGAAGATTGTATATAGCAATATTACACTTTCATGTAAACGTAGTTGCATTAAGTTACATAAAGAGTTCAACAAAAACAATCAAGTGATATTTTGTATGAAACCATGTTGTAGGAGACAGAAATGAGTTTGGTTTGTTTGTTTGTTTTGAATTTCGCGCAAAGTTAAACGAGGGCTATCTGCGCTAGTCGTCCCTAATTTAACAGTGTAAGACAAGAGAGAAACCAGCTAGTCATCACCACCCACCTCCAACTCTTGGAATACTCTTTTGCCAACGAACAGTGAGATTGATCGTGACATTATAACGCCCCCACGGCTGAAAGGACGAGCATGTTTGATGTGACGGGAACTCGAATCCGTGACCATCAGATTACGGGTCGAATGCCTTAAACAGTTGGCCATGCCGGGCCTAGACAGATATTAAACGGATAAATGTGTATGTGTGTGTATTTACCATTGTTGTTTCCACTAACAAGAATCAATCCCTTGACTACAGGATTATAAATCCGAAGACTTACCAATGTCCTAACAGAATGCTAATATTTATGAAGTAAGGATATTTTTAAGTTAAATTATTGATTTTGTTTTGTAAAACTTTAATAATGTCCCTTAAAACGTCTTCTTTATGGTTAACCTGAATAATTTAAAAATGTCAGATATTTTTCATCAAATTAACCTGATAAACCTTAAAGGATTAGTTTGGAGCATTGAATTCCTTTCTCTTTAAATCTAATTACAAATAAAGTCAACCATAACAGATTTCAAAATCTCTAGCGATTATTTTATATGCGTCTCAGATGAAACAAGAAAGTGAGATGTAATGTACTATAAATAATTAAAGAAAAGTTAAGAAAAACAGACATAAAGGCATTGTTACACCTACAATATTTGAAAATGAACTACACCAGAGTACTGGTATGTGTTGCTAGTTTACACTATGTTTAGTTTTCGTCCAACAAATCATAACGTACAGTTTCAGGAGAGAATTTACAAAAATACAAGCAGACATTTTATACCATGCTCAGTGACATTAGTAGAAATATTAATTAAGTTATGGTTTTCAGAACCTATTATCACATAAACATTATGCACAGATCAAAGTTTTGACTAATAAAAAACATTCCGTGCAAAATTTGCATCAAAGCTCAGCATTTGAAACTGATAATCTTAACATTAGAAATGTTCAAGGTATGAAGACGAAACTTTGAATAAATCATGCTAAGTAAACAGGTTGTGTTCTTTCCTCGAAGGCCCGGCATGGCCAAGCGCGTTAAGGTGTGCGACTCGTAATCCGAGTGTCGCGGGTTCGCGCCTGCGTCTCGCTAAACATGCTCGCCCTCCCAGCCCTGAGGGCGTTATAATATTACGGTCGATCTCACTATTCGTTGGTAAAAGAGTAGCCCAAGAATTGGAGGTGGGTGGTGATGACTAGCTGCCTTCCCTCTAGTCTTATACTGCTAAATTAGGGACAGATAGCACAGATAGCCCTCGAGTAGCTTTGTGCGAAATTCAAAAACAAACAAACAAACTTTCAAAGAAAAACGACAGTCTTACGTAGATCTTGCCAACGGCCTTGTTGTGAATACAGATTTAAATTTTTCTTCAAGAAGAGACATATGTGTGCGTGTATGTTTTCTTACAGTAAAACCACATCGGGCTATCTGCTGAGCCCACCAAGGGGAATCGAACCCCTGAGTTTAGCGTTGTAAATCCGGAGACATAACGCTGTACTAGCGGGGGTCGAAGAGACATATTAACACAATGTGATTTTAATGAACAGGTAACTGTTCAAAATCCGCTACTAAAAAACTTCAGCTAAAACCGAAAGTTGACACGGCTATCAAGCCCAATACAGTGTAATAAGAAAATATTGGAACACATGCTCTTTAAAAATGAATCAAGTTCGAAACATTCATCAATATGAAAGACGGTTTGTTCTAAAATGGAGAAAAGAATGTTATTGTAATTGATGTACAACATATTTTCAAAAAAAAATGCTGGGAGATAAACACAAATTTGAGGCTACAGTTTAGCCAACGGTGTTAGTGATACACGCAAAAATTGATCACATTCTCACTACAAACAAATGCAGATAGATTCTGATAAATAATGGATATTTTCTCAGACAGGAATTTACATTTTTGCAAGAAAATGTTTGTTTGTTTTTTTAAATTCGCTGAAAGCTATACGAGGGCTATCTGTGCTAGCCGTCCCTAATTTAGGAGTGTAAGACTAGAGAGAAGGACTAGTCATCACCACCCACCGCCAACTCTTGGACTACTCCTTTACCAACGAATAGTGTGATTAACCGTCACATTATAATACCCTCACGGCTGAAGGAGCTAATATGTTTGGTTAAAGGGGATTCGAACCCGTGACTCCTGGATTACGAGTAGAGCGCCTTAACCACCTGGCCATACCGGGCCCAGCAAGAAAATTATCCGAGCAATCAATAAATGTGAAGAAACAATACGTCGACGTCAGAAAGACCAATGAAAGCAGTCACAAAGATGACTGGGCTTGCACAAAGCCGTTATATAAACAATATTAATTCTTTGTAGCCTTGCAACAACTGAAAAGACAATGTACAATATTAAAGTAGTTATAAGTGTAAAATACATGACAGTATGAAAATAAATTGTAATACTCTGTGTGACACGAAGGTCTCATATACGAAATGAATCGAACAATGTGAATTTATCTGCATTTCTTTTGTATTTTTGTGAATATGTTCGATCGTTGATAAAACTTCGTTATTTACTATTTCTCTTCGTTTGTTGTTCCTGACCTTCGTAATTTAGAATTATTCGTCCTTTGTAACCTTGTAAAATTTCAATAATTATTTCCGCTACCGTAAGTTAAATTTAAAAATATGTATAAAATAAAAATTGAAGGTGAGATTAAATGAGTGTGTGCAAAGCCACATGTGGCTATCTGTTGAATCCCCCGAGTGGAATCTTACCCCTGATTTCAGCGTTGTAAATCCGTAGACTTATCACTGTACCAACGGAGGACAAGAAAAATTGAGAATTCACGACGTTTTGTCAACTGCATATCGGAAACCTACATTATGTTTGTTTGTTTTTTGTTTTTGAATTAAACGCATTGCTACTCGAGGGCTATCTAAGACTAGAGAGTAGACAACTAGTCATCACCACCCCCCATACCCCCAACTCTTGGACAACTCTTTTACCAACGAATAGTGGGATTTACCGTACATTATAACGCCTCTACAGCTGAAATTGCAAGAATGTTTAATGTGACGAGGGTTCAAACTCTCTACCCTCAGGTTACGAGTCGTGCACCCTAACTACCAAGCCATATCGGATCGTAAAGAACCATCAAATAAGTTTAATCAACATAAAAATAGACCTTTCTAAGGTTTGATGACACATATTTACAAACATTTGTTCACATGACCATTTCCTCACGTCTGTCTGTAATAAATTTGAATCTGTTGTACGTTCTCGATAAATAAACAGAAAATTTATAACGCCCTTACTGTTGAAAGGGCGAGCATGTTTAGTGTGACGGGGATTTGAACACGCGACTCTCGGATTACAAGTCGAGTGCCTTAACCACCTGGCGATGCTGGGGCTCAAACCTGAATTAAATCATCGTAAATTGGTAATACTAATTTTTTTATATTATTTTCTTATTTGAAACAAGTATTCCTTTCTTGACCAAAATTTTACTACAAACTTGCCAGATATTCTGCCTGAACTGTGTCTAACGCTGTAATGGAATTTTTAATTTTAGATTTTATATCCTTCAAGCATATCGCTGAATCAATAAAAGATGTAAGGTATGTTATCCATTTGTGCAACATGCAAGTGAAATAACTATATTTGAATTTCTTAACGCTCAACTACAGACTTTATGCATAAAAAGCAGTTGTTTAAACAGCATGAATGATAACACAGGCCTGTTGTGGTTTTATTGACATGAACGTTTTGTATTTTTTATGGTAATTCCTGTACGTTGAATCTGAAATTGATGTACACATTTCTCCATCACGTATGAATTTTTCACAAAACTTTATAACGTAATACATATAAGAAAGACCATAACACAAAGTTTTGAAACTAAAAGGCGTAGATTTCATACAAAATCTTCAGATTGTCCATATTTTTGTTAACAAACGTGACAACGGAAAATTATCATTGTGGTAAAAGAAATAATAATTTGTTTCAAGTAAAAGTTTTTTCTTCAGGATTTGTGAAGTAATTCTTACGTGATCGAAGAAGTGATATTAATTTTAAAAAATTGTGTAACTAAATTATATTAAATCCATTATTAAAACTAAACCAACTTTTATGGAGTTTAAATTCGTAAGTCTCAGTGATTTTTGTCTTTCTGATCATATTTATTCTACTGGTATGTTAACATTTCTTCTGTAAATGAAACAACTATTGCTAATTATATCTATTTCAAGACTCTTTAGTCATCCAATCTTGGACCGGATGAGACCTAATTAACGAAAGGCCCAAGATTCGAGACGTGATATCGTTAAAGACATTCTGCATTTTTAATATTATAAAAGTAACAGTAAACCCCATTATTTGGTTCAAAGGCAAAGCACCTTGGGCAGTAGATTCTGTCTTTATTTGATTCGTACTTCAATATTATGGAGGCCATGTCTGAGCCATGGTGTTCTCTGACTTGTAGCTTACGTACTTTATTTAACTGTTGAAAATTTCTATTTCATGATATACATAATTAAAAAAAACATTGACGAAATAAGCAAATGCTAAATCACTCATATACATATTTTGTTTTTGCATAGTGTATATTATATTCTGCTGAATGTAATGTCTAAAAGTTTATTTATGTATTGTTAAAAGTTCTGAGCCCCCAGATTTACTGTTGAGCTAGTGAAAGAATTTTCAAGGACTTTCTGCTTTATGTTACGATAAATACGAGGTATTTATGTTCTTACTGAAAACTAAAGGCTTATAAAGATAAAAAGCGAGTTTCAATACCCTTGATGAGTACAGTGCAGATAGCCCATTATGTAGCATTCTGTTTAACAGCAAAACAAACGATTTTGTTTGTATGCGTTGATATAAAATATAAAAACAAAAGCGTTGTCATGGTTTACATCCACCCTTCAATAACGTTATCCCACAAAAGCAGTACGGGTACATATCCGTTCAAAATTTCAAAAATGGACAAAAATACGTCTAAGTATAGGATTATTACAAGATATTTCGCGAAATCAATATCTAGTAATTTTAATTGTGTAGAATTAAGCTTATTAAAATATCCATATAAAATCATATAATATTTTACTTTGTATTTCCTTCAGTAACAAAAGTGTTTTTGTATATGTGTGTGTGCGCGTGCGCGTGTTTACAAAGCAACAATTTTACTAATTTTAAAACTTTTGCAGTGCCTACAGTAACTAAATCAGAGAACATTATTGTCGTCTTAAAAACATAACAATTCTCAGTGAAACAATCAAGAAGACAGAAAACAATGGCAAAGCAATCTACATCTAACATACTCTATTTCTAGTATCTTTCTAACTTAGGTAAAAGTGTGATAATTTAAAGATATTTTCTAAACATTTTTAAAAGTTACATTAGCTCACGACACGTTTTGCATGCGATAATGTTTGTTTTATTTTAAAATAACACTACATCAAAATAACCTGTTTTAACAAATAGTATTTCATTTATCCTGTTTTGTCTCTATGAATATTTTTATAATATTATGAATAAACGAGAAAAAAAATAGCATCTGAATGCAATTGTGTTTCCTGGTCTCGTGCACTAAAATTGCTAGAAATAATGAGCATATTTAAAAATATACAAGTTTCGAAAGATAAATTTCCTTAGTTATCAGTTTTGTTCTTTTATTCCAAACTCAGTATTAATAGAATCTAAACATGAAATATTAATAATGATTTAAACATCTATTTACATCATTACTGTAAATTTTCTAGGAAGAAATGATCGAAAAGGACTCCATCTGACGGTTTTGTTTACAGACTGATTATTCCAGAGAATTTTGTTACGAAACTAAAGCCGGTCACAACTGACAGTCTCTCTCCCTCTGAATTGATTTATTGGTACTAATAACAGATCTTGTCCAAAGCGCTGCATTCGTTTCATTGGTCAGTTTTTTAATATTAGACTAACCATTTCTGACACATTATGAGTCTTGCACTCGTAGATGTCGTGGGGCTCTGGGCCATATCCAATAATCTCCTGAAAGTTTGATGACGATTACAGTTTGGGAATTAGGCGTAAAAAAAAAAGGTGCAAGGGGGAACTGGAACGGCTGCCAATCTCATCAAAATTGGTAAGTGAATAAAATAAGGGATTTTTAGAATCTTTCTTTGGCATCAACAAAAAATCCCTCAATATTTCACGATGAAGAAGATTAGTAATGTGAAATAATTTTGTAACGAACAGACACAAGTCGTATGATAATATAGATGTATTTGAAGTATTGAGTTATAAGAAAACAGTCGCGAAATTCCAGACTTTAATGATCAAATGGCGCCACTTGAGAATTTCCTCATATTCATCTTAATAAACCAATAACACGAAAAAATGTTTTCAGCATCGAAGACCACTGGCTAAGTTTGTTTGGACAGCTGCATGGTAAAAAAAGAAACATTGTTGAATCATGTTTCTATTTCAGTTTTCATGCTTTCGATAAATATACAAAAGTAGCATTATCGCTCAGGGTTAGAACAGTAACTAACGTACATTTACTCATTCAGTGTATTGTGTTTGAATGTTATGATCGTGCTCTGTTTGAGTTAACTGTAGCGTTATGTGATTTGCTTATTTTTGGATTTGTTGTCCTTATTAGTCATGTCGTATACGTTGTCTATTCTTTCACTGGCATGTTGCCTGCAATAATCTAGAAACGTTCCCTCTGTCTCATAATAGAACAGACACGCGTTTGTCTGCTCATGCGAAATTTGCGTGAAAAGATCACATAACGCACAACTTCACTTGTCGTGAAAAGTTTAAAAGTAACGTGGTATGTAACCATAATGATGAGTTCCCGGAAAGCGTTTACAACATCTTTTAAGTTCGGACACAAAGACAAAGCTTTTGTGATACCAAGTAATGGAATGACTTCAACTACATAGTTTAGTTTATTTGCAAGCTGATGTTTTAAAAATAATTTAATCTTAAAGCCAGTTTTATATGTTCAGCTTCCATCAAAATCTAACAGCGTCTATCGCTGTTAGTGGTTCGAGTTAATAATAAGATTCCGCGTATTTGAGAAATTGACAATTTTTCCAGTCACTGCATGAAATCGACTTTCAAAAGAATAGATTGTTCTTCAAGCTAAGAAATATTACATTAAACATGAAAACACGTTAAAAAGGAAGAAGACGTGTATTTTTACCAAATTAGTTATTGATCGTATGAAAATTGTCAGAAAGGCAGTCGAACTACGAAATGTTCCTACTATTTATGAGGTGTCTCTAAATCAGTGGTTCTTAACCCTGTTGGAGGTACTGAACCCCGAAAGTTTCGTACTTGCATTCGCTGAACCGTTCGTAATTTGAAAAATAAAATATGATTTTTTTTTCAAATTCAAAATATAAGTAGATATTCTATTAGTGCACAAAGTGAACCATGTATCAGTTGCACACAATATAACTATGTTCAAAGAACAAATCCAACAAAACACGAATTTCACACAAAAACAAAAACATAACTCAATGAATATTTACTGCAAATCAATGTGACTTTTACTGTTGCCTTTCAGAGACAAGTTAAGAAACGCGCGACTTCACCTTGGCAAGTGCCATTCTCATATCATTTTCGCAACAAAGTCTGTTCCGTTTCTTCGTTTTTATGTCTACCATCCTCGAAAAGGATTGCTTGCAAAGATACGTTGTAACGAACGGTATGAGTATCTCAAGGGCTTTCTTAGCAATAATAGGGTGCGCTACGATGTGGTGACACTAAAATGTGGAGACCGTTGTTGTTCTGAAAAGTTGCTGTTAAGCCTGATTCTGATGAAGTTCAATGATTTTGTATAGGTATTCATTATTGACATCTGCTGTCACAACACAAAACGTAAATGGCTGTCTCTCTCGTGCTGGATATGACCCTAATGGGGGGAGTATACGTCGAGAGACTTTGTGAGCTCATCTAAGTGCATGGCAATTGCTTGCTTCAGTTCCACGGGTACAGAAATGTCTCCGATTTTAGACGCATCTTCGATCTTACTTACACAGCCATTCAGCAGGGGAAAGTTTGCTAAGTTTTCATTCTCTGTTCGTGGTTTCCATAACGGTAGCTTTTTTTGAAAAGCCTTCAGGTTTTCTTCCGCATCGATGATGTTGACCCCACCACATTGCATCTGTTTGAGATTATTGAGAGCATTGAAGATATCGGCCATGTACACCAAAATGAGAATGAACTCAGATTTTTCAAAACAATCTACATGACAATGTTGGTGCTCTAGTAAAAGCAGGGCTAATTCCACACACATGGCAAAAACACGATTCATCACCTTTCCCCGGGATAACCACAGAACGTTACAATGATACAGAAGTACCTCGAATTCAGAGCCCATTTCATTACACAGTTCTTTGAAGATGCGGTGCTTCAGGGCACTATTTCGCACAAGGTTCACACATTCCACTACAATTTTTTAATACTTCTGCCAGTTTTTAAGACAAGGTTTTTGTTGCCAATGCATACCTGTGCAGAACACAGTGCGTTACAATGATGTGTAGTCGGCTTTCACCAGCTCACCAAAACCAGAGTTTCGTCCCAGCATGACTGGAGCTCCATTCGAACAAACTGCAGAAATGATATCTCACGAAAGATCGTTGTCTCTGAAGAAGTTATCCACAAGTTTCTTCACGTCGACTGCCTTTGTTGTTGTTGTAAGAGGCTTACAAAATGAAATATCTTCTTTTATCTCTTCGTTCTTCACGTAACGCACGAATACAAGCTGGCTTAGATTGGAAACGTCTGTGGTCTCGTCGAGTTGAAGGCTGAATTTTGCTAGGCTTGAAATCAGATCTGCAACTACTTAAGCTAAGATGCCATAGTTCATCTCATCTATTCTGCTGCTGATGGTGTCATTTGAAAGAGGAACTTGGAATTATTTATTTTCAGCAGCTTTTTCCAGCATGATTTTCGTCATCTTCAACGCAGCTGGTTTTACGAGTGGTTTACCAATGGTTTGTGGTTTGCCCTGCTTTGCGATCAAGTATGAAATTTCGTAAGATGTTGTGAAGATCGGTTTTTCGATGGGTACAAAGCTGAGAACAGGCAAAGTAGACTTTCTATCAAACCTGTCTCTCTTTACCTTGAATTCAGCAAGCGTTGTTTTTTTTTTGTATTTCCCATCTCCATGCAGCTTTTGGGTCTTGACATCTCCTTTCTTCAGAGATGTGCTTTCAATTAGTTCTAACTGTCCCACAACAACTAGTCTTATTTTCATAGTTTGTTTGTCTTTTTGTTTTTTTGGAATTTCGCACAAAGCTACTCGAGGGCTATCTGTGCTAGCCGTCCTAATTTTGCAGTGTAAGACAAGAGGGAAGGCAGCTAGATATCACCACCCACCCTCAACTCTTGGACTACTTTTTTACCAACGAAAAGTGGGATTGACCGTCACATTATAACGCCCCCACGGCTGGGAGGGCGAGCATGTTTAGCGCGACTCGGGAGCGAACCCGCGACCCTCAGATTACGAAGCATACGCCTTAACGCGATAGGCCATGCCAGGTCCTATTTTCATAGAGAAAGCTGCATAGTTCAGGACTTGTACAACAATTATTAACATATAATATTTGAACTTTTCCAAGGTTTTTCATCAATTTCTTGACAATTGATCCTGAAAATCCTAATCAGGATCTTTGGGAGTATCTACATCATTTGCAGAACAGACAATCAAATATATAACAATTGCTGTTTCACAATCACATAATACAAACATATTTATTCCCTATCTACGGCCCTTGCTTGGAATGTATTGTTTGAAAATAATGTGACAAATGCTCATTTATAACTACTTTTTGAAATGGAGGAAAATATTCCGCATCCTTACACTTCATCATTGTAAACACTTTTCGAACTTTCCAAAATCGATTCTTTGCATTCGGCTCTTTGTTATTTGCAAAAATCAAATATTTAAGAATCTCCCTGAATCGATTTTGTGTATTACATTTTGGAAAAAATTAGAGTTACTATAACAGGATTATTTTTCCAAGAGTCAACCAACACATGTGTTTTTCACATGTGACAAAAGCATCACCACAAGAAAAAGTGTACATTTTGTCAACAGTTGTATCTTCCCAGTTCTTACTTCGTGAAGTAAAGGGAGAGTTACTTTCACTTTATTTGAAATTCAAGGATTTACAAAACTCATAACATCTGTTTGTTTTTCAACCAATGTCACTCATTATACTTTGGCCAAATACAGCAGTAAAAAAGTTCAAGTTCTATAGATTCATTCGTGATCCTAAATTTATCAGTGAGTCCAGCGTTTCTATTGTGAAAAGAATGAATACGTGGACTTATGGATTCTGATTCCCTATCTAAATCACGGTCAGATCTTGAATCAATTGAATATGGTGCTGATGAAAAAATCCGTAAAATTTTATTCTTCATTGGAATGATTATCACGTGCTAATACTTCAGTTTCGCTTCATTCCTTTAGCTGATGCACCCTTCCTTTTCTGCTCCATGACTTACACTGAGAAAACTACTCAGACGCAACCCTTTGAATGGGTGCGGTCATTACGGTGTGAGAGTGTTGCAAACTAATGATTTTAGCCACTGTCAACTGTTGGGCTACTCTTTTACCAACGAATATTGGGATCAACCGTCACATTATAACGCCCCTATGGCTGAAAGAGCAAGTATGTATGGTGCGGCAGGGATTCGAACCTACGACCCTCAAATTAGGAGTCGAAGGCCTTAATCTACATGGCAATGTTTGGCCTAGTTTTATGTATTGTTTGCAAATATAGGGTTAAAAAAACATAATTTACATACAAACCGTACACTCATTTAACTTTTATAACTTTGCTTGTATTTTGTTGCGAAAATTCAAATATTTTTCGAAACGAATTAAAGTTTTTTTCTAGCGTTATATGTCTTTGTTTAAAAAGCAAACTGCTGAATCAACAACAATGAAGTAGCTGAAGATAAAGGGTGATATGTTCCCCAACGATCTTGTTTTCCTTTTTTGCATTTTTTAATGGCGATCTTATGAAAGAGAAAGACGATGACGTAAGAAATCAGGTGACATAACCATAATGAAACACTTTTACTCGTAGCCAGCCATCTTATAGTCCGGTTGCGAATCTGTACGAGACAACATTTGCGTAGCAGCGACTCATCAGAAAACAAGTTTCAATATTTCCTTTCTATTTTACGTTATGTAATTAATGGTAACAAACTTTGGCCGTTAGAATTAATCAGAGATCATATTACATGGAATGAATGTTTATTAGCTCTTTTCTATCGAGAGCTGTGTACACCTTAAGTATTTTTCTTAAATATTCGAATATATTCTCAGTTTCTTTGTGTGTGTGGTTTTCTTATAACAAAGCCACATCGGGCAATCTGCTGACCCCATCCAAGGGAATCGAACTCCTGATGTGAGCGGTGTAAATCCCTAGACTTATCGCTGTACTAGCGGGGTGCTGTTACTTAGTAGCTTGTAATAAAACATTTTAACAGAAGTGAACGACGACTAAAAATTACAATTAATTATAATACGGTTTTTCTATTTTTTTATATATTAATTTCCAAAAACCCATAAAAAGACAATTGTAAACCATATTATAAACATACAAAAAAAACCATTAAGTATCAAATTTTGGCAAACCTACATCTTCAAATGTACCTTAATTTGGCATTATATGCGTAAGACGTAGGACAGGTTTGAGGTCGGTTCAGTACGTTATATTTCAGTCTATATTCCATTGCAAGCGTTTTAACATAACATCATATTTAGGTACAAAAAGGGACCTGTTGGTCCATCTCGACTGTCCTACCCCCTAAGCCAAACTTAAACTATTAAATAAATAAATTAAAAGTATATATATATATATATATATATACAGGGTTTTATAAAGCTTGTTCAAACAAACTGATAGACAATTATTGTCATCAAGCGCATAGTTGTATAATGGATTATATGTGCTGTGGTCATCGCTTGTATCGATCCCTGAATTTTAAAGTTTTTAGAATTATCGTTGAGCCACTGGTGGAAACTTTAATATTAATATTCAAGATCTATAAAAAATAGATGGGAACTGATAATTTTTAATTCGGGTATTTGTTCATCGATTAACCTTTAATGGCAAATGTTGATAAAGCACATGGACTCACACACATATATAATACAGTATTATATATATACTAGTTTCAACATCATTCGCTAGATGGCAGTCAAATCATTAAATGTTCACTCTTTCTGGAACATAAACAATATAAGATTTCATAGTAATGACTCTGTTTCATGGCACTGCAAGGATGCCAGTTAACATGCTACAAAAATATATCTACATAAACTTGCTGGTCAAGTTCTTAACTTTGGTTTGTTTGTATATTTCATTTTAGAGCCACACTGGGCCTTGTCCACTGCACGGAATCAAACCTCGGATTTTAGAGTTGTAAATCTGTAGACTAACTAATAAATTATCAGGAACTTTTATTGTTGGTAGTCTAAACAATCAGTTAAGTACAAATGTTCATTAGTTGCTGATTTGTTATCATTTCGTAAATATTGGTTAACGTATAAGCTGTTTATCAGCAGTTGTTTGTTCTGCTATTATTTCCAGAGACGTCCAGAGAATGATTCTACACTTTGATACAGACAGAGAACCAAAAACAATGTTGTTTCTTCTTGTTATATCCACATGTCTAGATCAACCCTGCTAGAACTTAATTCAACTTACTATTCGAGTGGTTTCCAAAGAATTATCCAGACTTTCCTAACTTCTGACTTCGTTACCAGGTCAACGCAATGCGTTATTAGATGGTTGGTTTGTGTGCCTTTATCTGTTTCATTTCACCTTGATTTGTTTGTTTTTCATTCCTGACATATTGGGCTATAGCAGACATATTGTCTTGTCTGTTTATTACTCTTTTGAATTATTTCTTTCTTCAATGTTTCAGTGTTCATATTGATAAAGGATCTTTTTAATGGTGTTTTTATTTTCTAGTGGAGCACTTCATGGTGTAGTGTATGCTAAGCACGTCAACTCACTATGACTTCTGACTTTACATTGTTTTCGTATTCTTGGTATGTTCTTAGAAAGAGTCGTTATATAGAATAATATGTGCCGAATCATTTTATTCTTTATCTTACATTGTCAAGAGGTGTTGTAATGATGCATTTTTATCTTTCTTGGTAATATGAAGTTAATCCTTTTTAAGCAGCTAAGATAGTCTATGACGACCGTGTTGATGCTGTGGGATAGTGTGATATGTATATACATATTCAAGATATTTATCAATACCGTAAGCTTCATTTAAACTCCTATGATATATGTAGTATAACAATAGGAATCTGTTAGCTTCTTTTCTTAAAATTGTTGAATGTTCAGGTGGTTCAAGAAGCCATAGGATCTTATTTGTAACGTGTGTCCATATTGTAAGTGTCGTCAATATACCTGAGCCAGATCGGTGCGTCTCAGAGTCTCTGTCTTGTGAGTCAATTTTTGTTGCTGCTGTTGTTGTATTTTGTTTATCAGGTAACCCTAGTTTTGGTTGATCCTCCATGTAAAAAGAACAGTAAAGAAGAGATATCACAACCTTGAGCAATGTCTTTTCTACTTTCAAATACGTGAAATACGTTTCCATGTTTTTCAATATATGCTCTAATCTACTAATGGTGTAATGTATTTTATACTCCCAAATGTTCGTTTGTAGTTTTGAATTTTGCCCATAACTACATGAGGGCCTTCTACGCTAGCAGTTCCTAATTTAACAGTGAAAGACTAGATGGAAGGCACCTGGTCATAACTATACAGCCAAATCTAATGCTACTTTTTAACCCTCAATGGTTGGATTTATTGTCACATTATAACGCCTCATGTCTCAAACGCTGAGCATGTTAAACGAGCCAGAGATTTGAACCCGCGATTGCAAATCGAGCTCCTTAACTACCTGAGCAACTTACAAATACATGAGACAAACGTTCGTATTGTACAAAGCACGTCCTAACCTGCTAATAGTGTAACATATTTTCTATTTTCATACACATGAGGAACATCTTCCATGTTTTACAGTGACTGCCTTAAGAAGTTCCTGTTCTTTTCTGCTTGAAAGGCTTGCAAGTGAGACTACAAATTTAAAGAGAAAGAGCGAACGTAAGAGTGTATATAAAATATATATATAAAGTATATATAAGATTGAGCTAATAAGATAAATACTTGCGGAAACAATACTTATATAATGAAATTCTATACTAAAGATTTACGTTTCAGAAAAGAAAAATCAGTCTATCATTTATTATGGTTGCGGTGCAGCAAACATAGTGTGGTGTTAATTAAAACCCGTACAAATGAATGAAGGAAAACAAATTCATTAAGTACAATACCAGAAGGTAAGGCTTCTTAATATCCTATTACTGTATTGGTCTCAAACCCTACTTTCATGGTGAAATTTTGCAATTTTATTTATAAGATACTTAAAAGAGAGATATTGTTCGCTTATTAGGTGCTGAGGTAATAAAAAGTGCTTCAAAATTTTTTTTATGGAAGCAAAATAATTTACGTAGAAGAACGTTTTGGATAACTCGTGCTTCAAAACCACATTAACCCATTCCAGAGCAATGCCCTCATTGGTAAATAAACCCTCTCATAAAAAGAAAATAAACAGCATATGTGACAAAGATATCAAAATAAAAAAGTGGTTTGAACAATTGCCAAGTTTTTCTTACACATTTTTTTCTAAATAAGGATGACACTTCGAGCTAGCGTCCTTCGTCGGATCGTACAGCATATAAAAAAACACATGCACAGAATTCAAAGAAATTGCTTGTGTAATAGTACCACTTGGAATGTTAAGCGTGAAATATCTTTACAAAATTACATCTTTTGTATAAATATTACAAGTCATGAAAAGATAATACAGATAGTAATTAAATTTTAAAGGAAAAATCAGAATCTATATGAAAGAAAAACGTCCATATAAACCAAGTGGCTGTAGAGTACTCAGATAAAAGGTTAATCTTCGTTCTAGTCGTCCTTTTCTGTGAATGTCTGTTTGAGTATTAATAACACTTACAGTCGAAAGGTCCTCAATTTTATGATTGGAAGTTGTGATATGTTTGTCTATATGTGTATACATCCCCGTCACACCAAACATGCTCGCCCTTTCAACCGTGGGGGCGTTATAATGTCACGGTCAATCCCACTGTTCGTTGGTAAAAGAGTAACCCAAAAATTGGCGGTGGGTGGTGATGACTAGCTGCCTTCCCTTTAGTCTTACACTGCTAAATTGGGGACGGCTACTATAGATAGCCCTCGTCTAGCTTTGCGCGAAATTCAAAATAAAGCAAACCAAATGCAAAATACGTATTTTATATGTATTCTGGTTCCGCAGTTTAATTAAGCACTCACGTGCTTAATAACCGATTCAGCAGCCTGTCTGTTGAATGTATAAACTACTGCTTTTTTGCTTCCAAATTATACCGTAAATAATACATGCAGTGATACATTTAAATGACTGTATAATGTTAAAAGTTATGTTTTTACCTCGTATATCTGTGGTGTTGTTTGTATGTGGCCAGGTATCATACCCGTTTCGTTTACATGTGTGAACATTTAGTATTATTTTGTTTTTGTTTAACATTGCTATGAACCAGGATTTTTTTAAAGTTTTTGTTATGTCTGTAAGAAATAATTGGTGGATCTCTCACAATAATTTAGTGGAAGGATTTTCAGTAAGTTTTGTGTAATTATTTAGTATAATGTTTTTGATATTCTTGTTGGTATGATGGTATGTTAGCGCAAGTGGAGTACGATCTTTTTTTTTTCTTTCTTTGGTAGGGTTGAGTGTTTGATCCACGGTATATGAGCTAACATTAGTGGCGGCATCATGGATAAGAGAATCAGGGTTGTGTCGTTTAGAAAAAGTTTTCATATCTTTGACTTTGATATACAGTTGTTATCATCACTACATAATTTGTATGTACGTAGAAATTGTGAGTAAGATATTCTATTTTTGTTACTTTACGAATAGGAGAATTCGTAATGGCTGTACATGTGTGAACGTGCTTCTCAATAATGTATACTAGTGGTCAGTTTCTATTTTGAATTTCGCCTAAAGCTATACGAGGGCTATTTGCACTAGCCATCCCTAATTTAGCAGTAAAAGACTAGATGAAAGGCAGCTAGTCATCAGTCAACGTTTGGGCTCTCTCCTTTAGGAACTAATAGTGGGATTGACACTTATACTATGATGTTACAACGGCTGAAAAAGCAAGCATGTTTTGTTGAACTGGGATTCCAATTAAAACTCCAAACTTCCATTCGTTGTTATGGCATTGTTATCGGATATTGTGTAGTTGCTATTCTAGATGTGTTTCCATAGTAAATCGACTACATAACACACATAATTGACAGATAAGAAAATAAACCTGTATTTTACCTACCAATCAATACAGACTAGTTTTGCATAACATTTTTTTTACAATTTTTAAACATTATTTCAAATATATTAATATTAAAATGTATTAACTAAAAGACTGGTAAAGCTAGGTGGAGTTCTTCAGGCTAAAATCAATTCATAAGTATCGTGTTTGGCTTGTTTTCTTGTAAGTTTTAAAATCTAATGGATTGTCATGTAAAAACTTAAAGTATTTTTAAAACAATAATTTAAATTTAGTAAATTACTAGTTATTGAGCTGTAAATATTATTAATATTAACAGCATAGGTATATTACAAGAAAAACACATATGCCGCGAAGCACAGTGCTGTCAAGATAAAATTAAAAAAACAACAATAAACACAAAGTAAATTAGGCTTACCAAGTAATATTTTAAGTCACTTTATTTGAGTAGTTGCGTCTATCTTGTCGTTACTCTGTCCAAGTGTTTCTTGCAGACCGGATTCATAGATAAAATTAATACAGTACACAACAGAATTACAAATGTATTCACTCAGGTCATTGGTCCGGCTACCGGACATGTGGTTGATACAGGAGCAATAAACGCCATGAGACGGTAAATTTACCAAGGTCACATAGTAGATCCTTGTGAAATGTAATTCCAGAATCGTTTCCGAATAATATTAATACTTGTTGGTGACGTAGTTTGGTGCACCGCCTCACCCAGAACGTAACACAGATTCTATTATAAAACAACTATCCTGCTTCAACCAGCGGACATTTATCTTCAAATTGAGTCATCTTACTGAGAGAAAGCCAGGAAACTGATTCCCCCAAAGAAACTGACAAACACATTGTAACAATGAGCTATTCGGTAAGTGTACTGATTTCATAAATATCGAGAAAATGATTGTATGTTTCAGTTTTTATGTGTGCTGAAATAAATTAGATAGTATGTAATGTATGATTTTTTTTCCCATTGTAAATGGTTCAAACAGTTTTATGTTATCTCTAGAATATGAACTGTTGGAAGTCACACTTTACTCTCATAAAACTGAAAATGTTTTGATTGCTAAGATGTCACGATTATCATATTTGCTTCGCTTGTGAGAAATGTTAATGTATATATTTTTTGTTCATAAAATGTTTTTATTAATTTTAGTATTGTTCAGTAAAAACACCATTCAGTATTGTGGTAATTAGCAAGAATCATCTACGTTCTTTAACCGGAGACTCATTTCCTTCAGTACTTTGATAAAAAGAGCGTTATCTTTAAATAATTATTTAAATCTTATAAATTAATTTTGTAATTATAATTTTCTTTTCTGTTGAATAACAGGGAAAACATTCTGAAGTTAAGGTTCGTCAGAAATTGTTTGCTTAGAAAAATGTTTCAAATAATCGAAATTGCTTATTGTTCATCAGAAAAATATTCAACTTTCCATATTAAATGTTATTGTTTATAATTCATTCTAACATTTCTCAAAACAATCTGTGAACTTTACCTTACGAACTGAGTGAAAAAACTGTTTAACGTTAGTAAATAAAATGTTCTTAGAGTATACGACAGAATAAAATAAAAATATAAAAATATTTGGAACCGTATGTAAAATTACTCCGTATTTTAAAAATACAAATATACATAGATATTATATTTAACCTATCAACAAAACTGAAAATGTTGAGATCCAGTATTTCAAAATTGTACTAAAGCGTTTGCAGCGTGAAGTTGATGTATTTATTTTCAAAAGTAAAATCACTACATTTGACCATGTACTATTTGTTTGTGTGTTTTATTATAGCAAAGCCACATTGGGCTATTTGATTTTAGCATTGTAAATACAAAGACTAACTGCTGTCCCATGGGGAAATAGCTATATGAAAACTGTGTAATAAACCCTAAATTAAAACTGTCATGTGAGGCCTGTAGAAAAGAACATCACATTAGCGTACGTCTGAAAATTTACTATCTATTGACTACTTAACTAAACACTTGCTAATAATTATTTATATATAAGTGAATTCTTATATTTGTGCGAGATAGTAAAGCAAGTTTTAATTACCAGCAATTACACATAATTGGTTACTTCTGTTTCTGTGATAAGGACAAATTTTCATGTTGCTGTTTCTCCCCCAGGTGTTAGTGCTTGTGTTGCTATGCAACCGGATTGTGTTTGCCGTGGACAAAACAAGCGATGCTGAAAGTAAACGAGACACCAGCTTCGGAAACCGCTCACCGTCGCTCGATAAATTCGATAACCGGAACATCAATAAGTATCTTCCAGATAACGATTATGGTAACAGATACAATGACTATCATAACTACCGACCAGATAACGATTATGGTGACAGATACAATGACTATCATAGGTATCGACCAGACAACGGTTATAACAGATACGATGATTACTACAGGAATCGACCAGACAACGGTTTTGACAGATACGAAGACTATCAAAGGAACCGACCAGACAACGGTTATAACAGATACGATAATTATTTCAGGAATCGACCAGACAACGGTTATAACAGATACGATGATTATCTCAGGAATCGACCAGACAACGGTTATAACAGATACAACGACTATCCTTACGACAACAGATTCGATAATCGTGGTAGCATGTATAACCCGCAACGGTCTCATTACATCAACAACAACAGATACGATGATACATACCCTGATGACAACAGACTTGGCTATCGAGATCCATACGCTAATCGTTACAGCAATCGATATTACAGAAGATACCCCTATAATAGTCCTTACGGATATCTTGGCTATGGAGATGACCCTTACTATAACAGAGATTATCCTAGTGGTTCTCGATATGATGACAGATTCTACTATGGAAGAGATCCGTATTACGATTCGAGATACGGAAACTTACGCCCCTATAGTAACCGTTACGGTTATGAAAAATCCTTACAGTCTGAAGGCAGAACAGTCAATACGTCTCTTTCACCGTCTAGTTTCGCTGAAGATTACGGCTACCCCAGACAGGGATCTGGTACATTCACTTCCCAATCTGATCATTCTGATGAAGATAAAGGACTTTCTAGATCCTCCTACACTGCCAATCAGAATTCTCGCACATTCAGGAAGACAGAATAGATCATATCTTCTTCATAACGTTTCTGGAAGCTTCATTAAACAACTAATAAATTATCAATTACTGGAATGTGTGATATATATATATACATGCATTTAAAATAGTTTGGTTTGTTGAAACAATTCCACTAAATTTTCTAATAATTATGGAAATTCTAAAAGTATTTCTACGAAATCAAAAAACAATAATATATTTAGGTTTTACGGTCCCTACAACGAATCGATTGAAATAAATTTACTGGTAGGAGTCGCCTCCTAGAAAAAACAAATTTTTTCTCGCATGTGATGAACAAGCATTCTTAATAAACTACACCACACGTCAATAAAGTTAATAAGTTTTTTTTTCCATTTACTGTGAAATGTCTTAAATGTGTAGTAAGCCTAAATGTATTTACTTTTGTTAAATTATCGAGTTGACTATCAGTGTATCTAGCACATTCTGATGGACTCTATTATAACTTTAAATAACTTTTTCAATCATTTTCAAATTTCTTTAACATCTTAGTTTATGGAATATTTGATTATTAGTTTTTCCAATTAATATCTATATAGTATCTATAGTTTATTTATTACGTCATTTCTTCTCCCTTGAAACGTGTTTCAGCGAGGAAACAATTTTATCACGAGAGACTTAAAATATGTAAATTAACTTTTTGTCATTTATATTGAACCAAAAATTAAAATTACAACTAATTGTAGTTTAATAATATTAATATTAAAAAAATATTTCGTTTTAATAGAAGAAAAAAAACTAGCGTAAATTTGATGACAAATTGTTTCATTAATATTAATTATCAAAGATTTGTTTAAAATGTGAACGACATTCGCCCAATCAGAATCGTTCGCTTATTACCATATCTCAGTTTGTTGTAATATCAGGAAACCTTAGGTTACTTATCATCTATTCTTAAAGCTCTACGGTTACATTATGGTTAAAGACTATTTACATTTTGACACTATAAAGTGAGGTAAACGGGTATAGTTATATAGCTTCTAGTAGACACTTTTTTATTTGTCTCTAAATGTTGAAAACGTTATGGTTTGTAATTTATGTTACATATTTTTATTATTTAGAATTTAACGTTACTTGAACTGGTATGAGAAACAAAATGTTTTAGGTATCTCAGTTTGTGTCGCTTATTTTCCACCTAAAAGATGAATTACATTCTCGAGTATTTTTATTTTCTTAATTATAATATAACATCAGACATTGGGAAAATATCATATGTTTCTTACATTTCGGACAATTTTCAATAAAAGTTTTACATACTGTTATAAACTGTTATAAAATTTTCCTTTTATGTTAGTTTCTAACAGATAGAGAGAGAGAAAACAAGGACTGAAGTCACGGCTTTATTGGTGTAATGAAATTATACAGATATTCCGAATCTAAACCATATATTAACATTGAAAATTTCATAAGCATAATGAAATATGTATATGTTTTTTATTGTAATCTCGAATTCCTTTATCAATAAGAAGTGTTAAAGTAAAACTACATTTTATTTAAACTACACTCTAATTATATTTGATGTAAATGTTAAAATAATACTCTAATAATACCTTCTATTTTTATAGTGATGTAACACTTACCGCTGTATGGCAGATCTAGACAGAATGTCATATTCCTTAACTATACTTTAATGTTTAAGATCCTAATTGTTAAAGAAAATGTAAAGAAACCAAGAAGACGTCGGACGTCTTTAAATGGAAAAGAATGGACTGATCAAACTGTAATGATTATCATCAGAGCTTATAATAAATCATATCTTATTCCTTACAGCTTTCTTCTGAAATCTTATTTAAAATATTTTTGGACTTAATTAACGTTTATCTACTTCAAAGTTCGTACTTAGGAAACACAAGTGTACAAGTGAATAACTGTTATTAATAAATTTACTCTGGGAGAAAGTTACTCCAATTACGTCAACATTTTAATATAAATTTTGTTTAAAAGATGATATTAAATATTCTAAAAATAATATATTAGTAACATTAGCGGCTGTTATAGATATATAATTACACAATACTTTATAACTTATAAAATGTTTAAATAATCAGAGAATATAATCTAAAGTGAGCAAAATGTGTTACAATTTATAATCAGAGATTTGATATCCACCCCTTTAATAAAGAACGATTTTTTGAAAGAATTAAAGAGTCAAGAGTAACCATTTTGTTTAATGTTCAAAACAAACTTATTTCAAAGATATATTTAAAATTAGAGCTCTTAAGACACCAATTTGTTGCCTGATATTTTATGGTAGCAATAGTGACAAAAATAACTGATGCGAAAAACTTGACTTATTAAAATGACAACAGGTCTACAGTATCTGGAGAAATAGACTGATTTGTCAACAGTCAAACATTTAACTGCTTTAGATGATTATGAATCTTTGAAATGCCATTTCCTTAAACGAATAATGATATGTTAACTAGCACTAGATTTAGGTTTTTTAAAATAATAAATAAATAATTGGAAGCCGTTACTTTGCAAAATAATGGAATTTTATAAATGTGTTTTGTTGCTGTGACTTTAATGGTGGTGCTTGTGACATGCTTGTTTGTCAATAAATAATCTTACAGTCCATGCAAAAAAGTGATGGATATTTTATTCATAGTACACAGATGTTCTTATAATTATAAGAGTAAATAACGAACGTAAATTCTTAAAATATTACTTATCAAACCTATGATTGAGAATTATGCGTGTGTTTTTTTTATTCGTTATATATATTGGTTATTTCACATCTGAATAAGTAATTGCCCACAATCTGTTAGTCTGTAAAACAACTCTTACTGCAGTGAGGGAAATGAAAAAATACAAACAGTTCATTGGACAAACAACAGCACAAAACAAAACAGAGAATTTTTGAATAATTACAATTTCATAAAGGTGTCACTAAAATATTTGTTTTCTAACGTAAAATACAAACAGATATTTCAGAGTTGTACTTTACAAATTCCTAATCACAGATGTCAGCACTATAGACACGGTTTATTCAATTAACTTAATTGCTAAAGGTAGTAGTTATACGATTATATGTAATTAAACGAAACAGTAACAGTAGGAAAAAACCAGAAGGCACTTTGAAGCTATTTAGCAAAACGAAACGAACGGGTATGCAACAACCGCCACCAACAATGTTAATTCTAACTGAATGGTGGGTTTAACTGTTAAAGATATAACGCCCTCTAAGGTAAAAGTGCAAAAAATACTAAGTAACATGTGCGAATCTTGTATATTCTGGTCCGTAGATAAGTTTGCTAACTACTAAACTCCTCATTACTTTAGTTGTTTGACTTGAAATTTTTAATTAATAATTTGTTTCACCATTCAGATTATTTCAGCTGCTCTTCGCACTTGATGCTTATGTTATGTAAGCCTTTCTAGTTTCTTAATTTACTTCAGTGTCATTAAGGTATTCATTACATAGACACCGTCCTAAAGGAGTGAAATATTTAATAAACACACTTTTATTTGTTGATATTTATTATCTCTCATTTTCCTTTCATATTTTATTATTTTACTGTCGTGATTATTCTAGCTTACACATGTTTGTATGTTATTACTTTTCATAACAAAGATAGTTTGTTATTGTTAGCTTTGTTTATGAATTTATGACTAAATTATACTTTTCAAAAAAAGAAACGCAGAGGAATATTTTTGTTATTTTAAAAAGAAATATATGTAATAACGTTACAAGCTCAAAGTATGTGATGTTATACGTGTTAAGGCACTGATTGTCAGACAAAAATAATAATAAAAGTTGTACACTTTGAAAACGGAGGAAAACATCAGAATTTTCGCCAAAATTCATTCGTGTCCAATAACTTTGTTTGAGAGATATGCATGTTCTTCAAGTCCAACATGTGTAAAATCCCTATAAAAGTGACGGGTTCTCGGTTTCCATAGCTCAATGTTAAGCCACCGACACTCAATACAGTTACACCAAGACTGACTAAAGCACAATGCAACAACGCCATTGGAAGCAGACGACTCTCGATCAGATGTTGCCAGAATGTCCACCCAAGCACCATCAAAAGGCTATGGAATCATCATTAACAACATGGATCAACTCATGACCGTACACGATCAGGCAGACCTCGTGTGACCACGCCCGCACAAGATCGTTATATCTGGTTACGTCACCTTCGGAATCGGACCACCACTACAACGTATACTGCCTCAACCATACCAAGGCTGCGTAGAACTTCCGATCAGACCGTACGCAACCGTCTACGAGATTCTTAGGCCCCATGTGCAACCCATTATGGTGAACGTTAACGACGTTTTTCAACATGACAACGCCCGTCCTCACACAGCCCGACTCACAACTGTCTTCTTGAGACATTACAACATCAACGTTCTTCCCTGGCCCTCCAGATCACCAGATTTAAAGCCCATCGAACATCTTTGGGACGAGTTGGACCACAGTCTGCGACGGCGACAACCTCAACCGCAGACTCTACCTCAGCTTGCAGCAGCTTTGTAGGCTGAGTGCACAGCCATTCCACAGAATGTGGCTCGTCATTTCATCACCTCCATGGGCAGGAGATGCCAAGCAGTTATTGATGCTCACGAGGGGCATACTCGTTATTGATGTTGAGTGACGTTAAACTTCAACTAGTAAGCGTGGACTTCGCCTTTGCAGACTTTGGATGTTCAGCAGTGAATGTGCAAAGTTTCACACATGTCATACGGAACTACCCGTACAATATGTTTACAATATGTCTAAAATTTTGCCTTTCGCGTTTCTTTTTTTGAAAAGTATATATTATTATTTTTAAAGCTGGCTAAGTGAACTACATACAATAGATTAAAAGCGTAGGCCTAAACAGGTAACTGTTTCACCACAGAGTGAATACACACATAACTTTACGTAATACCTTAACATGTTTAGACTTTAATAATAATCTATACTGCGATATTTACTGACAACGATGATTCAATCTAGTTTAATGTGTTTGTTTGTTTTGTTTTTTTGGAATTTTGCACAAAGCTACTCGAGGGCTATCTGTGCTAGCCGTCCCTAATTTAGCAGTGTAAGACTAGAGGGAAGGCAGCTAGTCATCACCACCCACCGCCAACTCTTGGGCTACTCTTTTACAAACGAATAGTGGGATTGACCATCACATTATACACCCCCACGGCTGGGAGGGCGAGCATGTTTAGCGCGACTCGGGCGCGAACCCGCGACCCTCGGATTACGAGTGCACGCCTTAACGCGCTCGGCCATGCCAGGCCGATGGTTTAATGTGAATGAAAAATATATTTTTATAATTATTCCAGACTACCCTTGGGAAAGTTTGTACGAATGTTTAAAACTATTGATGTCACCTAACTTTATTTTCTAATCTTTATTTACTTTTAAAGGAAATTACGCAAGCGTTGATTTCAGAGTAAACGTTTGAAAAGGCATAATTTCAGGATTTTAAAGCATCAACACAAAATATTTGGTGGAGAAATGAATAACTTTTATGTGTTCATTTTTTTTTTAAATTTCGCGCAAAGCTACACGAGGGTAATCTACCCTAGACGTCCCTAATTTGGGCAGCTCTTTTACCAACGAATAGTGGAATTAATCGAATATTTATAACGCCCTCTCTGCTAAAAGGGCGAGCATGTTTGGCGTGATGGGGATTCGAACCCGTGATCCTCAGATTACAAGTGGAATGCCTTAATAACCTGGCCATGCCAGACATTTAAAATAAAAAAAATATATATATTTATTTCTGTGGTGTTAAACGATAATTTGTATTTTTGGTGAATATTCACACTATTTCTTCCTCAACAATACAAATTTTAAAACAAAAGTGAAATTGAATTTATTATAAAAGAACTGCAAGCGTGCGATTAAACGGCAAGGCTGAAACAGACATTCGACGCTGGGGAATATGTTGAAAATATTCATAAGGCATTAACTGTTGCTATAATTTGATAATTACAAAGTAGACGTACATTACATCCTATTGCTCCTTCACAACTATACAAAAAATACAACAATTCCTACCTGTGGCTTTCTAGTTGAAACAAATTTAATGTTCTATACATAATGTATGAGTTCTTAAAGCTTGTAGCAAAGGATATTACAACACCAAAACTGTCCTCATTATATCTACACGTAATACAACGACTTGAGTTATTTGTTAGCATGTGTTTAATACTCTGTACGTACCATGTTATGCAATAATGAAAAACCGTTTATTATTTACGTGAAACAAGTGTTGTTTTTAGTTTCAGGTAGAAGTTATTAATTTTAATTACGTATTATCGTTGACATTTCATCACAGATTCAGACTACTTACGTGGTATCGCTTTTCGTTCTCTACAATTCCCCAAGCTGTAAACTTGCGTTAATTTTTAACACAATTCAATGAGTTAATAATGTTCTGTGTCAAAATAAAAATATTTAGGACATATATGTTTACACAGAAAAATGTTCCAAATGGATAATCAGCGAAACTTCAGAAGATTTAATCAAACTGAATTTATTAGTCGTAATTCACTTTATTAAGTTAGGAAAGTTTATAAACTACAAGTTATATTCAAACTAGGAATATAACTAACAGGTATTACAATAAAATTTCTGGATTCCAGCTAATTATCCTTCTCATGTTATGTGGAAAATAAACAGTACACAAATACGAGTTAAAAATTAGGCAAATTTTTGTCGAAAAAAGTGAACCGTATTAGAAATAACAATGAATCATTTTCATTCGGCGCAATTAGTTTGGTTTGTTTTGAATTTCGTGCAAACTACACTAGGACTACCTGCGTTATCCGTTCCTAATTTAGCAGGGTAGCACTAGAGGGAATGCAGCTAGTCATCACCACCCACCGCCAATTCTTCGCCTAATTTTTTACCAACGATTAGTGAGATCGACCGTCACATTATAACGCCCCGACGGGTGAGTACGTTTGGTACGACCGGTATTCGAACCCGCAACCCTCGATTTATGAGTCGAGTGCCTTTACTATCTGGCGATGTAGGGTCCACGACGTAATTAACTTGGTGGATTGGAGAGCAGTTACTGTTACTTTGATAATTCAATTAATAAAATACGCTTAAAATATTTTATATTATCTTGTATTGTTAACAAATACTTTTTCTCATTGATTGTGCTTATCTAAGTTTATTTGCTGTTTTGGGTTTGTTGTTTGAAGGTAAACACAGAACACAATGAGTCACCTGTGATCTGCCCACTACAGGTATTGAAACCTGGATTCCAGCGATGTAGGTCCATAGACATACCGCTGTGCCACTGGGGCACTGATGCTGTGAAATTATTTAATTACGCTTATTAAAACATGAGAGGTCCAGCATGGCCAGGTGTTTTGAGCGCTCGATTCACAATTTTGGGGTTGCAGGTCTGAATTTCCTTCAGAACAAGCATGTTCGTTTCTTCAGCCGTGAGGGCGTCGTAAATGACAGGCAATCCCACTATTCGTTTGTAAAATAGTAGCCCAAGAGGTAACGGTAGTTGGTGATGAATAGCTACCTTTCCTCTATTCTTACACAGCTAAATTAGGTACGGATAGCGCAGATAACTCTCGTGTATATATACATATTAATATAAAATAATATTACGACTAAAAATATACTTTACGCTAGTAACACGGTGAACAAAAGGAAATTTATCACTAATATAATAAAGCTAAAATGAGGTCAACATTTTGATATGCAATATTTTTAAGGCCATAAGCTTGCTCTACAAAAACAAAAAGTCTAATGAACCTGATAAATAATTTGTAGTATTGTTATTAAAAACATTTATCACAAAACTATTGAAATAACGTCATGCAATGATTTTCAACAACAAGATAAATAAAATGACAAACGTAACACAAAGACTGAAAACATGACCACAAACTATAATAATGTGAAAAGTGTGATGAATAACAATTCCAAAACATATTTAGCTACAACAATAAAGACTACAATGTTAAGACTACAAGCATGATTAATGTTGATAGCAAGTTGAATAAAACAAACAGAATCACGATCCTAATAAACGCTTAACCAAAATTTCGAGCTGAAAATCATTGTATGTTGTATATTGATATCGAAAAGGTTTTTCACTCAGATCTCATCATATCGACTGAATTATAACACACTTAACTGTCAAAATCAAAAACGAATACAAAGGTAAAAAAACATATTTGTGACATAAGGTTTGTGTGTCTTGGAACAACAGCTGTTGTCATCTGTAAAACTGTGAACAATTCCTTTGGCATCACCATTCTGAAGTAGTTTCCATCACAGACATCAAGCCTAGTAGTTCTATTATTACGCTAGTTTTCTATGTTAAGTACCCTAGCGTTAGCTTTTTTCCATTGCATTTAAATTGTATTTCGCACACACGTTTGGTTGGCATCTCCAGTTTAATAGACAATCTATGATACTGAACACAAGACAGCTTGGATAATGACTTGTGGCAGGCAAAAGATAGATCTGAAATATTTTTCTAATGTGAAAAAAACAAACTGCAATCTATTTCCTTTTTCATCATGAATATCAGTGTGATTAATTTATTATGTCTCCTGGTTTATAGTTGTTTTTTTTAAATATATCAAAATGAATTGTTTTGGTTTTATATTAAATAATGGTTTAAATACATGCTGTTGTTATTAAACAGCGAACAACAATGATAGAGCTTCGAAGACCCTGTATCACATACGTCACGTTTTTTGTCATTAGGTTTTAAATCTTTATTCAAGTCTCAAGATATGCCACATAAATGTCAAACGCTTGTTTACAAACGGATATAGAAAAATCTGACATAGTTTTCTGTAACTTCATATTTGTTCACACATTCGTTATGATTCTGAAAAAAAACATGATGTCCAATGATCTTTTTGATTTACTAATTAACAGATTTCACAGATAAATCTACTTTCTCTAAAGTTAATTGTTATACGCAACTAATGAATTTTTAGAGTTATAAAAATAACTCCATTTCTGATTGTTATTTCTTTAACATATCTTTGTCCCTCGCTATAAAAGCGGTAAGTCTACGGATTTACAACGCTAAAATCAGGGGATTCAATTCCCCTCGGTGGACCCAGCAGATAGCCCAATGTGACTTTGCTATAAGAAAACACTTAACATATCTTACTGTTATCAGTCCTATGTTAATTTAAGTTTTTTTTATATGTAATGGTCAATTCCACTATTTGTTAGTAAAAGAGCGGTCCAAGAGTTGCTGGTGATTGTAATAACTAGCTGCCTTCCCTCTTGTGTTACACTGTTAAATTGCGCCAAATTCAAAACAAACGAAAACGATAAAGTAATTGAAAGTTTTAAAACATTTCCAGCCGAAAACTCTGATACTTACCAAGCAAGATCCAATTAAAACTAAAACAACTGTAAAGACAATAATAATTCAGTGAATTATTACGTAATCACTGACACTTTTAGCTTCACATCTCGTAATTGATACTTTAAATGTTTGTTTATGATATGTTTTAATTAAATAACAAACCGTCTTAAAACTTTTGTGATCCCTAATGAGACAGTGGAAGGTCTAGGAATTTCAAAAGCTAAAAACCGGGTTTTAGTAGAAGTGATGGGCAGAGAACAAATAGCCCATTGTGCAGCTTTGGGCTTAACTACAAACACCCAAAAACCTTTATTTACTGAGGAAAATGTTAATACCCGGTAGTAAATATTTGATTTGTTAATTTTGGTTTGATTTGGTTTAAATTTCGCGCAAAGCTGCTCGAGAATTATCTGCGCTAGCCGTCCCTGATTTAGCAGTGTAAAACTAGGGGAAAAGCAGCTAGTAATTACCACCTACCGCCAACCCTTGGGCTACTCTTTTACCGATGAATAGTGGGATTGACCGTCATATTATAACGCCCCCACGGCTGAAACAGCGATCGTATTTGGTGTAACAAGGATTCGAACCCGCGACCATCTGATTACGTTACTGGGTAATAGATACATCATTCACACACACACAAATTAAAATACTTTATACGTGAACATTATGAATAATTTTTGCCATTTGTTGGTTCAAATATTTTGTTTGTTCTTTACCACAAAGCTGCACAATGGGCTATCTGTGCTGTCTCTATCACAAGTGTCAAACCTCAATTTTTAGAGTAATAAGCTTTCAGACTTAAAAGTGTGTGTTTGTGTTTTTCTTATAGCAAAGCCACATAGGGCTATCTGCTCAACCAACCAAGGGGAATCGAACCCCTGATTTTGGCGTTGTAAATCGGGAGACATACCGCTGTACTAGAAGGGGGCGTTTATTAAAGTAAAATAAATTGTGTGTTTGTGTTTTTCTTATAGCAAAACCACATCGGGCTAACTGCTGAGCCCACCAAGGGGAATTGAACCCCTGATTTTAGCGTTGTAAATCCGGAGACTTACCGCTGTACTAGCGGAGGGCATAAAATAAATAACAATAAAGATAAACAATCACTAGTGGATAACTTTCAACCGTTCGCTGATTAAAATCTAAATTAAAGGTTAAATTTACAAGAATAGTTTTCAGTTTTCCTTTAATAATTTTGTGAGGAATTCTGAAAATTGTTTAGGTTAGTTTTGGTGTCTTGTTTATTGTGTCTTATTTTTCATTATTAAACTGTATTCATGGTACATGTTTTTAAGTTTCAAAATCATAATTCGAATAAAATATGAGGTGGTTTGGAATGATATATAAATATATGTATAATAAAACACCAGAAACACCTCTTTTACATGTTGTGATATCTTTCATACACCCAGTACATTTTTATGTTTTTATTAATGCATTCACTCACCCCCCCCCCCAGTGGCTCAGCGGTATGTTTGCGGACTTACATGCTAAAATTCGGGTTTCGATACCCGTGGTGGGCAGAGTACAGATAGCCCATTGTGTAGCTTTGTGCTTAATTCAAAACAACAGCATTCGCTCATGGGCATGTAGGATAGTACTGTTTATTTTGTTTTTGAATTTCGCGCAAAACTACACAAGGGCTATCTGCGCTAGCCATCCATAGCTTGGCAGTGTAAGACTAGAAGGAAGGCAGCTAGTAATCACTACTCACTGGTTAATGTTCACTTGTAAATATTTTTGAACATTTTATTAGTTAAAGTTGCATATTATATCTGTAGGTTATTTCATTTTCAATACATCGATGAATATTTAAAATTTGTATTAATGAATTTTAAAAATTATCCATCCAAAAGGATATGATCCCAACTACTCTTCGTGAGAAAAATGTATTCAAATAATTCTTTTGAATAATGCATGAAAATTAATTTTAAAATAATGACTTTCAGTTTTGAATAATTATTCTTCTAATGCAGCAGACCCTAAGGCTTATTTAATATTTCCCTGAAATGCATAACTTGATGGATTTGTATATGTATGGAATTTCATCACTTTGCATTCGTGGTTGACAGAAAACAAAAGGAAAATCCTGAAGACTCAAAAGCAAGATATTTTGTCCAATTAAAATAACCTACTATGTGATAAACAACAACTATTGTGTGTTTATTGAATTAATTTCTTGTCTACTTGTATTTTTAGTTCGTTGAAAATGCTATAAAACTAATTTGTTTACAGTAAAAAAATTACTTACAAACACAATCTCTCTTTATTAAGAAATCAATAAAGTATTTTACATAGCAATATTTTATATTCTATAATATAACACAGTGGATAATATAGCTGATAACACATGGATAATGTAGGGTCTTAAACGCTTAGAATCATATTTCAGTACCTGCGATGGGCAGAACACAGGTAACTCACTCTCTGTTTTTGTACTTGACAATAAAGAAATGAAAAATCCCTTAGTTCGCCATAATTACTTTCAGGATTGTTGTAGCTAGAAAAGTCGTAGCAGATAGCCCGATTTGGCTTTGCTATAAGAAAAACAAAGACATTACTCCAAAATTATTATCGACCAGAATGAAGGAAAGGACAAACAAATTAACCCTTGGTTAAATTTTATGTTTCTACAGCTCTAAGATAACTTTAATCTAAAAGACAAAATAGATCCTTGAATATCAATAAGACACTGTATGGAACGTCTAATACTTTGTTTAGAATTAAGCACAAAGCTACACATTGGGGTACATGTGCTCTGCTCACCACGCTTACCGAAATCCAGTTTTTAATGATGTGAATCTGCAGATATACCGCTGTGCCATTGGAAGGCTAAAATTTCTAAAGTTAGACAAACTAAGATGCTTTCTAAACTAATTTAGAGCAAAGTCTTGAAGTGTTTAAAGTTAAAATGTAAAAATTTATAAAGAAAAACAAACTACCTAAAAGTAATGTCTAGCTTTAGATGTTCACGCTAGAGAAATAGTTTCGAGTCATTTCCGGTTAATGTAGCTTTCACTTAGAACTAATGCAAAACAGCAAATGACACTGCAAACGGATATGACAAATGAATATGCTAAATGGAACTAAGAAGAAAAAACAGCCTGAAATTTGATAAAAAAATACAATATATTAAAACCTGCCCGTTTCATCCCTTGTCAAACTTAAGAACTGATTATAGTAGAATCAACGAATTGTAAATTACGCACAATAACTTCTGACAATATTAAGAAATTTACCTTTAAGATATTTTCACAGTTAAATACGTATTGTATTTACAGTTAACAAAAGTAAACATGTATTTTAGTAATGGAATGATTCAAAACTGTTTCTTTAGTCTAGTTTATCATTATCTGTTAGGATAACAAGGCAAATTGATTAGTCAGCGGAATAAGATAAAAAAACTGTGATTTTTCAATATATTTAAATTTAAAAATTAATAACTTATAAAAACAAGAATAAATAAAAATTTATGTTCCAGTTTAGATGTTTCTTATTGACCTTCAAACATACAATGTTTTCTTATAAATCTTAGATATCCTATAGCTATAAAAACGATTTAACAGAGAATTAAGTTGTTTACATGTTTTCCTTTGATAATAAAAACATTTTAGTTAATACGGTCAGTGTTTGTTTTGGAGTAGCAACAACAGGAATTAAATACGCTTCTCATAATCAAATGTACTATATATTATTGTTAACTTAGGGTTAAAGTTGAAATAGTTACTTTACAAATTAAATACTTACACTGATTACTTGTGCTTGTTAATAAACTAATGTAGGTAACTGTACTTTAATGTGAAATATTGCTTATTTATTACACTAGGTAACAAATTTTGTTCCTGGATAGTTTGTGTTATTTCTTAATTGCTTATATTGAAAAAGTACAGAAAATGGCTGTTATTTCCTTTAAACTTTGCTTTTGTGACGTCGATAATGAAATTTAGAAATTAATCTGTTCTCTGTGTAAAAACAGGCAAATTTGCACATTTTCATTTGCATAAAGTCTGAATAAAACAACATGAATCAAGATTTACATGTATTTATACTAAAGTTATACAAAAATTAACAAAAATGTTTAGGAGTGAGTAGTTTTTCGAGATGGCTGATTTCTCTCTGGCACAGTGGTTACAGGGAGCTCAGGGCAGTGTGGCACTGGAGCGATGGATGATGGGAGGTCCGGATACATTGATAGCAGATGCATTCTTACTAACCCGACGTTTGGAATGGTCCACCATGCAGAAGTAACAATTGGTTGAGTGGTCAGTGGGTTCACGCTAAATTCTTGGAATAGCCAACTTCGTGGCTCTCTTTTCCCCTCTGCAACATCATACAAAATATCAAAATAAAATTGTTATTATGAAGAATAAATTTATTTTATCCACAACTAATGTATAAAAGATCCATGCATAATATTTTATATGTGATATTTTTCTATACTATTGGAAATTAAAAAATAAATTAAAGCATATTTAAATTTTAAAAAGGTATAAACTTTGTATAATATAAAATCTTACTATTCAAACAGGCAAATATTGTCCATCTTACCTTATAGAGTTTTTACCAGTGCTCGCAGGTAAAATGAGGTGCCCAGGGTTTGTCTTCATCCCCGACAGGCATGCTGAAATATGTCTTGTAGGCTTCACTCATTTGCTGAAACTTATTGTATGGATGACTTTTTTCTAGCTTAATATATCATTGGTTCTTTACTCTTAACCATCTTAAAAATTATTATTTTATTCTTGCTTTTCAACGTGTAATCACACAGTTTATTAATATTTTTGTAAATATTAGAACTATGCTTATTCTTTGTAGCCAAACAATTGTTTTATAAATTATGTACATACAAATTCAATTACAAATATTTGTGTTTTACTGAAAAAATTACTACACTTATTTCAGTTCTTTTATATTTGAAAAGTACTGTGTACTTCGAGATTTACTGTTTGAATTTCAAACCTAGTTTTGACAAACTACGCCATCTTCAAGCGAGATCCGGCATCGCCACGTGGTTAATCACTCGACTTTTAATTTGAGGGAAACAGGTTCGAGTCCCCTTCACACCAAAGGTACTCAATCATTCAAGCATGGGGGTGTTATAATGTTTACGGTCAATCACACTATTCGTTGGTAAAAGAGTAACTCAAGAGTTATCGGTGGGTGGTGATGACTAGCTGTCTTCCCTCTAATTTTACACTGCTAAATTAGGAATGGCTAACGCAGATAGCCCTCGTATAGTTTTGCTCAAAATCCAAACAAACAAACATTTTTAAGTAGGAGGAGGGTGGAAAACTTGAGATAGTGAATATACAAAAGTTTTAGAGATTACAAAAAATGGCATAGTAGACTTTTAAATTATGTCACTGAGGCAAATATTGAAATAAATCTAACAGAAAACTAAGCACCAGAATAATAAACAATTTGATTACAAATACTTTCTCATCAAACGTAGCTTCCAAAACATTACATTTGAATTATGAATTATTTACGAAAAACACATTTCGAAAATGATATTTAAAGTATGTTGATCAACAGTGGTAAAATATTGAAAAACTCTCGGACGCAAAGGAAATAATTTCACTAATGTCAAGTTTGTTTCATCAAGTCATCCCAAAAAATTAAGAAATTACAAAGTGTCCTGAAGAATGTTTCAACGAAGGGATAACTGAGAAATAAATCAACGGTTTGAGCGAACTCTAATTACTTTAATAATATAATTAAATTAATGCATAAAAATTATTATTGTTAATTTTCTATCGTAAGAGACGGAATCTCAGCTTTAACATACAGAACACGTGTTTCTAAAGTAAAATATTCAAACGTTCTTGTAACTACTATGACAGTATGATAGTGTCTAACATATTTATGTTTATTATGTACTTTACAGTGATCTTCCGAAAAACAAACTTAACTACAATGACTGACAAAGTAATAACCTGTATACGAAGTGTGACTGAGAAAAGTATGACAGGTCAATGGGTCAAGTGATTATGAATCAGTATTTCATTTTCCAAACGCCAGGAGCGTGACAAATTGTTTAAATTTACATAAAACTCTCATTAGACAATGACGAGGTGGTTACGAAAGAAAATATTATCATTTCTTAACTGCTCTATATATACACATTTATGTGTTGCCGAAACGTTGTCACTTAGCCCTGCAACAGCTAAATGGTCAACTAGATGTAATATAATATTGCACGTAACATCCGGTTTCTATCCACAGTATTAAGCAACTGTGCCAGAAGAAAAAAACACAAAGAACAATTGGGATTAATCATTTGATAAATCAGCCTAGAAACAGAAAACAAAAGTGGAATAGATAAATTTATGGTTAGAAATAGGCAAGTCCTTACTCAGTTATTATATAAGTCGCAAAGATTTCACGTCTTCAAGAAATTGTAGTACATTCTGTTTATCCTTTAACCTGAAAGCAATGGTCAAAGTAGCTGTAAGTACATATAGATAAATACATGAGCATATGGTACTTATTTCTCGAGTTTAATTTACTTATAAGTAGATATATATATATATATAATATATAATATCTGGTGGTTTCTTTTTATAGTTTCTCGCTACTTGTATTGTGGTTGCTGTTACTCAGTCCTTCGCCGGTGATATTGATGTTATCCACCATCAAACTTACAATGGTATTAATGGTATAAGCATACGATACTTTCGTCGCTACTACCCTGGTTACGGTCAAGGAAGTTATGGTTCTTCTGAATATATCGGTAATGTTCAACCTCATTATGGTGGCAATGGTTATGGAGGCTACAGCCACTTTGAAGACGACATCTATGATAACCCAGATGATCCACACTCCGGATACGAAAATAATGATCATATAGGATACAATGGCCAGGTTTATCCAGTTAATCATGCCTCTGGTGTTTATGATTATCCATTTTATTATGGTAATGCACTCAATGGTAACGAATATTAGTCTCCTTGTTATGATCAAGCTCGCCTTCGACTAAGTGGTAATAAAATGATAGCTTGTATGTTACATGTTTTACTTACGTGTTATATTTTTGTAATGTTTATTCTACATTCTTTGTTATCCCAAGATAGCCAACGATGTATGTACCTAGTGTTCCAAGGTTTGACACATTTTATTTATCCGAATGAAAAACACTAACTTTACACTTCTAGCAACCACAACTGTATTTAAAGATACGTTCTAATGTCAGAATACTTAAAAGTAAAATGAAACGAACTTTGGTGTTTGAAACCGATCTTTATTTATAATTTAAATAATTTACTCATTATTTTATATGAGTAAGAAATCAAAACTTTAGAGGAAAACTTCAAATTAATAGAACTCTCTTTCTTAGCTTGGTGAAGATGCATAAGCTGTGACAAAATGATAATTTGAAAAGAAATAGTCAACATTTAATTGTGTTTTCAAATATCTGTTCAAACTTTGCAATGTTTTTTCTTTGTGAAACTCTTTATTCCTAATTGGTAACATAATTTATTGTTTACAAATATATCGTATGGCCCGGCATGGCCAAGCTTGTTAAGGCGTGCGACTCGTAATCTGAAGATCGCGGGTTCGCATCCTCCATCGCGCCAAACGTGCTCGCTCTTTCAGCTGTGGGGGCGTTATAATGTGACGGTCAATCCACTATTCGTTGGTAAAAGAGTAGCCCAAGAGTTGGCGGTGGGTGGTGATGACTAGCTGCCTTCCCTCTAGTCTTACAGTGCTAAATTAGGGACGGCTAGTACAGATAGCCCTCGAGTAGCTTTGTGCGAAATTCCAAAAACAAACAAATATACCTGTCCTTTATGTTCCAACGACTACAGTGGCTCCATCACTAGATTACTCTAGGAAAGAACTATCGAGTATTGAGTATTCTTATCTCAGATAAAGTCACGAATCTTTACTCATGACGTTATTATTTTGCTTTCACTAGGCAGAACCTACTAATAAAGTATCAAATCATTGCAACTAATACTTTATGACTAGTTATTCACATGAAAGAGTTTTACTGCAATATTTAATTACAGTTTTTACCTTAAAAAATCGTCAAAAATGTTTCGTCCATTTCAAAGAAATGAAACTACCGATCTCAACAAATAGGTCAAGATATTCGTAAAGCATTGTTCATTTAATTAGTCAAAAGAAAAATCTATTTTATTACGGTATTGGTCCAATTAGAAATACAGATGTCACTCTTCTAGTGGTAAAAGTTCCTGAAAAATGTAACGTTTTAAACTGTCAGGAGCGTGATGTATTTAATAAAATATTAATCATACTAAACCAAACAATGCTCTTTTTCATGAAATCCATTTAAGAAATGTTGCACAACACACGAGGCTTCTTAAACATCTGATTGCTCTCATCCGCTTCTCGCTAATTGTTCAACACTTATTTAATTATAGTGAAACACTGACCGATGTATTTCAGACTTCAATGGAACAGTTTCATCAGTCCTAATGTGACCGATAAGATGTACTTGTTATCATTAGTTTATCTGTAACGTAGCTCAGTACAAAATAAAGAACTAACAAACTGCTCTCGAAGCATTTAATGTTGCTATGTCATAGCATCGTACAGCTGTTTGAACATAATGTTGCTATGTCATAGCATCGTACAGCTGTTTGAACATAATGTTGCTATGTCATAGCATCGTACAGCTGTTTGAACATAATGTTGCTATGTCATAGCATCGTACAGCTGTTTGAACAATGCCTACATGTATAAATATATTTTCATTATGTCTTCTTCCGGCTTCCAAGATATGTATTAAATGTTTACAAAAATGAAAAACAAATTCGCGAAATATGCTAAAATATGTACGTAAAAAAAAGATCATATTTTGTTTTTCATGGAAATACAAATGTGTATGTCAGCTCTTCCTACCAATTTAGATAAGAGAACATTAGATCTCTCAATGTGTTAAATAGATGGTTGAATTACAAAATACGGCTACAGATTTATCAATTTTATTATTGACAAAGAAATGATTTTAAATTGTTTTTTTTATCGTTGTCGTGTTATAAAGACCTGAATTGCAATTGTATGTTGGAATTTAGGGATAATTTTAAAAGTTCCATTAAATATTTACAAATTATGAGTGAAAATGTTATTATTTTATACATATGTGTATATTAGTACGTATACATATTTTTGAATTAATACATATATCCTTCCAGTTATTCGTTTTTAATATTAAATATTAATATATGAAACATTCAGTTATTTTTACTTTAAAAATGAGTGAGCTCCGAGATTTTGTTACAGTTTGTTAATTATAACGAACTAAACTTTGCATCACCCAAATTGTTATTTACTTTTTTATTATTTTACTCTGGCAAAGCTATTGTCAAAGTTAATGACATTGTAAATAGTTTGTGCTGGCAGAAAATATGAAGTGTTTAGTATTTAGAATAATCAAGTAAGACAGTGAACATAATGGAGTGTTTGCACTATAGCGAAATAAATTTAGCATCACACATATTATTACTCAGTTTTCTAAGTTAATACCGAAAACGTATAAAGTAATCGACAGTTACGACCTGAGATACTGGCAGAAAATATGAAGTATTTATTTACATAAAAATACAGAAAATATTTAGTGGACTCACAAGTAAAACTGGAAAAGTAAACATATGTAACGTGAAAGATATATTAAAATTTTATGTCCAATAATGTTCATTCTACATTGATTACACATAATGATAAAACTGTTGGTGAATAATAACATATCACAGTGGCCATCTTTGGATACTACATTAAAAATGTACGTATTACAAACCTCTACAATAGCATATATTAAAATACTATAAAAAATAAGCAAGGCTACGGAAAGAAACGAAAGGACTGGCAAGTTAAAAGTTTCAAATCAACTTCTGAATTCTGGAAAATACAATATATGGCTTACATTAAAAATAAAATAACTTACACGATCCTGGATGATTTCCTATACTGTCCTTCAGGTCATCATATATATTACTGTTTGAAACAATGATCAAAAGAAGCCGTACGACGTCATTGTGATAACCAACATTATTATTATAATTACTCAAAATCCTTATATATTAACTTAACTTTAACTTTTAAACAGTTATCAAAGTTCAAAATATAGTAAATTGTTCAACTACTTTATACTCACTTCTTATATTGGTAAAATCCAAGCCAATTACATTATAAGAAATATAACGAGGCTTAACCCTATGAAACACCTTAGAAACTGTACGTAGAAGAACTACGTAAATCTAGCTACCTCAAATCACATTTACAAACCTCGAATCAAATTATAAGATGCTGTACATGAAAAATATGTAACATTTAAAGAATGGGGATAATTGCATTTTAAATAAATTTTAATAAGGTAAAATCACACTGAGATTCCATTTCGTTAGGATCTACAATTACCCTCCAAAAATGTTTTGGTCTGTATAGCCTAACCCATAAATCACTGGATAGACTGGTAACCCAGGTAGGGGAGTGAAAATGTGTGGATTTCTAAAGATTCCATAGCGAGGTAGTTCATGGTTTATTTTATGACTGTAAACAAACTGACGACCCGTGGAAACATCTTTGAGTTCTTGTGCACTAGACGTAAGAGCAGAAGTCTCTGGTGTTGTTGATTGCGTCATAGCATCATCAGGTACAAAGAGAACTGTCTGCTGAGTATACACCCACGCCGATTCGAGTTTTTCAATACAAAGTATCATCAACAGCGAAAGTAACTGGAACAATGAAATAAAGGAAAGTAAAAGATAAAATATCCATCTGTAATTCATCTGTATCCATACAAATATCTGTAATTACATATAATAAAAGAGAAATAATTTGTTATGAGAAAATAAGACAAATTACAGAGTTAAAAGTAATCCTTTATGATTTAACATTAAGATAATTTTTAATTAAAGTAATAAGTATAAAATATTTTGTTGGTCCCTAAATAAGATATTTTATTTCACCACCATGTTTCGTCACAATGAAAATTTGATGTTTTAAATCAAGCACAAAGCTACACAATGGGATATCTGTGCTCTGCCCACCACGGGTATCGAAACCTGGTTTTTAGCATTGTAAGTTCAAAGACATACGGCTAAGCCAATCGGGCACAATGAAAATTCATTCTAAGTAGATCATGATATTCTAGTAAAAAAATATTCTAGTTTAAGATTAAGATACAACAATTCACTTTGCTTTAGCAAGCTGATGTCCTGTTGAAACACACTCAGCATATAATGTGCAATATTCTCCACCAAATGGTACTATAACTGTGCTTAAGCTATGTGTTTATGGTCACAGTAAAGACGTTTTCGTTTCTTTGTTAAAATTAGTTGCATTTCAAATAAAAATGCAAACATTTGATTACATTTTGAAAATAGCTGTATTGAGTAAATATTGATCAAACCCTCATTTTCAATGTCTTTGACTATCAAAAGGCCCGGCATGGCCAGGTGGTTAAGGCACTCGACTCGTAATCTGAGGGTCGCAGGTTCGAATCCACCTCACACCAAACATGCTCGCCATTTTAACCGTGGGAATGTTATAAAGTTAAGGTCAATCCACTATTCGTTGGTAAAAAAGCAGCCCATGAGTTGGCGGTGGGTGCTGATGACTAGCTGATTTCCTTCTAGTCTTAAACCGCTAAATTAGGGACGGCGAGAGTTTTGCACGAAATTCAAATAAAGTCTAGCCAAAGGAATATCAGCAATTCCAAGTTTTATTAATATAGTATCAAGGATAGTAAGTATCATCAGCTTTCGGACTGGAACGGTTCTAAGCATATTGTGTTTTAGATTGTTAGTTTATTCTTGTTATTTGTCATTAAGCATGAAACTAAAAATGGGCTATCAGTGTTGTGCCCACTGCTAATATATAAACGCGGGTTGTCAGCGAGCCATTATTTATCAATTAATAAAATTGAACTGCTTTGGTAGGCAGTGTAGCTGTAACTATTTATTATCGATTATCAAATAATGGAAGACCAGCTTCAGATACACAGACTTGACTGGTTTGCCCTTTTTAATTAAACTGGTTTTTGAGATCTTAAGGTTTGCTGGCTGGTACTTTCCTGTGAAACTACATAGGGTGACTTTTATGAGGAGCTAGTCAAATCTATTTACACTGTAATAATAATAACGCCGTGGAGAATTATTTGATACCAAGGAAGACTACTCACATCTCTTCAATTGGCCGTGATCAATGAGTAATAACATAGTTTGAAACGTTACTGGTTCAGCCATAGTTTAGGATGATATTCCACTTGTGTTTGATTTTGTTGCAAATTTCCAGTTGAAGTTTGTTCTTGTATTTGTACGAATGTGTAATTCATTAGGTTTTCTAAGAAAAGATACTGAGTCCTCATGCTATAGCTCCTAGAAACTTTTAAACTAATATTTCATGTTTGGTAAAAAAATGTGTTTCCATTCGATAACTTGAAATTCGTATGAGCTTTGAGGAAACATCTTCAGAGGTTTAGTTTTCCTATAACGTATGACTGACTTCTAGATCCAAACATAACAGATCTAAGTTACAGAGCAGCAAAGATTCTCACTTTATCAACGAAATGAAAATAATTTCACAGTTATCATAATTTAAAGATCGTCTAAAAATTTAATCAACCACTGTGTTGCTTTAATAAAGATAAATAAGCCAACAACAATAACCTTACCATAAATAACTTCAGGTTCGTCATGACCTCTTCTAAAAAAGAAAGTTTGCTTTTTTGCTGTTCACTACAGTAAACTGTGTATTTATGTTTGGATCGACACTTTCACTATGATAACCACAAAACAGGCAAGAAGAGGTATAATCTTATTAATGTGTGGAAACAATAATGGTCCAAAGTGTTAGCTGGGGAGGTGGAAGGAAGTTTGTGTTAACATCAAATTACCTATTTTGTTTAATAAAACCGTTATCGCAAATGGTTTACCAGAATTATTGCTGACGTTTTACAGATGTATGTTTGGAAAACCTGTTGTTCAAGGTGAAGTTTGACTAAATAAAATCTGAAAAAAATGTTCTGGTTGAGCTTTTAAATAGTGCAGTTCAAGGAGAAATCTGAATCCAGGTTAACCGGTATAAGGTCAACAAGAGAATTTAGCAACTCTCTCTATACATACTTAAGATAATTAGTTATTGTGTAAAAGCTAACAACACAAGTTTCCAACGAACATGTCATTAAAATTGTACGCCCAGGCGATGTCTCCGTGATATACCCTTCAGGAAAGAAAAAAAAATCCTTGAGTAGTGACAAGCAAAAGTGACGTCATTGAGAAAGTTCGCTGGACCACGCCTTTCTATTTAAGAAACAGGCAATTGGCTTCCTCTCTCGGGACCTGAGCACACAGTTACGGTGTTCTAGTTTATTAGCTTTAGAACCGCTGAGATTTGATTTGTCATTTATTCTCTGTGTAATAAACTTTATTATAGGCACTGACGCTGTGTTTGTATTTTGGAGGTCCTAATGTTGTGGTAGATTTAAGGTTGTATTTATTTTGTAAAACATAGTCATCCGGAGCCTCTCCAAACTAAACAACTTTAACTTCTCAAACAAAGTCTAATAGGTAGCTTCTAGAGAATAAATGTCTCATTTTATAAGTATATATAATCTTGCACAGACACCTAGTAATGCCGAGCTAAAAATTAATAATATGAATATTGTGTTAGCGACCTTATTACTTAGTTAAGCTCTTCTTTGTGGGACGAAGACAGTAACATTGCATTTTTTTTAGACAGTTGCCGAGATCAAATGAGTAATAGGCGATGGTGCTAATACCCTTATGTATGATAGAGAAGTCTTACTGAATACAAATATTAAAAACAAGTCAAGAAACCATGATCTGGAAGTCTTACTGAATACAAATATTACAGGCAACTCAGGAAACCATGTTCTAGAAGTCTTGCTGAATACGAATATTACAAACAACTTAAAAAAAACATGTTTTAGAAGTTTTACTGAATACAAATATAACAGACAACTCAAGAAACCATGTTCTAAAAGTCTTACTGAATACGAATATTGCAGACAACTTAAGAAACCATGTTCTAGAAGTCTTACTGAATACGAATATTACAAACAACTTAAAAAAAACATGTTTTAGAAGTTTTACTGAATACAAATATAACAGACAACTCAAGAAACCATGTTCTAAAAGTCTTACTGAATACGAATATTGCAGACAACTTAAGAAACCATGTTCTAGAAGTCTTACTGAATACGAATATTACAGACAACTTAAGAAACCATGTTCTAGAAGTTTTACTGAATACAAATATCAACTGCAATAAAGAAACCATGTTCTAGAAGTTTTACTGAAATCTTTAAAGACAAAAAGCGTCCCTTAGTTGTATGTTTGAACCAATCTGGTCTTGGCCCGGTGTAACGATTTCATATTATCACCGTTTTCAAGTTATCTCCCGGGAACACGAAAATAATATTACCGTTTTCATATTATCGGGAAGTAGAACAAAATCGATTTCAAACTCCCCCCTTTCCGATGGACTCGTTTTAACGGTTTGTTAAGATGCTAGACGTTTATATTAACTCATTAATAATAATGTAAAAATTCGAATATTTATTATGTTCTATATCTCATGCTATCAATCACTCATTTTTATTTCAGTGCGCATAAAGAAATATAAAAAAATTAACATGTATAAATTACAATATATTGAATAAAGACTGTATGCAGACAATCAGTGATGTCGAGAAACCCACTTGTTGAGAATTTTATATGCAAAAAACGGCTCGTTTGGGTTCAGAAAATATTTTAAATAGAAGAGCGAACAACGTTTTGACCTTCTTCGGTTATCGTCAGGTTCACAAAGAAAGAGATAACTGACCGGAAGCTGACCACATGTTTGGAAGGGGTTGTGTAACTGAGTGTCGCAATTTAGAGGGCGGGGTTAGATGTTTGAATATATAATTTTATCTATAATATTAATATAGGTATAATGGCGTTTCTTTATATTGGTTTATTTTGGGTTTAAGTTGTTGTACGAGTAAGGCTTCTTTAATTTTGCGTTTGTTTATGTTTGTTTCTTTATTTAGTATTTTATGTTTTCTATGGTTATGTTGTGTCCATTTGACTTGCAGTGTTCGAAAACGTGTGAAGGTGACTTTTTATGTTCTTTGAATCTGGTTTCCATTTTTCTACTTGTTTTTCCAATATAGAAGTCGTGGCAGTTATCACATTGTATTTTATAAATAATGTTGGTATGGTGTTTGTCAGTGTAGTTCTTACATAGTATAGACCTTAGTTTTGTGCCTGGTTTTTGAATAAATTTAGTATTAACTGGAATGTTATATTTTGTTACTAGTTTTTGCCAAATGTTGGTTATTTGTTTGCTGATGTCAGGAATATATGGTATGCAGCAGTATATGGTTTCGTGATTTTTTGATTCGTGAGATATATTTACTTTTGTTATCTGGTGAGCATAGTTTTATGGCTGTGTTTATCTGGTTTCTTAATATGTTGAGTTTTGTTTTGTTTCATGTGCTGAGTCCCAAGGAATGTATAGTCCAGTATGGGTGATTTTTCGGTGGATTTCTGTTTTAAATTGTGTGTCGGTTCTTATAATTTTGAGGTTAAGAAATGATATTTGATTGCTTTCTTCATGTTCACATGTGAAGTTAATGTTGGGATGTATAGAGCTAATGTGAGTGAAAAAATTAAGTATGTGTTCTGTAGATTTGAATCCCGCAACCGTGTCATCTACATATCTGTACCAGTATAGTGGTGGATGTAATGCTGTATTAATTGCTTGTGTTTCAATTTTTGTCATAAAAATATTGGCTAGAACTAGTGATACTGGGTTGCCCATGCTTAGGCCATTTGTTTGTATATAGTTGTGGTTGTTGAACATGAAGTTTGTCTTTATTGTGGTGAATTCTATGAGGGTTGCTAATTGGTTACTGGGAATGTCTATAGTTGGGTTAGGGTCTTGGATATAGAGTTCTAAGGCTATCTTGCAGGCTTCTGTTGTTGGAACTTCTGTAAAGAGGGATATAACATCGAAACTGGCCATTAAGGCTTTATGATTAAGTTGATTTAGATTAGACTTGAAATTAAAAGAGTCTTTGATGAATGAGCTGGCTGATGTTGCATATTTGGAGAATGTCCATGCTATGTATTTACCAAGATTGTAATTAAACGATTCATATGTTGACATTATTGGTCGTAATAAACAGTCTGGTTTATGAGGTTTGGATGTAAAAATTGGATGTAAATAGTGTTGGTGAGTTGTTATTATTTGATCTATCAGTTCAAAATTATGAATGTTTTGTGCAGATAGGTGTTGTGTAGCTTTGTGGAAAATAAACTGAAAAATTGAGCTGATTTCGAATTCATATTTGAATATTTAAAACTTTTGAGCAATAAATCTAGAGGTAATTTAAAAAAAAATAATTTTTATTTGACTAACTTTTAGGAATATACTATTTAATCAACAACTAGGTAAATAAAATATTAGAAACAATGCTATTACAGGTTTATTGTTAAATTATAATAATATAGTGGAGAATACGGAACATTTCATTGTAATTAATTATTGCTCAATTTAATTCGTTGTTTTGCTGCATACGAAAACAGAAGATGAAATTGACGAAATTTTATTTTCAATTTTGAAGAGATCAACTAGAATTATCTGCTGTGAATTAGCAACTGAAAATATGGAAAATATATAAGTTCTTAACTCTTCAAAATAGGCACATTACTTCAATATTGAAAAGTTGGTTGTGAGGAAACTCTGTGTTGGTTCATAAAATTGCAGAAAAAATGTTATAAATGGAAGAAGTTGAAATCGATTGCATTGATAGAAGATTTTAAGAATTATAGAAAATTAAGAGAGTTGGTAAAAATTGAAATTAAAAAATTAAAGAAATATAAAAACGAAAAGTAAGAAAAACAAAAGAAACATTAGTTATTCCTTCAAACATGTGAATTCTGAACAAAATGTTAGGATGGGTGTAAAGACCTTTCATGAATGATGCATGACGGCTAATATCTGATTATTATGGTATGAGTGGATTATTATATTCCACTTTTTTATCTAAGTTATATGAATAAATATTTAAGAGATATTTATTATCCTAAACATTTCCTAGATGGTAACATGATTTAACAAGATGCTCACATTAGTTTTGAGCTTGTTAAGAAAAATGGAAAGTTTAAAGAATCATATAGCTTCTGGACCAAATAATATTTACCTAACGACTTTGACAGAATAATTGAATATGTGACTATTTTTGTAAGTCCTTAAATAGTGGGCAGATGCCCGAAGATTTAAGATGGCTAATCTTAACCTTTTTCTGAAGAAAAATGATACAAATTATTTCAGTAATTATTGACGTATTTGTCTTATATCAGTGGGTGGAAAATTTTCTGAAAATCTAATTAAAGATGATTGTAAAGTCAGTTTTTTAAGAAAGTTGAGTCAATCAATATAATGTTGCTCTACAAATCGTTCGACATATTTTTGAAAATGTTACTCATTAATTGTACTACGGGTATAGGTGTGAATATTGTGTATCTGGATTTTCAGAAATCAGTTGAAAATGTGCCATATAAAAAGTTATATTTCTTGGTCAAACTCGATTAACATCGCAAATAAACTTTTTTGAAATTTATAGCTATCAAATATATGAAGTAAAAGTTAATATAGTTTTTATATTTGCTGATGACATTAAAGTTTTCGTTATCGCTTGCTGTGGAAAGAGAGATGCTGCTATACAAGTGCTTTTGTTATCTGGGGAGTTGGACTATTAAATTACGGATGGCTTTTAATTATAATAAATGCAAGGTATTGCATGTGAGATTTACAATTCGAATTTTAAATATGATTTTGATATCAAATGAAAAGATCTCGATGTTATGGTTAATCAGTCGCTTCGGCATTTTTTTTTTCTTTTTGCTGCACTTGCATTTATAGATGTCGCTTTGGCTAGACACCAGAAATATGGATGGTTGTAGTTATTGGGGTAGGTTTACGTTTCCATAGTTGATAAAGGTATAATAACAACCACTATATCCATGAGAGTCTCGAAAATAAATATCCTTTCTATGAATGCATACACTGAAAGTATACATATTTTCGACGTGCCTATAGATATGATAACTATGTATATATATTTTGCCAAAGCTTTGGCCAGGTGATTATTGATGTGCCAAACCTAGTTATAGATGTAACTATGGTCGCAAAGTAATTAAACAATTTAACAATATGGACACCTTTACAAATACAAATAATTAAAACGTGTTTTAACATGAAATATTTATAGATATGAAAAATGCGTATTCTTAACTTGATGTACTTTATCGTTTTAACTACACTATTACGAAGCTCAAAGTACGTACGAGTATAACAAGTGTTCTTACGACGTTTGTGTGTGGGAAACGTTAAAAACACATTGATAAATTGACAATAACAGATTTACATTTCTATAATGTTTTACCACATCTTGTTCTTTTTTAAAAATACAAAATTTGAAGCTATAAGAAACACATTCACTAAAATTAAGATTTCTAAAATTGAGAAACGAACACACCGCCAGTGTGCTGCTGACAATAAAGCTTACCTAGAGTGTTAAAGTAGGAAGGTTAAATATACGGCTTAATAATGCTATTTTTTGTTCAATATGTGGTATTATTATGGTGCATCGAGAAGTCTTAAAGTTAGCATGTCTTAAGAGCAACAATGGTAAAGCTCGATTTCGACACCCTCAGTGGGCACAGAACAGATAACATTTTGTGTATCTTTGTGCTTATTAACAAAATTGATAAAGAAAACTTTGACGAAATAAAAAAAATTCAAAAATCAACAAACATTATTTCTATTACTACATGAAACCGGAAGAGAAGAAATGAGGACCTACAGTAAATAGTGAACTTGAAAATAATTTCAAAATATATTAAAGTTTCTTTAGTAGCTAAAGTCTATCACTTATTCAAAATTTTTAATTTCACCTTTTATTTTTAAACGCAATATAACTGATTGTGAATTTCGAAGAAAACCAAACAATGGTTATTTATGCTAGTCGAACGTAATATAGCAATGAGAGACTAGAAGGAATGCAGCATATTCGTCGCTACCTACCTTCAACTCTTGGGTTACTCTTTTACCCACGAATGGTGGGACTGACCGAAACATAACAACGTTTCCAACGCTTTACATGTCTCCATTCCTGATTACGTTATTATAATTATTGTTTATTTACTTACTGTAAATTAGGATTTAAAATAACCATTATAATATAAAGTAGTAAACAACTAGTATCCTTTAACGTTTCATTGTATATTAGATGTAATTTTGTAAGAAATAGATTAACATTTTGGTGTAAAATTTTGGAGCTCAGAGCTATAACTTAAATTAAACTATATTATTTAGTGAGTTTATTTTTAACAGAACTCTTTCTTTGTTTATGTTTTGGAATTAAGTACAAAGCTACATAACTGGCTGTATGTGCTTGGCCCACCATAGGTGTCGAAACCCGGTTTCTAGCGTAGGGAGTTCACAGACATACCGCTGTACTATTAGAGGGCTAAAGTTTGTTTGTTTATTTTGAATTTCGCACAAAGTTACTCTAGGGCTATACTGTGCTAGCCGTCCCTAATTTAGCAGTGTAAGGATAGAGGGAAGGCAGTTAGTCATCACCACCCACCGCTAACTCTTAGGCTACTCTTTTAATAACAAATAATAGGATTGGCCGTCACATTATAACGCCCCCATGGCTGAAAGGGCGAGCATGTTTGGCGCGACGGTGATGTGAACCCGCGACCCTCAGATAATGAGTCGCACGCTTTAACACGCTTGGCCATGCCGGGCTCAGAGGGCTTAAGAGAACTGACACAGGTTCCGTTCCAAAATAATTTGATAGCAACTTGTTTACAACATGTTTTGAATATCTGCAATTATTTGCCCAAATAAGTCAACTTTATTTTTTATTATGCTGCTCAATTTTGTTTTTTAATCGTCTATTTCAATTAAACTTAGAGGTTTTCTCACTTAATGATGTGTTTGTTATTAATTAATTTTCTCTTCCTTAGAGCCTAGTTATAATTCACATGTGTAGTTTCGCTTCTTAACAGTAGAAAGCTCGTTATAATAGAAATAACAAACCAATATCTTTCCTTCACGAACTGTTAATTCATAGTTGTAGTTATATACCATTTTTATTTTATATGTCACTAAAGAGTTAATTTCTGAGTAAAGACGTGTTCAATACTTCCCTCTTATCTTGATTAAGGGAGGAATGTTATAAACCTAAATGAATAAAAACTCTTAATGCTCTTCATACTTTATATACGGGTAGTGAAGGCACAGTTAGAGCGATCATGATAATACCCGTTATATTACTTGTACAAAATAAAGGGTTAACAAATAGTTAAAACTTATAATCCGTGATTCTCTTTCGTTTTATTTTGTATCCATGATAAAAGTACATAATCACGTGACGAAGTTATCATAGTAATTTTATCACCTGCAATTACCTCATTGTTCTGATGGGAATTCGAACCCGCGACTATCGAATTACGAGTCGAGTGCATTAACTATGCCTACTCGTTGACGTGATCCTTAAAGTTGCGTATCACAAAAGGTTGAAAAATACCAAATACACAATATATTGAAAAATAACATCATTATTTAATTTCAGACACATATAATGTTAAAAAATTTATTAATACTAATAAAATTTTTACTTCGAGAGTGTTATGCTTTTAGCGTTAATGTGAAATCCATAAAGTTCCAAATTAAATGTTTGAAAGGCAAGTGTTCTCATGATATCGGAACTCTTGGAGATAATATACGTTTTAAAAAGAGATTCTATTAAATAATTTAAAACAATACGGCATTAAAAATTATTTTTAAAAAGTTCTCTTTCTGTCCATATGAACTCATCAGCAATAACAGAACTATAAAACGATGCTCCAGGAATGTTAGTTTTCATTGTTCTCACCAGATGTCACGATAATTATTAAGCATTTAAACAAGATATTTTTTCACTGGAGATATTTAATGTAATAACCTTAAGTCAGATAAATTCATATTTATTATACTTAATGTTAATTTATTTAGAAGAAGAATATTAATAATTAACAACACATCTTCTTCAATAGTTTCCATTATATTCGGTGTTTTACTAGTTTCCACAAGTCCCGAACAACCAGTTTACATTATTATTTTGTTGTTATCCTTTAATTACCTTACCCATTGAGTTAATAATTTGTAACAACATAACCTATACTTCTTAAAGTGAAAACAAAAGTTCTTCAACAATTAAGCACTTAATATTTATTGTGTTTTAGATTTTCAAAATTAAGACAATTTTTATGCTAATTTAAACTCGCGTCATTTCTGTCACTCATACCTTTTCTGTTAGTTATGGTAAATATGTTAGTACAGACCTCATACAATATTCTATAAGCAGTTTAATAGTTTATTCGTTTGTTGTTAAATGGAAAACTACATAATTGGTCATTTCTACTGTGTCCACCAGGAACAATAAAATTACGTTTTCAGAGTTATAAACCTTTTGACTTCCTGCTGAGCCACAATGCGGATGAAAGTGTTCATTTAACAGCTAATACATAAATTTTCTATAACGCTAAAAAATGAAGCAATTTTTTTTTATAAATGTGGTAGGATTTATTTTTACAATAGATCACAATCAAGCTCCTACACTTATTTTCACCAACAAAAGACATGATACCCAATTCACGAAAAACATATTTGCTCCTCAAAAGAAAGTATTCGTTTGGATGAAGGCTTAATAATAAACAGTTTGAATAACACAGTTTGTTTACATAATTACATGGTCTAAAGTAGTTGCTATGTTCTTTTCAATGAGCCGGCTGTGACATGATGGTTATGGTTAAAGGCTGCAGATTGGTAGTTCCAAGATAGAAATGACAACATGTAAATATCAGGGCCAGGTACGATCTAGTGGACAGCGCTCTCGACTCATAATCTAATGATCACTGGTTCGAATCCCCGTCACACCAAAACATGCTCGCCCTTTAAGTCGTGGGGGGCGTTATAATATGATGATCAATCCCACTATTCGTAGGTAAAAGAGTAGCCCAAGAATTGGTGCTGGATGGTGATAACTAGCTACACTGCTAAATTAGGGATGGCTAGCGCAGATAGCACTCGTGTAGCTTTGGGCAAAATTTCAAAAAAACAAAACGTCAGAGATGTGTTAGCTAGCCGTTTAGTTATTCTGTTATATTGTTTGAAAATACCAAGTACTTTTTTAAATATTTGTGATAGGTCACTAAAACCGGGTTATTTTTAGAACTTGAAATAATTGATTCATAAAACCTTGGAAAATCTACTCTTATAGCAATTCTTAACTGGATCAAATCGGTTCCAATCATAACTATTGTTTGACATTTTTGTTTCATTGTTGACAGTTTTCAGTTAAATAAGAAACAATTTCAGTTTAAAATAGTTAAAAATACAGGTGAAAATAAAGCGTAAAATCAGTAATTGCAAGAAGAAGAAAACAGTTTTCAATTTACAAATTTTATACAAATAATGTGAAGAGGACAAAACCATAACATCTTATTTCAAGCGTATTTCAGAACCGTGGTGTAAATAAGCATTTCTTTAATTGTAGCACATAGAAGAACGATTATAACCCACTGGAAATTCATATATTGTCACAGTAACTTAAAGGAAGAATGCACTGTGATTACCAAAATCCGGAAAACATGCATAGCAGAACCATAGTAATCTACGAAATACATGATGGAAGTGCGTCAAAGTATGAGAAAAGCAAAGTTAAACGCCAGAATTCTTATGGATTATTCATGCTTAAGCTGATAAACTAAAATGATCTCTACAAGTTAACTCACCGATAACTCTTTGCCTACTCTTGTCTAATCGAACAGCGGAATTATTGTGAACGCACGACCTTAAAGTACGGAGCACGTTCTGGGGACAAAAGAACCAAACCACCATCCCTCGGATTCACATTCCGGGCATCAAACCTCGATGTTACTAAATAACATGAGCTTTGTAACTTAAACCGTATTTTCTTTATAGCCTAGTTTTATTTGCATATATAGATGTTAGCATCCGCTAAAATTTCAAAACATATAAGTTTTTGAAATTAGAAAGCAGATTTTCATTCAATAAAATTATTTTCTCCATAGTGCTATTGTATTCAGTAACTGTATTTTCCGTCGAAACACTCACATAACTCCCCTTATCTTGGAAATTATTGAGAAAAATGATTTTATTATGGAAAACTATTAATGAGGTCAAAAATAAAAAGGCAATTATAAACATATATATGTGCACGTCATTGCTGATGTTTTTAAACAGTTCGAATCTATATTGAATTGCTCCTTATCAAAGTGTTGTTTGTTAAGCATATAGACCCGATTTGTAGCGTTTTTAGGTTTCAAAGTAATCCCTGGTGACTACTTAAAACACTAAATATAGAAAAAGAGTTATTCTGGTTATCTATGTTAGAAAGAGCGTCAACATTCTAGTAATATTACAACTATGTGAACTAAAGATTCGTTTATGGCAGTGTATATGTGGTCGTTTGAAACTCAGTAAAAAATTTCAATATCTAGATTCCTCAGAAAATTGATGCCACTTTCTAATATATTTCTTATAATAAGCTCAAGATGACAGCACAATCACTATTAACGTTTACTTTATGCTGTCAAAACTTTCAATTGTGAAACGATTCATTCTGGTACAGTTAATTTCATAAAGCATATTAGAATACTTTAATTTACTTCTCGTGTGTTGTATAATTTTCCTGACAAAATTTTTTTCTTGTAATTAGGAATTTTAGGATGTTGAGATAATGGATAGAAGCCAAATTGTGTATCAAACTCTTTTCTCTTCATTGATTCACGAAATAATATCGTTTAAGTTCTGTCTAAACGGTAAAGGTCAGAACGCTTAGTCCAACCTCACTTAGCTTCTTCGTCCTAAAAGCTCAGTTAAGAAAGGTAAAGGTCCGGTATGACCAGATGGTTCGAGCGTTCGATTCCTAATATGAGAATTGCCAGTTCGAATCCCCGTCGCACAAACATGCTTGCCCTTTCAGCCTTGGGGACGTTATAATGTCAAGATCATTCCAACTATCTGTTGGTAAAAGAGTAGCCAAAGAGTTGGAAGTGAGTGGAACTTACTTGCTCGTGTGGGTTGAGAAGTTTTTTTTACGAAGAGGAGCGAACAACGTTTCGACCTTCTTCGTGAACCTTGAGTGTGTGTTCTTATAGCAAAGCCACGTCGGGCTATCTGCTGAGCCCACCGAATGGAATCGAACCCCTGATTGTAGCGCTGTAAGTCCATAGACACACTGCTGAACTAGCGATGGGGCTTTCGTGAACCTGAAGATGACCGAAAAATGTGGAAACGTTTTTCGCTCTCCTACGTAAAGAAAAAAAAACACAACCCAAACGAGACGTTTTTATATTTCCAGGGTGGTCGCTAGAAAAGCGGAAAATTTGAGGGTCAGATGAGATCATGAATAAAATACGTGCTTACTCATTTCTATTTTGATTTCTTTACATCATGAATAAAATGCATGATTTTAATATCATTTTGAGCATCTATGAATGTAATATAACATATGCCTTTAAAAAAACTTTGTAAAAGATATTCTTTGTAAAAATAAATAGCTGTTTGACAAATTTTCCACTTTTCTAGCGACCACCCTGTATATTTTTCTCTACAAGTGGGTTTTCTCGACACCACTGATTATTTTCAACACTGCTATATTTACAGTATTAATATATTATATTCATTAATTATGAATTAATTATTGTATTTTATAATAATATATACAGTTATATTACATTAGCTGTGCGCGAAATTCAAATACAAAACAAGAAAGGTAAACGTGGAAATTCGAGTTCACTTTTCTATATTTCAAGTAGCTACTTAGTGCACGACTGGCATAATAATTATTGGTACGAATACTTCATGATGTTGTATCTCAGTCTGCCGTCTAAAGTCCTTAAAAGTGTGAAATTAAAACAGGTTTAAGGCTTATGATAGCAGTTTATATATATATATAAAGGAATATGTTTTCAAGGTTTCAGTAGTAGTGGATTTAAGGTTAAGTGAAAACTCTGCAGACATTACATGTAGGCTGTAGTAGAAAAACAGGGTTTTCGAGATTAACTAATTATCTAGGTCAATAGTAAATTAAGGATCTGTTAAAACAGGTTATGATCTAAAACCTTAGCAAGGTTTTGGCGAATTGTAAGAAAACTGAAAGAATACAAAATATACAGCTGGTGTGTATGATCAATAGAAGGTAATTAGACACGAATATTGAGTAAGTCGTTTGGTTTTCTAAGGTGAATTTTAAATTTTAGCAGTATATTAAAAAAGATAAGATGCTGTATTACCTTAGATTACTATAACGCGGGAATTATGGTGCATTCGTTTTCGAATAGTTTCTATAGTATGACACTTTTGTCAAATTCATTTTTGCAACTATTTTTGTTCACTTGTTTGTTTTAAATTAAGCACATTGCTACACAATGGGCAATTTGTATCCAGCCTATCACAAAACCGGGTTTCTAGCGTTGTAAGTCCGAAAACATGCTGTTGTGACACTCGTGCTTTTGCAAATGACGATAATGATTTAACTCATCAAATAAACCACTTTATTTCTAGAAAGTTTGAAACGAGTGGAAAGTGTTGTAAGTGTTCAATGTACAAAACTATATGTCTACACAACCAGTGTGATGAACTGTGGTCTCTAAGATCAAAGGTTCGACCAAGCGGCATGTTGCTGAATGCGTTACTCATTATAAACTGGGGAGCCGTTCATAAAAGTGTTATCAATAACGTTATTAGTTTAAGATACCAACACCAGCAGTAAGTAGTGCATGCAAGTTTCCTTCCCCAAAGTTAGAAGTTGAAAATGAGATTATGCTTGAAATTTGTAGCATTCACCTTAGCGACTTGAACCCTTGTATTTTTTGTCTTAAGAGTCACTAAAATTAAGAATATCATATCTGTAACACTATTGTACTTCTTCCATTAAAACCTAAATAAATGACTCTCACAAGTCACAAAAAGTGTTACTTATACGATTAACACGCAACGATTTCATATAATTAGCTCATTTATGTTTATGAAAACCTTCTTCAATTGTTAAAAAGTAATATAATTCTACAAGTACAAAACAAAGTAGAAGTGTAGGCCAACATTCCTTACAGTTCCCCACCTGCCGTTGAGTTATGCCAATTCCAAGGAATTACACCCCTTATCTATTATAGATGTGTAATTCTGGTTTATTCTTGGATCACAAATGATTAAAGATTCCACATTTCCAAAGAACAACTCAGATATGTGTTATAGATGAGGAACACTGGTTTATTGTTGGAACACAATTTATTAAAGACTACACATACTATCCAAAGAACAGCTCTGATGGATATTAAAGACATGTAATACTGGTTTATTGTTGGTGATTTGAAACACAAATTATTAAAGACACCACATATCATCCAAAGAAGAACTGATGTATGTATCATGAGCGTGTAATCCTCATTCATTGTTCTAACTCGAATCTTTCAGTACTCCAGATATTAAAAAAATTCAGTTACATGATATAGATCTAACACAAAATATCCAATAATTTGGACGTTATGCTGTTTAACCACCATTCATCACTTTATACCACACGTCGAATATGTTAATATGTTTTAGCCATATATACTGTACCGAGAACTCTCAAAGACCTCATTTTCACACTATCCAGAAGTAAATATTGAAAAACTGTTCCAAATATTTTGGTGACTTTTGAACCAAATACTTGCTTCTGTATTTATAAAAAATGTGTAAAGTTGTGTAAGGAAAACTAAAACACGTAAGTACACCAAGTGTTGGAAACGAGCTGTGAAACATAACATGAACCGGTAAATTTCAGAGATCTTTGTATGGAAAGTTCACACCACAATTTAGTGAATCTTTACTGCAATATACTCGAGAACCCTGATCGCATTCTGTTGAATACAAATATATTAATCGTTCAGTCTAATGGTACTTGAAATGGTGATCAGTAAATGCAATACAACAGATCACGCTGACATGTATAGTGTTTGTTACAAGGTTTTTATTTTCAAGACATGTAAGAGGATATAATGCAGAATTCTCAATACATTTTCCAGAATTGAAAGAAGGAGGCAGAAAAGAGAGAATGAGAGAAAGATTAATATAGAGCGGATATTTATCCTTTTCTGGACCTTGATGATAATTTTCTGGTAACACACCAACACACTCTGACGACAAAAACCTGTTGACCTTTTGGATTACGTGACATATCATGTTTATTACTTGCACCTGGTGTTCTAAATAAACTGTCGTAGCGGTTTACTAGTTAGCACACGTATCAAAACTTAGTGCAATATGAAGTGATACACATTTTGTAACTAAAATTAATACATTTTTAAACTACATATATTTTTCTTGTTGTTAAGAACAAAGCTGCTGCACATTGGGCTTTCTCCGTTAAATGTTTTTTAATACTTTCACATGGAAATTTACTTCCGTCATTTAACAAAAATTGTATTATCTCATATAAACCTACAATCAAACGTATTTAACGCACTTACTAAAGTTATACAAAGCACATACACTACCATAAAACATCGTTAATTAGGTTATAAAACAATATTTTCTACGATAAAACGTGAAACGTAGTTACTGCAGCTGACAAGATTATACAAACGATAATAATGTAAGTAAGAATACATGCAAATAACACATTACGGTCGATAATGTCATCAAAGAGACACTATTTTACTAAAATACTTAATTATTACGATTACTGAGGAGCCCGTAGGTCGCACAAATTACTCACTTCATTCAGAGAATTGTTGTTGTTGTTTTTAGAATTAAGCACAAAGCTACACAATGGGCTATTTGTACTCTGCCCACCACGGGTATCGAAACCCGGATTTTAGCGTGAAAGTCCGCAGACATCATTCAGAGAAAAGTTAAAAACAATACATTACAGTTATAGCATTGGCTTTATTAAAATTTGTTTTTTTTAATAAAGCGTGCGGTAAGTACATTTTACGTAGATCAAAAGGACAGAAATATTCTGATATCAAAACCGAACGGTTTCTTATAACTCATCATTATACGAGGCATTATAAAAATTGTGTATAATAAAATGAAAACATAAACTAATTGAAACTACCACGCAGAAAAAATGAAAGGATACATTATAATTTTTGTAAACATCGAAACAAAAGTGAAATTTTTGTTTGACTAAATACCAAGATACGTAGTGTTGGTTCTCATGTTTGAAGTAAAACATTTTTTTTTCATAAATATATGTTCAAAGAAGAAAGATGTTCTAAAAATTGTTACACTGCAAACGGCGGAGAATAATAAGACATATCTTCAGCAATTTGATATTATAATAAAGTTTTAAGAAAAAAATATGTACGTCATACTTGTTCTGACAGGACAAAACTGTAGCTTTCGACCCGTGTCATGTTTAGCCAGGTCATGTAAACAAATATAACAATCACTAAATAAGTCCCTTTAACACTTCAAGTAAAAAATATGACAATAATTAAAGATGGACCTTGAACACATCAAGTGAATGTACATGATACTTACTAAAGAGGAGTCTTGAACATTCCTTCTCGGCTACTTATTGTTCACAAAGATTAAATATTGTTGTTCATAGTTGGAAAAGTACGAGAGCCTGGCACATCCTGATTGTTATGATACAATGCTCGTAATCTTCAAGTTCGTGGTTCGAATACGGTCACCGAACATGTCATTGGGATACTAGTTGTAACGGTCAATCTCATATTTGGTTGTTAAAGAGCATCCCAATAGTTTAGCAGAAGGTGGTATTAAATTCTATCAAGAGTATCACTTTATATCATCCCCTAGTTTAGCATCAAATTGAAGAAAAAACAACTTTTGTTTGTTTCTTAATTTCGCGCAAAGCTACAACAGGGTTATCTGACCCCAATTTAGTAGTTCAAGACTAGAAGGAAGGTAGCTAGTCGACAACTCTTTGGCTACTCTTTTACAATCGAATAGTGGAATTGACCGTCACTTTATAATGTCCCTACAGCTGAAAGGGCGAGCATGTTTGGTGGAACTGGGATTTGAACCCTCCACCTTGTCATTACAAGTGGAGTGCCGTAACCACCTGGCCATGCCGGGTTGAAAGTGATGGTCAAGTCCCACTTCTCGACTAAATCGGCCAAATTATTAGCGGTTATCGCTGTTGAGTTGCTTGGTCTTCCATAAGTATATCAGTACAAAATTAGACACGGTGAGCGCAAGTGTGATAAACAAACTAATCAACAAAACTAAATCATTTAACAAGATATTTTTCCTTGGACTTTATTTGAAATGTATGAAATTTGAAATTATTTTAAGATGCTCAAAAAAAATTAAAAGTTTCTAGGCTGAAAATAAAACCTATAAAACGCACATGACTAGATTCGTAAAGAATTGGTTAAACACTGAAAGATATAGTCATAATGGTTTAATAACACATCTCGTTGCTAATACAAAATTATTTTTAAAACAAATAGCTGTTACAATGAACGATTGCACAGATGCCATCAGAGAATGCACAGGAAGCTCAAAAACATGGTATTAATTCGTCCAAATATTTAAAAAAATACAAAAATTTACATAACAATATTAAAATTAAATACGAAGCCCAATCAATACCTAAATCATTTGATTCAACACTTGAACCTGATTCATACATGTTTCGAGAAATTCCACTCTTCATTAACTGTTTTGTTTTGAATTAAGCACAAAGCTACACAACGGGCTATCTGTGCTTTGCCCACCACGGGTATCGAAACCCGGATTCTAGCATGTAAGTCCGCAGACATACCGCTGAGCCACTGGGGGCCCTTTTCATTAATAGGTGGGTACTTGGATAAAGGAAGGTCGAAAAGGCAAAGCAGGTTTCTAACAGCGGTGAGAGTATATATGTGTAGTGGTTTACGTTACCACCATCTATTCTGTAAATAATGTAAGTATAGAATTAGTTTAATGAATCAAAACTCAAAACACCATAAATATTAAAAATTACACCTCACAAATACTCTTCACGTGAACTATCAAAACCACCTAGCTCAGTAAATAATGGTTGAGTGAAAAAAAATTAAATGAAGCAGTAGAGAGATGAAAAATATGCAAAATTGATCTTAATTCATGTTCATGTTTGTAGCACAAATAATGTGAACATGGAGTCAAATATGGTTTTGTATTTTAGAGAAAATAATGTAGGAACTATATCGAATCTAGTTTTAACTTTTTAGAAACCCTAGTTGTAGACTTGAAAATATAACATTTATATTTTGACTGGACTTGTTTCTGTACTTCTTAACGATTCCTAATCCTCCTATCAAATCATCAGTTTTTATTTACATTGTGTTTATCTTCACTTATTAATGAAGAATGGTGTTACTGTGTGTGTTTTGTTATAGAAAAGCCACATCCGGCTATTTGGTGTGTCCACATAAAGGAAGCAAACTCCTGATTTTAGCGTTGTAAATTCAAAGATTTACTGATATCCTAGCTAGGGACTAACGAAGGAAGCAAAATAAAAATTACAAAAAATCTGATTATGCTTTCTCTGAATAAAAGTTTTACTGAGACTGAGTAATCTAGTTAATGGTGGTGAAAGGTATTGGTGAAATATAGACATGTAATTGACTATTTAAATGTTTCATTCACAAAATAGATTAAAATATACCTCCATCACAGTCTTCTTTTCTTTGTGTGTTTTTTACAGCACTGTTACTTTATTAAAGAAGTAAAAACACTATTAGGAAACAAAAAAGCAGCAAATAAATATAGGACATAAAACAGGTCAACAGTGAAGGTTTAGCTAACTACAAAGGACAGAGCCAGTAAACTATTTGTAGATATTTATGTAAGAAAATGATAAAATGAGTCTAATAATTTATAACAAAAGTGTAGTTACTCAAAAATTAAGTCAATCTAGAAGAACAAAATGTTTTGAAAAAACTCCATCATGCAGTAGTTACATGTTTAAAAACTATGCATGGTTACATGTTTAGAAACTAAAGTAAAACTGGAAGCTGTATTTGTTGTTGTTGTTTTTAGAATTCTGGGTTGAAAGATTATCAAATTACGCAATTTAAACACAGCGAGAAAAATTAATTTTAATTCAAAGAAATTAATGAAGCCCTCAATTTGCACAACAGTTTGTCTGGAGTCTCACACCGTTAGAAATATGGTGAGCTCAAATTAAGTGAAGTATGGGTGAATGAAAATTAGCAACAAGATGACAAAATGTTTATATTTCCTTATTTTATCATTTATAAAAGTCTATATTGAATCTTATATTATTAGGCCATCTATAGTTTTCATATATTAAACCAGGAATTTCAAGGGGTACTCAATACTACGCTCAAGCCAAAAGTACTACAAGCAAACTTACGAATAGGGTATGTTGACCCTGATGTTTTACTTAACGTAAATTAGTCTGACGCAATAAAATATCAGCGATTTCTGAAGGTGGAAATACGAGCTAGAAATGCGTGGGCATGTTGTATGTATAGTTAAGGAAAACGAAAGAAAAAGTTGACCACCTTCAAAGGAAGGTGTGAATTATGAATGGAAAACTAAACATATGCGTTCTTCTAAACCAAAATGAGAGTATAAAAGGATGTGGAAATCAGAGAACAACACATTTCTTTCTGAGAACTAGAGACACCAGCAGTAACCATGAACACTCTGGTAAGTTCCAATATATTAGGTTTCGCCGGATGACGTTCGAATAGCTCTTTAAAAATATAAAACAATTTTTATTTCTTTTTACCAGATCGTTTTTCTCGGTCTTCTGGCCTACACCCATGCTGGTCTGTTAGGCGCTGGTCTTGCTGGTCCAGCTGGTGTTGCACCTTTTGGGGTCGCTCCCGCTGCTGTTGCACGTGTTGCTGTCGCTCCGGCTGCTGTTGCTCGTGTTGCCGTAGCTCCCGCTGCCGTAGCACCTGTCGCTGCCTTTGATGCATCTGGCGCTGTTGCCGCTGCTCAAGGTTTTGCTGCACGTGGCATTCCCGTTGGACGAGCTGCTGCCTCCGTCACCCGTATCAACCACGGTGGTGTAGGCTTGGGTCTTGGAGTTGGTGCCTACGGACTAGGTCTGGGAGGCCTCGGATATGGCTACGGTCTGGGAGGACTGGGATATGGATATGGTCTTGGAGGAGTGGGATATGGATATGGTCTTGGAGGATTGGGATATGGATATGGTCTTGGAGGACTGGGATATGGATATGGTGTTGGAGGACTAGGATATGGATATGGTCTCGGCTTAGGAAAAGCTTCATTACATTAAAGCCTCTGCTTTGACATAAGGTAAATACTTTTCAATGAAACAAAAATGTGTCTACTTAATAATGTTCGCTTTTCACGGCTACGAATTTTATTGTCTTACGAGTGTTGAGTGACTCATATTTAAAAATCACAGTTTACAATATTAAAGTAAGTCATTAAGTACTTTTGATAATCACTAGTGAAACGTTAAGTGTAATAAAATAGCCTTTGTAACTTTGTACTTAAACTTTACAAAAGATTGATCAATAATCATAAAAATTCATATTTTGTTACTAAAATGTGTCTTTTACGTACATTTCAGTGTTTTCGATCTGCTGTCGTCAACTGAAACTTTCGGTGTTGATCCACTGATATTTGGGGGTGTAAATTAATTAGTGTATCTATTTCAATAAACGTTTGCAACTTAACATTGTTTTATTTCTTTTGTTCACGACACTGTAGCAACAATATAAAGAAAATGATAAAACACGAATTGTTGTTTTATGTTATTGTTAGTTGAAGATACTTTTCTTTCCACACAGTGTACCGTGTAACAGTTGTTTTAAACACTACCTTCACATCACATTATAGTGTGTAGAGTAATTCCTGTAACACTTCTTCTTGTGGAGAACAGTGCATATACGAATTTCCCGCAAAACGTGATAAAATTATGTCTCAAAAATTATGTTCAGATATTCACTTATTAATGTAATTCATGTGTAATTATTGTGTCGGATGGATTAAAAAACACGACATTCATAGAGAAATTACGTCTGTGACTTTCGATCACAAATAACGAAAATTAGTTTCTTAAAAAAATTACTGCACCAATTAAGCTTCACGCCAATAAATATGAGTCATAATTAAGAGTTTAAAATAGGTATTATTGGTGTATGTAAATCTCATAAAAAAGTGGGAATATTACATGTAACTCTTGGTATGCACAACATTATCTGAAGGTAAAGCATTCGTTGGCAGGTTTATTTGAAACAGTATATTTGTACGGAATTTATAAAATACTAAATACAGATTTGGAATTATTACATTAATATTTTAATATAGCCTTTTAAGTAAATGCTTATTTAGTAGAAAGGCAGTTATATCATAAGTTAATCCAGAATATAATTTATAAAAATTTTCAATTCGTAGAACTGAAGTTTTACTGCAATGCATAAACTAATTGTACATGTAATTATAGTAATAAAATACAAATAAAAAATTTAAATATAGATTTCTTTTAACAAGAAGCACCACAACTTAATAATAAATTACACAGTTGGTCTCCTGCAGTTCGATATTAATTGAAATCAAAACCAACATCCATCCAGCCTGAGATTTTAAACCACTTAGAGAATATTTGAGTGTTTTAATGAATACTGAAAATAAATTACCTGCACGTTACTGAACTTAAACACATAATCGATCACTTAGAAGTTAATTAAAATCATAACGTCAAAATAGTTGTAATAATCCAGAATACCATATCATTCCATATTTAGTAAACCATACCAGCTAATGCCAAATAAGGAATAAACCACATTTATAGTATGTCGTACCCTTCATTGCAATGTATATACAAATCGACCGACAAAAATAATATGAATTACCGATTAGAGAAACCCACTTGCATAGACTAGAACAACTACTGAACCGTTGTTATGTTATATAAGCTTTAATTATAGATCTGGTTATTCCTCTCGGTATCGTTAAAATAATAAATTGGATTCATATTAAGGTTCATAAGATTCGAATCACATCTTAAATAAAAAACTCTTCTCTTAAGATGAATTGTTAAACAAACTAGAATAATAGCGATTACGTTCGACTTTAAAATTGTTAGTTGTTTCAAAGGATTTGTTTATAACTTTTGTGCCGTTTCTCGTAGATAATTATTATTAGAACAGAAATAGCAGTGTTGACAATAGTTCTCAAATATGGCGATCAGAATAAAAACGAATATCGATGAAGAAACCAGTTCCAAAGGTAAGAAGGGACCTTGAACATTTTTCTTATAAGATGTTATTAACTGAGGTGTATAATCAAGTAACACAAAAGAGTAAAAACAGTTTTCAGTTTACCTTTAAGAAGCTACGTTCTATTTCCTATTTTATTTAAATAAGAATTATAACTTAGAGTATAAATTCTCTTTTCTTCATTTCTTGTAGTTAAGCACGAAACTGAGCAATGAACTACACTGCGCTCTGCTTAACAAGGGTACTGAAACCAGTTTCTATCGTTGTTAAGTGCCCAGACATACCGTTATATACCCAGGCATGAAATAGAGAATTTCTTACATTTCGTACAATAACATATATTTTATCACCTAAATATAAATGTCCTATTACGCAAAAATCTCTTTCCAATTATTAAAGATTATTTGTGCTGAAGAAAAACCTGTCTAATTAATAGAGAACATGCACCATATTAAAGCAATAAAATAAAGAAAATATATTGTTTGTATTTCAAACTACAAAAAACTTGTTCTGCACCTTAAAAAATGTTTAAAATAGTATAAAATAAACATTTCTCGTTTTCCAGTTCGAGTATTTTGTCAATTACACATAAGACTTATTCATGTTTTGAATATACAAAAATATACAAAGAAATAAACAGTGCTGCACCAATTTTAGTGATGAAACAAACGTGCTTAATAACACTAACAAATCATTCACTTCAATCAGAAAACAGTTGTTTGAATAAAATTCAACGTATACCAGAATAAAATGAAAAATAATGCAATAAGGCAAATTTTTAATTAAAATTTTCTACATAAATTTCCAAGGTTATTATAACGAAAGGAACATTTTGTTCATATTATCGAGTGTTTTAACCATCTGGTTATGCCAGTCGTTAAATATTTGACATGATTCACTGAAGTATTTTTGAGTTAAATAATAATTAGCAGGTTAGCAATAGACGTAAACAAATCCTTGCATCCGTCTTTTTTTTTTTTTTTCTTATCCAATCAAGTTATTTTCAAGTCTCAGTTCTTACTAAAATGTCCAAATGATGTCGTTAGTCGTCGGGTGAACATTCTCACTGCAAAGTCTTATGACGTAATGCACTCAGGCTGTGAAGTTATTGCTTCAAAAATCTTCACAATAGATCGTATTTTTAATCATGAATATTTGTTGACTGTGCTGACTCTCGCTTGAGCAAAAAAAAAATAGTATTAATATTTCCAGTGTTTTAAACATATTTTAATATTTACTCCAAGGACATAGAATGTAGTTCTTACCATGAAATTTAAAACAGCAGCACCGTTAACATTGTTAGATAAACTATAGCGTTTGGTTAAAAATGTATGAATATTTATTATTTCAGTGTTATGGAAAAATTCAGAAAGTTGTAAAAGCAAAGATAGCAAAAAAGATGCATGAAATATTGTTCGTATCTAAAGTCATAGGTAAACAAAAGATGTCTGTGATATCGAAAGGTATATTGTACAAAACATTGGTACCATTAGCCATAATGTTTGGGTGTAAAGGTTACTCAGTGGGAGATAAAATGTGTAAACTTCACATAGAATAGAATTTATAATGTAGAAGATACGTTAGATTCTAATGTAGATTAGAAAATACACGGAAAATTGCGTTATTGAAGATGAAAATCTCATAAATGATTGTAACAAATGGTTCATTTTAAATTCCACGCAAAGCTACACAAAAGCTATCTTCGTTAACCGACCCCAATTTCGCATAGAAAGAATAGAGGGAAGGCAAGTATTCCTGAACACTTATCGCTATCTTTGTTAATGTTATTTTATCAAAGAATAGTAGAATTCACTTGACCATTTGTTACTTTTTTTATGTTTTATATAGGCTGAACGCAACAGAAAAACACAGATAACAGCTTGTATAATTTATTACAATAAGCTATTATATATATATAACAGATATAACATAGATTATATAATAACAATGACAGATATTAAGTTCAAACCTTCAAAATTAATTACAAAACAAAATGGTATTAGTTTCAACCTTCAAAATTAATCACAATACAAAATGGTACTGGCCTGTATCTAATATAATGATCTAAAATGTAAGTCTCAAATTCCAGTCTAGGGTATGAATTTGGTCCCGCGAAGAAATTCCGAAGTTTAAATGAAGAAGTTCAGAAACAAGTCACAGTTCAATAAATTCAACGAAGTTCTTTTCACGATGCCTCCGATGAACATCACAAATTTGTCACCTTCAATTTATCCGATCTCCCCTGGCTAGTCCCGTAAGTGTTGACTTTCAGCACTACCAGTAATTCGAAAGAATCGCAGAGATTGACGAAATAAAATCACAGCTTCTGTAGATCTAGCTCTAGTCACAAATCAAAGTTGAATAAACTCACAGCAAACACTTAAACTTTCTCAAACGAATGACTGACTCTTCTTTTCTTCGAATAAAAACTAATGACTCTTCTCATTCTTTTCTTCGAATAAAAACTGATGACCCTTCTTTTTCTACCTCGCGTCGCCGTCTGTTTTATATATTAGTAGGCCTAGACTTCTCGAACAATCGCGTAATTTCTACAGAACTCCAAAGAAATCCGCGCATGTCCGTTCTTGAACGAGACTTCTCGTCTAGACACTAGGCCGCCAACATTTCATTTAAATGCATATGATTGGTCTACCTAATTCTGGAAAATTCTAAATGTCACTTTAAATGAATAACAACATATTTTATTAGTTTAAACCTTGAAACAATAATATAAATATGGAAATATTAATAATAGAAATGAAAATTTAAACAAAACACGACCTGTTGTCGCTTACAAAACATTTACACGACATTTACATAACACCATTATAACACCTTCACGACTGAAATGGGCAAGCATATACACTGCTGCCTGTTAAGGATAATGAACATAAAGAAAACATGTGCATTTTGTGTTGTTAGACTTAACCACTAATTTCAATAGAGCTTCGAAAAACGAAGTTCCCACAAGTATAGCGCTATGCCTCCGGATTTATAACGAAAAAATCACGAATTTGATTCCACTCTTTGATTTTGCTCTAAGAAGACATAAAAATAAAAAAAAGTTTTTAGCATTTAATAGGGTAGAAGTGAAAACTATGAAATTAGCCTAAATACTAGTTGGTCAAAAGTTCAAGTCCATACCATAGGTGTCGAAACCCGGTTTCTAGCGGTTGGAAATTGCAGATACATAGCTGTGCAATAGAGAGCTTAAGAAAAGAAACACAGATTCCGTTTCTAAAGAATTTGATAGCAACTTGTTTGCAACATGTTTGGGTATCTGCAATTATTTGTCCAAATAAGTCAACTTTCTTTTTTATTATGCTGCTCAATTTTGTTTTTTAATCATCCATTCCAATTAAACTTAAAGGTTTTCTCACTTAATGATGTGTTTGTTATTAATGCCCCCCAGTGGCTCAGCGGTATGTCTGCGGACTTACACGCTAAAATCCGGGTTTCGATACCCGTGGTGGGCAGAGCGCAGATAGCCCATTGTGTAGCTTTGTGCTTAATTCAAAACAACAACAGTTTGTTATTAATTACCTTTCTCTTCCTTAGAGCCTAGTTATAATTCACATGTGTAGTTTGGCTTAAAAACAGTAGAAAGCTCGTTATAATAGAAATAACAAACCAATATCTTTCCTTGACAAACTGTTAATTCATAGTTGTAGTTGTATACCATTTTTATTTTATATGTCACTAAAGAGTTAATTTCTGAGTAAAGACGTGTTCAATACTTCCCTCTTATCTTGATTAAGGGAGGAATGTTATAAACCTAAATGAATAAAAGCTCTTAATGCTCTTCATACTTTATATACGGGTAGTGAAGGCACAGTTAGAGCGATCATGATAATACCCGTTATATTACTTGTACAAAATGTAGGGTTAACAAATAGTTAAAACTTATAATCCGTATTGTTTAATTTTGCATCTGTGATAAAAGTACATAATCACATGACGAAGGTATCACTAGCAATTTTATCACCTGCAATTACCTCATCCTACTTATTGCTATCGAATTTCGCGCAACGCCACTCTAGGACTATCTACGCTAACCGTTACTAATTTAATAGTGTAAGACTAGAGGGAAGGCAGCTAGTCATCACCACCCACCGCCAATTCTTGAGCTACTCGTTGACTGTTACATTATAACACCCTCACAACTGAAAGGGAGAGAATGGTTGTTGTGATGGGGATTCGAACCCACGACTATCGAATTACGAGTCGAGTGCATTAACCACCTACCATGCCTACTCGATCCCGTGATCCTTAAAGTTGCGTGTCACAAAAGGTTAAAAAATACCAAATTCACAATATATTGAAAAATAACATCATTATCTAATTTCAGACACATATAATTTTCAATCTTTTATTAATATTAACAAAATTATTTAATAATTCTTTTACTTTCAGAGTTTCTTGTTTTTAGAGTGAAATCCATAAAGTTCCAAATTTAATGTTTTAAAGGCAAGTGCTCTCGTGATATTTGAACTCTTGGAGATAATATCCGTTCTGAAAAGACCTTCCAATTAAATAGTTTAAAACAATATGGCATTAATAAAATGTTTTTAAAAAGCTCTCTGTCTAATCATATGAACTCTTAGCAACAAAAACAGACCTGAAAAACTATGCTCCTTGAATGTTAGTTTTCATTGTTCTCACCAGATGTCACGATAATTCTTACGCATTTAAACAAGATATTTATGTGTAAAAAAGGCTCGTTTGGGTTGAGAAAATGTTTTTTACAGAGCGAAGCGAATGTTTTGTTTGTTTGTTTTTTGAATTTCGCACAAAGCTACTCGAGGGTTATCTGTGCTAGCCGTCCCTAATTTGACAGTGTAAAACTAGAGGGAAGGCAGCAAGTCATCACCACCCACCGCCAACTCTTGGGCTACTTTTTGACCAACGAGTAATGGGATTGACCGTCACATTAAAACGCCCCCATGGCAGAAAAGGCGAACATGTTTGGCGCGATGAGGAAGGAGCGAATGTAACAATTTAAGTCAGAAAAATTCACATGCTTCTTAAAGTGAAAACAAAAGTTCTTCGATAATTAAGCACTTAATCTTTAATAAAGGTTGCAGATAGGTAGTTTCAACAAAGAAATGGCAATTTTAAAACGTTAGGTCATTAGAGCTCTCTAATCGTAATGTGAGGGTCACGAGTTCGAATCTCTGTCACACCAAAACATGCTCGCCCTTTCATCCGTAAGAGTAATCTAAGAGTTGGTGGTGGGTTGTAATAACAAGCTGCCTTATCTGCAGTTTTACACTGCTAAATTAGAGACTTCTAACGCAGACAGCACTCGTGTAGCTTTGCGCAAAATCCAAAAACAAACAAAACGTCAGAGGTCTGTTAGCTAGCCATTTAGCTCTTCTGTTATATACGTTTGAAAATGCCATGTAATTTTTTTAAAATTTGTAATAGGTAACTAAAGCTGGTTTATTTCTAGAACTTGAAACAATTTATTCATGAAACCTGAAAAAATCTACTCTTATAGCAATTCTTAACTGGATCAAATCGGTTCCAATCATAACTATTGTTTGACTTTTTTATTTCATTGTTGACAGTTCTCAGTTAAATAAGAAACAATTTTAGTTTAAAATAGTTAAAAAACACAGCTGAAAATAAAAGGTAAAATCAGTAATTGCTGGAAGAAGGAAAACTTAAAAACAAAACAAGAAAAATAAATATCTGGAACTTCAAGTACACTTTTTTTATTATTTCCAGAAACTACTTAATGCATTATAAGCATTGTTACAAATACTTTATGATGTTATATCTTAGTCTGCTGTATAAAGTCGTTAACAACATGGAATTAAAACAGGTTTAAGGCTTATGGTAATAGTATATATACATATATATATATATATATATAAAGGAATATGATTTTCATGCTTTCAAGGTTGCAGTAGTAGTGGATTTAAAGTTCGGTGAAAACTCTGCAGACATTACATGTAGGCTGTGGTAGAGAAACAGGGTTTTCGAGATTAACTAATTATCTAGGTCAATATTAAATTAGGGATCTATTAAAACAGGTTATGATCTAAAACCTTAGCAAGGTTATGGCGAATTGTAAGAAAGCTGGGAGAATACAAAATATACAGCTGGTGTGTGTGATCAATAGAATGTAATTAAACACGAATATTGAGAAAGTCGTTTGGTTTTCTAAGGTGAATTTTGAATTCTAGCAGTATATTAAAGAAAAAAGATGTAGTGTTTGTTATGTATAAAGCGTTTGGAATGCCATGTCGTGTTGTGTTTGGATTTCCATATCTATCGGTCGAAAAATTTTTTGTTGTTTTTGTTTATATTATAAAAAAATAATAAACTTCCAACTAGTTCTTTCTGCTGACCAAGTTAGACTCACTACATCAGATATTATACAAAGACTAATTTACACATAATAATTTGAGAACACACTAATGCTTGTTAACTTATTTCAATTTATTACCCAAATATACTTACATGTCAAAACCCAATATGTTTTCGTTTGATATTTGAAATTTCAAGTTGTTATATTAGCATTAAAATTGCACAAAAAACAATTTGTAAACTGAATGTGTGTGTTTTGTTTTTGTTATTGTCAGGAATACAACAGAGCTTAATTGCTACTTTACACATCAAGTGAATGTACATGATACTTACTAAAGAGGAGCCTTGAACATTCCTACTCAGCTGCTTACTGCTCACAAAGATTAAATATTCTTGTTCATAGTTCGAAAACTATGAGAGTCTGGCATATCTTGATGGTCATGACACAATGTTCAAGTTGGTGATTCGAATCCGGTTACCGAACATATTACTGGGGTGCTCAAATGTGACGATTAATCTCATATTTCGTTGTTAAAGAGCATCCCAATAGTTGAGCAGCAGGTGGTATTAACTTCTATCTAATTTATCGCTTTATATCAAGGACGGCGAGCATATTGGAGGTAACAGGGATCTGAGCTCACGACTTTCAGATTATGAGTCGAGTGCTTTAATCACCTGGCCATGTAGGGCCTACAAACGTTTGATTCACACGTTATAGATTTCTGTTTCTGTTTTATAAACTGCTACTTTAATGTGCTATAAAATTTTTAATGGCTGTTGTAATATACTTTTGAAATCTCTGCTCACTAAATATTTATCTTAATAACTGCTTACGCTTTAACAACAGGACAGAACGATTTTATTTTACATTTGGATAACGCCAAATCACAAATGTTTAGTTTATTAAATGTCCGTCGTTGGTAAAGCAAAATATTATAGTTTTCGATATAATATAACTTACACTGAAATCTGGACAGAAGTGTCTAAATATATTAAATAAATTCATCATAAACATCACTTTTTATTTGAGAAACGTGAGATTCTACTAAATAAATTTAGTCTTGTAAAATAACAAAAACAAAAGATATCAACAACGTTAATTTCACAAAATGTTAAGTCAGTACTAAAATTCCGGACTACACTCGGGCTATCTGCTCTTGCCGTCCCCAATTTAGCAGTTTAAGGCTAGAAGGTAGGCAGCTAGTTATCACCACCCAACGCCAACTCTTGGGCTACTCTCTTACCATCCAATAGTGGAATTGACCGGACTTTATAACGCCCCACACATCTCAAAGTGTGAACAATGTTGGTGTGACAGAGATTCGAACCCACGATCTTGTGATTACAAGTCGAGTGCCGTAACGATCTGGCCAAAGTGGGGCTAAAAGTGATGGTCAAGTCCCACTTCTCGACTAAATTAGCCAAATTATTAGCGGTTATCGCTTTTGATTAACTTGGTCTTCCGTAAGCGTAACAGTTCAAAATTTGCCACGGTGAGTACACGTGTGATAAACAAACTAATTAACAAAACTAAGTCATTTAGCCATATATCTTTCTTTCGAGCTTATTAAAAATATGTGAAATTTCATATTTTAAGACGCTCAAAAGAAATTTAAAAGTTTCAAGGCTGATAAAAAAAAACCTATACAACCCACATGATTAGATTTGTAAAGAACTGGATAAACACTAAAAGATATAGTCAAAATGGTTTAATAACACATCTTGTTGTAATACGAACTTATTTTTAAAAGAAATAGCTATTACAATGAACGATCGCACAAGTGCACGGGAAGCTCAAAAACATGCAAATAATTCGTCTAAAGATTTTGAAGAATGCGGAAATTTACATTACAATATTAAAATTAAATACGAAGCCTAATCAATACCTAAGTCATTTAATTCAACACTTGTATCTGATTCATACCGATTTCAAGAAGAATCACTTCTCATAAATAAGTGGGTACTTGAATAAAGAAAAGGTGTGTTTTTCGTATAGCAAAGCCACAAAAAGCTATATGCGCAGCCCACCGAAGGGAATGGAACCCCTGATTTTAGCGTTGTAAATCCGGAAACAGCGCTGTAGTAGCGGAGAGAGATAAAGGAAGGTCGAAAAGACCACGGCTTCTTATAACGGTGAAGGGTATATGTATGGGGTGGTTTACGTTACCACCATCTATTCTGTAAATAATGTAAGTATAGAATTAGCTTAATGAATCAAAACTCAAAACACCATAAATATTAAAACTTACACCACACAAATACTCTTCACGTGAACTATCAAAACCACCTAGCTCAGTAAATAATGGTTGAGTGAACAAAAATAAAATGGAGCAGTAGAGAGATGAAAAATATGCAAAATTTATCTTAATTCATGTTCGTGTTTGTAGCACAAATAATGTGAACATGGAGTCGAATAGGGTTTTGTATTCTAGAGAAAATAATGTAGGAACTATATCGAATCTAGTTTTAACTTTTTACAAACCCCAGTTGTAGACTTGAGAATATAACATTTATATTTTGACTGGACTTGTTTCTGTACTTTTTAACGATTCCTAATCCTCCTATCAAATTATCAGTTTTTATTTACATTGTGTTTATCTTCACTTACTAATGAAGAATGGTGTTACTGTGTGTGTTTTGTTATAGAAAAGCCACATCCGGCTATCATAAGGGAAACGAACTCCTGATTTTAGCGTTGTAAATTCAAAGATTTACTGATATCCCAGCGAGGGATTAACGAAGTAAACAAAATAAAAATTACAAAAAATCTTGTTATGATTTCTCTGAACAAAAGTTTGGTTGAGACTGCGTAATCTAGTTAATGGTGGTGAAAAGTATTGGTGAAATATAGACATGTACTTGACTATTTAAATGTTTCATTCACAAAATAGATTAAAATATACCTCCATCACAGTCTTCTTTTCTTTGTGTGTTTTTTACAGCACTGTTACTTTATGAAAGAAGTAAAAACACCATTAGAAAACAAAAAGACAGCAAATAAATATTGTACATAAAACAGGTCAACAGTAAAGATTTAGCTAACTACAAAGAAAAGAGACAATAAATTATTCGTGGATATTTATCATCTAAGAAAATATTAAAATAAGTTTAATATTTTATAACGAAAGTGAAGTTACTCAAACGTTAACTCAGTCAAGAAGAACAAAATGCTATAAAACAATCTTACCATGCAGTGATTACATGTATAAAAACTAAAGTAAAATTAAAAGCTGTTTTTTTTTCTTATATAGAATTCTGGGTTGAATTTCAATTTCAATACAGCTCAAGCTTTCATACAAATAGAGCATGTTGACCCTGATGTTTTACTTAACGTAAATTAGTCTGACGCAATAAAATATCAGCGATTTCTGAAGGTGGAAATACGAGCTAGAAATTCGTGTACGTGTAGCATGTATAGTTAAGGAAAACGAAAGAAAAAGTTGACCACCTTCAAAGGAAGGTGTGAATTATGAATGGAAAACTAAACATATGCGTTCTTCTAAACCAAAATGAGAGTATAAAAGGATGTGGAAATCAGAGAACAACACATTTCTTTCTGAGAACTAGAGACACCAGCAGTAACCATGAACACTCTGGTAAGTTCCAATATATTAGGTTTAGCCCGATGACGCTCGAATAGCTCGAACTCTATAAAAATATAAAACAATTTTTATTTCTTTTTACTAGATCGTTTTTCTCGGTCTTCTGGCCTACACCCATGCTGGTCTGTTAGGCGCTGGTCTTGTTGGTCCAGCTGGTGTTGCACCTTTCGGTGTCGCTCCCGCTGCTGTTGCACGTGTTGCTGTCGCTCCGGCTGCTGTTGCTCGTGTTGCCGTAGCTCCCGCTGCCGTAGCACCTGTTGCTGCCTTTGATGCATCTGGCGCTGTTGCCGCTGCTCAAGGTTTGGCTGCACGTGGCATTCCCGTTGGACGAGCTGCTGCCTCCGTCACCCGTATCAACCACGGTGGTGTAGGCTTGGGTCTTGGAGTTGGTGCCTACGGACTAGGTCTGGGAGGCCTCGGATATGGCTACGGTCTGGGAGGACTGGGATATGGATATGGTCTTGGAGGAGTGGGATATGGATATGGTCTTGGAGGATTGGGATATGGATATGGTCTTGGAGGACTGGGATATGGATATGGTGTGGGAGGACTAGGATATGGATATGGTCTCGGCCTAGGAAAAGCTTTATCACATTAAAGCCTCTGCTTTGACATTAGGTAAATATTTTTTAATGAAACAAAAATGTATCTACTTCATAATGTTCGCTTTTCACAGCTACGAATTTTATTGTCTTATCAGTGATGAGTGAGTAATATTTAAGAATCACAGTTTACCACTTTAAGTCATAAAGTATTTTTGATAATCACTAGTGAAACGCTAAGTGTAATAAAATAGCCTTTGTAACTTTGTACTTAAACTTTACAAAAGATTGATCAATAATCATAAAAATCCATATTTTGTTACTAAAATGTGTCTTTTACGTACATTTCAGTGTTTTCGATCTGCTGTCGTCAACTGAAACTTTCGGTGTTGATCCACTGATATTTGGGGGTGTAAATTAATTATTGTATCTATTTCAATAAACGTTTGCAACTTAACATTGTTTTTTATATTTCTTTTGTTCCCGACACTGTAGCAACAATCTAAAGAAAATGATAAAACACAAATTATTGTTTTATGTTATTGTTAGTTGAAGATACTTTTCTTTCCACACAGTATACCAAGTAACAGCTCTTTTAAACACTACCTTCACATCACATTATAGTGTGCAGAGTAATTCCTGTAACACTTCTTCTTGTGGCGAACAGTGCACAGCGAGTACAACGTACGAATTTCCCGCAAAACGTGATAGAATAATGTCTCGAAAATTAACTTCACATATTCACTTATTAATGTATTTCAAGTATAATTATTGTGTTGGATGGATTTAAGAACACGACATTCATAGAGAAATTACGTCTGTGACTTTCGATCACAAATAACGAAATTTAGTTTTTTAAAATAATTACTGCACCAATTAAGTTTCACGCCAATAAGTGTGAGTCATAAAAAGAGTTTTAAATAATTATTATTGGTGTTTATAAATCTGATAAAACAGGAGAAATTGTTACATGTAACTTTTGGTACATAAAATGACGGTAAAGCATTCGTTGGCAGGGTTATTTGAAACAGTATATTTGTACGGAGTTTATAAAATACTAAGCATACATTTGAAATTGGCCTGGCATTCCTTAGCGCGTTAAGGCGTGCCTTCGTAATGTGAGGGTCGCGGGTTCGCATCCCCGTCGCGCTAAACATGCTCGCCCTTTCAGCCGTGGGGGCCTTATAATGTGACTATTCGTTGGTGAAAGAGTAGCCCAAGAGTTGGCGGTGGGTGGTGATGATTAGCTGCCTTCCCTCTAGTCTTACACTGCTAAATTAGGGACGGGTAGCACAGATAGCCCTCGAGTAGCTTTGTGCGAAATTCCAAAAACAAACAAAAATACATTTGAAATCATTATGTTAATAATTTAAAATTGGGCTCTTAATTAGATAATACTTTACTTGAATTACAGTGATATCATAAGTTAATTCAGATTCTAATTTGTTAAAATTTGATTTCGTAGAATTGAAGTTTTACTACAATGTATATAACTAATTACACATGTATTTATACTAATAAGATACAAATAAAAATGTAAATATTTAGATTTCTTTTAACAAGAAGTACCACAACTTGATAATAAATTACACGGTTGGTCTCCTGCAGTTCGATGTCAACCGAGTCAAGTTTGAATAATTGTGTGGGTGAAGTGAAATGAAAACCAACATTCATGCGTCCTGAGAGTTCAAACCACTTGCAGAATATTTGAGTGTTTTAATGATTACTGAGAATAAATTGTCTACACGTTACTAAACTTAAACACATGGTTGATCACACTGAAGATAAGTAAAAACACAACGCCAAAATAGCAGTAATAACCCAGAATACCATATCATTCCATATTGAGTAAACCATACCAGCTAATGCCATATAGGGAATAAACCACATTTACAGTATGAAGTGGACTTCATTGCATTGCATATACAAATCGACCGACAAAAATAATATCAATTACTGACTAGAGAAACCTACTTGCATCAACTAGAACAACTACTGAACCGTTGTTATGTTATATAACCTTTAATTACAGATCTGGTTATTCCTCTCGGTATCGTTAAAATAGTAAATAAGATTTATATTAAGATTCATAAGATTCGAATCACACCTTAAATAAAAAACTCTTCTCTTGAGATGGATTGCTCAACAAACTAGAATAACAGCAATCACGTTCGATTTTAAAATTCTTTGTAGTTTCAACGGATTTGTTTATAACTTTTGTGCCGTTTCTCGTAGACAGTGAGAGTTCGAACAGAAGTTGCAGTTTTGACAAAAGTTCTTAAATATGGCCATCATAATGAGAAGGAATAACGATGTAGAACCGAGTTTCAAAGAAAACAAGAAACCTGGAACATTTGTATCATAAAATGTTTTAATTGAGATGTCTAAAAATATTTTCAGTTTAGCTTTAAGTTGCTACGTTCTGTTTAATATTTTCATTTAATAAGAATTAGAACTTACTGCGCTCCCCTTACAAAGAGTACTGAAACCCGTTTCCATGGATGTATGTGCCCAGACATTCCGTTATGCCAAAGGAAAAAAAAAATGTTTCGTACAGTGTCATATATTTTATAGTTTAAATTTCAAGAAATAAAATTTTAATAATAACCTATTACACAAAAATTTGTGTGTGTTTTTCGTATAGCAAAGCCACAAAAGGCTACCTTCTCTGCCCACCGAGGGTAACCGAACCCCTCATTTTAGCGTTGTAAATCCGGAGACGTACCACTGTACTAGCGAGGGACACGCACAAAGAAATCTCTTTTCAATTATTAAAGAGTATTTGTGCAGAAGAAAAACTGTTTGATGAAAAAGGACATGTATCTTATTAAAGCAATGGGATAAAGAAAATATATCGTTTGTATACTATACGAAAAACTGTTCATAATCATAAGCATATGTTTAAAATAGTATAAAATAAGTATTTATAGCTTTTGTTAGTTAATTAATATCATGCATGTCACATTTCCCGTGATATATTTACTAATGGCCAAGCTTCAGAATTCCAATGAAGGTCAGCCACTTTATTTCTTAATGCTAGTTCCACAAAAAGTATACATACGAAGAAATAAACAGTGCTGCACTAATTTTAATAATGCAAGAAACGTGTTTAATTACACAAACAAACCAGTAGGTTCACTCATAAAGCAGGTGTTTGAATTATGTTCAACAAAAAGAAAAGTAATGGCACAAGGCAAATTTTTAATTCTAGTTTTATGCATAAATTTCCAAGGTTATAATAATAATATGGACATTTAGTTGTTTTCATGTAGTTAAAGGAATAACATTCATTTGAGTTTTTATAGTTAGAGAGACTCATGGATTGTATGCAGACTATAAGTTAAAAAGAAAACGGAGACTTCTCTCTCAAAAGGCTTTCACGGAATAACGTACAAGTTTTTTCTTAAATTGCCGTTGTTCATTTATCATATTGGTTCACCTGATCTCTAGTTTCTCAATAAATCTAAATAAACAATAATAATAAAAAAGAACACGAATTACGATATTCTTTCATTGTTAGCATATTTCTGTTACAACAAGTAAATCTCAATAAACAATAATAAAAAAGAGCAAACTTTACGATATTGTTTTCTTTTTTACATTTTTCTTTTACAGCAAGTAAATCACACTAAAAATAGTAAAACAATAGTATGCTTTACGAATTTTTTTCATTTAAAAGATTTTTCTCTGTTACAACAAGCCAAAACGAAACTGTTATTAATGTTTTTCATAGCAACAAATTTCAGTGCTAACACACAAATAATATGAGCGTGAGAAACTAGACAAAACTAAATATATTATGCTGTGAAATTAGCTAATATATCTGTTATTTTATCTTAAAATGTACTTACGGATATTTATGATAGTATAATCTAATACGAAAACAATCTGATATGAGAGTGTCTCTTCAATGAAATCCGTGTTGATGTCTGGGTGAAGAACACTGTTAAAATAGCGATACACTCTGCCAGTTGTTAAATCTCTTTTTAAATACCAATGTTCGTTATGAGCTCTTTGAAATGTGCCCCAAACGGTTATTGAACCTGATTTATAGTGTCATAAACATTTATATTTATTTCTGAGCCATTGAAGGCCCACAGAAGGTTTATTAACTTTTGCATCCGAAATTTTGATGGGGGAGGCACAAATAGCCCATTGTGTCGCTTTCTATTTAATAACAAAAGGAAATACACTGGCGCACGTATTTATTATAAGATACATCTAATTAGAACTAGAAAACATGAACACAGAGTTCTTTACAAAGATCAGCAAAAAGAAAAAACAATATCCTGAATATTTAATTTCGCTCAAAGCTACACAGGGCTATTTGCGGTAGCCGTCCTTAATTTAGTAGTGTAAGACTAGAGGGAAGGCAACACTATATTCATCATCACCGACCATCAACACTTGGCGACTGTTTTACTGACGAATAATGCTATTGATCATAGCATGGCAACGTCTCCACAGATGAAAGGACGACCTTCATATAACGAATCCAGTCTTTTAACCATCTGGCCATTCCAGGCCCCAAATATTTGACATTGATTTACTAAAATATTTTTGAGTTACGTAATACTTGAGAAGTTTGCAAAAGATGTGAACAAATCCTCGAACCCATGCTTTTTCCTTGTCTGATCAAGTTACTTTCATGTCATAGCTCTTACTGAAATATCCATGTGATATCGTTAGTTGTCGGATGAACGTTTTCATTCCAAAGACTTATCATGTAAAGCACTCAAGCTGTGAAGTTACTTCAAAAATATTCACTATGGATCGTAATTTTAATTATGAACTTTTGTTAACTGTGCTGATTCTCGCTTAAGCAAAACAAAAAAAAACAGTATTGATGTTTTGAGTGTTCTAATCATATTCTAATATTTACTCTAAGGACATAGAATGTTGTTTTTGCAATGATGTTTTAAACAGCAAAACGTTAACATTGTTGCAAAAACTATAGCGTGTGATTAAAAATATATGAATATTTATAATTATAGGGTTATAGAAGAATTCAGATAGTTGTGAAAGCAAAGATAGCACAAAGGTGCATGAAATGTCGTTCATATCTTAAGTCATACGTAAACAAAAGATGTCTGTGATGTTGAAAATAATATTGTACAAAACAATGGTACCATTAGCCATAATGTCTGGATGTAAAGGTTACTCAATCGGACATAAAATGTACAAACGTCACATAGAATAGAATTTAAAATGTAGTGGTAAAAGTGTGCCGTTATCAAAAAAAATTGAATCGATGCATACATCGAGCGCCATGTTCGGTAATGTGGACACATGATGCAAAATATTAGAAAAGTACCTTGTTAACATAGTCAGAGAGATTGATAAAACTCGAAGGGAAATAACGAAAACGACTAAACAGTAAATGGTTTGACATTATTAGATAATAGACGGAAGATTGCGTTGTTGAAGAGGAAAATATCATAACTGATCGGAACAAATGGAATATTTTGAATTTCACGAAAAGCTACACAAGATGTATCTTCTTTAACCGATCCCAATTTAGCAAAGAACGAATAGAAGGAAGACAAGTATTCCTGATCACTAACCGCCAACCCTAAGACTGTTATTTTACCAAAGAATAGAAGGACTCACTTCAACCTTTTAACGTCTCCATGATTAAAATGTACGAGCATAAGTGATATGTTTATTTGTTTTCGAATTTCGTGCAAAGCTACAAGAGGGATATTTGGGCTACCTGTCCCTAATTTAGAGTAAAGACAACTAGTCGTTACCCCCTATTGCCAACACTTTGACTGCTGTTTCACCAATGAACAGTAGGATTGACTATAAATTTATAACACATCCAAAACAAAAAGGGGCGAGTGAGTTTGGTGTGACGGGGGAAGGAACCTGCGATTCTCAGCTGACGACCCAACCACCCGTACATCTTATCCATGCCATGCACGAATAAGAAACGGAAGCGACTCGTAAAGACGACCTCACAACCAAATAAGATAAAGGTTGACATGGTTAAGGTGATTTGTTTTCCGAATTTTATTCATTAAATAAAAAGTAAACAGGATAAAAATTGATTAAGTGAAATAGCCATTTATAAATATAAAAGTAATAAAGTTAAACAAGAAACGTTCACAGAAAAAAGAAAAACGTTACCCAAGAAGATGAAAATAAAATAAGTTAAATGTCGTTTACGATTAAGTTGTTGTCTGCTTTGAAACCTGAACATGTGACAAAAGCACTCGCCTCGCGGTGAACAGATTCAAAATCCATCACCTATGTTATGGTATTGTAAAATGACAGTCAGTCCCATTGTTATTTGAGAAAGAGTAACCCAAAGAATGGCAATGGATGATATGGAAGGACCTACCTTCCCTCTAGTTTATGCCTCGAGTATTATTCTACGATATTCAATAAACAAAAATTCTCCAAACCATCTCTAGGCTTCATTTAATTAGCTCTTTATGCTCATATTATGCATTATATTGGTATTTGAAGGAAAAATAAAACGTGTCAATAAAACTTCAGTGAAATATACCCAAAAAGGGATATGATAAAACAACGTTGCTAAAATTGTTATTTTTTTCCTAAAGCAGACGGAGGTGCGCTTACTATTAAGCTAATCCACGTTGATATTAATAAGAAAGTTGTTGAAAAGTAACAGAATAATACAACTGATACTCAATAACCTCAATCAAACAAGAGAGAAAAAAGTCGTTAACCTTCAAAGATGGGCGTGAACTATGAAACGATTTAAAGAACATACTGACATCTAACAGAACAAGTTTGACAAGAGCTCGAAGACACTATAAAAGGACCGAGAAGAAAGCGAACAGTAAATTTTCTTCCAGATCTGGAAACAGCAGCACAAACCATGAAATTTCTTGTAAGTGGTCATTTAATATTACATTAGAACAAAGCTAATGGTCATTTAATATTACATTAGAACAAAGCTAATGGTCATTTAATATTACGTTAGAACTAAGCTAATTAGATGAAATCTGTGCAGATATATAAGCGAAAATTTACACTTGCCAATAACTTTTGTTATTCAAAATATTCTCTGTTGTTTCAAATTTTGCTTTTCAGTTGAAATAAAGATGACAATAAATAGCATATACATATGTATTATATTATTTATTAACATAAGAGGAAAGTAAATTGTTTGGAAACAATAATTATATATAACTTCAACTTTCTTATTTCAACTAAAGTATTAGTCAAACTAAAGAGTAACATTTAGTTTTTATTGGTTATCTGAATAAGAGGAATGTCAGTTTAACCTTGATAAAATATTTATTATCTTAATATCTATTATTTTACGTCTAGATCGTTTTTCTTGGTCTTCTGTCCTACACCCATGCTGGTCTGCTAGGCGCTGGTCTTGTTGGTCCAGCTGGTGTTGCACCTTTTGGTGTCGCTCCCGCTGCTGTTGCACGTGTTGCTGTCGCTCCGGCTGCTGTTGCTCGTGTTGCCGTAGCTCCCGCTGCCGTAGCACCTGTCGCTGCCTTTGATGCATCTGGCGCTGTTGCCGCTGCTCAAGGTTTGGCTGCACGTGGCATTCCCGTTGGACGAGCTGCTGCCTCCGTCACCCGTATCAACCACGGTGGTGTAGGCTTGGGTCTTGGAGTTGGTGCCTACGGACTAGGTCTGGGAGGCCTCGGATATGGCTACGGTCTGGGAGGACTGGGATATGGATATGGTCTTGGAGGAGTGGGATATGGATATGGTCTTGGAGGACTGGGATATGGATATGGTGTGGGAGGACTAGGATATGGATATGGTCTCGGCTTAGGAAAAGCTTTATTACATTAAAGCCTCTGCTTTGACATAAGGTAAATATTTTTTAATGAAACAAAAATGTATCTACTTCTTAATGTTTGCTTTTCACGGCTACGAATTTTATTGTCTTATCAGTGCTGAGTGAGTAATATTTAAGAATCACAGTTTACAATATGAAAGTTAGTCAAAAGTACTTGTGATAATCACTTGTAAAACGTTAAGTGTCATAAAATAGCCTTTGTAACTTTGTACTTAAACTTTGCAAAAGATTGATCAATAATCATAAAAATTCATATTTTGTTACTAAAATGTGTCTTTTACGTACATTTCAGTGTTTTCGATCTGCTGTCGTCAACTGAAACTTTCGGTGTTGATCCACTGATATTTGGGGGTGTAAATTAATTATTGTATCTATTTCAATAAACGTTTGCAACTTAACATTGTTTTTTATATTTCTTTTGTTCACGACACTGTAGCAACAATATAAAGAAAATGATAAAACACAAATTATTGTTTTATGTTATCGTTAGTTGAAGATACTTTTCTTTCCACACAGTGTACCATGTAACAGCTGTTTTAAAAACTACCTTCACATCACATTATAGTGTGTAGAGTAATTCCTGTAACACTTCTTCTTGTGGAGAACAGTGCATAGCGAGTACAAAGTACTAATTTCTCACAAAACTTGATAGAATAATGTTTCGAAAATTATCTTCAGATATTCGCTTATTAATGTAATTCAAGTATAATTATTGTGTCGGATGGATTTAAGAACACGACATTCATAGATGAATTACATCTGTGGCTTTCGATCACAAATAATGAAATTTAGTTTCTTAAAATAATTACTGCGCCAGTTGAGCTTTTCACCAATAAGTATGAGTCATAAAAAAGACTTAAAAATAGGTATTATTGGTGTATATAAATCTCATAAAAGGGGGGAATATTACATGTAACTCCTGGTATGCACAACATTAAATGACGGCAAAGCATTCGTTGGCAGGTTTATTTGAAACAGTATATTTGTACGGAATTTATAAAATACCAAATACAGATTTGGAATTATTACATTAATATTTTTAAATTAGCCTTTTAATTAAATGCTTATTTAGTATAAGAGCAGTGATATCATAAGTTAATCCAGAATCTAATTTGTAAAAATGTTCATTTCGTAGAATTGAATTTTTACTACAAAATATATAACTAATTGTACATGTAATTATAGTAATAACATTCAAATAAAATGTTAATATTTAGATTTCTTTTAACAAGAAGCATCGCTACACAATTATAAATTACACGGTTGGTCTCCGGTAGTTTGATAAAAACCAACCTTCTTCCGTTTATACTCAAAATGTTCCAATCCAGGACTATATATTTCGCTGGATCAATCTCAATGTGAAAGTCTTATCGATCGTATTAGAACCCAAACATATTAATAAAAAATGTTTATTGTTGTAAACGAAATAATAATTTGATCTAAGTAAGAGTTTTTTTTCTTTCCGATTTGTAAAAAAAAAAGCGTCATGTGGTAGAAAAAAGATATTATTTTCTTAATCTGCGTTGCTGAAATATGAAATAAATCCGTTATTTAAACAAAAACCATATATATGGAGTTGAAATTCGCAGGCCTTTATAATATATTACTGGAAAATAATTATGCTAAATCTAAAGGAGTGCATCATAAATACGGGTCGTGACATTATTAGCAAAGAAATGATAGGACTTTTACAGAATATGCATCTTCAACCATGCTTCAATTTTTTAAGCATACACCTCATTTTCCCTCAATCTTTGACGTCTGTGTGAAGTACACTGTTAAAATAGTGATACAGGCTTCCGGTAGTTAAATCTATTGTTAAGCAACTGTGTTCGTTATGAACTATCTGAAATATGTCCAACACAGGTACCGACCCCCGATTTATAGTGTTATAAATATTCATACTTCTTGCTGAGTCATTAAAGACCAACGGAATGTTTCTGAACTTATGACTCTAGAATTTCGATATGAGCAACGCTTATAGCCCATTGCGTAGCTTTGTGTTTAATAACAAGTAAGAAGAATCTTTTTTCTAAGATCCATCTAATTAGAATTGCAGAAGTTAAATGTATCGATCAAACTAAACAGTAATATTTAGTTTTTATTAGTTATCAGAATAAGAATGATGTAATTATAACATTAATATATTATTTATTATTTTATGTCCAGATCGTTTTTCTCGGTCTTCTGGTCTACATCTATGCTGGCCTGCTAGGCGCTGGACTTGTTGGTCTATATCAGCTATGGTAGTGTAGGCTTGGGTCTCATCAGTTGGTACCTACAGATTAGCAATAGGAATCCTCGGATATAGCCATGATCTGAGAAAACTGGGATACGGCTACTATTTATTGTTGGAAATGACAGGTGTCTGGCTGGTCCTGGAATGGGAAAAGCACTGCACTAAATAGTGTTTCTCAATTTACTGTACGTATTTATTTTGTATTGTCATTACTTTTGAACAATTTGATATGTTTGAAACATTCTAAAATTACATATTAGAATCGTTGATTTTTGACTACAATGATATAAAGCTATATTATTTCAATCATAGATTGTAAAGTACCATGGAATTTTTTATTGTTATGTCATATCTGTATTATTTTTATGTTGAACTACAGTGATTCCAGATAAATATTATAATTTCGATAAAACAAAAACACCACAAGAAGCCAAAGTATTTGGGGTGAAGGATCTTGAAATCTTTTATTTAAAAATACTTTTTTATTGTAAATCAGTTATTAATTTCTAGCAGTAAATAAAGTAGTAAAAATGACCCCTCTTTCTGCGGTTTTAACGAATAAACATTACATGATACTGAACAAATCACTAGCAAATATTAATTATTTTTAGAACATTTCATATCATATTATATAATAGTTGAATTCTTGCTATTATCTAAACCAAGACATTGTACAAGTTCAGTTGTGAAAAATTTGCATAAAGCCAGACAAGAAGAGAACTAGCTAACATTCCCGCAAAATTAAATGTACTTCTGTATCAACATGGAATTAATTCGATTTCCCTGACCCGTCGATAAAATATTCAGTTTCAGACCATATAGCAGATTCAGTATTATTTGTAAATTTGTGAAACTGTTGTACATAAATCATTATTTGTAATAATGCAATAATTTGTTGTTTGTATGTTAAAATATATTGGTGTTAAGAAAGAGAATTTTATGTTTCAATCTTGTTGGAAAATATCATAAATTTAATACATAACAACATTTAATTAACTTCTACATTAAAACTGATATTTCCGGCTATTTGAAATCGTAATGCGTAACATAATAAATCGAAGACTTGTCCGAGATAAATTATATTTGACAATACACGTACACATTCTTGACTCTTACACTCGAGAACCTTCTACAACTTTAGTAAATAAGCGGGAATTTCACAATATATAGATTTAACAGTACGAGTTATGTACATTTCTAAATACAAATTTAACTTACACAACCACCAGTATTAAAATAATTATGTTATAGTAAATCCGCCACGATGTGTGATTTTGAAATTTCACATAAGAACATAACAAGCATACCTATTTGTACTACTATTAACTCTAGTCTAAACTAAGATTCAAGTCAAGATAGTCTAAGATTCAAGACTAACTTTGAAACCTTTTATGATCATAGTTCTTCTTGTAATTCTTTTTCTCTTAACAATGAAGAATTTTCAGCTATAGATTTGTCAAGATTTGAATAATATCAAGTCTAGTTACTACAATAAATACATAACTGTAACATAACCGGAAAAAGGAAATTGAGCCTTGTTATTAGACAAAAAGACTGCCTTCAAAACATTAATATCATTCTGAATGACGTTACACTTCAAACCCATTGCATCAGGTATACTCTCCCTGGTCAAGAAAAACCACAGCACTCTATTAGGAACTTAAAAACACAAATAATAATTGGTAAAGCGTACAGCCAATTATATCTGTGAATCACAACCCGATATATTGTATATATAGTGAAGCTTCATAAACAGAATAACCCATCATTCTCTCTAATTTCATTATTCAGAGGACACAATTACCAAGTATACAAATTCCTTGTACCTGTTCTCAAACCGCTGGCATTTGATTACTTTCAGAATATTGTAATTAAGATGTTATCTGTCGTATAACGATAGAATATTTTTGTTATAATGACAACTACTGGGACACTAATATGTTGAAAGTGAAATAGCGGTTTGCTAAAACTAAAATATAAAGTCAAAAAGTTGTTTGCGTAGTTATTGTACTAACTCTTACACCACTGAGTCATCAGAGAAACAGACTTTAGAAGAACGATATTATTCATCCATTATCAGACTTTAGAAGAACGATATTATTCATCCATTATCAGACTTTAGAAGAACGATATTATTCATCCATTATCAGACTTTAGAAGAACGATATTATTCATCCATTATCAGAAGCAACAGCATGTAATTCCGGCAAGAACATCAATAATTCAACTCTGATAACAAATTATGTTTCCTGATGGTGTATTATGATACAGAAGTTCACCAGTGTCGGTAAATAATTTTCTTCAGTATGAAATTTTGATCGCTCTGGCAAGACCTGTTAATAATATTGTATTCTGAAAATATCGTAATGCGTACAGAAAACAAGTGCTAATGATTTGAGTATAGTTACTTCAAAATTATACTGTATCGAGTACGTGTATAATAAGCCAAGGTAAATGCACAAAAAATGATCTATGATTCTCACTATCTCTGGAACTATTACTTGATTAACTGTAAGATTTAGTTTTGAATTATCTTATATGGCATTCATTTACACACGCAGACTACACATAGCGTATGCACTTTGTTCGTGTAGTCATTGCATATACATTTAACAGCTACATAAATAAAATTTTTGATGAAATAAGGAAACGCTGTGTGGATCAATGTGAAATATTAACTGGTTCTATAGTAGAAGCGTGTTCTGAAAATTAATTAACATTGTTGTTCCATGTGAATTAAAAGATTATCAGGTTTTACTTGCTTACAGTTTAACACTGTCATTGCGATTCAAATTTGTCGAGGAAATTTACGAATAGTTCTCATAAATGGATTTAGATAAATTATTTTAATGATCAGAAAATAATAAAACATATGGTAAGATTATTTTTTATCTTCAGAGATAAATTAATAATAAATAATGTTAATAGAATAATAACAGAGAAAATATCAAGTATTTTCCTGAGGTAATTTTTTAATACCATAACTTCTGTTATTTCCTATCTGTTCAAGTCAATTTTTCGAAGTATAATTTTAAGACACGATTTTTAAACGATTTTTTCTTTTTTGTATTCAGAACGAAATACATATGAATATGTACAGACGTGGGTAGGTTGATATTCATCCTTGATCTAAAACTTTTAGTTCCAAATACTAAGTCACCACACAACTAATAATAAAGGTGACCCGTTTTACAAGTAGTCTGATGAAACATAATATTGTAAGGTTACTGAAAGTTAAAAGCCATAGACAGCTTTTCACAGCAACCTATACGAGATGGGGAAAAGAAAAAAAGTCGATCACCTTTAATACAAATGGTGAGTTATGAAAAGAAAGGGTATTTAACTAGACATGTTTCCCCACAATCACAAGACACTATAAAAGGAATGAAAAATTAGAAAACCGCACACTTTTCTCAACGATCCGGAGACAACAGTACTGCCTGGCATGGCCGAGTGCGTTAAGGCGTGCCCTCGTAATCCGAGGGTCGCGGGTTCGCGCCCGCGTCGCGCTAAACATGCTCGTCCTCCCAGCCGTGGGGGTGTATAATGTTACGGTCAATCCCACTATTCGTTGGTAAAAGAGTAGCCCAAGAATTGGCGGTGGTTGGTGATGACTAGCTGCCTTCCCTCTAGTCTTACACTGCTAAATTAGGGACGGCTAGCACAAGATAGTCCTCGAGTAGCTTTGTGCGAATTTCCAAAACAAACAAAGACAACAGTACAAATCATGAAGTTCCTTGTAAGCTTGTTTCTTTATTATTACTCTGAGCTATTTAGATTTAAGATGTTTAGGTGTGAAAGGTGAAATTTAAAGCTGTTGGTACTGTAATCACATACTGTTCCAGACATTGTCGTCTTCGCTTTGCCTATATGTTAACCGCAATGTTGTATGCTTTGGTCTTTATGTATCACTTGGTAATTATTTTTAAGTCTCTCACTATCTCACTTAAAAAGTAAAGGAAAACAACTTATAAAGAATAATGAAACTCACAGGAAATGAAAATACAAGTACTGAAAATTTACACAAAAACAAGAAGTGAGAATCACGATTAACTAAACAAACCTTACAATAATGAAGTCTACATTAAATTTACTTATTAAATTAACTGTGATAATTTAAACTTATATATGTATTGGTTAACTTAGTAAGAATATAAAATTAAAATTTATCGAATTCTTGAAAATCATTGAATATACATGAAAACTTAACCATAAAATAAATTAGTACACATTCTAGCTTACGAATTTATGAAACGTGTCCCGTTTACTTTTATTAAACGTATTCTGTTTTTGTTTAAATATTCTATTTTCTCTTCTTTTTTTGTCTCCCGATGGGATAGCCAGCGGTAAGTTTACGCACGTAGTACGCTAAAACAAACAAATTTTATCTTTTAACAAGAAAAGAGGAAGGTTGTAGCACCCCGCTAGTACAGTGGTATGTCTCCGGATTTACAACGCTAAAATCAGAGATTCGATTCCCCGCGGTGGGCTGAGCAGATAACCCGATGAGGCTTTGCTATAAGAAAAACACACACACAATCTTAACAAACGAGGAATTTTTGCAAAAAAAGCTTAAAGTCGTTTTGTGGGATTTCTTTTCAGAAGCCTAAGAGAAAATGAATATTTTCAGACGCTTTTAAAAATAATCGCGTTTCCTGGATAAATATATTTTTAAATTACTAATAGCTAAAATAATTTTGACAAAAAACAACATATAATCATTATTTCGTCATCTGTCTGTACGTCCATCCCTTTAGGGAGCAGTGGTAGTCTCCAAATTTGCAATGCCTATTTCTACCCTTTATACAATTCTCATCTCATTAAAAATTACCAAATGATAAAAATATCAAAACTATTTCTATTTTCAATTCCTCTCATTGTTAGTCTTTATTATATTCCCGAAGGTCACACGTGCACTTGTCACCACTTTAAATTGGCTAGTTTTTTATGAACCGCTAATGTTTTCAGACACTCATTCAGTAGATCATTCTGGTTGAGGCTTATTTGCATGAACTGCTGACAGAGATTATAGTTTAAAACACATTCAGTCACTGCTGTTTTCAACTTACGATTCGAAATCACCCAATTAACGAGGACGTATTACCTGTTAGATACAAAATTGACACTAGAGAGCGTTGCTATACAATTATAAGTTAATGAATCGATGTAAATATACTCTTCAAATTAAGAAACGCAAAAGGAATATTCTTTTTTATTTTAAAGAGAAATATATGTAATAACGTTACGAGCTCAAAGTATGTGATGTTACACGTGTTAAAACACTAATTGTCAGACAAAATGACAATAAAAGTTGTGCACCTTGAAAACGGAGGAAAACATCGGATTTTTCGACAAAACGCATTCGTGTCCAATAAATTTGTTTGAGAGATCTGTATGTTCTGCAAGTGCAACATGTGCAAAATCCCTATAAAAGTGACGGGTTCTCGGTTTCCATAGCTCAGTATTAAGCCACCGACACGCAATACAGTTACGCCAAGACTGACTGAAGCACAACGCAACAACGTCATTGGTCGAATGAAAGCAGACGATTCTCGATCAGATGTTGCCAGAGTTGTGGATGTCCACCCAAGCACCAGCACAAGGCTATGGAATCATCACGAACAACATGGATCAACTCGTGACCGTCCACGATCCGGCAGATCTCGTGTGACCACGCCCGAACAAGATCGCTACATCTGGTTACGTCACCTTCGGGATAGGACCACCACTGCGACATTTACTACCTCAACCATACCAGGGTTGCGTGGGATTTACGATCAGACCGTACGCAACCGTCTACAAGATTATTAGGCCCCATGTGCAACCCATCATGGTGAACGTTAACGACGTTTTTCAACATGACAACGCCCGTCCTCACACAGCCCGACTCACCACTGTCTTTTTGAGACACCAAAATATCAACGTTCTTCCCTGGCCCTCCAGATTACCAGATTTAAACCCTATCAAACATCTTTGGAACGAGTTGGACCGACGTCTGCAACGGCGACAATCTTAACCGCAGACTCTACCTCAGCTTGCAACAGTTTTGCAAACTGAGTGGACAGCCATTCCAAAGGATGTGATTTGTCATTTCATCGCTTCCATGGGCAGAAGATGCCAAGCAGTTATTGATACTCACGGGGGGGCATACTCGTTATTGACGTTGAGTGACGTTAAACTTCAACTAGTGAGCGTGGACTTCGCCTTAGCAGACTTTGGATGTTCAGCAGTGAATGTGCAAAGTTTCACACATGTCATACAGAACTACCTGGAATAAACTTATTAACAATATGTCACAAATTTTGCCTTTTGCGTTTCTTTTTTTGAAAAGTATATTTAATAGGAGATTCGAGAGAAACATTCCAAAATTTATTAGCTGGCAGTTTTCAAAATTAAGTTGATCTGATTAGACGAATCAATATTTCTGCAACCAAACCTAGAATTAGAACTTACAGATCCAAGTAGACAATAGAAACTAATACACAAAGAGGTCATTTTATTGTTACGTAATGAATTTTTTTCTATTTTGACTCCCATCCAAATGCCCCTCAGTGATACAGCGGGTCCCTCTGAGTACATATAAAGCCACAAGCCAGGTTTCAATACCCATGGTGAATGGGGCACAGATAGCCCACTGTGTAGCTTTGTGCTGAACTTCAAACAAACGTAATATACAACTATTAAAAATAATTACTATCACAACTATAATTAGTTATGTTAATAGATTTATATATATGTTAGCCTTGTTGTTTTTATCAAATGCGTTCAACATTTCGACCTGTACTTATTAGTAAAAATATTAGGCTGTCATCTTAATTAGTATCATTATGTTTGACAACAAATGTTTAACATTTTTACTCTTCAAATACCCAAAAACTATCACATCAGCTGAAACCGTTAAAGTAACAATGGAGACGTGCCTGTTGCCAGTAAAGATGTTAAACAAAACATCAAGAACGACGAAGACAAACAAGAAAAAGGACAGTGGTCCCACGTCACAAGAAGACAACAAAACAGGATATTACGCCTAAATAAGATCTGCTTGAAGGAGAATGAGTGATTCATAATATATAATTAATACGCTGTAAAAATAATTAGTTTATAATGAGGGGAATTGCAAATATCTTCGTAACTGGATCATCTGCTAATTAAGGCAATAACTGACATTTCTATTGGAGAATATGCTTCTGCCTGCCTAGTGTCTGTGCTAAGAAATCACAGGGACCGTAGAAATAGTGGATACTCAGATGGATGCACAGTAAAGTTATCTCTTTGACCCAACTTGTGTGTGGATACGAAGTGCAAAGTGCAGTTCTAATAGGGAAATTCACAATCATAGAAATATGAAAAGGATTCACGAGCAATTCAAGCATTGCCGATATGAAGATAGCACAGTGCAGGTAATAACCGTTGATGAAGGTCCAAATCAACATTCCTCCTGTGCAAATACAATCAAATGAACCATTGATTGCTTCTCTTTCTTGTGATCCCGATGCAATGTTTACAGCAACAAATGTTTCAAGCAGAAGTGGAGCGACACAAGGAATCTCTCAGCCATGACCTTTCCGACCATATTATTTCATACAATCATTTTGTAAGTCATCTGGACAACAAAAGGCAACATTAATGGAAGGCTTGAAAAGCTAAACTTCGAGCAAGTCAATGAGGTCTTGGCTGCAGTTTGGTCAAACATGGTTATTTATGGGCATCCAACACTTACTGAAAACGTAGGCAAGGATGAAGAAATCTCTGATGCATATTCGATTCACAAAGATGACAAATAGTATGTGGCACATGCTCCAGATTTGTGGCGATCCAAGGTCAAGATTCTTGTTCATAGCAGATTTTTTTCTTCTACTACCTATTATATCAGCCAGACACTTGACGGCTTAAGGTGCATGAGTTAATTCAAGAAACTACTTCACGTCAGGCCCAGAAAAAAAACCAACCATCAAGGAAGAGACAGATTATCTACCATCTGGCCCAGCATAGCCAGGTGGTTACGGCACTAACTTGAACTCATAATCTGAGGGTTGCAGATTCGAATTATCATCACACCAAAAAATGCTCCCCCACGGGTGAAAGGGCAAGCATTTTTAATATGATGATAGTTTGTTGGTAAAAGAGTAGCACAAGAGCTGGCGGTAGATGGTAAGGACTAACTGCCTTCCCTCTAGTCTTACACAGATAAATTAGGGATGGTTGTTCAGGTAACTTTAGTGTATCTTTTCACGAAATTCAGAAAAACAACAAAAATGTAAACGATCAACAACGAATTTTAATAAATACGAAAATAGAACTATCACTACCAATTAATCTCTAAGATCCAAAGTTTAAAATCTGTAAACAATCGTACGCCTTCCAACTATTGGTTTATTAATTTACAGCTATTTTTAAAACAGCCACAGTGTTAAAGTTGTTTTGTACATTTTAAGCAGGTTTACCTAATACCGCTTGAGTTGCTCCAGGTAATTAAGACACTGGACTCGTAATCTGAGGGTCCCAGATTCGAATCTTCGTCACTTCAAATATGCTCGTCCCTTCAGCCTTGGGGGCGTTATAATGTAACTGTCAATCTCACTATTCGTTGATAAAAGAGTAGCCCAAGAGTTGGCGGTGGGTGGTGACTTCTCTCTAGTCTTACACTGCTAATTAGGGCAGATAGCATTCGTGTAGCTATGAGAGAAATCCAAAAACAAACAAACAAATCGACGTAAAAATTTTGGTTTTAATACTCATGAGGGGCAGAATACAGATAGGCTATTGTGGAGCTTGTTCTTAACAACCCGAAATGTGCTTAATTTCAAAATTAATGAAATGTGAAAATATTCCACTTACTAATTTGTCGCTCAATGCCACAACAGTATGTCTGCAGACTTACATCACTAGAAAACAGGTTTCGATACCTGTGGTTGGCAGAGCACACATGCAGTGTAGTCCATTTTGTAACTTGCTAATTTCCTATGTCACTTTCTTTGTCTTAACACAAATTCAATATTCACAACACTGAACTAACTGCCTAACTTACTGGCCGATAGTAAAGTTCAAATTGAATAAGTGAAACACAAACTACTTGTAAATTTACTGAATATTTTATTCCTAATATAACCTACCTAGATTTTAATATGTAGTTCAAACTGTTTTATAAACTTTCGAGAAGGTTTTAGTAATTAAGGCCGTTTTAATCACATTACTTTAAACTACCTTCCTGCTACATAATACTACAAAGTTGAAGAATTTCTAGAGTAAAATGAAAACATTCAACAATAAACGCAGAGATAAACATAAAATACTGCTCCTGATCCCCGTATTTACTTGAATCGCTCAAGTAGCGGCACCTCGCGGTCATATTGGGAGATGCAAAAAATCTTGATCCAGCTGTAAGCTTATTTAGAAAAGGAAAAAGCTGCAAAACGAGTGCGTAGAAGAATTAAGTCTGGTATTTATGTATTTGTTGATTTTTAGGAGGGTTTTTCGAAGTAGAAACAAGTTGGATGGTGTTAAGGTTAAGTTTAAATTTGCCGTCTACACTAATCTGATAGATTAAAGATAAAATATATGCAGACTGTAACTATAAACTGGTTAATATATAACTATGTTTGTATACTACTTTTCAGTCGCACAACTGACACGACAAACGAATTATATGTATATCAATCTTGGAAAATGTAAATTTCAGCTAGCCCTAAACATATGCTCGTATCTATAAACATCGAACATAAGATAACACGTAAGCATGGATATGTGTGTGTGTGTGTGTGTGTATGTGTATTTCTAAAGCATAGTTTTAGTTGTAACGCAGCTAATCAAAGTATTGAGATATTATAGTTTATCATTGTACATCAACTGTGTTGAGCAGTTTCTATTGACTGCACTAAGCTTACTTACTGACACTCAGTTATTGGGTATAACATTCAAAGAAATGTAATTGTCAATGTAATGAGCCTAAAATAGAAAAGAAATAGGTAAAAGACGTAATGATACGCACATTTGTCAAATAAACGTTTAAAAGCACCACTTGTTTCCTTCGTGTGTGGCAGAACAATAAAATATGCAAGTAAATTAATAACTACGTATTATTGAGAATTCTGATTCATAGCCACGCAGAATGCCGCCTCATACTTTAAGTATGATTTTACGTTTTCAAAAAGAATATTCCTTGATTTTTTTTTTCAATATTATAGGCTTTTGTTACATGTTTTATTATTAATTGCGTAAGCATTATTACAGGCTTTCATAGTTAACCATTAATTGTTGAGATACTACGTTGAACAAAATAAACTAAATAATCTTACTTGTCAATGTGCATTCAGGTTTCGTTAAACAGTGTGTATTTACAGACATATTTAGGACACTTTGAACTATATTAGGTTGCGTATTTCTACACTAAATGGAACACAGTAAACTTCTATAACCAGAAAATCTATCTAGTTCCCTTTACTTATTTGTTAAACACTCTGCGAAACTTTATACACTTATTTCCACAAGTAAAGCATTTTACTGTAACTTAATTAGAACAAAACTAAAAACTAACTAGGAATTTTCAAGTAAAAGTTTCCTATTCTTATTCTCATGGTAAAAATCAATCAAGCTTCGCCGAATTATTGTTAATTGTTAGAGGAACATTCATAAGAAACATGCAGAAACAATCCAACTAGTTTAAACAGGTACTTTGGTTTAACAATAGAGTTTACACGATAAAATGTTATACCATATTGGTTCCAAGTGTTTCTTGTGTTTTAGTACAAAGCTGTAAAATGTATTATCTGTCCACCACGGCTATCTAAACGCTGTTTTTAGTGGAATAAGCACTCAGACTTACTCCCGAGTCATTAGAGGTTTAGAGTAGCATGTAGGACATTAAAAAATGAAGTTTTCATAAGTACACATAACTATTCAAAAATGACAAAAAATTTAATCGAGTGGTGTGTTTCCAGAAATATACCTTAATCTTTATGACTTTATGTATTTTCTCTGACTGATGTTAATTTAATCAACTTAAACAGAACAATTTTGTAAATAATTCTTGAAATATTCGTTTTTACACATTTACTCTGTTCTTCAAGTTGGTTCATGATGAAAATAAAGAAAACTGTGAAAACATTAATTATGTACTTCCATTTTGACCTTAGCCTTAGTCATGTTCTGGTTCGTTAAGTCTTGATGTACTGAGAATGGCTGATGTTTGGTTTTACAAGAATGCACCCCTAGAATACCTAACAATAACTGTAATTATTATACAAAGTAACAACGATTCTTAAAATGAACAAAATATTCTCCAAAGGTTTAAATAACTGACAACAATAAGCTACTTCTAAATCCATTGCATATCGTGGTAAATGTTTAAAACGTTTTAGGTTGTGTTCTGTATTACAATTCAACTTTTCAAAAAAATCTGAAGTGCAGTATTCTTAGAGATTCATAAGCTCGAGAAGTCGTAGATATTGATCTATATAAGTGATATGGACGTCATTAGGTACTTAGAAACGCTCACATCAGATCCAGACATGATATACAGTTTATGGCATTATATACTTATCTGGTCATAATTCCCAAAATGGCGGTCACTTTTTTAAAACTATAACAACATTAATCGAAACTCCACTTTAGAAGAACGAGCATGTTTCGATTATTGTAGATTTATTTAACTGGTTTTATCTATATTAAATATTTTAACAACAGTACAATAAATGTAATAGGACTATAATAATTAATGCTACAAAACAGCCATGAAAATACGTATAGCAAATCCGTGCATAAACAAAGATTTAAAAAATTATATCAGAAGTAAAAAATACATAAAATTATATTTTATAGAAGTTGTACCTCAGCCAATTCGATGTTTTTCTCGCATGAACCTCCCTAAGTAAGCACACAATACTCATATATGTATAAATATTATTGTCTTTATTAGTATATCTTTAACTGTTGAATACATTTGAAAATGTAATGTACGTGATCATTACATAAACACAAGGCAGCCTGTAGACTCTTAGCACTTGCTTAAATCCTTTTAAGATAACTTATTTTCTCAGTAAACTTCTGCATTTTGCGGGTTTTCAAAAATAAAAGTAACAAAAACCGACATAAGTTTATTATAACTTAGTACAATGAACTAAAATAACTGATTGTATATACTGATTAGTGGATCAGGGCTTTAGCTACTCCAAGACCGTAGGCACCAGTATAGCCGTAACCGGCCAAACCTAAGCCATAGTGGCCATAGTGGTAAGGGGCAGCGTATCCAAGACCAGCATAGGTAAAGCCGGGACCATAACCATATCCATGGCGAAGAAGGTGACCTTCCTTGGCAGAAGCAGCTCCCTGAAGGGCGGCGAATCTACCCTGGGCGGCAGCGTAAGCACCTTGGGCAGCGGCATATCTTCCCTGAGCAGCACCGACGGCACCAGTGATTTCTCCAGCAGGAGCTAGGTGGTAAGGAGCGACGGCAGCGCCATAAGGAGCAGCCAGGAAACCAGCTTGTGTGTAGGCCAAGAGGCCGAGGAAAACGGTCGCAAACTGTGAAGACAGTTAAAACACGGTGTCATGGTAAATAGAGATTAATTAAGTTAATAATAAAGTGCAAAGTTCCTAGTGAAAATTCTGATAATCATGCTAATTATTAACATTGTTTTACTCATTATGAACTGTAAAAAAAAGATTTATAACATAATAATGCTGTAACAAGTTTTTTGTCATAGTCTACAGTTAGTTATCTAATTTCATTCATCAAAAAACATTATATAAATAATTTAGGATATTCAAAATAAAATCAAGTTTTAATAACGTAAGGTAAAACTGTTTTAATATGGTTCCAATGGTTGTTGTTGTTTTGAATTAAGCACAAAGCTACACAAAGGGCTATCTGTGCTCTGCCCACCACGGGTATCGAAACCCGGATTTTAGCGTGTATGTCCGCAGACATACCGCTGAGCCACTGAGGGTGGTTCCAATGGTTATTATTGAGAAAAAGTTCCTAGTTTACTTAGATTTGAAATAATTAGAACCAAACAGTTTTGTACTCACCACAATGTTCATTTTCTGATGCTGGTTTGTGCTGAAGAAAATTCAACTGGTTATGAAGAGTGTCGGAAAGTCCTCAAGGAGCTCTTTTTATACTTTCATTAGCCTCGTCAACTGACCACACCCAAGAGAGACATACATAACCAAGGACATCTTGCAACGGAAAGCCTTCCCTATATTTTATCATCAGCAGAAATGTCATTACCATTCTGGAGAATTTTCTGAAAGAAAAACCCCTTAATAGAAAGTATCATAGTTACCCAAGGACTTAAAACGTGAAGTATTTCGGTTAAACAATACAACCAATCATAAAAACCATTTAGCCACAAAAAAAACAGAACGAGGCCAGGTAAAAATGGCCTTGAGTTTGGTAGCTCTCATGAACTGTATCCTTACCACAGAATATAAAGATATAATAATTTATTAAGAAAGCATACTTAACAGTGTTGCCCATAAAACCTGATCATCTGAAGATTAGACGACTCTAAATTAATTGCTACTGACCAGTATTTATTTTAGTAACTAACCTAAAGACCTGTAGATAAAAACAACGATTACGTCCATCTCAGAAATGATTGCACTGCCATAATAAATAATAAATGTTGTGAATGTAAATACTGTATTTATACTGAAGTGTTAACAACTCGATGTGTCATAGATAATAATAACAACTACTAAAAATCAAAAAAATTACTTTGTGTTCCTTAATGATATAAAGTAATATTACTATTGTTAATATTATTTTTACTCTCTATAAACGGACATAAAATTCGACTTTTGATATTATATAAGGGCTATTAAAACCTGACTTCTTGCTCTATAGTAAGTGACAAAAATAATAATGAATTGCTGAAATGTTCATGTTTTTTATACCAATATTTCTCTTCACTCTCGATTACTTCTATGTTGATAAAATAAAATGAGCCATGATATTTGCAAAGGTTTGTTAGTTATTACGGCATCCAAACCCAGCACGTACACGATGAGCATTTTACGAAAATACAATGTACAGCTACAAATATTGATACTTAAACACACAAGTACAGCTACAAATATTGATACTTAAACACACAAGTACAGCTACAAATATTGATACTTAAACACACAAGTACAGCTACAAATATTGATACTTAAACACACAAGTACAGCTACAAATATTGATACTTAAGCACACAAGTACAGCTACAAATATTGATACTTAAACACACAAGTACAGCTACAAATATTGATACTTAAGCACACATGTACAGCTACAAATATTGATACTTAAACACACAAGTACAGCTACAAATATTGATACTTAAGCACACAAGTACAGCTACAAATATTGATACTTAAACACATAAGTACAGCTACAAATATTGATACTTAAGCACACAAGTACAGCTACGAATTTTTATACTTGAACACACAAGATAGCCGTAATGCCTGGAATAATATTAGTCGCAAGTTCTAATCACATCGCTTGGAGCATCGTAATTTTTGTTTAGTTATAAGAACTTTTTGAAAGTCGAGAAAAATGTAACAGTATAGCAGCTACATAATATATTCAATGCCAACTTAGATATAGCAGGCACAAGATCGTGATTGATAACGCAATGGGCTTTATGTGTTCTGTGTGTGTGTGTGTGTATGTTTTTCTTATTGATTACGAAGCTATGCAATGGGATCTTTGTATTCTGGGTGTGTATGTATGTCTGTTTTTCATTATAATAAATCCAGATTGAGTCCACCGAGCAAAATCTAACCCCTAATTTTAGCATTGTAAATTCGTAGACTTACCGCTGTACCAGCGGGAGACTCTTTGTATTGTGTCCACTGCGGGTATCAAAGCTCATATTTTAACGTTTAAACTTCAGACCTACCATTGAACCACTGGAAAGTAAAACATTGGTGAAGACGCTATTTATCTCTTTAATTACTTGAACTGTTTCGAAACGAAATAAATTAAATTAATAAACTTTAATTTTTATCAATTTTGTTTAAATCATTAAACATCAGAATTTTATATTTTTATTAATGTTGGATCGTTTAACGTTTCTATAAGAATATTTATGTCAACACCAAATTATTTATTATTTATATTAACCCAAATCTCTGAACTCATAACTGTAGGTCAGGTTCTAAACAGTTCCGATGTAACGGTCACAAACAATGAGGATTCATAACATCGGTTGTACAATTGTATTGGTTAGAAAAATGAACAAGATGATATGTCTTAGGAGTTTTTACTTTTAAATATGTTAATTAGATAATGCAGTTTTTCCTAACGTACTAAAAGTGCTAAACCATAAGAGATAAGAGTCATTACGTTATTTTCAATAGTAAGAGAACACCCATTTAAAATTTTTACATAATTTGGTAACATTATCCAAGAATGTGTTACGTACTTTTATTGTTTTAACGAAAGTAGTCCTTCACATAATTGTGGAGATAATGAACAATTATAATCAAGTCAATTTTACGCAAAATGAAAAAGAAAGATTTGAACATTAATACTATTTCTAATCCATTGGGTAATATCTGTACTTTGTTTAATCTGTTTAGACGTTTTGTTTGAGGTTACGAATTGGTTCTGTGGTAAGATAGAGAATTTCGGATATGGAAAGCTGGGCTCCAACCCGTTTGATACCACTTAATAATCTCCACACATTAAGCTGTGCGTGTGTTATCAGGGCGACAGTCAGTTTCTTAGCGTGAATAGTGGGTGGCAAGGTAGTGTTTACTGGTTGTCTTCCCAAATAAAACACGTGGAGCCTCGTTTACAGGGGCCTGTTGCATACAACTGTTACATTAAACTACAGTTCCAATGGATTGTGACATGAAGAGAGGTATTGTATAAACTTAAATAGAGAGTTCGGAATGAGTTATTACATTTAAAATAATTGTTCGAGTTAAGTCAACTTTTAAATGTCTTTCTTTTGCGTTCTATTAACTTATAATAACACTTATATTCCCAGTGGTACAGCAATATGTCTGTAGACTCCCATCCCCAGAATCCGGCTTTCGATACCCATAGTCGGCAAAACACAGATAGTCAAACGTGTAGCTGTGTGTTTAATTCCAGACAAACAAATAAAGGTTATTACTAATTGTTATTACAAATGATGATTTATGAAGAAGAGTTTTACAAACTATACTGAGTTTTATATCTAGTCTAGAACTAAATAATTTATCGACGATCTCGCTCCACGCCAAGAAAATCAATTTCGAGTTAATATTGTCACACCTCGCTTAAGCTAGCTTGTTTGGTTGGCTCACACCTCTTAAAAACTGACTTTTCCGATGAATATATTTTGTGTTCTTGTAGAAATGAGAATGTCTGTAGTAATTTACTGAAGTTGAACGGTTTGTAATATACGAAATCTATAAACGTTTCTGATCAAATTCTGTAGTTTTCCGATTAATAGGTGTTGATCACAATTATAGTTTTCTGGGTCTATAGAACACTGGCTGTAGTAAATTTGTAATAATGTTATTCAATTACTCTCTCTCGGCTAACTGGTGTTTTATTAATCACGCAAGTTTCTCGAAGTTTCAACAATATTCGAAAACGCGCAAACGATTTTGTGAAACAAATATTGTTCACTCTTACTCTCAAGAATCTTATACAAATTTCGAGATCAGATAGGACTTGCGTAATATACAGGAAAGGATATACGTAACATGCAAAAAAGAAAACTATGTTGAAACAAGCGTAGATACTAAAACAAACGTTTAACGCAAATCTGTTACAGTCAGGTGGCAATAGAAGGAAGCCCAACTGCACAACATGAAGTGATTCAGAATAGTAATAAAATGTAGTTCGAAGTATTGTGAACTATCAGATAAAATAGAGGTGATTTTAGTTTATTAATTAAAACATTTTATCAACTAATTCTAGCCTATTTCAAGATATCTTTAAAAAATTTGGATGAGTTTATGACAATCGCTGTCAAAAACATACGCAAATAATCAGTATACTGATTAAACCTATAGAAATTACTACAGTTTCAGAGTTTGCACAGTACAGTATGCTCTTGTCATACACTTGTGTTTACTACTGCCATGATCACTTCTTTTAGTTGAGAATAATTGTTAGTTTTTATCTAAGTGTGTCGTATAACTGTTTCTGTCCACTTACATTTCATTAGAGAACAATAAATGATATTCTGGTTTTAATATTTTTTATACTACATGTTTGCTCAAGAACCATTAGGCAGAGTGATAATTATTGTAGCTACTAATTCTTTGTCGACCTGTGTTTTTGAAACACAACGTTTCGTTTATATTATACCAATGACAACAATCAGTAATATTATTTTTCGTTCCGATTAACCTTAAAAATTTTGTAATAAAATTAGTTTTCGAATATATTTTCTTCTAAACTTTACAACTGACGTCGACTCATTCTGTAAAAATAAAATAATTGATATATTATTATAATTATACATTTAATGTATGTACGTAATACAAGGTGTCAAAAATACGTGAGCACATAATCCTTTATTTATATATGTTATTATGAAGAAAGTATACACTTTCAGAGTTACTTTGTTTTTCTCTGATTGTGCACCATTTACAGAGAAAAAATAACAGTCTATTTTCTGCTGTCTGTGTGAATACCTCTTTATTATTACTGCTCCCCAGTGACAGCGCAAAGACTCTGAAGACTTATAACGTTAATTATAACCAGTTTAACGATATTTTAATATTATAATTAATGGCAAAGTTTTTGTTACCTTGTAAAGTTTTATTGCCTTCATAAATAATGAGGTACATTTGTAAATTATATTACACATGCTAAAATAGTTTTATTACTCTCATAATAAGCCTTCTCAAATAACGTTTGTGTTTATAATAATTAACAGTTATGTACTTAAGATTTAAAAAAACGTTAACTAAAGGCTATATTTTAAAAAAATAGTGAAGACTGTTCTTTAAGTTGTTTGATAAAAACTTCTTGTGCAAAGTTTTTAATTAAGTGAATTGTTCATTAATAACAAGCTGAACTTATTTTTTGAAAGATTCATTAACTGAAAATAATGACATTTTAAACATACTCAGAGCCCGGCATGGCCAAATGGGTTAAAGCGTTCGACTCGTAATCTGAGGATCGCTGGTTCGATCCACGTTGCACCAAGCAACAATCATTCGGCCGTGTGGGCGTTATAACTTTCGATCAATCCCACTATTCTTTGGTAAAAGAGTAGCCCAAGAGTTGGCAGTGGGTAGTGATGACCGGCTGCCTTCCTTTTGGTCTTGCACTACTAAATTAGGGACGACTAGCGCAGATCGTCCACGTTTAGCTTTACGCAAAATTAAAAAGTTGTAACTGTTAAAAATCTATTGGCATTTAAAACAAAACTATTTTTAAACATTTTCTATGATGTGCTAAAGTCACCATATTGGGAAACATTATCAAATTATGATATTCTTAATAATGTCTGAATTATTTTTGATGGTGTAACAACTGTTATCAAAGTTCTCTCTTCTGACGTTTAGTTAAATATACTCGTAGTGTTCCATCAATTTTGTAAGGTACATTTGTTAAGTTAAATAAGAAAGAATGAACTGAGAATTAAATCAAAATCAGCATAAAAAGGAAATTAACTCTGATGACGAACATTTGTTCGGATCGCAGGGGAAAAAAAAGTTAAAACATGCTCTCAAAATATCTTTGTTTTCATGTTGTCTTTTAAAATTTGTAGGACGTTCCAGAGAAACTTAGACATTTTGATAATAAAGTTAAAAAACAAAATGACCTTTAAACTCCAGATAATTACAAGAGAACATTAATTTCAACTATCCCACTTGCTGTGTCGAATGTTGTACCAAAACATTGTCTTATTTTATTTCGCTGAAATTAATTATTATTTTAATTACCACTGTGTGGGAGATATCAGTTCTGTGACCCCCTAAAAAAAGATTATAATCCATCTTATGATTTTCAAGACAATAAAGCGTTATACTATGTATTCTTATTATATAGACGTCATACATTAAGATCACTATATTTATAAAAATCTTACAAGGGTTGGCCCGGCATGGCCAGGTGGGTTAAGGCGTTCGACTTTTAATCTAAGGGTCGCTGGTTCGAATTCCGGTGGCACCAAACATGCTCGCCATTTCAGCCATGAGAGCATTATAATGTGATGGTCAATCCCACTATTCGTTGGTAAAGAGTAGCTAAAGAGAGGTGATGACTATCTGACGTCCCTCTATTCTTACACTGCTAAATTAGGAACGGCTAGCACAGATAGCCTTTAAGTTGCTTTGTGCGAAATTCAAAAAACAAACAAAAACTCTTGCAATGACCTCTACAGTCCTTTATGTTACAAAAACGTAACTGATTATAATAAATGTATCCACTACTTTTTTATACTTTTTTGGATCTGAATGTTTTAGTATTTACTTATTTTTAATAATTTTTAATAATTCTTGTAATATACAGTTAATTCTCAGTTGTTAATTATATAATGGTATTATATTAATTTGGTCACATCCATATTGATATTAATATTATTTAATTTCAACTATCTGTTTAGTTTCTATTTATTTAGAGTGTACGTACAACAGCTTCAAATTTATTACAGACAGACAGACAGACGTGAGGAAATGGTCAGATGAACAAATGTTTGTTAATATGTGTCATCAAACCTTTGAAAGATCTATTTTTATATTGATTAAATTTATTTGATGCTTTTTCACGATTCGATATGGCTTGGTAGTTAGGGCGCTCGAACCGTAACCTGAGGGTAGAGAGTTTGAATACTCGTCACACAAAACATGCTAACAATTTCAGCTGTGAGAGCGTTATAAAGTCACGATCAATCCCATTATTAGTTTGTAAGAGAGTAGCCCAACAGTTGACAGTAGGTGATGATGACTAGCGGCTGTCCCTCTAGTGTTACAATGCTAAATTAGGGAAGGCTATCCCAGATAGCCCTTGTGTAGTATCGCGCGAAATTTAATAACAAACACACAATTCATGGTTCTTCAAAGTACCTTTTTAGATTTGTCCGTAATTAAGCACAAAGCTACATAAACCAGTAAACATCCCGCTGTGCCACTAGGTGGGAGTGTTTGATTAGTAATAATCGTGATTATATCAGTAATTTGGATAATTATATACAAGTCATGTTTATACGAGTCTTCCAAATAATACACAAATTGTTGTCAAAGCTACAAGCGTCACATTGACATCAAAAATTAATGAACAAATTTAAATTAATTTATGATGAATGACAATGTTTTATATGCATATTGGTCAGAAAACATGTGCAAAACAATAACATGTTATTTTCATCTTTATTGTAAAACTACATACATTTATTTGTTGTGAGCAATGACATTGATGTATACACAAATATATTCAAATCAATGAGCCTGTTCATTTGTATTGTTGTTAACTAGAAATAATCAGTATTTAAAACCTAACAACAAATATACATAAAATTGCTGTGATTTCGTGAATACTGGTGGGTATATCATTAATTTAAATCCTGTTAATGGATCAGGGCTTTAGCTACTCCAAGACCGTAGGCACCAGTATAGCCGTAACCGGCCAAACCTAAGCCATAGTGGCCATAGTGGAAAGGAGCAGCGTACCCTAGACCAGCATAGGTAAAGCCGGGACCATAACCATATCCATGACGAAGAAGATGACCTTCCTTGGTAGATGCAGCTCCCTGAAGGGCGGCGAATCTACCCTGGGCGGCAGCGTAAGCACCTTGGGCAGCGGCATATCTTCCCTGAGCAGCACCGACGGCACCAGTGATTTCTCCGGCAGGAGCTAGGTGGTAAGGAGCGACGGCAGCGCCATAAGGAGCAGCCAGGAAACCAGCGTGTGTGTAGACCAAGAGGCCGAGGAAAACGGTCGCAAACTGTGAGGAAGACAAAATATAATGTTATAATATGCTACTGTGTTTATAAGACATTATAAAACACAGCTAATACATTTGAAACAATATATAGATATGCATATACATTGCGATTATTAACACAAGATTAGTTATTTGTATAATGCAGGGGACAGAGAAATAGTTTGATTGTTTGTTGTTAAGCACAAAAATGCACATTGGGCTATATGTGGTGTGTCAGCAGCAAAGATCGAACTCTGACAATCAGGGCTACAAGACCATAAGTTTCTTACTGGGCTATTAAGAGATGGGAAGTAGTAACGTGTAAATTATATTGGTATGCGCGGATACTTATAGGAATATCACATTAGGCTATGTGCTGGGTTCACCGAGGTGAATCGAACCTCTAACTTTAGTGTTTTAAAATCGAGGACTTACTGCTCTCCCACCCGGGGACGTATGGACAGAGAAGCGGCTATAAAATGATGTAAGCCCGGCACGGCCAGTTGGTTAAGTCACTCGATTCGTAATCTAAAGGTCGCGAATTCTAATCCTCGTCACACCAAACATGCTCACCCTTTCACCCGTGGGAACGTTATATTGTTTCGGTTAATCTCACTATTCTTTGGTTAAAGAGTAGCCCAAAAGCTGGCCGTAAATTGTGATGAACAACTGCCCTCCCTCCAGTTTTACACTGCTAAACTAGAGACAGTTATCGCAAACAGCCCTCATGTAGCTTTGCGCGAAATTCAAAATAAACCAAGCAAATCAAATAAAATAATATTTCTTATCTCCTGCGACTCATGAATTAATTAATTTCTTTGGGTACATAAGAATTAGATCTCGGGAAAATAAAAAAAATTATAACTCTTTGAACAGAATTCTTACCACAGTGTTCATGTTAAAATGCTGGTCTATGCCGAATAACCAGTGGCAGCTGAGGGATATTTGCAGTGCACAAAGAGATCTTTTTATATTCTATTTCATGACGTCAAGGTAATAACTTGCAAGGACACAGGAAATCCTAAACCTTCACCTTCTTTAAACCTAAAACTCTAACATCAATGTTAATCTATTTACTACAGAAAGCACAGGGCCACGCCCTACGCAATGAATGAAAAATAATTGCTTAAGGCGACAAAAAAAGCCGCTTTATCTGCTCGAAAAGTTTTACCAATGCAAGGCCTATTGCAGGTTACCTTCACAATTTTAAGTTCACAGATAGGGCGGTAGGGTTCTTTTGTCTTGTTTTAAACGTAAAGAAAGAAGGGTAATTCTATTAACGTAATTAGTAAGATCGTGTTGTTTTTTCATGCGAACGAAAGAGATTTATATTACATGTTCTACATTCCCTAAATAACAGGGCAGAATAAGCCGAAGTAAAATAACTATCAAACATTCTCATGGGATTAGTGAGCGTTTTAAAACGAATATATTAGTTTTGAAATGGCAGCGCTCAGTAACCTGCGATGAACAAAGCACAGATAGTCCACTATGTAACCTCGCGCTATATAAAATCAACATATATTGCTTTTCAGAAAACATACAGTGTTCTCAAAAGGATTTGCACGTATGCATGAGTAGAATAATAAATATGATTATAGTATTTATAACGTGTTATGATCTACGAAACGGCCTTATTTAGCCTTGTTTTCATTATCTTTGCAAGATATTGCGACTGATTTTACAACAAATGATTTAATTCATTTCTAGATAAAATTTTATAGGTAATCTAAGGAGAATAATAGTTATAATTCTACATTTTTAAAGTTCATCAGTATGTTTGGCTTGAATTTCACGTAAAGCTACACAAGGGTTATTTGCGCTAGCAGTCCCTAATTTAGCAGTGTAAGACTAAAGAGAAGGCAGTGAGTCATCACCACCCACCGCCAACTATTGGGCTACTCTTTTACCAACGAATAGTGAGATTGACCGTCACATTGTAACACCCCCATGGCTAAAATGGCGGGCATGTTTGGAGTGACAGGAATTCGAACCCACGACCATCGGATTACAAGTAAAGTGCCTTAACCACTTGGCCATGTCGGTACCTTTATAGTGTGTCCTCTTCAAACATTGGAACCTGTTTTAAACGTTGCAAGTATTTACTCATGTTTTTAAGCCAGTTAGCAAAAAAGGTATATATATATATATATATATAATACAAAAATATGAAGGTGATATAATAAAATCAATAATACATTTGGAAATAAATTACCTTAATAAACTATGGTTGTTAGTTATTTTGTTCGTAACGTTTTGAGTACACGCTTTTTTTTCAAGCCAGAAACACGCCTGCACTATTAACTACGGAAACATTTTGAAACGAAACGTACACGAAAACCGAATGTAACGCGACACAGAACCATGAGAATCAAACAATTACTAGTAACAATATTTATTATTTTAATAAGGCTGATAATTTTAAACAAGTAATAAAATTATTAAAAATATAAAACTTTACATAACAAAAAATTAATAAACATTTCAAGATAATTAATGAAGGTATTAAAAATAATTTTATAAAAACTGAATTCTTTCTTAATACCCAAAAGACTTAAATAGCCAAAGTTTTGTATTGTGGCTCATTGATTGATGTTGCAGGGAGCCTGCCTTAGGGTCAGTATTTAAAAATATTCAAAGAAATGATGTGGCAAACAACAGTTTTATCTTGATCTTTAATCAAGATACTGTGTAAGTGTTCTCGTGTACATTCAGCAACTATACGGATGGTTTATCCTGCAGTTGCTACTAATAATAGAATAAATTAGATAAATTAATTAAAACGCTGATTTAGTGCCTCTAACAGGTGGTCTATGATCAATGTAAGGTCAGATGTTACATTTGTGCCAGTGACAACTGAGTATCATGTATCAGTTGTGTGTTGTTCGTGAGTTGACAATGGAAGCGTTAACCTTTGTTGCTAATATGTCGTTTAAAAGAAATTAGACGTTAGTTATGGAACATATGAGCGATGGTACTGTCCTGTGTTATAGTATGGAAGTTCTATAACAGTATAAGTGTAATTCGTGTGTTGACTGAATAAAACGTGTAAGTAAGGATTATGTGTTGGTGATCAGTGAAAGTTGGAACTTGTTGGGTGAAGCGAGATTTGGCCGCTTGGAGTTGCAAGTCTTGATTTGTCTAGGGTGTCGATTCTTATAGGGTTGGTTAAAGTCTTTGGGTATTAACAAATGGTTCAGCTTGTTACTGAATTTTAAAACAATCTTCCTTTACTACTTTAAAATGTTATTTATTTCTTTGTCGAGATTTTTAAATTTTTAATTTTTTTCAATGTTGTTTTGTATTGTTTTTACTATATTGTTTAAGTACCGTGCTTCAGGAATGCATTGAATTCTGTTTTGTGTACTATTTTGTTCTAGAATGTCCCTATAGATGTCATTGGAAGAAAGACTTAAAAAGAAAAAACGTTAGCTCCAAATGTCGCCAAAAAAGTAAATTGCAACCATAAGTTTTTAAGACGATTTAGCTCCAAGGTTTAATATTTAGATATATATTTAAATATATTAATTTAAAAAAGTAAAAAGTCTGCACAGGCTAACTTCACTTTGGTTTATCCCTAATTTAACTGATCACTGGCCCTATCTATATATTCATTATTTGATTTATATATAACTGTAATAAAACTAGCTTTTTGTTGCTCTTAGCACAAAGTTATACAATGAGCTTTTTGCGCTATGCCAACTATAGGAAATTAAATCTCGCATTCTAGTGTCGAAGCTCTCTGAATTTATCGCTGACCTACGTGAAAAATCTACGTTATCTAAGTTTGTTGAGATTCAGTTCTAAAGAGTCACCCGATACGAAAGCTAATGACAAATTACATGCACTAGACTCGTAATCCGAAGGTCGATGGTTTGAATCCCTGTAACACCAAACATGCTCGCTCTCTTAGCCGTGGGGGTGTTATAATGTAACAGTAAATACCACTATTCGTTGGTAAAAGAGTAGCTCAAGAGTTGGCAGTGAGTGGTGATGACGAAATGCGTTCCCTCTAGTCTTAAACTGCTAAATTAAGGACGTCTAGCGCAGATATTCCTCATCTAGCTTTGCGCGAAATTCAAACAAAACAAATGCACTTTGTAGTATTAGCGTCACATTTCCATAAGCAAAATGTTGAGGAACAATGTCTATCAGAAAACTGAAACTTCCAACAGATATGTTTTGTTTTATCTTCGTATGACTTAGTCAACATAAGTTAGTGCATTTATCAAATGTATACTTTAATAGAGTAATTCTTGAATTAAATGGTTAATGTACTTTATATTAGTCCTAGCATCGTTGTTCTTAATAGTCCTTGGTAATGGATTCTTCATGAGAAACAACAGAATCATGAGAAATGAACCAAACAAAATTAAAGTGAAAAATCAGATAATGTTGAACAGCGTATAAAGAGTTAAGTAAAATAAAGTGAAATAATTAATGGGAAATGACTATTGGAAAACAAATATGAGAATTAAAAAGGGAACAATATTCTCAGTATATAGGTACACAGATACACATACCTATAATGAGTTACTCATAAAATAATTCACTGAGAAGTCATCTGATAATAAGAATTGAAGTAGTCCTTCTTTAACCAAGTAAAATTTAAGGTCGGTTAAGAAAGTAGGATAATCAAGGACTTGTTAAAGGGGGAGTTTTGTATCTCGCATTAAAATCTTTCGGTACTTTAAAGTTGAATTTGTTCGGTGGTTTTGACCAAATTTACTAAAGAAGTAATTATTTTTTTACATTTTGTAGGAGTGGTTATTAGGTACTTAAGAAAGGCAACTGGTAATTTCGGGCAAAGGAGCTTCACGTTATAACTGTGTATATTTTCCATACATTTAGGTCGCTCATTAATACGTGCGACTGTAGAGAGATGTGTTACAATACTCGGCCAGTGTCTTCCTCAATCATTTATTAAATAAAAATATATTTATCACAATGTTAAGCATACATCACTTTCACTCTCTTTAGAAATGAACAGGTATACATTTGAAATACGGTTAATTTTTCATTATGTATTTCAATAAATTAACATCTTTGGTAAAGTACTTAGTGTATCAGAGCTTTAGCAAAACCAAGACCATGACCGTATCCCAAACCGTGGGCACCAGCGTATCTGTATCCATAGGGAGCGGGTAAACCCAGTCCATAAGCTCCAGCATAGCCGTGTCCAGCGTATCCTAGACCTGCATGAGCTAAACCAATACCATGGCCGTGGTTGATTTTGGAGACAGAGGAACTCACTCGGCCGGCTGGGGCACCTCGCAAAAGTAAACCTTCTTTAGCTGCAGCAGCTCCCTGTGCGGCGGCAAAGGCACCCTGGGCAGCTCCAATGGCACCAGTTGGATCTCCGGCAGCAACTCCATGGGGAGCAACAGCACCATGAGCGACGACGGCAGGACCCACGGCACTATGTGCGAATGCTCCATGTGTAAGAGAAGCTGGGCCAACAAATCCATGGGAAATAGCACCATGGGCAACTGCAGCTGGAGCAATAACACCGTGAGATATGGCACCATGGGCAACTGCAGCTGGAGCAATAACACCGTGAGATATAGCACCATGGGCAACTGCAGCTGGAGCAATAACACCGTGAGATATGGCACCATGGGCAACTGCAGCTGGAGCAATAACACCGTGAGATATGGCACCATGAGCGACGGCGGCTGGAGCAATAACACCGTGAGATACAACACCATGGGCGACAGCAGCTGGGGCAACTAGACCATGACCAATGTTACCGTGAGCGACGGCAGCTCCAAACGGTGCTGTCAGAAATCCAGCATGACTATAGGCCAAGAGACCGAAGAAAATGGCGGCAATCTAAAAGAAAAGAAAAAGACAGCTTTCACAGATGTTCCCTATACTAAATAACACTATACGATTACCAACTATGTTTGATATTTCTATAAAGAAACAGTTGATTAAATACTTAATAATACACAAAGATACGTATTCCTATGGAAAGTTCCTTATCTAAAAAATCGACGCATTTCAAGATTTTTATTTAGAAAAACAAACTATATTTCTGATTCACACGTATATGTCTAAAACGACAAAAACTTATTAAAATTGCATGAAAAGAACTCATTTTACTTCACAAATCTTATATTATTCTGCGATATACCCACCAAAGTATTCATGTTTTCAAGCTGGTTGGTGTGAGATAACTGATACTAAGAGCCCAGGTAAGCCCTCTTTTATACCTCCACTCGTGACGTCAAACTGCTCTAAATATAATGCCTTTCGTTGAATTTTTTCACAGACAAATGTCAATGTCATTAGTATGGGTTTTACTGGATATAAGTTGAAACAAAAACACGTTATGTTGTAAATATGTAGAAGTGGGTGGCGTATTTTAATATTAAAGAAAACCTGATCACCTATTAAACTCACTATGAGTTATAAAAAAAAGCACATAAACCTGTATATAAAAACTAACCTAACTGGACTTCCTTGAGTAAAAATCTCCCTGACAAAGTCAAACAGCATAAAACACCATATGCTGGTAATATCAGCCAATATTGATCAAGGTAAGAGACTATTGTGTGTAAGTACTGAATCTCACGATTCTACGAATTTTGAGGTCATCATATATAACTAGAACGTGCACTTTCTGGCCACACATTTGTCTAAACATGTTTTGATACTCGATAGAAAACACAAATTCTAATTTAATGTCAGGATTTATTCATCACACATTGAAAGTTATAACTTACTCTGTCCAATAATGTGTTTCAAACATTAATCAATGTTGTGTTGCTCAGTGATATAAATAACTGGAATAAAACATCACGTCTCTTTTCTTCACTGAGATAATTCTATAGCATATTTTGGTAATGAAATAATATATTTAATGTGTTAGTTTCCCTGCATTTTCTGTCAGCTAGTTAGATAGTATCATTTGTTATCTCTCAAGGAAATATATATTAAATGTTATTAATTATTACTCTATTAAACCTAATGTAGTTCTAGAATTTATGTTAGAAAGTTTATTTATGAAATTAGGCTTAAAAATGTACGAAGTTGTAATAAACGTTCGATATCACATTGTTGTTAACGAATGATCAAAAATAACTCTACCAAGGAAAAGACACGTTAGAACAACATGTAATATGTACTTTCTATGTTAGTGTTCTTTATAGTAATAGCGAAAGTGTAAATTATGGAAAATAAATTAAATGACGATGATTTAATGTGACTCTAGGTTTACTGCCTAACCCTTCTGTGAAGTTATTTACACTTAGTTTATGTAGCAGACTTAACACAAGGGAAAAGCTTAATTATATATACATATAATGTCTCCCTGTGTATAACATTCAATAATGGATATTTTTGTTCGTGCCAACAACTGAACTTTAAAAACAGAACTATATTTCACTAAACGTTGAAAATGGCAGTTGAATTAGAACTCAATTGGCTTTATATTAAAATAGCTATAAACGTAACAGTTCTGAAAACGTTCTAAAATACAGCCCGGCATAATCAGGTGGTTGAAGCACTCGGCTCGTAATCTATGAGTTCTTGTCAAACCATACATGATCGTTCTTTTAACCGCGGGGTCTTTATTATGTGATGGTCAATCCCTCTATTCATTGGTAAAAGAGTAGCCTAAGAGCTGATGATGGATAGTGACGACTAGCTGTCTTTCTTCTCGTCTCGCACTGCTAAATTATGGACGTCTAGTTCTGCTCGAAATTCATAAACAAACAAACAAACAATAAAATAAACAATTTAGAGACAGCTCAAGTTACCAGAAGCTGTGAATACATCACTTTTTTTCGTATTATTAGATCCCTGGAGGAAACTGAAAAAAAATGTTTATTTTTCTGAGTTGAAGTTTAGCTAATGCAGTCTCTATGAGCTCTGTGTTTAAAACGAATGTTTATTATTTTTTATTTTTCATATATTTTAACTTTTTATGAGTTCAATAACCAAAGAGGGTACTTCTGATGTAAAATGTTAAATTTTGATGAAAATAGAACAAAAGATATATATTCTTCGAAAAAAAACGCAAAAGGCAAAATTTGAGACACATTATTAACAAATTTATTCCGGGTAGTTCTGTATGACATGTGTGAAACTTTGCACATTCACTGCCGAACATCCAAAGTCTGCAAAGGCGAAGTCCACGCTCACGAGTTGAAGTTTAACGTCACTCAACGTCAATAATGAGTATGACCCCCCCGTGAACATCAATAACTGCTTGGCATCTCCTGCCCATGGAAGTGATGAGATGACGAATCACATCCTGTGGAATGGCTGTCCACTCAGCCTTCAAAGCTGCTGCAAGGTTGTTGCCGTCGCAGACCGCGGTCCAACTGGTCCCAAAGATGTTTGATGGGCTTCAAATCTGGTGATCTGGAGGACCAGGGAAAAACGTTGATGAGGTGGTGTCGCAAGAAGGCAGTGGTGAGTCGGGCTGTGTGAGGACGAGCGTTGTCATGTTGAAAAACGTCGTTAACGTTCACCATAATGGGTTGCACATGGGGCCTAAGAATCTCGTAGACGGTTGTGTACGGTCTGATCGGAAATCTTACGCAGCCCTGGTAGGGTTGAGGCAGTAGACGTCGCAGTGGTGGTCCTACTCCCAAGGTAACGTAACCAGATGTAGCGATCTTGTGCGGGCGTGGTCACACGAGATCTGCCGGATCGTGGACGGTCACGAGTTGATCCATTTTGTTGGTGACGATTCCATAGCCTTGTGGCGGTGCTTGTGTGGACATGCACAGCTCTGGCAACATCTGATCGAGATTCGCCTGCTTCCAAGCGACCAATGGCGTTGATGCGTTGTGCTTCAGTCAGTCTTGGCGTAACTGTATTGCGTGTCGGTGGCTTAATACTGAGATATGGAAACAGAGAACCCGTCACTTTTATAGAGATTTTGCACTTGTTGCACTTGCAGAACATACAGATCTCTCAAACAAATTTATTGGACACGAATGCGTTTTGTCGAAAAATCCGATGTTTTCCTCCGTTTTCAAAGTGCACAACTTTTATTGTTATTTTGGTCTGACAATCAATGACTTAAATCGTGTAACATCACATACTCTCAGCTTGTAACGTTATTACATATATTTCTCTTTAAAATAACAAAAATATCCCTTTTGCGTTTCTTTTTTTTTTAAGAGTATATATATATATATACCTTTGGCCACATGCAATATTAGTAAGTATATACTTCGTCAGTGTGTTACATTACATGAACCTAGTACACACAATAAAACAATGCAAAAACATTTGTATATGAACACAATTTTTTCAGGAATTACAAAATGAATGTGAGTACATTTCGAATAAAACATCTTTCACAACGTTCCTTCACACTATCCTCAACAATAAAACTTGTACGTCATTACAATTTCAAACCAATACACAATATTTATAAATATTGTACTATTGTGTGAAGATTCTGCATCAACAGGAGTCGTCAAAGAAATATGAGGAAAGAAATACAAAATCTGAAATAGAATCATACATTTGTACTTTATTTTCGACTCTGACTAGACGTTCTAACAAGGAAACATTAACACTCAATTTACTCTCTACATAGGTATATATAAGTATATCAATGAACTAACAAGAACTCTGTAGTTTTTGTTCCTCCAAGAACCCGAGGACCAAGACGAGATGCTATCTATCGACCACATTCCTTCTGTTCATTTGAAGGTGCATATTAAATGTGACAGTTACTTCTTTTATTTTGTTTAAAAAGCTGCATTGACTGTTTTTTCTCTTGACAATAACTTAAAACTGACGGTTGTTAAACCTAAATATTAAGGTTATCACACTTGGCTACTAAGCTTGTACAACTACGCATGAGGTCACGTTCAGGATGAAAATTCCAAATATATTTATTAACACCAAATAATGTCTTAGGATTTAATATCAGATAGGAGACACTTAACACGGTATGTGGATGTTATCGGTCATGTTGTGGCAGTTAAAAACCTTACACTCTCTATCATGTAATACTTAAATATAATATAATATTACAAATAATTTAAATGTATACATATATATATATATGTGTGTAAAAACACTGAGTTGTTTTTTATCATTTTAGTCAGAAGATAAAAACACGCAATACCGGTTTGTAGCATGAGTCAAAAGGGAGTGGTTACATTAAAATGTGACCTTACACTAATTTTAACCGATATTCGGTAACTTTTAGAGATAGTTTGTGTGGTCAAGGACGAACATGAGACAACTAACCTTAAACAATTGAAATTTATTACGAGGATTTTCGGAGCCGTGTAGCACAAACAATGTATTAGACACAACTTGCCTCCTTTTGTGGTTAATCAAGGACAGGATTATTTAGAACAGACAAACAAAAACTATCAGGTAAGGCGAGCACAAATACATATTTTACGAACGTTCATTTCAAATAGATCAGTACATACAACGAGTAATCTTACTAGAGCAGTAAATTCTGTTTACAAATGTTACGATGTGTTTGTACATTCAAACTCTGTTGAGTATATTTCATTCGTGTTCTTTCTCTACTTTCCTCTCCTTACCACAATATACTAATGAACTCAGCCTTCTTTACACACGTCACTTAATTTCTACATAACTGTTGTGGAAAGAAATTAACCACGATTTTCCAAAATATTTCAGCAACGATCGACTTCAAGAACATGTTATTCTTTAACTCAACTATTTCTGCAGTGTTTTTCTTTAGAGAAACAAAGTGATTTTTTTCAGTTTACTATAATTTAAACAGTACATAAAAATTAAACTAATTGTCATTTACTTTTACCGTGAAATATGGCGTTTTCTATTTACTTACCTATTTATTGATCTCAATCATTTTACCCAACTTACCTCACACAGTCGGTGTACAGTCATACCTTTCTATCAGATTTATATTCAGTATGTTTTACCTTACAAAAAATGTATCCTTAAAAAATTATTTCTGGTGGACTCGGCAGATAACCTGATGTGGGTGTGCTATAACACACAACTATTTCTTATTAACATTTAAGTTCAAATGTTTAATTTTCTATAAAAAAAAACAACTACCACAGTAACTTCTGAAGAAGGATGAATATTCGAAATAATTGTGAAAATTATAACATTTAATTTGTTCTAGTTTCATATATTTGCTTTAAAGCAATCTTTATAGATATATTTCTGTTTGTTTTGAATTTCGCCCAAAGCTACTCGAGGGTTATATGAGCTAGCCGTCTCGAATTAGCAGTGAAAAACTAGAAGGAAGGCAACTAGTCATCAACACCCACTGCCGACTCTTGGTCTGCTCTTTAACCAACGACTAGTGGAATTGAACGATATATTATAAGGCCCCCACGGCTGAAAGGGCGAGCATGTTTGCTGAGACGGGAATTTAAACCCACGATACTAATATTATTTAGCGCTTTCAGGTGAAGCTTAGATTAAAATTTAAAAAATCTGGAATTTACCTCTCTTTAGCGTTAACGTCATCAAACAGTGTTGTTTCAACTTTTATCGCATTATATTTTTGTAAAAATGGTTATTGTTGTGTTTCATTGTTCATTGGGCAGGTCACAAAAACAAAGTTGCTCTGGAGAAACAAACTACATGTATTAGACAAAATACCAAATAAAATAGTACAAAGTGGTTTGTGAACAATTTATTTTCCTAGAAAGAAAGAAATGCCACTTGTTATTTATAATAACCGTTTTAATCTTATATAAATTCAATCTGCATAATTAAATGTCACATGCTTTAATTCCACAAATAAAACAAAATAGAAATAAACTCATTTCATACAACTCAAACCTATTGTACCAAGCTGAAATAAAGTGGATCTTTGAGTCTTTTAGAAAACCAGACAACCTCAAACACCAGTTTCTAACAAAGGAAATAAAGGTGAACGTATGTATAACACCTGCACCTTTCATATGTTGTACTACTCCCGAATCTTTTGCACTAATAGGCCCACGTGATATCACAGTTTCCAGTCAGTGAACACGCGACTGTATAAATGGTAAAGATTGGCGAATATTCTATACAGTTAGACATAGGTTATGTACATAGTACGGGAGCGTTGAACCTTACAAATAATACAGGTAGGGAAAATACTGAGAAAGCACATAAAAACCTGTTTTGATCTTTAATCACGAATCAAAAGACAATTTACTTTCAGTCTTGTTTACCCAATACTGTAACATGCATAAGTTATCTAGAAGATTTACAGAAAGAAATTTGTAACAAGTAAGTTAAAAATTGCAGAAAAAATTATACAACAGAAAAATTATCGTTTATTTAACAAACGAAACGCTGCGTGCTTGAAAAAAAAATAGAAAACAAGCAGGCGTGTCCAATTATGTTAATGTTAAAACTTAACGTTACTCAGACGTTAAATTACCACATTAGACAAACGTGTTGTAGATTTTCGAACACTAAGATAATAGTTTAGATAGGAATGGTGTAGATACACTCAAATTATAATTTCAAACAGGTGTATAGATATGCTAACGTTGTTCTTTCAATCAGGTATACTGTATATAAATATGTACAAATTATAATTTTACAAGTATGTAATGTATACCTACACTATAATTTAAAGCATGTGTGTTGTAGACATGCTAACATTATCATTTTAAACAGGTCTGTTATATGTAGACAGCACACAATTTTCCTTTCAAACATGTGTGCTCTATGTAGAAATGCGATCAACTACACATTTAATTTATTTAAAGTATAATAGAAATATATTTATTTAACGCCTTTTATTAAAAACATAATTCTAGATTTGCTTACAATTCATTCCTCAATCTACATCAGATGAGTGTTGCATTTGTAGTAGGCCTAATACTACAATTTATGTCTTAAACAAGCTTCGTTTCTCAGCATAGTAAACTGTTAAGTTGCATTGATGTTTAGTGATTAGAATAGCACTGAAACGCAAAGATAGATAAACGTGTTTAAACATTCTTAAGTTAGAAATTCATATTAAAACAAAGATGTTAAGCTTTGTTTGTTTGGAATTTTGCGCAAAGCAACTCGAGGTCTGTCTGTGCTAGCCGTCACTAATTTAGCAGTGTAAACTAGAGGGAAGGCAGCTAGTCATCACCATCCACCGCCAACTCTTGGGCTACTCTTTTACCAACGAATAGTGGGATTGATCGTCACATTATAACGTCCCCACGGCTGAAAGTTCGAGCATATTTGGGTGGACTGGGATTCGAACGAGTCGAACGCCTTAACACACTTAACCGTAAGATGTTAAGCATGTTAACATTAGAATATTGATCTTGACGAGTGTTGTATAACAAAAACAGTATGATAACGGCATGTTGTACATATGCTACTGTTAAACCATCAAATCATGCATCAGATTCGTATCCATGCTAAAACTACTAAATCTTGTCAAAAAGATTATTTGTAATCATGCTCTTCTTCATAACTGAGTACATTATATTCTCTCCATTAGCATACATATCTGACCAAGTCTGGTAACCTTAGCCTAACTATGAATATTCAAAACAGTGAGTCATGTAACAACACAGTCAAGGATAGAATGTTAATGGAAAGATATGAATGATTGTTTTTTTGATAAGAAAGTATAATGGTATCAAAAACTGATTACATTTGAAAAGGTTATGATATAGTCCTTTCCGATCAAAATATTAATGCTCTTATTGTTCTCAGCCATAAAGTCACAAAATGGGCTTTCTGAGCTACGCCCTCCACAGTTATCAAAATCCAGTGCTTAACGTTATGAGCTTTCAGCCTTACGGCTGAGTCACTTATGAACCTTATATGCTCATGTACTATATATTTGTTGAATGTGCATGTTGATAATTTTCAATAAAGGGATTTCTCTGTACTTAATGGTACTAGAAAATAAAGTAACATTGATCAACATGAGACACCAGAAAGTTCCTAAAACAAGTCGTACCACAGTCGTGGAAAGCAAAGTGCGGTGTCTTTCAACACCTAAGAATCCACAATCACAAAGGGCAAGAGTAAAAGTCATCCCCGTGCCCTAAGCAATAATGTACAACATAATCTCCGTATGGAGAAACGAAACAAGTCACACGAACTCAAACTGTTTCCACGACGTATCCGTTTAGCTGTGATATACGGCAACTGAAAAATTAAACGAATGTTCATGCTATTCCGTATGAAGCCAAAAGAGTGAAGTCACCTGTACCAGAGTCTGCTGGATAATATACGATCTCACTGTTGAAAATGATATTAAAAAACTGTCGTCCTCGCACACTGATTAAAATACTCCAAGCACACAGAGAGTAAAGGTTTGCTTTAAACATGACAGCCTCACGACGAAATAACCTTTAGCAATAGGAACTGCGCTGCCGGGTTATTGGTGAGTGCAAGAATCTCTGATAGAATGTGATAAGACGAGGACCGGTAAGCAGTAACAAGGTAGCAACACCACAAAATCGTATTAATATAAAATACTCAAACAAAATATTGAGATATCATATCAACAATAATCATGCAAAAATTATGACGGGTTAGTAACATTGCAATTACTAAGTCATAGTGTTAAACATGAGTGCCATATATAATAATAGTAACATTGTTCAGAGAAATGTATCGTAACATTGCTATCATTAATCTATCAGGTTAGTGAGATGAACCATAACTCTGACAACGCTGTAATGCTTACTCATTGAGGTGATTTATAACACTACGGTTATACTATTAAATTTGGTTAAGAGAACAGACAAGGATCGCATGTGCAATATTATAGACATGCCCATGTATATATAAATAGTTGTGTGTGCACTAAAGTAAATCTGTTCAAGAGGATATCCAACAGTCAAAAGTGCAGCATTACGAACATAGCGTTATACATACGTATATGGACTAACGTATCTAATATACGAAAATATGACACTTTTACTCATCAAAACAAAAAACATAATTCAACAAAAAATACTTTCTGGTTTAACAATAAAAAATTAAGGTTATTATTAACGAAGACAAATATGTATATATTTTCCACGAGGGTAGAAAAAGTTTGAAAATACTAAAAAATGAATTCTAAAAAACGATGTAGAGTAATGTAGAGTTTCTATTATTACAATCTATTAGAGTTATGTAATGTTTGTATTTTCACAATCTATCAGACTTATGTAATGTTTGTATTATCACAATCTATCAGACTTATGTAATGTTTGTATTATCACAATATATCAGACATAGATGTAGAGTTTGTATTACAAAAATCACAATCTATCAACATTTCATCAGTTCCTATGAGAATAAATAATTGATGATTTATAATATGTTTCTCATACTGTTATAGTTGGAACAACTGAGTTATTTAAACAATTGTTAAGTTAATGTTAAGATCTTCCTTATATTCTTTTTCCAAATGGGACAGAATTATTTGTAGAAATATAAAAATGTTCTATTATGAATTATATAATCAGTGCGTAAGATTTTTAGAACAACGTAGGGGTAAAATATACTTTATCTCATTTCAACCTCTAATTTGGTCTTAAAAATGATGGGGTTTTTTTCATTTAAAAGCAACATACTTACCTTACATGGGAAATAAATATTTTCCTTAAATACAAAGTAAGAGAACCTTCTTAACACTTGTTAAAGAAAGAATGATTTTATTAATCTATTATATTCAAAACATATTACCATAGAAAATAATGTATTTAATATATTCTCACATGTTGTCAAATAATCGAATTGTAAATATTCTACGTAATCAAAAATAAGTTAACACAAAACAAAGTCATGAATCATCTTTAACCAGAATGCTCGTCATGAGAAAAATATCTTTGTACAATTCTATGAATTTTAATAAAAATCGTGTGAGAAACAGTGTCTAACACACTTGTCTTTCTTACAAGAAGACTTAATGCTGTTCACTGTTATTCAACCTTCCAGTGTATGACCGATGAGTTTAAGAAGTAGAAAGGTAAAATCCAAAGAATTCGATTTCCAGTGTTGAGCAGAAAGCAGATATATTTGTAACTTTGTGCTAAAACAAACAAACACTTAACCACTACTTATTAACACTTATCATCCTCAATATAAAACCAAGTAGACCCATGAAAACGTGGAACAATGGTTACTCTGGTCAAACCGAAACTGTATGGAAGTGGGCGGAAGTTATGGGAAAGGCAGATGCTAAACCTAGTTTAATTAAGAATTATTAATAGATGAGCTTTAAAGAGGTTACACTGTGTAGCACATAAATTTTGTTTCTGGACAGTATGTGCTATTTCTTAATTGTTTATGTTGTAAAAGTACAGAAAATAGCCATTATTCTCTTTAAACTTTGCCTTTGTGACCTGGATAATGAAATTTATAAGTTAATCTATTTTCTGTGTAAAAATGGGCAAACTTGCCCACTTCCAATTACATGAGGTCTGAATAAAACAACATATGAATCAACATTTACATGTATTTATACTTAAGTTACACAAAAATGAACAAAAAATATTTAAAAGTGAGTAGTTTGTCGAGATTTGTGACTTTGATGTAAATCGCTTTCACGTATCAGCCCCCAAATATAGTCTCCCATCATGTCTTCGTTATACGCTCATGGGTCACAAAAGCAAAGTTTGAAGAGAAAACCAGATCTTCCATTTACTTTAGGCATAAGCAATTGGGAAATAACACTTTCTGCCCAAGAACAAGAAAAAAGTAAAGATTTCGTTACGAAGTATTAATAGACGAAAAAAAAACGTTACCCAACTCCACTAACTTATAACAGTAATAGAGGTAATACCAATTAGATCAATTTAATGACACTACGTAGCTAGTGAACGATACAAAATTAAATTACTTTGATAAATAGAACACAAAAAGAAGTGATAATAATACTAGTGTGGTAATGCAGGCCGGTTATCTCACTGTGATCGTTCGAAAGTGAAGAGCTTAAAAATTCATAAACGTGTGAACAAATAAATGAAAAAAACTTATTTAGTTACTGTACAGGAAATCAGGGAATCTTAAAATAATTACGAAATCATTATGTCAAACTTTCAAAATTTTAACACAGCAAAAAGTCCTCGTCTCCTTCTTGTTGAAAATATATCCCCCCCTGTAGAACACGTTTGTCTGCGGTACAACATGAGTATGTACACTACCCTACATCACGGGGTAAATATAATTGTAATCCATAATAAAATCAAAATAAATGAAATAACCTAGAGATAATTTTTAAATGTCAAGTGACATTTGTTTATAATATCATTTCAGGGTCTTCATGATTAAAATACATGTAACGTGTCAGGCATCAGCGTAAAACTAAATGTATTTTTCTGAGATTCTGAGCCCTGTTACGTATCATAATTTATTTCGAATGAACCTACAATTCATTATGTTACGGATTACAATTTCAATCAACTGAAAAATTTTAATTTTAATTTAGTAGTTAATTAAATATTAATATCCATTAAATTTATGTTATTTGCCAACAAAATTGATACACACAATTTATTTTTTTGGCACAAATATCTGTCAATATATGAACCAAGAAACAAACCAACTATAATTTATAACAACGATTATCACCTATAGTTATTACAAATGAAGATTTATATACAAGAGTTTACAAACTTACAAAGAATACCGAGTTTTGTATCTAGTTCAGAACCAAATATTTTATTGACGATTCTTGTCCACATAGAGAAAATTGGTTCTGAGTTGATATTGTTGCACCTCTCTTAAACCAGCTAGTTCGGTTGGTCTAAACCGGTTACAAGTTCAATTCTTACTTAGATATTTAACGTCCTCATAAAAATTCTAATGTCCTAAGTAATCTACAGAAGTAAACATTCTCGGTCTTTGTTTCCAGTCTTTCCTATTAATAGGCGTCAGTTACAAAGCTTCCTAGGGTTATGGTACACTGAACATAGCTGTCCAATAATAATTTCTCTGTCTCTCGGCAAGTCGGTTTTTATATACCAATCATGCGGGACTCCAGAATTTTCAATAATGATCGAACATACCAGCATCTTCGTAACACAAGTATTATTGATTTGTACACTCAATAACGTTTCACAAATTTCGAGAATAGAGTGTCCTTACTCAATATACAGTCAATAATGTACGTAGCATGTAAAAAGAAAACTTTAATGAATCGAACATAGTTGCAAAAATAAACGTATACCAGTAAATCCGTAACGTCTGAAACCGAGTTAAATGACTATTTGTAATAACAGTAAGCATGAATTAACGGTTGTTACAAACAGTTATTACAGGTAAGTTTTATATACTTAAAAACAATAATGAGTCTTCTATCTGGTCTCTACCTATATTCTTTTCGACGATTCTCGATAAGCAAATGAATGTCGACTTGGTATCGGTACAATTTATTTCACTTAGCACACACAATTTTTTCACTGAATAAAATATCTAACGTCCGATGTTAATTTTCTAAATTACGGTTTATAATGTTCAAAGTATAGAAACGTTACTGTTCAAATATCTGTACTTTTCTGACTGATAAGCGTTTATCAAAGTTACAGTCATGTGAAAAAGTTAAGACACCCTATGAAAGCCTGTCTATTTTTGTAACATTTTTGGATATATAGATATTTAATCTCAATTTTAACAATACTGAGAGATTATAGGAATATAACTAAACAATTAAACCTGAAGAAAAGACTTTTCAAGATCTTCTGTAAGTGTAATTCTACAAAAATGCATATTCTAACTGAGGAAAAAGTTAGGACATCCCCACATTTATTCCCACTTAAAATGGCTCAACTCACAAACAGGTGCACATTATTAGAAGATCGTTACTCAGCATTTTGAATGACGCTTGCCCTATTTAAACCTCAGACATTTAGTTTGGTGTGCTCCTGACTGTCGAAGTGAGAGTGAGCACCATGGTGAGAGCAAAAGAGCTGTCTGAGGCCTTCACAAAAATATTGTAGCAGCTTATGAGTCTGATAAGATATTTCAAAAGATCTCAAAAGATTTTGAAATCAGCCATTTCACTGTCCGGAAAATAGTCAACAAGTGGAGGGCTTTCAAAACAGCTGCCAACATGCCCAGGTCAGGTTGTCCAAGCAAGTTCACCCCGAGAGCAGCCCGCTAGATACTAAAAGAGATCTCTAAACACCCTAACTTGTCATCACGGGACCTACAGCAGGCTCTGGCTACTGTTGATGTGAAAGTGCATGCCTTTACAATCAGAAAGAGACTGCACAAGTTTAACTCGCATGGGAGGTGTGCAAGAAGAAAACCTTTTCTCTCTAAGAGAAACATCAAGGCTAGACTGAAGTTTGCCAGAGAGAATGTAGACAAAGACCAGGACTTCTGGAATAATGTTCTCTGGACAGTTGAGTTCACAATTGAATTATTTGAACACCAAAACAGAGGGCATGTTTGTCGTAAACCAAATACAGCACTCCAGGAAAAGAATATCATAACAACTGTGAAGCATTAAAGTGAAAGTGTCATGGTTTTTGGCTGCTTTGCTGCAGCAGAACCTGGACAGCTCACAATCATAGAATCCACCGTGAATTCTACTGTGTATCAGAGGGTGTTTGAGGTTTATGTGAGACCATCTGTACAAAAATTAAAGCTAAAGCGGAAATTGACCTTACAACACGACAATGACCCATAACTTACCAGTAAATCCACCAAGGACTGGCTGAAAACTACGAAGTGAAGAGTCATGGAATAACTGAGTCAAAGCCCTGATCTTAATCCCATTGAGATGCTGCTGGGTAACTTGAAACGGGCTGTACATGCAAGAAACCCCTCAAACATCTCACAGCTGAAAGAATTCTGCATTGCGGAGTGGAGCAAACTTTCTTCAAACCGATGTCAGAGACTGGTAGATGACTACAAGAAGCGTCTCACTGCAGTTATTTCAGCCAAAGGGGGTAACACTAGCTGTTAATGGGTAGGGTGTCCTAACTTTTTCCTCAGTTAGAATATGCATTTTTGTAGAATTACATTTAGAGAAGATCTTGAAAAGTCTTTTATTCAGTTTTAATTGTTTAGTTATATTCCTATAATCTCTCAGTACTGTTACACAAATACACAGGCTTTAATAAGGTGTCCTAACTTTTTTACATAGCTGTATATCTTCTGATGTTAAGTAACTTTAGTAACTAAAGTTCTGATGTTTAGTAACTTCAGCAAACCAACAATATTGAAGTGTATCATTGTGCTAGTTACCTTTTATAAGCTTGAGAAGAGAGTTTCTAATAATTTCAGTTGGCAAAAATGTCGGGAATCACTAGTATTTGGATAAACACATAGTACATGGTAGATTATTACACTCGAAAATAATCTACATGTTTAAGAATATGTCGGAGTTTCGCATTAGAAATTTATTAGTATAAGTTGCATGCATTTCTAAATGTGCATTCAATCAATACATCAATATTAAAATAAATATACAATAGTAATTCCGTGATCGCCCTTATGCAAGTATCACATTATAAAACTTTTATGTGATAGTTAAAATAAAAATTCATCTTATGAAACTTCTAGGTTTCAATACAAAATAAAAAGTTGTAATAATAGAATTTAACTCTGAAATGAACAGTTTTAAATGAATTCTACCTGTTTCTTAGTTTCGTAACAGTAGAGAATTGTATACATCAACCAGTTTAGTCTATTAGGTCTAACCCAATATCCTGTGACTATTTTATAGTTTAAAGTATTATATATTATGAAATCGCGTTGTATATGCCAAATATTTGGAAAAATAAGCTATACACTCAACGGTATTGCTTCTTTGTTTGTTTTTTTTAATTTCACGCAAGACCACACGAAAGCTCTCTGCACAACCCGTCCGTAATTTAGCAGTGTAAAACTAGAGGAAAGACAACTTGTAATCACCACCCACTGCCAATTCTTGGGCTACTCTTTTCACCAACAAATAGTGGAATTGACCGCAACTTCATAACGAACCCACGGCTGAAAGGGCAAATATCTTTAGTGTGACAGGGATCTGAACCCGCAACCCTTACATTACGAGTCGAACGCCTTGACTATCTGCCCATGCGGGGCTCTCAATGGTACATGAGGTTGAGAAGAAAAATAAAAGGAACCTAGCTGCTGCTGACATCTATTGAATATAATTTTAACAATTTAGATTATATTTTTTGTGATACGGTGCGTTTTGAATTCCGCCCAAAACCACTCGAGGGCTATCTGGGTTAGCCGTCCCTAATTTAGCAGGGTAAGACTAGAGAGAAGGCAGCTAGTCATCACTACCCACCGCCAACTCCTGTGCTACTCTTTTACCAACGAATAGTGGGATTGACCGTTACATGATAACGCCCCCACGGCTGAGAGAGCGAGCATGTTTAGCGTGACAGGGATGCCAACCCGCGACCCTTAGATTACGAGTCGCACGCCTTAACACGCTTTGCCATGCCGGGACCAAAATGTAACACGAATTAACCTTATCGCGATTCTCAGTTGGTAGGATTCGAACCTACGCATGAATATCTACGCGTGCAATGGATTTGAAGCTCATTGCCAGAACCACTCGGCCACGACTGCGTGCGTGATATGGATGAGGCACAAATTTTCATGTATATATTTTTAGAACTATAAGGAGTCACTTATTAAAAATATCAAAGTTGTAAAGTAACCAAACATTCGAATCTTGCTTCAAACGCTAGCGTTCCATTCACAAAACATTTCACAAAAATCGCTTTTCTTCAAAACTGATAACAATATATTCAGTTTTTTTGTCTTTTATAAAAAGAGTGACCAAAATTTCTAATTAAATAAACGACAAATTGCGGCCTAATTCCAAAATGTGTATTACAAATTTGATATAATTCAAATTTTATTTAATTTATACTTCTAGTCTTACACTGCTAAATTAGAGACGGTTAACGCAGGTATACCTCGAGTAGCTTTACGCGAAATTCAAGAAGAAAAAAAAAAGCAAAATAAACCAAATCGAATTATTTCTTGCGTTGTAGTTTACTTATATTGAGAGTATCATTATACAATGCATGTTTGCTTGTGGTTTTTTTTTCTGCAGCGTTGACGTAAGTACGACCGTTACATTCCTGGGCGATTTTATTCCAGTGGTGAACAGATTATAAGCGCCGCAAAAAAATAATCTTCGTAAAATTAAAAAAAGGCTTGATATTAAAACACTTTAACCATAAAGAAAGAAACACGAAACATTTAAAGTTATTTTAGTCATACAGTTATCTAAAGTACAAGTGAAAAGTACTGTCGTTAACAAGAAAGAAACATTAAAAATTTATTTGACTAAAATTATTCGAAACGCTCTTGTTTTGAATTAAGCACAAAGCTACACAATGGGCTACCTGTGCTCTGCCCACCACGGGTATCGAAACCCGGATTTTAGGGTGTAAGTCCACAGACATACCGCTGAGCCACTGGGGGGGACTATTCAAAATGCAAGTAAAAACGTGAAGTTGTTAAACTTTCTTTTTAAAATTAAAGAAAAGGGAGTCCACAATAGCCGCAGCGCCTTAAAGTATTTTAGTCTGTTACGTATTTTTTATGTTTGATGTTTTTCGTAGACTAAACGCAACAGAAAAACACAGATAACAGCTTGTATAATTTATTACACTAAACTATTATATGTATGTAACAGATATAACATAAATTATATAATAACAATGACAAATATTAAGTTTAAACCTTCAAAATTAATTACAACACAAAATGGTACTGCCCTGTATTTAATAATATGATCTAGAATGAAAGTCCGAAAGTCCAGATTAGATATCCAAAATTCCAGTCTAGGGTGTGAATTTGGTCCCACGAAGGAATTACAAAGTTTGAATGGAGAATGACGAAGTTCTTTTTATGATGCCTCCGATGAACGTCTCAAACTTTATCGCCTTCTAATTTTCTCGTTCTCCCCTAAATAGTCCTGTACGTGTTGACTTTCAGTATAACCACTAATTCGAATGAATCGTAGAGATTGACGAAGTAAAATCACAGCTTCTGTAGATCTAGCTTCAGTCACAAATCACAGCAAACACTTGAACTTTCTCAAACGAATGACTGACTCTCTATTTGAATAAAACTAATGTCTGACTCCTCCTCCTCGCATCACCATCTTCTTATACCAGTAGGCCTACTTCTCGAACAATCGCGCAACCTCCACAGAACTCCAGGGCAATCTACGCATGTCCGCTCTTGCACGAGACTCAACGTCTTTACACGAGGCCGCCAAAATTTCATTTACATACATATAATTGGTCTACTTGTGCGAAATTCATAAAGAAACAAACATATCATCAGCATATAATATAAATCGGTCGCTCGAAATAATGGAGTTCATTAGAGTGAAGAATAGCTATCTTATTCCAATTCTAAAGCGACTTTTCAGTTATAAAAGTATTCAACAAGTTAAATATAGAAGTTAAATAAACCTGAAATGCTGTTTTAATGCATTTTTAGCGACTTTCATTGCGAATTGGAAAAAAAGTTGTGTTTAATCTTAACGTTGGAACAAAACTTTTCTCGATACATTATTTCGTAGGCCTAATTTAAAAATTACAAAAAATAGAATTATCTACAGTTCTCACATCTTGCAATATGATTTATAATAAAATCATATCTCTCAGTTAATATATTCTTTGATCATTTCAAACTCTGGGTAATTTACTATAAAATATATTAAATGAAATAATATATACTGATGCAAGTTGATTCAGTGGCAAGATTGAGGGCCGAAATTGGGTTCGATCTCCGCTGTGGACACATTTCATATCGTCAACCGTTTGGTAATTCTTATAGAAAGGATCGTTATAAATATACACAGAAAGGTAATTAAGACAATTCTGTTTTTTATTTTCAGCCACTCTCCGATAGCTTTTTTATCACCTTGATTTTCTTTCTCAGGTCATTTCATCCAATAAGAATTGTAGGCATAACGTCAAAACGCTTGTTTATCGTGTGAATATTTCATCATATATGTTGTAGGAATATTTCAAAAATTATTTGCGATATTTACATTACAATCTGACATCCAGTTTTCCTGCCTCAAATCTGTATTGTCATGCTTGAACACAGAATGGAAACATTCCATTCATCATCATAGATTTGGCAAATTTTAAGGCCAATGAATTTTCGTTGCTAATGAATGAATCAGTGAGAGGCAGAATATAATATCTGGATTATTTCGGTTAAATAAAATATTGAATTTTTAAATAATTTGCATTAATTTTATAAATCATAATTTGAGGAAAGCAAATTATTTTCATACTAAACACTTTATATTTTCAATATTTCAAATAATATATCATGTGAAAAGATTTAAACAAATTATTGCTAGTATATTATTTAATTTAAATAAACCTATCCATAATTTTTGTCAAGTTATAACGTTAAATTATTACGATAGCTTGAAAATTTTTAGTCATGCAATGTTTTAATTAGTTGAATTTCGTGCAAAGCTATTCAAAGACGATATAAATTTAGTCGTCCATATTTTAAAAGTGACTGACAAGAGAAAAGGGAGCCAGTCATCATCACACACCGCCAACTGCTATACTAGTCTTTTGATCAATGGAAAATGGAATTGAACATTAAATTATAACGAATCCGTGGTTAAAAAGGGCAAACAGATTAGGTGACAAGATTCAGCCCGATTTTACAAACTGCGAGTTTTCAGTTCTAATTATCAATTGCCCAGACTAAACTTCTTAGTCTTTGGAAATATTTTATTTATTTAAACTTTAAACTTCTTAAAAGTTATTTTCGTTTCAATAATGGATGTTTTATAATTCAGCTTCGCATATTTCGTAAATAATATTCACTTCTTTTTTTACTACGTAAGATTTTTTTCTTAGAAATCTGGAAAAACATTTTTGATTTTATCAAATTCTCATTTCATTTACTGCAATGAACACATATTATGATGTTTGTTATGCTCTGGTTCAAGACCGATTGATAAAATTTTCACGTCGTGATTGGTCTATAGAAACCTATAGCCACCGGTTGTCAATATTTTTAAGCATAACAAAATGTGATCCAATTTCAACGAAAGTGATTCACTTATATAAAAGTACGTATGACGCTTTGTGAAACATTTTGTAATAAGGTGGATATTATTTAAATTTTTTTATGAACAATGAGCATTCTCTTTGTTAATCAGATTCAGTAAATTATAACTATCTTAAGTTAATTTTGATATTAAGTTAGTTAAACAGAAACGGTTGGATAAAAGCAAATTAGTCAATCAAGGTGTCATTTTTTAAGCCTTTTACATTTCAACACACGTTGCGTCCAAAATTAGAAACTCTCCTTTAACTTGGAAATGTTATTTCAAAAACAACAACATTTGAGACGTCTAATTTTAAGTTAATATTAAATGAACATAATTATTTGACTTTAATTTTATTTTGAGTAGATTTCTTGATTAAGATAATTTTTAAAGTGATGAGCGGAGAGTATTGCAACAGATTAACCGCAGTTAATTTCTAAATCGTAGCGTTCATTGTGAATTATGCTTCATTAATAGATCTTTCTGTTATACGCTTTTAACTTAATGAACTTAAAATACAAAATTGAAATATCACAAAACCGACTTTATATGCATACAACAGCTTTAACTGAGTGCTGTATTATTTAGTTACGTATAACTACCGTGTTATGTATCATACTTATAATATTGTTGTCAATTATGTGGGTTTAAAATTGTTAAAAGAACTTAACATTTCTTAACGTGTTATTTTTATAATTGTTTCAATTCAAGAAATACGTGCTATCCTCAGTTTAAAAACACTGATTATAACGAAAGATCTTAAAATCTCAACACTCACACAACTATGTTTGTGTTCATTGGTTACTAAAGCGAATCAGGTTAACTAAATTTTGTATTGTTTTTACTATGTTGTTTAACTATCATTGTTCTGTATCGCATTAAATTATGTTTTCGCGTATTGTTTCGTTTCAGATCGTCCCTGTAGTTCTCATTAAAAGAAATGCTTCAAAAAGAACGTTTGCTTCAAATGTCGCCATGAAAATGGATCGCAACCATCCGCTTTTTAAGGTGATTTACCTCCAAAGTTGAGTTTTTAAGATATATTTTGACATATATTTACTAAAAAACAAAAAGTTTATACAGGCTAACCTACTCTTTGGTTTTTCACTAATTTAACTGAGTACTGACGCCATCTACACATTCAACATTTAAATTATATATAACTGTAGTAAACTTAACTTTTTGTTGTATTTATCACAAAACTATACACTGTGCTGTCTGCGCTCTGCCTATTACAGGAAATCAAACCTCAGATTTCAGTATATTAAGTCTATAACATAACGCTGACACACCTGCTACGTGAAAAATCTAGATTATCTGATAAGTTTCTTAAGGTCCAGTACTAAAGAACATCCGATACGAAAGCTAATGAAAGTTACATTCCTTTAAAAAAATTAGTCTTATATACACGCATTTAACAGAATGCCTCTATCAATTGTTTTACTCTCAGAAATTATTGAGCTTTGTGAAATTCGTCGAAATCTCAAAAATTTATATTTGGTTAAAATGTGTATATTTTATAACATAAAGGACTTTCAAATCATATATCACTGGAATAAATGTGAAAAACAATTACCAAAGTGTATCCCACATATGTTTGACGGTGGCTCAGTGTTGGGCATATAACCTTAAAAAGTAAGTTTTTAGAAATACTCGCTATTAGCACCAGCACATAACTCGTTTCTTAGTTTTGGCTGTAAGTTCCCTTAATAGGCTAGAAGTTGAGGAACTGTGTCTTCCAAAAAGTTGATATTTCCAATAAATGTGTTTTGTTTCATCTTCACAAGAATAAGTCAACACAAGTCAGTTTATTTATCAAAACCAGCTGCTGGACCCGTACTCTTAACGGAAGTCATGTAAATTCATGTTCAATTAAAGGTTATTTAGTACATGAGAAGATGTTTTCTCAGTAAATTATATATCTTGGTAGGCAGAGTCACATTCACACAAAAGTAGATCATGGAGTAATCCATCAAGAATTCAGCTGATGGAACAATTCGCTTGCAAAGTGATACTTCCTTATCAAAGTGGAGTTTTACTCCATTACCAAATAGAGAATTCACTGAGAATTCAGCTGGTGTTAAAAATTCACTTTTTAAAGGGGTCCTTTTTTAATCAAGTAAAATTCAAGGTCGCTTAGTAAATAATCCACCGGAACTTACTGATGATAAAAAACTTAATTTTAAGCCACTTACGCTAAAGAATGTCTCATACTGTTAATTAGCAAGTACAATAATGAGGTACTTATAAGATACATCAACAATTTCGATTTTACTTGAGAGTTCGTGACATGTTGGTTCTAACAGATTATCCTGCTCTGTTTTGGACTTTTCAATGTTTTTAAAATAATGATCAGTATTCGCGAATTAGTTAGAGTAATTTTCTTACAGTTGATTGATTACTGGTTATACATCATTCTGGACCTTCGAAATATCCTTTAAACGTTTTCTATTTTTCTTTATTATTTAGAAGTCTAAAACAGGTTTAAAAAAGTACGATAATCAAGGAGTTACTGAAAGATAATTTTGTTTCTCCCATCAAATTTCTTTGGTACTTTAAAGTTGAGTTTGTTCGGCTGTTACATTTACTTAACATTTACCTTTCACGAGGTTAGTTGTTGAACAATTAAGAAAGACAACTCGGTCAGTGTTTGCTCAATCATTTATTGAAAAAAAATATATGTTTATCACAATTTTCACTCTCTTTATATAGAGAGAGGTATATATTTGGAAAAGGCTTTGTTTTTAATTATGTAATTCAATAAATTAACTTTTTTGATAACGTGTTTAGTGTATCAGAGCTTTAGCAAAACCAAGACCATGGCCGTATCCCAAACCGTGGGCACCAGCGTATCTGTATCCATAGGGAGCGGGTAAACCTAGTCCATAAGCTCCAGCATAGCCGTGTCCAGCGTATCCTAGACCTGCATGAGCTAAACCAATACCATGGCCATGGTTGATTTTGGAGACAGAGGAACTCACTCGGCCGGCTGGGGCACCTCGCAAAATTAAACCTTCTTTAGCGGCGGCAGCTCCCTGTGCGGCGGCAAAGGCACCCTGGGCAGCTCCGATGGCACCAGTTGGATCTCCGGCAGCAACTCCATGGGGAGCGACAGCACCATGAGCGACGACGGCAGGACCCACGGCACTATGTGCGAATGCTCCATGTGTAAGAGAAGCTGGGCCAACAAATCCATGGGAAATAGCACCATGAGCAACTGCAGCTGGAGCAATAACACCGTGAGATATGGCACCATGGGCAACTGCAGCTGGAGCAATAATACCGTGAGATATGGCACCATGGGCAACTGCAGCTGGAGCAATAACACCGTGAGATATGGCACCATGGGCAACTGCAGCTGGAGCAATAACACCGTGAGATATGGCACCATGAGCGACGGCGGCTGGAGCAATAACACCGTGAGATACAACACCATGGGCGACAGCAGCTGGGGCAACTAGACCATGACCAATGGTACCGTGAGCGACGGCAGCTCCAAACGGTGCTGTCAGAAATCCAGCATGACTATAGGCCAAGAGACCGAAGAAAATGGACGCAATCTGAAAGAAAAGAAAAAGACAGCTTTCACAGAAGTTCCCTATACTAAATAACACTATACGATTACCAGCTATGTTTGATATTTCTATAAAGAAACAGTTGATCAAATACTTAATAATACACAAAGATACGTATTCCTATGGAGAGTTCCTTATCTAAAAAATCGACGCATTTCAAGATTTTTATTTAGAAAAATAAACTATATTTCTGATTCACACGTATATGTCTAAAACGACAAAAACTTATTAAAATTGCATGAAAAGAACTCATTTTACTTCACAAATGTTTGTTTGTTTTTTTAATTTCGCACAAAGCTACTCAAGGGATATTTGCACTAGCCATCCTTAATTTAGCATCTAGAGAAAAGGCAGCTAGTCTTCACCACCCACCGCCAACTCTTGGACTACTCTTTTACCAACGAATAGTGGGATTAACCATCATATTATAACGCCCCCACTGCTGGGAGGGCGAACATGTTTAGCTTGACGCGAGCTCGAACCCGCGACCCTCTGATTACGAGTCGCACGCCTTACGGGCTTGGCCATGCCAGGCCAGGCCACTTCATAAACTTATATTATTCTGCGATATACCCACCAAAGTATTCATGTTTTCAAGCTGGTTGGTGTGAGATAACTGATACTAAGAGCCCAGGTAAGCCCTCTTTTATACCTCCACTCGTGACGTCAAACTGCTCTAAATATAATGCCTTTCGTTGAATTTTTTCACAGACAAATGTCAATGTCATTAGAATGGGTTTTATCGGATATAAGTCGAAAGAAAAACACGTTATGTTGTAAATATGTAGAAGTGGGTGGCGTATTTTAATATTAAAGAAAACCTGATCACGTATTAAACTCACTATGAGTTATAAAAAAGCACATAAACCTGTATATAAAAACTAACCTAACTGGACTTCATTGAGTAAAAATCTCCCTGACAAAGTCAAACAGCGTAAAACACCATATGCTGGTAATATCAGCTAATATTGATCAAGGTAAGAGGCTATTGTGTGAAAGTACTGAATCTCACGATTCCACGAACTGGGCCTGAGGACCAAGACGAGATGTTATCTATTGACTACGTTCCTTGTGTTTATCTGCAGGCGCGTATTAAATGTGACAGTTACTTCTTTTATTTTGTTTAAAAGTTACATCGACTGTCTTTTCTTATATTAATAACTTAAAACTAATAGTGGTTTAACTTAAATATTAAGGTTATCGCACTTGGCTACTATGCCAGCACAACTACCCACGAGGTCACATTCAGAATGAAAATTCCAAATACATTTATTAACATAAGTAATGTCTAAGGATATGATAATTTTGTTTACATCAAGTAGGAGACACTTAACACGGTTTGTGAATACTATTTGTACATGTTGTGGCAGTAAGAAACCTCATACTGTTTACTATATAATACTTTGATTGCTTTTCGTCTGGTTCTATATCTACATCTGTATTTTTATCTCAGGTTCTCTTGATTGAATATACAATGAAAAATGAGTAGGCACTACGAACTGTGAACAGTAAAACTTTGATTTATTTATAACACTTTATAAGATATAGTTCACACCCTCTACTTGTGTTTCTGTTTTCTTTTTGTTGTTTTCTCTTACTACATGGTAGACTCGAGTGTAGTGAAATTATGTGAAAAGGTTTAAAATATAATTTCAACATCGATATATAAACATTCAGAGCTGTTTTCCCTTATCTACAAGTTAGTGGGGAAATAAAAACACGCAATACCGGTTTGTGGCATGAGTCAAAATGGGAGTGGTTACATTAAAATGTGACATTACACTAATTTTAACTGATATTCAGTAACTTTCAGAGATAAGTTGTGTGGTCAAGGACGAACATGAGACAACTAACTTTAAACAATTAAAATTTATTACGAGGATTTTCGGAGCCGTGTGGCACAAAAATGTATTAGACACAACTCGTGCCTCCTTTTGTGGTTGGTCAAGGACAGGATTATTTAGAACAGATAAACAAAAATTATCAGGTAAGGCGAGCACAGTTACATATTTTACGAACGTTCATTTCAAATAGATCAGTACATACAACGAGTAACCTTACTAGAGCAGTAAATTCTGTTTACAAATGTTACGATGTGTTTGTACATTCAAACTCTGTTGAGTATATTTCATTATCTACAATTAGAATAAATAATTTAATCAGCAATAATATATGTAGAATATTTTCGCTTTGATATGAAACACATATATTACAATATTGTTTAAATTATTAATTTAAAGAGAGAGACATACCGAAACAATTAACTTAGCTTAAAATGAAAATCCAATTGCAAACAAGCAAGGTTAAGTTATGCTCTGAGCAAAGAAAAAGAAAAAAAAACATTCTTTTTCATAATAATTGTAAAGTTTTAACCACATTCTTTACTGACATCATAATATTCGTAATAAAATATTCAGTCTTTGTTAAACTTCCGTGAACATAATATAATATACTGATAATAACTATGAAACTGTATTATACTTCTATGCCTAAAGCTTTATATTATTTAAGACTTAAGATATGTTAATGAACTTCAATGTGTGAGCATTATTTTTATGATCATTTTATCAACATAACAGAAAATGCTTTTTCTCATCTTATTCTTACCCACCACAATAGATTTTACCTTAAAAAAATGTATGACATTCCTCATCAGCATGCTAAATAACATTCAAGTTCAAATGTTTCACTTTAGGAAAAACAATTATACCCCAATATCTTCCAAAGAATGATGAGTACTCTAGATACAATAATTGTAAAAATTGTAAGCTTTTAATTTGTTCCAGTTTCATTTATTTGCTTTAAAACAGTTTTTTTAGATGTATTTTTCTATGTTTGGAATTTCGCATAGATACACGAGGGCTATTTGCGCTAGCCGTCCCTAATTTAGAGTATAAGACTAGAGGAAAAGCAGCTAATCATCATAACCCACAGCAAACTTTTGGGCTACTCTTTTACCAACGAATAGTGGGATTGACTGTAAAATTATAACGCCCCCACCGTTGAAATGGAGAGTATGTTTGGTATGACAGAGTCTAGATCCTGCGAACCTCAGATTATTATTCTAATGCCCCAGACACCAAGCCATGACGAGCCCTCACTGAGATGTATCTCTTGCCTTTTCGAGATATGATTTTTAAAACAGTGAAAAACGATTTTCTTTAGTTGTTGCATTAAGCTGTTCTCCAAGACTGTACTTGATAAAAATTGAAGTTAATTAGAGCATTTAAGCTTAATACAAGACCTAGTGATATTCTATTCCTCTTGATGGACACAGCACATAGTCCAATGTGACTTTGGTAAAAGAAAAACCCACACTCAAGACCTAGTAAATAACATGCCTGTGGTGATACATGGAATTTAGGTCAACAGGTTTAGAGTGTAGGAGCGTCACCTACTGAATATCAGTCTTAGTGATACGTGTACTTTACGCTACCTTATAAAAACTAATCCTTTTAAAACTGCATTATACCTTCCTTCGAAGAAAAGAGGAAAAATGTTTGATTTTAGAATTTCACGCAAACTAGGACAACTAGGCTAGTTACCCCTAATTTAGAAAAGTGGAAAGTTAATTAGCACCACCTACCACCAACCCTTGGGCTACGCTTTTCCCAGGAAAAGTGTGATTAATGGTCGCAATATAACGCCTCCACGACTGAAAGGCCGAGCATGCGCGGTGGGGGTATTAGAACTCGCCACCCGCAAATTGCGATTCAACAACCTTAACAAGTACATTATTCCCAGAGGTTAAGTGTAGGTTATGTTTAGAGATGCAAAATGTAAACATTGTACATGAAGCAATATTTTAACCCAATTCCACCTGACTGATGCTAACAAAATTTTGAATATGGGCGTATGCGCATTTTTAACATTGCGATAATTAATTATGCTTTTCTTCTTTGTTTGCAGATAATGGCACTAAAAAAACTTGCGGATGTCATCTGGACTGAAAGTCTTCAATATGCTGGATCGATTTTGAGGGTTTTATTCGGTAAACTTGTATAAAAAATTAGATTATGGCAACTGATTTTAGGACATCCTGTACGATATTTTATTTTCATAAAAGAACTAACCACACCCTGCATTACTGTACACTCGACTACATGAAAACTTCAACTTGGTAGACAGCTATGAATATTTATTTGTGCTAAAATTATAAGCCCTTGAAGAACTTTGCCCGAAATTTCACAAACTATAAGAATCTGTGAAACTTTTACAATGGACGGCAACTGTCTGTTGATGAGATACAAATGTAGAGGGCGACGTTTCGAAAGTCTTCCACCTTTCGTCTTCAAGAAAATAACAATCTAATTCCGAGCTTACGCTTGCTATTAAATAAGGTAATTTATATCGTACTACTATTTTCGTGATCATTCGGTAGTCATTATTAGTAATGCGCAAAATATCGAAAACATAGTACTGATAATACAATCCTACTCTGGTGTGGGTATTAACATTTTTATTGATAAGCAAAGAACAACTTTTAGACCTTCCTGAAGATGACCTAGGAGGGTTGAAAAGTCATTCTCTGTTTTATTTGTAAAAGTGTCAATATCCATACCAGCCGTTTTGAGATACATTTTTATTTCGAGTGGGTTTCTTATCATCAAGAACAATCCTACTCTGTCAATTGTATAAGGAATTTTAACCCTTCGAATTAACTCAATAAATTAAGCCTTACTGGACTGAAACCAGTTTAAAACAAGCTAACTCACTCTGAGGTTTTACTTGATTTAAAATACGAAGATCAATTTTAAAAGTTGTCACACATCATGTGATTGTTTATTTAATAAATCTTTCCCACAAGCTGCTGTTACAGTTGGTGACTCCAGAAAACGTTATATCATCTCATCCCTTAAGTAATGTCTGATTTTAGGTTCACAAAACGAGAAAGGAATTCAAACGCTTTTAATGTTATTTATTCAATGATGTATGTTACATTATTATTTATTACTTCCTCCCAACGATTCACAAGCTTCTGAATGCCACTTCTATAAAATTCTTGGGGTTTGGAGGAAAAGAATGTAGAGAGGGTAGTTTATATATCTTTACGCATTCCAAGCTCTTTTTCATCAAGATAGTTCTACAAACTTCAGAGTAGATAATAATGATATGGGGCAAAGTCTGGAAAATAAGGAGAGTATGGAAGTTTTTCTCAGCCCAGATCTTCAATCTTTGCAGATGTGATCCTTACTGTATGGGGCCCTGCATTTTTCTGTTGTAACACAACACCTTTACGATTGATCAAAGCAGGTCTCTTTTCTTTCAGTGCAACATTCAAGCACTCTAACTGTTGACAATACAAGTCTGATGTAATCGTTACATTGAGTGGCAGCAACTCAAAATGGATCACACCAACAATATCCCACCAAACGCTTAACAAGATTTTCTTCTGTTGGAGGTCCATTTTGGACTTTGCCTTTGCCAGTTTACCTGCACTGAGCCATTGTCTGCGGTGCTTAACATTTTTTATAATATATCCATATTTCACTTCCTGTTACTAACCTGCCCATAAAAGGTGAGTTACGTTCACGAGAGTGCAGTGAAGTGCAAATGTTAACTGTTGTTCTAAGGTTGGCTTCAGTCAAATCATGGGAGACCCACTTTCCAAATTTTAACACCTTTCCAGTCTCAAACATCCTCTTTATTTCAGCTGGACATAACAGGTTTGAGTTGTATTAAATGAGTTTATTTTTAATTTGTTTTATTTGTGGAAATAAAACATGTAACACTTAATCATACAGATCAAATTTATATAAGAATGGGATGAATTAAGCTTCTGTGCTAGTTTTTCAACTGTTACACCACGATCTTCATCAAATGCAACCAGAAGAAAGTCATCATTAAACTCAACAGGACTATCTAAACGTGGCTCATCACTTAAGCTGAAGCCACCTGATTTGAACTTCTGAAACCGCCTTTCACATTTTCTTTCATTGAAATACTCCACATCATAAACACTTTGAATGTTTCGTGTAGTTTCTGCTACACTATTGCCTTTTTTAAACTCATAAAGCATTATATGCCTAATGTGTTCTTCAGACACATCCATCTTCATAATGAGTTATTTGATTAACAAAAAGAAAATGTAGAGTTGAGTTAGCTTCTTTTATCTTTCTGAACATTTTTATTCACGTCCTACTACATATTATAGTCATTAAAGCCTTCTACAAAGAGAGAAATGATGATGAGCTCTCTGTATTAAATTTTCGAACATTACTTATGGAATGACCTGATATAACGTACATTTGACAAAGAAAAAAGTTCATAACCTGTTTAAAAATAAGTATTTCTCACTACCGCACTATGTTCTGTTTTAACGAGGAGGATCAAAATAGTCATTCTGTACTCTGTTTACCACGTTGTAAGTTGATAAATTAATCGCTAACAGTCTAGGGGAGGGACATTTCCTTCGCTTGTCTTATTTGGCATGGAGATATTTCTCAGGAAAATGTAAACCTGGTACCTTAATTTAATCGTAGATGAATGACGTATATATTTAAATCATCCTGGTAATTATACTACCGACAGAATAAAAACTCAAATGTGTATATATACATATATAAGTGTACGTATTGCATTGTAATTCTGCATATAAATATATGTGAAGGTAGGATGATTGGAGAACTAAAAGTTTTGTTTAAATATCCTATTTAGGGCGTGACCTAATGGTCTAGAATGCCGATTCTAAAATCTGATGGTTCAAAGTTCGATAAGTAATTCTTCTGGGTAAGTTTCACGTTTTTAATACAAATTAAAGACGCGACAGAGAGACCGGCAAAGCATTTAAAGAGACGAGACTGGTTCAAAATTGTAAGTGTCCATGCATGACAGTTAATCCACCTACGCATAAAATAGTGACCCGGCATGGACAAGTGGTTAAGGCACTCCACTCGTAATCTGAGGGCCGCAGGTTCGAATCCCCGTCACACTAAGTATGCTCGCCATTTCAGCTGTGGGAGCGTTATAATGTGCGATCAATCCCGTTATTTGTTGGTAATACAGTAGCCCAAGAGTGGGCGTTGGGTAATAATAATTAGCTGCCTTCCCTCTAGTTTCACACTGCTAAATTAGGTACGGTTACAGCAGATAGTCCTCGTGTAGTTTGCGCAAAATTCAAAACAAATCAAACCATAAAGTACTGTTCAGGTTGAAAATTCCAGTTCTTGTTTTCAATTAATCCTGATTCATAATGTATGTATGAATACGGCAATAACCTGAAGTTGAATAGTTTAGTTCTAATTTGTTTCCAAAGTCAGTCGTTGTTGATACATTCAACTTCAACCATCGATTATTCTAATAAAAAAGCTTTCTGCCACATTTTAATTAACTTATAACCGAATAAAATAAAACTTGTAATTTACGTCTCTTCAGTGTTTACGTCATCAAACAGTGTTCTTTTAACTATTATTGCGTTATATTTTTGTAAAAGATGTCAATGTTGTGTCTCATTGTTCGTTGGGCAGGTCATAAAAACAAACTTGCTCCAGAGAAACACACTAAATTGTATTGGACAAAAAAACCAAATAAAAATGCTCCCCACTGGCTCAGCGGTGTGTCTGCTAAAATCTGGGTTTCGATACCCGTGTTGGGCAGAGCAAAGATAGCCCATTGTGTAGCTTTGTGCTTATTTCAAAAAAACAACAGCATCCAAATAAAATATTAGAAAGCGATTTGTGAACAATTTATTTTCTTAGAAAGAAAGAAATGCCACTTGTTATTTATAATAACCATTTTAATTTTACAGAAATTCGATCTGCATAATTAAGTGTTACATGTTTTATTTCCGCAAATAAAACAAAATAGAAATAAACTCATTTAATAAAACTCAGACCTATTGTGTCCAGTTAAAATAAAGTGGATGTTTAATTAGGTGTTTTAGAAAACCAGACAACCTCAAACACCAGTTTCTAACAAAGGAAATAAGGGTGGGCGTATGTATAACACCTGCACCTTTCATATGTTGTTCTACAGACGAATCTTTTGCACTGATAGGCCCACGTGATATCACAGTTTCCATTCACTGAACACGCGACTGTATAAATGGTAAAGATTGGCGTATATTCTATACAGTTAGACATAGGTTATGTACATAGTACGGGAGCGTTGAACCTTACAAATAATACAGGTAGGGAAAATACTGAGAAAGCACATAAAAACCTGTTTTGATCTTTAATCACGAATCAAAAGACTATTTACTTTCAGTCTTGTTTACCCAATACTGTAACATGCATAAGTTATGTTGAAGATTTACAGAAAGAAATTTGTAACAAGTGAAAAACTGCAGAAAAAATTATACAACAGAAAAATTATCAGTTATTTAACAATTAAAACGCTGTGTGCTTGAAAAAATGAAAAAACAAATAAACAAACTAGCAGGTGTTTTTAACTATGTTAATATTTCAGCGTTAATCAGGCGTTAAATTATCACGTTAGGCAAACATGTTGCAGATGTTGGAACTTTAAGATAACAGTTTAAATAGGTGTGGTGTAGATACACTCAAATTATAATTTCAAACAGGTGTGTAGATATGCTAACATTTCTCTTTCAATCAGGTATGTTATATATAAACATGTTCAAATTATAATTTTACACAGGTGTATGTGTGTGTGTGTCTTCTTACAGCAAAGTCACATCGGGCTATCTGCTGAGCCCACCGAGGGAAATCGTACCCCTGATTTTAGCGTTGTAAATCCGTGGGCATACAACTGTACTAGCGGGGGAGCTTTACACAGGTATAATGTAGAAATGCACTATCACTTAAAGCACGTGTGTTACAGACATGCTAACATTATCACTTTAAACAGGTGTGTTGTATGTAGACATCCTAAAATTATCACTTTAAACTGTTGTGCTTTTGATAAAAATGCTAGTACTATTATTTCTAACAGTGAGATTCGGGCATTATTAACAACATAATTACAAACAGATGTGCTGTACAGAATCCTACGGTATAATTTTAAAAGACGGGTTATAAACATGCTTAAATTATCGTTTCAAACTTAAGTTTTGTGTGTAGACAGGCTAACATTATCATTCAAAGAGGTGTGTTCTAGACATATTAACATTACTATATATTTTTACACAGAAGTGACATAAACATTTTAATTATTTGCTTAAAGTATAAGAAATACATTTATCTAACGCCTTTTATTAAACACACAATTCTAGGTTTAATGCTCAAACTTCTGTCTTACATCAGGTGCGTGTTATAAGTGACACAGGCCTAAGACTGTAAGTTATATGTTAACTTTTTGTTTCTAAACGCAGCAAATCATTAAATTCCGTAAGTATTTATTAAGAACACAAGCGACGAAATGCGAAGGTATATAAATGTGTCTAAAGATTCTCATATAAAAAAATCGCATTAAAACGTACTGTCAAGCACGTTAATATTGCACGTGTTACATCGTATTAGACACATGCTTCTGTTAAGCCATCAACTTAAGCATCAGATGTGTATCCGTGCTAAAATTACTTGATTTAACACGATTACAACGAATATATCTGATCAAATCCAGTAACCTTATTTAGTACGAATTATTTAAAGTGTAAGCTATGTAACCACCACAGCCAAGTATAGTAATGTAAGGGAAAGACATGAATCTTTTTTTCTTCATGAGATACAGTAATGCCGTCCAAAACTGGTCACATTTGTAAAGGTTATTTAAAAGTCCTTTCCGACCCAAAATATCAATGCACTCATTGATTGTTTGCTTGTTATTAACCATAAAGTTACAAAACGGGATGTCTGTGCCATGCCCATTACGGTTATCAAAATCCAGTGTTTAGCATTATAAGCCTTCAGACGTATGTCTGAATCGCTTATGAGCCTCGTATGTTCATATCATAGAGATGTGTTGAGTTTAAAAATTGAAAATTTTCAATAAAAGGATTTATGTGTTCTTAATAGAAAGTGAAGTAACATGGATCAACATGAGACACCAGAAAATTCTACAATGAGACCGATAACAAGTCGTACCAAAGCCGTGGAAAGCAAAGTGCGGTGTCTTTCAACACCTAAGAATCCACAATCACAAAGGACAGAAGTAAAAGCCATCCCCGTGACCTAAGCAACAATATACAACATAATCTCCGTATGGAGAAACGAAACAAGTTACACGTACTCAAATTATTTCCACGACGACGTAACCGTTCATTTGTGACACACGGCAACTGAAAAATGAAATGAATGCATGCTATTCCGTATAAAGCCAAAAGAGTGAAGTCACCTGTACCAGAGTCTGCTGGATACTATACGATCTCACTGTTGAAAATGATATTAAAAAACTGTCGTCCTCGCACACTGATTAAAATATTCCAAGCACACAGAGAGTAAAGGTTTGCTTTAAACATGACAGCCTCACGACGAAATAACTTTTAGCAATAGGAACTGCGCTGCCGGGTTATTGGTGAGTGCAAGAATCTCTGATAGAATGTGATAAGACGAGGACCGGTAAGCAGTAACAAGGTAGCAACACCACAAAATCGTATTAATATAAAATACTCAAATAAAATATTGAGATATCATATTAACAATAATCATGAAAAAATTATGACGGTTAGTCGGAGAGATATTTTGTAACATTGTAATTACTAAGTCATAAAGTTAAACATAAGAGCCATATATAATAATGGTGACATTATACAGAGAAATGTATTGTAACATTAATACTATTCCATTAAGTTAGTACACTAAACACGAATCGCATGTAACCACGCAAACATACGTTTATCAGTATGCAATGCTTAGTTATTATTATTGTTGCAAATATACATTAAAATACATACTTTATTAAAATACATATAATATAATTTATAACACTCTGTTTCTCATGTGAATGTCATCTAGGGGTATTTAAGATACGAATTCATTCTATGTTGTTTATTCCCTTTCGAATATTGTATTTTGTAATTTAGAAGTGAGTCGTTAGAGAATGTGACAATACCAGTAATTAGTTTGATCAGAATTAGAAGCTACAATAAGAATACAGAACGTTGCGTAATGATTTATGCTATACGTATATTTCACTTTATAATTAATAACGATGTTTGAGATCACTATTATTTACCAGAGACACGAATATTATTAGAAACAATTTATTTTAGTTAGTCCACATGTGTTATCTTAATAATAGTAATGTAAAGCTAAGAACTTCACCGTAAATTTGTTTAAGACAATAAACAAGAATCAAATGTACAATATTACGAATACACCCGTGATCATGTGTATGTGAACTAACGTATGTAATACATGATAATATGACACGTTCTTTGATTGTGAGAAAACATGATTTAACAAAAAAAAATTACTTTTTCATACAATGATAACAATTCAATGTTATTATTACCTTTGATGTATATACATCCTCCACGTAAGCAAAACAAGTTTGAAAATACAGAGAATTGAAATATATAAACAATAACGCTCGTACAAAGCGATGAGACATCAATTTATATAAGAATCAATAATTAATCATTTCTAAAATGTTTCTCATACTATTATAGTTGGAACGACTGAGTTATTGAAACAATTGGTAAGTTAATGTTAAAGTGTGCCTGTTATGTAAATGTCGTGTAAATATTTTGTAAGCGACAACATGTCGTGTTATGTTTGAATTTTCATTTCTATTATCTATGTTTCCATATTTATATTATTGTTTCGAAGTTTAAACTTATAAAATATGTTGTTATTCATTTAGGGTAACATTTAGAATTTTCTTGAATTAAGTAGACCAATCATATGTTTGTAAATGAAGTGCTGGCGACTTCGTGTCTAGACGTTTAGTCTCGTGCAAGAACGGACATGCGCGGATTGCTCTGGAGATCTGTAGAAAGTTCGCGGTTATTCGAGGGGTCTAGGCCTACAATATATAAACAGACGAAGATGCGAGAGAAAGAAGGAGAGTCAGGCATTAGTTTTATTTCAAAAGAAGAGAGCCAGTTATTTGAGAAAGATTAAGTGTTTGCTGTGATTATTTTACTTGGATTTGTGACTGAAGTTAGATCTACGGAAGCTGTGATTTTATTTCGTCAATCTCTACGATTCATCTGAATTACTGTTTGTGCTGAGAGTCGGCGAATTTGTGACGTTCATCGGAGGCATCGTGAAAGGAACTTCGTCAAATTTATTGAACTGTGAACTGTTTCTGAACTTCTTCATTTATGCTTCGGAATTTCTTCGTGGAACCAAATTCACACCCTAGACTGGAATTTGAGACTTTCATTTTAGATCATTTTATTAGATACAGGCCAGTACCATTTTGTATTGTGATAAATTTTGAAGTTTGAAACTAGTATTATTTTGTTTTGTAATTAATTTCGAATGTTGTAACTTAATATCTGTCACTGTTATTATATAATTTATGTTATATCTGTTATATTTGTTAATAGTTTAGTGTAATAAATTATACAAGCTGTTATCTGTGTCTTTCTGTTGCGTTTAATCTACATAAAATATAAAAAATACGTAACAGTGCCTTACATTCTTTTTTTCAAATGGGACAGAATTATTTGTAGAAATATAAAAATGTTTTTTATGAGTTATCTAATCAGTGCATAAGATCTTTAAAACAACGTGGGGGTAGAATATACTTTATCTCACATCTACCTCCAATTTGGTCATCTAAATAATGTTTTTTTATTCCTTTCAAAGCAACACACTAACCTCACATGGGAAATAAATATTTTCCTTAAATACAAAGTAAGAGAACCTTCTTAACACTTGTTAAAGAAAGAGTTATTTTATTAATCTATTATATTCAAAACATATTACCATAAAAAATGATGTATTCTATATATTCTCACATGTTGTTAAATAATTAATAATCGAATTGTAAATATTGTACGTAATCAAAAATAAATTAACACAAAACAAAGTCATGAATCATCTTTAACCAGAGTGCTACTCATGAGAAAAATATCTTTGTACAATTCTAGGAATTTTGATGGAAAACAAATATATTGTGTAAGTTGGCGCTAAAACAAACACTTGATCATTATTCTTTAACATTTATTATCCTCAATATAAAACCAAGTAGAACATGAAAACACGAAACAATGGTTACATAGATCAAACCGGAAACTGTATGGAAAAGGGCGGAAGTTATGGGAAAAAACTGATGTTAGATCTAGTTTAAATAAGATTTAAATTAATTATTAGAGATAAAAATAAATGGTGCCTAACTCCTCTAACGTATAACAGTTGTAGAGTTGACAGCAATTAAATCAATGTAATGACACTACATACCTAGTGAATTATATAAAAATTAAATTAATTTGGTAAATGGAACACAAAAAGAAGTGATAATAAAACTTATATGGTAACTACACACCGGTTACCTCACTGTGGTCGTTCGAAAGTGAAGAGTCTAGGGTTCTATAAACGAGAAACCAAATAAGTAAAAAAAACCCTTATTCATTTACTTTGTGAAGAATCTGTGAATTTTAAAATAGTCACAAAATAATTATATTAAACATTCAAACTGTTAATATAGCAAAAAGTCCAAGTTTCATCTTTTACATATTGCCCCTGTAAATTCTATATTTCGGCAATACAAGAAATGTATGTACAGTGGCCTCAATCACGGAGTAATTAGCCCCTAAAATTCGTAATAAAATAAAAAAGAAATAAATTACGGATGATTTATAACTTCCAAGTTGTATTTGAATTTCAAGAAATAATTAGAGATCTTAATTTAGTAGTTAATTAAATGTTCTAAATTTATGTTATTTGCCAACAAAAATGATGCAACATATTTTTTTAACACAAATATATTTTAATATACAAACGAACAAACAAATAAAAATACAATTCATAATAATAAATGTCATCAATAATAGTTATTATAAATGGTTGATTATATACAAGAACTTACAAACTGAGTTTTATAGAACTGAATATTTTGTCGACAAGAAAATTAGTTCTGGGTTGATATTGTTGCACCTCGCTTAAGCTAACTAGCTAGTCTGGCTTCACACTGATTACAAGTTCACTTCTTACTGAAGAAGATATTTAACGTCCTCGTGGAAATTTTAATATTCGAATTAATTCACTGAAGTTGAATGGTTTGTAATATTTGAAATTTATAAACATTCCTGTTACAATTCTGTAGTTTTCCTATTAATATGATTTAATTACATAGCTTCCTAGTCCTATATAATGCTAGAAGTTTGTTTTTTTGTTGTTTTTTATTTCGCGCAAAGCTACTCGAGAGCTATCTGCTCTAACCGTCCCTAATTTAGCAGTGTAAGACTAGAGAAAAGGCAGCTAGTTATCACCACCCACCGCCAACTTTTGGAGTACTCTTTTACCAACGAATAGTGGGATTGACTGTCAAATTATAACGCTCCCACGGCTGAAAGGGCGAGCATGTTTGGTGCGATAGGGATTCAAATTTGCGACCCTCAGATTACGAGTGAAACGCCTTAATCCACCTAGCCATGCCAGGCCGACATGCTGCTGAAAGTAGCTGTCCAATAAAAATTTCTGTCTTTCAACGCGTCAGTTTTTATATATTACTTATACGAGACTCTAAAATTTTCAAAGTACATCAAAGTTTTCGTTACACAAGCATTGTTGATTTTTACGCTCAATAATGTTTTACAAATTTCGATAAGAGGCGGAACTTGTGCAATACATTCTCAAAAATGTAGGTCACGTGCCAAAATTAAAAACTCTAATGAAACAAGCTGAGACGATAAAATAAACGAATAACAATAAATCCATTACGTCTGAAACCGAGTTAAATTGTAATTTGGATTTAAAAGTGAATTCAATTTGTGATCTGTCAACTCGATTTAAACACATGTAGTTTTCTTTCTTAACACAAATATATATTATTGTTATATACAAACAATAATATACTTGATATAAAAGATTATTAAACACAGTTATTACCGTTAATGATTTATATACAAAAGTTTTACAATCATACAAACATTACTGAGTCTTCTTTCTGGTCTGGTCAAATATCTGTAGTTTCCTGAGTGATAAGTGCTTATCACAGCTATAGATTTTGAGCTTTATTGTATACTAACTATGTCAAATCAACAATATTAAACTGTCTTTTCGCGTTTGTTGCGTTGGTTACCTTTTACAAGCTGAGAAGAAATTTTTTAAAAACTTCAGTTTTCAGAAACAGCGGCAATCACTAGTATTTAAAAACATACATCGTACATTGTTGGTTCTAACGCGGGAGGGGTGGTTAGCCCTATACTCTTCATCATGTATGTTAACAATATGCCATTGAAGGATCCAAACCATGGATTCTCATCACAGTTCGCAGATGATGTGGCAATCTGGAAAAGTGCTGCAACACCCACGATAGCAGCTACAAACATACAACCACAATTAAATAGAATTAGTGAATACTGTGAAAAATATAGAATTAAAATAAACACAGCAAAAACTCAGCTCGTACTCTTCACGAAATCGCCAAAACACAGAAAACAACAGTTAGAAATATATATGAATGGCACGCTGCTCCAGATTGCCCAATCAGCAAAATTTTTAGGTCTGACTTATGATTCAAAATTAACTTGGATCAATCATGTCAACGAAATTAAAAATAAAATTTGGCGAAGAACCAACTATGTTAGGAGTCTAACTGGTAAACACAGTGGAGCATCTACAGATAATATTTTGAAAATATACAAAACATATATTAGACCAGTAATAGACTATGCAGCTCCAGCGTGGGTAACTGTAAGTAATGAAACAATCAAAACCAAACTACAAACAATACAAAACGCACTTCTCACAACAGCATACAGAGTTCCGAGAGCAACATCATCTGAATTCATCCATAATTACTCGAACATACCAACAACATCAGATAGACTCCTAAATATTACAATTAGGTATTTTAACAAAAATTGGATGAAAAATGATTTGTTATGCGAACTAGATAGGTACCTTATACATGATGAAGAAAATCCTAAATACCTCTCCCCAATTAACATATATATTAAACATAAAGAAAAATAAATTAAAGTAAAATATGTATGTATATGAACTTTAAATCTTGTATTTATAGTTTACATATTTATGTATTTTAAAATAATAATAAGATTAAAAAAAAATAAATTGCCACCAGCAAGCTTGACTACTGTGAATAAGAGACTATAAATGGACATTGCCCTGAAAAGGACCTAACATACGAACAGTTAGGGAAAATATGTTCAGGAAGGAGGAAGAGGTCAAAGTGAACCTGACCCTCCAGGGCAAAATACCCAAATACCATCGACCAAGGTTCTAACGCTTGAAAATCTTCTACAAACTTATGGAATACCCCAGAATTTCACAATACATATTTAATAGTATAATTTAAATGCATTTCTTTATGTATTTAAAAACGGATGGTATGGATAGAGAAGGCGCTAATAAAGGAACGAACAACGTTTCGACCTTCTGCAGTCATCGTCAGAAAAAGGCTGAAACGTTGTTCGCTCCTCTATTAGTGCCTTCTTTACTCATACCAGTCGTTTTAAAATATATAATTTTCTATACAAGTTGGTGTTTTCGTAATCAAGGATTATTATTTCACCAAGTGCATTTCTAAACATTCATATAACTAAAACATACATCGATATTAAAATATATATATGTATATAATGATAGTAAATCTGTTACCTTCCTAATACAAATATCATGTTTTAAAACTTCTAATAGCTAATAAAGTGAATTATCAATGGTTTCTTACATCTATAATGCGTATAATAGCTAAAGTAAAAACTCACTTTATGAAACATTTATATTTCAACACAAAATCAGAATGTGTAATGATAGAATGTAACTCTGTAAGTTTTGAATCAAATTTTCTTCTTAATCTCTTGGCTGTTACGATTGGTATATATCAAATAGTTTAGTTTATTGGGCATAACCAAATATTCTGTGACTATTTTATAATGTTAAGTGTAATATAGTATGAAACCGTTTTGTGTATGCCAAATATTTGAAAAAATAAAATGTACGCTAAATGGTATACGAATTTAAAAATATTAAAAATACAGCACAGCTAGTGCTGCTATCTATTGAATGTAATAGTAACTATTAAGATTATCTGTTTCGTGATAGGGGCTAGGTACAAATGTTCATTAATATGTTTCTAGAATTAATTTAGCAATAAAATGTCATCTATTAGAAACATAAAAATATAAAAGTTATGAGGTGACCAAATATTTTAAACTTGCTTCAAAGTTATAATACATTTCATTAGAGTCGCGTTAATTCAAAACTGAAACTATATTCTTTGTTATTCTGAGATAAACTAGGATCGTCGAAACGTCGTTTTCTACTTTATTTTAATTACACTTTTAATACCCACACCAGCCGTTTTGAGATACAATATATCCATTTGTTTGTCGTTTATAAATAGGGTGACTAGATTTTGAAGTTAATTAACAAAAAAGTCCACTCTTTTCTCTAATTTTAAATGTTTATTACAAATTTGAAATAATTTATGTTTAATTTATACTTCAATTCATTGACCTCTTCCACGCTATTTGCAAATGAATTAACATTGGAATTGATTTTGAAATAATTTGAACTGCTTGTTTGGTTATAGACGTACTTATTCATCAACTGCTGTTTGTCTCCTACAGTACAACTGACTGAAAACACCTGCAGAGACCTCGGTTTCCCATCACGAGCATGTGGAACTTTAGAGAGAGTTTAGCAACAGGAAGGTGCGTGTTACAACAATAGTCAATTAAACTAGGCCTTTTACATTTGTGACTCGATGTTAGTGACAGTTTGGAATTTTATTGTAAAATCGAAACATTTCATGAGTCCTGTAAACGTTTCCCGGAACAGTGGGACAAACTACAAATTATCGCGGTAAAACCTGGATATCTGGTCACCTTATTTATGAAAGTCTACACTTTTAGTTATTAATATTTTAAACCCATTCTAACATCTCTCGAATAGAAGTATTATTTTAATTTCAAGTGAGATTTCATCACATTTTTAGAGAAAACAAATAAAACACACCCAACTTATCTATTCATTTCGGGGTTGGATCTCAATTGGTGAAAAGAGACACCAAATTTCTTTAGGAATTTTATAGTTTTCTCATGAATGATATATCTCATATTTTGTAGTATTACGTAATATCAGTGTCTAGCTCCCTTGCTGACCCTGAAGCTACTTCTTCCACAGTCTATAGTGTTTGACCTGATTATTATATTTACTCTACAGTTTCTTCTGTAACAATATTCTGCAAAAGCGAGCGAAGCCAGCTTCAGACTACATGTTATGACGCTTTATCAACCAAATAAAGAGCTTTGAAATCTATTATAGTTCCATCAAGGGACTTGGCAGATATTGTGATCAAACAAGACTGTCACTGTTTCAGCTTCGTAAGCTATCATTCTTGTGAACTTTTGATTTTGAAACTGTCGTCAACTTTGAATTGTTATAATTATCTTGTTACTGGTATCAGAAGACATGCCTAGCATGTTGACTTTAAACTTAAGTGCAGAGCTACATAATGAGCCATCTGTTCTCTGCCAACCACAAGTATCGAGCGGTTTCTAGCGTTGTACCACTACAGTATATCATTGTAACACTGGAGTGCTTATATATTTCAATTGGAGATTCAATCCCTTTTCGTAACCACAATCTTTCCTTTGGTTTGAGGTTGGATAGACTTGAGACGCAGTTTTAAAACTTTTTCGATTCCAATAAGAACACAAAACTTCTTTTCTTCCAAAAATATATTGTATCCTTTTTTTTACACTGTTTAAAAATCTTTCTTTAGAAATCTCATTTCTTGGAAGAACTATAACATAATCATTCAACTGTAAGTATATCCGAAACGAATTTGTAAATCGATATCTGGATATTGCCTAGTATTACATCATTACTGTTAAACCAGATTAAAAAAAAGGTCCACACTCAGAAGTGAACGATGTTTAATTAATCTTTCGAGTTGCATGATTCGAATCTCTGTCATTAAACACGTTATCTCTATCAGCCGTAAGGACGTTATTATGTGATGGCCAATCTCACTATTCGTTGGTAAAAGAGTAGTCCAAGAGTTGGCGGTAGGTATTTACGACTAGCTATCTTCCCTCTAGTCTTACGCTGTTTAATTAGGGGCGGCTAGCGCAGATATCCCTCTCGGGAAGCTTTTCACGAAATTCAAAGTAAACCAAATATTACTATTTTTCGCGTCATAATTTATTCATGTTGTGTCTATCATTATACAATGCCTATCTTATTATTTTCTGCAGCGTTGTGTGCAGCTATAACTAAAAACCATTACAAAAGCTGTAAAAACAATTTTGGTAGCATTCAAAAAATGCTTAATATTTAATAACTTTAACCATCAAAAAGAAAAACACGAAACATTATAAGTTATATTATTTAAAACATTATTCGAAGTACAAGTGAAACTGCAGTAGTGATAAACGAGAAGGCCTGGCATGGCCAAGCGCGTAAGGCATGCGACTCGTAATCCGACCGTCGCGGGTTCGCGCCCGAGTCGTGCCAAACATACTCGCCCTCCCAGCAGTGGGGGCGTTATAAGTGACGATCAATCTCCTTATTCGTTGAATAAAGAGTAGTCCAAGAGTTGGTGGTGGGTGGTGATGACTAGCTGCCTTCCCTTTAGTCTTACACTGCTAAATTAAGGACGGCTAGCACAGATAGCCCTCGAGTAGCTTTGTGCGAAATTCAGAAATAAACAAACAATTTACTGATGTTGTGATTTTTAGATTTTTTTCGCTTAGCCTATTTCTACGCACTTTTGAAACAAATACCTGGTGTAAAAAGCCGTTGAAATTGCTCTGTTCAAGTGGTCTTTGTGTCTTTATACTTTAAACAGATAATATCAACTATAGCAAAGTAGATGTAGTGATGTTTACCTGTTGAAACGATCGATTATTATTCTTTGCTAATCGAGTGGATGATATCTGTATGTCACAGCTGACAAATACAGTGTGATAATGACCAGTCACGTGGTGACGTTATCACATAATAAAGAAGCCAACGTTTTTTGAATTAGACTAGAGCTTTAGTTTCATTTGATTTTCAGTTTCATTAATTTGTTGTGCTTTGTGCGAAGCTGCTCAAAGGCTGTCTGCGCCAACCATACGTCATTAAAAATAAAATACTAGAGAGAATGTGCGAGTCAATAAGATCTAACATTACTGCCAGCATTTGGATTAAACATCACATAATAACGTTCGCAAAGCTCAAAATGCGAACATGTTCACTGAAGGGATTCTAGCCCACAAATTACAAACCGAGTGTCCTGACCATCAGGACATGTCAAACGAATAGAACCCACAAATTACAAACCGAGTGTCCTGACCATCAGGACATGTCAAACGAATAGAACCCACAAATTACAAACCGAGTGTCCTGACCATCAGGACATGTCAAACGAATAGAACCCACAAATTACAAACCGAGTGTCCTGACCATCAGGACATGTCAAACGAATAGAACCCACAAATTACAAACCGAGTATCCTAACCATCAGGACATGTCAAACGAATAGAACCCACAAATTACAAACCGAGTGTCCTAACCATCAGGACATGTCAAACGAATACAAAGATGTTGATCTTTGTACTTAAACATTAGAATTAATCATTTACTTAACTACGCCGGTATACACACAATTGTGTATTACTTTATTGTTGTTCTTATGTCTTTTAAAAAAAGGTCTCACCACCCTGTAGAGACAGCGGCAAATTTACAGACTTATAAAATTAAAATATGGAATTCGATTCCCCGCGATTGTCACTACAGATAGTTCAGGGCGGCTTGGCTCTGAAAGGATACAAACAAACAAATAAGTATTTGATAAATATTGTTTTAATATTCTACCAAACTTGTCAAATCTGTTTATTTCATAGATAACTTAAAACTAGGTTGAGTTTTCATACTGATATTACAGAAATGTTTCCTATTCGAACCTGTTATTTGTGAGGGGATTAGCTCACCTGAGAACACTGCCAACTGGATGTTTTAATTTGTCGTGTGAACTTATATATTGAGTTTCTTAGTTCATGAAATGCCCATTTTGAAAAATCACGGAATATTCTCTACTTAAGTGCCTCTAAATTAAACTAAAATAAACATTATTTATTATTACTAAAAAAGTAATTTTGTTATAACAAGATATTGCATCGTATACACAAAAACTTATGATATAGTTACATAATTGTACTGTTTCTCAGAGTTATGTAGATCTTCCAGACCTTGTCATGTATGTATTAGACGACCTTTTTATATATATATACATATTTGAAACAGACTCGCTGTACAAAAATTCACCCTCTCTGTTCAATTGGAAGTTGAGTGTTCAGTATTATACTTTACTATTCCAATAAACTGACTTTTTAACAATATTGTCTACTTCACCACCATTACGACACAATAAACCAAAATTTCATAATAAAACTTGCTTACTGGCTAGCTAGTTCTTCGGAACATTAAAGTGGTTAATTAAAGATAAAAATAATTAATAACATATAGTTTTCAAATAAATAAATAATGCAGTGTTTACAAATCCTTACGTTAATTTTGATGTGTTGTCACATAAATAACATGTATTAAAATTTACTTCACGTTATAACACTTATTCTCAAGCGGTCTTCTGATACAAACAGTATCTCAACCATTATTGTGTCAGTCGTACCCTCGCCACACTGAAAAACCCTGGCAATAAGCGAAACGTCACGTCGGTGTCGCATAAAAACCCTAAATCGTGGTTTGAATATTATTATACACAATTATTTACTTTCTCACTTAAGTTATTATTAATAATTTCGGAACGTACTCTTCCTATTTGTGAGTTATTGCATCTTTATTTGAGTGACTTTTTGTATTCCTTCTTCTTTGTTTTATATTTAATATTAACACATCGAGAACATTTTATTCGATAACTTTTCTATATAAAAATGTTTTACCTTGCTATAGTAATTATATATATTCCTATATTTACATACATACTTTGTGGGGCTACGTTCTTATTATTAATTATTTACACATGAAACATCTCGATAAAATCAGTTATCACGGTGTTTAGTCGAGCGCATTTATTATTCACATGCGTGCCTCGATAAAATAGGCACATAACACTTTTTTTACTGATTACTCAATGAACCATTCTCAGACCAGTGGTGTCTGTAGCTGTCAAGGTCAGCTGTGAACAACCTTATTCACGTTCCACACACTTTCTTTTATTTATTGATGTATTTCGTCATCACACCTCAGAAACAAGACAGGGAAAATAGGGCACAGGTTAGTCATTCAAAATAAATACGTTCGCTTACTTGTATTTTTTGTCATGAGCCAAGCATTAGTCACGGAGTAAGTGGGTCAAAGACAAGTCAAATGTTTGTAATAAGTAAAATGCATGTAAAGAATGTATCAAATACCATACTATTTTTTCATGATGGTTACACAACTGTTGCATAGGTTGTTTGTTTATTTATCGATTCCATGCAAAGCTTGTTTGTTTATTTGTTTGTTTTTGAATTTCGAATGAGAGTCAACAAAAACACTGTATGTTAACTGTGTCTTAAAAAACAGATATATGAAAATATATTGCACAAACAAACGCTGTTGAAAAAACAGGAAAACGTAAAAGGACAGACCCTTCGTTAGATTCAAGTTTTAGGAAAGCGGTTCAAAAAAGATTATTTTGAATTATTTTACAACGAAAATCAGAATTAAATAGTTTAATGAAATATGGTTGAGAATAAGAACCAAAATACAATCCAAACTCGTGTTTTAAACCATTTAGAAGAACGTTAGTTGAGTAAAGAATTTATTACCTGGTTTTTTTCCAAAGAAACAGCATTATTGTTTTATAAAAAATGTATATTTATAGCTAAAAATATACACAGATGGAACTCAAAGCTTGAAAACAAAGTCTATAAGTAAACTAAATCTTAATAAACCAATTAAAATACGATTGTTTCTTATCATTTTAGTGTAACTGAAACTTAAAACCTAATAAGTATCTCAATACAACTGCTCCAAAGGTTAACTGAAATATCAAAATAATTACACGTATATTATATAGTTGTAAAAGAAACCATTCTGCAAACCTTTTTTTTTTTTTGGAAATTCGCACAAAGCTACTCGAGGGCTATCTGTGCTAGCCGTCCCTAATTTTGCAGTGTAAGACTAGAGGGAAGGCAGCTAGTCATCACCACCCACCGCCAGCTCTTGGGCTACTCTTTTACCAACGAATAGTGGGATTGACCGTCACATTATACACCTCCACGGCTGGGGGGGCGAGCATGTTTTAGCGCGACGCAGGCGCGAACCCGCGACCCTCGGATTACGAGTGCACGCCTTGCCATGCCAGGCCCTTCTGCAAACCAACTTTTTATTATCTCTGCTACTGAAAGTAACACGTGTTTGTCAGCAAGATTTCTAAAAATGATTGAAATGATTGTAACAAAAGTTGGTTTACGTTTGAACTACGATCAAATTTAGAAGACATACATTCTGGAGGTTCAATGTCATACCAAGGTCACGAAAATCCTCACGAAAATCTTTCTCTGTTAACATCGAGATTGATTTTTCACACCATGTTTGCTTTATAACTCAGTCAAAAATAATTTGAATTTGATAAAACCTTGTGGAAAAATGAAAAATATTCCTCATTTTACTGCCAAAAATTACCTGTTTCTTGATACTGTTTAAATTTCGCGCAAAGCTACACGAGGGCTACTGCACTAGACGTCCCTAATTTTGCAGTGTAAGACAAGAGGGTAGACAACTAGTTATAACCACTCACTGCCAACTCTTGAGCTACTCTTTCACTAACGAATATTGGATTGATTCTCACATTATAACACCTCACGGCTGAAAGGGCGAGCATGTTTGGTGCGACAGGGATTCGAGCCCGCAACCCGCGGATTATGAGTCGAGCGACTTATCCATCCGGCCATGTCGGGCCTGCCCGTTAATATCAACGAACAAGAACACATTTTCATATACGTTTTGAGGGACGAATATGATCAACGCTGGGAAGAGAAAGTATGAGCTTTACTGAGTACCCATGTAGGTGTTAAAATTTCAGAGTCAAACGTTTCGGTGAAAAGGTGATAGCAAATCATCTTATAGTTGAGAGAGAGTGAAACTTAATATTGGTTTATCATTACCAACAGACTGACATGGCTAGGTAGTTACGTTGGTCGTATCAAAGTTCTAAACGCATGAAATCATTACGAAAAATTATTCATCTTAAAGATTTAAATTTTTAATTACTGACTGAATGGAAAGCAACCAATCAGCAACACCCAGCGACAGTAAGCCTTTGTTCAGCGTTAAAAGGTACTATTATTTATAATTAATTCGTAATCGTAATTTTTGAGTGAGATGCGGGAAATAAACACTTTAAGAATTTAAGCCTCTGCTTCATGTAAGCATGTCCCGTCGTAGTCTAATAGGCTAGTAGACCTGGGGAAACTTGGCACAAACCCAGGAAACCTGGGCTCCGTGCCCGGCGCGGGACATATTTTTTAGGCCCCCCAGTGGCTCAGCGGTATGTCTGCGGAGATACACGCTAAAATCCGGGTTTCGATACCCGTGGTGGGCAGAGCACAGATAGCCCATTGTGTAGCTTTGTGCTTAATTCAAAACAACAACAACAAAAATCATGTAAGCATTAAGTATTAAATTGCATAATTTCTGTTTTTTTCATACGTAACTATGTTGCAATAATATATTTCACCGCAAATAACCTGTTTATTTTGTTTGTTCGATTGTCTTGAAGAATATACAATGCTACACAATGGGCAAGCTGAAAGCGTCATATACACATGAACTGAAATCTGTAATGAGTTTTGGTTCCAAACGTGGATATTAACTTAACTACTCTACCATAGGAGAAAGTAAAATGACGTACAGTTTAAAACACTGCTAATACACTTCACACAAGTAGAACAAAGTAGTTAATCAAACATGATAGGTGTTTCCTGTATTAGAAAGTTTGGATTAAACATGTTATATCAAGAACATGCGTATAGAGAGAGCTTGTGGAATTTAACATCACACAGAATGTTCCTTTTTCAGCTCGCTATTAATTTCGTGGACGTTGCAGGTTTGTTATAATGCTGTATAAAGTAAATAACATGAATATTAGGAAACATAAATTTATAAAATAATAATGACGTTAGCATTCAACTGAAATCTGGGATGCTTCGTTTTTGTGTCACAGTAAGTACATTATCGCTGTCTACTGTAAGCGTCACAGTAAGTACATTATCGCTGTCTACTGTAAACGTCACAGTAATTACATTCATTATCGCTGTCTACTGTAAGTATCACAGTAAGTACTGTATTCATTATCGCTGTCTACTGTAAGTATCACAGTAAGTACTGTATTCATTATCGCTGTCTACTGTAAGTATCACAGTAAGTACTGTATTAATTATCGCTGCCTACTGTAAGTATCACAGTAAGTACTGTATTCATTATCGCTGTCTACTGTAAGTATCACAGTAAGTACTGTATTCATTATCGCTGTCTACTGTAAGTATCACCTGCATTTCTGCTTTTCTCGGCGAATTTAATTTAAACCCAACCAAGTTTTCGCTTTCGTAATGACTTTATTTGGTAAAAAGTAAAACAAATCAAAAATGTATATTTTGGGCTCCTGTGCGGTTATATTTACAGAAGTCATGACAAAAACTTGCATGACTATAAATGTTCATGCGCCCAACACGTTTGAGTAGAAAAAAGAATAATTTCTCATTTTGGTGTTTTACGGGGTCACGATGACACAGAAACATAACTTTAGGGTTTTGTATAGAATTACTCCTTTTGTAGTTTGGCCAATTTATATAGAATTTGGTTCCAAGATATATTTTTCTAGATCCCATTTTTATAGATACTAAAATGTGGGTCATGCTTTCAGAGAATCATAAGTTTAGTTCTCTTTTATAAATTACTCAGCCACATTTCAACCAATTTACGTTGAATATAATACAGATACAGTCTTTGTAAGGCCCAAACAGAAGTAAAGATAATTTTGAAATATGTTTAATCTTTCAAGGAAAGAGCACAATTTGGAGTTTTGTGAGCTGTTCAACCATACTAGATGTGATTTGGTATACAGAAATGCTCTTCCAAGTTCCAAGTAGTATACAGACAGTTTTTATTTTACTTTTTTCTCGATGATTTTTTGAAATATTGCATTTACCCGTGAATTTGGCCTCCTTTAATACTTAAATAAATATTTAGTTTTTTAGTTAAACAAAATGCTACAAAATGAGTTGTCTGTGCCCTGTTCATTACGGGTATTAAATCAGAGACTCTGTTCCCCTCGGTGAACACAGCAGCTAATCCGATGTGTCTTTGCTATAAGAAATCACACACGCCATTAAATCAGTACGTACACAATCACTTTTCAGCCGCGGCATAGCGGCTCATAGAAGTGCTATAATTTTATCTTAAGAATTCCGTTATCTCTTGACCGATTTGATATCTAATTGTCATTTTGAGTTTAGGAGGTCAAACCCTTTTACTTCATGTATTTCGCTGTGCCCAGCATCTAATATGGTAATTCACTGCAATCCTGCCTTTAAAAAATTTTAATTTGAGGGTAGGCTGATAGAAATATTGATGAGTAATAAAATCTAATAGGGTGTAAGGGAACCCCACACTTGGTATTCCCAGCTCACACCTGTGTAGCTGTGTGTTTGTGTGTTTTATTATAGTAAAGCCACTCAGGCTACCTGCTGAGTACACCGAGGGGAATCGAACCCCTAATATTAGAGTTGTAAATGTGTAGATTTACCGCCGTAGCAGCGGGAGATGTCTGTGTAGCTCATAAAAAGGTAAAAATATCTAATATATTATTCTAATGTTATCCAGCTAAGAAGAATTGTTATTGCCGCGGTATTGAGGATTCCTCTTGTTCTGTTCGTTAAAAATGTTTAAATTTAATGTGCAATTCACCATTTGTATTTGTTAAAAAATCAATGATTCTTCATTCAAACGAGAGGCAGATAATTTTCTATTGCCAAAATGCTTATATTACTCACACGTTCTTCAAAATTGCAAAAAATGAAAATGAAAAGAAAAATACAAACGATTACGGTGTTCCTAAATTGACCTGTAAACACAAACATATGTCAATAAAAACGTCTTTTCGAAACTCTATGTGTCCTAGAACGTATGTAATTTGGCCATGCAACACATTATTTGCAAAAAGTTCAGGTGGATTTGAACACAAATTGTAGAGGGCAGAAAATATCAAAATTACTGAAAAAAATAAACTTACATAAAAACAAAGCTACTTTTCTGACAACTAAACTTGACAACGACCACACCAAATCCAACTTTAAATAAGCATTAGTAAATATAGATTATTATCATAAAATGTTACAAAACTCCGAGTTCTTTTCTCTTTTCCTTTGGAAAGCTATCTATACTTCGTTAACCAAAATATGAAATTACATGTTCAATTAAGATTCTTTCTGATGTTCTGCTTTCACTCGTTTGACTTGTCTGAGAAACTACACCGATACCTACAATAAAGGAAGTAGAGAATTAGTGTCCCCGATTAAAACCTGTACTATAATTATGTGGCCCCCCGCTAATACAGCGGTGTGTCTTCGGACAACAACGCTAAAATCAGAGGTTCGGTTCCCCTCGGTGGGCTAAACAGATAACCCCATGTGGCTTTGAAAAACCCACACCTATTTATTATCGGCCCGGCATGTCCAAGCGCCTTAAGGCGTGTGACTTGCAATCTGAGGGTCGCGCCAAACATGCTCGCCCTCCCAGCCATGGGTGCGTTATAATGTTACAGTCAATCCCACTATTCGTTGGTAAATGGTAGCCCAAGAGTTGGCGGTGGGTGGTGATTACTAGATGCCTTCCCTCTCGTCTTACACTGCCAAATTAGGGACGGCTAGCACAGATAGTCCTCGAGTAGCTTTGTGCGAAATTCCAAAACAAAAAACAAGTAATTATGTGTGAACATTCTAAGCAAATAAACAGTACAATAAACAAGATAATAAATAAAGTGCATCATAGTATCATGTGTGTTAAAAATATCTGGTTTTACTTCTCAGTTTTTACAGGAGTTTTATATAGAACATTCAAAACCTTAATTGGAGTTAATTCTGTACCCAGTTGACAATTAAGATTTCTCTCTCATTAGGAATAGCTCATCACAACCTGTCTTTCAAACAAGAACTTGGAATAATGTGATAAAGTAATACATTAACTGCTCTGTATATTTGAAAACACAATTCTTCATTTAATCTTGACGTCGGTAAGTTGATGCGTCAAAGCCATCATGATATATTATTACTAGACGTTACGTCTGCAACTGTTTATTACATGTTTCGCACAGGAAACAGCTTTTTTAGTTGTCTAGAAGTATTTTGTTGTTCAGTCTGCTTTTTATCACAAGATATTTATCAAGAGAACGAGTTATTTGCTGTTGGAAAAATTGAGAAACGAACATTAACTCAAACACCAGTTTTAAAATTTACTAAAACGACTGAAAAGAATAAAATAAAAATGTTTAAAAATATAAACTAAGCGAAGCTTCGTCAAGGTCACTTGGTGTGATCAGCTAAGCTCGTCAACACTTTGTATACCTTATACGTTTAAATCTTACTACTGTTGTCCCCACTCGAACCGTTTCGTTAAATAAGGTTTGTAATTAAAGTTACAAAAGATATTTATTCATATTATGACATCGTTATAATAATACTCTAAGTTAAAATTCAAAATAGAACTATAATATACATCACTCTCAAATGAGCATGTATAAGTAGTAATAGTAATAATAATAATAATAAAAGAATTGCCACGCCAATGCCACAGCGTTATGTTTGCAGTATTACAACGCTAAAAACAGGGTTTCGATACTCATGCTAAGCAGAATACAAATAGTCCATTGTGTAGCTTAGTGCTTAATATAAAAAAAAACAAATAAACCAAAATAATTTAAAACGCCGCAGCTTTGTTTACTCTTTTTTATTTAAAACTAAACTCTACGTTTATACCAGCATTACAACCCGGCATGCCAGGTGGGTTAAAGCATGCGACTCGTAATCTGAGGGTCGAGAGGGTAAATCCCGGTCGCACCAAACATGCTCGTCCTTTCAGCCGTGAGGAAATATAATGTGCGTTCAATTCCACTATTCGTTGGTGAAAGAGTAGCCCAAGAGTTGGCGGTGGGTGGTGATGACTAGCTGCCTTCCCTCTAGTCTTACACTGCTAAATTAGGGACGGCTAGTGCAGATAACCCTTGAGAAGCTTTGAGCGAAATTCAAAAACAGACAAAATCTACTCACATTTTGGATAATTTTAATTAAATAAATTTGTGTTTCTTTATTGTTAATGACTGTAATTTTCACTTCTACTTTAGATAATTTTTTTAAATAACATAACTTATAATGTTTCATGTTTCTCTTTTTTTTGGTAAAGGTTATTTAATATTAAGCATTTTTAGTTCTACCGATGATTGTATTCTGCGGCGTTTATAATGGTTATTAGTTATAGCTTTGTTCACCACTGGAATAAAATTGCACTGGAATGTAATGGCCTTACTACAACGATGCAGAAAATAATAAAACACGCGTTGTATAATGAAAGGCACTACATTAGGAAGTTTGTTTGTTTTGAATTTCGCGTAAAGCTACACGAAGGTTGTCTGCACTAGCCGTCCTTAGTTTAGTCGTGTTAGACTAGAAGGAAAGCAGCTCATTGTCATCACCCACCGCCAACTCTTGAGCTACTTTTTTAGCTGTGGGATTAACCGTTTCCTTTTAACATTTCCACGGCGGCCATGTTTGGATTTGAATCCATGACCCTCGGATTACGAATCAAGCGCCTTAACCACCCGGCCACGCCAGACCCGTAGTTTTAGTTACTACATATTTAATATTTTAAACAATTCTTAAGTTTCAATAATACTGTGTGTTTTACTTACGAGGTATCAGAAGATCCTATTTCTTGCGTTATATTACGTATTTCAGCAATATTTGAATAAATTGTTAACGCCTGTTGTTTTAACACTTCAAAACGAAAAAATAAAATCCATATCTTATCCTTTTCCACATTCCAACTTATTGGTTTTTAAGTTAACTTAACAAAAAAACAGAAAGAAAGATGAAACACTAGTGAAGATGTTAAAAGGAAAAAAATACAGCAAAATAATATTTACACAAACCAAAAATACCCCTTGGTCCGAGAGGGGACTTCCCGTGACGTTCAAGAATTTGGCCTTCAAGAAATTGCACCTGTCAAAAAATTTCGACAAAGACGCAAAGTAACTTTTCATATAAAAACAATTTTTAGAAATTTTCTGAAGGTTCTTAAACCCATTTTCTACCAAGATGAAAAACCTGCTAGACACATTACTAAGAAATCACCTACCAGGAATTCACGAGACAGAAAAGTAAAACGTAAGGACCGAAACATAAAAATTATAGAAAAATATCGCTCTAGTGAACACTGAAAAGAACCAGTTCGATCTGATGCCTACAAGATATTTGTGACATCAGTTGTAAAAACTTAGTATTCCTTTAAGAGAAAAAGAATGGTCATTTAATATCATTTGTATAAGAAGACGAGTCTTCTCAAGAATATATAAAAGGGGGAAAATTTTAATCTCGTATTTCATATGGAACTACCTAACAGAAACGAACATTCCGACAAACTAAACATGAAAGTTCTGGTAAGATGTATGTTTATGTTACTTCTCAATTCTTAAGCGTTACTTAATCTTTATAGAATCAGAAACATTCTTTGGTATAATTTTTACCAAATCACTTTCTTATAGACCATTATTGACTTAAATTATTTTTCTTAAAAACTAATTTTATTATCGATTTTAATTCTTAAAAAAAAATTATAATTTAAACTTTAACTTATTAACTTGTATCAAAAAGTCTTTTTATCTTTTTCTAACCAGAATATAAATGATTGTTGATAACCAAACTTTATGAACATTGTGTAAAAATAGTGTGGTTGTTGCAGATTTAAATAATTATGAAAACTAATCAAACTTGGATTGTATATAATGCATGGAATAAATGTTTTCATAGTGTAAAATGTATTTACGTTCTAGATATAATTACTTTAAATAACTTAGACATTTTCTAACTAAATTTAAAATCACAGCTTGTAAGAAAACTTTAAAAACACATTCAAATAATTACACTTATATGTTACACTGCCTGAAACTACTGTTAATTTGTCATATATTTAGTGTGGACTTCTCTTGGTTTTCCTTGCTGCCATAACAACAGGACATCAACTCGGACTTCATTCAGGATACGATACTTTTGGCCACCATCCATATGGTCATCCCTTCGGAAGTAGCTTTGGTTATAACCACAAGTACCCTTTCCTTTTGGGCCATCCGTTTCCAATTATTTTTGGTTATGGTTCTCCAAGATATTTTGGAGTCGGTAGTTATTTGAATCCTCACAGGTTTGGGTATGGTTTCCATGGCTATGGACCATACTTTGGAATTCCTTTCCATGGACTCTTTGGTTTCACTTACCATAAATAATAGTAAAACCTAAGTAAGTTCCTGTTTTCTATTTAAAAATCACAATATGTTATAAAACTAGTTTAGAATGTTTTCATAATTATGACGACATTTATAATGTTATGCAACAATATAGCTGATTGCTATCCTTCTACATGGGGAGTTCATGGTTTGTGTGCTTTTTACTCAACTATCATAAATATTATGTAACATTGCTTAATATTTTTCATATTAAATTTTATCTACAATTACGTTATTTTTTCCCTCTTTTTGTAATAATGCTTCAGTGATCATATTCATTTGCACGTACGTATTTTAAGAGCAATTAAATAAGTTTTTATAGAAATGAACATGTGATAAGAACCAAAAGTGTTTAGTATTTTTTATTCTAAATACCACGTTGTTTACAGTACTATTTAACAATTAGTTTTACATTGATTCGGCTTTTAATATTTAATAAGAGAATTTATTACGTACAAAAAGAGATTACCTCAAATTTAAGAAGGTTGTTTAGTGACCTTTATTTTTAAGCATTTCGAAAGAAACGTTTCTGCGAACAATAAAATCGATCGCTACTTCTATGGTTTTTTGTAATACAAATAAAAGGGAATTTTTATTCTTCATTCAGTGACAAAAATGCATTAAAAATACTTCCTTCACTGATACGGACTTTAGTGCCTCAATGTTAGCTTTAAATCATAAATCTGTAAAAATTTAATTTCGTTACCCGTCACGGGAAGAGCGCAAATAGTCCATTATTTACTTTACTTATACTAATTGGGAGGCTTTCCTTAAAAACGGACAAAACGCATATTATGTGTTTTTCTTATAGCAAAGCCACATCGGGCTATCTACTCAGCCCACCGAGGGGAATCGAACCCCTGATTTTAGCGTTATGAATCCGGAGACATACCGCTTTACTAATGGGGGGCAAACGTATATCAATGGCTAGCATATCGCATCATAATGTTCCAAGCTCGAGAAATGAGACCCTGCTGAAATGCTTTGCTCTTTCATCCTTGAGGGCGTGTTAACAGAGACCATGAGCCATTTATTCTATCAAGAGTAGGCAGTGGGTACTGCTCAGAGGTTAACTTTTTCTCTGGTCTAAATAGAGATAGTTGTACTTGCATCTCATTAATCTCTGGTATTGCCCTATAAGTAACCGTTCAGAGTGAAAATATCAGAAGGAGGAAAATAACAGACAGAATAATTAAAATACACCGACAACCACGAGCACCTAGAACTCTACTTTCTCACGTATGTTTATATTTTTTACAATAATCAACTGTATACTGGTAAAAAGTTAATGTATTATGAAAAAAGAACAAAGTTACAGAATTAAAATCAACGACAAATTACCTTTCAGACAAACAAATTAGCAGATTTCAGTTGTTTCAAGTCATGAGAAATGTACTTAATTTATATATTTGTAAGAAGGTATATTTTTTTATAATTAATCTGAACTTTATAGCTGTTTCATAGAGTTTTTAGTTGTCAGTTCTACTGATGTTTTATATTTATGAAATATGTATTTTTAACAAGTTACCAGAATTTTATAACTGATGCATAATTTGTTTTTGACTCGTTGCCAGTTCTGGTAAAGTTTAAACTTTCGTAAGCAGTAAAGCTGTAATAAATAATTTGCATTTATTTATTGTTTCAGGGTTTTCCTTCTACTGCCATAGCACAACTTGGAAAACCTGACTCGCCAGTGGTTGTGGGATTTTTATGTGTTACGTCTCTAACTCTGATTTATGTGTGTAAATAAACATAAACTGTTCAAGCTAAACTGTGTGAAACCGTAATTATTTTTTGAAGCAAGAATTACGTAAAGTTTTACAAGATTTTATTATTAAAGCAGACAGATTTCAAAGACTTCAAGATACTAGAATCAAAAAATCAGTTAAACTGATTCGCTTTAGTAACCAATGAACACAAACCTAATCAACTAATTTATTTTAAACCCACTTAACTAACACGCTAACATATATTGTTCTGACGATTTTGAAATGTGATGAATCGTGTTTAAAACAAAGTGTTGTGAAATCATGTAGAAATAGCATTACAACGTCCTGTAAATACAATTATTCTAATACTAAACTAACTAACACGGTGAGTGTTGAGATTTTAAGATTTTTCGCCATAATCATGCCTATATAAGAAATGAGAGATCAGTCAATTCGATTAAATTCAGAACAGCACGTATTTCTTAAATGGAAACACTTATAAAAATAAAACGTAAAGAAATGTTAAGTTCCTTTAACAATTTTAAATCCACATATATGGTAACAATATCATAAGTACATACGCAATAGTTAGACGTAATAACTAAATAATACAACACTCAGTTGATACTGTTGTACGAATATTAAGTCGGTATTGTGATATTTCGTTGTTTTATTTCAAGTTCATTGTGTTAAAAGCGTATTACAAAATTGCTTGTTAATGAAGTATAATTCACAATGAACACTATGATTTGGAAATCAGCTATGCTTTAACTGTTGCAATACTCACCGTTAATCATTTAAAAAAATTATCTTAATCAAGAAATCTACTTAAAATAAAATTAAAGTCAAATAATTCTGTTCGTTTAATATGAACTGAAAATTAGACGTTTTAAATATTGTTGCTGTTGAAATAACGTTTCCAAGTTAAAGAAGAGGTTTTAATTTTTGACCGAACGTATATTAAAATATAAAATGCTTGGAAAGTGACAACTTGATTAGCCAATCTGCTTTTCCCAACCGCATCTGTTTTACTAACTTAGTATTAAAGTTAACCTAAAACAGTTTAAATTCATTGACTCTTATTAACAAAGATCATGCATGATTGTTCAAATAAATTTAAATAATATCTATCATCTTGAGATGTATATAAAATATATAAAGTATTACTGGGTGCTTGTAATATATACATGTATATCAAAATCAAAGATCTAGTGAGGCAAACATACATAATCTATAATGTGAACACTTATTTCTAAACCATTTAACGTTTTTATAATCATGAAAAACGGTAATTTAGTACATAAAACCAAAACGTCAACTGCTCTTCTTTACAAAAATTAAGGCAGCGCTAGATGTGTAGTTTCAGTTAATATTAGTTTGTGTTCATTTGTTGTTGTTGTTTGACATTGTGTTTTATTTTTCTTGTTATTCTTTGTATGGAACTATTTTCTTCGTTTATTGTTAAGCGCAATGTTACACGACATGTTATCTGTGCTCTGCTCACCGCTTTGTTAAAACATAATTAAGCAGTCCAGCGATGGTTTTACTCTCATCAAATTTTTGCGTATTTCACAGTAATTTCTATACACGGGATGAAAATTATAAAGCAAACAAGTAAATCTATGGCTCGTCAGGGATTAAATTTCAGTTGAAGCTTAGCTCATTAACATTCTATAAATAATGAGCACGTATATGTTTTCATGCTTGATTAAACATATTGTTTTAAGTTGTATTTGTTTGTAATAATTTCGGTTCCAGTTCAAGATTTTATTAAGATCTAGTTTTTTCATTAACCCGACATGGTCAAGTGTGTTAAGACGTTCGACTCGTAATCCGAGGGTCGCAGGTTCGAAACCCTGTCACACCAAACATGTTCGCTCTTTTAGACGTGGGAGCGTTGTAATGTGTACGGTCAATCCCACTATTCGTTGGTAAATAGTAGCCCACCAGTTAGCAGTGAGTGGTGATGACTAGCTGTCTTCCCTCTTTTCTTACACTGCTAAATTAAGGACGTCTAGCGCAGATAACCCTTGTGCAGCTTTGCGCGAAATTCAAAACAAACCTATCAAAGGTCAAGAAGTCATCAATGCTATTACAAATTCGAGATCTATAAAGAATAACAACACCGAATTGCAGCAGATTATGTGCCCTGAAAACATTTTATTATGAGCATATGTATTTATTTATATCATAAGAAATATTAATGTTTCCATATACGTCAATCAACCTCGAAGTTCGTTTATTACGTTAGCACTTCTTTTTGTGTGAAAAGAATTGCAAATTATTTTCATTTTTATTACTACTAATTGATATTACAAACAAGGTTATGGAGGTACAATAAAAGTTTTTTTTTATTGAAACAACACATAAACTTAGGACTATCTACTCCATTGCTAAAAATTACACTTAAATCCTACATTTGAAATACTGAAAGTAGAAAACCATACTCGCCGGTTAGTTAAAATTAAAATGAGTGGCCGTTAGTTGTCATAACAATGGAGTCCAGTGTAATCAGGAGCTACAGTTGTAGAAGTTATTAGTTTTCAATCCAAAACCGTCCGGGGATGAGAATGAGTTTCAGGAGGATGAAATTCAACACAATGGAAAATACTATCTCGAGAGGGAATTTTTTTTACACTTTCGAACTCAACACTGGAAATTGTTGTGTTCCTAAGGGTAATATTTGAAGTTCCAACGTTATAGTGGCTTCGGCAATCAAACAGTTTTCATTGTTCTTTAAAATACGCATTCAGTTAAGAAGGTAAAAGTAAAGTAACAAGACATTTGGTGTTCTTAGGACATATTATTCCACAGAGATTTTCTTTTCCAATTCTAGAAAAATAAGTCTTAAATAATTCATATAGAGTTCAGTGTTTCTTTACATATTTTGTATCTAAGAAAATTAACTGATAGGATGTTTGTGTTTCTATTTTTGCATATTTGCTATAGTGTAATTCACAGAAAAACATGGTAAGAAACTATCTTCAACCAAGCGTACGCTTCATAACAACTGTGAGGCGTAATAACCTTAAGCCAGTTTCAATCATGTCTTTTGAAATTGTAACACACTCACACATAAAAGGATTTCACGTCAAATTTTCTCTTCAAACTGTCTTTTATGTATTCGCGAAATACAACTTAAGGGCTATGTGAGATACCGTTTCGAAGTTTGACTTGGCTGACAATAGGGAAAAATACTGAGCATTAGACACTCACAATTTTTAGGCTGTTCTCGTCTAGCCGGTTATTGAAATTTGACTGCTTCTCTTATAATTCACGTACGACTCAAAAGTACGGTATGCATTTTTTTATTTTTTTTTTGCGATATTGGGACCCAAAGAATAGACCTATATTAACAGTTCAACATGTTAATTTCCCGGACACACTCAGATCGAAGCAAAAATTAATGCATAAACAAAATAAACTGGGAAAGTTTATTTTTAACTGATTTTACCAGTTGTGTATATAAAACAACAAACCATCGAAAGAAAGAGCTGGAAACTTATAGGTTACAGCCAGTTTAAGCACTTGTGCAAATGTGGTGACTTTCAGATGAGATCTCGGTGAACATAGCAGATAGTCCTATGTGGCATAAGAAATCACATACATACGCACACATGAGATTTTTCTCATCCAATTAATTAACCTCAAGAGCAAACGCTCTTAGTTGTCAAAGGAAGGTTATTTTTGCGACACCAAAATCAGAATAAGGAATTCTTTTGGGGATATAAAATGCGTTACACAGCTACTAGGTGAAAAAAATTACACATAGAACCATTATTTTGAATAGAGACATTACTCATGCTGAATCATAAAATATTTTTATTTCCAATTACCATCATATGTTATTGAAATTATCACAAAGTTTATTTTGAAATTAATTAGCCACATAAATAAACTTTAATTTAATTTAGTTTAAAATTAATTAGTTTAAAATTTAAACTTCGAAAAAATGATCACAAAAATCTTTTGTCCTGCCAAAAACAATATATTTTCTTGATCTATTAATAAGAACAAGAGTGATTTCGACAATACTATTGATTTAAATAAACTGAGGTTGCACTTGATTTATTTTTAAAAATAATGTTTTGTTCCTTCAGAAGTTTCATTTTACAAATAATAAGAAAATACAGCCTTATGATCCACACATAATCCAACTGAAAACAAGTAAGCTAACATAACAAAAAAAAGAAAATAAGGAATAAAAAAATGAATGCATCTCTTTTGATATGTTATATACTGCCCCCTAGTGGCACAGCGGCATTTCTACGGACTTACAAAAACAGACTTTCAATATTCGTGGTGAGCAAAGCAAAGATAGCCCTTCCAGTAGTTTTGTGCTTAATAACAAACAACAACAATAACAATTTTTTGTATTATGCGTGTATTTTATTAAAATAAGAATAAGTGATTTGAAAAAAATATGTGAAAAAGAGAAAGTAAATAATGATAAAACTTGGCAGCCATTTTGTGAGGTAATTGCATCTAGATAACGACGTCAAACATTGGTGCTTCCGCCTGCATAAAATAACTTATTGTTTCTTTGTTTTGAATTTCGGGCAAAGCTACACTAGGACTATCTGGGCTAGTCGTTCCTCATTTAGCAATGTAAGATTAGAGGGAGAGCAGTTAGTCATCACCACCTACCGCAAAATTTTGGGCTACTCGTAAACAACAAATAGTGGGATTTACCGTTACATTATAACGCTCCCATGGCTAAAAGGGCGAGAAGGTATGATGTGACGGGAATTGGAACTCGCAACCTTTAGATTACGAGTCGAACGCCCAAATCATGATGGGCCCAGTGTTGATCACTTATAGATTTGTTTCTAACAACGTGACCAGTAATTTGTTGAAAGCAGAATTTTTAGTTCTAAACTTCCTCACCCTTTATTTCCAATCGCTACACCCCCCCCACAATGCTATTCCATAGTTTGAATCACTACTTTGTCATTTCCCCTAAAGAGGAACACGAAAGTCCACTTTTCGAAAATCTTTCGGTTATGACATTTATTGTCTGATATTAAAATTTTCGTCTGCTCATTCTACATAATTCTGAATGCCATGAACAATATTTATGTATCATGCTGGTGTCCATAAAACAGTTGAACGTAGACATGCATAAAACGTACACGTAGTGTTTTAAAAGAAGAACAAACACAGGAAACGAAATGAAACAATATTGGTCACCCACGTTCTTAAAAATAACGTATAGTCTTGGCTTTACTTTATCTATTCCTTTTTTTTTAGGTGTAACAGCGATCTGGTTCTTGTTGTGATGAAGTTTGCTCTTTTTTTAATACACACAGTTTTCCCACTGTGACATGTCAGGAATAACCATATAAGATATCTAATTACAATTAATAATTACAGTTAAGAGAAACGTAAGTCTAGTTTGTTTTGGAATTTTGCACAAAACTACTCGAGGGCTATCTGTGCTAGCCGTCCCTAATTTAGCAGTGTAAGACTAGAGGGAAGGCAGCTAGTCATCACCGCCCACCGCCAACTCTTGGGCTACTCTTTTACCAACGAAAAGTGGGATTGACCGTCACATTATATACCCCCACGGCTGGGAGGGCGAGCATGTTTTGCGCGACTCCAACGCGAGCGTAAGTCTAGTAAAAATTACTTTGATTCTTCTTTTGAACTACGTCATAGAACGTCACTACAACAACTTTAAGTTCGATTGTTTTTTTTTTGTAATTAAGCAAAAAAACTACAAGATGAACGATCTGTGCTCTTCCCACCACGGATATCAAAATTCGATTTATAACGTTTTAAGTCCGCAAATATATCGTTGTGCTACAGTATTAGGATTCATAAGTAGAAAGGCCTGCTTGGCCAGGTGGTTAGGGAGCTAGTAATCTAAGGTATGCACACAAAAACCAAGGTGTTACTTTGTACTCAACTTCAAACACAACAAAAGCATCAAAATTAATGGTTAACTTTCTTCGATTACCGAAAGCGAAATAAAGTTGATGTGATAAATATTTTATTTCTTTTTTCTAATTTATTCTTAAATATTATTATAAAAGCAACTAAAATCTAGTAATAAATATGTTTTATATTAGTTAAGATTAGATTAAGAAAAATAAAAGTGATTCACGAGGTTCGCACGTGAACTGCTCATTCAACTTGTAGAAAATAACATTGCGTGAGTAGTACGTTCCACGCGAGAACAGTAGTTAGTCACGATTCAAAGGGAAAAAAACAATCAAATTAAATTATAAATAGATGTATACTGGAACAAACTCAGATATAATTAGAATAAACGAATGTGGGTTTATATTACAACATGATGTTAATGCAGAAAGAAAAAAGAATAATTTAGATTTATTTCGTTGTTGTTGTTATGAGGTGGCGCACATTTAACATTTCCGTTTTAAGTTAGATTAGAATTTTCTTTGTTTGTTTGTTTTTTTTGGAATTTCGCACAAAGCTACTCGAGGGCTATCTGTGCTAGCCGTCCCTAATTTAGCAGTGTAAGACTAGAGGGAAGGCAGCTAGTCATCACCACCCACCGCCAACTCTTGGGCTACTCTTTTACCAACGAATAGTGGAATTGACCGTAAAATTATACACCCCCACGGCTGGGAGGGCGAGCATGTTTAGCGCGAGTCGGGCGCGAACCCGCGACCCTCGGATTACGAGCGCACGCCTTAACGCGCTCGGCCATGCCAGGCCAAGATTAGAGAAAATAACATATAAACTATCAAGTTTTAGTAAAAATGAAAAGTATTTTTAATTTTAACTTGAAAATTACTTTCCACAAGGACTATTCAAAACAAATGCTCAATATATTTATGGTCAAATCATTTTATTTTATCAGAAATAATTAATTTAAAAATATGACTTTTTTATATGTTAAAAACTTATAATATTAAGTGAAATACTGCTACAATTTGTGAAGATATACATGTTATACTAAACGTAAGAAGTATTTAATATGCAAAAACTTTAAATGAGTAAAAAGAGGTCATGTGGTCGGTTATATGGACTGGTGACAGGTCAAAGGCCATGTCATAACGTTCTTCACTTTCATTTACAATTTTATTGTACTGCTATTTCATGAATATATGTCAGTAAGTTTCAGATTAAATTGTTGATTATAATTCAAACATTGACATTACATATGAGTTAATTTCTCAATTTAAAAGTAATTGTTAAAAATACCTCACTTATTCATGTGGTTTATTGAATGCAGCAGTGGTTAAAATTATATTATTGAGACGCACATAGGGGGTCTGGCATGGCCTAGCTCAGGGGTTCCCAATCTTTTGGCACTCGCAACTTGAAAATGTAATTGATGAAATAAAATTAATGTTATCCCAAGCTACTTCTAACAAGGCTTCGCGACCCACCTGTTAGGAACCCCTGGCCTAGCGCGTTAAGGCGTGCGCATCGTAATCTGAGGGTCGCGGCTTCGCGCCAAACATGTTCGCCCTCCCAGCCGTGGAGGCGTTATAATGTGACGGTCAATCCCATTATTCGTTGATAAAAGAGTAGCCCAAGAGTTGGCGGTGGGTGGTGATGACTAGCTGCCTTCCCTCTAGTCTTACACTGCTAAATTAAGGACGGCTAGCACAGATAGCTCTCGAGTAGCTTTGTGCGAAATTCCAAAACAAACAAAAAGATACCCAAATACAAAATCTGTAGTTTGGTACAAATTAGGAATTCAAATTTCCTATATTTACAAGCTAAAATAAGAACCCCGTATTATTTATTTTACTGATATATAGCTCATGCATAAAGTCAAACACAATAGCTCTGTTTACGTCTTTCAAATTTTAGAAATGGTTCCCTACACACATGCGGGCGCGAACATGCGACCCTCAAATTACGAGTCGCGTGCCTTACGCGCTTGGCCATGCCGGGTCCATAGTGGTGGATAATCACAGTTTGTTCAGAAGTAAATGAGAACAAAATCAAGAGAAGCCGTGAAGTTATAATGATTCAAATTTATTTACATTTCTCGCATTCTAAACAGATTTTTTTTACATACTACTTTCGACTAATTTTGCAATATCTTTAATATAATCTTTATTTCTTTTTGGCTGGTTGACAAACGAACGTCACAATTGGTAACCTATAATAAAAGAAAACCACAAGGTTAGGGTTAAAAAACAACATAAATGATCGCTTGTTTATATTGATAAAATTCACTGCATTGATTGTTTTTCGATTTCTTCATAAAACTAAATAATATGTCATTAACTTTTAGTCATATTATATATGATAATATCAAAAACACTTTCTAACGTTTTCGTCTTCTTTGACACCAATATTTCTTGCACTGTTTACAAGTTATCGTCCTTTAATAACTTTTACACTGTGCTGTGGCTAAATTCAAAGTTATGCACGTTTACGTATTTTGTGTTTTTACGTCTTTCACACTGGTAAAATTACATATGCTAAAATGCACACGTAAAAGTGATTCACCACTCCAAATTCTCAGTTTTTCATATAAATGTGTTCTGCATAATTTTGTTTTCATGAAATATATAATAGGCAATTGGCTTTTTATAATATTATTTTGGAAATGACTAAAAATCCCTTCTCATAAAGCTGACATATTCTATTTCGACGTCTTTTTATTTAATTCGAAGCTAAGCTACATCATTAAACACTGTTTAAATACTGTTTCTACAGGGTATTCGGAAAGTCACTGTGAACTTACATAATTATTAATAGACAAGTTTCAACATAGAATTCAGGAGGTGAATATGAATGACAATTATAAACAATGTTGAAATTGACCACCGTTGGAATCAATACAGGTCTGGATCCTTCTTATTTTGTTTCTAAACACCGCTATCAGTTGCTGGATTGAAATAGACTGAATGAATGCTGTTATCGCTGCTTTCAAAACTGCACAGTGACTTTCTGAGCACCCTGTATTATTCAGTCATGATTATTTCACACAAATAAAAGTAAAAATAGAGACTTAAATACACCAGTGTTGGTCACGAAATTTAAAGTTACTTACTTTGATGACTTGAAACGGAGATATTTTTATTAGTGGTAACCATAGCCCAGATGTCCATAGCCATATCTGTAAGGATAACCGTACCCAACGTGCCCAAAATATCCATGGCCAAGACCATAGTAGCCACCATAGTGGCCACCATAATAACCACCATAATGGCCACCATAAGGGTAGCCAGCATAACCAGCGTAGCCATAACCTCCGTAGGAACTCAATAATCCAGCTATAGCAGTGGCCACAAGAGCCAGAAACAGAATAGCAAACTGAAAATTGTCAAACATAGAAAATGATAAATTTTATTTGCGAAAAAAAATTACCAAATAAATTCAACAGAAAACTATATTACTATTTTATCTCATAGAAAATCATATTACTTTTGATTCGACATTTAGTTGCAAACACCAATCCAGAAATTAACATTTGGCTGAGCTGACAATAATAAGAATATTGTTTATTTTAACATCTGATTTCCATTGCTCATGAATTAATAAAGTTAATACATACAGCCATCGTGTAAAAGGATACATGAAAATTTTTGTTAAAGTTCACTCTTACTGTGTTTAACAACAAATATATTATTTTAGTCACTCGCTGTATTAAATAGATTAAGTTCTAGCGTAATTTATTCTTTCATAATTTATTATTTAGTTATTGCCTAAATTACTATAACACTTAACAGTCTAACGAACATTTATATTTAACATATACTAAAGTTACCATGTGTTACGATACAAGATAATTTATTCATTTGAAAGTTCACAATCTCAAAGGCAACTTTCAGGGTTTATAACGCGAAGATTTAAGCTTCAATCCCCATTGTGGACAAAAGAATAGATTTTACGTTATGTTGGTTTGTGCTTAGATAAATAAATTGATGAAAAGTTTGTTCCAAATGCAGGTGTATGTGTTCGACACAAAACACAATCAGATTTATGTATGATTACATATAAAATGACCAAAATCACCGTTACATTCATTATTTTCTTTCTAAATCGATTTAATGACGAATAGGATTTGAATAGACAGATTCAGATATACTTATTGGATATATATATATATTCTATATTTAGTGTTGAAGCGCTAACTTTTTTCTTATCAATACGGTTAGTAATAAACACATAATATGTTGAAAAGTTACTTAAGTAACTAAATGAATATATATCTACTGACAGTGTCGTCCTGCGACTCTAACTGTGTACATTTAAAGTAATTCTTGATAACAACGCTAGAAAACAATAACAGACGTTAACTAATCTCCCAGATAAAATCTATTCAGCGTGAATGAAGAAAGGTTTAGTTTTAAATATTTTTATTAGCACAATAAAATCGCTATAAAGTCCAACAGAAAGAAACAAAAATGAGTAAGTTTCCAAATTTCAAACAATGAATACAGAAAATAAGAATCAGAAAAGGTTTAGTTTTAATCCTTCTATAATTAAATTAACGCAATAAAACAAGAAAAAGTAACTTTTCTTACCAAAGTCTTCATATTTGTTCAGCAGAAGAGAACGATATAATCCCGAATAAACTGACTTTTTATACTGACAGCTAGAACCAACGGCTTATAGTAAGTGCTGACTTGTGACCGTTTTTATATAGTTGTACAGTGCACGTGACCTTCGTATTTACAATGTTACCATTACTAACACAACTGCCGAAACTGAACTAACCTATTCTAGTTACTTAAAAAACTTCAAGTTCTTAAGTTCGTAGGTTGGTACTGATGGTGTTTGACCATGACGTACCCGTTTGTGATATCTTTGAGTTACCACGTTTCCTTGGTGATAAGGCTTAACTGTCTCTGTTTCCTTTATTCAGTTTTATTATTATCTGCTTTAAAAAGTAATTACTTTCAATTTTGAAGTTAATCTTAAATATAAATCGAAACTGTAGAATTACATATACACGTACCTTTTGAATTATAATAAGTGTTTAACTTTAAAGCGACCGGTCTGTGTCGTCTGTTTGTTTGTTTGCAGTTTAGTACAAATGTACACATTGGGCTATCTCTATGGTTTGCCCACCACGGGTATAGAAACCTGATTCTAGGTTGTAAGTCTGAAGACCTAATGTTGTCCCCCTAGAGGGTTCTGTTTTGACATTAACAGTGCATTTTCATGTTTACTTCTGTGTGAGAGTCACACAAAAGACCACATATACTGTATCTGTTACAGGGAATTGAAACTTTGATCTTAGTGTTTTATATCTGTAAACTTAACGCTAACTTGCAAACAGACTCATAATTAAGGGCTTTTTTTCACTTAATAAGAATAAGAATAAGGTCCTCTGACGTTACTGGCTCGAAGTAGACTTACATTTACAATCTCTTTCAGGGAACAGCTAAATTATAAAATTCACAGGCGTCACTAATTTCAACTGATTAACTGGAGGAAAGTTTGTTTAATGTGCTCACTGCCATCTCTTGGGTTTCTCTCGTATGACAGAACAGTGGAATTTCATTTACGCTCTTATAACATACCCAAACTAAATATTTATCGACGGTACGTTGAATTAGAACGCAAGTGATGGGTCTGAGGATTCATTGTTCGTCATGTTTATTAGTGGACCAAATTTTATCCAAGGTAAAAATAACTTACAGTGAGTAAATGTTTGAGATTAACCACCACGCTACACAACGGGCTTTCTGTATCACTGGTCAAATTAAATAAAATGGAAGTAACTACCTACGATTTAAGATATACTTCTGAATATAATAATAAAAGTAATATCATATTTACATTTACTACTAATTTCTCAATTTAAACATAGATTAAATATTTTGCAATTACATTCCAATAACATGACATTCTTGACACACAAATAAGCCAATCAATTATGAACTTTCTAATTAAAATGTAAAATAATTCTTCACATACAATGTAAAAGATATATTTTGGTTTTAAAGCTATCATTTCAAGAAAATAATTAATTAAATTACAATATGGGTGAGAATAATTTGTTTCAAGTCTAATGCAAGGTTTCAGGAAGACTATTTGCCCCTATTTAGCAGTGATAGGCGAGAGTAAAGGAAGCTAATGAAGAACACCCACTAATAATTCTTGGGCTACTTAAGCACCTTAACCACCAGATCATGTAGATTTGTTCGTTACTTTGTTTGAACTTCGCGCAAAGCTACATGAGAGCTATCTGCGCTAGCCGTCCTTAATTTAGTCGTATAAGGCTAGAGGGAAGGCAGCTAGCTAGTCAACGCCATCCACCGCCAACTCTTGGGCTACTCTTTAACCAACGAAGTGTGGAATTAACCGTTATATTATAACTTCCTACGGCTCAACTGGCAAGCATGTTTGAGTGACGAGGACTCGAACGCGCGACCCTCTGATTACGAGTCGAATGTCTTATCCACATGGCCCTGCCGGGTTCTCAATTTTTGTTGCTGCTGTTGTTGAGCTAACCGTCAAGTTATTCTCCGAAGCTGTTCCTCAGAAATTTAGTTTGTCAATATTAACTACTGCTGTTTGCCCATAGGTAGACAAAATAATTTTGACTGTATATTTTTGGTGTTTTTATTTTAAGTAGAATATTTAAGTAACTTGATATAAAAGGCTTAAAGTTTACATCTATGTGTCAAGTACTTAGTTTTGCTTTACTGTGCCATATTTATTTAAATCAATGAGTAACGTGTTTGACATCTTTGTATTTGTTGTCTCTAGGTCTGGATCCTTGTCAGGTTTAATAACTTATAACGTTGAAAACTCGGAATTCGATACCCGGGTTAGGCACAGCGTAGATTGTGAATTGTGTAGCTTTACACTTAAACACAAATAACGCTTCTCAAAGTTGATTTATATAATCAAAATTTCTCAAACTCCTTGATACAGTTGAGGTACAAGTTTATCTGGTTTTTACTCAAAGAACAGAGTTCACGTTAGGACCAGAAAAGAAACCCATTTACCCGATGAATTTCCAAAACTCATTTTCCTCTTCCAATAGTAAACTTGACCCGGCATGGCCAGGTTTTTAAGGCACTCGACTCGTAATTTGAGGGTCATTGGTTCCAATCACTATCACACCAAACTATCTCGCCCTTTCAGCTGTGGGTGCGTTATAAGTAACGATCAATCCCACTATTCTTTGGTGAAAGAATAGCCCAAGAGATAGTGATGGGTGGTGATCACTAGTTGTCTTCCCTCTCGTCTTACCCTACTAAATTAGGGACGGATATCCCAGAAAGCTCTTCTGTAGATTTGCGCAAAGTTCAAAACAAGCAACAAACCAAGAGTAAAATAGAAATGACTTTCGTGAGCATTTCGATTAGTCTGTTTATTTATTTTTAAATTTCGCGCAACGCAACATAAGGGCTATCTGTGTTAGCTGTCCATAATTTTAGTAGTGAAAAACTGGAGAGAAAGCAACTAGTCGTCACCATCCATCGTCAACAAATAGTGGGATTGACTACATATTATAACTCCCGCACGGTTGAAAGAATGAGTATGTTTGGTGGGACGGAGATTGGAACCTGCGACCCTCAGACTTCGAGTCGAACGCCCTAACCATGACGGGCCCAGTGTTGATTACTTATATATTTGTTTCTAACAACGTGACCTGTAAACTCTTAAAAGCAGAATATTTAATTCTAAACTTCTTCCGCCTTTATTTCCAATCGCTACACACCACACACACAATGCTATTCCATAGTTTGAATCATTACTTTGTCATTTCCCCTAAAGAGGAACACGAAAGTCCACTTTTCGAAAGCCCTCAGGTTATTACAATTATTGTCTGATAAGAAAATTTCCTTCTGCTCATTCTATGTGATTCTGAATGTCATGAACAATATTCATGTGTCATGCTGGTGCTCATGAAACAGTTGAACGCAAACATGGATAAAACGTACACGTAATGTTCGACTTCAAGAACAAACACAGGAAACGAAATGAAACAATTACGGTCACCCACGTTCTTAAGATTAACTGATAGCCTTAGTTTTACTTTATCTATTCCTTTGTTGTTGTTGTTGTAACAGTGATCCGGTTTTTGTTTTAATGAGGTTTGCCCTTTTTTTAACACACACAGTTTTCCCACTGTGATGTGTCAGGAATAACAATATAAGATATTTAATTACAATTAATAATTCTAGTTACGAGAAATGTAAGTCTTGTAAGAATTACTTTGATTCTTATTTTGGACTACGTCATAGAACGTCACTATGACAACGTTAAGTTTGTTTGTTTTGGTGTATTTAAGCAAAAAAACTATATGATGAACGATTTGTGCTCTTCCCACCATGGATATCAAAACCTGGTTTGTAACGTTTTAAGTCCGCAGATATATCGCTTTGCTTCAGTATCAGGATTCATAAGTAGAAAGACCTGCATGGCCAGGTGTTTAGGAAGCTAGTTATCTAAGGTATGTGCAGGTCTAAATCCCCGTCCCTCCAAACATGTTCGCTCTCTCAGCCGTGGGGACATTAGAAAGAAACGGTCTACCTCACTATTCGTTATATCTCAACAGCGATGGGTGGAAATGACTTGCTTCCTTTCCTGTAGTTTTCACTATTAAATTAGGGACGGATAGCAGAGATAGCCTTCATGTAGCTTTGCAAAAACGAAACTCAAAATGTATCATAAGTACAAAAATAAAAAGTTCGTGTATGTTTATTATTCTCCACTTATTCTGAGGTAATATCCAGTTTATGCCTTAAAATTCGCTGTTTTATTTCACCATCAATATTAATTTCTGGTTTAAAAAACCATTTTCATGTTCATAGATCGAGTTTGTTACAGACTCCTAGAGAAAAACCTTGTGGAAATATTCTAACAAATGCGGTTATAATAATCAAATTTATCTGTCTCTTAATTTATTTTAGATTTATTATTTTAACTTATTTGTTAACATGTACTTCTTCGACTGTGTTCTCAAAACTCGAAATTATGAAATTATAACTACACTTTAACCTAAATTATTTTTTACATGGCACATATATCTGTATCTTCCAACACCTTATAACAGAAAACGTTTAACTACACAGATGCTTTGGTTGGTATTTCATAATTCTATTCAGAAAGGATAAGTCAGAGACTCCAATAGGAAGAGCAACCTGTCGCCTGAACAACGACTTAACTGAATAGCAAGATTTCTGGTGCTTTTCATAACACCGCCATAAATGAAATTCCAAAGACTATTCAACAACATATCACTGGCTCGAACCTTAAATTTTGCGTCATGTAGCTTGACAAGTTAACCTCCACTTCACTCCTGGCCTTAAAGAAAAAGATATATATAGAAAGTATGAAGGGTTATAGTTGATAACATATGGTAATGGTGCGGTATTGTAATCAGTATAGTAGAAAGTGAAATGTCCCCCGCCGGGAGCGCAATAAGTCTATCCATTTAAAACACTGAAATCAGAGATTTGATTCCCCATCGCTTTATACAGCAGATAACCCGAAGTGGCTTTGCTGTAAAAAAAACAGAAAGTGATATACCATTCAGTTTTATGATAATTATTTTACCATATTTTAACATTTACATGCACATGATTTCTCTGTACCAAACAAACGTTTTGATGTCTTATCGAGGGCTCATGACGAGTGAAAATTTCAAGATGATATCGGTACAGTTCACTTAATGAGTGGCTAGCTAGCTCTTCGCTGATGACACATGAGTTTCTCTCCAACTACGTTATGCAGTATCTTCGTAGAAATACTAACGTCGGAAGTTAATCAGCTGAAGTTGAACGGTTTGTAACGTACGAAATCTATAAACATTCCTTTTGCCCGTGCTGTCGGTGATGGGTTCACTCTCATGCAGGTAGAAGCGCGAGCCCACGTCGCCAGACTGTGCGTGGACATCTTGACGAGGAAAAAACAAAGGCTTCTTGAATACACGCACGTAAACTGTTTATAGTAATATTTCTTATGGGATATCAGTTTTTGTGACATTGGTCATTTTTAAAAATTTTATTTCTCCATATTTTACCATTCATCACACATTAAAAATGAATACAGATGGAACTGAAATGAGAAACATTACCTGAAAAAAATAAAAATATTTTCACAATTTGAACACTGAGAGAAATTATATAAGAAAACCTACTTGTTTCTCCAATTCTTTTGAGCAGTTTTGTATTCCAAAAATACTACGTCCGGCATATTCATTGACGATGACGTGTTTTGTTTAATTCAGAGATAATCAAATCGACTAGGAAACAACAAATATAATAGTCGTCGAAACACAATTTACATAAGTCTTTATTTGGCGTTAATACCACAGCAGTCATTATTTTTTGACAGAACAAACATCAGACAAACATTATCTTATTGTTCGGAATTAAAGGCAGTGCGAACAAAAATGAAACTTTGTAGCTCGTAAGGGTTTACAACCCAAAATTTCAGATTTTATTTTGTGTGTTTGACAGACATGGCATATTTATTGGCGTATTGTTGGGCTAAAACATACATTAGAAAATGTACTAATAGTAACGCAATATTTGTTACGACGCCATAAAAAGTTAGTTGAATTCGAAAGAAAATAAGATATATCTGCTAGTACAGAAGCTCACAAATAATGTTTACGTCATTATTTTTAAGGTGTCCTGGAACTATTACCAGGCAATAAATAAGGGTTTAAAATAACGGTGCAGTAACCAAAAAACTAAAGACATTATTCATATTTTCACACATGTGTGTTCCTCTAATTTGGTTTTACATTTCAGATTAACAATTAAATATGTAGTATATCTTTTTTAAAGTAGAAAAGGAATAAAAAGTAAAGAAAAATTAAACCTTATCAACAAGGAAACGCAGTAACTCTGGGATATCTCCAACAATTACGTCATGGTCAAACAGCTTCAGAACTAACCTAAAAAATTGAAGTTACTCATGATATATTAATCATAATACACTGCTGGCCAAATCTTAAGGCCAATGAACGTGAAGAAAAAATATCCATTTGGAGTTGATGGACTCAACCACTTATTTGGGTAAAGCTACGAGAGATAACAATAAGAAAAGGGAAAATAAAAATAAACTTTTTTAGTATTTAACAGGGAAAATGTGAACACTATAAAATTAGCGTAAATATTAGCTGGTCAAAAGTTTAAGATCATGACAAAAGAAGTCCGAAACAGTTAAGGGTTTTTTATTTTCATTTTCCCTTTTCGTATTTTCATCTTGTGAAACTCTACTCAAATAAGAGGTTGCGTCTAACAACGCAAAATGCATATTTTGCTTTATGTTCATTGGCCTTATGATTTATTTCGTTGTTTTTGTTGTGGTTATGAGGTCGCAAAGATTTAACATTCCCATTTTAAGTCAGATTACAGAAAATAACATATAAACTATCGCATTTTCGTGAAAATGAAAAGTATTCATAATTTCAACTTGAAAATTACTTTGCACAAGTACTATTCAAAAGAAATACTCAATATATTTATGGTCAAATCGTTTTATTTTGTTAAAAATATGACTTTTTTATACGTTAAAGACTTATAATATTAAGTGAAATACTGCCACAATTTGTGAAGATATACACATTATACTAAACGTAAGAAGTATTTAATATGCGAAGACTTTAAATGAGTACAAAGAGGTCACGTGATCGGTTATGTAGAATGGTCGCAGGTCAAAGGCCATATCCTCGCGTTGTTCACTTTCATTTACAATTTTATTGTACTACTACTTTATGAAATTATGTCAGTAAGTTTCGGATCAAATTGGAAATTATAATTCAAACTTTGATTTTACATATGATTTAATTTCTTAATTAAAAAGTAATTGTTAAAAATAACTCACATATTCACGAGGTTTATTGAATGTAGCAGTCGTTAAAATTATGTTCTTGACAACAAAATACAAAGTCTGTGGTTTGGTACAAATTAGGAATTCAAATTTCCTATATTTACAAGCAAAAATAAAAACCTCGAATTATTTATTTTGCTGATATATAGCTCATGCATAAAGTCAAACACAATAGTTCTGTTTACGTCTTTCAATTTTTTAGAAATGGTTCCTTATATACACTTACTATAATATATGATATGTAAATAACCAATTGATAGCTAGGAATCTCACCCTAGTGGACTTTTCAGTCATTTTAACATCTGAAAAACCTTCCACATTTTCCAGATCCAACGTTTATAGGAGGTTGTTGTTTTGAGGTAAGCACAAAGCTACAAAATGGTCTATCTGTGCTTTGCCCATGTTACGATTTTTTATGTCAGTTTCAACCTTCAAAATTAATTATAATACAAAATGGTACTGGCCTGTATCCAATATAATGATCCAGAGTGAAAGTTCAAAAGTCCAGATCAGAAATCCAAAATTCCAGTCTAGGAAGTGACTTTGGTCCCACGAAGAAATTCCGAAGTTTCAACGGAGAAGTCCAGAAACATTTCACAGTCCAATAAATTTGACGAAGTTCTTTTTACGATGTCTTTGATGAATGTCTCAAATTTGTCGTTTTCTAACTTACCTCGGTCTCCCCTAAACAGTCCTGTACGTGTTGACCTTCAGTAAAACCAGTAATTCGAATGAATCGTAAAGATTAACGAAATAAAATCACAGCTTTTGTAGATCTAGCTCCAGTCACAAATTCAAGTTGAATAAACACACAGCAAACGTTGAAAATTTCTCAAACGAAGACAATATCTCTTGAATCAAATGAAAACGAATGACTGACTCCCCTTGCATCGCCGTCTATTTATATACTAGAAGGCCTACTGTGTTCTCGAACAATCGCGTAACTTCCACAGAATTCCAGAGTAATCTGCGCATGTCTGTTTTTGCACGAGGCTCGTCTAGACGCCAGGCCAAAATACATTCTATTTATAGACAAATGATCGATCTACCTAATTATAGAAATTTCTACATGAATAACAACATATTTTATTTATTTGAACTTCGAAACAATAATATAAACAACAACATGGCATTCCAAACGCTTTATACATAACAGCCCACCACGGATATCGAAACCAGGTTTTTAGTATTGTAATTCCGCAGACATACCGCTGAACCACTAAGGGTCATTTATATAAGGTACGTAATCTTTGACGTTTCACACTTTTTTATACCTAAATACATCTTAGTTATTGAGCTTAACAAATTATAATGCAATTATGTTGTACCGCTACAGCTATTTATGACTTTTTGGTATGTATAAAACCTTAAAAAATTATAATAGTATATCTAAATATATAACGTTATGAGGCTCAATTTATTTTCGTGTTATAATATGTAGTCATTCTAGCAGAAGAAAACATAATTTATATTTATTTCCACGGTACTTATGAAATTTATCAGGCCGGTCAATTAACAAGCTCCACATAGGGTATAGAAAACAACATAAAATATAAACTCTTACTGATTTTTTGTGCCGAATTATGTGAATGTACAGTGTAAATATTTAACATGTACAAAAGTGTACGTGAACTCGTGTATATTATATCGAAGTTCTTGCGAAAGGCTTATCCGTTACAATGAATTAAATCATTGTTTGTATACATTCGTTTTTACTTATGCATTTAGAAGTCATTTTAGTGTGTTTTGATCCTCCGTGGTGGGTGAACCACAGATTGCTGTTTGTGTATCTTGGAACTTAATAACAAACAGCAACAACAAGTAACAAGCGTGCCCTTAAACATTTGATGGGAAAATCGTATTTTGGCGAATCAAGTTTATTTGTAAATCATGTTGACAAGTGTCTCTACTAGCATATTCGAGTGGAATTTGTCAATGTTCGTAGCCAAATAAACATCATTATCACGGCTTTATGTGGAGTTAGAATCGAACCTTTCAATGTTACACGACATAAAAGACATTACAACCATTACTAAATGTAATCATACTTTCAGTGATTCTTTAAAAGATAATCTTTACTTGTCGTTAATATGAATTCTGATATGAAAAATTAACTATTTGTATGTTAACTGTTCTCGAAATCGTAAAGTATCTTTTTTCAGTAATTGGTCAACATTCAGTTGAGTAGAACTGTAATGACATGCAGCTTTTTACTGACAAGGTGAAACCACACGATTTTATTTTATAATCTTTTACAATAGCATACTGATGTGTTTATTTTAATTTATATGAGATATACAAGCATTTATATACAGAGTGAAGGCGACCATAATCTAATTCGTTAATGAAGATGATATGTATATTTGACCCTAAAAGCTTGTAATTAATTAACACATTTTCTCGGCTCCAAAATATACTTTAAGAGTTGATTTATAAGCGTTGATATATAGTTAATTATTTGTTTACATAATAGAGTTATATGTAAATGTACTTATAAAATAATATTATATTTTGCTATTTAGGCTCTTATTTGTAACTGGTATTGTGCTGGCCAGTATACGGGTCCGGCATGGCCATGCGTGTTAAGGCGTGCGACTCGTATTCTGATGGTCGCAGGTTCACATTGTTACGTTTTTTTAGGTTTTATGTTTTTCGTAGACTAAACGCAACAGAAAAACACAGATAACAGCTTGTATAATTTATTACAACAAACTATTATATATGTTATATGACAGATATAACATAAATTACATAACAACAACGACAGATATTAAGTTCAAACCTTCAAAATTAATTACAAAACAAAATGGTACTAGTTTCAACCTTCAAAGTTAATCACAATACAAAATGGTACTGGCCTGTGTCCAATATAATGATCTAGAATGAAAGTCCAAAAGTTCAGATCAGAAATCCAAAATTCCGGTCTAGGGTGTGAATTTGGTCCCACGAAGAAATTCCGAAGTTTGGATGTAGAAGCTCAGAAACAATTCACAGTTCGATAAATTTGATGAAGTTCTCCTTTCGATGCTTCTTGATGAACGTCTCAAACCTGCCGCCTTCCAATTTTCCCAGTTTCCCCTAAACAGTCTTACACGTGTTGACTTTCAGTATAACTAATAATTCGAATGAATCGTAAAGATTGACGAAATAAAATCACAGCTTCTGTAAATCTAGCTCTAGTCACAAAACCAAGTTGAATAAACACACAGCAAACGTTTAAAATTTCTCGAACAAAGACACTATTTCTTGAATCAAATACAAACAAATGACTGACTCTCTTTGAACCAAAAATAAAAAACGAATGAAGGATTATTTTCTTTTTCGCATCTTCGTCTGTTTACATATTTGTAGGCCTAGACTTCTCGAACCATCGCGTAACTTCTACAGATCTCCAGAGCAATCTGCGCATGTCCGTTCTTGCAAGACTCTCAACGTCTAGACACTGGGCCGCCAACATTTCATTTACATAAATTTATAAACATATGATTGATCTACCTAATTCTAGAAAATTATAAATGTTATTTTAAATGAATAACAACATAATTTATTGGTTTAAACTTTGAAACAATGATATAAATATGGAAATATAAATAATAGATATAAAATTCCAAACACAACAAGACGTGTTGTCGCTTACAAAACATTTACACGACATTTACATAACACACATCCCGGTCGCGCTAAACATGCTCGCCCTCCCAGCTATGGGGGCGTTATAATGTGACGGTCAATCCCACTATTCGTTGGTAAAAGAGTGGACCAAGAATTGTTGGTGGGTGGTAATGAATAGCTGTTTTTCTTCTACTGGTCTTGTACAGCTAAATTAGGGACGGCTACCACAGATAGCCCTCGAGTAGCTTTGCTCGAAATTCTTAAACAGAACAAACATTCTGCTATTTACGAGCGACAAAGTTTTTTGTTCGCACTGCCTCTAATTCCGAACTATAATATTATGTTTGTCTCATTGTTTTATCAAAAAATAATGACTACTGTGGTGTAAACTCCTCATATAATGACTTATGTAAATGGTGTTTCGACGACTACTATATTTGTTGTTTCCTAGTCGACCTGATTGTCTCTGGATTAAAGCAAATACGTCGTCAGCAATGAATATGCCGGACGTAGTGTTGTTGGAATACAGTTACGGTACACTCTTCTAACCCTTAAAAGTTTTTAAGGATTAACGCAAAGTAAGCTTACAAATCTTGGACTAATTGTATTTTCACTATGATTATTGTGCTGGATTTACTATCGTATATCAATTTTAATATCGATGTTTGATTAATATAAATTTATATTTAGAAATGCATGTAACATATATTATTAAACCTATATAGCGAAATTCCCAACTGTTCACTGAAGTTGTAGAAAATTCTTAAAAAGAAGAATCAGCAATGTACTGTTTTTTTATGAAAATAGTAGCGATTGCTAGCATTGCTACCCTAGCTGAAATTTCTGGACACTTTCTCTCAAGCTTATAAAAGGTTGCCAACGCACCGCGAAGAGACAATATACATTGTTGGTTTACTACAGTTGGTATATTAAGAATCTCGGAATCTGTAATCGGGAAACTGCAGACACTTGACGAGGAACGTTTATAGGTTTTGAACGTTACAAACCGTTTAACTTCAGCGGATTAACTTCGGACCTTAGTATTTTTACGAAGATATTATTTTCCCTAAATGGTGAAAAACTCTTATGATTAGCGAACAGTTAGCTTGCAATCTATTAAGTGAACTCTACCGATATCATCTCGAAATTAATTCGCACGTCATGAAATCTCGTTAAGACATCAAGACATTTGTCTGGTGCAGACAAATCGTGTGCATGTAAATGCTAATACATGGTAAAATAATTATCATAAAATTGAATGGTATATCTCTTTTTCTTTCTGTTTTTTTCCTCACAGCAAAGCGACTTCCGGCTATCTGTTGAGTCCAGCAAGAGGAATCAAACCCCTGATTTTAGTGTTGTACATCGATAGACTTATTGCGCTTCCAGCGGTGGACCTTTCTCTTTTCACTCTACTGTTTACTATATCGTACGATTACCATATTTTATGCAACCATAACCCTCTATACTTTCTATGTATCCTTCTTTCTGAGGGCAGGAGTAAACTAGAGGCTAACTTGTTAAGCTAAAGGACGAATAAATTCAAGGTTCGAGCCAGTGATATTTATTTGAATAATCGTTGGAATTTCAGTTGTGGGGGTGTTATGAAAATCACTAGAAATCTTGCCATTTGGTTAAGAATCTTTTTTAGGCGGCAGGTGCTTCATTCTGGTTACTTTTCCTCTTGGAGTCTGACTTATTCTTTCTGGTTAAAAATATAAAATAACAACAAAAGCATTTGTGTGCTTAAACGTTTTTTGTTAGGGCTTCTATACACATTTTTGTTATTAGGTATTGGAAGGAACAAATATGTGGGTCATGTAAAAAAAAAAATTTGGTAAAAGCGTAGTTAATATTTCACGATTTCCAGTTTTGAGAACAGTTGAACAAGTATATGTTAACAAATAACTTAAAATTATAATCTAAAATAAATATACAGATAAACTTCATTATTATAAATGTATTTGTCAGAATATTTTTACAAGGTTTTTCTCAAGAGTCTGAAACGAACTGGATCCATAAACATGAAAATGTGTTTTTTTAAGAAATTAATATTCATGGTGAAATAAAACAGCGATTTTTTCGGCATAAACAAGATATTCTCTAAGAAAAGTTAAAGATGATAAACATACACGAACTTTTGATTTTACTGTGTATGATACATTTTGAGTTTCGTTTTAGTAAAGCTACATGAGAGCTTTTTGCGCTATCTGTCCCTAATTTGACACTGAAAACTACAGGAAAGGTAGCTAGCCATTTCCACCCACCGATGTTGAGATACAACGAATAGTGGGGTTGACCGTTACTTTCTAACGTCCCCACGGCTGAAAGAGCGAACATGTTTGGTGGGACGGGGATTTAGACCTGCGCATACCTAGGATTACTAGTTGAGCTCCCTAAACACCTGGCCATGCAGGTCTTTCTACTTATGAATCCTGATACTGAAGCACAGCGATATATCTGTGGACTTAAAACGTTAGAAATCGGGTTTTAATATCTGTGGTGGGAAGAGAACAGGTCGTTCATCATGTAGATTTTTGCTTAATTACACCAAAACAACATGGCCCGGCATGGCCAAGTCGTGCCAAACATCCTCGCCCTTTCAGCCGTGGTGGCGTTATAATGTGATGGTCAATCCCACTATTCGTTAGTAAAAGAGTAGCCCAAGAGTTGGCAGTTGGTGATGATGACTAGCTGCCTTCCCTCTAATCTTACACTGCTAAATTAGGGACGGCTAACACAGATAGCCCTCGAGTAGCTTTGGGCGAAATTCCAAAACAAGTTGTCCAGAATAACAAGTTCATTCATAAAAATAATCTCTTGTGTTATTTTATCAACACTTTATGCACAAATATATTAATACTTAATATAAATGTATTTTGTTTATAAGTGAAAGTATCTACAGTTTAATGAATTTTGCTGGAGACAGTTGTGTAATTTTAAACTTGGCCAGGTGTTAGATATTACGTTACTGTTATCAAAAGCTCAAATCAATAAGTCTAAATTACCTCGTTTTACAATTTCAGTTGCTAACTGTGTTTATAATTATAATACGTTTCAACCTGGAAAAGAGTAACAACTCGAACATCGTGTTCAACCATGTATACTTGTTTTCTCACTTTTGAGTAATGGTGGATAATCACAGTTTGTTCAGAAGTAAATGAGAACAAAATCAAGAGAAGCCGTGAAGTTATAATGATTCAAATTTATTTACATTTCTCGCATTCTAAACAGATTTTTTTACCTACTACGTTCGACTAATTTTGTAATATCTTTAATATAATCTTTATTTCTTTCTGGTCGGTTGACAAACGAACGTCAGAATTGGTAACCTATAATAAAAGTAAACCACGAGGTTAGGGTTAAAAAACAACAGTAATGATCGCTTGTTTTTATTGATAAAATTCATTTAAAATTCACTGCTTTAATTGTTTTTCCATTTCTTTATAAAACTGAATAATATGTCATTAACTTTTAGTCATATTATATATGATAATATCAAAAACACTTTCTAACGTTTTCTTCTTCTTTGACATCAATATTTCTTACATTGTTTACAAGTTATCGTCATTTAATAACTTTTTTAATGCTTAAAAGTGATTCACCATATATCTATTTACAAAATGGTGATTGGTCAAAAGTCTCAGTATATCATACAAATACGCTGTTATCGCTGCTTTCAAAACACCACAGTGAGTTTCTGAGCACCCTGTATTATTCAGTCATGATTACTTCACACAAATATCTGTAAAAATAAGGACCTTAAATACACCAGTGCTGTTCACGAAATTTAAAGTTACTTACTTTGATAACTTGAAACGGAGATATTTTTATTAGTGGTAACCATAGCCCAGATGTCCATAGCCATATCTGTTAGGATAACCGTACCCAAGGTGCCCAAAATATCCATGGCCAAGACCATAGTAGCCACCATAGTGGCCACCATAATAACCACCATAATGGCCACCATAAGGGTAGCCAGCATATCCAGCGTAGCCATAGCCTCCGTAGGGACTCAATAATCCAGCCATAGCAGTGGCCACAAGAGCCAAAAACAGAATAGCAAACTGAAAATTGTCAAACATAGAAAATGATAAATTTTATTAACGAAAAAATAACCAAATATATTCAACAGAAACCTAAATTATTCTTTTATCTCATGGAAAATCATATTACTTCTGATTCGGCATTTAGGTGTAAACACTGATCCAGAATCTAGCATTTGGCTGATCTGACAATAATAAGAATATTGTTTATTTTAACAACTGATTTCCATTGCTCATGAATTAATAAATATATTACATATAGCCATCGTGTGTGTTCATATATATATATATATATTTCTATTGAAGCGCTTACTTTTCTTGTCAATACGGTTAGTAATATACACATATTACGTCGAAAAGTTACTTATGTAACTAAATGAATATATCTCTATTGACAATGTCGTACTGTTATTCTGGCTGTATACATTTAAATTAATTCTTAATAACAATGCTAGAAAACAATAACAGACGTTAACTAATCTCCCAGATAAAATCTATTCAGCGTGAATGAAGAAAGGTTTAGTTTTAAATATTTTTATTAGCACAATAAAATCGCTATAAACGTCGAACAGAAAGAAACAAAAATGAGTAAGTTTCCAAATTTCAAACAATGAATACAGAAAATAAGAATCAGAAAAGGTTTAGTTTTAATACTTCTATAATTAAATTAACGCAATAAAACAAGAAAAAGTAACTTTTCTTACCAAAGTCTTCATATTTGTTCAGTAAAAGTTAACGATATGATCCCGAATAAACTGACTTATTATACTGACAGCTGGAACCAACGGCTTATAGTAAGTGCTGACTTTTGACCGTTTTTATACAGTTATACAGTGCACGTGACCTTCGTATTTACAATGTTACCATTACTAACACAACTGCCGAAACTGATCTAACCTATTCTAGTTACTTAAAAAACTTCAAGTTCTTAAGTTCGTAGGTTGGTACTGATGGTGTTTGACCATGACGTACCCGTTTGTGATATCTTTGAGTTACCACGTTTCCTTGGTGATAAGGCTTAACTGTCTCTATTTCCTTTATTCAGTTTTATTGTTATCTGCTTTAAAAAGTAATTACTTTCAATTTTGAAGCTAATCTTAAATATAAATCGAAACTGTAGAATTACATATACACGTACCTTTTGAATTATAATAAGTGTTTAACTTTAAAGCGACCGGTCTGTGTCGTCTGTTTGTTTGTTTGCAATTTAGTACAAATGTACACATTGGGCTATCTATGCTTTGCCCACCACGGGTATAGAAACCTGATTCTAGGTTGAAAGTCTGAAGACCTATTGTTGTACCCCTAGAGGGTTCTGTTTTGGCATAAACAGTGCATTTTCATGTTTACTTCTGCGTGAGAGTCACACAATAGACCACATATACTGTATCTGTTACAGGGAATTGAAACTTTGATCTTAGTGTTTTATATCTCAAAAGTTAACGCTAACTCGCAGACAGGCTCACAATTAAGGGCTTTTTTCACTTAATAAGAATAAGGTTCTCTAACGTTACTGGCTCGAAGTAGACTTACATTTTGTTACGTTTTTTATGTGGACTGAACGCAACAGAAAGACACAGATAACAGCTTATATAATTTATTACAATAAACTATTATATATGTGACAGATATAAAATAAATTATATAATAACAATGACAGATGTTCAGTTTCAACCTTCAAAATTAATTACAATACAAAATGATACTGGCCTGTGTCCAATAGATTGATCCAGAATGAAAGTCCAAAAGTCCAGATCAGAAAGTCCAAAATTCCAGTCTAGGGGTGAATTTGGTCCCACGAAGAAATTCCGAAGTTTCAATGGAGAAGTCCAGAAACATTTCACAGTCCAATAAATTTGACGAAGTTCTTTTTACGATGTCTTTGATGAATGTCTCAAATTTGTCGTTTTCCGACTTGCCCCGGTCTCCCTTAAACAGTCCTATACGTGTTGACCTTCAGTATAACCAGTAATTCGAATGAATCGTAAAGATTGACGAAATAAAATCACAGCTTTTGAAGATCTAGCTCCAGTCACAAATCGAAGTTGAATAACCACACAGCAAACGTTGAAAATTTCTCAAACGAAGATAACCTCTCTTGAATCGAATAAAAACGAATAACTGACTGACTCTCCTCGCATCGCCTTCTGTTTATATACTAGTAGGCCTACTGTATTCTCGAAGAACCGCGTAACCACAGAATTCCAGAATAATCCGTGCATGCCTGTTTTTGCACGAGGCTCGTACAGACACCAGGCCAAAATACATTCTATTTATAGACAAATGATCGATCTACCTAATTCTAAAAATTTCTACATGAATAACAACATATTTTATTGGTTTGAACTTCGAAACAATAATATAAACAACAACATGGTATTCCAAGCACTTTCAGGAAACAGTTAATTTATAAAATTCACAGTCGTCACTAATTTCAACTGATCAACTGGAGGAAAGTAGTTTGTTTAATGTGCTCACTGCCATCTCTTGGGTTTCTCTTGTATGACAGAATAGTGGAATTTCATTTCCACTCTTATAACATACCCACACTAAATATTTATCGATGGTACGTTGAATTAGAACGCGAGTGATGGGTCTGAAGATTCATTGTTCGTCATGTTTATTAGTGGACCAAATTTTATCCAAGGTAAAAATTAACTTACAGTGAGTAAATGTTTGAGATAAACCACAAAGCTACACATGGGCTTTCTGTGTCACTGGTCAAATTGAATAAAATGAATGCAAATAACAATTATTTAAGATATACTCAGCAACCTTCTGAATATAATAAAAGTATTAGCATATTTATATTTACTGTTAATTTCTCAATTCAAACATAAATTAAATATCTTGAACTTTCATGGCATTCTTCACACACAAATTAGCCAATCAATTATGAATTTTCTACTTAAAATATAAAATAGTCCTTCTCATTCAATGTAGCAGATATATTTTGGTTTTAAATCTGTCATTTCAAGGAAATAATTCTTGAATTACAATAGGAATTAGAAGGTTTCACAAGGTCAATTTGCCACAACTTTAGCAGTGATAGGCCAGAGTAAAGGCAGCTAAACTACACACCCACTAATAATTCTTGGGCTACTTAAGCGCCTTAACCACCAGATCATGTAGATTTGTTCGTTACTTTGTTTGAACTTCGCGCAAAGCTACATGAGAGCTATCTGCGCTAGCCGTCCTTAATTTAGTCGTATAAGGCTAGAGGGAAGGCAGCTAGCTAGTCAATGCCATCCACCGCCAACTCTTGGGCTACTCTTTAACCAACGAAAAGTGGGATTAACCGTTATATTATAACTTCCTACGGCTCAACTGGCGAGCATGTTTGAGTGACGAGGACTCGGACGCGCGACCCTCTGATTACGAGTCGAATGTCTTATCCACATGGCCCTGCCGGGTTCTCAATTTTTGTTGCTGCTGTTGTTGAGCTAACCGTCAAGTTATTCTCCGAAGCTGTTCCTCAGAAATTTAGTTTCTCAATATTAACTACTGCTGTTTGCCCATAGGTAGACAAAATAATTTTGACTGTATATTTTTGGTGTTTTTATTTTAAGTAAAATATTTAAGTAACTTGATATAAAAGGCTTAAAGTTTACATCTATGTGTCAAGTACTTAGTTTTGCTTTACTGTGCCATATTTATTTAAATCAATGAGTAACGTGTTTGACATCTTTGTATTTGTTGTCTCTAGGTCTGGATCCTTGTCAGGTTTAATAACTTATAACGTTGAAAACTCGGAATTCGATACCCGGGTTAGGCACAGCGTAGATTGTGAATTGTGTAGCTTTACACTTAAACACAAATAACGCTTCTCAAAGTTGATTTATATAATCAAAATTTCTCAAACTCCTTGATACAGTTGAGGTACAAGTTTATCTGGTTTTTACTCAAAGAACAGAGTTCACGTTAGGACCAGAAAAGAAACCCATTTACCCGATGAATTTCCAAAACTCATTTTCCTCTTCCAATAGTAAACTTGACCCGGCATGGCCAGGTTTTTAAGGCACTCGACTCGTAATTTGAGGGTCATTGGTTCCAATCACTATCACACCAAACTATCTCGCCCTTTCAGCTGTGGGTGCGTTATAAGTAACGATCAATCCCACTATTCTTTGGTGAAAGAATAGCCCAAGAGATAGTGATGGGTGGTGATCACTAGTTGTCTTCCCTCTCGTCTTACCCTACTAAATTAGGGACGGATATCCCAGAAAGCTCTTCTGTAGATTTGCGCAAAGTTCAAAACAAGCAACAAACCAAGAGTAAAATAGAAATGACTTTCGTGAGCATTTCGATTAGTCTGTTTATTTATTTTTAAATTTCGCGCAACGCAACATAAGGGCTATCTGTGTTAGCTGTCCATAATTTTAGTAGTGAAAAACTGGAGAGAAAGCAACTAGTCGTCACCATCCATCGTCAACAAATAGTGGGATTGACTACATATTATAACTCCCGCACGGTTGAAAGAATGAGTATGTTTGGTGGGACGGAGATTGGAACCTGCGACCCTCAGACTTCGAGTCGAACGCCCTAACCATGACGGGCCCAGTGTTGATTACTTATATATTTGTTTCTAACAACGTGACCTGTAAACTCTTAAAAGCAGAATATTTAATTCTAAACTTCTTCCGCCTTTATTTCCAATCGCTACACACCACACACACAATGCTATTCCATAGTTTGAATCATTACTTTGTCATTTCCCCTAAAGAGGAACACGAAAGTCCACTTTTCGAAAGCCCTCAGGTTATTACAATTATTGTCTGATAAGAAAATTTCCTTCTGCTCATTCTATGTGATTCTAAATGTCATGAACAATATTCATGTGTCATGCTGGTGCTCATGAAACAGTTGAACGCAAACATGGATAAAACGTACACGTAATGTTCGACTTCAAGAACAAACACAGGAAACGAAATGAAACAATTACGGTCACCCACGTTCTTAAGATTAACTGATAGCCTTAGTTTTACTTTATCTATTCCTTTGTTGTTGTTGTTGTAACAGTGATCCGGTTTTTGTTTTAATGAGGTTTGCCCTTTTTTTAACACACACAGTTTTCCCACTGTGATGTGTCAGGAATAACAATATAAGATATTTAATTACAATTAATAATTCTAGTTACGAGAAATGTAAGTCTTGTAAGAATTACTTTGATTCTTATTTTGGACTACGTCATAGAACGTCACTATGACAACGTTAAGTTTGTTTGTTTTGGTGTATTTAAGCAAAAAAACTATATGATGAACGATTTGTGCTCTTCCCACCATGGATATCAAAACCTGGTTTGTAACGTTTTAAGTCCGCAGATATATCGCTTTGCTTCAGTATCAGGATTCATAAGTAGAAAGACCTGCATGGCCAGGTGTTTAGGAAGCTAGTTATCTAAGGTATGTGCAGGTCTAAATCCCCGTCCCTCCAAACATGTTCGCTCTCTCAGCCGTGGGGACATTAGAAAGAAACGGTCTACCTCACTATTCGTTATATCTCAACAGCGATGGGTGGAAATGACTTGCTTCCTTTCCTGTAGTTTTCACTATTAAATTAGGGACGGATAGCAGAGATAGCCTTCATGTAGCTTTGCAAAAACGAAACTCAAAATGTATCATAAGTACAAAAATAAAAAGTTCGTGTATGTTTATTATTCTCCACTTATTCTGAGGTAATATCCAGTTTATGCCTTAAAATTCGCTGTTTTATTTCACCATCAATATTAATTTCTGGTTTAAAAAACTATTTTCATGTTCATAGATCGAGTTTGTTACAGACTCCTAGAGAAAAACCTTGTGGAAATATTCTAACAAATGCGGTTATAATAATCAAATTTATCTGTCTCTTAATTTATTTTAGATTTATTATTTTAACTTATTTGTTAACATGTACTTCTTCGACTGTGTTCTCAAAACTCGAAATTATGAAATTATAACTACACTTTAACCTAAATTATTTTTTACATGGCACATATATCTGTATCTTCCAACACCTTATAACAGAAAACGTTTAACTACACAGATGCTTTGGTTGGTATTTCATAATTCTATTCAGAAAGGATAAGTCAGAGACTCCAATAGGAAGAGCAACCTGTCGCCTGAACAACGACTTAACTGAATAGCAAGATTTCTGGTGCTTTTCATAACACCGCCATAAATGAAATTCCAAAGACTATTCAACAACATATCACTGGCTCGAACCTTAAATTTTGCGTCATGTAGCTTGACAAGTTAACCTCCACTTCACTCCTGGCCTTAAAGAAAAAGATATATATAGAAAGTATGAAGGGTTATAGTTGATAACATATGGTAATGGTGCGGTATTGTAATCAGTATAGTAGAAAGTGAAATGTCCCCCGCCGGGAGCGCAATAAGTCTATCCATTTAAAACACTGAAATCAGAGATTTGATTCCCCATCGCTTTATACAGCAGATAACCCGAAGTGGCTTTGCTGTAAAAAAAACAGAAAGTGATATACCATTCAGTTTTATGATAATTATTTTACCATATTTTAACATTTACATGCACATGATTTCTCTGTACCAAACAAACGTTTTGATGTCTTATCGAGGGCTCATGACGAGTGAAAATTTCAAGATGATATCGGTACAGTTCACTTAATGAGTGGCTAGCTAGCTCTTCGCTGATGACACATGAGTTTCTCTCCAACTACGTTATGCAGTATCTTCGTAGAAATACTAACGTCGGAAGTTAATCAGCTGAAGTTGAACGGTTTGTAACGTACGAAATCTATAAACATTCCTTTTGCCCGTGCTGTCGGTGATGGGTTCACTCTCATGCAGGTAGAAGCGCGAGCCCACGTCGCCAGACTGTGCGTGGACATCTTGACGAGGAAAAAACAAAGGCTTCTTGAATACACGCACGTAAACTGTTTATAGTAATATTTCTTATGGGATATCAGTTTTTGTGACATTGGTCATTTTTAAAAATTTTATTTCTCCATATTTTACCATTCATCACACATTAAAAATGAATACAGATGGAACTGAAATGAGAAACATTACCTGAAAAAAATAAAAATATTTTCACAATTTGAACACTGAGAGAAATTATATAAGAAAACCTACTTGTTTCTCCAATTCTTTTGAGCAGTTTTGTATTCCAAAAATACTACGTCCGGCATATTCATTGACGATGACGTGTTTTGTTTAATTCAGAGATAATCAAATCGACTAGGAAACAACAAATATAATAGTCGTCGAAACACAATTTACATAAGTCTTTATTTGGCGTTAATACCACAGCAGTCATTATTTTTGACAGAACAAACATCAGACAAACATTATCTTATTGTTCGGAATTAAAGGCAGTGCGAACAAAAATGAAACTTTGTAGCTCGTAAGGGTTTACAACCCAAAATTTCAGATTTTATTTTGTGTGTTTGACAGACATGGCATATTTATTGGCGTATTGTTGGGCTAAAACATACATTAGAAAATGTACTAATAGTAACGCAATATTTGTTACGACGCCATAAAAAGTTAGTTGAATTCGAAAGAAAATAAGATATATCTGCTAGTACAGAAGCTCACAAATAATGTTTACGTCATTATTTTTAAGGTGTCCTGGAACTATTACCAGGCAATAAATAAGGGTTTAAAATAACGGTGCAGTAACCAAAAAACTAAAGACATTATTCATATTTTCACACATGTGTGTTCCTCTAATTTGGTTTTACATTTCAGATTAACAATTAAATATGTAGTATATCTTTTTTAAAGTAGAAAAGGAATAAAAAGTAAAGAAAAATTAAACCTTATCAACAAGGAAACGCAGTAACTCTGGGATATCTCCAACAATTACGTCATGGTCAAACAGCTTCAGAACTAACCTAAAAAATTGAAGTTACTCATGATATATTAATCATAATACACTGCTGGCCAAAATCTTAAGGCCAATGAACGTGAAGAAAAAATATCCATTTGGAGTTGATGGACTCAACCACTTATTTGGGTAAAGCTACGAGAGATAACAATAAGAAAAGGGAAAATAAAAATAAACTTTTTTAGTATTTAACAGGGAAAATGTGAACACTATAAAATTAGCGTAAATATTAGCTGGTCAAAAGTTTAAGATCATGACAAAAAGAAGTCCGAAACAGTTAAGGGTTTTTTATTTTCATTTTCCCTTTTCGTATTTTCATCTTGTGAAACTCTACTCAAATAAGAGGTTGCGTCTAACAACGCAAAATGCATATTTTGCTTTATGTTCATTGGCCTTATGATTTATTTCGTTGTTTTTGTTGTGGTTATGAGGTCGCGAAGATTTAACATTCCCATTTTAAGTCAGATTACAGAAAATAACATATAAACTATCGCATTTTCGTGAAAATGAAAAGTATTCATAATTTCAACTTGAAAATTACTTTGCACAAGTACTATTCAAAAGAAATACTCAATATATTTATGGTCAAATCGTTTTATTTTGTTAAAAATATGACTTTTTTATACGTTAAAGACTTATAATATTAAGTGAAATACTGCCACAATTTGTGAAGATATACACATTATACTAAACGTAAGAAGTATTTAATATGCGAAGACTTTAAATGAGTACAAAGAGGTCACGTGATCGGTTATGTAGAATGGTCGCAGGTCAAAGGCCATATCCTCGCGTTGTTCACTTTCATTTACAATTTTATTGTACTACTACTTTATGAAATTATGTCAGTAAGTTTCGGATCAAATTGGAAATTATAATTCAAACTTTGATTTTACATATGATTTAATTTCTTAATTAAAAAGTAATTGTTAAAAATAACTCACATATTCACGAGGTTTATTGAATGTAGCAGTCGTTAAAATTATGTTCTTGACAACAAAATACAAAGTCTGTGGTTTGGTACAAATTAGGAATTCAAATTTCCTATATTTACAAGCAAAAATAAAAACCTCGAATTATTTATTTTGCTGATATATAGCTCATGCATAAAGTCAAACACAATAGTTCTGTTTACGTCTTTCAATTTTTTAGAAATGGTTCCTTATATACACTTACTATAATATATGATATGTAAATAACCAATTGATAGCTAGGAATCTCACCCTAGTGGACTTTTCAGTCATTTTAACATCTGAAAAACCTTCCACATTTTCCAGATCCAACGTTTATAGGAGGTTGTTGTTTTGAGGTAAGCACAAAGCTACAAAATGGTCTATCTGTGCTTTGCCCATGTTACGATTTTTTATGTCAGTTTCAACCTTCAAAATTAATTATAATACAAAATGGTACTGGCCTGTATCCAATATAATGATCCAGAGTGAAAGTTCAAAGTCCAGATCAGAAATCCAAAATTCCAGTCTAGGAAGTGACTTTGGTCCCACGAAGAAATTCCGAAGTTTCAACGGAGAAGTCCAGAAACATTTCACAGTCCAATAAATTTGACGAAGTTCTTTTTACGATGTCTTTGATGAATGTCTCAAATTTGTCGTTTTCTAACTTACCTCGGTCTCCCCTAAACAGTCCTGTACGTGTTGACCTTCAGTAAAACCAGTAATTCGAATGAATCGTAAAGATTAACGAAATAAAATCACAGCTTTTGTAGATCTAGCTCCAGTCACAAATTCAAGTTGAATAAACACACAGCAAACGTTGAAAATTTCTCAAACGAAGACAATATCTCTTGAATCAAATGAAAACGAATGACTGACTCCCCTTGCATCGCCGTCTATTTATATACTAGAAGGCCTACTGTGTTCTCGAACAATCGCGTAACTTCCACAGAATTCCAGAGTAATCTGCGCATGTCTGTTTTTGCACGAGGCTCGTCTAGACGCCAGGCCAAAATACATTCTATTTATAGACAAATGATCGATCTACCTAATTATAGAAATTTCTACATGAATAACAACATATTTTATTTATTTGAACTTCGAAACAATAATATAAACAACAACATGGCATTCCAAACGCTTTATACATAACAGCCCACCACGGATATCGAAACCAGGTTTTTAGTATTGTAATTCCGCAGACATACCGCTGAACCACTAAGGGTCATTTATATAAGGTACGTAATCTTTGACGTTTCACACTTTTTTATACCTAAATACATCTTAGTTATTGAGCTTAACAAATTATAATGCAATTATGTTGTACCGCTACAGCTATTTATGACTTTTTGGTATGTATAAAACCTTAAAAAATTATAATAGTATATCTAAATATATAACGTTATGAGGCTCAATTTATTTTCGTGTTATAATATGTAGTCATTCTAGCAGAAGAAAACATAATTTATATTTATTTCCACGGTACTTATGAAATTTATCAGGCCGGTCAATTAACAAGCTCCACATAGGGTATAGAAAACAACATAAAATATAAACTCTTACTGATTTTTTGTGCCGAATTATGTGAATGTACAGTGTAAATATTTAACATGTACAAAAGTGTACGTGAACTCGTGTATATTATATCGAAGTTCTTGCGAAAGGCTTATCCGTTACAATGAATTAAATCATTGTTTGTATACATTCGTTTTTACTTATGCATTTAGAAGTCATTTAGTGTGTTTTGATCCTCCGTGGTGGGTGAACCACAGATTGCTGTTTGTGTATCTTGGAACTTAATAACAAACAGCAACAACAAGTAACAAGCGTGCCCTTAAACATTTGATGGGAAAATCGTATTTTGGCGAATCAAGTTTATTTGTAAATCATGTTGACAAGTGTCTCTACTAGCATATTCGAGTGGAATTTGTCAATGTTCGTAGCCAAATAAACATCATTATCACGGCTTTATGTGGAGTTAGAATCGAACCTTTCAATGTTACACGACATAAAAGACATTACAACCATTACTAAATGTAATCATACTTTCAGTGATTCTTTAAAAGATAATCTTTACTTGTCGTTAATATGAATTCTGATATGAAAAATTAACTATTTGTATGTTAACTGTTCTCGAAATCGTAAAGTATCTTTTTTCAGTAATTGGTCAACATTCAGTTGAGTAGAACTGTAATGACATGCAGCTTTTTACTGACAAGGTGAAACCACACGATTTTATTTTATAATCTTTTTACAATAGCATACTGATGTGTTTATTTTAATTTATATGAGATATACAAGCATTTATATACAGAGTGAAGGCGACCATAATCTAATTCGTTAATGAAGATGATATGTATATTTGACCCTAAAAGCTTGTAATTAATTAACACATTTTCTCGGCTCCAAAATATACTTTAAGAGTTGATTTATAAGCGTTGATATATAGTTAATTATTTGTTTACATAATAGAGTTATATGTAAATGTACTTATAAAATAATATTATATTTTGCTATTTAGGCTCTTATTTGTAACTGGTATTGTGCTGGCCAGTATACGGGTCCGGCATGGCCATGCGTGTTAAGGCGTGCGACTCGTATTCTGATGGTCGCAGGTTCACATTGTTACGTTTTTTTAGGTTTTAGGTTTTTCGTAGACTAAACGCAACAGAAAAACACAGATAACAGCTTGTATAATTTATTACAACAAACTATTATATATGTTATATGACAGATATAACATAAATTACATAACAACAACGACAGATATTAAGTTCAAACCTTCAAAATTAATTACAAAACAAAATGGTACTAGTTTCAACCTTCAAAGTTAATCACAATACAAAATGGTACTGGCCTGTGTCCAATATAATGATCTAGAATGAAAGTCCAAAAGTTCAGATCAGAAATCCAAAATTCCGGTCTAGGGTGTGAATTTGGTCCCACGAAGAAATTCCGAAGTTTGGATGTAGAAGCTCAGAAACAATTCACAGTTCGATAAATTTGATGAAGTTCTCCTTCCGATGCTTCTTGATGAACGTCTCAAACCTGCCGCCTTCCAATTTTCCCAGTTTCCCCTAAACAGTCTTACACGTGTTGACTTTCAGTATAACTAATAATTCGAATGAATCGTAAAGATTGACGAAATAAAATCACAGCTTCTGTAAATCTAGCTCTAGTCACAAAACCAAGTTGAATAAACACACAGCAAACGTTTAAAATTTCTCGAACAAAGACACTATTTCTTGAATCAAATACAAACAAATGACTGACTCTCTTTGAACCAAAAATAAAAAACGAATGAAGGATTATTTTCTTTTTCGCATCTTCGTCTGTTTACATATTTGTAGGCCTAGACTTCTCGAACCATCGCGTAACTTCTACAGATCTCCAGAGCAATCTGCGCATGTCCGTTCTTGCAAGACTCTCAACGTCTAGACACTGGGCCGCCAACATTTCATTTACATAAATTTATAAACATATGATTGATCTACCTAATTCTAGAAAATTATAAATGTTATTTTAAATGAATAACAACATAATTTATTGGTTTAAACTTTGAAACAATGATATAAATATGGAAATATAAATAATAGATATAAAATTCCAAACACAACAAGACGTGTTGTCGCTTACAAAACATTTACACGACATTTACATAACACACATCCCGGTCGCGCTAAACATGCTCGCCCTCCCAGCTATGGGGGCGTTATAATGTGACGGTCAATCCCACTATTCGTTGGTAAAAGAGTGGACCAAGAATTGTTGGTGGGTGGTAATGAATAGCTGTTTTTCTTCTACTGGTCTTGTACAGCTAAATTAGGGACGGCTACCACAGATAGCCCTCGAGTAGCTTTGCTCGAAATTCTTAAACAGAACAAACATTCTGCTATTTACGAGCGACAAAGTTTTTGTTCGCACTGCCTCTAATTCCGAACTATAATATTATGTTTGTCTCATTGTTTTATCAAAAAATAATGACTACTGTGGTGTAAACTCCTCATATAATGACTTATGTAAATGGTGTTTCGACGACTACTATATTTGTTGTTTCCTAGTCGACCTGATTGTCTCTGGATTAAAGCAAATACGTCGTCAGCAATGAATATGCCGGACGTAGTGTTGTTGGAATACAGTTACGGTACACTCTTCTAACCCTTAAAAGTTTTTAAGGATTAACGCAAAGTAAGCTTACAAATCTTGGACTAATTGTATTTTCACTATGATTATTGTGCTGGATTTACTATCGTATATCAATTTTAATATCGATGTTTGATTAATATAAATTTATATTTAGAAATGCATGTAACATATATTATTAAACCTATATAGCGAAATTCCCAACTGTTCACTGAAGTTGTAGAAAATTCTTAAAAAGAAGAATCAGCAATGTACTGTTTTTTTATGAAAATAGTAGCGATTGCTAGCATTGCTACCCTAGCTGAAATTTCTGGACACTTTCTCTCAAGCTTATAAAAGGTTGCCAACGCACCGCGAAGAGACAATATACATTGTTGGTTTACTACAGTTGGTATATTAAGAATCTCGGAATCTGTAATCGGGAAACTGCAGACACTTGACGAGGAACGTTTATAGGTTTTGAACGTTACAAACCGTTTAACTTCAGCGGATTAACTTCGGACCTTAGTATTTTTACGAAGATATTATTTTCCCTAAATGGTGAAAAACTCTTATGATTAGCGAACAGTTAGCTTGCAATCTATTAAGTGAACTCTACCGATATCATCTCGAAATTAATTCGCACGTCATGAAATCTCGTTAAGACATCAAGACATTTGTCTGGTGCAGACAAATCGTGTGCATGTAAATGCTAATACATGGTAAAATAATTATCATAAAATTGAATGGTATATCTCTTTTTCTTTCTGTTTTTTTCCTCACAGCAAAGCGACTTCCGGCTATCTGTTGAGTCCAGCAAGAGGAATCAAACCCCTGATTTTAGTGTTGTACATCGATAGACTTATTGCGCTTCCAGCGGTGGACCTTTCTCTTTTCACTCTACTGTTTACTATATCGTACGATTACCATATTTTATGCAACCATAACCCTCTATACTTTCTATGTATCCTTCTTTCTGAGGGCAGGAGTAAACTAGAGGCTAACTTGTTAAGCTAAAGGACGAATAAATTCAAGGTTCGAGCCAGTGATATTTATTTGAATAATCGTTGGAATTTCAGTTGTGGGGGTGTTATGAAAATCACTAGAAATCTTGCCATTTGGTTAAGAATCTTTTTAGGCGGCAGGTGCTTCATTCTGGTTACTTTTCCTCTTGGAGTCTGACTTATTCTTTCTGGTTAAAAATATAAAATAACAACAAAAGCATTTGTGTGCTTAAACGTTTTTTGTTAGGGCTTCTATACACATTTTTGTTATTAGGTATTGGAAGGAACAAATATGTGGGTCATGTAAAAAAAAAATTTGGTAAAAGCGTAGTTAATATTTCACGATTTCCAGTTTTGAGAACAGTTGAACAAGTATATGTTAACAAATAACTTAAAATTATAATCTAAAATAAATATACAGATAAACTTCATTATTATAAATGTATTTGTCAGAATATTTTTACAAGGTTTTCTCAAGAGTCTGAAACGAACTGGATCCATAAACATGAAAATGTGTTTTTTTAAGAAATTAATATTCATGGTGAAATAAAACAGCGATTTTTTCGGCATAAACAAGATATTCTCTAAGAAAAGTTAAAGATGATAAACATACACGAACTTTTGATTTACTGTGTATGATACATTTTGAGTTTCGTTTTAGTAAAGCTACATGAGAGCTTTTTGCGCTATCTGTCCCTAATTTGACACTGAAAACTACAGGAAAGGTAGCTAGCCATTTCCACCCACCGATGTTGAGATACAACGAATAGTGGGGTTGACCGTTACTTTCTAACGTCCCCACGGCTGAAAGAGCGAACATGTTTGGTGGGACGGGGATTTAGACCTGCGCATACCTAGGATTACTAGTTGAGCTCCCTAAACACCTGGCCATGCAGGTCTTTCTACTTATGAATCCTGATACTGTAGCACAGCGATATATCTGTGGACTTAAAACGTTAGAAATCGGGTTTTAATATCTGTGGTGGGAAGAGAACAGGTCGTTCATCATGTAGATTTTTGCTTAATTACACCAAAACAACATGGCCCGGCATGGCCAAGTCGTGCCAAACATCCTCGCCCTTTCAGCCGTGGTGGCGTTATAATGTAATGGTCAATCCCAGTATTCGTTAGTAAAAGAGTAGCCCAAGAGTTGGCAGTTGGTGATGATGACTAGCTGCCTTCCCTCTAATCTTGCACTGCTAAATTAGGGACGGCTAACACAGATAGCTCTCGAGTAGCTTTGGGCGAAATTCCAAAACAAGTTGTCTAGAATAACAAGTTCATTCATAAGATTAATCTTTTTGTTATTTTATCAATACTTTATGCACAAATATAATAATACTGAATATTGATGTATTTTGTTTATAAGTGAAAGTATCTACAGTTTAATGAATATTGCTGGAGACCGTTATGTTGTTTCAAACTTCACCGGGTGTGAGATATTACGTAAGAGTTATCAATAACTCTAAATTATCTCGTTTTACAACTTTAGTTGCTGAATGTGTTTATAATTATAATACGTTTCAACCTGGAAAAGAGTAACAACTCGAACATCGTGTTCAACCATGTATACTTGTTTTCCACACTTTTGTGTCATGGTGGATAATCACAGTTTGTTCAGAAGTAAATGAGAACAAAATCAAGAGAAGCCGTGAAGTTATAATGATTCAAATTTATTTACATTTCTCGCATTCTAAACAGATTTTTTTACATACTACTTTCGACTAATTTTGTAATATCTTTAATATAATCTTTATTTCTTTCTGGTCGGTTGACAAACGAACGTCACAATTGGTAACCTATAATAAAAGTAAACCACGAGGTTAGGGTTAAAAAACAACAGTAATGATCGCTTGTTTTTATTGATAAAATTCATTTAAAATTCACTGCTTTAATTGTTTTTCCATTTCTTTATAAAACTGAATAATAATATGTCATTAACTTTTAGTCATATTATATATGATAATATCAAAAACACTTTCTAACGTTTTCTTCTTCTTTGACATCAATATTTCTTACATTGTTTACAAGTTATCGTCATTTAATAACTTTTTAATGCTTAAAAGTGATTCACCATATATCTATTTACAAAATGGTGTTTGGTCAAAAGTCTCAGTATTTCATACAAATACGCTGTTATCGCTGCTTTCAAAACACCACAGTGAGTTTCTGAACACCCTGTATTATTCAGTCATGATTACTTCACACAAATATCTGTAAAAATAAGGACCTTAAATACACCAGTGCTGTTCACGAAATTTAAAGTTACTTACTTTGATAACTTGAAACGGAGATATTTTTATTAGTGGTAACCATAGCCCAGATGTCCATAGCCATATCTGTTAGGATAACCGTACCCAACGTGCCCAAAATATCCATGGCCAAGACCATAGTAGCCACCATAGTGGCCACCATAATAACCACCATAATGGCCACCATAAGGGTAGCCAGCATATCCAGCGTAGCCATAGCCTCCGTAGGGACTCAATAATCCAGCCATAGCAGTGGCCACAAGAGCCAAAAACAGAATAGCAAACTGAAAATTGTCAAACATAGAAAATGATAAATTTTATTAACGAAAAAATAACCAAATATATTCAACAGAAACCTAAATTATTCTTTTATCTCATGGAAAATCATATTACTTCTAATTCGGCATTTAGGTGTAAACACCAATCCAGAATCTAGCATTTGGCTGATCTGACAATAATTAGAATATTGTTTATTTTAACAACTGATTTCCATTGCTCATGAATTAATAAATATATTACATATAGCCATCGTGTGTGTTCATATATATATATATATATTTCTATTGAAGCGCTTACTTTTCTTGTCAATACGGTTAGTAATATACACATATTACGTCGAAAAGTTACTTATGTAACTAAATGAATATATCTCTATTGACAATGTCGTACTGTTATTCTGGCTGTATACATTTAAATTAATTCTTAATAACAATGCTAGAAAACAATAACAGACGTTAACTAATCTCCCAGATAAAATCTATTCAGCGTGAATGAAGAAAGGTTTAGTTTTAAATATTTTTATTAGCACAATAAAATCGCTATAACGTCGAACAGAAAGAAACAAAAATGAGTAAGTTTCCAAATTTCAAACAATGAATACAGAAAATAAGAATCAGAAAAGGTTTAGTTTTAATACTTCTATAATTAAATTAACGCAATAAAACAAGAAAAAGTAACTTTTCTTACCAAAGTCTTCATATTTGTTCAGTAAAGTTAACGATATGATCCCGAATAACTGACTTATTATACTGACAGCTGGAACCAACGGCTTATAGTAAGTGCTGACTTTTGACCGTTTTTATACAGTTATACAGTGCACGTGACCTTCGTATTTACAATGTTACCATTACTAACACAACTGCCGAAACTGATCTAACCTATTCTAGTTACTTAAAAACTTCAAGTTCTTAAGTTCGTAGGTTGGTACTGATGGTGTTTGACCATGACGTACCCGTTTGTGATATCTTTGAGTTACCACGTTTCCTTGGTGATAAGGCTTAACTGTCTCTATTTCCTTTATTCAGTTTTATTGTTATCTGCTTTAAAAAGTAATTACTTTCAATTTTGAAGCTAATCTTAAATATAAATCGAAACTGTAGAATTACATATACACGTACCTTTTGAATTATAATAAGTGTTTAACTTTAAAGCGACCGGTCTGTGTCGTCTGTTTGTTTGTTTGCAATTTAGTACAAATGTACACATTGGGCTATCTATGCTTTGCCCACCACGGGTATAGAAACCTGATTCTAGGTTGAAAGTCTGAAGACCTATTGTTGTACCCCTAGAGGGTTCTGTTTTGGCATAAACAGTGCATTTCATGTTTACTTCTGCGTGAGAGTCACACAATAGACCACATATACTGTATCTGTTACAGGGAATTGAAACTTTGATCTTAGTGTTTTATATCTCAAAAGTTAACGCTAACTCGCAGACAGGCTCACAATTAAGGGCTTTTTTCACTTAATAAGAATAAGGTTCTCTAACGTTACTGGCTCGAAGTAGACTTACATTTTGTTACGTTTTTTATGTGGACTGAACGCAACAGAAAGACACAGATAACAGCTTATATAATTTATTACAATAAACTATTATATATGTGACAGATATAAAATAAATTATATAATAACAATGACAGATGTTCAGTTTCAACCTTCAAAATTAATTACAATACAAAATGATACTGGCCTGTGTCCAATAGATTGATCCAGAATGAAAGTCCAAAAGTCCAGATCAGAAAGTCCAAAATTCCAGTCTAGGGGTGAATTTGGTCCCACGAAGAAATTCCGAAGTTTCAATGGAGAAGTCCAGAAACATTTCACAGTCCAATAAATTTGACGAAGTTCTTTTTACGATGTCTTTGATGAATGTCTCAAATTTGTCGTTTTCCGACTTGCCCCGGTCTCCCTTAAACAGTCCTATACGTGTTGACCTTCAGTATAACCAGTAATTCGAATGAATCGTAAAGATTGACGAAATAAAATCACAGCTTTTGAAGATCTAGCTCCAGTCACAAATCGAAGTTGAATAACCACACAGCAAACGTTGAAAATTTCTCAAACGAAGATAACCTCTCTTGAATCGAATAAAAACGAATAACTGACTGACTCTCCTCGCATCGCCTTCTGTTTATATACTAGTAGGCCTACTGTATTCTCGAAGAAACCGCGTAACCACAGAATTCCAGAATAATCCGTGCATGCCTGTTTTTGCACGAGGCTCGTACAGACACCAGGCCAAAATACATTCTATTTATAGACAAATGATCGATCTACCTAATTCTAAAAATTTCTACATGAATAACAACATATTTTATTGGTTTGAACTTCGAAACAATAATATAAACAACAACATGGTATTCCAAGCACTTTCAGAAACAGTTAATTTATAAAATTCACAGTCGTCACTAATTTCAACTGATCAACTGGAGGAAAGTAGTTTGTTTAATGTGCTCACTGCCATCTCTTGGGTTTCTCTTGTATGACAGAATAGTGGAATTTCATTTCCACTCTTATAACATACCCACACTAAATATTTATCGATGGTACGTTGAATTAGAACGCGAGTGATGGGTCTGAAGATTCATTGTTCGTCATGTTTATTAGTGGACCAAATTTTATCCAAGGTAAAAATTAACTTACAGTGAGTAAATGTTTGAGATAAACCACAAAGCTACACATGGGCTTTCTGTGTCACTGGTCAAATTGAATAAAATGAATGCAAATAACAATTATTTAAGATATACTCAGCAACCTTCTGAATATAATAAAAGTATTAGCATATTTATATTTACTGTTAATTTCTCAATTCAAACATAAATTAAATATCTTGAACTTTCATGGCATTCTTCACACACAAATTAGCCAATCAATTATGAATTTTCTACTTAAAATATAAAATAGTCCTTCTCATTCAATGTAGCAGATATATTTTGGTTTTAAATCTGTCATTTCAAGGAAATAATTCTTGAATTACAATAGGAATTAGAAGGTTTCACAAGGTCAATTTGCCACAACTTTAGCAGTGATAGGCCAGAGTAAAGGCAGCTAAACTACACACCCACTAATAATTCTTGGGCTACTTAAGCGCCTTAACCACCAGATCATGTAGATTTGTTCGTTACTTTGTTTGAACTTCGCGCAAAGCTACATGAGAGCTATCTGCGCTAGCCGTCCTTAATTTAGTCGTATAAGGCTAGAGGGAAGGCAGCTAGCTAGTCAATGCCATCCACCGCCAACTCTTGGGCTACTCTTTAAACCAACGAAAAGTGGGATTAACCGTTATATTATAACTTCCTACGGCTCAACTGGCGAGCATGTTTGAGTGACGAGGACTCGGACGCGCGACCCTCTGATTACGAGTCGAATGTCTTATCCACATGGCCCTGCCGGGTTCTCAATTTTTGTTGCTGCTGTTGTTGAGCTAACCGTCAAGTTATTCTCCGAAGCTGTTCCTCAGAAATTTAGTTTCTCAATATTAACTACTGCTGTTTGCCCATAGGTAGACAAAATAATTTTGACTGTATATTTTTGGTGTTTTTATTTAAGTAAAATATTTAAGTAACTTGATATAAAAGGCTTAAAGTTTACATCTATGTGTCAAGTACTTAGTTTTGCTTTACTGTGCCATATTTATTTAAATCAATGAGTAACGTGTTTGACATCTTTGTATTTGTTGTCTCTAGGTCTGGATCCTTGTCAGGTTTAATAACTTATAACGTTGAAAACTCGGAATTCGATACCCGGGTTAGGCACAGCGTAGATTGTGAATTGTGTAGCTTTACACTTAAACACAAATAACGCTTCTCAAAGTTGATTTATATAATCAAAATTTCTCAAACTCCTTGATACAGTTGAGGTACAAGTTTATCTGGTTTTTACTCAAAGAACAGAGTTCACGTTAGGACCAGAAAAGAAACCCATTTACCCGATGAATTTCCAAAACTCATTTTCCTCTTCCAATAGTAAACTTGACCCGGCATGGCCAGGTTTTTAAGGCACTCGACTCGTAATTTGAGGGTCATTGGTTCCAATCACTATCACACCAAACTATCTCGCCCTTTCAGCTGTGGGTGCGTTATAAGTAACGATCAATCCCACTATTCTTTGGTGAAAGAATAGCCCAAGAGATAGTGATGGGTGGTGATCACTAGTTGTCTTCCCTCTCGTCTTACCCTACTAAATTAGGGACGGATATCCCAGAAAGCTCTTCTGTAGATTTGCGCAAAGTTCAAAACAAGCAACAAACCAAGAGTAAAATAGAAATGACTTTCGTGAGCATTTCGATTAGTCTGTTTATTTATTTTTAAATTTCGCGCAACGCAACATAAGGGCTATCTGTGTTAGCTGTCCATAATTTTAGTAGTGAAAAACTGGAGAGAAAGCAACTAGTCGTCACCATCCATCGTCAACAAATAGTGGGATTGACTACATATTATAACTCCCGCACGGTTGAAAGAATGAGTATGTTTGGTGGGACGGAGATTGGAACCTGCGACCCTCAGACTTCGAGTCGAACGCCCTAACCATGACGGGCCCAGTGTTGATTACTTATATATTTGTTTCTAACAACGTGACCTGTAAACTCTTAAAAGCAGAATATTTAATTCTAAACTTCTCTTCCGCCTTTATTTCCAATCGCTACACACCACACACACAATGCTATTCCATAGTTTGAATCATTACTTTGTCATTTCCCCTAAAGAGGAACACGAAAGTCCACTTTTCGAAAGCCCTCAGGTTATTACAATTATTGTCTGATAAGAAAATTTCCTTCTGCTCATTCTATGTGATTCTAAATGTCATGAACAATATTCATGTGTCATGCTGGTGCTCATGAAACAGTTGAACGCAAACATGGATAAAACGTACACGTAATGTTCGACTTCAAGAACAAACACAGGAAACGAAATGAAACAATTACGGTCACCCACGTTCTTAAGATTAACTGATAGCCTTAGTTTTACTTTATCTATTCCTTTGTTGTTGTTGTTGTAACAGTGATCCGGTTTTGTTTTAATGAGGTTTGCCCTTTTTTTAACACACACAGTTTTCCCACTGTGATGTGTCAGGAATAACAATATAAGATATTTAATTACAATTAATAATTCTAGTTACGAGAAATGTAAGTCTTGTAAGAATTACTTTGATTCTTATTTTGGACTACGTCATAGAACGTCACTATGACAACGTTAAGTTTGTTTGTTTTGGTGTATTTAAGCAAAAAACTATATGATGAACGATTTGTGCTCTTCCCACCATGGATATCAAAACCTGGTTTGTAACGTTTTAAGTCCGCAGATATATCGCTTTGCTTCAGTATCAGGATTCATAAGTAGAAAGACCTGCATGGCCAGGTGTTTAGGAAGCTAGTTATCTAAGGTATGTGCAGGTCTAAATCCCCGTCCCTCCAAACATGTTCGCTCTCTCAGCCGTGGGGACATTAGAAAGAAACGGTCTACCTCACTATTCGTTATATCTCAACAGCGATGGGTGGAAATGACTTGCTTCCTTTCCTGTAGTTTTCACTATTAAATTAGGGACGGATAGCAGAGATAGCCTTCATGTAGCTTTGCAAAAACGAAACTCAAAATGTATCATAAGTACAAAAATAAAAAGTTCGTGTATGTTTATTATTCTCCACTTATTCTGAGGTAATATCCAGTTTATGCCTTAAAATTCGCTGTTTTATTTCACCATCAATATTAATTTCTGGTTTAAAAAACTATTTTCATGTTCATAGATCGAGTTTGTTACAGACTCCTAGAGAAAAACCTTGTGGAAATATTCTAACAAATGCGGTTATAATAATCAAATTTATCTGTCTCTTAATTTATTTTAGATTTATTATTTTAACTTATTTGTTAACATGTACTTCTTCGACTGTGTTCTCAAAACTCGAAATTATGAAATTATAACTACACTTTAACCTAAATTATTTTTTACATGGCACATATATCTGTATCTTCCAACACCTTATAACAGAAAACGTTTAACTACACAGATGCTTTGGTTGGTATTTCATAATTCTATTCAGAAAGGATAAGTCAGAGACTCCAATAGGAAGAGCAACCTGTCGCCTGAACAACGACTTAACTGAATAGCAAGATTTCTGGTGCTTTTCATAACACCGCCATAAATGAAATTCCAAAGACTATTCAACAACATATCACTGGCTCGAACCTTAAATTTTGCGTCATGTAGCTTGACAAGTTAACCTCCACTTCACTCCTGGCCTTAAAGAAAAAGATATATATAGAAAGTATGAAGGGTTATAGTTGATAACATATGGTAATGGTGCGGTATTGTAATCAGTATAGTAGAAAGTGAAATGTCCCCCGCCGGGAGCGCAATAAGTCTATCCATTTAAAACACTGAAATCAGAGATTTGATTCCCCATCGCTTTATACAGCAGATAACCCGAAGTGGCTTTGCTGTAAAAAAAACAGAAAGTGATATACCATTCAGTTTTATGATAATTATTTTACCATATTTTAACATTTACATGCACATGATTTCTCTGTACCAAACAAACGTTTTGATGTCTTATCGAGGGCTCATGACGAGTGAAAATTTCAAGATGATATCGGTACAGTTCACTTAATGAGTGGCTAGCTAGCTCTTCGCTGATGACACATGAGTTTCTCTCCAACTACGTTATGCAGTATCTTCGTAGAAATACTAACGTCGGAAGTTAATCAGCTGAAGTTGAACGGTTTGTAACGTACGAAATCTATAAACATTCCTTTTGCCCGTGCTGTCGGTGATGGGTTCACTCTCATGCAGGTAGAAGCGCGAGCCCACGTCGCCAGACTGTGCGTGGACATCTTGACGAGGAAAAAACAAAGGCTTCTTGAATACACGCACGTAAACTGTTTATAGTAATATTTCTTATGGGATATCAGTTTTTGTGACATTGGTCATTTTTAAAAATTTTATTTCTCCATATTTTACCATTCATCACACATTAAAAATGAATACAGATGGAACTGAAATGAGAAACATTACCTGAAAAAAATAAAAATATTTTCACAATTTGAACACTGAGAGAAATTATATAAGAAAACCTACTTGTTTCTCCAATTCTTTGAGCAGTTTTGTATTCCAAAAATACTACGTCCGGCATATTCATTGACGATGACGTGTTTTGTTTAATTCAGAGATAATCAAATCGACTAGGAAACAACAAATATAATAGTCGTCGAAACACAATTTACATAAGTCTTTATTTGGCGTTAATACCACAGCAGTCATTATTTTTTGACAGAACAAACATCAGACAAACATTATCTTATTGTTCGGAATTAAAGGCAGTGCGAACAAAAATGAAACTTTGTAGCTCGTAAGGGTTTACAACCCAAAATTTCAGATTTTATTTTGTGTGTTTGACAGACATGGCATATTTATTGGCGTATTGTTGGGCTAAAACATACATTAGAAAATGTACTAATAGTAACGCAATATTTGTTACGACGCCATAAAAAGTTAGTTGAATTCGAAAGAAAATAAGATATATCTGCTAGTACAGAAGCTCACAAATAATGTTTACGTCATTATTTTTAAGGTGTCCTGGAACTATTACCAGGCAATAAATAAGGGTTTAAAATAACGGTGCAGTAACCAAAAAACTAAAGACATTATTCATATTTTCACACATGTGTGTTCCTCTAATTTGGTTTTACATTTCAGATTAACAATTAAATATGTAGTATATCTTTTTTAAAGTAGAAAAGGAATAAAAAGTAAAGAAAAATTAAACCTTATCAACAAGGAAACGCAGTAACTCTGGGATATCTCCAACAATTACGTCATGGTCAAACAGCTTCAGAACTAACCTAAAAAATTGAAGTTACTCATGATATATTAATCATAATACACTGCTGGCCAAAATCTTAAGGCCAATGAACGTGAAGAAAAAATATCCATTTGGAGTTGATGGACTCAACCACTTATTTGGGTAAAGCTACGAGAGATAACAATAAGAAAAGGGAAAATAAAAATAAACTTTTTAGTATTTAACAGGGAAAATGTGAACACTATAAAATTAGCGTAAATATTAGCTGGTCAAAAGTTTAAGATCATGACAAAAAGAAGTCCGAAACAGTTAAGGGTTTTTTATTTTCATTTTCCCTTTTCGTATTTTCATCTTGTGAAACTCTACTCAAATAAGAGGTTGCGTCTAACAACGCAAAATGCATATTTTGCTTTATGTTCATTGGCCTTATGATTTATTTCGTTGTTTTTGTTGTGGTTATGAGGTCGCGAAGATTTAACATTCCCATTTTAAGTCAGATTACAGAAAATAACATATAAACTATCGCATTTTCGTGAAAATGAAAAGTATTCATAATTTCAACTTGAAAATTACTTTGCACAAGTACTATTCAAAAGAAATACTCAATATATTTATGGTCAAATCGTTTTATTTTGTTAAAAATATGACTTTTTTATACGTTAAAGACTTATAATATTAAGTGAAATACTGCCACAATTTGTGAAGATATACACATTATACTAAACGTAAGAAGTATTTAATATGCGAAGACTTTAAATGAGTACAAAGAGGTCACGTGATCGGTTATGTAGAATGGTCGCAGGTCAAAGGCCATATCCTCGCGTTGTTCACTTTCATTTACAATTTTATTGTACTACTACTTTATGAAATTATGTCAGTAAGTTTCGGATCAAATTGGAAATTATAATTCAAACTTTGATTTTACATATGATTTAATTTCTTAATTAAAAAGTAATTGTTAAAAATAACTCACATATTCACGAGGTTTATTGAATGTAGCAGTCGTTAAAATTATGTTCTTGACAACAAAATACAAAGTCTGTGGTTTGGTACAAATTAGGAATTCAAATTTCCTATATTTACAAGCAAAATAAAAACCTCGAATTATTTATTTTGCTGATATATAGCTCATGCATAAAGTCAAACACAATAGTTCTGTTTACGTCTTTCAATTTTTTAGAAATGGTTCCTTATATACACTTACTATAATATATGATATGTAAATAACCAATTGATAGCTAGGAATCTCACCCTAGTGGACTTTTCAGTCATTTTAACATCTGAAAAACCTTCCACATTTTCCAGATCCAACGTTTATAGGAGGTTGTTGTTTTGAGGTAAGCACAAAGCTACAAAATGGTCTATCTGTGCTTTGCCCATGTTACGATTTTTTATGTCAGTTTCAACCTTCAAAATTAATTATAATACAAAATGGTACTGGCCTGTATCCAATATAATGATCCAGAGTGAAAGTTCAAAAGTCCAGATCAGAAATCCAAAATTCCAGTCTAGGAAGTGACTTTGGTCCCACGAAGAAATTCCGAAGTTTCAACGGAGAAGTCCAGAAACATTTCACAGTCCAATAAATTTGACGAAGTTCTTTTTACGATGTCTTTGATGAATGTCTCAAATTTGTCGTTTTCTAACTTACCTCGGTCTCCCCTAAACAGTCCTGTACGTGTTGACCTTCAGTAAAACCAGTAATTCGAATGAATCGTAAAGATTAACGAAATAAAATCACAGCTTTTGTAGATCTAGCTCCAGTCACAAATTCAAGTTGAATAAACACACAGCAAACGTTGAAAATTTCTCAAACGAAGACAATATCTCTTGAATCAAATGAAAACGAATGACTGACTCCCCTTGCATCGCCGTCTATTTATATACTAGAAGGCCTACTGTGTTCTCGAACAATCGCGTAACTTCCACAGAATTCCAGAGTAATCTGCGCATGTCTGTTTTTGCACGAGGCTCGTCTAGACGCCAGGCCAAAATACATTCTATTTATAGACAAATGATCGATCTACCTAATTATAGAAATTTCTACATGAATAACAACATATTTTATTTATTTGAACTTCGAAACAATAATATAAACAACAACATGGCATTCCAAACGCTTTATACATAACAGCCCACCACGGATATCGAAACCAGGTTTTTAGTATTGTAATTCCGCAGACATACCGCTGAACCACTAAGGGTCATTTATATAAGGTACGTAATCTTTGACGTTTCACACTTTTTTATACCTAAATACATCTTAGTTATTGAGCTTAACAAATTATAATGCAATTATGTTGTACCGCTACAGCTATTTATGACTTTTTGGTATGTATAAAACCTTAAAAAATTATAATAGTATATCTAAATATATAACGTTATGAGGCTCAATTTATTTTCGTGTTATAATATGTAGTCATTCTAGCAGAAGAAAACATAATTTATATTTATTTCCACGGTACTTATGAAATTTATCAGGCCGGTCAATTAACAAGCTCCACATAGGGTATAGAAAACAACATAAAATATAAACTCTTACTGATTTTTTGTGCCGAATTATGTGAATGTACAGTGTAAATATTTAACATGTACAAAAGTGTACGTGAACTCGTGTATATTATATCGAAGTTCTTGCGAAAGGCTTATCCGTTACAATGAATTAAATCATTGTTTGTATACATTCGTTTTTACTTATGCATTTAGAAGTCATTTTAGTGTGTTTTGATCCTCCGTGGTGGGTGAACCACAGATTGCTGTTTGTGTATCTTGGAACTTAATAACAAACAGCAACAACAAGTAACAAGCGTGCCCTTAAACATTTGATGGGAAAATCGTATTTTGGCGAATCAAGTTTATTTGTAAATCATGTTGACAAGTGTCTCTACTAGCATATTCGAGTGGAATTTGTCAATGTTCGTAGCCAAATAAACATCATTATCACGGCTTTATGTGGAGTTAGAATCGAACCTTTCAATGTTACACGACATAAAAGACATTACAACCATTACTAAATGTAATCATACTTTCAGTGATTCTTTAAAAGATAATCTTTACTTGTCGTTAATATGAATTCTGATATGAAAAATTAACTATTTGTATGTTAACTGTTCTCGAAATCGTAAAGTATCTTTTTTCAGTAATTGGTCAACATTCAGTTGAGTAGAACTGTAATGACATGCAGCTTTTTACTGACAAGGTGAAACCACACGATTTTATTTTATAATCTTTTTACAATAGCATACTGATGTGTTTATTTTAATTTATATGAGATATACAAGCATTTATATACAGAGTGAAGGCGACCATAATCTAATTCGTTAATGAAGATGATATGTATATTTGACCCTAAAAGCTTGTAATTAATTAACACATTTTCTCGGCTCCAAAATATACTTTAAGAGTTGATTTATAAGCGTTGATATATAGTTAATTATTTGTTTACATAATAGAGTTATATGTAAATGTACTTATAAAATAATATTATATTTTGCTATTTAGGCTCTTATTTGTAACTGGTATTGTGCTGGCCAGTATACGGGTCCGGCATGGCCATGCGTGTTAAGGCGTGCGACTCGTATTCTGATGGTCGCAGGTTCACATTGTTACGTTTTTTTAGGTTTTAGGTTTTTCGTAGACTAAACGCAACAGAAAAACACAGATAACAGCTTGTATAATTTATTACAACAAACTATTATATATGTTATATGACAGATATAACATAAATTACATAACAACAACGACAGATATTAAGTTCAAACCTTCAAAATTAATTACAAAACAAAATGGTACTAGTTTCAACCTTCAAAGTTAATCACAATACAAAATGGTACTGGCCTGTGTCCAATATAATGATCTAGAATGAAAGTCCAAAAGTTCAGATCAGAAATCCAAAATTCCGGTCTAGGGTGTGAATTTGGTCCCACGAAGAAATTCCGAAGTTTGGATGTAGAAGCTCAGAAACAATTCACAGTTCGATAAATTTGATGAAGTTCTCCTTCCGATGCTTCTTGATGAACGTCTCAAACCTGCCGCCTTCCAATTTTCCCAGTTTCCCCTAAACAGTCTTACACGTGTTGACTTTCAGTATAACTAATAATTCGAATGAATCGTAAAGATTGACGAAATAAAATCACAGCTTCTGTAAATCTAGCTCTAGTCACAAAACCAAGTTGAATAAACACACAGCAAACGTTTAAAATTTCTCGAACAAAGACACTATTTCTTGAATCAAATACAAACAAATGACTGACTCTCTTTGAACCAAAAATAAAAAACGAATGAAGGATTATTTTCTTTTTCGCATCTTCGTCTGTTTACATATTTGTAGGCCTAGACTTCTCGAACCATCGCGTAACTTCTACAGATCTCCAGAGCAATCTGCGCATGTCCGTTCTTGCAAGACTCTCAACGTCTAGACACTGGGCCGCCAACATTTCATTTACATAAATTTATAAACATATGATTGATCTACCTAATTCTAGAAAATTATAAATGTTATTTTAAATGAATAACAACATAATTTATTGGTTTAAACTTTGAAACAATGATATAAATATGGAAATATAAATAATAGATATAAAATTCCAAACACAACAAGACGTGTTGTCGCTTACAAAACATTTACACGACATTTACATAACACACATCCCGGTCGCGCTAAACATGCTCGCCCTCCCAGCTATGGGGGCGTTATAATGTGACGGTCAATCCCACTATTCGTTGGTAAAAGAGTGGACCAAGAATTGTTGGTGGGTGGTAATGAATAGCTGTTTTTCTTCTACTGGTCTTGTACAGCTAAATTAGGGACGGCTACCACAGATAGCCCTCGAGTAGCTTTGCTCGAAATTCTTAAACAGAACAAACATTCTGCTATTTACGAGCGACAAAGTTTTTTGTTCGCACTGCCTCTAATTCCGAACTATAATATTATGTTTGTCTCATTGTTTTATCAAAAAATAATGACTACTGTGGTGTAAACTCCTCATATAATGACTTATGTAAATGGTGTTTCGACGACTACTATATTTGTTGTTTCCTAGTCGACCTGATTGTCTCTGGATTAAAGCAAATACGTCGTCAGCAATGAATATGCCGGACGTAGTGTTGTTGGAATACAGTTACGGTACACTCTTCTAACCCTTAAAAGTTTTTAAGGATTAACGCAAAGTAAGCTTACAAATCTTGGACTAATTGTATTTTCACTATGATTATTGTGCTGGATTTACTATCGTATATCAATTTTAATATCGATGTTTGATTAATATAAATTTATATTTAGAAATGCATGTAACATATATTATTAAACCTATATAGCGAAATTCCCAACTGTTCACTGAAGTTGTAGAAAATTCTTAAAAAGAAGAATCAGCAATGTACTGTTTTTTTATGAAAATAGTAGCGATTGCTAGCATTGCTACCCTAGCTGAAATTTCTGGACACTTTCTCTCAAGCTTATAAAAGGTTGCCAACGCACCGCGAAGAGACAATATACATTGTTGGTTTACTACAGTTGGTATATTAAGAATCTCGGAATCTGTAATCGGGAAACTGCAGACACTTGACGAGGAACGTTTATAGGTTTTGAACGTTACAAACCGTTTAACTTCAGCGGATTAACTTCGGACCTTAGTATTTTTACGAAGATATTATTTTCCCTAAATGGTGAAAAACTCTTATGATTAGCGAACAGTTAGCTTGCAATCTATTAAGTGAACTCTACCGATATCATCTCGAAATTAATTCGCACGTCATGAAATCTCGTTAAGACATCAAGACATTTGTCTGGTGCAGACAAATCGTGTGCATGTAAATGCTAATACATGGTAAAATAATTATCATAAAATTGAATGGTATATCTCTTTTTCTTTCTGTTTTTTTCCTCACAGCAAAGCGACTTCCGGCTATCTGTTGAGTCCAGCAAGAGGAATCAAACCCCTGATTTTAGTGTTGTACATCGATAGACTTATTGCGCTTCCAGCGGTGGACCTTTCTCTTTTCACTCTACTGTTTACTATATCGTACGATTACCATATTTTATGCAACCATAACCCTCTATACTTTCTATGTATCCTTCTTTCTGAGGGCAGGAGTAAACTAGAGGCTAACTTGTTAAGCTAAAGGACGAATAAATTCAAGGTTCGAGCCAGTGATATTTATTTGAATAATCGTTGGAATTTCAGTTGTGGGGGTGTTATGAAAATCACTAGAAATCTTGCCATTTGGTTAAGAATCTTTTTTAGGCGGCAGGTGCTTCATTCTGGTTACTTTTCCTCTTGGAGTCTGACTTATTCTTTCTGGTTAAAAATATAAAATAACAACAAAAGCATTTGTGTGCTTAAACGTTTTTTGTTAGGGCTTCTATACACATTTTTGTTATTAGGTATTGGAAGGAACAAATATGTGGGTCATGTAAAAAAAAAATTTGGTAAAAGCGTAGTTAATATTTCACGATTTCCAGTTTTGAGAACAGTTGAACAAGTATATGTTAACAAATAACTTAAAATTATAATCTAAAATAAATATACAGATAAACTTCATTATTATAAATGTATTTGTCAGAATATTTTTACAAGGTTTTTCTCAAGAGTCTGAAACGAACTGGATCCATAAACATGAAAATGTGTTTTTTTAAGAAATTAATATTCATGGTGAAATAAAACAGCGATTTTTTCGGCATAAACAAGATATTCTCTAAGAAAAGTTAAAGATGATAAACATACACGAACTTTTGATTTTACTGTGTATGATACATTTTGAGTTTCGTTTTAGTAAAGCTACATGAGAGCTTTTTGCGCTATCTGTCCCTAATTTGACACTGAAAACTACAGGAAAGGTAGCTAGCCATTTCCACCCACCGATGTTGAGATACAACGAATAGTGGGGTTGACCGTTACTTTCTAACGTCCCCACGGCTGAAAGAGCGAACATGTTTGGTGGGACGGGGATTTAGACCTGCGCATACCTAGGATTACTAGTTGAGCTCCCTAAACACCTGGCCATGCAGGTCTTTCTACTTATGAATCCTGATACTGAAGCACAGCGATATATCTGTGGACTTAAAACGTTAGAAATCGGGTTTTAATATCTGTGGTGGGAAGAGAACAGGTCGTTCATCATGTAGATTTTTGCTTAATTACACCAAAACAACATGGCCCGGCATGGCCAAGTCGTGCCAAACATCCTCGCCCTTTCAGCCGTGGTGGCGTTATAATGTGATGGTCAATCCCACTATTCGTTAGTAAAAGAGTAGCCCAAGAGTTGGCAGTTGGTGATGATGACTAGCTGCCTTCCCTCTAATCTTACACTGCTAAATTAGGGACGGCTAACACAGATAGCCCTCGAGTAGCTTTGGGCGAAATTCCAAAACAAGTTGTCCAGAATAACAAGTTCATTCATAAAAATAATCTCTTGTGTTATTTTATCAACACTTTATGCACAAATATATTAATACTTAATATAAATGTATTTTGTTTATAAGTGAAAGTATCTACAGTTTAATGAATTTTGCTGGAGACAGTTGTGTAATTTTAAACTTGGCCAGGTGTTAGATATTACGTTACTGTTATCAAAAGCTCAAATCAATAAGTCTAAATTACCTCGTTTTACAATTTCAGTTGCTAACTGTGTTTATAATTATAATACGTTTCAACCTGGAAAAGAGTAACAACTCGAACATCGTGTTCAACCATGTATACTTGTTTTCTCACTTTTGAGTAATGGTGGATAATCACAGTTTGTTCAGAAGTAAATGAGAACAAAATCAAGAGAAGCCGTGAAGTTATAATGATTCAAATTTATTTACATTTCTCGCATTCTAAACAGATTTTTTTACCTACTACGTTCGACTAATTTTGTAATATCTTTAATATAATCTTTATTTCTTTCTGGTCGGTTGACAAACGAACGTCAGAATTGGTAACCTATAATAAAAGTAAACCACGAGGTTAGGGTTAAAAAACAACAGTAATGATCGCTTGTTTTTATTGATAAAATTCATTTAAAATTCACTGCTTTAATTGTTTTTCCATTTCTTTATAAAACTGAATAATATGTCATTAACTTTTAGTCATATTATATATGATAATATCAAAAACACTTTCTAACGTTTTCTTCTTCTTTGACATCAATATTTCTTACATTGTTTACAAGTTATCGTCATTTAATAACTTTTTTAATGCTTAAAAGTGATTCACCATATATCTATTTACAAAATGGTGATTGGTCAAAAGTCTCAGTATATCATACAAATACGCTGTTATCGCTGCTTTCAAAACACCACAGTGAGTTTCTGAGCACCCTGTATTATTCAGTCATGATTACTTCACACAAATATCTGTAAAAATAAGGACCTTAAATACACCAGTGCTGTTCACGAAATTTAAAGTTACTTACTTTGATAACTTGAAACGGAGATATTTTTATTAGTGGTAACCATAGCCCAGATGTCCATAGCCATATCTGTTAGGATAACCGTACCCAAGGTGCCCAAAATATCCATGGCCAAGACCATAGTAGCCACCATAGTGGCCACCATAATAACCACCATAATGGCCACCATAAGGGTAGCCAGCATATCCAGCGTAGCCATAGCCTCCGTAGGGACTCAATAATCCAGCCATAGCAGTGGCCACAAGAGCCAAAAACAGAATAGCAAACTGAAAATTGTCAAACATAGAAAATGATAAATTTTATTAACGAAAAAATAACCAAATATATTCAACAGAAACCTAAATTATTCTTTTATCTCATGGAAAATCATATTACTTCTGATTCGGCATTTAGGTGTAAACACTGATCCAGAATCTAGCATTTGGCTGATCTGACAATAATAAGAATATTGTTTATTTTAACAACTGATTTCCATTGCTCATGAATTAATAAATATATTACATATAGCCATCGTGTGTGTTCATATATATATATATATATTTCTATTGAAGCGCTTACTTTTCTTGTCAATACGGTTAGTAATATACACATATTACGTCGAAAAGTTACTTATGTAACTAAATGAATATATCTCTATTGACAATGTCGTACTGTTATTCTGGCTGTATACATTTAAATTAATTCTTAATAACAATGCTAGAAAACAATAACAGACGTTAACTAATCTCCCAGATAAAATCTATTCAGCGTGAATGAAGAAAGGTTTAGTTTTAAATATTTTTATTAGCACAATAAAATCGCTATAAACGTCGAACAGAAAGAAACAAAAATGAGTAAGTTTCCAAATTTCAAACAATGAATACAGAAAATAAGAATCAGAAAAGGTTTAGTTTTAATACTTCTATAATTAAATTAACGCAATAAAACAAGAAAAAGTAACTTTTCTTACCAAAGTCTTCATATTTGTTCAGTAAAAGTTAACGATATGATCCCGAATAAACTGACTTATTATACTGACAGCTGGAACCAACGGCTTATAGTAAGTGCTGACTTTTGACCGTTTTTATACAGTTATACAGTGCACGTGACCTTCGTATTTACAATGTTACCATTACTAACACAACTGCCGAAACTGATCTAACCTATTCTAGTTACTTAAAAAACTTCAAGTTCTTAAGTTCGTAGGTTGGTACTGATGGTGTTTGACCATGACGTACCCGTTTGTGATATCTTTGAGTTACCACGTTTCCTTGGTGATAAGGCTTAACTGTCTCTATTTCCTTTATTCAGTTTTATTGTTATCTGCTTTAAAAAGTAATTACTTTCAATTTTGAAGCTAATCTTAAATATAAATCGAAACTGTAGAATTACATATACACGTACCTTTTGAATTATAATAAGTGTTTAACTTTAAAGCGACCGGTCTGTGTCGTCTGTTTGTTTGTTTGCAATTTAGTACAAATGTACACATTGGGCTATCTATGCTTTGCCCACCACGGGTATAGAAACCTGATTCTAGGTTGAAAGTCTGAAGACCTATTGTTGTACCCCTAGAGGGTTCTGTTTTGGCATAAACAGTGCATTTTCATGTTTACTTCTGCGTGAGAGTCACACAATAGACCACATATACTGTATCTGTTACAGGGAATTGAAACTTTGATCTTAGTGTTTTATATCTCAAAAGTTAACGCTAACTCGCAGACAGGCTCACAATTAAGGGCTTTTTTCACTTAATAAGAATAAGGTTCTCTAACGTTACTGGCTCGAAGTAGACTTACATTTTGTTACGTTTTTTATGTGGACTGAACGCAACAGAAAGACACAGATAACAGCTTATATAATTTATTACAATAAACTATTATATATGTGACAGATATAAAATAAATTATATAATAACAATGACAGATGTTCAGTTTCAACCTTCAAAATTAATTACAATACAAAATGATACTGGCCTGTGTCCAATAGATTGATCCAGAATGAAAGTCCAAAAGTCCAGATCAGAAAGTCCAAAATTCCAGTCTAGGGGTGAATTTGGTCCCACGAAGAAATTCCGAAGTTTCAATGGAGAAGTCCAGAAACATTTCACAGTCCAATAAATTTGACGAAGTTCTTTTTACGATGTCTTTGATGAATGTCTCAAATTTGTCGTTTTCCGACTTGCCCCGGTCTCCCTTAAACAGTCCTATACGTGTTGACCTTCAGTATAACCAGTAATTCGAATGAATCGTAAAGATTGACGAAATAAAATCACAGCTTTTGAAGATCTAGCTCCAGTCACAAATCGAAGTTGAATAACCACACAGCAAACGTTGAAAATTTCTCAAACGAAGATAACCTCTCTTGAATCGAATAAAAACGAATAACTGACTGACTCTCCTCGCATCGCCTTCTGTTTATATACTAGTAGGCCTACTGTATTCTCGAAGAACCGCGTAACCACAGAATTCCAGAATAATCCGTGCATGCCTGTTTTTGCACGAGGCTCGTACAGACACCAGGCCAAAATACATTCTATTTATAGACAAATGATCGATCTACCTAATTCTAAAAATTTCTACATGAATAACAACATATTTTATTGGTTTGAACTTCGAAACAATAATATAAACAACAACATGGTATTCCAAGCACTTTCAGGAAACAGTTAATTTATAAAATTCACAGTCGTCACTAATTTCAACTGATCAACTGGAGGAAAGTAGTTTGTTTAATGTGCTCACTGCCATCTCTTGGGTTTCTCTTGTATGACAGAATAGTGGAATTTCATTTCCACTCTTATAACATACCCACACTAAATATTTATCGATGGTACGTTGAATTAGAACGCGAGTGATGGGTCTGAAGATTCATTGTTCGTCATGTTTATTAGTGGACCAAATTTTATCCAAGGTAAAAATTAACTTACAGTGAGTAAATGTTTGAGATAAACCACAAAGCTACACATGGGCTTTCTGTGTCACTGGTCAAATTGAATAAAATGAATGCAAATAACAATTATTTAAGATATACTCAGCAACCTTCTGAATATAATAAAAGTATTAGCATATTTATATTTACTGTTAATTTCTCAATTCAAACATAAATTAAATATCTTGAACTTTCATGGCATTCTTCACACACAAATTAGCCAATCAATTATGAATTTTCTACTTAAAATATAAAATAGTCCTTCTCATTCAATGTAGCAGATATATTTTGGTTTTAAATCTGTCATTTCAAGGAAATAATTCTTGAATTACAATAGGAATTAGAAGGTTTCACAAGGTCAATTTGCCACAACTTTAGCAGTGATAGGCCAGAGTAAAGGCAGCTAAACTACACACCCACTAATAATTCTTGGGCTACTTAAGCGCCTTAACCACCAGATCATGTAGATTTGTTCGTTACTTTGTTTGAACTTCGCGCAAAGCTACATGAGAGCTATCTGCGCTAGCCGTCCTTAATTTAGTCGTATAAGGCTAGAGGGAAGGCAGCTAGCTAGTCAATGCCATCCACCGCCAACTCTTGGGCTACTCTTTAACCAACGAAAAGTGGGATTAACCGTTATATTATAACTTCCTACGGCTCAACTGGCGAGCATGTTTGAGTGACGAGGACTCGGACGCGCGACCCTCTGATTACGAGTCGAATGTCTTATCCACATGGCCCTGCCGGGTTCTCAATTTTTGTTGCTGCTGTTGTTGAGCTAACCGTCAAGTTATTCTCCGAAGCTGTTCCTCAGAAATTTAGTTTCTCAATATTAACTACTGCTGTTTGCCCATAGGTAGACAAAATAATTTTGACTGTATATTTTTGGTGTTTTTATTTTAAGTAAAATATTTAAGTAACTTGATATAAAAGGCTTAAAGTTTACATCTATGTGTCAAGTACTTAGTTTTGCTTTACTGTGCCATATTTATTTAAATCAATGAGTAACGTGTTTGACATCTTTGTATTTGTTGTCTCTAGGTCTGGATCCTTGTCAGGTTTAATAACTTATAACGTTGAAAACTCGGAATTCGATACCCGGGTTAGGCACAGCGTAGATTGTGAATTGTGTAGCTTTACACTTAAACACAAATAACGCTTCTCAAAGTTGATTTATATAATCAACATTTCTCAAACTCCTTGATACAGTTGAGGTACAAGTTTATCTGGTTTTTACTCAAAGAACAGAGTTCACGTTAGGACCAGAAAAGAAACCCATTTACCCGATCACTTTCAAAAAGCTCATTTTCCTCTACCAAGAGTAAACTTGACCCGGCATGGTCAGGTTTTTAAGGCACTCGACTCGTAATTTGAGGGTCATTGGTTCGAATTACCATCACACCAAACTAGCTCGCCCTTTCAGCCGTGAGTACGTTATAAGTAACGATCAATCCCACTATTCTTTGGTGAAAGAATGTTGTTGTTTGTTGTTTTGAATTAAGCACAAAGCTACACAATGGGCTATCTGTGCTCTGCCCACCACGGGTATTGAAACCCGGATTTTAGCGTGTAAGTCCGCAGACATACCGCTGAGCCACTGGGGGGCTGGTGAAAGAATAGCCCAAGAGTTAGTGATGGGTGGTGATCACTAGTTGTCTTCCCTCTAGTCTTACTTTACTAAATTAGAGACGGATATCCCAGGTAGCCCTTCTGTAGCTTTGCCCAAAATGCAAAACAAGCAACAACCCAAGTGTAAAATAGAAATGACTTTCATGAGCATTTCTATTAGTCTGTTTATTTATTTTTGAATTTTGCCTTAAGCAACACAAGGGTTATCTGCGTTAGCCATCCCTAATTTTAGTAGTGAAAAACTGGAGAGAAAGCAGCTAGTCGTCACCACCCATCGCCAACGAATTGTGGGATTGACTACATATTATAACTCCCGCACGGTTGAAAGAATGAGTATGTTTGGTGAGACGGAGATTGGAGCCTGCGACGCTCAGACTACGAGTCGAACGCCCTAACCATGACGGGCCCAGTGTTGATTACTTATATATTTGTTTCTAACAACGTGACCTGTAAACTCTTAAAAGCAGAACATTTAATTCTAAACTTCTTCCGCCTTTATTTTCAATCGCTACACACCACACACACACACACACACAATGCTATTCCATAGTTTGAATCATTACTTTGTCATTTCCCCTAAAGAGGAACACGAAAGTCCACTTTTCGAAAGCCCTCAGGTTATTACAATTATTGTCTGATAAGAAAAATTTTTTCTGCTCATTCTATGTGATTCTGAATGTCATGAACAAAATTTATGTATCATACTGATGTCCATGAAACAGTTGAACGCAAATATGCATAAACGTACAAGTAATGTTCAACTAATTGTATTTAAACACAGATATTAATAGAAGAACAAACACAGGAAACGAAATGACACAATTACGTTCACCCACGTTCCTAAGATTGACGTATAGTCTTGGCTTTTCTTTCTCTCTTCCTTTTTTTGTGTTGCTGTAGGACTTGGCTTGGCATGGCCTAGCACGTTAAGGCGTGCGCTTCGTAATCTGAGGGTCGCTGTTTTGCGCCCGAGTCACGCCAAACATATTTGCCCTCCCAGCCCTGAGGGTGTTATAATATGACGGTCAATCTCACTTTTCATTGGTAAAAGAGTCGCCCAAGAGTTGGCGGAGGGTGGTGATAACTAGCTGCCTTCCCTCTAGTCTTACAGTGCTAAATTAATGACGGCTAGCACAGATAGCCCTCGAGTAGCTTTGTGCGAAATTCCAAAACAAGCAAAACTCCAAGAGAAAGAGTAACCAGAGTGAAGCACCTGTCGCCTGAACAACGACTCTTAACTAAATAGCAAAATTTTTAGTGATTTTCATAACACCGCCATAAATGAAATTCCAAAGACTATTCAACAACATATCACTGGCTCGAACCTTAAATTTTCCGTCATGTAGCTTGACAAGTTAACCTCCACTTCACTCCTGGCCTCAAAGAGAAAGATATATATAGAAAGTATGAAGGGTTATAGTTGCATAACATATGGTAATGGTGCGGTATTGTAATCAGTATTGTAAAAAGTGGAATGTCCCCCGCCGGAAGCGCAATAAGTCTATCCATTTGATTCCCCATCGCTTTATACAGCAGATAACCCGAAGTGGCTTTGCTGTAAAAAAAACAGAAAGTGATATACCATTCAGTTTTATGATAATTATTTTACCATGTTTTAACATTTGCATGCACATGATTTGTTTGCACCAGACAAACGTCTTGATGTCTTATCGAGGGTTCATGAGGAGTGAAAATTTCGAGATGATATCGGTACAGTTCTCTTAATGAGTGGCTAGTTAGCTCTTCGCTGATGACACATGAGTTTTTAATCAACTAAGCTATGTAGTATCTTCATAGAAATACTAACGACCGAAGTTAATCAGCTGAAGTTGAACGGTTTGTAACGTACGAAATCTATAAACATTCCTTTTGCCCGTGCTGTCGGCGATTGGTTCATTCTCATGCAGGTAGAAGCGCGAGCACACGTCGCCAGACTGTGCGTGGACATCTTGACGAGGAAAAAACAAAGGCTTCTTGAATACACGCACGTAAACTGTTTATAGTAATATTTCTTATGGGATATCAGTTTTTGTGACATTGGTCATTTTGAGAAAAATTATTTCTCCATATTTTACCGTTCATTACACATTAAAAATGAATACAGATGGAACTGAAATGAGAAATATTACCTAAAAAAATAAAAATATTTTAACATTTTGAACACTGAGAGAAATTATATAAGAAAACCTACTTGTTTCTCCAATTCTTTTGAGCAGTTTTGTATTCCAAAAATACTACGTCCGGCATATTCATTGACAATGACGTGTTTTGTTTAATTCAGAGATAATCAAATCGACTAGGAAACAACAAATATAATAGTCGTCGAAACACAATTTACATAAGTCTTTATTTGTGGCGTTTATACACAAGCAGTCATTATTTTTTGACAGAACAAACATCAGACAAACATTATCTTATAGTTCGGAATTAAAGGCAGTGGAATAACAAGAAAACTTTGTAGCTCGTAAACAGCAGTAGGCTGAAGAGTTTCTAACTCAAAAGTCCAGGTTTTATTTTGCGTGTTTGATAGACATTTATTAGCGTATTGTTGGGCTAAAACATACATTAGAAAATGTACTAATTGTAACGCAATATTTGGAAATTTAGTTGAATTAGAAAGTAAAAAACGATATGTCTGCTGGTACAGAAGTTGTTGTTGTTTTTGAATTAAGCACAAAGCTACACAATGGGCTATCTGTGCTCTGCCCACCACGGGTATCGAAACGGGTATTTTAGCGTGTAAGTAGACATACCGCTGAGCCACTGGGGGGCGCTAGTGCAGAAACTAACAATTAATGATTTTATTATTGTCAAGGTATCCTAGAACTATTACCAGGCAATAATTAAGGATTTAAAATAACGGTTCAGTAACCAAAAAAACAAAAAGCCGACATGTTGAAAATGTCAGGTTTTAATGACTCATCGTTAGCTATTAAAATATTTTAATATTAAATTTGGACAATTTCCAAAATTTCATGCATGTGTATTCCTCTAATTTGATTTCACATTTCAGATTAAGAATTAAATATGTAGTACATACTTTTTAAAGTAGAATGGGAATGAAAAAGTGAAGACAAAATAGAGAGATTTAACCCTTATCAACAAGGAAACGCTGTAACTCTGGGATATCACAAACAGATACGTCATGGTTAAAATACCTTCAGCACCAAACTACAATCTTGAAGTTACTCATTAAATTGGAATATGTTAGGCCAACTTTGATGGTTTTCCTGCAGGTATGAAGGTCACTTACGGTATAAAAACAGTCACAGGTCAGACGCTACTGCATTTAGCTGGTTCCAGATGTCAATACAATAGGTCAGGTTATTCGGAATTGTATCGTATCCAAAAAAAAAAAAAACAAGACGTGAGAAAGTTAACAGCTAGCTTGCTTGGGTGGATTGTAACGAATGTTTTCGTACAGGTAGAAAGCAAGAACATTTTACAGAGATAAGGAAATGTATCTGCCTTTTGTATGTTATTTGTCCATATTATTCAGATCATTATTCAATTAAATAAAAATTATAAATTGCAATACTATAGATAGTATAACGAAAATCCCTCATTGGCACAACGGTTTTCTTTATTTGCTTTTGAATTTCGCACAAAGCTACTCGAGGGCTATTTGTGCTAGCCGTCCCTATTTTAGCAGTGTAAGACTAGAGGGAAGACAGCTAGTCATCACCACCCACCGCCAACTCTTGGGCTACTCTTTTACCAACGAAAAGTGGGATTGACCGTACATTATAACGCCCCACGGCTGGGAGGGCGAGGATGTTTGGTACGACCGGGATGCGAACCCGCGACCCTCAAATTACGAGTCGTACGCCTAAACACGCTTGGCCATGCCAGGCCGGTACAACGATATGTCATCGATCTTACAACGCGAGAATTAGTCTTTCGTCGCTCTTGTTCAGCAGAGCACACAATCCAGGGTGTTGCTTTGTACTCAACTTCAAACACAACAAAAGTCTAAAAAAATTAAAGGTTAATTCTCGTTGATAAACGAAATCGTAAAAAAGAAAGTTGATGTGATAAATGTTTTATTTCTTGGTTTCATTTTTATTCTTAAATATTATTATAAAAGCAACTAAAATGTGGAAATAAATATCATTTAGGTTGATCAACATTAGATTAAGAAAAGTAAAAGTTGTTCACGTGGCACGCACGCGAACTGCTTGTGCTACTTGTAGAGAATAACATTGCGTGAGCAGCACGTTCCACGCGAGAACAGTGGTTAGTCACGATTCAAAGGGGAAAAAAACAATCAAATTAAATTTTTAATAGATGTATACTGGAACAAATTCAGATATAATTAGAATAATCGAATGTGGGTTTATATTACAACATGATGTTATTGCAGAAAGAAAAAAGGATAATTTAGATTTATTTCGTTGTTGTTGTTATGAGGTGGCGCACATTTAACATTTCCGTTTTAAGTTAAATTAGAGAAAATAACATATAAACTATCAAGTTTAGTGAAAATGAAAAGTATTTTTAATTTCAACTTCAAAATTACTTTGCACAAGGACTATTCGAAGGAAATACTCAATATATTTATGGTCAAATCGCTTTATTTTATTAAAAATATGACTTTTTTATACGTTAAAGACTTATAATATCAAGTGAAATACTGCCACAATTTGTGAAGATATACACATTATACTAAACGTAAGAAGTATTTAATATGCGAAGACTTTAAATGAGTACAAAGAGGTCACGTGATCGGTTATATAGAATGGTCGCAGGTCAAAGGCCATGTCATAACGTTGTTCACTTTCATTTACAATTTTATTGTACTACTATTTCATGAATATATGTCAGTAAGTTTCAGATTAAATTGTTGATTATAATTCAAACATTGACATTACATATGAGTTAATTTCTTAATTAAAAAGTAATTGTTAAAAATAACTCACATATTCACGAGGTTTATTGAATGTAGCAAGAGCTAAAATTATGTTCTTGATACGAAAATACGAAATCTGCAGTTTGGTACAAATTAGGAATTCAAATTTCCCATACTTACAGCTAAAATAAGAACCTCGTATTACCTATTCGCGCTCACCGCTGGTAAAGGGGTATGTCTGCAGATTTACAATGCAAAATCACGGTGGGCTCAGCAGATAGCCCGATGTGGCTTTGCTATAAGAAAAACGCACGTATTTAGCTGATGTATAGCTGATGTATTCAGTGAAACACAGCAGTCCTGTTCACTTCACCTTATTCGATTTTTAGAAATGGTTCCTTATATAAACTTACTGTAATATATGATATGTTAATCACCAATCAACAGCTAGGAATGTCACTTTCGTAGGTTTTTCAGTCATTTTAATTTCTGAAAAAGCTTCCACATTTTCTACATCCATCATTTGTAGGAAGTTGTTGTCTTCAAAGTTTCATACTTTTTTATACCTAAATACAGCTTAATTACTAAGCTTAACAAATTATAGTGAAATTATATTGTATCAGTGTAGTTATTTATGAGTTTTTGGTATATATAAAACCTAAAACGATCATAATAATATACAATAAAAATAATAAATATGTTTAAATACATAACGTTATGAAGCTCAATATACCTATTTGAAACATGTGCACATTCGTGTTGTAATATGTAGTCATTCTAGCAGGAGCAAACAAATTATATTTATTTCCACAGTTCTTATGAGGTTTACGAGACCGGTCAATTAACAAGCTCCACATATGGTATAGGAAACAATATAAACTATAAACTCTTACTGATTTTTTATGTACTAAAACCTGTAATCTTTCTGCCGAATTTTGTGAAGGTACAGTGTAAATACAGGGTGTTCGGAAAATCATTGTGCACGTATATATTTATTAACAGACGAAACTGCACAGTGACTTTCCGAACACCCTGTATTTAACATGTGCAAATGTGCATGTGAACTCGTATTTATTATATACATGTTCTTGCGAAAAGCTTATCCGTTACGATAAATTAAATCATTGTTTGTATACATTCGTTTTTACTTATGCATTTAGAAGTCATTTTAGTGTGTTTTGATCCTCCGTGGTGGGTGAACCACAGATTGCTGTTTGTGTATCTTGGAACTTAATAACAAACAGCAACAACAAGTAACAAGCGTGCCCTTAAACATTTGATGGTAAAATCATGTTTTGGCGAATCAAGTTTATTTGTAAATCATGTTGACAAGTGTCTCTACTATCATATTCGAGTGGAATTTGTCAATGTTCGTAGCCAAATAAACATCATTACCACGGCTTTATGTGTAGCTAGAATCGAACCTTTCAATGTTACACGACATAAAAGACATTACAACCATTATTAAATAATCTTTACTTCTCATTAATGAAAACTCTGGTTGAAAAAATTAACTCTTTATATGTTAACTGTACAATCGAATTCGTTAAGTACCTTCTTTCAGTAATTGGTCTACAGTTAGTAGAGTTTACATACAGTAAACCTGCGGTGACATGCAGCTCTATACTGACGAGGTGGAAACACATGAATTAATTTCATAATATGCTAATAAAAGCATACTGATGTGTTTCTTTTAATTTGTGTGAGAAATACAAAAATTTATATACAGGGTGAAAGCGACTATAATCTAATTCATTAATGAAGATCATATGTATATTTAACCCCAAACATTTGTGATTAATTAATAGATTTTCTCGACTCAAAAATATACTTTAAGAGTTGATTTATGAGTTTTGATATATAATTAATGATTTGCTTACGCAATAGAGTTAGATGTGAATGTAGTTGTAAAATAATATTATATTTGGCTATTTGGACTCTGATTTGCAACTGGTATTGTGCTGTCCAGAATAACATGTTCATTCATAAGATTAATCTTTTTGTTATTTTATCAATACTTTATGCACAAATATAATAATACTGAATATTGATGTATTTTGTTTATAAGTGAAAGTATCTACAGTTTAGTGAATTTTGCTGGAGACAGTTGTGTAATTTTAAACTTGGCCAGGTGTAAGATATTACGTTACTGTTATCAAAAGCTCAAATCAATAAGTCTAAATTACCTCGTTTTACAATTTCAGTTGCTAACTGTGTTTATAATTATAATACGTTTCAACCTGGAAAAGAGTAACAACTCGAACATCGTGTTCAACCATGTATACTTGTTTTCTCACTTTTGAGTAATGGTGGATAATCACAGTTTGTTCAGAAGTAAATGAGAACAAAATCAAGAGAAGCCGTGAAGTTATAATGATTTAGATTTATTTACATTTCTCGCATTCTAAACATAATTTTTTTATAAACTACTTTCGACTTTGACTAATTTTGTAATATCTTTAATTTTATCTTTATTTCTTCCTGGTCGGTTGACAAACGAACGTCACAATTGGTAACCTATAATAAAAGTAAACCACAAAGTTAGGGTTAAAAAAAACAAGAGAAAGAATTGCTAGTTTATGTTTATAAAATTGGATTTAAAATTCACTGCATTGATTGTTGTTCTTCGAATTTCTTTTTAAAACTAAATAACATGTTCTAAAGTTTCAGTCATGTTATATATGATAATATCGAAAACACTTTCTAACGTTTTCTTCTTCTTTGACACCAATTTTTCATACACTGTTGACACTTCAAGTTATCGTCATTTAATAACTTTTACACTCTGCTGTGGCTAAATTCAAAGTTATGCACATTTTCGTATTTTGTGTTTTTACGTCTTTCACACTGGTGAAATTACACACGCTAAAATACACACTTAAAAGTGATTCACCATATATCTATTTACAAAATGCTGTTTGGTCAAAAGTCTCAGTACTTCATACAAATACGTTCTGCATGATTTTGTCTTCATAAAATATATAATAAACATTTAGCTTTTTATGACATTATTTTGGAAATGACAAGACATCTTGTGCCATGATGCCGTCATATTCTATCTCGACATCTTTTTATTTGATTCGAAGTTGAGCTACATCCCTAAACACTGTTTAAATACAGTTTCTATTATTGAGTCATGATTACTTCATACAAATATAAATACCAATAAATTTCTTAAATACACCATTGTGGGTCACGAAGTTTAAACTTACTTACTTTGATAACCTGAAACGGAGATATTTTTATTAGTGGTAACCATAGCCCAGATGTCCATAGCCATATCTGTAAGGATAACCGTACCCAAGGTGCCCAAAATATCCATGGCCAAGACCATAGTAGCCACCATAGTGGCCACCATAATAACCACCATAATGGCCACCATAAGGGTAGCCAGCATATCCAGCGTAGCCATAGCCTCCGTAGGGACTCAATAATCCAGCCATAGCAGTGGCCACAAGAGCCAGAAACAGAATAGCAAACTGAAAATTGTTAAACATAGAAAATGATAAATTTTATTTACGACAAAAAATCACTAAATAAATTCAACAGAAAACTATATTACTGTTTTATCTCACAGGAAATTACATTACTTCTTAAACTATTAAGATATTATATTAGGCACTCGCAGTATTATATATTCTGTATTGTTTCATAATTTATCATTTAGTTATCGTCTAAATTACTATCAGACTTAACAGTCTAGCGAATATTCATATATTTATATCCACAATATACTAAACCCACCATGTGTTCACTGTGTACCATACACAGAAATTTATTTGTTGAAATTTCACAATCTCAAAGACAATTTTCAAGGTCTATAATACTAAGATTTGAGCCTCAATCCCCATTGTGGCCAGGGGTAGATTTCATGTTATATAGGTTTGTGCTTAGATAAACAAATTGATGAAAAGTTTGTTCTAAATGCAGGTGTATGTGTTCCACACAAAACACAATCAGATTTATGTATGATTACATATAAAATGACCAAAATCACCGTTACATTCATCATTTTCTTTCTAAATCGATTTAATGACGAATAGGATTTTAATAGACAGATTCAGATATACTTATTGGAATATATATATATATATATATATTCTATATTTAGTGTTGAAGCGCTAACTTTTTTCTTATCAATACGGTTAGTAATAAACACATAATATGTAGAAAAGTTACTTATGTAACTAAATGAATATATATCTACTGACAGTGTCGTCCTGCGACTCTAACTGTGTACATTTAAAGAAATTCTTGATAACAACGCTAGAAAACAATAACAGACGTTAATTAATCTTCCAGAAAGAATCTATTCAGCGTGAATAAAGAAAGGTTTAGTTTTAAATATTTTTATTAGCACAATAAAATCGCTATAAACGTCAAACAGAAAGAAACAAAAATGAGTAAATTCAAATAATGAATACCGAAAATAAGAATGAAAAAAGGTTTATTTTTGATACTTCTAAAATTAAATTAACGCAATAAATAAAGAAAAAGTAACTTTTCTTTACCAAGGTCTTCATATTTGTTCAGCAGAAAAGAACGATATAATCCCGAATAAACTGACTTATTATACTGACAGCTGGACACTGCGCTTATAGTAAGTGCTGACTTGTGACCGTTTATATACGGTTGTACAGTTCACGTGACCTTCGCATTTACAAAACTGATCTAACCTATTCTAGTTCCATGAACAAATTCAAGTTCGTAAGTTCGTAGATTGGTACTGATGGTGATTGACCATGACGTACCCGTTTGTGATATCTTTGAGTTACCACGTTTCCTTGGTGATAATGCTTAACTGTCTCTGTTTCCTTTATTCATTTTTCATTGTTATCTGCTTTGAAAAGTAATTACTTTCAATTTTGAAGTTAATCTTTAATATAAATCGGAGCTTCATAATTACATATATACATAGATTATGAATAGTTTTTGAAGTATATTAATGTTTAACTTCAAAGCGACCGGTGGTGAGTCATTAAGATATGTTATTTTCAACTTTCTTCATTTTTTCTCAAGCATTTATTTTCAGTTCTTTCTCAATTACCTGATAATAATTTCAGGGCTTTACTTATGCTAGTAACTTTAGGATTATTTATCATACGTATTGTAAGTATATATATTCTTACACCTTAAAAATAAAAGCTTACATTTCCTTGTCGGGGTTAAAACATTCTGTGTTGTCTGTTTGTTTATAATTACGTACAAATATGCACAATGTGACATATGTGCTTTGCCCACCACGGGTATAGAAACCTTATTTCTAGGCTGTAAATCTGAATGCTTATCGTTGTGCTCCTAGAAGGCTCTATTTTGACATTAACCGTGCATTTTTGTGTTTACTTCTGCATGAGAACATAGTCACACAATAGCCTACATTTACTGCATCTGTTACAGAGAATTGGAGCTTTGATCTTAGCGTTTTATATCTGTAAACTTAACGCTAACTCGCAGACAGACTCATAATTGAGAGCTTTTTTTCACATTACCTCTAATAATTCGGAAATATAATATTGTGTGCGTTATCGTCCTATTCCTAATAAGAATAAAGTCATCTAGCGTTACTGGCTCGTAGTAAACCTACAAGTACAATAACTTTGAGGAAACAGTTAAATTATAAATTCATGGTCGTCACTAATTTCAACTGATTAGCTGGAGGAAAGGAGTTTGTTTAATGTGCTCACTGCCATCTCTTGGGTTTCTCTTGTATGACAGAATAGTGGAATATCATTTTCGCTCTTATAACATACCCAAACTAAATATTTATCGACGGTACGTTGAATAAGAACGCGAGTGATGGGTCTGAAGATTCATTGTTCCACATATTTATTGGTGGACCAAATTTTATCCAAGGTAAAAATTAACTTATAGTGAGCAGCTGTTTGCGATAAACCACCACGCTACACAACGGGCTTTCTGTGTCACTGGTCAAATTAAATAAAATGAAAGCAACTAACTACGATTTAAGATATACTTCTGAATATAATAATAAAAGTAATATCATATTTACATTTACTACTAATTTCTCAATTTAAACATAAATTAAATATTTTGCAATTACATTCCAATAACATGAATTCTTGACACACAAATAAGCCAATCAATTATGAACTTTCTAATTAAAATGTAAAATAATTCTTCAGATACAATGTAAGAGATATATTTTGGTTTTAAAGCTATCATTTCAAGAAAATAATTAATTAAATTACAATATGGGTGAGGATAATTTGTTTCAAGTCTAATGCAAGGTTTCAGGAAGACTATTTGCCCCTACTTTAGCAGTGATAGGCTAGAGTAAAGGCAGCTCATCAACAACAAAAAATATCTAAGTTGAAAAACATACATAAAGGAAATAAGATAGTAGTCCCAAATAAAACAGGTTACGTTAACGAGTTCAACCGTACATCAAGTTATAATAAAATATAAACTCGTGTGAAAATTCCCGCCATATTAAAGTTCTTGATAAAAATAAAAAATACTAATTTCATTCCAAAGATTTGATTTTTAAAACTGTTGTTGTTGTTTTGAATTAAGCACAAAGCTACACAATAGGCTATCTGTGCTCTGCCCACCACGGGTATCGAAACCCGGATTGTAGCGTGTAAGTCCGCAGACATACCGCTGAGCTACTGGTGGACGATTTTTAATACCAAAAATCGTTTGTCTTCTTTGTGAAAAATATGTGATATCCGCTAGGTTGTATGAAACTTCATATCCCTAAGAAATTGGAGCATTATTTAACCGTAGTATTTTATAAAATCTGATATTGCTATCACTAATTAGGAGTTTGTGATACTTAGCCAGTCTGAGGAAGAAGAACAATTGAGAATTCGATAAAACTTGGTAGTTAAAATCTGAAACTTATGTAGAAAATTTTAGAATTCGATAAAACTTGGCAGCTGAAACTTGAAACTTATGTACAAGATTTTAGAATTCGATAAAACTTGGCAGTTGAAACATGAAACTTATGTAGAAGATTTTAGAATTCGATAAAACTTAAAAGTTCAGCTCTGAAGCCTATGTTGAACATTTTTGTGAGAAGTGACAGCAAACCATGGACTTCATCCACACACCTAAATTCACAATCCGAGCACGTTCACCAACTGTCCCCTCTAGACCAATAAAGTAAACCAGCACGCTTGTTAAATTACATTGTTTTGAAATAAACAGGACCTTGCTGTAGGACTGTTTCTTTTATTTCATCTTCTCACAACGGTTATATTCTTGGGCTTTCACGCAACACTAATAAAAAATAAAAAATTATAAAGGAATTTAAAAAAAAGTGTACATTACAAATGTTTTCATGCATTTTCTCAATATCGATACGACGTTAATAGCGCTTTATCTTACGTAAAAAATCCCCATTAATACAGTGTTAATAAAGTGTATTGTATGTACCTAAAAATCCATTAATACGATGTTAATAACCTCTCTTATATAGATGTAAAAACCCATTAACATACTGTTAATAACGTGTCTTGTCTATATTTAAAAACCCATCAGTATACTGATACTAGCGTGTATTGTCTATTCGTTAAAATTTAATAACGAGGGGGTCCAAAACTTATCTTGCCTTTACTTTAAACCCCATAAATATAGTGATAATGACGTGCGATGTCTATACGTAAAAACCTGAGATTGTGGTGTTCATTGCTTGTTTTCCCTAAACATAAAAACTTAAAAGACATCAACACAGCTCCTCGGTTTACTCTATCGATGAAATGCAAATGCTTAAAAGATATCTTTAAAAATAATAACCAACAATAATATTGTTCTCCAGAGGGAAAAAAATGTGGAACAAATTATTTAAATGTATTAATAATGTACAATATATAAGCATATTTTAATAGTGGCATGTATTCGCGCCTACTGATGTACAGTCACATTACAGTAAGCCAGTACATTTACCACAATCTATATTGTTAGCATTTTACTTCTTTTAAGGAATTGAATTATCATTAAAAATCATCTATGCCGAAAGTGGTAAATCAAAATATTTTGTATTTTCAGATGTTCGTACTTGTTTCGAAAGGTAATTGTGACCACCGATTTCGATCATATTTAGAGCTAAATATGAGTAGCGCGCCATCTAGTGTGAACTAAAAGCTTTATCTCATTTGATTCAAATATTTAAAAGGGCATTAAATATTCTGATATGTAAATAGAACTTAAAAGTAACTCATAACTATTTTGAAATAAATAACTGAACATTTTTGAAATGCATATACATCACTCTTCAAAGAAAGGTGTTTCAAGAAGTGAGCAACTATGTTATTACTGCAATTATTTTTCTCTTTAAAATAGAGAACAGTTAGAGGAGATCTGACTGAGGTATTTAAGATTGTTAAGCGAACTGGTAATATTGATGTATCACTTTTTATTTTCGTACTTAATGCTTAGAAAGGTAAATTAGAGAACACAAGTATAAATTCTGGCAGTGCAACAGTTATCTTCAGCTAAGATAGTTTGTTTTCTTTCTTTAGAATGGATTGCCTTCCGATGAAGAAGATACAGTTAATTTTACTTCATGGGAGTTAAAAGTGAAAAATGTGATAAATATATAAATGATAAGGTGCTTTTGCGTGTTTTATTTTTAAGGTTTAGTTTACTGAATAGGACGGCTTAGAAGGACCAATAAGTCCCTTGTTATCCTTAAGTTATGTGCAAATGCATAAAATTATATTTTACTGCAAACAAATGAAATGCTCAGCCCAACGTAATTCAAAAACAAAGCGCCATCTAGATGTGTTTGAGAAAAATATGACAAGTGATAGAAAAATAAAAGTAAATATCTTATTAGTACAGATATTATATAGAGCATAAAAATAGCATGTTTCCAACCAATTCTTAAGGCGTTAAAATCCAAGTCATGTCCAAGACTTGGTGGTTGGTGGTGATCACTAGCTACCTTCTCTCTAGTCTCACATTGCTAAATTAGAGACGACTAACGCAGCTAGCCCTCGTGTAGCTTTGAGCGACATTTGAAACAAACAAAATTCTCTGTGTCTCATCGTAAGTTTGATACGTACGGTTTGTCATTACATACAACTCTTACAACTTTACTTGGAGAAACACTTGCCAAAGACAAATCTCACAGTACATTGTTCCTTTCTTGTCCGCTAGGTTTATCTTGAACTGGCCTTTCACTCAGCAGCCGCAGGAATTGAGGTTTAAATGCAAGCCCAGTTACGAAATTAGGTTCAGAATAACTAAGACGAGTTTTTTTATTTCATTTACTATTGTTTTAAAATACAGAAGCTTTTAACAAACAACTATCGTCCACCTATGGTTTTAAAATACGATTCAATAAACATCAGACTACTTAGCAAACGAAAAAAAGTGTATTACTGAAATTTACTTTTTTCACGGCCGTTAAGATGTCGTTTCATTTGGGAAAAAAAATCCAGTTTTTTTTTTACTCTGAAAACCTGATAACCCAAAAATATTTCAAAACTTTTATTATTGCCTCTGACTCCATTTTTGTGTTTATTTTAAGGCAGTACAGGTTTGGTTTCTTTTGGATTTCGCGCAAAGCTACACGAGGGCTATCTGCGCTAGCCGTCCTTAATTTAGCACTGTAAGACAAGAAAGAAGAGAGATAGTCATTATCACTCACTGTCAAGTCTTGGGCTACTCTTTTATCAACGAATAGTGGGATTTACCGTCACATTATAACTCCCCCACGGCTAAAAGGACGAGCGTGTTTGATTTGACGTGGATTCGAGTGTCTTAACCACCTGGCCGTGCCGGGAAGACAGTTTAGAAATAAAACATGTTCACATATTTAAATTTGCAGGTGACTATTTTTTGTTTTTACTTTTTTGTGTCTTCATATCGTTTGTATTTCTACAAAATAAAATCGTTAAGAAAACATTTTTACTTCACTCTGTGTGAAATTAAATTATCTACACCATTTTAAACATGCAAATAATTTTGTCTAAGGTCAGGTTGTATAGAGTAAGAGTTTCCAAACTTTATTAGCTCAAGTCTCCCCATGATATTAAATAACATGAATCAAGACCCCCTCCCAGTGAATCCATAGATATGGATCAACCTACTTTCATTTGTGTTATTTTTACACATTTTCTTCTCCTTGGAATTACCCCATATTATTTTTCTAATGGTAATCTGTTAGCGTGGGCAATTTTTCAATGTTTGTTTTTCGAATTTTGCGAAAAGCTACACAAGGGCTATCTGCGCTAGCTGTCCTTAATTTAGCAGTGTAAGACAAGAGGGAAGGCAACTAGTCATTACCACCCACGGCCAACTCTTGGGCTACTATTTTACCAACGAATAGTGGGATTGACCGTCACATTATAATGCCCCCACGGCTGAAAGGGCGAGCATTTTTGGTGTGACGGGGATTCGAACTCGCGACCCTCAGATAGTCGAACACCTTAACCCACCTGGTCATGCTGGACCACTTTTCAATGTCAGGAATATTTCTGTACGTCCTACTACTCGTCTCCTTAAGCATCGCACCCCTTAGAGGACCTTCAGTTTGAACCCTTGATACAGCATGTATCACAGAATTTGTACAGCTACTTTTACTGTTCGTAGAACTGTGACAGTGATGGAATTTGATGTTTCATGAACAATAATCAGTGGCAACACTTTAAAACAGTGTCCAAAACTTGTGGCAACACTTTGAAACAGTATCCAAGACTTCAAGCAGAAGAAGGTTGTCAGACTGCAGGGTCCTCCAAATGTTGCACACTTACGGGCGTTTTCAGGGACTTTGCAATTTTGTTGCACTGTTGTGAGAGACAAACACCCCGTTACCTCATAAAAATCAGTGTTATATATGACAGAAAATAAACGGCGTAAACATATCCGAAGTGTATAATAGAACTTCGAGTTCAGTACAACGTGAAATACAAATTATAAAAAAGTACTGTATAAATATACGCATGTAATTCCAAGCATTGTTGATTAATGTACGTATGTGATTGGCAAGGTGTTGAACCGGCATGGCCAAATGGGTCAAGGTATTCGACTAGTAATCTGAGAGTCACGGGTTCGAATCCCCGTCGCACCAAACCTGCTTGCTCTTTAAGCCGTGGGAGCGTTAAAACGTTACGGTTAATCCCTTTAGTCGTTGGTAAAAGAGTAACCCATGAGTTGGCTGTGGGTGGTGATGACTAGCTGCCTTTCCTCTAGTCTTACACTACTAAATTAGGGACGAATAACGCAGATAGCCGTTCTGTAGTTTTGCGCGAAATTAAAAAAAAAAAAGCTAGCTTGTTCAATCTATAATACTAGATTACACGCAATTTGACCATTGAAAGCTTTCACAGAATGTATTAACCAATCGAATCTGTTTTTCGGGCTTCAGTTCTTGTTCGATAACTTCATACTTTTTGTTTGAAATTCAGGCGCATATAATAAGCAATCTTGTTTAGCTACATTTCTGTGACTCGTTCACTTAGAAAATTGTAAAGTATGTTTCATCCAGAAAATGAAATTTAAAGACTTAAAAAATATCAGCCTATAGGTTTTTACCATTTTCTACAGAATGAGCTAAAAGAAATTAGCAGGTGCCATAATGCAAGTGTTTCTGTATTTCACGTACATTCACGATGACGTAGAAAATATTTCTCTTTAAATCTATCTTTGAGCAACGAATGAAAAAAAAATACACCTCGTATTCTTTATGAAGGCGTATGGTTGAAAACAAGCGAGAATTTGTGCGAAATAATGTGTGAAAATAATTGTGCCAAAATGTTTTGATTATTCAACATTCACAGAAAGTCCATCAAGTGACTTATTTGCTCCAATAACCTCACCCCTCTCTAGTTCTGTTCTCCTAAGATAGGGGGCGTAAGGTTGGTTTCATACCACATTGAGTTCTCGGGCGACATTCACGTGAACTGTCGCTTCAGTGAAAGACTTTCAAGTCACAAAGTTACTGATATCTGCTGTGATTCGATCGATGTTGGTAGTTGTCAGTTTAGAACATCAGTCATTACAGTAAATACCATGGCAACATTTGTTTACAGCCTGAACCTGTACTTATCACTATATAAATCTGCTAATGATAAAGCAAGTTTCAAGTTCTTGTGATAAAATACATACTTATTCCAGAAAAACGGCTGTGATGTAGGTGGAGCTAACATTTAAAAATATTAGTGTTGTTTGGAATTTTGTGCAAAGGTACACGAGGGCTTTCTGCGCTAGCCGTCCCTAATTTAGAAGTGTAAGTCTAGAGGGAAGGCCGCTAGTCTGCTTCACCAACTGCCAATTCTTAAACTACTCTTTTATCAACAAATAATGGGATTTATTATAACATCGTAACGCCCCCCATGGCTGTAAGGGCGAACATCTTTGATGTAACGGGGATTCGCTACTTCCAGGTTACGAGGCGAGTGCTTTAACCACCTGCCTATGTTGAGCCTGAAAATATCAGTAATATAAATATGAGCTTTACATGTTATCCCTTTTTATGTGAACTGATACTGTTGGTTTGAGCATTGAAGCAATGATTTTGGGCCTAAATGTACAGAGTATATATTAAAAACTTTATATTTGCACACAAAGATTTCAATTTTTTAAACGAAAATATTAAAATAAATGATTGATAGAAAAACTAAGGTTTTCTAGCTTTACCATTAAGTTTCTAACTTAAACTAACATAATTTAAAGTTTGTATTTAAACATCCATGACGTGAAATATTGAAAAAAACATAATACTACTTAGAACTAATGAAATTTAAACACCTACAAATTTTGTTTTAAATTTGTGATACTCAGTTAAAGGGTCTGGACGTGTTCTAATAATTAAGGAACAACGAGCTTACTATCCCCGCCCCCAGTGACACAGTAGAATATCTGTGGACCAACAGAGGTAGAAACCGAGTTTCGATACCCGTGGTAAGCAGATCACAGATAGTCCATTGTGTAGTTTTCCTTAACTGCAATCAAACGAAGGAAGTATTGAAATGTCCAAGACTGAATTAGCGACACGTCGCTGAGCAAATTTTGCATTTTCAGCTGTATACGTGTTATAAAAGTGACAGTCATTTTCACTATTCCTTTAAGTCCAGCCACGTACGTGGCAAGTCTTCTGACTAGTTGTCCTTCCTTGTTTGACCCATATTTCGAACAAGGTGCTGTTCAGGTTCTCGAAAAATAATAATAATAATCTGGTCGTTTAATTATTTGTTCTTTTTTATAAATTATTAACATTATTATTTTTGCCTTAAAACATTTATGTGAATGTAAAATGTGGATGAAATAAACTCCGAAAATAGTTCAGCAAACCAAAGAAGCAGAAAGTTATATAAACGTAAAACCATTCGGACATAAGTTAAAACATAACAGAAACAGGTATTTCTCTCTCTATTTATCTCATTATGTATCACTTTTTCGCTGTTTTATAATCTAGAGGAAGCCATAGTGAAAAAGCAGCGTCTGTCTGGAGCTTGTGTAACCTTCAGAAAATTGGGGTGATATTTCCAGGTGGTATTTACGTGTACAGTATCGGGATATTGTTGGCAAACAATCACACTGCTTCAGTATGGGCAGTAGGGCGTGACTGTGTTTGACCTCTGCAACATGGTACGAGAAAATTTTCTCAGGCTTCTATAACCATTGGTTGAATTTTCCAGAAAACGATTTAGATTGAAAGACTAACGTACTTGACCTATTTTATGTATACGTACAGTTCGCAGGTGTAGCGTTTTTAGTGGAAAGGTGCTGATAAGGAAAAGTGTTTTCAAAGAAAGTAACATAATACAATAACGAATGTGTTATCGATCTGAGATACTTTTATATATATCCAATACTTATACGGCATTAATGTATCTGAAGATTATTGGCGAAGGTGGGGGTTTAACTCCGAAACATAATAAGTTATAAATGTTTCATTCTACTCAATATTTTTGATAAAGTCAAACTGTATTTAGTTCATAAAAGATTCCATCATTCAACTTTCATTTTTATAATGTGTACCATTCTATATCTTCACTTTTAAAAAAATTGTACTTCACTAAAATCTCATTTTTAAATTTGTATCATACTCAACTTTCATTTTTTAATTTGTACTATTCTAAATTTTCGCTTTTCAATTGGTAACATTCTAAATTTTCGCTTTTTAATTTGTACCATTCTAAACCTTCACTTTTTAATTTGTATCATTCTATACTTTCACTTTTCAATTTGTACCATTCTAAATTTTCGCTTTTAAATTTATACCATTCTAAATTTTCACTTTTTAAAATTTGTACCATTCTAAATTTTCACTTTTAAATTTTGTTCCACACTGAATCTTCACCATTTCTTGTTACTTTGAAGTGTCTTAATTCTTCGCTTGATCTTTAAACGTCTAATACTTTAACAACTGCATTCAGAGAAACAGGAAAGCTGCGCCACATTAGTCTGATTTTGTCACAGGGAAGCTGCGCCACATTACTCTGATTTTGTCACAGAGAAGCTGCACCACATTACTCTGATTTTGTCACAGGGAAGCTGCTCAACATTAGTCTGATTTTGTCACAGAGAAGCTGCGCCACATTAGTCTGATTTTGTCACTACTCTAGCCTTAATAAGCCTTTAATAAACAAAATAAATTATAGAGTTTTCCTGTGCTAAAGCTGTGGTCAGTTTTATTTTTTTCTAGAACAAATATGTCTTCTTTAACATTCATCAATGTATTTCCCAACTGGCAATGCCGCAAATTTCTGCCCAGAAATATCTCTTGACCTCTTCTAGGGCTCGTTTCCATTGAAAATATAATAAAATGTTCAATAAATGGAACGCGAGTCTCGTGTTACGTATATATCTATACAGTACATTATAGTGTATCTCATAATCTTTTAGGTTCCTAATATTCATACAGTGATCCACCTTTAACTTTTTCATAAAAAGACCTCCGGGTGTAATGTATGGCGTTCAGATACATAATGTGTTATAGCAGACTACCATACCCTAAATCTGATGTGTTGTGACATAAATAAACTCTTTTACTCTTCTTACCGTCCAGTTTTATCGCAATAATTTTGAAGATCCCTGTTAGAGCGTTGTTACACTTTACTTTCACACACATAAACTAGTGTGGCTCTGCCTCTGAAAGAAAAACAAGCAACCACGAAAAGTTAATTAATTATTTGATTCTGTGAGAACAGCTTTGTGGCCCGCGGCTTGATTTAGTGTTGTTGTTGTTTGGACTGTAAAGTGACTAACACTAAAGTTACACAACAAACGTGTTTTCATTCAAGTTTTCTGATGACCTTGTTAAGCAGTCGATTATTGTTTGTGTGTTTGTTTGTAGTTATGCACCAAATTACACAAAAGGCTACCTGTAATCTGGCCATCATGGGTATCGAAACGCGGTTTCTAGCGTTGTAAAGTCCACAGACTTGGCACTCTACCACGAGAGGGCGTTACGTAATCACCTGACAAATAAATCAATGAAATATTTAGTTACTGGATCGCTTTCTTAAGCTTTTTGTCATTGTTTTATGAACGAATTCGCATCACTTTAACCATAGTGTTAATACTATTACTCATGTCTTATCGTTATTTGTTTGAATACTTAAGGCAATAATAAGTCTTAGGATCTGGTAAGCTAGAAATCTGTCTAAAGCTAATCCGTACAATAACCACTGTGCCACGCCGTGTAAAAATCAAACACATTGCTGGCCTATATGTGCAGTTTTTAAATCAAATCGCTTTATGTGTTATTGTCTAGCTTTGTACAGTTTATACTTTTTACGTGAAAGGAAAACGTTTAAGTTACAAACGGAAATGATAATCACGCAAGGAAAATACATAGTCATTCAACGATGTCCATTAGAAAAAACCGGATTCGAAGTTATTTGTTCCATATATGACGTCACAGATAGTTCGAGCCCTTATATACCCATTCCTAAGCCACGTTTGTTTGCTGGTGCGTACAAAAAAAAAGTTATCTTGTTTGGTGGGTCAAGGCAAGCCGTAAGAAATACATACAGTATACCACTATTAAACATACGCTGCTATGTGGTTAATAAACTGAAAAGACAAAGATATGGTTAAAATCGCCGTAAGATTAAAAAAGAGAGAGAGAGACAGTTAATATTCGGGCAAACGTTTACTTCGATCTTAACTGTTTCTATACGTTTAAAGATTTTATCACGCTAAAGCTGAAACTCTCAGTTCGTTTTGTTGCTAGTAACACTACGGTTAATAAAGAAAATAATAATGGTTAAATGCTAATTGCTAAATTATTACAAGAGGTTAAAACACGCTGATGTATGACTCGCTTACTTTTCAAGTGGTTTACAGTTGCAAGTCACCTGAAACATTTTAACAAAGATTGGATAAAAATAGTTGAAGCTTGCAAAGTTAGTTTCTGTTTGTTGTTGTTTTATTGCATATTTGAGTAAAGTTCTCCAAGATTGTCTGCACTAGCCGTCTCTAAATGTGGAATTGATAATGTAATGAGAAATCATTTAGTTAATAAAACCAATCGCCAACTGGATGGATTTTTTTTCTTTAACAATCGGGCAGGAATAATGAATCTACCAGTTTACAGTCTAGAACGCTATGGGTCTCGTTGGGCTAGTCATATCAAAGGCATAATCTATGTGACATTTTATTAAGAATCACGTCCTCTCAGAGAGGAGCAGGCTATCACTTCTGTCTTTCAAGCCCTTGACGATAATAAAATTTAAAACTTATGACACGTAAAAACATGAAAGTAAAATATAATTTGAATATTTAATTTCTATGTATAATTTACAACTCCAATCTGAGAATGTGTTCCACATTTCGGTCTGATTGGTAAACGCATAACAACTGTAAAAAAAAATAATAATTGGTTTAATTTAAAGCTTCCTCTTGACCAAATGACCATTTTGTCCCCCCCTTGATTGGTCCTAATTGTGCAGATTTATACTTCAGCCACGATTACTTTAAAAGTACACCAGAATGTAAAAGTTGAATGATATTCGACAGATATATATGTATGTAAAAACGACTGGTTTGGGTTGAGAAATTTTTTTACGTAGAGGAGCAAACAACGTTTCTACCTTCTTTGGTCATCGTCAGGTTCACAAATTCGACTGAAACATATAAACAAAGACTAAAAGTGAAAGAAGTTGGACTGAATACGAAAAGTTCTCACAAAAACCTTTGTTTACTTTACAACACACAACTGTATCAATGTAAAACAAATAACATTAAGGTCAGTGAACTTATGGCTTTTAACAAAATATTGGAACCGTCAGTTAAAGTAGTCCCCTGTACTTTAAACAATAATGACCTGATATTTGGTAGCCACCTGTCGCAATTTCTTTACATAACCTACAAAGCCTGACAAAAAGCTTTGTATGTTTGGTTCTCAGATTTCATGAAAAACACAAAAATTCTAACCAGTTCTCATGTACTGAATTCAATAAAAGCTTGACATAAGTTTTATGTTGTTTTTTCTCAGATTTAATGAGAAATAAAAATTTGAGAACCCTTCTCATATACTTAATTCAGTAAGAGCCTAAGGTACATCTTACATGTTTTTGTTCTCGGACTTAAGAAATAAAAAATTGGAAATATTTGTCCATTATAAAATGTGATAATAATAAATTGGAAACATATGTCCATTATAAAACGTAATAATAAAAAAATTGGAAATATTTGTCCATTATAAAACGTGATAATAAAAAAATTGGAAATATTCGTCCATTAAAAAACGTGATAATAAAAAAATTGGAAATATTTGTCCCTTATAAAACGTGATAATAAAAAAATTGGAAACATTTGTCCATTATAAAACGTGATAATACTAAATTGGAAACATTTGTCCATTATAAAACGTGATAATAATAAATTAGAAACATCTGTCCATTTTTAAACGTGATAATATAAAATTGGATACATTTGTTTCTTATAAAACGTGATAATAATAAATTGGAAACATTTGTCCATTAAAAAACGTGATAATAATAAATTGGAAATATTTGTCCATTAAAAAACGTGATAATACTAAATTGGAAACATTTGTCCATTAAAAAGCGTGATAATAATAAATTGGAAACATTTGTCCATTATAAAACGTGAAAATAATATATTGGAAAAATAATAATTTGAATTTTATTTGTTTATCACTAAAACGTTTGAGAATATTTAACTTTTGAAATGCTAAAATATTTATCACTTTTAGACCCTAATCTCGCTCAAACTTTAATTTGTATCTCCTTCAGGAATACAAATACTTTCCGTGTACCTACGTAATGCTTACAAGAACTGCCTGTTTTAAAAAAAAGCAATATTGCGTATCATTAAAACAATGTTCTGATAAGCCAACGTCGCATTGGACTTCTGAAACTTTGGTACCAGCCACTGATCATATAAAAATACAAGATCGTGTAACGCATATTTTATCTCTTTTAAACTCCTACGGAGATACAAATATCCCATGCGTTGGGTCTGTATAAAAACTGAAGAACAGTCACGACTTATCGTGTGTGACGTAACAGTATTTTGATATAAAATTAACCCAATTAAAATTGTTCATCAGATACTGAAGCCACGCTTTTCATTTTTTTTGCCCCGCCCCATAAGTAATTCTCGTTTACGCCTAACTACGCCCTTGATACACATTGTAAAATTGTTGCGTTCTAAAAACCGTGAATGAAAGTAAAGGAAAATATATAGCAGTATGTCAGCCTTACTTTATTTGTTATAGTTGTGTCCAGTGTCAACCAGACGTTTCGCTCAATACCAGGGCTTGTCAGACAGGCTGAGATATAAGACGTAATTGTGGTTTAGGTGCTACACATAAATTTTCAAAAATAACAATTACTAGGGTATGAATTAGATTTGAGTAAATACAATTTAATTATAAGCAAATTTATTTAAGCAATTTGCAATTTACATTTCAAATAAAAACTAATAACACGGCATTATTTAATTTTAGCAATGTTCATTTAGTTAAGTTGTTCGTAAATTTACACTATTTTATAATTACTTTAAAAGAGTTAACTTTAATGTCTTTCACAAAGAATGGCAAACTAAAAGCTAGTTTTTCTGTTCTTAGAGCAGTTAATTCAATTAAACTATCAATAGAAGAAAACTATATTAGTTTTTGTTTGGTTGAGAACAAAGATACCCTGGGCTATCGGTTGTGTTCACTGCGGAGAATTGAACCCAGGATTTTGGCAATTTACATCCTGAAGCTTATTGCTGTCCGACTGCGCAGCAACTGAATTACTAATTCTACAACCCATGAGAGAAAGCAAAAAAAAATATATTATAATATATCGACCACAGTTACATAAAATTGTCAAGGACTAATAACAGATACGACTGATTTCATTCTTTCGTCACTGCGAGCTATTAGGTTGAAAAGACAAATTCAGCTTTAAAATGAATGAACACAGGGACTTGTAGGCCTTCACATTAAAATACAATAAAAATTGTAATATTTTATCAAGTGTTAATACAGAATAATTCAATGTTCAGTTTTAGATTTTGAAAGTGTTTATAGGGTACATTGGATAGGAATAAAAGAGGACCTTCTCCTTTTTCATCCTACGTATATCAAGGACAACCCGTAATTACTATAGTCTACTCTAGCACTTAACTCCTGCAGAAAAAAATAAACAAACAAACTCGCCTTAAGATGACCTTTTTGTTTTCAATGAACCCCCACCCTTTTAATATCCCCCTACACTTTATTGATTTTAACTGTTAAAGATAAACAGAAGAACTGATGTACGAAATAATTATTAAACGGCTCAAAAACAAACACGCAGGACAAGGTCAAACTCAAAGACTTGATTCTCATAAATGTGAATCATACCCCGAAGGTTCTTCATCTGACAACAGACGAATAATATACCGATCTGTACAAAACGTTATAACTGAAACACATACCTCTTTGTCATCAGTGTTACTGATGAAAATTTTAGTCCAAAAGAGAAAGTGTCGCCATCTAGTACATAGAGTCTAAGACAGTTTCTTGGTGTTTTGCTTTGCAACGTTTGTTATCCAACACTTACTACTTTTCCTGTATTGGTTAAAGTGTTTAATATTTGTGTCTCATTATCGATTATTCACGAGCATAATGGGGCGATAAATAATATTATCACATTTTCAATCAAAATATTCAAAAGATTTTATTTACTAAACTTCTAATCTTTTATAGTTCTTAACATATTTTTTTTAATTTATTATTTTTTCTTTAATTGTATTTTATTTGTTTCTTTCACCTACATATTACATTTTTTTATCGAAGTTTATCGCATAAATTTAATTTATATCTTTCTTTTTATTACCACGTTTTATTTTATTTCATAACGCAATCCAATAATACGTTTTTTCTTTCTTTCTTTAACGTTCTTAGATTTTTACATCACTAGATGGCAGCAGTTCAATTATAAGATGTGTTTTTTATTAAATATTTTTTGTGTACCCTTCCTCTCATGGTACAAAGTCACACATGCAATTACATGTCTTTCTGTAACAAGCACTGAAGGTCAATATACACATATACTTTCACAAAACTGTCTATACAACAGATATCCAGGCCAATAATAATACATTCAAAATATCCAATGGAATTCAGAACGGTCTTAACTGCTAAGGTGTTTGGAAGTGTTTGATAAAAATAGATTCAAACATTTTTCAATTAATTGAATGTTGTAAAACGTACCCACTATTCCTTTAAATGTGCGAAGTTGATTCACTTTTTTTTAAAATCATGTATGACAATACTATCATTACTTCGTACAAGTGATAGTAAAAATCGACGAAAACATGTAAATACATTGAGAAGAAAGTGACGTAAACGTATTTCTTTAGTTTCCAATTGGTTCTTAATCTTTAATCTAGGGAATCATGGAAAGGAAGCGGCTGAATGGAACAAAGGTCTTATTGTGCCCCAATGAGACACAAAAATCAGATGATCCACGAACAATTTCGTTTAAGAACTTCTTTTCCGGTAAGTAACGAGTTTTCAAAAACCCACATTATTTATCTTATCTTACTTTGGGTATATTTTAAATGAAGTAGAAATGAGTGGTCAAACATTGCTACAGTCTAATACAGAGCATGTCCAGAAATCATTTTGAAATTGCAAGACGCCTTATATTGTACTATGAGCTCTAATGTTTGGTTGTTTGAAGTCGGGCACAAAGTTACATAACAGACTATCTGTGATCTCCCCACACACACACGCACACGAGGATCGAAATCCGGTTTCTTACATTGTTAGTCCGCAGACATATTGCTGTTCCACTTGAGAGAGGATTTTTAAATCACTTCTCCGGAACGTTTTTTCCAGCTCTAGGGAAGCTCCTCTTTTTTTTTCCTGTCATTTTTCGTAAAACGTGAGGGTTAAATTTTATGTTGCAAATGGAAATTGCCAAGATTTTTTTTTCTCTAAATCAACAAAAATCCTGTATGCATTTATCTTAAGGAGTAAACAAACTGAATGTTTTACCAGTGTTTAGGCTACTGTATTGTTATCTATAGCGCATGCTCATACTGTCAGATGGGTAACTACATCAGGACCAGTAGATATGTGATGGAATTTAACGGATTTAAAAGGAAGATTCTACAGCGTATGAATGGAATTTAATATATGAACAAAATAATATATTCAGAGGCTCCAAATAAGTAGAATAAAATACATGTGCATTTTGGGTAATAAGCTTACTATACTAAGGTTGAATATGTTACACGGTATGAAAACGTGTTTGGAGCCTTAACACATTTTAACAGTTCATGTCGACATAACATAAAAAAAAGCATATCGTTTGGAAACGATAATTAACGAGGATGGATTCCCTAAGATAAAGCTTCCAGTCATACCTTTCGTTCATCAACCGCATACCTCAAACAGCTAAAGAATGAATCGCGTATTAATACTAGGTTTTTAAAACATACTGGTTTAGTCACATATGAAGTTCTCTGTAATTGGATTGTTGAAACTGGTGCTCAAAATTTTTCATTGTTGCGAATTATATCTGTTACCAAAAGTAGCAGGGACAAACGACGTGCTTTGGACATGGTAGCCTTACGACGGAGACTTTTACAATGTAAACTACGCCTGCGCTAGCTGTCCCTAATTTAATAGTGTAAGACTAGAGGGAAGGCAACTAGTAATCACCACCCACAGCCAACTCTTGGGCTACTATTTTACCAACGAATAGTGGGATTTACCGTCACATTATAACGCCCCCCACGGCTGAAAGGGCGAGCATTTTTGATGTGACGGGGATTCGAACTCGCGACCCTCAGGTTACAATCCTAGTGCCCTAACCACCTGACCATGCTGGGCCTACATGCTAAATGATCGTTTTATTCTGTGAGGATACCTGCCTTCAAAGTATCCAAACATTGTGGTTGCCGATAAACCATTGCAACAATAATAATTATCCTTAACAATAATATTCATTGTTAAACATTAAATGTTACTCCTCAGTTTTCATCACGAAACAGAAGTCGACGACATTAAATTACTCTTAGTCTTATTTGTTTGTTAACCTTCACGCAAACTACGTAAGGGTTATTTGTGTTAACCGTCCCTAATTTTTGAGTGATATACTAGTGGGAAGACAGCTACTCAACACCTCCAGCTTTTATGATACTCTTTTCCAAGAATGATGGTATTGATGGTCACATTGTATTGTCTTCGCAACCTGTAGATTGCGAGCCACGTGCCCTAACCACCAGATAAAACGTAGTTCATTAGTCTGCATTTGATCGCACATTGCAAATGCGTTTTGCATGTTTGAAGAACCAGTAATGTTTGTTTGTTTTAATATCGCGTGTAAGTTACACGAGGGCTATCTGCGGTAGCCGTCCCTGCAGAAGGTAGCTAGTCGTCACCACCCACCGCCAATTCCTGAGCTACTCTTTTATTGAAGAATAGTAGGATTGACTCTCACATTATAACACTCCCACGGCATAAAGTGCAATAGTGTTTGGTCTCACGTGGATTCAAACCCGCGACCTTCAGATTATGTGTCAAGCGTCCTAACCACCTGGTCATGCTAAGCCGAATCAGTTCTGAAAGATAACTGAAAAAATAAAAATACTATGATAATAAATCATTGTCCCCTCCAGTGACACAGTGGCGTGTCTGCAGACTTCCTAGAAACCGGTTTCGATACCTGTAGTGGGCAGAGCACAGATAGACCTTTTTTTGTTTGTACTTAATAACAAACAACAATAATAAACAAAAAGAAGCTTAAACTAAATCAAGTGACTAAATTAATTAAATTACTTGCTAGAACTTTAAGTTAATGTGAGTGTTTCACACTGAATTCTTAACCTGTTTAACAAGCTTAATCCAATACATTAACATGATCTAACGCCACTTCTAAAACGTTATCGACGTAGTGGGTTTACGATTATTGCTTATTCTATTATGTACTCTGTATTTCGTTATAATCCTAAACTTCTTAGCAATTAAGCGTAAATGTGTATTAACCTATTCAACAACTGGTATAGGTATTTCTACAAACATTTTTTTAAATTTTTTATCAATGTGAAAACAAAAGTCAAGTAATTTTATATGCAAAAACGGCTCGTATGGGTTCAGAAAATATTTTAAATACAAGCTGTTTTTGCATATAAAATTCTCAACAAGTGGGTTTCTCGACATCACTGAAAAGTCAAGTAAACAGTAAGTGGCCTGATTAATTGGTTTTGGCGGAAATTTCGATAATTCTTTTTGTTTTGGTACATTATATTTCTTTATATATTTAATACCTACTTTCGAACAGTTACTCAAAATGTATCAATTTCTTTGTCGGATGTTTTAGAGCACTTTACAGATTTCAAAATGTAATAAACACTTACTTCTATGCAGTGAAACACTATTAGCTTACAAACCAAATATAGAAATATGAACCTGCAATACCTATATATATTATTAATATAAGATTAGATTATTTTGAAAAAGTTCTTATGATGTCCATGCTATAACTATTATTAAATGTTCAATAATACAGAAAAAGGCTATTACCTAAATCGTATTTCCAAGACAAAGGGACATTAATTAGATTATGTAAAAAGGTTGTTAAGAACTTGCTTCTAACGAGATTCAACGAGAGGTTGGACGAGATAAACACGTGTTTTGGATCACGCTGGCATTCACTTGAAATATATGTAAAAATACGTCAATTTCAAACTTTTTTGTTTGTTTGTTTCTTTGTGTGAAAAGGTATTTTGCCAGTTCCGCAAAAAATGGAAATATTTCCTCCTTCACAAGTGTTTATTAAGTCGTAATATATTTCTAACGAAGAACCCTTGGTAACATTAGCTCAAGAACAACGTTTCGGTACACTTGTTTTCAACCAAGCTCTCTGTCAAACATGAGTAAATTTCTAACAGTTTTAACGTTATGTTAATTAAAGGTCAGGGTACAAGCCGCGTTTGTCTCAGTCATAGTCAGTATAGAAATACAGATTAAATTTGCGTATAATTCACGAATGATCCAAACTATGCAAAAGTCTGGGGTAGCAGAAAGAAGTCTGTTCATATTGAATAACAAACCCCTTACCATGGATAGCTGTAAAACATATAAACATATCTCCAATAACCGACCTAAGTGAGGTGGTGAAAACTTATACCTCGAAGTTGAAGTTCTCATCTGGTCATTGGTGATGGTAAGAGACTTAGTGTCCATCACGAAGAAAGGCTGTTAAGATTATATTATAATCCAAATGATACCAATGCGAAACATTGTGAGAGGTTTAATTACCCAACGTAAACGAGTGGTTCACATAACGATCATCATTACAATAGAAGTAAAGAATGTAAGATATTTATACATAACATGAGGAAATGTTACACGTATCATCCTACGATCTACATCGTCACAAAGTTAAGTATGATAAGAGATTTATAACACCGCATTAACAAATGCTATATATTTCATACTACAGCATACATCACCACACAGTCAAGAACGATTAAGAACTAATTACTTAACGTGAACAAACGCTGTAGGTTTTATATCCGTAAAACTGTACTTTAAAATCATCACTGAGTCTTATGCGCTAAATATGATGGTAGCATAAAAACAATGTCACTCGTTCGATGAAATGTCTTCTATAAGATACAACATGACTGAACAAACCGTTTCTGAAAGTGGTGTTCAAAATAAAATGTTTTCCCCCAAGGCTCATTAAGATATTAAAATCTACTGTCACCACAAAGTTGTGAAACCTCAAGAGCTAAATCTGACTGGAAAATCAGATTACCTCATGCACTTTCTTGAGAAGTAAGAATTTAAAAATGTATGTTTGAGTTAATAAACTCTTTGTCACACAAACATTTTAACACCAGTACTAAGAATTTGCCATATTAATTTTCGGGTAATTTTAAGAGACTTTGTCAGATGATCTTAATGTAATGGACATGTCACATCTATCTCATACAACTAACGAAGTTAACAAGATTCAAACGTTGTTTGAAATTGTTATTGTTATATTATGACCATTACGTCTATCTGTCTTAGAACAAAGCCACGTTGAGCTATCTGCTATTTCTACTACGAGGAATCGAACCCCAAATTTTTAGCGTTGTAAGTCTGTAGACTCACCACTGTCCCACCGAGGACCTATTAATTGTGGACATGATATTTAACTTGCTAGGTAATTATTTGTTGCTGTAATGAATTGATCAATGATAATAGAAAAATGATAAATCAAAATATCTTGATTATAAAGCTTACGGCCCATACCTATTAAAGTGATTACAACTTAAGTTAGAAGCTTTTATTTAATCTACACTTAGGAAGAATAAATAGTAGAAAACGCATAAAAGCGTTATCTACCTGTATGAGATCCAATGCACAAAACCTACCCAAATGCCTTCAAAGTGTGAAACTGCTATTTATAATGTCTGAAATACATCTGTGTAATTAATACATTTCACTTCCTGCAGTGGCCACAATTATACATTCCTTGCTTGTTGTGTGCCACACTGGCAAACGTTTCTTCCAATCAATAACACTTTAAATATAAAACCATAAAACATTCTGAGTAACAACAAACCAAACACTAACTATGAAAATTGACTCAACAACTACGGTGACTATCCATACGTGTAACAGAACAGCATAAGGTAATGTTACGGTTAATGTCCAAAACGATTATGTTTAATATAAGACGAGGAAAAGCGGTTACACTTTGGTTAAGTGATTAGAGCAAGTGTCTAAGCCTAGAGCGAATGCACGTACCAAACGAATTCTACGAATTCTCGATGACTATAGAATTAGGCCTAAAACACTTTACTTTTCTCTCTCACACACATAGATGTTTCTATTCAAAACGGGTGCTTTACCAATTGGATTATCTATCAACAACCTTGTTATTACGAAGGTTGACCAGTTGTAAATTCCACTTCATTCAACATTATTATAATTATCCAACATACAACAACATCTGGCGGTAGTTCACAAATATTAAAAGTCCATTTCCGACTTACAGATCTCTATTATATAACTGGATTGTAGATTAACAAGAAAAATCTCATGTAAAACCAAAACATGTAAACTTACTACAAGAAATCCTTGAATAACTAGAGTACAAACTGGTCAGACACGTTGCCAGCTGCTCGTGTAGTGCCCTTGATGACCTTGTATCGCCTTCTGCTGGCCATAATGCACCAAAAATGAATAATTTTGAAACTGTATAAATAAGAAGCCCAGACTTCAGACCTCTATCATTCCTCCAGTTCAACAGACTGATCTCTTCAGCTACTAGCTTTAATCGCCTCACTCAAATTTTCATCATGAAAACCGCTGTAAGTGTAAATATACTGTGTTCCCAAGTTTACTAGAACCAACGTTATCAAGGATTTAAGTATTTCCGAGCTTAAAATGTAAACTCTAAGATCATAGTATAAATTATTACGGTTAATTGCACCAAGCGAACAGTGTAAACTGGAGTGAAAATACCGCGTGATAACAACTGTACAACACTAAACCGGTCTAATAAGATGTTGTCAAAATTAATGTAAATGTGTTTTGGGAGATTACATTAACAGTATGCAATCGAAATGGTGCTTAGCTTGAATTGAAAATCTGTAGTTTTCATATATTGCTATGACGATTATACTGTTTGTAATTCAGAATTCAAAATCATAAGTGTTTCTTTTCAGGTTGTTCTGTGTGCCTTGATCGCCGTGGCGAGCGCCGGCATCTTTGGTCCAGGAGCTCTAGGTCCAGCCGGATTCACAGGAGCGGGAGTTGGTTTTGTAGGCGGTCCCGCCATCGCAGCTGGTCCAGCTTTTGCCGCTGCTCCTGCCGTCGCCGCCGCTCCCGCTTTTGCCGCCGCTCCCGCCTTTGCCGCCGCCGCTGCTCCCGCTGCCGTGACCGGAAGCTCTGCCGTTACTGTCAGCACTGACAACCAGCGCGCACTTCCTGCTGGAGGAGTCCTTGGTGGTCTCTACGGTTTTGGATATGGTCTTGGTGGTCTTGGTGGTCTTGGGGGCATTGGTGCCCCAGCCATCTTAGGAGGATATGGTGGTTACGCTGCTCCAGCCGCCTATGGAGCCTACGGTGCTTACGCCGCCCCTGCTGCCTTTGTTGCCCGTCCCGCCGTCGTTGGAGCAGGAGGTTTTGGTTTTGGTTTTGGTGGTAAATACCACTAAAATCAGCTCATTTACAGGTAACTAAGTGGCACGAGGTATCTGACAATATGATTTATTTGTTTATCATTAGTAATGCAAAAGATGAAGTACGAAAGATATGAAAACAATCGAAGTTAAGAGAAAAACTACGTTTCGTAACTTAATTATAATTCCGTATTTACAGCAGGGGTGACAGAGTTATTGATGTCCACAGTATATTTAATATACTAAGTACTAAAGTTGTACGTGTATCTCGGTTTCAACCTATTTAATGTGTAATATGCAAAAACTGAAGAAAAATAATATATTTTAAGATACAAAAAATCTTAAGAGAAATATATGTTGCAAGACATCCTTTTCTCTGTCTTTTGCTCTAATATATAGAATCCTAAAAAAGTGTGATGTTCTAAAAAATATTTTTCAGATGCAGACAGAAAATATCACGAACGATTGTTGAATGGTTGGGTATTCAAGGCTACGACTCTTTCCGTTAATTAAATATGTACTTGATTAATTAAATCTGTCTTTAAAAGATATTTATCAAGGTTAAAATGTACAATGTAAAATTCACCAATAAAGCTTTTTTCTGTAATTAATTTTCAAATATCTCTTTAATTACTGCAAAACTGTTTTGGTTTCGAACTTTGGAACCGCATTCTTTCACAGTTAAAGATAATAACTTCAATGGTTTGGATCAATCGCACCTAATTTAAAAGGGATAGTTTGTCATCACAATAAACCGCAGACTGTTGGGATACTCTTTTTTTTTCAAAAATAGTGGGATTGACCATTATTTCATAACGCCCCACTGCTGAAAGGGTAAACATGTTTAGTGGGACGCGAATTCAAATCCGCGACCCTTAGGTCAAGTGCCTCAACCAGCTGGCCTAGTTTCATTGGAAAATTGGATATTTAGTTGAAATGAAGAATATTCAATACATTATTGAGGTATTTATAAAACGTAAATGGAATTTAACACTTTTTTTAGGGGGAGCTTGAATATTTAATGAAACCAGGAATGTTTTATCTTTGAGTAACATTAAGAGATAAAGAATTCTAAGCCTTGGCTCAGGTCTCTTCGGTCGAGAGTAATTATATTTTGAGGACTTTATAATTTATTTTTTTAAGTTTGATAAACATAGTCATTGGTGGAATGCCAGAGCATCGAAATCATATGCAGGTCACTAATGTAGCGTGAACTTATATCACAGTGTACATAGCACTGATGGAAAGTCACGAGTTTAAGAATTACTCGAGAGATAGTAGTTGTTGTTGTTGTTTATTATTGCTCACAGATCTGTAATAAAAAGATCATCTGTGCTCTGTCCACCGCGGGTATCAAAACCAGGTTTTTATCTGAATAGGCCCGTCACGCTGTGCCAAGGGAAGGGGGTGACAGTAAATGAGTTAAATATATATATATTTAGCTCATCTACGAAACATATATGTATGTATAGGTAATGATCCAAATCATTTAATAGCATAATGTTCTGTTAGGACTTTGTGTGAAGAAATACATCAAACAACTTCAAACTTCAGTCGCAATGTACTTTTTTCCTTTAACTGATATAAAAATCTAACTACTGTGTTTTTGTTTGTTTATAAAATTTCTTGTAAAGTTTATGAAGGACTATCTGTACTAGCTAACCCTAATTTGACAACCATAAAAAAGAGAGAACACAGCTAGTCAATCACCCACCGCCAACTTATGGACTGTTCTTTACAATTGAAACATGGAATTAACCACGACATAATAACGCCCCTTACCCTCTATCTGATAGATCGGGCAGGTTTAGTGACAAAATTCGTACCCACGACCTGCAGACTGTAGCCAAGTATTATGTTACCCGATTCTTTGCTGATGTGGCCATATTGATCATGTTAAATAGTAGTCCCTATTTCGTCTATCCTTGTCAAAACCCATGTAAAACATGGCAACTTAACGTACTAATAATCAAATTCATAAGAAGATAATTACAAATTTCCATTAGGAATTTATATTTATTATAATCTCATAGCACCTTGCTTACTTATCACTTGTGTCTATATATTATGGAGTTCACATTGTCGAAATACAATCTTACCATCATCTTAAACCCTTAACTTTCCCAGCATAGCCAGGTGCTTAGAGCGCTCGACTCGAATCCCCGTTCCATCAAATATCCATACCCTTTCATCCGTGAGTGGTGTCATAAAGTTATTATCAATCCTACTATTCACTGGTGAAAAAGTAGTCCAAAAGTTGTCGGTGTGTGGTGATAACTAATTGTCTTCCCATAGACTTACATTGCAAATTAGGAAAGGCTAGAGCAGATAGCCCTCGTTTAACTTTGCATAAAATTCGAAAAGAAAGAGACAAATAAATATCCCTTAACTACATAAAATCAAAAACACAGTTACACGTCTGTGCCGTTATTATTATTATTATTTTTAAATTAAAGTAGGGAAATAAAATTTTAACTTAATAAAATGTGTCAACTTAACACCAGATTCGTTTGTTTGTTTTTAATTTCGTGCAAAGCTACACGAGAGCTATCTGAGCTAACCGTCCGTAATTTAGTAGTGTATGACTAGAAGTAAGACAGCTAGACATCACCACCCACTACCAATTCTTGTGTCACTCTTTTACCAACGAACAGTGGGACTGATCGTAACATTATAACGCTCCCACTGCTGAAAGGGCGAGCATGTTTTGGTGCGACGGGTATTCGAACACGCGACCCTGAGATTACGACTCGAGTGCTTTAACCACCAAGCCATGCGTACCACTTCACGTAATCAGTTTTCCATAAGATCACAATCTGAGCTAAACCACGTAACTGTTTAGATCCGAAACAAACAGGAATAATCATAATTCATCTGGTTGAGACAACTTGTTCATGGAGCCTGAATGTAACAACGTCATAGTAATCTTGGTGTCATGACATTTTCCACTATGTGGTAAATGAAAAACGTGCGAGTTACCTTCTCATTCACCCTTTTAACTTTCTGTAACTGCGCTAAATAATTTTATAAAATAACTTTTAAACACATAGAGAGAAATATTTTGTTATCCTAGCATTAAAATATCTTTGCTTCAGAGCCGACTTTACAATTATTTCGTTTGGTGTTAAGCGTTACATTACAAGCTATCTGTTTAATGCTATCACGGGTGCCGAAACCCAATTTTTAGCATTATAAGCCCACAAATTTACAACTGGGCCACTTCGATCTTAAAAATTAATCCGATGAATGTTTCAAATTTCTTTTTCAATATTTTTACAACAATGTAAGAGAGAAGCGAAGAAGATTTCCATCAAACATTCATGATAACGAAGTGTTAAGAAAACGTATTGAAATTTACGTATTTTCCTGAACTAATTCAATGAAAACTGATACACTTAATTTGGAAAATAATAACTGAATTACCTAATATGTACAAATATCAGATTTAATAAGAATGTAAATTTTCTAAAACATTTGAGAAACTAGTAAAGAAATACAATATACTTGACATCTACGTGTCCGTAAACTGAGCCTTCAAACTGTTAAAGAAACACGAAGGTTCGTCTTGATAACAAAATAGAAACTCTATCACCCGAGCGATTTTGAAAGGTGGACTTGTCTTCTTCAGTTTGCCCCTCTTTGCCCAACATGGCCAGGTTGTGAAGGCACTCCACTCAAAATCCGAGGGTTCGAAATCCCGTCACACAAACATGCTCGCCCTTTTAGCCGTGGGGGTGTTATAAATTTACGATCAATCCCACTATTCGTTGGTAAAAAGAGTAGCCCATGCGTTAGTGGTGGGTGGTGATGACTAGCTGCCTTCCCTCTAGTCTTACACTGCTAAATTAGGGACAGCTAGCGCAGATAGCCCTCGTGTAACTTTGCGCAAAATTTAAAACAAATCAAACCAAACCAATTTGCCCCTCAACAAGAAAGGTCCACCTTTCGAAAGCGCTGGAGTTAGAGAAATTATATTTCATTTATTAGCGCCATTTATTTATATGTGAGGGGAACTTTTAACATTAACTGGTTTATAACATATTCAGGTTGACAAACGTTGACTCGTCCCTTTCAACTATTCGATTTAACTTTAAAGACTACTTTATCTATCGTTATCGCTACTGAATAATGGAATGCGTTGTACACAGCATTTGTGTCTAGCATGATGGAACGTTCGAGCTGGTGATAAGCATATTAGACAGTATCGCCAAGTCTCACGTGAAACATAACGTGCAACGCTTTTCGAAGCTGATAATTTGAGGATAAGCCATAGAAAAACCAGTTACAAAGAGCAGTACTACTTTTTCGGCTTAATTAGAATACAGAATATGTCAAGTGGAGCAGACCATAAAGTTCGCGATTGTTTTATTTTTGTCAATTCAACAAGAGTGAATGCAGTATGATTATAAAATTGTAATAACGTGCAAACTGTTCACCGACCTAATCAGTCACTACAACCATTTTACTGTGATCGAATCAATTACTACAAAAAAACAAAACAAATACGTCCTCGAAATAAAATAAATCCCCAAGTCGAAACCCATTACTTTCAAGAAATAAAGCGCTTGAAAAAAAAAGATAAGCCCATTTCCGTTTATAATAAACGGACTTGTCTACACCGATGTTGGGCTGTGAACACAAGGTTTTGAAAGAGATAATAAATCTAAACACGTCCCACAGTTTCGATTGTGTGCTAATAAAAATCCCCATTGTTCGATTTAAAGAGCTGTTGGCTGGTAGACTTTCTTCTAATCAATAGTTCAAAATTAGGGGCGGATATGTGTTTGTTTGTTGGAAGCACAGAGTTACAAAATGGGCTATCTGTTCTCTGCCTACTACGGATATCGAAACTTGGTTTCTAGATTCTAAAGTTATAAGTCCGCTGTGTCACTTGGGTGTAGGGGCGTTATAACCAAATTCTTGAAATCTCCGATCTGGTTTTATCTCGCCCACACAAAGTACAGCTAAAAGTTGAGCATTTCAGTTTGTTTAGCATGAGATAATTACGAATTATAGGTCTATAAAGAGATTTTAGAGATTTCCACAAATCATTCATAGATAAAGAGTTACTTTAAGACTTTTTAAAAACGTGGATGGGTACATAACCTCAATAGACACGTCATCTATAGTGTAGTGCCATGATTCTTAACTTCTAAATTAGTCACTGTAATAACGTATGCAATCATTCAATTAAATAACGATTAACCTTCTTTATTCATATCTATTGTTCTCAAAAGTTTTAGTTAAGTAAAAAATATAAGTAATATATCCAATAAACAGAGTATGATATTTTTAACACCCAGTTGGCTAGTCAAACAAAAACGATTTGAGGGTCAGACAGCCCATATCAGTAATTGTCATAATGTAATTCTTAATGTGCCAAACATTTCTTTGGTATATGCAGAATCAAATCAGCTTCATATTCATAATAATCGAAGTGAAATGACTGCAAAAACTACTCCCCACCTACAATCTGACAAAACACACACAAAAAACACAATTTCTGGAACAAGGAATCAGTTTTCACTAATTTAGTCAATGAAAATTACTGAGGAAGCAACTTTGTCAAAGTTTACATGCAAATAAAAGTAGGCAGTGCAGATGTGGTGAAACTAGGTTATAAGGGGACTCAACTTATGTGCAGGGAACTGCACAACTCAAATAAGTCCACACATCATAAATATTTGCAGACAATATATGGCTGTGTACCTGTTTATTTATTCATTAGAGCCAAAACTTCGAATATAAGAAAAACAACTATACTTTGGTTAATGAAAATACAAAGTAGAAATCTCAAACCTTGTCTCACAGAGAATGATGTCAACACAGAACTCAAGTTACATAATAATGAGCCTTACTCTGCTCTAGGTATGCTTATGTAATTGTTTTTACCCTTTTCATAGGAAAAGTAAAATTGTTCTTTTACTGATGTTCTTATTTTTATATTTATAACTTCTATGCACCTTATACAACAATGGGGTAAATGGCTAATCTTCTAAGATTCAGTTATCCCTAATTTATGGCTACTTCAGTATTAACTGTGAAATCGTTTGTAGCATTAATTAATTCACCACCATAACTGTTCGTACTCCTCGTTTGTGACTCTGTATGTACCATTTTCATTACTGCATGTCAAGTAGATGATAGCAGGAACACCTTGTTTCATTCTGTTTTAAAAAAGTGGTGCTGTGGATTTCAACATACAACTTGATACGCTACAATGGAATATTACATATCTTCTTGGTATCCTGGTTATAGAACAGTAATATTTATTGCTAGTTACAATGGATATGCTACAATGGAATATTACATATCTTCTTGGTATCCTGGTTATAGAACAGTAATATTTATTGCTAGTTACATTACCATTATGCTCTCCTGTTAGTAGTCACTTTTCTTCCAGTGTTCATTTGTTACAATTTTAATTTTCCTAACAATCACAAAGCCCAATAAAAAATTGTCTTTACATTCTTTGTTGTATTTATTGTAGTGCACCCAGTTCTCATCCAATGTTGAGGCAAATTTCTGTTTTTCATTCTTAAAATATTTTTGATAAGGTTTCCTGCTGTTTAATTTCGTCTAACCATATTTGAAGAAACTTGTGCCTTGTTGTTTGTTTCTTTACAACAATAAGATCTTTGTGAATTACCTTGCAGACAGTTAAATAGGAAATGTAATAAACTCTTTAGCAATCACTTTCTAATTACAAAGTTATTGTTCTTCATGAGATATAAACTTTGTCATTAATAGCAGCCGTTCAGCATGTCAAGATTTGGTATTTTCATTAAGGTATGTTGATATTCCACTGCTACTGAAATTCAAAGTTTTATTCACAGTCATTTTTTACTCTGGTCTGCATCAAGCTTTGCTTATCTTTGCTATACAAATGTTTTACCTTGAAAATGGCTGTTAATAAATGTTTTTGAATACTGATAAACTATAAGAAACATCATTTTGTTGAAAAAGTTTGATGTTACAGGTTTTTAAATATAAACAAATTTGTGTTTGAACAACAAAGATATCTAAACATTTCTTACACCAAAAATTAATGTTTTTCCACACTAAAAATAATTTCTGATATATACCTCTTTGCTTGAAATAGCTTTGCTCAATTTGTATTGCTCTCTATTTTGTGCAATCTTTGATACTCTCAATTACTTACGTTTTCAATGTTGTTTAACTGTTCTTTAGCATGCAAATGAGCATGTTACAATGCTCTACCAAGAGTGTGACATACCCTCTTAGCACAGTTGACTTCCTATACGCGGAAGAACCCAATCTTCACTTTGAGTTTACGCACAAAAAATGTACCAGAAGTGGGAAGGAAGAGCAAAATTGTGGCAAGTTTTAATGAAAATATATTTTTAGCATAGGAAAATATAAACCTTTTATTTGATATCTTACTTTCTTCCAATAAAAAATAACTAAAACCCCACACTATCCAAGAGGAAAGATCAGTGTAAAGTTATCTAGAAGAGTCTCCTTCATGAGGTGTCATCATTAGGTAGAGGAAACACCAGTCGAAAAATGCACCAGATCTGAATCAGGTATACTCTTCACAAATGAGTAAGGAATGTGTCATAAAATGGGTGGAAAAGAAGCATATCCTAGAATATCATAAAAGTGCCTTGTGTCTAGAGTGGCTAAGGAGCATTGGACCATAAGTAGGAGGTCCACCTCAGCCTAAAATTGCCACTGGTAGGATTGAACCAACTGTCTCATAATAGAAAGACTGATTTGATTTATTATGAGTTTTGCACAATGCCACTCAAGGGCTATCTGTGCTAGCTATCCCTAATTTAGCACAGAAAGACTAGAGAGTAGGCAGCTAATCATCACAACCCATGACTAACTCTTGGACTACACTTTTACCAATGGATAGTGGGATTGACCATCACATTATAATGCCCCCACAGCTTGAAAGGCAAAAATGTTTGATGAGACAGGGATTTCAACCTGCAAATTGCAAGTCAAACACCCTAACCATGTGACTACTCTAGGCCGCACTAAAAGGTCTCTCTTCTAGACATCTCAATCTTAGGAACCATAAGGGAAGAGTATCCTTTGTTCTAAAAACCTAAGCTATTAAGTGTACAGACTCACCATAATATCCAACAACAGAAATATGGATGATAGCAGAAAGGTGGAAATGCAACATGGAGAATCAGCTCCAGTCCAAACCATGTAGTGTTTGGAATGTATCATCCAATATAAGATAGGAGGAGAGCAAACCCCCAGACATGTCCTGTCATCCTAAAACCAACAGGTGGCAGTAGAAAAGAAAACTTCCAGCCAGAAGGGTGGATTGCAAAACAACAGAAAATCCAGTCAAAACTGTATTTGGAATTGAACATCAGACTGTCAGTATGTGGACAGTCATGCCTCCTACATTGGCAGAATGCCACCATCCTGCTCTCAATTAAGTAGAAATGATCACACTCAAGATGAAGCCTTCATGGTCCACCATCTTAGTGACTAGGATTCTCTGGAAGAAGGGGGAAAATATTTAGTGAAAAATCTGTAAAAACGTGTAACACCAAAGAAAGTGCAATGAGTGACTGCAAAACCCTATTTTCAAATTATTTCTAATTTATTCAATTAAAGGAGCAGCAAAAATGGGCAGCAATCTGTTACTGCTTTACTCATGTTACTCCATGAATGTGTAGTCCAACACTTATGAAGCAATACACTGTGAAGAAGAACAAACAAGTGGTCTTGCAAGATATCTCAACATTAAGCATTACAGACATGTGAGGCCACACAGTGCAGCTATAAAAACAATATACTACTATTTATTCACAATATTCACCTTTTGATACATGAAAAATGATACACAAAAATTACATGGTTTTTCAATCTGAAAATGTTCTATGAGAAAAGACTATCAAAATCCTACAAAAGTCATGATTTCAACTGATAGCTAAAGCATCATTTTGCATTTCATGACTAAGCTGAGTCTGAAGGTCACTAAGTTTCTTTTTTAATACATGTAAACCTGATAACACAATGGTTTCTGGTTTCAAGGCTCCTGAAGATTCTACATTAAAGAAGAACTTGTTAGGTTTGCTATCCCATACAAATTCTCCTTCATCTAAAAAATAAAAAACCATGAATGAGTTAAACATACTACTTAACAAATGTCTAACTATAAAATACATCCACATATACATACCTAAATGTGACCACTAGCATCAAAATTGTTTACTTAGAATACATTACTTCTGATCACAGCAAGCTACCTATATAAATCAGAACCGACACTTGACCCAGAAATGCATTATATTCAGTCTTACCTCCAATAATATCTCAGAAGATTTAAGTTAATCCTAAATTTGTATACTAAATTAAAAATACATAATAACCTTTTAAATGAAAACATACGATACTAAAAGAAATAAAAATAAACCTAATATAATAAATGGTAACCAATACATATTAAAGGGAGAATACAGTACAACTTATTTAGAGACAACACATAAACATTAGTATATTACTTTATGAATTATCATAAATAGATTTCATGTTCTTTGTAACTAATAAAAACACTATTAAAACACCTCGAACAGTGTAACATTTGAGACAAAATAGTAAAGCAAGTTAATTAGTCAGATAGCAAGACAGTACTAATAGTACATAAAAAAAACTAATGTTTAAACAGATACAAAATAATAAATAATAATCAACAAATTATATTAATAAATGCAAAAAACTAAAACGTTTAAACCTTCTGCAATGGGCTTTGTATAATATATACAAGTTTGTTCAAACAGCTACACACGTTACGTATTTACACTAACTTTTATACAGCTTGTGCTGTATCTTCACAATATTTGGCAGACTTTTAGTGAAGATTACAAGTAATCTGTATACAAAAAATATTTTTTTAAAGCAATACTTTTACTATCGATTTGTTTGTTAAAATATTGTACTTGTACTAGTAATGAAACAAACTCAAAGTGATTTCATGTTATGATTGAAAAACTAATCGTCTCAAATGTCACAAATATAATAAACATAATCTATAAAACCACCTAAACACATTTCAAACATTTGTTTTCAGTAAGACTATATTTTATGTTACTGTCTAAACTCTAATTGTGTGGAGTCTTACTTAACCAACCTCTTAACTACCATAAAACAATAAGAAAATAATATAAATTATGCTTTCTTGTGCTAGAACGATTACATACTACACCACAAAAATATATGTCATGATTAAGTAGCTTGAGTCTCATAACACTATACACACACACACATTTATTATTTTCTATTATATTGGCCTTCACTCATGCCTAGCTAACATTTCATTAGATAACTTGCAATGACATGGTGCACGTGCATCATGTTATGTATCCAACAGTACAAAACTAACCTTTAGTCTTGGCTATGTAACAGTGCATTAGTATTCTGTATTATACAGTTACATTTAAATTATTATACATATGTATATATATTATTACTAGTTAGAAATAAATTATTAAACTTATTTTCCTTAAAATATAGTACAATAAATTTAGAAGTAAAGAAAACAATTATCTATTCTCACTACGACCTTTGAACTTAGTTGCTGCTGCACTTAGGTTGCTAAGCCTTTTAAAATTTCACACGTGGAGGATATCAAACAAAAATTATTTTTACGTTTTATGTATGTATACCAAAAAAATAATAAATAATTGTACTGATGCCATAAAATTCTACTGTAATTAATTAAACTTAGTAATTAAATATGAAACTTCAAGCAGACTAGAAAAAAACTTGTTTCAAAAGAAACTTGGTAGCCTTTTCACAAATTAAAACGACTGAAAAAACAACTAAGGGAACATTCTAGAATGTCAGTTGGTTATTCACATGTCACATACTGTCATAAGAGTACATAAGGGACCACTTCAAAATGTGGAATGAGTTAAATGGGCCACAGTGTTTGATTCAGTACATAAGCCATATTTCAGCAAGATAAAAAGATACCTGGTTCAGTTTTTATATTCTAGCTTGTCAATATTAGTAATCACATTTCCTAATTTGTACAAAACTAGACTTAGTATTTTCACATCACAAACATCTGGTTTTAAACAGTGCTGCACTCAACGTACCATGTGACTCACTCAAATCTATATTTAGATGTGTTCTTTTAATACTTACTTTTAAATTAAGAAATTAACTCATATATAACATTAAAGTTTGAATTATAATCTACACTTTTATTCCAAACTTATTGACATAAATTTACAAAATAGTAGTTCAATAAATTTTTGAATGGAAGTCAAACAAATGCAATGACATGTCACTGACCCATGATCTGTCACAAAAGAGTTAATACCTTAAATACTAATTTCATATAAAGACACAATAAAAATGAAAGTTAAAATGTAAACAATATATTTAAATGAATAAACCCAACTGTTTCTATTAATACATATTTTCCCTGCAAACAATTTTCTCACAATGTGTGTATGTGAATGAATATTAATTAATAGAAATGTTATTTACTTAAAAGCTGTTAAAAATAAAAAAAAAATTAAATCTCCAACTTACAAGCATCATCTTCAAGTTCCGAATATTCACTCTTGGGCCTGAAAATAACACATAAATGAATTAAATAAACATATAACTACTAAAAAAAAAAGGTCATATAATACTATATAGAAATTTTTACTTTTTCTTGTTTCTGAGCAGAAAGTGTTATTTCCCAACTGCTTATGCCTAAAGTAAATGGAAAAGACCTACTTTTCTCTTCAAACTTAGCTTTTGTGACCAAGGTAATAAAATTTTCAACTTTACCCATTTTCCAGAACATTTCAGATAGATTCAGTGTTGAGTAGCTGATAAAAAGTTTTCTCAAACTTACAAAAATTTTCTAGAATGTTGTAGAACTTTCCATAGTAATATATATACAGAGGCTCGCCACTCACCATTTTAGTTTAGTTCTAGCTGCCTAAGTGAACACGTAGACCTATCTGCAAGCATTCTCCAGATGCATCCTGTTATGTATGTGGCCAATTTATCAAGACAAAGAGTAAAAATGTACTCTGTGACAGCATCTGCTAAAACTTGTGAAATCTACAAAAAACATTTCAGCACGCCTGCTGGGGATCAAGATAAACCCTGGGTTTCCGAGGAGGTTTTACCAAGTTTCCATGTTATCTTTGCCTTTCAGACAGCAGGGACACCACAGCACATTACAAATAGAAACACTGACCAACAGACAGAGTTTTTAGTGGAGAGGTACAATGTCAAGTGTGAGCCACTAGGTGACTTCCAGATGGTGTTGTTCCCACCACTGCACATAAAATTGGGTCTTATGAAACAATTTGTCACAGCTGTAGCCTTCAAGTACCTTTAAGACTTATTCCTTAAGCTATCTGAGGCAAAGGTCAAAGCTGGTATCTTCATTGGACTACAAATACAGATGATCCTGGAGTGCACCAAATTCCCCAAGAAGCAAAGTAGGAAAGAAAAAAAAAAACTTGAGGCAGCTCTGTTGAAGTGATTCAGGGCTTCCTGGGCAATTACAAGGCCAGAAATTATGTGGAACTGCTTGAGGCTCTGGTGAAGATCTGGGAAAAAAGGGCTGCAGGATGTCCCTGAAAGTCCATATCCTAGATGCTAATTTTTGTAAATTCAAGAATATGGGAGCATACTCAGAGGAGAAAGGAAAGTGGTTCCACCAAGAAATACTGGACTTACTGAATGCTGCTACCAAGGAGCATATAACAATCACATGATGAAAGACTACATTTAGGAGCTGATATGTGAAAGTGACTTGCACCACAGTTGCAAATCTCGAAAAACTACTCACTTCTAAACATTTTTGAATAACTTTAGTATGAACACATACAAATCTCGATTCATATAATTTTATTCCAACCTTATATAAATGAAAATGTGCAAATTTGTGCCTTTTTCATGTAAAAAATAGGTTAATTTCTAAATTTCATTATCCAGGTCATAAAAGCAAAGTTTGAAGGGAATAAAAGTCATTCTCTGTACTTTAACAACATAAGCAATTAAGAAACAACACATACTATCCAGGAAAGAAATCTGTGCTACATAACATAACCTGTGGCACATTAACATTATATAACCTTGTACCCTTCACACACAGGGGCCACTAAACATCAATGTTGAATATAAACACCAATTTACTGATGGAGAAATGTTCACCACTGTAATTCCTAAATTTCTATGTCATAAAGTCTTAAAAAGAATAACAAACATTTAAAGCATAATTCTAAAACCTAATCCGCTTTCAATTAGTAGCTCATATAAAGACATTGGTGTTTTAACTTGATAAATTATGCACAAGCCAGAAGCTATATTAAAAAAAATATTTTATCTCGAGGTTCACGCTCATTACATTTTAGTAATATTAATATCATTCAGATATTACTATAAAAGTACAGATACTTTCATAAGTTTATATGGTTTTATTCATCCTCATATTATGACAATTTCCCAAATCTGTTATCCCTTGATTTTTTTCCTTTTCACATGACACTTAGAAGACAAGAAATACTCATCTACGCAAGCACTGATTGGGTGACAAACACTGATGGCGTAGCTATGAATTCCCCCAATGTACCCAGAATGGAGAAACACCACACTCAAACTATTGGTAGACATCAGAGATACAAATATTTTTTATTATTTCAAGCACAAACATGATTATCACAAGTAGCCTTTTATTTGTTATCAAAATTTATTTGTACCTCACTAGAAATTTTCTTTTCACCCCTTTCAAGCCCTGGGGGAACAATTTATCACTCTATTGTGTAGGCCTATATAATACATAATAAATTGGGAGCTGCAACAAGTCGTAATATTTGTCTGTATGAGCATATAGTCCCAATGTATACACCAAAATTGTAATGATTACGCTCAAATTGTAATGGTTGGCATCCCTGCAATTACAATGGCATTACCATTACATTTTTCATATTATTGGTTGAGATAAATTTGTGTATAATAAATACAGTTTTTTGCAATAAGAAAAAATGTGGATACTTATTTGTTTCAATAACACATACTCAACAATAACATTCAATAAATAAGGAAATGAGCCCTTTGAATATTTGCCATCACACAGTGCTAGTTGTTAATCTAACTAAGTATATCTGATGTCTTGCCACAGAAGAAATTTCCCACATCTTTCAAACATATATATTTAATTCAAAAGCATTTTCAGGAAAAAGAAGGCATTTGAAATTGAAAACGAAAAGCTCCATAGATATAGTATGTTCTCAAGTATTCCAAATGTAATGTCAGATAACTTTCTTAACTTCTGCCAAAGATCCACGTGGTCACTCTCTCACAAAACTATGAATTACTGTTCACATAAAAATATTTATACTAAATTCAAATAAATATTTATAATCTGTTCTGGTATAAAAACATTTTCCATTTTGAAAGGTTGGCTACATCAGTAATTGTTTAGACCATATGCTGTGTAATCATCATAAATTAGGTGTGGCTTACATAATTTTTAAAGAATGATAGCAAACAGAATCCTCTGCTTAGGGATGGGCAAAAATATTTTTTAATCAAGTAACATGGTTTCCAAGAGAGTTTTCTTTGAATTATTTAGAAATGTAAGTTTGGCCAATATTTCTTTTCAAATTATGCTAAACAAAATATTACAAATGAAAAAAATTTAAATCTTAATGAAATATATACACTGCTGGCCAAAATCTTAAGGCCAATAAACATAAAGAAAAAATATGCATTTTGTATTGTTAGAATCAACCATTTATTTGAATAGAGCTCCAAAAGATGAAAATATGAAAATGAAAAAAAAATAAAACTTTTTTAGCATTTAATAGGGAAAATGTGAACACTATAAAATTATTCTAAATACTAGCTGGTCAAAAGTTTAAGACCATACTGAAACAAAGCATTAATCGGTACATATGTAATGAAATTTAGTCATTAGTGTTCAAGCATTAGCATTGTCAACCTCTCCTGTGTTACATTAGGTAAAAACATGGCAAAGGCTAAAAGTTGACAGAGTTTGAATCTGGCAGAATTGTCGAGCTGCAAAAGCAAAGTCTCTCTCAACATGCCATTGTTGGGGAGATTGGGTGTAATAAAACTGCTGTTACAAATTTCTTAAAAGACACAAAGGATACAGAACAAGAATTTCAAGTGGTTGGCTCAAGAAAATTTTGTCGGCGATAAGCAGAAGGATTCAACAGGTTGTCTGCCAAGACACCAGCCAATCATCAAACAAAATTAAGGCCCCTACAGACACAAAATTGAGCTCAAGAACAATAAAATGGCATTTATGAGAGAAAGGCTTCAAAAACCATAAATGTCTTCAAAGGCTCCACCTCCTTCCACACCATGAAATATTTCAGTTAAACTTTGCTGAGAAGCACCAAACATGGAATGTAGAAAAGTGGACAAAGGTTTTGTTCTCTGATGAGAAAAAATTTAACCTGGATGGTCCGGATGGCTTAAAACATTACTGGCACGATACGGATATCCCACCGTAGACATTTTCTACAAGACACAATGGAGGAGGTAACATCATGATCTGGGGTGCTTTCTCCTTCAATGGAACAATGAAGCTTCAGATTATACAGGGGCATCAAACAGCAGCTGGCTACATTGGCATGTTGGAGAGAGCATCCTTATTGACTGAAAACCCTCACTTGTGTGGAAATGGCTGGATCTTTCAGCAGGACAATGATGCAATCCACAACGCCTGCTAGACAAAGGACTTTTTCATGGTGAACAAGGTGATTCTTTTGGACCATCAAGTGTGTTCGCTGGAATTGAACCTCTTTGAAACTGTTTGAGGGTGGATGGCAAGGGAAGTCTACAGAAATGGACATCAATACCGAACAGTGCATGATCTTCGTGAAGCCATCTTCACCACTTAGAATAACATTCCAGCCAGCGTTCTGCAAACGCTTATATCAACCATACCAAAGCAACTGTTTAAAGTTATAAGCAATGACAGCCATGCAACTAACTACTAAGACCTCTTGTTGGGAATTTCCTACCCTGTTTTGGACTTCTTTTTTTGTGGTCTTAAACTTTTGACCAGCTAGTATTTAAGCTAATTTTAGTGTTCATAATTACCCTATTAAATGATAAAAAAGTCTTGTCATTTTATTTTCCCTTTTCTTATTTTCATCCTTCAAAGCTCTACTTAAATAAGTAGTCGAGTCTAACAATGCAAAATGCATATTTTTTCTTTATGTTCATTGGCCTTAAGATTTTGGCCACCAGTGTACGAGTTAAAATTGATAAAACATGGTTATAATTATTATTCTTTAACTAAATTCTGAAGAGAATTAATGTACACCAACAGTTTATGATTGAACACATAAAAACAATTTTAAAGAAAACCAATTACATTTCGTAAATCAAATATTATGCATAATATTTACCATTCTTCAGGCTTTGGAAATGTTGTGTGTCTAAATATATTATCAGGATCATATTCAAAAGCAACACCACAAGTTGGGTTCCACTTGGCATGCTCCTTTCCAAAACCTTTCTTGGCATATGCACGGAACTTAAGCTCTTGGCCTTTCCTAAGTTTCACTATAAGAATATCTAAAAATTCAAAGTAATTTTATTACTTTTTCATTACATTACTAATGAATAACAAATTGGTCCATTCTTTATATCTCTACACTATAACATAAAAATAATTCAGCAACACTTTTTTTATCATCAGACATTCATTATCCATTCAAAGAGCAAATATAAGTAAGTCAAGTATAACAGTTAGAAGAAAGAAATATTAAAAAGCTTTTCTCCTTTACACTTTGACAGATTATTAGCACATTTGATGTTATATGCCACACCAGTGAGTCATAACTGACTTAAAGTTATGGACCTCATTACAAACAGATATGTTTCAAAGACAAATTTCTCTTGTGGAATATGAAAGTTTCAGACATTGAGACCTTTACTCTATTTAATAATCTTATTTATACTGAATGTATTAATACTACTGGTAGCAGCCAATGTTTTAAGACTCCAATAATTTTACAATAACTTTAAACACTTCACCCTAATCTACCTCTGCCTTCAAATTGCATTTAAGAATTATGTAATTGCAAATTCTTTAACACTGTTTGCTGGAGGCAACTGTCTTTCAAACATTTTAACCACCCCAGAATTAAGTCAGTCAGTCTGATTTACATCATTAAATCTTTGTCGTCCAATCAATAAATTATGCACAGTCACAACAGAAAGTGTTCGTACTCCTGCATCATGAGTAGTTTTTCCTCATAACTCAAAAAGTACCATGATTAGGACAATGAAATTAAATTACATTATAAATTTTATACTAACACACATCTACATAAATTTTTATGCAAATTAAATGACAAATAAACTGTTTATAAACAAATAACCAAACACATAGGAGGGGCAGAAAGTGTTCATGTGTCTACTTTAATGGCCAGTTGTGAAGACTTTCAGGTGAAATGCTTTGTGAAATTTCTCCTCATAGCCCTCCATGATCATTTGACAGTAATCAAGTGGTATTTTCTTCCATTCTTCTTTATAGGTCTCCAATCCCTGCAAGTTTTTCAGAAGATAAACCATGGTCTTCAACTCATGTCAAATGTTTTCAATTGGGTTGAGATCAGATGACTGCAATGGCTACTACGGAATGCTTATATAGTTCTTCTGCAACCAGAATTGCACATATTTCTATGTGTGCTGGAAGATCCAATAACGCCCGAGCTGCAAGTTCCGAGCGTCATTCTTGATATAAGTGCCTAATATATCAACGTACTCTTCTTATTTCATGATTCCGTTGACATGGTGAAGGCTGCATACACCAGAAGAGTTGAACAAAACCCCATAGCATGATCAAACCACTTCCATGTTTAACTGTAGGGATGGTGGTCTTTGGAAGATTTCATTCCCCCTTCTTACAGAAAATATTGCAAACATCATTGTGGTCAAAAAGCTCAATTTTAGTCTCGTCTGACCAAAGAATACTCTTCCAATAGGTAAAGGATTTATCTAAATGCTTTCTTGCATCCCTGAATCATACTTCTAAATGAACAGGCTTTAAATATAGAGTTCTACAAGGATGGCATGCTTTGAACCCAGAGGAGTGTAACATGTTTGTAACTGTAGAGATGCTTACTTCAACCACAGTTTCCCTTACCAGTTTCTGTATGTCATTATGTGTTAAACAAGGGTTCCTGCTAACTTCTCTGAGAACCCTCCTCTTGATTCTGGAATTTTGGTGGGGCATCTAGAATGAGGGAGGTTAGCAGTTGATCCTGTAAGCTTAAACTCGGCAATTATGCTTTGAACAGTATATTTCAGCACATTAAGTTATGTAGCAATACCGGAAAGAGACATACAAAACTTGTATTTTACAATAATTTGTTTTTTTAAATTACTGGACAGTTGTTTCCTGTTTGGCATGATGACCAAGCAGATAATGACGGAAACGGTGCTAAATTGCAGGAAGTAAATTTTTTGCTGGCTAAATTCCAATAATTATGAGCCCAATGTCTAGTTCTGGAATGGTATAATGTAGTTTATTTCCCAAACTAAACAAAATTGTTTCAGGAATATCAGTTTTTCACATGTTCTGAAATGTATGAACACTTTCTGCTCCTCCTATTTTTGGTTATTTGTTTATAAACAGTTTATTTGTTGTTTAATTTACATAAAAATTTATGTAGACGTGTGTTAGTATAATATTTATAACAAAATATACGTTTATTTGCCTAATCGTGATACTTTTTAAGTTATGAGCAAAAAACTACTCGGGAAGCAAGGATATGAACACTTTCGGTCGTAACTGTATTCTGATCATTTGGGTTATCAAGTTCTCTAGTGTATAACATCTATGTAAGCAAAGCATGAGCCATAGTAATGACTCAGAAATATCATGATATTAAAATCAACACTACCACACACACATGGGTCAATTTGATGAACCTATTGTAGAGTACATTTTAAGACATTTCAAAAAAGTACAAGATGAAATAGTTTGAAACTTAAGAAATTTCTAAATATTATATAATATCTATGAATACTTTTACAAATACACAATATGTACAAGAACTTGCAACTTTGGAAATTAAAAATTAATTTAACGTGACATATATAACAATTAAAAATGCTTACCTCTGTTGCAAATTTTAACTACCAAATTTTCTCTTCCTAATTCATTATAATATATTCTTATAATATCGTTGTTTTTGTTTTGAATTAAGCACAAAGCTACACAACGGGCTATCTGTGCTCTGTCCACCACGAGTATCGAAACCCAGATTTTAGCATGTAAGTCCGCAGACATACCGCTGAGCCACTGGGGGGCCTTATAATATCATTTAATTAAACTGTAAATTAGACATGGTTAGATTACTAAAACACTACATCCACTATTGTTGTTTACAAAAAAAAAATAATAAAAAAAAATTACCACATCAAAATGATAAGCAAACAGTTTTGGTTGTTAATGAGAAATTTTCATTATACATACAATGTTTTTACATATCTTTTAACCGAAATTTTTTGTCAAATAAAAGAATTATTTTTGCCAATAAAGCCTAAAATAGTGGCTTTGTCAACATAATGAAACATAATGTAGTCATGATTAAAATAATTTTACAAAGCCTATTTCATCTTTTTGTATGAAAAACATTTATTTACCTGTTCTACAAATGATAAAGCAAGTTTTGAAAACAAAATCAGGATTGTAATTGTAGCAGAAATTTCTCACAACAATCTTTTCTGTTTCTAACAAAATACCATCAAGTTAAATTTTATTTTGTTCTAATCTCTATGTGATTCTCTCCTGAACATGCAGCCATTCTGACTTACAGTTGAAGAGAACAGAATAATACCTTTTATTACATAAGCAGTTCGCTAGCTTACGATTTCTTAAAAGTTTAGACAGAAGCAATTTCATCAAGTCATAACAACCAAGACTGAGAAATAGTAATCAACTAAAAAGTGATAAACCTCTCTTAATTTTCAACATACAAAAATAAATAAGTTCTGAATAAAACTACTCTGAATTTCTTACTGAAAGGTTGTGAGCCCCATATTAGTTCTGCTTGTAGGTAACAGAAAACAACTAAGTGAGCTATCTGTGTTATTCTAACCACAGGTATCAAAACTTAGATTTTAGCATCATAAGATTTATTGATAAGCCACTGGTGGGCAGCATACTATGCTTAAAATTCATAAATGCTAATTATTTTGTTAAAAGCTCACTGGACTTAGCCAATAACCAGAATTTGATTAAAAACTAATTTATACGTAAATTTAAACAAAAGAAATCTTCTTACAAATAAATTTCAATTCCTCAGTGGAAAAAGGACTACAAGTTTATTTTGTATTAAGCTCTTAATTCAATGGTGCAAATTTGTGGGATGCACACATCCAGACATTATGTTAAAGACACTGATATGAGTTTACAGTAATATAAGTGTGAGAGTACTTTAAATTCACTTTATTAATTGTGTACCACTACCTGTGTTGCATTATTATATTTACGTTCCATTAATTTACTTTGTTTCATAAGTATGGTTATCAGTTTCTAGCTGTGAGAACTGTTTTAAAAATAGTATGCTGGTCAAGGAATGTTGTTGTTAAGATCCTCTCGTTTCAGTTTCCTATAATTCTACATCATGCTTTTACAATATCCTGTATCCCTTCTCATGAGAAAGATTATTGTGAAGCACACACTATATGGAAATAGACAGTGATCTTTTGCATGGGTGGGTAAGATGATACAAGGGGGAAAGTATACAACCTCCTCCATTTTTCTGTGTGATCATGAGCAGCACACATGCACTTACAGGATGGTATTACAGAATCTTGTATATAATGCTATGCTTTCTTAGGTTGGAACTAGATACAGATCCAAGAACACAGATATATAGATCTAGAAAGATTGGTGGCTAAACTTCTTCATTAACAGTGTACTTATGGCTTTCACTGTGTTTCTCAAAATACGGATTTTCCCTATCTTACTCTGTGTCCAGTGTCTTTTTTGCTTAAACTATGATTTATTCTGTAAAACATTTCCTAAGAAAACCCTTAGATATTTGTGGAACTACCTGAAAAGGATACCAAAGAATACCACATTTTTGCATTATCTAATGGTCCCACTTGGACAGAAAAATCTATAGCCAACATTAAAAAAAAACATAATTTAATAATTAAATCCTGATGTATTTCAATAATTATTGAGAAAAAGCTAACTAAAACCTGTGAGAAAGACATACACACAAAAGTAGCTTTAGTGGGTTTTCTCGACATCACTGATTAATATACCAAACAATTCCAGAAAAATGCATTAGTACAAAGGTTACTAACTGCATTACCAAACAAATATTGTGATAACAATCAAGTTCATATTATGTTTAACTTCTAATAAAACCTAATACACTAATACATTGATTTTTGTGTTATCTATAATTTTACTGTGTAGAAGAAATAATTACAATATTACCATCTGTTTCTCCATATTCACTTGAGTCATCTTCTCTGTGTCTTGAAGTCACCTGAAAATTAGGAGAGATAAAAAACTAAAAAATTTAAATTAGAATTTTAAAAAAATGTTTGGTTCACTAAAACAAAGGATTACCCTTTTCAAGCATAAATTAAGCAATGATTATAAAACTGTTTTCAATAGCATTCTTCACTAAATGCAGTTATATTTTCATACATTAAACAAACAAATTATAACAAATAGTAAATTCAACACAAAATTAAAAGGAAAAACACATAGCACATGATCAGACAAGTATAATAAAATCCATATTTCATAAAATAACACACTTAAGGATATACTTAAAGATATGTAACAAAATCTATGATCTATCTTATACTTACAAAGTGGCACTGCTCAAAAGATAGGTATTCACAATTTTATCAATTTCTACGAAAATACAAAATGTTCACCTCTTTATAAATATACCAAATTACCTCTGTATTTCCCAATGTTAAGCTATTTCCCCATAGAAATCTCAATTATTCATCTTTAGACTTACATATATTTTAGTAAATAAAATTTTATTATTCCTTGGAAAGCAATATTCAAAGCCAGGTGAGCTATGTTTCACCGACAATTTACAGTTATAACTTACAGGTACAACTCTTGGATCACTAGATTTCAAGTCAGCAGTTGTGACATGTTTTGTCTGTTCTTCAAGACACTTGACTTCAAGTTGAAATTCTACTGAACATTCTGGGCAGAAATCAATGCAGGTGCAGTCCTGGAAATTATGTACACCATAAAGTATGTCAAACATCCAAATTTTAGACAGAAGAATTATTAGTTTTAAAACAATTATTTTTCCTCACCTTCTTTGCATCCTTTTTTTTTTTAATTTTTGCACCACAGATATCACTATATATTTTTTTGAATATTTCAGTTCTCTTATTATGAAGTCACATTTACCATGTTTACAAAACAAGTAACAACAATTCATATTTTTCTTGCATGTACTGCAAGGACAAATATAGAGGTGGGATGCAGCTTTCTTTATAGGAGAACATTTTCTAAAAAAAATTTAGAAATTGTTAAGAAAAAAAAAAACAGATCTAGAGAAACCTACAAACATTCCAAATTCTATTCTATTCTTCTAAAAACTCCTGTATTGGTGCTTGCACTGTACTCCTTATACATAAAAAATAAAATACAAACTGTGTTAATAAGCAGGAAAATAATTTTGTATAAATTCATGCATAATAAAATATAAAAACCTTAAGATTTGTTTACCTGTAATCTGGCTTCTATGATTAGAATTTGGATTTGTTGTTATAGTCCATAAAGGAGACAAGTGTACACAATTTAATGTTTGAAAAAGAATAGCAGAGACCTAAATGTATATAGTAACTCTTCCAATGTTATTTAGTTACATCAAATAACAATAGATGCCAGTAACACAAAGTCAGTGGAAACATTTGGGCTGAACAAAGTTCACCCTGAAGTTGTTTCAGGGTGAATGATTTTTTTGCTAAACCTGAGATTGTAGCAAAGTAACTACCAATGAGGTTAAGCATCTACATAAAGCAGGTAAAACATGCTATAATAGGCAAATACATTGATTAGACACTCTATTAAGACCCACTACTACCATACACACATATGTAAAAGACATTTTTACAAGGTGCTTGCTTCAAACATGTGCTAGCATAATCGCAAGTCTTCAAGACAATTGGTACATCTCAGACCTTCAAAAAGAGCATGATCACTGGAACACATTTATTAGCCATTTTTCATCTGTTATTCAAAAATATAGCAGTAGTTTATTGACAATTTTAACTGAAAAAGAATAAATCTGCCACTATAAATACTGTGACAACCATATGCTATGATGGATCATGGAAAATGACAACTAAACAGGCTTGTAGGATGCAGCTGACATCAAGCTGTGTCACAAACAACACATTATTTTAACCCATTCCAGATGGGTCATTGGTCAAAATCCTTGTCATCACATTTGTTGACTTACATCCAAAATTTTATTGAACTACTATTTTGTAAATTTATTTCATTATGTTTGGTATCAAACTGTAGATTATAATTCAAAATTCATTATTATATATTATTCATTTTCTTAATTTAAAAGTGAGTATAAAAAAAACTTTTAAAAACTGATTTTTTTGTGTCATGTGGTATGCTGAATGCAGCACAAGTTCATATTAGATGTTTGTGATGTCAAAACAAAGTTTTAGTTTTGTATGAATTAAGAACTTAATTTACTGAATAGCTATATAATATTAGAACTTCCTAGCTTTTCTATTTGTCAAGATATTGCTCATGTACTGAATCAAATACAGTGATTACTCGTCTCTTACCATTTCCGGCTACTGTCCCTTATACACATACTTCTTTATATGACATACATATAACCAGTTGAAAGCTCAATGTTTTTTCAGACATTTTTAAATATAACACTGACATCCCCCCCTTCTAAACAAGGCTTCAAGACGTTTGAATGAGTCTTTAACCTGTTCCAAATTTCATATTTTTTCAGATTTAAACACAGCTTGGTAACTAAATTTGGTATATTCTACTGGAATTCAATGGTACTGATATAGTTACTGTTTTTTGGTTATTCAAATGTATAAATAATACCTAAAAAAATTACTTCATTTCACATTGCATGTGTGAATTTCTTAAGGCTTAGCAACACATGACAAGTAGCAACCAAGCATAAAGGTTGTAATTAGAAAAGCTACATGTTTATTTTATTTCTTTATTTACTGTTCTATGTTTTAAGAAAAATAATTTAAAAACTTATTTGTAAATGTTTACAAAATATTAATCCACTAAAACACAGCAAAGACAGGTTACTTTGTAAAGGACAGTTTTATATCCTTAGATATGGTAACACGAATGCATGTGTAACTTCTATAAGGTTACTTTTTTTCATTTTTAGCCAGTATTTATTGAAATGTCAATATAATAAAAATAATAAATTTGTGTAAATGCATAATGTTATGACATTAAAGCTATTTAGACTGAATTGTTATTGAGTTGTAATTTGTATTTATTCTAGAAATAAAAGTGCATAATTTACATTTATTTCCTAATTGTTTACAGTTGTCATTGCATTCAAATATACCAAATACATGCATATTTTTTTAATAAAACATTCGATAATAACCTAGAGGTTATAAAGATATCACATGTGGGATTTGAACATTTTCTGATGCATAAAAGTATTTTTAATCTTAAAATAAAAATTACTCTGCATGTTGGATAGTCAACATTCTGAAAAAATAAATAAATGAAAAGAATCTTTAATTAAAAAATCTTGATACTTAATTCAAAAACCTGATATTCTGTGTACAAAAACCTTGCAATGTTCACCAATAACTTGCAAATTCTTTTAAATACATGTTACATTATCAACAATTATAGTATAATTACTAAAGTGGATACTTCTGTGCTTATGAACTGGGTGTATTCCACCCAACCCATAATGATGGGGTTAATAATGGTGAGAAATGGATCATCTCAAACTTTATCAGGTGAAAAGTCAGTAAGCATTTCAACAAATATTCATTTCAGATACAAACGAGAAAACATAAATTCACTGATGCTTAAAATGACAAGTATGAACTATGAATAAATTCCTGCTTATAAATCATGTTCATGTTTAAACCTTTTGGTTATGATAAAAAGGTAAAGAACACAGAGTAAAACCACAACGTGCTCAAGCCTATTTCTATTTTGTCAACAGAGAAAAGTAATACTCAGTGGTGTAAAAATATTTTGTGGCAAAGACTAGATCTTTTCATTTCCTAAAAAGAATAAATCATCTAGGAGTATACCTGAACACACTTTTTGACTATGTCTACCTTAAAATGATTTCAGGTGAAAAAGCCTTCAAACATCTTTTTCCGTCAGTGCAATAAATCAGCATAGCCTCTATGAAATAAATTCAATCATTTCAATTACTTTTATAACCTTCTGCTGAATCTATAAACTAACTAATATTATGTGGATTTCACAGTAAAGAAACCAACCAATGTAAATCCATAAAAATGCCTTCACTGTATAATTTTTAAGCAAAATAAAATTACAGAAGAGATCCTTCACATAGCACTTCTAACCACCAAAATCTACAGTAAAATATAAACAAAAAATAAAATACCCGTGAAAACTGCATCTTATCAACAACATCATCACTTGTGAGAGGAATCAGGCCAAGACGATGAGCAATAAATTCATCATGTAAAACTGAAGAATTCCCTTCCAGCTGTACCCAATCAATTGCTAACGTTGCCACTTCAGCAATAAATACTCTTCTCAGACTGTTTGCAACACTGAAAGCAAAAGTAGATTATAGTTAATAGGCTTAACATTAATCAAAGTGGTCTCGCCTTACACAACATACATCATTGTTAATATGATATGCAATTGTTTAAGTTTATTCAATGTTAAGGTGAAAAATCATCATAACTACCTTTATAGGTAGTTGTTTTGTTATTGTTTGATTAAGAGGTGAATGTTGTTACTAGATTTGACATCTCTGGGATGCATTATATGCTCAGTTGGACTAGCTAAGTATTAGGATAAACATGGTTCCTTTCAAGTTAATCAGTTGTGACATTCTGTATTGAATGAATTACAACAAATATTAATAATACTGCTACACTGAAGTTAAAGTACAAAAAAGAGTAATTACTTAAACAGTACTGACCAAAGTATTTAACTCATAACAAAACCACACACAAAACTAAATTACATTTTTATAAATTAGGCAGCATTAAAGATGTAGCCTTATGGTACACATAAGTAATTATCACTGGTAAATAGTATTTCTTATAAATGAATGGATGATCAGATGCCCTAGTTTTTGAACAACCAGTCACTCTTATCAGTAACGTGACTTTTTCTACATGTAAAAAATACTAAGAACATCTGAAAATTATGAATCAAAACATACAATTTTTTTTGTAAATTAGTAGGAAAAACATCACACAGTTTAAACTGAGTCAGCAAAACTTCTGTTGCTTATCATAAAATTGGTTAAAGGTATAGCAGATGAGAGGATGTCACATTTGGATATCTCACCTAAACAGAGAGACAGCTGAATACAAGTGGAAGATGCTATTATTCACAGATGAAGCTCAATTTTTAGACCTTGAAGCAACTATTTAAATTAACTGAAAGGTTAATGTGAATGATAGTTGTTCAGAATTTAATGATAAACTTGTGTCCAAGAAGTTGTTTGAAAAACATTCATTCATTCAAACATATCTGTTGCAGCAGTAATTTAAATAAAAATATGATTTCCAATTAGTGAAATTATTACTTAGATAACTGACTCTTTATAATTTTCCCATAAAAAGTGGTATTAGTTTTAAAATCTTCAAAATACAAGTGTCATGGTTTTACGACTTCAAAATCTTTTTCCCTATCAACCTGTAAAGTTAGGTAAATGTTCAAACTGTAATAAATATTGAACACGTTTGCAAACAGCTTTTCTACAGACAAAAATACTATGTATAACATACATGTTAGCACTTTTAAGGAAGCTGAATATCACTAGTTGATATTTTTAAGTTTCTTTAATCACACCTAACATCGCAAACTCCATATCTCCATACAATTTTAAAATTGAGAAATAAAAAGAGTGTCACATATTTCACAAATATGTAATATATCCTTGCTTTCCTTAATTGTATAATTATTGAGTTTCACCACACAACAACATTTAAGTTTTAAGTATACATCATATGGTTTGTAATTAGCGTGGCTGCGTCATTCAAATCTTTCACACAATCTAAGCTTAGGTCCTGGCACAATTCTTTAAAACTTCTTAAAATTCTTCGCTTATATAATCCACACACTTCCACACAAACATTTCTCAGGTTTATCATTAGTAATGACAAAGGGTACTCTCCATTACAATTCACATTTATTAAACATGTAGTTTGAACAAAAAGACACATCAAGAAAAGCTTACAAATTCTGAATGTATATATATTTTGTACACATATATACACGTGTGTGTGTGTACATGCATTGCAAATAAAGTATCACTTTCACATAAAACATGTATATACACATACATACACACAACTGGTGTGGGGTTGGTGAAAGTAGATTTTCAAAATGCTTCTGATAAACATCAGAGAGAACATTAATTAAGAAATATCATATTTGTATGAACGAGTTGAAAAACCAAAATGTTATCAACAGAGTTCTTTAAACTCTTTTTAGCACTGGTGTGTCCTACAGGTCATTAGTGTGGTCTTTTTCTTATTTACAATATTTGGTGTTCACTTCATAAATCAGTAAGTCAGTTCATGACATTGAAGTCTTTGGTATTTTTAGATACACTGAATCACTATAAAATAAGTTTGACACATAACTGGTAAATGTTCTTTAATGTAGTACGTGCAAGATAACATATTTAGATTATATGTTTAGAACACACTGGAAACAATTCAATAGTATGACTTAAGGAATAGATCTTGACACAGTGATAAATAGACACTTAAGCAATTGAAGCAATGCTCCACTGTAAATAATAACACTGATACCATTTTAGGATGTACTTAACAAATACCAATTAAAAGCAAAAATAAAAGGTACTTATCCATTCCTATGTCATTAGTTAGGCTTCACTTGAAATATTGTGTACACTTGTAATCTCATCTAAATATAGAATACTGACAAGTATGAGAAGGTTCAAAGGAAGAATGTATTTTCAAGACATCTGGTATGAGTATTAAAACTTTAATTAAAATAAAGTACAGGTTAACCTGAAGATGACCTAAGAAGGTCAAAACATTCTGTACATTATTTAATTAAAGTTTTACACTCATACCAGCTGTCTTGAGAATGCATTCTTCCTCTGAATCTTCCCATACTTATCAGTATTCTATGTTTAGAATATCTCATCATCACGAGAGTTCAAAGGAAGATGAGCAATATGATTGTAATTGGTTAGGATCCCATAAGTTTCATAATTACAATTTTTGCTGAGATGCAGCCCCAAACTTGTACGGATCCCTGACATAACTTCACTATAGATGTTACATATTGCCTTCAATACCATTCCCCTCTCTATATTATATAGCGCACTGCTGTTAATATTTACATTAATATTAACCTTGAATTCATCAATAAGGAGAACATATCTAGTTTCACTTATTCCACTGTCTGTGGTCAATACACTTCTCAATAACCACTGACAACATTAAAAAGGAACTTGATGAACAAAATATCCCACAAACTAACATAGACTGAATCATCTCAAAAGTAATGCAAAAACCAACAAAATGAGTCAACACAGAATACACCTATAATACACTAAACCTAATAAATAATGGAATTATACTCATGTATCAGAGATACCAAGTAGAACAAATGAAAACACCAGCAACTGTGGTAACACAATGCTACAACTGCCAGAGCGACAGTCATGTTTCAGCAGCATGTCAAGCAACAGCAAGGTGTTGCAGATGTGGTGGGAAACATCACAATGCAAAAATAACAAGAAAAATTAAAATGTTGTAACTGTGGCCAAGAACACACGGCAAATTATAAAGGCTGTGAAAAAATACAAATAAATAAAACAACAAATTGACGAAATAAAAAGCACACCATCAAAAGACAATAAATCAACAGACAAAACCAACACTGACAAAAGACAAAAGAGCATATGCACAAACACTCAATAAAGCAATCACGCAACTACCAAAACAAAATGAACAGCAAGAAACAACAGATGTAATAAACAATAACACAGATAAAACACAATACACATACATCAAAACCATAAGATAATGGCAATTCCACTGAAGAAACAAACACAAATGACAAGACAAACCTATTTATAAATATAAATACAAATTTCATCACAGACTTTACAGCCAAGTACACAAAACCAACACAAACAACAAATCGCCTTGACTTCCTCATAAACACAGTAAAAACACACATTATAACTTACATACCACAAATATTAACAACAATTACCGTATACGTGCTATCAACCTAAATTTACTGTTGTATATACCAACATCCAAGGCATACTTACTTCCAAAAAACATGAGATCAAAGACATAATTCAACAAACTAACCCAGAAATTGTAATATTAAGTGAAACCTTATTACACAAAACCAATAGATTTAAAATACCATACTACACAACCATCATGAAAGACAGATTAGATAAACAGGATAAAAACAGAAATGTTGCTGCTACACATAAGAAATCTAATTTTAAATTCAAGTCAGCAGCAACAATAAACATCACTACTAATGTCCTGTTAAATTTTCAACCTTTACAACAGCAGGAATTTATTACTCACATACAAAACAAAAACTTAAATTTAATATCTTTTCCCACAATCAAAATACCATTTTAATAGATTTAAACAGTAAAAACATCAATCTTGGATGCAACTCCACAAATGCAAATGGATGACTTTTCCAATTCACAGGTGAACACAACATAGCCTTCCTGAATGATGACATGCCTACACATACTACATATCCAACTAATACCAATGACATACTAGACATGTGCCTAAACTCATATAATATGAGCTGAAAACTAGTTAAATTTCATGGGGAAAAAGATGTAAATAGTGACCATTTACTTATATGGTGCATCTTTGATCTTACCCCCCATAAAAATACAATTTATACAAAAGAAAAATTTGACTACAAAAAGCAAATTGGAAGGAATATCAAAAAGAATTAAACCACTGGCTACCAAACAAAATTATGAAAACAGCTAAAGATAAAATAAATATTGATAATTGCTGTCAAATAATCATAGAGTACCTTCAAACTGCAGCAAATAAAACAATACCAAAACAACAACATAAAACCCCAAATAATGCATGGAAACCAAACAAACAATTAATAATAGTAATCAAACATAGATGTCAATTAAGAAGACAATTTATGGAGACAAGAGATAGAGAATTAAAAACACAAAATTATTAAGCAAGAAAAAACACGACTAGTAGTATTCACAGAGTTAACTAAACATAAAAAGCACAACCTCAAATCTATATGAATGAAGCACTTCTTCGGACTGCTACATCTGCAAAATTTTAGGACTAACATTTGACTCAAAGTTAACATGAGTAAACCACATGAATATTAAAGCAAAAAGTTGGCAAAAAACAAATATGCTAGGAGTCTAACTGGTAAAAATAGTGGAGCAATGGCAGATAACATCATAAAAATATAGAAAACATACATTAGACCTATCATTAACTATGCCATCCCAGCATTAATATATGTAAGCAAAAAACTACAGCAAAGAATACAAAATACACTACTTACAACAGCTTATAAAGTACCCAGAACTACATTATCAGAATTCATGCATACATATGCACACATAGCAGCAATGATAGATAGGCTCCTGAAGAGTAGAATAAATTATTTTGACAAAAATTGAATAAAAAATGAATTAGTAAGCAAACAAGACAGATACTATATACATGATGAAGATAATCCTAAAGACCTTTTCCCAGTAAAAGATATTTTCAAAAAAAAAGGCCACCCACAAACTAGACTCCACATTAGTTTAGGGGTTAATTAACTAATATTGAAAGGGTTTTATGTAAATGTTTTATAGTTATAGCTATCTAATGAAAGTGCAAATAATTATGGAACTATAAAGAGAAATGATTGTATACAATGTATAAATACACTTGATAGATGCTGAAACAAATATAAAGTAAGGAGAAAGAGGTCGACAAAACCTGACCATCCTGGTTATATAAACACCAATATCCAAATAACTATGAGAGACAGAAGTCCATTTCAATTGCTTTTCATGTTCCTGATCAATGGTGAAACCTCGTGTTGTTGTGGAAGTACACAAACAAATGTATTATGAAGACAGACTTCTTTCATACATATCCATCAGCAAAAAAAGTGTTAGTTAATGAAGACAATGTACTGCAAAAAATGTTAGCAACTAAAGAAATATTATCATGTTTGTAAGTGGAATATCATGTAAATTAATGTTTTCAATTTCTTCATCATCCTTATGAGATGGTTGAAACGTGATTAAACCAGGTATAATAACATCAGAAAGATAAAAATGTACAAAAATATGAACTATATATCAATCATATAACAAAAAACGTAACTGTAAACTAAACTAAGCAACGAAATAACGTGAATATTTGAACACCAACATTCAGTTGAGAAAAATAAATAATTATATTTTATAGCATGCTCAGTGAATACCATCAATATATAGGTATTTATAATTTTAAACACACTAATTTACTCTATACAACTAAAAGGATGTTTCAGGCCAAACGGCAGTCAAGCTGGCTTTCACAAACTATAACACACTACAGCACTTAAAAGTTTTATCATAACTTCATTGTAGTAATACACACACACACACACGTTTTTAGAACAATTTAGCTTTTTCATGTGATCATTTGCAAAAGAAAAATTGATAAAACCTTTTATTCTATCTGTGCAAAGCATCATTTTTGGCAAAAAACCAAGGCACTAAATTGCTTTACTCCTGTAACAAGACATCTAACTTAGTTTATCTCTATGTGGTACTAATATTTCCAATTGAAAATTTTAACTATTAAAAAAATATGAGTGAGTAATACTACTATAGACCAATACTGTTTTGTATTTTATCAAAGTTCACGCAAAGTAAATAACACAGTGTGCTATTGTCTACCCAGATATTTCATCTACCATATATCACTGTCAGGACTAATATTTAAACATTATATAAAAAGCAGTCTAAGTTGGACCACAGTGGTAACAACAAAGATTAATAGTAACCTATGATTACTGCATTGTATTAATACACACACTGATTGTGTTAATTATAATTATACTAATTATACAGTAATAGCTAAAGTTCATTTTCATTAGCACCTAATTATGTTAATGTACACAATGATTATCCAGATATTCTTACACAAAAAAATAATCTCTGCATATTATATTTTAATACAAGCAAAAACTGTTTATAAATATGTACACCTATAATGATCTACACCAAGAATCTGGTCCTCAGTCCCAAAACAAAATATCACATCCACTCAGCCCACAGTGATCCTAAAAACGAATTCAAATTTGTAACTTTATCTCAGGCCTGATGTCAAACCATGAGTGGCAATCAGACCTAGAAAATGAATATTTGTTTTTACACCCTCAAAAAAGTATTTTTTTTTATTTGTTCTACCAAGCCCTCAAAACAAGTAAAACTTGAAATACTCTTTTTGACTGTCCAATTACTTGAAAATTATTTCACGCTCAATTTAATTCTTTTAATTGAGCGTGAAGCAACTAGTACCCATGGTTACACACGGGTAGGAAGCACACTAAGCTAAAAATGAAATGTGAGAGCCATTTTTTCTGTAAACATACTTAAAAATTATTCAATATAAATTAAATATTAAGAGTTAATAAAAACAAAAAATAATCACATTTATACAAAAAATAAAGTAAAAAATGTAAAATACATTCAAATCCCAAAAATTTCAGTCACACAGAATAAAACCCCTCTAAAAATAAGCCAAAAGTGACACCAATATCAAAATATAAATAAAAGGAGCACTATCTATTGAAGTTAAAAAGACTCTATTGCACTCAAGGTCTGGCTTTGCATGGCCAAGTAGTTAAGGCACCAGACTTGTAATCTGAGGATCATGGGTTCAAATCCCCATCACACTAAACATGCTCACCTTTTCAGCCATAAGAGCATTTTTTTATGTACCAGTCAATTCCACTGTATGTTTGTTAAAGGATAGCCCAAGAGTTGGCAGTGAGTTGTGATGACTAGCTGCCTTTCCTCTAGAGTTTGGGATGGCTAGTGCAGATAGCCCTCATGTAGCTTTGTGCAAAATTTAAAAAACAAACAAACATTCAAGGCCTTGTTGCACACTTGGTTCCCCATTTTGAACTCGCTTGCGTGGACAAATAAAAGTCGAGTACTTGTTTCCAAGGCCTCTTGACAACATAACACAGGAAGGTTGATGATGAATGCAGTCTTCCAAAACATATGAACAAAAAAGTACTTTTTTTTACATAACACATCAGCAGGCCCATATGCCTAATTTGCCATGTAAGTATTGCTGTGAATAGGGTGTTCAACATTAAGTGATACTATGAGACAAAAAATTCTATATTCAGTGAATTTAGTGGGCAAACAAGAAAGATTGAAGTTCATAAACTTAATCTGAGCCTAGAAAATCAAAGCATGGTACTCAAAAAATAAATTGCATAATCAGAAAAAAAACACGTGTGCCAGCTATGTAGTGTTAAAGCTGATAGCAGAAAATATGAAGCCCTTTACTGATTGGGATTTCATGAAAGTGTATTTGATAACAATTGTAGACATTCTATGTCTGAAGAAAAACTATTTTCAAATATCAGTCTTTTTGCAAGAACAGTTAAACAACGAATAGAAGAAATGTCAGTGGATGTGAAAAATTGTACAAGTGAACACTGCAGCAATTTCCAGTTCTCAATAGCACTGGATGAGAGTAAAAATACCAAAGAAACTTCTCACCTTGCAGTACTTGTACATGGAGTAAACTAAATTTTTGGCATTGTTGAGGAATTTGTTTAGCTAAAATCTATAAAGGGCACTACAACAGAAGCAGACATTCTTCAAGCATTGCTCAAGCGTACTACAGTCATTAAGCTGGATCTATCAAAGCTAGTATGTGTAAAAACTGATGGAGTGCATTTAATGGTGGGAGAAAAGAAAGGTATCATGGTTTTGCTTTAAAGACACATGGGAGGCCTCAGATTTAAACACTGAAAAATGCACTGCATAATCCACCAGGAAACATTGTGTGCAAAGGCCTCAAATTTGAATAACATGATGATGAGGGCAGTAAACTTGATCTTCTCTTGGAGATTGAACCATCGTCAATTTCAACAACTTTTATCAGAAGCAGAGACTTGGTACAAGTATCTGCTCTACTTCTGCAATGTTTGCTGGCTCAATCGAGTCACAATGTTAGGGAAGATCTAGTTACATTTCTTGAAAATAAAAATGCAAATGTCCAAAAAGTAAAAATTTCTCATATGGCTTTCAAGTCTAACATTTCTGAGGGATTTAATATCTTATTTAAACAACCTGAACTTGCAACTTCAGGAAAAATATCAGATGATACATGAGATGTGTGAATACATTGTCACCTTCAAAACCAAACTACAACTGTGGGAATGCCAGCTTGAGAAATCAAACAACACATTTTCCAAAACTCCAGGAGACCAAACAGATACCAACATATTTGTGACTGTGATACATAACTTGAACACTCAATTTTCTTCCCATTTTACTGAAATTCATTCGCACATAAGCGATTTCAGGTTATTTGTCACCCCATTTGACATCAAAGTACACACCATACCAGAAAATGTTCAAATGGAATTTAATGAAATTCAGTGCAAGATCTATGAAAATCCAAATTTCATGCAGATGGCATAACTCTACTAGAGTTCTTCAAGAAATATCTTTCTGAATATGGACCACCCTTAGAAAGCCAAAAATGAAGATTAATTGAAGGCCTTAGTTTAATGAGATACCTGTCAAACCAGAAGAAAACTTACCTACAAACTTAATATTCATTATTCAACAGTTTCTTAACATCTTGAAATGAATAGTTAGGTGAAAATCATTCATAAATGGGTAACTCCTAAATTGACTGAAAACATCAAAGATGACAAGCAGAAATCCGTTTCTCATTCCAGGCTCACAATAAAAACAACCTATTTCTCCACAGAATTGTCACCTGTGATGAAAAATGGATTCTGTACAACATTCTGTGATTATGAAAAAGTATCAAAACCAACTCTTCACCATAAGCTTATGATCAGTATTTGGCAGTCATCATCCATTATTTATTCTTAAATCAAGGAGAAATAACCACAGCAGAGAAATACTGTTGTGAACTTGAAATTATCCAACTAGCAATAGTCAATTGTAGTGAATTCATTCAGCTTCATGACAATGCTTGATCTCATATCTCACATGTATCAAAGGATATCCAATTCTTTAAAGATGGCTTTTGTAAACTTAAAACTCATTGGCAGAAGTGTATTAAGTCCAAAGGAGGTCATTTTGATTGAATAAATAACAAAAAGATGTACATATTTCACATTTTCCTTCAAAAATCCTACACTTCATATACAACAGCCTGATATATTTAGGTTTTCCAACATAGTGGTATGTTGCTTTTGAAGACAGTCCCCACAGGCACCTTAACAGTTTCTTACAAATGACAATAAGTCAAATGGTTCTTTGTCTTTAGTTACTGTTAGATGTACAAGAGGTTTGAATTTGGTTTGATTTTGAATTTCGCACAAAGCTACATAAGAATTATCTATGCTAGCCATCCCTAACTTTGCAGTGTAAAACTAGAGGGAAGGCAGTTAGTCATCATCACCCACTATCAACTGTTTTATCAATGAATAGTGGGATTTAACGTAACATTGTAATGCCCCCACAGCTGAAAGAGCAAGCATGTTTGGTGCGATGGGAATTCCAACCAACGACCGTCAGATTACGAGTTGAATGCCTTAAACCACCTGGCAATGCCAAGCCCATTTAGTGTAAGAGTTATTATTTAGTTCATTTAGTGATCCAATATCTAATGATTATTTAGTTTTCATAACAAGTTAAAAACCAATTATTTGAAAAATAATTATGACAAATTTTGTCACATAACTCAGTATGAGTCAAAAACCATGTGTGTAGTTCAACTGCTATAAGTTAATGTCACATTACTCAAGCTTTCTGTAGTTTTAAGTGATTATTATTATATCAGTGTCTATGCCTCAGTTCCACAATATATACATAGACAGAAATATTGGTGGCCAAGTGAACACAAGTGAAATTGAAAGAAAGTGCAGTCAGAAAATGTTAAATTAGTGAAGTTAGGCTATGATTGTTATCTTAGCCATAATAGATAATATTCAAAGTGAAATTTACAGTTTAACAGAGGTAAGGAAAATAGTTTGTCCTGTCAAAGGGTGTTCTAATGTAACTAAGCTAGCCCATATGGACTTTGACAAAAAAAAACAAACTTATTTAGACCTCTGGATACAACTGTGGTAACCCATGGGGTAATGCAAGTGAATTTATCACTAATCACATTGTAACAGAAGAAGAAAAAGAGAATTATTTAGAATTTTAGATACATCTGTGTTATTTTACATTGTAAAAAATATCTATACATATAACAACATTTTGGAACAACATGGATCTTAATGGCCCATCTTGGCTGCTCCATCTTCAAAACTAAACTATTAATAAAATTTTAAAAATATCTTAAAGCCAGACCTTATCATTCATACATTTATTAATTTTCTATTAAACTCACTTAAATTTACTGCTTCCAGAATATCCATAGGCCACAAATTCCAAAGACTACCCTTGTTAGATTAATAAAATTATTTTAACTGAAGATGACTCCCACCCTGCCAAAATGTACATTTGGGTCCCCTAAACATACTATTCTCACTTTTGAGTATGATAAAAGAGGATACATCAACTGTTTAAATTCTGTTTACAATCTTAAACACCAAAATCAGATCCCCTAAACCTAATTTTATTCAGGAGAAAATTTCATATTTTAACTTTTCCTTAATTGACAACCCCTCCATCCCAGACACCATTCTACTAACCTTTTTCTGAACCCTTTCCAACAATTCAATGTATTTCCTAAGATAAAAAGCCCAAGACTGAACATCCAAATGTAGACTAACCAGTGACCTGTACAATATAATTATAACCTCTTCAGATTTTTATCCAATATTTCTGTAGATAAACCTTGCATCCTATTTATCATACCACTACCAACACCACAATGTTTAAATGGCTTTAGAGACTGCTTGACTATTACACCAAGATCCCTTTAGAAATTTCATGACATTGTTAAGGTTATTTCCAACAAAATTGTATTTATAATGCAAATTATAACCCTAATGCATTATCTTCATTTATTTGACTAACTCACTAAATGATCTAAATCTTTTTATAAACCCACAGCATCTTCTTCACAGCTAGCAACACCTAAAGTCTTGATAACATCTGCATATTTAAGGAGCTTCTTATTCCTTCTTCTATGCCACTGATGTAAATAAAAAAAAGCAAATACTGAGCCCTGAGGTATTGCACTTGTGACAGTAATCAAGTTTGACTGAGCTCCATTCGTAACAACAGTTTTCTTCCATCTAGCATTGGGTTATTTCAGGGGTTTGGGCTATGACGTCTTGGTTCGGGAGCCGAGTTAATGTTCGACAACCAAGACAGTTTTTCTCAAACAATATGTTCGAAAACCAAGGTACCACTGTACTTTCTGAAAATTCAAATAAACCAAATATACACTCTTATCCTCACCTACATTAGCAGTAACTTTTTCAAAGAATGTAAAGAAATTTGTAAGGTATGATTTTCCCTCAGTAAAAACATATTGACTATCCAGTAAAATTCTGAACTTTGTTAAATGGCTTTAAAAAGCATCTTTATCAGACTTTATTACACTTTTTCCACAACAGATGTTAAGCTGATGGGTTTATAATTTCTGGGATTTTTTTATCACCTCCATTGAAAAGAAAAATTGCATTAATTCACTTCTAATTTTCTGGTATCTGCTCACTATTTAAAAACTTATATATAAAAAAAAAAGTATAGCAAGTAGCTCACATATTCAAATATCAATCTCCTGAACTATAAAGGAAATATAATCTTGCTCAGAAGACTTACTGTTCTTGTATGACTAGTTTTACACATATTATTTTAGAATAAGTAAGTGTGTATTGTCCATTTATTGTTACATTCATCCACTGTAAAGAATCCCAACTCATAATCAAAACCTGACAGTCACTGTGTGCACCATTGTTGAATGTAAAGTTCAGACAGCATGTTAACATGCATTCACCACAATATTCTTGTTCATGTACATGATCACTGAATATTTCAGGGCAGCTGGTATGGATATCAACATTTTTACTTCGAATAGGTTTCTCCTTATCACAAAACCCAATCACTCCTATAAATTATAATGATTAGAACATTTTGCCAACAAATTAATATCCAATGTACAAAGTAAAGCTAAACATTTTTATGTTATACAATTTAATAGTGACAGCAATCTTCATAAAGAAAAACCTAAACAAATTAATTATTATTTCTACGAAAACAATTAAACTTTTGTTACTGGGAGTGGAAATACAGTTAACTGAAATAAAAAGAACATATTACCTATGGACAACAAGGGACTTGTTGGTCCTTCTTGACTGTCCCATCCTATAAGCTTAACTAAAACTATTAAATAAAATAATTTAAAGCCAGAACCTTATCATTCACATATCAATCAAACTTTCTTTTAAACTACCTCCACAACATCTAAAGGCAACCCATTCCATAAGCCAACCATCCTATTTAATAAACAAAACGGTCTTAGCAGAAGACATTTTCGACTTTACCAATATCTATGCTTCTGTCCCCTAGTTCTATAACTCTGTCAAGTATGAAAAATGTTGTTGCATCAACATCATCAATTCCTTTTATAATTTAAACATTTCATTCAGACCCCCTTGAACATCTTTTTCAAGAAAAAACAATTTTAAAGATCTTAATCTTTCCTTTGACAGCCCCTCCATCCCAGTGACCATTTTAGTACCTCTCCTTTGAACCCTTTCTAACCATTCAACAATTTTCTGACATAAGGAGTCCAAAACTGAACACAATACTTCAAATGTGGCCTAATTAGTGTCCTATATAATAAAAATATAACCTCTTCAGACTTGTATTGAGAAACACACTAAGAAGCAGATTCTGAACCCATCATTTTCAAAATTTAAAACATAACATGAAAATACTCTAGTGAACATTTCTCATACTTGTTTCAATTAAGGTTTCAGAATAGTCCAAGTTTTACTTGTTTTTTGCAATCAAACTCATATTATACATTACTAGCCACCAACTGCAAGATGTGACATGAGTGCTACTAATGATTGCACATTAACTGGAGTAATAGCATTACTCTAAAAATTATGCAAATAGTGTCTGTGTTATTGTTATATTCAGTGCATGTTTTTCTTCAAAATTTGTTACACTAGATTGACCTCTTATAAAGTTTACTAAGGTAAATTTAAGGTGACACTTTAAAAATTAATGCACAAACACAATTTTATATTATAAACGATACAGCAGTCTTTTAATTTGCACAAGTAAAGCTCAATCACGAACATGTCTATTAAAATAAGTTCTCCTCCCAAAAAAAACGCAACTCGAGACCTCCTAAATATTAAAATAACTAGTAAGAAATAAAAAGACGCCAAATCCGTAAATAACACGCAGGGTTGACAACCCTTTAACACTTCAACTTTTTAATACTACGTTAGGCTTACGAAAATTGTCAGATTTAACCTGTCAGATTCATCCTGTCATAATAAATCACATACATTTTCCAACTTCGCGCTTAACAACGATTACCTTAAATCAGTATCTTCAATAAAGAATTTCACATTTTCTTTAGTGATTTCACTGATATGAACAGAAGGCTGGTTGGCGTACGGCATTTTTTATTTAACAAAAATTTCACGACACGTTTGGAACACACAATCTGCTAAGCCTAGTATTACGAAATACTGCTACATATCAACAACCTCTGTTCTAACATACACCACAACCGACCACTCGAAAAATCAAATGATCAGTTGATTTTTGTACGTCAAACTAATTTTACAATATCAACTTAAACATAAAGAAAAAGAAAAATATGGATAGAAATTTCATACACACATAAAAATCCACCAATATTGAATACTGGGTCAGTTTGAGTCATAACTAATTTAAATAATCATATATATACACAATGGTGTAAGTGTCGTAGTAATAAGAAAACTTTTTATTTTATTATTTGGAGCCCCCCAGTGGCTCAGCGGTATGTCTGCGGACTTACACGCTAAAATCCGGGTTTCGATACCCGTGGTGGGCAGAGCACAGATAGCCCATTGTGTAGCTTTGTGCTTAATTCAAAAAACAAACAAACAAACAAATATTATTTGGAAATTCAATATTTCGTCTTCCAGATGATTCAGGAGGCTCTATAAACACAAAAACTACTTCAGCTGGTTTTAATAATAAATTTTCTTTGAATCTATGGTATGCATTTTTACAGCGTTTATTAAAACCGTCGCGCTAGACATGCTCGCCCTCCCAACCGTGGGGGTGTATAATGTGGCGGTCAATCCCACTATTCGTTGGTAAAAGAGTAGCCCAAGAGTTGGCGGTGGGTGGTGATGACTAGCTACCTTCCCTCTAGTCTTACACTGCTAAAGATAGGGACGGATAGCACAGATAGCCCTCGAGTAGCTTTGTGCGAAATTTAAAAACAAACAATACGCAGATACTCTTCACTTAACGGGAATGCTAGCTAACTTTATTCTTCGCATGTGAGTTTTTAATGACGAAAATATTTAATGTCCTCGTAAAAATACTAACGTCTGGTGTTGATTCACAAAAGTTTGTAATATTCTAAATCTATAAAAGTTTCTGGTCAAATATCTCCAATTTTCCGAAGCATTTGTCACAATTCTAGCTTCTGAGGCTTATAGTATTCTGATTGTAGCGATTAAAAGATATTATTCTGTCTTTTAATGTGTCAATTTATAACTTATAGGGTGAGGTGCGTGTGTTCTTCTAATAGCAAAGCCACATTTAGCGATCTGCGGAGTCCACCGAGGAGAATCGAACCGCTGATTTTAGCACTGTAAGTCAATAGACTTACCATTGTACCAGCGGGAGACTTAGGGAGAAATTCTCAAAAGTTTGGTTGACAACTATATTCGAACATAGCATAGTGCTTTCGTAAAACATATATTGTTCATTCTTACACTTGATAATTAATATAATCTACAAATTTAGAGAACAGGCGGGTTTTGCGCAATAGACATTTAACAATATTAGTTAAATCTATTTCTAATTATATATATAACTGAAGCAAACAGAAATATTGTTATAAAATTAAATCCGTTACATTATTTGCATAACAAATACTTTAATATATTTGTATTTTAAACTTTCTAATTGTACTTACAAGACATCCTTTAAGTTCCAGCTGAGATATGACGCTGCATAAACATTACCTTTCAACTGTGTGAACACGACTGTCAATCCGAGTACGGCCCGGTATGGCCAAATAAGTTAAGACATTCGACTCTTAATCAGAGGGTTTCGGGCTCGAATCCACATCGTATCAAACATGCTCGCCCTTTCAACCGTGTGGGCGTTATAATGTGACAGTCAATCCCACTGTTCGTTGGTAAAAGGGTGTCTTAAGAGTTGGCGGTGGGTGATGGTGGCTAGCTGCCTTTCCTCTAGTGTTACACTGCAAAATTATGGACGGCTAGCACAGATAGCCCTTGAGTAGCTTTGCGCGGAATTCAAAAACAAAACAAAAAAAACAATCTCACTATTTTATTAAAAGTAACTGTATAGATTGTTGTGTTTTATTATCTTGCATAGAAATTTTGTAATTTGCTGATGTTTTGGTCAGTTCTTTACACTGAGCATTGTGACTTACAGAAATATGAAATAACTTGCTAAGATGCAATATGTGGATCTGACCGGTAGTAAATGTCATAACTGGTAATTTGAGAGCTGATATTAACATGTTACATTACAGATGCCAACAACCAAGCTAAAAAAGTGTGATCAACCAACAAATGATTTACGCTGTTTTATAAAATTAAACTTTTAAATAATTTATAAAAGTTTTAATTTTTAAATTAAAAATCGAAGAAAATTATGACATATTTAATAATATCGTACTATAAAATTTTTCGTGTACAAGTGGAACTTGTACAGTTGCGTTCTTATCATCCGACGTGCGCAAGACACAGCTGAAGTATTCAAACATGTGCATAGCTCTGAAGAAAATGCAGGCAATTTAGATGATGCCGTGGCCGACACGTGTGCCCATTTTTCTACAGCTACATTCTAGGCAAAGGTGGTGATCGTTTCTCTATCCATTTTCATAATTATGCTTTCAAGAGAAGAAGGGTAACTTCATGTTTTGGTATGCGAGAAATTATGTGGTCTATATTATTTTAGTAGAACTAGAACTAGTGTTTTTACTTCGTATTTTTCCAACTTAAATTATTATGATTTCAGTACCGTATTGCCATCATCCTTTTAACGTGTAAAATTTCAGAAGTCAACAGGAAATTAAACATCTATGAATACATTTAATTTTGATAAACGCTAAAAGTAAGATAGAAAGCAGGTTATTTCAAGTTCAGTTTAATCGTTATATCCTCAAGTAATAAACACGTGTCCTGATATCTACTGAGGAGATTTGAAGATTGTACAATTATGAAGAAAAGCAGATCATCATCTATAGCACAGTCCCTTAGTGAAAAACTTGGCGGTGTTAAATCCATCAGTACACTCACTTTGTACACTAATTCGGGCAAAACTGCAACATCATCAAAATGGCCTCCAGTAGATCTTCCGAATTTAGTGGAAGGAATTATAAACGCTCGAAAACGAATATGTAAACACATTGTTCACACATCGACGGAATACTCTCCAGTGATGAGCCAACTGGGATTCTGTAAAGTTTTTATAAAGATGGAGAATGACCAAAGAACAGGGTCTTTCAAGATACGAGGGGCTTTGAACAAGCTGATGCAACTGAAAGATGATGATATTACCAACCAGTGTCTACCCATTTTGGCGTCAACAGGAAACCATGCTTTGGCTTGTGCTCATGCTTTTAATGTTCTAAATATATATGGAAAGATACTAGTTCCAGAGAATATCAACTGTGAGATACTTTCATTTCTACGTGCACTTAACGCTAATGTGCAATTTTATGGTTCGTCAATTGAGTTAACAGAAGTAAAAGCAAGGTTAATGGCTGCAGAAGAAGACAGGGTTTTTATTTCTTCATACAATGATCTAGACATTATTTGCGGCCATGGAACTATTGCAATTGATATTATAGAAGACATACCAGAAGTGGATATTGTAATTGTTCCTGTTGGAGGAGGAGGTTTGATTTCGGGGATTGCTGCTTATCTAAAGCAACTGAAACCCCAAGTGAAGGTGATTGGATGCCAACCTGAGAAAGCTGCAGTTTTGTCGAAGTCAGTAAAAGTAGGCTATGTAATCAAAATGGACAACCTACCAACGATAGCGGACTCCACTAATGTTAAGTTAGAAGAATATTCCGTCACATTGAATATGTGTGCCCAACTTGTGGATGAGTGGATTTTGGTTTCGGAGGATGAAATTGCAGCAGCAGTTTATTATATGATGGAACATCACCATCGCATTGTAGAAGGAGCTTCAGGAGTGGCTATTGCAGGGTTTAAGAAAACCTCGTCAAGATATCAAGATAAGACTGTCGTCATTATATCATGCGGATCTAATATTAGTATGAAAGAAATAAAAAAAATAGTAGAAAAGAACGGGCCTCAAGATGGTTAACTGGACGAAAGTGACTTTTTTTTTTAATTTCGCAAGTTTGTTTTTGCTGTAGGTAATGAAAGTACAAAATTACGCCAACAAGGTACTTATGGCAGAGTATTAGCCTTAAACGTGAGTTGCCTACAGAATGGTTTTATCTTTGGCAAGTTAAAAATATCCTGAAGTAAAGATGTACTGACACAATGAATAATTCATATAATTTAATATATATCACATTATTTTTAAATGTAGATATAAATTTATCTTTTTGTAAACAAAGGTAAGAAGAAAATAGTAAAGACAATTTGGATATCGTATAACTGGGTGGAAACTAATATTCATAACTATTAATATTTAATTTTGTCAATTGTGTTATGAATTTAGAATTTTCTTCATATTTCACATAGTTGTAGGATAAAATTAATATGTTTTACTCTATTGTGAATGATACGCCTAGCAATGTTGTTTGTTATTAAGCATAAAGCTACATAGAGGACTATCTGTGCTCTCTCAACCACGAGTATCGAAACACGGTTTTTAGTTGTGTAAGTTCGCGAACGTACTATGGTGAAACGTACTAACAAACTGCTTCAATAATATTTGTATTTAATAGTGCTTAATGATATTTTAATATCTGAAAATAATGCGTAATGATATTTTAATATCTGAACTGAGACTCTTCTGATGCATGATTTTTTGACTTTTATCATTAAAAAACTATTTCGTGATTTGAACAAGTTTAGAACTCGTTATGCAACGTACAAAGTATTTTGTTTATCTTTTTCCCGGATTTCAGAAGACGTTTGTTTCTTACAAAAAGAATATGACGAAATTATCTTATAATTCGTTGAATTTCTATTCATTATATTACTTTAAAAATATGATGAACTGTAAAACTTATTTGTGTTGCGTGTTTGGTTTGTTGTTTTTTTATATAATTTTGTTGTTTATTCGTTTTACTTTTATGCTTTGTTGAAATTATTTTTGTTGGGTTTTTCAAACTTTATCGTTTGCTGGATATATGGTTTTAAAAATCTATTTCTTTGCTTCTCTTAAAGTAAAATAAATGTTCTATCTTCTCTTATAACTCGATCTCTGTTTCCTTTATTTCTGAAGAAATACACCCTAATTAGTGAGATAACTCGCAGATGGAAGACCTTTTGCTATTCATTGATGTCTGTATGAATAATTCAACTTTTCTATGTGAAAAGGAGAGTAATTACAAATTAGATCACATTTTAGATTGAAACATTTCACTTATACAATGACCAAAAAGTTGGCTCCTGCCATTTCGTTAATTGTTATATATCATTTTGGCAACATTCATACAAATAACTGTATACATACTATTAAATCCATATACAGAACTGGAATATGTTATATTAAGAACATTTTATAACCAGACCACGTCGTTACTGTCTATGTCGCCAGGTTTGATTGTTCTCTATCAGATGACTATTTATCTTTATAATATCCTTGCAATATAGTTTCCATTGTAAAAGACTCTATTACACGCCTATCATGTTCAAAACACCAACACTCATCTCTGTTAACACTCTATAATCTCTGCAATACATGAGGATGGCAATTTCTTTATTCCAATTTCAACAGCACAGCCACACAAAAGTCCATAGGCACAGTGATTTGACCAATATATTTTTATATGAAACAGCGAGAATACCCGTTTCTTTCTCCATCTACTTTAAGTATGGTTGGTAACCTTATCTTGATGAGCCCGCGATGTCTTATCCTCGTTTATTAGATCCCTCTAATAAACCATAGTTCTGAACACTGTCTACCTTTATAGTGAACATTAACCCACCTTATTCAGTAACAAAGGAAACTGTTTCCACATTCTGTTAAGTACACTTTTAAAGGTACGTGTAGTTAATTTGCAGTACCTTGCTTTGATCGGTTAGTTTCTTTCTGCCAGTTGCTTTCTCAATAAGAGACGTACGTAAATGTTTTCTTTGAAGTATATTCATGAATCATGGACAACTTGAAGCATTTTGAATTGCGATTCTATTCAAAGTGACATTTGAAACAAAGTTGGTGAGATACAGTGCGACAACACAGGCTGAATGATTGATCACCTGCCAGGCCAAGCAAAGCGTGTTAAGGCGTTCGACTCGTAATCCGCGAGTTCGAATCCTGGTCGCACCAAAAAGTTAGTTTCTGCCATTTCGTTAATTGTTATATATCATTTTGGCAACATTCCTACAAATAATTGTGTACATACTATTAAATTTCATATTTCATCCTAAAGGCTTTTAAAGTGACTTCATCCAGTTCTTTTCAAGATTTTAGGAAATGACATTTGGATTTCTGTTTTAGTGTACATAAAGATAAAAGTCGCGCTAATACCTCAAAAGTCTGATAACATTTATATAAAAGTCCTTTCACGTGATTTATAATCTGTTTGTTTGTTTGTTTTTTTGGGATGTCGCACAAAGCTACTCGAGGGCTATCTGTGCTAGCCGTCCCTAATTTTGCAGTGTAAGACTAGAGGGAAGGCAGCTAGTCATCACCACCCACCGCCAACTCTTGGGCTACTCTTTTACAAACGAATAGTGGGATTGACCGTCACATTATACACCCCCACGGCTGGGAGGGCGAGCATGTTTAGCGCGACGCGGGCGCGAACCCGCGACCCTCGGATTACGAGCGCACGCCTTAACCCGCTCGGCCATGCCAGGCCCGATTTATAATCTTATATATAAATCTTTTAAACAAAATGTTCGTGTCTGGTTCACTATATTAAAAATACAAGCTTGAAATATAACCAGCTAAAAAATGTTATATAAAAGTAATATTTCAACTTAACATGTCAATCAGTTTTTTCTAACAAGTTTGAATGTGTGCACTATCTTTTGTTGTTACTTTTGTGTGTGTTATGTAACTGATACACACTGATCAGCTGTGTGATAAAAATTGTTTCAAAAATGTTTACAAACATTTATTTGTTAGTTTAGGTATAGTTATACTTAATTATATTTGTATACTTTGAAAAATATGTAACCAGAGAGAATAAAAACAGTTTTATATGTGTCAAGAATTGTGCCTTTCAAACGAGTCGTTAGTTTTATATGAGAATTAAAGCAGCATTTGAGAAAGAAATTTCACTTATATTTTGCAATAATAATATTGTAACTACTGATTTTTTATTAGTTGTGATCCTACACAAATAAATATATTTTCCTGAATCAGCTTTAATATCATGAATAACAATTACAAAACAATATTATAAAATAAATAAATTGTTCATCCTTTATGTTACATTGTAATATTATGCACTCAATTATTATAAATAATTATTTCACCTGTGTTTTGCAGAAGAACTATGCACTTGTTGTTGCTGTTTGCTACAATGGAGATACGTATTGGCAACCTTAAGTCTTCATAGTTGTGCAGGGATAGTCTTCAAGTGATAACTGATGTCTTGAACAATAGAGATATCCAATATATATACATACCAGAATGTAACACATAAAATTAATCATAGTGCTTTAGTATATATATTAAAATGTTATTTGTGTAACACAAAGGATATTTGTGGTAAGTATGTATCTTGAAATTAGGTAATAAATTACGCAAACAAAAACCAAAACTTGTCAAAGAGTGCAGTGTAAAAATATTAATCGTCGGCCATGAAATAAACATACTCTCAAGGGAAGTAGCACATAACAAACAACATTAATTAAACTTATTAATATTTCTTAATTCTTAAGTGAAATTGCAAGAGAAGCATTTAAATTTTAAACTAGAAAATGTTTAATATTTCTAGATGGAGAGACAAGATCAAACAGTTTGCATCAGTGGCAACTGAAATAGGTTTGATTACACTGGTTTACAAAGAAATTGAGGCAAGCACAAAAAAATAGCTGTTTTAACCTAATTTGGGGGTGCTAAATTCAAATTTAAAATCCGTTTTTACTCATCACCTCTATTTTTAGATATGCATACTGTACATTTTGTACACATACTGTACATAAAGGCATATATGCATTCAGGGTTAATTTCTAATGTGTGACTTATGTCTTCTTTTTTAGTTATTGTACAATAAATGTAAGTGATAGCATTACATTATATATAGCTATATATCAAGACGGACCACCAGTTTCAGGAATCGGAACAAAGACCTTGCTTCAATTTTCGACATGGAAAACAAGTTGTGCTACTGCACAAATGTATCTGGCTTGTTCACTTTCCTTGGTTTGCCACATAATTTTTCAGACTGGCATGTTTTCATAGACTCTTCCAAGCGAAGTCTCAAGACTGTGCTTCTGCACAACAGGAATAAATATCCCAGCATTCTCACTGCACACTCTGTCCATCTAAAGGAGTCCTATGACAATATGGAGCTTCTTTAAGAAGCTGTTAAGTACAACCAGTACCAGTGGAGTCTGTGTGGGGACCTCAAGGTCATTGGTCTTCTTATAGGTATGCAAGCGAGCTTCACAAAGTACTGTTGCTTTCTCTGTCTCTGGGATAGTCGAGCTGTATTCCAGCATTACAAGCAGAAAGATTGGGGGTCTAGAAGCACTTTTGTTCCTGGCAAACACAGCGTCAAGGAGAATCCTTTGGTTGACATGAAGAAGGTGCTTCGTCCTCCTCTTCACATCAAGCTTGGTTTGATGAAGAATTTCGTGAAGGCCATGGACAAAAATGGTGCTTTCTTCCAACACTTGTCTACTGTGTTCCCAGGTCTCAGTGCTGCTAAGCTCAAAGAGGGCATCTTTGTCGGACCTCAAATCCAAGAAGTGCTGAAGGATGCTGATTTTGAGGAGTTTCTTACCTTAAAGGAACTGAGAGCATGGGAAGCATTTAAGTCAGTCTGCAGTGGCTTCCTTGGCAACACACGCGTACCAAATTACCAAATCTGTATTGAGAAGTTGCTAAAGACTTATGAGGATATGGGATGCCGAATGTCACTCAAAATTCATTTTCTCCATTCCCACCTCAACTTCTTCCCTCCAAACCTTGGAGCAGTGAGTGATGAGCACGGAGAAAGTTTCCACCAAGACATTACGAAGATGGAGAGCAACTACCAAGGCAAGTGGAACCCCAGCTTGATGGGAGACTTCTGCTGGATGCTCTTGCGTGACATCCCGGAGGCAAAATACACCAGATCATCTAAGAAAACACACTTCTAACTGTCTGCGGTACTATGAATTGTGTACATTGTGTCATCCAAGTATATTTATTCTGTCAACGTTCTTTATCTATCCTGTTTTATCTGTAATAAGCTGCTGCAACTGTTGAAATAAGCACGTATATACTAAAATGAGACTATTTAAAAGCCAGAAAACTAGAGGTGATAGAGCAAAACTGTTTATAAATTTGAATTCAGCACACCCAAATTAGTGATAAACACCTATTCACATTCTTGCCTCAGACAAAAAATATTTTTTGTAAACCAGTGTTATCAGCACAGCTTGAAGGAACAGCAGTGAAACTTGCTTTTCATTAGTCTCTAATGGAACTTTTAGAAACTGACCCATACATTTGCATCTTAGAAACAGTATTTTGTACGTTTAATAGTTCAGCAAGAAGATTTTAGGAGCTGTTATAATTGTATGTCTCGAAACAAAATTTCAGAATCAAGTATAATATTTATATATAAATTAAAATGTGATTCAATTTCTTTAGTTACAAAACAAGTTATATCATGATTACTTTTAGAATCATAGAAAAATCAGGCATAAATAATAATAATGAATTTAAAATATTTTTCTCTTGGCACTAACTCACATAATGTAATAAGATTTTTTTCAGATGAAAGAAGAAATTGGAAGAAATTTATTTTAAGTGAAAATATAGCGTGAGATAAGCAAAAAAACAATATGAATGTGATAATGATACATTGAAGCTTGACCAAAATTTATCATGAAGAGAAAAATTTGTAAGGTTATTCTGTTTAACCTAAAAACATGAAATAGTGCACAAAAAAATCTGAAAACTATAAAGTACAAAAGTTTAATTTGAAAAAAATCCCCTCAAATGATCTCCGATTTAAATGTATCCTCATAATAAAACTTTTCAAGTACATAAAATCATAATGTTAGTTATGTAATGCTTCTATAATCGTGTAAACGACAGCATGAGATTGTAAATCAGGACTTTCACATATGTTTGAAGCCATAAAGTTGGTCTGTAATGCTTATTGCAAACAGGACTGTTAAACTGTAATTCAAGGTGCTAAAAAAACACCTTATTTGTTTGTTTTTCTTTGTCTTGTAGTAATAAAGTAGCTACTTTCATTAAGTTAATGTCTACACCACCAATCATCACTTTTTTACATTCATACTGTGATATGTTTATAAAAAAAAAATTTTTTAATTCTATGTCAATACATCAACATGTTTATAAAGAAAATTTGGATTAAGCATGTATGATATACAACAGTTGATTTCACGTTTCTTTTTGGATTGTTTGTTTGTTTGTTTTGGAATTTCACACAAAGCTACTCGAGGGCTATCTGTGCTAGCCGTCCCTAATTTAGCAGTGTAAGACTAGAGGGAAGGCAGCTAGTCATCACCACCCACTGCCAACTCTTGGGCTACTCTTTTACCAACGAATAGTGGGATTGACCGTCACATTATACGCCCCCACGGCTGGGAGGGGGAGCATGTTTAGCGCGACTCGGGCGCGAACCCGCGACCCTCGGATTACGAGTGCACGCCTTAACGCGCTTGGCCATGCCAGGCCTTTCTTTTTGGAATTCATCTCGAAAAAATCACCATCATAAGCATGTTTAGAAAATAACAGAACTTGCCTTACAATCTGTAAAAAGTATGTTAACTTTGGTTAAAACAACTAGAAAAAATGGATCTTTTTTCACCAACAAAATGTACTGACAAAAAATATTTGTTTCAAGTCAAGCTTATTTATGAAATTGTCAAAATATATGTGATATTTATAATTTCTCTGTATAAATAATTAAGATTATTGTTGATAAAGCTGGACACTGCTATTGGTTAGTAAAGGTATATGGTTCATGACCTATTGCCACAGAGTGATGGTTAAATTCTTCTATAGTTAAAGTACCCCAAGAGTTGACAGTGGGAGCTGTTGACTAGTTGGTTTCTCTGCAGTGTATCATTTCAAAATTATGCATAGCTATATAGAGATAGTGTTTATGTAGATTTGGGCAAATATCTCATAAAAACAAGTACAGGGTGTTCAGAAAGTCACTGTGTAGTTTTATCTGTTAATAAATGTATAAATGCACAGTGACTTTTCGAACACCCTGTATTATAGCAAAGTTTGCATTGTTTTTTTTAATCTGTGTATCTGATTAAAACAAAATCTTAAAAAATCATTTGATGTACATAAACTAAATTTTAATAAAAAGTTTTGCAAATCAAGAACCAACAAGTTTCTGTGAAAATGTTCTGCATTATAAGAAAGGTCAGTAACCTTCTTTACAGTAATAGCCTCGAGAATTTTTAAAATGTATTACATGTCTCATTGGAACAAAATAACTGTTTAATTAGAACCAACATGGACAGTTTGAGGCTTAATGTTTTCTATTGGTTGTATGATCTTTAATTTTGTTGGTGTGCTGTGTTTATATGTTATCACAATAGGTGTATCTTATGGATTTCTTTTCCATTCATCTTCAAAAAACTGTCTCAGTTTACCAAAGAAGGCTTACAATAAAATAGAATGATATAATGTTTAAAAGAAAATCATCAGTCTGACTTTTTTGCAAAGTACTACTAATATTAAGAGTATATAACACGAGTGAGATACTTTTAATTATCAACACATGACTGCAACAGTAAGTTTCTACAGAACTTTTTTCCAGTGTAACGAACTACTCCAAGTTTGTGTTGAGTTTTTAAAACAACTCATATTCTGCACTTTCTTGTATTTTATGCAAGAAATGTTGTTTCTTTTTAGAAAATTTTAGTGTATTAGACTTGTTAGTATGCAGAAATATTTTGAAATCTTTGACATAACCAAGACCCTTTATGTCAGTCATAATAAAAGAATTGTTTATTTGATTTGTTTTAAATAAAAGCTGTTGTGCCTCTGAACTATGTTGATTTGTTTTAAAACTATTACCAGAGATTTTTAGTGTTGTTAAATATTAAATATCATGTTATTAACACTGCTTAGTCAAATCTTTCTATTTTTATTAAAGATTAAAATCATGTTATTAACACTGCTTAGTTAAATCTTTCTATTTGTACTTCATTTAATAAGTACTTCAAGTTTTATTTCAAACACATACTTTGTGTTGAGTTCATCATTTCCATAATCATGATATTATTTCATTAAAGACAATTAATATTTATATATATTAACTGCATAATGTATTACATGAATTATTTTTAAAAAATGTATTCAGCTTAACACATATAAAGGCTTAGAACATTGACCTTTTTTTTCTTTTCTTGTAAAAATTAGTTTAAAAAGTATTTTTAGATAATCGAAGTGCACTGTCCTACTGAATAATCAGTATTATTTTGGAAGTTGTGATATGAGAAACAATAATCAATAATATGACTATTTTCACTTGAGACCAATTGATAAAACTTGAATTTTGTAAGATGTTTAGTTTCAATAATCCTATTGAAAAACTCTTTGTTTGATATTAGTGAATTTTAAAAATGTATCTTTTAAAAAATAACAATTCTGTGAAATTGTTAAATAAAAATATTATAATCAAAATCATGCTTTTTTGGTTTGTTTATGTTAAACACAAAGCTACACAGTGGGGTATATGTACTGTGCCCACCACGAGCATTGAAACCTGGATTTTAAGTCCAAACATACTGCTGTGCCACTGGTGATTGCATATCTCGATTTGAAACACCAATAAAGAATAAGTGGTTTATAACAGTTCTAAGAACAAAGTATTTTTCTCCATAAATTTTGAATGTTTTTCTAAATGAAGTTGTAATGATAAAAGTAACTATTAGATACACGTTTATGAATAAAATGCATTATTTTGACATGCAATAAAACTCAAAGGTGAAGAAACCATTGGCACAAATTTTAATTATTTTACCAGTGGTGTAGAGAGCAGGTGCATAAATAAACAAAAATTATGTCAATCGCATAAAACGATTCTCTTACTTTGGCTTAGCTGAAAAGTTTGTTTGTTTTGGAATTTTGCACAAAGCTACTCATGGGTTATCTGTGCTAGACGTTCCCAATTTAGCAGTGTAAGACTAGAGGGAAGGCAGGTAGTTATCACCACCCACCGTCAACTCTTATGCTACTCTTTTACCAACGAAAAGTGGGATTGACCGTCACTTTTTAACGCTCCCACGGCTGGGAGGGCGAGCAAATTTGGATTACGCGACCTTCGGATTACGAGTCGCGCGTCTTACGGGTTCGGCCATGCCGGGCCTAGCTGAAAAGATGTTCGTAAATAACCAGTTATTTTACGCAAATGAGAAGAGTTATTACCAGTTAATGGGCAAGCCAACGTAGGAAGTTAAATACAACATGTAAACATGTGGAATTGCACTTAAAAGGCTCGTTGTTGTTAGAACGTTTCAAACCACTTATAAGATAATGTTTGTTTTTGGTTTTTGAATTTCTCGCAAAGCTACTCGAGGGCTATCTGCGCTAGCCGTCCCTAATTTAGTAGTGTAAGGCTACAGGTGGTGATGAACTCTTGGGCTACACATGTGGGATTGCCCGTTACATTACAACCCTCCCCCATGGCTGAAGGGGCGAGCATATTTGGTGCGACGGGGATTCGAACCCGCGACCCTCATATTACGAGTCTAGCGCCTTAACACATCTGGCCATGCCGTGGTACACTTATAAAAGTAACTAATGTAGATTGAAGCAGCTTTTCCAAACTCACATAAACGTGCTAGTTGTTGTGTAACATTTTTTCATACCCCGATATATATATATCCTCTTTCATTACGAGAGAGTGGGCTAAAGACAAGCATCGTTTTTGTTTTTCCAGCTAAATGTATTACACCTCTTAACGTTATATTCCTTTTCTGTTTTTATAGTGCTTAGTGAAAAACTACGTCAAACTAGTCGATTGTTCATTGTTTTAGAAAAATATTGGCAAATCTTTCGAATTGTTTCGTTACTACCATAACTCGCATGAAATAAAAAAGTATTCTCAAGACGGCTGGTATGGATAATAAAACTTGAATAAAATAAACTACAGAACAATATTTCAACTTCCTTAGGTCATCTTTCGGTAACATTCAAATACGCAGAACTTTAAATCACTCTGAAAAAAATACTCTTGTCAATCTCGTGTAAACTGTCACACTGCACGTACTAGCAACCCCTTATGTTTAAAATCGATTCTTCTTCTGATGACATCATCCCAAAAGTAAGTGAGGCGAGGCTGTGAGCACTTTTGTTTGACAAGTGCATGTCCTGCCATCTGACGGAGCAAACTTAAGTAAGTAAGCAGGCTAACAAATGGCAAACTGCGTGTTGCCACTGTAATGCGAGTTCTCTATTGTATATTTTGGCAGTTCATCCTTTGACAGATTATTCAAGCTGAAGGTAAGATATAATTCGAACTATTTCTCCTGAGATAATGATTCTTTCATCAAATATCAAACACCAAATTATTGCAATAGGTTTTTCGGATGTGGTGTTCACATCACACATAAACCTCATCTCGGTGTTGCCTGGAAATATCGATCGATGATATATTACATGGGCACGAGCCGCTTAGCTATATTTGGAAGATTCTGATGATCAAGCTTTTATTATGATGTGACAAGGCTAAAAAAAATAGTTTATTAATCGTACAAAAATGTCTGTTCTCAAACGAACTTCGAGTTAATCTCGTGAATTAGTTAGTAATGTTACACATAGCTAGAAGCTACAACCAAATCCTCGCAATGAAGGAGATGCTACAAGAAAAAGTCATAATTGTTGTTGCTGACTTTTCAGTAGAAAGCAAAATAATGGACTATTTATACATTTTTCAGGGATATCGAACTCTGAATTTTATTGTTGTAAGTATATATACTTACACCCTGATCCATCGGTGACAAAAACTGTTGTTGTTTTCTTAGCGAAAGCAACACAATCTTTACACTGCTCGCCGCGAAAAATCTAACCCAGGTTTTAGCATAGCAATTCTGTAACCTCACAGAGGAAGAAAGTGTCATAACAGAGTAATGTAAAAGGAAAGTGGGTGTCTCATGTCAGCTTTCAAATTTTTCCCCATTTACTGTTTTTCTTAGTTCACATAATTTAATTTTTTACAACTCAGAAAAAATCACAGTACTTTCATCAAGGAAGGTTTGATTGGTGATCGTATTGCAAGAGAAATGCAAAGAAACGCAAAGTTTCTTCAAATGTTGTTTCGTTAATATTTTACTGTTATATTGGGTTTTCTTGTGTCCATTTACCAAATAGTCATTTACGAAGCAAACACAAAGATATTGTCGCGTCCTTTGTGGATTCGTGCTATTCATGGAGAACTACAATTTTCGTTGTGTTCCACTGTTACTTGAACAGAAATATTAAGTGTGTGTACATGTCGTTGCTATTTAGCGCAAAGCTATACAATAGGTTATCTGTGGCCTATTCACTGCGAGGAATCTAACCCTGGATTTTTAGCGTTGTACTTCAGTAAACTTGCTGTTGACCTACTGGCAACAGGATCTCCAATTTGTGGAGATTGAGTTTACTTCAGTGGGCATAAATACATATATATGTATATTACTTTTATTAGTTTAAGTTCTAATCACCTTATTTTTATGCCTGACCTTCGTAATCACTTCACATGCGTGTTGTAATTTTGTTAATTTATATTTTACGATAAATTAGGTCATGAATTAGCCCTGTCGTGGAGTTCTATTTTGGAACCATCAGAACCAAATAGTTAAGCCGTTAATGTTTCGTAAAGTCACAGGCCATCTTTTAGCTTGCATTGACTGCCTTCAATTTGGTTAGTATTTCAAAACTACGAACGGCGGCAAGTAGTTCAAGTAGCTGTGCCGCAGATAACCAGAATAAACCAAAAGATTTTGGATCAAATTTCTTGGTTTGGTTTGTTTTGAATTTCGTGCAAGGATAACGAGGGCTATCTGCGCTAGCCGTCTCTAATTTAGCAGTGTAAGACTGGAGGGAAGGCAGCTAGTCATCACCACCACCCCCAACTCTTGGACTACTCTTTTACCAACAGATAGTGGGATTGACCATCACATAATAACGTCCCAACGACTGAAAGGACGAACATGTTTGGTGTGACGGGGATTTGAACCCGTAACCCTCGGATCAAATCTCTTGACTGAGATTAATATGTATGTGGCTAATTATTTATAAAACTGTTTCATAAGGCCCTCCCCCAGTGGCTCAGCGGTATGTCTGCGGACTTACACGCTAAAATCCGGGTTTCGATACCCGAGGTGGGCAGAGCACAGATAGCCCATTGTGTAGCTTTGTGCTTAATTCAAAACAACAACATAATGCACAACCTAATTTAGTGATTTCTACATAAAACCTTATTAAGCATCGATACTCATAATATATTTAATAGTTTCCTTTGCTAAGGTTTTTATAAAAAAATATATTTATATTTGCAAACTGCTAAATTTTTGTTACTTTTTTATACTTAAAGAGTCGTGTTATAAAAATGTAATGAGTGACAAATTAGAAGGGAAAATCACATAGGTATTCATATTTAAATTGATTGAATCATTGGTCATTATTTTACAGCCATAAAACATATATTTTTTTTTCAAAAATGACTTATTCTTGGAATTTCAAAACGTCCAATCTGTTTGATCAGTATAACTAGGAGCTATTGTTAAATTAGATTAGTCCTTACACAATAAAACATGTCTAAAACTGAGTGTTTTAAAGGTTTGAGCTAACCACATTCCAATATTTACATAAAATATATGAATCAGTTTATACTTTAGCTTATGGAGATACAACGTCATCATTTAATTACTAGAACTATTTTTTTCCGTGTACTCACTAGCAACAGTGTTGCACACAAAACATACATATTTGAACTTGAATCAGTTTGACTAGAACTCTTCCACAATGCTTTTAAAAATAACTTTTGAATTAAAGCATTTACATAATGAAACAAGTTTAGTTCACATGACAGTGTTCCTGTCATCGGCACAAACTTCGTGTTTCACCTATCAAGGTATATGAACTTCATGAAAATATTTTCAGTGTAGCTTCCGCTCCCTTTCATCAAGATTAGGGTGGAAGTTAGTGAAAACGTTGCCTACATAGTTTATATAACGTGGCCATTTCAAACGAAACAGGAAAGGATGTTACACAGCATGTAATACCACAAGTCAGTATTGGCATACACGTATGTAAACAAACCATTTGGAAGAATAAAGAGTTGTTACGCATGCGTACACACACACACAAACATATGTGTGTATGTGTGCCCGCTCGTGAATAACCAGATTTGTAAAGGCGCTTTATCTGAATCTTTCCATATTTTCAAACTTTAGTTAGTAGCCGACAGCCAAAAAATAAATAAACAGATCGCAAATTGCGGTTGTTCGAGGGTTCAGGTTGTAAGGTTATCGACATTTTGGCGATCAGAATACATCAGTGTTTGGAGTAATTAGCCCAGTAAAACAGGTTCAGTTAAGCTGTCCGATTTGGTAATGTATTATCTTGAAATAGACACTTTCCTCTTGTTATAATTAGGATTTGGTCAACTACGTTTTCAAATACATATATTTGTATATATAGGACTTTATGGCAGAACTCATGTAACAAGTTATGAAGGGGTTCTTTGAATTAATAAAAAGCTCTAACGTTTAATCCTCGAATGTTAGAAGTTTACAACACTCACTGAAATGAATGTAGTTTTTAGCTACACAAACATGTTTTATGGTTTTAACAGCAATTCTTAACAATTTGTTCTTTCACTTAACCAAAAAGCTATTAATTTTAATTCTTGAACATTAGAACTTTACATTATTCCCTGAAATAAATGTTGTTTTAAGCTACACAAAAAAATGTTTTATGGTTCTAACTGCAGTTTTTAACAAAATGTGTTGGAAGATTTGTTTTGTTTTGGAATTTCGCACAAAGCTACTCGAGGGCTATCTGTGCTAGCCGTCCCTAATTTAGTAGTGTAAGACTAGAGGGAGGGCAGCTAGGCATCACCGTCCACCGCCAACTCTTGGGCTTCTCTTTTACCAACGAAAAGTGGGATTGACCGTAAATTATAACGCCCCCACGGCTGGGAGGGCGAGCATGTTTGGCGCGATAGCGGACGCGAACCCACGACCCTCGGATTACGAGTCGCATGCCTTAGGCGCTTGGCCATGCCAGGCCGTGTTAGAAGAACAACCATGCCTATACCTGATAAAATAAGTTTCCAGCTCTGCAAATAACATAACTGAGAAACAGACAATTAGATAGACAGGACACTTTCTGAAATAGGCCCGGGTTGTCCAGGTGGTTAAGGCACTCGCCTCCTAATCCGAGGGTTGCGGTTTCGAATTCTTGTCGCACCAAACATGCTCGCCCTTTCAGCCGTTGGGGCGTTATTATGTGAAAGTCAATTCCCCTATTTGTTTTTAAAAGAGTAGCTTAAGAGTTGGCAGTGGGTGGTAATGACTAGATGCCTTTCATCTAGTCTTACAGTGTGAAGTTACGGATAGTTAGCGCAGATAGTCCTCGAGTTGCTTTGCACCAAATTCAAAACAACTCAAATTCTCTCTGAAATGTAACAAACATTCTATATATATATCATTATTATATTTTACCTTTCTAGAAAAGTAGCTGTTATTTAACAGTGTCAATGTTGCATCTCTGTGTGAGATACATTTAGAAGTTACTTTGTTGTTTCCAATGTCAGTGTTTTATCTATGTACAAGAAATACTTCTTTGTTGGCAGTGTAACATTATGCTTATGCATAATATAAGAGACACTTTGTTCATTGTATTGATATTCTCTGTATGATAGAAAGTTTATTGTTAACAGTATCGACAATGTAGTTCTCAACAATGGATATTTTACTGTTTATAACGTAACCTCACAATGATTTCGTCGAGTAATTCATGCTGCCTACGCTGTTTAACCGAGAAGAACAGATAAAAACAAAAAATTATAAAGCATCTTACGTCACACATACATATAGAAATTAGTAAGTCACGTCGAGCCAACAGAAGGATGCATAGTTCTCGGACTCAGTTTGTAAACTGAAGCAACATCGTGCCAACTGTCGCGTCCTCAAGCCTGAGAAAGTTAAACACTAAACCAACAAGATCTCTTCGCGCATGTTTATTTTGTGTGGATCTATTAGGTTAGTTGAAAGAAACTGTTTATATGCATGCAGTGGTTTTCTGAAAGTGCCCCCAGCGTACACACATGTATCATGCAACTGTATATCACGGAGGAAGAAACAGCTACCGAAAACAAAAGTTGTGACCTTTCTAAGACCTTTTCTGTGAATTAAGTTTTTCATGAGTCTTAACCCACAGATACTCTACTCTCAGCTGTGTTTCATGGCCTCTATACGTTATATATAACACAACTATGGCGATGAGGCGTTAACATTGGTAGAAAAGTAAACTTACTCTTGTTAAGTAACTGCACTAACTTTGGATAACTCTGGATGAAAATTACTCCATAATCTATGTATCGTTGTAATTCGAGCATATATGTATATACATAGTCGTACGACTGACAAAATAAAATTACTTAACTAAATCTAACAGATTTAAAGTCATATATACTTAAGTATTTCTATTGTCAACGTTAAAATTCTATCCTTTTTCACTACAAATTACTTTGCTATTTTTCGTGTGTTATGTAACCAAGTGTTTAAAAGAATTTCTATATCTCATGATAAAAGTATAGATATTATTAAAAGGTTACAAATAAGTTTGTTGTTCTTTTTATCTTTCTTCGTTTTTCGCGATAAGATAACGTAAGTTTTAGAACATGAAAACATGTTGGATTACCTGACCCTTCCCTTTCTGTCGGTATACATACAAACATTCATAATAAGAGAACGTAATATCACAGTGTTATACAAATCTCATTCTGGTAGCACCCAGCACAGCACATTATGTGTTTATATGAGGGCAAATGTTCAAGTGTGAAGCATAGAATATATGTTTGCTCGGCACTCGACTCGTAACCTGAGAGTCGCGGGTTTGAATTTCTGTCACACCAAACCTGCTCGCCCTTTCAGCCGTGGAGGTGTTCTAATGTAACGATCAATCTCAATATTTGTTGGTAAAAGAGTTGCCCAACAGTTGGTGGTGAGTGGTGATGACTAGCTGCCTTCCCTCTAGTCTTACACTGCAAAATTAGGGACGGCTAGCGCAGATAGCCCTCGTGTAGCTTTGAGCGAAATTCAAAATAAATCAATATCTGTTTAAAAAAACAACAACATACAAAAACATGATGTGTACAGCAGATTTTATATGACATGCAGGAGCACTCAATAATAATACTAAATGTTTTGAACTATTCGTTGACGCTCCAGTAATATCAATAAATATAAACGATTTGATGTGCAACTTATTCAACTCAGAAAATCCTCAAAGATTGTTACTATTATGAAAAACAAATATATGTAATAGAAACGAGGTTTCTTTTATCCTATAGTTTATATAAAGTTTGCATATACGATCAACATATTTAAACAGCAAAATCTGCGTGTGTGTGGCGCCGAAGAAAGTGGTGAATCGCCAATATAGTTTACTGTATTAATCAGTAAGTGTGTTGACATATTTCAGCTAAAATGACTTCAAGATTATCAGGTAGTAATAATAGCTTTCTGGATAACTGTTCATCCATCCAATGAATGAGGCGAACTTTGCCTATTAATAAGCATTGCCGCACTATGAATCTGAGAGTTCGTGGTTTCTTCTCCTTGCTGCAAAAATGCGCCTTGCACTTTGAGACCGTGGGCGTGTTTTACGAGAGAGAGTTCAGTCGTTTATCAGCATAAGACTGGGGTTGGTTGTGCACAGACGAACCTACTGTTAAACAAACAACTGAACGTGAGGTGTTGTTAAGTGTGTAAAGACAGATGGATAGGATCACTCGGGGCCCGGCATGGCCAAGAGTGTTAAGGCGTGCGACTCATAGTCTGAGGGTCGTGGGTTCGCATCCCCATCGCGCTAAACATGCTCGCCCTTTCAGCTGTGGGGGCGTTATAATGTTACGGTCAATCCCACTATTCGTTGGTAAAACAGTAGCACAAGAGTTGCCGGTGGGTGGTCATAACTAGCTGCCTTCCCTCTAGTCTTACACTGCTAAATTAGGGACGGCTAGCACAGATAGCCCTCGAGTAGCTTTGTGCGAAATTAAAAAACAACCAAAAAAAACAACCCGTCCACAAACAAGTACGCTTACTGTTGAACGGCGTTCGGTTCATGCTTTTGTGATTAAAAAAATGATAAAGTGATTCATTTCGACATAAATAAAGTAAATACTATCCAAGAGATATGCTTTATAAATCTTCGGCTAGAATAGTGGGATTGACCGCACATTATAACGCCCCCACGGTTGAAAAGTCGAGAATGTTTGGTGCGACCGGGATTCGAAACTGGAACCCTCAGATTATGGGTCGAGTGCTTTAACCCAACTAGCCATGCCGGGCCACTAGCTAGCAAGAATAATTCTTTTGCACCTAACCCTCCTGGGTATCTAAAATCTAACATACCCAAATACCACAAAGAAGAAGCGAATTGGCAAACCAGTAAATCTTGTTCCTAGAGCAACCACAGCGCCAACAGGAGAAGACGCCATTAATGTAAATCCTCGATTAAAAGCAAAAAAGAATATGTTTAAGTTAACTAGAAGAGCAGATACTGTTAAATTATTGTTATTAGCTGCATTTTTGACGTTTTAATTCAACTGTTTGATAAAAGGAGCTTTTAACGTGATGATGAAGATGAATTTAGAAAGTTTATAAAAACAGAACTAGAATACTAAGACTATTCGGGAATGTTAATGATCGAAGTACTTTACAAAATTTCTAAAACAAAATATCTTATAAATAGGAGAATCAGTGAAGTGCTGAGTAAATTTCACTTTGTTGAGTGACTGAGAAATTAGTGGAGTATTCAGATCAATGAATTTAGTTACTCGATCAAACAGCAGTAAAATAGTATCATTAACAAATAAATATTTGTCGAAAGTGAAAATTATTTGTGAACCTAGACCTGCAACTGTGTACAAATGACAGTAGCCTGTAGAAAACGTTAAGGAAGAAATAAATGACTTTGTTATCGCTACATGAACTGGCTTTGCACACTTTCACCCGATAATTTAAATGACCCCCACCCAAATAAAGAGTACGATGCAGTATTATTATCCAAGCTGAATAATTAAGTAAACTGCGCATATGTAAAACACAGTATTATATGTATGTACAAGTGTAAGTTTTGTACATGTGCTATTATATGCACCAACCAATTACCCGTGACACAAGTGCTCACTTGGGGTGCCAGCAATTGGTGTGGATAACAGTGCTTGGTGGCTGTGAGTGAGTTGCAGCCTTGTATAGTAATTTCTGTCGATTTTTTTTCCTGATGCTATTCATTGCTTTGTAACTATGTGATTTGCGAAGAACAATTAAATCCGCGAGTGACGTATTCATGACGTCATATTTGCACCTGCTTCGAGAACATTTTTCCAATTTTTTTTTCTCAGTGTCTGACCATAAATGACTGTTTTATGTTTTAATACTCGGTATATAGTTGAAAAACTGATAACACATAACTGTTTCTGACGTTATTCATCGCTTTATAACATTGTAAACGTATTTACCTTCGTTTTGCTCCACTACACGCAGCATATTCTGCTGCCCGATTTTTTCTGTACATTCGAATGAAAACAATAAAGCTATCCATGATGGAAAATGAAGCCGAAACGTGAAAATCGTGACCCCTATTGCTAATCTACATGCACACCAGATAAAAATTTCGCGAAGTTAGGGTTGCATATTGAGTAATGAAAAAGTTTTTCCAGTATCATGCGTATAAATAAATCCACTGTAGTGTGATGATGTACATATTGTAATACCAATACATATTGTATTCACTTTAATCTTTGTGTTGCGTGTTTGAATCCCCGTCGCACCAAACATGCTCGTCCTTTCATCCGTGTGGGTGTTATAGCATATTGTCAATCCCACTATTCATTCATTGGTCCAAGAGTTGGCGGTGGGTGGTGATGACTAACTGCCTTCCCTCTATTTTTACAGTGCTAAATTAGGGGCGGCTAGTGCAGATAGCTCTTGAGTAGCTTTGCCATAAATTCAAAACAAACCAAACCGTACACTTCTATAACCTCGACATTAAAAATGCGTCACGATGAGACGGTATATAGTTTTACAACACATGCTGTAGTCCCTTCTACTTGGCAATAATTAGTCTTGTTGTGTTGCCAAAAAGTATTTATTTTACATAATCATTTATTAATCAGTAGCAAAATTATTGTCAGATATTCCTTATTTTATCCCGTCTGGGATATAACGTTATTATTATATTCAATGAAAAATATACGAGTAATATAAAAATTCTATATTTCGTTTTTAAATAGTGAAATAAGTGGCATTTTATTACTAAATAGCGAAGATATCCAGCATCGCTCGCGTTATTAGGTGGGTATATTCCATCTGATAATATTGTTGTTTGTAATGAAGAACAAAACTACGCCAAGGATTATTTGTGTTTTGTCTACCACGGGTCTCGAAACCCGGTTTCTGGCAGTATAAGTCCGGAAACATACCATTGTGCCACTGGAAGGCAGATTACCATCTCATTGTGTATATTCTGAACCTATTTCACAATAGAAGTACAGTGAAAATGTTTTAAAAATATTTTTACTTCACAGGAACATAAAAAGTCGTACAGCGTGATAATCGTTACTGTTATTAAATACAAAACAAATGTATTGCAACCAAACTTGTACGCCATTCTTGGTTTAACGACCTTACGCAATAGTTGTTCTTAAGGTTCCAAAGTTTTCAAAATTTGTTTTGTTCAGTCACCAAACCAGAAAATCATGGAATTTTAAATATATATTTATAAACTATTTATGCATTCAATGACGCATCACTATTTATTCGCAGGATTTCTAATAACAGAGCAATCATTCTGGTCAAATTAAACATAAATAATATCTGTGTTGTGTAACGGACATACTGTTATACATTTAATACCTACGTTTGTTTCAGTTTAACGCGTGTAACGTATATTGTTAAATACGTATTGCGCATGTCCTATCTCTTCTCTAAATTTGTAGAAAATTATCGAGTGTGAGAATCAACAATATATGTTTTACGAATACACAAAAGTATTGTTGAGCGAACTGAAAATCTTCTCTAATGAGTGTAAATGGTAGCTGTCGTAAGACGTGGGGAATCAGTTATAAAATATAGTTGGTTTGCTGCAGTCAGTACGTATGCTATAAGCCTCCCAAACCATAATTGTCATACACGTTTATTAATTGGAAAATTACAGAATCTGACCCGGGGACATTTATATATTTCGAACATTAAGAACCGTTCAACTTCAGAGAATTAACTTCGGACGGACGTCGGTAAATTAACACAGAATTAATTCTGTTTGGTTGTTTTTGGAATTTCGCACAAAACTACTCGAGGGCTATCTGTGCTAGCCGTCCCTAATTTAGCAGTGTAAGACTAGAGGGAAGGCAGCTAGTCATCACCACCCACCGCCAACTCTTGGGCTACTCTTTTACCAACGAATAGTGGGATTGACCGTCACATTATAAACCCCCCAACGGCTGGGAGGGCGAGCATGTTTAGCGCGACGTGGGCGCGAACCCGCGACCCTCGGATTACGAGTCGCACGCCTTACGCGCTTGGTCATGCCAGGCCAGCACAAAACTAATGTCATGATTTCGCGTATATTTTTCTTTAAAATGAGTGTTTGCAATTTATATTCGGTTATTTATACAGCTCGTTTTAAAAACCAATAACGTGTAACTACTTATTATGACGCAATTCGTAGACCCCAACAATAGCGAATGGTTTAAAACAAGCTGGTAATTTGAAGGTGCACGAATATCGTAGGAGCACAAGTAATTACCCCTAATAGGGCTCGAGTTCAAGGTCACAACGTACTCTTTTTGAGCATGTACTTATATTGTTAGAGTTACTTCAGCTATACGAGGTCGTAGATTGTTCAATGTGAGTGTTTTGTTTGTTTTATCTTGAATTTTTTACTGTGAAATAACTTTGCCACATGAGAATACGTTATCCGAGGTTCTTCTCTTTAAGATAAATACGGTTATTGAATCTTCAATGTTGAAATACCTTTGAAATCAGGAACGAAGACGAACATTTACCTAACTGTAACTCAAGGATGTATTCAGCTCTACATTCCCGTACTGGACTGTGACGTGTCTTTCCTACTCTTTGTAAATATATAAAGATATTCTGGTCACGAGTGTTTCATGTATTCTCTCACCTGCCAGTTTATCACCTTATCTTCGTGGTTTGTAAATCAAACCTGACCTCATAGGTAACTTTTTTCGTGACAACAAGGTATTACACACACCACGACAAGACTTACCACGTACATACAGCAAGTTAAATATATATATACAAACACGAAAATCACGAAATATCTCTTCTAATATTTTATATATATTCTGCAGATGTAATGGTACAGCAACAAATACTACATGGCTCGAAACGTATCGTAATGCGTGACAAGTCAAGAATTTTATAATAATGGAGAAAGGCTGTTCGTAAGATAATGTAACACGAATAACAAATTTTTGATAGTTATATTTGTGAAACATTTTGATGTGAAACTGTACAACCATGCAACATGTATGTGTGTGTGTGTACATAAACCTTTACTATCCATTCTACTAATATATAAGCTAAAATAAATGTTGAGAAAAAGGTGTGAAAGGCCGAGCCATAACTTGTGAAATTAACATTTTAACGGTATAGACGTTCGTCATAACGAAATATGAGTACTCCTATTAAAAACTAATATTATTATGCACAGTATACAATTTTTTCAACAGAACGGAAAATTCACTGTTCAAATAGAAACTGGTGTGCGTCTTCTTTACTGTGTGTTGATAGAACTAAACATGCTCGCCCTCCCAGCCGTAGGGGTGTATAATGTGACGGTCAATCCCACTATTCGTTGGTAAAAGAGTAGCACAAGAGTTGACGGTGGGTGGTCAAAACTAGCTGCCTTCCCTCTAGTCTTACACTGCTAAATTAGGGACGGCTAGCACAGATAGCCCTCGAGTAGCTTTGTGCGAAATTCCAAAACAAAATATTTATTTTATGATAATTCGTTTTGATAAACAATAATGAATTTTGTTGAGTGACAACAGTTTTGGTTTTGAATTTAACTTGTAACATTATGGTTTTGTTTTCTATATTTTGTCGTTGTGTTTAGTGCTGAATTTACCGCCAATATACGTTTTAGAACTACATTATAACTATCACTTTTCTCTCAGTTAAAGTAACAGTGGTCAATACGTAGTATTCTCAGGCACACTGAATACCATTCAGAGTAATGGTTTCGTAGAGTAACGGGACTGGACGTTTTGTATGACACTGGAATAATCTTTATTCAAAACTCTATTAAAGTTAATTAGTGTGCACAAGAAACAGTGCATTTTCTGGGGTACCCAGATATCTCTATGATGAAGCATGAAACTGGAGGCCTACTGTCTCCGATTGAATTTTTAATGTATTGTACTTAAATCTGGATATGCATTTTCTAATACTGATTTCATGAATGGTTTATAAATAATTGACACGTTTTCATCTGAGACACCTGTATTGTTATCAGCTAGATTGACATAGTTTACTATTTTACGTATGTTGTTTTTACTGCTTTCAATTTGTTTCATCCAGAATGTTTCTTTATATCACATATATGTGTATAAAACCAAACAATTTATTTCAAGTGGATACCTGTAGCAGGGTTCCATGTAGATGTACTATAGGTGATTGTTGTTTGTTAACTTGTGGGATTTGGTGAAACAGAATGCACGAGTTTTGGTACTATAATTTTAATGCGTCATATACTGAACTATTTTTCTGTTAAGTCTAATAGAAGTTGAGTTTTAGAGAAAACTATCAAAATGCCTGGAGAATTTTTCCACACAGCCACTTCATCAGCAAACTAAGACAAAGTAATTTTTGTCCGGCTGCGGCATGATACCAACATAAAAGATAATTAATATAAACATAAAAAATAATTAGAGTAGGTTCATTATTCCGTCCCTGTAGGGCACCTGCCTGGGGAGTATAATAATCAGAGTACGTGTATCCCTATTAATTCCCCGGTCATCCAAAAAGTTGGACTGCTAGCAAATAATGTCCCTTGGTTGTTCCATTTGAAACCTGAGACCGTTATGCCGAACACAATCAAAAGCTTTTATCTTCAGCAAGAAATTAACGTAATGTGTTTTCGTTTTTGTTAATGAAACCTACGTAATTGTTTCTGTGAGTTTATCTAAATGATAGGTAGTTTGATTGAATTTCCTTAATATATTTTCAATTTTTATTAATTTATTGGTCAATTTTAACAAGAGTTTCGGCTTGAAAATGATCTAACAAAGCGGAGAAAACTTTTTGCCTGCTTTATTAGTAAAATTGTTAATACCAGCCGGCCTGAGATACTTCAATTGCGTTTCTTATCATCACGAATGGTTGTTGTTGTTTTGAATTAAGCAAAAAGCTACATAATGGGCTATCTGTGCTCTGCTCACCACGGGTATGGAAACCCGGATTTTAGCGTGTAAGTCCGCAGACTAACCGCTGAGCCACTGGGGGGGCATCACCACGAATGGTATTCTAATAATTTTAAAGATTTTTGCCAAATCAATGATAAAGTTTATTGTTATATATCTTTTCGGATTCCCTCCTCGTGAAATATGGTTTACTTCCAGTGTAGTTTATATATATATATAAACCACCCACCGCCAATTGTTGGGCTACTCTTTTACCAACGAATAGTGGGATTGACCGTGACATTATAACGCCCCCACGCCTGAAAAGGCGAACACGTTTGGTACAATGGGGATTCGAACCTACGACCCTCAGATTACGAGTCAAATGCCCTAACCCATCTAGCCATGCTGGGCCAGGATAAAATGTGATGTTGAACAAATGTCATTGCATTTTTAGTGTAGATCAGTTGTTAAATGATGGTTCGTATGGTTGTCTTACAACAAGCTCTGAAGGTTCTCCAACCGTAAAGGTTGATATCACTAATTTAACTAAAGTGTGTGTTGCAAATTCGTTTTTCAAAGTTAGCGAAAAGTATTATGAACAAAATACTGGATTAGCCATGGGTATTTTTCCTCTTTCTCTACTACTATGTAATATTTATATGAATAGTTTCGAACGTACTGTTCTCAGTAATGCTTTGTGAAAACCTGACTGATAGATTAGATTCTTAAACGACACATTCTTGGTTTGACAGCATGGTTTGTTTGTTTTGGAAATTCGCACAAAGCTACTCGAGGGCTATCTGTGCTAGCCGTCCCTAATTTTGCAGTGTAAGACTAGAGGGAAGGCAGCTAGTCATCACCACCCACCGCCAACTCTTGGGCTACTCTTTTACCAACGAATAGTGGGATTGACCGTCACATTATAACGCCCCCACGGCTGGGAGGGCGAGCATGTTTAGCGCGAAGCGGGCGCGAACCCGCGACCCTCGGATTACGAGTGCACGCCTTAACCCGCTCGGCCATGCCAGGCCTTTTGACAGCATGGAGGCAGTAAGTTAAAAAACATTTGCTGATTACACGGGCCTGCGATCGTCTTACTGCCTTGAATTTTTTACACATTCTTCAGTAATTCTTGTACGATGAATCCGAAAATAATATGTATTTTTTTTTCCATAGTGTACGGATTTTTCACTAAACTTCAATACGCAATATATGAATTAAAGACAACAACACGTAATTTTAAGACTAAAAGACGTAGATTTTACGCAGACAATCAGGATAAATGAGGATGTTTATTCGTTTGTCATCCTTTATTCTTTCATTTTCTTCAGTTTGTTTGTATTTTTGTTAACAAATATAATAATAAAGAATGTTCATTGTGGTAAAGGAAATAATAATTTGATCCAAGCGAGAGATTTTCTTCCCGATTTGTAAAAAATTCCTTACTTGACAGAAAACAAAAGGAATATTATTTTCGAGAGCGGAACTGTAGAAAATATTAAAAGAAAACCAACTTTTACGTTTGTTTCTGAATTTCGCGCAAAGCTACACGAGGGCTACCTGCGCCAGTCGTCCTTAATTTAGCAGCGTAAGACAAGTCAGCACCATCCACCGTTAACTATTTTACCAACGAATAGTGGGATTGACCGTTACATTATAACGTCCTCACACCTGAAAGGGCAAGCATATTTGATGTAACGAGGATTCGAAACCGCGACCCACAGATTGTGAGTCGAGCATACTTATCGCCTGGCCATACCGAGCCAACTTTTATAAAGTGTATTATTTAAAAGTTGTAATCGTTCCAAGTTTATTCAGTTTACATATGAGATTGTAAAAGATAATTGTTTGTTTCTTTAGACACTTGCTAAAATAAGTAATAATGGAACATTTTCCACAACTGCTTAACAGAGACCGTTTAGTCTCCATGTTGCCAAATGAAACATAGTGTCACCTATTTTCTGAAAAACAAACAGCTTTTCATAGCGATGTAGACAGTCATTTAAAATGTGTTTTATTCTAATAATTCCAAAAAAAATACTGGTGATAATAGAGGTTATAAAGTTGGAGTTATTGAACGTGTCCCCTGGTGAGAGTATCCCCTTGGTAGAGCGGTAAGTCTACGAGTTTACAGCGCTAATATTAGGGATTTGATTACCCTCGGTGGACATAGCAGATATCCCAAGGTGGCTTTGCTATAAGAAAAACCAAACACAAACACTCCTGGTGAGAAAGCGGTAAGTGCTCAGACTTGTACTCTTTGTTTGTTGTTAAATTTCGCGCAAAGCTACATGAGGGCTATCTGCGATAGCCATCCCTAATTTAGCAGTGTGAGACTAGAGGGAAAACTTCTAGTTTTCACTACCTACCGCCAACTCTTGAGCTACTATTTCACAAACGAAGAGTTGGATTGACGGTGACATTATAACGTTACCACGGCTGAAAAATCGATTATATTCGGTGTGACGTGGATTAGAACCCGCGACCATCAGATCACGAGTCGAGAGCCCTAACCACGTGACCATACATGGCCTTGAACGTATAATGTGGGATGGGTAAGGAAAATATCCAATTTAATATTTTTTTAGCAACGAACTAGATTAACCAGTGTATATAACACGTATATAGTTATATTACCTAGATTACAAAATTGGAGACCCATAACTTTGCTGTCTCTGCCGCACAAAATTCTATCCCGTGTTCTGGCCCTGCGTTTGTCACGTGTTATTGCTAATGTCGTTTCGATAGATCAAACATGCTGTGTTCCTGGTTGGGATATCATTACCATTCCACTGACGTTACGTTCTATAATGTAATATATGGATTCAGAGGGAGTGGGTGTGATTCTAGTCTCTGTTGATCAAATTCAAGCATTTGATAGAGTTGATCATTCATACATGTTTGCAGTTTTTTCTCGAATGGATTCGGAAACAGTTAGTTCAATTGGATAAGATTATGTTACACCAACATCACTGGTCTTGTTAAATGTGATGGATATCTGACAAATGAATTTACTCTTTCTAGAGGGATAAGACAGGGGTGCCCTTAATCTGCATTACTGTATGTTCTCTGTATGGAACCTTTCAGAGAATCCTTGGTACATAACCCACAAATTCGAGGTATTTCTCTCAAATACAGTAACATCTGTTTGACTTCACTGGTGCACATGCATACTGATGATAATCAGATAATAGTGTCTGACGTTGACTGTCTTATTGCTATACGGGAAACGTGTGACGATTATGAACGGGCACCTGGTAGCAAAGTAAACTGGAATAACAGTAAAGGTATATGGTTGTACTCATTACTTGATAACCAGGAAGTAAAAATGGGTAAATTGGCTATTGGAAATGGACCTTTAAAAATTTTGAGTATTCAGTTCTATACAAATGCGGTAGAAATGCATGATCTGAACTGGGAAGTATTGTCAGAGAATAACACGCATATTGGTTGCTTGGAGATATCGGAGTTTTGTCATTGAAAGGCAAAGTTATGGTTGTGAACTCGTTAGCTTCCAGTACTACTTGGTATTATCTGATGGTCTTGCCGATGGAAAACAGGATTTATCTGACAATTAAACATGATATTTTACGGTTTATATAGGATGGTGGAGTACATAAAGTGCGTTATGAAATTTTGGTATCTTCGAAAGACAAAAGTGGTCTCAAATTAACAGATGTGAAGATGAAAAAGCCGGCGTTTAGGTTAATTTGTTTGTTTTTGAATTTCGCACAAAGCCACTCGAGGGTTGTCTGTGCTAGCCGTCCCTAATTTAGCAGTGTAAGACTAGAGGGAAGGCAGCTACTCATCACCACCCACCGCCAACTCATGGGCTACTCTTTTACCAACGAAAAGTGGGATTGATCGTAAAATTATAACGTCCTCCACGGCTGGGAGGGCGAGCATGTTTGGCGCGACGGGGATGGGAACCCTCGACCCTCATATTACGAGTCGCATGCCTTAACACGTTTGGCCATGCCGGGCTCGTTTAAATTAAATTAGTTCTTCAGATCAGCAGATTTTAACACATTTCCATTTCTGTTCATCCTCTTTGCCCATATTTTAGGCAAGCGTGGTGAGTTAAATCTTGGGCACGATGTGTGGTATTGTGACATATGACAAATGTTCCTACATTTTATTGTGAAGCATTAGAGTTTTGTAAAATGCTCGTTAGGTGTCGTCGAATCTTCCCAAATAACACAGAAATTGTTTTCCGGCAACCGTTGTTTCTCAATGTTTTTGTTCCCATTATGGGATTAAGCACATTCTACAATAAAAATTTTATTAGCGCGGGACTAATTTGCTTAAGGGGCTTCACTTACGAATTTGTCCCTCGTTGGCTTCTTTTAAAAACTTATTATTGAGTTACATCAGGATGTATCTGAAAGTGTGATACTTGTTGAAGTCAGACAGTATTACAAAAAGTTATATGATGCTATTCCAGAAGAATAGAAAGACTTAGTTGAAAGAGAGATTCCCCTAATTACAGGTACGACACAATTTATTTTTGAGATGTGCGATTCAGATGCGAAAATGTTATCCACATAGATGATCTTCCTGTTAAAAACTGATTAATATACCAGGACTCCATCACCATTACTGAAGAAATTAATGCCTGGAAAGATATTTTAAGAGGTACTAACTGGAAAAAAATACATAAATATACTTATCACTCATTTAAAGGCTTTGTCTTTGCTAATGTGGATTATTTATTTTATCACAATACTTTAAAGACAAACAATAAACTTGTTCATATGCAAAAACACGATACTGGTTTATGTACACTTTGTGGTAAAGACACTGAAACAGTGAGACATATATATTGCCAGTGTCCAATGGTTCAACCCTTATGGACATTAGTTTCCGACACTATTTTTTTATCATTCAAAAATCAGTACCAATGAATCAGAAACTGCGAATTCTTGTACAGGGCTTCCTAAACGGATTATGAAAAGATGACAGCCTACAGTGTATGTTTTTGATTACATTAGCTAATTTTTGTATTATAACTGTTAGGAAAACTTGTTTAGCCAAAAATATCCATTTAAATCTGTCGTCATTTTATAAAGGTCAGTTGAGAAAGAAAATAAGTTTTGATTATTCTAGGTATGTTATTCGTAATGATGTTGATTATTTCTTTCGATTTTATTACAAACTTGTTCGTCCCTGTTCACAACGTTAAATTATTGTGTGACCTTTGATATGAGCAAAAACAGACAGTATTAGGTGCATTCAATTGTATATAACTGTGTATTTGATTTTTGTGCTTATTTTGTATGTAATGTATGTGATTATGAGGCCTCTTTAAAAGGTTTGTAAATAAGAAAAATATTGCTATATATATAAGGTACAACTGTTGCAAATCGCCAGTGCATTTAGTTGACTTAATTCTAGTTTTTAAAACCAGCTAATAAATTTAAAGCAACACATTCTAGTATTAAAGATATAAATATATTTTTATTGTGCATTTTAAACTTTGGTTTTATTATGAATTTTAAAATTTCATTACACTAGTTGCCTTAATATACTTTTCGAGTTACTAAATGTTCCTTCATACAGTCTCTGAGTGCCTGTTTTTACATCAGTATTACCCGTATTTTTGGTCTTATCCTTTGGAACTTTATTCTGCTACAAATAACTAATAGCCCCGGGATGGATAGGTGCATGTTCGACGCATAATATGAGGGTCGCGGGCTGGAATCCACGTCACACCAAACATGTTCGCCCTTTCAGTCATTGGGGTGTTATAAATTTACGGTAAATCCCACTATCCGTTATTAAAAGAGTAGCCCAACAGTTGGCGGAGGGTGGTGATTACTAGCTGCCTTCCCTCTAGTCTTACACTGCTAAATGACGGACGGCTAGCGCAGATACCACATTTGTTCCTCCTTCTGATGCCGTAAGTATGATCTGGTAAGAGAATCATGATCAAATCCCATAATTCGATCAAAGAAGACTCGCAGATGAGCTGGCAGTTCTTGCTGGGAGCTATCTGATTTTCATGTTTGTTTTTTTATGGGTCGATTTTACAGTGATATAAGTTTTAAATAAACATACATGAAAACTCTCATGCGATAAAAAAGTAAAGTCACTAGGGTACTTTATTAAAATTATGACAGTGTAAATTTTATAGATGTAATATGTTTTAAATGAATCACATGAACTTAATGCTGAGTTAAATGAGAATGGGCGCTAGATGGCATTCCCAGTGGTTACTCCGATAAGCGCTGGCCCCCTGGTGTGGAAATCTCGCAATAGTTAGAAGAGAGTTTTTTCATGATGTTACAGTAGTTTTCTGACTATTTAATGCTTATTGATTCTCCGTCTGTTGCTTTCCATAGCTACATCATACGTTACTTTGATTTTATCAGGGCCTTTCTTGGTCATCATTTTCCACCTACTACGGCAGAAAAGTCGATATCCTGTCATCAGAAGGAGTGACTTCTTGCGAGCGTGTCAACTTCCTCATCAGGTTTACCCCTACATGAACGAAGTCTTATGTATAGTTAACGGTCTTACCCCGGTTGGCTCGAGATGGCCAGGTAGTTAAGGCACTCGACTCGTGATCCGAGTGACGCGGGTTCGAATCCCGTACAGCTTCTAAAAAAACGCATGTGCTGAATTCAAAGAAATTGCTGGTGTAATAGTAGCACTTGGAATGCTAAGCATGAAATATCTTTGCAAAATTACGTCTCTTGTGTAAATCTTTCAAGTCATGAAAATATACTCTTCAAAAAAAGAAAGGCAAAATTTTAGACATATTGTTAACAAGTTTATTTCGGTTAGTTCTGTATGACATGTGTGAAACTTTGCACATTCACTGCTGAACATGCAAACTCTGCAAAGGTGAAGTCCACGCTCACTAGTTGAGCACAACGTCAATAACGAGTATGGCCCCCGTGAGCATTAAAAAACTGCTTGGCATCTCCTGCCCATGGAAGCGATGAGATGACGAACCACATGCTGTGGAATGGCTGTCCACTTAGCCTGCAAAGCTACGGTTGAGGTTGTCGCCGTCGCAGACGTCGGTCCAACTCGTTCCAAAGATATTCGATGGGGTTTAAATCTGGTGATCTGGAGGGCCAGGGAAGAAGGTTGATGTTGTGGCGTCTCAAGAAGACAGTGGTGAGTCGGGCTGTGTGAGGACGGGCGTTGTCATGTTGAAAAACGTCGTTGACGTGCACCATGATGGGTTGCACATGGGGCCTAAAAATCTCGTCGACGGTTGCGTACGGTCTGATCGGAAATCCTACGCAGCCTAGTATGGTTGAAGCAGTAGACGTCGCAGTGATGGTCTTATCCCGAAGGTGATGAAGCGATCTTGTGCGGGCCTGGTCACACGAGGTCTGCCAGATCGTGGACGGTCACGAGTCGATCCATGTTGTTGGTAACGATTCCATGGCCTTGTGATGGTGCTTGGGTGGACATTCACAGCTTTGGCAACATCTGATCGAGATACGTCTGCTTCCAAACGACCAATGGCGTTAATGCGTTGTGCTTCAGTCAGTTTTGGCGTAACTGTATTGCGTGTCGGTGGCTTAACACTGAGCTATGGAAAGCGAGAACCCGTCACTTTTATAGGGATTTTGCACGTGTTGCACTTGCAGAACATGCAGATCTCTCAAACAAATTTATTGGACACGAATGCGTTTTGTCGAAAAATCCATTGTTTTCCTCCGTTTTCAAAGTGCACAACTTTTATTGTCATTTTGGTCTGACAATCAGTGCCTTAACGCGTGTAACATCACATACTCTGAGCTTGTAACGTTATTACATATATTTCTCTTTAAAATAACAAAAATATCCCTTTTGCGTTTCTTGAAGAGAATATAATACAGATAGCAATTAAATTTTAAAGGAAAAATCAGAATCTATATGAAAGAAAAACGTCCATATAAACCAAGTGGCTTTGGATTGGAAGTTGTGATATGTTTGTCTATATGTGTATGCATCCCCGTCACACCAAACATGCTCGCCCTTTCAGCCGTGGGGGGGGGGTATAACGTAACGATCAATCCCACTATTCGTTGGTAAAAGAGTATCCCAAGAGTATACGGTGGGTAGTGATGACTAGCTGTCTTCCCTCTAGTCTTAAACTGCTAAATTAGGGACGCCTTGCGCAGATATTCAAAAACAAACCCTTTAGCCTCACTTCAAAATTAAGGGTAGCTAATGTTAAGTTAAGAGACATCAGAAAAGCTTTGCGTGAAAATCAACAAACAAATAAAAATAAATTAAAATAGTGAGTTTGCAAACGTAGTTTTTACTCGGAAATACAACCAACCAATTACTACAAATACAAATACAACTAACCAATTTAATCTTTGGAGAAGAAAAAGACTAAAAATTGAGAACATGTTTGAAATAGAAAAAAAATCAATTTACTTTCTAATTCAATGGAAAATTCATCATCATGTTATCAAAATCATCAATGGAAATGATGATGTTTGATGTGATTTAACTTGTAATTAAATTTAGAAATTACGTTTTTCATTTTTATCGATTATTCCGTAATCATTCGCAGAGTGATAGATGAATGTGTAAACGCCGATAAATGATAATATTTCATTTTCTCTGAGCCACTCAGGTAAACCATGATTGTAATAATTTAAAGGCATCCAAAAAGTAGGTGTTTAAACTGGTGGAACTTGGTTGTTAAGCAAAAAAATAATGCGATAAAACTCATAGTGATAAATACAAGTCCAATGACAAATGTCTAAAGTATATCGAAATGTTTTTAATTGTATTTCTAAATCAGTTTAAATCCAGTAATCATTTACTACTTGATTCCTTGTATCAGTTACATCGGTGTACTTCGTTACTCAAAAGTAACAAGACTCTAGAATATGTATAGAAAAAAAGGCATTTTTTGACAGTTAGCTATATGCACGTAACACTAGAAATGCACGCATTACGTGGCTGGGTACATTTTCCTGAACTCGCTTTATTAAAATAAAGTACACGGAGAAACATTTATGATACACAGTTAGTTTTGCTCACCTTGACTGTACGTATGTTTATACATGTATATATAATATGAATGATAAATTAGTTCTAAATTAGGGTAATCGATCAATTCAGCTTAAAAAGAATCGACAACATGATTCTCTCTCGTACACACCTTGACTTGATTACAGTAAAATAATTTACATTCGAAATACTGTGAATAAATTTCAACTATGATTGGAATCGCGTCTCGAATATGAAAAGAATTTAAATTTTTCTACCTTAAAATGCGTACATGTTTGTTGAACAGCAAACAGAACTGACTGTCATTTTATAACACGCCAACTGCTGAGAGTGTGAATCGTGTCTGGAAGAATCGTACCTTTAACTTTTCACTGAAAAAGTAGGCCCAATTTCCACATCTTAGATTAAACTATTAAAATTAGCAATTGTGTGAAATAATTATAAATACAGACAATTATTTATCTTAATATGTCACTCAGCTATAAAATATTCCCCAGTGGGATGGTAGTAAATCTAGGGACTTCGACGTTAAAATCCAGATTTTGACTTCCTGCGATGGACACAGTAGACAGCCCATGTGACTTTTTTATATTCAAACAGATTGAATAATATTGTAATATGTAAATTTTAATTACACACGATCGTTAACATTTTTTTTTAATTTCCTCGAATATGATCATTCTATCGCAAAAACAAATATATTTAAATTTATAATGTTTCTGTTAAAACTGTTTCACCATTTACAGTTGAAATCGTAACCTTTCTCGAATTTTCGTTTGTGAAGTTTTGAATACATCTAGCATTAGATAGTAAAAACAGTTACATGTAATTAACAAAATAAGACAACAGTATTATGTCTACATATCTTCTTAAATACATTTCAGAATTTACAAAGTATAATAACAATTTTTTCAATAAACAGTAAACGTAACCCGACATCTTTTTGTGTTGTTTTTTTTGTAAACGTCCTTTCAAGTAGAGTGAGAGTTGCTGTTTTTCTACAATTTTTGGGCAAAGCAACACAAAACGGTTAAATACATTCAAACATTTCTAATCTTCTTTGCTTGTACATAATTAAGCACAAAGGCTACACAACGGGCTGCCTGTGGTCTGTCCACCATGGGTATCAAAACCCAGATTCTAGCGTTGTAAGTTCGCAGACTTTAATTTCAAGTGATCAACAAAAGGAAACTAAATTAGTAAACACCATCCTGTGCTTGTCGAAGAAAACAGTGGGATTCGATCACCACTATCATGTTGCACCCCAAGTGCAAATTTCTTGATGCACTGTACGTTACTAATGCATATGATTATGTACGTATAATTAAAATGATTTTGAATGTGCAGACCAGCAAATCATGTAACAACCACAGTGAATGTCGCAGTTAAACAGAATATGTAAGAACTACGTTTTAAGATGGTTTAGCATCAAGGATGTTTTGAAATCTCACCAAACGTAGATTGCCTCTTCCGATGCAAAATGTGTTTGTTTTTGAATTTCGCACAAAGTTACTCGAGGGCATTCTATGCTAGCCGTCCCTAATTTAGCAGTATAAGACCACCCACCGCCAACTCTTGTGCTACTCTTTTACCAACGAATAGTGGGACTGACCGTAACATTATAACGCCCCACGACTGGGAGGGCGAGCATGTTTGGCGCGACGCGGGCGCGAACCCGCGACACTCGGATTACGAGTCGCGCGCCTTACGCGCTTGGCCATACCGGGCCCCGATGCAAAATATTTATAGATTTAGATCAAGGATCCAGATTTTTCAGATATGATTATGTCTTGTACTTAATGGTATTAAAAAACGAAGAAATGTGGTTTAAATTGGGGAAACCTGGACAATCCCGAAAGAGATATGCAACAAGCTGTATCCCAGATGCAATGAGCAAAGTGCGCCCTCTTGTAACAGGTAAAAATTTTCGAACACAAACGTCAATGACAAAAGATGCCAAGTGCTCCATGTAAAGTAAGCGTTAATAAGGATCTCCGTCTGGAAATGATGCCAGAACTATCCGTTCGACCGTCACGTTTCTCAAGCAGCTGGAAACAGGTATTAGTGTCATTTCATGCGAAGATGTAATGATGAAGTGACCTATCCCACCATCTATCGATTTCTGTGCGACAGGACAGCTAAAACGTATACACTGAGATATATTTGCCCTTGTAGAGTATATGGATTATGGAAGGCATGATGTGCTTTGGGTGTGACAAGTTAGAGACGGAGCTATTTGTGATGGAAATTATGCTTCTGGGCTATTGTGGAGATCCACGACCGTCAAATAGAGCTTGAATAGACTTAGCGATATGAGCTGTAACGACACGGCAGTACTCCAAAAATCAAGTCAATGTGACACATTCAGTTTCTGTATTTCCAGTTTTACTGGAATATATTTACACTCACACTAAATAAGTCTTTACTGGGATTCAGTAAGCTACGTTGGTGTTTTCACGTTATCATACCAATTTCAACACATTTAATCTGGAGACTTTTATCGTCTATAGAACATGTCACAGTAACAAATACGAATAATTTCATGAATAAAACTTTTGAATAACCCACAAAAAGAATTTATTTCAATGTAAATAAAGTTAATAGGGTTTTATGGGTCTCATTAATTGTAAAACAAAAGTGTTTGTTATCAAGACTGTCTTCGAATATTTCGAAACACAGTATTTTAGTTTTGGCCAAGAACCTTATTTTACCGAACGTTTATCTAAATTCTTTTGAATTAGGAAATAAAGCAAATAATGAAGCGGAACAAGTTTCTAAAAACATACAAATATAAATATACAAATAATATTTTATTGCAATGACTAATAAATGAACTATTTACTTCGCGTGTTTTTATAGTCTGATATGTTCTGTATATTTCTCAATTACTTATGTTATTCAAGAAACGTTACGTAGCAAAAACTGAATATTTTGTGTTAGATTAATGAAAACGGGAACTAATATGATTAAGGTTTCACATGCTTTCTCTCCCTTGTTTTAAGCTCTGCTTTAAGGGTCTTTGTATTTATAGTCGTTTTAAAAATTCATAAAATAGTTTCCTTTCAAACAGTCTTTCATAATTATACACCCTCAACCATTAGTTTTGAGAAACAACTTAAGCATCCGACTTCCTTGTCTCTTTGACTCTAACATATATTAGAAACGCTAATAATTTTCTGTTTAAACAAACAAAAAACAACACAAATTTTGTGTTATTTTGTCAGTGTTATGTTTATATAGCAGTGGTGTTTCTCTCCACCCATTCCTACCAGAAAATATAAATTTCTTTTAATATTTGTGTGACCTTTAGGACCTTGTTTACCACGTCATTGTTCCTCCTTTCCAATGTATTATCTGCTGTAAGAAAGTACAGAAATAATTATTTAATAATTTATTGGTGATCTCTGATATAAACTTCACTTTGTAATACACACATACACATATGTATATATGCATATAAATATATATATATAAATAAGAATATATTTTACTACCCAGTATAATTCATTGGCATTCGTTCAATCTCTAAGTCACATGTCACTATTGTAAAATTTGCGTCGAATTTAACATCATTGAACGTTACAAACCAACTTCACTATTCTTTGAACAACACGCAATAACTGACCTTAATTTCTTTCTTTTGAATCTATCTAGCGAACAAAATAGATTATAAACAAATAAAAAAACATTCTTATTAAGTTATATTATCATTTATGATAAATACAGTGAAACAAGGTTTTGTTTCAACCCAAATTTTGTTGGCATGACGTAATATAACAATTATGCTTTGTGGTTGTTTCAATGCTTTTTTATTATGTCCTTACTGTCTCAATTATATTGTGTCTACTCAATGAATTCTTCCAATAATTAATATATGTCGCTTGTATGTAGCAATTTTAATCTCATTTAATTTTTATTTGTTGGGCACAAGCGCATCACGTGAAGTACATGGTTAGCATCATAAGTACAGACAGTTTCTATTGAAAACGCCTCAATCCTTTAATTGCTATATCATTAACCTTTCAGATGATATTGGTATCCATTTTCATATGAACGAGATCGCCATATTAACGTTAAAGACAAATAAGACTTTAATTGCAATGGCTGCTGCCATCTATTAATAAGTTTATGCATTATACCTTAGCAACAGTTTGATTTTCTAATTCCAACATAACGTAATATGTTTAAATAGGTTTCAGTTATTTCGCTTAATATGCAGTGGTTTCAATACACACGAGCGATTACAACGCTAAAAACTGGGTTTCGATACCTGAAATAGACAAAGCCCATATAGCCTTGCGCTTAACAATAAACAAACAATTGGTTTGTTTTGAATTTCGAGCAAAGCTACTCGAGGGCTATCTGCGCTAGTCGTCCCTAATTTAGCGGTGTAAGACTAAAGGAAAGGCAGCTAGTCAGCACCACCAACTCTTGGGCTACTCTTTTACCGACAAATAGTGGGATTGACCGTACTTTATAACGCTCTCACGGCTGAAAGGCAGAGTATGTTTAGTGTGGCGGCAATTTTAACCCGCGACTCTCGGATTACGAGTCGAGTGCCTTAACTACCTGCCCCTGACCATGCCGGGTCACAGGTAAAAGAAACATACACCGTACGAACGAAAAAAAAATATTTTCAAATTGATAATCTTTCATTAACTTTTCTTTCCAATACTTACGTGCAGAAATTGTTCCTCGTATTTGATAAGTTGATCTAGTAACAGAACGAAAGTTATCCAAATTGCATAAATTTATGTGCACGAAATAAAAATATTGTTTGTTTCGTCAATTAGCCGTTTTATACAAGTTTAGATTATTAATTTTCAGAGTTCGTTTTCTTGCCCTTCAGACAAATAAAAGTCGTATTTTAAAACAAAATAAAATATAAGATGCGCTTTGTCAGCTGTTAAATATATTCCGGAAAAGATGTACCAAATATTATTTTAAGAAATTTCCAGAATTCATGCATACGAGACGCAAATTTTCGATGAAGTAAACAGATTATTTTCCTCAGATATAAAATAGAAGTGAACTTTATCTCTTCAGGCTAATGGTTGTTTTATCGTTTATCTTCTAAACATAAACAATAATCTTATTTTACCCGTGCTTTAAATTACGTGATGCCCCCCAGTGGCTCAGCGGTTTGTCTGCGGACTTACACGCTAAACTCCGGGTTTCGATACCCGTGGTGGGCAGAGCACAGATAGCCCATTGTGTAGCTTTGTGCTTAATTCAAAACAGCATCAAAACAGCAACAGATTACGTGATAAACGTGTTGTTTGCTATCACGCACAAAACTATAGGAAGAGCCCATCAGGGCTCTCGAACCTCGGTTTATTGGGCTGCAAGTAAGCACACTGGAGGATCGCAAACCTACTATGTTTAACTATACTTATTTTATAAGCTTTTTAAGTTATCTGGCTCAGTTTGTATAAAATGTGCCATTAAGTTATTTATTTATTTATTTTTCAGTTTCCTAGTTTACCGTAAGCGTTACAAAAACATTCACCAGTACCACTAACAATTAATTACTCAACACTTTGTTAACTTTTCACTTTATATTTTCTTCATTAATTGCTGGCATGTTCTTTGTTTATCTTTCAATTTCGCGCGAAGCTACACGAGGGCTATCTGCACTAGCCGTTCCCAACTTAGCAGTCCAACATTAGGGGAAAGGCAGCTAGTCATCACTACCCATCACCAATTCTTGGGCTACTCTTTAATCAATGAACAGTGAGATTAGTCGAACCTTATAATGTCCCACGTCTGAAAAGATGTGTTCGAACCCGTGAGTCTGAGATCACGAGTCGAGCATGCTAACCGCCTGGTCATGCCAGGCTCACCTCTATATTTAAACATTTTTCAGCAGACGTAGTTTAGTGTTTAGCACGCTTAGACTCTGAATCTAAGATTATATGGTTTGCCTTTTGTTACCACAAAAATGCGCTCCGCGTTTTAGAATCGCTAAAAGAGTGACGGTCAAATATCACTATTCCATTAACTGAGAGTAGTCTAAGAGTTTGATAGTGTGTAATAGTTCAAAATAAGGTGCAGTCATGTGCAGACAGCTCTTTGTGTAGGTTTGAGCGAAATCTCAAACCAAACTTAAAATTGCTATTATCTAGCACGTGCAGTTGAGTTTTCGCAGAAACTAAATTACTATCTTCAAACGTATAAAATCTAATAATGACTTGTTTTCTTAGTTTTAATGGTACTGGAAATACAATCTATTAAATCATTAATAACGACAAAGCTGAAATGCCCAATAAATGCACCACGGCTGGAAAGGTGAGCTTCTTCAGCGACACGTATCGATCCCAACCAATAGGCCTGTTATATAAGTAAAAAAGGTAACTTTAATACATACACATCTCTTCTTATTATTGTTTCTCGGCCCGGCATAACCAAGCGTGTTAAGGCGTGCGACTCGTAATTTGAGGGTCGCGGGTTCGCATCCCCGTCGCGCCAAACATGCTCGCCCTCCCAACCGTGGGGACGTTAAAATGTTACAGTCAATCCCACTATTCGTTGGTAAAAGGGTAGCCCAAGAGTTGGCGGTGGGTGGTGATGACTAGCTGTCTTCTCTCTAGTCTTACACTACTAAATTAGGGACGGCTAGCACAGATAGCCCTCGAGTAGCTTTGTGCGAAATTAAAAAAAAACAAAAAAACAATCATTGTTCTTCGAGAGTACCCGTCTTTCTAAATTAATCTTTCACTGCATTTGTTCAATGTTTCGTAAAATCTGTAAATTATTGCATTAGTGTATTAAAAGGAATTTTTACAGAAACGTTTATTCACATACTCTTAAATAAATCCCCCATCTTTTACTTCAATATGTGTTTTTGTGTGTGTTTTTCTTATAGCAAAGCCGCAGTGGGCTATCTGCTCACTCAGCCCACCGAGGGGAATCGAACCCCTGATTTTAGTGTTGTAAATTCGGAGACATACCGCTGTACTAGCGGGGGGTTTTACTTTAATATTTGTACGTACAAAAAATCTTTACAACTGCTTTAATTTTATGCACCTGTATAAATTACCTCTCTTATTACTGCATTAGAAATATTAATGTGTCAAACTTTTTTTTCTGCATCCTAGTTGTGAACATCAAGAGTTTTATTTGAGCAAACTACATTACATCTAATTCAGTCTGAAACAAATATTTAGTGTACATTTCTTCGCGAATAAACTTTAAAGAATTTCTTTAAATGTGATCAACATAAAATATTCTTTACAGAAATGTACTCATGTGTATGTAAGATCTAAAATGGGAAAGAAAGCTGGATTTTATGCACACATATTTTTATTTTATTTCGTTATTCCGAAAGAAAGTTTAAGACTCGTCAATTTTTGTTTCTTTGTTTCGACTACATTTATGAATCGGTTTTGTTTTTCATTCCTCATCGATGTGAGTCATATGTGAGTATATAAATCAAAATTACTTATCTCATGGGTGAAACCATTTGTCATCAAACTAGCTTAGCTGATAAGGGCTGATATTATTTGCGAAATTACAGTTATTATGATGGTTATGGCGTGGGTTTTATTACTTATTGGGAGATAATAAGACAAATAATATTTTGAAATTTCGTATCATAGCTAATATTGGACATAAAAATTAACTCACAAAATTATCACCTATGAAAAAAACTAAGATCTCTAAACAAGTTATTAAGAAATATTTCCAAGCCGCAATAAATGTTACGCGTTATGAGTATGGGTTCAAAAAAGTAAATAATTATTTGAATAAAAAAAGCATAACAGTAAGTATTTTCATCACTAGATGGCAGCAAGCGGCTCAGAGTCCCCAAAGTCGGGAGAAGAAAGTGCATCATTTGAAGAGATGTTCAAGGCGTTTGCTAAGTTTGGGGATACGAAAAATACGGGAGATTCAATCACTCTTTTCAACAGTGACAAATGGTTTAAACAAGCGAAAGTGATCGATGGCAAGAAAATTACTACAACTGACACTGGCATCTACTTCAAGCAAATCTCTAAGTATTTATGTTCTTAATATTTCAGGATTACTTTTTTTATTATCTGTTTATATTTCTCAGCACTATTAATACTGTTAGAAAATTTTAAAAACTACTATCTCTACCCGTGAAAGTTCACGAGAAACCACAACTACGTAAATACGTACGTTAACGTAATTTTTAAGCAAAGTCATGCAACCAATCCAGAGAGCCTCCCAAAATCTTTCAGTGGCCTTATTCGGGAGGTCCAATATGAAAATTTCAAAATTTGGCTTTAAATAAATATTTTGAACGGTTCTTGTACATTTCCATCCCATATTTTCGTGTAGCCAGTCACGAATTTTTGATTGGTTCAGTTACACCCGAAAACCAAAAAAAAAACTATCAAAAACAACTACAAAGCCTTTTTTGTTATTGTTCCTCCTACTCATGACTTTAAAAAAAATAAAATACTTACTAAACTTTTCAAGTTGTTTTGTGAAAGACTATTATAGGAGGTCTTTAGAAATGAAGTAAAGCTGTATATATACATTAGGTACAATAGATAATTATAATACTGATAATAAACATGCTATAGTAATTAAAAATCCTAAGAACATTTTAATAGTTTATGCTCTTCGACACTTGTATATTTCTCAATGACAATCGTTATAGAAAGCGTATGTTGCAGATTCTATTTGGGTGGGGTCATTGGACACTCTTTTGTTTGATTTTTGGAAAAATTGTAATATAAAAAATCAGTCTTATTTTTCCTGGGAACGTTTTTTGTATTTATTTTCCATAGTATTCGGTGACAATTCAACTGTCTCAAATTATATACTATATATTTATTTCTTGTTTCCCAAACAAAAAAAATCATACTAAGAAGAGAAAAATGTAACCAATTCTTCCTCCATAAATTATGTCCCTGGTTAATAATCCCAAAGTGCCCTAACACTGCAAAAAGAGCTTTGCTAGATATTTCCCATGATCCTCCAAATAATATCTTTTCTCTACCTTATGCTATTCAAATTATTTGATTCCTATATAGCTGGTATGGATTGTACTTTTGTAATCTGTAATATTTTTTTTTTATTTTTAAGAAAATATGTTTTTAATACAAACTAATAAATGACATATATTAACATTCTGTGACAAGTTACATTTTTCCCTTTTTTAATCAAGATTTGTGGTTATTACTCTACAGCATTTTCTTTAATTGTGTAAAATGTTTAAATAAATAATATAAGGTGTGTTAGCACTTGAATATTACTAGATGTTAACAGATGAACCATAAATTATAGGAGAAATAATAAATGAAATGTTAATAAAAACGTGAAATAAAAGCAGAACTTGCTACCTCACAGTTTATCACTATCAAATTTATATAACTTAGCATTGAGTTATTCAATATTCTATTTCTGGATAGGGTAAAGAAAGCTTTGAACCTAAATGAATACAACCAATTCTTGGAAAATATTGCCAAAAACAAGAAGATGGATGTGACTGAAATCAAACAAAAACTCACAAGCTGTGGACCACCTGGAACATCATCTAAAACCACTGTGAGTTAAATATAAGTTAGCTGTTGACAAATTAAGGTATGATGATTAGCATATTAGAGGAATCTTCAGCATTTCTTGTAATAAGTTTTAAGTTGCATAATATATTTCCGTAAAAAAATATTGCAGTGGAATTGCAGTAAACTTCTGTAATAATTCTCATTCTCTGAATTTGATTTTAAAGGTATATCTCATTAACAAATTAATTTTTTATGGAAATGAGCAATGCTAATATTTATAAGTTCCATATTTAATACAAGCGTTAAGTATGCATAATTATGACTTTACTATGAAGTTTTAGTTACTGTGTGTAAAGTAAAACCAATTAAGCCACTAGGCCATTAACATTGTGTGCAATGTTACTTATACTTGTCTGATTCACTGAAACTTTCATGTTTGAGTTTATTAATCTTATTTATCTCTTGAGGTGTCCCATGAGAAAATATCTTGTATATAACAAAATAATTTTTAGATACAGCTATCAATGCTCTTAAATTCTTTATGTGCTCTATCCATAATAAGGATATGAATACAAGGTAAAAATGGGTGTTTTATGAAAGCGAATTAATCCTTTAATGTGATGGCAATACTAGAAATCAGGTTTCTTTTGAGCTACATAGCAAGCCAAAATATTCCAGACAAAGACATTTAGTAATCATGTAAAATGTCATGTTTAGAAATCATTCGTTTTGTTTAGCATCTTTATTCTTAAGCTGCATTTTCATTCTTCAGTCTATCTTTAGAAACCCATTTAATATTTTATTTTTTATAACTTTATCTGACATCATTTTATATATTACTCATTGATAACTGAAAATTCAGAAAACAATGCTAAGAAACAACAAATACTTTCCTGTTTCTTTAAGATCAATAAAATTTTATTCAATTTAAAACAAAAAAGGTTAATATATTGTTTGCATCAAAGTTAGTTAACTAAGCAAGCCTGTTGTATGTAATTGTACATGAATGTAGTAACAGAAAGTCTCAGACAGATAAATTGTCTTTTTTGTACTACTATTCCAACAGCCTAAAGGTTCTGGAAATGTGGTAAGTCGCCTTACAGACCACACCAAGTATACTGGCAGTCACAAGTCAAGATTTGATGACACTGGAAAGGGGAAAGGAAAAGGGGGAAGAGTGGACTTAACAGATGGATCTGGTTATGTGCAAGGTTACAAACATGAAGGATCATATGACAAGTCCCATTAACTGTTATGTTACACGTTTCAAGTTCATTATTTTGACACAGAAAGGACAAAGTCTCGAAAAACAGGCATCATGATGAAGTCACGAATCGAAGAAAATCCAACCAGCATAAACCACTCATTAATATATATATATATATTACTTATTGTTGTCTCTCTATAGATCTATTGTACAAAATGTACTTCAAGATGTATTAATGCCAGTCAGAAAGCCTAGTGCTAAAATCTAAATAACCATAACTATAACTAGCTACTCCCACATTTTATGGCTGCAGTTTAATAACTTATATATAGTATAGTAATAAAAGTAGAATGATGGTAAGAAATACTTTGAGTTATTCAAATTATATTTAAGTGAAACTACTACTGTATAGTTGACAAAATTACAAACATCTGTTTATCAAAATTACATAATTAATATGTTTAGAAAATTCTGGGATATAATGAAATAACTGACCCATGCAAGATATAACATGCAAGAACATAATTTTGTTTGTTTTTTTCACAGGAGATGACTGTTATACATGTCTGTTTGTAACACTAACCTGTTCTGTTAAATTTCACTTTTCAGTGAGTTAAAAAATATGGAGAAATTTTAAATTATTTATATATACACAGTAGTGTAGTGAGTGAGGGGGGACACACAATTATTTTACCCCTGGTAACCAGACACTTTCCATAGGCTAATGCTTATACATTTTATACAGTTTGTATCAATGTAACTAAATTATGATAGTTTATTATATTAGAAGTAATATATATATAGTGTGAAATTTTGGTATTCAACAAATTTCACTTCGAACATTTTCTTAAACTTACATTTTTAATATATTTCTTTAGACATTTGAACCAAATAGATTATTACAGGTGTAAAAACTGCAAATGCATTATAATGTTAGTTCTAGCAAGATTTGAAATAATTACTTGAATACTTAAGATTTGGAAATTCACACTTTGTAGGATAACACATTTTTCAAATGCTGAGACACAAAATGAAGCTCTATGTGTATTTTCAAAATGCTACACTGCCTTATTCAACTTCTGCACCAATTTGCTGTGTTCACACTCACATACTTTTCCATAACTTCAACAGAATGCCTCCCTTTACCTTGTTCACCACTTGGTGGAGGTGAGTGATTACTGAGAAAGTTTAATTTATGCTGGCATTATTTATTTTCGGTTCAGTCACCATTTTAATTTCAACCTAATCATTAGCAATTTGGAAGTACCAAAGTAAAATTATATTATTATTATTCCTGATATAAGACTGCATTTGTTGCCTGTATTTTTATGCTTTGTCAATTTGTAGTTTTGTAGTTAAACTTTTTAGATATAGTTAAACACAAACTTTAGTATAGTATCTTGTTTGTGGGGAATTTATCAAAATTTTTGTTCTAATTTACTTAGACTAAACTAGAATTTTGATTATCTCTGTGCTTTAGATATATGTCATTTGTCCTAAGAAGATTGTTATTATTATGGTTGTGGTACATATGTCCATTTGATCTTTGAATGCATTTTGCAGGTGCAAATTAACTTAATACCCTATTCTGTTAAACTCCTAGGAATTAGTATGCTACTAGATTGATAATTTATTCAAGTATTAACCTAATGTTTTAAAAATACCAGAACAGCAGCTAGTGTTAAAGATGTCAAAGTTTGAGCTATTCAGAAGTAAACCATCATGTAGATAAAACTTGACGACGTTAATGTACAGGAATGAATTTATTAGTAAGCTTATCTTATGTTATTAGCATATGAACCCACATTGAGATTAGGCCAATTGCTTCCATTGTATGATATATTAAGCCCACATAACTCTTGTTTGGTTTGTAGTATGGACATTGAACATTTATGCCTGGAAAAATTGGTGCCAAACTGTTTTTAGTATTGAGAGAACTGGAATTTTGATCTCTCTGACATAACCAAAATCCAAAAATTGAAAATAAAGTGTAAAAACATCCAATTTTGAAAAAAAAAGTGCTGAAAACATAGATTTGTCCATTAATAGGTGCCAAATCTTCCTTGGTGGCATTCACTGATATAACAGCTAGATTTAGTTAGTTTTGCTGATTTAGAATAATTAGTTCAGGTTACCACACTTTATTACGTTCCTGTGCAGTGTTTGTTCACATTTTCTCATTTGATAGCCTATTCTACAGGTAACAATGTACATCAAAATCAGTCATAAATATAGTGATACTTTTTTCATAACTGAATGTTTAATATATCCATCACAAGTCTATAATTCTCTTCATAGTAGTAAATGTATTGTAATTGAATAGTATGTGGAAGTATCAGCTTTTAAAATACATGTAAATGTGAAAATTAAGTGTTTTTTTTCTGTACTTGAGATATGAGTTGGACCTGGATTTCAAAGTTAACAAGTTGGGTTCAAATTCTTGCAGTACCACAAAATATTCTCCTGACTTTTGTGGTTGTTTTATGAAAGGGACAGTTAATTCTTTTAATGTGATGTTGCTAACTGCTGTTTTTTCGTGGTTGGTTTAAAATTGGGGTAGCAGCAGATGGTTTTGTCATAAATACAAATAATTTCATTGTTCAAATTTCCATTGCAATCATTAAAAAAATGTTTATAACTTTTAAGCCTAGTTTTGTCAATGTTTCTACTGTCTGTTCCATTAAGAGAAATTTTTTTAGATGATGATGTATTTTGAAATGCATGATCATTTTGCTTTTCCCCCCAAAAAACAAAAATGTTTTTGCAAGGTTAACAAAATTAATCCAGTTAAAAGTGACTCAAAAAGATATGAAAAGCCAATTTAACATTTCTTTTGTATTATTTTGAGCAAAAAAATTCAGACTATGAAAAGCCAACACCATCCTTCTTACCCATTTCAGTCATCTAAATTCTCTGTCTTAATTCCTATGTAGCTGTGAACGAAGGTGAACAAAATTTTTCATCTCCTTGTAGTTTCCCTCCTCCACAGTTTATTTTTCTGTGGTTGTGCAGTGAGTTTTTACTATCACCTTTTCTAGAAATTTCCAAACCAAAGTCAGCATCTTTCCAAATAAAGTTTTTACTTTTACAGTTTGAATATAATTTGCGATATCAAATTTAACAACCAGAAACAAGCAACTGGAGTTCACTTTTGTGTGAAACAGTTTCCTTATGCAGATTTTGGATGTCTTGCACAACACAAAGTTCAGGTTCTAATGCTACCATAAACATCTTGGTTCCAATTTTTTCTTACTGGGCTTTATCGTTAGGAATGAACAACCTTTAACATTTCTCATGAGTTTAATGTTACACAATTAGCAGAAACAGTTTATTCTCAACCCAAAGCTTTTGACTTTAATTATGTTATTTGTTTTTGTAGGTTATTTTTAAAAATATAAAAAAGTCTCCAAAATATAAAAAAATAGGAAAAGTGGATGTTAGCTACCTCCATCTTAGGAAATGGGGTGATATTTAAGTGTTGTTCTTATTACAAAAATATATACATGTTTAAGAAACATGCCTAGAATTTGTGATCGAAATAAAAAAATGCAATTTTTACTTATATTAATTATTATGAAAATGTGAAATTAATTTTGAAAATACATATTTTTAGACTTTTTCTGGTAAACATAACAAATTTTGTTAATTTTGTTATTTGACGACCTTAGCAAGATAACATGTATCTACTTCAAGCCAATTTTGGTGGAATTATAGCAATATTTTTTGGCTGAGGTCAAACAAGGGTGTACTTGTTTCTAAAGCAAATAACAAAACATGCATATTGTACATTACAAGATAAATTATGAAACAACAAAATTAGCTGAATACCACTATTGGTTATTGTAAGTCTACCAAATTTTGCCATGCTTGATCAAAAAGTAATTAATACTATGACTGTATATTGTGCATTACTTTTATACCTTTTAACACTAGTTACTCATGGTACTAGCATTTAAAATCTTGCTTTAAAATAAATTTCTTTTATGTTTTAAGATTTAAAAGAATTTCCATTAAAGTCAGATGAAAAATTTAAACACCAATATGAAAATCTAAAATTAAATTAAATAACAAAAATGATCTGGTATAATTGAAGCTTTAATATCCTTTATTAAAACCAATAAAGAAAAAAACCATCTTTACACACTAAATGATTTGATTGTGTTATAAGGCTCAAAAGTAATGTTATTGTTAAATCAAATAAATCATCACCCAGTTAATATTTCACATGATTATTATTATTATTTATTTCAGTTAAATATATTTTGTTTTCTCATATTGTATTTCACTTAAAATGTCTTAAGTCATTTGGACAGTTATAGATTACCTTGGATCTACTTTATTTTAAATGTACAAAGTGCCACTTCTTGTATCCTATACTTCCAACAACAATGAGAGTTTTTGCTTTAAAATCAAAGACCATTATGATAAAATATACCATGATCCTATTAAACATTTATTAAGTTTTGTCTGTTATCAGGTGTAATATTTTTCATGATATTCTCAAAATATTTCACAATAGAAAAAAAAAAGAAGTTACGAACGTTAGATGCATAGAGTAATTTTTTTTTTCCACATTATGATGTTATGGTGACTGGATGAAAATACCTGAATGAAATAAACATTATACTTATAAAATTATAATTATGAATTTAATGTAACATAATATTAAACGTGCTTGAACTGAGGTATTTGTAGATGTGCTTCTTTTGTTGAAACATCGATAAAATGAATATAATTCACGTGTCTGTTAAATACTGACAAGTTTTGTGCTTCGGATGCTACTTTTTTGGACATTTTTTTAGTTCCATGTTAAATACTGACAAGTTTTGTGCTTCGGATGCTACTTTTTTGGACATTTTTTAAGTTCCATCTTAAATACTGACAAGTTTTGTGCTTCGGATGCTACTTTTTTGGACATTTTTTTAGTTCCATGTTAAATACTGACAAATTTTGTACTTCGGATGCTACTTTTTTGGACATTTTTTTAGTTCCATATATATGTACCTACACAGATACACACATGAAAAGTTTATTAGCAGTTCATGTGGTGAAAAATCACACACATGTAGAAAAGTTTATCATAATTAACAAACTCAACAGTAGAACAAACATGTTCTATTTTCATAACATATATGATGTTCTGTTGCACAATATCTGTCTTCCTATATATTTTTTAATGAAAATAAAGCTTTTTCCGCCCGTTCACATCTTTTACGAGTTTTTATATTTCTTTCTCAGTAAACATAATAAACTCGTGATCCAAGTGGTTAACATAATACTGACTTAATTCTGCAGCATAACTTTTGTATACTTCATTTTTGGAGGTGTCGTTTTAACTTTTTCAAATAAGACTGCTTATATTAAGCTTCTGGTGAAATATCTCGTTTTTACATGATGTTTGTTTTTCAAAACAGTATATGACTCAATTAATTCACATATGTCAATGGTGAATTGAGGTAATTAATGCAGTTTAAAAGTTCATCCTAAAATCGTTCAGTCGAATTGAGATTCCAGGTCAGTGATTGTCAAGAAAAGTGAACGAAATCACAGTTACTTCCTTGTTTGATAGATTGTGGGAACAGCGCTTGTCCATTAGGATGAAGAATCAACATTGTGAGGTGTACATTGTCAGCATCAACGTCCAGGATGTTATTCGCTATTGTTAATGGAACAGTAAGCGCTCCAGACACCTTATTTCTGGTCTATTGGTTTATGATCTCTGAACAACACACGCAGCTTTGTATATGACAAAATATCATTGTTTAAGATGGCTGCTTTCTTTAGAATAGTTATTAAAGATTTAGAAGTTTTTTGTTTTGCTGTCATGGTTCTATGAGAACTAAATTTTCAATTATTTTGAAATGTTGTGAATAAAGCAATTGTCGTTAGACTAATGTAATTAGGTAGATTTTACTAATTATTGTGCTAGTCATTTTAATAGTTTGGAAATACCCATTAGTGGTATACCAGACTTCTACAGATACTTGACAAAGATTCCCATACAATAATGATACATACGGCTTCTACATATAACACAGGACTGCAATAGTTTTATTGTTTTGAAATGTTTACTTGTTTTACATTAAGTCCAATAGGCTTAATCTAGAAAGAAATAGTCATTTTTCCCCATCAGATTTTTGCAAAAAATGTCGTGTGTACATTTACATAAGTTCACCATTTTCACTGAAATTGAGTCATGTTTTGATATGCTTAAAATATTGACAACTAGTGGCTACAGATTTCTCTGGATCAATCGCGACGAGAAAATCTTATTGATTGTTCTAGAATCCACGAGAAACCATCTGCTAGTATATAAACGGTTAAAAGGTCGCATGACATGTCATTTCTGGATTTGAGATATTTTGGCCTTCCAATGGATTCGTCGGAAGTTTTGGGGTCTAGACTTTGGGCTGAAAACTTACTTCTTCCATAAACATCATTTTACTAGGAAATAAATCATGAGAAAGAGTTTATACGATACTTTTTGCAAGAAGATTCACTATTTATTGGAACAATGCTGTTGAATTAATACCAATGCAAGGAGCTGCATGCAGTATATGAACGAAGTCAATGGCCATTTCTCAATGATTTCTCCAAAAGAAGTCTAAAAGATGTTCTCCTTTACAATGGTATCATATATGCATCTGTTGGGTCAAAAATCCAGTTATAAGAAGTTTCCATATCTTTTGTGTGAAAGGGAAAGTGGAGCACGAAATCAACACTAGATAAAAAAGTAATGGCCAAGCAGAGTCAGCCTGATACCAGGATAAAAAACATTTCACATAAAACTGGGCTTGGTGAAGTAGTTTGTAAAGGCCTTAGACAAAGATGGCGACTGCTTCAAGTATCTCGGGGCGAAATCCCAGATCTTTCGGAAACGAAACTTAAAGAAAGGATTTTTGCTGGGCCCAAGATTAGGACACTGACTTCAGAGGAACAGTTCAAAAGTACAAGAAGAAAACTTGTACAACAGGAAAACTTGAAAAAACCTGTGGATTGCCTTTAAAGAAGTTACTAACAAATATTACAAATATTTAGAAAACAAGAATTCAAATTACGAAAATATTGCCAATAACATGCTCAATAAATTTAAAGAGTTTGGTTATAATATGAGCTTGAAAGTCCATCTCATACACACACATACTGGTTATTTTTCTGAAAATCTTGGTGCTATCCACAAAGAACCAGAGGGAAGGTTTTATCAAGAAGTCAGGGAAATGGAGAGAAGGTATCGAAAAAGGTGGAACATCAGCATAAAGGCTCGTTTGTTTTGTTTTTTTGAATTTCGCATAAAGCTTTTTGAGGGCTATCTGTGCTAGCCGTCCCTAATTTAGCAGTGTAAGACTAGAGGGAAGGCAGCTAGTCATCACCGCCTACCGCCAACTCTTGGGCTACTCTTTTACCAACGAATAGTGGGATTGACCGTTACGTTATAACGCCCCCACAGCTAGGAGGGCGAGCATCTTTGGCGCGAACCCGCGACCCTTAGATTACGAAGCGCACGCCTTAACGCGCTAGGCCATGCCAGGCCTCATTATGGCTCATTACTGCTTGTCATTGAAACGAGAAGACTTAGACACAATAATAAAAAAAAAGACCATACTCGCAGTCCTGGGACTAGAAGATGTAGATTTCACAAAAATCAACATGAATGAGGATGCATATTTGTTACAACAATGTTCTTCCTTTTTCTTCAGTTTGTATTTTTAAAACATGATAATAAAAATGTTCATTGTGGTGAACGAAATAATTGATTCTAAGTAAGAATTTTTTCTTCTCGATTTGTAACAGATTCTTACGTGATAGAAAAAATTACTATTATTTTTTAAACTTGCATAGCTGAATTATGGAAAATCTGTTATTAAAACCAACATATCTTTAAATTCATAGACCTGGGTATTTGACAAAGATATTAATTCAGTAACGGTACAGTACGCTTCTCCAGACACTTGACAAAATTTTTCATTCATTAATAATATATCGGGCTTCTACAGATAACTTCCAAGAATTTTAATCTAGTAATTGTGCACCAGGTCATTACAGATAATTCACGACAGTTTTCATCCATCACTGGCATACCATGATTCTACAACTACGTCCTAATTTCCATACAAAGTGAAATCTTATTTCTTTAATATTATAAATAATGGGTTTGCTTTTGATTTATGCGCAAAGCTACTCGAGGGCTATCTGCGCTAGCTGTCCCTAATTTAACAGTGTAAGACTGGAGGGAAGGCAGCTAGTCATCACCATCCACTGCCAACTCTTGGGCTACTCTTTTATTAACGAATAGTGGGATTGACCACACAATATAACGCCACCACTGCTGAAAGGGCGAGCTTGTTTGGTACGACCGTGATTTGAAGCCGTTACCCTTGGATTATGCATTGAACGCCTTAACATGCTTGGCTATAAATAATTAGAAAAAATATTAAAGCTATCGAAAGGTTTTAATTTGTGAAAAAAGGATATGATGCCATTTAATATTGTACTAGCAAATTTCTTACAGTTATCGAGATTGAAATACAGACTGCAACATCCACTTGAATTCCAAAACGCACAATGAAACATAAAATTAGATAAGATGTCGATATATTATTATAAAACTTTTCCTACTGCACTTCTGAAAATGCTCATTGAGCTTTCACAGATGGATAAATGCTGTCAAAACACTTCTCAAGCGTCTTTAACAAAATTAAATGTGCAGTAACTATTCCAAAAACTGGAACTGGAGTTTGTCTTCTCAAAGGCTTAGCTTTAGACCTTACTCAGCTACCATTTCTACGGCTTAGTACAATGCATTAAAGAAATGAACGATGGTTACCATATTTTTAAATTTTGAATTTCAGTCTTGGAAAGCTTCATCAAGGATTGATGTGATCATTATGTCCAAGTGAACTTATTTGCGCCTCTTGACATAATTTTTTATTAAAGTTATTTGTTACACACACAAAGGCATTTTAAGTTTGTTTATATTTATGTACTGAACTATACGATAAGTTATATATGATTTTTCTCTCCGTCACTGGTAATAAAATACGGTTTTTAACGTTGTGTGTCCGCACTTGTAACACTGTCCCACTAGGGGACTGCACGATAAGTATTTTAATTCTATTTTCAATGCTGTTTTAAATTTTGTTACAAATACAAGTGACTTCGGGAAGATTGGTCAATTTTAATTATCGCATGGCTGTTGCCGTTCAGAAGAAATACATGATAAGATCATGTTTAATTATAGTATGGATGTTATCGTTAATATGAAGTACATAATCTGACAGCAAGTCACAAAATATCTTACAGTGAAGCTAACTCAATAACTATCACTTTTCTGAGGCTAAGGAATTGATGGTAAACTGAATAATAATATGAAACTTGTCAAGCGTAGCTGAGAACTGCATTGCTAACTGCGTATTCACTCAGATAAATCAAGTAAATATATATATATAGAAGCATAAAATTTTAGCAAAAAGATGTATAAATTATTCATAGACTACAACACTTTCAACTTATTTCAATCAAATTAAAATGGTTCTGGTTTGTGATGAAGTTGCATTGTGGATTTTAAAACGATAAACCATTGGAAAAGCAGTGTATCAAAAGTGTCTACCTCTTAGTTTATCGACTGGCCACTATATAACTGTACAAATTTACAGGACTTGTGAAGTAATCTGATCATGTGACGTTTCAGGTGACTGCTTCATTCTCATACATAGTCTGCAAGACAATGAGAAATAAAGAAGCTCTCTCCGACACTTTGTCAAATAGGTTTCTATGACTTTGTGATCGCAAATTTATCAGCTAGTAGAATTTGAAATATGTCTCAAATTAGGATAACTGTATACACCAAACGTTGGCGAGGAAAAAGACAGTTATTTAGTTTTGTAAAGTGCAGCAGACGTTAAACTGTGACTTAATTGACCAATTACTTCAACAGTGGTCAGAAGTTGCCTTCTGTTTTACTATACGAAAGAAATAACAAAATGTGTTATGTGACATGAAACAAATAAGTCAATAAACTGTTTCACTCATATCCAAACATGTAAAAATCGCCTCCGTGTAACGTAGAATGAAATACGGTTAATGGAGAATGGATAAAAGTATGAGATGTTATCTGATGAAATACATTTCTTTTCTTTTTTTTTACATTAGGCCTAGACTTATTATGTACTGATAAATTACATGATGCACTTAACGTTTTGTTTCGCGGACCAAAAACGATGTTTTGTGCATGTTTGTGGTGGGAGATCAGTACTTTGATTTCTTTAGAAAGACGGGTAACATCCAGAGTATACGTAAATGTTATTTTGCAACTATATCCACACAACAATTGTGCAACTACTAACATCCAGAGTAAATCTAAGCAATATTGTTGACCATGTCCACTCCACAATGCTGTATTTCCATTCCCGTGTATAAGAACTCTTTTAAGACGACAAGTTTGTTTTGCTTGTTTGTTTTTGGAATTTCGCACAAAGCTACTCGAGGGTTATCTGTGCTAGCCGTCCCTAATTTTGCAGTGTAAGACTAGAGGGAAGGCAGCTAGTCATCACCACCCACCGCCAACTCTTAGGCTACTCTTTTACCAACGAATAGTGGGTTAAGACGACAATGAAATACCTCATTGCTCATGTATTATCCGCAGTTGAAGTCAAAGATCATGAAGATAATTCCAGTCATCTCAATTTGATTGAACGTCTTCGTGATAAACTTGAATATCACATCCATCATCATAATTTTCTGCTGACATCTGTCAACTAGCTGCAACAATACCTTTCGACGAATAAACAGCAACGGAACAAGATGTTTTCATGTAGTCCAGGCTATATAATTCACTACAAAAGTGGTCAAACCCGATATTAATTGTTAGTAAAGTGGTCTGTCATTGTACAAACGTATTATAGATGGATTGGAAAATAGAATAAATGAAGAATATAAAATTAAACAACGTACTATTACCCTCTTTTCACGTTTATTTTTAAGATTAAAATAATTAAAAATACGTTCCTAAAATATTTTATATCATGTTTTGTTCTTTATTTTAACAGTGCAATAGTAGGTTAGTGACATAACCGAATTAATTATCTCCTAATGTTTTCAATAACTAAAATGTGAAATACCCTCTTAACAGAATATTTATTTGGGCTGTGCAACATATTTCTCTACAACCAAATGTACACTCAACAACAACAGTAGCAAAGTTGTCGGTGAACGAATTCGTCAGAAGAACCGCAAATGATAAACTCTGTTTTCATAAAATGTTACGAAAAATCGAATTTTATCACTACGTTTGCAGTGGAAATTTCCAATGTTGTTGTTGTACTTTGTATTATGACAGCGGTCTAATAAAGTTTTATGGAATTTAACTGCTTTAGATATTGTTTGAGTCTTAAAAACAAGAACGCAAACATATAATTAGAATTTTTGTGTAGCTTTTGTTTCGTTTATAACCTCACATATTCTTTCATTTGTTTGTTTCATCTTTTGCTTTTGTAGCTCGGTTAATAGTTCTATCGCGAACACATGTTCATGTTTCAAACTTTCATCAGACCAATGTATTTGGTGATGGAATATTCCACAGGATAAAGCTTTTCTTCTGTAAACGAAAGTATGCGAGGAAGTTTCTCCATTTTCTTAACTCTCCGTGCATACAATAACTCTTTAATTATTACGAATTGTTGCTCTTTCGTTTTTGAAAAAAACTTACAGAAATGGAAAAAGGATTCTGTAAAGGGTTTCTATAAGTGGTATCATTATTATATAGTATAATCATTAATTGAAACAGCTGGCTTCGATTTTATGGATTAGAAACTTTTAATTAACAGTAAAGATAATGTAAGGCAAAGCTTTTTGCTGATTACTGCTACACTGACATCAAGCTTTGCCTTTTTGTTACAAGTGGGAAATGCTATTCACAAAACACCTAAAACTTTGCTCGTACACAAACGTTTAGGTCTGAACAAAAACGGATGAATTCATGTACATGGAAATTAGCTTTAGCTAAAAATCACAGACCTAAGTGGATAGAGGTAAATGCGATTGAAGAAACGTGGTCATAACAGCTAGATATATAAGTTAAATCTGGTCGCTACATGGTAGAGAGCGCCACCTGGAGTTTAATGTCAGCTGTCGACCAAGAAACAAAAAAGCGACTTGTAGACACGACATTTTGTGCTTAAGTGCAAATGTTAGCTAAAGATAATGAAGAATTTAAGCCAGCCGTGACTATAGAAGGCTACTGATACTGTCACGCTGGTATATTAGTATGACTATATTCAGTGACCTGAGCTTGTGGTTACATTAAGTTCCCCCAATTCAATATACTGTAAGGTACAGCCTGTATAGAGAGAAAAAGATTAACGCCTTTTAACACACACATCTTTGAATATCATATTTTACGTCAACAATGAGAATGAATGCTTAACTTAAAGAGCAAGGCTATTGTGGCATTGACAAGGAAGTAAAAGAACTTTGACACTAACTTGTGACAAGGAAGTAAAAGAACTTTGACACTAACTTGTAGTGCGTTCACTTGAAACGTAGGTTAAGCTAGTATTTAAGTATCTTTTTTAATTTTTTTTTTTGCAGAGAACACGAAACAATTTTCAGTAGTGGAACTTTGCTATGGCTTAAATGTGAAAATTCTATTCGATAAACTGCAGATACTGCATACTCAAAACGAAAACAAAAAGTGAGTTACAAGAATTGAAAGGCTGCTGTGTGGCCATACTTGCCTTAAATGATAGTCAGTTTGTTGCCACAAGAGCCGTGGTCCCAGAACATTCCTTTCATCCCAAATACTTGCATCTTTCGGGTGTACACAAACTACGTTTCTTGAAAAATATTGCCAAGATGAACTTAAATTAACTCAAGTTACAGTGTTTTTTTTTAAGGTACCCCGAGTTAAAAGCGAACGAATATATATTAAATTTAGACAAGGTAAAATGTCACAAACCACAAGAAGTGTGTGGGACGAGCTTAACTTCTATACTCACACTGGATGTAAACCACAGAAATTAAAATTGGTAGCGCATTTGTGTGTGTGTATGTGTGAGAGGGAAATAAACATTAGACATAAAAAATGGTCACATCCAAACTTATTCAGTTATATTACTCAAAACTGATGTATAAATAAGAACATCTCATTCTTAGTGACTAATTAATTACGAACAAAAAGTTCCCTTTCCTCCCATGATTTTATTTATTCTAATTTGAATACTTTAGTTTATTATCTGAAGTAGCCAGTTATCAACAAATATGTGTCTAATTACACCAAAGCCGTGGACCAGTGGCTTCTGTATTAAAATTTGTGACATCATTTTGAATATCTGTAGGTCCGTATATCTATTTTCCCCCCTTTTTTTTTCAAATAGACTCGAGTTCCGTAAAATAAAAAGTGACCACCAGGGTACTTCAGTCTCAACTCATTTAAGTGCAAGACCAAAGTGGCCTCATAGTACCAAATAAACGTAAATCACGTGACATTATGTGGCTGTAAACATCTTACAATAAACATTACTACCAGTACGATACATTCACATGTTAGCTTTAATAACGTACAAAAAGACGCACTTCACACTTGGGGCTCTACGTCTGAAGTGATATCTTTTTGTTTCTCAGTCTTTTGCATTATATTAATGAAATTAAAATTATAGAAGCTTCTACATTGCAATTATATCTAATTCGCACAATCATCACAATTTTCACCTTTTTTTCACTTTTGTATAAGCATCAATCACCAGCAAAATCATTTAACATGCACTGTACAAACCAACAAGAAAAAAAAATTACAGGATAGAATACATTGAAACAGAAGGTGACGACACAAGTGTTATACAGAGTGAAACCAAACGTGATTCCCAGGATAAGGAACTCTCGGACCCAGCAACAAGACAGTAGAGACAGACGAAATCCGTGACTGCTCCCTAGGAAGCCTGTTTCTCGTACAGTTGATATCAACGTCAACGCAGCCAGCCACACAACAGTTTAGTACAACCCACAACCTCGCAGGTTGTTTGCTATGATCACGTCCGTAACAGCATCAAACACAAACTGGATGTTTGTTGTGTCCGTGGCACAAGTCATATGGCAGTATATCTCTTTAGTTGTTGACTTATTTTTCGCTTCAAACTGTGCTTGAATGTAGGCCGCTGCCTCGCCATACTCTTGTGCTCCTGGAAAGGAAATAAATTAGACGTGAGTTTTGTACAAAAAATGAATGACACCCAGTAGAACACACAAATAAAGTTGTTGAAAATGAAGAGTGTGAGAAAAGGAAAAAAAAAACCTAAATATTTAAGATCACACTGTTAACACAATCAATAACACATAATTCGAAAGAAAAATATGTATTGAATGTAAAATGCTAATACATTCGTGATATATGGAAATTACAGTTAACCCTAAAAACACGAATGAATCCATCAGTTTCTTAAATGCATGTTTCTAAACAATTAACAGTTTAAAGTACGTGTCATATTTTTATTGGTTACACATGAATTGCATAAAGAAATTAAACTAAACTACCATCATTAAATGAAATCAATCATACAAAATGCTGCTTAGGTATTTGTACAGAAAATGAATGAATTCATACAGTGGATGTGAAATGATCTACAATATTTCCAAGATTATCCGCCAGGTGCTTCTCAAAATGGAATACAGCATAAAGCCACATGATGCACAGAGCATGTGTGGATAATTGTAAAAAGAACTAGATGTGTGTTTTTGTGTACTCTTAATTTATTCTTGTTACGTTTGTGTACGACATTAAGAAAACTCTTCTTTCACTTTCAAAGTACTGCTTAATTTGTTACCCAAAGGGTCGGCGATAAGTAAACGGACTTATAACGTTAAAATCCTGGACCCGAAAGCCTATATTGTAATTTTCACGCTAAAAACAAACAAAACAGTCTTGATTAATTCATTTTCTCTCAATTCTGTAACAGTTCACGTTTAATTGTAATAATTTATTATTGTTCTATTTGTGTGCAATACGGCGAATAGGTTTACTTTGATAGGGTTTTATTTTACGCCTGACTGAGAAATTTTACAAACGTAACGAGCTTACAGTCTAAGGAGAAACCGAAATGATGAATTCTGATGCTTTATCGAGAGCTTCAGAGTTTCAATTAAATGATTAATCCTTCACTGCTGCTTATCTCCAGTTGCACTAACGTGACTGAAGCAGTTATGATGACATTATACCAAATATGTCTTGACGAATGACGAAAGTGTTCCCAGGTGTCACTGGAATATGTAGTTTAATACGAATGAATGCCCATCTAATGATGCAAACAACGTATTCTTATGCTCAGCAAAAACACATAAACTTGCAAAGGGGGAAAAAAAAGAATGCTTACTCTTCATAATTTCGTTCTTAAAATTAAACACATTTAAGATTAATTAAGGCCAAATTTAATTAAGAAATCTCTCTCTTTTTATATTTACCTGTGGATATAACTTGCCTGTAAGACTTATTAACTTATTTAATGTGTCGCCCCCCAGTGGCTCAGCGGTATGTCTGCGGACTTACACGCTAAAATCCGGGTTTCGATACCCGTGGTGGGCAGAGCACAGATAGCCCATTGTGTAGCTTTGTGCTTAATTCAAAACAACAACAACGATTTACGTGAAATAGTGAACAACAATAATGTCATCACTAACTTAAATATTTAAAGACGAATTTTTATCATTTACTGTGAATAATTATTTTTAGTTCTTATTTGCTACAGACAAATTTCTTGAATGATCGCCAATGAAAAAGCATACAGTTGTTAAAAACTTTATTGTTGTTAGTCGCGGCATAACGACTCTGAAAATTTTTTGTTGTTGTTTTATCTAATAAAAACTTTTACCTTACAGCTCCGTTATCTTTTGACCGATTTCAGATCTAATTACAGTTTTGGACTCGGGAGGTAAAAATCTTTCAATTGATATATTTAACGCCGCCCAAGTGTTGCTGAAAGAGATCCTGATGAGTAATTAGGCGAAATAAGTATATGCGCGCTACAGTTAGTATTGCTGGAGCACAACAATATAATTGAGGGTTTCCTCTGGTTTTGCTAGGTAACCTTTTGGTGTGTAACTTTGTTAATGGGAGATCAATCAGCTGAATTTCATATTTTAACAACACAGTTTTTAAAAATATATAATTAAGGGTATTACTATACGGAAAAATATACGTAATTTACCTAAAATAAAGCGTAAATATTTTATTATTATTATAACCCAAAATTTGAAGTTTAAAAGGTGAAAGCTACCCTGTTTGTTTATCTGTAAAATTATTAACACGCAAAACATGAACAAAATATGATGATTTTATAACAAATTTGTTGGAAAACTTCTTTGGTACTAAACTACATATGCTTTTCTCAATCATGCTACAGTTTTCTCTAAATTAACGTAACTCGACGTTCGTTTATATCCCGTAAGCGTTAGTCAAAATTGTTTATTTGTTTTGGAATTTCGTACAAAGCTACTCGAGGGCTATCTGTGCTAGCCGTCCCTAATTTAGCAGTGTAAGACTAGAGGGAAGGCAGCTAGTCATCACCACCCACCACCAACTCCTGGGCTACTCTTTTACCAACGAAAAGTGAGATTGACCGTCACATTATACACCCCCACGGCTGGGAGGGCGAGCATGTTTTGCGCGACGCGGACGCGAACCCGCGACCCTCGGATTACGAGCGCACGCCTTAACGCGCTCGGCCATTAGTCAAAATTAGACTGATTTTAGGATTTTAGATTCCAAGGGTTCAGGTTCTTCTAACATTCATTCACAAAGACCATTAATTTATTTTTAAAGCTTAGTTTAATAAAGTGTGTGTTTGTGTGTTTTCTTATAGCAAAGTCACATCGGACTATTTGCTGAGCCCATTGAGGGGAATCGAACACCTGATTTTAGCGTTGTAAATCCGCAGACCTACCGCTGCACTAGCAGTGGGATTTAATAAAATAAATATACGAAAATGGATAACATGTGAAATAGCCATCATATTTGAAAGAATATTTACAGTCGTTGATTCAACCATTTTACGACACTGGACAATATGCCAAAATTAACAACGTTTTCCACCTAATTATGGCCTACTTTCTTTCTATCGTGAATTATTAAATTAAAACAAGCAGAAATCACGGTGTTACTGTCCACCTGGGGAATCAAACCCCGAATTTTAGCGTTGTAGGTCCGTAGACTTACCAGTGGACTACTTGTTGGGAATAACTACCACTAGAGCTTACGTTTTTGATTATCAATCTTTTTAATCTAACAAGTGTCTAATGTTTAAGAGAGCATAATTATCTGTGGGTTTAACTAATTAGTTTATATTAGTCACGTGAGTATAATTTGACTCATTAAGTCATCGACATACTTACTTCAGTTTTACGTGATTAGAGAGAGTCTCACTCAATTATTTGATACCGAATACATAAAATACTAAATAAGTACTATGTGCTGTTTTAACCGAATTAGAATAAATACTTTTCCAAATATTTTACTAATAATCTTGGGCGTAATTGTATCACACAGAAGATAAAAATGGGGTGGGAGTAGTAGTTTCAAAATTATCTAATGCTGAAGTTTCCACTGTTCCCGCAAGTTTTGAAGGGCGAAGGTTATAGCTGAAAATGATTTTTCTTTTTAATTTTGGGCAAAGCTGCAGAGGAGCTATCTGCGCTAGCTGTTCCTAATTTGGCAGTGTAAGACTAGAGGGAAGGCAGTTAGTCATCATCAACCACCGCCAACTCTTGGGCTGCTCTTTTACTGACAAATAGTGAGATTGACCGTAACATTATGACCCCCCACCACGGATGAAATGGCGAGCATGTTTGGTGTGACTGCTATTCGATCCCGCGACCCTCCAATTAGGATTTGAACGCCTTAACTCACCTGGCCATGCCGGACCAAGATGATACGTATATGTGTATTGCTCATACTTAATGAAATATTTTATATAATAATTTATTCTAATATCTACCTGTGTACTCTGGAAAGCAGATGGTGAGAGGAGATTTCTTTATCTTCTCTTCAAAGAGATCCTTTTTGTTGAGGAAGAGAATAATGGAGGTGTCAGTAAACCACTTGTTGTTACAGATGGAGTCGAAAAGCTTCAAGCTCTCTTGCATACGATTCTTGAAAAGCAAAACACACAAGATTAAGAAAAAGCAAAATAACACGAGGAAAAATATAATTTGAAGAAAGAATATAAATGTTTTATTCAGTTCTAGGATTGACAGGGTAGCCTATGATTAACTCTGATCTTTTATATAGAAAACACTTTTACGAATATTACACAGAACATATACCGTTTATTTTATATAAGGCATCGCTGGATCAGAGGTAAGTCGTAGAACCTCTAAGGTGTTGTTATTGTTTTCGACTGTCTAATGTATTCAGTAAATAAATACGCTCTCATATAATGAAGCGGCCTTTGTGATATAAAGAAGTTAATTAATAAAACGCAATAAAAAGGAAAAGTGAGGGAAAAGGCGGTAAGTATAGAATACTGTTCAACTTTGTCTTCCATTCTCGACTTGGTCCTTTATTCGGGGAGGTAGGGTATTAGTGCAAATTAAGAATGAATCATAATATGTTCAAAGGACAAAGAAGTGCTATTACGAATTATACATATAATGAATAGGTTCTAATCAAAACAAAATAATTTTGATCTTTCAAAATGCATTGTGGTAAGTTTACAACAGTAATTTAGATGCTAGCTACAAGGTGATAAGTATTAAGATTTAGTAAATTCGACCAACACCTAGATTAGTTACACAAGTTATACATGACAGTAAGCAGTTCAGTTCGTTCAGTGAAGCACTTAGCAAGAACGTATTCAGTGGAAGATTTTGAATACGTTTTGTTTTAATTATTTAGTGAGCTGTTTGTTTATCTAACAAAGATAGTTTTTTTAAGTACACCTTTTGCAGTTTGTTTTGAAATACTATATTTAAAAATAGGTTTACGTTTAGTCGCGGTGTTTATGTTCAAATGATTCATCGTGAAATTTGACCTACAACTGTCTACAAGTAAAAATAGTCTGTAATAAACGTTAAGGATGAAATAGATTTATTACTTTTACGTGAACTAAACTTTGCATTATTTTTACAAGGTAATTCTAAAGAACCCGATCTGTGATAGAATATGTTAGAGCAGTATATGAACTATATGATTCACTTGTGATAGATATCTCAGCTTCCAGTGATCCACTTACAAAAATACGTTAACAAGAGTTCGCGGTCAAAACCTGATTTCAAGTAAACTACCATTAAAATAATATTTATTTTACTGACAACCTCTACTTAGAGATTATAATTGCAATAATTCTTACTTACTGTTGTCTCATCCTCGTGAAGCACTTGGTCATACTCACTCATAGCAACGCAAAATATAATAGCCGTTACATCTTCAAAACAATGAATCCATTTCTTTCTTTCTGACCTTTGACCTCCTACGTCAAACAACCTAAGAAAATAATTGGCAAATACCAATTGAAAAACTAGAAAGACAACCCTTATGAGTTAGTCTGCAACAGCCGAGTCTGTCAGGTTGGCTAATTTTTATTTATTTTAAAATCTAGAAAGAAAATAAAAACCAATAAGATTTAGCTTCATATTTTAATTCATCTGAAATTAATAAAACGTTAAGTATCGTGTTTCGAATGGCACGAACTTCCCGTTCAATAACTTAAAAAAAAGTGGTAAAGTTTGGTAAATAATAAACAAAAGACAAATAAAAGGGCTTACAGCTAAAGCAGTGTAAAGTTACGAGTCGTTAACACCTGAAATAAACTGTCTGCAGAAAGCTGACTATATTGAGTCGTTAAGCTACAGGGTGAGGGTTAGCCCTCCTCCCTGTAATACAGCTCTTAATCTCGATACTAGCGATCCGGGTTCTAATGCGTGCGATACCATCAAATATTCCGCGCTTTTTAAAGATAAATATGTATTTTAAGAGTAACAGTAGGAGGAAGAGGTCTAGTGTACCTGACCCTCCTGGGTATACGAATATATAAACCCAAACACCTAGAGAGAGCAACAGTAAATCCTTCAGCGTGAATTGCGAATGGTAAGGTGTTATCAACTGGTTGGTATTTCAAATTAGAGGCGACAGATAGCTTTTAGCAGTTTTGTCCTCAATACATTAATTTTAGTATTACAGAAAAAAGAACTTCACACCAAACGTACTCTCACCTTTTCGTTCCATCATTGTGGCTTAGAATTATGTGGCTCATATTACCGTTTTAGTCCTTTGAAAACCATATCTATAAACGTCCGTGTACAGTTACATCTTGGCATTAATTCTCTCCCGTAGAAATTCGTTTCAAATTGTAAATAAAAACAATTACTTTTTTTCAAGAATCTTAAAGAATCAGTTAGCTTGTTTGGTTGTTGAATTTCGGGCAAAGATTTATCAGGTATTCCCGCGCAAGCAGTCCCTAATTTTGCAGTTGCTGATTACAGGGTAGGCAGTTTGTGAACATCAGCCATCTCCAACCACCTGTCAAAACGAATAGTAAAATCTGAGCGTTACCTATTAATTCAGCCCCAGCCCCAAATTGCTGCGGAAGGTGATTTGTTTGGCAATAAGGGGATACGAAACATGAATCCTCAGAGTCACAGTTAGACATGCTAAATACTGAGAACTTGGCTCTGATAACCAGAAATGGTTAAAAGGCACCAAACCATACAAGTAAGTACTTGCAGCTTTTTGTGGTATGCCAAACATTTATTAGTATTACAAAAATATAAGTCCCCCGCTTGTACAGCGAGAAGTCTACGGATTTACAACGCTAAAATCAGGGGTTTGATTTCCCTCCCTTCGGTGGACTCTGCAGATAGCCTGATGCAGTTCTGCTATAAGAAAACACATCCACACAGAAATATAAAGCGGCAAATAATTTTTAATTCTGCGTTTTTATCTTACAAACACATATTATCTATCAATAAACTTGTGCAGGGGCGTTGCTTGCCCATTGGAAGCCAGACGTAGGAATAGTTTTGAAGCTATTGTCCACTCCTAAAGATACTAATTATAATACTTCTTTAAAATAGAAATATACTAACACATTTGTTAAGAATAATATATGCTCTCACACTAACACTACTACTTTGATATCTTTCTTCAAACGAAGAGACTCTGAAGTCACGTTGTAATTTTATTTTCGAATTATTTTTAGTGTTAATGCCAGCTTCAAGAAATACAATCTAAGTGATAACGTGAACCATGTCTTAACCTATTATTGAAGACCTTAGATTGATAGAAAGTTAAGACATAAGGTTCGAACACTTAGATATTGCTTTCTCTTATTGCAGAAGAATCGCCTAGCGACCCGCTGAATCGGTGACAAAATACACGGTGAATGCTGGCCATTTTTGTTTATTTATTAGTGTTCTGTGGCCTACGTATATTTTTGCAAAGTTTGCCCGACGTGTACTACTTGATTAGTGTTAACACATCTAAAAACAAAGAGCTATTAATGAATATTTCCTAAAGTAACTCACTAACTCACAGCGACCTTTTACCATACAGTCAGTTAATTCGCTTGCATTTAACTTTTTTTACGTGTTGCTTTTATGTATTACATAAAAATAATAATTTGCACAGACACACACACATATAGACACAATGATGAATATCTATTGATCTGCTTTTATGTCTGATATTACAGTAGAACTCGGGTGCTATGCATTTCTTTGACTTTTTTGTCGTGCCTCGAAAACCCACTTGGATGCAATAGTAAAAATACGTATCGATTTGACGGCTTTTGGTGATTTGCCTCCGGTGAAAAACATTTATTGTTACGCAGGAAAATAGATCCGGTAAACTTTGTAAATGCTATATTTCTTCTCTTTTCAATAAAATTGCTGAGTTGTAATCACGTTTCACCTTATAGAATATATTTTTCATCATGAAAAGTAAAAATAACCGGTGATTTCAAACTCTACTATAGTACCTATGGTCTCTGAAGTACACTTTGGTTGTAGTGGCCATTCCTGTAAGATGAAGCAATCGTCCAAATTCTATTTTTCTTGTCACATCCGTTCCGTAAATTACTCACATTAAGCAAGACATCTTAAGTAAAATTACTATTGCTTTTGGGTTATCACAGCAATTTACTACTCTGTGCTTGTGTTAATACAAACATATTATTGCTTATGGTAGCTTTAACTTAGGCCATTCACCTTCGACTGTCACATTGGAAATATGCTATTGTTGGTCATCTAGTTAATGGTAACTTTGAGTAAGACATTTGAATTTGACCAAAAATGGTACAACCACGGTCTCCAACTTCATCCAGAAGTGTGTTTTTTTGTTATATTTATTTTTATTATTTTGCTAGGTACGATGGAAAAGCCCGAGTCATGTTCTGATTGTGACAAATAGTAACGGTTCGCGACTTTGATAAGGAATATTTAATATAGCAATTCCTGTTTGGTATTAAGAGCAATTCGGTTAACCTGTATCAATCAACACACATTCACACATGTTGGAGAAGCACACCAACGAAGCATAAAAACAGAAAGATGGCAAAAAATACAGCTTTGCACATTTAGTGTTTCATGAAACTGAAACAACTAAAACAAGAGATAAGGTTAACTTGTCATAGGATGGGAAAGAATCCGTTTATTACTTGAAGGTTACAGAATAACTCTTAAAATATATGTATAGATAATGAATTAGAAGTAATAATGGAAATCGTAAAAATATTAGAAACAGTAATGTGAACCTTATTACGTAATATTTCAATATACTTCATATTAGAATAGCGGTATAACTAGTGAAAAATGAAAACGTGTAGAACCTAGACCAATGAAATGTAATCAACATATAGGGCCAATTTCTAAGCAATAGTAACATAAAATAATCCAATAATTTACAAGACAGCTTCAGAAAACAAACAAACAAACACTAAAACAGAAAAACTGAAAACAAAACCTGAAACTTTGAAGCGGTAATGTCTACAATGGTACTGTGAAAGGTAAAAATCGTAGACATATTATGGCTGTTCGTAACAGATATATAAAATAATGTTATAAAAAGTAAATATTGTAGGTATATCGTGGATATTTAAAACAAAGATACGCTATTTTTCATATATTTAGGAAATAAAAAATATATTACCAGGCACAAAAATGATAAAAAAAAACAAGAGCTAATTAACCACTGCTGCGTTTATCCTCTCTCCGTGGGTCAGTGGTAGCGTTAATATCTGGGATTAAATTCCCTAGAGCCGACAGACCGCATAAGCCCATCGTATGGCTTTGCGCTAAAAATAAGGCATCTGGATATTCAGCCATTTCCCATTTTTGTAGTATTCTACAGTTAAAAAGTAACGAGTTTGCAAAGAAAGACAAAATAATAACGATCTGTGACATCTTTGTGTAACAGTATGACATAAATTTAATGCTTTGCATAACACAGGGGGATTTTTTTTTAAAGTGTAAACCTGAGGCTTTCTGAAAATGAACGCACTCTATTGCGAAAATAAGTTCTGTAGGGTTGATTTCGTGAAAACTAAATCAGCCAAGTGTTCATTGATAAGCTCATTACGCATTTAGCATTGGAATATTTAGTTCGAGTTCTCCAGAGGAGATCACATTAACCTCACAGAGGTACATTTAAAAATGCTATACTGATACACATTTAACATCGAAATACTTAATTCGTACACTCCAGAAAATATGTTTGTTTTTTGGAATTTTGCACAAAGCTACTCGAGGGCTATCTGTGCTAGCCGTCCCTGATTTAGTAGTGTAAGACTAGAGGGAAGGCAGCTAGCCATCACCACCCACCGCCAACTCTTGGGCTACTCTTTTACTAACGAATAGTGGGATTGACCGACACATTATAACCCCCCACGGCTAGAAGGGCGAGCATGTTTAGCGCGACGCGGGCCCGAACCCGCGACCCTCAGATTACGAGTCGCACGCCTTAACGTGCTTGGCCATGCCGGGCCAGAAAATATGTTAACCTCACACAAGAAAGTACTGACTTGTCGTCCATTAGAATACTTTAATGTTGAAAATATCGCAAAGTGACAACGACATACATGCTTGATGATATTAAATATCAAATTAATTCTCCCCAGTGACTAGGAACCAGGTTTCGGTACCCATGATGGGCAGAGCACAGACAGATCATTGTGTGGATTTGTGATCAACTACAAGCAAACAAACACTTAGAAAGAAACAAAACGCCAGTATTCAGGAACGAGAGCGTAAACGCACAAACACAGACTTATGGGCCGTTCGTAAATGTCCTATACAACCAAGAACTGTAATTTGTAAATAAATACTGCTTGTGTAATTCGAAAAACTTATATAATAATATTCAAACCCGTATCACTGTGAGTGTGTTTTCATTATTCAGCGTCAAAGCAACTTTTGCACGATTCCACAAAATTTCTCAATACAAATAATTACAAACAGAAGAAACGGTATATAATGCTAGTTTTAAAATATATATTCTAATATGAAAGGCCTGGCATGGCCATGTGAGTTAAGGCGTTCGACTCGTAATCTGAAGGTCGCGGGTTCGAGTCCCCGTCGCACCTAATATGCTCGCCCTTTCAGCCGTCGAGGTGTTATAATATGACGGCAATCCCACAATTTGCTGGTAAAAGAGTAGCCCAAGAGTTGGCGGTGGGTGGTGATGACTAGTTGCCTTCCTTCTAGTCTTACACTGCTAAATTAGGGACGGCTAGCACAGATAGCCCTCGAGTAGATTTGCTTGAAATTCAAAAACAAACAATTGTTTGTTATGTGTCCTTACTGAATATTTTTCGTAAAATAGTCACTAACTGATGACATGACTAAAATCTGGTAACTAGATATTTTAATAACATATTATATTTGAAAACTGTCAAATTAGGGACAGCTAGCGCAGATAGATTCTCCGTAGGTTTGCACAAAATAGCCCCCCAATGGCTCAGTGGTATGTCTGCGGACTTACACGCTAAAACCGGGTTTCGATACCCGTGGTGGGCAGAGCACAGAAAGCTCATTGTGTAGCTTTGTGCTTAATCCAAAAACAACAACAAAAACAACATTGCACAAAATAAAAAAAAACATCTCGTGTAGCTTTGCGAGAAATTCCAAAATACAAACAAAAACAAACTGATATGGAAAAAATAAAGACCAATAATTTATAGATGACTCATTTACTGTTTGCAGAGTTTGTAGATAAATAATAAAACAACAACGAAATCTTACAGTTCGAATAAGCTGTGCCATTTGGGGCCGTGATTTGTTTTGTAAAAAGGTGTTATCAATGTTTTAAAAACAGCAAGTAAATCTAAACATTTGTTCTTGAAAGAAATTCTTGTCCACTCAATGCCATCGAAAATACTTCGCCTTTTCGAATTCGTTTCTGTTACTTTACGCACCAGAATTTCATACCGTTTCCTAAATATATCGTGCGTGCAACAACTGTTCGAGTTCTGCGTGGTTATTTCCACGAACACGAACATTCTACAACAGGAACAAGCGCGAGTTACAAATTCGCTGCAGAATTCTGATGTATCGCTCGCTTCTCTTGGAAACAAAGAAAAAGAAAGTTTAATGCCTCTGTACATATAAATCGAATTTAAACGTTGAGTTTTTGTCTGTTCTAACGTCGATCAATATTACAAGGAAATTTCTAGTTCCACTCGCTGCGTGTGGGTCCATGTATAGTACGCGATTTTTTTTTTCTTTCTTTAACGTACTGAGAGTATTAGCGCGATAAATTGTTAGGAACAACACACATGTTTGGAATAGCTGTCTGACAGCGAGAAGAAAGAAAAATTAAACTAATCTCACACACGGAATAGTGGTATGGTAATTAGAAAATAAATAAAATGACCAACAGATGAGATAGAAGGTTGCTGGTAGCTAGAACCGATTGCCTATAACCAGGAAAAAATGACGTGGTCATTATAAAATAAATACAACGACTCGCAGACGTAATACACAATTAGTGGTGGCTAGAACCTATCAATGTGGTACAGTAGTACTAATAGCAAGATCTTAGAAAGTGAATAAAACTCCAGTAAATTATGGGTTAATTACGAGGTTAACAAAACAAGTGGTGTTGATGACAAACGACAGCAGTGTATTGCGTGTGTCAGTATATTCTGATATAGGGAAACAATAGGCTGGTGATTTGGATAGACGATTAATGTCTTTTGAAGCCTGTTTTACTAAAGGAAGTGGTAGGTGGAAGTAAGGAAGGAAGTTAATGAGAGGAAATAGTTGTATGCAAACTAAATGATAATAGTGATAGTGGAAACAGTGTTATCATGTAGAGTAAACCTTATACATGCTGAATTACACTCGTGATAGTAGAAAGAGAGTATCTGGAGTGGATAATATCATGCTGAATTACAGCAATAACAGTGGAAGGAGAATTACATTTCTGGTAAGCTCTATAAATACTGATAGAATAACAGTGGAAATATAGTATCTGGAGTGACCTGTAAAGTGGTGGATGGCAGTAGACAGAGGAAAGAATTAAAGCCTGAAGCAAACTTTACACCTACTGAATGTCAAAAGTAGCTGTGAAAGAACTATTAACGATGGACCATTTTTATTAAACCTAAAATAGCTCATGAAGAAATAAAACCATACTTAACCTTATACAGCTATTATTTTCTTGTTTGTGTTTTAATTTCACACAAAGTTACACAAGAGCTATCTGCACTAGCCCTCTCTAATTTAGAAGTGTAAGCCTAGATGGAAATCAGCTGGTCATCATCACCCACTCTTGGGCTACTCTTCCACCAATGAATAGTGGGATTGACCATCATAATATAATGTCCCAACAGCTAAAAGGGTAAGCATGTTTGATGTGACAGGGATTCAAACCCAGGACCCTCAGATTATGAGTCGAGTTCCCTAACCACTTAGGCATGTTGAGCCAGCTATTTTTGAAACGTTCTATTGATTTTGGTTAATAATAAACATGCTTTAGTTTGCACTGAAGTTGATAAAATATGCAGAAGTTAGGCCTTGTCTAATGTAGTACTTACAGTAGTTATCCAACAAAATATTGTAATAGAAATACATCAGTTTTTAATATATGATGTAGGCTATTTCTACTTGGTGAAGTGTAAGGAAAAAAAATTGTTAAATAAAAAAAAAACTATGTCGGCCTAGGTCCTGAAATAAAGCAACCAAACAATATGGTAAAAGAAGTGGACATATAACTTGGTCAGCTACTGATCACACAACAGACTAAGTTGTCTTGGTGTTTAAATAGAATTTCAGCTTTCATCATTATACTTTTATTTTAATTAACAGTAGAATAATACTTTCATGACTATTTTCAATAGAGTAATATTTTTATGGCTAGAAATTCTGGTTATGTATGTTTTCCCAGTAAGGAGAAAATAAAAACTCATTTGTAACAAGGGACAAGAAATAGCACTTTTATTTTTTTCTTAACATAATAAACATTAAAAGAGCAATAAAATACATAAAAGAACGAGTTATGAAAAGAAAGACTGTTTTCATGAATTCTGTCAGAATGCAACCCCTTCATGAACTTTCCTCATCTCATCCTGTGTCACCGTGTCAAGTTTGGTGCTGATTGCTTAAAAAAACGATGGAAACATATAAGGAACTGATGGATGAAATGGGAGAAAAGATACAAATTTAGCTTTATATATTGGATTTAAAAAATGTGTAACATTGATGGAAAGAGCTATAGAAGTATCATCATCATCTCACTTTGCCAGTGATGCAAAAACTAGTGGAAATGACAATATTAACAATGTTCATCCACTTTTGAGGAAATTTCTAAAGAACTTTATAAAATTCCAATAAACAAAACAGCTTGTGATGAACAAATTGTTCCATTAAAGTAAATTGAAGCAATGCAACCAATAAAAAGCCACAAAATAAATTATGTGGTGAGTGTTGCTTTTCACACAATATTGAAATTTATACTGGAAAAGAAGATAATCAATTACTAAGTGAAGAGCCAATTGGTGATGCTTAGTTTAGCAAGGAATAATACCATAAAATGTAAACAATAAGGAGAACTTTAAAAATTATTTTGATATCCTTGCTCTCCATACACACCTTTGTACTCAAAACACATACTGAATTGGCATGTTAAGACCTAGCTGATTTTCAGATTGTAATTTATTAGATGAGTTTGAGTTGACAAAAATGGATTTTGGGCATCTGAAGTTATTGTCACTACAATGGATTGAGCTTAGTTGTCTTTCATTTGCTAGTACAAAAACAGGGCTTGAACAGTATTTTCAAGTGTTGCATGTTTGGAACCAGTTGAGATAGGTAAATAGATGGTTCCCATTTGAAAACACACACTGATTTATTACCTGTATCAAAGTAATGTAATTTTGTAATAAACACATGAGTGTTAGTTTGTCAGATGATTTCTTGAGTTGTACATAATCCCTATTTGCTCCAAGAAATAGTATATGCAGACTGTTGTTCATTTGATTGACTTGACAGTAACTGCTTGGTCACTCTTCAGTTAAATCACCTCATCAACAAAGAGTTTACTTGATTCAGAAAAAAATAAGGTATGTACTTTTTTTAGTTTCAAGAACAGTTAGGTCCTGACTTCTGAATGGTTGGAAAAATCTATATTTGAAAAGAGAGGGCCTCCAAGCAGTGACACTGAGAATTAATTACACTCTAAAAAACTTCAAAGGCTTATACTTTCTCTATTACAGAAGAATATATAAGATTGGATAGACTTGGAAAGATTCAAGACTTCTCTGGAGAAGAAAAATAAAAGGTAAAAAAACTACTAATGAGCAGGTTATTAAGCAAAATATATTTTACAAGAGTAAAATATATTTATGTTAGAAGTCAGATATAAATGCTTTGTGTTTTGGATTATTTGATACAGAATGAACTGTATCTTTTTATGTTTCTTAAGAGCTTCAGGTGACTTGAGAAACACTTCTTAAGTTATTATATAGGAAATGTATCACACACTTATAATATAATAGTAGTACTTTTGTTGTAAGTACACTTGTGTACATTGAAATGCATCATCAAATTATGAATCCACCTGTAATCTTTTCTCCTACAACTGCTTTGTAAATGAATAAAAATGTTAAAAAGTGTGAAATTTTGGTGAATGATTTTATAAATCTTGGTGATGAAATAATATTGTAAGATATACACATTAGTTGCACCAAGTTTGTTAACCATTATGACTAATGTGATATATTTGATAAAAAGCTGAGAAAAGTGTTTTAGAGGTGTAGTTCAAACAATAACAATAGCAGATGATTTCTAACCAGCACTTAAGTGTTCACTTTGTTTCATTGTCAGATGTTAAGCCAGATGAAGCAATGACAAAGAAATATTGTAAGTTTCAAATACAAAAATATAAGTCTGTATGGAAAGAAACGCTGTGTTGCTGTTCATAAAAACTGGTTGTATATATAATGCCTAGAGTAGTACTACTTCCATTGTACCACAACTGGTCTAATGAACCCTAATACTGTGCAAAAAGCCTTGTTGACACTGGGTATAGCAGATGTAGCAGGATTGACATAATAAATTGCATTTTCCTTTACGCTCACTCAGAGGTTTTAGTTTATACTAAATAATCACAGTTATTGAGTACTTTTTAATCTATATGAGATTTTTTAAAAATGCCACAGCATTAAAGAGAATGAATTTTGCAAATGCGAGTATGAAATAACCTTGTTAATAGTATATGAAGCATATTTACAAGTCCCCAAGTGAATTATTTTCTCCCAATGCAGGATATACTTTTGAGTGGTTGATGGTCAATACCAGGTTAAACAACATGAAAAAACTACAGACATTAACATCAACTGTTAATATTACTAAGAAAAAAATGTTTAAAATGATGGAAAGAAATTACTTTTTGATAGGGAAATAATGTTCATAAGATTCAACAATATCAGAATGATTTATGTAATTGTGCATCAAATGTCATTTATGTATATCCAATACGAACAGAAGACTAATTTGAAACTACTTAAAGGCTTCAAACAATCATTGACCAAAAATGTCTTTAACAGTAAAAGCATCCAACTGATAAAACAATGCATGATTACTTTCAAAAGTGGGGAGGGTAAGAAAGTAGTTGAATTGTCGTATTAGTGACCAGTTGAATTTTGATTTTTGGTTTCCAAATATAACATTTTTTTTAAGTAGAAGTTTATGTTAATTTAGGATTAATAGAACCTAAAAGATTTGTTTCTAGTGAATTTGAATTAATGTTATAGTTTGTAAGAATTGTTCGTTTTCATGAAAAGTTTACTGAAGGAAGTTATTCAAGTTTAAAGATATTAAAGATAATTCATAAAATTGTTTTTAAGTAATACTCCACATAGTTATCAATGGAAAAGAACAGTTCTTTTCAAGGAAAGTCACAGTGCAGCTTTCCAATACTAAATAAGTTTCTCTTACAATACAAAAAGATTTTTGACGTTCCTAACCCATCAAACAAGAGTTCATCCACTACTTTATGTAGTTGTTAACCGTTAACTCTGATATAATTATTAAGATATATGAATTTGAGTAACTACGAAAGTTGTTCAATAAGCCTTAAATTCGGTAGATTTAAACAGTTGTAACTTGTCAGCAAAAATAAATTTTATATAAGCAATTGACAATGTAATGTAAAGCACCTATACACTTTATTTAAATAAATGATTATATATCAGTTACTTACCTTTATTTATTTATTTTTTCTTAAAGCAAGACCTATCAAAATTCTCTTTTCTTGCATGAAGGTGAAACTTAATTTCATCACATCCTATAATGGATTGTTTTAAAGTTCATTTAACATTATAATATGCAAAAGGATAGGGCCCCGCATGGCCAAGTGAATTAAGGCGTTCGACTCGTAATCTGAGGGTCGCGAATTTGAAACCGCCCTCGTACCAAACATGCTCGCTCTTTCAGCCGTTGGGGCGTTATAATGTCACGCTCAATCCCACTATTCGTTGGAAAAAGAGTAGCCCAAGAAATGGCGGTGGGTGGCGACGACTGCCAAATTAGAAACGGCTAGCAAAAATAGCCCTCGTGTAGCTTTGCGCGAAATTCACAAAACAAACAAGATAATAGAAACGATATAATTTTCTATGTCCACATTTCAGTCGTAATCACAAATCAAAATATATACATATATAAAATAACTTAAAAATATATATAAAAAGCGACTTAAGGTTTAATTTGGTTGCTAAGTTAAACAACATCACCGTTTCCAGTTGGTAGCATCACCTAGTGGCCTACACAGTCGCGATCTAGCTTTGAGAAACAAGTTTTACCCCCTGTCACGGTTATGGATTACTGCTGTTTAAAGACATATTAGAATAAACAAGTTTTTTTTTTTAAACCCATTAACTTAGGCTTGATAACTTGGAACGAAGTAGGAAACTCAAATAAATTAATTTTAAATAGAAATGTATTTATGGCTGAAGGCTATGCCAAGTAATCCTAAGGCCGAATTTTACACAAATAATCTAAAGTGTGTACACATTCATTTACACTCTCTTTTTTATTAGCAGTACACTCACGTTGAATTCCCAAGTTCTCAGTAACTTTTCAGTTCAGCCTTTAACTTTTTGTATGCTACTGTCTTATTTACAATTTGTTTTGAATCGCTGCCAGAACATAAGGAAGTTTTACTACTTTGACCCAAAAATGAGTCGGTTATCTGGTGTGGCAGCAACCAGCTTAATTATTAAAGTTTTGCTGATTTAGAAACATCCTAATCTATTAAACATGCATCTATCAGTATGGGTTAACAGTTGTGACGTTAGTTGGGCATTAAAATAGATTTATGACAGACTTTAAGGTTCAGAAAAAGATACTTGTTGTTTTGTTGTTTTGAATTAAGCACAAAGCTACACAATGGGCTATCTGTGCTCTGCCCATCACGGGTATCGAAACCCGGATTTTAGCGTGTAAGTCCGCAGACATACCGCTGAGCCACTGGGGGGCAGAAAAAGATACAAAATTAGTTTTAACTTAACAATCACAGATATTACAGTAAGTGATATTAATTCGTTTAGAGACTTTTTTCAAGTTTTATCCATTGGAAAAAAAAGAGACTGCAAATAATTAAGAACAGTCAGTCAGCTTAAATTTAGTATTCAGTAAAGTACAGATCACATTGATAAAAAAAATGAGTTAAAATAGAAATTACTTCAGCTTTGATGGTTGCTAAATACGTTGATTTGTCGCTGTACGCAACCAATATACTAACTCCAATATTTTCCTCTCTCTTTCGTCATGTTTTACTTACATAATGTTTCACTTACACGTCACTAATTTAGCAGTGTAAGACTAGAGGGAAGGAAGCTAGTCATCACAACCCACTGCCAACTCTTGGGCTACTCTGGATTCGAACCCGCGATCCTCAGATTACGAATCGAACGCCTTAACTCACCTGGCCATGCCGGGGCCTTATTTAATTGATATTTATTGGAATATCTAAGCCAGATAATACTTTTATAAAATCTTAAAACGATTTTCATAATACACATTTTATGTTTATTTGATTTATTGTAAAGCGATTCGAAGACTATGAGTGCAAACTGTTCCTAATAGACAAGAGTAGAGAGTCAACAGCAAGCACCCATCGTCAGCTCTTGCGCTACTCTAATAGAGATGTGGGATTTGCCTGTTATTCTTATAACGCATCTACGCCTCAAAAGTTCCGAAACTTCCCATCCACAGACAAGAACGCTTACTGTTGAATGGTGTTCGGTTCATGCTTTTGTGATAAAGAAAATTGATAAAGTGATTTATTTCGACATAAATAAAGTAAATACTATCCAAGAGATATGATTTATAAATCTTCGGCTAGAAGATAAGATATATTTATTTTCATAATATGATAAAGTGTTAATTTGATCTGTTATATTACAGAACAATTAGACAACAATAAACTTAGTGTTTTCCCAAATAGTTTGTGTTAACTGTAAGAGATATTAGTATTCACCGAACAACACAAAATTATGGATATGATAAAAAATGTGAGAAGAATGAAATACAAACTCTAAAACCCCAGCGCTTTCGAAAGGTGGACCTTCCTTCTTCAGGGGCAAACTAAAAAAACCTCTCTATATATATCACACCACCACCTCCAGTTTGGCCCTGAAGAAGGAAGGTCCACCTTTCGAAAGCGCTCGGTTTATAGGGTTTTTATTTCATTTTTATCGAGACTTTACTCATAGTTTGTGAGAAGTATTTCACGGTGTTAGTTCATGACAATAAGTATATATGTTCATGGGACTTGGTTAACCGTTATTTGAATAAATATACTACAGACAAAGTATTGTTTTTAAAATTCTTTACCTAACGCATATATTTGTAAATCTACGCAAATGTGCGAAATTATTTTTAAAAACATATCACTAGTATAATAAATAATTCTATCGAGAAATATTAAGAAACAGGCCTGTATCAACTGAAATTTTTATCTGACGCTTATTTGCTTCTGTTGGTTTTAGCGCAAGGCTATCTGTGCTCTTATCTACCAAAGGGAATTTAAACCCGGATTTTAGCTTTCCAAGTTCATAAACTTACGGCTGATCCTCTAGAAGGATCACATAAATGCACAGATTTGTCTGTTTAAGGCGAAGTACTTAGCTAGACAGTGGGCTTTCTGTGCTGTGCTCACACGAATATTTAAAACCCAGTTTCTAAATTTGTAAGTCCGGAAACATACCACAGCGTAACAAAAAAAACACAAAAAAACAACAAACTATATGTATACAGCTCATTTTATAAGTTTGCTTTCACACACACACGCGCACACACGAACGTATACAGTGTGAAAATTCCAATATGCATACATATACAACTGTTTCAACCTATAATTATGTAAAGACTGTGACACGTTTCTTTCTGCGGTTTTTTTTCTCGTATATTTCTTACCATCTACTCGTGTGTAAGCTATAAATATGTTTACCTTTCTATAAGATTATTAATTCTGGTAGCTGCGTTAACGGAAATAGTGTGCTAAAACTTTTTAAAGCGAACTGTACAAGGTATATTTTCACAGTTAAATAACCGCTATTCTCTTAGAAATGCACGCGCATAATGTTTTACAAGACATTGGAGGACGCTCACGTGGAAATTGTGTCGTGAAATTATTTCTGTTTATTCTAATTGGTGTTTATATATTACATTTATCAATATATCAAATAATTCTTCAGTTTAAGCGTAAAAGGCGAGCATGAACAAAATAGATCACCTTTTCGGTTCAAGCAGTCAGTAGGCACTTACTTGAAGTTTAAATTTTTAAAAGAGAAATGAACTTCTACGATGCCCGTAGTTTTAACTCTCGTTCTCAGGATGTCTTGTTCTGTAGGCATGTAATCTTTTTTACCGAGCCGTTCTAGGTCGTCCAGAAAACTGTTGGAAAAAGGAGAAAATATTACGTTTATTTCCATTATCATGAAGCTACAGAGTGATGAACACTCTAGAAAAACACATATTATAAAAGATGAAGAGCAAGACAAAAACCACATGAATAATATATTGTCAGAGATATATAATTCTTAAATTTAGATCGCCTCCCGCCATGTTGGCTTAGCAAGAACGTTGAAAACTCATAACGCTACAATTATAGCTTGAATTCCTACAATGGGCGGAGCACAGTCAGTCCATTGTGTAAAACATGCAAAAAATTCACATCGCGCATCTGAATATTAGGAATTATATAAACATGTTATCGGTCTTAAATAGCTCTTAGTATTGATTTAAAATAAACAAAAATAAAAACTAAACAGTTTGGTTGCTTTAGAGGAATCGAACCCCGAATTTAGCGCTGTAAAAAGTTCGTAGATCATAATTGTCTCACCAATATACTTTTTGTTTGTGTTCAAATACATGGCTTTACAATAGGCTATCTGTGTTTCACCCACCACAGGTATCGAAATCCGGTTTATTACGTTATAACTTTGCAGATTTCCCGCTTCGTCAAGGAGCGGCTCCAAATAGCGAGTGACGATGATTATATTTAAGTCAATAGCTATAAATTTGTGTCAGTGGTCATCTTAAAAACAACTGGTTTTAGTGAATAACACGCTGTAACCTTGACTTAGAGGCAATTGTATTTATTAAGAAAAATGAAGTTAAGAATTGTGTTTCTGAGAATTACGGTACCGCCATCACCACTAGGTGTTTGTTTGGTTTTGAATTTCGCGCAAACCTATCTGCGTTAGCCTTCTTCAATTTGGCAACGTAAGATTATAGGGAAGGGAGCTAGCCATCACCACCCACTCTTGGATTACACTTTAGTCAACGAATAGTGGGATTTACCGTCACATTATAATACCCCAAGAAGCATGTATGATGTCACGGGGATTAGAACCCTCAACCGTCGGATTACGAGTGGAAAGCCTTAACCGCTGGGCTCCAATAGACCTGAAGGAAACATGAATGAGTGGTAGTCATTATGTTTTCCTCGAAGAAAAAAACGACTTAATTATATTTTTACGCAGTGTTGCATACATATGGTATTTCTTAGTCTCTTTTGCCCATTCTTACTACAACTTAGGAAAATGGGGTAGAAGCAGAATTATTTAATCATGGTAATGGTAACGGGGAGGCTGTGGTTTAAAAACAATTAACGCAGAAATTTCGTAGTGTGCACTCCAAAACTAAAGCCTAAAACACTTGGAGCTGTTTTGCAATAGAACTGCAGGTTCATTCTACAAGATACGTACCAATGATAAGTGTTAATAACGGAGCGTCTAAGTTATATTCACCCTTTATTAGCACGAGCCACCCATACTCCGCAACGAAAGAACATTATACTCATTATCTAAATGCACTATCCTTATAATTTTGTTATATAGTGCATACATACACACCGTGTTATGATAATACAGAGACCAGGGCTCCTCATGTGTCATTATCTATAATTGAAAGGGTCACAAACATACGAAAGTGTGAACTGCAAAATGGAAGGTGGGGGGTGGAAATACGAAGGTGTCATGATGATACCTTCAACTTCTTTCCACTTTACAGTTCAGAACTTCAATTCAAACAGCTTGTTTGGTTTGTTTTGAATTTCGCTCATAGCTACACGATAGCTATCTGCGCCAGCCTTCCTTAATTTAGCAGTGTAAACAAGTTATTTACACTAATAAGAACTAGTGATTAAAAACGTAATGAATTTAAATTATTTTTTACACTATTCTTACTTCCTAATCATTATTAAAATCTATTGTTTCGTTTTTAGTATATCCTCATTATTCAGGATGTTTCGGCCATAATCCTAATAATATCGAATGAGATTCAACGAGCTTATGCATTTACCTAAGTCCTAAATACATACTTAGCTAACAATGGAAAATTATATCATAAAAAAAAATATGTAACACTAATACAAACAATAATATCAATAGAATAAACATTCTAACTAAATATAGCAGTAAAGAAAGAATATAGAATAACTTACAAAATGTATGAGCAATAGTGTGTTGTTGCTACATGCAACATGGCCAGGTGGTTAGGGCACTCGGCTCATAATCTGAGGGTCGCAGGTTCGAATCTCCGTCACACAGAACAAGATCGCCCTTTCAACTGTGGGAACGTTTTAAAATTTCGGTCATTCTTACTATTCGTTAAACCAGTAGCCCAAGAGTTGGCTGTGTCGGTGGTGATGACTAGCTGCCTTCCCTCTAGTCTTACACTGCTAAATTAGGGACGGTTAGTGCAGAGAGCCCTGATATAACTTTGCAAAACAAACCCAACCTCATCAAACATGCTTGCCCTTTCAGGCGTGGGAGCGTTGTAGTATGATGGTCAATCCCATTATTATTTGGTAAAAGAGTTGGCGATGTATGTTGATGACTAGCTGCCTTCCCTCTAGTCTAACACTGCAAAATTAGGGACGGCTAGCGCAGATATCCCTCGTGTAGCTTTGTGCTTTAAAGGATTAGGATTGAAAGGAGAAATAGGAATTGTATAAATATTACATGTAGCGTACGTAACCTTTAGCTTGCTTGAATAATATAAAAACTCTGTACGTTTATCGTATTTCAAATTTATGGATGGTATTGAAGTATAAGAAAAGGGCTTCAAAGTGCAAGTTTTGATCCACAAATCAAATCAGCGCCAAAATGATGATGATGTTGTTTTGAATTAAGCACAAAGCTGCACAATGGGCTATCTGTGCTCTGCCCACCACGGGTATCGAAACCCGGTTTTTAGCGTTGTAAGTCCGCAGACATACCGCTGAGCTACTGGGGGGCACCAAAATGAAAAAGAAACAACAACGACACTGAAACTGTGTAAAGCCAGCAGAAACTCAATGAAAAAAAATCCACCTGAATTCAAAACCAATATTAACTAAACTTCAACCCCAAGTATAAGGCTTGGTTTTAGGGGAAGTGATCCCAAATTCTTTAATTTAACAATGCCGCCAATTCAATCTTTTTGTTTTCCTACGCGCGAATTAATTTTAAATTTCATGTGTCCAACAGAAATTACAGTAATTTAAAGGCACTTTTCAGTGCACATTTTATCAAGCTGTTGTTGTTGTTTAGAATTAAGCACAAAGCTGCACAATGGGCTATATCTGCTCTGCCCACCACGGGTATCGAAACCCGGATTTTAGCGTATAAGTCCGGAGACATACCGCTGAGCCACTGGGGGACCACATTTTATCAAGAGAACTGGGTGTTATCACTATAATATAACTAAATAACCTAAATTAATTACATAAACTAACATAGTATACCCAGAGACTGATTGTTAGCGAAAAACAAACAAATGATAAAAGTTGAAAGCAACGTTTTAATAATCCATTACTTGAATAATACAAAAATAAGTTTGTTCTTGTATGCATATTGTTGAACATTCACATTTCATACCGGTTTTGTATTCTTTATTCACGTGTGAAATTATGTCCTGCAAGTTTCGTCGGTAATTTTTTATATTTAATCTATCTTCTACAGTTAAAGTTGATGGTTATTATGAATTTAACCTGGGTAATGATTGGATTTTTATTATTTTTCAGATAACCTGTGACAACGAACTGGTATTGGTTTAAAATCTAAATAACCAGGAGATTAAGGTGCTTGACTTGCAATATGAAGGTTGCGAGCTCGAGTCCCTTCCCACCAAACATGCTTACCTTTACAGCCGTCATGTTCAATTCTACAATTCGTTGTAAAAAAGTAGCACAATAGTTGGCGGGAAGTAGTGATATCTGCTTTCCCTATAGTCTTTCACTGCAAAATTAGGGACGGCTAGTGCACCTAGCCCTGGAGTAGCTTTGCATGAAACTGAAAACAAACTAAACCAAAACGTAAATAGTAGACTTCTGTAACTTTAAGGCACTATAACTGTAATCTTAAATTGTACAAGGTCATTTCCACTATCGAGCACCACATTGTGTAACAAATGAAGGAATGCTTAGTGAGAACATTGAATGTCTTGAAAAAGATGATCAACTTTACCACCAGAGATAAAAGATCAACTTAGAATCGTTGATATGTTTGGATTTTGGATCTTTCGGTGAAATTCAATATTTCAATTTTGATATTTTAGTTATCCAATAAATCATATGTTAACGAATCTTATACAGTTGCAAGTTGGTAAATTTAATGATAGTTAAAAGTTAAAAAAGATACAGTTAAAAATAAGTGTTATCATTCAACGTTACTGATAAGCTGAACAATTATAAAGTCTGTACATAACCATATAGTTTGTAAACACACGCACACACGTATATACCGTGTCTTTAAATAGCTCCAAAAATACTTAAACCTCTCTTTTGATAATGATAAACTATTACTCAGATTAACGAATTGTTTCAAATATTGCTATATAATTTGATCATGAGTTTCCTCAGATTGTAATTATCATTACATACTTTAAGGACATTTGTATCCTAAAGCAATCTCGTTGAAATTGAGCAAGCTGTGATATATCGAAGGATTAATTCTCTGTTAAGCAATAAAGATTCGAAGCTTGGTCGTGTATGACTTTAATACCCAGACTCATTTTTTTTTATTTTTTTTTGCTTATCAATACTAACTGAATTCTTATATTGGAAGTTGGTGGTCACAAAGCGTATGGTCAGCAATAACTGGAAATTTATATCGAGTAACCTCGTGTCCCCATCATGATCTGAAATTGCTTTCATTGAAAATTTACCTTCTCGATAGCAGACATAAATAAAATTTGAAGTGTCGAGAAGAGACTTTAAATGGAAAAAACTCTGTAGTAAAAAACAGTTCGTATACATTCACACGATCTTTATAAAAATACAATGAAGATTTTACTATACAATGAATGTTAATAATATATCATAATAACATTCGACTCAAAAATAACGAATAGTGCCTTCTCTTTATTATTATGTCTTCATAAAATGGAACAGCAATCGTGTTTAATCTGTAGCAGAAGTTGTAAATTTCTACTCGTAACTATACCGAAACTTAGACAAAATAATATCCTAAAGTATAATTAACACTGAAACCGAGTCACAGTATTATTTTCAGTTGAAGTTATGCTATTCTAACCACACAGAAACCTAGTCAAAGTATTTTTTTATTTATACTTAAACTTGGTGAAAATAATATCCTTAGTTGTAATTACAGTGAAAAAAAATTACAGTATTATTGTTTACCTTAACAACACATAAGCATAGTTAAAGTAATATATTGTTTTACCTATATTACCTACAAAGAATATGTTGTTCTACCTACACTGAAACCTAGTCAAAATAATGTCCTTAATTGCAACTACATTGCAAGTTTGTAAAGATGTATTGCATACTGTAAGTATGCAAGTATCTAGGCAAAGTAATATGAATACCTAGAAATACCCGAGAACTTAGTCAAACGTTGTCTTTGATAGTACCTATATTAATGTATAGTCAAATCACTGTTGTTGTAACACCTTTCTTATTGATGAGTTCTTTAAAATTAACAGGTGAAAATAATTCAACGTTCAGCCCACTTAATCAGATACATCAGTTTATTTCCTTCTTTAAATGTTTGTTTTTCAAGCTTAAATCACATGATTTAAATTGTCATGATTTGTAAGACCATAGCTGTCATTATTTGTTTGTAAACGATGGTTATATCTCTCCTGCAGTACCAAGAGTAATATATAATCAAGTCACTTGCTTATATAAAATCGTGCGATATCCCTTTTTTGTCTCAAGTTACTTTATCTAATTAAAAACACCTTAGACGAGAAAAAGGTACGGCCAAAAAAAACACGGACTGAGTGCTAGCATTACAGGAATAGAATCAGAAGTGGAGGCCAGACTGGTAGCTAAAGCTACAATTACAGCACTGATAATAATTTTAAAGCAGGTATTCATTCATTAGTTAGTCAAGCCATGTTTTTTGTTCAGCTTGGGGCTTGATGGTGGGTCAAACATCACTGCTCCTTTCCTGAATTTGAAATGCACTGAACAGTTACAATACAGAAAAATAAAATAAAACATTACTTGTCTATATACCGAATTACTTCTTTATTTTCTATTCCGAGGCTCGTGATATACAAATAGAGTGGCATTTTATCCCTTATAGTAACCAGTTGACCTGTAAGCCCATTGGAGGCTCCATCCATTATGACCTCTTGGAAGTGGTCTTGTCAGGAACTTTGAATTCCTAAGAAGACTAAGTTTCCATTGACATCAGGGAAACGCTTCGTCTTTTTTTTTAAACCCAAGTTTATCGTTGTCGTTAATATATATCACGGTTTGAATGAGTTGAAGGAATGAGAGGTGGTACTTACAGAGAAGAGGAATGTTATGTCCTAAAAGGTCTGAGAAACACTGGTCTAACTCATGCTCAGACACAAGTCAAATGACCCAAAAAAACAGTCTCTGTTCTTACACCAATGACTCATCAGAATAACGAAACTTAATCAATGTACGCAGAATCACCAATTGACTGAATATTCGAAACAGCTAAGCCCCTAACTATAGTTACTCGTTATTGTTAAAATAGGGTAATTCGATACAGCAGTGGAGCATGACTAATTTATTTACTCTTATGTATACGTCAAAGCTTCCAACGCATTGCATTCGAAGTAAGCTAGGGAGAGATTTATTGATTCTGTCTGCCAAATAGAAAATACTGTCTGGCTTACTATCAAATCGACTTCGGTCGTATGCCTTACTCCAAGAAGATCAGTTAAATTATAATGAAATGCTAAAATATAATTACTTAAGTAGATAAGCATTTCAACCAGAAAAAAAGGCACAGAACATATATTAAATATATTAATTAAACCAAATGAACTGTATTTCATTAAACATACATTAACTTCTAATATGCTTGAAAATTGTATTGTTGAAATGAAATATATAAATCTATTCCCAGCAGTCTTATGTTTTAAGTCTATTTTGTACGATAGATTGTGGGGCTAAAGAACTAAAATATTCAAATGAAAGGTGAGGTATATTTCGTATAAAACCAAAATAAAACAATTCGTTTGAAAATAGATTGTTGTTGTTTTGAATCAAGCACAAGGCTACACAATGGGCTATCTGTGCTCTGCCCACCACGGGTATCGATACCATGATTTTAGTGTGGAAGTCCGCAGACATACCGCTGAGCCACTGGGGGGCCTTGAAAATAGAAGTCAAAGAGTTGGCGATGGGTGATAATTGCTAGCTTTCTTTCCTCTATTTAGTTTATCATTTCAAAATTAAAACTAAAGGCGGCGTGCGCAGATAGCTTTTCGTGAAATTCAACACATAAAAACTCATTTCATACTACAATATCTGTAATTGAAACATGTTTTCTACAGATAAGGTCAAAGTTATGCTGAGAATTACAATGCATAATACGACACTAGAATTACTTTGTTATATTTTATAATATATCATAAACAAATACAAAGGCAAAACAGGTTATATCTACTATATAATATTTTTTACCATTAAAATTGTTTTAGATTTCACAAGTTTTGATAGGAAAAATTGGTAACAATACCTTAAAGCTAGGTGTATCTCACGTTTTGTTTTTATTCTACATTGTATTGTGGTTCGTTTTACATTTCACACGAAGATACACGAGGGCTATCAGTGTAAGAACAGCCACCGCCAAACTTAGGGTATTCTTTTATCAACGAAAAGAGGAATTGACTGTCATATTATAATGCCCCAACGGCTTAAAGGACGGGCACATTCGGTGTAACAGGAATTCGAATCCGCGACCCTCGGATGCGAGCCATTCTAAATTTTAAATGTAGGCTCATTTTAAACAGCGTACAGCAAATTTTGAGAGACGACAGCACTGGTAATCTGCACCCCCTTCATTAAGATAAATAATATTAAATAAAGAAGCTTTTTTATACTTTACTGTGTATGCTAGACATTAGTAAGAATCTTTCAACCCTCACCCCAATGAAATCTCCAATGGCATGATCGTTTTAGACACGTTTGTTTGTTTGTTTTGGAATTTCGCACAAAGCTACTCGAGGGCTATCTGTGCTAGCCGTCCCTAATTTAACAGTGTAAGACTAGAGGGAAGGCAGCTAGTCATCACCACCCACCGCCAACTTTTGGGCTACTCTTTTACCAACGAAAAGTGGGATTGACCGTTACATTATAACGCTCTCACGGCTGGGAGGGCGAGCATGTTTAGCGCGACTCGGGCGCGAACCCGCGACCCTCAGATTACGAAGCGCACGCCTTAACGCACTAGGCCATGCCGGGCCCCGTTTTAGACACAATGTTTTAATAACTGAAAAACAGAACAAAAACTTATGGAGCCTAACAGTTTTACTTCACTTTAAAGTTTAATATTTTTATTCTAGCTTAAGACTTTGGAAATCCGATACGAGAAAGGATTTAAGAAAACACTAGGAAACGTTATATTACATATTAAATGGAAACCATCTTTCGCAGCCTATACTTTTTCTTTATTGGGGGCAACTGATTCTGTAATAGAGGTTTTATTTTCAGTTTATTTTTCTTGATTTACCAAAATAAGAGTAGTTGATTATGTAACATCTCACTTATCTAATCGCAACTTCCTAGATGAATTATAAATAAACTCCACATCCACACACAATGTTCTAAGCATTAATTCTAATTAGCAATTTTTGAATTACAGCTATTAATTTTAATAAAAAATTTCATCATGGCGTTATTATTTTCCTTTAAAATGTTTTTTCAAGAATAATTGTTTAGAAATGATAGCTGCAAATTTTGATCAACTTTTTAAGTTTTATTTTCAGCCGCAGTATAGTGGCTCATAAATGTCTTTGAGTTTGTTTGCTGTTTTTTCTTTTCTTCAAGTACGTACTTTTATCTCATAGCTCCATCTCTTGGTCGATTTCAGATCTAATTAGAGCCATGGCTGTCGAGAAATCCTTCTTGTTGAAGAGAGTCATCTGTTTGTGTAACTAAACAGCTCTAGCCAATCAAGAATATTTGTTAGTTCATCTGAATATAGTTTAACATCCTCTATCTCACTTTTAAGCGCTATTTTTGAAGCTATTTAACATAAAATGTTAGATAAGTTTTATCAAACTCTTTACTAACATTTGAAGTACGCGTTGAAGGAGGAGCTAGTTAGGTGGATAGGCAAAAAAGAAGTAAACATAACAACGTTTAATTAAAAACTCAACGACTTTAAGTGTTACTTTGATTTATTTGAAATAATACGTACAACGTATCGGCAGGAAGTACACCCATACTTGACGGATTTCTTCATAATCGTAAACGTAATAACAGCTAAAGACTTTTCTCTCTTTTTTGTTCAGTTTCGTTTCAACACAGTAGACTATACAAACTACCCATGTATAGTAACGTAGATGGAAAGGGGAAGTATACAGTGGGATCAATAAATGTGGAGAGCCCCTGTTAAAATAAACAAAGACTTATTTGAAGTCTATATGCACAGTTTTTTATGCGACTTTATACCTTATGAGACAGGAAAAATTGTATTTAATGGACTGAACTTCACGCAAAGAACGAAGCAGAAAAGGAGAGAACGTGCAAGAAGCGCGCGCTTTATTTGTTACAGAGGGTGGTAGACAGAACTGGAGTAGATGTATTTTAATCCAGTGACTTGAGATATGTTATTGCTATTGGTTTCTTAGTAGAAAGCTACACAATGAGCTATATGCACTCTGCCCACGTCGAGGAATCGAATCTCGAATGTTAGTGTTGTAAGGTGGTAAACTAACCGCTAACTCATCAGGAAACATCATCGACGAATAACTAAGATTGAGTAGCTCAAAAAAATAACAAAAATAATGGAAGATCCATACAACATTTACTTTATTTCCATACGTCTTTTACGCTGTAATTAGAATAGTGATTTTCAATATTTTCAATACATGTTGTGCTATAAACTGAGTCGGGTAGCTTGATCTTTGTTCAAGAATAATGTAAAGTACGACTCGACAAAGAAAACTTTAAAAAATCTTGATCTCCATAAACATCCCAATGCCGAATAAAGAAAACTTGAACCCTGCCAAGAGAAACTCTTCAATATTTCATCAGTATCGTAAAATCTATACTCCCGGGCAATCCATGAGAGTTGTTGTCATGGTAACCATCTCAACACGATTCTGGGCGTGACATCAGAAGCTCAGTTCCTGATCTGTCGAAGTGACGTCCGAGCCCCAAGCCGAGTCACGTGATCTCAGAGTTGTGAAGATCCAAAGGACGGAACTCAATGTACGCACGTTAGATATGTACTTACAAAACGGAAACGGCCTAGTTTTAGAAAAAAGATCTTTCTTTTTTAGCGAATTCTCCACGACAAATGATCTTTAACTGCAATATTATGCATGTAGTAGAAAAAGAAAAATATCCAAGAAAGAAGGATAAGGCTGACATATATTGCTTAAACTGCTGAGCTGTCCATCCAATCATAGAGCAGTTTTTGTTTGTTAAGAATTACACTTGTTTGTTTTTTTTCAGTCGCTTCCCAGCAACGCATTAAACTTTCTTTCTAAGAACTCTTTACAATATCGATATATATATATATACCACAAACATCATACAGCAGTTAAATAATGCAAACCTTACACAGTTGTTATAATTTTTTAAAATTCCTAGAGTAAATTCTGAGTAATAATACATTGCCCTAAAGTTGTAATAAAAATCAACGTTGAAAGTCCATTTCGTTTTCCACATGTCTACTCTACCGTCATTAAATGGTAAAACGTGAATCGTGCAATCACATCAAACGATTTCAATCTCAATAATTCATTTTCTAATGTTTGAGCTCGAATTACTACTGAACCCATGATTTCCTGCTTACATGTTACATAAGAACTTTTAGGATTGTTTGGAATTTTACGTGTTACTAGTCTGTAATACCTTCTGCGTGATACGCGTTAGAGATAGTCAAAACCTGACCAATCTTGAAAGAACTTGTCAATTAAAACATCCTTTGTTTACCCCTCAGGTCTTTATAACCATAACGTCCAGAGAACAATCACCAAACATCAAGATTCCAGTTTTTCTGGTAATAAACATTCACTTTTGGTTATCATTTCTGATAGAGTCTCATGACGAGTGGTTTTGGATGGCCAGTGGAAAAAACTATTCGTTAACGATGCACATTACACATTAAATCTCTGTAATGGTTAGATAACTCTTGGCTTTTATCCACTGTCTAAGATATCAGCTGTTATTTATAGGGTTAAAGTAATCACTCACAGTATATATTGTAAGTGCAAATTAACGTTGTGCATATATGATGACCAAGTGTACTACAGACCTTCCAGTGCTTTACATGTTGAAAATTCTGACCATGACGTTATGGACATGTTAGGCCTGGTTAAGCTAATTCTAACTATTCGACAATGCAGTGCTATCACGCTTTTAATTAGGCCTGGAGAAAATTTTCAGTGATAAGTATTCATACAACAGTGCTATCTGTTTGTTTGTTTCAGCGCATACTTACAAAATAGGCTATTTGCGTTCTATCTGTCACGTGGAATTGGATCTCCCACGTTAGCGTAAGCGTACTGTTGACCAGCTGTGGAGTCGTACGATGATATATTTAAACGATATGGACCCAAAAAAATACAACTTCTCTGAATAAAAGCCTAAAATATTTCCCATGGAAGCAAAAGAACACGCTCGTCTGCCTGGAATTGCGTCTACGCTGATAAAGTTTGTTTATTTGTAATTACGCACAAAGCTGTCTGTGCTCTGTCCACTACGGGTATTGAAACCTGATTTCTAGCGTTGTAAGTCCGCAGACACACCTCTGCGCCACTAGGAGGCCCGAAAAAAGAGGTCGAAGATATCTGGAAGCTGATACCTCTTCGTACCACCAGGGTCTCTCTAACTCCGGTAGATTTAGTTTTGGTAAGTTCAACATAGCCATCCCCAAGCAATCCAAAAACACATAGCTGACATTTTGGAAGTAAAAAATAATATGAAGTTTATTATGTTGACAATACGGTGGTTGAACAGGACAACTTCAGAATGTCCCCTCGGATGGTTTTGGGGAGAGGAATATACCAGTGGAAGTACTGACATTAAGTGGTAAATTTACTGATGACTAATGATGGAGCACGTTGTTGTGCTCTAGTGAACTACATTAACCCTTAGGTTACGTTACATCATATTAAATAAGTTAGTATTTTTGTCTCTTACAAAATTCAGAGCAAAGAACTAATCACAAAAATGGGGGGTAAATCACCACTTTTCTATACAAAATAAAAAGGTAATCGTAAGAGAAATTAATGGGGTTATATTTTATATTCCTTTACTTGATTCATATCACTGGAACCTTTCTAACCAACAAACGGTTTAATACACAAATCTTCAAATGAACGAACACCATCAGAAATACTGAGATCAATGTACGTAGGATTAGGTGTTATACTTGACCTTCGCAGTGATGTATAATAACACTTAATGATGTAATACATGACCCATGGACTAAATGTACGGGAGGGTGTAAAAAGTCTAATTTAATTTATGTGAATTTCGTGTACATACCAGGTCTATGATGACCTAAAAATTGACAACATGCTGGACTAGTTGCCACCAAGTTTTGGCAGATACCTTTACTTAGGAATTTTCAGAGAATGACATGGTGAGGTCCTTGTTTAGGTTTGACACCCCTATGTCACCCTTTAGGAGTCTTGTATCTTCTCCGAGCGTTTGATAGGTATGTTAACTGGTATTGTTTACACCTTCTCTTACTTGCCAGACAAGTAAAATGCTTGCCAATGATTTTTTTTTAAAATTGAGCTACAATGCTATTTAACAGTGAACTATGTTGGCATTTGTAGGTTAAGTGAAGCACTTTTAATCCTAGTGGCTAGCTTTTATTACTAATGTCACAGATATATATTTTACCGGAGCAGGGCTTTGCTGAGAACCAGTTAGTTACATTCCAGGCTAGATATGAGCTACACCAGTAAACGTTATTGTTACAGTATCCTTTACACATAAACTGCATTGATTTTTGCTAGTTAGATTTTCTGTTGAACTACAGTGTTGAATGAGGGTGAGCTACGATTATTCTTGGTGAGCTCTACAGTAGCACATCAATAGATCTGTGGACTTACAGCGTTAGAAACCTGGTTTCGACACCCGTGCTGGGCAGAGCACAGATAGTCCATTGTGTAGCTTCGTGCATACCTTACAAAAAACAATCATTCGTGGCAGTGAGTATTATTGGTTCATTTTAACGAGCTACATAGTTCTTTGCTGATTGATGTCTGAATGAACGAAGCTTACTGGTGAAGTGTAATAGTATTTGTTACATTCGCTGTGATAACTGGTATTTATTAATAATGAAATTGTTTGGATTTTTTGGAAGCAGAAGAGGAACATCAACGCTTATTTATTGTTAAAAATACACATGTCTATTTTATTCATTCAGTAAAAAAAAACTTTAGTGTATATCCTCTGTTAGGATTAACATACTAATTTTTATCAAAGTTTGAAAGAAAATAACGAACCTGTAATTAAAGAACTTGTTAATATTGTGTCAAGAAAGTTTGTTCGTTTTGTTTGTTTTGGAATTTCGCACAAAGCTACTCGAGGACTATATGTGCTAGCCGTCCCTAATTCAGCACTGTAAGACTAGAGGGAAGGCAGTTAGTCATCATCACCTACCGCCAACTCTTGGGCTACTCTTTTACTAACGAATAGTGGGATTGACCGTCACATTATAACGCCCCCACGGCTGGGAGGGCGAGCATGTTTGGCGCGACACGGGCGCAAACTCGCGACCCTCGGATTATGAGTCGCACGCCTTACGCGTTTGGCTATGCCAGGCCGCGTCAAGATAGACTCCCGTTAACAACCTATAGAAAACCTAATAAAATGCACATGCTAAAAAGTTTAATTCTTTAAAACGGTCATATTAAAAGATAGTTTTAAGGTTATTTTTAACTTATGCTACGTGCAATCAATTCATTTCAGGCTTAACTGCTTCTACTATATAATAGCGTACATCAGCCAATAGAAATGAAACAAGTGGAATTGGAGTTTTCAATTTCGCCGCAGAGCTGCTCATAAAAACAAAACCATGAAGTGACGTCAATTCACGACACAATTTCTCTGTTTAAGTAGAAAAGTTAATATTCGTGTGACATCACACAAGTGACAAGTTTACGATTCGCCAGGGAACAGAGCTGCACATTTCTGTCGCTACTGTATTAATCAACAGAATAGGTAAAATGTTGAGGATATATTTGTTTTTATTTATAGCTATGCGATCAACAACTTCACTAGAAATTTTTTTTTGGTAACTGTTCAAAAAGTGATATGAAGTCTAAAAGTTTTAAAAGCATTAATTTTAACGCTTTCGGTGGTTAACGAAAAGCAAACAAATTCGACTTTTATAGTGGCTGCCTTCCAGTAACTCAACAATAAACTTACAGTCTTGCAATGTTAAAATTGGGTTTTGATCCTTATTTTGGTTTAAACGTTTGGAGACGTATTTTACCGTTTTGTTTTGTAATTATTATATTGATTAGATTTTTCAATATATATTAATATGAAAATTAGTTGAAAAATATTGATTTAAAGAACCAATTAAAAGTTATTTAAATAGTAATATTTCATAGTTATAAGTAACGTATTTGCATAATTAAAGAAAGAAACGACACAAATATGTACGAGTGTGTTCAACAAAGCCCAGGTAATGAAAAAAACGAAATGTACCTGCTGACAAAAACGTGTCTTAACGTTTTTTACTACAAAGTGCGTGTGTTTGTATGATTTTCTTATGGCAAAGCCACATCAACCTAACTGCTGAGTCCACCTAGGGGAATAAAACCCTTGATTCTTGATGACAAGGAACCCATTGTAAATAAAAATGCATCTCAGAACGGCTGGTATGGGTATTAACACTTTTATTGATAAGCAAAGAACAACGTTTCGACTTTCCTGGGTGTTAATACCCATACCAGCCGTTCTGAAACACAGAAATCTTGATATTCACGTTGTAAATCCGAAGGCTTACTACTGTCCCAGCGAGGGACATTTACCATAAAGATATCTTCATCTTTACAGTCATTCACAGTGGCGTAGCTAAGGAGGGTCTGGTCCCCCTGAAAAATTCATGTACATTGATCACATTATTTTAATTTTTTTCATACACATTCAACTCGTTTTGTATCATTTATTTATAAAAACATAAATTTTCTACAAACAATATTACATTTAATTTGATTTTGATTATTGACCGTTTTATTAAACATTTAAATCAATTTCATTCTCTCAATTTATTGGTCTCCTTAACATTTTTGTTCCCCCACATATACTGCTGGCCCAAATCTTAAGGCCATTGAGCATAAAGTAAAATATGAGTTGTTAGACTGAACCACTTATTTGAGTAGAGCTTCGAAAGATAAAAATAAGAAAAGCGTGAATAAAAAAACGTTTTTAGCATTTAATAGGGAAAATGTGAACACTATGAAATTAGCCTAAATACTAGCTGGTCAAAAGTTTAAGACCATACTGAAACGAAGCGTTAATTGGTAAACACGTAACGAGATTTAGTCATTTGTGTTCAAGCTTTGGCGTTGTCAACATCTTCCACTGACATCTCCCGTGTTACATTGGGTAAACACATGACAAAGGCTAAAAAGTTGACAGAGATTGAATGTGGCAAAATTGTCGAGCTGCAAAAGCAAGGTCTCTCTCAACGTGCCATCGCTGGTGAGATTGGGCCTACTAAAACTGCTGTTGCAATTTTTTTAAAAGACCCTGAGGAATACGGAAGGAGAATTTCAAGTGGTCGGCCAAAGAAAATTTCGTCGACGTTGAGCAGGAGGTTTCGAAGGGTTGTCCAGCAAGACACCAGCCGTTCGTCGAGCCAGATTAAAACCCTTACGGACGCAGAATATAGCTCAAGAACAATAAGATGGCATCTACAAGAGAAATGCTTTAAAAACCGTAAACGACTTCAAAGGCCATGCCTTCTTTCACACCACGAAACAGCTCGGTTAAACTTTGCTGAGAACCACCAAACATGGGACGTAGAAAAGTGAAAGAACGTTTTGTTCTCTGGCGAGAAAAAAATTAACTTGGATAGTCCAGATGGCTTCCATCGTTACTGGCACGATAAGGATATCCCACCTGAGAAATTTTCTACACGACACAGTGGAGGAAGTTCCATCATGATCCGGGGTGCTTTCTCCTTCCATGGAACAATGGAGCTTCAGGTTATACAGGGGCGTCAAACAGCAGCTGGCTACACTGGTATGTTGAAAAGAACACCCTTATTGACTGAAGGCCCTCTCTTGTGTGAAAATGACTGATTCTGTTGGACCATCCAGCGTGTTCGCTCAAACTGAACCCCATTAAAAATGTTTGAGGGTGGATGGCAATGGAAGTCTATAGATATGGACGTCAATTCCAAACAGTGCATGATCTTCGTGAAGCCATCTTCACCACTTGGAATAACATTCCAGCCAGCCTTCTGCAAATGCTTATATCAACTATGCCAAAGCGAATGTTTGAAAGTTATTCGTAATGACGGCCGTGCAACTCACTACTGAGACCTCTTGCTGAGCATTTCCTACCATGTTTAGGACTTTTTTTGGTGTGGTCTTAAACTTTTGACCAGCTAGTATTTAGGCTAATTTAATAGTGTTCACATTTTCCTTATTAAATGCTAAACAAGTTTTTTTATTTTATTTTCATCTTTCGAAGCTCTACTCAAATAAGTGGTTGAGTTTAACAACGCAAAATGCATATTTTTTTCTTTATGTTTTCATTGGCCTTAAGATTTTGGCCAGCAGTGTATTTTAGAGTGGAAAACCTGGCTACGCCACTGATCTTTGACTCAGTGTTTCTATTGCTGAATTTTTCTCAGTTACTCATTATTTCGTGGTGTCATTTTCTACAATATTTTTAACTTCAGTTTCCAGTATTTTTTTTAAAAATCTTGCCGAGTTTAATTGTTTTTTTTTCAATTTCTTCTGTTTCTTCTTTGCAGTTTATTAAATGTGGCCCATAAACTATTTCTTGGTTTCTTTAAAAGTTTTCGTTCAGATGTTATTGTATTTAGCAGACATTCACGATTTATTTACCAGTTACACTTACAGTTGACATTTTTACTCACTATTTGGCGCTGTCATTCAGCTGATATTCATTTGAACGAGAAAAACAGTCTTGCACTCCTGTGTCTGTCCATAACCTCTTCATGGCACTAAGCAGCTCGTCAGAAAATGGTTCTGTATCTTCCATACGAGCAACAACGTCAAAAACTAATTTTGCATCAGCCTGAAACAGTAGAAAAAAAACAGATCAATTATTATCGAAACCAAATAATTATTTAGGTACACTTTAATTTTAAGACCTTAAAAACTATAGCGTAAGAATTATATATTAAAGTAATATCTTTCAACTCCATTTAAACAAGACTGAATACATCCAAGCAATGATTTGTCACTTTTTTAACCCAATAATAAAATTATCTTTGCTTAAGAAATGCTTATTTCCCACGTAAAACATATGGTCGAATTTTTCGAAACTTCATCTTGCCTAATGAATGAATTGCACCATCTTTCAATGATGGCGTCAAAAATTTCGTAAAATTATATACAGGAAAATTAAGACTATTTTACAATATATATATACATACATACATACTGTCAGTGGTATATTAAAGCAATGAACCTGTACAGTGACTACCAACCGTGAACTGTAAACCTTGTCTCACATATGTGGTCTTACGCTGGAAATAGTAACTTTGTTACCTCTTTCTTTTGTCGTTATGACCATTTTGATGCCTGTGTTGAGACAACTCCAAATACAGATAATTAAGAGATCTTTTATCAAAGGGAAATAGTTATAAGAAAATACTTCCCTTGGATCTATCAGTGTATAATCGGTTTCTTATCGTTTTAAATGCTTCAAGTTGGTAAATTTAGCAAAAAGACAACAAAAAGCTATATCTATGTTAGAAAATATTTAATACACACAGCCATTTTCATTGTCATTCACTTCATTCCCCCAAGTAGCTCAACAGTAAAGCTGTAGAATTAAGATACTAAATATTCAACAGTGTTCGATACTCATGGTGTGCAGAGTAGAGACAGCTCACTGTGTAGCTTTTGCTTAACAACAACGGACAAATATTCTTCTTCCAGGTTTAAAACAACAACAAGATGAAATACATTCGAAGGCAAAACATCACTATTTTTATTCCTAAATATCAGATGATGGGGTTTAGTTTGTTTTGAATTTCGCTCAAAGCTATTCAAGGGCTATCTGAACTAACCATCCCTAATTCAGCAGTGTAAGATAAGATGTAAGGCAGCTAGTCATCATCACCCACCGCCAACTCTTGGGCTACTCTTTAACCAACGAATAGTGGGATTGACGGTCATATTATAATGCCCCCACGGCTGAAAGGGCGAGCATGTTTGTTGGGATGGAGATTCGAATGGCTAGGGCATATGGCCCTCGGGTAGCTTTGCGCAAAATTCAAAAACAGACAAATAATTTGTATTTAAAGTTTTGTTTTCTTATAGCAAAGCCGCCCCCCAGTGGCTCAGCGGTATGTCTGCGGACTTACACGCTAAAATCCGGGTTTCGATACCCGTGGTGGGCAGAGCACAGATAGCCCATTGTGTAGCTTTGTGCTTAATTCAAAACAACAGCAACAACAACTTATAGCAAAGCTACATTGGGCTATCTGCTGAGTCCACCGAGGGGAGTCGAACCCCTGATTTTAGTGTTGTAAATTCGTAGGCTTACCGTCGTACTAGCGGGTGGCAGAATTTTATTATAGCAGAGTATTTAAAAAACAAATATTTCATTTTGCGTTTACAAATATACATTATTCAATAAGGATGATGGACCTGATGGAAATGTTGTTTGTAGACAGCGTGAAATTCTTTAAAATGCAAACTGATCTTCTGGTAATTGTATAAAAAAGGGTTTTATTTTGCAAAACATTACGTTCCTAAAGATGAGCATCCCAGTGGCTCAGCGGTATGTCTGCGGACTTGCACGCTAAAATCCGGGTTTCGATACCCGTGGTGGGCAGAGCACAGATAGCCCATTGTGTAGCTTTGTGCTTAATCCAAAAACAACAACAACCTAAAGATGGCTTCTCGGTATACGTCGAAACATGTAGAGTGTATGAGACTTCATTCCAGTCTCATCGTGATTTTGTAATCATTTTAATCGTGTATTTACGGTAAGTTACTGGTATTTTATTGTACATTTTGAGTTTGTTGGTTTTTTGAATTTCGCACACAGCTACTCGAGGGCTATCTGTGCTAGCCGTCCCTAACTTTGCAGTGTAAGACTAGAGGGAAGGCAGTTAGTCATCATCACCTACCGCCAACTCTTGGGCTACTCTTTTACCAACGAATAGTGGAATTGACCGTAACATTATAACGCCCACAGGGCTGAAAGGGCGAGCATATTTGGCGAGATGGGGATGCGAACCTGCGACCCTCGGATTACGAGTCGCACGCGCTTGGTCATGCCGTACATTTTGACACTAGAAACTGACTTATTTTTAGAATTGTGTATTAAATAATCGTTGTGGTTGTTTTGCTTCTGCATTAAACTATAATAAGCTTATTTATTTCTGTGTAAAATTGCGTTATTATGATCAGTCACTTCTGAGAATCTTGAAAAACATTTGCTTTCGAGGACTTCAGTACACTAGCTACCGTACAAAAGAAGTATAATTTTTAATAGGTTAGTTGCCATCTGGAGGCGTGTTTTTCCCGTCCTCTTACTTTGTAAGAAAATCAATTTTTATGAACCAGAGTTTCTTTTCCATGTAGATACATTTATGGTAGCAAGAGTAAACAACTTTTTCCTGTTTTATTATTATATTTTTGTCTACAAAGGGTAAGGTAAAATTTGGATAAATTTTTTCGTACTCCTATTTTAAAGAGGATAAATTAATTGTGTAGGAATGAAGGAAAAAGCGCCACCAAAAATTAAATAATAAATACATATATGGACAATAATTAAATTAAAACACCACCAACAAACTTTTATTTCGCGCTCAATGTAAAGCCCTTAATTCAAATGAGCTGTGCTATATTTTTATTCCAACTCAAAATGGCTCTTAATACGTCGAACCCTCGTATATGTCAATATGTATCAATAAACATTTTCAATAGTATAAATTACGTCAGTTATGTGTGGTCGATCAAATCAGCACTACATTACAATGATGGTGGTTAGTATAGAAACTGGGATGTCTATTATGAGATTATAACCTAAAATAAATTGTCTATTCTTAATCTTTATTATTATTTATTAATTCACAACGAAACATGTTTAACTTCATAGCATCCAAAAGCGTAGTTGATATTCTATCTGAAACGAAAATATCAAACAAGACAGCTACTACAGAATATCACATAATAAGAGTTGAGTACTCTGACCCACAATGTCTCTGCTTTTATTCCATACAATTTTATCAAAGTTTATCCAGAAAACTTCAGAGAAGTTTCACGAACGAAAAATATTAAACGCTATATGTGTAAAAACGGACCTTTGACTTGATGACCTTCTTCGGTCATCATTTCTTTACGAGTTTTCTAGACATTACTGATGAATATTAAACACTGTTTTTATAATTTATCAGGTTGTTGTCGTCATCTTAGTGTAATGCTACACAATGGACTGTCCGTACTTCGTGGGCAATCGATCTCGCAAGTCCATAAACTGGACGCTGACCCGGAGTACATTCATGAAGTGGAGAATTATATTTAGTTTAAAATGCCTGAATTACTGTAAAATATCCGGTTTTAATTATGTGGGAATCTGTGTGTAGTAATTAAAAACAAAAGAAATATTCAGTAGTAACAAAGTGTTAACACTTTACACCCAGTATAGAACAACTACACACTGGAATTACGATACGATATTCTAGGAAAAGGTTAAATCATACAATTATAATGAGGGCCCAGCATAAATAGGTGGTTAGGGCGTTCGACTCGTAATTTGAGGGTCACGGGTTCCAATTCTCATCACACCAAACATGCTCGACCTTTCAGCCATGGGGGCGTTATTAGTGACAGTCAATCCCACTATTCGTTGGTAAAATAGCCTAAGATTTGGCAGTGGGTGGTGAAGACTAGCTGTCTTCTCTCTAGTCTTACAGTGCTAAATTAGGGACGGTTAGTTCAGATACCCCTCATGTAGTTTTGCACGAAATTCATAAGCAAATAAACAAAAAAACAATTATTATGTGACATTCCAGTTAGTTGTGCCTCGATGTAGCTGGATCAGATCCCATCCATACTTGACGTGATTAAAAGCACTAAAAGTTAGTCAATTGTAGTGTAACCCATAGCCACAGTGCTGCACAAACAGTTTAAAGTAGTACCTAGTAAACCCGAATAGCAACAACTAAGTGTAGCTTAAGTATAGTTCACATTAGAATGAGACTTAATTACTTGGACTTAAACATTTTGTCCAGCATTAGAGGATTTCGTACTGAACACAACTAGTGGTATTTAAGTATTGTTAGAAGAAAGCATCTGGTGTTATATCCATTTAATGGTACTTACATATGCCTGGTTTTAAGGATGTATCGTTGGTTTCGGCTGTGGCTATATTACATGTAATCCATAGTAAACCAGATTGTAACCAATAGTTTATATGTATATATATATATATGGATATCATGCAGCAACTTCTTGTTCAGTCTTACAGGTGAACATTACTATAGCTCAAGAATAGTGAAAACTACATAGCCGTTTTTATAAAGAACCAAATGATTTTGATTATATACAGGGCGTTCGGAAAGTCACTGTGCACTTATATATTTATTAACAGACAACACTGCACAGTGACTTTCCGAACGCCCTGTATATAATCAAAATCATTTGGTTCTTTATAAAAACGGCTATGTAGTTTTCACTATTCTTGAGCTATATTAATGTTCACCTTACATACCAGTGACTTCCAAGTTCCTAAGTGTCCCGATATTTTCATCAAATTAAAAATAATTACAAACATAAAAACTTCATAAAAATATTGCACGTGCCAACAAGAATGTCGCGCAAATAAATGGGTTAGGGTGTCGTCAGTGAAGGAAAGTTTGGAAACCATTGCTCATTCTGTTGTATTGAAACTTAAGATGCGAATTATCAAATTATTACATGAAGAGTGAGAAACGCTGTTGGTTATATTTATAAACGGGCCTAAAGTGAAGTCACATGAGTTAACTGGATATTAGCTTATATTTGGTGTAATCACAGTTGTTACGTGTTAAAATCAGAAATAACCTGAAACTGAATTAAATGATAATTTAAATTTAGAAATTAATTAAATGTCGATATGTATCCAATTTATTATATTTGCCAACAAGACTGATTCACAGTTTTCTTTCTTAATACAAATATATTTTGTTTGTTTGAAATTTCTTTCAAAGCTACACGAGAGCTATCTGCGCTAGCCGTTCCTAATTTAGCAGTGTACGACTAAAGGGGAAGTAGCTAGTCTTCACTACCTACCGCCAAATCTTTGGCTACACTTTTACCAACGACTAGTGAGATTGATCGACACATTATAATGTCCCCACGGCTGAAAGGGCGAGCATGTTTAGTGTGACGGGAGTTCTAACCCGTTAACCTCAGATTACGAGTCGAGCGCCCTAGCCACCTGGCGATGCCGAGCCATATATTTTAATATATGAAGCATAATATCATTTATAATCACAGCTATTATAAATAGTGATTTATGTTCAAAACTTTTACAAACTTAAAAATAAGTTTAAGTCTTCTATCTGGTCTGGAACTGAATAACTTATCGAGGGTTCATCATGAGCGAACTAATTTTGAGTTCGTATAGATACAATTCACTTAACGGGGAGCTAGCTAGCTCTATGTCGATGAAATTATACGTAATGTTTTCGTCGTAAAAACATTAATGTCCATGTGAATCCACTGAAGTTCAACGGTTTTTAATGTTGGAAATCTATAAACGTTCCTGGTCAATACATCTGAAGTTCCTATTAATAAGCGTTAATCATAGTTATCGCTTTCGACATTTATAGTTTACCAATTGTAGCAAACCAACAATATGTACTGTTTCTTGATGCGTCGCATTGGTTACATTTATTGGCGTGAGGAGGATTTCTAGAAAGTTGAGCCTGCACAACAAAACTGATGATACACTAGTGTTTATCTACACACATGTAAATAGTCTGGAATTTCGCAATATTGGTTTAACAGTATATGTTAGGTAAAATTCTAAATAGAAATTTAACTTAAACAAACTGATATTAAAACAGGTGTATGATAATAAATCCGTCACAGAATCAAGAGGAGAGTTCACTTAAGAGCATTGCATGCTTGTCATTTCACAGCTACCCAGAAAGAGTCATACAAATTATTTTTTAACCTGGAAAATAATGCCATGATTTTTACTATGTTGTAATGAGAAAACATTTGTTAAATACATAAGGAGAAGTTTTTATACCTTGGAAACTTGGAGTTACGTATTACCTGCTATTTCTGACAACCTGTCTTATTGCTTACTATATAGCTGCTTTTTTATCATTTAGTGTTGATTCTGTTGACCATATTTGTTTACTAGGTTTCAGCGAATTGCTTGCTTAGAATAAAATCATCGTTTTCACAAAGAACGGTTTCCCCCATCTCTTCATATGACAGGTGTTATATTATTTGTACAGAACTAGTATGTAAATGTTTGTATTTTTTTTCTCTGTATATATATATAATATTAAGTGTACAAAAATGCACGTGAAGACATACACATATTTATACATTCATAGGAAGAGGTGACGCATTAGGAACACAAGAGTTTGTATGTCGCTGTTTTTGTTTTAAGTTTGAACTTAACGGTGACGGTTAACATAACAAATAAGGAGCCTTCGTTTGTCTGTGAACACCCGAATTAAAATTAATTCCACTGCCTATGTGTATACACTATGCAGTTGTTAAAAATTACCTTTCTCATGTTATGTATAATGCTACTTGTTTTTTAATGTAAAATACTGTCTTGATAGTGCAAAACTACACACTGTTTTATCACTCTGTTCACCGAGAGGAATAGAGCCTTGGATTTTACTGTAGTATTCGTTGGTTTGTTTTAGAATTTCGCGCAAAGCTACACGAGGGCTATCTCTGCTAGCCGTTCCTAATTTAGTAGTGTAAGACTAGAGGGAAGGCCGCTAGTCTTCTTCACCAACTGCCAATTCTTAAACTACTCTTTTACCAACGAATAGTGGGATTGAAAGTAACATTATAAAGCCCCAACGGATGAAAGGGAGAGTATGTTTGTTGTGACGGGGATTCGAACCCGCAACCCTCGGGTTACGAGTCGAGTGCCTTAACTACCTGGCCTTTACCGTATTAAGTCTCTACATTTACGACTGACCTACCAGCGTAATGAAAAGTAAGGAGAAAAAAACAGTTTATCTGCAATTATTATTACCATTGTCAACGTTACAAGGAAAGTTTTTCCAAACAGATTTATAATAGGACTGTAGAAAAGAAACTTTAAGATTTGATAATAAATTACCTTAATGGAATATTTATGAATGACCTAGTACATATAAATACTCAGCAGTTATCAAAATATTAAATGATTATAATTTCATAATATTATGGAAAAATAAAACTGAACTACAATGCTGAGTATTGAAAAGTTGTTAAATTTAAAATGTATCTGCATGGAAACTTCTGCAATGCTATCACGCAAAAAATAGTTCAATTAAAATCCGATTAATATTCGCGCCATGTCAGGTACACTTTCATTGCTAACTTCTAGTAACTGTTTTCATGCTGTCACTATTTGTCTCCAATATTAGATAAATACGTTTAAATAGTATGTAGTCTGAGCAATACGTTGGTATTGTTTTGAATTAAACACAAAACTACATAATGGGTTATCTGTGCTCTACCACCACGGGTATCGAAACCCATTTTTTAGCGTTGTATACAATAAAGTTTTAGCGTATATAATATATACGATCTCATATATATTACAACAGGTTCATTTAACACTTATATCATCGTAAACAATAGCTACAATATATATATTACAACCAGAAAGATAAGGTGTGAATTGAGCAAAAGCTGTTGACAATATCTGTAACCGAGATAGCAGTACGTTATTACTCATGTGGCTTTTCAGTTAATTATATTAACGTTTCTACGCAAATGGAGAAAATATCAGAGATACTGAATACTTCCAACAGATGGAGTCACTTACCTTAATAAAAGATGAAATTCGTCTGAATCAACTAACTACACGTCCGTTTTCTTCCAATTGTTATGTTTACACCCTAACTAAGCAACAATCAGTTTTGGAACTGCGTGAAAATACGAGGGTTTATTCAAAAAAGCACATCCGCACATACATTATTATGAAAGGCTAAATAGTGAAGGACAGAATATATATATTTCTTTGCTTTACGATATACAAGTTTCTCTGTTTGTAACTAAGCATAAAGCTACGCAATGGGCCATCTGTGCACTGCCCATAACGGCCATCGAAACCCGAATTCTAACGTCGTAAGTCCATAGACATACAGCTGTGAACCTAGGGGGGCAAGCTATACAGAGTTATAGCTTTAAATAAAACAGTTCTAAAATATTATTATCCCAAGAATTACAAATAGAGGATCCTACTACTTTATAAACAAACTTTTCACAACTTTATGTATTCCAACTTCCTTAAGAATCAACAAATGCAATCATTATAACGGGTCAAGGGAAAATTATGTGTGTTTGGAGAGGGGAATAAGGCCAATGACTTGAAATTAATTATAAAGCAAATGGGTGCGTGTGGGTGTTTTGTAGCGTTGTAACATATTTTTTTACTCTTTATGTATTTATTTTTGGCGATATGTCATTTACCATAATTTCTTCTTCGTACCTATGCATACCTACCCTCTTTAACACTGATTACTTTATGTATTTTACACCGAAAGCAAGTGATTTCAGTTGTCTACGATTATCTGTTTATACCGAGTGTTTAAAGAGGTTCAAACATAGGAATATGGTGTAGCATCAAAATTCCTCCGATACGTTCCCTAGGTGAGTCAGTTTAAGTTTCTAGGCTTACAATACTAAAATCTATGTTAAATCCCTACTGTATATAGCCCATGATACGGCTTTACGCTGAAATGCAAACAACAACCTACTGTTAGTGAAAGGTATAAAACCAAATGAGTAATTTGAGGAATAATGATTATTATTAACCTCTAGCCGTTTTTCTATTGCCCCCCCTCACTGGTACATACGTATGTATGCGGGCATACAACGTTATAAACCGGGTTTCAATAGCCGTAAGGGGCAGAACACATGGAGCCCATTGTGTGGCTTTGTGCATAATTAAAAAAACCCTTTTTTATTTGACCTCTGAGGGTCGCGGGTTCGAATCTCCGTCGCACCAAATATGTTCGTCCTTTCAGCCGTGGGGGCGTTATACGGTGACGGTCAATCCAACTATTCGTTGGTAAAAGAGTAGCCCAAGAGTTGGTGATGGGTGGTGATGACTAGCTGCCATCCCTCTAGTCTTACACTGCTCTAAATTAGTTATGGCTAGCGCTGATAGCCCTCGAGTAACTTTGTGCAAAATTAAAAAAAACAAACAATTTGCCCTTAGAAGAACTCAGTTATCAATTTCGCGTGATTTTGAGTGTACACAAGATGAAAACTGTATTATCTCTTTGTCCTCATTTTACTGAGCACAAAGGTACACAATGGGCTATTTGTTTTGTGCTTATTACGAGTATGAAACCCGACTATTAGCTTTATATATTTTAAGACTTACCACGGAGAAGGAACTTGTAAAAAAAAAACTGGAAATAGAAAAAGTGCTTAAAGCTGTCTTAGAATTCAATAAAACATTAATTTAAGGGAATGACTGTCAATTATTCTGACAAATGTAACTGAATGATTAATTTTTAAATTAATTTGAAGAATAAATATATAGTGTTCTGATTTCAAATACTTGTCGATCAAGGGTTCGCCCTGTGATAGAGCTCTGCATTTCGGAACAAGCACGTCTAGTTCGAATATCTTCAACTCCATAAAATGGCTGAATTATAAGTGAAGAGTCAGTCTCGTAGCGTAGATACTGAATGGTAAGGTACTTATGACTGACTGCTTACCCTTTGGTCGTAATTGAAAATAAGAGATGGTGACAGATACTCTTAAAAGGTTTGCCAAAAATAAAAACTGATCATTCAATTATTTATATATTTCTTTCTTAGAAGTATAAATTAGCTTTTTTTAATTTTATCCAAAGAAATACAACAAACTTTCGTGGACAATTATTATAATTGATTATTATTCAATTATGTTGTTCTATTAAAGTAACAGCCTACGAACGTTGTATTACGTTACATCAAAAGTACACTTTATTACATTAAATATCTCATAACTTCCTTGCATTACAAAGAGTTCCCTGGCGAGACGGCGATAAGACTACTGATTTACGATGCTCAAAGCAAGGGCTCGATTTAGCTAAGTATACACAGTATATAGTCCAATGTGGATTTGTTGTTCCAAAAAGAAAAACAGACACACACATACTGTAACAAACGCCTAATAATCGACACTTTATTGAAATAAAAGTCCCTTTATTAACTAGGAGTTACTGTTAATCCGCTAAAAATATATTACAAAATTAATTTTTCTATTACAAAATATAAACAGTATATTCAAACATCTAATCCCGCCCTCTACATTGCGACACTCAGTTACACAACCACTTCCAAACATGTGGTCAGCTTCCGGTCAGTTACCTCTTTCTTTGTGAACCTGACGATGACCGAAGAAGGTCGAAACGTTGTTCGCTCTTCTATTTAAAATATTTTCTGAACCCAAACGAGCCGTTTTTGCATATAAAATTCTAAACAGTATACGTGCATTTGTGTTCACAACAGGAAGTAAAAAGCTCTATCTAATGATGTTAACATAAATGTTTATATTTTTTCCCCTATTTGTTGTACATGCATTACGGAGTGCAGTTTTAATTTGACAAATGAACCGTGTTATTCAATAAAAAATGTAACATTTTAGCACTAATTGGAAGTCTGGTCAAATTTTACGAATTTTAAGTTTTTCACTGAATTAAAATTTTCCATATTTTAACTTGTTTTAATGATGCGAGACTTCAACTTTAATTTTATTGTTAATTACTTTCATGTTGTGCATTAATTAGAAGTTCATTTTTATTATAAAGATATGTATGAAAGAAGACTAAATACAACTACAGTATTTTTCTTGTTTTCCAATGTAACAAGTAGGCTTAACAAAGTTCAATAAAAATTAATTTAATATATCTACATTAGACAATAATTTTTGTTTTGTTCGATTAATATCTTATCTCTTTCACCTATGTCAGTTAATATTTTTGTTAAAAAGGATATATTCGTTCCATATACGTTTTAGAGTACATAATAACACACACAAAAAACTATTGTCTAGGATACGTTTACACTCTTTAAAAGCCTATTTATTTTTACATATTTGTAAACATCGAAATTATGCAGTATATGAACATTTTAAGTTTTACTTAGAAACAAAAAGAATAAAAATAAGACAAACAGAAAACTTAGGATCGTACGGGGACGCATTAAGATATAACTATGTTCATTACGTTTGTCTACGATATGAAATGATAAGTGTTGTTTAGTGAAGCCATAATAGTTGGATAAGTTGCTGTAAATTTTTTACAAGGCCAGATAATTTAAATAACTGAAAACGTACTAATAGAAGTGAAACGTAACAAAACGCAACTGATTAATGCCGAAAAAAAATCTATTTATAAGCACTTTTATACAAAAGTAGTATGTTTTAATTAAGTGATGGCGTCTTGTGAGTATTCAAATATACAAAATTAATTGAAGAAACGCTTCTTCTCCTTTGTTTTGTTTTTGAATTTCGCGCAAAGCTACTCGAGGGCTATCTGCGCTAGCCGTCCCTAATTTTGTAGTGTAAAACTAGAGTCATCACCACCCACCGCCAACTCTTTTGCTACTCTTGTACCAACGAATAGTGGGATTGATCGTAACATTATAAAGCCCCCACGGCCGAAAGAGCAAGTATGTTCGGCGCGACGGGAATGCGAACCTGTGATCCTCAGATTACGAGTCTCACGCCTTAACCCGTGCTATGTCGGGCCTCCTGTTTTTGTGTTACCCCACTACGATTTAGAGGAATATTTGATGGCTTATACCCGCTAAAAATATATGTTTTGAAACGGTGGCTAGCATAGCAGAAATAACCCATTACATTTTAGAATTCTGTTTAAAATAACATAAACAACAAATTATTGTAATATTTTGGAGGGGATGGAGATATACCATGAACATCGCTCCTCGTGGTGTGATCTACGTGCATTTAAAACAAAGTATTTTATGAGATGCTTTTCAGTTCTTTCAGTATGAGCTATCTATTTAATATTATATGTAACTGTTTATTTTCTTAAACGCCATCCGCTATCACAACGGTAGAATCTGGATTTCAAGACCCTTTGTGGGCAGGGCACAGATAGCCCATTGTGCACCTTTGTGCTTAATTTAAAAAACAAACTGTATTTACTTATTCTTTACAATCACATTTTTCTTGTAGCACTTTCGTTTTCCTCTCTTTCATGTATAAAAATAAACATATTTCGCACCAAGATATTCAAATTTAAACAAGAGATATCCACTTTATAGATTACAAGTCAAAACTATTTCTTCTGGTTATTTGGCATCATTGTCCTGAGTTCTGGTTTTAACGTTTTTAACAAGGAAGATCAGCTTCTAACAGTAATTATTCATGATTTCTACAAAAAAAAAATATATATTCTGGAGCTGGTTAGGCTTAGGTAACAAAAGTATCTAATCATTTACTTACTAAAAAGTTTTACTAAAGATTCTGGAGCTGGTTAGGCTTAGGTAACAAAACTATCTAATCATTTACTTACCAGAGTTTTATTATATTCCAAGTGTTGCGAGCCGTTTGATGCGCGTGAAAGATTTCAGTATTTTTTATTCTTATTTGCAACTAGGTTAAGTCTAGTTTGGAACCACGTCCGACTTTTTAAGACACTGATTGAAATTCAAGTAACGGTGTCTGTTAGATTTAGAAATTGTTTATACTTTTGAAATAAACCACCAAATGAAGAGAACGCGAGACGGTTGTAAAGTCTTAAAAAATGTTTTATGAAACTCAGTTAGTTAGCAATGCAACATTAATATGAAAAAAAAACAAAAACGTTTCACCGGTTAGATGTTAAATACAGACTTTAATCATTGACTTTGAGAAATTGGTTTATGATTTTATGACGTATTCCATGAATACCATCAGTAAAATTATGATACAGGATAATTTTATATGTTTATTCTTCGTTTCCACTCAGTGGGCTGAGCCTATGTGGCTTTGCAATAAGAAAAACACACATATTTAAGTTTGAATTCAATACCTTAAAAAGGTAATCTTTTAATACGCATTTACATAAACGTACAAATTACTACATTAAACGATTAACTGTTACCATCTTCGGAAAAAGTCGTTTCAAAATTAAGTTAGAGTCAATGCTCGAAAGTATATTGAAAATTCACCCCTGGTTAAGCGAGAAATGGAGATTTTAGTTTTCTAATTGAATAGGAGTTTTATTGATTTAACTAAAATAAACAGAGATTTATTTATTTAAAACCTTGCTTAATATCTGGAATACACTAAATAATTAGCTTTCCTCACAGATTCCCTTCTTTTTGTTTTGTAATCTGGCATCAAGCTGCACCAGTCGTAGTTATCTGTAATTTACCCGTCACGGGTATCGAATGCTATCTGTGATTTACCCGTCACGGGTATCGAATCTGATTTTGATAGCCTTTAAACTTACCGTTGAGCAACCGGGGAGAAATTCCCTTGAACTATAAATATACCATTTTTATTCACGTAATGTATCTCTACCCCTACGTCCCTACCCCACTCGTAATCTAAACCACATACGTGCATAAGGGGTTTAATTATCAAAACACTTATATGTGATAAAATTAAACACCTTGCAGGTGTATACATACTTGTAACGAAGGGGCAGTCTGTATTTTAAAAATTCTGTGTATAATTTGATAAATAAAGTTAATGAACTTTTGATCTGTACAACTAGTAACTATTGTGTGTGTGTGTGTGCTTTCCTTCAGCAAAGCCACATCGGGCTATCTGCTGAATCCATCGAACCTCTCATTTTAGCGTTGTAAATCCGAAGACTTGTCGCTGTACCAGCAGGGGAAAGTAATTAATAAATACAGCTTCATATCTTTTTCAAATTTGTCTCAATTATAATGTAGAATAAATTTCTTACGATATTTACAATTAAAACAGAGTAACAGAAAAATATTATTGTGGCTCAAGTGATGAGTACTTAAAAATAAAAGACTTGTAATATATAATACGAATACTGGCAACTAAACATTTACACGTTCTAATCTAGAACACGTTAATCGTTAACCAGAAAGTATTAGAAAGCAAATAAAAACATCTAAATGAATAAACTTCGAAATTTAATTAAGTACTATTTTTAATTGTATCACAAAATGCCGTTTTCTTTTATGAATTGACATTTAAGTACTCTAGCAAGTATTTTTTAAATAAAAAATGGAAAAAATCTATGAAAATTGTTCAGTTTAGAACTTGAAATACAGAATTTGTATTCCATTGTGTTAACTTTCTCGCACTTCAAGATGAAATATTCTCCTCCACGAATTCAGTAGAGCCTGCTAATAACGAGATGTAAGAGCAGAAAACTAGTTAAACTACATTATCCTTATTTTAATTTATTTGTGGAACAAAAGAAACTAGGCACAGTGTAGATCTCTCTACAGATCTGTTACAGACTGAGGGAACAGCGTTATATACGCATCCTTGTCAGGACGTGCGTGCTACCCACATCATTGTTAATTATTCCAGTAGAAATATACAGGATGACAAACTAAAGATACCACTCGACCTGCCCGTGTAAAAGATCACCACCTGTTTTTACATGCTGTGGTCTACTTTACATAAATATTTCCCAAAATAAAGCACGTGTGACACAATAGAAAAACAATAAGTAAATAGGGCGAAAGGAACTTCACCACATTTCTTTTTACCATTGTTCTACTTCTACATCCACATACACGTATATGCACGACAATTTTAAAAACTTTAAAGTGAAATTTATTTGTGCATATTACTAAATTATCATTATTATAACCTGCCAATCTAATATACAACACATAGTAGTTCATTTTTTGTAAAATGAATGTCAATTTGCAAAATTAAAACAAATAACCATCTTAAAGTGCTTCCTTATTCAAAAATGTTATGCAGTACCTAATTTTAAAATGTACAAACGTTGTTCTGTAACTCACCTGTAAGTTTATTGGTTTATAATTCTTAAAACTGAGTTTCGATACCCACGGTGCGCATAGCCTATAGAGCTCATCGTGTAACTTAAGGTTTAAAAATGTAAAACATATTTAACAAATCCAAGCTAAGGTGAGATCCGATCGCATTTTGTAAAATGGCATTGTAAGTGACATACTTAAGCTTTGCCATCAGGTCATCATTTCGCTTTGGCTTTTCCATCTATTCCAAAATGTTAAAGTTGTCTGTTTTAACTCGGGTCGCACTTACACCTTTAGTATTTATGGAATGAATTAAGTTACCATTAACCATTTGAAAGCAAGAAAGGCATGTTACAGATGTCAAACCAGATTTACAGTCTTCTATTTCAGTTCAATACTTACCTTCGTAAACGCTTTTACATGCTCGCTTTATTTACACCATATTTCACTTTCACAACAAAGAGGAAATAATTGTAAAGCTTGTTGACGGCTCATTTACAAGAATCCGAAACAGATATGCGATTACTACTTTTATTGTGATGCAGGATTGTCTGGATACATTCAAAGACGTGAAACAATGGAATTCCGGTATCTGAAAAAGCTGTGACAATGCCCCATATTTGTCCAAAAATATGCCATTGTTCCTACAGTAACAATATCGCTACCTCAGTCTTTCGTTAAATAAATTTAGTGAGCCCAGAACTGTGCCTTTAGACATCTTGTACAAGGAATCTAACAGGGTTCATTATGAGTTGCAATTAAGCAAACATTTTAAAATGTTTTTGAAATATTCTTCGTACAAAATGGTCGTACTGTTTAATTATATGTATTGTGTACTTATTAAAAATATTTCCTAATAAAATAAGTATTTTATTTTTATTTTGTTCTTTAAAACCTAAACACTTAAGAATTCTGACTTTGATACTAGAAAAGGGCAAGAAAACAAATAATAAAAATCAGGGATATTTTGAAAGCTTGTATAGAAATATTCTATAAGAGTATAGTACACTACAGTATTGTGTACTTTATTAAATTTAATCAACAATAAGATTCAATCCGAAGCAAAATTCGAATTCCAACAGCCAGCATAATCTACTCAGACAGAAGCTTTGTTTTAGAATCCCCACCTGCCTTTAGGTCCTCAAACCAGCAGTTTTGCTTTTGATTTTTTCTCAAAGCTGCACGAGGACTATCGACGCTAGCTGGCCCTTATTTAAAAGTGTAAGACTAGAGGGAAGGTAGCTAATCATTACCACTCACTGTCAACTCTTGGGCTGCTCTTTTACCAACGAATAATGGGATTGACCGTCACATTATAACGCTCCCGCGGAAAGAGTAAGCACGTTTGGTGTAATGGGGATACGAACTCGCGACCCTCAGATTACGAGTCGAGTTCCTGAACCACATCGCCATATTATACTAGCGGCTACTGAGATCCATTACGAGTCGAGTTCCTGAACCACATGGCCATGTGATACTAACGGCTACTGAGATCCATGACGAGTCGAGTTCCTGAACCATATGGCCATGTTATACTAACGGCTACTGAGGTCTATTCACCAATAAATTAACAACATTTAAGATAACTTTATTACCTCAAACCCCTCCCCATTTCAAGTTACTATTGGCCTGACACCTGGTGGTTAAGGCGCTCGAGTCGCAATCTGAGTATCACACATTCGAACTACCTTTGCTGAAGGTGAACGTCATGGCAGCGTTATAATCGTATAGGCAATCCCACTATTCTTTGATAAAAGAGTAACCCAAGGGCTTGCCATGCGTGGTGTTGACTAACTTTCTACCTTCTCGTCTATAACTGCTACATCAGAGACAGCTAGCTCACATATCCCTGCCGTAGCGGAAGTAACAATCACTTTATTGTACAGTGACATTTTCTTTATTCTGCACTTCGATAAGGAGCAAAACAACAACATGTTTAGAACTTTATGAATGTTTATCTGTTTATCTAAAACAAATATCAAGTTACTTTTTTTAATGTGAGGTGTTTAGATCCGTTCAAAAATATAATAATAGTGGCTTTGTTTCGAGTTAAACACAAAGCTGCACAACGGGCTATCTGTGCTCTCTCTCGAAGGATATCGAAACCCATTTTCTACTGGTATAAGTCTGCAGACATATCACTGTGCCACTGGTGGGCAGTAATAGTGGCATTTAGCATTTGGAAACTGTTGTGGCAATAATCCAGATTTGATCAAAAATTCGGTTCTGAAAGTTCAGTCACAGTAGTGTTACCTCTTCTCCTTCTGACTTGACTGAAGTCATTGATGTGCTTCTAAATACAGAACTGGCTGTATTAATTTCTAAGTACTTTTCATTTCTGTTCTGTATCGTTAGTTTAATTTTAACCTGCAACTAAACTTGATTTAATCCACCAGACTGTAAACCTAAAAATCTATGGTTCACATCTCGTTGCTGCAAAATAGTACTCCGCATTTTAGGTCTTTGAGTGCGTTATAACAGTGACTGTCAAATTAACACCACTCTTTGATTAGAGTAGGTAAAGAGCTGGTGGTGGGTGATACAGGCCAACTGTCTACCCTCTAGTCTATCAGTTCAAAACTATGGAAGACAAGTGCGAATAGCTTAAGGCGCAAATACCCTAAATAAACAAACCGACTTAGATCTGTATCAATTCGAGTTTATTTCGTTCACTCAATGGAGAAGTGCTCACAGTGAAAGCATGAATATCAAACAAAAATGGTGCATCAGCACTTAGTTAATAAATTATTCGATAACTGTTGTAATGTATGGTATGCCAGGAAATGAAATAAACACACGAAAAGTTTTGCAAACATTTAATACACGAAAATGTTCTGGCCTTGTTATGTACACTAAATGGTTGAGATTAGAACTGGTGCTCCACAATTCCAAAGAAAGTGGTGCATTTATTACGTAAGAATTTGGTTTGAACTTCGCGCAAAGCTACATGAAAGCTATGTGTGCTAGCCATCCCTAATTTAGTAATGAAAGAACGTCGAAAAGGAGATTAGGAGTTGAGCGAATTAACCAATTGGCCTAGGACATAAGAATGAGTGGGAGACAAAAACACGTTACCTTACTGTCTCGTTTTTTTTTATAACACAGAAGAGGAGATAGATAATGATTCGACATGTGACATTTAACGTTTTTAATGTCCTATACTATAAGGGTTGAGTATGTTACATTAAAACGATCTTGGAACATCAACATATCATTACAGCCCATGCATACACATCTGATCACGCTCCATCTGATATTTGTGAATCTTCACAATTGCCCTGCAACGTAGTTTTCGTTACATAAGGTTCGTTTAATGATATAGCAGTATAAGGGATGTCGGCATCTTAGAAATTCTACATCTTCGACATGAGCATATCTTTATAATATTAATATATGAATTTTTTACATTGTAAAGGCTGTTACATACCCTTCCTAAAAGTGATTAGTTTTTTGATGGCAACACACTATTTCCTACGAACAACAACAAAGAAAGTCATATGTAGTTCTTCTATGACTTTGGATTGACTGTGGTTGTGACGTGATTTACTAATTTTAGTATTCGGATTGCTTTAATATAACGTTTCGTTTTGTTATTATGCGCACAATGGGCTATCTGTGCTTTGCCAAACACGAGTATTGAAACCCGGTTTCCAGCAGTATAAGTCTGCAGATGTACCACTGTGCCACTGGGTAGCATTAATATATTAGCCTACCAAGTTTTAAATTGTTCTTATTACTGCATGAAAGGTAAAAGATGATGATTGGGATTGGCTAATGGGTTCAGCTAATGTGATTTTGAGACAAGTGTATTAATTATTATCGACTACGTATGTGACAAGTATAGGGGCTTTCAATGTTCTCATGTTTGTGTAAATAGCCGAAAGAAGTCCAGGTGATTTGTCAGCGAGACTCTGAAGCGAAACCAGGAATTATGTGAGCGATTAGAAAAAATGAATCAACGAGTTCGCTCAACCGTATTGCACTGTTTTCCTATAACACAGTATCTCTATCAAGTTCTGCATTATACTTTTTATGACTTTAATTAGAGCAAACGCCAATATTGTGTTGCATAGAGTCCCAGACGAAATGGTATATGGTCACGCCTCTATGCCCGCGTTAGGCGCCATTTTAGTAAGGTAGCGCCAAATATGTGCAATAAAATGGTTTTCACGAAGTCAACTATATCTAGGGCTGATGAGTCATCGCAATGCTGTAATCGACTCTCACGATGATTCAGCATTTGCTTTATTTTCCTTTTGTAGCTCAGACAAGAAAAATTACAAAAATCTACATAATGTTTACCTTTCGAGTAAGAATTAAAATGTCTTGATACCGAATTTAATATACTAATTAGACACAAGTTTTAATGGACTTGACTTCATGCTTTGTCGAAGCAAAAAGATGTTTACCTGTATCTCTTAAACCTAATATACTGCAACCAAATGTGTTCCAAATGTATAAAGTGAAGGCTAAAATAACTGTTATGACTGTTTCACTTTTCGTACAAGGTATAAAAACAAACAAAAATTAATACAGAGCACACAACAGCTTCAGTATGGCAGAATATGAAAATTTATCCGACCGAAACATTTAACCAAGGTAAAGTAATTGTAATGTACTTTTTATTTTTTAACTCTGTGGCTAATAATAATTTAACATAAGTAAGACAAACATAATCATTTACATCAACAAAAACTGAAAATCTTTATACAGTCTCTCACTGTCACTTAAGTGTTTGTTTTGTTATTTTATTTCGTGCATAAATAAACGAGGATTACCTGCACTAGCCGTCCTTAATTTAGCAGTTTAAGACTAGAGGACAAATATCTAATCATCACCATCCACCGCCAACTCTTGGGTAACTTCTTTAACAAATGTATAATGGGATTGACCGTAACACTATTATAACGTCCACACAGCGAACATGTTTGGTGTGACTGGAAATCTAACCAAAGATCCTCAGATTAAGATTCGAGTGCCTTAACCACCTGGCCATAACGGGTCTTATTTCATTTAAAGAAGTGCATAAAACTCGTATGACTGGACGTAAGTTGGGAAAAATAAGAAAATATACTGGAAATAGAAGGTATATTTAATTGCCACATATTTGTATCATTGCTCTGAAAAATATAAATTATTTTGGCGTTTTTCATAGCAAATACCACTGTAAAGACTGCAATATATAATATATAGCTTTAAATATTTTTATATAAATAAACAATTTACTGTAAAAATACAACATATATGATTGAAGTTTTTCAGAAAAGACTTTTTATCATTATTTACATGCGCGTGATGCAAATAGTATAGAGTCATGAAACAGTCTGCAATGTGAAAGAAATCTGTGAATAAATGTAAAATAGACTACTGCGTGAACGACAGCAAAGAGCTGATGTGAAATAGATTACAAAGTGAAAGATAACAAAGAAAAGACGGAATGCTGATTTAGGGTTGGGGAAAGTAGAGTACAGACATGAAGCAGTTTAGTGTGAAAGATACTGAATAATAAAAAGGAAGCAAACTGAAATTAAGGGTGAGCAGAGAAATGAGGTAAACTAGTTTAAAATAAAAGAAGAAAAGTCCAACTCGTTAAGGTGAAATAACAAATAAATATTGCATAGGAACGAATGTAAGGTGGATTTGATATTCAAAAGTTTTGGGCATATAGGCACGAGTAAAATCGAATCACGAAATTAGAAAAAAAAGTAAAAATGAATCTTCTATCATACGTATGTAACTTCCAAAATTAGTTTTGAGATCAGTAGCGACGAATTTTGTACAATCATATAAAATTAATTTCGAAGTACATGCAACACACATATCCGTTTTTTCCATTGACTTCTTTAATACTGGTATTTTTATTATCGTTTAGCATTGTTGGAATTTCGGTTGAGCCAAGTATGCGTGTAATCATGTGAACCACTTTCACAAACCCGTTGATGATTGACCAATCAGCAGGGGCGTATTGGTATGAGGGATATACATCCCCCTTCATTTTAGGTGAGGGGTATGGTGCGTACAATCATCCCCCCTACAGTTTGGTCTGTTGAATTGTTTTATTGCATCACAGGCCTACAAACTGTGTGTCTGTTCTTGTGATTCTCGTATTCTTACCAATCGAATTACATGATTAGGCCTAGATGTAGGCTTTTTCAGAAGCCGAAAGGTACGTACATCTTTAATATCGACGTGCTTCTTAGCTTTTCGAACGAAGCGATAGTTCGTAAGTATCAGTCAGTAGGCCTAAGTATACATGCAAGTATCGTGGCAACAAGATTACTCTGTGACTGCATGTTTACAGCTTTCAGGTTCACGTAATCAGAGATTACCAATTTACAAATTGAACAGTCCACATAAGTGGTTGCAAAATCATCCCCCCATCGAGTGTAAAAAATCCAGGCCCCTGCCAATCAGATAGCAATTGTGAAGCAATAACCCATTTTATTACGTGTAATATTAAGTGTGTACTTTATTGCATTTAATATTTCATAACTACATTCGACTAAAAATACTTAATAACTGTTATATTATTGAATAAAAAACTTTTATTAATCCGCAGTGCTATTAGTTCAGGCAAATATATACATAAACATCAAAGTTTTCGTTTTTCTATATAAAAAATAAAACAAAAACAGGAAACATACACGTGCACTCAAGGCCTGTAACAAAACCCCATTTTAACGTGTTAAGTATTTATTCGATTTCAGTTTCCTGTACATGTATTACATATAATGAGTATCTAATTTGGCAAATTAAGTGTGTTCTACTTTTAAATAAGTAAAACTTTTGTAGCATTTATTAGAAGAATGGTCTAATTTTAGGAGCTTTAGTTTTATTCTAACTTTAACTTTTATGCTTTGTCTGACTAGTTTTACACAAGAGGCGCTACCTCTTTTATTTCCTCGGGGTAACTCGAGGTAGATACGAATCATAATCAGTCACTACAGTTCTGAGATGTATTAACAGTATTTGCAATTATAACACTACGGAAAATCATAATTGTGCGTTGTATGGTGTTTTATTTCCTCTTCATGTATTATCATTAGTCAAAATGTGCTTTATTGTTGACTTATGGTTTACGTACAAGAAAACTTTGAAAAAAGAAACCCCAACAAAATAAAAAATCAACAACCGCTAATCATTTCAGTTTGTTGTCAAAATTGCATAATTATTGTAAGTAAACATTCTCAAGTCATCATATTTTGCTAATGTACTATAGACTAGAGTTATTACCGTGAGCCGTTTAGTGTTTTCAGTTCGGGTCCTGTTTCTATTGAAACGCTCTACATTTCGGATTTGTGGGTATGGTAATTTATAAATGTTCAAATTCCACTGTTACGTCGAATAAAAACTGAATAACTTTATTATCTCTAGTCTTTCATTTTAAAATTAGGGATAGCTATGCCTTTATACAGCTTTTCATGAAAAAAATATATAAACTAGCTAAATAAGCAAGACTACTGAGTAAAAATATGTTTTAAAGCTGCCTAAAAAACATAATACATTCTGCAAAAAAAGTCGTTCAATGATCCATACACGGCAGGTTACTTTGCAAAATCATTGTTATCAAATGTTTCGTATTTTAACTTCTTGTTACCACCTTTGCAGTCGTCTACATTTTGGCTACATATTATGTATGTCTAATGACACCCTGGCCATACCGGGCCTTAAATTCAGGTTTGAATAAAACCATTTAAACTGAATAGCAGAGCCGGTTGTATCTTGCCTTTATCTACTGCCACAATCAGTCTCACTGTGATGGGCTCGGCATGGCCAGGTGGATTAAGGCGTTCGACTCGTAATCCCAGGGTTGCGGGTTCGAATTCCTGTCGCACCAAACATGCTCGCCCTTTCAGCCGTGGGGACATTATAATGTGACAGTCAGTCCCACTATTCGTTGGGAAAAGAGTAGCCCAAGAGTCGACGGTGGGTAGTGATGACTAGCTGCCTTCCCTCTGGTTTTACACTGCTAAATTAGGGACAGCTAGCGCAGATAGTCCTAGAGTATCTTTGCGCGAAATTCAAAACAGAAATAATCCATTGTTCGTTTATGCAGAAAGTGGTTTTAGAAAAAAGTCGCCAAGATAGATTATAGTTTGTTTACATAAGACTGAAGAAGTTATGATTTCCTCGAAGAAAAGCTAATTAATGAAACACAATAGCGACATATCTAATAGTGAATACACCCCAAACTGTTGTTGGCACTTTTGAAACTATTCTTCAGTTATTGACAAATTATGGTTCTCATCATATTAACCAAAACAGTCAGAGGAAGTCCTCACGATAGAAATTTCTTTTAGTCTTTACTTTCACGAGTTGTTCTATCCAAGGAACAGCAGGTATTAAAAATTGTGAATAATAATTTTAAACAATAAATCAGAATCAAAATTTATTATCGAACAAGCTACAGGTTTTGGCTACTAATGTAAACTAAATTCAGTGTATTTCAAAACATTTTCAGTTGGAAATATCAATGATTCATTGCAAGTGATGATTTATCTTCATCAGTTTAATATAATGAAAGAAACTATTAAAAATGCAGGAACAAAAGAAATAGAAAAGGGAAGTTTCGCTGAGCAGCAGTGTTGTAGCACTACCTTTTAGAGTGTCAAAGTTCTTCCAAGATTTTTCATACATGTGACGTCACCACAATATTAAATAATTGATATTGAAAACTAATTTTTATTTATGACTTTCAAGTGTCGGGGGTCTCACTACGAAGAATTCAAGCATTACTATACCTCTCCAGAACACTCCTACATCACTACACCCCGCCAGTAACTCCAGCATTAGTATACCCCTCCATATAAATTCAGTATTGCTATAACCCTACAACCAACTTCAGCATCACTACACCCCTCTAGAAAACTCCAGCATTACTATATCCATCCAGATAACTCCAACATCATCATACCTCTTCAGAACACTCCACTATCACTAAATCCCTCCAGACAACTCTATTATCACTACATCCCTCCAGTGAGTCATAGCAGCATCATGTACCTCCAGATAACTCCAGTGCCAGTAAAATCCTGCTCAGCATACAGCCACAAAATTCCTTTTATAAAGGGTGTTTAAGTTTTTTTCTAGAAAAATGACACTTGTTTGTACATATCTGTGAGTTCACGTAAATGTGCACTTACAAAAACCAATACAATAACTACAAACTACTTCACTTATGAAATAATGAAAATTATTATTATTATATTTCGCTTTATACACATTTTATAAAGATAAATACTAACAAACGACATTGTGATAGAGATAGGCATATTTAAAATTCATCAGTAGTATCCACTGATAATAATCTACTGTATTTAAATTATACAAAAAATTATATGATCACAAAAAACTTTATCCACTTTTTGCGAAGAGCCCTATAACTAATCACTTTAGTTAAACAGAATGTATGAAATTAAGTTAATTCAACAAATTAATTTTAGTTACTGTATGTCAAACAGAACGTGACAGACTGACTACCAGATACAACGATAATTTCACTTTTGCATTGTTACTACACAACTTTTATTAAACGTCACATCACCATTATTAATTGAAGGCTCACAACTATTCGTAATACGTGGTTAGCACTTCGAAGACGTGGTGACTGTGATAGTATAATATTTATTAAAAGACTTATCAGACTCTAGATGCTTGTGCGGACTATTTGTCATATCAAAACTTTCCATCAAGCACAGTAACGCGTTTCCCTTTGCTCTCATTGACGTGGGTAAGTGGATAAGCTGAAAGGTAATAGATTAGTTACGCCAGGCACTATCCGCTTTGATAAAGTATTATTCAGGATTCAGTATATGCTAAGGAGGTAGTAACTGAAGCACTCTAGATTGTTACCACTTACATTTAATAATAATAAAAAATCTGAGTGAGGCTCAAACAACCGAAGTAAAGATAAATAATGGGACAAATTTACCATATTTTTATTTTATTTCTTACAAGTTTTGTTTGTTTGTTTTGAATTTCGCGCAAAGCTACTCGAGGGCTCTCTGCGCTAGCCGTCCCTAATTTAGCAGTGTAAGACTAGAGGGAAGGCAGCTACTAATCACCACCCACCGCCAACTCTTGGGCTACTCTTTTACCAACGAATAGTGGGATCGACCGCACATTACAACGTCCGCACAGCTGAAAGAGCGAGCATATTTGGTGTGACTGGGATTCGAACCCGCGACCTCTCGGATTACGAGTCGAACGCTTTAACACACTTGGCCATGCCGGGCCCAAGTTAAGTTAATAAACTTATCTAACTTATCTTTAAGTCATAATTCTGGATATTTATAATTATTTGTGTAGATTTTTTATCACATACCGTTCGGAGGCAAAGTTTAGATAATATTATAAAAATAACATTTTATTTCTATAACATGAAAATGTGTTAATATTTTTAGTGTTTAAATATTAGTACTAGCATAATGCTATACAAATTGGTATTGAGAATAATCAATTTCATTCAAAAGTGCATTAATGAGATATTATTATAAATCATGTTCAGAGAATCATAAGCTCCCTGCTATGTCATCAACTCAAAATTAACTCGCTCTCCATTGACCCCCAATAAGAAATTAAGGAGACTCAATATTAATTGTAAGTTTATAAAACGTTTGCATTTAGATCATTATTTGTAATAACCGTTATTGAAAGTTGTATTATCGTTTGTATATCGGGCCTGGCATGGCCGAGCGCGTTAAGGCGTGCACTCGTAATCCGAGGGTCGCGGGTTCGCGCCCGCGTCGCGCTAAACATGCTCGCCCTCCCAGCCGTGGGGGTGTATAATGTGACGGTCAATCCCACTATTCGTTGGTAAAAGAGTAGCCCAAGAGTTGGCGGTGGGTGGTGATGACTAGCTGCCTTCCCTCTAGTCTTACACTGCTAAATTAGGGACGGCTAGCACAGATAGCCCTCGAGTAGCTTTGTGCGAAATTCCAAAACAAACAAACAAACGTTTGTATATTAAAATATATTTATAAGAAAAAAGAAAACTGTATCAACCTTGTTGACAAATATCATAAATTAGATACATATCCGCATTTAATTAACTTCCCAATCTAAATAATTATTTAACTCTTTCTCAGGCTTTTTAAAATTATAATACGTTGCGTGATAAATTGGAGGCTTGTCCGGGATATGAATCAGAAGACAAAATTCCATCTAAATTAAAACTCAAAGCATAATTCAGTTTATATTTATCAGTGCTAACACGAGTTGCTCATGTCTGAGTATTAAGGTTTTCTTGAAATACCTTCGCCCGAACAACTAGATAAAAATCACAAAAGTGAATTGCTTGAAATAATCAAAGCTTTAAGAAATTAATGATAAAAATAGCTAAAAAGTGTATTTTTGAAATATCAGTGTATGATGATTTATTACATGAAGAAGTATTAGAGGAATATTCTAGTATTGCCACTAACTAATTAGAATTGAATGATAAAGACAACTTACAGATTCAGCTAAGACTCAAACAAATCGATCTTGAGAGGGCTCGTATCGAAGCCGAGAAAGAACAAGCTTTTTTGAATGAGCTGAATTTATTTATGCATCCAAAAATGTAATGAACTCCAAAGCAACGACATAAATGCATACCTGTGTTCAAAACACTGAATAAAACCCCAAGTTATTTTAAATTTTAAAATTAGCAGTTAACGACGTACGACTGTAATTATTGTCAATATGAGGATTAGAAATATACTGTAGTTCGCGTGTACAAAATAAGGTTACCACCTTTTCCAAACAGAGATAGAGGATGCACTACACCCTTATCTTACATGATAAGGGTAGCGTCCTTGGGATAATAGGTTGTCCAAGGGCGTCCTCCGTCATAAAAAATTCGCATAACTGGATGACAAAACGCCATTGTTGCGTATTGTTTTACCACAACTGATGATGTTAGGTGGGGTTTATCAGAATTTGCAGTTAGAGGTCGATACGCCAATTAACATGATTTTGGTAGAATGAAATCACCTAAAATCAGAGAACTTCCGAAAGCGCTCGGATTACAGATTTTTTTTTTTTTCATTTTGTATCAGGAGTTATTGAGCAAGTGTGTTTTTCTGACATCATGAAATGGTACAATGAAACGTGTGTTTGATATTGAAATGTTTCGTTTAAGAAAAAATACTGTTCTTGAAACAGATGGCTTTAGTTGTCTTAAACAAAACTTAGAGGAAATGATTCAAACATAGGAGGTATGTGTGTTTCTTATAGCAAAGCCACATCGGTCTGTCCGCTGAGTATACCGAGGGAAATCGAACCCCTGATTTAAACGTTGTAAATCCGTAGACTTACCGCTGTACTAGCGGGAGACATATATGATATAGTTGTCTTCTGAAATATGACTAATGGCAGCACTATAGAACAAATGCACTGCCTATCAATAGCATAGCTTTGGCCAATCAGAACTTGTCGTTTATACATGATTTTAAAGTGTTGTAGCTTCATACTCGGTCCAAGAGTCTGGCATGGCCAAGTGTATTAATGCGTTCGACTCGTAATCCAAGGATCGCGGGTTCGAATCCCGGTCGTACCAAACATGCTCGCCCTTTCAGCCGTGGGGGACTTATAATGTGACGGTCAATTCCACTATTCGTTGGTAAAAGAGTAGTCCAAAAGTTAACGGCGGGTAGTGATGACTATCTGCCTTCCCTCTCGTCTTACACTGCTATATTAGGGACAGCTAGCGCAGATAGCCCTCGAGTAGCTTTGCGCGAAATTCAAAAACAAACAAACATATTCAGTCCATAAAGCCGCATCTCGGCACGTAAATGCGTAAAATTGGTACACATGTTCAAGAAAACAAGTAATGTCGTTCTGTAAAACATGACAATAAAACACATGCGTAATGCTCATTTCTAGTCACCTCAGCAGTACAAACAGTTTTAGTCGAGTGAGCTTTGTCACCTTTCTTTGTTTATCCGTTTCGAATTACGCGCAACCTATTCAAGCGCAAGCTGAGGTAGCCGACCATAATTTAGCAGTGAAAGAGTAGAGGAAGGCACGTACACCACGTGCACAGAAATGAAAAGCATTACACCCACCAAACTATCCAATCTGTATGTTTAGAGTTTTTGTCATGGTTGCTCCCCTTTATCCCCCTCTTTTGTTAAGTGACAGTTATTAAAAGGAAATTAAAGCAAGTTTTAATCATCCTCTGATAAAACGTATGTTATATCAAGAAAAATACTTTAAATTTATAACCTAGTACCATTTTCTGATTTAAAAGTTTGGAACTTACAAAACAAAACGTCGTAGTAACCTCAAAATTAGATGTTACGCGAAAGTATACATCGACATGACAATGTTGCTTACTGAAAAAACATTCAAAGTATATACATAGAGTGCCACACAGCTGATAATTATACAGCATACTAGCTAAAAGATATTTTTTTTTAAGTACGCAGCCACTTTTAACTACAAGTCCAGTTTCAGCATTAACTCACTGACGAACTCAGTTGTTGCGTGAGCACTTAAAGTCACCAGAGAAATTCTCTGCATATCTGAGGACTTTTCAGAAAGGATTATCTAATATCCATTAGTTTTGAGTCAGTGAAAAAAACGGTAATTGGTTTTGTGTAGCTTCCATGACGAATTAAGCAATTTGGATGCGAAAGTAGGCAGAAGTACAGTGATTTTTTTTGTACGTGATCCGTTATTCAAAATAAAATGTTCATGTTTTTGCAAATTAAAAAGCAAAATTCTCGCAACCGTTTAGACCACACCGTTCAAGGCATTCTTAAGAGGTGCGACAAAACCACTTTGTTAAGTATAAGGATAAATGTTATGATTTAAAACTATTTTTCTATGGTCCCTCCAGTATCTCAACTGTAAGACTGCAGACTTATAACACTAAAACTCTGAATTCGATATCCGCGGGCCCGACATGGCCAAGTGGGTTAAGGCGTTCGACTCGTAATCTGAAGGTCGCGATCTCGAATCCCGGTCGTATGGAACATGCTCGCTCTTTCAATCGTAGGGGCGTTATAATATTACGGTCAATCTCACTATTCGTTGGTAAAAGAGTAGCTCAAGAGTTGGTGGAAGGTGGTGATGACTAGTTGCCTTCCCTCTAGTTTTACACTGCTAAATTAGGGACGGCTAGCGCAGATAGCCCTCGAGTAGCTTTGCGCGAAATTCAAAAGAAACAAAAATCGATAGCCGCGGTAAGCACAGCACAGATACCTATTTGTAGCTCTGTGCATAAGAAGAAATAGCCAAAGTAATTTACCTATGACAAACTTGGCCATCAAGGATTTTTTAAAATGCATTATTTACTATTATTGATGGTTCATGCGAATGAATATCTTATTCATGAACGTGTTTCGACAACATTGTGATATAAATTTATTCAAACGATTTCACAGTCCAGCAGTAACTTGTCACATAATAGCATCTCGGTTTATCGGATTGATTTAAATTCCAAAAACTTAAATGACAGTAACATTCGTTAAGTTCAAATAGTACCTTCTCTTTTCGTATTGGCGTGTCTCGGAAGGTCCCCATCTCGTGGCATAACGGCATATCTGCGAACTCGCACTGCTAGAATAGAAACCGGGTTTCGATACTGTTGGTGGACAAAGCACAGATAGCCCATTGTATAACTTTGTGCTTAAATTCCAAACAATCATTCAAGTTTTTCGGAACATTCAATACATTCTTTATGAAGCTTAAAAGTATTTTTTGTTGGTGGTGGTGTTATATAGTTTCTTATCTCCTTCCTTTTCTTTCACTAGAGCTTTTGTGATTAGGCGTATTTCTTGGCTGCACTCGAGAAAATGTTTTGCCTACTGGTTGTTTTAATAGAGGGATGGATTATTTCATATATAACTACAAATGTTGCACGCGTGTCAGATTTTTATAAATACGCTACTTCATTGACCACAACCACAAGGTGGCTCCACCTACCTCTCTCTCGTTGTTCCGGAAGCTTATTCCAAGATTCGGCATGGCACGGAGAATTGCTACAATCGACTGGATCGTGTTACTATAAACAACAGGTTTATATTGTCGAAAATCTTCCTGGGTAAAGCCGCTGTCGTGAATAATTCTAGAGAGTAGTCGAGAGAAAAAATTATCATCAGAAAATGTGGTATGAAACTAGTATTAGCTTTTTAATTATAATACACTTGAATCTCAGAATGTTCAATACTGACAACACAAGAAAATACTTCGTAAAACATAACTCAGGTATTTTTAACAATATTTAAATACATCTAATCCATTTAAGTCAACCAATCATATTAAATATCTCACTCTAGTCATTCTTAGCAAATGCATACATTTAAAAAATTGGAAATACTGTACTGAGAAGTAAGCAGTAAAACAATGTATGTCTGTTTTTTTTTGTATTTCGCGCAAAGCTATACGAGGTTATCTGCGCTAGCCGTCCCTAATTTTGGAGTGTAAAGCTAGAGAGAGGGGAGACAGCTAGCTAGTCATCACCAACAATCTCTAACTCTGGGTTACTCTTTTACCAGTGAATAGTGGGACTGACCGTCACATTATAACGCTCCCACGGTTGAAAGAGTGATCATGTGACAGCGTGACGGGGATTCGAACCCACGACCTTCAAACTGGGAGTAAAACACCCTAACCACCTAGATATGCCGGACAAAAACAAAGTCATTCGTTAAATTATGGCTTCTGTCTTAAAATTCGAAATATTTGTGTTATATTACTTATTTTTCCAGTACAAATATACTTAAAAACCAAAATTTAGTTGCTCACATATTTTACACTTAGGACGTTTTGGCCAAAACCAAACCAGGAAAATATGTACCGTTAAGTTAATATATGTATTTAACACGTTAATCACTCAAGTTGTTGTGAAAAACAAACAACTCATATTGACAAAACCACAAGAGACTTTTGTTTAATTCCTCTGGCTGTGTGTGAAGGAAATACGTAAGAAAAAAGAAAAGATAGATTGTGTCGCATCTGTTCAAAAATTTTAACAGAAGTCTGATCACACAGAAGAATGCTCGTTATCAGACTGATTTAGTCATTATATGAGTGATACCTAACAACACATTTAGTTCCGGCCACTCATACCATCGGTGATTAGAAATGTTAATTGCTGCATAGTATGCAAAGACGTTTTCCACTGGTGATTATGTTAAATGGCTGAAATAATAAATGATTAAACTGTGTTTAGAAGGTATCAAGATCTAATAAAGGAACTCGGGCAGACTGAAGTATCAATGTTATAAATGAGGGCATGGGCTGCTCCCCCAGGTATTTTGAGCCGTAGCTCACTAACCAATAGTCCGTTGTAACGAAATATCCGTATTATGTTTGGCATTAAAAATGCTCGCTCCGTTAGGTCGTCATTTGCGATAAAAATGAAATGATTACAGAACTCGGACCATCAGTTATGCTTTAGGTAATATATGGATAGATTGTACAATTCATAAAAATACCAAAAATATGCACTTAAAATAAGCTCCCCCAGCGGTACAGCTGAATATCTGAGGACTCACACCGCTAAAAACCAGGTTTTAATACTCGTGATGGGCAGAGCACAGACAGCTCATTGTGTGGCTTTGTGCTTAATTCTAAACAAAAAGAAATCTTAAAGTAAGAGCGAAAGTGCATGTGAATTAGATCAGAACATATAAACGAAAAACACTGTAGTAGTTAAGAAAAATGTTTAAAAAAATATAACTAAATGAATTAATTGTGACTGGTGTCATGGATCAATAAAACCTGAGTGTGGAAATGATGTGAGTGAGTGAGTGTAATAATTATTATTTAATTTAGTGTAAATTTAGAAATAGCCATGTTTATCAATCTACTCGTTTTTATGTCTCGAATAACAGTACTGTGAAAGGGAAGACTTCGAGAATCGGCATGACCAGATGATTAGGGCGCTCGACTGCTCATGTGGGGATCGCGGGTTCGAATCCTCGTCGTATCAAATATGTTTGTCCTTTCAGCAGTAGGGGCTTTATAATGTGATGGTAAGTCCCACTATTCGTTGTTAAAAGAGTACTTTTTCGCGAAATTCAAAACAAACAAAGAGTCTGATAAATATTGTACTCTAATTCTTCTTATGAGTTTATAAACTTTCACAAAACCGCGGATATTACACCAGTATGCGCACGCGAAACACTTTCTGTCTTTGAAATATCGTTTTATCTTTTTTACCAAAGCAACACAGTTTTTGTTCATCATCGACGACAGTCCCAGCGTGAAAAAGAAAGTCTTTTTTAAAATATAAGCCTATGATTTGTATGATACATTTCCAGCTATGTAATATAAACTTTCATATCAAATTTTTTTCTTCATGATGCATAGATAACGTTTATTATAAGGTTACTGCTGGCCAGAACAACTCACATATATATAATAAATACATTAACTGTTACTATCGAGACAGTGGTAGCATAGAATGGTTAGCGTACTGCACAAACAATACGTTTCGTACTCTGGGACTTTGGATTCGTTATCAGAGTTACGGTCAGATCTCACTCTCATATTAGAGTTGCCTAAGGGCTAGCAGTGGGTACTGTTGACTAGTTCTGAAGTTTATTAGGGACACCCAGAGGAAATAATTGTTTCGACCAATTCTAATTTATTTGGCCTTTCTGGATTTTAAATACAAAACAGTCTTAGCTTTTTTTAGTTTTTAAACGTTTATTTGGATTATAAATTCAAGCTCTTTTGTTCAAGAATGATTGTAATGTTTCGTGGGTTTTGGTGAAACAGCTAAATTTTCAGTTATAAATACAACACTTGTCAAAATTACCATCAGTGACTTCATGACTCTATCACATCAGAGATAAAATAAATAAGTTATATAAAAATGTGTTCGCAAAGACATTTTGTACCTTATACATTTGAATAAAAGAAGACATGAAATGTTTTTGTTCGTTTTTGTTTTTGTTTTTTTTTCATACATGTTAGTTTTCAGACTAAACTGTTTGGTTTGTTTTGAATTTCGTGCAAAGCTACACGAGGGCTATCTGCATTAGCCGTCCCAATTTTAGCAATGTAAGACTAGAGGGAAGGAAGCTAGTCACACCTGGCTGCCGCCAACTGTCGAGCTACTCTTTTAACAACATTATAATGCCCCCATGGCTGGGAGGGCAAGCATGTTTGGTGCGACAGGGATTCGAACCCAGCCCCTCAGATTACGAGTAGAGTGCCTTAACCACCTGGCCATGCCTGAGCCCAGAATAAATAGAACATTTTATTTCCACTGTTATTTAATTTTAATGCAAGGGCTTCGGAATTATTACAAAATTATATTGTTGGGCTTTAATAGTTCATTTACGGATTTACGTAGGTTAAAAAAATGTTGTCGTAAACAATAGTAACACCGGATAATGTGTACACCACAGTTAAAGCTTAAAATTGCTGCCCTTTATTAATTTCCTCTAATAGTTTCAGTTAACTGAAATTTATCACGGAGATCCAAGGATGAGCGTGGGAAGTAATATAACCTAAATTTGATGTTCTTAATATGGTTCTATTTTTAACCGAATAACCCAACTGTTTGACTGAGTTTTCCAAATTCAAACCATAGTAAGTTACACAAATTGATACTTAAGCATCAGAAAAAAGTGATTTTCCTCATTTAAGAAACAACAACAACCTATAAATATCATTAAATAGTCTCTAAAAATAACTTGGGTGCTGTCAAAGAGAGTATGTTTATTTGAAAATAAAGTTCAAACAAACTTATTTCTTCTGTGTATTCCGAAGAAACTTAGTTACAACATAATAGCACCCTCTTCACCTTTCCGTTCTTAGAACAAAATTGATTCGGTTTGGCCGTGTGCGTTTGACTCGTAATCTGAGTGTCGCGGGTTCGAATCCCCGTCACACCAAACATACTCGTTCAGCCCTGTGGACGTTATAATGTTACGGTCAATCCCACTATTCGTTGGTAAAATAGTATTCCAATAGTTGGCGGTGGGTGGTGATGACTAGCTGCCTTCCCTCTAGTCTTACACTGCTAAATTAGGGACGGCTAGCGCAGATAGTCCTTGAATAGCTTTGCGCGAAATTCAAAAACAAAAACAGAACAAAATTACTATGACTGTCGAGTTACGTCACTTTTACGAGGAGTACCAATACACAAAAACATACTTACATTTAAATATACATGCTAGTTAGTAAATGAATGCTTGATAGACGACTTGCTTCCTTCTATTTCTGTGTGAAATACTACTCAACAAGTGCTTAATGTGTTTGGTTTACATTTCATATAATACCGATTCCAGACTTCCATACAGGATGTCATGTTTACACACAAACCTGCCATGACTCATAGTTTGCTGGGGAGCCCCTGGATGCCAGTCTAGTTTGTTTTTAAATATAAATCTTAAAGTTTCTGTTACAGACATCTTACTATGCAGATCGATTTCCTTTTTTTTCTTGGATTTCACACAAATCTTCTCGGGGCTATCTGTGCTAGTCGTCCCTAATTTAGCAGTGTAAGACTAGAGGGAAGGCAGCTAGTCATCGCCACCCACCGCCAACTCTTGGACTACTCTTTTACCAACGAATAGTGGGATTGAACATCACATTATAACGCCTTCACGGCTGGAAAGGCGAGTATGTTTGGCAAGGGGGATGTGAACCCGCGACCCTCAGATTATTTCCTTTTCTAGTAGATATATATCAAATATAAGGTTTTGTTTTATTTTGCGCAAAATTATACGAGGACTATCTGCGCTAGCTCTGTCTAATTTAGGGGGTTAGAGGGAAGGTAGCTACTCATCATCATCCACCGCATACTCTTGGGCTACTCTTTTACCAACAAATAATGGAATTGATGGTAACATTATAAAGCCCCCACGGTTGAGAGGTTGTTGTTGTTGTTTAGAATTAAGCACAAAGCTGCACAATGGGCTATCTGTGCTCTGCCCACCACGGGTATCGAAACCCGGATTTTAGCGTGTAAGTCCGCAGACAAACGGCTGAGCCACTGGGGGCCGGTTGAGAGGACTAGCATGCTTAGTATTACGGGGATTCGAACCCACGACCCTCAGATCACGAGTGGAGTGACTTAACCACTTGGCTATGACGGGCCTGAGTATAAGAGAGGAAGGGGAAATAAACTGAAAGAATTAGAATATTTTCATTCATCATCACTTCACTTAAGGCGTCTTTCAGTTGCAGCAACTTCAAAATTACTTAGAATAAACATAATGTTGAAGTTACATCATTCAACAAAGCACCGTAACTGTTCATAAAATGCTGAATCTGGGGCACAGTATAAGTTTAGATTCTATTAAAGTACGTTAAAGTACACCAAGAAGGCTATACTCATGTTTACTTTGAAGCAATTCTAGGCTAAAATAAATAAAGTTAAGTAATAACTTGTCATATAAATCCCAAATTGCAATAGAATATTTTTATATACTACTCCAATGTACACAATATTATTAGATATACTTCCGCAGGGTTCCCGAAAGTGTCGTGTTTCAAGAGCAAAAACAAAACAAAAAAATAAGAGTAACAAAGATTTTTTTTATTTCTTGTTTTAAAGTTCATATGTTATGCTATGTTATAACCAATAGAGTGCATACTTTTTCTCGTGAATCATGGTACACGCACGCTTTATTGAAACCACAATACAAGTTGTAAAGTGAAGCGTTTTTGTATGATGTCATTTTAGTTTCTATTGACTGACTGGCAGAAAACATATTACGTTATAATGGTGATAGAGGTTAAAATAGAGTATTTGTGCTCCTACGTATTAGAATTGTAACGTTAAGCGTTCCTTATGTAACATCCTTTTGGTGTCTATTCACTGACTGACAGACAATATATTACTGTATAGTAATGAGGAAGATTAAAAAAAGATTAGTTGTGCTTCTACCTAACTTAATCTTGCCCCGCCTATTAACTTCAACTAATGACCTTATTTTTAACGTTATGGTATTTATTTATTACCATTTATTTTAAAACACTATTTAAAATTTAAACTTTTTCTCGTTTTGCATAAAAAAAAATATGCCATACCTTTTAAACACAGTTCTAGAATTGCAACGAACAACTAATTTCGTATAAAACTAGGTTATATACAAAACACTATATTCTACCACACTTCTTTGGCTCCCTTATATCCCACTCCTCTCGTATTTACCCCTTTAAAGAGCGCTAAGCCTCTTCACTCAATTAATTATATGATAAAATTTCCTTAAATTAGGCATCACAACTGCGACTCTCGGCGAGCAAGATTAGTTAAGTAAAATTCTTCAACGTTGAGATTCTTACAGGATAAATTTAATATTTTCTTTACCAGGGCTAACTGCTGAGTCATCCGAGGGGAATCGAACCCCTGATTTTTAGCATTGCAAATCTGTAGACTTACCGCTGTATTATCAGGAAACTCTCCCTACCAGAGAGTTTTCTGGAACAAGAACAGAATTTAAATCTTTTAACGATGAGTTGCTACTATATAGCTTAATATGAATTAAGCTTAATATTATCCATAGCAAAGATTCTCTTTGGGCGAGTAAAACTAGTATTGGAAATCCCTTAAATGTGAGCCGATATTGAACATGTTAATATAGATTAACGTTAATCCCGTGTCTACCGAGGATTCACAGGACAAGTTACAAAAAGTAATTGAGGTTTTATATGAAATAGGCTTAATACACACACCCCTCACTTATGGATTTCATTAATTGAGTGAAGCAAGCAGGTAAAATTCCATAAAGATGAGTCGATGATGAAAAGAGTAATAAGGACGGAAATTAATTTAATCCGATCTCTGACTGGAGTTTTCTTTGGATAAATACAACCACTCGGTTACTACCAATTGTTATCTTCTACCCAAAAGCGAAAACAGGTTGGTGAATGTCAGTGATTAAACAAACAATGAATGTCATTGTTCCTATCTCGGGAAACGATGAAATTTAACATTACTGATAAGAATTCCCAGCTAACCCTCCCCCTTTGGCACAGCAGTATGTCCATGGACTTAACGAAGCTAGGAATCGGGTTTCAGCACCAGATAGCTTCGTGCTTAACTCCAAACAAAAACAAAATAAGTCGCATTGAAATGTATAACTGAAAAACAAAATTTATTAATATTTTCGATCTCTCAGTTCGGTTCAGCTACTCGTTACTTTTAGATCCTGTTTTTGCATGTCGATGTCAAACACCATCATTTTATTTGTATATTATTCCATATGACGTAAATTAAACTTTTAAAAGTTCTACCTTCAACCGCTGGCATGCAGAATTATAGCTCAGCGAAAATAGGCCCAAACCTCACCAGGGATGTAATGTAAACATGGCCGACTTCTGGTCGCCGTCCTCCTGCTTCTACACTAATAAACATGTGTTACTAAGTATAACTTCACTTTGAGAGCGATTCACTGTATTTGATCATTCACGTTAGCTCTGGTCTGAATACAAACACAAAATGTGCGTTAAGAAATATTAAGTCTGAAAGTCCTTGTTCACACCTTGTATGTCACATGTATGAATATAAAGTATAGTGCATTATATTTGTTACAAACGGACTGAATTTTGTACTATGAATAATTGTTGTTTCGTGGGAAATACTTGTTATGGGATGTATACTTATCACTTACAAAATACTCTTATCCACGGTTAATGGTTGTCACGTAGACTACGTTTGTTACTAATAGTCATAATTATTTTGTTACCGAACATACAATCATCACCTATCAAGCTCTTAACCAGAGAATATGAACGTCTTATTCATATAACGCACTCGTGTTTGACATACAATTTATTAGAAGTTGTTTGAATACTAACCTAATTCCACGTCACATCAAGCATGCTCACCCTTTCAGCCGTGAGGGCGTTATAATTGTATGATAAATCCCATTATTTGTTGATACAAGAGTACTCCAAGAGTTGGCGGTGGGTGGCGTAAGACTAGAGGGTGCCTTCCCTCTAGTCTTACACTGCTAAATTAGGGACGACTAGCACAGATAGCCCTCAAGTAGCATTGCGCGAAAATTCAAAACAAACAATACTAACCTAATACCCGTCAGAAATTACTAGAGAATGAAGTGCATAAGTAATTGTGAATGACTGATAAATCTTGGACAAAATCAAACTTTTATTCAAAAAGTTCCTTTAGTACAATATTTCTGGTAAATACGTGGGTTCCAGTGATTGTCTATTGATTTCCGTATTAATCAATGAGCACTTTCAGGTGTTCTTGGTTTCGAGACCTGTAGAAAGTTACCTAAGGTTATCCGTGACCAAACTCAGGCTCTGGCAGGAACGTGACAAGATCAGGCGAATGGATATCACGTCAAAATTGTGTCTAAGTTGAACTTCGTCATTTGGAGAAGACAATTTTTTGAAACTGAAAAACGTTTTCCGGCGTAACTCTACGATATAACGAAGATGTTTTTCGAGATTGTGTAAAAAATGCGATTTCTGCATATTTTAGTCCAAACAGATGTTTTTAATTTTCGATCAACTGTAGACTACTCGCTTCTGATTGACAGGAAACCAAAGTACTTAATTACGCAATACGTTTCTATGGCATCAGTGCGTGACATAAAACCGGATATACTCTGTGTTTTACAGTATTATATTATGTCGTCGGTCTACCATGCTAAAATGTCAAGTTGATGACAAAGATCGAGAATTGCCTGTTTTTGTGCACTTATGTGCATCTCATTTCAAATATATTAAAACAGTCAACTATTTTGCTTTTATAAATCTTCAAATATTTTTATTTTGAACAAAACATTTGGAATATGCAAAAAAAACCTAAAAACATAAAACGTTAAAGACGAAGGAAGGGTGTCTAATCTACACTAATTCGTCATTTATTCCTTGGCATTGGCCCGGCATGGCCAGGTGGTTAAGGCACTTGACTTTTAATTCGGGGGTCGCGGTTTCGAATTTCCGTCACACCAAACATACTAGCTCTTTCAGCCATGAGGTCATTATAATGTAACGATCAATCCCAGTGTTCGTTGATAAAATAGTAGTTTAAGAGATGGAGGTGGGTGGTGATGACTGGCTGCGTACCCTCTAGTCTTACACTACTAAATTAAGGATGGCTACCGCAGATAACCCTTGTGCAGCTTTGCGCGAAATTTAAACTAAATTATTCTTGGCATTATCGTGAGATAAATATAACATTTCCACACTAAAATAAAGATAACATTTGCACACTGCCGTTTACATAAAATCCTAAGAATTTCTTGGCTTCATGAATCTCCGTTGAGATACATACATACACACACAATAAATGAAGGAAAATGTTTAATTAGTTCTTCATTATCGACATCGATAAATCTGAGTTAACAGCACATTTTCAAGATGATTTATATTCATTCTGTCGAAGTCATTTCATTGTATAGTTTAATAATGTTTGCCTGCTATTTCAAACCTTCAATGACAGAAAATCAGAATACACGAGAAATACATACATTTGTGTTCTAAAGACGGCTGATATGGATATTAAAACTTTAATTAAAATAAAGTACAGAACATACCAGCCGTCTTTTGAATACATTTTCACTTCAAGAGCGTTTCTCGTCATCGTGAAACGTATATATTTGTGCCAGCGAAATTTCATGCACAACCAAAATATTACATGAGAGCGTAAACCCTGAAAAATAGTTTTAAAAATCCGTCCAGCTATTCACCTACCATAGCAGAGAGCACAATAAATAGAAACTAAATGCTTTATCGAACCACTGTAACTTTGTACTGATTCACTGAACAATCATGTAAGTATCGTAAAAGGTTTCTTGAAGAAACACTTCACTAATTTACTTCAGTGAAGTAAATTACACTTCATTGACTTAACTGCGTTTTCAATACTTTGGAACATATATATATATATTATTTTTCCTTTTACCAGTTTATAGCCAATAATCTGTATTTCATGTACTAAAAAATAGCAGCAGTGATCACTGGATAATGAATACTTTTGGAAATACGCACCACTAAGTCGATTTCCATGCAGCGAATCGCGCTAAAAATATGAAAAAAGCTAATTCTCCAAATTAAAAAAATAACTTCACCTCTCCTCCGAAGGTTGTTGTTTTGAATTAAGCACAAAGCTACACAATGGGCTATCTGTGCTCTACCCACCACGGGTATCGAAACCCGGATTTTAGCGTTATAAGTCCGCAGACATACCGCTGAGGGGCTCCTCCGAAGGGATAAATGTTTTTGTTGAAGAATTCCCCTAAACATTCTGAAGGCTTACAAGGTGGAAAAACAGTATTTCAATACCTGTGGTGGGCACAGCACAGATAGCCCAATGTGCTTAAGTAACAAAATATTTTAAAATCTTCATGGAAGTAGTTAATTTATTAAAGTGTGAAACCAAATACATCTATACAGATTTGTAATAATTATTTTTACATAATCACCCATCAAAATGAAAATATTCATGAACTCTATTACGTTCTTAAAATTGATTATGTCTGCACGCACACTACTTACAATAATAGTAGATATAAGATATAAGTGTAACGTCTAAAAACAAAAGTCAAGTTCTGATCACTAATTGAACACAAATAGGAAAAAATTTGGAAACGAAACATGTTCTACAACATATAACTTTAAGCCTATATGGAAAATACTTGATTTATGCATACATGTGCCCCCACCATTAGTACAGCGGTATGTCTCCGGATTTACAACCCTAAAATGAGGGGTTTAATTCTCCTCGGTGGGCTCACTAGATAGCCCGATGTGGCTTTGCTCTAAGAATACACACATTATCCATACATGATAGCAAAAATCTTTTATCCATATCAGTGAAATACTTATCTTTTATCTAATTTGCTACGAGAACATTTCTAGAAAAATAATATCAATAACAATTCATATATCTTGATATTTAACACAAAACTAGTCATGACTGTATATATTTCTAGCACTGTTAGTATGTTTTTCTTCACGTTTTTCGTATTAGATTTTAAAATACGTCCACTTTCATTGTTTCATGATTGATAACAACCTTCGCTTACTTTAAACTTACATGATTATGGTAAAAGTTCGCATTTCGTAATTACATATTTATTGATCTTGCAACATATTTATATATATAAAACCAAACATGTTAGCATTATATTATGTTTTGTTATATATATAGCAGCATGTTAACATTACGTCATGTTTTGTTATATGTATATATATTTAGTATTTAACATTATGTTATGTTTTGTTACATATATGTATTTAGCGGTAACATTATGTTATATACATATAGCAACATGTTAACACTACGTTTTGTTATATTCGTATATATACACAGGTAAATCTTGTTGGTGTATTGGTTACACACACACACACACACACACACACACACACATATATATATTAATTCAAGAAAAAATTACTATTACTGCGCTTACGTAGATCATTGAGACAGTTTCTATCATAAAAGGATTATAGATCATGACCCCTTTTGTCTTCTCGTTTATTGTTAGCATTACGAAAAATAATGAAAGGGAGGGGGCGCTGTTATATTAATGGAAATAATTCGCTTTGCTGAAGTAATTTGTATTTGTTAAAATCAGTAATTTCTAATACAAGTTATTTGAACAATCCAAATTATATCCATCTCTACGTGTATATATATATATTATCTCTCCGAGAAACGTACTTCCTTTATCTGATCCGTCTTTGTTCCTTTCCGCCAGAGGCACTGCTGCAGCGTGTTTGCACAGCACCTTAGTTGTTGGGCAACATAACAAGTAGGTAAGTGCCAGAAAGTTAACTATCGACCGTTATCGAGCTAAACGAAGTAGCAACTTTTTGATGTGGCAGACAGCCAAACAGTGTTGACCAGTCGAACAGTTTCAAATGAAATTAATCGTGTTTCTTTTCAGAAGCACTTAGTAAACCGGCGTTCTGAATGTGGATTTTTATCCCGAACGTTTCCCAATAATCAAGGATCGACTAGCATACACATAATGAGATGTATCACGCAACTCGAAAGTACAGACTTCTTATCGTAATGTTTCAAAGTTTCAATTTTGTTTAACAAAATAACCCCAGTGTATTGATATATATATAGGACTGTGTTTATGTGTGTACTTATATAAACAAAGTATGTGTGATATACTTCAAGCGAATATTGTTTTTTACTTGAAAGCGTTTTAGCAGTTTTGAGGCTGCTCTTAATTCGAAAGCTATTCTTATGGCATTAATGGACAGAAAGCAATAAACGCTGCACACAATTTCATATTAAGAACTTCGATTGCCTCGTGTACACCTAATACCAAAAAAAAAACTTCCAACAAACTAGAAAAAAATAGTCGATAGCTCAAACTTGATAATACTTGGAATATTTTTGATTCATAATTATATGGCCAGCTTTACCTATCATTAAATTATACGCTATAGATTATATATATAAATATATCTATCTACATACTAACTTTGAACTATATATATTATACATCAAAGCTCTCTCCATACGAAAGTTTAAACACAAATCACTGAATGGTTTTCAACATAGTCACACACTATGATCAACAACTGGTTAAAAGCAGTTAATTTTAAGGACTCATTCTATTCGTAACAAATTGCTACTATTCGTGTTTAAAGATTACCGTTTGTTAGAGATGCTGTAAAAACACTCCTTGTGTAAAACAACACAGTTCATGTGAGCTTTTCAATTTAACCTGACTTTGCAATAGTTATTTTAATAGGTTCGTTTCCTTGTGTAAACTTTCGGAATTTATCTTCGAGAGAATTGTGTCGGACATTACTGACAAACAATAAAATAAAAATATTACGTTAATCTTTCGTTTTAGAAAGAGAAAACTGTGTCAACTCGGAAAATGTGTGCTTACAAACCCTTATATGCTTGTAAAATACGCATAGTCACAAGTGCTTTTATTATCTGTCTGATTATTACAAAATCCAATTAACCCAGGAACGCGTACTTAAAAGAATGACTACATTACAAGCTTATAAATTTACTACGATGAAACAATGCAATTAAAATTTAAATTGGAAAAACTGAACTGGTTGCTTAGCGGCAAGTTTGAGGTTTTGGAGTACAAAAATTCAGGGTTCGTTAACTGCGGTAAATAGAACACAAATAACTCATTGTGTGGTTTTGTGCTTAATAACCAAACAAACATACGAAATTACAGGTTCTTCTAAATCAATCACAAACTTAAATGAACATTTTACTCTTCAATTTTAAACCAACTAACTTGCTATGGAATTTGCCCCCCAGTGGCTCAGCGGTATGTCTGCGGACTTGCACGCTAAAATCCGGGTTTCGATACCCGTGGTGGGCAGAGCACAGATAGCCCATTGTGTAGCTTTGTGCTTAATTAAAAAAAACAAAAAAATGCTATGGAATTTAATGAAATAATAATTTGGGCAGCTTTTTTCTCAAACTATGCCAACAATTTTCAACACACCTATATATATGTGTGTGCAGGTGTGAATATATTAATTTACACTAATATATTTTATCTAGAACACTACTAAAATATTCCACAATTAACAGTGCTAAGGACGACACCATAGTTTGCGCCCGAAGTTGTTGTTTTTTAGTTGTATTTTTGTTGTGGTTGTTAACTGTTTGCCTAAAAATTTTTTCATTGTTTTGACGAAGTCTGTTGTTTATTCTCTTGTTTTCTCCTTATTGGTGTACTCAGAGACATTATTTAAAGATGTTATCTTTGAATTGAAAATAAGGCAACAACAACAGATATCTTCATATATAGAAAGGAAATCTTAAAAATACAAAACTTCGGTTCCCATCTATAGAAATGTTGTTAGTCTATAAATGATGTCACGATCATTCGAAAATCAGTTGTTTGCCTCATAACAATGATAAGAACACCGCACGAAAGAATCTCACTGTAACAGCCTGCGAATTTTAAGGTTTGTTTGTTTGTTTTTTGGAATTTCGCACAAAGCTACTCGAGGGCTATCTGTGTTAGCCGTCCCTAATTTAGCAGTGTAAGACTAGAGGGAAGGCAGCTAGTCATCACCACCCACCGCCAACTCTTGGGCTACTCTTTTACCAACGAAAAATGGGATTGACCGTCACATTATAACGCTCCCACGGCTGTGAGGGCGAGCATGTTTGGCGCGAACCCGCGACCCTCAGATTACGAAGCGCACGCCTTAACGCGCTAGGCCATGTATTTCAAGGAAACCAAATTATATTATAATAGTATATTTCATATTAAAATAATGTTTGATAAGTTAATAAGATAAACGAAAACCAGGGTTGTTTTTAATAAGTTGATGCCTCAAATGACTGCTAATAAAACTTCAAATACTTAAAAAGCGAAAGATATTTGGAAACGACGCTAAGAAATGACGTTTGAGAAGCTGAATTTTTGTGCTTAAAATTCAGAAATGTTTTAATTTAGTTTCTATAAAAATAACATTTCTTTTCTAAATATATAGATAAAAAATGTTTTCATTGTTTAATTGTATTTTACTGGAATATAAAGTTTTCAGATGTGTTTAAATCACAATGAATATATTTCGCTTTACAGTCTTTTTCAAATATGAATTTGAGGGGAAAAGGTTGTCAGAACACACTTAGCATTATGTGGTCAAGCACAAAGCTACTCATTGGGCTATTTGTGTTCTGCCCACCACGGGTATCGATACTCGGTTTCTAGTGTTGTAAGTCCGCAGAAATCCTTTTGCGTCACATACTTTTTTTTTATTATTTAGTGAAAAGCTACGAAAGGATTATCTACGCTGCCATCCTTAATTTAGCAGTGTAAGTCTAGAAGGAAGTCAGCAGTCCTCACCACCCACTGCCAACTCGTGGCTAATCTTTCACAAACGAATTCTCAATTGTTATTCTCAATAACAAACATATAATAGATAGACACACACTCGATATACATTAGGCATATTACAAATAAGAACTTTTTTCAGTATTCACCAAAACATTCTGTTTCTCAGAAATGGTTATTTTATAATTTGATCCAAATTCGATTTTACTGACTGGTGGTAACTGAAACCTATTAAATAATTCGTTTCTTGTTTCGTGACACTTTATTTTCTTCATCCGATTACTTTTTCTCTGACTTCGAGAGACACAAACAAAGATTTTACGAAAGAATTATTTTTAACAAATTTCCTTTTAGTGTAACATGGGCCTTAAGGTCTTGCTGGTGCAAATTAAATTTTTTGGAAAATGGGACTTTCAAATCTCGAAACTATATAATAATTTTGTAAAGAATATGACATTTGAAACCACAAACTCCAAGCAACATTATATGATAAATATTCTTTAACACTATTTTAACTTTCTAACCAAAGTAGGATCGACTGCTTTTTTAAAAGTGTGACCAATACAGTGGTACCTCGAATCTCGAATGATTCCCTTATCAAACAATTTAGTTTTCGAACACATTGTTTCAGAAAAAAATGCCTCGGTTGTCGAACATAAATTCGGTTCCCGAACCAAGTTGGCTGTCGTGGCCCGAACCCCCGAAATAACCCGAACGACCCTTCGACCATTTTCGGCCAACGCCAAGCTTGCCGAAAACATTTTACCCGCATCTGTCGCTCAGACCACACCCCCGCTAAAATATGCTATGAACGTCCTCGTTTTTCGTGTTTTTTTTTTTAAATATTCTGAATAAATAAGCCACCATGGGGTCAAAGAAGGATAATGAAAGCTGCAAACCAAAAAGAAAAGTTGTTAGAGCCACAATAGAGGTGAAAAAAGATCTCATAGCGAAGTATGAGAGTGGTGTTCCCGTGTCTGACCTTGCTACACAGTTTGGTATGAAGAAGTCTATAATCTGCACCATACTGAAAAATAAAGAGGTCATCAAAGGAGCTGGTGTTGCAAAAGGAATGATAGTGCTTACGAAACAATGATCACAAACAATGGAAGAGGTAGAAAAACTGTTGTTGATTTGGGTAAACGAAAAACAGTTAGCTGGTGATAGCATTTCTGAGACCATCATTTGTGAGAAAGCAAAGCAGTTGCATGCTGACCACCTAAAACCACCCCTGGAACGAGTGCTGACACAAGTGATGCCTTTAAGGCTAGTAGGGGGTGGTTTGAAAAATTTAGGAAAAGAAGTGGCATACATAGTGTGGTGAGACATGGGGAGAGTGCCAGTTCTAACAAAGACGTTGTTGATAAGTTTGTTATGGGATTTAAGGGCTATGTAGAAGCTGAGGGTTTTATTCCCCAACAAGTGTTCAACTGTGATGAGACAGGCCGCTTTTGGAAGAAAGTGCCAAAGAGGACCTTCATCACCAAGGAGGAGAAGTCACTGTTAGGACACAAGCCAGTGAATGACAGGCTAACTCTACTGTTATGTAGTAATGCAAGTGGGGACTTAAAATGTAAGCCTTTGCTTGTGTACCATACTGAAAAACCAAGGGTTTTTAAGAAAAATAATGTCCTGAAAAGTAAAGTAAAAGTCATGTGGAGGGCTAATAGTAAAGCATGGGTAACCAGGCAATTTTTTCTGGAATGGGTTCATGAAGTGTTTGCCCCAAGTGTAAAGAATACCTCACGGATAAACAGTTGCCACTTAAGTGATGGACAATGCACCTGCTCACCCCCAGGGTTGCAAGACGAGTACAGTTTCATTACGGTGAAGCTCTTTCCCCTTAACGCGACTCCTCTCATTCAGCCCAGACCGGTAGGTCATATCGAACTTTAAGAGACTTTGCACCAAAACACTGTTTCAAAGGTGCTTTGGAGTGACCTCTGACACAGAGTTAACCCTCAGAGAGTCCTAGAAAAATCATTTTAATATCCTCCATTGCTTGAGGATCAAAGACAAAGCCTAGAGGTAAGTGTCTTTAAGGACCATGAACTCAGCCTGGAAGAAATTGTGGCCAGACTCAGTAGCAGATGGAGACTTTGAAGGCCTTGAGGCTGAGCCTGTTGTCGAGGATATTGTCTCACTAGGCAAGTGTACGGGCTTGAATGTGAGTGGTGAAGACCTTCAGAAGGATCAGCTACAGAAGGCAACTGAGGAAGTATCTTCAGATGAGGAGGAGGGAAGGGAGAATCTTCCTAGTTCAATAATAAAGAAAATGGGGAGAATTACAAAGTTTTGTGGAAAAATTGTATCCTCACAAAGCTGTAGCAAAACGCAGCATAAACCTTTTCAATGACAATGCTATATCTTACTTCAGAAACATTTTAATATGCAGGCAGAAACAAACCTCATTAGACAAGATTTTAGTGAGAAATAGGTCCAATGAGTCTCAAGCAGGTTGTAGCAATGCTAAGAGACAAATGAGAAAGCACCCCAGAAGGAGAGTTACCTGACGTTTTTATGGAAGGTGACTCTCCTTCCAAACAACAATAATCCTCCTACTCTCCACGTTCCTCACCACCTCACTTACGTCATCAGTTCTTCTCAGCACGGGTAAAACGCAGTTAAATTTTCATTTATTGTTTTTTTATTGTATTTATAGTTTTTATGGTTGAATTTCTGCATGCAAGTATTGTTATACAGGCATAAATAAGCAATATGTTTACTTAAAATGCTTCATCGTCATTTACGCCAACAAACTATCTACACCAAATTAGTAATTTACCAACGATAAGAGATAGAATAACAGAACTCTCTCTCAAATATTATCTAAAAACAGAAAAAAGAAACAAACTAACGGCATCACTACACAAATTATCAAGTGCACCAACAAAATACATTTCACCGTACAACATATTTCAAGAATCATATTCTACTTAACAAAGAATCTAAACAAATATAATCCACGTCACTAACACGAATTCTTTTTTTTCTTCTTCTTTTTTTTTCTTTTCTTTTCAGATACAGGCAAAACTTTCAGCGCCTGTCCTGTGAAAGTGGGTTTTCTCGGGGCACTCCCGTTTCCCCCACATCAAAATCTTCAGGCATTGGATTTATAGATCCCAGCCCAGGCATCTCTTTTGCCAGACCCTGAATCGTGCCGTTTGAATTGTTCTATTTTTGATCTGGATTTGAACAATATTCATGTTCACATCTGCTAAACCTCTTCCTCTCGGGACAGGTCCCGGGCTTCCTTTCCGCTGCTGCCTTTGCCTCCATCCAAGACAACATTTAGAAGAAATACTTTCGACCCAAATAGTCAAGAATAATAATTATAATATATATATATATAAACAAAAAAACCACCATTTAATCTTAATAACAATCCACGAAAGGGGACGAAGAGGAACCACAATATTCATGAACACCCCGGTTGGGGAGAGAACTCTTCTGATTTCTCTCTCTCTAAACTGAACCCCTGCCACGTTAGTTTAGTTTAAAATGCTTCATAATGCGTAATTTTTGGAGGTCTGTAATGAATTAATTTAATTTACAGTATTTCTTGTAGGAAATATTGATTCAGTTTTCAAACAGCCTTCTGGAACGGATTAAGTTCGAGAACCGAGGTACCACTGTATCAGATTTTTACTTTATATTGATCATTAGTCAATTCCTATCAGTTAAAATACGCCCAAGTTAAAGTACTCGTATAAAATTCAGAGTACCAGTTTATTTGCAGTATAATATATCTAGGTCCTTAATAAGTGGTATATTACTTTAATCACATCGACTATTACATTTACGTTTTTGTTGCTGTTATTTTTTTTTAATTTCGCGCAAAGCCACTCGAGGGCTATCTGCGCTAGCCATCCCTAATTTAGCAGTGTAAGACTAGAGGGAAGGCAGCTAGTCATAACCATCCATCGCCAACTCTTGGGTTACTCTTTCACCAACGAACAGTGGGATGACCGTCACACTATAACACCCCCACGGCTGAAAGGATGCCCATGAGGACCAGGATTCGAACCCTTGCAGTTACGTAATCTTAGTGTTATAATTTCTTTTCTCGGTTGCTCATTCCAACTTACTGCTACAATTATAATTATCCTTTTTGTTCTATAAAAAAATAAGTTATAGACCCTACCGCACTCATCTGTTTTTAAATATCACAGGCGGGTACAATGAGTGATAAATATTTGGGGTTACGTAAAGTAGCATATTGAGTGCATTTTTTACTAGTTTATTTGTTTGAAGGCGAAGTCACAATGAGCTCTCCCCTGTATCCACCACAAGAAATCAAATATAAAATTTTAGCATTGTAAGTCCGAGTCGAGCGCCTTAACCACCTGTCCATGCAGGGTATTCTACATTCTCGTTAAACAGAGCTACTTGTGCTGTACCAATCACAAATATCAAAAACCCGGTTTTTAGACTTAAGCCTGTAGACTTACCGTTGAACCACTAGGAGAGGACTAATAGTAAACTGAATACAAACAAGCATTTGACTTCTAGTAGGGTCACAACTGAACTTTTTAAATATTCAAACTTCCGATGTTTCTATTCAGCATCCGATTATATCATTTGCAGAAATAAACCACTATGGTTAAGGTATTATACGTATTAAACACAAACTTAATCCAAAAATAATCTTTGCAACTTACGTTCTACCTTTCCAGTTTTAACAAATATTATATGCTGTTCGTTAAGTAATAATAAACTTGTTGTTTTTAACCCACAAATTGCCAGAAACTGCAAGAAATGGTCCATATTTTGTGTACGTAAAGTGAGTTTTGATGTGTCTAATAAATCATTACCACATTCTTGACGAGAACGATCCAACGGAACGTATGCATGCATTATACCATTTAGTCTCTATCCACTTACTTTCATTTCTACTTGACTATTATGTTTTCCATTTCATTCTTGAGAGCGTTATAATGTGGTAATCAATCTCACTATTCGATTTAGAGTAGTCCAGGCGTTAGCGATGGGTGGTGTTGATTACTAGTGTTTCTTTTAGTCTATCACTTCTAAATCAGGAACACAAGTTGCTCATGAGTGGCTTTGAACAAAACTTAATACACACACCATACAAGGTCAAAATCCTCTCTTTATTTTACTTATTTTATATTCTTATGTGAATGGCTGTTATTTTGTTCGTCGTTGTTTGGTCAACTCATACTTTAGGTTATAAATCCATTATGCTTTGAAGATGTCACGCGTATCTTATGTAAAACACTGTTACATCAAGTAATAATCTGTATATAGCTCAAATAACTGTATGTTGTATCTGGACGTGTAAATTTTATTCGTAGTTATGAGTGATTTTTAAAGAACACATACATCACTGCGGCAGAAAACATGCAATTTTTAGAATGCAAAAATATTGTAAACGAAGTTATGGGTTTGAGCAATAGATATTTAACAGCTCGAAAAACAGTTTAATTTAACAAAGTTTTGTTTTGTTTGTTTTTTGAATTTCTCGCAAAGCTACACGAGGGCTATATTAGGGCCGTCCCTAATTTGCAATGTCAGACTAGAGGGAAGGCAGCTAGTCATCATCACTCACCGCCAACTCTTGGGCTACTCTTTTACCAACGAATAGTGGGATTGACCGTAACATTATAACGTCCCCACGGCTGAAAGGGCGAGCATGTCTGGTGCGAACCCCAGATTACGAATTAACCTACCTGGCGATGCCGGGCCTTTTTAACAAAGTAACTTTAAACATATTTTTTTCACTCGTACAAATGAAAATAATGAGATACAGCCGTCTCACATTCGTGAAAGTAATGAGATACAGCCTTCTCATGGACTGACACTTGTGAAATACAAAAATACAGTAGAAATAAACTTACCTCTGAAGTTACTGAGCTGTTATTTCGAAACAAGCTATAAATAGAAACTAAATATTTGATAATAAAGTGAGATGTGATAAACTAATTTTATCCGAAATATCTTTATTTACTTTGAATAAAATAAAGTATCTTTCAAGCATAGAATGTTTAAAGTCCCAAATATCATTTTTCATCATTTTTTAACATTTAAAACTTTTATTGTGAAGAGTTAAAGCTCTTCTGATGTTTAAAATGTTTACATTCGTTCAAAATCTCGTTTTATTTTGTCTCACAAATGTGAACGCTTCTAAAACAATTATACAATATTATTGTTATTTTGTATAGTTTAATTCAAAGGAATTTGGGTTGAAAAAACCTGTGCTTTAGTTGTATAAACGAAATGCGTGGAAATGTTGACAAATTATCCACTGTTATTATTGTTCTGTTTGTTTAATTGACTAAATAAATGTATATACACATGTAAAATTCACTGAAGATTTACGTTGGTGAGCCTGTGCACTGTTTGTGCAATCGAAATATTCTGAAATGTTATCTTTTATAAAATGATTAAAATAATTCTTTAAATTCGGAAGTTAACGCGTAAAGTGCGTTTCTTTGCGCATTACAATTGCTACGAGGATTAACACTTTATACAGGGGCAAGTCACAATCGTGTGATATTGTCTTTGTTTCGCTCAAATAGATGTGAGATTTTCCCTGATATTACGGTAGATATTAACAGTGGATTTTATATTATACTAATACATTCAATAATACTTTTAACATTTACGTAGTTTTCGGGGGAAAAGTGAAAATATAATTCGAAACAACCTTGCATGATGAAATTTACTAGAACTCAGTATGTTTGATTCAATGATTTAAAACGTCCATGAAGTGTATACGTTAATAAAGTTGAAGTCTCTAAGAAATATTTGTGTGCGTTGATAGATAAAACTGACGTGAAATACTTGAATAGCTATTTTGGTAGACGACGATATCAAGTAATAAATCTGAAATGACATAGCTTGATATGTAACAAAGACTTTGGTATGTTTTCCATTCGTTCTGGTTTATTCTGCACAGCTGTAGCATTGGATTAAGCGGGTGCAGGTTTAGTCACGTGCTTTTTAGGAAATGCACCTGTGTGAGAAGCCACGAGGACAGCAAACGCTATTTACTGGTGAAATATAGGCTTCTTAAGTGTAAAACACACGCATGCAATTTTACAAATTAAGGCAAAACTGTAGTAACGACAACGATTAATGTTGTTCTTGAACTACTTTCTGATGCAATTTTGGTTAGATAACCCCGTTACTCCCACAAATATATATAATATTGCAATGACTTTACTAGCTCTTGATAACATACATTTATCTGATACATTTTTAACAAAAGCTGGAATTTCTTTGCGAGTTTTTCTTGCCGATCAATTTTTGTTCCTGAAGTAGTCAATGGTAAAAAGTAGCGCTATTTAATAGTAGTTTTCTGTTACGCAAATCATTCGGAAAGCTTATAACCTGAATGTTTCAAAAGTTATGATCAATATCTACTTCCATCACTGTTCATTTAAGAAAATACATGTAGGCGAGATATTTTAAACTCAAGAATCTTTAAGTATAGAATTCGTAATCACAAAGTTTATTGCAGGTATCTGAAAACTTTTGGTTTATTTTAAAGCAGTAAAAGAAATTCACAGTATCACAAATATTTTCTTACCCGTGGTTAATAGACTAGCCTACATTTTTACCCATCACAAAAGTTCCCCAAATTATTTAATAGTTAAAAATGCATATATTTGTAGTTTTGCGCGAAATTTCAAACACACCGAATTTTAATTTGAATACGGTATAAGATTTTGACAAAAGTATTAAGCTGCATACTTATATCGCTTTTTTTCACAAATTTAAATCGCGTTTACTGGTTTATTTCTCTCTCTCTCTTTTAGCTACTAAGCAGTAAACTGCTTGGTGTAAGACGCTGAATAAATACTGACCAAAACAGATGATACTTAATGTTGGTAAACGATTGACATCCTGAGTGAAATTTAGACGAACGTCTCATGAGACACTTTTTCTTCATAACGAAAGCACTATGTATGACATTTAAATTATTGGTATAATATTTATTGATAATAATCCATAAAGTCTAATGTTTAAAAAATTAGTTATGAGATATCCTCGAACATTCTAATGTCTCGCCAAATCACACTTCGTAATTCAAATAATATGTGTATTAGACCAATGACTAACTGGTTACATAAACGTTCCCTTCAAATCACATAAGATTGATAAATACAGTAATAAAACTAATACCGTATTTTTTGTAGGTTATAAAACAACTGAAGGGTGAAAAAAGAAACAGAATAAGTTTTATAGTATAGCTTTAACAGATGTAATAAAGGTTCATTTACCGAAACACGAAGTTTGTTTGTTTGTTTTGAATTTCACACAAAGCTACTCGAGGGCTATCTGTGCTAGCCATCCCTAATCTAGTAGTGTAAGACTAGAGGGAAGGCACTAGTCACCACCACCCACCGCCAACTCTTGGCATACTCTTTTACCAAAGAGTAGTGGGATTGATCGTAACATTATATCGCCCCCACGGCTGAAAGGGCGAGCATGTTTGGTGCGACAGGGATTCGAACCCACGACCCTCAGATTACGAGTCGAACGCCTTAACCCACCTGGCCATGCCAGGCCCAAAGACGACGTAACAAAAAATCTGACGATTCACATGAGAACGATAAAAAATGTTTTTTACGGAATATTAAAGTTCGTTTAAAATACAGAACAAAATAAAAGCGTCATATATAAAATGATACAAAATAATCTGCAGGACATAAAAATACAATCACTCACAATGTAGCCTCTGAAGTTCGCTAAATATAAGCCATACATTTCAGCTTATAAATGTCTATTTAAGGAAGCCCTTCGTAATCTAGCGTTTTTACTGTAACAATTCACAAACAAATCATTTGTAGCTCTTTTGCGTATGAAATATTTTTGAAACCAATTTCTGAAACTAGGATTTTCATTTCGTAGATACTGATTGAAAATCGCTTGCTTCGTGTAGTCGTTCATAACAGTTTTTGCTGTTTCTAAATCATTTATTTTAAGACTTGTTACAAATTTTATGTTATCTTGCTTGTTTACTAACTAACCATTCACAGGTAGTTTAAACCTAAAGTTAGCGAGTGACATTGCAAGTACTATTGACAACAAAAATCTAAATGGCTTAACGTTTATCAACTCTATTTTTAAAATAACTGACGTTATGAATGGTATATGAAAACAAAAAGGTTACTAATTTTGCGACCTTGAAGCTTTCGAAAAATAAACCAATTTTTGTCAATGTCACGAAATAATTTTTCAAACTCCTTTTTTAAGAAAAAAATATATAATTTATTTAGTAAAGTCGATTAAAATTTAATTACTAATTATAATGTGATCAAATTATGCTCTTTTTCCGAACTCAGCCCAGTACAAAAAACAACGGAAGAAGCATATTATGAAAATGTTTTCAAAAAGTCGCAGAAATTTATAAATACAGCAAAAAGAAAAGTCTCATTGTGTTGTGTGTGTATATAACCCTACAAAGTATAGGTGAAATAAGAATATTTACTCAAGAAAGATTAACGACGCGATACATCATTAGAAAAAAACAACAACTTGATATTGAAGCACACAAAAAGTCCCCTTCGTTTGAACATTGTAGCTTCGACTATTTGGTGTCCCTTACGGCCATACCCGCTCATTTTGCGGGGCAGCCACTCTCTAGGCGTCGTTTTAACATGGCGCCAGCCTTTTCGATCGATTTCTATTCACTCACCCAAGATGGCATCTCCGGCTTTATCGCTTAGCTGTTTCCGTGACAGAACTTTAAGTGAAAAGTAAATGTTGGTTACCAACTACTTAATACACTTCTCTATCTATAAATGTGCATTGTGATTTATAATGCCAGATTCCTGTTAGGTATTTTCCCGTATCAAATTCGTAATTACCGCACAGCGCAATAACATCAGGGATAAAACTAGTTCCATGAATGTTGTATTACTTTAGGTTTTTTCGGTACAAAATTCCGTACGAGTCCGCCAATTTATTCTGATGATCACAGTATCAAGCTAAACCGCCTATTTTCAATTTTAAAATGTGTTAGGGCTTCAAGCCTCTCAAAGTAGGTTTTGTTAAAGACTTGTCCGGCTCTAATGGTGTGACCACGCCCTAACTAACTACATACCGCACCCAACAACAAGGTTTATCATAATTTTTTCTATTCTTAATATTCTACTTTTAAGTCTAGCTAGTTATAATTTCCTACCAAACAAACATGCTACATACTCACTTCATTTGTTTTACAATAGTGCTTTTCCCTGATTCTCCGGCACCTGCAAATGAGAAAAAAAACAAAAACAGTGCTTGTTATAACTCAAACATATATCAGCATTGTTGTTTCTATTCCATGTCCCTGTGTTCAGGGTATTTGCAAGAGTCTAATACCTATAAAAATAGATATCGGAGGGTTTACGCCATCAGGTAATTATGAAAAAACGAAATAAACTGTTTATCCTGAATTACGATTATTTTAATTTACTACCGCATTTAGACACAGTATTATGCTGGGTTTTTTTTATATACATTTTGCTACCTTTAACACCTTATACCGAAGAAATTTCACCCTGCGATACAGATTATGCGACTTACCTAAGAGTAATAGTTTTATATCCTTGGCAGCTTGTATCCCGTCTTCCTTTAGGTTTTTCTCAATTTGTCTACTACGGGCCATTGCCGCCCGCTCTTCGGCGCTCATAGCACACCCCATGGCGGCGGCAGCAGTCCGTGGTTTCCCCTCACACACTACTCAGTTCGGTGACACCAATTGAACACCGGCTTAAGTCACCACTGGCCGCCGTCCCCTGCTACACAGTCCCTCACACACACACACACACAAAATCAGGTCCACAGTTATCCTGTGGATGCCAACCAATTTTTTTTCTTTTCTCCTCCAGTGGTAACGACACAGTAAAAAAGACTCACAGTCTCCCGAAAGGAATCTGCTACGATATGATAATGAGAAGAAATAGCGAATCGAGTTGACCAATCACAAACTAGTATAGCCTACCCAGTTTATGGTTGCCATGGTCCTGCATCATGAGGTTTGGCGGGGAACATGACGTCAATAATCCGTCACCAGCTGCTCAGAAACACTGAACATATATAGATAGCTTCAACTGACCTTTCACATATAAAACTATTCACTGCACTGTTGTTTTAAAATCAAACAAAATTCACGGGAGTGAATATGTTATTATCATTATCCACTCCCTCTTTCCTTAAGCAATTATGGAAGTATCGTGTAAAAATATGGCATTACAATCAGTTAAACCACAGCATTATCACATTAGCTCTTGAGATACTCACGAAGAAAGAACCTTATTAGCGTCTCTCCCTAGCCTACATAGAAGCTTATTTGCGTCTCTCCGTAGCCTACATGCGCAGACGTTTAAGAACGCGCTGCTCCACCTATCAAAAAAGTATAGAATGAATCGCATAATCGTTTTTTCAAGTAACAAGCATACATTTTAAAACTGTTGTTATCAAAATAACATTCTAACTTTTTTGGCACCAGCTGTTTCGTTTGAAAGTTTTATGTTGTTATATATTGCAATTTTACGTAATAAGTTAATTATGCACAGGATTATTTATTCAGGGGTGTACTTTACCTAGAACCTTGACTTATATAAGTTACACAATTGTACTTTGAAACTTGTAAGTTAAAAAATCTGATAACGTATCGAGCTGCAAAATCACGTTTCCTTCACAAAAACCAGCTATCTTTCTACAAGCGCCGTCTGTATAATAGAAATTATAATTTGTAATTTAATATATATATATATATATATTAAATATTTTTTCGATAACGTTCCATAAGTGATTAAAGCAGATTATCATAATATTAAAATTAAAAAAATAAAACATAAAAAGACTAATAATAACTCACATTCGAATTCTTTAATTGTAATTATCATTTTTAAATACCAGAAAAGTAAGTTGTTGCTTCGTGTGCTTTTTTTTAATTTTACGCGGAGTTACTAAAAGGTTGATGCACTTGTCATCCCCAACTTAAAAGTGATAAACTACAGGGAAAGCAACTAGTTAACATCACCCACCTCCAAGTCTTGGATCAGTGACTGTTACAATGGAGAATCGAGCGATCCATCGGGTTGAGTTCAAGATTCAAAAGATGATTGTTGCACAGAACTTGACTGGCGACACAGACCTTCTGCACCATCACGAGAGGAAAGTATTTCATTAAATGACTTCTGCAGATAGATCAAATATCTTGGTATAAATGTTCATCAAGGGACTTCAAGACGAAACGCTAGTTGGATATGAAAAATACTATCAGTTTCCTTATCAACCAAGTGTGACGTAATATTTCAAGCCCATTACAGAAATGAAAGAAATCTGCAGTATTAGTTGTTATAAGCCATCTTATTGAGGTACCTTTATTATACCGAACTCGAGGAAAGCTAAGGGTTAACCACAATCCATACAGAGCATATTATTGAGGTACATTCATCATGCCGAACTTGAAGAAAACCAAGAGTTAACCAGAATCCATATATCCTGCTGTAGTGATGCAACCACAGTGGTTTCCAACGAATGTACAGGGCTATCCTGGTTCTCCTATGGCTTATATACCACAGGCATTCTGATAATACCTTCGCCCGTTTGGGATTTATGAAGCAAAGTGTTCGCTTTGTTTGTGGTGTGTTTGGTGACTAGTGAGTGAACTGCCCGTTCATTACTAAATAGAGATGTAGTCAAGGCTATCAATTCCAACCAACAGCTAAGAAGTTGCTAAAGAACCAGCAAAGTCCATAATTTACTGAGCAGCAGGATGGATGAGAATATTGATTTAGACTGACGGCTCAGCAGGTTCAAAAAATTAAAAGCAAGCACTAAATGCTGCCATTTCAGACATGAAACACTAATACAACTCAAGTCGGTTCCATGATATTGGATCTTCAAGCTGGAGTGGCATGATAAACATCTTGCATCAGAAGGTTTAGTGATCAATCTAACTCTCTCAGGGCTAGACTGGAGGCGAAATGAGGTTATAATGGTACAAAAGCGATCGTTTGAGTATTTGGTTGACATATGAGGAGCCAGAAAACTGGTAGGTCTCATAATGTATCAAGCTCTCTAAGCAAAACCGTGACTCTGGTCTGTGTGTCCAACTTTACTTTGGCAAATAGCAAAAGATTGAACGCGGATGGAGAGGTAGATCTATTAGCTATATCTAAAAGTTGCTGTTCAAAATCTTCAATCTCGGCTCTGGTATTGGTATCCAGAAATGGACTACTGCAAAAATGGTTATTTTAGTGCAAGGTGCAGTTATAACACATGAAAATGTGGACTGTGAGTGTCTAGATGGGTGATGAAAAAGTAATTGTAATGAGAGACAATGTAAATATTAATGTATTTTTGCAATCAAAAGTAAGGGTTAGTATCGCCTAACCCGAATCAGCTCATACGAGTTAAATGGAGTTAGCAGTCTTCATCTCCATTACTTCCTATTGGAATTAAGCTCTGTCCACGTAATAAGAAATGAAGGTAATGACAGGAATAATGCGAGTTGAAAAGTAAGCTGTGTTGAAATGACAGAAGGTCCCATAACTATAAATATTGGTCAAGTTAAGACTCAATGAAGCTCGAGGATCAGGAAGTTCACAAGTGTTAAAAATATGTATTATATGAACAATATAGGGCAAATACATGAAACTTAAAAATATCACTGGGCCAGCAATGATGTGTTTCATACAAGTTTGTACAGTAAACAAGTAGTAATGATATTTTTAAACCTACATATCTAAATATGTTTTGACCAATTGGAATTTAACCGATCTTATGATAACAGCCCAAAATTTCACTTTTTAAGACTGATTCTTGATCTTTCTTAGATTAGGCAGTAGTCACCCATTCAGTTCTATTGATGATTTTCAAAAAATGTAGCAGCGTAATGAAATGCCAGGATCTCTTTTACAGAGAAAGAATGGACTACTGTACCACTCCTTAGACTCTTAAGGATGATATGATATTAACCATGGCAGCATCCATGGTTGAATATACGTTGCTTATCAACATGTCATATACGAGAGGGCTTATCATAATCATCACTGGGTTGGTCCTGAAGGCTCCTCAGGCTAAAGTTAAAGCTTCTGTAAGATGTATCAGTCACAACAGGAGTAACAGCAATGACTAATTTCTCTATCACAGAGACGTGATCAGCACTGACTTAAGATTTGTCCTCAACTAACGCTAATTGGTACCGAGGTTCGATTGCTAGGTCTAAAACAAACATTATGATGATGCAGTTGAGCAATCTAACCTGTAGATCATCTCATTCACAACCACCGAAAGCCTATATTGTGAATGAAGAGCTGCCGACATCAGTGGCCATACTGACCACCATCCACTCCATGAAGATAAAGCAAAGGGTCCTCGAAGATACCTCGAAAATCATCAATACATCATCTACAAAATGACCTTTAAAATAAATCTATAGACTTCCAAGAGCAGAGTTCTCAACAAAGCCACTTACAGCAATTACTAAGCAGTGTACATTAAAACAGAACCCCTATGTACAAATGACGTTGCCAAGAGATAAATTCCTTATGAAATGAAGCTTCAGCCCTTTATGTTGAAGAGCACGACTAACTATGACAATGACCTCTGTTTCTGTTATGGCTACTATAAAAAGAGTGCTGGTTAGATCGAGTTACTAGATAATAAGACAAGAGAACTACCCCTTACCAAACATCAGGAGACTGTGCAGTCACTATGATGATCAACTGCGAGATGACAATTACAATCAAAGATCTGCAGGCGGGGTTAAGGTAAGGTGTTACGTTTTTTATGTTGACTGAACGCAACAGAAAAACACAGATAACAGCTTATATAATTTATTACAATAAACTATTATATATGTGACAAATATAAAATAAATTATATAATAACAATGACAGATATTCAGTTTAAAATTAATCACAATACAAAATGGTACTGGCCTGTGTTCAATATAATAATCTAAAATGAAAGTCCAGATCAGAAATCCAAAATTCCAGTCTAGGGTGTGAATTTGGTCCCACGAAGAAATTCCGAAGCTTGAATGGAGAAGTCCAGAAACAATTCATAGTTCAATAAATTTGACGAAGTTCTTTTTACGATGTTTTCCATGAATGTCTCAAATTTGTCGTTCTCTAAATTTTCCCGTTCTCCCTTAAACAGTCCTATACGTGTCGACCTTCAGTATAACTAGTAATTCGAATGAATCGTAAAGATTGACGAAATAAAATCACAGCTTTTGTAGATCTAACTCCAGTCACAAATCCAAGTTGAATAAAAACACAGCAAACGTTGAAAAAGTCTCAAACGGAGACAGTATCTCTTGAATCGAAAGTAAAAACCGAATGACTGACTGATTCCTTTTTTTCGCATCGCCGTCTGTTTATATATTAGTAGGCCTACTCTTCTCGAACAATCGCGTAACTTCCCAGTATTTCAGAGTAATCTAGATTCGTCTCATACCGACACTAGGCCATTACAAATGATCGATCTATCTAGTTCTAGAAATTTCTACATGAATAATAACATATATACATAACGCTTTATACATAACACAGAGTAATCTCGATTAGTCTCGTACAGACACCAGGCCAATACAAATGATCGATCTACCTAGTTCTAAAAATTTCTACATGAATAACAACGTATATACGTAACGCTTTGTACATAACATAAGGGTAGAGGAAGTGAAATCTCGTGCTAACTTTGAGTAAGTACTGTAAATTTTATATATTAATTATATTCATTTAATTGTTTACTTTATAATTATATTTAAAACTGTGTTTCATTTTCAACTTGTATTTATTTGCTATCATTTTTATTCCTTCAGCATTTATTTTATTTTTTTTTATGTTTTAATACGACTCGTGATGCGTTTCAGTTTCTTATTTCTTCTTAGCGAGCTAGTTTTGATCAACACATGTTAAACTTCCTGTATTTCTATAAATAATTTGATAATTATTATTGTAGTTTGTTAAGTGCGTTTAAAGGTTTCAGTTTTTCATTGTTGCACTGAAAGGATTATTCACCATTGTTCCACGTATTGTTTATTTGTAGTTAAGCACAAAGCTACAGAGTTAACTATCTGTATTGAGTCCATCACGAGTATCGAAACCCGAACTTTATCTGAGCCACCGGGGTAGGAGCCTTCTTGTATCGTATACATACTTTAGTGCATCTCGAGTTTTTCTTATGTTACTGGTGTGTGTTTTGTTCTAGCAAAGCTACATTGGGCTATCTGCTGTCTATAGACCGTTGTAAATCCGAAGACTTATTTTGCATTTTCTATAAGGTGGACAAAAAAAAAAGCGACTTTCCTTGAAAATATTGTTAATTTATTATATCTTTTATTAGATAACAGAAACATGTTTAAAAGTGCGTTTTTAGGACGTACTCGAAAAGATGTTTAAATAAGTGTGATCATTTTTAATCTTATTCGAATAAGATGAGGTCATATTTGAACAGATATTGTTGAGTTTGTTCCAAAAACACAGTTTTACATATATATTTTAATAAATAAGAAAAACATAACAAATTAACAACATCTTCAAAGGGACTACTTTTCGACCACCCCTGTATTTTAGTATCAGGTGGCTTATTTAAAATATTGCGTAGTGTTATAACAATTGTAGTTAAAAAGCCCATTCATTTTACTTTTTAATTTTGTATAACGTGTTTGAAGGTTATATGACATTACTCTTAAACGATTTATTTAATTTCATCCTTTGAATTTTGATTTTTTACAGTAATTATTTATATCTTTGACAGCGTTTTTCCGTGTATTAAATTTATTATCAACGTTTTGGTGGCTTGGCATGGCGAGGTGATTAGGCCACTTAATTTTCAATCTGAGTGTTGCGGGTTGGAAGTGTTGCATCCAGTTTCTTCTACTGCTTGTTATCAAGCTCAGTTTTAGCTTAATTCAGTATGAAGTTACAAATATATTCTACAGAACCAACCCCCATTACGTATTGGACCAATCTAATATTGTTTGAAGAAATCAGTTTCACCCAAACCTAAAAGTACCACAGTAGTGTTTACAATTATAAATCAGGTTTGATTTCTAAAGTTATTTTCTATTATATTTCATTTCTGTATCAAAATGGTAAAGAACTTAAACAACAAAGAAAATGGTTGTAAGAGAAAGACCAAACAAGGTAAAAAAAAAACAAAAATATTATAACAGGTTCTGGTTTTGGATATTGGAGGTCTCACCCATATAAAAAATCTTTGAATTTATTTTAATTTCACGAAAGCCTGCATGAGAGCAATTGCCACTACCCATTCCTAATTTTGAGGTTACAAACAAGATGGAAGCGGTTAGTCAATACCACTCACCACAAACATGTTCAACTGAACTGTGGGATTTGACCATTACTCTTGTAATGCATCCACACCTACAAAGTGAGAAGCACTAACCTTCTTATGACCTCGGATCTTAGGTCCAGCACATACTAACCACTGGGCTGTCCTCAGGTTCCAATGTCGATATCACTGTATAGGAGTAGCATTACACCACTTATTAGACTATAAAAGTAACTGACTTTATAGATTTCGCAAATTAAAATCTTATACGTTGTATTTTCGTTGTTTGCGTCCCTTGATGAAAATATCTTATTCTTCAAGGATTCTGAGACAGGCGGTTCTGCGAATGATTAAATAGCCATTAGTATCCTTGACAAACCAAGCCAATACACTTTTTCATCAATGAACAGTATCTAACAGAGTGCTAGTGTTACAGTTAAAAATTAGGTTTTTAACTCTTAAATAATCTGAACACATATCTTTATTCAGGTACATACAAGGACTTATTTTTATTTTAAGAAGAGTTTTAGCTTGTTGACACTGGTTTTAACATCCTGTCAACCGAATATAAGTAACCACAAACCTCCTTCAATTTTCGCTTCATGTTTCTTTTCGTTTATCTATTTTGTTATACCAAAGCCATATTAGGCTATTTGCTGTGTTCATCGAGAGGAATCGATTTCCTGATTGTAATGTTGCAAATCCGAAGGCTTACCGCTGTCACTACAGGGACACTAGATTTATGCATCATTTTTCTCATTCATATGGTTTAAATCATACCGAAATGACAAAAAAAAAAAAAAGGTCAAATTTTTTTTTCATAAGTAGTATAAGCTGAAAGTTAATCTGCTTTTTATTATGAATGATCATCGACGTTGGTAACTTACATTGTGAAATACCGCATACAAAAGTATGATACAGACACAACCTTTTCTTTTGGTGTTCAATATGAACAATCCTGATATGTTTCGTTGGTTCTTCCTACAGTATTTGAGCAGCAAGTCTGGAAAATTATATCTCTAAAAACCGGGCTTTGATACCCGTGTTGTTAAGAGCAGATAGCTTCAGGGGAGCTTAGCTTGGTACTTAACGTTGAACAAAAACCTGAACAACGTAATAATTATTTGCTCTTCAGTCATGTTTCAGTTATTTCTTTGCTTTCTACGTCATTTTCTTCCATTACAATGTACTCGATACTCTTCTGTTGACCCGAGTTTTATTTGAGAGAATCATATCACCAGTCAAGTGTGAATATGTTACAAAACTAGCAGTTTGAAAACAAAGGGTAATAATAAAACAATTCAAACTGTGACCCTTGTCAACATTTTTAAATAACTAATAATGTGAAACCTCCACTGTAGGTCCCCAAACAAAATTATTTTTTGTAGGAAAACATGAGATTTAAACACTTTCCTATAAAAGAATTCAAATAAAAACAAGGACATAAGGTAAAATATCAATATAGTTACAAAACCTATTCAGGAATACAATTTTAGAAGATTACAACCTCGGAGGTAATACAAAGTTTTGTTTTGTAATTTCGCACAAAGCTACTCGAGAGCTATCTGTGCTAGCCGTCCCTAATTTTGCAGTGTAAGACTAGAGGGAAGGCAGCTAGTCATCACCACCCACCGCCAACTCTTGGGCTACTCTTTTTTACCAATGAATAGTGGGATTGACCGTAACATTATACACCCCCCACGGCTGGGAGGGCGAGCATGTTTAGCGCGACGCGGGCGCGAACCCGCGACCCTCGGATTACGAGTGCACGCCTTAACGCGCTCGGCCTCCCAGCCGTGGGGGTGTATAATGTTACGGTCAATCCCACTATTCGTTGGTAAAAAAGAGTAGCCCAAGAGTTGGCGGTGGATGGTGATGACTCGCACAGGAATTTGAAGGCTTTCAGTGGTTATCACAATATTTGACAAACGATAAAAAGCACTAAAGCACTGCATTTGACCGATAATTTACGATTAGAATTTTCGAACAACACAACAGTTCGGATCTAAGAAAAACATTCATTTGAAAACAAATTCTTCCCTACATTTGTACCTTTTATAAGTAAATTATGTACGAAAAATGAGTGTTTTATTTATAAACTGGTGAATATACACTGGGAGACTGAACTGAAATCAATGTTACCTCAGTGAGTCTCAGTTACAAGTATATAGTTGAATGATTGCATGAATTGTGAATGTTATGGATCCGACCATGATAAAATTCACGTGAAGTTAAAGCGATCAGAAATAGAGATCATCCAGATCATCCACAAATATTAAATATCAACAAAGCAGAAAACTGTAACAGATTAGATACTTTATTATTCAAGCTGTTAATATGTTACTGTTCAGCACTTGATGGACTTGAAATGATCATGAAGAACGGAACCAACGAAAGTCCTTAAAATATAGTTAATTTATTTCTATTAATTGCATAGTGCCCTAGATGTCATTAACATATTGAAAGCCGTTCTCACAGTGCAAGGCAGTCAAAATAGAACAGTTCGCACAAAGCTACTCGGGGGCTATCTGCGCTAGCCGTCCTTAATTTTGCAGTGTATGACAAGAGGGAAGACAGCTAGTCATTACCACCCACGGCCAACTCTTGGGCTACTCTTCTACAAACGAATATTCGAGGGGATTGACCGTAACATTATAACGCCCCCACGCCTGAAAGAGCATGTTTGGTGCGATGGGAATTCAAACCCGCAAACCTCAGATTACGAAGTCGAGTGTCTTAACCACCGGGGCATGCTAAAATGGAATGACTGAGCAAAAGTGAACAGCCTGCGCTGTGTACAACACCGGTATTAAAGTCTGACTTCAGGCATAAAAGTCCTCAAGATTACTTACCGCTAGACCACTAAAAATAACCGAAGAAAAAGTAGCCTTATTAAATGACATGCTTTCATCAACATCGTAAGAGAATTTTGGAAGTTTCAGTGCTTTTTCTTTTTTTCGCTGAAAGCGACTGAACCTTAAACTATGCAGATGATTTTATATAAGAATCTGAGCCATGGAGGCTTTTTTTAACTACAAGTCCAGTTTCAGCATCCACTCATTGACGAACTAAGTTGTTGCGTGAGAAGTTAAAGTCACCAGATAAATTCTCTGCATATCTGAGGACTTTTCAGAAAGGATTACCTAATATCTATTAGTTTTGAATCAGTGAAAAAAACAGTAATTGGTTTTGTGTAGCTTCCATGACGAATTAAGCAATTTGGATGCGAAAGTAGGCAAAGTACAGTAATTTTTTTGTACGTGATCCGTTATTCAAAATAAAATGTTCATGTTTTTGCAAATTAAAAAGCAAAATTCTCGCAACCGTTTAGACCACACCGTTCAAGGCATTCTTAAGAGGTGCGACTAAACCACTTTGTTAAGTATAAGGATAAATGTTATGATTTAAAACTATTTTTCTATGGACCCTCCAGTATCTCAACTGTAAGACTGCAGACTTATAACACTAAAACTCTGAATTCGATATCCGCGGGCCCGACATGGCCAAGTGGGTTAAGGCGTTCGACTCGTAATCTGAAGGTCGCGGTCTCGAATCCCGGTCGTATGAAACATGCTCGCTCTTTCAACGTTAGGGTCGTTATAAAGTTACGGTCAATCCCACTATTCGTTGGTGAAAGAGTAGCTCAAGAGTTGATAATGACTAGCTGCCTTCCCTCTAGTTTTACACTGCTAAATTAGGGACGGCTAGCAGAGGTAGCCCTCGTGAAGCTTTGCGCGAAATTAAAAAATAAACAAACACTAAGTGAAAAGAGAGTACTCTTTTTCAGAGATTAGAACCACGAACAGAAAGGATTGCTTCAAACAACTAAATAATTCTCCCAGGTTAAAGAAAATATTTTTCACCACGTAAACAACGAAGACCACTTGTAAAAATCACTTTATGTGCCTGGTTTTTATGGTGAGAACTATTCAAGACTACCTGTTACTATATTGGTAGTCCACTGTTCCATTTAAGGTTACATAGATAACGATTACACGAAGGAGGAAGTGAAAACTGTTACTAAATCATTCTTACTGTGACTGTTAGAATCATCGAAAGCAACGTCACTTATCACTCTGATTTAATTCCAAGCCACTTTTAATACCATAACCCTATTGTTGCACTTTTTAAATTCACCTTTCATGACACATGATTTTGTTTAAGATAAACGTCTGTTCATTCAGTAACATAAGTAATGATTTTGTATTTGTCTATACCATTTTATCACCATTTATCCAACCGAGTCAAACCCTTTAATTCTTGTATTTTGTGCATCACCTGAGGTAATATCTGTTCATTAGCAAGAAATAACAAAGTCAGAAAATTGAGAATTTGTCAATGCCCAAGTAATAATCTTATGATACTAAACAATACAGCTACAATATTATTTGTGTTTGAAATAGGGTATCATTTAAAAGGAAAATCAAAAGAGCTGTTAACAACTGAACAATAATTTCCAATTTGAAAAAAAAAGGGCATTGTAATGTTCATGGACAAGTTTAATGCTGCTAAATTAGTTGAATAAAAAATGTTGAAAGAACCACACCTTAATACAAACATTCAAAAACTTGTTAAAAAAAAAAGTACCAGTTCTTAACACTTAGTTCAAGGAGTTTATTTTATTGTAGCCATTAGATTTGTGAGATTTTACACATCAACCAATCAGTTAACTTGTGAATTAAAACTACAGAACAATCATGAACTACCACATTTTTTACATTTGTAAATAATGCAATTAATACATATAAAATGTTTAAGAAATATCTACTTATCTGCAAGCTTTTTAAATTATTTGTTTCCTATAATAAACACATCATTAATTGTGGTCACTTTCTTTTTATCACAATTATTTTTTCCTGTTGCAAACATAGACTATTTTCTTCCAGCTTCTACTTACGAAAATATCTCCGTTTCACTCTTCATCATTTACCTCTTTCTTCAAACTTCAATATTTTCTTGCTTTACACACAAAATCACACAAAAAAGTAAACTAAATATCATTCATTTCAATTAATTATATCTACAGTTTTAAGATTTTTCCTTTGGAACCTGTTTTTCTCTCCATGTATATATGTAACTGTGTGTATAAAAACCCATATAATTGTAATTTTATGTCCAGCTTTTTTTTTGTTAAGCTCTACTTTTCTTTTTTATCCACTTGACTAACCACAAATGAAAAAGGCTAATTAAAAGTGTCTTTCTATGTAACTGAACATAGAATTCGCAAAGAATGATTTTTTTTACAATTAGACATTAAAATGTTAGATTTAAAAGAAATACAAAGATTCATGTTTATTATTAAAACCTTACCCATTATGATTTTTTAAATGCAATTCACAATGTCACCATAAAAATGAGATGCAAGTTTCTTTAATACCTACTACCCAACAATTTTTTTCTTTTACATTTTGCCAATAAATAAATAAAAACTTAAAACTTTCATGAATGAAAATATAACACTACACCCTAAACACCAAAAAACAATTCTACAACCATTATTGTATAAAAAGCTTATTAAAGTACACAAATTACTTTGACCTTTGGAAATGCGATGTTTTGTGACTTTGCTTAAAGAAAGCAGTGTATATTCTTGTTTCTCCCTCCCTCTCATAATTCAGTTTCAGCAGCCTGAAGAATTTTCCTCAAACTTACCGTCATGAAAAAATCTTATAACAGTTTTAATATCACCAAAAATGGCTGATTGATACACAGAAAGTTTACTATTACCATTTTTTCGACATTACAATTCCTGTAAAAATGAACAACAGCTTCATAGTAAGCAAAGTTATCACAGAAAAGAATATCAAACAAATCAAATAACACAAAAAGTTAATGTGACAGTAATTGATACAGATTATGTCTAGAAAGGAAAATATATCTATTCAATGCTAATTTCTAAACCATCTGTAATTGTCTTAAATTCAGCTTTATTACATGCAATTCTTGAAACTAGTTTGAACGAAAAATAAACTATCCTTGGATATATCATCTTGCACATTATTACATTGTTGTTTTGAATTAAGCACAAAGCTACACAATGGGCTATCTGTGCTCTGCCCACCACGGGTATCGAAACCCGGATTTTAGCGTGTAAGTCTGCAGACATACCGCTGAGCCACTGGGGGGCCATTATTACATTAAGCTGCATGTTTATTTAAAATATGTAATCTTTACTACCTTTGTTTTTGACCAAGAGCACCTTTCATCACAGATATGTATGTTTAAAAAACAAATTTTGTAATTTCTTTCTTCTCTGAATCAAGTTCTTTTGTTAATTATTTTTCTGTAATAAAATGTTTACAGTAGCCTCACACCAACATTTTTCAATCATCACAGTACAAACATTATTTACCAATTCTCCCTTTGGAAATTACATTTCTAAGACCTTAAATTTCAAACAGATAAATTAGTAATTTTCTAATGTTTAGAACTTATCTTGTACTTTGTTTCAGACTCTGATGCTTGTCTTGAGTAAACGAACATTGGGTTAATGGTTGCAGTAATTTCAATATTAATAAAAACACTTCATGTTATTAACAGCAGCAACATATTACAATTCACATTTTATATTTTATCAACAGATTCCTATTAATGTTCATATAGCTACTAAGAAAGTAATGCTCAGTGTTTTTTCTTTTTTTTAAATCAGACGTTTAAACAACTATTTCTTCCATGTGGTTAACACAATCACAGCTGCATTTATGAAATAAGAGAAAGAAAATCACAACTTACTGTATGTTAATTCTTGACAAAATTAAAATGTACCTCTCGTTTGCAATTTTAAAAATCATGCCTTACAAAATGAATCATCTTGCATCAGAATGAAGTGTCATCACCAAACTAACATTTTACACTGTAAAGATATTTCTCATACTGTTATAATACTTCTTATACAAACCAATACTACAAAAACACACACATATTTATAAGTTTAATTCTGATAATTAAGAGGAATGACATCTCAGTTTATTTATACTTTGTCAATAATCTTAAAAGTTTAAGAAGATAAGTACTGTACTATCTAATCTACCTTCTTTCTACTGTATGACCTAGTGTTGCCTAAGATGTAATAAATTACTCCATCTCCACTTTTCAGAAGTGATACCTCAAGATGAAAACAAACCTCCATTTTTCTCCACACTGCTTTGTATTAAAAGTTCATATCTTTAAATCATGAGACTTTCAGATAAAAAATACAAATATAAACCCTATAAAGAGATAAATATATTACTTTACACTTACCTCATTGAAAAAAAATGTTGCATCTAACATCTTTCTTATATACTTCAAAAAGACTGTTAACGTAACATAGCACTTCAAAGTAGTGGTTTTCATTGAAATGACTTATCAAAACTTCTTTCAAAAAGATCAACCTTGGAACTTTCTATGTACTTTTATTGACACAAACATCCAAGTAAACGAGTACCTATATCTTAAGTAACTTGGTTGGTTCTGAAAAGTAATCTGAAAACTTTCTTCGAATAATAATTTTTTTCTTTTTACAGAAACTTAGATTCTTTTCATGGTTATGGCATAGGTTTTTGTCAAAATATCTGATACAACTGCATGTATATATGAGTACAAATAAAAATGATAAACACGAAAATTTTCTCAAAATCATGGTTGCTAAATGATAACTTATTATGGAGTTTATATAATTACTAAAGAAATTTTTTTAACTTTATCGATATACTGTTTAATCATATCTACTCGATGTTTGTTAATGATCTGTGTTACATTAAAAAAAACAGTAATATGATAATTTATATTCCTGTTTCCAATTTTATAAAATCCTGAAATGAACATTGACTGGAAAAGTTGTATACAAAACTCCTTTTACACAGCTAGAATGCTTCAGAAATTAGAAACTGAAATCTTTGTATGTTCTAAGTCTTTTAATAGGTTTGATGAAAAAAACTGAGGACATTTTGTTATTTTAAATCATACTGTACAAACTACTGAATTTTAACCACATTTTTACTTCTATATCCCATCATGATTTTTTTAAAACACTCATTCAAAAATTAAGTTAACGAATTTACTTTAACTTTACAAAGAGCTCTGTAATATTAGATAAGAAAAAAAAGATCACATGCTTTAGAAATTCAGGTAATTATATTCTAATGTAATATACAGAAACAAATTTGATAAATTAACCTTTTCCAACAATAAAAAACCAAATATAATGGTGATGAACAAATTTGACAAAATTCAAACATCTATCATTTCTTACTGCAGAAATGGACTTAACTGCATACTTGTTTTTTTGTTTTTTTTATGTTTACCATTTGAATATGGTCACATCTAATATATGGTAATATTCTCTGTCTTTACTCAAGTGAATTCTTTTATTTTCAAATCTACAAAATGTACCATGTTTTTACTCAATTGAACATTTGTAAAATGCTCTGCAACATAATAAGAAACTAACAATTGATTTGAAGAAAAACATGAGTTAAAGTAATTACACAATCCAGTAAAAACTATCTGGAAAGTAATTAAAGTAAGACACAAGAGTAATAGAGCTACATTAATATGTAAATAGTGGCAAATACTACAAAACATGGTAGTAAGTTCTTGTACGATTATTCTTAACTGTGGTAAACACTATTACAAAGACAATAAAGGTTAGCTCTGACATTCTGCACAGCTTTACATCTGTAAAGTCTTTAGTCAAAACTATAAGAAGAAACAAAGTGATCTTTATTAGTAACCACTGCCAGTACATAAATCACTCACACAAGTTTTATTCAAAACTGTACCCAGTAATTCAATATTCATATATGTGTAATGACTTTTGTTCTCATAAACGCAAATATTGAATTTAGCCAAATATTTTTATCCTCTTTTGTGCGTACACATTGAATACATAAACACAATTCAGAAAATGCTTATGAGTTTTACTACCATATAACATATAAGAATCAATTCCACGCTTGGAACATTTGCATGATATGTTGCTGAATTTTTAAAACTATTTATAATCATATGAAATGCGTACATAACAAGTTAAATACAAGTAAAAGAACTAGTATTAAACTAAATGTACATCACGTAATTTGCAGTAAATCACATACATAGTGATATCAGGTGGACATCATTAATACTTGATATGATGTATTATTAAGTCACATTAAAGAAATTAATCCTGTTTTTACATAAGAAATTCTTAACTATACCACAAGCTGATAGAAACTAAAGTTACCTATATGTGTTACTAAATAAATAAAAGTAGAAATCACTACTATAAACCTGGAATGTTCGATAACATGAAGAATACGCTAAAATAGTTCTACAACAAGATAAAAAAAACACCTCAAGATGAAATGTGACACATTAATATGAAGTTAACTGAAATTATTTATTAACTGGTAAAAAACGAAATAAAATAATTTTAAAGAAACAGGTACAAGTTAAATGATTTAGAAATATTGCTCTTGGTGTTACTTCTGCAAGTAGTTTCATTGTTATGTATTACACAAGAGAAAAATGTGAATAAAACAGTACAAACTTTAAATAGTTTTCATTCAGCGATCAAAATTAGTTCACTATAATGATACTTTCAACAGTAATAAATGTTTGTTATACAGTCTCGTTCATAAATACCATTCTTTTTATGTATGCAAAACAAGTACTTTGAAAAATACTGATAAATAAGGTATATCAGGAAAAAAATTACATGAAAAGTTAAAGAAGTGGCTCTAAAAACAAAAATATAACAATCATAACTAACATTCTATGTTAGTTCAATCTTAATACTTGATACTGCAAATTTCATTCATTCAATACAAGAAGCGTTTTATGCAAAATGAAAAACTGAAAGCAAACCACATTCAACTTTTTAGTTTTGTATGAATAAGAATATATCAGAAAGAAAGAAAAACTACAATATTTAAGACCCTTTTGCTGTGGGCAGTTATATTATGCCTGAATTAGTATTAGATTTTAACACCAAAATGTACAAAATATTACACAGATTTTAAGTAATATGAACTTCTTTCATCATTTAGTACAAAACAGGCTTCCAGCGCCACTTTCAAGCATTCATTCATCATATTTCTAACACATAAGGTATGATTAAAGTAGGATCTAGGGCTTCTGTTTCTCAGTATCTTAAGTTCTCCTCTTTCAAATGAGAATATAATACATTCTCATATGACTAACTCATATTCCTTACTGTTGGATCAAGAAAACAAACTATGTTAAAAGCTAAACTACAAGCTACCTACTAAGCTCAAACAGCATTTAAAATATTCACAAAGAAACCTAATTTAACACTACCAAAAGGAACTTGAACTGAAAGTTTTGAGAATTTAAATTTTTTCTTTTCTTTTTTTCTTCTTTTTTTTTAAATTATAAAGCTCTAAAATCCTATAGCATTTGAATTGATTTAAAACAAAACTGGGAGCATACATTCTGTTGCTCACTGAAGTATATGGAAAACAGGCCAAGTAATCCTACAATCTACAATATTACATACTACTTTCTCAGCAGTGTTTCAGCCAAACCAAGCTGTCACAACTACTAAGGTTATGTATACTAAACATCAATATCCTGTTTAGAAACAGTACAGGGAATCTTGTTTAGTTCTCTATAGTTACAGGTCGCTGACTTGAAGGGAATGTTGTGTTGAAAGGGAAGAGCTGTGGCCCATAACATCCAATCTACGAAGGTGACAGTTATGACACAAAAGATGACCATCAAGTGGGTAGCATCTCTTGTCTGGTTCATCTGTCAGCTGCATGCAACAGTCCTGTGGACAGGAAAAAAGAAAAAGAAAGAAAAATACAATCATCAGTAGCTTAAACTTGAATAAGTGGTAAGTAATCTTTACACTTTTAATGGAACAATAAAGACTTGGCTTCATTCTTAAATACTGTACAAGTATTTCACTTACCTGGATATTTGTCACAATGGATGTTCACTTTTGAAATATTTTTCATCATGTTTACATTTTATTTATAACTGTTAGTCCATATAATGAGCTACTAAACAGTATAAAATATAGAAAACTGTTTTCCTTCTATATGTACACAGCTAAGTAACAGCATTCCTTCATACAGCAACAAAACTACCACCATTACCTGAGCAGTAGTTAACTAATTATTAAAACTTAGTATTTCCAATTGTTAGTGGTTTCAATTATTTCAACTACCTAGCATCCAAGCAACCAAAATACTACCATTATAATTTCATATTATTCTCTCTCTCTCTTTTTATAATTTGTTTAGCTTTATGCCAGAATGGCAAAGTGACGAGGGAGGGTTGCTTCATGATTTCAAAGCCTAAGATTCAATACCAAACTCCACCACACATGCCTACCTCTCCAATGATTTGGAGTTATAGCAAAATTCCCAGTTATTTGCCAAACTGTTGAGCAGGGGAAAGACAACTAGACAATATCATCCAGACAACCTTAATAGGTCTGCCATAACTAAAATCTTGTCAGTTTAGATATGTACTGACTGAACTCTACATGATCTGACAGATAATACTACTTTTCTTGGTACAATGTTAACATGCACTCTGAATGTGAGGGGTGCAGCCAAATGGTTGCTGGTTAAATAATTATTCAGAATTATACCTGTTGTTTGTTTTTATCTTCTCTGGGCTAAACAGTAATATAGCTATATCTTAATATAATGGATTTTATTACATGCTATAAAAGCACCCAGTTTTATATTACTTAAAATCTTGGAGATTTTAGTCTTTCCTTCAGCCAGAAGTTTATAAAATTCATACAGAACTATACAATAAGTCATATTCAGGTCGAAAAATACACACCTTTAACCTGAACAACCATAAATTAATGAGAAATGTTTTTTTATTTGTCTAGTAACTATTGTAAATGTAAATGAAAACACTCACAGATCAGTTTCAATTTTTCAACTATTAGTATAGTTTATCTGGAGTACAAAACAACCTACTAATATATTAAAAGCAATGACTGTTTTACATATTGTTCCAGCTATAACGAAGAGCTCAATTATTTTTTACCCTCAATATTTTTCATAATAATAGTCAAATCTTATTTAAAAGAAAATTTCTGTCATTTACACGTCAAAAATGCAGTCTCTCCAAAAAATATAAAATTATTTTTGTAACTTTATATCCTTAGTATTGATTTGGTAAAATACAACTTTTACTATGGAACTTTTAATATTATTACACATTTTTTTTTCGTTGTGATATATATCACACACACACAAGCTGAAGTACCCATCTTTTGTCCAGTTATCAACTTAAGAAAGATAAAAGTGGGGTTCAATATTATGACAAATAACACAAAAATCCTAAATTTCACACAACTTATTTAAAACAGTATTCATTATTGACTCACGAAACCTTTTGCACAAGCTTTAAAACCTCACTGCGTATATATTTAAAACATGATATACATTGTGTAATGGTCACACTAGCTTTGTAAGAAGAAATATTAGCCACAGTAGTTCCATTACCCAATGTCAATACCCAGCTCTTAATGAGTGTGTGTGAAAAGGATTCTGAACATTATTTAGTAAGACCATTGTTCCAAACTATCATCCCACAAAGTTTGATTGTGATTGGCCCAGCAATTTAGTAGTAGTAACGTAACAGAAAAGCAGACACAGACAGACAAAATTTTGTGCTTTACATACGTGTGTGTGTTTATATCTAAGTTATATTTCCTATAATAAAATTAACACATTAATTTATACATAATGCACCACAAAGTGTTTGTTTATTTCATCACAACTAAGCACACTCAGCTGTCTACTGTTCACACAGCAAAGTATCAAGTCCAGAATTTTAGTGTTGTAAGATTAAACTTTTCACTAACCCACAAAAAGACCACACACTGTAACAAAAATGTTTACTATGGCGTGTACATCTTTTATAGCCAGCAAACAATAATTAAAATATTACTCATAATAAAATGGCAATACTAGGCCTATTTCATTTTATAGGCTACCCTTTTAATCTAGTCCCTTGGTAATCCTCAAGAATTAGAAAAGTCTTAAAGTTGTAATTTTTCTGGACTGAAAAAATACTTTTAATAGCCACTTACTTCCTATTACAAGATTAGATATTCCCATTCAGTGCTGCCCTTTGTATGCAAACATTTTCAATATGCATGCTATAGGCCTTTTGCTCCATCCATATTGAAATTGAGAGACTCCAACATGTTTCATACAAATTATCATGTGTAACATTCTCCTCACCAAAAGAAACAGGACACACTCATATTGATGAGGAGGTGACATGTTGATTTGCCTAGAAGATATGTTGGAATCTTGCAATTTCAATCGGGGAAGGGGGCAGAAGGTTTGTGGCATACATAAAAAATTTCACATATAGAAGACAGCACTGAACAAGAATAGCTAATTTTGTGAGGAGAGGTAAGTACCATATCAGAATAATAGTATTTAAAACACACTTTATTTGTCATATAATTCCAATAGTGTGTTTCATTCAATCTCATCAGGCCTTCTGCAATATGACAAACATAGCAACAACCATTATGGTGCAAACACCTTTTTTATGAGCTAGTGAAGAATGGATAATTAAAATTTTCCTCCTCACTAAACTTAAGAATTTAAAACATTCTTTAGATGACATTTATGAACTCACTCTTGACTCTCCAATTCTTTGCTTTTGTTTTCACAATTGGTAAGCTGCAGAGTCAGACATGTAGTTTTAAAACAACATCAAAATGTAGGCAACTTCAAATTTTAATAAAGGACTACACTGGTGCAGAATAATATATATACATAAAATGCTGTTCATGAAACATTAGAATGTGATGCTCAAATAGTGCAATGAATCAATAACACTAAGAGAACTAAAACTGCAAACTAGAAGTACTAAAATTAAATAATCCGTCTAGTCAGCCAAAAACTGTTTATTGAGAAATAAAATACCAGTTCAGCCACTTCACTGTGATATTTGTTTACTAATCATGATGAGAGATAAAATGGACTAAAATTGATATTTTTCTTCTTTAAAATACTCTTAAAATACATTATAACTTAAACTACAAAATATTTCTAATAACACACACAAATTCCTTTCTTACTAAGCTTGAAAAGCTTTACTCCTTCAACTTGTACACTCCACATCACCAAATTAAAATTTGTGCTTTTGGTGTTTCTAGACTTTAATGTTTATGATAATATTCCAGATTTTTTGTCTTTTCACAAAAAAACAAAATTTAAAATTCAATGTGTGATGTTGAAGTCCATTCTGTTCATTAATAAATTCTATGGGAAAATTTTTGTTTGCAAATGCATACACCATAGAAGTTTTGTTTTTCAAATTTGCAGTAATTATTCACACAGATACACATGCACACACCTGATTATGCATGTACACAATTACAATATGCTGAACCCAAGTATTCTTGCTAATCTTTGTGTTTTTGCTAAATTAATGCAATGTTTTTATCAGATGAAATCTCATGGAAGTATAAATTATCACATACACATCTACGTACACTGATAAAATACACAATTGTTTTACACGAAATATTAAAAAAAAACAACAATTTTTTGTATATACTCTTATATGCAATTCAATTTCAGAAAATATGTTAATGAAATAGTTATTCAGAACATGTTTTTCTGAAACAAAATTGATAAGAATTTACTGCCATATATAATGATGAGAAATCAACTTATTTATATGTAACATACAATTAGATATTAGTTACTTAAATTTAAAACATTTTTTCACAGTTAGAAGTACTTTTGTAAGAGATATGTGCATAATTTTGAAGATATCCATGAAGTTTTTCCATTTACACAATTTATATACATTCATGTCTAGTTTATAATTCTCTCTATGCATATATAAACAAGGAAATGTGAAATTAACATGCATAATTATAATATTAAGTAAACATTTGAGTCTAGAACAAATTATAAACTTTTCAAATGTAAACAATTCTGCAAGAAAGACACTTAAAGAAATCTTTCTCACAAAAACAAATTTTAGTACAACCCATTTAACACAAAAAGTCACAGAAAAAGTTCACAAGAAAAAATCCAACAGTAAAACAGTAAATATAGTAAACCCACCTCACAAACAAAACAATCTATATGGAAGTTTTTATCCATGGATACTACTCGGACTGTTTCGTCTGTGCCCTGTAAAATTGGCATGAATTACAAACTGAATGGTAATTTCTAGGAAATATTTTATATTTCTAGCAAACTCTGTATGCAGTTAAACTTGGAAGTCGTAAAACAAAATTTTATGCAATACAAACTACACAGAAAATAAATACACTTAATCTATAGATTGATATAAGCTAATAGTGGTACTGCCTGTGTGAAGTTAGATAGAACTCCTATAAATTATGATGTAGGGTAAAAAAAACAAACTTCATTTCAAACTCACTCCCCCCCACCCCCAAATATTCATGAAAACCCACAAGCATCTACAACAGTCATTCTTATTTTTGAGCACAGACAGACTAGAAAGAAGGCAACTACTTACAACAGTCACCAACACCACCCACTCTCAGGCTAATTTAATCAAATAATGCAATTTTACCTTCACTCTTACCATGCATCCATAGCCCAATGTGCAGAACATGTGTGTATTTGCTATTTACCAAATTCTAAATTTCAGCAGAAAAACTGTCACATATATAGCTACTGAAATCAATGTGCATCTTTGTAAGTAAAACTTAATATTTTACTCTTATTTCTAATAATGACAGAATTAAACTTTAATGTTAGTTCACATATATGCAGATTTGGGCTTTAATAAAATAGCAGCAGATAGCAGGTTACAGATATACTGTGACCTCTTAAACTTAACATACACATACTTTGTTAGCAAGCTTAAAGGTGTATATATGTATTTTGGTGTTTGTATAAAATCAAGTTAATTGTAAGCCTAGCATAAAAGAAGTTTATAATTAGGTAATTATGATTTAATATAAACAGCAATTAATCTTCAGAGCAGTGTATTTAAGCAGTTTTAAACTGAAAAAACAATTGCTGAAACATGTTTTTAAGATTATTTTCTTAGCTTAATATTTTGTAAGTGTTACTGAATGTCTTTTTCCTGATCTTTGATTGGGTAAGTAAAATTTGAAATTCTTGGTGAATTTTGAATGAAATATTTCTCTATCAGTGTTGGTTCTATTTTCTTTCTCTTCAAATACTAAAAGCCAGTATTACATCTTCTAAATAAAATGCAAAAATCTTTTGAAAAGTGTTTCTGATTGATGCAATTAACATTCTTGTTTACAATGCTAAAAAAACCCTTCAAAAATAAATTAAACTAATGTAATTGGTTGGTTGGTTTGGTGTTTTATGGTGCAAAGCAACTAGAATACCTGTGTCAAACATCTGGTAAAAAGTTAAAATTAAAGTAAAATTATTAAAATTCATAAAAGGAAATAAGGTAAAACAAAACAAAGTTTATTTTTTAAATTAAAAACATAAATAGCATTAAATCCAATTTCCGCATTAAGTTTACAGCAGTAAAAAAACAACTACAGCAATACAAGTTGTAAAGAACTTCCTGTAACATAACTGCAATTATCATAACTCATAGGAATGACTAACGTGTAAGTTCAATAACCAATGTTAGTCACCTGAAGTTGGCCTTTCTAGTCCTGGTTTCAAGTTATTTGATGATATGACCAATTACAGAAAGTAAAGTAATACAAGTTTTCAAAGACTTGCACCAAAATTTTAATAATTGTAACTTGCCAGGATGACTAATGGGTAGTTCAAACAACTGCATTAGTTAAAAAATTGTGACCAATGTGTAGTCCAGTTAAAACAATTTCCTCGTTCTGATCCTTATAGAAGCAAGACGGCCAAAGTCCAATATAGAGTTTTTTATTTGGAAAATCCTGTTTTCATGTTGCTCACTCCAAGTCAACTACTAACTGGCAAGGAGCCAAACCTTGAATATAGGACTGTAGTCCATGGTATGGAACAGACACAGCAGTGATAATGCCAGAGAAGATAGATTTAGCTGCAGTGTCAGTAAGCTTGTTCCCGCAAATATCAACATGGCTTGGTATCCAGAAAAACTGGATAGAAGTAGATGTTAAAGAAAAATGGACCAGTTGCCTCTTAATATCAGCAAGAACAAAGGGTGAACTAACGTGAAGCAATTCCAAGGCCAGTATAGAACAAAGCAAGTCAGTATAAATAGTGCAATTTGAGTATTGCTTAGCTTCTATGTGATCCAGGGCAAGAAAAATGGTGTAGTGGGGATTCTGTGTAAAACCAACCACTGAACCATACGAATCCATGGCAGAGCACACACAGTCACCTGATTTTGAACTATCTGTGTAAACAGGAATGAAATGATAGTTTGAAAGATGTTCAGCAAATAACAGACAATATTTAATACTGAGAGTGTCTGCTTTTCTCAGATGAATTAAAAATAGTTCACATTTGGAGACTGTAATAAGCCATGTTCTGAGAAAGCATGGCCCACCAAAAAAAAACCACAACCCCTGGTTTGGTAGGGAAAGAAGTTTTGAAGCATGTAGTAAAAACAGTTGCAAACAGAAAAGGTGCAAAGAAGGTTCATGAGACTGTGTATAAGTTCTGAACTGGAGAAGTGTGGATAGCCCTGGTGCAAAGATGAAATAACTGATGAAGAACAGCATCTTTAAGGCCAAGGTACTGGAAAAGCCATAGACCAGTGATCCATAGTCTTCTTTTATACAGAGTTCAGGATCATGATGAATACCCCATTGGTGGCAAAAGTGCATGCAAATAGATTTAAAGAGATAACCTAAAGCTGTTTGCTGTGGTCCACTTCAGTAAATAATTGAGGGCAGTCTGTAGTTGCCGCTCAAATATACCACATGTTCGACAACTGACGTGAAATGTGAAAGTCGTCAACATAGAGCTCATTTGTAACAGTAAAAGGGAGTTGTTCAGTAATGGCATTAATCTTTAAACTGAAAAGTGTGACACTCAAAACACAGCCCTGAGGAACAAGTTCCTATAGAAAAGAATGGGAATGTGTCAAACTCATATGAACTTGGAAATGCCTGTCCATTAAAAAATTAATAAAAATGGGCAAATGGCCCCATAGCTCATATAAATGGAGGTCTCACAAAATGCCATACCTCCATGTTGTATCATAAGCCTTTTCAATGTCAAAGAATATTGATACAAAATGTTTGTTGGTTAAGAAAGGCTTCTCTGATTGATGTTTCAAGTTGAATCAGGTGGTCCATGGTGGAGCACTGTTGTAGGAACCCACACTGGATGGGCGAAAGGAGATTTTTTTTTGACTTGAGGAACCAAACAAGACAAGCATTAACCATCTTCTCTAAGATCTTACAGCTCATCAAAGCAATTGGACGGTAGTTTGGAGGAATCTTGGAATCCTTCCCACACTAAGAGAAAGGTAGGACAATAGCCTGGTGCCAAGCATCAGGAAAAAAATTCTCCTGCCAGATCCGATTAAAAACAATCAGAAGAATAGCAAGAGAAGTAGGAGATAGATGGCACAGCATTTGATAGTGTACATCATCAGGTGCAATCAATAAAACGTCAGTTTGAGTTCCACCAGTGCAGAGACAATCAGCTCGATAAAAGCTTTCACTTAGAGTACTGGCAATGTTCCAGGTATCAGTTACTTCCTGACCATCAGAGAGCAAGATTGAGAGGGCAGACAGAATTATATTTCCCACTGTCCCTTCGAATCTTGTCCCATATGACATTAGAACTGGTGGTAAAAGATACAAATGCGTTATGAGGGTGGGATACCTATGAAAAGTATTCCAGGCCTGTTTTTGAGGCTTCCATGCCATGTGGCAGACATGACTCCACCACAGACAAAAATATCATGGAAAACATGGAGGTTTTAGGAATATACTGAGCAGCTGCCTGTATAATAAAATCAGTTACTGCTGCCATGCATTCATCTATTGATGGCTTACAGATGACTGCAGGATAAAATTCTGAGAGAGCAGTAAAAGAGGGCCTCTTGGCTTGATCCAGCTTCCATCAGGTCATGTGGCATCGACCATGGCCAGTCCCTCTAAAAATTATATGAAATCGATCACTACCTTGTGAATTATTGTCAACCCTCTATGAAAAGTGGGAGAATAGTGAAGTGGAACAAACTGAGAGATCAACAGCAATAAAGGACAAACTAAGTGCATGGAAATAAGTATAAGAACCAGTACTGAAAAGAGAAAGGTTGTGATCAGAGAGTACATGCTCTACAGAGCAACCCCTCCCATCAATATCAGCACTTTCCCAGAGGGGGATGATGTCCATTAAAATCCCTCAGGATTAAAAAGGGGGATGGCAACTGTTCATTAATAGCATCAAGATCTGATTGATCACAGGTCTCTCCAGGTGACAGGCAGAGAAAACAAACAGCAATAATAAAACCCAAAGAAACATGGATGGCTACAATCTCCAAGGGTGTGTCAAATGGCAAAGACGAAATGGGAACATACTGATCAACCAAAAGTGCCACCCTCCATGCTTTCGTCCATCACAGGTGACTGTATCAGCAGGTTTCAGAAATGTTTCCTGTTAGAAAAAATGTACAGGATGGTACGAAACAATTAGTGCTTTGATGCCATCCAGATTAGAACGTAAACATTAACAGTTCTATTGTATCAAGGTGGCCATTTTTATTTATGTGCAAGTGAAATTGGTGGAGAGCCCTTCTGTTAAGGACCACGTTTTCTTTCTTTGTTGTCTTTATTCAAAGGAGGCGTATCGACCACCATGGATCCTGCACAGGGTCGACGGGACAGGTCTTTGCTGTTGAAAGAAGATTCCAGTGACTGAAGATGTGAACAAATGATCGTTTTGCATCTTGAGATGGTGGAAGAAGATGTATCCAAGGAAATGCCTGTACCTAGAACCAAAGGAAGTGGATCTTGAGGTTTGATAGAATGTATGTTAGGGACAAAGATGGGTGTTTAAGTTGATTCATCAACTTTAACCTTTGAGGTCGAAAGATGTTTCATCTGGTTTGAGAACAATTCTTTTGGAGCCACAGAGATCCATCTGCACTCCAGCTGTAGTAGTGGAACAAAGTGCAGCAGCATATATATGAGATGAAGTAGTGGACAGCAACTTTCAAGCCTCAGGGTAATTAATGTTTTGAATTGTTTTCAAACAGTGCACCTCTTTTTTCTTCAAACCATTTAAGGCAAGAACAAAAGTAGGATGGGTGAAGTCACTGCAACTGACGCAATGAGGGTCCATTTCACACTCATAGGTATCGTGGTCCTTGCCACCACAATGAGCGCACATCAAGGAACCATGATATGAAGTCTTCAAGTAACTGAACTGCTGGCACTGGAAACATCCGAAAGAGTTTGGAATATATGGCCATATTCTGCAATTAAGATAACCTGCCTTGATGGTGGCAGGTGGACAAGGTGATGTAAATGTCAAAATGAGGACACTGGTTGATATCATAATTCCATTTTTGTGATTGGAGACATGCCTCACTACATAAACTCCTAGTGTGGAGAAACCAGTGAGAATCTCTGACTCAGGGATGTTCTTCAAATCCCTCTCAACGATGACTCCAGGTGACGAATTCAGAGTAGCATGAGGTATAACCTCAATAGGTATATCCCCAATCACCTTTGAATGCAAGAGAAGTTCACTGTGTTATGATGTGGATGTTTCCACTAATATGTCACCAGAGAGAAGCTTCTTTACTGACTCTGGAGATCCAGCAAGTCTCTCTCATCCCTTCTGAATGAAAAAGGAAGGCATCTGCCCTGAAGGTTTGTCTGAAACAGGATGTAGTATAAGAAAATGAGGTACAGATTCTGAGCAGCAATCTTCAACACGTGGTCATTTACCTATGTACTGTTTTTCTCACTATTTATTTAAGTTTTTATTTGGAGGATCCATAATGAAAAAGAATACTCTGGTGCCTACTAAACCCACCCCACCATGGAGCTCTACAAGTGGACGTACTACAATGCCAAACAAGGACACTGCAGCAATGCCAGGGTTTCATGAGCACTACATCCAAACACCAGCATCAGATACAATGTCCACAATACCTGCTGAGAACATCCAACACTGGTACTTGGTTAACCCTAGCCCAAGTGGATCAGACAACAGACATTACGGGTCTCACCCAAAAGCTGCCCATCTACAGGATTTCAAGGCCAAAGTGGTATGCTCGGGTTGGAGCTCTCAACCACCAGGATCCTCTCCTCCCCTTCACAGGTCACCCTGCACAGCAAATACATGAGTGAATGTTTAGATCCCAGAGGAGGTAAGCTGGAAGAACGGAATCTTATCAATATACAAAGTAATTTTACATGAGCAGAAGATTTTGTAATAACTTTCTTATTAAGAAAGTCTTCATAATAATAATTTCCAATTAATTAATCAATTCAACATAGGTATACAAAATACAGAGTTATCTGTTTACCTCTCTCTGGTGTAATAAAATTGTTGTGAGAGATTGGCAGAGCCAATTTCAATAAAATTGGGTGTATCCCAAAAGACTCAAGTTTATATGCATAATGAAAAACAGGAGTTAGCACCCATTTCCATTTTAATATTTCAACAATGCAAATAAAGGTTCAATCAAGAGAAAAGGTTGGAAGAAATATACAAGAAGTAAAATCCAGGTAAAAGTAGCATATAATCCTGCACATAATCCAGGTATTCTAGAACTGGATGAACAGATAAGCTATGACTCAAAAATAATTGCAATTGTAATCGTGTCCTTACTTATGACTTCACTTTTTAAAATCAAGTGTGTGTACAAATGATAGAGAAAATGACCAATAAGTCTAGAGGAAGATATAGTTAAATCTCTTATCTTTTTTTTTAGTGAGATTTTTTTACTATAAGAACCATAACTTATCTCAATGGTGAAAATTTGTTAACTATTTAAACAAACGAAAAGGATTTTAAAACATGCATTCATACTAAACAATGCAAGTTTAACTTTTAATATTTTTAATTGGGATATAAATATCTTAGTAATATGTAGAAAAATAACTTCAAACCACAAAATGAAGAGATGGAAATAAAATTAGTTTCAATTGAAAATTTACTTTATAAAAGTATACAAACAAATGTAAAAAAATAATAAAAAACCAACATATATATATGTACTATAATCATGTTAAAATTACTTACACAGAAATCAAGTGGTAGAAACATTATAGCACACAAACAAAATATAATGAAGGTTAATTAGAAACAGACAAGAGAAAGATCTGTCAGTACCTCAACCGGGGTTATAGCCTTTCCACAGGCTGCACACTTTGGGGCAAAGATTCTGTAAAGGAAGAGAAAGCAAAAAAAGTGGGTTAGTCTAGAGCCTACAGAAGTTCCCTTGTTACGAATGTTAGAACATCATAAACTGATATGTTCATTAAAAATGTTGTTAAAATAAAAAAACATTTAAAACAGGACAGATTAGGAGTAGTTATAATTATATATCAAAAATCTGTTTCTACTTTCACTTAGTTATTTAAGGATGTTACTAATATTCATGAAATGGAAAGCTGTGTTTTGTCTGGATTGTTGTTTGTACTATTTTAATCAGTTTTAGCCTGTTGATCTTTATGTTTAGTCAACAGCTAATCAGAAAGAATATATCAAACAAATATTATTCATAATAAGTATGCTGGAATGGACTGCAAATACCTGTTGCAAAAAAACACAGGTGTACAAGCAGGTGGATATTCTGAAACATCACCACCTACATTTTCTTTTTTAACAACAGGCAGCTGTAGTCTATTCCAGTATACTACATAATCTCATACTAGTCCAAAGAAATATAGATGGACTAAAGTTGGAAGGTACATGATATTCACTTATTATAGGTCTACTGTTATAAACAACCTGTTAAACAGATAAAAACACTCACATAATTCAAAAATAAAAATTCCTAAATAGGAAAAAAAATAGCACCATTCCAACTTGGTCACTAGCTGCATTTGATGATGTTTAAGAAACTACCTAAAGTGTAATTTATTTTTATTTCTGCTCCGTGTCATTTAGCCATTTCTCATAAAAATATTTTGCAAATAAAAAAAGGATATCAACATCTCATACAATCAGATTAAATACCTAATCTATGTTCTATTTGGACAAGAGCAATCTGATACAATATCATTTAGATTCTAAAACAATGAATACCATTACCAAAGACTGTCACAAGAATGCTTGCACATAAATTTCAAACAAATTATTTAAATATTAAAACAAAAATTATCATCTTGAACATGAACTCAGAATATACAGAAACTCTAAATCTTCTCAAATATCACATCTTTGAAAGGAAAATAGCAGATAACATTTCTATAAAAATCATACCATTGATAAATTTCACATTATTCTAGTTAAAGAACAAGTTATCTAAATAATTGCAATAGTTATCTTTCATGTGTTGCAAAGTCACATCACTTCAAGAGTGATTCATTCAATGAAAAATTTTTCACTGGGTTTATGATTTTACTTACATAGATGAAAAATAAATCTTATATAACATCTAAAACAGCTGTTAGTACAAATGTACTGAAACCAATTATTTTGGAGAAGGTACTGTTTATAGTAAAAAAGGAAGCTAAACAAATTACGCATTAAAATTTACCAACATACTTTATGAAAGAAAGCTAGAGTAAACCTTGGAGATGTTTTCAAACATACTACACCTGTTAACCTTGTGAAACAAACTATTTTTTCCATCTTAACTAATTTACAGAATTTTGAAAACTAACCAATTATAAATGATTAGAGGATACTAGAAAAAGAAAAGTAAATTCAAACTGAAACTTAACTTAAAAGAATGCTATCTGTGATAAATTAAGATCAGTTTTTAGTGTATTGTTCAGGATTATATAAACAATCAAAGTCAATGGAGCAAAAAAATTAATAGGAATTTACTGATGGCTGGTATTTTTGCTTTTGATCAAGTGTTTGAATTGTAATAAGAATACAAGACTATTGAATTTCTACATAATATTTATTAGTGACAACATGGTTGTCCTGTCATGTCAGACCCTTTGGTTTTTATGAGCCTAGCCATTATTAGTCCTCAAAGGCAGAAAATCTAGGGCAGAACTCTAGAATCAGACTTAGAATAGTAATATAATCTGAGTCTTGAAAGTGAAAGAAACCTTTTATATTTTTTAAGTTCAGTACAAAGCTGTTCCTTTGGTGTTAAAAATAGTTCAAAAATAAAAAGTTGAATAAATCAAAGTTTAACTTATCAATTCTTCCGATGTACATAATTTTTTATATGTACAAAAGCCTGATATTATTAAGGTCTAATAATCAAATTCTTGAGTACTAAAAATTATGAAACAAACTTCAATCACTCATAGAATTAAAATACTATATAGCTAATTTTACTGCACTGGCTAAATTAGAAAAATATATTTAGTACTTTAATCTAACTGGATGTTACTTCTCAGTATTTCCATTTTCAACACCTATAATCATTGGTTTATACCTCTAACTGTAAAAATGCAAAAAAAATGATGACTGTAACTTACCCTCTAATCAATAGCAAAAATAAAAGACTTATCCCCACAAACAACAAATGCAAAATAAGAGTAGCATTTTTAGAGACAAAGCAAGTGCATACTTTTCTTGCAACTTTTATTATGTTAGTTTTTGTTTTCCTACAGAATATCATACAACACAAACAATCCAGTTTACTGACTGATGTCTACACATTTATAATTACTTTCTTTAAAATCATCTTAATTCTTACTTTATCAATCGAGTTGACCAAACACAAAAAATGGCATCTGAAAATCTTACATAATTCAATGAAGTTAAACAATAATATCATTATTGATGCTTTCATGGTAGGCCAAAATAGAAAAAAATGCAGTAGCACTGACACCAAATAGCTACAACACTAAGAAACTGAATCATGGCCATTCACTGCTCAAGTACTGCCCTTACATAGAATCTAGCTTTTATGAACTTCTTAAGTAAAGGATACTATGTTATTTGTTGTTACTTTCCTCAATAGCATTGTTTATACTGTTTAGAATATCAAATATCACTATTATTATTATTATTTTTTGTTTATTATCAAACAGACTGTCTTACAGTTAGTTTAATATAAATTATTTAGGACTAACCTAAGCAAACCAAACCCTTTGAAATTATTGAAATTACAGCCAAAAATACTGCTAAGTGTAATATTACCAGACTCAAACAACACTTTTTAATCTTTATTATTAAAAATATAATAAAAGTAGATTTAATTATCTTTGAACTTTGACAGTTTGATTGTTAATTGCACTCTAAGTACACAGTATGCTCTGAATAGGAGCTAATGTTAATTTTTAGATAAACATAATCAAGCACAGAAAACAAGGATTGCACACATATACATCTCTGCTGAATAATAAAAGGCTATTCCAAGGTATGTGCAATAACCTTTTGTTATATGTTGTCTGTAGATGGTGGAAACATGCCAAGATTTCAGTAATCAGGATACACAGTAATACAAAGTAAATATATCTATAGAAGAGTACACAAAAAAAAAATGTACTCTAACAATTACATGGAGAGAAAAGCAAATCAAGAAAAAAACAAACTCACTTGTGATAGTCATTAACACAGTAAATTTTGTTATTAGGATCAATGGTGAATGGAACACCATCAAGACATTCATTGCAGACGCAACAACGAAAACAACCAGGATGATACGACTTCCCCATAGCTTGTAGAATCTACGAAAAAAGTTTTATTTAACAATTTCTAATAATAATAACATATTATGTCCATGTACATATAAAAACTTTAAATATTTTTTTCTAATTATAAAATTAAATATGTTTCTGATTTAATTATTTGATTATCTTATCTGTTTGAAGTGCACAGTTTATAATAAATATTTTTAACGTTACCAAAACCAGAAGGAGCTATATATTAAGTACTTACCGTTACTTCTAACAAAGCTATTATTTCTTTAGAAAATTGATACAATTAAAAGCAAGTGATATGGCTCAGAGTTCCACTGGATATAAATTAGATTATTTTATTGGATTATTTAGCAAAATAAAAGTTTACAAACCTTGTGTGAATTAAATTGAAGTCAGTGAAAATAACACATTAATTTCACACCAAAATTATCAAAAACACATATATATCTTAAAAACATGTTTTGATAGATTTCAAACTGAGCAACTATTTTTGAACAGCTAAATACTAATATATGACTCACCAGTTCCATTATAAGGTGATCACAAACTGCACACTTTTCAGCTGTCTGTTGAAAGCCTGAATACTACAAGTCAAAATGAAACTTGATCAGACTTATTTTTATCCAAACATCTAGTATTCCTATAATTTTAACTTATTAAATTATACACCTACTAATGTAAGATGCGATTCAGCAGAGATACCAAAATTGCTCTGTATTAAGAATAAATAAAATAAAAATTAAGAGTAACAAATACTTTTTATTTCTTGCTTTTGAAGTCTGCAGTAATGCTGTGTTATAGTCTACAGAATGCACAATGTTTCTCATGATTTGAAGCATGCACACATTTTACTGCTGTCGTGATAGAACAAACTGTTAGATTAAGTATCACTTATATGACAATATTCTAGCATTTACCTTCTAGCTGATAGACAACACATTACTGTATAATGGTGCAAATGGTTTAAAACAGCTAACCCCTTTAAGCAGCCTTCAGCTTTCTTTTTGGTTATAAATATATTCCTTCCATTTCCTATTACTTGTAAAATATTATCCACAGATAGTGTTTGTAATACTAACACACACAGACTGAAAAATAACCTTTGAAATGTATATGTAATAGGTATAGTACTCACATTTTAAAGAATATGCAATCCTTTGCTAATTAGTGTGATATACTTATTATAAATATTTGTGGCTATCAACTAGTATCCATTAGATATCTCAACATTACAAATGTTATGCACTTACCAAGTAGTCCTCCTCACAGTAAACCTTGCCATGAACATTATAGAAAGCTTTGCCTCTTAAAGCTCGGCCTAGAAAATAAGATGCATTAACAATGACAAATTAATAAGAAATACATGTAACTCAGTGTGTGCTACTACACAAGTGTTCAGAAACTGCAATACATTCTGGGAAGTGAATATTAGCAAAAATATGTACATGGTATGAATTTTAGCATTCTCTGATTTTTATCATTTTTTACACTTTACAAGTATTATGTTACTCAAATTTCAAATGTTCATACAAATTTAATAACCACTCTGTAAAACCAGAATCAAATAAAATCTCTAAATCTGTTTTAGCTGTTTATAAACAAATACATTATAAAACTACAATTTGTTTATTTTATATCATATTATATCACTAATTTTATTAGTATGCGTGTGTCTTTTTCTTAATGATTAAAAATTTTCTTGATAACATTTTCCTTCAGACATTATTTAAATTAATGGTAGGCTCAATACAAACTTCTTTATATCTGCTTTCATTACTCACTGAATCTTGCTACTTTAACATTTTAAAAGTCTTGTTTAATACAGAGAACATTCACAACAAAAAGTGGCAGTATTGTCAGGACCTCGTCTCTGTCATGCACACGACACAGAGCACAGTCACAACAAAAAGTGGCAGTGTGGTCAGGACCTTGTCTCTGTCATGCACACGACACAGAACACAGTCACAACAAAAAGTGGCAGTTTTGTCAGTACCTCGTATCTGTTATGCACACAACACAGAGAACAGCCACAACAAAAAGTGGCAGTATTGTCAGGACCTTGTCTCTGTAATGCACACAACACAGAGTACAGCCACTATGAATGTCAAAATGAAGCATGGACACTAAACGCGTAGTTAGATGTGATTCACTATAAAAAAGGGATATATAGTGTACATGACATAGTTACCTAACCATAAAGAAAACAGAATTGATCTACTGAAACAAAAAGTGAGAGTGAATAGAGGTGAAAACAGGTATATATAAATGCACCTGTACAACACCTTTAACATACTTATCTAGCCACTAATTCTAGAAAATGAAATGCAGAGAAAAATAATATTACCACATAAACTTAAGTCATCTGACACAGTTACCTAGTCACAAAACATGTAGGTTATAAAATTGCTGAACTACTTTTGAGAAACAAGTTTACTTAAACAGGTTTGTTACACTACATGAGAGGAACAGTGAGCAGAAAGGTCATGATAATGAAGATATTTTAAAGATAATGATTTTCACATAAAGTTAATTGTTCATAGCAATTACCTCAAAAATTGCATTCACATTTTACCTTATTTAAACCAGAAAAAAATGTTACTTCTATGTGAAAGGAAAATTTCAAATTATTAGGAATTTTTAGTTGTATATTAGAAATAAAATTAGTAAATAAAAAACAACAACAAAACATACTCTAATCAAATCTACAGGACGAGCCTAATACAGACAGGGTTGTAAAGTACAAATAACCAAATCTATATCTAGCTCATATTCCATGCTGGAATTAAGGGACAATTGACAGGACTTACCACAAGAACAACATATGAAACAATTGGTGTGATACAAATTTCCCATTGCTTGACATGCCTGGCCAGCTCCTGTCACTTTCTCCCCACATGTGTGGCAATATCCTGCAAGCATAATAACACAATTATACATACACGCACGCCATATTATTTACCAGTAAAAATACTAAAATTAATACATTGAAAATTACAATGCAGCAATGGCATACTCTCCTAAGTCTTGTCAAGAGATGTAATGGATATCATTCCAATGAAGTGACATCAGAAGTCATACCTGATCACCAAATTACAGACTACACTTTCATAACATGCCTATGAATCATTTATGTTAATGCTGAACAGAAAAACGATTATACGATAATTATTAAAAGGAAAATTTTGAATTCCTCCTTAGAACAAGGGTATTATAGAGGAATATAAATGTGTGCTTCTATCTTTAGCAGCATCTTCAAAAAGGTACATAATACTTCTAAACATATGCAAAAATGAAAATTATTCCCTTATTGTCATCAACCAAGGTCAGTCTACCATCCAACTACAAAATCCTTCCCAAAATAATTCTTAGCTACTAAGCCTCATTAGTTAATCATTGTTAAAATGTTCACTTGAAACTTTTAATAAACAAATATTTCTTTCCTTGTCAGATTGATACATCTTCATTATATGAACATGTTAAATCTATTTTTTCACAAAAAAGTGAAATTAGCAAATTCGTTGTTTTGAAAAAATGTAGTTAATCATACCGGACAAGACTCAAAATAAGAAGTCTGATTTAGATAGTATTAAAGTTGATACAGGTCAATAACATTACATTTTAAACACAACACTACAAAACGTAGATCCTGAGGTCTTGTTTTAGTGGAGTTTCAAGCAGAATAAACAGTACTGAATTCCGTTTTTTCTGGACTGCAACTGCCTGAAGTGTAGGAATAATGTTTCAGTTTCTTTACTGAAATCATCTATTCCACACATGTTAGATAAAATTTTGAAATCCAGAAGAATACCATTTAGAGTAAAATAATTTTTCCAGAGAAAAAGGCCAAAAATAAAAGTTGTTTTGCATAAAAAAGATTAAGTTAAATTAAACTAAGGAAGAAATTAGACTGTGGAAAGGCTAAATACATCTAACCTCAAATTAAAAAACTTCATACACAAAGATATATAACCCTTTATTATACACTCAATCACACACAAGCATATTTAAACTAACAGAACAATATTATTACATTATGTTTAGTTTACATGATTCATACTGTAGACAAAGTAAAAAATTTTAAACACCATTCTACTCCATGCAGGACTCTCACACATTCACGACGATAAAAATTCAAGGACATACAGTGCTGTTTACCAAGAGCTCCTGACAACAAACATTCATGAAACTTAAAAACTTCCTACTATCTGAAGAAAGAAAAAACTTTTCCCAACTAAGTCAAGATTTGTTCTCAAAATCTTTCAAACTTGCACCATGTTTTTCACTTCCCATACACAATGATAGTGAACTCTATATTGCACAGATCAATTACTATATAATAAAATGCCATACAATGAAATCTTTTGTTTACTCTGATACAATGTTTAAATTTATTTTGGTCTAAACATTTCCTAATCCCACTGAATACACATCTATTCATGATGAAATATAATATAGCTTTCACTTCATGAATATGAACATACAATTATTTAAATAATATGCATTATAATATATATTACATATGTATATAACATAATAAATATACATTTATTGTTATTGACTCTTATTCACTGCTTTGCTTACAACTGACACCTGTTGCATTACTCTGATGCTGGAAAAAATATCAATGAAATGGTTGAGAAAATATTACAAAAACAAACCCTTTTTGGAAACCACATAAGAGTTGAATATATAGCTGCTCTGACAAAGAAAACTAATAACAGAAAACAATTTAGCAATTTATTAGACTCATAAAATTTCTTACGTAGCTCAATTGTAGCAAATCTAAAAGCCACATTATGACAGATGTGTTACAGAATAGCCTGATTTACAAATTTTGTTTATATACTTACATTTTCAATACATGAATAAAGTTAGTTTTTTGTGCTTTTTTTAGATTTTCATAAGGCATTTTTTAAGAGTTTTATTTAACAAGTATTTCACTTCTGATGTTATAGCATTTTATTTCTGTTAAAAATACAGAGGGAAAAACTGAGGTTATCAAAATGCAAACTTCATATTTGTTTATTACTCAAATACAAACATCCAAGTTCATCTATTTTGCATTGTAAAAAGATCTAACAGCTGGCAACAGTCAGAGAACTAGCAAAAATAAATCTGTACTTCAACATTTAATAAATCATTTTAAAAAGACTATCTGGGCACAGTACCACTTTGATGTGTGCACACACAGAAAATAATGAAATAAATACAGATGTTAAGATCATCACTACAACTTTAATCTATATGCATTATGCAAACAACCGAGTCTTTTTTTATTTTTATTACATATTTTCATTGGGGGAATCCCCAATGTTTTTTATACTTTCCACAGCTAAATAAAAGCAAAAATCCTATAAAAGATATGTTCTACTTCTTTATGCATTTTATGGGACTAACATGGGGCAAGTATATTTTAAAAACAAAAAAAATAAATTTCTCTTTTTTTAAAACCAGCATTAACAGTCAAGTATCAGAACTGTTACAATGCTTTATTGAGGCTAAAAGTTAACATTTTCCTAAACTGGAAATGTAAATATTATTGAAAGTACATTTTCAGTTTAAAAAAATGTTAACTTTCAAAACATACTTACCACCCACTGACACTTATAGGTAGAATCCCACACTGAAAAGGTGGAGCGGCTGGTGCAGGCATGATTCATACAGAGAGCGTCTGCATGGAACAGGGGTGTACCAGGGGTGGTACAAAACTGAGGAGACCACACTTCATACAGAACAGGTACGCTTTTGTAACAGGTTTAATATTATTTTAATATCTGTGTTTGTTTCAGTTTAATATACATTTAGAAATGTATTTAACTCATATTGTTAATTGTGTATCATACAAGTCCCACCTGTACTCTAAATTTGTAGGTAAATTGAGCATAAGAATCAATAACATATATATATATATATGTATATGTAAATTCCAGTATTATTGCCAGTTGAATTTTAGAACCTCTTCCAATGAGTATAAAAGACAGCAGTCACAATCTGCAGGGTGACAATATAATATTTTTGGATCTTTGCAGTCAGTACACTATAAATATCTGAATTGATTTGTGATAAATGCTTATTAATTAGAAAAACTACAGATATTTGGCCAGGTAGATTTAAAACATTACAAACCATTTAACTTCAGATGTTAGTATTTTCACAAAGACGCAGTAAACTTCAGCTGTAAGAAACCTTCGTGAGACTAGACAAGAAGAGAACTAGCTACCATTCCTGGCAATGAAGTGTACCTATGTATCAGCACATAATTACTTTGCTCTCCATGAATCATCAATAAGTGATTCAGTTCCAGACCAGATACAAGATTCAGTATTATTTGTAAGTTGTAAAACTGTGTGTGAATCATTATTTGTAATAACCATTATTATAAATGTTATTATTGTTTGTATATTAAAATATATTTGTGTTAAGAGAGAAAATAGTGTATATCAATCTTGCTGGCAGACACCAAATTTGATACATATTAACATTCATTAACTTCTGTTTTCAAATTAAAATTTCCAATTATTTGAAACTGTAAGACATGATGTAAATAACAAGCTGACAACTTGTCAGAGATAAATAATATGTAACATAATAAATTGAAGACTCATCTGGGATAAATAATATATAACAATCTTCATCTGGAACCTTGTTCCTGTATCAAGGGTGGAATAGTACAAGAAATCGTTATGGACCAATTCCAACCAAACAGCTGAGGTTCCGTAACTTGGTGTTAAAATTAAGCAGTCTTGGTCTCTATATCCCACATTGGTGGCTAGGACCATAGAACTACACTGCTATATATAAGCATACTTTTGACTGGATCCCCACCTGTAGCCATATAGTGATGCATTTGAAATTCACGAGAATCGTGATGGGAAAGTAGGCATTGACAAAGTGGACAAATTTTCCCTTCTACCTGAAAAGCTCCAAAACGTAATGCTCAGAATGATGGGATCATGTATGCCTTACTCAACCAAAGGAACAGAACTCATCTGTTCTGGAATTATTAACATTTATCCTCACTCCCCAACTAAGTGGACAAGGAGCACTCCACTTGTTTCTGGAATTATGGAAAAGATGTGGAACAGTATACTCAAACAAGGACCTATGATGGGACCACTCTACATTTGGAATTAATTATGAGGAGATAAAGAACCTCTTTCTATGAACATTATATAAAACTGATATTAATCAAAAAGAAGAGAAATGCATACCCTAACCATATAGCATAGTGTCAAATCTAACCTGGTATTACGAGTAAACTGAAGGCCAGTGCCATTCCTACTGACATCTGGGTAGAACATCCAAGAATCCAGGATGACTCCCAACTTTGCCTTATCCATTTGTGGATAACACTAAAGCTAAAGCTTCTGTCCACCACCCTAGTAACTGGAAATTAGACATGGTAAAGAATCCTAGCTACAGCAGTAGAATCTGGAGAGTAGTACAAATAGTAAAAGAACAAAACAAAAACCAATCATTTATATACAAGAATATAGATAGTTCTACACAAAAAATTAACACTATCTAGAACTGTGCATCAGGTCCATGGTAAGAGGTACCACACTGACAAAGTTGCATCTAGAAATTGTACACCAGGTCACTGTACGAAAGAGTCAACACAACACACAGGCAGCAATCTTCATTCACTTTATTCACTCCAATCCATGAGTATACATTTCATTATTATAATTTTCTTTTTATAAGTTAAGAATGTTTGTTTTTACACAGATATGATTAATAAAAGTTACATAACATAAGTATGGGTTTTGTTGTTTGCAATAAAAATATCTACAAACATTTTTTAAAATTTATTTATAAAATGTATTGTACTTTACAATAACATTTTTTGAAATGTTTAAGCTAATTAACTGAGGAACAAATAATTGTACATCATCAAGAAGTCACAAGCAAAAGTTCATTACATCATTATAAGAAGCATGTACTTTTTATTAAATTCTATAGAAAAAATAGACATGGTCATTAAATTTATCCAAGATAAATGTCATATATATGCTACTTAAATATCTCTATAAAATGTGTATCAAAACTGAGTTAAAATCTATAAATGTAGAATTCATAACATAAAAGCTAAATACTTGAAAGTGAAAATATAAACCTAAACAATTATATTTCCATTGAATAATAACAACAATTAAACTAATATTCTGCCAATTAGAAAAGGATATTTTCATACTGATACCTACAAGTTACACAAAAAACAAAAATTATAAATAAATATCCAATTAAATGTCTGTCTTTGTACTCTTTAAACAACAACAAAAATATCCACTAGTACCCATTCTAGAAACAAATAATATCCAGTTAACTTCATGCAATAAACACTGCAGGTGTACACCCTTATATAAACAAAGAACACCATTTAAGTACCATACAAACTACTTGGGTCACACCTATTATTATCCTGAATACCAACTATGTTACTGGGATTTAGGTTTAACAAGCAATTTCACATTTACATTGGTAAGTGTGGGTCAGTTTTTGAGTCGTATTTTTATTTTTTTTACACACCTCTGCTTAAACTAGTTTTATATTTATATGCGTTGTCTCATTGTTATCTAACTTTAAACAAAAATATAGGTATGAAGCAATTTTCGACCATAAAATCTCTTAAAAATATTAAATGATGTAAAAAACAAAAATTGTGCATCAGAGAACATAATGATAATGCTGGAAAACCATTTATTTCTCAATAATAAGATGTTGAAACTGAATTAAGTGTACATAATTTCAATATATCATGTATGTACTTTTACCTGTTCTTAAATTGTAATGTGCTAATAAACATCTTTCTAAAGAAATTTATACTTTTTTTTTATACATATATCCTGGTGCAACAGTAATTCCTTTTTCAGTTGATCTGTAGTTGCTTTTCTTGCAATTTTATTTTAACACCAATTACATTATTTTGTTCAACCTGATCTAGTTAAAAGCTGTATTTGTATACAGCTGCATCTATACATTGATCTATACCTTGCTATTCACATGCCTTTGTAGCCATGAACTTTATTCTCTATTCACATGTTCACCCCCTTTTGCACTTTATCTTGGGACTGACAACTAGATATCCAGTCTTATCTAACTAATAAATTATATTCTTTTGTATACATCTTCATTCTTACATGCTGTTACATACACATTGTTATCTGGAATATATACATCTACTATTACATATTTGTTAGATCTTCAAGTTTTATACTTTGCATGTGTACATATAACACACCACTTTAATTGTTTGTATAATACACTGACATATCCTATCATACTTACCTGTTTCATTCATATCTCATATACAACTCAATACTTACAAGCTAAGACTTGTACGTGGAAGCATATTTTCATTTTCTGTCTAATTATGAAATGCAAAAATAAAATAGTAATATGGTTTCAGAGTTTAGCATGTTTAATAAACCTACAGCTGAGTGAAAACTGCAAGTGTTGAAACATTATCAATATATAATTAACAGAGCTTTCTACTCTATATAAAAAAAAAGTAACATGGAGTATAGTTTTATTACATCTGTATAACAAGCTAATTAACATAATAGTGAGATGTACCAAGCCTTCAACTTTATAATAACATTTCATCAATGTTAAAATTAATATTAAAAATTCTCATGCTGACCCCATTCCTGTAGAACCTACATGATTTGCACATTGACCTTTTCAAATTCCCAAACATTCATTATCAGACTTTGGAATTGCACTCTGATATTTAGTTCAAGGTATAATGCTCTAGCATTACCATATGAACTTGACAATGAAAGGTGATCAATAATTTTTGAAAGGACTGAAAAACTATAATGCTTCTCTCAAGGAACTTTTGATGTCATAGTAAAACTCACTGTCAAAGTTATTGTAGTACTGCTCTGAATAAACTAAAATAATTATCTGTTTCATGTTACTTAAATTATATGTGAATAACATAAATGCGATTAACTGCAATAACCATAATTAATATCAAAAAGTTAACTCAAATTCTGTAAAGTACATGCTGCAAAACTGAAGTCATACACACATGTATATGCAACATACATGTAAAGTATGCATGTGCAAAAACTTGTTTTGGGTATATAAAGAACAATAGCATGTGCAGTCATGATTACTTGATACATAAAATCGTCATAGAATTCAAAAGTGTTTACAAGTGTACTGTACATTCAAATATTTATAAATTACAAGGCCTTCCAAACTTGCACCATAAGGAACTTAAACAAAATAATCACATTTTTATCACAAACTTTTGTTCCAACTAGCTTACAAGATATAAACATAATTTTTCAAAATATTTTATACTAAGTGCTTTGAAAATTATATTGAACAAAAATTAAGTCTTGTACACTTATATAATAAGTGTATTTTAGAATATAGCCAAAATAATTAGCCTGTTCAGTGCCATAGACGAGATAACTCGTCCAAGCCGATCAATAAAACAGTGCCACAGAAGAGTTATTGTTTCATGTTTTGTACATATTTCTTCATTTTGTGTACAGTTGTAAGTTTGGCTTAGAGAAAAGTAGTATTTGTTGCTTATTTCCTTTGTTTTAAAAATTACTCAATTTTGCTGAAAAAAACTAGCATAGGGGCTGCCATAGCAGCTGAAATACTTGGTAGTTCACAGGTTAACAAATAATCTTTGTATACACAATTGTCAGATTTTTACAAATTTAAACAACAACCACTTGGAATTGTACAATTATTATAGAATTTCATAGGCTTGTATATCTTTTAACATAACACGCAGGCAATAAGGAACAACTTGGCCTATGTATTTAACTTCATACATCTTAAAAATGTACACATAATTATTGTAAAGTTATGTAATTTTGAGTTTTATTTAACAAATTAATTGATAAATCCTTTTATAAGCCTACATCCCTCTATAACTAAAAATATGATTCTACACTACCAATACATTTGCAAGTGTCTCACCACCATTTGGCACTATTTAGTTATAAGGGGTTTCCGTAGCTTTTATAAGTTAGCTAGAATAAATGCCCTCAAAAAAATGTACTAAACATATTAAAATAGGGTGTGTTTTTTTAAAGCTAAAACAGATCTTAATGGGAATCAAATTCATAACTACTCTAGCCAACTCGTCTAATATAGGTCTTGAGTGTTGCAAAACTCAATTTTGACTTCATTTGTTAATAAAGATAGAATCTAACAAAATTCTAAAATAGTACAAGTATGTTTCTCTTAATAAGTATTATAGTTTGGTACACAAGAATACAATGTTTTTCACTCCCGTAGCTAATATACACATTATTCCAAATCCCTTTATTTTCTTCCAGTTTAGTTCCCACATATAAAGCCACTCAAGTAAACATATGGAACTTTTCTTTATTCTAGTACTTCCCCCACCCCTTGCACTTAAGTCATTGTAGAAAAATGTCACATGGTGGACAAACCACAAATGCAACATAGCTTTGAGTAATATTATTGTGTGTTTAGAACTAAAATAAAGTTTTCCCATGCTTAGCACATTTTTCTTTATTCAAACTCTTGGTAAGTTTAAGTATTTAAATGAGCATTAGTACTTTTTGTTTATTTTACTAACTTTTAGCTAGCTATTTGAACTTCATACATAATAATATCGAACCTGGATTGAAGTTTAAGAGCTCTTGTAAGCATTTCATTTTCATCTACACTACAAGATTCCATTTTAGTTATTTCAACTTTGAGTTTGTTTTTAGTTTAGATTTTTACAGTTTATTTTATTAGTAGATGAGAAGGGCACACACCCTGGACTGTTGAAAGATAGTTCACAAAAGGTTTCACACTTCCTTTCTCCCTCTCTTGCTAGTCCTTCCCACCACAGACCCACTTGCCCTTGTTTACTTTTAGTCTTGTGTTAGTAACTATATTTGTGTGTAAATAAAGATGACTATGTACCTTCTATGTTCTGACTCTCTTCACAACAACTCAGCCAGAGTTCAAAAAGATAATCAGTAACACACTTCTTAACTTAGTATCCTTTTAACTTTCAGTTGGTGGGCTCCAACTAAATATTTGAGAAATCTGTATACTGGGGACTAATAACACAGTAAAACTAACACAATAAAGTAGTTTGAGTCTTAATTATTCACCACACTTCACAAAGTAAATACATACATGCTCACTTGATAGTCTATACCATGAAATTTTAAGTAGGTCAACCTGTTTAATCAAGCACAAAATGCAAGTCAGTATTTATTTACTACACAGAAGATACTTGCACATATCTGATTAACTGTAAATATTATGACATAAAAGAAATGAAAAATGAATTGGCTCCCGTGCTTTTGATTTGCATTCTTAATATATTAAAAAAATATATGAAAATGGCTTAAAGAAAAACAAAAAACATTTTTTGTAGTCCTGTAAGGTTGAGTCTTGTGTCTTCAAGAAGCCACAGATCCAGAGCTATAGGAACTATGATGTGGTTTGGGCTATTTTCTTTAAAGTGCAATTTTAATAATTTTCTATCAAGAAATGGTTAAGGCAATTCAAAAAATAAACAAGTAAAAGCAAAGGAGAATGTGTTATAATAGGTCAACACGCTACATCTGTCATATACCCAGTGTTTGCAAAACCTTTCATCCAATACCAGGTCTGAACAGGCTAGCTGGGATACAACAAGCACAATAGTGCTCTAGGTCATCAACTTCACTGTAATTAACAATTCTAAGTAATTTATAATTCAGACTCTTATAATAAGTAATAACAAAACATTATTTAAATGCAAATTATTTACAGTTTCATTAAAATATACTATTAGGTACATTTACCTAATTGAATAACATTCAAACAGATGTAAAAATCTCCCACCATAATCTGTAATTCTAATATTTTATTTTAAAACTTCAAACAACAAGTTTTGCTCATGAATTCCCAACCCTCAGTGAAAGGTTTTTGTGTGTTAACTAAAGTAGATAAAAACTAATATATATGGAACTAGAAAATGTTTTGCTACATTATGTACTTGAAGATTTGCCATTCTTTTAAGGACATGTTGAGGCCGATAATCACATTTGGTATCTCTCAGAGGCCTCTACATATTAAATGAACAAGTCTTTTAAAATAAAATAAAATAATACATTTCTATTATTTAAAAACATTAAACTTTCTAATTACAACTACTGTACAGAAAGCTTTCAGCAGGTTAAAGTAATTTTTCTGATTTATTTTTATGTAAAGTTTCATAACAGAAAATAGCACTGAATTAAACAGAAAAAAAAGTTTTTTTAATTTATCTGAGAATTCTTGAGAAAGATATTCTTAAATGGTATATAAGAGTGCATAGTCTATTAGGTGAACAAGGCTAAAAAAAGACATGCTACAAAAAACAGAGCCTTAGATGCTTCATTCAAATAAGGCCAAACAAGATTGCTGCATTAATTCTGAACTGTTTAAGAAATTTAAAGAACAATAAAGCTCCTGGGTCAAATAATATTTCCACAAGGGTTTTGAAGATGTTTAACATTGGATATGTAAGCCACTCACTAATATTTTTCATCAGTTCTTTAACAATGGGCAGATACCAGAAGACTAAAAGTTAGTTAATGTACTTTTGAAGGGAGATGATAAAAACTATCCCTCTAATTATAGATTCATTACAGCAAATCAGTTTAGGAAATGTTTTGGAAAGTCTGACAAAACATGCTTTGCAAAATCATTTAACAAAGTTTAGAATTTTATTGGATAGTCAGCATGTTTTCACTTAAGAAAAATATTGTCTTACAAATTGTTTTGACATCATTATGTATGTCCACATAACAAATAATTTAGTTTTGTACCTCTGCTTATGGTAATTTAATATCCCAACTTTTTAACTACAACTTTATCACAGAAAATTCAAACTAAATGAAACATTTTATGCCCAGAAATGGCTTTCCACAAAAAAACTTAGACAAATATTTTAATTTCACAAACACATGAGAATAGTCCTTTCCCTTCACAAAAACATTGTTGCACTTCTCTTGTATTGTAGTTTCTTTGGGTTTAAGAGGTTTTACCTATTTGTATATTATAGTAATATAATCAATAAATTATATGCATTTTACAATACTTGTAACAGGGATGAAAGAAAATGAGTAGTTGAAACCTGTCTTCTTTTTTCGCTGTCTTTATATAAATTGACAAACCCTGTCAATATGCACATGTATTTTGAATAACTAACCTTAACACTTGTGATTACACATTTTATTGTTCAAGTCAAAATGTTTTTAGTCACTATTACATTAATCGTTCAGAATATTATTTCAACAACCAATCACAGGCTGATTTTCTACTTGATTGCTGCCTGTTTGCTGTTTCAGATCCCAAGAAAATAACGAAAGTCGGAAACTGTCAAGCACAGATGTATTTTTTTTCCAGTGTATTTTTTTCCAGCCTGGTAACTGAATGCTTTGTGGGTCCAAGAAGTCAACAGGTGTTGGTTGGCAAACTATATTTGACACTTGGACGAACAAGTAGAATAGAACAGTCAAGTTCGTGAAAGCGGTAAACGTCTGGTTGAACAGGGACACCCTTCATGACCTTGGTAGTCTGATGCCGGAACACCCCCCCTCCCAAATCCTAAACAGTCGAGAGTGGACGGTACCTTTCACGTGTAAATACCATACAAAGCCACTAAACTACTAACACACACCTATACACTGACGGTGATTCACGCCACTATGCGTAGGAAGAAACGAAACCATCAGAGAATTATACCCTCCCACTTTCCTTCATCACGTTTTTCCTTTTCTTTTTAAGTCCATTTTCATGTCGAATCTGCATATATGGACATCATACATAAACCATGACGTGATTTTTCAACTGCAACAATACACATTCCAGGCAAGTACATAAATGCTAAGTTTCTGCAATATCTCGAAAAATAAATCACACAGAACATTCTTAATATTTTTCCTCTACTCTCCACAAAGACACAAAGCATTTCCTGCTAGACAGTTTAAGTTGTGCATGACTAATGAAACAGGCATCAATAACTACTTGGTCATGAGATGATGACTCAATGTTTTATTTACTGACTTGAAAAGTACCACTCATAATAATCCGTGAATTACGGGTAAATTACCGAAACTTAAATTAAAACAAATGTGTTCACACAAACTAATTTTATATACATGATAAACGAAGTTTGTATAACATAATACATAAACTTCACGATTTTACACTCGTTACAACAATGAAACTCAATAATCAATAAATAAATTTAGTATTCCGAAACTTATTTCATTTTGAAGTCTAAATTCAAGAGAGATAAAGTTCAGTCTACACTTAGACCAACGTATGTAATGAGATTATACTAGTTTCTGAGAATTCCACTTCTCATCAGTAATCCTAAGCACGAGTTAACCAAAGAGAGATAAGGTGAACCCACATCAGAGTGAAAAGTAAAAACAAGGAGACTCCATTTTTAAAGGTTTGTTTAGTTTTTTTAATTTCGTGCAAAGCTTCACGAAAGCTATCTGTGCTTAATTTTGCAGTGTAAGACTAGTGTGTTTTCTTATAGCAAAGCCACATCGGGCTGGCTGCTGAGCTCGCCGAGGAAAATCGAACCCCTGATTTTAGCATTGTAAATCCGAAGACAAAACGCTGTACCAGCGAGCGGGGGTCAATGTAAGACTAGAGGAAGGCAGCTAGTCATCACCACCCACTGCCAACTCTCGGGCTACTCTTACCAATGAATAATGGTTCACACGGCTGAAAAGGTGAGAATGTTTGGTGTGACGTAGATTCAAACCCGAGGCCCTCAGATTACGAGTCGAGTACCTTAACCACCTGGCCATGCCAGGACGCCATTTTTAAAGGAGTAATTTTGTTTTTTCACTTTGATATCTGCTAATAATGGTATCACTAAATAAGACAAAGTTCATAAACTTATTATTACGAGATACTAATCTATACAGGTTATCAATTCCTAAGTACATTGACCCGAAATACCTGACGAGTATACGACTTGTACTTTTCTCAGTTAATATTATACTTGAAGAAAAAAGTGATAGTGTAATTTTCCATCTTAAAATATGACTTTCCACCCTTAAATGAAATAAATTTAAGCCTATGGGGTGGGTGATACCATCTAGCTCAATAACGAAGTTAAAGTTAAATTATTTTAACAAAACAAACAATACTTTTTAAATACGAAGAATTTCCTCTATAAACAACATACAAAAGTCGATTATTATTAACTATATAATAACCTATTTTCATTCATCATATATTCAGTACGTGTTGAATTGTATTATCTTCGTTTACAAGAAACTTGTAAAATTTTTTTCTCAGCTAAATAGTTTCAAATAAATGAGCAAACTACAATCTTAAATTGGCGTCTAAACGATTAAGCCTTCGCTTACAATACTGTTGCTCGAAAAACTTCAAATTTGTAACCTTTTAACACAAGATTAAACATTCAGAGTTTTAAAACCTGCAAATAGGAATCGTAAAAAATAAGGGGTATGGAAAAAAACAGGCTGGAGATACTGTAGATATTATTTACTCTAACTACAAATCCCTATTTTAGCTCCATCCTGTTACCTTGAATTATACTTGACACAGTCATGATAGGGATTTCTAGCTTAAGTAAGTGATGTCTACAGTATTTTCAGTCTTGTTTCATTACTTTTTAAATTCTCACTATTTTATTTATCTTGTCTGCTAGCTTTGTGTTCAGCTACGAGCAAAGAATTACTTGATATGATAGTTTACTTTATACATTGTAAGGATAAACATTGCTAGTAGTTAGCTTATACGGTTTATGATTTGCTGTAGCCATTGGCTATTTGATCGCATGAGTTCGAGATGTTGCGCTACAGCTGGAGATTGTCATGGCGATTCGTCTGCAAATATGGCGAGCATTTTCATTTTATATATATATACACACGACGTATTGCAACAGGAAAACATGCCTAAACTGAAACACAATCTCCACTAAACACGTACTAAAATTAAAGGTAAAAAATAGCCTTTTCAGATAAAATATACGTCTAAAACATCGCTTTGAATGAGACTTCGTGTATTTAACTATTCTACTAATGTCCGTAATTAAATCCAATATTACGTGCATTGATTGTTGTTTTGAATTAAGCACAAAGCTACACAATGGGCTATCTGTGCTCTGCCCACCACGGGTATCAAAACCCGGATTATAGAGTGCAAGTCCGCAGACATACCGCTGAGCCATTGGGGGCCATTGATTGTTCACTCATTCAATTCATACATAATATAGGGGTTAGCTCCTTACAGATACTTAGTCACTGCTTTGTAAGCTATACAGCAGGGGTTCCCAGCCTTTTGGCACTCGCGACCCCTTACCTATAAGTTTGAAACCCATGTGACCCCCTACTTAGGGCTTACTATCAGCAGCTTAATTTTTCTTTTATTTTCTGTGAAGGAGAGGGAAAGAAACATCTAAAAATATTTTAAAATTCTGTAATTATTTATTAGCAAATTAAATCACATTGGTCCAACCTGAATTCACAAAAAGAACATATATTTCTTAAAATAATATTAACATAGGTTTGAACAGCTATCCAACCCAGCTAGTGAGATGCCTGATGTTGCATTTCAACAGCAAGCTTTGAAATTCGTGGCCGAGCGTTTGTTAGAGCCAGTCTCATGTCATCTTCAACATCCAATCTGTTCTGTTCCTATTCTTTGTTTTTATATTGACAAGAGTGGGAAATCCTGTCTCACACAAGTAGATAGAAGCAAATGGAACAAGGACACATAAAGCTATCATGCTGACTTTGGAATATGACTGATACATAGCGCACCAGAACTGAGTCACGAATTTAACCTTGAAGAGATCACGAGCTGAAGAGTCGTTCCTTAGATCCAGAAATTAATCTTGGATATTATCTGGGATGCTGGATACATCAAGTTCAGTACAAAATGGGTTCCTTACCAGGGCCTCCTGTTCCTGTGATAGCTCAGGGACTTTTAGAGACTGAAGCTGTTCGGTAATCTCATCCTTGAGGAACTTATCCAGTTGGATCTGAGACTCATCCGTAATTCCACAAATTTTTTCAAACATAGCGATGTTTCCAAGATTGGTTTTCCGACGCCAGTTCTGCAGTTTGGAAACAAAGGCCCGAAGACTATCTTGAAAAAGGAGAACATGCGTTTCCCTTCCTTGAAGCTTCAAATTGAGATTGTTCAGCTGGTCAAAAATATCGGCTAGGTACGCAACCCTTTTATTCCATGCTTCATCTTCGAAGTGAGCTACAAGATCTTTTCTTTCTTGAGTCTCCAGGAATAGCTTTATTTTATCTTTCATTTCAAAGATACAATTAATAACGTTTCCTTTCGACAACCAACGTACTGCTGTGTAGAAGACAAGGACTTCGTGGTCAGCATTCATGTCTTTGCATAGTTCTTTGAATAGGCGAGTGTTGAGTGCTTGAGTCTTCACATAATCTACAATTTTGATTACAGATTCAAGCCCTTCCTGCAGAGAGGCAGGGAGAGTCTTACTGGCGAGAGTATATCGGTGAATCATGCAGTAGATGCCCTTTGCTTGAGGTGCTAGCTTCTTCACTCTCGACTGGAATCCTGATTTCGATCCCAGCAGAACCGGTGCCCCATCCGTACAAACCCCACACACGTTTTTCCATTGAAGATCTTCGTCTTGAAAAAAAGTTGAAACTTTTCCCATGACACTATCAGCTTTTGTTGTGGTTTCAAGTGCACTGCAGAATAAGAATTCGTCTTTGATGTTACCTGAATTAATGTATCTCACGAAGACAAGCAACTGAGAACACGAACTTACATCTGTTTACTCGTCGAGCTGAAAGGAGAACAAAGGGGAACCCTTGATTTCAGTCAAAAACTGTTCCTTCACATCTATAGACATTTTAGAAATTTATTTGACAGGGATACTTGCTGCATCTTCTTTGCACTGGCTTCTCCAAGAATAAGATTTACTGCTTTCATCATGCCGGGTTTAAGAAGTGTTTCTCCAATCGTGTGAGGCTTTTTTTGTTTAGCAATTTCGAATAATTGCATAATATCACCTAATGACATTGAAATAACGTAGCACACGTTTTGCTTTGCACCGAAACAAAAAATTGCAAGAGCATGAAAATGTAATTGATGAACTAAAATTAATGTTATCCCAAGCTACTTCTAACAAGGTTACGCGGCTCACCTGCCAAGGCTTCGTGACCCCCTAGGGGGTCGTGACCCACCGGTTCAGAACCCCTGCTATACAGTAACTCCACATTGCAGTCTTCTTATGTTCATAAATTATTGGCTGATAACTCCCGTTTCACCTGTACTTATGTTCTTAAGTATTTTTTTTAAAGGAACCTCAGACATTTACAAGAAAGCCAACTTCAAGAAGTAATGATAACACAGTTAACATTAGAATTATGATCATTTTTAGCTTTGTAAAATAGAGAAAAAATATTCCTATAACTTTTGCAGTATCTTGTTTAGTGCTTTACAAAAGGCTTGGATGCAATATGCCAATCCGTTTATGTTGCAGGTTGATAAGTTAAAATGACTACAAATGAGCTCTTTTGAACGAATTTTTGTTTTTCTTGTAAGTCCAACATACGGTTTTTTTTCATTGTGCATGTTGGATTATAATGGAGTAATGGAGAAGGGTAGGTTAACATACTTACGGACCAGAGATAATTGTCAATAAGCCTTATATTTCACATTTCAGACCTCCCCAACGAACATTTTCCGGTAATCCTTTATGTTAGGGTCCCTCTCAAGTTTTCGTCGCTGTTTTAATGATTCTCATTGAACTTTTTTGTTGTTTTTTTTATAATACAGAGAGCAAAAGTGGCCAAGTTTATGTATCTAGATTTTTATCCCGGTCCACAGTGAAATATACAGGATACTAACAAGATAAAGACAGGCCCGGTATGGCCAGGTGGTTTGGGCACTCGACTCGTAATCTGAGGGTAGCTGGTTCAAATCCCCTTCACATCAAACATGCTCACCCATTCTGCTCTCTATTCGTTAGTAAAAGAGTAGCCCAAGAGCTGGCAGTTGGTGATGATGACTAGTTGCCTTCCTTCTAGTTTTACATCGCTAAATTGGGAACGGCTAGCTAGAATAGCTTTGAGCGATATTCAAACCAAGATAAAGACCACCGCCTTATTAATGTTACCTTTGTAATTATGAAAATATTTAAATCAGTAATATCCATGATTAGTTACCTCAGTATTTGCAATACTTTTTTATAATTAATGTAACAGAAAACTGAATCAACCTCGTTGAAATACGTTATTTTTTATTTTTGTGGTACCGGACAAAAGTAAAAAACGCATTCAACAAATGATAATATATTCTTCCCAGTTGCACAGTTCAAAAACATTAGCTTATCTCAAAACGCGCAACCGTAAAGATGGAATTTCACACTTGAATGTTACATGTGAAAAAGAATGAGGTCAAACGCATGCGAATGAGAGAACACGCCTCATATCCTACCCACTGTCTGCACAAAAGCACTGGAAGCACATATGTATTTATAAGCGTGTACACACAAACACACACACAACAAACACTTATACACGTGTAGAAAATAACACTTTGCCTTCCACCATTTTTTCTTTACAGAACTACTTTAATTCCTGAATACACACACACACACTTCTTTGTATGTTTGAGCACACTACAAAGTAATACGATCGTCAGAATGAACCTTAAAAACGCAAATACTTTACCCGAGAATGAATAACTATAGTTATACAATCTTACGTAAACATCTCATAACGTTAGAGCACGTATCACGTATCCCTACAGTTAACCCTACGGGGGAATATCCGGGAAATAACGAAATATGTTTGCTATAGTTCTTTCAGTATCGAATATTACAAGTTAAACGTACGAGCATTAAGTGGATTGTCACTTGAATGAACATAATAACTTTACTTGTGGTTTTTAATATAATCTTACTTGCTCAAGCAAATGACCTCAACACAGAAGAAGAAAGCAATGGTAGCCCGTTAAAATCCTCAAACCTACTACTGGTATGTTTACCTGACGTTTGTCTAACATAACACTCACCCATTCAATGTTTATTCCAATCCACTAGTAACACCAATTACCTTATTTATACATAAATATCAAGCAATAAGAACCATATATTAAACGATAAAACGGAAGGCAGCATATATATATAAAAGGGCTAGTTTTCGTAAGTAGTTTCGTTTATAGTATTGTATTTTTGGGCAAAGCCTAAACCATTACGTGAATTATCCAACTATATTACAAAATACTGATAATATTCTTACGCTTTTACGTTACTCGACATTAATCAGTATCTCAATCATTAAATAAAAACCGTTATAATCTACAGGCTATGCTTTCTGGTTACGAAAGAGAAATTGTTAGAACTGTAGCCGGAAAACATGTGTTAAACGAGTTTTAGCCAAGTGATAACACACATTGCAATATGTAATGTATTTTTTTATATATATTATTATGCACTTCTTGTAAGTTAGTTATGTAAAAATACTCAATACTGGAAGCACGGAGTCTGCACTGGTGTAGTACATATACTAAGATAAAATTATTGAAATACTGCAGCAGATCTGAGAAATCTCCCTCAAGCTACTTGGAATGCTACTAAAGCATGAATGAACACATCACAAAAAGTATGTGTACAGTAGGATTATGAACAAACGAAACAATGTATCACATTGATACTAAACACTTCCACTCCTGGGAAGAAGTTAGACATCGACAAGCACAGTGTGTGCTTATTACAAAACTCCTAATGCTAGTTGTGGCCACACCTAATTCTGAACTGTCCACCAGGAAGAAGACAAACAGCCATAAACACTCATCACCAACTCTGTTACTCTCTACGAATGAATAGTGGAATAGACCATCATCATAGTATAATGTCCATATAGGTAAAGTAAAAAGGCAAGCAAGTTGAGGGTTAGTACAGGTTTCAATCCTGCTACCTCAATATTGTAAGTCAAACAACTAAACTACCATACCTAAACACAGTGATAAACACCCACATGTCTGTTCTTTCTGATCACCTGACATTAAAAATATCACATTATTCTCAACATTTCCAGATTGATGAGTAATTCATTCCAAGCCTCTAGTCCGAATGTTGTTGTTTAAATAACTGGATAAAATAAAAAAACAACTTGGTAAGCAAAGAAATATTGGCAACCAAAAAGTCATTTTTTTATAACTTTACAAACCTTCTGTCTGGAAGTTTGTTGTGCACTGATCGCTTTTTGTCATTGTTTCACTAGTGCTGTTTCTTCTGGGCTGATATTTCTTGTACTACTGAACCCCAATAAATCCATAATGGAAAAAGATTATCAAAAATGTTTCTTTGGCTAATGTACAAAGTTAACGCTTCAAGCCTTTAAGAACATCTAATAACAGGTTTTACTGCTGCAAACATTACACATTACTGAACCTAATATTAAAATTCACAAAATATTAATCATGCATGCGACATATCCTGTGCATGATTGTATACTCTTTCTTACAAAGAACATACTAAAATAAATAGGCTCAATAAATTCTGGTACTTATTTGTTATCTATTCAAATGTAAATTTCAATGCCATTTACTTTTATATTAATTTAACCTAACAACACAGTCAAATATGGGTTATGTAATGCATATATATCTGTGTGCTTTAAACAGGTTTACCCACACACAGTGACATCAAAATGTTTAGTCAAATTTCAATCAGCCCACTTCATGTTGCTGAGAGATTTAAATACTCTTTTACAATTCGAGTCTCTGTAACTTGCACAAATATACCAGAACTTCTACAAATATTCCTTATATTAAGAAGTGTTTTAAGGTTAATATTTTGATGGCACTAAATATTTTAAAATGACAAATAAGAAATATGCTAATTTATAAGATACACAAGTTGTATGGAGATAGAACAGCTTCATATAATTTTATAAATATAAAATGCATTTTTTGATAAAATTAAAGATCATACTTATGCATAAATGTTCTGATAAGATAACAACAGATCTACATTGTAAATTAACCTTATAAAGTTTATACATATAAATACCATACTCTGCAATACAAATTATTCATATTTGACTAACATCAGCACTATAAAACATAAACAAATTTAAATATAAACCACGTATCATTTTATCTAGTAGGTGTAATTATACTTTAATGTTATTTCCAAGTACTAAGGGTTACTGCCTTCCCACAATTGGCTGCAGACATCAAAATGAGATTGGAGTAATGACATTATAGGTTCAAGAACCAAACTCTCAACCCTTAAATGATTCTCCTTAGTTGCTGGCATGTTTTTCATTAGTGTTTGAATTTTGCCTGATAGATGGAGTATCCCCAATGAATTTGGGTACTATTACCACAGGCATTATCCTTTAAGCCTTTAAAAAAAGTAAGTAATGGTAGCATAGCTATGTTTTTGAATTTTAATAATATTGTGTTGCTTTTGGTTTATATGTACAGACACACACATATTATATACAAAAAAAAATTACTAAAAACCATGGTCATGCAATGCTAACAGTAAAAATAAGAGGACTTCAGTAGTAATAAGGTAAAATTCATAATTAATTTTCATATGTACAGCAACATCAAAACATCTTCAATAACTAAAAATCACTGTTAAGCCATCATAAAACAACCAAGATTATTAAACTTTTGTAGGGAAAGGAGAAGCTGAGAGAGGGATCAAAATTTTAAGCTCAAAAAAAGTCATATGTCAAGTGATCTTCTGTAACACTAACTGACATTAGATATACTATACTACATAAAAACTCACGAGCACACATGCACAGAGAGAGAGAGATTGGAAAGATTAGAAAAAAGTTTTTTGTTCAACATACCAATTTCAAAAAAGAAAAGTACCATGACAGCAATGTTTGTTGGCTTGAATTAGAATGGTAATAAATTGTTGTAGTATTGTACTCGGTCATCTAAGCTATGATCGTTTTACAAAATACATATTAAAATATCTCTAAAATATTTATGTATAACTTGGTGTTACTTCTGTATAATTTAATTACTTGATTCTAACTGAGTGTTATGTACAAGTAGTAAAAAAAATAAAATAATTGTCACATCTTGCATCTGTAAAATGAAACAGGTATGTTAAGTTTTTAAACATTAGCTGATCAACAAACCAGTTTTATGACTTGAATAGAATTAGGAGCACTAGAGAATACACACAATTAAAATCTGAACTTCGAATTTTGTTTTTATTTAAAACTCAATATCTACTACATTTTGAGAACACTATATATATTAGTATCTGAAGTTCATTGAAACATTTATGATAGAACTGATTCAACATTTTACATCAAAAATATACAGGTTTCAGGATATTCCACCTACCATTAGTAACCCCAAACAATGGGGAATTAAAGAACAAAACTAGACTTCTTAAGTAGAGAAGTTTATATTAAATTAAATTATGTGGTGTTTTTGGTTGTGAAACTTCATTTGTACAGGATTTTTAAAATATGTAATATTGAAATTTTATTCTTTTGTATGAATTAGCAGACATTTGTCTAAAGCTATTGTTATTGTATAAAAAAAGGGGTTCCCAACCGGGGGGTCGCGAAGCCTTGGCAGGGGAATTGCATAGCCTTGTTAGAAGTAGCTTGGGATAATATTAATTTTATTTCATCAATTACATTTTCAAGTTGCAAGTGCCAAAAGGTTGGGAACCCCTGGTATAAAACAAATAGTAACGAGTAGTCTTAAGCCTGTTCTATAGTATTAAGCAGTTACACAAGATAATCAATTAGTAACTAATAATTATTAGTTACTAAGGCATTAATGTCTGGGAAGAGAGTAAAATGGAGCATTGTTAGGCCCAATAAGAACAAAGCAAAATGCTCATGTTCACTGTCTTTAAAAATTACTTTATAATAATAAGGTATGAAGTACTCGGCTTATATAATTAAGTCTTTATAAATTTTGTTCTGAATGGCAAAGTTGAAAACATCAGTTTTCTTCTTAATTTCTTATAAATCCTTTAATTAATTAAGTTCATAGGCTGTTGATTCTGAATTTGCACTTGTTTACTTTGTTATTGGAGTATCAAGCTGTAACCCAGTCTTCGTCTCCACTGCCTTAATTTATGTTTAACGTCTGCCAAATGAGCCAGCCAGCTCAGCACCTTTATGTGGGTCTAAAAGTACAAGTCATTCCAGAAAGATCTTGGTTGTTTTGATTAAAAAGAGAAAATAAAAGTTGCCACTATTTTCAAGGTCTAGGTCACTGGAACAGACTCAAAACCATGATGGCTAGCACAGAGTAGTTAACTTGTAAAATGACATAATAATGAAACATGTTTGAAATGTTGTAGATGTAGTTGTGAATGTGATGTTTAAGTGTAGCAATTAGCTAAATCACGAGTCCAAGTCAGGTGAGGGAAGAATATATTCAATAATATCCCAGTTGATTTCATATACCAGCTAAATTGGAAATTTATAATTTAATTACTGCATGGACAGCAAAACCTACACCTACAAAAATTAGACACTACAGTACTATTAATTTAAAAATGGGAATCATTGGAATCATAAAAATCATTAGTTTAAATATTTTGTGAAAATAAAAACAAGAGTAAAGCCCAAAGATGCAAAGTTGAAATTGAAGAGAATGCATGACGAATTACTGGATTATTTTCCACAGCAGCTGTCAAATTAAAAATGCCATTTCTGCAATGAAGAGTAAGCATAAAGAGGATGGCATAATGTCCAGTATGATACCACCATAGTATAACCCATAAATTCATCACATCATTTGTTGATTACAATTTTTTTTTTTCATTTTTGAAGTTGTACCAAACTTCATTCATTGAAATCTCTAAGAATAACCCTAAATAATTTTACTGCAGTTTACAGTGGTCTAGACATGCAATTATTAGTTTTAAAACGTCAATTCACAGGCTTCAAACTTTAAATGAAATTACCTTAAAAATAAAAAGTGCATTAGACAGCTAGAGCCAACATCTTGCACATAAAACTCCAGTTATCTACATCCAGCTAAAGGGACATTGGGGCTCCTATTTATGTTATCAAAAAACGAATAATAAAAAAGTTACAAAAGATCATTAGGATGATAAACAAATTTATCAAGTTGGAATTATAGACTCCCTACAATTGTCACACACCAATATGAATATAAGCAGTTTAAAGACACTGAAGGTTTCTTAATAGTTTACGAGCTTTGCAACAGATGTTCAGTAACCACATTATTCACCCACATTTCCAGATATTTGGTAGAACTTGATACTAATATTCAGTATTTAAATGTTGAAATTTTCATGCTGTTTCCAAGAACAGCACAACCAAAAACCTACTAAAAGCACTGAGAACCAGAAAGTTATAAATAAACACAGAAAAAGAATTAATTAATAACTTTGTAAATCTAAAAAGGCTTCAACACTAAGGCAATTGTTTTTTGTAAACATTATAAAAAGTAACAAATTCCATTGTAAAGAGTATATTTTGTGTACATTTATCCATTAAGTTATATTTTCCAAAGCACATAATCCTACTTTATGTCACATAAATAAATTTAATATGGTAACTAAATATGATTTTCTAAGCAATCCATAATTTTTTTTATCAGTTTAGTCATCTATTTTGACCACTCTTAGTAATATTTTAGCCACCAGCAACCATAATTTCTTAAAGAAATTTAAATTATCTTTAGTTCTTATAAAATACATATTTATCAAGTGGCTAGCAAAAAGCAACTTTAATAATTCCACATATTTAAGTTTTGCATACTTGGAAAATTACACTCAAATCAGTTAATTATATTAAGCTTACTACTCATCATTTATTGAAGGAATACATTAATAATCACTTTCATTAATGAGTCAGATATTCTTGTCAAAAACCTACTTCAGCATTGTAATCTGTGAACAATTAGTGCTCTGCATTTCAATAGTAACAACTGATCTCTCTATCAGCACTATATAGGAAGTGCAGCTGGTAAGGGGTAATAGGAAACTTTATGCTGAGATAGTATTGGAAATGTGTCTTTGTTCAGTTTCTATCACAATAATGGAGTACTCTGTTTATCTAAATATGGTACAGCTAAATACAAAATGATTTCACTTTACCCAACATCATTAGTCATAGTTGCCTATTTGCATTTCATTATATAAATCCCAGAATTAGGTATGCACCTCATGATATAAACACATACATAGGTAGTGGTAGTAATGGTGTTGAATCTTTTCTGAAATATCCAGTCTCCATCTTCAAACATTTTTTATTTTAAAACTAGCTGTGTCACGCTTTGTTTGGTTTATGTTGCTCTTTGAAAAATGCTTCTTTAAATGAGGATCTGACAAAGTTTTGAAAATATTTATTGTTCTGCATTCTGGCAAACACAGTTTAAGCCATCTTCTCAAGGATGCTTCAGCTGTCTTGTAACCCAGAGTTACTTAAAGTATTCTATGAAAACTAGTGATGAAGAATAGGCAAAGTTAGGTTAAGTTCTGAAATTCTTGAGACTGAAAATAAATGTTTTTAGCCATTTTTTCATATCCTTTTAACAGTTTTAAATGTAATTCCAAAACAGGCTGTTAATCAGTGTTGAAGTTTGGTAATAATTTTGTCAGTGTTATAAAGGTATTGTTACAAAAGCCTTTCAGAGATCTATATTGAATTCCATCTTGTATGAATGTATACAAACTTGTTTCTTTTCAGCATATTTAAGTCAATTTACAAATTAGAACCTTTCACAATAATCACTTAATTATTCCTATTATGTGTAGATTTGTTTGTTATTATGCACAAAAATACACAAAGGGCTATCTGTGCTCTGCCCAACACTGGTATCAAAACCCCATTTCTAGCAGTAGAAGTCCACAGACATACTACTGTACCACTGGGAACTTCCTATTAGCAAGTAAATAGTTTTGTTTGTAGTTTTCAATATATTCATCACACCTTCAAATATTGTCACTTTTGCATCAACTTTATGACTTCCAGGAAAATGTTTAACATGCATTAAAAGCAGCAGATTATAAACCTGTATGTTTTGTAATTTACTGTCCTGTAAAATTAATGAAACTTGTTTGCTGTTGAGTATGATATTTCTTGTTAGACAAATAGCACTAACATTCAAAGACAAGTGAAAATGTATTTAAGTGTAAGGTGCATTCCACAGAAAGACTAGGATTACAGAATCAAACAAGTGGTTTCGACACAAGCCAGCCTAAGCGAGATTATAGAAGCTCAATTGTGTCATGTAATGACTGCTACAAAAACTGGCTATTAGGAATCACCAGTCAACTAACAACTTATGGATTAAGCACAAAATCCAGAACAGTAAATGGATCAATTATCAGCAAGTTAAATAGCAAGAAACAGACTTCATGAGTTAAGCTTAAGATAATGAAATACGATCCAGTTCCACAAAAACTACTGTACAAAAATCATATATTGAATGTACTCCATTATGTTTTATAGAGACATCAGTACAACTACACACAGATTCTATTGTGCTTAACAGATATGAATTTAACTAAAGTAAAAATAGTAATGAGAGATAATGTTAAAATAAATAAACAAAATTATGTTAATAATCCTTACCTTAATTCTGACTTGAGAATGACTCATATAGAGTGACTGAAGTTTAACTTTCAATTTTGTTTCATACCATAACTGTTGTTTGTGCACTTCAATAACTACAACTGTATCTCTTGTATCCCAGCAGTAAATACAGCACTGGTTTACCTATTATTATTCCTTTGTTTTTCACTCAAATTCTTATAATTATTTTTCAGCAACATTCTTCTCTGTTACTTAAGTTGCATTAATTTGAATAACAATCAACCACCAGCTCAATAAAATTACTCAAACTGTGCTTCTAAAATATACTTTATTATCAAGTCTATTACCAATGTAGTTAAAAAATAATAAAATCTTACTCTCATAACTTTCAGTTCACATTGTAATTACTTTTTGTATTTCTTAGAGAAAGGCTAGAAGGAAACACTTTTAAAGGAAAAACAAGTACAAAATTAATTATGACTATGACTACTTTTCACACTAGTTAAAATGTCAATTAGGCTAGCAAGGTTAACTATGAGGAGAAGAAAAATTATAGAAGCAATTTCCACTTCTTGGAAAATCTTATCCTAAATATTAAAAGTTTTAAAAGAGCTAGTTTTAGACACCATTCTAAACTTCCTCAGAATAAAGTGCTTTTCTTGGTTTTTTCTTTAGTCATTACTGTGGTTGTGAAAAGGTTCAAACATGATTAAAAACCTGTTTAAGAATTTCAGATGAAATAAAAAGTTTCTAAAACACTTTAAATACATAAAAACTGAATGAATATGAAAACACATTTACAGCTTTCTGATATTGCCTGACTTATTTATTACCCAGTGCACATGTAATACTTAATGACCAAATTCTCTATTCTTTCAAACTCCCTTCTTATCCTAAATAAAACTAAGACTTTCTGTAGAGTACAATTAACTCACATGGGTGTGTCTGCAGAAATTTTAACAGGGGAAGGGGGGCAAAGAAGTATGAAAGTGTGAAATGAAGGAAAAAATTCATATGCATATGGTGAATGAATAAAGAAAGAATTAAGTGTTTTCATTTTCTGGGGTAAGGGTAAGTGCTCCCTCCAACACACCTGAAGACACTCGTGCCAACTCATCTAAATTTTTTTATGCCTTACTCACAGTTTGACAGTTTTAGTGAGTGCATGTGTAACATGAAAGAAAATTAAATAAATGGATACATAATTAAGTATAAAAACTAATAAAATTCCTCAGACGATACAAACCAAGAGAAAAGTACACAGAAACAACACAAGACCACTTTATTTTCTGTAAAATGTCTATAACAATGGACACTTATCTAATCTATTTAAATACCATGCTAAAATGCAAAGAAGCTAAAAGTTAGTAACTGCCAATCAAAACAAGATTTTCTGCCAGTGACAGGTAACCCTTCCAGGATTAATACAGTCTGAACGTGATATTTAGAAATGCCTACTATAATGCAACACAAAAGAGCATCAATGACAAAAAAATTTGTTTCTGAATAATTAACTCTTGTATCCTCTGGTTAAGAGTTATTGTCTTCAAATTCACATGACTAAAATTCAACAAAGGGCAACTTTTAAACTTCAAACTACATTATTTTATTAAAATTAACAGAAAACTGAATATTATTGTGCAACTTGAGAGCTTTCTAACCTGCCTAGCATATATTTCACATTCAGTATCAAATGCAATTTGTAAGTAAAACTGAATCTATTTTTTCTAATTACAAATGACTGGAAAATTACAAAAAAATAAGAATTTCAGATTTTTCCCCATGTCTATCATGTGCAATGTTTATTTTTCTTTATATCAAGAATTAGTGTCCACCCAGTCTTATTTTAATACTTTTATTGTTTAAATTATCTACAATATCAGCATTGTTACAAGTTAGAATTTACATGAAAGACATTTTGCAATAGTTTAAGCTGCTTCACAGGTACCACTTGGGAGGATGCCAACAGGTTGGAGGGTCCTAAAAGACATTTCTGTGGAGTGTTTTCAATTATGTTGGATTAACACACAAACACAAATAAAACCACAGTATTGGACCACCCAGATGAACTGCAAAACCCATGAAAAGTCAAATCCATTTAAGGTTGGCCTATATGCCATACAATTAGCCAGCATAAACACCACCCTCTGGTTGGGTAGTTGTTCACCATCTTTGTGAGGAATCTGATGACCTTCAGTATTTCAGGCTTCTTTACACATCTTGTCTCATTACTTAGTGATCAAGTCTATCTTTTTATCCCTCTTTCTTTCTGTAACATTTCATTCTCAAAGTTTTAGACTTCCTCCATGATAAATAATTTTTCTGTTTGGCAATTTTTGACAATGATTGACAGTTTTGATAACTTCACACTCATACTAAAGTTTAAAAAATTAATTACGTAACTTACAATGATTAAATTACCACAAACTTCCTAGCAATGTGTATGCAAACTTTGTTCAAAGGACTTACAATTCCTTCAGTCATAAAAATAATTCAATTCATAGTATATACTTAGATTCACCAGCAGAAAAGGTCACTTTAAAATATCAATGATTTGCCAGAAAAAAGACCCACTTTTAAATTCTGCATTGAAATCACTTGATCACAATTATAAGTTTTATTAAAATAAACAACTACAAATTTAATGCACATTATTATAAAGGAAAGAAACACCATTTCTCCACTAAAGAAGCAATTTAGGAATGTTAGAAAATAAGGCCATGTTATTATTCAGTTATAGCAAAGGTCTATTTTACAGGGTGGTCGCTAGAAAAGCGGAAAACTTGAGGGTCAGATGAGGTCATGAATAAAATGCGTGCTTACTCATTTCTATTTTGATTTCTTTACATCATGAATAAAATGCATGATTTTAATAATTTTGAGCATCTATGAGTGTAATATAACATATGCCTTTAAAAAACTTTGTAAAAGTTATTCTTTGTAAAAATAAATAGCTGTTTGACAAATTTTCCACTTTTCTAGCGACCACCCTGTATAACATTTTTCACACTGATGCAATAATAACTCTTATTAATTTATTTCTTAATAAAAGTGGACATATGCATTAAATAAACTTTTTCATAAGAGACCCAATTGTTATGAAACTTTGTTAGGGACTTCTCCTTACGATGTTGAAAAATTGTGCAAAGTTTCAACCAAATCAGATTTAAAATGTGGAAGATGTTTTCAAACAGATGGACATCAGTCTCTCATACAGCCTCATATTTTTTCAAAACATTCCTATAATTAAGTGACAATCAGTTAAAGGTGATTTTTCTCTAAAAATCACACACACACACAGTTGAATTTCTTTAACTCACTGCTACAAAACAGTATCTTCTTTAGGTCAAAAACATGTGGGCAGATATATTGTTTGCATACAAATCACTCTTTAGTGTGGTCAGGTGTGAAAGGTGAAGAATTCAGGGATTTGTTGGGATCATATCAACTCCAATTATATGGAGAGAAAACATGATCTAGAAAAGATAAGTACTGATGGCCAGCTGATCTTTAAATATCATACTTGGCACAATGAATGTTACATATTACAAGAACAGTCTTACCACATGAATATACGTGTCATTGGTAAGAATTATTTTGTGATGGAAGATAAGGCACACACCACCACCATGCTTGCTTGGTTTATGACATCCTTTAATGGTACGAGTCAATTGGTAAAACGTACAAATAGTTAAATAAATTTTAATTACAGTAATTTCACGATAATAAATTAGCCAAGAAAGCTCAACAGTTGGTTGAATTTGATTAATTAATCAGGTTCATTACTCAACTGCATTCGTGTCAGATTAATCTACCCATTTTAAGCTTATTGTTTAAAGGCATTTCTAAACTACATCCCATTCAATACAATAGGACATCTTTTGGTCATCATCATTTGTGCATTTTATGAAAAAATTATTTTGGTGAAAACTTTTAACACAAGTTTTTCAGTTATAATCTGAACACTTTCTCCTTGTTGAATTGCTAATGTCAAAAATAACTTTGAAGCCACTACTTTACTTTAAGCATATCCAGTAATCTCTCATTGATCTTGTGAAAATAAAATGTAAGTAAATATCATTTTACCATCAGTGATAGTGATAATAATTTACATCTAAAACATACCACAGTTACAATTAAAAATAATATACTGGTTATCCCACTCATTTAGGTATACTGAATAAAATAAATATAATAATATTCATTCAATTAATATCTGAGTCACTTTAATATTTCAACATTGCATATCACTCACTAAACCTAACTGAGCTTTTGACAGCTTCTTACAGAAAAAAATCTGTAGCTTTCTAGATTTTGCCACAGAAAGACTTTCAGAAATTAAAAGAATGTTTGAAGAAAATGTGAAAAACTTACAACCTTTATAATTTGTTCTAAAGTGTTCTGAAACTTCCAACTGAGTGTCTTTGGCTGATGCAACAAGAGCATCCACCAACTAGAAACCTTCCCAAGAAACCTTAAACTACTTTTCAGATCACTTTATTTACACTACTTGTGCATATGGTCTAATTTCTGCTCTATCTAATATTTAAGCTTTCTTTGTAGTTGTTTCCTAGTAAATGATCAAACTATTTGATGCAACATCATTAAAGTGTAGCAACTAAACCCTGTATAAAAACTAAGTAGAAAATAACAAGAGAAATGCTTTTAAAATCTAGAAATGAATATTATAGCCTCAAGGGGTGACAGTTTCTTAGCAAAACTGGATATTCATGAGGCTGAGGGAAAAAGAAATTCTTCATTTGCAAGCAATGAAGATGTGAAAATGTTTTAATTTTCCCCAAAACTTATACAAAATAAATATCAAAAAATTAAAAAAAAATGATACCAAAATATTTTTACTTAAAACTATTAAAAATGTAGCTAGGACTAAAGCATAAAATTGACTTAATATGTGATTAAAAAAAAGCCAGATGAAATACAGATAGTAACTCAGGATTCCCTTATTTTTTAATTCTAAACTATTGAACTGGAAATGTTATGTAACCAACCTGAAACAAGTTTAAAATATGATAAATAGCATTAAGTAGGTTTCACCCTACAAATTTCTAAGACTCCTTTAGAATAATTATATATCATAAAAATAACAAATCACAATGACTACTAAGATTACTACAAGATACTGATTTTTTAGTTTCACAGCTGTTCTTTGAGTAAATGTTTTTCTTCCCCTGTCGTAAACAAACTTACTTCCCAACAGGTCTGCAGCTTATAAACTAAAATCCTTGTTTCTAATGCACAGTGACCAAATACACCAAGGAATAATTTTAGTTGGTTCACATGTAGCACATTAAATCCTTTTCTTAATAACATTTAATAGTTCTTTATAGAATAATCTCTCACTGACATATACCACATATTATATACATCAAAAATGTTTTTATAATACAAACTAACAAAATCCAAATTAACTCATAGAAATGGTGTAATGTTTTTTAATTTTGTGCAAAGCTATGTGAGGGCTATCTGTGCTAGCTGTCCCTAATTTAGCAGTGTAAGACAAGAAAGAAGGCAGCTGGTCATCATAACCCACCAACTCTTGGACTACCTATTTACCAATGAATATTCAATGGAATTGACCATCACATTATAATATCCCCATGGCTGAAAGGGTGAGCATGTTTGGTTTGACGGGGATTCAAACCCACAACCTCTAAATGGTGTAATGAATTCCTTTTCTATTTCACAGTAATGCATATGCATTACTGAAATTCTACAGTTTCACATTGTAGTAGTAAGAGAAAACTATCAATTTTTTGGTTGTACAATTCAATATACAATTATACACTTTTAATGTATTCATAGTATCTGGAAGGTAAAGGAAACTTCAATTTTCCAGACTTTCCACAGACAGCCAGCTTTTTCTGGTTTCTCCACTATCTGCACAGCATCATGTACATTTCAAAAGTTTGTGTTTTAAGAAATTATATTAATGAGCTTTTCCACAGAGCAAATTGATAATGATGTGCATTTAAAAAAAAAAAGTGATTTGCTCAAATTTTAAGATTAATAAAAGAACACTCGTGGTCATAATATAAAAAATCATGTGTACAATAGGTCTATTAACAGCCGCAAATTAAGCTGTTTCTTTGAACAATGTAGCTTATTAGCTGGTAATGATGCCAAGTCTAAGAAGCATTGCTAAACATAAGCTAAACGATAATACACTTAGTGGTAGTATGTACAAAACTGGACAGCCTAGTTACAGATTGTTACTTTGAGGTACTATTATTCCCCCCCTTATTAAAAGATATTTATATAACTGAGGAGCTTTAGAATATACTAATTCCTTCAGTAAAAGGAAGAATCATTTAAAAAACATTCATCTCAGGTACTGAAAGTAAACTGTATGGACAGTGAATACATCAATTGGTGTCAGATACAGACATTAATTAAAATTGGGGTTTGAAATTATTCCAACAATCATTTAATCAAAATTAAGTATAAACCAAATTCATAAAAATAACAATTACCTGAAACTAGTATTTCCAGTTATTACAATTTTTCATCATTTCAACTATCCAAGTAATTGAAATATTTATGTTTGTTTTGGAGGCACAAAATTACATTATAGGCTGTCTGTATGCAGTCCAATTTTAACTTCATACCTTTGTTTTCTTTTTTACACTATCTGTTCAGCTTTGGTTTGTGATTCAAAGGGCTATAACTCAATTCCCACTACCATCAAACTTGTCCTCCCCATCTTTAGAGTAACAAAATTAAAGTTACCTAACACTGTCATTAACTTTTAACTATTGTCGACGAAAAAGCAACTTCTGGCAGTACTCCTACCAACTTTCATTTATATAGTTCGAAAAAATCTGCACTAATGGAAACCATTCATTAATCTACCAGCAAATACCACTAACTGTTTAACTATATTTATAATATTCCAAACAAACATACAAACTTCATTTGTTGTTAAAACATGTCTGAAAGGAATTGATATTTTTAATACATTTTTTTCCTTTCAATCTGCAGCAGTTTATTTTATTTTATATAATTTCAAGTTAGTTCCACTCAATTACATTTTAATAATAGGTCATTACAAATGCTGTTCAAGTGACAAATGAGTGAAAGTTATGTCTTCTGAGCATTTGTGACAGCAAGAGTATAAAATTATGGGGTCAAAGCCATTTTACAAGTCAGACACTTTACTACAAATACCATTTTGTCCTGCACTTAATGAAAGCTATATTGCAGTCGTGACCTATTTACATATAACACTACGTAACAAAATTGTTACTTTTTCTTGTTCATGGGCAGAAAGTGTTATTTCCCAATTGCTTATGCCTAAAGTAAATGGGAAAGACCTACTTTTCTCCTCAAACTTTGCTTTTGTGACCTGGGTAATGAAATTTTCAACTTTACTCATTTTCCAGAATATTCCAAGTAGATTCAGTGCTGAGTAGCTAATACAAAATTTTCTCAAAATTACAAGAATTTAAGAACTTTCTAGAATGTAGAACTTCCAAGAATTTTCCATAGTAATATGTATACAGGGGCTCACCACTTCAGTTTAGTTCTAGCTGCCTCAATGAACACATAGACCTATCCAATGAGGCTTTACCAACCCTATTATCTTTGCCTTTGGGACAACAGGGACACTACAGTACACTACAACAGGAAGCACTGGCCACAATGGACCATATTCTCTATGGGAAGGCACAATGTTAAGTGTGAGCCACTAGTGGACCTCCAGAAGGTGTTGTTCCCACAATTACACATAAAACTGGGTTTTATGAAACAATTTGTCACAGCTCTTGATAAGGAGTCTGCAGCCTTCAAGTACCTTCGAGACTTCTTCCCTAAACTGTCTGAGGCAAAGGTCAAAGCTGGTGTCTTTGTTGGATCACAAATAAAGAAGATCATAGAGTGCACAAAATTCCTCAAGAAGCTCATTAGGAAATGAAAAAAAGAGCTTGGGGCAGCTTTGTCACAGTGGTTTGGGGATTTTTGGACAATCACAAGGCACAATTTTGTGGAACTGGTTGAGGCTCTGGTGAAGAATTACAGCAAAATGGATGCAGGATGTCTCTGAAAGTCCATATCCTTGATGCTCATCTTGATAAATTCAAGGAGAACATGGGAGCATACTCAGAATAGCAAGGCAAATGCTTCCACCAAGAAATACTGGACTTTGAAAACTGCTACCAAGGTGAAAATAATGAAAATATGATGGGAAACCATATATGGGACCTGATACTTAAAAGTGACTTACATCACAGTTGCAAATCTTGAAAAAATACTCACTTCTAAACATTTTATTCATGTTTGTGTAACTTCAGTATAAATACATGCAAGTCTTCATTCATATGTTGTTTCATTCAGACCTTATGTAAATGAAAATGTGCAAATTTGCCTGTATTTATATAGAAAATACGTTAAATTCTAAATTTCATGATCCAGATCACAAAAGCAAAGTTTGAAGGGAATAATGGCCATTTTCTGTACTTTTACAACACAAGGAATTAAAGAATAACACGTTATCCAGGAACAAAATTTGTGTTTCATAGTGATATGGATTACAAAACATGTTTTTATACTATTCTGTATTACATAAGGTACAGTAGTGTAGAAGATAATGTACATGTCTGGGTATTGTTATCTTAATAAAATTATTAATATTTGTAAATTTGAAAACACATGAAGGTGGCTTTGTGTTCTTTTTATCTGGTTTCTGTTTTCTACTTGTTTCCCCAATATAGAAGTCGTGGCAGTTATCACATTGTATTATATAAATAATGTTGGTGTGGTGTTTATCAGTGTAGTTTTCACGTAGTATAGACATCAGTTTTGTGTCTGGTTTTTGAATAAATTTGGTATTAACTGGAATGTCATATTTTGTGACTAGTTTTTGACAAGTGTTGGTTATTTTCCTGCTGATGTCAGGAATATATGGTATGCAGCAGAATATGGTTTCATGATTTTTTCATTTGAGAGATATACTTACTTTTGTTGGTTGATTTTGCTTTCTGTCTAGGTGTGTGCATATAATGTTTTCCCAATATCTTATCTTTATTCCAAATAATATAGTTATATTTAACAAATTCATTATGTTTTTCCTTTTTTCTATTCATAACATACATTGTGAAAAGTGGTCATGATTTGTAGTCTTGGCGGTAATTTTATGCCCATTTGCATGCATAGTACAATGTCTTGCATCTTCACATACTGAGCAGTGACAGAATCTCTTAATATCTTCCATATACCTACTGAAATCACTAGCTGAACACTTTGTCAAACTTTTATCTGGTTTTTCAATTTCTAGATTTTTCAGCTTTTCATTATCACGATAATTTGATTTAATACACTACACTACACATTCTGAGCAAAACTATAATTTGATTCAATACACTACACTACACATTCTGAGCAAAACTATAATTTGATTCAATACAGTAGACATTCTGAGTAAATGAAAAACAGTGAACAGCAACAGCCAAGTTTGATTTGAATGTAGGCTTGAAATGCAATTACACCTGTTAAGTAAAGACTAAATGCAAGTTAAAATAACACTGCTTTATGGTACATACCTTGAGTGAATAGCAATTGCATACTGTGATAATGACAAAAACCCAATAAAAAAATATGGCAATTCATGTACCTGAAATAAACATCTGTCCTAATCACCATCAACACCAAACTTTCATAATTCAATGATAATACTAAAATCTAACTATGTCTGTTAAATAACATGCAGTAAACATTTTTTTTCCTCTCTCTATTATGACAAAACTTTTAGTAACAACTGATTTATGTGATTAGTAACAATATATTACAGGTGGGGAGAGAAAAATGAGTGTTTGGATATCCTGCAAGCCCAGTCTGGAGAATATAGTTAAGCAAACAGTGTTTCAGTGATATGATTAGTATATGGCACAAGTTTGGAAACAAGTGCATGATGATACCTGCTTGTCAGCTTTACTACTGATGACCTACCAAACTGAAAAAAGTGACTAAAATTTTGCTGCAGAGAAAAATTACAGAAATGTAACTTTCACTGCAACGTTTAAAACCACTTTGCCAGGTTGCATGACCTCTAGCTTTGTATTATCAGGTGCTTTTTTTTGGCACAGGTTTAGTAAACAGAAATGGTTAAAAAGTAATAAAACAAAATTAATGAAAATAGATGTAAACTGCAGCAAAGTCTGAAGTTATTTAGGATAAATAATTTCTATTTTCTCTTACTGTTTGCAATTATTCTCAAAAGAAAAAAGGATTTATTTGTTAATTTGTTTTGTGATGGTTAAAATGTTGGTCAAATGGATCAAGACTGTACAGTGTGTCAAGGTAGAAAAAACAAACAAATACAAACAATTTTATTGAAAACATCACTTGATATTCATTTAAGAAGTTCTAAAAGGATATTCAAACAAAACTTGAAAGCGGATATCAAAGTTTTTAATCTTCACAGACAAACTGTTTATCAAAAGTAACTAAAATCTGACTTAACATTTATGACATTAAAAGTTAATAGTATATATAATTTCATGGTTACATAGTTGGCGAAAATGAACAATTCCATACAGAAAATGAATCACTTCATTGTCATTTTGATTACCTGATTATTTTACAACACATTAATCAATGTTCATATGTAACTGACTGTACTGACTAATTGCCTAACTCTAATGGATTGATTGATTTAGTGTTTTATAGCACAAAGCAGCTAGGCTATCTACGCCAAACGTCAGGTAAAAATAACTTAAATGTAGTAAAATATAGAAAAGGAAATGAAGGTAAAACAAAACATCACTGAAAAATAGAAAAAGCATAAAACCAATGCTGTCACCCAGTTTACAATGGTAAGAGAGAAAGCAGAGTAAAAGAAGTTGTAAAGTACTTACTCTAGCAAAATGGTAATGATCATAACCTGCCAGGAAGACTAACAGGTAAGTTCAAGAACCACCATCAGTCACCTGAACTCTGAATGACAACACATCAAATATGTGTCTGATGCATATATGAAATGCTCGGAAAAAAAGCTACACAAAAACCAATCCACCTCTAAACAGTTACTTCAAGTTAAAAATAAGGCTTGTTTTTAACTCAGTTTGACGAATGCCTTATAAGGTACCTGCTTTAAGAAAATTTTCAGCAAGTTTGATTTTGTGTTAGCAGATTTAAATGTTTTGTTTCATTTTCAATCCTTCCATTTCAGACTAGAATTGGCAGATATTTTCCCTGTGTTAGAGAAGACAATCTGACAAATCCAGGTAAAAGTTGTACATATATCTCATGCTCAGTAGGAATGAAGATAACTTAAACCATGACACACACAAATCTCTGAAGTTGCAAAGATGCAACAAGACATTTGGTCTATTTTATGACATGTGTAACACTGCAGGATGTAATGGCAATAAACAGAAAATATGCAAAACCATTCACTTGAACATGACAAAGGGAATATTTGGGAAAATATATATAGCAATTAAATGCGAGATATTTTTCCACAAATTACAGCATCACAGTGACTATGGCAGCTAAATTAAATAATTGATTTTATGTAACCCTCAATTCTTACAAACTATTACAAAGATACTAAGAACCTTTGACATGTTCCTCAGAAATAACCTGCCATGTGCAATGTGATACAAATATCAGGTAGAAATCAAAATCAGTCAATGAGAAAAGATGAGCATCTGACATTATGATAGCAGCATTAATGGCTAAATATGCAATACATTTGAAAAGAGGAAAATTCTGAAAGGTTTATGGATGAGATCAAAATTAATAAAACTATTTTTCTTTTTATTGTTTTGGACAATGTTCCACATCAGAATTACAAATCTTTAATGCAAAATTGGACTTTAATGACTATTTTTAAATGAAGTATGCACACCCATATAAAACAAGATTTCAAAGAATAAGTTACTTCCACATACACACATCTGGAGTGAAGCATATTAGTTTGACACGTCATTTTTATATCCCTGCCATTACATGTGACAATTATGCAGTTGTTGAGGATTAAACACAAATCCATACCTACCTAGTTCCTTTCCAGATTTAAAAATACAGGTTGGAAGAGGATAACAAATGTACTTTCAAATGTGGTCTTGATTACATCGAAGCATGACTGATGGAGCAGTTGGCAATATTATCTAGCAGCCCATTTGTTCACCAATTTTATAGATGCTACTTCAAGGTGCAGCTTACATTAATATAACAAGGTGTAACATGCCTTCATAACCCATTTTTTTTCATCACTTACTAAAATAAATGGTCTGTTGAACCACATGAGTATCTTTAGATATCATGGAATCCAAAAGCATAAATATGCATGTTAAATTACAACTGTCATTGCCAAGCTACAAAATAAACAGTCACAATGCAGTTCTTAAAAACAAAATTTCATGTTACAATAAAAGTAAATTAATTTCTATGATGATTCAAACAAGTGTTGTTCATCATCAAACTTTACAAATATCCAAAAAATGCACACAGAACTATCACAAATTGGCACTAACAATGAGATAAAAACATGGCAAGATAAAACAACAAGATTTATAATTATTAAATCCATTAGAGCTAGCACATTATATCAACTTGTTAAAGCTATGTGGATGCTGCCAACATCTAGCAAAAAATTAATTTACCCATTGGACAGTGATAGCATCTGATAACATTTGTTGCTTTGAATGAAAACTAATCCAAACAATACATTATCCATCTTTTATAAACAGACAGGAAATTTTATAAAGATTTGGTGATCATTATTTGCACATCATGAAAATAATTCTGGCAGAACATACACAAAATTATGGTTTTAAGAGAGTTATTTGAGAAAAAATAGTTAATTTACTTGAAAGTAATTGAATGTGTTGTTATTTAAACAGAGTGGTGGTAAATTCATTACGTGTGAATTAAAACACAGAATAAAGCAATGCTTATTCAAAATTTAAATCATTTAATTCACTTATAACTTGATTAAGAAACATACAAAACTTGAATACATATCAAAACTGTCTTTTCATTCTGCCTGGTGGTGCATGTCTGTATAGAAATATTGACAAGACACTTTAGCAGTGTTTATTAGTACTGAAATATCTAGAGATAGAAAGATCAAGGTTAGTATTGTCTTTAATCTATCTATATGTGGAATTTATCTTAGGTACAGTTACTTATATTTGGAGTAAATTATGAAATAAATAATGCAGGTCATGTTGTATCCAAAAGTTATGACTTAGGCCAGGCTCAGTTCTAGAATCAATATGGCTGCAGTTAAACAGTCACACCATTTTCTGCCTACAGAATGTGGTGAGTTAAGTTACCTTTTTCTAATCCAGAAAAAGTAACACATCTTTGAAATTTTATTACAAAGCAAGGGTATGTGAGAAGTACAGCTATTCATGACAATGTCAAAATTCTTGCAAATTGTGTTAGATCACACAAAACTAATTTCTACTAAACTGTTTTGAGTAATAAATGAAACAAGTACAATATGATGTCATTATCTCAGCAAATTACTTAAATAGTATTAAATATTTTAATTTAAAAAGTGAAATAAATAATATTGTGCTATCAATCACTACCCTAATTCTGATTTGTGATATTCCAGTTGGTCTGATACTGGAGAAAAGGCCTAATTAAATTGGTATGGCAAATTTAGTGTGTTTGACATATTACATATTAATCATTGTTTTCACTGGTAAATGTTAAGACATTTTTACACGACATGTTTAAGTAAATAACAATATAGAATTATAGATGATTTTACTTGCAACAGTTTACTAAAATGTATACACATAAAATAATTTTCCAGAATATACAAAAATTTGGAAATGAATTTTAATTAATGTGAATGGAGGTTTTATTGTAATTTCTCACCAATAAATACTCTCCTATACAGAAATCTACAGTATACTGTTATCAGGACATAACTTTTATCTGTAGATTCTATTTAATCTAAATTCTATACTAGAGCTTAATCATTGATTAATAAATAAGATAGATTATAACGTACCTATAGTTTCTGCCTTAGAAGAATTTTTAAAGTGACAGTTATCATGAATACATCCGGGTCTAGTGTTATATAACAATTAAATATTACTTATTATATTGGTATTACAACACAATGCAGTTACACTACTTAAAACTGCCACTAGAGTATAATGACTTTTTTGGTAAAGAATCAGATTAGGACTACTAGGATGATTACACCATTGTAAGTGTTACTTTTGGAAACAGCTTAAAAACTGACAGGATAAAGGACTATATTTATTTGTGTATTATGAAGACAATAAAATGAATTACAAAAATTTAAAATTTGGACTAAGACTATAATCCATTTACGAGGCTCCTCCTAATATAGTAATGAACTTAAAGAACAAGCTAATACTTGACAAGAACTTGAGAAAAGAATCAGCTATTTGTTGAAAAATGGAGAACACTTAAATTTACTTTTTTCTTGTGGTTAAATTTGCATGGACAACATTGAAAAAACAAATGGGTCCTTGCCATACATCTGTTTCGTTAAATCTTTATTAGATAGGCTTGAACTATGTAGAGGTCTTTGACAACACAAAAGGTCATAACCAAGTTTAACTGCTTTTGCTAAACTGGCATAATATTCAGATATGTACTCACCACCAGAACATCACACTGCATCCATGGTTCTTCTGTCATGAATTATACATTATATGAATCTGTTTGATACCTCGATAAATTAATGGGAAATTGTTGCATCCTAATAGCTATATATCCTAAGACTCGACACACTTTGAAAAAATACTTCTTTTTTGTTCTTGTGATGAATGTACAAAATACCCAATCAATAAATTTCATGCTGTGATAGGTCATTTTGGAATGTTAGAAAATGTACCGAAAAAAACTCATTAAATCCCTTAAGATAATTATAAGCAAGAATTATTTCCTTAAAAGTTTCAAACCACCAACAAGACTCTAAAAACTAGCACACTACATGTCAAGCCAACGATGTATTAAAACATTAACTTTAAACCATTCTCACATCTTAAATTAATAGATTGTCATCTAGAAATGAAAGTAATTTCAAAAGATCTAAACATTGCATTAGTACATAATACACATGTACATCTTTCAAAGCAAAATGAAGTATTAAATGAACTTCTAAATTCATTACTGTCAAATAACAACAAAAATTCAATAAAAAACTTGACAAGTTGACCACAATTTATATTTTCTGTCCATTATATTTGATATATATGAAATGAAAAACAATTATTAATGTATAATTGGCATGATCTAATATGTTCATATTGTCATTCCTGTTTATTATAAACAATGAACACCCTCAGGGACTTAAAGGATTTAGTAAAAAGTTAACAATTATTCTGAAATTTATTAACAGTTCTACTTAATTATACACAAGGATTTTCAATATAACACTTACCTAGTACTCATTTTCTAAAATCTATCTAAAGTGACATGTGCCTTGACTAAAAGATTACTGTCAAATTCTTCTTTCAACTATAATCTTACCAGTGAAAGAAGACACTTACCAAAGAATTCTCCTTCTGGGTTATTTTCCATTTCATCTTCAAGTTGTTTTGTCAAGGCTTCAAGTTTCTTTTCTGCTTCAGTGGGGCCTTTTGGCCGTGGTGGAGTCACATTGTATGGCAAAAATGTTTTTGCGTTAAGTGTGTTAGGCCTATGTCCTATTCCAGGATAAGGAGGGGGTGGAGGAAGCTCATTACGACTATTTGTGTGATGTGCCATTGGGATAGCCTGAGGAGGTTGCTGTACCATTCTAGATGATTCTGATTGACAGTTCAGTCCTAGGCTCTGTGTTGATCGTCCAGGAGGTGGAGCAGGAGGAGGGGGTGAAAGATCATGCTGCAAAGGAAGAGGAGCTGGTTCTGGTGGGGTATTCAGGTAAGGAGAAGGATAGTTCAAAGATACTCTAGGATTTCTAGAATAATCTGATACTACTGTTGCAATGCCAGGGCCAGAACCACACAAGATTGACTTTGGTGGAATAGAACTTTGTGTATCCAATGGAGGTCCAGCAGAACTGACATAAGGTGGTGGAGCTCTTTCTAAGTTTCTCAACACTTGAGAACTCATTGGTAAGTGTGAGGTATTCAGACTTGTTGACTGAGACACAGATGGTGCAGAGATGTGACTGGTACTTGTGCCCAGCAAGACACTCTTGACATTAGAATAACTCTCAGGCACACCAGCAGGAAACTGAGAGAGAGCAGTCCCATATTCAGGAGGTGGAAAATTACGGTTTGTTGCAAAGGAGGAAGCCAAAGTATAAGATGCTGCTTTAGGTGCCATAACTGAATGAATTTGGTTCAGATTAAATGAATCTGATTTTGCATCAACTTTATGGGAGTCCAAAGCTTCAATGTCTCTCAACAGCTTTTCTGACTTCAATATATTGGAACCATTATTTCTGTTAATTCCACTACCAGGGAAATGACCTTCATCTCTAATTTTCTGTAAATTAGCATATATTGGATAATCTCCAGCACTGGAATGTGTATATCCACCTAACAATTGTGTTTCCACTGAGGCTGGCTTTGAAAGCAACACACTTGTTAAAGAGGTGGAATTCTTGGGTGACAACTGAGTGACCAGACTTCTAGATGTCTGCATATTTTGATGTGATATTTCACCTCCTCCAGTTGATAAGGAATCGCCATACGAAGAAATCACAGATTGGTTCACATGCAAATTTTGCACATTTTCATAAATGGGGCTTGCAAAACTTGCACGTGGAGAATTGGAATGTTGTGACTCTCTACTAGAAGAACTAAGGCTACTACATGGACTTGAATGTGTCGAGTCTGGTCCTCTAACAGCTGGTGTTATTTGTGAGTGTACCTTCGCAGAAGGAAGATCACCAGCAACCCCAAGGGATCCTGGAACTGCAGGCAATGCCCGAGAACCCTGGGAATATCCACTCGAAATAACAATGCCAGAAGTTCCATTTTCAGTTGTTTGGCCACCCATTACAGTTGTTGGTATAGGTTGTTTGGGTGTAGCTGTTCTGGATGCTGCTATTACACTAGCACGATCAATTTTGGTATATACAGGAAGTTCTTTTACCTTTGTGCTTGATCCAACAGCAAAACTTTCTATAGCACCTAGACATCGTGCCCCTCCTGACTTGTTACTGGTGGTTCCTTGCCCCTGAGGAGACACAAATCTTTTTGAAGGGCTTCCTAGCGTCTCTGTGGCTCCCGCGCCATAAACAGGCTTTTCAACGGCAGATGTGCAGGAGGTTGCCCCCGATTTTACGGGTCCAAGGCCACGGTACAGTGATCCTCCTGTCCCGTTCTGGGATCCAACCTGAGGTTTTGTGTCAACTGCTTGCGATAGTATTTTCCCGTAAGTAGATTCGATAAGTTTTTCGCCTGTCGCAGTCTGGCACGACAGGTGGGGTCGACTAAATACGTCCAGGTTTGCGTATATTTCCCTTTTTTTTTCAAACTCTTCATTTGCCGATGTATCCGACTTCTTCGGCACGGTGGAAGAAAAATCAAAATAATCATTGGAAGGCACTTCAAATAAACTCAAATCTTTCATGAAACGAGTGGCGTCGTTTTCCAGTTCATCATCGTGTGGCTCCATATTATTTGTTCTACTCTCACTTTTTACATTTCATATCTAAGAGAAATTATACTAAACCTATTTTATTATTAATCTCGCGCATACCAATATTAACACTACCAACAGACAACATCTATTACTCTTACAATAACAACAGCCACCGTTGTTGCTTCGTGAAGTTGTACTATTCATACTTTTAGATTACGTCATGTATCACTGCGCTATATTATTTAAGAGAAGGAAAGGTTTCCTCATTACAATAAAAGTGTGATTCAAGTACATAGGCATGAATTATGTATTTATTTCGTTAGTATTTCAAAAAACCCTTTTGGACAATATCATGAAGCATAATGAGTGCAACTATTAAGGGACTATTTGTAATTTAAAGTGAAGGTGAAGTGTAAGTTCATTAGTAAAATATGTTGATACTAGAGGTCAGCACGATATTATATTATTTTATATAATTGTTTAAGACCAGCAGGAAAAAAAAAACTTTAACGTGATATTCGTGATTAATAAAATAAACAGAACAGGCGTAGAATTACAGAAAACATGCTGTTTATTGCTGAATATCGTTTATAAATAAAATTGTTTTCACATCGTATTTATTTAGCTCTTTTTATACTGCAAACCAGAATTTTGGACGATTTGCTTTGATCGATTAACAAATCTAAAGAGTTACATCATTCTATCTCCATAATATTAAAAATAATTTTCTGATGAATTATTAACATTAATTTCTAGTGAGTTCCAGCTACCTACTTGAAACTAAACTAAAAATTGAAGTGGTGTGTTATTTTGAATCCCGACAAAATCATCATGGTGAAATATCGGATATAAAAACATTGTTTCTTAAGTCCACCAGGTATAAAAATGATTATTTCTTTGATTATTCCATACTGATGCTTTGAAAACGATATATAGGGCCCCCAGCTAGTACAGCGGTATGTCTAGAAATTTACAACGCTAAAATCAGGGGTTATATTCCCCTCGGAAGGCTCAGCATATAGCCCGATGTGGCTTTGCTATAAGAAAAGCATACTTCTTTGATTATTGAGCTTTTGTTTTTGTTATTTTTACTTCAATAATAGAAATTTATATAGTCCTATATTTTTAACTTTTTTGCTTTATGAAGCAACGAACTTCTGATGTTGTAATGAAGAATGTGTTGTTTCACTCTTTATAGGTATATTTTTCTAGACTCTGCGATGAAAAATGGAGCAAAATATCGAGCAAAGTATAATATATGTTTCATTTCGTTTAAAATATAAACAGCTTTAAAACAAATAACAACAATAACATATACTAAAAATATGTGTAGAGACAGTATTTATATTCTGTATTTCTAAACAAAACCTGCTACAGCTATTTGTCACCATTACTAATTTTGAATTACTGATGAGCAGGAAGGCATCAGGATCAGTAACATCCAACCACCATCTTTAAAGATCGACTGTTGCTCTTTAAACACATCCACAACTTAAAGTTTGTTTGTTTCTTTTTTGAATTTCGCACAAAACTACACGAGGGCTATCTGTACTACCCGTCCTTGATTTAACAGTGTAAGACTGGAGAGAAGACAGCTAGTCATCACCATCCACCGCTAACTCTCTGGGCTACTCTTTTACCAATGGATAGTGGGATTGATGGTCACATTATAACGCCCCCACGGTAGAAAGAGCGAGTATGTTTGGTGCGACCGGGATTCGAACCCGCAACCTTCAGATTACGAGTCGAACGCCTTAACCCACCTGACCATGCCGGGCTTCAACTTAAAGTGCAAGGAACATTTGGCGGAATTGTAAGGATTCAAATGTAACTTCTAAGCTCCAAAATCTATGACTCTATCGCAAGGCCAATTCGGGCCTATAGAAAAGAAATAAAGTATAACATGTTGAGACTTCAGAAAAAACTTCATTCTTACAACTAAGTCTGAATAATAATTTCAGTATGAGCAAAAAAAATCCTTTCGTTGACATGAAAAAAAAATCAAGATCTCGATCACCTCATTTCCATTAAGATGTATTTTTTAAAAGATTATATGATTTTTTAAATTTAAATATAAAATATTAAACAAAATCAAAGGACTCTATCACTTTAGCACTTCAAATGGTTTTGACGCTTTTATAATTTATCGACTGTTTACAAATATTAATCGCATATTACTAATTGAATACATTATGGTAACTACTTTGAAATGTCCAAGTTTAGGAAAATATGATTAGACATTTTCTTGTCATGCAGAGCTTTTTCAAATTAACAAAAGAGTTCAATTTTTAATTTATGTTAATAGCTCTGACTAATGACACTGTGAAGTAGAAAGCTGGCTGTGCTGAAAACAGCTTGGAGAAATTGTATTTTAAATCTATAAATTGGAAAAAATATTGAAAATACAAGAACAAATAACTATAACAATCAGTTTTCATTATGAAATAATTCTGTAGATGGCACTACTATATAAGTTGGAAAATAATATTTGAAATTAAGCACAAAGCTACACTATGGGTTATCCGTGCTCTGCCCATCACGGGTATCAAAACTCGGATTCTAGCATTGTAACTCTTCAGAAATACCGATGTACCTCTGGAGGGGAGTTGAAAATAATAGTGTTAAACAATAACCCTGAATATTTGCAAAAATAAGCATATAATTTAAGAATCTAATTTTTCCAAACAGTTTCATGGATTTACAGATCAAATACTTTTTTTGTAGTTATTACACAGGTAATAATAAAAATAAAAATAAATTTAAACAGGTGAAAAGTGAGTGATCACAAGAAAGTGATGTATCAAACTCTTACAACAAACAACAATATTTAAACAAAATGTTTGTTCTAAAATAACATTAATTTTTTGGGCAGTTTTATTACATTTATTTCAAAAAATAAGAATTTTAGCTATTTATAATGAAATCAAAGATACCTGTCAGTTAACAATAAAAATTCTGAAATTCCCTTGCATGTGAAGTCTTAGTATGAAATTAGTCGTTAAGAAGTCGGAAGGGAATAATTGCAATAGATACAACCTGTCACATTTATATTTTAGTCAGGGTTTCATTTATCTATTGATATAACTTATATTATTTTACAAATGTTCACATAATTTTCTCTGTTTAGAATTCTGGCTTTCGAAAAATAAAATGAACGACTATGTCTAAACATGTGTTAATATATGAGGAAAATAATTTTTCAATGTTACTGTGAGTTTGTTTCTCCAGTACATGAGCTTTAAAAACTGCATATCCAATTTCATATACAGTTTTATATTGGGTAATCAAAGATTTAACATAATATTTTGATTTACTTTGAAAACTTTCTTTTTTTTCCTATAAAGTTGTTGTTTATTAGTGAAGGATGTAACTACTTGATTAACAAAATAACAAAGAAAAATACGTTTTGTACTAAATCCTGAGTTTGTCGTTTTCAAAGTTTTAAACGTACGAGGCTACAGTGTAAGTTCTTGTTTGCACAGACCATTTTATTTAAGAATCTCAATCTTTAGCTTTGGTCATAAAAGGAATTCTTAGGAATATAAATACCTGTGGGTGTTTTTATTAAATACAAAAATTTGGAAACCAAAATTTTCTTTATTATTGTTTTCCAACAAGAACGTTTTAAAATGGCAATTTATTGTCAATTTATTTTATGCAGTGATTTTTTATATTTGGAGGAATTTGCTTAAGATTGAAGAAACTTCATTAATAGCATCAATGTTACTTCAGGCTACTAAAATGTCAACTACATTTTTGAACTAAAATACCAGTTAATAAAGAAAATTTGAAGTGGTTGCATCTTCAGTAGTGATTGTAAATATATCAGTAAGCTTCGGAACTACAGGACTTCTAATACTTATGCATTCAACTTTGCCATAATTTATCCCAACAAACTGGAAACTAAAATATTTAGCTATAAAATTGAAAGCTTTTGTAGTTTTAAAGTTTATGTGAAACCGAAGTTTGTTATAATTTTGGTAACAATAAAGAAAAGCACTAATTGTGTCAGTAACAGAAACTTGAGTTATCTTTTTATCCATTAATGGTCTCTAGATGATAGAAAGGATTGGGATATCAAAGTTTTTGAAAAACATCTCATAATGTTTGTAAAGGAGGATACGCGAGAAACATGATCAGAAAACATCGGAACAAACAAAGTTCTCAGATTATAGTTGTAGGTTAAACAGATTGCAACAACGGATTGTAAAGAAATGGCGTGTTTGTGAATATTTGGGAGTCCACAAATTTGAGGAGCACATTAATCGAAGGAGCGAAGAATATTACATAAATTATTCGAAAGATGTGAAGTTGTACGAAACCGTAAAAGAAAGTCTTTTAATTTCATTTCTTTAGAAGCTTATGTTAGCTATACATTAAAAAAAAACACACGAATAGAACCATCTACAGATACGTTCATTGTTTTGTTGACACTCCAAACAATCAACAATAAATATAACAGCTACATTGATCAAGTAACATTTTATAATATTATACCGCTGTTGTTTTTGTTGTTGTTTTCAATAGCTTCAGTACTTTTTCCGTTCTCATTGATTAGGGTTTAAATTCAGCATTCTAGATTTGTCAAGATGGCAGAAATTCATGAGGAAAAAGCGGGAACTGGTAAACAGTCAAATCTTACTTTATTTACCTATATGGTCATAACCTTTAAAGGGGTCAGAACAAGTAAGCGCTATTAGCTCAGACCCTCTTGTTGTAAATTAAATAATATTACTCTGTAAATTACAACACGTGCAGGAAGGACTCAACGGTCAAATGTATGTCATCCTTCTATGTCTGCAACCAAGAGAAATAGCGAAACATGAGGATAAGAGATTAGGTAAGTGTAGATTTTGGGGAAGTTTGTACTGAGTTTTGACGAGAGGATCTTGATTATTAATACTTTCAGAAATAATCTCAACAGAATTTTCAGCATTTTTTCAAAATAAAAATGACAGAAGTAGATGTAATGTTATTTGATAATTTTGGGTGCTCTTTAAATGCTTTTTCTCTTTCTCTCTTGAAAACTTTCTTATTCTATTTGCAGTTCAGGTTGCACATAATATTATGTGTAACGGCAAACTTTAAATCTTTTTTTTTAAACAATTATATTATGTCAGAAAATAATTGACGGTTTGAAAGTAAAACTTTTTTATGTTTTATGAATGTAATAGTATTATTAACTTGATGATAGGTTTCCAAACTGTGAATGGATTGAATGTTAAGACTGTAAAATCTTATATGTTGGAGAAACAAATGTTAAGTTTTCATTCATTTGCAAAACCACGTAAAACCTTTGCATGTATATGAACACATGTATAATAACTTTTTTTCATTTCCTTTAAGTAATAAATGCTAAACAGAGAGAATAAATAGAAGCATCGGTAAAATAAAAGAAGCTGTAATGAAAGCTATAACAAAAATGAAGACAAAGATTCGGTTGTTCAGAGGAAGGTCTGAAGGTTTCTCACATTAAACCACAAGTTCAATATCCGTGGTGAGTACCCTACAGATAGTACTGTGGTGAGTACCCTATAGATAGTATCCATGGTGAGTACCCTATAGATAGTATCCATGGTGAGTACCCTATAGATAGTATCCGTGGTGAGTACCCTATAGATAGTATCCATGGTGAGTACCCTATAGATAGTATCCGTGGTGAGTACCCTACAGATAGGCTGTTCTTTACTTTTATGCTTAATAACAAACAAATTAATTAATTGTGTCAATTTTAATTACTTTCTTCTGACTTGTTGACAAGTAATTCCTTACTTGGTATTAATGTATAGAATATTTTTGGATCTTATACAACTGATTGTCAAGTGATAGGTATCTTGAATTTCATATTTTATGAAAATTGTTATTTCTCCATTTTGAGACATTGAAAGCAAACATTTCCTTGAAATATTTCTCTTTCTTATAATTGAGCCCCGGCCTGGCTGGGTGGGTTAAGGCGTTCGACTCGTTATCTGAGGGTCGCAGGTTCCAATCCCCATCTCACCAGACATGCTCGTCCTTTCAGTAGTACGGATGTTATAATGTTTCTGGGATTCCCATTATTCGTTGGTAAAAGAGTAACCCAAGAGTTGGCGATGGGTGGTGATGACCAGCTGCCTTTCCTCTAGTGTTACACTGCTTAATTAGGGACGGCTAACGCAGATAGCCCTCGAGTACCCTTGCGCGAAATTAAAAAAACAAAACAAAAAATCAAACAAACTTATAACTGTTAAAATATATTTCTGTGGCAATCAATTCACGTAAGTTACGTTGATGATCCAAGAGCAAGCTGGTAAAACATTGTGAAATGCGGGGGAAAAGTTTCATTTGCAAACCTGTAAAAACAGTGTTTGAAATTTTTTAAAATTTCAGTCTATCTTTTCATTTGTATTATTTTTGTTAGCTTTTGTCGTTATTATATTACTGAACTAGCCGGAATACTCGTCCCCTGGACAGAAGCTATATGTGCGCTCATGATTAATAAAAGGATATCTTAGGAAGTGTAAAGTTGAGTACTCTATATGTAAATGAAAAAAATAATAAAAAAATGCCCCTAAAAATTTCAACCGTAACTTTATATGTATTTCCTCACGGGCCCAAGAAATTTCTATTCCAAATTTGATTAAATCCATCAACAGGGGAAATAGTGGAAAAATATGCGCAAAAACCTCAAAATCTTAAATTGAAAATTTTTATGTACACCCACATGGACTCAGTGAACCTCTGTACTATTTTTGGTGAATATGTATTCAATTCTGCGAATTAGTTATATGGACACATAACAGTTGTTTGTTTTTGAATTTCGGCCTGGCATGGCCAAGCGCGTAAGGCGCGCTATTCATAATCTGAGGGTCGCGGGTTCACGCCCGCGTCGCGCCAAACATGCTCGCCCTCCCAGCCGTGGGGGCGTTATAATGTACGGTCAATCCCACTTTTCGTTGGTAAAAGAGTAGTCCAAGAGTTGGCGGTAGGTGGTGATGACTAGCTGCCTTCCCTCTTGTCTTACACTGCTAAATTAGGGACGGCTAGCACAGATAGCCCTCGAGTAGCTTAGTGCGAAATTCTAAAACGAACAGTTTTTGAATTTCGAGCAAAGCTACACTAGGCCTATCTGCGCTAGCCGTTCCTAATTGAGCAGTGTAATACTAGAGGGAATGCAGCTAGTTATCACCGCCAACTCTTGAGCTACTTTTCTACCAACGAAGAGTGAAATAGACCCTCACATTATAACGCCTCCACGGCTGAAAAGGCAAGCGTGTTTGGTGTGACAGTGATTTAAACCCGCGATCCTCGAACGCCTTAACACACTTGACCATGCCATTCCCTAGGGGCAATGACATTCATTGTTTGTTTAATCACTGACATTCACCAACCTGTTCACTGTTTTCGTTTTTGGTTAGAAGATTGGTAGTAACCTAGTGGTTGTATTGGTAGTAACTCTAGTCAGAGATCGGATTAAGTTAATTTCTGTCCTTATTACTCTTTTCATCATCGACTCATCTTTATGGAATTTTACCTGCTTACTTCACTCAACTAATAAAATCCATAAGTGAGGGGTGTGTGTATTAAGCCTATTTCATATATGACTTCAATTACTTTTTGTAACTTGTCTTGTGAATCCTCGGTAGACACGGGATTAACGTTAATCTATATTAAAATGTTCAATATCGGCTCACATTTAAGGGATTTCCAATTTTAATTTTACTCGCCCAAAGAGAATCTTTGCTATGGATAATATTAAGCGTAATTCATATAAAGCTATGTTGTAGCAACTCATCGTTAAAAGATTTAAATTCTGTTCTTGGTCCAGAAAACTCGCTAGTGTTGAGAGTTCTCCGATCGTTCAGCGGTTAGTCTAATGAGTTACAACGCTAAAAAATCAGGGTTTTGATTTCTTTCGGTGAACTCAGCAGATAGCTCGATGTGGCTTTGTTATAAGAAAACAAACACAACCTGGTTTAAGGAATATTAAATTTATCCTGTACGAAGCTCAACGTTGAAGAATCTCACTCACCTAATCTTGTTCGCCGAGAGTCGCAGTCATGATGCCTAATTTAATACTGTAGACATTTTCCCTATTAAATACTTAAATACGAAAAAAGTTTTTATTTTCCCTTTTCTTATTTTCAACTTTCGAAGCTCTACTCAAATAAATGGTTGAGTCTAACAACGCAAAATGCATATTTTTTTTCATGTTCATTGGTCTTAAGATTTTGGCCAACAGTGTATTAAAACATTCAAGAAAAATAGAAAAATTTAGATGACAAAAATCGCTTTATCATAATAAGTATAAATAATTTTAAATACTATGTGTAGTAAATCGACAGATAATAAACTAAGTGTAGTTTATGATGCTAACATTTGTATCATTACATTTCTGTTATTTATTTGTGGAAAAATATTACTTTTTACTTTATTTTCTTTGCACGATCTAAGCTACTTGTAGTTTCACATTCTCATATGTGTGATAGTAAACTATAATCAGATTGAAATAGATTGGACAATAGCATTCTTTATCGGCCTGTTGGAAAACATCATTCTTTAGTTGCCCAATAATTTCTAATTTGAATAGCATCATCATTTACTGACCCAATGTTACTAATCTTAAAGACATCATTCTTTACTAGTCCAATAGTTTCTAATTTGGATAACAATATTATTTACTGGCCCTGTATTCCTATTCTTAACAGAGCCCATCTTACGCAAGTAATCGATAATGTTACCCACGATGCTGTAATAACTAGTATTTTATATGTAATACAAGAGAAAGTAAAGCATTGCATTACATTTGAACTAGAGATTTATATTAAACGGTTTTTCAGTCAGTTAGGATTCAATATTATCTGTTTATCCGTATTGGTTAAACATTACTAAATATATCCGTTCAGTGGACATATGTAGGCCATGGACATATATAGTTCTCTAGACAGATTCTGAAGAATTATCAAGCGTAAAAAAATAATAATTCTGGTCCAGAATCTTTTCGCTCTCATATAAAAACTAAAATCGTACACCATGAAGCACTCAGTGATATTTGTGGGTCTAAATTACTTTTGTCTAAAGTGAATTGCTGTCGCGCAATCACGCATGCGCTCATTGTCAATTTGATTTTGTCTCGACTTGCCTTTCATGGTTGGCTTGTTGTACTTTTTTAACGTAAAATTAGTTTCTCTCATACACAAATGTGAGTAAACACATATCAGACAATGGAAATGCAGTAATAAGCTCTCTTATCTCTCGTCTCACGAATCTGAATCTTTTGTCTCTTCAGTTCAAATGACCAGTTAAGGAAATTGACTATTTGTATTTTGATTAAATTACAGAGTTTGTGATTCCCTTGACACTAAAAATAAATTTTATTTTGTATTGTAACATATTTTTAAAACTGGGGAGCTCGCTGATAGCTTCAGTTTAATGTTTCAAACCCATTTGAAGTCCATCTAATATAACTTAAACCAGTGCTTTCAACTCGCAGCATACAATTAATATCTCAAATTTCTTGCGGTGCATGTTAAGTCTGTATGGTAGGCCTAGAGGCTGATATCCACCTGACGAAGAGGAGCAAAAATTACTGTTTTAACATTTGAAAAAATTATAAACTTCATAATAAATTTACACTAACAAATAAAACGTACTTAATAATTGTCGTCGCACACTCCTTGGGTTTGGTTATTATTATTCAAAATTTCGCACAACGATGCACAATGGGCTATCTGTCCACTACCTTCCACGGGTATCGAAACTTGGTTTTTAGCGGTGTGAGTCTACAGACAATACCGCTGTGCCACTGGGGGCACTGCTTGTAATTACCTACTTAAGCTACTATCGAGTATAGTCTTGTGACAATTACAGAGCAGATTTTAAAAGTTTAATGTACACTGTTTTTAATCGCCACCAACTTCATTTCTTTTAGGTGTCATCCAAGTTAGATCACCGAAATACATTACCACGAAATATTGCTTCTATATTGATTGAAGTTTACGTTTGGGTTACTTTTCAGCCATATGAAAGAATTATTACGGCTTTAAAATATCTTGTCAAAAACAACACCATGTACGCATTAAAGCAGAAATAACCACAGAAAGCATAAAATATGTGAAACTAGTGTTAAAAACGTATTACAAAATACAGCAATGAATTGCATTACATTTCATCTAGAGGTATATTTTTAGTCGTTTTTTTTCAAATACGATTAAACATTATGTGTCTATATTTGTTGGTCAAACACTACTAAATACACTGCTGGCCAAAATATTAAGGCCAATGAACATAAAGAAAAAAATATATGCATTTTGTTTTGTTAGATTCAACCACTTATTTGAGTAAAGCTTCGAAAGGAAAAATGAAAATAAAAAAACTTTTTCGGGATTTAATAGGAAAAATGTGAACACTATGAAATTAGCCTAAATACTAGCTGGTCAAAAGTTTAAGACCATACTGAAACAAAGCGTTAATCGGTAAATACGTAACGAGATTTAATCATTTGTGTTCAAGCATTACCGTTGTCAATATCTCCCACTGACATCTCCTATATTACATTGGCAAAGGCTAAAATGTTGACAGAGTTTGAACGTGGCAAAATTGTCGAGCTGCAAAAGCAAGGTCTCTCTAAACGTGCCATCGCTGGTGAGATTGAGCCTAGTAAAACTGCTATTGCAAATTTTTTAAAAGACCCTGAGGGATGCGGAACGAGAATTTCAAATGGTCGGCCAAAGAAAATTTCGCCGGTGTTGAGCAGGAGGTTTCATCGGGTTGTCCGGCAAGACACTAGCCGTTCGTCGAACCAGATTAAGACCCTTACGGACGCAGAATATAGCTCAAGAACAATAAGATGGCATCTACGAGAGAAAGGCTTTAAAAAACTGTAATCGTCTTTAAATGCCACGCCTCCTTCCACACCACGAAACAGTTTGGTTAAACTTTGCTGAGAAGCAACAAATATAAAACGTAGAAAAGTGGATGAATGTTTTGTTCTCTGATGAGAAAAAAAATAACCTGGATGTTCCAGATGGCTTCCAACGTTACTGGCACGATAAGGATATCCCACCAGAGACATTTTCTACACGACACAGTGGAGGAGGTTCCATTATGATCTGGGGTGCTTTTTCCTTCCATGGAACAATGAAGCTTCAAGTTATACAGGGGCGTCAACATTGGCATGTTGGAGAGAGCATTTTTTATTGATTAAATGCCCTTGCTTGTGTTAAAATGACTGATTTTTCAGTGGGATAACGCTGCAATCCACAATGCCTGCAGGATAAAGGACTTTCTCATGGCGAATAACGCGATTCTTTTGGACCATCCAGCGTGTTCGTCCAAACTGAGCCCCATTGAAAATGTTTGGGGATGGATGGCAAGGGAAGTATATAGAAATGGACGTCAATTTCAAACAGTGCATGATCTTCGTGAAACCATCTTTACCACTTGAAATAACAATCCAACCAGCCTTCTGCAAACGCTTATATCGACCATGTCAAAGCAAATGTTTGAAAGTTATTCGCAATTACGGTCGTGCAACTCACTATTGAGACCTCTTGTTAGGCATTTTCTACTCTGCTTAGGACTTCTTTTTGGTATTGTCTTGAACTTTTGACCAGCTAGTATTTAGGCTAAATTCATAGTGTTCACATTCTCCCTATTAAATGATAAAAATGTTTTTATTTTTATTTTCATTTTTCGAAGCTCTACTCAAATGAGTGACTGAGTCTAACAATGCAAAATGCATATTTTTTTCTTTATGTTCATTGGCCTTAAGATTCTGGCCAGCAGTGTATATGCATTTTAAAATGAAACAAGTATAAGATTCGTTATTTGATTATTATTACACTTTCTTTCGTGATAGCATGAATAAAATATGTATCTCCTAGTGGCTCAGCAATAAGTTTGAAACCTTATAACGTTAAAAACCAGGTTCTGGTTCTCGAGGTGGCACAACACAGATATTCCGTTGCATCACTTTATTCTAACCAACAAACAAAAATGAAGCGTACTTTCAAAGTAAAGAAAAGTAAAAAAAATGCATGAATAGATATTTAAATTGAATTAACAATGTGAAGTAAGAGTAAATTACACATGGTTATGCTATTTTATGTCTTTGTAATGTTTGTTTCTGGAAATTAAACTTTACTACAACTTATAATTTTTGTTGTTTAAATTTTAATTTGCAGCAATTCCAGTCTCATATAACATCTGATCGATTTAAACAATGAATAATAATATATGTGACCCTTTTCTTTGAGGTGGATGTTAATTAGTACAATGCATTATGTGAAACTCTAGAAGAACCTCGGCTACGTTATAAGGTGTGAAAAAAAGGGAAAACAAGCTTTTAACAACACCAATCAGGACTGAAAACTTGCGTTTCGGCTTGTAAGCATTTCGCTCTTCACCAAATTATAGCCCCCAGTGACTCAGCGGTATGCCTGAGGACTTAATACGTTAAAAACTGGGTTTCGACACCCGTGGTGGGCAGAGCACAGATAGCTCATTGTGTTGCTTAGTTCAAAACAACAACATCCAATTATTTTATATTATTAAAAGAGAAGACTGGATGATTATAGCAATGAAAGAAGTGAGAATTGTACAGTTAGGTAACCTTGTTTGTTTTATAATTAAGCACAAAGTTACACAATGAGCTATCTGTGCTTTACCCACCACAGGTAACGAAATCCGGTTTTTAATGGTGTGAATCCGCAGACTGAACCACTGGAGGTCAGTAACCTCAGAGAAAAACATCGTGGCGAGTGTGTGTGTGTTTTCTTATAGCAAAGCCACATCGGGCTATCTGCTTAGCCTTCCGAGAAGAATTGAACTCCTCATTTTAGCGTTGTAAATCCGGAGATATACCACTGTACTAGCGGGGACTACATCGTGTCGCATTCAGTGGCGTAGCAACTATTTTTGCCGCCCGGGGCGCTTGTAAGATTTGCCCCCCCTCCCCCGCTGGCCGTTGATAATCCGTTAACCTTCAAAATTCCAGAAAGTCCTCAAAATATTTATTTTCATTTTGGTATAAAATTTTAGATTTTTTGTTAGCTTTTTATTATTTTAATTTTTTCTATTTTTACCTCCTCAAAATGCCGCCCCCTGGCACGTGCCGCCCGGGGCGGACCGCCCCTTCCTTCCCCCCTTGCTACGCCACTGGTCGCATTTGACATATTCATAGCACAAACATTAATTTTTTCATTCTGGAACACTGTGAGTTAGTGATAAGGCTCATGAAGCTAAAATTCAGGTTTTTATACCCATTTTATAGCACTGTACTAAATAAAAAAATACAACAAAACTTTATTCTGGTGTATACCGTCTAAGCTGGCGAAACATATTCAGTTGTGTTATTCTATTACATAATCATTAATAATAGTATTCTTTATCTTGAGAAGAGGTTTCAGTATTAAACGGTTAATACTATTTTTAGTCTTATCACGACATAATATCGCATCTATTGTTTTCTTTAAATATATTTCTTCCTGTGAAATGACCACTGCTTTATATTCATGTTTAGGACTTTAAAATTACAAATGTTTTAAATTACGTACAGAAAATATAGTATAAATTTAATGTTTATGTATTTCTTAAATAAGAGAATGTTCAAGATAAAAAAGCAACACACACAGACTCCTTTTCTTTAAAATTACAAACATAACTTCTTTTGCACAGGCCAGGTATGACCAGGTGGATTAAGGCGTTCGACTCGTACTCAGAGGGTCGTAGGGTCGAATACCCTTTACACCTAGCATATTCACCTTTTCAGCTGTGGGGGCGTTATTGGTGACGTTGGTAAAAGAGTAACCCATGAGTTGGCGATGGATGGTAATGGCTAGCTCCCGTTCCTCTAGTTTAACATTACTAAATTAGGAACGGCTAGCGCACATAACTTTCATTTAGCTTTTTGCGTAATTCCAAAAACAACCAATCCATTGTACTATTAATTTTTAACTCGAATTCTTACTATTAGATGACGCTACAGCCTTACCAGCAATCATGTTGCTTTATTTTACATTCCGTTTCTGTACGAGAGCTACTTTATCTGATTGCTACCCTCTTGTTTTGTTTGTTTGTTGTTAAAAGAAAACTTATACAATGAACTGTCGGTGCTAACCACGAGTCACGGAAATCGATTGTTTTGGCATTAAAACCAACACACATACCGTTAAGCTACCATGGAGCTGCCGTTTTGACATCTGTTGTTGTTTTGAATTAAGCACATAGCTACACAATGGGCTATCTGTGCTTTGCCCACCACGGGTATCGAAATCCGGATTTTAGCATGTAAGTCCGCAGACGTACCGCTGAGCCACTGGGGGGCTTTGACATCTGTAAAGAAAATACTTGAAGAAATACACATCGAATGTTTAGATACGGAAGTTAAGAATTTTATTATACAAAACAGTTTTTCGGATTTACAGTAAGATCGTAAATTCAAATGATCAGAGTAGTTATTGATTAAAACTAAATAAAAGTACTTGATAATTAAAAGTGATGTGTCAAATAATAATAAAGTTTAAACAAGTACCGTTGATAAGTTGCTGATTCAACGAAACTAGTCTGCTGGAGCGGAAATAGCTAGTTAAAGTATAGATTAGGCCCCTCCCCAGTCACACTGAACACGCTCGCTCTTTCAGCCGTGGGTTATTATAATGTGATTGTCAATCCCACTATTCGTTGGTAAAAGAGTAGCCCAAGAGTTAGCGATGGGTGGTGGTGACTAGCTGCTGTCTGTCTGGTCTGACGCTGCTAAATCAGGAACGGTTAGCGCAGATAGCCCTCGTGTAGCTTTGTGCGAAATCAAAAAACAACAAATAAACAAGATTAAAGTACCTTTTCTTAACTGAAAGCCACGACTTTCTGTCTGCAAACGTTCAATAACACTCTTTATTTATTTTATTAGATATTGTCTCGTTATCAGACTTTATAACTACATTTGCACAATTTTTTGTTAATTATATTTCTGTATCATTAATCTAGTGTTCTGACAAAATCTTGCTGTAGATTTTTTATTGTTGATTTTGCATGACAATTCTGAGACAGCAAAAGGTTATTTTGCTATTGCAAATAAAACAGAAGTAAACTTGTAGAAACTATGAAGTAAAATACCATTAGAGATTTACTTTTGCTGGTGAAGCTCTATTTTGAAAAATGTAATATCGTACAGTAGAAAAATAAAAGGAAAAACTACTATTTTTGAAAAAGGCGCGAATGAGCTTTGGGGTATAGTTTGAGATTTTGAAACAGGGCAGCTGGATTTGATTAAATGCGATACCATGAAGTGTACTTTGCACTTTAAGCTGTTGGTGTGTTATGAGAATAGCAGTGAGTTTCTTAGCGTAGACGGTACTTCCCTTTGATAACATATGAAAATGAGGAACGGTGGCAGGTAACCTTGGTAGTTAAGCTAAAATACGGATGCGAATTAAATGTAGCATATAAGATATGTTTGTTTAATCGTTTTTGCGAGTCTCGCGTTATTTGGATACTTGTAACTAAAAATGTTATGACCTCAAAAGCGATTTGGGGTAATTCGTTGTAGCAAAGCTAATTTATCGCTGGTAATGAATGTTTATATTTAATGTTTCTGTCGTTTTTTGTTTGTCTGTTTTATGTGGACAAACTAAAATACATGATAATTTCAGTAAATATTATTGTCATAATTTCAGAAACACATTGGATGAGTTCATGAGTCATGTGGTGACACATAGGATGGGGTGCCCCCCACTGGCTCAGCGGTATGTCTGCGGACTTGCACGCTAAAATCCGGGTTTCGATACCCGTGGTGGGCAGAGCACAGATATCCCATTGTGTAGCTTTGTGCTTAATTCAAAACAACAACAACTTAAACCACGCAGTGTGCACTAATATCATTATGAAAGGTTCTGTAAAAACAAAGAAATAGTTACTTCTTGATAAAAAGAGAAGTAAGTCTAAAATAAGATTGATTTGTTTTAGTTAAAAGCTACACCTTATCTCTGCTCTGTTTACTGTAGGGAATCGAACCTTAGATTTTAACAACTAGGAGTTTAGTATTCATTTTAGATTGTTCATTCTTTAGGTTTGGACTAAAACAAAAGTCCAAGATTATAAAGTTTCTTCTGAGTCTTCGAATCTTAAAGACCTGTAAAGTAAAGATTTTCATTGAATTTACAAAAATAAGTTACAATAACTTACTGATACGTTGTCAGTTGTCGTAAATACACATACAAAATGTACAAAGCATATAATAAAGTAAACAAATATCATCACAAAAATGTGTGTAAACTGTCACGTTCCTTAAGTAGTTAAAGCCACAACTATAACCATGGTATTCATATCCACCATCACAAGCATGGGGTACGTCATAGCTGCAGCCATGGCCATATCCTCCGTAGCTATAACCACGGTCATTTCCTCCATAGCCGTAACCAAGGCTATATCTACTATAAGTATATCCATAACCATAGCTTTAAAAGCCCAATAGGTAACTGCTCATAACTGACCTTAACCACTAAGAAAGCATAGAGACCAAGCTATGAGGCATCTACTTATCGCAGCACGAATCCGACAACTGTCTGTGTCTGTAAAACGCTTTACTTCACAAAACAGAATCGGATAAAATTAATGGCCATATTACGATATCAGTTTTAGCTGAGTATTTTTGCAGTCGGTAGTTAGCAGTATTATCATATCTATCTTATAGTTTTCAGTATTATATAATATATCCATTTACGTATACTATAAGAAAACTTACATGCCGTTATAAGTGAGAATAACGCAAGATGAAAGCCAATACTGCAAAGTTTTTAAACAAATTTTAAACAAATGTGAATTATTTCTTTTAGACAAATAAATAAAGTGGTTTATAATAATGTTTATATGTAACTTATAACAAGTTATTTTTTGAAACTCAAATGTTTATTTTCAAAAATTAGAATAGCTTTGAATAATGAGTGGCTGTTCGATCCCGCCACACATTTCTCTGAAGATACATAAGTTTATCATAACGCACATACTTACAGTGATTTTCATGTCGCTCATACGCGAAGAACGACTCAGCATGGCCAGATGTTTAAGGCATCCGTCTTGTAATCTTCATCACACTAAGCATGCTCACCCTTTCAGAAATAGGGGCGTTATAAAGTGATAGTCAATCCTATTATCCGTTGGTAAAAGAGTAGTCTAAGAGTTGGTAGTAGGTGGTGATGACTAGCTGCCTTCCTTCTCGTCTTTCACTGCTAAATTAGGGACGGCAAGCGAAGATAGTCCTTGTGTAGCTTTGTGTGAAATTCTGAACAAACCACACGTGAAGAACACCAGCCTTTAAGTTTCAACGAATTTCTTTACGATTTAAGATATTCTGCAATCTTTTACAGTCGAATATTTTTATTTTAAGTATATAACAATAGTTTTTACTATAATATTTATTCCAGACTTGATATATGTCTTGTTTACTTGTTTGAAATTAAGCACAAAGCTTTTCAGTGGGCTATCTGTGCTCTGCTCACGAGTATCGAAACCAGGTTTCTAGCTTTGTAAATCATCAGATATTCCTTTGTGCCACTGGGGGAGGGGGAATATGTCCTTGCGGTAAAATGATATAGCTTGTTATCACTGTGACCTATTTTTTTGTTTAGGTGTTGGTTTCAGTTCAAAGTTAGTATTGTCCAAACTTTAAAAGTATGTTAACGTTTTTTGTTTAATGCCAGTTATTGCTGGTAATATGAAATTCGTATACTGAATGTAAGAAAGAGGAATCAATGTTGAGTAACTCACGTTATTTTAAAATGAGACTTCAAACTGAAACAAGCCAATATAAAAACGCAACATTTCTAAAAGTCGTTCTAACATTATATTACTACAACAGACTGAATGATTGGCTACCATTTTTTTACTTATTAATACTAATTTATGATTTCGGCGTTTTCTTTAGTTGTTGCCTTTGTTGGTTCATTTAGGCACACCTAATGTAAATGTGTCTTTGTTTACAGATAGCTGGTTTGGGCGACTGTTTCGTATAGAAGCTGTTTTATGCATTGAGTGAAAACCGTAATTTCACACTCTTCACGCATGGTTGTGTGTCATTTGAATTATAATTCTTTTTCTTACGGCGGAACGCCGTGGCAATAGTCAAGCGTTCAATAGTTAGGATGATCGTACACCTAATGTACCAACCTCAACATTTATACACGAAGAATGCTAGAATTGATATCTGTGACACTTCAGAACAACTTTGCAAATATCGTGTATTACTGAGGTATCATATGATTGTATTTGCTATGTTACGTGTTATAATTTATCTCGGACGAGTCTCCGATTTATTATGTTATGTACACTTGGTGTTAAAAGAGGCGACAATTTTAATTTAAAAGTTAATTGGATATTGATGTGTATCAAATTTATGATATTTGTCAACAAGACTGATACATACAGTTTTCTTTCCCAATACAAATATGTTTTAAAATACAAACAAAAAACAATTTATAAAAACGGTTATTATCAATAGTTATTACAAGTAATGATTTATATACAAGAATTTTACAAACTTATAAGCAATACTGAACCTTTTATCTGATCTGGAACGGAATTTTTTATTGACGAGTGAATTAATTCTACGTTGAAACAAGGTGCACTTCACTTGACGGGAAGCCACCTAGCTTCTTCAAACATTAGTTTTTTACCCAACGAAAATAGCTAATGCTTCTGAAGAAATACTAATGTCGGAAGTTAGTCTATTGATGTTAAACAGTTTGTAATGTTCGATGAACGTTCCTGGTCAAATTTCTATAGTTTTCTGATTAATAATCGTTTATCACAGTTATAGCTTCCGAGGTTTACAGTGTACTACTTGTTGCAAACCAACAACATAAGCTGTCTCTCCAAATTAGTATGAGAGGAGGTTCTCGAAATTTCAGTTGGCAATAATACTAGCAGTCACAAGTACACACAAATATAACACATTGCTTATTCTAACGCTCGAAAATCTTTTACACATTTAGAGAATAGGCAGGACTTTCGAAATGTACATTTAATAGTATAAGCTTCAAGCACTTTGATACATATATATCTAATTAAAACAAACACCAATATTAAAATGAATATACATTAGTAAATCCATTACATTACGTTACAACTTTCCCAGTACGGACTGGAAAAATCAGAATACACTGGCACTTGTCTCTGTTCGTCCAGGTTAGGTTATTAAAAAAGTTGGTAACTCGATTATAAACCGACATGTAAAATTGTCACACAATTGTTTGTTTGTTTTTGGATTTCTCACAAAGCTACTCAAGGGCTATCTGTGCTAGCCGCCTTTAATTTAGCAGAGTAAGACTAGAGAGAAGACAGCGAGTAATCACCACCGCTAACTCTTGGGCTACTCGTTTACCAACGAATCGTGGGATTGAACATCACATTATAAAGCCCCAACGAGTGAAAGGGCGAGCATATTTGGTGTGACGGGTATTCGAACTCGCAACCCTCGGGTTACGAGTCGAGTGCCTTGACTACCTGGCCATGCCGAGCCTTTAGCGTATTAAGTCTGTACATTTACGACTGACCTACCAGCGTACTGAAAAGTAAGGAGAAAAAACAGTTTATCTGCAATTATTATTACCATTGTCAACGTTACAAGGAATGTTTTTTCCAAACAGATTTATAATAGGACTGTAGAAAAGAAACTTTAAGATTTGATAATAAATTACATTAATGGAATATTTATGAATGAACTAGTACATATAAATAAAAAGAGATAGCACGTGTTAAACGGGACGAAAAAGTCGAGCATTTACAACACAGAACACGTGAAACTTGCATATGACTAATTTTCAATGACCTCTCATCAAAGCAAGCTACCTACTTGTGTCAGTACTAACAATTAACACAGTAATTAATATACCTAATTTAATATACCGATTATAACTACCAATATTCAGTTGCATAAATTAAAAAAACCAACGAATTTTTATTGAGATTACTGGCCGAAAATATTGATAACACCTAGGGTACTCAACAATTTAATTAATTTGTGATTTTAGAACTAACCTAAAATTTCTAGGCGAATAATTTAAAATGTTTCTTATAAGAAATATAAGACACCTAATAAGAAATATACACATTGTCAATGAAAGTGATATTCAAGAAATAATGTAACATATATTTACTCACAGGATAAGTAAACACAGTTTTTGTTCCATATACTATATTACATAATAGTCCATAGAAAAATAGTTTTTTTTGTTACATTCAGGTATAATTTCCCAGCCGATATTAAACATGTGCCCCTTTCTTATTGTATATGAAATAGAAGAATGACTGCATACGCGTTATTTGTGGTTGACGTTTCCAATGATAAAAAAAATTCCTTTTTTACAGTAAAGTCGTTCAAGCACAACTGAAAAATTCGATAAATATCGAATTCAAGAGATATAGATCAGTTTAATAAGTAAGGAAAACAGTTGTGATTTAAACTTCCTGAATTGGGTTTCTAATATTATTTCACAGCATTTGAAACTCAGTTGAAGTAAGATGTAGAACGTAATGGAATGAAAGCACGTGTTTGTTTTTAAATCAGTTGGTGAGTCGTACTCATGCTTAAATCTATTGTGTTCAAACCATTTTCGAAACTGTGGTTATAACTGTGTGACTAAAAAGAAACAAAACAACTCTACAAACGGTTTGTCTGGATTTTTTTGTTTTTTACACGTGCATACTTCATTTACTTCTGTTCTGGATGATCACAGTGGTACTATGTTGTGTAATTTTCGACAATAAACAGCAGAAAAACAAACAAAAAAAACCCGCCAAAATAGTGGTCGCCAGCATGAGTTTTGTGCCAGCATTTGTATAACCCTGAAATTAGGTTGTTTTGTTGCATAGCTAATTCGCATAGTTATATGTAATCCTGTAAACCGAATTAAAACTACATAACAAAAACATACAAGGTTTGAATTTGATTTTTATCATTATTTATAGCCGTTGAAGTGGCACAGTCCATTTAGGCTGGAGCTCTGTTTCAAGTGTTTCATTAGATTATCAAATAATGCATATGCGAGCAATTTTTTTTGCACATATTTTCAACAATTCTGCAACTAGGTCTAACTTAAACATTATAAATACCTAAATTCATTATTATTGTATAAATAATTAAACTAAATTAAAATATCATTTTACTGTTACGTCACTACAATCACTCATTACTATGTTGTCTATAGAAACGTATATCTGAGCCACAGTATTTTTATGATGAACAAACTGTGTTAGAATAAAATACAAATCTGCCTCAAATTTTCTTAGTCCTTTAAGAAAGACTGTATTCCATTAGACATAATTATGGTTAACAACGAATGTTGCAATTGTTTGAGGCAGTTCGCTTTCACGAGAAGTAAATATGTTTTCCGCTCAGCTACTGTTGACTCATTTTTATTCGCTCTTAACTTTTTTATATTCTGACTTAAAGGTAACTCTAAATAGAAATATTAAAATAGCTAGGTCAGCAACCTATAATATCAAAATATATCTTTCATTTCTTAATATTTCGCTTTATAGTTTCATTCTGGGATAATTCATGATCTACAATAATACAGTGCCCAAGCTAGAGTTACCTAGAACGCTGCTATTAACTTGTCGAATACTAACTATTCCTCGAACTCTATAGGTACGTAACGTCATTAAAAACCTTCTCTATACAATAATAAATCGAAATAAAAATAGGGGGAGCAAAGAGTCACAAAATTTATACCACAAAAATATTGTAAATATAAACAAATGAATTCTAATGTTCACATTGTTTTCGGTCGGTAAGCCTTTCCTCTAGTGGTGTTACAGAATGTAAAATCATACAATAACTAAGACCTTTTGTTGAAACTTATAAACTTATTGTATTATGTCATCATGATTTTATTTTGTATTAAACAGTTAAAATAGATGATTAATGTTATTTCAAACGGCGCTTATATCTAAACCGGGGTCTCTGTTAAGACCTTTTCCAGGACCACACTGGGTTTTTTTATATGATGAAATTTTTTCATTTGCATCTTCATTAGTTTATTCTTTTCTTCAGTTTTTGTCAGCGAGACATGAGCAAGTGATTAAGATGCTTGAGTCGCAATCTTAGGGTCGCGGCTTCGATTCTCCGTTCTACCAAACATGCTCGTCTTTCAGCCGTGGGGGAATTATAACGTGACTGTCATTCCAATTATTTGTTGGTAAAAGAGTAACTCAAGAGTGATGATGAATAGTTGCTTTCACTGTAGTCTTACACTACAAAATTAAGGACAGCTAGCGCAGATAGCCCTCGGATAGCTTTGCACGAAATTCAAAATAAACAGTTTTATTAGCCCATAATATTTCAGATACATAGATTCCCATAGAAGATGTTAAAACATAGGATGAACAGATGGCATGGTTATGCACATACAACCGAAAGATATGTGTATATTTACACTAATAGGTACACAGATATATAATCACATATTCACACATGTCAGTGCCTACATATATTAAAAATAATGTTTATCATAACACTCTTATCCAGATTTAAAGGGATTATTCAATTTTCAGTATAGATAACTATGTTTTTTGGCCAAGCCTGAGTGACAGATAGGATATTATTTGAGTAGATATAGCGTATTCTTCGACATAATGTTTATTAACAGTTTATTTTTAGGAAAACTTTAGATGTCTCGCAAGTGTTTCAACGTCTATTCGTGCAGCAGCCTGCATATCTTTCCTATTTGCATATCCAGGTATATCCCACAAATACATTATACTGTGTCTTCAGTGACTCCTATAGAGGCCTGGCATGGCCAAGCGTGTTAAGGCGTGCGACTCGTAATCTGAGAGTCGCGGGTTCGCATCACCATCGCGCCAAACATGCTCGCTCTTTCAGCCGTGGGGGCGTTATAATGTGACGGTCAATTTTACTTTTCGTTGGTAAAAGAGTAGCCCAAGAGTTGGCGGTGGGTGGTGATGACTAGCTGCCTTCCCTCTAGTCTTACACTGCTAAATTAGGGACGGCTAGCACAGATAGCCCTCGAGTAGCTTTGTGCGAAATTCCAAAACAAACAAACAAACAAAAGAAGACTCCCATAGATTTAGTATTTTATATAAAGTGTAGAACAAACAGAAATACGTTACACCATACTTTACTGTGGGCTATTGCTGCTTTCTTCCGTTTTGAACAGTTCTTAACTGTTTTAAGTCCTAATGTTTTTTTCTTCATATGCCTCTGCGTTTCAGCTGTCGTGTATTCTGACAAAAGAACTATTTTTAACTTTTGTGAAAGCAAATTACACACGAGAAAAGCACAAAGTAATTTTCTATCCATTCAAGCTTTACAGATTAAACAAGTTTATCTCTTTTTCCACTCATAATTTAAATTAATTTATTGGTGATTTTGTTTTATTGTTTGCTGAATTTCTTGCAAAATTAGTCGAGGCTGTTTGCATTAGCTGTTTCTAATATAGGAGTGACAGACTAGAGAAAATAAAAAGTTACCGATACTACCCATCCTCAACTCTTAGGATACTTTTTAGCAACGAAAAGTAAGATTAACCGTTACATTATAATGAACCATATTTATTAGTGACTTAAGAAGTAATTCGAACATTACTTTGAAAATTAGAAATGCCTACTTTAATTCGAGGTTCCATTATTTTCGGAAACTAATTGCGAGAGTTACTTGGAAGGTTTCTAGGTAGTAGTCACACTGTTCACTTGATTACTGACAGTGTAATAAAGAAAAAAGGAAGCTGTTTGAGAAAAAATGTTTCTAATACTTGCCAAGCTGTACCATGGGTAAATGTCAGTTCATTTAACTCTAAATCTTGGCATTGCTTCTTGTCACCACAACATCATAAAACTGTTAACAGATTTACGTTACAGTGTTAAATACCTTAACTGTTGAACCATTACTGCTCATTAATCCTAATAAACGCGATGAAACATCACGTTAACTGCAAAAACGTTTTTTCAGCAACTTGTAAAATTTTGGTCATAAACAAAAAACTTCTGGGTAAGGAACTGTATCAGACATAAAATATATTTAACATGTTTAATGTATCTGAAATTCTTAATGGACATGTGTTTAAAAGATTTCAGAAGAAATCAAACTTAGTACTAAATAAAGTCTCAGGAAACGATTTGTTATATTTCTTTGATATATTTACATTTTGTTATTACAAAGGGAAGATCAGTTCAGAATGTTTAAAGAAGCTACTTTAATAAAACACCAAAAATAAAAAAATACAAGACTCTGTATAAACATGAATAAAAAAAATAGATTTACTGACGTTGACATAAGAATGGCATACTAGCTGACCGTAAGAGTTGAAAGGACTGTTGTGATGGAGTAAGTTAAAAAAATGGAGAAACTCTGTTAAAATTAACTTTGAATTAAAGAAAAACGAAATAATCTTTACTTTGATAAACCCAAACAGAGTAACTGATTAATGAAAAGAAAAATACACGCACGTGGTTAGAAGAATAAACATCATATCGATCAAAACGAGGACAAAACTTGATCATCAAGTATTTAATTTTTCAAGTGGGAAACGTTTGTCTAAAACACCAATATTGTTCTCCGTTGTACATTCTTTCTATTTTTTGACCAATCAAGAAATGCATTACAAATAGCCAGAGGTATCTTAGCCCTATGTAACAATCGTAAAGCAGTTTCACATGATCAAGGTAATGTAATACAACTATTCCATAAAATATTAAATATCTTTTACCACTGAATCCAACCACAGAAACTAACAGCTGAGTTTGAAATGGTGCACAACGGCGACTGAATTCACGATGTTCCGAATTATAAGTTTTAGAAATAACGTTAAAATGTTGTAAGCAAGATATGTATATACTATAAGTGAGTGAGATGTACATGATATACAAAAGTAGCATATTTTTATACAGATATAGATATTTATATAAACAAGAGCACAGAATTCAGTATAAAAACAAACAACTTTAACAAATGAAATACAATCTATGTAGTTTACTATGTGTTTAATTATTATGTAAAAATGGATATTAGGCCCGGCATGGCCTAGTGTGTTAAGGCGTTCTACTAGTAATCCTAGGGTTGCGGTTTCGAATCCAGGTGGTACCAGCCGTGAAGGCGTTATAATGTGACGCGCTGTTCATTTTATAACTGTTCGTTGGTAAAAGAGTAACCCAAGAGTTGGCGGTAGGTGGTGATGACTAGCTGCTTTCCCTCTAGTCTTACACTGTTAAATTAGGGACGGCTAGCGCAGACAGCCCTCAAGTAGCTTTGAGCAAAATTAATAACAACAAGTCTAAAAAATATGGTTGGTGGAATGTAATAAGGTTAGAAGAACACAGAGAAAGAGATGCAATTTATAGGAGTCAACACAACTTAAATTTTGTTCCTTCACTAAATAAAGGTGTGAATGCAAGTTTGAAAAACAAAATGGAAATTACACAAAGTTATTTCTTTTATTGTTTAGATTTTTTGTAGCGCAAGACACCAGATCCATCTGCAACAAAAAAAAAAATGTTTTCTTTTTAATTTAGTAACCATAAAATAAAATAAAACAGTTCGGTCTATATATTTCAAAAACCAACAATGCATATATATGTATAGACAGTAACATGTTTGTATAGTATATTACCCCTGATTAAATCATCCTACTCGGTATTTTTATGAAATTCGCCTTCTGTGTTATTTGTTTTTAGAATTTCGCACAAAGCTACATGATCTGCGCTAGTCGTCCCTAATTTAACAGTGTAAGACTAGAGGGAAGCCAGCTAGTACTCACCACTTGCCGCCAGTTCTTGTGCTAGTCTCTTACCAACAAATATTGGCATTGGCCGTCACCCTTACAGATGAAAGGCCGAACATGTTTGGTGTGACGGAGATTCGAACATGCGACCATCAAATTACGAGTTGAACCCCCTAGCCAACTGGTCATGCCGGGCCTCACCTAGTGTGACACCGACAATAATAGAACATATAATCCTATACTGTAATACACTTTATTATTGTACTTTTGTCCAACAGTAATACAACATATAATGAATTCACTTTTATTACCGTAATCTGGATATAAAAATAGAAGAAAAACAATAAAAGCACACTTATTAGCATTTAATCAACACATCAGTTCCAAAAAATTATCATCTTATTTTAGACCAGGGGCGTTAAATAGGAACAATAAGATTTGTACATATATTTAAAGGTGCCACAACACCATAGTACCTTAACCCTTCAGTTTTTTTCTTCTTTTATGTCCACGGATTTACGATGAATTTTATTGTTCTTTCTGTTTTACCATTGCACAATTCCAACTAATTTTACTCATCTGTTGTTACTTCTGTTTTATGTATCGATAGAAAACAAGAGAGAAAAACGAAAAATTCAAATATTTTACTGTTTCTACTATTTGTATCTATTTTGCTTAAAATTAAATAGTATTAAAAAGTCCTACGGCCTGTAAAAAAAAGGCAAAAAATTACAAACATAGTCAATCTGAACAATGATCATGGCCAATGATCCTGCCCTATGTTAAAAGTACACCACAATTAAAAATACGTATGTATAAAACGATGTCACCGTTTAGGGTGACATGAATTCAAATAAAATAAAATAACCATATTGTGCACAACGTTACACACACAGCTTGTCAAACCAATATTTCTGTAATTAGAATGAATCTTTTGATACTTCTGGAGCTTTTACTGTGCAATTCCTGGTGCCATAAGCCTGGGAAGTCTTACTCTTCCCAAAACAGGTTTAACAAATAACCAGAAGTAGAAGAGTAAGAGACACAGGAGGGAGATGGTGTGGTATTTGGTTTTGAGTGTCATTTAGTTAATAAATAATTGGGCTGGAAAGAAGGTGGAGCCCTTTCATCATGATTCTTGATGACCAAAAATGCACTTGAATGATGAAAATGATGAAATGGTAATAAAAAATACTTTTCAAGGATGTTGACAATGCCTTGTAAATCAGCAACATTTTGATCACTAGGTTGCAATAAGAAAAATATGTGAAACGTATACCTCTCACCAATCTTTTAAATATTGTCTCAAGCAAAGTTGAAACGGATGATGTAAATGAATTTAATACAGGATTCCTTCTGATTTCGAAGTCTTATGTGCTGGCATGGACACGGGTTTTCTAAAAGGTTACGTGGTTCTTAAGAATGGGATATCTGAGAAAGGTATCCCAGGTTAATTTGTGAGACATTCAAGTGGTTTGGCAATTAAGATCTACCATGGAAGAAGATATCATAGACAATCTGTTGAAGTTTTAGGGATTGTTAGGATAGTTTTCTGGACAATATGTAGACTAATGATGGCAAGATCAAGCTCGAAAAAAATTGTGAAGGAAAATCTGTTGACCTTCTATACTTTATGCCATGACACAATAATAGAGTGACATCAGTTGTAACCACTCTTCCTTGATATGATGGGAAAATGATTAATATCTTTCGAATCATTGTCTACCTTCTAATAAAAATAAATAAAGGAAAGGTGAATAAATGAATAGATAAAATGAAGTAAATTTTAGACTAAAAGATCGTAGATAACTATATTGTCCTGTATTCAAGATTGGAGTCTTGTAAGTTGAAAGCTTATATTCCACAGATTGACCCATTTCATCAATATCGCCATTACTCCAGAGTGAATTTTGTCCATTTAAGCTTCTCAGACTCATCAAGAGAATTTGTAGTTACTTAAATTAAGTTCCTCTCTTGAAGACGGGTAACGTGAGTAAAGCGTGATAGAATAAGTAATAAGTAATGGCTGACAAAAGCCTCCAAAGATCTAAACAGGCATAACTATGCAAGTTACAATTTGTTGGGTCAAAACTAAAAAACGTATCTTAGATTTGCTATATACGTGGTTTATGTGTGTCTACAACTATTATTTTATTTAAAGAAAAATATTTTCACTATGCAATTGAAAAATGTCGTGTTTATTTAATATAATACTTGAAATAACTTTTAAAAAACTGTATATCTTCCAATATAAGTTTTATGCCACATATTACAATACCCCCAAAAACATTGCAATATGAATTTTGCTAATGCCAACACTTAGAAGACAAACACCTAAATCAATAGAATATAGTTACCTCCTCTAAGAGTTTATTTATTAACCACAGATTTTCCTTCACAACTAAAGATGTATTAATATCTTACAATATTTTCAAGGTGGAATTATGCTGTTTAACTTGCAACATTACTCCTTTAAGCGTCCATACATCACGCAATTAATTTTTTCTGCACGAAATAGCACTGGATGGTGAGAATATCGTCAGTTTTAAGAAAGTCGTCCAAAAGGAGAATACATACGTCGTGGTAAAAGTCGTTCAAAACGAGAATACATACGTCGTGGTAAAAGTCGTTCAAAACGAGAATGCATACGTCGTGATATGCAAGTCTTGATAAATAAATCAAGAACTTGGTGTAATCTAAATTAGCATGAAAATATAAATAAATCAAGAACTTGGTGTAATCTAAATTAGCATGAAAATATAAATAAATCAAGAACTTGGTGTAATCTAAATTAGCATGAAAATATAAATAAATCAAGAACTTGGTGTAATCTAAATTAGCATGAAAATATAAATAAATCAAGAACTTGGTGTAATCTAAATTAGCATGAAAATATAAATAAATCAAGAACTTGGTGTAATCTAAATTAGCATGAAAATTTCAACAATTACATTGTATCATTGTTACCATTTTTACCCCGAACATGGAATATCTCTAGAAAAGAAACCCTTAGGCAGTTTTTCTTTGTTTTCCCCTTTATTTGGTTTAGTTTATTTTCAGTTTAACGCCCACCGACCTAGTTTTTAGTTACTTCCTAAATCCACGATGCGTTTTGAAGTGATCGAGTGAAACATGATAAAGTTGGAGGTATCTTAAAGTATAAAGCAAAGTTTCTATGTTTCTTCAAACACCAGTATCAAATGAAATATCCACAACTCCGAATGAGACGTCCAATACTGGTCCTCGTTGACCTTAGTTATAAATGATCGGTCAAATATCTCGCATGGATCACCCGGGTCTTTCCGTTTACAGGAATTTCAGGCCAAAGTGGTGTCTGCAATAAACAGGCATCACTCGATAATCGGGATCCATTTCACCCATTCACGAGGTGCAATGCGCGTCCAAGATGTAGGTGGATGTTTGGATCCAGTAGAAGGTGAAATGTAGAGGGGGAGAAACGTTCCTCAAAAGTCTCTTCACCACATACAGAAAACCACAGCAAAATTAACTCACAAAGATGAGCGAAACAAAAAAAGGATGAAAATTGAATGGAAAATGTGTATCTTAAAGCAAGAACAAAGGAAATAGGAACTTCTTTAGTTGAACATTTAAATATTTGAAAAGTTTACTGAGGTCAAAGTTTCAATTGTTCTGGAAAACAGCATCACCTCTGCTAACTGAGCAAATCAGATTTATTTTCTAACATGACTACTTCTCAGTATTTACCAAAGGCCAACAGGCAAATGATAAGAAAATGGCCTAGCTTGGCAACAGTTAAAGAGGTGACAAGTTTCTGGTGGTCAATAGCTGATTACCTTTTAAAAATCAATACAGCCATACTAAAATAGTAAAAAGTAATAGTTGATCATATTGACATATTTCTACATGTTTTTGTGTAAACGTACCTTAAACGAGAATATACAATGCCTTTTCATTCAAATATAGGGGGAAACATTAAATCTAACAGAAGCACCCAAAAATATTTATTTAAATCTGGAGGAAAAATTTATATACAACTTTAATAAGTTAATTTTAAAGTATTGGTTCTTTTGTTTTGAATTACGCACAAAGCTACACAATGGGCTATCTGTGCTCTGCCCACCACGGGTATCGAAACCCGGATTTTAGCGTGTAAGTCCGCAGACATACCGCTGAGCCACTGGGGGGCGTATTGGTTCTTATTTACCCTAATTATGAATGTTCTGACAAGAGGATATTAAAGAATGTTAAGAAATCTGGGATTGAAGTCAGTATTTTTTTTTTTCTCTTGATAATTTTTTCTCGAAATTTTCCAGAATTCAATAACTTTCGGAAATATTATTCTGTTACGCAATTAACTATACATAAGTAGAACAAATATTGGAAACTCTCGTAAGCCTCCAAGAGAAAAAGTTTCACTGTTAGCTTAAAGCAATAAAGTAGTAGAAACTGTACATGAAACGTCGAATGAAATCTTGCACACCACAAAAGTCGACCTTTAGATGGCTTTTTTATGGGCATGGCTGAAAAACATATTCTTCCGGGTTCAAAAGTGATTTTCTGTTTCGTGATTCAGCCCCTTTTGGTTGTTACAAAAAATTATAGATGTGTGAACTATATGCATTTGAAATGTATATATGTGCATATTTCATTGCGTGCACCGAAATAGTTATACGCCAGTAACTGAAATATACGGTTTATTTTACAAAAAACACCTCGTCTAAAATAGATTCTGTTAGAAAAATCTACTAAATTATTGGTACACTCTTGTACGAGAAACATTATGCTGATTCCGTGACATAGCGAGGAAAAAAACACGATAATTTGAGAACAAATTAGAACAAGATATAAAAGTATATAGTTATATATATATTACATCAGTAATAAATTAAAATACAGAGATACAAAAAATACTGCACCCACTGATGTGAAACTTCGTGTTACAACACTGTGTGACAAACATAATTAAATTTAAAAATGACTACGCTTGAATAGTGGGAACATGTTGTTGTTTTACCACAAGTAGAAGCTAGAAAACATATAGATGTTTTTTTTTAATTACTCAAAGATGAAATAAATGATCAAACAAAGTATATTTCAACTATAAATTAAGCTAAAATACTAAATTTGGTTTCTCAAAATGCAGCAGTTAGGCCAAGGTAAATGCTAACATTCCTGTCACTCAGATTATTTTGGTTGATAGGCAGACATAAAAATACAGTTTCAATCACATAACTAGATTAGAACAATCGAAACAGATGATTCACTATATGTTTTTCAGCAAGAAAATAGTAAACAATAAGAAGATATTTTGCCTGGCTTGTCTTAACAAGCAAAGCTGGGAGTTTTCAAGTTTATATTTGCAGTTGTAGTTGTATATTGAGAGTTTTAGTAAATCGGAAAATTACTGCTAAACCTACGCAAAAATAGCCGTTAGTCAACGAAATTATTCTAGTTATTGTAAATCGTGTGCCTGTTTTCTTCGTTTCAGGAATATATACTTTTTCCAGTTAAAATCTAGACAATAATTTTCAAGTACTTCAAATTATTTTTCTTTGAAAATTATAATTACTTTTCAGCCGCGGCATATCGGCTCATGAAACGGCATTGTGTTTTTCTGCTTGGTTTATTTCAAATACAAAACTTTTAGCTCGTAGCTTCAACACTTTAACGATTTGAAATTTAATTATAGCCGCAGCTAATAAGAATTCCAGACAAAGTATTAGCATAAACCCCAACTTGTCAACAGTGTATATATGTAAGATGTTTAAAATCTGACTTGTGACTATTAAATTCAAACAGCTATTTTGCATAACACGAGTATAAATAGATAATGTGGGTCTGAATAAAGTAAAATATTTGTAAAAGTTTACTTAATCTGCATGTTTTACTTGAGGCTATTTCATTTGTACTTACTGCTGGGTTTATACAAGACAGTTCAGTTTTCAACCTCCTGGTTACGTAACTTAATACAGATATCACAGGCCTGCTATGGTTTCATTGTCTTCAGATTTTTTCATGTTCTAAAATAATTCCTATACACTGAATCTAAACATTATATCCATTTTTCTCCATCACGTACAAATCTTTCACAAAACGTCATACGTGCCTTTATATAAATGAATCATTTACATTGAAATCGGGTCACATTTTGTCACTGGCTACTGGCTGTAGATTTCTCTATACCAATCGCGACGTTAGAGTCTTATCGATCGTTCTAGAACCAACAAGAAACACATACAATAACAATGAAGATGTTCATTATGATAAACGAGGTTGTAATTTGATTTCAGTAAGTTCTTTTTCTTCTTGTTTTGTGAACAGTCCTTACGTGATAGAAAGAAAAAAAAACATTATTTTCGAATCTGCGTAGCTGAATTACGGGAAAAAATATGTTATTAAAATCAAATCAACTTTTATGGAGTTTAAATTCACATGTCTGTGTATTTAACTGGAATCCATTTGTTAACCCTGTCTGGACTCAGACAAGATATGTACTTTATTCAATGAAATTATCGCAATGAAAACTTTACTGAACATTAGTATTGAAAAATAAAGGCGGAATTAATAAACTACATAAATCATAATTTAATTTTTTGTGTTGGTCTGTATAGGCATATACAAGTTATCGCTGAGTATTGTTGAAACAAAATGGGAATTTAAAGGAGTGTATAAAACTATAGCAAGGAAAGCTTCATCAGCGAATTTTTTCTTATTAGTTCGGTGAGTTCACCCTCGAAAAGCTAACATCTTGGTAAGAAGAAAAACAATACAAAATAATCTCTTATCGAGTACGAATCAACCTCTGTGGATTGTACTTTCTTGCCTGAGCCGAGCGCGTCCCACTGATCAGTGGGGAGGACTCTAGAGTTTAGGTTCTACACTGCGCGTTCTGTTACCGTGAAAACTTGGCACTACGCACCGTTGCGTTACACGCGTGACGGTAGAAACTTTTTATTTGAACTGTAAAGAATTGACAGAAAGTGTTGTTGAGTAGCTATTTTCCCTCTAATGAATTTTTTTTTCCAAATTAAGAAAGACTAGTGCAAATAACCCTAGTGAAGTTTGCACGAAATTGAACAAAGAACCAAAGAACCTACAGGGAGATTCGGACTAAAGGACAAATTTTGATTGGTCGTTTGGAATTACGCACAAAATTACACAATGAGCTATCTATGCTCTGCCTATCAGGAATATCGAAAACCAGTTTATAGCGGCGTGAGTTCACGTACAATCGTTATGCTGAAGGTTTGTTTGTTTTTGTTTTGTTTTTAATTTCGCATAAAGCTATTCGAGAGCTATCTGTGTCAGCCGTCCCTAATTTAACAGTGTAAGACTAGAGGAAAGGCTGCTAGTCATCACCACCCACCGCCAACTCTTGGGCTACTCTTTTACCAACGAATAGGGGGATTGACCGTCACATTATAACGCCCCCACGGCTGAAAGGTGCTGAAGGACAAATATAAAACTTTGTCATACATAACTTTAATTCTTCAATGGTTGAAATGCGATTTTTGTTTAGCTACTTATTTCTTTTGCCTACAACAGTAGCTCTTTTGTTACACAATCAGGTGTGAATATTGTAAAATATTTTTTTAAATAATTAACTAAACTTTAAATGAAATATTTTTTGTATTTTATCGCATGGGTTGATTATGCTATTGTGTTTCTTATTCGACTTTTGAGTACAAAGTACCAAGAAATTTCCTCATTTTGTATGTTTTTTAACGCCTTTCTTCTGATGTGTATTTATGAATTTAAATTGTTTCGGTTTATTTAACAACGCAGACTGTATAATTCAAGCACTGCATTTGGGATCTCAAATACTCATCTTTTAATTATTTATATCAGTGATATCGGTTAATAAAACAAAAAAATATTTTTATTTTTATCGTTTGTTTGTTTTGAATTTCACGCAAAGCTGCACGAGGACTATCTGCGCTACCCGTCCCTTATTTAGTAGTGTAAGACTAGATGGAAGGCAGCTAGTCATCACCATCCACCGCCAACTCTTCGGTTAGTCTTTTACCAATGCTTAATGGGATTGACCGTCAAATTATAACGTTCCCACGGCTAAAAGGGTGAGCATGTTTGTTGCGAAAGGGATTCGGATTCGCGATCCTCAGGTTACGAGTCGAGCGCCCTAAACACTTGGCCATGCGGTGCCAGAGCCGAAACAAAGTTTCCATAACTCGATAATACCAAACTCAAAGATATGAATAAATACGTTAATCACACCTATGCAAGAGAGAGAAGAAATTTTAACAACTGATCTCAATGAAAACTAAAAAAAAAAAAATAATTATATGTGCATGTTTTCTGACAGCAAATCCAAAGTGGGCTATCTGCTGTGTCCACCGAAGTGAATGGCTTCCTCGATGCTTGCGTTGTAAATCGGAAGACTTACCGCTGTTCCATATGGAAAAGGAAGGAAACTGTATTCCATCACGTTTTCATTTCGAGTCTGAACATGTTTGATCACACATAATAAAGACGAGATATTTAGTACAATAGAAGCACGACAGCAATTGACAACAAAACATTTCACAGTCGCAATAATGTAAAGTATTGGGAAAGTAAGTGTTTAAATGTAGGGTGAAAACGTAATTTCAGTTATTTCCAGTGCTCGAAACATTATGTTTATTGAAAAATAACTTTACGATATTCTATCCGATGTTACTGACGCAAAACTAACTAGCTGGTTATATTATGCACAAATAACAAGAACCCCATGTGCTTCCGATAAAAAAAAGCAAAAAAGTGTGAGTATATATTTATATACACATATACACACAAACACAGGTATACATACACACATATCCATACCTACACGTATATATATGGCCCCCCAGTGGCTCAGCGGTATGTCTGCGGACTTACACGCTAAAATCCGGGTTTCGATACCCGTGGTGGGCAGATCACAGATAGCCCATTGTGTAGCTTTGTGCTTAATTGAAAACAACAAAACAATAACAACAACACGTATATATATGCACAAATATATACACACACACACACACATATATATAGTAGGAATTTACTTTTTCATTCACCAACGGTATTAGTTTATTTTAAGGAATGGGTTTGTTTGTTCCTTTGTTTGCCCCTTTTTCATTCAATGTTTATGGAACGTAAATGGAAATGTGAGTTGTGCCAGATTTATAAAAAAAAATTATACTCAAACAATGAATCAACAAAAATAATGCCAATGTTTCATTCTGCGTCATGTTCGGCAGTTTGAGTTTGCTGTTGTAACATGCTAGAATGAGGCGACGCCACGACATGTGTATATTTACACATGTATGTATGTATGTGTGGCCAAACTCGAAGTTAGTTTGCCATATAGGGATTTTTTTATTTATTATACGAAAGCACCGGAACAAGTTTTGAACACGTAACGCCATTTCGTTGACTTCCGTTAACTCTCCAGCATTGTCTCTTTAAAACTGCAAAGAAATGTTTGTGGTATTTTGTGTTGTGCCAGCAAGAAAACAAACTAAAAATATCCTGTTCGTCGTTTTGGCCAAACTTTATACATTTTACAGTCTGGGAGAAAAAATAAGAAATAATTTACTTCTCTATGTGTTTGAAAATAATGTTGAAAGAGACAGTTAATTGTTTTAAGTGCTGCGTTCATAATGCCTAACTGTAGGACTTTACTAAACATCTGAAAACATTCTATATACTGTAATTGTATTTTGTGAAGCAGAAAGCTGCAAAAATGGATGTTAACATCATAAGCTATCAGGAATAAAATGTCTGTCGTCCCTCGTGCAAAAATATTTGTCGGTTGGTTCACCAAGCCATCTCGATGGAGATAGAAGTGTGATGCATAAGTGATGCGTTCCAGCTCCAAATGGAAATAATTTAATGGTATTTAATTACCACAGAAAAAAGGGATATATTTAAACGATTAGGACTTAGTTTCGATTTAGTACTTGTTTCCCACAAAAACAAGACTATTGCTGAATCACTATGGGACTACATTCTAATGTGTGCAATTTAGGTAACTCTGTAAGTGTTGTGAAATTTATAAAAGCCTAACATAAAAATCAAATGTAAGAAAGAGAGGGTTCAGTACGTTGTATTAAACCGGTTTTGAATATCTAAGTCAAGTCACGAGGGAAGCATGTATCAGAACTACACTTGACTTTGTTTGGCATTTTGTGCGTATTGATCCAAGGATTGATCGTTTTGTAAAGAGTATGTAAAACCCTTATGGGGAGGAATGGTATGCTTTGAACGGGACAGCCTTACGACAGAATATCTTGGAATAAACACTACGTTGCACAGCTATTGTAGAAATGCATGGTAATCAGATATAGCACGGCCATACGATGTGACGACGTGGTGAGACTCACAGATCATTTTGATATAACGCATTTTAGCTCTTTCTATAATATACGTTAAAAAGATAACAAATCAATCTATAATTGAAAAACAGCAAAGGAATTTCCACTACAAATTCTGTGCTAGATTTCAGTTCGCTAAAAATTTGTTAATATTTCAACATTTGGAAGTTTTAACTAGTAACGTCAACCTACGAAAAGGATTAGCGTTCCAACCCACAACTAAGAGAAACATAAGTTAGTGATGGGCACCACACGCCATCATACAATAACTATACAATATTGTTGTAAAAAAACAAGGTTAAATGAAACGTTTGTGTTCGTGAGGATCATTTTCCCTTATATTCGTGATAACTACTTCGTGATAATTACTTCAATTAATGTGATGTGATGCACTAATTTTCAGAATACCTTGATAAAAATCGTTCTGATGTCATGTTTTATTTTTGTTTTTGAATTTCGTGCAAAGCTACACGAGGTCTATCTGCGTTAACTGTCCCTAATTTAGAAGTGTAAGACAAGAGAGAAGGCAGCTAGTCATCACCACCCACTGCCACCTCTTGCACTACTCTTTTACTAACGAATAGTGGGATTGACCGTTACTTTATAACGTCCACACGGCTGAAAAGGCGGCCATGTTTGGTGTGAAGGGGATTCGAACACGCATCCCTTGAATTACGAGTCGAGTGCCTTAACCACCTAGGCTATACAAGTTGCGGAGACCCTGAACACAAGTCAATTAAAGATAAGCTGAACCTTTATCATTATGAAAAGTACCAGATATTTTGCGGTGATAATCCGAAGAGATGGCAGTGCTGTCAACGTCACCAAAGAAAACTATTGGGCTATTAGTTTGCCAATAAATAGTGGGATTGATCGTTACTTTATAACACTCCCACGGCTAAAAGGTCGAGTATTTTTGGTGAAAGGGATCCTAACCAGCAACCATCAGATTGCTAGTTATAGCTCAATAGCCCCCCAGTGGCTCAGCGGTATGTCTGCGGGCTTACACGCTAAAATCCGGGTTTCGATACCCGTGGTGGGCAGAGCACAGATAGCCCATTGTGTAGCTTTGTGCTTAATTCAAAACAACAACAACAATTATAGCTCAATAAATTAAGTGACCTTCATTATCTAAACTATCACTGTTGAAACGTCGAAATATATAATAAGTTCATTGCCATTTTTAAAATTTTTTCGACCCTTCAGTGGCTCATCGCTATGTCTGTGGACTTACTCCGCTAGAAATCGGGTTTCGACACCCCTGGTGGACAGACCACAAATAGCCATTTGTATATCTTTGTGCTCACCGTCAAGTAAACAAACTTTTTTTCATAAAAACCTAATATTAACTTCAAAGTTTAGTATTCGAAGCACTTTAATTTGTCACGAATAATGAATGTATTTAGGATATGATTCATTCCTGACTAACCGTTTACAGTAACTCACGAAAAGCAAACGGGAAGAAGAATACTTGCTGTCCAGCCGATAAAAAGTACTGACACGATTTCGCGTGCATAGTGGCGCATGCGTAAAATAATAAACTATATATCCTCAAAACTTTTACTCCACCTTGTAACTGACCTGTTTTTGTTGTTTCTTTTTGGTAAAGCATGAAGCAATGAACATAGTCGTTTCTACTTCATGGTCTGTGTTTTTCTTCTCAACAGTTTAATGATCTCATATAGAAGAAGTGGAAGCACCAACGCCCGGGGTACTTATAAAATCAGTTCAACGCCCTAAAACATTAATATTTTCACTCGAAAATAATTCAAATGAATAAAACGTTGACGTTTCTTGAGAGTTTTCATAGTAAATCTCTCAGTTTTATTTTGTTTGTTTACAATACAAAAATGCTGAATTCTTTGTGTTTTATATAAGTTTGGAACAAAATGCTTTTTGTCAAAATCATAACTAAAATCAATAAATAAATTATCAAAACACACAGAAAGCTTTTTAATGATTTTAGCAGTGTTTCTTTGCTTTTAAAGTTAAGGATTTGAATTGCTTAGGATTTTAATTACAATAACAAAGAGAAGCTAAGTGAGGTTTCTAGAAAACGCCCTTGAGTTGTATATTTTGTTCTTTAAAAACAAACAAACCTAGTCTCGTTATAACGTTCGTGTATTTAGAATTAAACGAAAGGAATGGTAAAAATATTTCAAATTTCCATAGAAATTATTACAATAAAAACACACAATAATCAAAATACGTCATATCACGTACACACAAAATAATCCTTTAAATCTATCCACAGTTATATTAACTCATAAAATTGAAATACAATTAACAACTTATAATACTTTACTCAGATTTTCAGAAGATAAATTACGATTTTAAAAAAGGTTTATGTGTTTGTAATTAATAACAAAGTGACACAATGGGTTATCATTTCTCTTCCTACTACAGGTATCGAAACCCGGTTTCTAGAGCTGTAAGTCCGCAGAAATACCACTGTGCCAATAGGGGAGCTTTTCGAAAGGAGATCTATTTCTAAACTTTTTCTCTACAAGGGGGTTTTCTTTTCATAACTGAAAATTTATTATTTCGAACAGTATACCATGATTTTATCACAACTCTTTTATCAGTGTGTTGACACCCGGAGAAATGTTTACTCAAGGATTGATGAATCGGGTAATTAAGTCACAACGCCACCTGAATTAACAATATTTTATTGCCTGACATTTTCTGTTGGCTAGAGGTTCCATTTGTTTGTTTTTGGAATTTCTCGCAAAGCTTTTCGAGGGCTGTCTTCGTTAGCCGTCCCTAATTTAGCAGTGTGAGACTAGTGATACTGATCGTCACATTATAAAACCCCGATGGCTGAAAAGGAGACCATGTTTGGTATGACCGGGATTTGAACCTGAGACCCTCAGGTTACGAGGCGAACACCCTAATCACCTGGCTATGTCAGGCCTTTAGAGTATTCTACTTATAATATGCTGGTCACTAAACATGTTCGCCTTTTCAGTCATCGGGACGATTAATCCCGCTATATTTTGTTTTGTTTGTTTGCCTATAATTAAGCACAAAGCTACATCCGGGCTACCTGTGCTCTGTCCACCACGGGTATCGAAAACCGGTTTTTAGCAATGTCAGTCCGCAGACATATTGCTGTGCAAATGAAGGGGGCCTATTTTTAATAAAGATTAGCTTAAGAGCTGGTTATGAGTAGCGTTGACTCAGAGATACGTCTGAGGGCTTATAACACTAAAACTACGTTTTCGATGCCCAAGGTAGGCACAGTAGAGATATTTCATGGCGCAGTTTGCATCTAATAATAAACCATCTAGTCTATCGCCTGAAAATTAGAGACAAATATCGCAGATAGCTCACAAATGACTTTATGCAAAATTCAACAAAAAAAAACAAACAAGTTTTTATTTTGTTTCATTAGCTCTGATATTTATTACATTGAAGTCTACACCAGCTATGTGCGTAAGTATAAGGTTAGAAATTCTAGTAATTTGCATGCTATTTGCCTAAAACCTCACTTTCGAGTTATCTTAATAACCAAATAGGTTAACATACTTGAATAACATTCAATTTAACACAAAATCATAACTTCTTAAATTGTCATATCATATAAATGCTATTTAATACTCGATATTTTAATGGTTGCTACGCCAGCTGGTGGTTACTTTCAGTTAAATGTGTAGATGTTCCTCGAGCTACTGTATCTTGAACTGATTTCAGATGATATGAGTAATGTCAAACTACAAATTTATATATTTAATTTGATTTTGAAGGGATGTTATATGGTGGTACAATGTTCAAGCGATTATAAAGAGCTCTGTTTACTCACGTGAAAATAGCCTAGATACAAAGAATTTAGTTACAGCAATGTTATTTTATTCATCTACAATTTGCATAAAATTAGGCCTACGTCCATTTTTAACGCTAACCTATTCACATACTTATTTACCAACAACTTATGTTAGGGTAACTTTAAAAGAAACAGTTGTGCCAATGTGTTATAAATGCACTAAAGTAATATATCCTGGTAACTGGTAATAGAAATACTTGTATACTTGTGAATAATAATACAAAAAATACGACAAAGGAAATTTTGAAGGGATGCAACAAGAATTATCTGGTGTGAATTGGACAAATGAATTAATTAAAGATAGCGAACAAATGTGGAAAAGTCTGAAAATGAGTTTTTAGATATTCAAAAGATGAATATTTGTTGTTGAAAAAACGATAGCTGCAAGTAAAAATCCAGGTTTGTTCGCAAAAGGTATAATGGATAAAATTAAATAAAAACACAAATTCAGAAGTTTAAAACGACGGTTAAAAGAGGAAATTTAAAAGTTTATAGAAGATCAAGAACGTTTATCAAACAGGAAATTAATACATAGAAAATAGCACATGAAAAATGTTAAATGGAAATGAAAATATTTATAAGTTGTTGTTTAGAATTAAGCACAAAGCAACACGAAGGGTTATCTGTGCTCTGCCTACCACGGGTATCGAAACCTGGATTTTAGCGCGTAAGTCCGCAGACATACCGCTGAGCCACTGGGGGTCAATATTTATAAGAAGAATTTATTTAAATAGAATAAAAGTAAACAAAGTATTAGGATAAGAGACGATTCTGAAAAGCTTAATCTGATTATTATTATATATAAAGTGGCTGAATTATTAACTCCTAATTTTTTTCAGATTTTTGATAATGAGGATTTAAAAATATATTTCACCCTGAACATTTGCTTGATGGAAACAAGATGGTTACATTAATTTTTTTTTTTTTTGCCGTCAAGCAAAAATATTCTATCTGTAAGGTGCTTACTAAGGGTATCGAAACCTGGTTTTTGGTTATAGAAGTCTTCAAACGTACCACCGAGACACTGGGAGTAAGGTTTGAAATGAAATATTAGAAGGTTTAAATAACATCTAAGCTCGTAGAAAAGATAATATTTCTTCAAAAGTTTTGAAGGAGGTTAAGGATCGGATATGTTATCCACTTGCTACTGTGTTTTTATTTAAGTTCTTAAATAGTAGGCTGGTACAAGAACATTAAATGGTATTTAATATTACTTATAATTTTAATAAAAATGATCATAATCGTCTAGGTAACTTTATGCCTATTAGTTTTATCTCAGCTGTGGGAAAAACTCTTGAACGTCTCAGAGAAGATAATTTGTAAAATTATTTAGCATAGTTTAAAATTTTATCGGATGGTCAACATGGTTTCATTTTGAGAAAATGTTTAGACATCCTTTGCTTAGGTAAAAAATGGTTCAGCTGTAGATTGAATATATCTTGATTTTCAGAAAGCATTTGAAAAATATCGCATAAAGAGTTTGTTAAAGAAAAAAATGTCCGTAGATGTGGGGAATAAGTTGTCTTATTAAATAGAAAAGTGGCTAGATACAAGAAAGCAGAGGATTTTTATAAATGAAGTCCACTCACATTTGATTGATATCACAAGTAAAATACCTCAGGGCTCAGTTATAGGACCTTTGCTGTTTTCGATTCATGTCAGTGACATAGATGTAGGAATGATCAATGAATTACTTAAATTTTCAAATGATATTAAGGTGCTGAGTGTTACTGACTGAAAAGGTAACGCTATTGTTTTATAAAAGGACCAAAATTATTTGGCGAATTGGGCATATAAACGGTAGATGGTTATAATTGGAAGGTAATGAATGTGAAATATCATAGTTTGAATTATAATTATGATTTTTATAAGAATACTTTTAACGGCGTTATTGAAGAAAAAGATTTTGATGTCCTATTAGATCAAGCTGTTAAGCCATTCAAACAGTGTACTGCTGCTAATAACAATACATATATAATTTTAGGTTGCATCTACAAAAATATTTAAAACAAGCCTAAAGAGGTCATAATGTCATTGATTAGGGCGTTAGGCCACATTTGAAAAACTTTGTTCAGTTGTGGACTTACTACCTTAAAAAGAACATTGAATTCTTAGAAAGAGGTTAAGAGGAGAACTACTAGGATGATACCTGGAAGAGAAAGGTACGAGAATAGATTAAGAAAACTGACAACAAAAGAATTAGAGAGTATTTGATTCAGGGTCTTAAGAATGTTAAGAATATTGATGGTGTTGATGCATACACTTTTTTCTTACTTAATGGTGAGAATGGTCGGACTAGAGAACACTAACATGAATTCAGACAGGATTTTATTCATCTTCAGCTGAGATGTTTTTATTTTTCTAACAGAACAATAGGCCTTTGGAATAAGTTATCTTCAGATATGATCGATGCAAAAAATATAAGTTTAAGGAAAAGCTTGATAATTATTTGCTTGCTAAAAGCTAGCTTTGAGAATTTGATTTTGACATTGAAGTTTAGTTTAGTGGAAGGTACGGTCCAGATGGAGCAAGTTTTCTCTTGTTGTCTTTAACTTATATGTTAATATATGGATGTTAAACACGTCTTTTGTCTTTATTCTGTATTGATACGAACTAAAATGTTATCAAATGTGTCCAAGAAAACGTTTTTCTCCGATTATTCTTGTCTTTATCATTGTATTTATACATAGAGAACTTCAAGCTCTAAAAGAAAAACAACAACAACTCATCACGCAAGTCATTAGTGATGGAATGTTTGGTTTTACACATATACATTTTTATATTTTTTCACCTAAGCAAAAGATTAAGATTTGGCAGTGGTCAATGTTGACTCGATATCTATCACTTCTAAATTAGAGATGACTAGCGTGAACAGACAGCGAGATAAACAAACATGTTGTTTTAGTTTTCCTTTTTTGTGTTTCGAAGCAACATCTATATAAACCGGACTATTTAAATGCGCTCGTTTTTATGTTACAATGTAGGTGAGAGGTTAAATAGTGCTCTTCAACTACAATAACCTGATTGTTCATAATTTGTGCAAAAACCAACAGTGTTGCTTCTCTCTCTCACACACACGTGTAAATAAACAAACTATTGTCAATATAAAAACTAAAAGTTTCTTTTTTTGGCATATTCAAAATCTCACCATCCACAGGAATCACTCCAGAAGAAAATATTAATCTCAGTCATGAGGTACTCTAGCTCCTTACGCTTCATTAGTTCTTTAGTTTCATAGCTATTTATAGTTGATTGGTTGTCTGGAAGTACGGTAATTTCTTATGCTTTATCCACTTGTTAAAATACAACATTATCCTCGTGAATGGGATTTAAGAAATTAAGGAGCACAAAGCAGTTACTGAGTTAAAGTAAATATATATATGTATATGTATATATATATAGTGAAGTTAAATAATTTATATGTAAATGAAATTAAATGAATAAACAAAATCATGAGGAAGGACTGCGTTAAAAACAGCAAATCTCAACCTCTCATTAATTATATTATAATCATAAATATTCAAACCATAAACCAAAAATATTAGCATGATTTTTTTAAATACCCAGCACATCTGAAAGGAGAGGAATGAAGGATCCTAGTGTACAAGTAATAGCATGTGATATTTTAATTTTTTAATATGCAGCATATTTAAAAAAAATAAAAAAAATTCATGTTAATGTGTTTTGGTTCATGGATTGAATATTTTATGGTTATTATATATATATGTATATAAATTAGCTACATAATTAAAATAAATTATACTTTGTATTATATGTTCAAGATCTAACATAATTTTTGCTGTGTAAGAATCATTTACAATCATCGGTGTAGCAGATTGGTGGCACAAATTTATAATTACTGCAGTTATGGAAAAGTAGTGATGCAAAATGTTATTTAAACGAAATATAAGCATCTTCGAGCGCAGTAGCTGTGAGGACTTATTATATGTGTCGTCTATAGTGATTGGTGCGGCGAAGGCAGTTCAGCCAATCACCGTGCACTAAACACCTTGGAAGTTTTTCGCTCATGACTGCGTGGCATGACTACCCTGTAGTATGTGCCTAATGGTTCTAATTTATTATTATTTATTATGCTAAATGGTAATTTAGTTTTTAGTTACGCATTTTTCATGATGATTTTAATAGTTTTATATGTTTTCATTACTATTATATAAGTATATATATATATATATATATGTGTGTGTGTGTGTGTGTGTGTACAATATATTTGAAAGTGCGATACATGAAAGTCACTGTCCAAGATACACCACTGAGTGTAGGCATGATGTCCCCATGATTCGACAGCAGTAAGTATTCGGATTTATAACGCCTAAATTTGGGGTTTGATTCCTCTCGTTGGACACGGCGGATAGTCCGGTGTGGTTTTGTAATAAGCAAACACCCAAACACACATAAGTTGTTGTAGACATAATATGAAAGTTCCATGTCGATTGCCTGTTAGTTTGTTTGCAAATAAAGAACTATTGCCAAAGCAAACCTATCTGGACACGACGAACTTTATTAGTGGGACAATACGTGGAGTAATGTTGACTCATGGGATCAAAGAGTCAGATAATTAGATCATAATGGCAACTGAAGTGCGTTTTTAATGCTCGGCAATAAACTAACATAAGGAAACACTATAGTGAAACTATAACCACTTCTTTAATACATGCAACATTACTAATCTTCAAGCCAAACTTCAGAGAAAATATTTGCATAATAATTTTCACTTAGTCAATTTGCACGAGCATCTGAAACATATGTATATGGATTTTTTATTGTTCAATTCACAATTTCACACCACTTTGCCCTTCCCTGGAAAAAAAATTCTGTGAACGTCTGTATCAGTTCGTTTGTTGTTATTGTTTTCTTTTTTTCTGAGCTGTGAATAAAAAGCGCCAAGATCGGGTTTGTTTGTTTGAAATTAAGCACAAAGCTACAAAATGGGCTGTTTGTGCTCTGCCCACCACGAGTATTATTGAATCCAGACTTCTAGCGTTCTTAGTCTGCAGACATACTGCTCTACCACTGAGGATCATCCAATGTTACACAATATATCTGTACTTTCAGGTGCTCTACCACTGAGGATCATCCAATGTTACACAATATATCTGTGCTTTCAGGTGCTCTACCACTGAGGATCATCCAATGTTCAGTAATATATCTGTACTTTCAGGTGCTCTACCACTGAGGATCATCCAATGTTCAGCAATATATCTGTACTTTCAGGTACGGAAGAGCTTAAAAACGTGGCAGTTATTCTTGCTACTTGATACAGAATAGGGTGTTTATGTAGCAGGTGCTACTTTCTCGTGTTATTTCTCTCGGCAAGGGCCTGGCATGATCAAGTGGTTAAGGCGCTCGACTCCTAATTTGAGAGTCGTTGGTTCGAATCCCTGTACACCAGTCGTGTAAATCTTATAATGTTATGATCAAATCCACCAGTCGTTGGTAAAAAAATAGCCTAAGAGATGGCGGTGGGTGGTGATGACTCGTTAATCTTACACTACTAAATTACAGATGGCTAGCTGAGATAGCCCTCGCAAAGCTTTGCGTGAAATTCAAAAATAAACAAACAAACAAACAATTTCTCTCGGTCAGCAGCTCTAAATTATAGACTGTTTAGCCTTGGCGATCAAGGATCTGATCTTTTGCTCACCTGCCAAAAAATAAATAAAAATTATTGTTCAAAGTACGAAATGTTAGGTCCCTAAGTGATATTTAATATCGTAATTCTTAGTTGTGCATTTTCTGAATTACCTCCTAAAATGTGTTGTGAAGCTGTGTGACAGTCAAACTACTAGAATTCGTCATGTTTTATTATTTCCAACACATTTACAGTTACGTTTCGTTTACCAAGGATTAACATATAAGGAAATACAAATACTACATCCACTTCCATAGGATCCCTTAAAGTGTTCTCTTTCAAGAGTAAATATAATCAAATTTTATTTCTTACTTTTGATGTTCATATGTCATGTTATGTTGTAGCCTACAGAATACACAATTCTTCTCGTTATTGATGTCATTCGCACGTTTTACTGACGTCAGAACAGTGCAAATTGCAAGGTTAAACGTCCCTTTTGTGACGTTCTTTTAATGCCTATTGACTGACTGCCAAATACCACACTACTGTGTAGCGGTGGGACAGGTTAAAGCAGGTGACTCCTGCAGGCGGATTTCGGCTCCCTTTCGGGGAAATTGAACTTGCTCGAAGAAGTTGATCCCGAAAACTCAAACACTGTTGATAAAACTAAATATTGGCTTGGTCCAAACAGTTAAAAAAGAAATATTCATTACATTAGAATTTTGACAGGAGAGATATATCAAATAACACTTTTTCACTTATTTTATCAATGAAATGTTCAAGAACGAATACTAATCAAATAAAAATAGTATATATGATCTTGAAAGCTTAAGTAACGTAAAAACTATTTTTACTACTAGTGACACCTGTCGTTATCCCCGCCAATCTCTAAAAGCGGTAACTCTCTTCTTCCTGGTAACCCTAAATAATGAAACCATCAAATCACTTTAAGCAATGATATTTTTTCTGTGTTCTTAGATAAGCTTTAGACACCTTGCCATCAGAAAAAAATTACGGCATCAAAACACACACATAAAGTTATGCTGTGATACTAACGAACGAGTAAGCAATTCAAGGTTGGAGGAAAACAACTCAATCAGCAAAACCCAACTTGCGTATGAAGCATCTCATGAAAATATGTTCATGTCTAAACCTGCCGATGGATGAAGCTGGAATAATTATGTATTTATAAGAAAATATACACCTGTTGACTCTGGAATTTTATAAAACATTCACGCTAAATTAGTATAATACTTTCAGTCACTAACGCTACTTTAAAAACAGTTGTATTATGACGTAAAATATATGAATTTACCAATAATGTGAAACGCTATGGATCTCTTTCTAAAGCAAAAACCGATTTTTTTAAAGTAAGTCTTCTGACCTAATTGCAAGTAAATAAATAAATTTGCGTGACATTCAAAACGAACCAAACTTATCTTTAAATGGTTATAAGCAAAACAATCACATATTCTGACTTTGAAGGCGTTGCTAGATTTATGAATTTGTAACACCTTCTCAAGGAATGTCAATAAAAAGCAAACGAAAAGACATCTAGATTTGATACTGAACTATTAAGTTATTGTCATCATTTTTTATTGTGAAAGTTTCACTAAAAACAAAATTACGTTAACTTCAGAGAAAACTGGTGTTTCCTCTTTAAACTAAATAAAATTAAAAAATAAATGAAAGATATTTCTGGATACCTGAATAATTGTTTACGAACTGGTAAACAAAATGTTATAGCTTCTCAAAGCCTATTTTTTTAATTAACCCTAATTCTGTAAATAAAGAGATCGAAATCAGCGTTGTGTAAGATATGACAAAAAAGGCCTAAAAAGTTGTAAAGGGAAAACTATTTGTTGAGTGTTTGGGGTGGGTTATAGGATTCGCCACTGGGTCAGCGGTAAGGTTTTAGAGTTATAACTCTAAATTCTAGGATTCGATTCAGCAGGGTGAACAGAGAGCAGATAGCTAATTCTGTATATTTACGCACAAAACAACATAAGCTGACGCACTACTTTATTTGTATTTTTAAATCAAACCATAAAGCTAAAAGAAAAAAGACTGTATTACAAACTAAAATTATTTTATTTTTGACTATTACACTTGGAAAGTTCGATAACTACTACCCGATGAATTGATTTAGAGTTTGACTACACTGGGCTGGCGGGGAATCAAACTCTTGATTTTAGTGTTGTATGTCTATAGACTTACCATTGTCTCATTGAGAGGCCTCAACCGGAGTTGTGGAAAATTATTAGATAACTACATTTTCATGTTCTTGATGTTTTCCCAACTAAACTTAAATTTGTTCTTATACTGAATGATAAGAATACGTCACAAAAAAACGACTATTGACTAATCTAAGATACAGTTTCTATGTGACAACAAAAGACACAAACACGGCTTTGTCCATGTGTTCTTCAAGCAGTAATTTCCCTTTCTGCTATTTTACTTTTTCAGGAAATTCTGTGAGCTGGCATAGTTTATTACCAGAAGCGTTAGGTATTTTGTACGCTTAAAAAATACATCTTTACAAGTAACAAAGAATGAACTTTGTAATCAAGAAATTTCTGCACATTTCTGAAAGGGTTTTTCAAAAATGTTCCATACGTTGACATGTAGACATTTTTATTTGTTTTTAAAATATTTTACAAGTTTATTGTGACTTTAAAAGAGCGAAAATTGTATAAAACAGCAAGCTTTAGCTTATATGTTAGTAAAATTACACTCGTTTTTTTACGTGGCATAAGTTCATTATTACATGCAAGTGATCAATTTTCCAACGGCACTAAGCCCTGTTGCTATTCAAATCATGCCATTGAGCTTCTAATGCTAAAAAGTTTCGACACCTTATTTGGTCAGAGATCAGATGGCCTACGTTGTAGCTTTGTGCTTTAAATATTTATATGTTTTCTTATAGCAAAGCCACATCGGGTTATCAGCTGTGCTCTTCGAGGGAAAAAGAACCCTTGATTTTAGCGTTGTAAATCCGTAGACTTACTGCTGTCCCAGCAAGTGACTTGTACTTTAAAACGAAAAAAAAAGTAATTCTAAGAATATGTAATTTTTCTCTCGTATAAATTTTCGACTTAATATTCTGTACGATGTTTAGCGTAGTAAACCCACTGACTTGATTTAAACAACAAGTTGGAAAGTTGAACGCTGTGGTATAAATAATGTATTTATGCCAAGTGAAAAAAAGGGAAAATTATCAGACCGGAAAAAAATAAACTCATCAGGTAATCAGACTTTTTTTTTGTCTCTACTTTGTTTTTCATTTTTTCCCAGGTCGCTTAGCAACTGTTCATCAAGGTCACTTGAGAAAACAATACTCAATCATAAGGTCACTGAATGAAGTCAAACGTTTGTTGCATCGTTTAACTTTTTGTTATTGACTGGAGAGGAATATCTAACACAGTTTTCTATAGCAGGTCACAAAACCACCGTCAAGAATATTCACCGATGGCTCTGAGATAAGCCTCAAAGAGTACACGCTCGTCCCCCACTGGAACAGCGGTAAGTCTATGGACTTACAACGATAAAATCTGGGATTCAATTTCCCTCGGTGGACACAGCAGATAGCCCGATGTGGCTTTGCTATGAGAAAAACACTATTCACATTTTTAACGCTTAAGTCCGAGGTTCGATCCTCTCGAAGCAAACACAGCACAGATAGATCCTATTACTTCGCTTTATGCTTCAAAACAAAAATATTTTAAGTGTCTGTGAACTAATTAACTTTACATCTCAGTCACGATGATGTCAGGAAAACTCGTACAAATCCTAGAAATCAAGTTAACACAAAGATCCAATATTCTACAACCCAAGGACTTTTGAACGATGGGCCTTTCTTCTACACGGACGAGCTGATGATATTGTTGGTGTTTTTTGAATTTCGCACAAAGCTACTCAAGGGTTATCTGCGCTATCCGTTCCTAATTTAGCAGTGTAAAACTAGAGAGAAGGCAGCTAGTCATCACCAGCTACCGCCAATTCTTAGGCTACTCTTTTACCAAAGAATAGAGGGATTGACCATCACATTATAACACCCCCACGGTTGAAAGGGCGAGCATGTTTGGTGCGACCGGGATTCAAACCTGCGACCCTGGGATTACGAGTCGAACGCTTGGTCATGCCAGGCCCCGGACGAACCGAATAAGAGAGTTCCACGTTTCGAAAGTGCTAGGGTTTTAGAGTTTGAGTTGGTTTAGAATTTCTTGCGTAGCTAAAAACAAGAGTTAACTTCCCTAGCCATCCCTAGTTTAGCAGTGAAAGACTAGAGGAAAGGAAACTAGTCATCACCATCACCCACTGCCAACTCTTGGGCTACTTTTTATTAACGAACTGTGGTATTGAGTGTAACATTATAATGTCCTCACGACTGAAATGGCGAACGTATTTTTGAAAAGTTTCGAAACATGTCGAGTATATCAGAACCGCCTGAAATAATAATTATCATATGCATTTATTTATTTATGATTTTATACCAAGAAAAATTTTATATATTATCACAGTTGAGCACAGCAACTGGTAATAGAAAAGTGTACGAGTGAGAGGAGGACAGGGTAGGAAGGAAAAAATTTAACTTTACTAAAACTAACCTGAAAAAAACAGACCAACGCTCCATAAAAACAGTAATATGTTCCACCATCAACAAAACTCTTCCTTATGTTCATAAATCGTTGTTTGAATTCTTGTTAAAACATTTGAATAATGTTCTTATTTAATCGACTACTAGAACTCCGTTTTCCTTTGTTCCAGCATGACCACGTGGTAAGGGCGATCAATTCCTAATCTGAGGATCGCGGGTTCGAATCTCCGTAACACCAAAATGCTCGCCGTTTAAGCTGTAGAGGCGTTATAATATTACAATTAATCACAGTATTTGTTAGAAAAACAGTATTCCAAGAGCGGGTGGTGATGACTAGTTTCCTTCCATCTAGTTGTGTATATCTGTGCCAAATTAAAAAAGAAACAAATTATAACAGAAAACTACAAGAGTTGAACATATTACTTTCTTAACAGAAATTTTTTTTTTTAGATGTGATCCTTGTTTTCACAAATAAAAACAGTTTTTAGAGACTGCCATTGTTTCCATAATGAAAAATAGTGTTTAAAGTTTGTCGCCGTATTTTCCTAACAGGATAAGAATTGTTTTAGAGAAGAGCATGTGTCAAACGATTAACAAAATTCGTCTCTGAACAACTATTCTCAATTATATTGGATTTCGATTTTGTCGATTAAAAGTTTTTTCTTCTTTTTACAAAAATGATTTGTTGCAATTTCTCTAATCGATTAATAATTTTGATCAGCCTCCTCCTTATTACCCTAAATTATTAAATTAGAATAAATATAGGTTTAGCCACAGGTAAAGTTGCTTTAACTATTCAAAATGTCAGTTAATTACACACGGTCACATCTGAAAAATCTATTGTACATGTCCGCCTGACAGCGATTATTATATTATCAATGTTCATGTTCCTCGTTCCTCAACAATTAATTGTGTTACATGTGTTTTATCAATGTTCATGTTTTTCGTTCCTTTCGTTACATGTGCTTTCGCTTTTTCCTCTCCCTGAGGCTTAGCACCTAACCTGAGGAGTTATAATGCTAAAATTCGGGATTTGATTTTTGCTGTGGGCACAGCAAGTACAACCCAATGCGTATTTTTTGCCCATAAATATACCAAATAATATATTTTGATGTGTATTCCTCATACCGTTAGATTCTTTCCTGCCTAGAATGTAACCATTTAGGCTTACAAAGTTTCAAATTCAATAAGTTCTTCAAAAACTGAGTCATTTATTATTTTTATCTTAAATTCACGAAGTTCTAGCTCTAAAGTTATTACGAGAATGGAAAGAAAATATTCGGAAAATAATTATGGGTATTATATCCATTATATTATATTTCATCATCAATATTTATGTGACTTTTATACGTTTCAAGTTGATAGCGAAAAAAGATTTATCATTAAAGTAAAAACCTTACTTTCGAGAGAATCAAATAAGTGAGATGAATCTATAAATGTATTTCATCATTAGAAAATTTTAGTTATTTTTACTGTTTTTATTTTTGTGGGTAACGTTTTCATATTGTATGTTTTTAGCCGAAAAAATGTACATCGTGCTATCTGCACTTTGCCTACCGTGAGAGATTGAACCATGGATTTTAATATTATAAGCTCTGAAGCTTACATGCTAAGTTATTATTAGTGGGGGATAACGAAGCGTGCGAAAATGTTAAAGACCAAACTGTTGAACTGTATATATCTATATATATCGGGTCTAGAACACTGATGGTTTAAGAAACTACATTTCAGTATTTGTCCGGAATAATTTGTTATGGTCCACTGCGTTTAATTATTATGTACTACTTAAGTTTTACTTCCCCCAAACTTTGAATATATCATTATATTGTACTTACCACGTTCATCAAGTTCTTTGCAAACAGTCGCAACATTCAAATTCAGAACAATGTCAGTATTTTTCAAAAATACGGCTTTGAGCGCTAATACGGACAAACTTATAAAATCTCTACACATATCAAATTGTCTCTTGAAGTATAATTTATCAGTTACTTTCTGTGAAAGCAAATATCGTAGCAAAGTATTGTCCATTTTGAATAAGTGTGTTAAACGTAATTAGACACATCATTTGTATAGAAAGGCCAGAAGTGTAAATTGTTAGAAACAAATTACTGTCACGAACACAAAAATATTCATACTGATTTAATTATACAAACATTTCCATGAAAAATACATCCTCTTTGAAGCATACAGTCTCCTAGAAACAGTATTTTCCTTGAAGCAATATTATTCTATAATCAACATTCTTCTAAAATCAGTATACTCCCAAAAACAATATTATTCTATAATCAACATTTTTTTCTAAAATCAACATACTCCTAAAACAATATTATTCTGGAATCAACATTTTCTATAATCAAGATGTTCCTTAAAACAATATTCTTCTATAATCAATAATTTTTCTTCTAAAATTATTATACACCTAGAAACAATATTCTTCTAAAATCATTATACTTCCAAAAACAATATTTTTCCGAAATCAACATTCTTCTAAAATCAAGATACTCCAAGAAACAATATTTTTTTAGAATCAACATTTTTCTAAAAGCATCATACTCCTAAAACAATATTCTTCTAGAGTGTGTTTGTGTTTTTCTTACAACACAGCCACATCGGGGTATCTGCGCAGCTCACCGAGGGGAATAGAACCCCTGATCAACATACTCCAAAAAAAACATTATTCTGGAATCAACATTCTTCTAAAAGAAATATACTCCTAGAAACAATATTCTTCTAAAATCAACATACTCTTAAAAACAATATTATTCTGGAATCAATATTCTTTTAAAATCAACATACTCCTAGAAACAATATTCTTCTAAAATCAAGATATTCCTAGAAACAATATTCTTTTAGAAAAAAAAACATTTTTGTGAAATCAACATACTTCTTAAAACAATATTATTCTGGAATCAACATTCTCCTTCAAACTGCCCTGTATTTAAAGCAACACTTTCCTGAAAACGCTTTGATAGCTCTTCTGCAGTAACAATGGGAGACAGGAACACATTTATTGATATTACAATGTGTAGTGTGCAAGGTATATTTAATGTTCTCTGTCCTCTTACCAGAAAGAATGGGTACACTGTTAATACTCTGTCTAATTTTTCTAGTGATTCAGAACTAAACTTCTAGGCTCAAATTATCAAAATTAGTTTCAGTACCTTAAGGGATTAGAAAAAAGTATCAAAGTATGTATACTACGATATAGATACTGTGTGATATACGTTAATTATATCACCTAAATAATAATAAAATTCCTTGTGTGTTAATGAACACCCATATATGATTGTATAAATTTTAGTTTCATTCAAATATAACCTTTTCCTTTCATAGGAATATTTGTGACTACACATTTTCCTAAAATCCATAGAAATCAACCATTAATATTGTGTAGTTTTGATGACGACAAAGAACGCAATCTTTACGGAGATGTTAAACATCAGAAGTGAATTTCTTTACATTTATCACTTCTCAGATATTCCGCAGTCATTCCCCGCAGTAAACACTGTAAAGATCGTCATGCACCTTAAGATACAAACAAGAAAATTCTGTCTGCACACTACCAAGTTTCCAGACAACAAACGTTATTAACACCAAATTCGTGGTAAAGATAGCAACTAGTATAGTTTGTAAATTTTTTGGTTTGCTTTTTAATTTCGCGCAAAGCTACACGAGGGCAATCTGTGCTAGCCATTCGTATTTTGGCAACGTAAGACAAGAAGGAAGGCAGCTAATCATCACCACTCACCGCCAACTCCTGCTCTACTCTTTTAACAACGAATAATGGGATTGACCGTAACACTATAATGCCCACACGGCTGAAAGGGAAAACATGTTTGGTGTGACAGGGATTCAAACTCGCGACACTTAGATTAATAGTGGGACGCCTTAAGCACCTGGCCATGCCGGGCCTATAATTGGTAAACTTATGGAAATTCGAAAAAAAAAAGCCATGGAGACTTTTACTCACTAAATTAAAGGTTATAAACAAATATTGAGAAAATTTTAGTTTTCTTCGGAAATACTCCCTAAATATTTCTGTGTCACCTTATTACTGTTAAAAATTGTATTAAAGTTTCAGTTGAAAGAGAATCTTAAGGAAAACTACCCTAAGACATCATAGTAAACGAAACGGGCAACTGATTTTTAACAATTACTCCAGAATGTAGAATTTGTTTTGTTTTGGAATTTCGCACAAAGCTCCTCGAGAGCTATCTGTGCTAGCCGTCCCTAATTTAGCAGTGTAAGACGAGAGGGAGGGCAGCTAGTCATCATCACCCACCGCCAACTCTTGGGCTACTCTTTTACCAACGAATAGTGGGATTTACCGTAACATTATACACCCCCACGGCTGGGAGGGCGAGCTCGTTTTAGCGCGATGCGGGCGCGAACCCGCGACCCTCGAAATACGAGAGCACGCCTTAACGCGCTCGGCCATCCCAGGCCCCCAGGATGTAGAAAAGTATCTAGATTTTTAACAAAATCCAAAAATCTTCATTTGACTTGTAGAAACATAAGTTAAAAGTAACATAAATCTTATCCAATTATTCGAACAAAATAAATAAACTAATGAAAAACAAAACAAAAATAACAACAAACACAGCGATCTCATGTATCAAAGGATTTAGTGAACAAATTAAAAGACATTTACACAAATTTGACATTAAACATTATATTACCTTTCACATAAACTTCAACAATTTTTAATTCACACAGAAAACCACAGGTGAGAAAGGGGATTCGAAGTCCCGCCCTTCAAATTACGAGCGCCCTATCCATCGAGCCAGGGCAGGAATGGAGTTGTAGTTGTATATTATGGAATCACATTATTCTGTTATACGAACAAGAACTCAAACAACGATTTATGAACATAAGGAAGACTTTTATTGACAGTGGAACATTCTACCTGTTTTGATAGAATATCGTTATGTCTTTCTCAAGTTAGTTCAAGTAAAATTACACCAGTCTTCCTCCATCTTGCACGCTTTCAATTACCAGTTGCTATGCTCAACTGTGATAATATATAAGATTCTTCTTGGTGTAAAATCATAAATAAATAAATACATATAATATGTTTTTTTATGTTTGGCAGTTTTTAAAAACTCGACATGCTTCAACGCTTTTCTGGGATAAATCATGAATATAATTCTCTATTTGCACATCTTATGACATCTTAATTTAGATTTTTTTAAGGATAATTCTAACTATATGTCGATGTATCATGTACGTTGGTCCGAGTCCAGCAGCAACAGGACTGAATTTATATGAAAGTAACTGTAGAGCTTTTTCAAACTTTAACTTTCACCTCAAAAAATTGTTTCCAGACACATAGATATATTTGTAACAGTATCTATGAATCAGTATAACAATGTATAATAAATTACATATGTTATCTGCACATATACATGCTTGTCCTTGCTTATAGTTATGGTGAGTACAAGTGCTAGTGAGTACCTAGTTTTACGAACTCTGAAGAAGTACTTGCTAATAATTAATACTTTCACTAAATTATAGTAAAAGTAGCACAAAATTAGATCTCAGAGAACTTATTTTTCACACTATTCTAAGTTGCCTGACTAACATCAAATTACTCCCTCCACCCTTGCGTATCTGAATTAGACACTAATACATTACTGTCATTTATTTAATGAGTCTTAGGAAGTGCGTTAAACCTTGAAGCTATGTAACTCGAGGACATTAACTCTTTCTTTTCTTGTGGTATTAAAGACATACAGTTCTTTATTTTATGTCTTTTTTTAAAATTAACTCGTGAAACTTAGTAATAGGATTATGCGTTATTATTTCTTGTAATAATTATTCAATTTTCTTATCATTATTAGTTTTATTTATCACTGCAAATTTCATCCTTTATCTGCATGATACCGTTATTTTTATGTTTATTCTACTGTATCAAGTGTTTCGGACATCCAGTTTAGAGAGATTTATAGAATTGGTTTTTTTTCCTTTCATCCTCTTGGCTTCTCTGGTATCACAATTATTATTTATTCTTGAAACTGAATAGTCTACGAAACTCGTCTTTATACTATTGGAATGGTGCGATTTATAGTTGAAGTATTTAAACGTATCTATGGGTTTCTGAGGGCCGTGAAGACTTTATAAAGTTATGGTCAATCCCACTATTCGTTGGTAAAACAGTAGCCTTCCTTCTAGTCTCACAGTGATAGCTTTGCGCGAAATTCTAAAACAAACAAACCTATAGGTTTCTTGTAAACCCCTACAATACACGTGTTGTATCTCGGTAGCAATCACGGCAAGGAAATGACAGTTTATCTTTTATATTTCCATTGTGAATTGTATTGCAGGATATTGTGTGTTGAGGCGGTTCACGAAGTTTGAACCTTATCCGTTGTTTGTGACCGTATTGTCAATACGTCTGTTTCAAATATTGGGGCGTAGAGTGGTTGCTTTGAGGGCGTTAATATCAAACTTTTTCATGTAGGAGTTACTGAATTCTGATAATACGAATGAGTTCGTTGGTAAGCCTTCTTACTGTTGGACGTACTTAGTTGAAAGTTGTAAATAGCTTGTGTTAACATAAAAGGCTGTGAGACCTGTTATTGTGGAGATTGTTAGTTTGGCGTTTTCCTTCAGAGTTAGATTATTTCCAAGGTGTTGACGAAGTGTTTGTTGTGTGTCAAGGGCTGTTTGTATGTTAGAAAAGAGGTTGAATACATTAAGGCTGAAAATTGCGTCTTGTATAGCTATTTTAATTTGTTTTATAATATCTGCAAAGTGGACAGAATATGTGAGAATAGTTAACTGTTAAAAGTTATATCTACCACATATCTAACTAATAAGTTAAACTCTGCAGTTAACTATACGCTAAAGAAAAGTGGCTTTGTTAGTGAACTTTACGTGAATCATAGACTTTTGAGAGTTTTATTTTATACTATTAGTTGTTTCACTGTTTCTATTCAAATTTTAAAATAAATACTTCCAACAACAAGCCTGTCCTGTGAGCTCACTTAAGTTACCACAATTCAATCAACTCTACTTAGGACACTTCGATTCTTTGTACGTTTTTTTAAAATTTCGCCCAAAGCTACACGAGGGCTATCTGCGTTAGTCATCCCTAACTTAGCAGTGTAAGCCTAGAGGGAAGGCAGCTATTCATCATTACCCACCACCAACAAATAGTGCAATTGACCGTAACATTATAACATCCCCACAGCTGAAAGGGCAAGCATGTTTGTTGCGACGGGAATTTGAACCCGCGACCTTCAGATTGCTAGTCGAACGCCCTAACCATTTAACCATGCCGGGCCGTAATACTTCGAAGTTACATTCCTTAGAACAGATGCTCTACTCTCAAAGATTAGACTCGTGTATGTCGGCGATAGATTCGTAATATGACCCCGTACAGTACAGGTAAAATTCAAGAATTTATGAACCAGGAAACATTCTGTCATTTCTTGAGGTAATGGGTATCAAGACACATAATTCATATCCCACATGATTTTGCAGGAAGCTCGTAGTCACAGACTAACCACTCTAACAATATAAAGACAGTCGTTATAGATATTCAGTGTTCAGAATAAACAAGAGTTGTTAGAGGTTTCTCTGAAACCAAACAAAGGAAATGCATGAATCCAGAATAATATTTATAAATCACATCTCAGTACGATATGGAACCAAACTCACTAAGATCCAAAAGATAGAAGAAACCTGAAGATGACCTAAGAAGGCCGAAACGTTGTTCTCTGCTTTAGTTGTTCGAACAACGTTGTTCGCTCTTCTATGTAAAATATTTTCTCAACCCAAACGAGCCGTTTTTGCATATAAATTTCTCAACAAGTGGGTTTCTCAACATCACTGAATAGAAGTTAGAATTGTAAGCAAAATAGACACATAGAACTCGGTAAAAATATCAGTTTATAACAGCCGAAACATAAAATAAACGGCAGTTAGTCATGCTTGAGTGAAAAAAAAAATCAGAATTCTTCTTTATTTCAAGCACTGAATGATATCTTATAAACACAGCAAAGTAAAAAAGTAGATATTACTCACAATACGTTATTTTATTTTAAAATGTGCTGTAAAACTCATTTTACGTTCAGCTTAGTACATAATTCATCATATCAAATTTGTGTTTAGTAAAACTTAATGATGATTCTAATGTGAAATAGGAACTAAACTGAATGATATAAAGGGTAACGATATCTAGGTTTATTTTGATGTATTTATGGAATGCCACCGACATAAGGAAAAGATTAGCTGTCTGTTTTACTATTACTTCTACTTGCTAAAGTGTTTTTGGATGCACTTCACTTTTATGTATTATATCAACTTTATGCATTAATCATTATTGTTTAACTAAATTTTTAATGGAAGGAAACTCCTACAAGGAAGTAATATGCAAGTTGGTATGTTATTACACACATTACACTTTGGATTGGATTATTAACTTCAAGGATGGCAAAGTGTGATAACCGAAAACAGCAGTGACACTGGATAGCACTCTCTTTCTGAGTTGAATAGTGAGAAATAAACTCTAGGAGTAATAATACTGAATTTAGGTGACAAAAGTATTTATTGACTTTTATTAGTTGATGTTATTTCTCAATCATTGCTGATGTGGTATGCTTTCAGGATTAAATATTTGTTTATAACTTGAAAAGAATGGTAACTACCTCAGCTAAATAGACGCAAATTGAATTCATTGCTTTATTAGAATTAGTATACATCGTAGAAATTGCGAGAGAAAAATGAAAGTCCTGGCTGTGATCGCTAGGTGATCACGTTGCAAGCGCTCAGTCCAGCTTTTGTTACTCTATTTTGTATGCTTACTTTCTGAAGCTGCTTTCTTCAGCAACAAAATACGGGCTAAACTGAAAGCCGTTTCAAAAAAATTTTACAATCTTGTTAATTAAGCTTTGCAAAAATATGCACCCTGAATTTATAAAGTTTCTGGAAAACGTTGTGTGACTGTGAAATCAAAAGTAGGCAAAAATGGTGAATCAAAATGATATAGGGGTGCATAATATTTAATATTAAACAAAAACTTTTCTTTTTAAATTTTGGAGTAAAATAATAAGCATGCATATTTTGTGCACAGTAAGAAATTGTTCAAACAGAAAAAATGTTGTGATTTTTTTTCTTTTTGGCCCCCAGTTGCACAATGGTATATTTGTAGTCTCATACTGCTAGAAACCAGACTGAGATATCCCTGGTGAACAGAGAACAGATAACCCTTTGTGTAGCTTTGTGTTTAATAACAAACAACAACAAAACCTCTTCATTTTTTGTTTTGGCTAAAAAGTATAGTCATCAAAAATACTAATTAATATACTACTAGCAATGATAACCATTCTATTACAATGTATGTTAATTTATTATAGTACATCAGGGTTGGTAAGGAATATTTGTAAAAACCAAAGTTTTCTCCAAATTCTCAAGTCAGATAACTGACCAAATTGTAATAAATAAGTATGTGATATGTTAATCAAGTATTCTTCCTTCTTATAAATAATTATTATTTGGCTTAAATAAAGATTCAAAGAATCACAAATATTAAGAAACATTAGAAAAGAAAACCTAAATGAAACAACTCTCGTGAGTAATAAAAGCATAAATGGAAGAAAATTGAATTATAAACATCAAACACTCCCGTTTCTTAGAATTTTAATCAACAAACCTTCACCTTTTTGTTTGTAAACTTTTGAAAGGAAATACAAAAATATTACGGTGTTTTAACATTCGTAACTGGTTTCAGTATTTTTTGTGATCTGGGTCATTGTTAAAGTATCTAAGTGGTTGCAATGAATAAAGACCATGACGAAGGTCACTTTTTTATCCATTTAACATTTCTGGTCTCTACGAGTGTATACTTGTTAGACTAATAAAGACAAGAAACAATAAATATTAGACAATTCAAATTTATAGTTTTCAATAATTTTATCTAAATTACACGTATCAGATAAGCAATCTTAACAGCTCTTAGAAATAACTACAGTAATTCTATTTTTCTTTCAAAACTTGTGTTGGCGTTTCCCAATAATATACGGAAAATAGTTTGTGACTGTTTGTTTGTTTTTGAATTTTGCACAAATCTATTCGAGGGTTATCTGTGCCAGCTGTCCCTAATTTAGCAGTTAAAGACTAGAGGGAAGGCAGCTAGTCATCGCTACCCACCACCAACTCTTGGGCTACTCTTTTACCAACGAATAGTGGATTGACCGTCACATTATAACGACCACACGGCTGAAAGGGCGAGCATATTTGGCGCGACGAGGATGCAAACTCAGATTACGAGTCGCACGCCTTAACACGCTTGGCTATGCCGGGCCATTTGTGACTTTTAACAGTGGTTTTAAACAAACTGGCGTGACTGTAGGGGCTAAACTGTTGCACTTAACACTATTAGTATTACGTGATTGTCCCCTAATAAATCAATGGTAAGTTCACAAACTTACAACAATAAAAATTAGAGTATTTTTTCTCGGTGAACAGGCCTCAGATAGCCCATTGTGTAGCTTTGCACTAAAGCACACACCAGTAATTTAAGTCCCGCATGAATAGGTATTAGGGCGTAATCTAAAGATCATGGGTTCGAGTCCCTGTCACACCAAACACGCTCACCATTTTAGATGTGAGGGTGTTATAATGTGACGGTCAACCCCACTATTCGTTGGTAGAGTTGGCGGTGGGTGGTGACGACTAACTGCCTTCCCTCTAGTCTTACACTGCTAAATTAGGGATGGCTAGCACAGATAGCCCTCATGTAGCTTTGCTCCAGATTCTAAAAAACACCAAAAAACAAGTATATGGTATTGGTTAGCCATCAGTCTTCGAACAAGCTTTATGAATTTCTGTTCATCGTCGTCTTCAAAACTTAATCAAAGAATTTTCGTCTCCGTTTTTGTCATTCCAGACTCATTGGCAATTTGCCTCGTCTAAGTCATATCTAATGCTATTTGCCTTCTCTCTGTCGTCCTTAAATAACGTAAAAGCAGTTATTCAACGAATATTTTCGTTATGAAACTATTATTTTTTTCATTAGAATGAGAAATTTATTTGTATCAAGAGGGTCATTCTTATTGAGAGTTTCAATTTTCACTAAATTTTTCAAGTAGCAGCAGCCGCTAATTCAATATAGAGAAAACTCTGTGATAAATAACATTAACTTATGAGACCAGAAATTGTTTATTTAATCACTGTCTAATGCAGTGCTTTTCAACCTTTTTGCAGGCGCGGATCCCCCGAGGAGCTCATTTTTTCTTGCGGATCCCCTTGTACATGAATATATATATATAAGATTTTTTCAATGAAATAAAAACGGTTTATATACACAAAAACACAATACAGTACCATCTAAATTTGTTTATTCAAGAGAATTACAAATTAATGTGAAATTTGTCCTTGGTGATTTTTGAACAGAACTGGATAGTTTGGCCTGGTTTTAGAAAGACATACACGCATCTCTTCTTCAAGTGCTAGTAATTTATTTCTTCTCTTACTTTTAATGTTCGTCATGGTGGAAAATCCTATTTCACACAGGTATGATGTAGAAAACTGCAGGAGAATGCGCAGAGCCTTATTCGAGATTGATGGATATTCTTTTGCAGTTAAAATCCAAAATGAGTCCAGATCAAGTTCAGTGTGCTTCATTCTAAGTGTCCGGTCATTTGAAATACCTGCCAACTCTTCCTCGTCGGTCAAACTGAAATCCACGTTCAAAGATTCAACAAATGGATTTCTAATCCAATCATACTCTTCAAGCGATATTGAAGGGAAATATTGAAGGTTGCTGGTTTCAGATGTGAACGACGAGTTATCTCGACAAGATGCACTAATTACATTGATACAGTGTACTACTGTACCTACATTGATGTGATACTACATATTGATACACATTGATACTACATTAATTGCACATTGTACCTCTGTCGGTCTTGCGGATCCCCTGGGCGAACTTCGCGGATCCCCAGGGATCCGCGGATCACGGGTTGAAAACCACTGGTCTAATGTATTTCATTCTAGTCTGAGTCACGTGATTTTTTAGCTGTATTTATGTATTGGAAGGGGTTAAATGTATAACTTATAATACCGCTTATGATGGATAAATAACGTAAAAAGATAAATTACATTTCTCAGTTGTAACTGCTGAAAATATGTTACTTTAAAATGACTAATTATTATTACATATATTACATCTCGGACTTCTAAATATTAAAAAAACTTTATTTACATACTTCCTTTTTTAAAACGAATTCAGAATAAATATTTGTACATGTAACTGTTTTTTCTAACATAATAAATACACATAATTAGATTTTTATGTAAGTGTGGTTCTTTCATTTGTTTAATTTATCAGTTCACGTTGTTGATACTACTCGGTCCCACACCAGTGGCACAGTCTAAAGACTTACAACACTAGAAACCGGATTTCAACACCCGCGGGGAATGGGCAGAGGCACAGATATGCTTAAGTTCAAGCAGACAAAAACTATTCTAAAAATAATGTGCAAAAAAACAATAACAAAAATATCCATATATTTTAAGAACAATGATATGCCTAACTTCCAACAACAAAGAGACTACTATATAAATAAATAATTTCTAAAAAAAGTAACATACAAAAATATCAACGTATTTTAAGAATACATAACAATCACTTTCTTCTTAACCATATACTCCTTCTATAAGACTGCATGTGTGAAGCAATTATTTTTTTGTTATTACAACAATTAAGAAAAATTAGCCAAAGCTTTGTTTAAAATTGATTTTCTCTGAACAAAAATCATTTTGAGAGCTCACGAAGCTATCGGCTTTTGTTTCTGTTGATGTTTTTGCTCAGTTTTGTCATTGTGTATAATTACCTCTTTTTTGTTTGTTTTTCGTATGTAGCGCAGAATAATCTTTAAATACAATACATTTCTGCACTTGAAAAGGCAAAATTAAATATTTTGTTCTTACCTATTATTGCTTTAAAACGAGTCGAATTTTTTGTAATGAACTGTTAATGAAACAGTAATGCAACTGTTACAATGGAATTATAAAATACGCTTTTATATACAGGTATTGCTTAGAAAGTTTGAGAGTGTTACAAAAGTTCAATTATACTCACAAAAAAAGCTAAATATGAAACAGAAAAGATTAATAGAATTAATTATCGCACTTGCATTTCATACGTTGTGATAATAATATTTACATAGAAGAACGTAAAATGTAGCTTGTTGATAAACTCTTCATATTCTTCTCCCTTTATTCAAGTGAACTCTAATTTTTCAGAACTTTCAAACATACAAATATTGTAAGTTTAGCTTAGAAACTTGATCCAAAATTTGTTTGTTTGTAATTAAGAACAAAACTATGCAATGGGCGATCTGTGCTCCGCCCATCGCAGTTGTCGAAAGCTGATTTCTAACGTTGTAGGTCCATAGACATTTTGCTGTGCCACGGGTGGGGGGCTTGGTCAGGGAAGTAATAAATTCCTTTCCTCCTAGTTACCCATTGTTTTAGGCCATTCACTTATGGTTTCACGTGGGATCTCTCGTGGGATGCTCCCCTTATTCAGTAAAGTGAACTCTAATTTTTCAGAACTTTCAAACATACAAGTATTGTAAGTTTAGCTTAGAAACTTGATCCAAAATTTGTTTGTTTGTAACTAAGAACAAAACTATACAATGAGCGATATGTGCTCCGCTCATCGCAGTTGTCGAAAGCTGATTTCTAACGTTGTAGGCCCATAGACATTTTGCTGTGCCACGGGTGGGGGCTTGGTCAAGGAAATAATAAATTCCTTTCTTCTTAGTTACCCATTGTTTTAGGCCATTCACTTATGGTTTCACGTGGGATCTCTCGTGAGAAAGATTTTTTTAAAGCTGTTCACACTCTCTAGAAACAGACATTGATCTTTCTATTCGCCCATCAGTAGCACAGAAGTATGTCTCCGAACTCACACCGCTAGAAACCGGGTTTCGATACTTGTGGTGTGCAGAGCACAAGAAGCCCATTGTGTAGCTTTCTGCTTAATTTCAAATAAACGATTCTATTGAAATTAAGGTGATACTTTTAACGTATAAATTTCCTCATTTTCAACAAAATAATTAACGGTGACGTAGGTAGGCTACATACCCTGGGAAATAATAGCATTGTTATTTCACGTTTATAATACTGCGTTTTCTCAGCTAATAAATCTTCTTCATAGAGTTATTCAAACAGAGTTTCACTTATTTCTGAGAAATAGTTTTGAGGACTTCAGTCTTCAGAAAAACACTGCATTTCGGAAACACGCTCACATTTTATTTCTCTGTGAAATAAATAAATGTCGTTTTCGCTGTAGTTTTGGTTATGTCTATCACCTTTCCTCTTCACAACTCAGTCACAGTGAGATAATTCAGTATTACTTCTGAAAAACAAATCTTCAATTCTTCTGTTATTTTGAGAAACCTACCTCGTAATCTGACTCGTAATCTTGCGGGTTTGAATCCCCTTCACACCAGCCATGCTCGCCCTTTCAGTCTTGGGACATTATAATGTGACGGTCAATCTCACTATTCATTGGTAAAAGAGTAGCCCAAGAGTTGGCGGTGGGTGGTGATGACTAGATGCATTCCCTCTAGTCTTACACTGCAAAATGAGAGACGGCTAACGCAAATAACCCTCGTATAGCTTTATGCGAAATTCAAAACAAAACAAACTATGCTCATGTAGTGTCAAGCGCACGTTTTTAAGGGAAATGCTACTTTAAATAGGACACACAAATTAAAAATGGAGACTGACCCTTTCCAGTGGCAAATAAGATGATACTTTGAGGTTTTAATCTCCATTGTTTTGCTTCTGAGATGGCCATCAGTGATGTGAATGGTGCATTATATTATCTTATATACAGATAGATCTACGCTCTTTTGTCGTGAGACAGCTCATTTCAAAAAGTTTTTAGTCGAGTAAATTTTGAACTCGACCTAAAAAGTGTTATCAATGGTCAAGGGCCATCACTTATTTTTCATTTATTTTGTTAATACACATTTTTTTCACTTTGCTTTTCAAATGCTTCATTCACTTTTTTCAAACTCAATTAGAATCCAAAATTCTACTATCTAATACATTTCTTGCTATTAATTGCGATTACCAAACGAAAAGTAAATCATTGCACCTGAGAATACCACAGAGTAAGGTAGTAATAGAAATCTGATGTAATTACGGTCTGTGTTTACCTGATAGCTTAGTTTTCTTAATCAGTCTGTTTCGCCATACTTACCACAACTCTTCTATTCTTTAAGTTAAAAAACAAAACAAAAATTTTCCACGAATATAAAAAGTACTCTTGTTAGCAGGATGCAATTGTAACTATCGGTCATGCCGTACAGAGTTTCTGGATGCACTTCTTATAATGTGAGTAACATTCAACTGGAGAATGGTTGATAACGCTACTGCAGGTACCTGTGAGTGAGGCTTAGGAGTTTTCCAGCATTTAAGTGTACAAGTAAGAATACTGTACCATTTCTTAAAGTGTTTTAAGCAAATAATTGTTTTCAGTTTGTACACGGAAACATTTGGTAAACGGTAGACTGTTAGTGAAGAGACAATACGAGTATTGTCTCACGCCACATTTGAGAAAACAACAGTTTTAACTGATATTTTGTATAACGGTAATAAAGAATATTTTGCATTAGATTAAAATGAAATACATATGATTGGATGTGATTATCTGTAACAAGTCAATTCCACAAACAATAGCTTATGCGTCATCACAAATTTGGAATTGGAGTGTGCAGTGTTTTATTTCGTTGTTACTTAATATTTTAATTATACATACTGAAATGTCTTATAGTAACGCAATAACATCTAAATGATATAGCTGTAACTCTATCATAACCTATACTGAATGTAAGTCTAAAAATAAGTCTGGAGGTGGTGATATATCTGTGTTATTGAATTTCTACAGCTAGCCTATCTCAGATAATCGTGTAGAAACAGATGCTTATAGAGTCATCCACCTTTTACTTACCCAGCGGACCCAGGCTATGTTTATATAACAACCAGTCAGTGGTTGTCATTTACCAGATGAGTAATGGTATTTAAGTATTGGTTAAATAGTTTAACAAAGAGCACGCAAAACGCAAAAAAAAAAAAATGCTTGAGTAACATATTGAGAGACGACCATCGTTCTAAAATTAGTTATAGATGTTTGGGGTCGTTTTCTGTTCTGATATTATTGTTTTCTGTTAATCTGAAATGTTATCTAATACATTGCTGTGTTAGTGTTTAAAGCGCATTTCAAATATGTAGCGTTTTCTTCAAGCGTATAATTTAATTAAATATTTAACATCTGAATTCGGGAAACTAGTCTCTTACTAATAGCAAAAGTTTCAAAGTAAGGTTAATTACATGTATTATGACGAGGGTTAAGTTTTGAATTTCATTCCATTGAAAAAACTTCTGTTTATAAATCACTAACTTTGGTTAAATCTCAATTCATGCCAGTTCTCATAGAATAGAACATCATGATTCTGCTGCTACTTAATAAATTTAGACTGTACACTGATTCGAATAACTCGTGGTAACACTGTAAAATATTGTATTAAGCTGATATTTCTATCAAAGTAATTATTTATTTAGAATAAAATAATTATTTTAAAGCGTATCAAAACTACAAAATCATTTGTTATTAGATATTTGAAATACGATTATAATTATATTTAGATCTTATAGCCAGAGGTGTGGACTCAATAGCGTACCGCCAGCCGGAGATTCAATCCAAGTTTAAAGTCATTTTCGTCTGATAGGTTGGCACGACGATCGCTGATTGAAGCAAAACTCCAAGAATCACGCGTGACGACCTCATTACAGCTCTGCTGAAACGTGTGTCTTTTCGCTTTCGTTCATTTTTCTTGGTACCATGCACCAAAAAACGCCTGCAGTCGGTGTCACTCATAAAGTTAGGATACTGTGTCTCGATTATACTGTTTATTTTTAATTCATCTACTGATGCGTGTAATACACTTTAGACGAATCAACCACACCTTTCTGTCGAGTATATAAAGACGTGCCTATCACTGGTTCAAACATCACACTACTGCTGAAAATATTTTGGTACAAACGTTCCCAGGTTTCATCTGTAGAACAAACATGAAGGCTCTGGTAAGTCCTTTATCACCGTCTTCAAACATTGGCCATTCTTGTACATGTTTCTTTAATCTGTAATGTACAAAAAGTATCGAGTGATTCTTTCATGCAGTAAATTTGTTGTTGTGGTAAAAAAAAATCTGATGAATATTACGTTTCTGAACTTTAAGTTGATAATCCAAGTTACCAAAGTTCTCAAAAAAGCCTTTCATATATGTATAACATTTAAGATAAAATTATGTTGAAAATGTGGTTCATTTTTAAAGCTATTCTATATAATTACCAATAATACAATTATATTGTTTGTAGTTCGCCGGTATGCTGCTTCTGGTTGTTGTTGCCAATGTCATGGCTGGCTACCTTGGTTATGGGGGATACGGTGGTGGTTATGGAGGATACGGAGGCGGACTAGGTGGTTATGGCGGATACGGAGGCGGACTAGGTGGTTATGGCGGATACGGAGGCTATGGCGGATATGGCGGCTACGGGGGTGGACTTGGTGGCTATGGGGGATACGGTGGATATGGCGGATACGGAGGTGGACTTGGAGGCTACGGTGGATATGGTGGATACGGAGGTGGACTTGGTGGCTACGGTGGATATGGCGGATACGGAGGTGGTCTTGGTGGCTACGGTGGATATGGTGGATACGGAGGTGGATATGGAGGTTATGGTGGCGGATATGGCTGGCACTAAAACCATCATGTACATTATTTAAAAAGGAATGTGAATTAGGTGAGACATTACGCAAGCATCCCATGATAAAATATTGTAATATAAATAATGAGTCAGCGGTAAGTTTACAACACTAAAATCCCAACTTGTTTTGCAAGTAGCGGATACAGCAGATAGACCAGTGTGTTTTTTCTTTAAGCTAGAGATGTAAAATGTTCAAAACATATTGATTCATTGTTTTCTCAGATTCACGTTGCTTTAATTTTCAATTATATAAAATATTATCACTTTTCACGGAAATAGTAAAAATTTTAAATATTTTTCGCATAGCAATACTGGAAAATATTTGATAGATACTGTTGAAAAGTAGTAAGACAATCACTGATAAGATGGTAAATATGTGATTAAAATTTCATATATGTTAACATATAACTAAATTGATTGAATGTGAAAAACGAAACTACTCATTTACTGCAGAAAAAATATATATTTACAAAATATCTTTTTAACTAGGTCTCTTCACAAAATTAACACAGGCGGACGAACCATCTGCAGATTTTGTATATAAGACTGACGTGATGAAATCTTGTTAAAAATACGTCAGCCACACATTTCATTCCATAATATTGCTGGTATACAATAAATAATTTGTTCTAATTATGTAGTGTGTCTGCTTATAATTTTTTTCATTGATGTGGCGTTCATGTGAAATTATTATTGAGTTATTTCTACTGCGTTTCACATTTACGTTGTTGTAACATATTGGTTCCTCTTCCACAAAAACATCACATTAAATAAACATGAAGTAAGTATAAAGGACCACCTGCTGCCTTTTTTATTTAGGAAGATAGTTTTAGTTTGATTTATTGCAAAGATACCAATACACTCTCTACGCTTTGTCCATCATGAATAAGTTTACGTCTTTCTGACCAAGGAACTATTTAGAAAAATGGACTTTCCTTTTCAAGAAACATTGACTATTATAAGCAATTTACGACACAAAATAATAAATAAATGCCCCGCCCCAGTAGCCCAGCGGTATGTCTGCGGACTTACAACGCTAAAAACTGAGTTCCGATATCCATGGTGGGCAGAGCACAAATAACCCATTGTGTGGCTTTATGCTTAATTCAAAACAACAACAAATAAATGAGTAAGAATTATATTTTAAGCTATTTTGCAGCGTGAGCAACAGTTAAAAAATATCAGCAGCTGGTCGTTGAATCAGTGAAAAAAATAGATAAATTATTCCTTTCTTACATAACCACAGATTGGAAAAGGATGAAGCAACATACTGATGCAATGCCAGCTGCTCACCGACAACAAAGTTACTGCTATTTAAAATCAGTTAATTTCAGTAATGAAACTTGTAAATAATAAAACATTAATAATGCGAATACTAAAAGATATATATATGTAAAAAAACAACTACTATGACAAATGCAAAAGTCAAATTACGTTTAAAATGAGACTGTAAGTTAAAAGTGAGACTCGTGTTTTGATGCTCAGAAATGTTTCTTTTGTAAAGAATCTGTCAATTTGAAACGATATTGCACAATAATGTCTTGTTTTATTATTTTATTTATTTTTCCTTGAATTAGGAACATAAATTAAAAAAAATAGATAAATGCACTCTCCTTTCGTTACACGTATTCCATTCGTTCTAACTTTTCTCTATCCACAAAATAAGCCCCCCAGTGGCTCAGCGGTATGTCTGCGGACTTACACGCTAAAATCCGAGTTTCGATACCCGTTGTGGGCAGAGCACAGATAGCCCATTGTGTAGCTTTGTGCTTAATTCAAAACAACAACAACAACCAAAAAATAATTCACTGAAACACAATCGAGAACGTAATTTTATCAGAAGTCATTACATGATAGTTTGTTGCACACAAAACCTACAAGCGCTCAACAGGGGTTTATCAAAGATAAAAAGGATAACAAATAAAATAAAAAACGATGATAATAACAGGTGCACATGAACTAATAATGAAAGTGACTTTAATCAATTACATTCAACAAAAGAAATGTTGAGAGACATTTCGAACAACAACAGCTAACTGTTAATACAGATATTTAATGGAGTTTGGGTGCATGGTGATAAAATAACATTTATTTTATTAACAAGTTACTGATAAACCTGCAAATTGAAATAAAAAATGGCAACCAAGAAAAACGATCGTGTAACTAACGTCATTACGAGAAAATATTAAACCTGACCGTGTATATCGTTCAATATATCTCTGATTACATTACATAGACAGTAATCCTGACCATATATATCGTCCAAAATATCTTTGATTACCTTACCTGAAGAGTAATCCTGACCGTATGTATCGTCCAATATATATCTCTGATTATATTACATAGTAAGTAATCCTGACCATATATATCGTCCAATATATCTGTGATTGTATTAGATAGAGATGAAAATGACGAAATTTATCAAAATGACAATTTCCGGGTATGAGTGAAAATTGATTAGTTTTTACGTTAGAGCCTAACAAACAGCGAACATTCTTTGCCATAATATACTCTTCAAAAAAAAGAAACGCAAAAGGGATATTTTTATTATTTTAAAGAGAAATATATAGAATAACGTTACAAGCTCAGAGTATGTTATGTTGCACGTGTTAAGGCACTGATTGTCAGACCAAAATTACAATAAAAGTTGTGCACTTTTCAATAAAAAGAGGGAGAAGTAACTGTAATAATGAAAATAAATATATTGTTAGATTGAAACAAAATATAATATTAAAGTGGACTTCAGAGAGTAACCCTATATCGTAGTTTTTTCAACGACGTTTCAAACACCTATTAATTTAAACCCACTACACTGAAAGAAGAGTATTTTTGTTTCAATTGCAAATCACATCATTTCAGCCCACTGCCCCCTGAAACTTTATACAAATTACTGAAACATCGGTATATCATGAAATTACATTTATTCTACCTGTCTATTGGGCTCTTCATTTGTTTATATTAAAGTGTCATTTCTCATAGTTTCGTACATAATTTTCTGTAAGTGTAAAGATGAAATGCCGGTAATTTTATTATCCTTGTATTTAATTTCCTGTTCTTTAGTTTTGAATTTTGAGCAAATTACTCGAGGACTATCTGCACTACCCGTTCTGAATTTAGCAATGTAAGATTAGAGGGAAGGCAGCTAGTCATCACCACCCACCGCTAACTCTTGAGCTACTCTTTTACCAATGAATAGTGAGATTGACCACAACATTATAACGTCCCCACGGCTGAATGGACGAGCATGTTTAGTGTAATGGGGATTCGAACACGCGATTTTCAAATTGCGAGTCCAGCGCCTTAACCACCTCTCCATGTGGGGCCGTCCGGCTTCCTTTCATTTCATACAGGGCCCGGCATTGCCAGGTGGGTTAAAGCGTTCGACTCGTAATCTGAGGGTCGCGGGTTTGAATCTCCCTCTAGTCTTACATTGCTAAATTCAGGACGGCTAGCGCAGATAGCCCTCGATAGCCTCTTTCATATACCAGTGAAGGCATTTCATATCCTAACCCCCAGTGAATCAGCAGTAAATTTACAAATCTAAAACTCTAAAATCCAGGGTTTGGTTCCTCGCGGTGAACAGAGTGAAGTGACCAGCCCATTGTAACCAGCGCCAACAAATAAGACAATCAAATTTCAATACATCACAATCGAAACATTTATATACGCGCCAGGCAGAGAGCAAGACGAGGAAAATTGTGCATTATTTTACTTTCTACAAGCTAGAGGTTTACGTATTCATTAACATGTGCAAACACATCGTAAGTGTCTTTTATATATTATGTATTTTTCATTTCATTTTCAAAACTCTAGAGCGTATAAGTTTACTCAAGTGATTTTTGCTATTCTATATTTTAATTTCATTTATTTTAATTATATATTTTATTTTAATATTTTTAGTCCATCAGAGGTGTCAAACGAAATTTCAAATTTATTCTGATAATATACAAAAAAGACAACCAAACAATAATAAACCAAAGATAAATTCGTTATTCTTATGGCCTCTAGTATACTTATAACTTTAATAGTTATCTGTCTTTGTTCTCTCACTGCTATCATTTGTTCCCTTGTCTGTGACAGAGTAGCTAAAGAGTTGATGGTAGATAATGTTAAGCCCCCCAGTGGCTCAGCGGTATGTCTGCGGACTTACACGCTAAAATCCGAGTTTCGATACCCGTTGTGGGCAGAGCACAGATAGCCCATTGTGTAGCTTTGTGCTTAATTCAAAAACAACAAACACAAGATAATGTTAAACTGATTCCATTTTTCTAGCCTAGAATTAGAATTAGAGGTGGTTAGAGCAGGTGGTTCTCAAGTTTTCTTGGTCGAAATTGAATGAAACAAATATCATCGGGAAACAAAATAACTGACGTTAGGTAGCGCTCAGGAAAGTTTGTTTTTGAATTTTGCACAAAGTTACTCGAGGGCTATCTGTGCTAGCCGTCCCTAATTTAGCAGTGTAAGACTAGAGGGAAGGTAGCTTGTCATCACCACCCAATTTTTGGGTTACTCTTTTACCAACGAATAGTGGGATTGATTGTAACATTATAACGCCCCCACGGCTGGGAGGGGGGCGAACATGTTTGGCGCGACGCGGGAACGAACCCGCGACCCTCTGATTACGAGTCGCACGCCTTACACGCTTGGCCATGCCACATCCGCTGACGAAAGTATCACGGTTACCTTTTCATATGTAAATAAGCCTGACATTCTATAGAAATTAATCGATGTCATATATTTTATTAATAACCAACAATAGAAAATAGCTTGTTCTTTTATAGTAGTTAGTCGATGTGATACTTTATTAATAGCCAACAACAGAAATTAGCTTGTCATTTTATAGAAGTGAGTCGATGTGATATTTTATAAATAGCCAACTATGGAAAATAACATATCATTTCATACAAACTAGTTGATGTGATAATTAATAGTCACTAACCAGCTTATTTCCAAAGAGTTATAAGACTGATTTACTCATATCCATGGTTACTGTGTTAGTTATCTTAGAGCCATCTAGGGTCAGTCATTTTGTTCAATTAATTTTTTTTTTTTAAATTACGCTTTTCATTTACTAAGGATTTTAGTGCTGGACGTTTGAAGGAATTTAAAGTCGACAAACGTTTTGTGTTTAATGGTTAATTTTGTCCAAGTGTTAATTATTATTTAACTGATTCCAGGCATAAACGGCAAACTGCAGCGCAATTTTGTGTTACTAGTTGATGTATGGGTATTAATTTTATTCATAAGTTGGAATTTTTCAAGTTTGTGTTGTTGCGGTCAGGTAAGAATTTTTCAACAATAATTGGTGGAATGCTGCTAGTATAAATCAAACAATGCTTTACGATATTAATTTTTTCATATATGCAGCCAATTTAGCAGAGCCGTGTAGTTGTGTTAATAAGCTTTTTAGTGTTTGCCTTTGTCTTTTTGTTTGGTTTCATGGGCAAAATGTCAGGTTACGAAAAAGCCGTGTAACTGCTTTACAATCAGTTTTAATTCTTTGGATCAGCATCACCAGGTGGTTAGGGTCATTGACTTGCTATCCTGTCGTCGTGTTTTTGACGTTCCCCAAACATGCTCTTCTTTCAAGCAATGGAGGCGTATAATGTGACAATCAATACCACAATTAGTTTGTGAAAAAAGTAGCACAAGGGTTAATGGTGAATGGTAATGACTAGCTTTCTTACTTCTAGTCTTTGGCTGCTAAACTATGGACAGCTAATCTCTACTTGACTCCTAATTCGAGGGTTGCGGGTTCGAATCCTCGTCGCTCTAAATATGCTCGCCTTTGCAGCTGTGTGAGCATCGTAGTTTGATGGTCAATCCACTAGTCGTTGATAAAAGAGAAGCCCAAGAATTGGCGGTGGGTTTTGATGATTAGCTGCCTTTCGTATAGTCTTACACTGCTAAATTAGGGACGACTAGCACAGATAGCCCTCGTTTAGCTTTGCGCAAAATTCAAAAACAAACAAACAACCTAACGCAAATAGCTCTCGTGTAGCCTGCGGAATTGAAAACAAACCAAACCAAATTTTGGTTTTCAATAGTGTTTCAAGTCCCGTGATGTCGAAGTAAAGAAAAGATAACTTAGTGTCGTTTTTGAATGGTGAATTTATTTTTGACGGGAAACGAGTATATGTTTTTAAAGAAAATTTGTGAATGTCCAATAAAAGTGTATTCAGCAAAAGTATTATTGATAAACCTATACCAGTTACCAGACAGACAGGTAACGAGGGAGTTGGACCTTTAAACACTTAATAATTTTAGAGGAGTGTTAAAAGTTCACAACATACTTAAAATACATAGAATGGAGATGACATGTATATACAATGGAGTAAATTAAACTGCTAATCTAGTAGCATACTGGTCATATAATGGGGAAAATGTAAACTGGTAACATACCGTTCACGTCATTGGGTAAAGAAGAGGCTTGAATTCACATGATCAATCTACTTACCATTTGCGTTTATGATAGTATGAAACTTAAACCACTTCCGCTTTAATGACTTCATTTATGACCAGGTAAGTAGGATCCCCGCTGGGTCAACAGTTCTATATGCTATATAATGATGTACATTAAACTAGTAATGTATTAGGCATAAATATATACAGGTCTTCTGTATTATTATGTTGATTTTGTGTTGTACCTGGAACATATCTTTTTTAATTATTGTTTTATTTTGTGATAAACGGAGAGTACCTAAATGTTCTATTTTATCTTTTTACTTATGTGTCCAGTTTCATGTATTCTCAGTATATGAAAGGAATAAGGTGCAGATTTTAATACTTGTGTTTCAGTCAGTTGAAACAGGATTGTCTGTGTTTAAAGGATTTATTTGAAGAAGATCATTATTGTTAAAAAGGATATTAGTTTTAGTTGTAAAATCTAAGAGAGAGACAAAAAGAGTACTGGAGATGTGAATTAAAGGATTGGGATCACGAATCTGGAGACCGAATGCAATCTGGCAAGGTTTGTTGGCGGGAACTTCAATGAAAAGTGAAACAACATCGTAATTAGTCATTAATCTTTAATGCTGTTTATTTTCCAATTACTTGTAACGTATAATTCTTAGAAATGAGTTTCAAACAATTTTAAAACTACGTTTTCGACACGGTCAATTTTTTTCTATTTGCCAGAAAACGACGAGACTACAATCCAACGCGGGAAAAGTTGTTCGTTACGGAAGACAGTTTTATTTACGTTTGACTCTGTCCAGTCAGCAACAAAATGAATAAAGTTCATTTTCTAAGTCAACTGGCAATTGTGTGATATAAAAAATACTGCAAATATCTGGAACCTGTAGATACAGTTAGTTCCACGTCAACTGTAGTACTTAAAAGGTTTGTTTTGTTTTTTTAATTTCTCGCACAGCTACTCGAGGGTTATCAACGCTAGCCGTCCCTAATTTAGCAGTATGAGACTAAAGGGAAAGCAGCTAGTCATCACCACCCACCGCCAACTCTTGGGCTACTCTTTTACTAATGAATAGTAGGATTAACCGTCACATTATAATGCCCCCACTGCAAGGAGGGCGAGTATGTTTGGTGCGACCGGGATTCGATCCCACGACCCTCGGATTACGAGTCGAACGCCTTAACAGGCGTGGCCATGCCGGGTTCTACTGAAAAGGAAATTAGATATTTTTTTTAACAACTAGGCAATGAAATACAACTATAAATGAGGTCATGACAAAACTGTAAGTGGCTACCTAAATGCAAAGAGTTTATCAGAGGAAACAGAACTGAAGAAAGCCGACTTCCAGAAAATGTGTAATGTAATATAGCAGATAAAGATTGAAATACTAATTAATAATTAACTTTTTAGCTATAATAACGATTAGAACAATGATTAATTTATCTTTTTCTCTTTGTTTCAATTTTATAAAGACTGTTTTGGAAATATTACATTTAATGATTTTGTTTTGTTTGTTTTTCTACATTTCAAGCGAGGGCCAGAGTAACCCGACTTAGTCGTATGATTGTTTGTTTTCTTCCTTGAATTTCGCGCAAAGCTACTCGAGGGCTATCTGCGCTAGCCGTCCCTAATTTAGCAATGTATGACTAGAAGGAAGGCAGCCAGTCATCACCACCTACCGCCAACTTTTGAGCTACTTTTTTACCAACGAATAGTGGGATTGACCGTCGCACCAAACATACTGGCCTTCTCAGCCGTGGTGGGGGCGTTATAATGCACCTGGTAATGAGTATATAAACCGCTAACTATTAGAGAGTATAATAATGCAGAATTCTCTTCGTCTTGCTCTCTCGTGATATATATGTTATTAATAAATATTTCAGTTAAAATATATTGAAATTAGACAAACCTGTTTTTGATATATACATATTACAAATCAATACAGAGGCATATGTAAGTAGCAATATAAGTGTATGAATGAGTACGTGTGCATGTTTTTTGAAACACACACACATATATATATATATATATGTCACACTGAATCACTCACGAGTTTTGTGTGCGATGAATGAATCAATTACACAAAGAACACGACTGGAAAACAGTGAATAACTGTGAATAAAAGATTTGACAAGGATGTTAAGACAAAAAGATATGAAATAAGCCGTAATTACTATTAAATTGGGGAGCATATGTTTTTATTGATCCTCGTATAAAAATGTTTCGGTTTTACCTCATTTTAATCGGATGGTTATTTCACTTTTTTGTCACGCAGATTAAAATATATTGTATGCGTGCAGTGTTATTGAATATTTTCTTACAATGTATTAAGAATAAGGTGCAGTTTAACTGCACTATTCTATGACGTGTGCGTGTATAGTCACAGGTAAAAAATAATACCCAAGTGATAGGAGGTTAAAGTCACCCCAGTTTGAACTGAACTGGTATCTCAAAGAAGTCTTGTGGAACTTATAACTGTGTGTTATTTTGTGCATAAAGTAGGGGGAAAAAAGGAAACAGGATGATTTGTGAACATTCGAAATCTGAAGTTTTCTGTGTAAATAATTCAGTTCTTATAATAAAATTAACTAAAATGACCAGAAAAATGAAAAAAAATAAATTAGATAAGATAACATTAGAGATGATTTCGAAAAAACTATAATAATAAAAGTTATTTACGAGCAGCTCGTGCATTATGTAATCCGATACGATAACGTGAGCTGAACGTTCATCAAATGATTTATAACTTGAGTGGTGGTATTATTATAAAGACTCGGTGCAGTAGGCAATAAAACAACAAAAACAAGTAAAAATAAAGTTGCGAGTTATAGTACGGAAGCTGATATTTATTTTGTTACGAACTCGGTCACATCAAAGACTGAACCATCTGGAGAGGGCATGATCTCTCCATTTATGTACTACTCTGTCTCATTTCTGCCTTGCTATTATACAACATTTCATGAAAGAAATGTAGTTTTTATTCCAGTCCATAACCGTGATAAATATTTATTGCATAGTTTATTGAACTTTTCTCTTCTGAGAAGCTTATAATCTACTAAATGTAAGGAAATGGTTTACGGCTCTTTAAAAATGTATCTCAGAACAGCTGGTATGGGTATTAACACTTTTACTGACAAGGAGAAAGCCCCCCGCTAGTGCAGCGGTATGTCTCTGGACTTACAACGCTAAAATCATGGGTTCCATTCCCCTCGGAGGGCTGAACAGATTGCACTTTGTGGCTTTGCTATGCGAAAAACACACCCAGATAAGGAAAGAACAACATCTTTAGGTTAAGATGACCTAGGAAGGTTGAAACGCTGTTCTCTCCTTTTCAATAAAAGTGTTAATGCTCATATGAGCCCTTCTGAGATTCATTTTTATTTCAAGTGGGTTTTTCGTCATCAAGAATTACGGTTCTATAGAAAAGTAGCCAGAAGTCATCCTGACTTATCTCCCCATAATTCACGCACTAGTGCTACTGGATTCCCATGATTAAATGTTAGCATATTTTCATAAGTGCTGGGGACTCATTGACTATTTCTATTATACACGTGATTATATACAAACCTCTGTAAAGAGTACTTGCCAAAGTGTTATATTTCTCTCACTGTATGCCTAAAAGCATGTTTCAGAGCAAACAGTAATTTTGACCTAACCATAATAATTTTAACACCTACATATCTGGCAAAGCTACTATCCAATATAAAAAACAACAATTGATTGTTCAAGCTGATCATGACTTAACCCTTCTGGCTCATTTGTCCTCTTTACCACCATTCTATGTATATGTTCATCTTTTTTTTTTTTTTACATTACTACTTCGTTCTTCTTATCATCATGGAAGGAAATGTATCAGAGAGCTTTATTTGATGCTGATTTTGAACAAAGAAGCAATGATCCAACTGTCTCCAATACCCTGGAAGCTAACTTAATGTTACGTGGATGAAGAACAAATATATGAAATTACTATTCCCGACTTATGTGGCATATAAACTGAACAGAAGCCACAAAGGGGTTACTTCTGAAGTAACGAGCGACAAATAATCAATCTTTAAGATACCAAGAGGTGAACCGATAACCTTAAAGACCCTTGGAATTAATCTAATATTTAATCTGACAGAAGAATAGCGGTAGATTACTAGCCTCGACTTGTCTGACATGTTGGGTTTAATGTATGTCATGGAGGAGTTAGTCCTGCAATCACTGGCAGTCTTCAACTACTGACCAACTATCAACTTTCAATATATCAACAGTTATATTAGCAGCGACCGAAAACCTCACTGATAATTAACATATTTATGCAGTTGAGTCTGTTAACAGCACATCCATGGATGATAACATTGACACCAGAGGCTCCACTCACTTTAATCAAGTTGGAAGCAAATAAAAACAAGTCAAAGAAGAATGATAAATATCAGTTGTTTTGTTGAATATATCAGTTGAATTTTAAGTATCTTGTGAACTTTTGACACTCCTCTAAAATTATTAGGTGTCTGAAGGTCCAACTTCCTTGTTACCTGTCTGTCTGGTAACTGGTAGCTGTCCCTAATTTAGCATTGTAAGACTAAAGGAAAGGCAGCTAGTCATTAAAACCCACCGCCAATTCTTGGACTTCTCTTTTACCAAAAACTAGTGGAATGGCCATCACACCATAATGCCCACACGGCTGCAATGGCGAGCATATTTAGTGTAATGAAGATTCGAACCCGCAATCCTCGGATTAAGAGTCAAGTGCCTTAATCGTCTGACCATGACGGGCCGCAAAAAGTCTTTCGAAGAGGTTAGCTGTCCATAGTTTAGCAGACAAAGACGAGAGGGAAGGAAGCTTGTTCAAATAAGGATCAATTAAGATTGTATGTGGGATAAAACTGAAAACTGACATATGTAATTCACTATGTTACAATAGATGTTTCGTTAAAATATGTTTTATTTGTATATTATTAAAACTTTTACGACATGCAAACTGAAACTATGAAGATATGTTGAGACAAATTCAAATTTGTCTATTGAAACACCATCCGCCTTTGCTCAGTGTACTTAATACAATTCAATATATGAACGAAAAATTATAAAGCTTACCATAATGATAAGAACTAGAGATTAAAATAGTAGACTTAACTTTAGTTTTACATGCAAAAGGAAACTGTAATTGTGGTAAAACCAAAAATATTTTTAGTACTTATACTTATATGAAAGAACAGCGTGCGAACTAAACAAATTATCAATTCTAAAACTTTAATTGTGATTATAAAGTTGATGATAAGTTGAGACACACTTATATCTGTTGATATACATCATCCCTGGTAGTTTGATTTTTATTTGCTCTAATTACCTCATCATCCTATCTTATCCTCCAGCAAAACATCATCTTGGACTACTTTATCGAATTATGACTTCTAGAAACAAATTACAGTTGTTGGCATTTATTGTATATTACGTAATGGTTATGTAATCCTTAGGTGGCATCCTTTGAAATTCATTCATCTTGTGGCCCCTAGTTACATGGCATCTTTTTGGTGCCCAAATGGCCCACCTATCTACTTTTATTGTTTCTGTTAAGAATCTCTCCTGGAATATAATTTGTTTCTGAAACATTAAGCCAAGTTTACAAGATAAGTATTTATTTATAGCCATTCAAGGTATATGTTCATCTTTTATTTTGCATTACTACTTCGTTCTTCTTATCATCATGGAAGGAAATATATTCAGATAGCTTTGTTTCATGCTGATTTTGAACAAAGAAGCAATGATTCAACTGTCTCCAATACCCTGGAAACTTACGTGGATGAAGAACAAATATACAAAATTACTATTTCCGTCTTGTCTGGCACATCCATGGATGATAACATTATCACTAGAGGCTCCACCAACTTCAATCAAGTTGGAAGCAAATAAAAACAAAATAAACCACCAAAGGTCCTCGAAGCATTTGCTGCAGGATGTTCCACCATAAAACACCAACAACATTCGATGTGCTTTCATCTTTGAAACTGGAATTTTTGCCTGCAGCATTATCGACATTCACTCAATTTCACGTGCTTCAGAAGGTTGTTGTTCTCATATGTCATTGTCAGGACCAAGCTGTAAGGTAAGAGAGTTTGGACTTTGTCAGGACTAAGCTGTATGATGAGAGAGTATGGACTTTGCCAGGACGAAGCTGTAAGGTGAGAGAGTATGGGCTTTGTCAGGACTAAGCTGTATGGTGAGAGAGTTTGGACTTTGGCAGGACTAAGCTGTATGGTGAGAGAGTATGGACTTTGCCAGGACGAAGCTGTAAGGTGAGAGAGTATGAACTTTGTCAGGACTAAGCTGTATGGTGAGAGAGTTTGGACTTTGGCAGGACTAAGCTGTATGGTGAGAGAGTATGAACTTTGTCAGGATCAAGCTGTAAGGTAATAAAGTATGGACTTTTTACAAGTGAAGAGAAGGTTGGAAATAGAAGCTTGGTAACCATGGAGTTACAGTGTGTATGTAAGTGAATTTTTCATTTAATGTTAAAATATAAAATGTGGCTGTAGAAAATGATGTCATACCAAAAATTTACAAATATGTTTTAAAATGTAAAGGATATAAGAGTGATACAACAAATCTATTTGTACAGAAATTCCTGTGTTAAACGTTGAAAGTATTTAAGTTTTAAGAAGTAGTTCATATATGTATATACTTCAAGTAGGGTAACATGAAATCTAATTATTGAAAAGGTGTCTGTAAAGGTTCAGAAGGCAACATATATAAATATGATGTTAAGGATAACACTTTTAAAATGTTAAATATGTATGTATACATTTGTACATATGGAGAAAACAATGGTATCTATCCCCCATTCAGCCGGATGTAAGTTTTGGGACTTAAAATGCTAATGTCTGAGGTTCTTCTCTGTGGTGAACAAAATGCAAATAACCAATTGTGTAATTAACGCAAAAACAAACACTAATTGCTGATTATACATCTATCGTGGTCAAAGAGGGCCTGCAAAAGGAAGAGAAAATGCACATTTCATATTTTCTGTTTTTTTTTCATTTGTCAGGAGAACATTTCATGTGCTTCTAAAATTTCGAAACGTTTGCCTTCACATACATTTCTAGATGCGGGTATTGATTTAATACTAGAGCTTTTGTTAATGTTCTTTTTCTTTAGTCACCTATTGTTTTGGATCATTCTTATATGATCTCATGTCCCCTATACTGGGAGAAAGAATACTATAAAATAGCAAACACTATGTAAAAATGGACAGTGATCTTTTCTGTAGTGCACCTGAAAATACCATAAAAGCTTGCTTACGGGAGACGTTTAAAGAACTTATTTGGTTGAAGAAAATATTATGTCTCGCAAAGTCAAAGAAGAATGATAAATATCAGTTGTTTCGTTATATATATAAAATAGTAAAGATTTACGTCAATGGCTTTTTCCCTAATTATTTTCCACACTGTGAATCTTTCACGTGGTCTCATAAGCCAAGAGCCAGTCTCAACTTGATGGTAAATACTACATCCCACAAATACAGTTTTACTCACATTTGTGTATTGTAATGATGAAGACATCTTACCACAGAACAGACCACGGCCAGAGCTATTAATAACAATGCCAGTGTCAAGCTCTACGTCACATGAACAGTTTATTTACTTCACGTGCTCGATAAGATATCAAATGAAATACAATTTTATTTGAACATCATTGAAACTGGCGTTTTATAAACTACTGCTAGCATTACTTCTGCTCCTTCATTAGAGCAGTAATTTAAAGTTTAACCTTCTTACTGATCTTCGTTTACCTATAATTTATAATGTATTTGGAAACTAATGCAACTTTTCCCTTAGCTTCCCTGAAACCTTTTTTTCTTTTTACATTATGTTATATTACTATATGTTCATTTCAGTAAGAGTTTACATTTTTCATGTAAATATTGTAGTTCATACGTGTAAAAGTATGGGAAAACAAACACTATTTGTCACGATACATTTTAATACACCGTACAAATGACGTGTATATACATGAATACATAAATAGAGGGTTCAAACAAGTGCATTGTAACCAATTATAAATACTTCATGACATCAGCAGTGTTATTTGTTCACATTTTAATTTTCAATTGAAACCAAGCATGTCAAATGGTGTTTCGTAAGATCATATATTTGACCGAAAGAATTAGAAAAACTAGTTTAGCGTCTATTTTACATTTCAAAATAGATGTTTTCTCACAGAGATTTTAAAACTGTTAATGTAACGTATGGTACGTTATTTTCATCTGTACTTTTATACAAAGATCACGAAATATATTACTCATCAGTTACAAATCAGTGTTCTGTGGTTTTCACATACAAACCCACGTTTCGTCAAAGCCCAACAGGTTTTAAACATCATTAATATAACTACAGACTTAGCAAATATCAAACATACTGACACATTTAGTAAGAAAACTTCAAGTTAGAAAAAGACGACTTTATCCAAGATTTATGAAAAATAACGTTCATGCATCTTACCTTTTAAGGTTTTAAGAATAAACGACATCTGTAAAATAATTGGCAAAACAAAACAGTTCTTGACAAAACATCTAAATGTTTTTGCTATTATTATTTCTTAATAACAAAAAAGAAAAAGGGATATGTTTTTATTCTCATTTCGAAATCCATCAGGTTTACTGCATGTAGTTTATCTTCACAGAATATACTTTACATACAAAATAAATTGTATGTAAGTCTGACTTAATTATAAAGAACAAATTTTGTGTGTTAATGAACTGAACAATCAGTAACATATGAATTTAACGATCCTTGCGCTTGACATAACAGTACAATAACATGCTTAAATCTTAAAGGCATGTTAAGAACTTGTTTTCTATTTTTAACTTAGTACTTTCTGTTTTCTATATTGATAGTTCAAAATTAGTATTGTTGACAAATATAACTTACCAAGAGCTTTCTTTACATAATCTAGCTGCTTTAGGGTGTGCTTGTTTAGGAACTGAATTAATTAATAGTATCACTCATCTTACAGTTCAGTTTTTGTTCTATAAATTTATCCAAGGGGCAAATTCCGCTGGTTATTCAATAAGCTTTGATATTTAGAAATAATGCCAACACAAACATGTATGGATTATTGAAAACTGGACTGTCAAAAACAAATTAACTTTCGTACAGAGCATTCTAGTTAGAGTACAGAGTTTTCCAGTTAAAGTGAAGAGTATTCAAGTCAGAGTACAATTACTGGATACTTTCTAATCAGACTCTTCTCGAGACCTTTGCTCATTAGTCACAAGGTTGTCAATAGCTTCAACCTGTTTCATTTATGTATTATTTAAGCAAAATGAAAAGAAACTAGTAAATTTTAGATTCATCTGATATATAACAGCACAGAATAGTGACTGTAACTGTAAAAGCCCCCTAGTGACCCAATGGTATGTCTGTAGACTTATACTGTTCGAAACTGGACTTTGACATTTCTTGTGAGCCCCTTTGTGCTTAACTTCAAAATAACAGTAACTGAAAAATTTAAATTATTCTTGCATAGATTCTGAGGATTTGCGAATGTTATAATTTACATGGAAATTAGATATTAACTGTAGTAATGGCAACGTTTATCATATAAACTGTAGACTGATTCAAACACCTTACAATTTACTTTATAATAAAAAATGAGTTTTTTTTTCAGGGTGCTCAAAATACTTTTTTGTAATCAAGATTTTTAAATGCGTCTAAAATTGTATTTAATCTTAACATACGAGGTGCAGGCTTCATAGAGTTTGCCGGAAGTTAAATCCAAGTTTAAAGTCATTTTCGTCTGATAGGTTGGCACGAAGATCGCTGATTGAAGCAAAACTTAGAGAATTATGAGTGACGACCTCATTCCAACTCTACTGAGACGTATATCTTTTCGCTTTCGTTCACTTTTCTTGGTACCATGCACCAAAAAAAAAACGCCTGCAGTCAGTGTCACTCAGAAACATGGATAACTGCGCCTTCATCATGCTTTTTAATTTTTAATTCATCTGCTGATGCGTGGAATAAAAGTATTTAAGCTAATAAACCACACCTTTTCTAACGAGTATATAAAGACGTGCCTATCTCTGGTTTAAGCATCAAACTACCACTGGAAATATTTTGTTGCAAACGTTCCCAGGTTTCATCTGTAGAACAAACATGAAGACTATGGTAAGTCCTTTATCACCGTCTTCAAACATTGGCCATTCTTGTACATGTTTCTTTAATCTGTAATGTACAAAAAGTATCGAGTGATTCTTTCATGCAGTAAATCTGTTGTTGTGGTAAAAAAAAATCTGATGAATATTACGTTTCTGAGCTTTAAGTTGATAATCCAAGTTACCAAAGTTCTCAAAAAAGCCTTTCATATATGTATAACATTTAAGATAAAATTATGTTGAAAATGTGGTTCATTTTTAAAGCTATTCTAGATAATTACCAATAATACAATTATATTGTTTGTAGTTCGCCGGTATGCTGCTTCTGGTTGTTGTTGCCAATGTCATGGCTGGCTACCTTGGTTATGGGGGATACGGTGGTGGTTATGGAGGATACGGAGGCGGACTAGGTGGTTATGGCGGATACGGAGGCTATGGCGGATATGGCGGCTACGGGGGTGGACTTGGTGGCTATGGGGGATACGGTGGATATGGCGGATACGGTGGTGGCTATGGTGGATACGGACGTGGATATGGTGGTTATGGTGGTTACGGACGTGGCTATGGTGGTTATGGAGGTGGCTATGGTGGATACGGACGTGGATATGGTGGATACGGACGTGGATATGGTGGTTACGGTGGTGGCTATGGCTGGTATTAAAAACCCAATATACAAGATGTTTTGTAACGGAAAAGTTAATTAGGAGTGATATTATCATATGCACTCCATGTTAAAATATTATAATATAATTTCTCACAGAAAATTTCCATAACTGGATTTTACAGATACAAACAGTCTCTTTGAATTTTCCGTGTTGTCGTTTCTTTATTTTCCCAGTTTCGAGTTACCTCACATTTGATATTCTCATGAATTATTGTTAATATTATGAATAGAAACTAACTATATGTCTCTCACATATATATCTACATTAACAGCGACTTAATTCATAAGTATTTATTAATACTTTCTGGGTAATTGCATCGTAAAAAATATCATTTATTTACTAGAGAAAAACATTTATTTGCTGAATGTTTCTTTTAACTATGTCTCTTCACAAAATTAATGCAACCAGACGAACCACATGCAGGTTTTGTATATAAAACTAACGTAATGAAATATAATATCGTTGAAGAAACGTCAGTTACATATTTCACTCTGGAACTTTGCTGGTGTACAATAAATACTTTGTTTTACCTTTGTTTTGTGCTGTTTCTTTGAGGGTTTGCACTTTAATTTTTGTGATGTTCGAAAACATTTCTTCTTATAGGATAAGCATATTAAATATTATTTTACTGCATTTTATGTTTGCACTGTTGTAACATATTGAAGCTTCTTCTATAAAAAAAACACACCACACAAAACATGATATTCGAATAAAGGACCAGCTGTTTCGTTTATTTTTATTTAAGAGGAAAGAAAATGTTATATTTCAAAGAAATGTTGGCTCTTCCAGTGTGCTGTGAAAATGAGCTGCAGCAATTATGTTTTAACACATTTTAAAGTGTGTGTAACACAATTACTATCAATTTATCAGGCGTATTATACCGTCATTCTTTGAATCGGTGAAAAAAAATAGTTACCCCTTTCATTTTATACAAGCATAGCCTGAAAAGGATGAAACTGATATATTATGAAACATGTATAATACGAAAGCTTATATATATATATACACACACACACATTGCGAATAAAGGTTTATTTGATATTTATTATCAAGGCACTTCCAAATGTAAACTTTATTTTGAAATATTGTTATAGATTAAAATTCAGAAGCACATTTTGATGCTTAAAAGTATTACTGCTTCTGTGAAAGGCTTCATTTGTGAAAGGCTCCGCATGGACAAGTAGTTAAGGCAATCGACTTGTAATCCGAGGGTCGAGGTTTCGAATTTCCGTTACACTAAACATGCTCGCCCTTTCAGCCGTGGGTACTTTATAAGGTGACGGACAATCCCACTATTCGTTGGTAAAAGAGTAGCCCAAGAGTTAGCGGTGGGTGGTTATGACTAGCTGTCTCTCCTCTAGTCTCACACTGCTAAATTAGGTATGGCTAGCGTAGATAGTTCTCGTGTAGCTTTGCGCGAAATTCAAAATAAATTGTATGTAAGTCTGACTTAATTATAAAGAACAGATTGTGTATGTCAATGAATTTACCGATCCTTGCGCTTGACATAACAGTACAAAAACCTAAATGTGCATAATAACATGCTTAAATCTTAAAGGCATGTTAAGAGCTTATTTACTATTTTTAAGTTACTACTTTCTTTTTTCTACATTTACAGTTCAAAACTACTGCTGTTGACAAATGTAGCTATGCGCGAAATTCCAAAATATACAACAATTTTTGAAAAATAATTTTAAATATATTATTTCGATTAGTTTTCGTTGTAACTTTTTTAGTTTATGAGAATAACTGTAAAAATTGTCACATTTGTCTCTTGTTACACAAGCTTTTAACTTATTCAAAAATACTTTATTAATGTAGAAAGTAGTTCAGTGAAACACAGAATCCCCCCAGTGGCTCAGCGGTATGTCTGCGGCCTTGCACGCTAAAATCCGGGTTTCGATACCCGTGGTGAGCAGAGCACAGATAGCCCATTGTGTAGCTTTGTGCTTAATTCAAAACAAACAAACAAGAAACACAGAATACGTAACTGTGGTTATAATAATAAAGCATAGCTTTTATGGCAGAAGCCACTTCATTATGTTTCATGCCTACTTCATAACTTCACACAACACCTATAAGCGTTCAGAAGGAATTTATTAACACTCCTACGAAAATTGGGGTCTAATAGGCCTCAGAGCAACTTGAAAGGTTATTAATATTAGGCTAATAATTTTGTATTTAAATGAAATTACCATTAACTGACCCTATCCCTTTATATTTTGAGGAGCAATAATATTTTGACTTTTCAGACATTTGCGAAATATTTAAAAAAAAATTTAAAACATCCCTAGATAAAAAAAATGACTTTATTTATTTCTTGAATAATTCTAGAACAGGCCTGGGCAACCGAAAAAAGCAAATTATAGTAAAAATATATTAATTTTACAACTTCTTTTCAAAAGATGGATATTTAGGATAATAACTCTTCTCCAATAATAATTTTAGACGGTCCTGATTATTGCCTAGTTTGCCCACGCCTGTTTCAAAACATTCTAAGAACTTTACAAAATAATTTAAAATAATCTAGAATATTCTTGAAGCTTCTAGAATATTCCAGAAGAATCCACAAATCCTATATATATAGGAGCTGAAATCTTCAAACCGTGTCAAAATGATATCTCTTGATGAAGCTGTACATTTACTGACAAAACCATCCGACGATGAAAGTGAACATGATATTGTCGAAGACTACTTTGAAAGTTGTGATGATGATTTTTCTGAAGCCAAAAATGATGAACAAATCGCACTGTACCCTTCTGAAAGTGAAGAAAGTAATCAAGAAGATCTTACTACGATGCCAGTGAACGAACTTTTGTCCAAAGATATGAATTTTAGTTATTCAACAACACCTTCAAGGATCAACAGGAGAACCGCAGCTCTCAATATATCCAATGGAAACCCAGGCATTACAAGGCAAGCTGCTCCAAGAGTCTCTACACCGTTCGAAACATTCAAAATTTTCATTTCTGATAATATGATGGAACAGATCATTCACTCAACAAACACCGTCATGAAAGAATCTATTTTTGAAGAAGACCTCTGGAAATGGATCGCATCTAATCTTTTCCTTGGAATAAGAAAATCCAAAACTGCATCGATAGACGAAATGTTTTCAACCGAATTCGGTTTGCCATTTTTGCAAAAACTGATTACACAAGACAAATTTAAAAAAAAAATGTGCTCAAAAATCAGATTTGACATCCACTCTCAAAGAAATAGAGAAATCAAAGATGCCGCCATCTCTGAAGTCTGGAATTTTTTCATTGAAAATTGCAAAAACAGTTACAACCCAAGCGAATACCTGACAGTGGATGAACAACTATGTAACTTCAAAGGAAGAGTTGGCTTCAGAACATACATTCCAAAAAGCCAGGCAAATACGGAATAAAGATTTGGTGCCTAACAGATGCAAAGACAAGTTACCTCCTCAACGCTCAAATTTATACTGGAAAGGTTGGAAATACGACAGAAATAAATCAAGGAGAAAGAACAGTCAGAGAATTGAGTCAGCCATTTCTTGGAAAAGGAAGGACAATAACGACAGATAATTTCTTCACAACAATGACACTTGCCAAGTACCTACGAACAAAAAGAACAGGACTTGTTGGAACCATACGAAAACCAAGAACCTTCCTGCCTCCTGAAATAAATGCAAAATCTAGAGAGTTATCACCAAAGTTTTTCTACCATGACGACATCACTCTTCTCAGGCACTCAGACAAACCAGGAAAAAATGTGCTACTACTGAGTTCTCAGCATCAGTCTGGTGAAGTAGAAGAGAATGGAAAGCCCGAAATCGTCAATCTTTACAATGCAACGAAGGCAGGTGTCGACACTCTCGATCAACTGGTGAGATATTATACAACAAAGAGGCGATCAAAGCGCTGGTCAGTCTGCATATTCTATAACATTCTAGATCTTGCTGCGTACAATGCTTTTGTTCTATACTCGACAAAACATCCAGAATTTCTTCGTCAACATAAATCAAGAGCCAGAAGAGAATTTATACGGCAATTGGTGCTTGAAATCAAAGAAATTTACTGCAAATATAATGACAAAACAACCTCATGTGAACCGCCTGCAAAGAGGGCAAAAAGAGGACGATGCCATTTGTACGGCAGATCAAAAGATAGACGTCGAAAATTGTTTGCTCAAATTGTAAAATAAATGTTTGTCAGAGCCATTCTAAAGTTGTTTGTAATGAATGTTGCTAAATCACTGTGTTTCTATTGGAAAAATATATGGGGCCTGATAGGCCCCAAAATCACTTTAGTGGATGCAAATATTTTTTTCGTTGAAGTGTTAAAGTTAAATTGAATAAAAATGAAATTATATGAAACAATGCGTGTGTTGTTGTTGTTGTTGTTTGGAATTAAGCACAAAGCTACACAATGGGCTATCTGTGCTCTGCCCACCACGGGTATCGAAACCCGGATTTTAGCGTGTAAGTCCGCAGACATACCGCTGAGTCACTGGGGGGCACAATGCGTGTAAATTCATGCCATGAAATGTCACAACAAATGTTATGAAACCATTCGAACAACAACAGCATATAATCACACCGTGCTAAATGTTAAATCCTTAACGGGTTTTGTGTATAGAATAACTTCTAAACACCTATTCACAAAGTTATTGTTAAAGGTTACAAGTTGAAAAAAAACACGGAACCAATCAGAACGGTCCTGCAATTTACATCTTACGAAGACTTACATATCTTTGGTTATTGTGCACAAACGTCAGAATATTTGTGCATCATAACAATGTCAGGTTTTGACAAACAAAGATATTTCTTTCATCACCATACTTTGTTGTTAATATTTGTTGATTCGGTACGGTTATTGTTATAATGATCAAAATAAAACTCACTATATATTCATGATGATATTTGTTCTTAAACTACCAGTCAATAATTATCCTTCAAGTCTAAAATACTGTCTCTCCTTGTATTAACACACTTAACAGTAGATTGTTTGTTTTAGTGCTTTCCTTCAAGCTAGGTTTGGTTTGTTTTTAATTTCGCGCAAAGCTACTCGACGGCTATCTGCGCCAGCCATCCCTAATTTAGCAGCTTAAGACTAGAGGAAGGCAGCTAGTCATCACCACCTACCACTACCTCTTGGATTACTCTTTTATCAACGAATAGTGGGATTGACCTTCACATTATCATGCCTTTTCGGTTGAAAGGGCGAGCATGTTTAATGTGACGGGGATTCGAACCCACAACTCTCAGATTACGACTCGAGTGCTGTTACCATTTGGGTGTTATTACCACTCACCGCCAACTCTTGGGCTACTTTTTTACCAATAAATAGTGGAATTGATCGTAATATTATAACGCCCTCACGGCTGAAAAGGCATGTTTGATGTGACAGATTCGAACCCGTAACCCTCAGATTACGAGTCGAGTGCCTTATCCACCTGGCCATGCTGGGCCTTTCCTGCAAAGCTACAGAATGACTTAACTGCTCGTAGTTGCCATTAACTCTCAGTGATAGACTAGACGAAAGGTAGATAGGTAACTTTTGTCTGACCAGTAGTTTAACATGGGCTAATTTAATTACGATTGCACAAAAAAATGTTTAAAGCAATCTAATATTTGTTTTATTACTTCTGGCGACGCTTGAATTATAGATGATATAAGTTAAGGTTTACGTGAAATAAATACTTAAGATATACTTGCCTAGAAACACCAGTACTAAAAGCTAATTACGTACACAAAAGGTGTAGAATCATTGTAATGATTTTAATTGATTGAAAGTTACCTGACCTATAAGGCACAATAAAATCAGTCTTCATTCAAAATGCTTCCTGTAAAAAACTTTGCTATTCTGCGGAACAGTGTCAGAAATTGATTAGTAAAAACTATAAAGTACCTTGTTTTGAGAACAAATATGCTGTTACAAGATGTAAAATGTGTTTGTGAGAAGCCCACCGCTAGTACAGCGGTATATCTCCGGATTTACAATGCTAAAATCAGGGGTTGGATTCCCCTCGGTGGGCTGAGCAGATCGCCGAGGTGGCTTTGCTATAAAAAACACATAAACTTGGTGAGAATAAAAGCGGTTAAAGTTTGTGCAAATAAGAATTATGTAAAAAGAAGCTAATTTAACAAATAACCGATTAAGTTCCTACATATTTTCGTTTCAGTCAATTCTTTAAGGTTACTTAAAATTATTGGCTTGAGAGAATTTTCAGATTAAACTTTTTTCCGCAAAGACTATTAGATAGGCCCATTTTATAACTGGGAGAACTGGCAGGAAAAGTTGAGAGGTAATTCAACTCAACTTCACGAGTTCAAACAGAGAAATAAACAGATGGGATTTGTTATGAAAAAATTACAACTTGTGTTATTTAATTCACTGGGCAAAGGCAAACTGCGTACTTGCTTTATAGACACTGGACTGTTGTATGCTGTTGAACTTCTGAATCGATTTTCAGATTTTATTTACTCAAGATGTCTTCTTCTCAATCAATTCAATTGAGACGTGAGTAAACTACTCGGTAGTTTAAAACATGTTAGATATATTATCGAAAACCTACGCTTTTGGAACAAAATATTAACATAAATACTAGAAAATTGCCGTCAACACTTTCATGTGTCTGAAAAATGTTCCATACCGACTCAGACATTTTTGACACATAGTACATTGTTGTTGAAGACACAAAAATAACAGTTGATATCACAGTTTTACCCAATTTTAGTTCGTCATTATTTCATATGTTCACTCATGCAGGTTTTACTGAATATTTTATTGAATTGTGTTTCTATGCAAGGTGCACTCAAACTGCTCAACACTTCACACTGTAAAAATTGTTTTGTTTGTTTGTTTGTTTTGGAATTTCGCACAAAGCTACTCGAGGGCTATCTGTGCTAGCCATCCCTAATTTAGCAGTGTAAGACTAGAGGGAAGGCAGGTAGTCATCACCACCCACCGCCAACTCTTTTACCAACAAATAGTGGGATTAATCGTCACATTATAACGCCTTCACGGCTGGGAGGGCGAGCATGTTTGGCGCGACGCGAATGCGAACCCGCGACCTTCAGATTACGAGTCGCACGCCTTAACGCGCTTGGCCATGCCGGGCCACACTGTGAAAATATGACCTGTGGTAAGCAAAGGTATAGTGGAAGTGATTTGTCTACTCTATTGAATTCCCTTTATCGGAAGTTAGAGGGCGGTTTTTTGGTTGGATATGAACTAATGCTTATAGTTATTTCTATACTGTTTTTATCACTAGATCTGGGTTATGTTTATATTAAAACTAAGCAATGGAGAAAGATATGCAAATGGATTGAATTAGTAGTTGCGTCATCAATTATGATGGTGACAACAGAAGTGGGAAATACAGCTGTGATGTGAAATGACGTTTGGAGAACAAGAAGTTACGTAACTGTAAGGAAATCATATGATGCAGGTAATACACACAAGCCTGTATAAAATACACTTTAACAGTATTATAGTTTTAGCTATTAGCATCTGAACGCAGATTTTATAATATATAGTAATTGCAACTAGAGTTTGGGCCGAAAATCTAGTTGACTGCATATTCCAAACGTGACTTTTCCCATATATGAGCAAGTTCATAACCATCCTAACCTGTCTATTCGCTTCACATGCCAGTTAAAGTGGAATTTTCATCTTTCTTAATTCATTTATTGGTTTTAACTATTATCACAGAAGATTCCTCAGAGAGCTTTCTTCTTAGTAACCTTGGAGACGTAGGATAATCAACCAGCTGTTTCTAAGGCCCTGGAAGATAACCTGATGTTTGGTCTGGCAGACGTGGTGTAATAGTAAATCAGAGAGGCAGACACAACGTAACTTTGTATCTAAATGCGTTTTGTTGCAAAACAATTTCCTCTGTGTATGGAGATTTACAAATTGTTTCCGTTGTAAAAAGAATATTGGTGTAATGAGATTAGAAGTTAAGGCTTGAAACGTTCGTCCATAGTGGGTAAAAAAAGTTGTTGGATTTCTTTAATGTATAAAACTAAATTTTACGACTAAGGTCATTGCCAGGCCTCTTATTTCAAACATGCTAAAAACTTTCTCTTGTAATGAGAAGAAAATCTACATTATAGAAATAGTGAAGAAGTTCAACTGGAACGATACTTAGTTTATGAAGTTTGAGCCTAGTCAATATAAATTAAAGATCCACCCCCTTCTGGTAGCACAAGGGAATGATGGATTAACCGTATATGCACGTATACAAGCCATGACCTTTTACGGATAATATGATAACATGTATCTGAGGTCAGATTTGTGAATTATTCATTTTTCCGTTTGTTGTAAAGAAGACTAAATACCAAATACAAGGATAGTGAAAAAAAGCCTTTGTATATTAATATTAGAGGTCTTGCAAATGGAATATATATACTATACAATGAACAAAGTATTTTTAATTTTCACACTAACACTATTTTATACGCATGCTTTTTAAAGTATGAGTAAGGCTGGTATCATCACTTCACAGACACAGAATATGAAAGCCTTTGTAACCCACGATTTTCTTTTGTGTACAACAGACTTGTTAATTTTTACTTTTTACAAAAAATGAAAATATATGGACGCTGAATGAGATTGTAAAAAAATAATACAACCACCTGGTTAGGTTATTTAAACAGTTACCTTTAGAAGTGGAAAAACAACACAGTTCTGTATGTTCAAACACTCTGAGAGAAGAAATTTTGTAAAAAGGTTAAAAACGAAGATAACAAAAATCTGATTAAGAGATTGAGGAATTAAATTACAAAACAATATTTGTAAAGAAATAAGTTTATTTTCTAAGGTTTGTGTTGTAATTGAGGTATACAACATGTATTACTCACATAATCATGGTTTGGTACACTGAAAGTGATAACGCTCATTAGTGATGGACACTTTATACAGGCATAGGTTCAAGTTTATACCTAGATGTATTAGAAGTTTAGAATTTCTTTTAAATGTACTTTATAATTGATTAAAATAATTTTTGTAGAACATTTTCAGTTATTAATATTTGAAATGTTTATTACTAGAAAGTATGCATTGTTTATCACTGGCTCTTATTCCTGTATGTCAAGAATATATACTTTGAATTCATTTCAAAGCATACACTACAACACAAAATGAATATTTTTTGTAGTACACTGAAATTATATCCATTTATGAGCTTATACCATTAATACTAGAATTCTGTTTGCAAGCATTACACAGTGAGTATTAGAAGTATAATGTTGTAACACCAGGCCAAGGTGAAATAGTAACCATAGCTGGCCATAAAGGGAGTTCAGATGCCATATTATAAAATTCCATTTAAAGTAAACAAACCATATGTTTCATCAAGAAAATATCTGGAAATTTTATGTCTGAGAATCCATTGAAACCCTGTTAACTTACAATTTATATGGTTTTACAGTTCACTCTTAAAAATATACATCTCTTATCTACACAGAGTATTTTTTCATTCATCATGCTGGCTTTCTCAGGTACTTTAATATAATTAAAAATACGAATAAAAAATGCTCCACCTTTCAGAACTAAATTTTTTTCTCTATCTCATGTCGGAAAAGAACAATGTTATGTAATAAAGATTTGCCATTTTGTTACCTTATTCAGGACCACTCCAATGTGAACTGTTATGCCACACTAAGCAGTTTTAATAATTATTTCATATTAGAGCTAGTTTAGTCTCACAATTATAGTTTTTTGCTTCAGATCTGTGTTATGTTTTATTTGCATAATGTGAATACATAAGTATTAAGAGCTTGGAGTAGCTTATGAAGGTTCAAATGACATATGAATGTAGATTTTCCTATCATTTTTATCTTATCTCGTACCACTGAATAATTTTTGACTGTACAGCATTCATCATATTTTATCTACTTTTAAACCCGAATAGAGAGAAATTGTGGCAAAATAATGTTTTCATGAACATAAAACTAAAGAGGTGTTGCACATTTCTATCATATGATGAATTGAAGGGTTAGTAGTAGTTTCAAATTATAAACTATTGTGTTAGTGCATCAGCCACTTAATTTGAGAACAATGTTCAAAAAGAAATTTGTTTATTCGATGTTAAATGGATATACATATTTGTAGTTAGGATAGTTCTTAGTAAATATATATTATGTATTAAACCAACAGAACACTTGTACATCCTGATGAAATTATTGTTTTGCACTTTATATTCTTCTTAGAAGGTAATCTTACAAATACCAGACCAAGTTTTACTGCAGTTTTCATTAGGCTAACAAAATAACATCGTTATTGGTAGCTAAATGTAAAGAAATATTGGCAACTAATTCCAAATGTATTAACAATGAAAAATGTTATATATTACACACATTAATACAGAATGTTCCAATGAATTATTTTTGTATGCTTAAACTACATCGCTGTAAATCTTATTTTCCTTTGAATAAATATGTTAAAAACTTCATTCTGTAGAAAGGTCAGCTTCTTTCCTGATATTTTTGTATATTAAGGGGCACAATGAGATCATTTTTTTACTGTTAACACATAACTTATCGATCCTTTACATCCAAATGATCCGTGCAGTTACAATGATGTGTTAAGTGCCATAACATGGCAGTTCTTTCCATATAGGTAGCTTCACTGTGTGTGTTTGGTAGTGCTGATTCATCCATATTATTTCCTTTGTGGTTAAAGCAGGCAAAAGCATCTCAACTCTTTTTATATATACATATAAATTTATTTAAAAAATGTCACACATTCAACCTAAAATACATACACATTTATTCACAAAAAAGGTTTTAATGTTGAGGAAAGGCAATTAGGAGATAAAAACTGGATGTTTTATCAAAATTATTTGACACAGATGAATAAAAGGCAAAACCAGAAATGCGAACAGCCATAAATCTCTGCAAATACTTTAAGAATGAATAAGTCAAACCTAAAAACTTGTAAAATGTTCAATGTAACTGGAAAAACAAATTATTTTTTACACTAAAAAACCCATCCATGATTTATCTTACATGTGGCTAAATTAATAGAGAAAAAAAGTTAGTCAGTGTTTTTACTACTAGAAGATAAAAAATTTATTTGATTGTTCAAGTTCTTACTCAGTAATAGAACAGACAGACTTTACAAATACAGAATTCCAATATTAAAAGTTTCTGGCATAATGATAAAAACATTTAATGAATAATTAAAACATTATCATCAAATACTAGAAATACAGCTTTACTCAAGCTCCTTTGAAATTAATTATTTAGGATTACAAATATTTCATAAGCAAGATCGCATCTACAAATGTTTTAAAACCCGAGAAGAAATAAAGCTATATCAAAAATTATATAAATAACCACTTCAGATAAAAACAAGCAATGAAACAAAATGCCAAAATGATTTTATAACAACATTATTATATTAAAATATTACATTAATATATAATTTTATTTAAAAATAAATTACCTGGAATGCTCACCAGTTTAAAAGAAAGTTTCTATGAGCTAAGAGTAACGTTTACTTTTGTCTTTCAATGAAATATACTGCCACTAGGTTGTAGACAAGTGTGAAAAAATTATTTAAAAGAACTTTTTTTTGTTACTACTTGATCAGGTGATATGTAAATCATTATTATATTAGATTTGTTTAACAATGTTTGATTGTTATCAGCTGATATTACATTACTTGTGCTCAAATTTCCAGTTAACCTGAATATCTAAATGAAGAAACATTTGATAACTTCAAATATCTCCAATAAAAATAGTTCTTGATTATAGAACCAAAACAGTTACATAATTTGTAACATAATCAATAAAACCTTCAGGTGAGAGAAGAGTGGACCACCAAAGGTTATAACAAAGCAAGTATGTTGCGAGTAATTTTATACACATTACAACATTGTTTTTATGACTATGTCCAACACAGGGCTATACATTTGAATTTTTAATTGGTGTTACTTCCAGGAATTAACCCTTTTTCCTTTTTAAAGACATTAAACTCATGGTCAAAACAGTTCTCAAAAAATATTAAAAATAAGAAAAAAGAACTCTAAATGCAAAGTTTAACTTAATACTTTTCCATTCCTGCAATAAAACTGCATACTTTTTTATCAATTTGTTAAAAATAAACATCAAGTGAATTTGACAGTTTTCAAGAAACTCATCTGAATGTGTAAAGTTCAAGTCAACTCCTCCACAATTAGACACATTTGTTTTATGGTTTAAATCTTTGCTTGGTTCTACAAATTTATGCTTAAGAAAACACTAAAGTATTTTCTTCATGACTTTAGCAAACTGTCTTTACATTTCTAGGTGCATTTAGTTTGTAGGTAGTACATTGTGTAAACTACGTAAAACTTGTTTAGCTCGCTGATATAACTACATAACTAAAATACCTTTACTGTATCAAACAAATTTCAAAACTGTAAGTCTAAATATATAAAGCTTTTGTTGATTGCTTCACCTCAGAAAATTGTTTTAAAACATGGTGAAGTGGAAATCCTAAAAAGCATTTTTTGGTATTCAACCTTTGAAGCCTAAAATCTTGTCAGCATGTTGTTGAAACTGTTGTATCATTCCTTGTCTGTCTTGGTTACCATCTAGAACCTTTTAAGACAGCAACTATTATTATCTTAAGTAAAACAAGAAACTAAATTGTTGAAACAAAATGTACAGTAAATTAGATAAAGTACTATTGTCTTGTCTCAAATAACTGTTTGTTTTTTAGCTGAAAAGCTCAAAAACAAGCTGTGCTCCATGCAGGTGTCAAACTTTGATTTTTAGCATTACACACCTTCAAGTTAACCACTGAACCAACATGTGATTTGAATACCTGACTCAAATTGTTATTCCTCTACATGCTAACTGAGTTCGTGGCAAACTTATAAGTGAAACTCTATTTTATGAATATGTCTTATGTAGTTTAACTGAAACAATTATATTTCACAATAACAACAGATAGGTTTTCATACAGTTAACATTTAAAACTCTTTAAAACAACAGGTTACTGTCCTCATGAGATAATCATGTTGTTTCTAGTTATTTAATTATCAAATATCTGTAGCTCAATTTCAAATATGGATAACAAGCCTAACTGTCATAATATTTCATGCTTTTTCTTTGTAGTATGTATGTGTAAAATTACAATTATTATAGTCATAAGCTACACTTTATTTCTATATATTTTTTCCTTATTCAACAATGTTACAATATACGGATGACTTACAGTAACAAAACCATAAACTTCAAACTTCACCACAACACAGACATGTGTAAAGGTTTTACAACAACAACATGAAAATACAAATAATTAGGCAAATGAGTAAAAAGGTTAGGGTGAAGTAAATTATGTCAAAAAAGTAATGACTTTTATTTTTACACTTTGGCTAACTTCATGAATATTACACATACACACATACATAAATATACAGAAAACACACTTTAGATGTGTAGAAATTATGTCATGTAACACCAAAGATTTGTTTAAGAAGCATTAACTTTTATTGTTATACTTCACCAGTTGAATTAGTATCAGCTTTTGATGCAAGCTGGAAAATAAATCTGAGTAGACACACAAATTCCTAAAAATTTAAAACTGTGGAAATTTACCATATACACATGAAACGTTTTAAAATCCATAACTGTAAGCCTAAACCTAAAATTACGGGTACCTCTCTTTCAGCACAAATCCTTAGTCACATGTACCCCACAACAATGAAAATATATATCAGTGCAACAATATTTGTATGTTGCTTTTACCTACAGCAGGAGCTGATCTCTAGAAAGAGTGTATAACATTACAAAAATCATTAAAACCTATAAATAGTCAGTTATTAAAAACCATGTAGTTAATTTATAGCATCATTAATGTAAATCATGAGTTCTTTATGTTTATCTGTGGAGTATTCTACAAACAAGTTGCCCTGGAAGATTTTTAAGGCTAAAAGTTAAAAATGATAAAATATATGAATGAATATGTATGAAAAGCTTATGTAAAAACTACACTATATGTGATGCCTAGCAAAACCAAGTTGAAAATGGTACTCTACAGTGAATATTCTGCATTTTGAATAAAAGAAAACCTAAGAACATAAATTATTTTGTAAAATTTGAAAGAAATAATAAAAGTTAGATATTTTTTCAATTCCACATAGCTAGTAATAATTTTATTTCGTAAATAAATTTTTTGTCAAAGCAATAGCACATTGAAATAAGACAGTATGAGCCAAACAACACAGCAGGGAACAAACTGGAGAAAGGAAATGATTTAAAAGCACTCTGGAATACAGGTGGGAAAAAGAAATAAATAAATTGGAGAAATATAAAAACTACCTACCTGGGCAGCCAAAGTTCAGGAGAAGAATTCCAGAACTGAATAACTAAAATTATGAAAAATGGAACAATCCAAGAAGGAGAAACATTTGGAAGTAGGAGATATGAAGGTTTAAAGAGTAACAGTAAAAACAAATAACCAGATGAAGGTATGGGTCAGTTGAGGGACAAGCATAGTATGGATGGAAACAATGAGAAAAAAAACAAAAATTGAAGTGAGACTTGTATTTCTCTGGTACACAGACAAAGAGAAAGGACAAAAAGTGTAGGCAGTGAAAGATGTTACATAAGGGGTAAATCCCTGAGGTGAGGCACAAAACCAGACAAAAGACACACAAAAAGATAGAATAAAGCAACATCAAGACAAAAAAATTGAAGATAAAGGTGAATAAAGAAGTGGCCAAGACAGAGAAAGGAGCAGGATCTGTTGCTCCATGAAATTCCATGGCAAATGGAACTACATCAAAGCTGGCCCATCTGGAGCAACCAACAGAACACATAAGTGATATAGATAAGAAAAAAGTCCCAGAAGAAAAATAGTCTGAATAGAAGGTAAGCATATAAAGATCACAGAGGGCTGATGAACAGCAAGAAGTATAATGTGTATTACTCCAGTAAGGGCCAAAGCAGAAAGAATTACACCTGAGTGGCCAATATAAAAGAACCAACAGAGCATAATATTTGGTCTGGATGAGGGGAAAAAATAAAGACCCCAAAAAATGAGTCAAATTAGAGGGTAGACACATAGGTGAAAACCCCTCCAATCTTGACTGCAAGCATCTATTTTTAGAGCTGAAGGGGAAGAAACTGAAGACAAAAATGAAAAAAGCGTGGCATACCAGTGAATGGGAAACACAAATATGCAGTGTTCCCTGTTGAAAACGTACCCACAAAAAACACGAGTATGAAGTGACCACACTGTTGAGATCCTAGTGGGGACACAATAAAAGATTGGCCACAAGAATCATAACTTGGGGATTACAACTTGTCAGGATAATTACATCAAGGTCATGGGCCAAGTACATAGAATACAGAATCTGACTAAGCAAACATTGGTGCAATTAGTGTTAAAACTGATGAAAGTGGACATGCAGAAATAACCAAAACTCTTCTGCAGGAAAGGAAGGAAATAATACAGATCCCAATAAACTTCAAAAGGTATGAAGATGTGGATATGGAGTGTAGCCTCCTCAAATGACCATAAACCCCAAAACACAGGAGAATCAAGGAAAATGGAATGGTCCAAAATTTCATGAGGGAAGATTCACTGGTTGAGAAGTATCCAATGAAGGAAATATATGTGTGTGTCCAAACCAAGGAGATGAATATTTACAAGGAAGACCATATTCCAAAAGAAAGAGAACCTCATGGACGGAGAGAGAAGGAAAAGAGATGACAAACATGACCATCCACTCAATATCCTGAAACCATAGTGGGAGAAGGCTGGGCTTGAACAAAAAGAAATGAAGTGAACCATATACTGAATGAGATTATGTGAGGGGGTAGTAAAGAACTTCTTAAACCAGAAAAAAAAAATCTCAGGAGCTTCTTGAAGAAGGAAATGGGTTAAAGTGACTGACCAGAACAATAAAAGGTAACAAGAAGTTTGTTGTCCATGTAATAAGAGTCCGAACTCTTAACAAGTGAAGATGACATTATAAAGAGAATACCACTCCACAAAACACATACAGTGCTGAAGAAAGACTGTGCGAATGATAAAATTATAAAGGCAAAACCCACCTAGAAGAAATAAAAAAAAGAACATGACATTGGAGCATAAAAACCCAAAGTGAGAGATAAGACTCCATCATAAAGCTAAGTGATGCAGACAAGTATACAATTAAGACAGATCAGGAAAGTCTCTTAACTCCTATGCATAGAGAGACAAAGAAGGAGAGCAGTAAACATCTGATTTAGTTGGCTCTACACATTAGATAGCTACACCATATAGTAGACCATGAGCGAACTGAGCAACACATCTAAACAATGTATGGTCCTGGGGAAGAAATCTGAGAAGTGAGAAGATGTGGAGCAAAACAGAAGTCAGAAACCCTCTTAAAGAAACAATAAAAAGATAGTGACAGTAGTGAAGCATACCCAAAAAAATACAAACTAAAAGTTAAAGAAAGTATACAGAACTAATGAGCTAACAACAACCTACAAACGTGTAAAGAGCTTAAAAAAAACATGCATAGAAAAAAAAGAAAACCTACCCGAAATGCAAAACAATAATTAAATTCTAAAGTATAAACACCACTAAAGAGACTATAAGATAAACAACCCTTAAACATAGACATGTTGACTCAAAGAAACTATATGGCAAAAGACCAAAACCTGACCCTAAACAATGAGAATAAAAAGGCACACAGTTAACAAAAACAAATTTTGACTCAAAACTGATTCCTAAACATGTGACAAGTAATAAAGATACAAAAAAATAGTAACTTATAACTAAATAACATTAACAGTGAAAAAATGTAAAATACAAAACAAAACTAATACAAGAAACAAACTCTCCACACAAACTGTAAATTGAAATAATCTAGATGGGAGAAGAAGTAAATTCAAACTTACATAAAACTGAATAAAGAAGACATGAAGGATGTAATTTATTGAGTGTGGAAAGTAGACTCAAACACACAATCTTACATAAACTCAAAGAACATAGGTATATTTACAGAAAGTGAGAAATACACATTATCTCCCAGGAAAAATAACACCACAAATAATTTTTTTAAAAAAGTTTTGCTTCCTGAAAAGTTTTTGCTAATCGTGACAGGTACCTGGTGGGTATACAGAAATGTAGTTTTGGTTTTGCTTCATCACGTAGGAACTCTGAGAAATAGACATTTAACTGTTTACTGACAATAACATATTTAATTGCATTTATGTTTCTAATAAGCTATAAATTCAACATAATTAAAAGTGTTTTGCTCCTGATTTTCGTTTGTATTCAATGTCCGATGCATCATGTTGCAGTGTCCAACAGCAGTCAGGAAGCAATGACTGATCCCAATTGCCCTGATGTCATTTTTCCATTGTAGCAATGTCCTGGTCAAACCTTTTATCATGTTTGTCACTGACAACATTGAGATTTGCAAGGAAAAAGTCCACGTGTGAGTGGAGGAAATGAATATTGAGTGACATGCTGCACTGTATTGTTTTATATGCTTTGAGAAGTTTGTCTACCAACTGAATGTAATATGGGGCTCTGCAATTGCCAAGAAAATTGTCAACAACGTCTTTGAAAGCTTTTCAGGCAAACCTTTCTGGTCCAACTAACAGATCTTCAAACTGCTTGTCACTAATAACATGTCTGATCTGAGGGCCATCAAAAATGCCCTCTTTGATCTTAGCCTCAGTTATTCTTGGGAACATCTGTCTTAAATAATGAAAACCTTTGCCTTCATTGCTTATTGCTTTCACAAAATTGTTCATAAGTCGCAATTTTATGTGAAGGGGAGGTAAAAAAAACTTTGCTGGGTCGACAAGCGATTCTTGGGCCACATTTTTCTGTCCTGGAACTAACTTTTTACGGAGTGGCCAGCTCTGTCTAGAGTAATGTGACTCTTTGGCACAACTGTTACATTCACAGATGAAACAATGGTACTTTGTATAGCTGAGCTGCAGTCCAAGTAACAGAGCAACGACTTTCAGATCTCCACAGATATTCCAGTTGTATTTGCTGTATTGGATGTGCTTTAGCAACATTTCTATGTTCTCATAGGTTTCTTTCTTGTGTGCTGCATAGCCAACAAGTATTGAAGGGTGAACGTTGTCATTGTATAACAGAACAGATTTGAGGCTTAACATTGATGAATCAATAAAGAGATGACGCTCTTGCAGGTCATGTTCACAACCCAAATCAGAGAACAATCCTTCGATGTCAACACAAAAACAGAGACTGTCAACTTGTACAAAGAATTTGGTTATATTATTTTGGCAGCTTACAAAACCAGAAGTTTTGTACCTGGTGATAGCAAACACCATTCCTGCAGTCTCAAACCCAGAAATTTGGCTTTTGCTTTTAACAGACCCAAATCTCTGACCAGATCATTTAATTCTGACTGTGTTATGAGGTGTGGATTGCTTGAGGAGCACAGTTCAAAATCTGGATCAATGTAACTGAAAGTACCCTGCACTGCAGTTTCTTCATTTGGTTCATCTGAGGTCTATTTCTCTGGTGGTTTCAGAATTGGAAGACTCTTGTCATGTGGCACTAGTCTCATTGCAGAAGGCAGATTATGGTATTCAATTGACTTCTTGTTTTTTGCAGAGAAACCTGACACACAAGTCAAACAGAAGTGACAGTCCATCACATGGTCTTTTTGATCTCACCATATAATCAGGACAGCAAATGGCATTGTCTTTCAAGTGCCTCAGATAGACAGAACATATCACACAACAAATGTGAGGTGCATATTCCTAGTCTTGATCACCAATTTTATAGCCAAAGTAGAGATGATATGCTTTCTTCACAAGAGCAGTCATTGAGTGTCTCTGATGAACAAGCATATACTCACCCCAAATATAGCAGAATGTATCTTGGCTGTTACAACATTGATGAGACATATTGACCAAAACCAATCATCTTGTAAAACTTCTATAACATCTAACTTACTTGTTACAATGCTATTGAGGCAATGCTATATTCTGAATCAATATGTACACACTACGAGGTCTATATTAATCCAATGAACAGCATCTGTGTATGCAAGCCACTTTTATTGCCTGCCTAGGCTGCATACTTTCACAGAACAGCTTCCAACCTGGTCTGATTTCTGGACATGCCCAGACTGCACAAAACATTATTCATAGGTCTCTTACAAAAACGAAAACTTTTGGACACAAATATAAAAAAAACATGACAAAACTGGAAATTTTGGTGAAATAGTACGTGATGGGCAAATTTGGATGTGATTTTTGTGATCAGCAGACAAAATTCTATAAGGAACACCCAACAGTGTTCAAGAAGCAAAAACTTTGTTGTGCAGTGGAATAAAACCTATCATGAAATTTAAAAAAAAAAGCCTACCAAACATAAGACACAAACTCTCCACAAACAAAAGTCTGTTTTTCCATAACAAATATCATGAAACCTGAGACTGAGGCTTTGTGTTATAACCACTGTTAACTTATGGTAAGAAAATTAGCAACTGATATCAAGAAAACAAATTTCAAATGCACAAAGTAGAATTTGGGAAACAAACGTTATAAACACAAACGAGAAAAAACTAGAATTTGCAACTGATATTAACTGGTGATCAAATACATTCAATAACTGTGCAGTCACATGGAGAATGAAAACACATCTGTAGAAAAGAATGCCAATCAAGAAAGTGAGAATTGTGTTACTTGTGCTAGTACAGAGAGTACAGTGGGATTGGTGGAAGGTGGTCACATGTTGATGCTATGATACAAAAAATATAGAGGTAGAAAGACGGGTGCACTTTTATAAAAAATTATCAATCCCCAGAGAAGAGGTGGAGGTTGAAATAGCTATGGGAGAGTGGAGTGTTACAGAACTAATCACTGTTGCTCATAGCTATTTGTTTATATAACAAACCTAAAGAAACAAATTTAAATGAAACAATAGATTTTGACATTTTATTTGTACAATAATTTCAGAAGTAAAGTTTTTACCAGTACAGGACAAGGCAACTTAAAGGAAATTTCCTTCATCAACCAGTTCTCGTGAAGGTCATGCAATTTCTGTAAATATTCCTGGAAAGAAAAAATTTCTCAATAGAACTGCACAAAACATTTATACACGTATCTGTACACAGAAGTATTAAAAAATTAGAGTATATTAACATTGAAATAACAGCTACTAATGCTAATATAATGGTATAGTTATTACCAAATCTACATGGCACAAGAATAAATAAAAAAAATTAAAACAAAACACAATTAATAAGAGAAAATTTTAGAATTGAGGAAAACAAGATAACTGTACATTTCACAAATACAGCATTTATAACAACCCTGGTTTTGCCACAAAAGGCATCATCAGGTACCTGAAATGTATAATTGTCCATTTTCCTAAATTCTGTAATTTTGGGGTTTCAATATGTCCTGGCAGTTTCAAGTATCAATCACAGGACACAAAATAAGTAGATTATAAAAGAAAAGTAAATCTTCTTGATATTTAATATTAAAGTAACTTCTTTGTCTCCATGTAGAAATGTGGAAAAAAACAAAACAATTCCACTCAAAATTTTCTAACAGTTTTGAGTTCAATATGTGATTTTATTAAAATATGTACAAACAGAAACTACCTAATATGACATTAAAATTCTCTTTAAGATAGATTTGTTCAAGCCCAGCCTTCTCCCACTATGGTTTCAGGATATTGAGTGGATGGTCAACCAACTCTATTTCATGTACTTACATTTATGTAACAGATAATTTTTGGCTAATAAACTATAATAAGTAAATCAATCTAGCCCACTGAATGCATACAACGCAATGACAGCTGAAGTATGAACAGAAGAACAGTAATCAATAAACAAAGCTTGTTGCATTTCTACACTAAACATTTTACTAGGGAGAAAAAGGAAATAAAAAGCATGAAACTAGTGCCATATTAGGACTATTTACCTTCAAATAAAATTTAATAGACTGCTTATTCTGATTTCTATCTTTAATTTAAAGGTACTAATTATTAGCGTTACAGGTTGAAAAGTCAAGTTAACATTTGCCTGTTGTAAACAACAAATGTTGAATTATTTCTTTCATAGGGTCTTAATATTTTACAATAATGAATAATAAGTATTTTTATGTATCTAACTATCTGTTTATTACACACAATCACTATGAAGTGGCTATAGAAACTGCAGTACTGAATAAAACACTACTAGAGCAAATTTCAAACCTTTCTGGGTTCAACCCATTATGTCATAAACCTGTCACAGTGCATTCCTATTATCCAACTGCCATGTAATAACACCGACCCTTCCCAGAGTAGTTCTATTAATCCAGTTTCTATGTTATGTCTACCCTTCCCAGTTCAGTCACACTATTTAGCTGCCAATGTTATAACACCTACCTTTCCCAAATTATTTCTTTTATTCAACTACAATATTAGACACTTAGCCCTCCCATCCTTTGCACTACAACACTTGTATTATGACATGGAATACTGATCTTATAATTTTGATTGCAACATGCCAACATGCAAGTTTTACATATTTTTCATAAAAAATAAATTAAAAAATTCTAAAATTATTTTAACAAATGCATTTAAAAATAACCAAATCTCTTTTATGTGTGCAAAGCAATATAATAAAATAACAGAAAAAAAACTGCTTGTGATCAAGCTTGATAGATAAATACTGTCCATGCACGATCTACACAAACCTCCCAAAATAAAATCCAAAATACACATTTAAAATTATATTACTTTACACTATCTTACCAATGGAACACTAGCTTCTTCCTCACGACATCGCTTGCGAATTCTTTCCAAAACAACTTCAGGTTTTGTCTGCAAGTAAACTGTATGATAATAAGAACGGTTATCACTAACAAAAGTTTTATAAAAATCACCACATCCTACTAAAAATAAACACAGCAAATGTTAACTTAGAACAAGTTAATTACTTATAAAGCATACATACTAATAAAAAATAAGGCCCACCCCAATATTTTGCAAGAGCCTGCCAGTTAATTTGGCCATTATGTAAGGAGTGAAAGCCATTAATGAAAAAAAACTCAAGAAAAATAGGGAAAAGATGGTTTAGAAAAAGAGAAACAAAAAAAATTAAAAATGAAGAAGAGGAAACATAGTATAAATGGTCAGCAAGTAAAAACCATTAAAAAACAAATTTCAATAGCAATATTAGGGCAGAGCTGCAAGGCCAACTAAATAGCAAAAAAAGTCCATACATAGACTACACTTATTGAAGGAAATTCTCAACACAGTAAAGAATTATGTTGGAATAAACTAAATCAAATCACCAAAAAGCACTGGTGGATCATTCTCCTTAGAGATTCTGAAACATTCTTCATACATTGTTAAATTTTATCTCTCTCTTTTGACTGCAGAGTAGTTCTATTAAGTCGAAATACACAAACAATAAAGTGTAAACAAATGTCCTGTTTCTCACAAATAATAGTTTAGAATTTAAGTGTTTTTCTTTGTGAGTGATGAATTTAACAGAGTTTACACTTTCATTTCCTCACCTCAGTGTGACCCATGCATCCTTTTCAACACATTCTTGGCAACATATGTTATGTTTGGTAGTGTTAACTTGGTGATTACACTGACCTTTTAAACAAATGCCTTCTGAAAATGTTTTCAATTTCTATACATCCTTTTTTTTGCTTTACATACCATATGAAAATAGAAAATGTATTAGGAAATTTTACAAGATGATCAATATCTAACATGCTGCAACAATATGACCAGTTTTAAGAGTTTATTTTTCACTTTACTTAAGATATGTCACCAAACTCACCAATCAAGTCTAAATGAACATCTTCATTATTAACCAGCCAATCAAACCATTCACTCAGAACGATATATTCCACTTCTGGCATAGCTCCACTGAAAGAAATAATACACCATGTCATTTGTAGTTTTTTTCCCACAATAGAAACAATGTTCTCTCACATTACTAAAGTAGTAAACCTAAAATAACCTATTCTTCAGCCCTTTACCTGAGGTACATATTTTACAAAGTTTGAAATGCAGAAAAAACAAACAAACAATATTTCATCAGGTAAGAGCATCTTAATTGTTATTAATAACTCTTAGTACCAACATAAACAATAAAACAATATTGTCCTGATATTAATAAACCAAAGTGCTTTTGGGTCTACAATTTTAGTTACAAAGTGTCTAACAATATACAAAATGTTGAAAGAAAAGAAAATGAATGTAAAAAATGTATTTAATTCCATTTATAACAGAAGGAGTTTCTTTTATGTAGAAATTGAATTATTTCACTTAATATTTTTGGTCAACTCTCTGAGTTATAACAGAAAAAATGGAACAAAAAACTATTCCATTGTAGCAAAATATATGAGCACTGCATAAAAAAAGACAGTAATTTCAGTATTAAACATAAACAACTTTAAATTTTACACCTTCTGTTTTAAAAATAGTATATAACTGTCAAATAGCCTCACTGCAAAAGTCATTATCTGCACATAAAAAATGTTTCAGCACCATTCTTTAAGTATATATTTAGTAAAGAGTGTATAAATACTTATTCATGGTAATTTTGTTTTTGTTTACTATGATGCATACAAAACATAAATATTTTGCATTCAACAAGTGTGTATCTATAACACTAATTTATGAAAGAAATGGAACATAATTATATGTGAATAATTAAACCTTCTATAGAGATTTTCCACAAAACAGTATTTTGCACTGAATATTGATCTCTCCATAAGCTTGACAGGTGATGTGTGAGATGTTCTGTGAAGATTAACCATTGTCAGCTGAACGTACGTCTGAAAGGTTAAACTCCATCTTGAAGAATCCTTGTACATTAAACTCTACAGTAAATGATAATAATGTTCTATTCATGAAAACATTTATTAAACAACATTAAACAAATCAAATAATTATCAACAGAGAAAATTAACAAAAGGTGTCCAAATTTTAGAAATTACCAAAGAGTGTCAAAAGGCAACACTGTTGAAATATATGTAAAAACCCAATGTTAAGCTTGAAAGAAATTGGGTATTTTTTTAAACATGCAAAATTCTGAGGTGATTGCAAAAATGGGCTATATACAATAAGCTGTGTTCTTTAAATCGTTTATTCCTTTTTTTCTTGGTTCATCTCACCTACTTTGCATGTTTATTATTTATTTTTTAGAACTTTTTTCTTTAGTAAAAACTGTTACTGGCAATTATCCTTTTGAGCATTTAATGCTACATTTTTGTAGGTGAAATCACTAAGCTTCTAAGGTTTGGAAAAACCCAATATCAAATTAAATTGTATGTGTGTTTTCTTATAGTAAAGCCATTTCAGGCCATCTGCTGTACTAGCATGGGGCAGTTAAATGTAAAAGACCTCAAAATATTCAATTAATAACTTTTAACATGACAAACAAAATAAAAAATTTACGTAAATTTTTTTCACTGATTTTTGATGAATACAAGATGAATTATACATGTTCTTGTATACAATAAATGAATTAAGACTATCAAACTTTTATACCCCAATTTATTCAAAACTTTAAACTTATTTTTATATCAGTTTCCATAATTACTCTAAAGACCAGTGCAAACAAAATTTAATTTTGATGATATTTTTTCTTAAAAATTCAATTTTCCAGACAATTTTATCATGCAAATTGCACAATACTATGATCTAAACTCTGTATGAATTATAATCAGTGTTCTATCTAAGCTGTATAACTACATGGCTGCGCAACTAATCAAATACTGTGCATTTCATTATTTCAGTCATGCACATCTTCAGTGATGGCAAGGAGTCTCAACACTCTGATGGCCTTACTAACTTTAGCAGTCGATAGACCTAAAGCTCAAATAACCAAATGGTAGCATTTCATAACAACCTAATGGATCCAATATGATCAGTGGTCTGAAACTAACCCCCCCAAACCCTTAAAAAATATAGTAGTGCACATCTGTGCATTGCCTCGATACTGGTGCACATGAAAATAACTCAATCCACATATTGATTTGAAAAATTAGAGGGAACATTGCTTCTAACATGGAGAAAAACAGCATAATAAAGCCAAAGATCATAAAATCACACATAGTTTTATTTTAAAATTTTCAGACTCGTTCTTTCATGATGATAAAAATTTATCCAAATTCTCATGCAAAAAATAATACAAAAGAAAGCAAAATACAGCTACTAATAATTTGAAAGTGTCCAATTTACAAGTAAAATATATCAAAGCAAACAAGCCCATTATTTTATTTGTATTATTTTGTTGTTTTTAAGTTTCATAAATTAGATAGAGTTTGTAATAATTTATAGTGATCAATGTTCCTTTTCTTGCTCTGAATACTCATAGAAATTCCAAAAACTGTGTTTGTTTTAATTCTACTCTAAGCAACAATAGAAAAACAGTTGCAGCAACTTCATAAACATCAATGTTTAATTGGATTTTTTTTACTCGATGCTTTTATTCTTTCTACTGTTTTAAAAACTTCAAATTATGAAACTCACCAGCAAATTATGACCTTTTACATTTCTCCACCTCTCTACAGGTTCTGTTAATACCTAATATATTTAAACAAATACATAAATAATAATAAACAATGGAAAAACATGTGAATCCATTTTTTTTTTTTTTTTTATGATGAAGCTTACAGTGAAGTATCACTATCATTCACACATAAATGAAAACCCAGAACACATATTACAAGTAAACAAGTCAGTTTTATTCCTGGTTGAATGAATAGGCTTCAGTTCGGCATAAGCAGCCCACACTGTAACAACTCATACACTACCAAAACACAATGTGTATGGCATAGTCCAATATGTTGTACTTAAAACAGAAATTAACCAAATTTTATTGATTTGGGGATCTTCTCTTTTTATGCACAAAAATAACACTTTTAGTATTAAAATTATCCAGATATATAAAATGTTTGATGGTGCAGGATTTGCATTCAATGTATATTCAAAATTTCAAAAACATTATTTTTACATTTACACTACTGTATTAAGACAATTTGTCAACAACCACCCAATCAAAAGTATAATAATGTAAAGTGATGGATAAAATTGTTCTAAATACTCCATAAACTACTTTAACTTCAGATCTCTTAATGTGTTTGAAGTTCATGACTTATGATGATTTCACCATCACAAATAAGCTATGTAAGAAACCAGTGGCTCATAAAAGTAAAGTTTTAGCCCACAATAATCAAATCATGCAACCAATTTAGTGTTAGAGTAAGGAAATATTATAAGTGACAAAACTACAAATGTATGTACTCTATATGTAAATAGTTTTCTAAGTTTTCTTTCGGAAATTACATAATGTGAATAGGTAAACTGCTGAAGAAATTTATGTTTTTACCACATTTTGAAGCAAAACAGCAAAAGACAGAATTTGACAGGAAACTAATATTTAAAAGAAATTTATAATTAAAAATTACAAGTCTTAGAATGACCATGACTATCAATATGCATTTAAGAAAATAAAAACAAGCCATTATAAAACTATTAACTTCACAAAAAATAAAAAATTAATCAAAGTGAAACTTAAAAAAATATCAATTAATGATTTTTGATAGTAGTTTCTACATTTATGCAAAACAATGTACAAAATGTTTATAAATATTTCAGACCACTGATACATTTTTGTTGTTTAAGGTATCATTATTCTGATTTGTCTTCACAATACGGTATAAGGCCTGTTTATCAATGTTTTTCTAATGCTACCAACATAAAATAAACTCACAATCATGTCTTAATAAGTCATGATAAAATGATTTTTATCATAAACAAAAAACAATTTTGCGTGTGTGTGTGTGTGTGTATCATACATGCAGAGTCAAAAGATATCCACTAAAAACAAATGCCACAAATTAAATCCACTTTAAAAGAAAGATAAATTAAGACATTTAGGAAATTTTTCTTTTAAAATTAAAAAATAAATTAAACCAGTCAAACGTTGGAAGTTATAATTTTCCTATACTGAGAACACATTTCTGGTGGGAACTTCCATCCATTCACAATATTAACCTTCCCATTTTGTGCTACCGACAATTGTACAATGAGAAATTGTAATACTCTGAACAATGGATAAAGGATAAACAAAATAAAATAAATGTAATGCCACCCAGTGTGAGAAACCAGATCTCTCCATCAGAGACCTGGAGAAACAGGCATGATGATGAAAGATATGAAGTGTGGGATGAAGAACTGATGACTGGAATTAAAGAAGATTGTAAAATAAAGAAAAAGGAAAGGAAGGAAGCAAATGTTATTGAGGAAATTGAGAAAATGACAGCTGAGTGAGCCAGTAAGGATTCTGCAGAGTGGTATGGATGATAGAGACTACCCAATGAAGTTACCAGACAGGATGATGAAAAAAAAAAATTTTGTTTGACTAATCCTGGCTAAAGGCATCTACAGCCAAAGCTCAAGGATGGGAAACTAGGACCAAAACAAAGGTAGCTGGTGACTTAAGGTGGTGGCATATACATCAATATAAGGAACACCCCAACAATCACAAAACCACCAAAAAACAAGGGGATGAAAAAAACACTTCATTGCATAAGCTCAGTTGGATCAGAAAAGACAATGAGCCAAAAGGTTGAAAGCACCAGGAACATAACACTCCCTCAAAACAAATGTGATGACCATGGCCACAAAAGAAGATCCAATGCAAGAAAACAGAGGAATCTTCTCAACAAAGTATCACTTTGGTGCTTATGACAGGCTACCATGTTGAATTGTTGGAATGGATTATGACCAGACAATCTCTGAAGATGGGAAAAACAAGATACAAAACAAAACAAACAGAAAAGAATTTGTGGATGCTACTAAGAAGAGAACATTCCCCTACAGAACAATAACCCAAATTCTCCAGGTGATCTACTAACACATCCCAACCCTAAAGGGATGCATCCATGAACAAATGTAAATCTGGCCATAGAAGTTGGGGCCCGGCCTGGCCAAGTGTGTTAGGGCATTCGACTTGTAATTCGAGGGTTACAGGTTCGAATTCTGGTCGCACCAAACATGCTCGCCCTTTTAACTATGGGGGCATTATAAAGGTCAATCCCACTATTTGTTGGTAAAAAAGTAGACCAACTCTAGTGTTATGTAAATGTTATGTAAACGACAATCATGTCATGTCGTGTTTGAATTCCCATATCTATTATTTATATTTATATTTTCAAAGTTTAAACCAAAAAATGTTAGTCATTTAAAATAATATTTAGAATTAATTAGAATTCATTTAGAATTATTTATGTAAAAATTTCTAGAACTAGATAGATTAATCATTTGTATTGGCTTGGTGTCTGTACTCTGGAATTCTGGGAAGTTACGTGATATAGTATATAAACAGACGGCGATGCAAGGTAAATCATCCACTTTTACTCGGGTCAAGAAGTAAGTCATCCACTTTTACTCGGGTCAAGAAGTAAGTCATCCACTTTTACTCGGGTCTAGAAGTAAGTCATCCACTTTTACTCGGATCAAGAAGTTTGTCTCGTTTGAGAAAGTTTAAACTGAATTTATGAATAGAGCTAGATTGACTAAAGCAGTGAAATTTTTATTCCGTCAATCTTTACAATTCAGTCGGATTACGGATTATACCGAAAGTCAATACGAATTGGACTGTGAATTTTTGTTTGAAATTACCCATTCAAACTTTGAAAATTTCTCCGTGGGACTAAATTCACCGCCTAGATTAGAACTTTGGATTTCAGATTTGGACACTCATTCTAGATCATATTATTAAGCACAGGCCAGTACCTTTTTGTATTATAGGCAGTTTTGAAGTTTGAAACTGGATATCTGTTATTGCAATCGGATAATTTATTTTGTGTCTATCACATAAGTAGATCATTATAATAAATTAAACAAGCTGCTATTTGTGTCTTTCTGTTGCGTTCAGTCCACATACAAAACGTAACACTAGTCATACACTGCTAAATTAGGGATGGCTAGCACAGATAATCCTTGATTAACTTGGAACCAAATTCAAAACAAATTAAATCTTACAGCTCACCACTAGTGGCTCAGACGAGGCCAGGTGGGTTAAGGCATTCGACTTGTAATCTGAGGGTCATGGGTTTGAATCCCAGTCGCGCCAAAAATGCTCACCTTTTCAGCCGTGGGAGCATTATAATGTGAAGATCAATCCCACTATTTGTTGTTAAAAGAGTAGCCCAAGAGTTGGCAGTGGGTGGTGATGACTAGCTGCCTTCCCCCTAGTCTTACACTGCTAACTGAGGGATGGCTAGTGCAGATAGCACTCGAGTAGCTTTGTACAAAATTCAAAAACAAACAAAAAAAACAAAAACAAAGTTGAGCCTAATTTAGTCAGATGTTGAACAAAACACTCAAATGAATGAAGTATTAGGGTAGGACGAAGGAAGGACTTCTTCAATTTGATCAACCAGCCAATGCAAGCAGCTTCAAAAATGAGCTGACACATTAGATAAGTTCATTCACATTTGGAATGAAAGATAAGAGATGAATGATCCAAGTAAAATTAAAGCACAACCCCAGGGCATTAAGATGTACAGTGAAGGTTCCAACTACCCAACAAAAAAGTACAATAACAAAGTTGTACTACCCAAAGATGGACAAACTAACAATGAGGACAAGAAAACTCCAATATATAATTGTGCTCATAAGCATTGAAGGCATCCATCCAAAGACTCAGAAAAAAAAAACTTACCAAAGAGTAAGGTAAAATTTAATGGTGAAGCATGGGGTGTGAACATACTGATTAAGATATGACAGGTCAATGACTGATCTCTAGTCTCCTGTCTTTTGGGAAACTACAAACAAGTGGTATTACAACCTCCTGAACTATATGGAGTAGGATTGATTGCCTGTTGTGCAAGAAGATCTTGCATTGCCTTGGATAGATGCTAGCCTGACAAGGATTTCCGAGGAAGAGAAAAGAAAACATGAATGAGGGAAAGAGGAGGAAAGGTGATAAAAATATGACAAATCCCTTTGACAAAATTCAGTGAACCCAAACATTAGAGATAAAAGGGCTTCACTGATGAATAAAAGTCACCAAACAAACTTCCACCAGATCCACCCACATCCCTACCAGTTAGTCACTAGAACAATTGTTGGTTACCATGCAGTTCTAAACAACAACATGTCCATGACAATATAACATCATTACCCAAAAGGTCTAAGAACAAATAAACAACAATTGCCAGGCAAGAGTCAAATATGGCAGATGGGCTAACATGGAAGTAAGGAGAGAGAGTATGTCCTCAAAAAGGCCCTTAGGGTTCTTGTGAAGAGCCTCAAACAATAGTTGTCAGGGTAAGACAGATAGGAATATTAGGTATTGGTAATATGAACAGGAGATTTGGGTCCCACTCCCCAAATAAGTAAAATTGATTAATGAAATAACTGTTATAAGAGAAAACAGACAGATCCAAAGTCCATAGAGGATGAGCCATACTAACACTATTACCTAACTGGAAGATGAAAAACTTAGTGTGGACCTATATATCAGGAGACGGGAAAATCCAAATAAGATTGTGAAACAGAATCATACAACATGGACAATGTGGGCCATAAGAAAGAGGAAAAACAGAAAGAGCATCATATACTTAAGAAATTAAACCAAAACATTGCAACATTTATTTTGGAATTCATGCTTTATACCAAATAAACAAGCAAAAGTTTTTGCAGTAAAACACAGGTAATTTAAATATTTCGAGAAGTAAGGAACAAAAAGAAAGGCATCTGAATGCAAGCACTGTCAAATAAGAAATGATGGTTTAGAAGTGGCATAAAGAGGGAGTCACATGCATCACATGACAGTGGTATTTTCAAACTGGTGGAGAAATGATGCATGGAGTTTGCCAAGACACATGTTTGAATCTTTGATTCCAAGAGGGGGTGCAGAAGACTTGTGACATGCATTATAAAAGAGGATTTGCACATAGAAGCAGCACAAAAACTAACCTTGCAAGCACAAAAAAGTACCATATTGGAATGTCATATATTACAAATACTTGTACCATTGTTTCAGGAAAGTTTGATGAGAAATATTCTAACAAGGCTGTTTTACCACTTCCAATATTGCCTTCAACTGAAACCTGCAAAATAAAACATTTATTACTCAAAGATGATAAAAAACAATCTAATGTGTTTAAATAAATGTATATAAGTTAATTTTAAAAATCTCATTCTCCAAATAATTGTGGTTACTTAATATTTATTTTATCCCAAACAAGTCACTTGACAATAACATCACTGCTAATCTTGAGCATGTAAAAAAAATGTCAAATGTACAGTTCCACAAGTTATTTGGCTAGCAGGAACTTTGTAATAAGACATATATGCATAGGTAATGAAATAAATTTTTGAAGATTCTTATAAAATCTCATTAGAACAAAGACTTTTAATACAAATTTTGTTCATTTTAAATTATATCACCTAATCTCCCCATTTGCAAAGCCAATAATATTATCTTTAATCTAAAAAGTTACTTACATCCAATAATACAGTCTAAAATTTAAATATAAAAAATGTCTCAAAGCACCAAGTTTGAGTGAACAATTTTTTGGCTTCCAAAACAGTCTGTCTTGACATTTAATATTTTACTCAATAAGCCTAATTCTTTGGTAATGTTTCATTACTACATAAAATTTACTTGGAATTTGAAACATTTATGGTTTATATGCATAATATCCTGTATTAATAAAACTGATAAGAAACTAAGCTTTCTCTGTATTTTAGCATCATGACTAGAATAAACTTTCAATTTGCCAAATGCTATTTCTTAGTGTTTTTGAATACATGTAAAATGTAGAAACAAAAAAAATATATTCTGGATCAACTGACTCAATGTTCTAGTTCAGTGCTTCCTAACCTAGAGTTAGTGTTACTCCCGATATTCTACAGCAGATCTGCGTGTGATGGTAGTGGAAGATCTCAACAGTGCCTTTTTGTGTTCTTTTATAAGTCTACTGTTGCAGATCAAAGTGTTAACTACCATTTTAAAATTTAACATTAAGTTCATAAAAATACAATTGATGCTGTTTTCATAACACCAGTTATAATTTTTCCTATTGTGAAAATGTATTTCCACTAAGTACTCCCCTTATTTCAAAAAATTAGCTATTCTCATTCAGTGCTTCCTTCTATTTGTAAACTTTTCTTTGTGTATGCCACAAGCCTTCTTTTCCCCCTACTAGAACTGCAGCATGCATCACCTCCTCACCAACAGGACTATGACATGCTCATGCGACACATGACATCCTCTACCAAACAATCACTTTGAAGTTTGGCAGATGATGGAGAGAATGTACCAGTGAAATATACTGTAATACAATCACACAATGAGAAATGTGGCCATAGGCATAAAGTGGCTACGACACAGCAGACAATACTTGGTAAATAAACTACATCCAAAACCTGCGCATATGGTACTAATATCCACACAAGGTGAAATGAGTATAATACTGTCTTCACCTCAAACCCATGAATCAGAGGAATGAGAAACTTCAATTCCTAAGTATGACACAAACTCTGAGCTATTGGTCCTGAATCTTGACATCCACTATTAAAAAGATGTCTATTTCATGCAATCAACTCCTCCAACTATGAAACAGGCTGGGAAAATCCAAATGGTAATAACAACACCAAAAGAAGTGAGCACAAGGGATAGTCAATGACAAAACTGGAACAATCTCATGTACCACTACCATGACCAGTAAACAGAGAGGAGAAAATCAAGAGAGAAAGACAGACAACCCAAACCCTGTGTGAGGACTTATGTTGATCAGTTCACTATGTCGTCATCAGTTACCACAAATAGGAGGATATCATTATCTACATTGTTCTAATTTGTTACTGAATGGTCATTAGGTACTCATTCAACAGGGTGCCTCCATGATAAATTACCCTAGTTGTTTGGAACTAGAAAGTGGTAAGGACTCCCATACTTTACTTAAAGAAAGGAGGGTGATAATGTGATGGAGAGTCCAGAAGAATGTCATCACTTTAGCAAATGTAATGGGTGACCATGATACCTTATTTTGAATAGCAGACCATACTAAGTTATTCACTCCACACATGGCAAGAATTAACAGCAATTCCTTCTGCTTTATATAGGCAGTCCGTGGATGATACATTAAAGAAAGGGATGTTTATGAAGTAAAATATCACAAGGTCATTAAAACCTATCAAGATCTGGTTGAGTATAAAAATGGGAAATAAAAAGAAGGGAAACAGAAAAAAAATAAGAAACCAATCACCCCCTCAAGCTCCCAAGGCCTCTGGGTGAGAGTAACATCTTGGATAAAGGAAAAGACAAGTAGAATGATAATAGGTACATAAAACATCAATGGTAAACAATCTTAATGTTGATGTATAAAGGTTAAGAAAAGAGGGAAATATGAAATATGGAGCATAAGGAAAGTGATTCACATGGAGGTGAAGGAATGGAGGACCAGATTAATATCCCAATCTATAATGGTAGGTCACCTAGAAAGGTGGCATATCCAAAAGGAATACATAAATATGGTAAGAACATGGGAAATAAAAACTATATGGTATTGGGAAAAATGAAAGGTATGAGATAAAGCTACCTGATATCCTATAAGTGAATGAGCCCCAAAACCCACAGTCAAATGTTCAAGTGATAAATTCCACCACATGAACCATGGTAGATCAATTAGTGGGAAACTTCATAGTCATAAAGCAATGACAGAATACCTTCCACAGAAGATGGATGAACAGAACAAGCTAACAAGTAAGCAACTCTAAATGTGAAACTAGATCTTCTCACCAAGAATCAGACAAAAGCCAGGCATAAAATGCAGGATGTGGAGGGTGGAATGTATGATATATGACTAAGATTGACAATGAAGTTGGAAAGAAAAGGAGAAGATCAGTCACTAACTGTAGAAACTAGAGTGAACTAACCAATAAGAAGCAGTCTGGAGAAACCAACAAGGAATAAAGTGGAGGAGACAAATTAACCATGAAGTAATTGGATATATGAGTACACATAAATGTACTTGTGTGACCAAACCTAGTTGAAGGCATTGACTGCCAGGGCCCAGGGATTAGATACAGACAACAAAAAGAAAGATAACTTGTTGTTGAGGTCAATAGTAAATACATCTACATGTGGTGAGCTCCCACCACTAGCAAAGATCCCTGAAAACAAGTGGAGGCATATCCAACTGCAGTGCAAAAGATAATTCACTACCAGACTGAAAGCACCTAACACATGACACAATAAGATGCTTGTAAACCCAGTATAAGAGATACAATGTCCAAAAAAGAAATATTTCTGGACTAGGTGCCTCCTTGGTGGTTCATTTGTGCCACCACCACAGAATTGTTTAAAGGAACTACCAGACAATGCTGAGTTAGTAGAAGGAATGGGTGGAACATCAAGCACATGGCCAAAAGTTTGAGAAAATTGATATGCAAAGCACTTTCACTTGCAAAACAACAACCCAAAGCCTCAGGGATATTGACCCACTTTCCCTTGATGTTGATCCAGCCTAGGGGAAGGAAATAGCATGCCTGTAAATATATAAATTTTGTTTGATCACCAAAGCAGATTGTCTCACAGTGAAAAGAAAAGGAAATGGGGATGAAAAGAGAACCATGAGCAAGATTCCATCGGTTTTAAAGTGCCCACTGATGAAACCTTGTATGATCACAGCTGATACCACAACCCCAGAGAAAATTCCAATCTCGAAATGAAAAAAAATTTTATGGTGAGCCTGAATAGTGAAACAAGGTAATTGAGGCATGATAAATTAATTACTGACTGCCAATCCCTTGTTTACTTGGAAACAATGAAAAGGCAAGAATAAAAACCCCAGAAAGGATGGGGTACAGGTTTGATGGTCCACTGCAAGAGCAATTCCAAAATAAGTTCTCACAAATACTGGCTGTTCACAGGATCTTCAGAACGAGGAAAGGGAAAGGGATAAAGAAAAATGAGAGCTAAGGAGAGGGCAACAAATTCTTCTAAAAGGGCCCAAAGTACTCATTTATCATTTATTGTCAACAAAGGAGAACCAGTGGTGAAGAAACTCAAATAGCGAAACTGTTGGTGACAGGAGGGAGGGCATTTTCAAGGTAAGCAACAAGAATTATCATTCCAAGTAAAAGGAACATGGAAGAGCTGGAAAGAATAATAAATGGTAACTGGAGGTAAATGGGGCTTTGAGTGAGGTAAATAGACTACTATATTCATTAGTGTTAACTACTAGTGGATAGATGTTGTCCAAGGCTGTGAGTTTTCAGGTCCATATCAAAAATGTAATGTAATGTCTCAGAAATAGGACCATATGTATGTCCCTAAAACAAGATAAATGGACACAAACTACTACAGCATCACAACCTATAAGGTTCCAACAACAAAGAAATCATGTATATAATGCCCAAACCGAGATGATATGTGGACTAGAGTAAAGGAGGGAAGGACAAAGGTATCTCAAAAAAACAACAACAAAAAACCTTGGGATTTCTGTGGAATGCCTCAACTAGGAGGTGTATAGAATATACCATAATAGATTGGTAGGGGTAAGAATCATGCAAAAATACTAGACATGGCTAAGACTGACAGATGATTCAGAAGCTGCCCTCCAAATAGGCAGTAAGTAACCTAACAACTGCTAGTCTAAACATGGATAGCCAGCATGATGATGGGAAACTGCAAACAGATCTGAAGTCTTCAATGAATGCAGCACGAATGTCTCCTTACTTGATGGTCACCACAAACTCAAATATAAGGTGGGGATGAAAAATCAAAATGGTTGAAAAATTTTTTCTTGCAATAAGGAAGGATGAGGTGCTTAAGATACAGGGAAAATTGATAAAACCTCACAAACCTGAGACACAAAAGCCATATATACCACATTATGCTTAGCAAATTCATTGGGTTGGGAATGGTGAGGAAAGGCAAAATCCAGAAGTGAAAAAGAGATCAAAGTCATTGTTGGTCTGTACAGGATCAATCTGTTACAGAGGATTCTGAGTGATATCCAGAAACAAAGGTTGTTCCACATGATGTTCCATCTCCTGACATATATATAAAAGCAAATAAACCCATTAACAGGTCGTCCACACCCAAGATTGAGAAAAAAATGATGGTTGTTGGTGTAACCTCCAAAGTAGTAATGTTAATTTCAGAATTTATTGCACAGAAAGGTTCACCAAATTAAAGTACAGAAAATAAGGTGACAAAAAGTAACTGATAAATACTAATAGAAGAAACAGATTGAATGAAAGTAAATTAACAGAAAAAAACAACAATCACTTAATGAGGAAAAGAAGTTGAACACAAAACAAACAAAACAGCAAGACTGAACCCAAGAGCTGCCAAACAAGAAGTGATAGTTCAGTACATGGAGTAACTTGTCACATAAGCATGTCATGCTCCTATTAGTAATGAGGTGACACACGATGACTTGCATGAAAGAATTTGAAATTCCAAGAGGGGGGAAGCAAAAGGTTTGTCACATGCATAAAGTTTGCATACAGAGAACAGCATGGAATTAAAATAGCTAAACTTGTGACAGAAGGTAAGTACCATTTGAAAATATGTAATTTTAATAAATATACCCACTTTTTAAAACTCATTTTCTATAACTTGTACTTCTAGGTTCTTAATTTAATGCTATATTTTGCACATCATTGATAATAACTTCCTAAATTATGTTAATTTAAAAATTTTAAGAACATGCTGAAAAGATTGAGAAAGGTTGTTACAGTTGCACATTACACAATCAGTGGAAATTAATGCTACTGTACAATCGAATTTTAGGTCAAAATATAGTTGCAAAAATTAAAAGATAATAAACATTACAAAGAAAACAATGCATAAGTTAAAAAAAATCATCCATGTTGATGAAGAACTATTCCTTTAAGAACAGTTAGTGGTTAATATCATTATTTAAACAAGTGAGGCTTGCTATATTAAACATAATTCATGGTATATTTAGTACAATATCTTGTCTATTAGAAATAACTCAAGTGTTTAAATTAGGGTATCAATATCTTCACTACTTATTTCATGATTTTGTGTGTTTTTTTGTATCTTCACAGTAACATTTTTTCAGTATTACTTCAGTTCTGCTATCTGACTCTACAGCTAAACAGTAACATGTAAGCATAGAAAGTTCATATGAAAGGCATGGGAAAACTTAATCTTCTCAAATGGGTGAAGAGATACTTTGTCTCTGACTGCCCAAGAGGTAATCCCTCCTTGAACACTTGTTATGGACAAAAATTCTTCCCAAATAAAAAGTATCTTACAGAATATTCCACTATGTAACAAATTTTTACTTTTTTTTGTTCCTGGGCAAAAAGTGTTATTTCCCAATTGTAAATGCCAAGAGAATATGGAAAAGACCTATATTTCTATATAAAATTTGCTTTTGTGACCTGGTTAATGAAATTTTCAAATTTACCCATTTTCCAGAATATTCCAGGTAGATTCAGTGCCGAGTAGCTCATAGAGAATTTTCTCAAAGTCACAAAAATTTAAAAACTTTCAAAAAAGTTGTAGAACTTACAAGAATTTTCAAGAACCTTTTAGAATTTTCTAGAACTTTACATAGTGATACATATACATATATATATATATATATATATATATATATACAGGGTGTCCCAGAAGCACCATATAAATTTTTATGTTAATACATATGAATAACAATTTTATTGATAATAATCATAACAGATGCTCAAACTGTTCACCCTCTGCTTTGATACATTCATCAATTCTCTTTATAAAACTGTCTTTTACTTTGTTGAGGGTTGCAGTGCTAATCCTTTGACATTATTATATGTACGTATGGTGCGCGACTTCTGGGACACCCTGTATATACAAGGACCAAGGGCTCCCTACTCACCGCTTCAGTTTAGTTCCAGCTGCCTAAGTGAACACATAGATTGATCTGATTTTATCAGAGATGGCATCAAGAAGCTGCAAGCAATCTCCAGATGCATTCTGCTATGTATGTGACCAACTTATCAAGACAAAAGCAAAAAAGTACTCTATGACAGCATCTGCTAAAATGTATGAAGCCTACAAGGCATACTTCGGCATGTCTGTCAGGTATCAAGACAAATCTTGGGCACCTAATTTTACCTGTGAGCACTGCAATAAAACTCCAGAAGCTAAGATGGACAATTTTTGCTTGCTTAAATAGTAATATTTTATATTATACAAATTTTAGACCTTTTAAAATTTAAATATATTTTGGTGCACCTCAGAGAGGAATACAACAGCATCAAGACCTTGCTAGAAGCCTACAAGTATGATGAGTATGGCTGGGAGGTTATGAGAAGCTTCAAACTGGTAGCATTTCTGATGGGTCTCCAAGGAGGCTTTACCAAGGTTCCCTGTTATCTTTGCATCTGGGACAGCAGGGACAATGCAGTGAACTACAACAGGAATTGCTAGCCACAATAGAGAGGGTTCTCTGTGGGGAGGAACAATGTGTGAGCCACAAGTGGATCTCAAAAAGGTGTTGTTCCCATCATTACACATAAGAAACAATTTATAAACACATATTATAAAACAATTTATCACAGCTCTTGATAAGGATTCTGCAGCCTTCAAGTACCTTTGAAACTTCCTCCCTAAGCTGTCTGAGGCAAAGATCAAAGCTGGTGTCTTCGTTGGACCGCAAATAAAGATCCTGAAGTGCACAGAATTCTCCAAGAAGCTCAGTAGGAAGGAAAAAAAGCTTGGGGAAGCTTAGTCACAGTGGTTTGGGGCTTCTTGAGCAATCACAAGGCCAAAAATGATGTGGAACTGGTTGAGGCTCTGGTGAAAATCTACAGCAAAATGGGCTACAGAATGTCCCTGAAAGTCCTTATCCTTGAAGTTCATCTTGATAAATTCAAGAACATGGAAGCATACTCAGTATAGCAAGGCAAATGCTTCCACCAAGAAATACTGGACTTCAAATGCTGCTATCAAGGAGTGTATGATGAAAACATAATGGGAGACTATATTTGGAGGCTGATATGTGAAAGTGATTTACATTACAGTCACAAATCTCAAAAAACTACTAACTTCTAAACATTTTTGCATAACTTTAGTATAAATACATGTAAATCTTGATTTGTATGTTGTTTTATGCAAATTTGCCCGTTTTTACATAGAAAATAGGTTAATTTCTAAATTTTATTATCCAGGTCACAAAAGCAATGTTTGAAGGGAATAATGGCCATTTTCTGTACTTTTACAACATAAACAATTAAGAAATAACACATACTATCCAGAAACAAAATTTGTGTTACATAGTGTTATTCTCATCATCTGAAACTATTAAACAGTATATGTGACAGAAAAGCCTACTCAAGTGGCTCATGCACTGCCTATGCACATAATTCTCACTTTGTTTAGACAATTTGGTACTTTATTAACACTAAAAAAATCACTTAAAAAGTCAAAATATCAGAATAAGTGAAAAAATGTTATGTTCAAAACAAGAAAACTGTTCTCATACACATTTTCTACTTCCTTATACATTCACTTGGTTTTTACAAGATCAATGATCTATGTTTTTTAAGAGCACAAACAACTTAAATTCATTGCACTGATAAGTACATACAACCAACCACCTTGTTTATGAAAATGCCTGAACATATTGTATAATTTTTTGTCTTCAACAATAATTTGTATGTTAATGTTTATGCGATATTGTCCACAATAGTATTTACACTATGAAACACCAGGCAAATTAATTATTTTGCTTATTTATTCTTAAAAGCATGATTAAAGTATATGTAAATAATCTTGACTTTAATATGTTTACTGTCAGAAACTGGAAAAATAAAGTTACAAATGTATTTGAATTAAATTACTTTTGACACTTCTGAGTTGTTTACATTAATTTCCTAAATACATTTCAATATAGCACGATTAGAATTTCTTTATAACTACAAATACCTTTATGTTCAAGTAATGCATGATTTTTAATACAAAACAAAAAGTTATCTTACAAGACTTTATCAAAGTCAAAAGTACATAGTTATAGGAATCTGTACATGAAAATCATTTACAGCTTTGCAAAATTATTATTTGGAAAATATAACACATATACATATAATCTCAAAATAAAAGAAAAATTATACTATGTACACACACAAATAGAAATAGAGAATACAATGCTTCAAATATTTTGCTTTCTTTTCTTAACACATAGAGAAAATGTTCTTGCTGGCCTAATATCCTAGTTTTTACCAATGCTTTTAAAAGTCATTACATTAAATTTCTCTCATAGCATAGAATGTACACTAATCCATCAAAAGATTAAAAGTAATAAATCTTACTGTGAATTTTCCTTGTTTTTGTGTCTTCTCATCTTTATTAGCTGTCATGGTCCCAACTGAAATAGATGACTTATTTCAAACAATCATATCACTAAATCTATATGTACTGCTTTCAATAACCATTAATGTATTTACAGAGCACAATAAAAATGTGAAACACTTGAGGTATGTAATATTTTTCTTCAGAAGCATACCTAATAGAATGTGAAAATTTACAATATGTAAAATAATGAATTACAATGTCAAATAACAATGAATAATTATTTCCCTTAATCAAAGAAACATAGGATGAAAGGTACAGCAGAGAGGAACTTGAAACTTAATTATATTTAGCTCAACAGGAACAAAGTTCATCTTTCAGAAAACTTAATAAACTTGCCAGAAGCTACAAGTACTTCATTCTTTAACTTTTGAATATAATATGTTCATTTGCAAAGCAAACAAGATGTTTATCAGTTCTCTGTGAGCCCTGAAGAAGATGAAACACAAAACATTAAACAAAATAATTCTGTTTCACCTGTTGAGAAAGGTGGAAATTTGGGACATGCACATACATTTTTGCAACGTAGTAGCCATCTTCAACTACGCTTTATTTCTGTAAAAAGGTGGTTAACTTTTGGAATGGATTAAGTTCAGATATGGTGAGTGCAGTTAATTTACAAGTTTTTATTTTTATCAAGGAGGGGCTGTTAAATATTTGAATGATAAGAGCTGGCTTTGGCTTTAAAATTTTCTTCAACTAATAGTATGGCCTAAACATACTATCATCTCCCTTGTTATCATTAATTTATAAATGTGTGTGTGTGATCTCTTTTACTTGTTCTACAATATCATTTTTCTACACTGAAAATTGTTTTCCAATCAACACTCACCTCCCCTCACAAAATAATTTTTTTCTTCATTAGTTCTGTCTTCTATCAGAGTAAATTTTCAATGCTCACCATTATCCTACCATCTCCAACTTCCCCACATCTATATGCAAATGATCATGCAGCATATGGAAACCAATGGAAGCATGGCACAACTCCTATCATAACCAGCTCCCTCTTCAAACCTGTACTCAATCACTTTAAGGCTGGTCAGAAGACCTACACCATATATATCATTAGAAGTGAGGGAATGGACTGAAAATGCATGAGGAGGTAATAATCTTTTAAAAATGTACTAAAAGAAGACACATTACACCTCAGTGGGAGACCATATTATATCTGACCAATACATACTCCTTGCTCTTTTATGATTGTGTTGCAAACATAAAAGGGTGAAAAAAACATGAAAAAATTACACAGCGAGTATGCCCTAGTAAGGGAGTTCCTGGACATCAAGTGATTATGGTGTACAGACAGTAGTTATAGTTCAACCTCATTCAACATTATATACAGTATCTGGAATGCTGTATCTTCTGTAGGTAGAGGATCACTCACAAGCTTCCATACCAAATTCCTTCTCCACTTGCACACAATCAACACTAAACTTGCTGAGAATTGAAATTCAATTAATGGTAGAATGGTGGAAAGCTCTGGCAGGTAGGCATCTACAGATAAAAACTGGTAGTAACAAGAGTGGTATTTCCAGTCCACAGTAGGACAAATATATCTATCCATGTACAAGTAAAAAAATGTAGAAAAATATAAAGGAAGAGCGTTTCAACCAAACCATGAGAACATTTGCCATTACACATCAGATCCATGGGTAAGAAGAGGGATATGACATCAATACTTGAAGAATGTCACTACTTTACTCTGAACTAAATGGTGCAATTCATCCCTTAGAAGGACAGACCTCCATGATCCATCACCTCAGCAGCTAGAAACTAGCAAAATGTAAGGAACCCAATAATTTACTGGAAGAAAGGAAGGGAAAATGCATTGCAAAGTCTGGAAAATCAAACTACTGAAGATAAAATAATAGGTGATTACAATACCATATTTTGAAAAACAGAGGTTTCACATCAACAGAGTTGAGCAACCCAAACCTGACAGCATCTGGTACTGTATGTCAGATTCAAGGTTGGAAGTCTCAATTTTGTGGATCATCGAAGGTGGGCAGCAGTCCTTATCTACTTTACTTACGATAGTCCAAGAGTGTAAAGTCCTAGACAAACATACTTATGAAGAAAAAACCCACTAGAGAGAACTACTATCTGTCCTACTGAATATCCCAGCTCTGTTGTGTGCATAACCTAATCCTGTGACAAAATTGTTTCAGCACAGGTGACAACAGAATGAAGACACACAACCAACACCTACTAGCATCTGAAATTGTATATCAGGTCAGTTGTAGGAAGAACTACCATGTAGCTGACATACAGTGTGATCACAGAATAGACAGTGCAGATTTTCAAAATAACGAGTATAACTGGTCAGGTACTACTTGCTGCAGAGTCAGATTCATAAAACATTGGCCAAAAATAGCATTAACAAGTAAGAAAAGTTGATAAAAGCAACCTTGCACAATTCCAAGATGAAAAAATTTAAATAAATAATTCAGAAAAAATTAGCTTGTACAATAAAGTACTGACAAATACATGAACAAAAACCTACACTTCTGTACAGTATTATTGATAATCAAGAACCAGTTAATTACTGCAAATGCAAAGAAAGCATTAATTAAAATAGTTATGTCATGCTCCTATAGGTGAAGAAATGCTGCATGATCCTTCACTGGTAGACATGCAGAAGTGGGGAGTAGAAGGCCAATGGCAACTACCCAACATTTGTGCCAACAGAGAGCAGTATGAAAAACTTTTGTTTTTTGTTAGGGGAGCTAAGAGATTGTATCAGAAATGCCATATTCTCTTCTCAGCACTAAAAACTAAAATATCAATGTTATCTTTTTCTTTTATGTCTGTTCTTTTAACTGCCTTAGCATAATATATAGTACACTCTAACAATTTGCACAAGTTCTTTTTACACCAGCTTCTACTCTTTTATCAATTTCCTATCTTATAATCAAAATTCTTTCAATTCACCTTGCACTCTTGAATTGTTTTTTATCTTTTTCACAAAATCTCCCTTTTTTTCCACACAACACTATAATCCCCATTTAGATTCTTAAAGCTCCATAAGTTACATTTACTTAGCTCTTCCAAATATAATCATTTTTCAATGATATTATCTTTGAAAAGATTTTAACTTTTTTTAAATTATATTTATCAATTTTGTCTTCAACTAATGTTCTGAGAGCTCTCCATATTTACAAAGAACACTGAGTAAAAGCCTAAAACATCAAATACTATTTGTAAAAAAAATAAATTATAAATACAATGTTAACTATGTTCATAAAAGGCAGTAATAATACTTACTTTTCCTTGTCCGAATTCTTTGTAGATATTCTATATCCACAGGAAATTTTATGTCTACAGTTTTTTGTCTGACATTTCTTATTGTGGTAGCTTTAATATTTTTTTGAAATTGTGTAAAGGGAAAATAATGTAGTTCTCCTTTTTCTATATAAAGCACAGTGCATTTCATCGTATTTAAAATTCCCGTTGTCATGTATCTTAGCATAGCTTTTATCTTTCCCTATGTGCATCAGCATGCATCTAACTTGATTTAAATATCCAGTTGTGACATATCACATATGCACAATTTTTTTTCTTTTCTGCTTTAAAATATACATTTTAATCACTTCTGACTCCTCTGTAATCCCATGTTTTAATTCCTTACATTCTTTATTTTTACTTTTAACAAGCTTCCTTTTACCTTTATTATATTCATAGATCACTCAAAGCTTTACTTGTATTATTATATAGCTATAGCATTAAAAACAGGCACACTATTAATTTTATTTTTGAAAAAAAGTTGATAACATGCTTTATTAATTTGGTATTCCTAATCATTTGTTTCTCAGATTTAAAGTTTAATATATAAACTCTTAATTTCACATAAAAAACATTAAATTAGTCTGTTTAAGTTGCCCCATTTAATATCTTAACCCTTTAGTAGTATTAAATGACAATTCTCACTTGTTACTAGCACTACTATTAACAATACTACCCAGTACTAGTATTAGTACTAACTTTTATCACTGGCTGCTTGTAGACTACTGCGTGGCATCAGTAACATTCATAGCAATCCTAGTTTCCTAATACTTTTAAAACAGATTTAAGAACTTTAACGCAACTTGTTAGTAATATAAAATCGTTATAAAAAGTAAAATCAACTAAACGATCCAATTATATTTATATAGTACATATATTTTATGAATATAAGTAATACTAATAACAGTTTCAAGTTATAATCAGTTTATTAAAATCTTGACATAATTAATATTAATCATTCTACATTTTCCATCAAGCTATTTTATTTTCATATTCTGTCATGCAAAACAATAAAAATATCTCGTAAAATCAGCACCATATATTAATACATGCTAAACACACATCTTCGACAATCTATTCATACTTTTCCAACAAATTCTCGATATCTAGAATCTAAACCACGTTTTCCAAAAAGCAAAAATAAGGAGACTAGCGTCGTCCTGAGTTAATTAAAGAAAACCGTATTTATCTACTTTATTTTTTATTCTCTTATTCCAAATATAAACATATTCGTTTCAGCCAATAATCCATAATATTATAAATTCGAAATGAGCAAATTATATAGGAATAGAAAATTGCAAAGAATTGAATTTGGTAAGAAAATGGCGAAATTTATCTCATTTAATAATATGTGTGTCTGTGTATATAATCTAAGTTTATATAATTTTTTCGATTGTTTATTTTTTATATAAAATTAATTTGTCAACATAATTTGCCTGTAAAGAAATAACATCAAAATAAGCTCCTTAAACATTGGAAATAGGATAACAACATGTGTGATATTCAGATTTGACAGATAATTTCAAATATCCGCAAAATTCTTAAAATTATTCTTTGCTAACTTATTATTATTACAGTTGTGTTTATCTACTTACCTGCTCTTCAATTCCTCAATCATTCCAGTCGAGTGCCTTAACCACATGGCCATGCCGGACCATATAAAAATATACTATCATCATCAGAGGTAGCCGACTCATTCACATCTGATACGGCCTGGCATGACCAGGTGGGTTAAGGCGTTCGAGCAGCAATATGAGGGTTGCGATATTAAATCCCCGTCACACCAAACATGCTTCCCCTTTCAGCCGTGGGGGCGTTATAATTTACGCCAATCCCACTATTCGTTGGTAAAAGAGTAGCTCAAGAGTTGGCGGTGGGTGGTGATGACTCTAGTCTTACACTACAAAATTAGGAACGGCTAGCGCAGATATCCTTCATGTAGCTTTGCGCCAAATTCAAAAACAAAAACAAACAAAACACCTCTGATACCTGAAGAAACATGCTCTTTAGATGTTCACCACTAACGTACAGTTTAAACCTGCCACATATAATTTGATAAATAACTCTTCGAAATGAACTTTCAACTTGTATTTTGGAAAACTGATATAGATTTCATTATGCTTTTTTGTATGTGTATGCTCCAGGAACAACTTTCAACAATTAAAAAAAAAGATATTCATTTTGTAAATTGTTTGTATTTATGTATTTATTCAGGCCTGGCATGGCCAAGCGTGTAAGGCGTGCAACTCGTAATATGCGGATTTGCGCCCACGTCGCGCCAAACATGCTTGCCCTCCCAGCCGTGGGGGGTTATAATATGACTATTCGTTGGTAAAAGAGTAGCCCAAGAGTTGGTGGTAGGTGGTGATGACTAGCTGCCTTCCCTCTAGTCTTACACTACTAAATTAGGGACGGCTCGGTGCAGTGAGCTAACAACCTACTCACTTAAATACCTGTTGAAGAATCGGCAAGCGATTGCAGCCCTATGTTCCTTGATGGAATCTTATGATGATAACTAACTAACTAATGTATCTAAACTAAACTAAACTAACGTGGCAGGGGTTCAGTTTGGAGAGAGAGAAATCAGAAGAGTTCTCTCCCCAACCAGGGTGTTCAGGAACGTTGTGGTTCCTCTTCGTCCCCTTTCGTGGATTGTTTTTAAGATTAAATGGTGGTTTTTTTTGTTTGTTTATATATATATATATACATATAATTATTATTATTATTGACTATTTGGGTCGAAAATGTCTCTTCTAAATGTTGTCTTGGATGGAGGCAAAGGCAGCAGCGGAAAGGAAGCCCGGGACCTGTCCCGAAAGGAAGAAATAATGTATCTATTCACAGTTTATAATATATATGAAGCTGTGTGTAATATAAAATAATGAATATTTTTTGTCAAAATATTGTAAAGATCCAATTCTACGTAAAGAATGTTTTTTCCTCTATACATTGGAACACCCAAAATATATGAAGAAAACTCGTTATTTCTTTGTTTTCTAAAAGTTATACGAGCGTAATATGTTCATATTTAAAGGATTCCACTACAAATACAATTTTAAATTTCACTCTGTTTGTTTCCAGACGTGATGTTGTAACAGGTACTCAATCATACGTGTCCTTTCGACCGTGGGGGCGTTATATTGCAACGGTCAATTCCACTATTCGTTGGTAAAATAACAGCCCAAGAGTTTGCGATGAGTGGTGATGACTAGTTTCCTTCCCTCTAATTTACACTGCAAAAATTAAGAACGGCTAGCGCAGATAGCCCTCGTGTAACTTCATGCGAAATTCAAGAAACAAAACAAACAATCATACGACTAAGTCGGGTTACTCTGGCTCTCGTGTGAAATGCATAAATACACTTGACAGATGCAGAAACAAATATAAAGGAAGGAAGAACAGGTCAAAGAAACCTGACCCTCCTGGGTATGTAAACATTAATACCCAAATACCTACGAGAAAGAAAGTGCGAGTGAACGTCTTAGTAGCAGTTATAGTTTCTTGGTAAAATAAAAGTGTAATTACCAATATTGTGTCAAATTACACAACTCACATTAATCTCGAGTATATTTTCTTGTATAACAAATTACTTCTATCCTTTGAAAACAATAGAATAAAATATGTTTTTAATTTGTTATTCAAAATAACTATGATATATTTCTCAAAATAATTATAATCTTTTTTATAGGTTAAACGTAGAATTAATAAAAAGTAGCCTGTATTACTTTAAAATATAAATAATTTGTACAAAACACTGAATAATACTAATGATATGTATTTTAAATTATAATTATGTTTATTAGCTGCTCATAGATTTAAATGTTCCTTTAGATGAATTCGCGTATGTCAATTGTGCTTTATCTGATACACGTTTCATAGGATTTGTGGTATTGGTTAAACGTGAAAAAAATATGAGGGAGTTTGTGTTATGGTGGATGATGTGATGTCAATGAATGATTTTCCACGTAATTGAAAAATAAGTGGTCAGGTAAAATTAAGTTATACCAAATTAAAGTACTTAATATTCATATTTTCATTCTTACAGCAGTGTTAAGTAAGATTAGTATAGGTTTATTTAATTTTAGATTAGAAGTTTCAATGCTTTACTACGTTTAGTTTTACTTTCTGCTGTGTAATTGTTAGTGTATACTACATTGCAGGTTGTAATGTTTATAGCTTAAAATTTTTCAGTGAAATGAAAGTTCCACTTTCTAGTCGTAGTAAAAAGAGAATATGGAAACTTGCGAAATCCGACCCCTGTGTTTACTTTTCTGTTTGTTATCATGAATTACGTACTTGAATGCAATAAACTACAAGTAAGCATAATATTAATAATTGTGAAATCACAATTTAAGTGCTGTATTTCAAATTTACTTTTTATATTTCACTGCAGCTGGATGTGGTAGTAACTCGTATTGAACTTCTCTAACATTAAAAATTAGATTATCTCATTTTAGCTCTCATTATGAATTTAACACTTTTCAACTTTGGTGAAAAACTGAGAAACCTCAGCATACTTTTAGATAATGCTGACAGATTATGTGATTGTAATAATAGTGAATAGTTTGATATTTATTTGACCCTAAACATAAAATACTTATATCACTTCTATTTCTTATATCTAGATAACATAATTAGTCATAGTTTACTTTATATTTTAATAATATAAGGTTGACCAAAAATAAATGTCTTTTTTTTTTTAACTGTGAAGTTTTGAAAAGTATCAGGTTGTCCAGAAATAAATGTTGGAATTCTCACAATGACATTCAGAAACTGAGTATTGAGGAACTTATCATTGGTTAATTAATTTAATCCAATGTTTGTTACTTACAGAGTATTTTAATTGCTGTTTCAACTCTAGTCAGAGTAAGTTTCATGACCCTCAAGGCAGCATGGACAGGAAGGATTTTCATTTGATCTTTCTCTATGACTTCAGACTTGGATCAAAAGCTACTGAAACTGCATCAGCCAGGCATTTGGACATGAATCTGTCACTGAACATATAGTTCAGTGTTGGTTCCAAAGGTTTCAACATGGAGATGAAATTCTTGAAACCCATGAAGGTCATGGAAGAAAGCCATTCTTAGATGAAAATACATTAAGGGAAGCAGTTGAGACAGACCCATGCACAATAGTACGTGAACTTGTAGATAAACCAGGTGCAAGCATATCAAACATTGCCAATCATCTGAATGCAATTAGAAAGATAAGTTGGATCAGTGGATCCCACATGAGCTGATTGAAGATCAACAAAATTAGCATTATGAGACCTGTCAAGGATGACACTCCAGAAATTGAACAAATTGGGAATTGAGGTTCTGCCTTATCCACTTTATTTACCCAGAGCTTTCTCCTACAGGTTTTTATTCTTTCAAGCACTTTTTGACAACTTTTAGAAATGCTTTCAAAACCAGGCAGCTAGAGAAGAAGCTTTCAGGGAGTTCATTGACCATAAAATCTCTGATTTCTACAGCAGAGATATAAACAGCATTGTTTCACATTGGCAAAAGCGTGTTAAAGCAGATGGTGCTTACTTTTATTAAACCACATTTTACAACAATGGTTTATACTTTTCCAAACTTTGTAGATCAGACGTTTATTTCTGGACAACTTAACAGCAATAATGGTGGCTTTGGTTCTTTTAAGTTTAGGTTCCTTTTGTTCTTAATTTAAAAAATGCTGCTGTTGAATAGGTTGGATAATTTATTCCTCAACTAATGAGTAATGTTTTACAATTACTCCAAATTTTGTTTTTTGTTTTTTCATACTAAGCAAAAGTGTTTAATGATAAATAAAACAATCAAAGGAATTCTATATAACTGTTATATTAACAGCTATAGCTATATGAAAGGGAAAAAAAATATTAACAGTAGTATAGGTGTTTGTGATACTGTGAACCACTTTTTTGATTGCAATGTTACATATCATATGTTGTATTTTAAAATATCTCTTAATTAAATATATTTATATGCATATAATTCTGTGAAACACCTTTGTGTCATACAATTTCAGACTGAGTTACTGTAAAATAAATTGTTAACAGCATAGATGAAGTATTTGTTAACTAATGAAATGGAAAATTGAAAAAATTTTGGAATATCTTTGAAGTGTAGATATTAATTTATAAATTTACATGTAAAAATACTGTGACAGTATACAAGTGGACCTGTATTTATGATGCTGGCTCATAAAGTTATGTTTATGTTAATATGACTATTATTTTTGCAGATTATTTCATATCCAAGATGAGTGAAATTGGAAACTGGTTTCGTAGTTTACCTCTGTTTACTCGTTACTGGTTTGGTTTATCAGTTGTTTTTCCTCTTGCTGGAAGATTTGGTCTTTTGAATCCACGTTATTTCATTTTGGATTATGCTAGTTTTATCTATCATTTTCAGGTATTCTTCTGAAACAGATAATTTTAAAATAGCTTATTACATGTCAACCATGTAAGTGATAGTTTGTTAACAAACTGATGACATTATCTGAAGCAACTATAAGTTGCAACCTTTGTCAGTTATGGTTATTATAATAAGAATTAATGAATTTGTACTAATAATGAACAAATGATGTAAATAATATCATAATTTTGATAGATTTATTAATTTCAAACTTAAGGGATATGGCCATAAACCAGTGTATTATCCATTTATGGTAGTGTATCTAATGAGTGATTTAGGTGTTTTCTGATTAGTCTGAAGTTTTTTAAAAGTAACAAAGAGCTGTAAATTTATTTGACTTTGCCATAGAAAAGTAAAACAGTTAAATTTTTTACATGCATGTAATTTTACCAAAAACAATTTTAAAAAACATTAAGAGCAAGAGAGAAAAAACCTTTAAAACAACTCAATTTTCTGTCTATTTATTATATACTGTTAAAATTGGAATATATTTTGAGTATAAGAACCAGTTATTATTGACATTGGGCTTATTAATGTAAATATGGTCTACAACTCAAAATATTTGATCAATCAATTTGTTTTAGTAAGAAATGTTAATTTCTCCTCCTAGTAAAGGAAATCTAAATTTAAGTAAGACAATTGGCATTTTATTGTTGCACGTTTATTTTAATACACTTGTATCTTTAGCAATGTAAAGTACATTCATTTCTTCATTACAAATAATACTCAAAATTAAATATATCTTATTGCTCTTGTGTATAAGAGGAAGATGTTATTCATAATCTCAAGTTGCCCATACTTACAAATATCTTTGTGTACCTTAATGTTTTGGGGGTATAATGCAAGAACTAAGATGTTGAATTAGCATTAAAATATGCTAGCAAAGCTCTTAATAGTGTTATAATATTGTGAGTTTTCAGAATGTGATTAGAGTCATGATTATATTAGTTTCTAGAATAAAAATTCTTTAACAAGAACTAAATGTATACAGTTATGCATTTCCTAATTGAAATTGATAACATTGAACTGTTGGATTAATCTCTGATCGTGTCAGTAAATAGTGAAACAACATTAACAGATGTATTCATACTTTATTTTGTTCCAGTTTTGGAAGCCTGTTACAGCACTGTTTTACTATCCCCTCGGACCTTCGACAGGATTCCGATACTTAATGAACCTGTATTTTTTATACAACTATTCCATTCGTCTTGAAACAGGTTTATTTTTTGTTAAATGTGATTTAAAATCATGTTGATCATACTTGTCATAATTAACATTAAGTCTACTGAATTTTTAAACATCACGTTTAAAGTTAAGAACATATTATGTAACTCATCACAGTTGTCATTGCGTGTGGAGTTATTGTACACAGTTTTAGTTTTATGTACTTATGTAGATCTACAGTTATAAATATCAAATATTTGAAATTCTTTTAGATTGTAGGACAAATTGTGAGTAATAATACGTACAATCTTCATTAAATTTCAACATGAAGAGATCAGCTAGAAATAGTTACCTGTGGTTTCATATTTCAATTAGCAATTATGTTTAATGTCATAATTGTCAATTTGACTTCTTGTTTGATGAAATTAAACACTGCATGTTACACTGAACTTTGAAAACCAATTCGTTTTACTGTAATTTAACACACTCCTTACAAAATAACTACAGAATCATTATTTTCTTACTTAAGACTAAACTGTAAACATAATATTCTATTCAGGCACTAATAATTCTTTTACTACTGAACTCAATGTTACCCAACTGTTGATAGGTAATGTAATCATATTCATTTTTAAATTATTTATATTTTGTGACAATGAAAATCTAGTACTCCACGTGTTGTATAGTTGACATTTTACTTCTTAATAACAGTCTTTAAAATAGATGTATGTGATTATCAGGTATATTTGCTGGACGTCCTGCAGATTATTTATTTCTCTTACTGTTTAACTGGATCTGCATTGTTGTATCCTTTCTTCTGTAAATATGTTTAATTATTTCAACATTTAGATTCAGGTGTTTTCCTTATTTTGTGAAACAATGTTAGAAACATTTACAGTAAATTAATAATTTTTATAATGAATAAAGTAATTTATTTAAAAAGTCAATTTTCTGAAGGCTTTTTAAATCTTTTTTTCTGCATGTTCTTTGTTACTTAAATATAAAAACAAATTACAATTTGGGATACATTTTTTAAAGTTTTATTCAATGGTCAGTGGTAGTTCTAATGGTAACATTCTGCACAGAGTACTTGCATATTTTAACAGTTTTAATTTAGTATTGATATTGCATTTTTAGACTATTTCTGTTGTAATTTTCACTGAGATTGCAGGTAATAAAGAAGTTATAAATATTGTTTGTCTTATTTGAAGTCATATGGATCTTTAATGACTGATTCAGATAGTTTCTCTGCTAATTGACATGATGGTAAGTACACACATAACTATGAAGTACGTTGTAACTTTATGTTTGAGGTTTAAAAAAATTAAACCCATCTTTCATTTTTCAGGAAATTGCCAATTCCTTTCTTAAATTCAGTCTTAACTTTCACTAATGCTGAAGGCAACCCATGAAAAAATGCAAATAAAATGTTTTTAATTGGAAGCTAGTCTCTATTCTTAACTTAAACTTGTGTCTTCTATTATTATTATCAAACTACAGCACAAAGAAAAATAGGCATTTATCATTTCAGTCCTGTGTGTAATCTAGTAAACTTCAATAAGATTGCTTATTACCCTTTTCTCAAGAGAAAATAATTATATACATTAACTTTCGTGACTTTATATATTTAAATATCTTTAAATTGTTTGTGAAGATACTCTCGACAGTTCATTGTATCAAGAAATATCAAGATTCTTTATTATATCAGATTACATATTTCACTGCTAATTATTTTAAAATTTATTTTTACAATAACTGTGTTCAAAGGAAAAGTCTTTGGGCATTTTGCCAGTATATTTCCATGACTTTGTTGTTTTGAGAAATACTAATTTTCAAGTTTTTTTTAAAAAAATATCCTTAACTGTGTATTACTTCTGAATATTTTCAGTTGTTTTAGAAGATCTTTGTTACTATGTTTTAGGAGGTATTCTGTACTACAACTTAGTTATAGTTGACTGTGTATTGTAAAATATGTCACTAACTTTTATGTTAGAAAACACTGAACTTTTCATTGTATTAGAAATCATAACAGAACTTATATTGTATAAGAAAGTGTACTAAACTGTTTGGAATATAGTGATTGACTTTTTATTGCATTTAATCAGTAGTTATCATTGGCTATGGTGTAGAATATGCCATTGACCTTTTGTGTTTCAAAGATGTTTTTAACTGGACATCAGTTTAGGAAATGTCATAAACTTGATTTTGTTTCAAGTATATCTTTGGCTGTGTATGATTTCAGCTTTTGATGGACTCCATGATAATGACTGTGGTATACATTTGGTGCCAGCTACATAAAGATGTCATAGTTACTTTCTGGTTTGGAATCCAGCTTAAGGTAAATTGTTTAGAGATACCTTAGAAATACAGAATTAAAAAAAAAGATTGAAAAGGGAAGAGAATGCATTTAATATTTAAATAAGGCCATCAGTGATGGTGTAGAACAGTGTTTCTCAACCATTGGTCCTGTCAGTCTATGAAAACAAAAATATGTGAAACCTAATGACTTTTAATTGGATTTGAGTTTCAGTAGTTTGCAACAGTTTAGGGAAGCAGCAAGCCAGTTCCTTGTATTGAAAAGGTTCAGAAATGATGGTTAAGAGTAGTTATTGTTGTGAACAAAAGTATTTTTACTTGCATGTTTATTAAATATCCTGGCTAAGTATGTAAAAGTTTGAGAAAATTAGGTTTTATGAACTCTTGCATGTATTGTGATTAATAGTAAGATTTAGATCAAAATTATGGTAAGATCACAATCGAGTTTTTAGGGCACATTATCATTATTTACTGTGATTTTAAGGAGAGTAAATAATGTGCGAGATTTTAGTATTTTTTGAGAAAAAAAAATGTACTTTTAATAATTGGTTTGGTGGTGCCAGTTTACTTGGTAAGAAATGATATTTTCAAAAATTATTTAAAATTGTGTGGTTTTACCTTTCACATTTAGTTGATGTATCTTTTGAACAAAAGGGTAAAATTTTGACTTTGAGAAACTGTCAAGTTTCACTTTAGTGGTAGCATTATTGTATTGGTTTAATTCATTATTAAAAGGTTTATACTCATAATAAAAAAAAGTTTAATTTGTGAAGTTTGGTAGTGTATGGTAGTGACAGACCATTCCAACTGGAATTTTATCTTAAACTTTTTACATCATGAGTCCCAGCAACATATAATGTTAATTTACCACCCACAAATCACAGAAATGCTACTGGTGCAGTGATATTTTAATAGTTAAAACATACTGTGAAATGCCATGTGTAGCTCTTTGTAGAATTAGATGAGTTCTTGGCATGTTAAGATATAAAAATGAAAAAAAAGTTACAGTTTGTTTGAAAAGTATATTAATATTGCAATATAAGGAAGTGTGTCTGAAGTAAACAGAAAAAAAATTATGCTTGACCTGTGCCGAGTTGACCTTTTTAACGATCTAGGTTTCTAAAAAGAAAGTTTTTAATTCAGGTCAGTCATTTAAACCAAAACATAATTATTAGTTGCTTAAATTATTTCCTACACTACCTTGAACAAATAAGTTTAATTTTTCTTTGCATTTATTTTCAAATAAATTGGATCTATTTATGACTATTTAAAAAACAAAGCTTTAATTTAAGTACAAGAGTTGTTTTACCAACATTACCATTCAGCTCTGGGTTAGCTGTCTTTACATATTTTCATAATTTTCAAGAAATAAAGTTTAACGCACCAGTAAATTGCAATAAACATTGTTTAGCAGAATTTTTAAAATTACCAAAACTGGTGCAGTACACATCGCCAAGGTAACTATATTGTGATGTATGTGTAATTTAAACACTAGTCCCACAACAACATTAGTATTTGTTATATTTTATGTGTTCTTAATAAATGGTAACTACAGCTGTGGTCTATGAATTATGCATAACAACAGGTTTAGGGGCCTTTTTGTTTGTAGAGAAAACATGAAACTCTTTATGACAATAGTATTGTGTTTTTCACAGAGCATGATGCTTTATATTTTTAGGCTATGTATCTGCCGTGGGTATTGTTTGCATTCCAGTTCATCATCAGTGGTGGGTATGTGAGAGTGATATTATTTATTAGTTTTATAACCATAACACTTGAAATTGAACTTAATACATAGACAAATATTCATAGTAACATTAAAATTTGAAGACAATATCTCAGTTTATTACTGTTTAACTTTTCTTGACATTAGTTACCATAGTGATTTTTGTGAAAAAGTATTTGAATGTCAAACAAGTATTTTTTTAAATATTTTTCTAAAGTCTAATATTGGCTAAAATGTAAATGTTGTGTGTTAGTTCTTACCTTTATTTTTTCTAACATTATAATGAAAAAATGTACAAATTATTACAGAGTTTATCTGAAATTGTATCGAAAAAACTTTCAAAATCAAACTGTAGATGACCTGCAACAGAAAACATACACAAGACACTAGAAAATAGTTTTTGTTCTTGACTGATATCAAGCAAGGGTAAACAATTATTGTGAATTATAGAAAGAAAAACCAAAACTTTGTTGCATATTATGCAGGATGGATGAGGAATTCCAGGTTTAAAAAGAAAACTAACGTTGATAATTTGTTTTTCTTTGTCTGATTTAAATAATGTTTCATTAGAAAACTTGTAAAGCCCATTATTGTATGCATGTTTTTCATAAAGATCATTATTCAGTGCTCCATGCATTATAAAAATAACTTAATTCTGGCCAATCCTGGGTTATTAAACTTAAATACATAATACGATTGGAATATTCCGTATATGAAATTAGAGGAGAAGGGGATAGTCAGTCATCACAAACATAATTCACAGCCATGTATTTAATAATAATGTAAGTTACATGAGCTACTTATTAGTGTCTATCGTTACCCTAAGTACAAGACCGTTCATTCTACAATATTAATCTATAACATCAAGTATGAAAATTGCACTTAAGTGAATATTTTAACCTATACACATTAGCTTAATTTTTCTTTGCATTTATTTTCAATTAAATAGAATATATTTGACTATTTAAAAAAACAAAAAGCTTTAAGTACAAGTTGTTTTACCAGCATTACCATGACACTTGACCTGTGCCAAGTTGACCTTTTTAAAAAGAAAATTTTTAATTCAAGTCGGTCATTTAAATCAAAACATAATTATAATTAGTTGCTTAAATTATTTCTCACACTACCTTGAGTAACATACGACTAGCATAAGGTCAAGTTAAAATATCAGACATTTCTCATTTAAATGTAAGTCAGTAATTGTACAATAAACTTTTTCCAGGGGTTTTGATGACTTAATAGGCATACTGGTTGGTCATCTGTATTTCTTCTTGATGTTCAAATATCCACAAGACTTTGGAGGAAGGGCATTTTTGCAGACTCCACAGATTCTGTAAGTTTCATATATGTAGCACCATTGTTTAAACATGAACAAGTTTTGCATGCTATTAATTGGAAAAATAGTTGTATATGAATGACTGAAAAAACATATACACAGTATGAGCCACACATATTGACAAAGTTTTCATATCAGAATATTTTGGGCCTCAACGTTTTTTGGTTTGCCTGTTTAAAAAACTAAAAGCCCCCTTCTTGGATATGTTTCCAATGCAGTGATCCATGAATTTTAATCAATAAACACTGAAGTTTTGTGACGTTGTTTAAGTGATATTACTTGCAAATGTTTGTTTTATTTAAGAGACTTTTGAATTCAGCTTGTGCTAACAGAATTGTTTTCCGTTACATGATTTGTGAACACTAAATAATCTTGAGGTATACAAGTTGAATATATTAATGTGTAATATACTGTTTTAAACTTCCTATTTGATCTCAGCTAAAGTATCTTTACTAAATGCTAAGAAAAAGTAAAGAATACCTAATTTCTTGATGTAGATATAAACTTTTTCCCAATCAACGAGGCATGTTTGCTGGGTTTGGACAAGCACCAACACCCAGACGGCCTGGAGGAGACGACGACAACCAACCAAGAAGACGTTACAACTGGGGTCAAGGGCATGTTTTAGGAGGGAACTGAAGTTCATGGTGTGTTATTCTCTAACCAGGTGTTTTCTGTCTACCATTGGTAGATTTTCAGTAGCTTCAGTGGAAATTGAGAGTTTAAATGAGCACTTAAGTGTTGTGTATTGTATAAGTATACCTATTAAAATGTATATTTTTAATGTGGCTCACGTATGTGTTGTCAGGTTTAACATTAACTTTTTATGATGAAGCAGACATTTTAATTACAGCAGGTTACTAAACTCAAGCTTTGTAATTTACTTGCATTCTCGATAAAGTAATTCATTGTCCAAAAGTTAGCATTCTTTATATTTAACACTTTTGCAACTTGCTTAAAAACATCAGTATAAATTTATCTGGCCAACATGTAAGAACTCAAAACCAGCTATTTTACATATTTTCCCCATCCAACAGGGTGTACTTACTACTCAATAAATCTTAATTAAAAGGAAGTAAACTTAATTTCTTCAAGGATTTTTGAACTTTTAAAATATAAACCTTATCTGTAATTGTTTATAAAAGCACAAACTAATAATTCTGTGCTGAAAGTTATTTCTGGTAAGCTTTAATAGCATTTCATATTCCTCAAAAAATGAGTAATGGGTGGTTTAACTCTTCCTTAATCAGTGACCTTAATACTGCCTTCCCAATAAACTGAGAAATGTTACATATATAAATATTTCTGTTGTTTAAATAAGAAAAAAAACGTCATCTTGGGTTTTATGGAGATGGTAGTAGAAATGTATATATCATAGAGTATATATGGTAGTTTTTTTTTTATTGGAACTTAAGATACTTATAATCCTTAGTTAAAATTTTCTGGTTGTAACAGACCTAAATGTATGCAGAATTTTGAAATCGGAGGACGTAAGCAATGTACTGTCATAAAAAAAATGTTTTACCTGAATGAGGTATACCTTGTTCAATATACTGCTAAACACAGTTTCTTTAGAATTTTTATTGGATTACCATTAATGACATTAAACAATACATGAATGTTTATCAAAAACTGATGTCCCTTCTGAAATACTGTACATAACTAAGTGTAACAACACAGTGGTAACATTAATTATGGTTTAAAACACCATGAATGAGCAGTTCAATTATGTAAAACTTAGCGGGTGAAAGCTCGAGCATGTCTGCTGCTGCTGTTTTCTCGTCTTCCTCTAGCTGATCCACTAGGGGGCTGAAACCTGAGAATAATACATATATATATTAAAATAAAATGAATTAACTAACAGTTAACTGCAAACAAAAATTAATATTTCATCATAAACTCACATGATGCTTAGAGGGCACAGTTATATTCACTTTTATTAACCCACTTCCAGCAGTCAGATGCAACTGTGATGCAAAAGGTATATGGCTTGCAAAAATTCCACGTGCACTCAGCAGCTGCAGTCAGTGTTAAATAACAACACTACTATTCTTTCTAGAATATCTTACTGTTCAGGAGAAAACAAACAAGATAGGCAGTGTTGAGAACACAACCAACATCAATTTTCAAATATTGCCACTGGTTAGAACATTTTTCAACAGGCATCTTAGCTTCAGTATGCAAACCAGATATATTAACTAAGTGAATAAGCAGTGAATTACAAATATATTTAATGAAATGTTAAAAAATTTGTCAAACCTACTAGAGAAGTCCTCCCCTTGTCTTTCTCTGATTAAGACTGTTTGTTAATTAATTTTATATGGCTGATAAACATGTTTATAACCAATAGACGGGGTGAATTTCCTCAAATAAATCTTGCATTCCTCTTTTCAGTTTTCTACAGAAAATGCTTGATTTGTGTCATTCATATTTGGTTCCCCAAACAATTGTGAAATTTACCTATTTGTAGCTTACTCAGAAACACATGAATTACAGTAATATTGTACTATATATTTTTCAAATTCAAAAATGTACATTTGAAAGCTACACATTTTGTGGAGGTAACAAACATGTGACAATGAGGCTCAGGAGATTAAATATATGAGTGAAAACAGTTCCAGTATACAATGAGTACTAGAAACCATTTTTATTTATTTTTATATATATTGTTTTGACAAAAGTAACTAAAATATTAAATTTATATTCTTGTAAACTTACTCTAATAAAACATCTGGTATTATACTAGCTTGAGAACTTGTGTAAAATATGATAGAAGGTTATGTGCTATTTACTGTAGCTCTGCAGGAAGCAGCTAATGATTTCCCATTGTATCTCAAGACAGCTGGGTGTTAAAACTTTTATTAACAATAGAGAAAAAGTTAAGATGATTTTCAATTGTGATTTTCTGTTTTTGAAGACAGGATTGCTGCTTCATTGGTACAAAATACAGCATTAAAATCATAAAAGTAAAAGAAAATAGAAACGTGAAGACAGTTAACAATTGGAACTGTTAATATAAGTAAAGACTGGTGAATAATGCAGTCAGAACAAATAAGCATATTATTCATATGTTTTAATTTTAATTTCAGGCAATGTTTGTTGACAATTAGTGTTAGAAATAGATAAAATATAGTTATATAAAAACAAATAATTTAAAAGGATATTGGGATTATGCAAATGAATTGTGAAACTGTACAAGGCAAAAATTATTAGTAACATTAAAATCATCTTTCACTTGGATATTTTCGTTTTTGTCTGACTACTGTCTGGAAAAGTAAATACCTGTTATTTTTTAATCTATATGATGTTTTATCAGTAAAGAGATCAAAATGCTTCACAGAGTGATTTTTCAAAAACTGGTGATTTAAAACTAACATTAGCATAACAGAAAGACTTCGGAATGTGAATTAACCCTATAACAATGGGTCAAAGGCCATGCCGTACTGTTTGTTCACTCTCATTCAAAATTTTTGAAGTACTATTTTATGAATTCATGTCGATAAGTTTGGTATCAAATTTTAGAATTATCTTATTTTTGGTTTTTGTGAATCACATGGTATACTGATTGCAGCATTGGTTAAAATTAGATGTTTGTGGTGTCAAAATACTGAGTCTATATTTTCATACAAATTAGGAACTAAAATTACTAATATTATCAAGCTAGAATATAAACTAAAAATCTTATCTTTTTAAGATATATTATTGTATTTAATCAAACACAATGGCCCTGTCCACTTCTTTCCATTTTTGGACAGGTTCCTTATCTACACTTACTTCAATATATGGCATCTAAATAACTAAGAAAAAAAGTCAATGTTACGGAATGGCTTCAAATTTTCAAATGTTATGGCATTATATTGTGTTTTTGCTTGCAATCTTCCAACTGGTAAGATGGGTATTGATTGTTTGAAGTACATATATAAACCCTAAAAAATGATTTTGTTTCAAGTCTCTCCTGTGGAAAATTTGATACAGCTTCGCAGCCAATGATACAAAAGGTTGTAACAAGAAGAAATAATTGTTTGATTTTCTTCATTTACTGTTCTAAGAAAAATAAGAATTTATTTGTAAATAGTAAAAATACATATGCATATATTACATCTTAAAATAGAAATGTGCCTCTGTTTTACAAAATACTAGTTCACTAAACCACAGTCAAGAAAGGTTACTTTGTAAAGGCCAGTTTTATATTCTTAGATACAGTAACATGAGTGAACATGTGCCGCATATTTGCAACATTTAGAATATCAGCCACGCATGGCTGAAAGGTCAACATATTAAAAATAAATGTTTTGTGTTATCAAATATGAACTATTTAGACTAAACATATTTGTTTTGTTATAATCCTTAGTCATTCTTTAAAAAAAAAAATTAATTTACTTTTCTTTAAGGAGCTTACAAAGTCGGTTAAATTGAACAATACTTACAGAGATAGAGTAGCAAAAATAAATAAAATATAAAGATTTTGCATGTGGAATTTGAAAATGTTCTGATGATACATAAAAGTACTTTGAATCTTAAAATTGAAATGACTGCATGATGGATAGTCAACACTCAAAACAGAAAAAATCTTAATACTTAATTTTAAAATATTTTGTTTTACAAAGCCTTGGAATGCTCAGTAATAACCCAAATATTTTGTAAAGATGTACTTATGTCATCAAAAATCTAAATATAATTACTTTTGTGGTTATGAGTTGTGTCAAATGGCACAAATAAGAGCTAGACAAACAATGTCATTCTCTATGACATTCAGTATGTGGTTTAACTTTATGGCACAGACAACAGCTATACATTGTATCTTTAATTTTCACTCTCCGAGTTGGCTTTGTGGCACAAGTATAGTTTGTCTTGTATTTAATATGTGCAGGTGCAAGCAATGCTTATCCACACTATTATTTTATCTTACTTGTGAAAGTAACATATCAATATATTTTAGTTCATGTTAAAACCTTTAAGACTACAGCTTATGGTATTGATTTTCACTGAAATGACAACAGTCTACTGAGTGTTATGATTTTATCACTTTTTTATTTAAATACTTTGTTTTCACAGTTTCAGTTATTCTCCTTTATTATTTTCTTTTGAATGTATGTATGGACTTGAAATTTTGGTCAGGGGACTACTATTAATTTAACATTTCATCTTCAGGTGCTGATATTTGTAACAAATGATGAAATCAGTAAAGACCACTATGAGTCCTGATTAAAGTCATGAACACTTCTGCCTTAACTTGCTTCAGTAGCTCTTGGAAGATGGGCCTGTGTTTGAAATGTTATTTAATCTTTTCATGAATTATATAAGGGGATCTGGGTATTGAGCTGCAAGATGAAACCAGAACATCAACCAAACACCAGGTCCCTTTTATTGAATTAATAAAAACTTTTTTTTCACAATTTTTGATTCAACCCAACTTTACTCTGTCTTTACTTATTTATTATTTGTTCATTATCCTTTTCAACATTACTATGTTGAAAGCCCTCCCTCTCACAGGAATATTTTACTGTATTTTCATTTTTTTGTAGTTATGTCTACTTACAATGATAATATATAATTTTTAGAATCCAATTTTAATCATTCTAACTACAGTTTGTCACTTTTTGTTGTGAATTTTAACATTGTTTATAACAAATTCTCAAATAGTATTTTTGTAAACACATCTTGTGCAAAATGAACGAATTTAGAACTGCCCATTCAAACTCTTCAAAGATCCATAGTTAGCTTAATATCTTTGTAACATTATACAGGGTGTTCAGAAAGTCACTGTGCAGTTTTGTCTGCTAATAAATATACAAGTGCACGGGGACTTTTTGAACACCCTGCATATTCTACCCGATGAAGGGCAATCAGCCAAGCATTGGTAAATGAATACAGAATAAAGTTTTCATTTAGACATGTTCACTTATCAATTTTTAATTTTCATCTGAATTTTCTTAACCTGTTAAAGAGCCAAAATTAATAAACTGGCAACATCTGTTATACATTAACAACAACAAGAAAATAGTTATAATAAAACTAACATTTTACTAGCATACCCATCAGAGCCACACCAACAATTTTTACACACAAGATTTGAATCAGTGAATGGCAGTTTACAAAGAAGTGTTTTAAAATTTTAAGACGTATGCATAGTTTTTACTGTTAATGAATATGTCACTCAAAAAGTTTAAGTGAAGTTACTTGTAACTGAACTGATGCTAAATATCTTAACAAAATTAAAAACTGATGAATAAATAGGCCATTACACAATTGTGGAAATGAATTGCAAAGCTAAATTTAAGAAATGTGAAGCACATTCATAAATTATTGAATAATTATTCTTTATTGTATTTAAGTCAATGCAAAAGAATAAGAAAATGTAATAATTTGAAATGAAGAATACATATATAGTGTGTTGAAATACTATCTTATTTCAGTATCATGGAATGTACAATAAAAGTACAGTACAATAATTCAGTTTGATTTAGGTTTGCATTATTTTATCATAAAAAAATTGCACTAATTCAGAAAACATAATCTAAATATAAAAAAATGCTCAGTATGTGAAATATATCTTTGTAAATTTTTTTTGTATGTCAACAGTTTTAAACTTCTTTAATTGTTTTTTTTTAAATGTAAAAATGAAAAAAGAAAATTATTACTAACCTCTGTTCCTGAGCTTTACTTCTCAGGTCTGACCAGTGGTTCGGTTCTGACTGTCCTCCTCGTGTAAAACGTCCACTTCCTAACCCTGGACCATAGGGATCTCTCAGCCTTTGTGCTGTAGGGCGTGGTTCCATGTGGCTGTTGGATAAATCATTTTTTGTATAGATGTTTACACCTTATTTCTCTGTAATAATTTTTATATTCTCTGGTGTCATAATATCTTAGACTGTAAAATAGCTTTGTCCACCACATACAGTACTTACCTACTCAAGCATGACTAACATACATATTGTTACATCAGTTATTTGTTGTTTTAAAGTTTAATATACATTCATTATTTTTCTGTATATGAAAATATCTTCTCATTTTCTAAACTGAGATACTTTCCTTTCTTGAAAAATTAAGTGAACAGGAATGAAAAAAGTGTTTTGAACTGATGAGAAAATGTTCATTAAAAAAACCAAGTGAAGCAAAATTTGATTAACTTACTATAAGGCAACAAAAATCTTAGCACAAATGTTTTATTTTGTTAACCATTTGCTGGTTACTTATTTGCAGACAGAAACACATTCTGAATGTGATAATTAATCAAGAAAAATACACAGCATAAGTTTTCAATAATTGGTGTGTTTGGTATATTATTCCATCTATTTTGCAAATTTCTCGTGGAACCTCAGAAAAAAAACAAACCCAAACCATCACAGTGTCCCCCCCCCATGATTCATGGTAGGTGTTATGCATTTGAGGTATTTGTTGGGTGTTGTTTTTTTTGCAGGACTCACAACCTACAATTTTAACCAGGTATATCAAATTTGGACTCATCCATCCATAACATACTTTTCCTATCATCAACAGTTCTGTTTTTGTACTTTTTAGCAAATTTCAGTCTCTTGACAATAATTAGACATTGAAGTTATAGTTTTTTAACTGCTACAAAACCAAATATTCCATTCTCATTGAGTCTTATGGACACTGTAGATCTGGATACTTTTCTGTCATGTGGTACATGGTTGTTTATCTCATGCTTGAGATCAGGGGCAGTTTTCTTTCTGTTCTGAAGACTGCATAAATGAAGCCACTTAACATCAGTATCGTGTTTAGGTGTTCGGTCTCTTCCTTTACTATTTTCAAATTTACCTGTCTCAGTCTCATGAACAAGGGCATACTTGACAGTGTTTGAGGAGCATTTCAAGTTTGCAGCAATTTGTCAGAGTCCAACCAACATCATGTAAACTCTGCTCTGTTAACAGTTCTCTAAGCTTTTTGGGCCCTAGCATGACAACACTTCACATGTACTGTTAAATGCTGTTTTTGTTAAGGTTTATTTGATGATTGCTATTAAGTTGATTTCTTTCAGCATGTAATGGTATATGTTAGCCTCTTTCTACATAGTTAAGACTGCATGAGGTACAACGATAGGTATTTCAGACCACATTTGATCAGTAGGTTTATTGAAACAGAACCATTATGATATGCCCTGGGTACAAGTATATGGTAATTCTAAAAATGATAAATATTCTCACCCTGGTTCATTCAATTGTCAACAGGGATCAGTGAAGCATTACCATAGTGTTGAAATCTACATTCTGTTATGGCACGAAATAATCAGTTTCATAAAACCAAAAGAATGACAAAAGCTCTCGTTTTCATTCTTTGTAACTACTGTACTGTGGAAAAGTGTAAGGACAAGAGAATGCATCAAACAGTGATTGGCTAAAAACAAAACTACATTTGTATACAGGGTAAAATAGCAATATTTTTAGCTGCAGCACGGTGGTTCTTAAAAGAGCTTTGAGTTTTTCCAAGTACAAATCCTCAGCTCATGGCTATATCATCTCTTGATGGATTGGATATGTAATTATGGTTTTGTACTCAGGCAACCAAACCCTTTCAAATGATGTCACTGACCATGCCCAAGGTCTCGTAGGTTAATTTGCTCTAATCCTGTCTGAAACAATTTCAATTTGAGGGTACACTAGATCATGATGGGTAATTGAATTAGGTATATGTGAAACTCACACATGGTATTGCTGGTGCACAGAAATATTCCTATAAAAATGAAAAACAGGTCTAGCAAATTAATTTACTCTGTATAAAAGGCTATTAGGGTTCCCTCTCATTTTCAAAGCTATTATGACATTCCTTGGAGGTGCTACGAATGCCTGAAATTAAAAATTAATAATGATTTCACTGGAAATGTGTTGAAGTCAATCCAAGACCAAAATTTGCAATTTTTTGTTTCATTTTTATGTATAAAATTAAAACTTTTTTTTATTGAAACTTATGTTTTTGTTTTTTTATGTGTGAAAAAATGACTAAAAGTTTATTTTCTATAATATTTTAAGACTACACTATGGCAGGCTGCACCAATCTATGTATGAAAAAGTTAATTTTTTTTGGATCAAAACATTAAACTGAAGTACTTCTAGAAAACTGTTTTGAGCTTGACACTTAATAATGTATTGTGCTCTTAAACTATGTGTTGTTTATACAAATTAGCCTAAAATACATGGAAATTTATCCTCACACAAATGCCATGTCCAATAAGAGTAATCCTTCAACTTTCTCAAATGGGAAATTTTTTTGCATGTTTTTCACACTTTTACGATAACAAACTTTAGTTTTATTCATGTAATATTCACCTGTCAAATTCATTCATCAGTATTAACTAGGTTTTCATGATAATTGATAAATGTGTACATCAGTAAGAGGCCTTAATTGTCCGATACAAAAAACCACTTGAACTTAACATGCCTATGGCTGAATAAATGTAAGTTAAAATAAATAGTATTTGTTAGTAATTAGTCATGTAATTACAAAATTAATAAGTATAGGAACATTGAAACACAATTTTTATACAGTTGAATTATTTCAAGTTTGAAACAGAACATAACAAAAGGAAGAATAAGCAGTTTATACCCTCCTCTACCAAATCCACGCATTCCGGGCCCACCAAGTTTTCCAGCAGAGCCAGGACCCCCTCGGGCTATCCAAGGACTAGGCATTCCACGGGTGGCTGCTCCTCTTGGTAATCCTATAAAATATGAATAAATTTAAATTTGGAAAACAAAACTAACTCAAAATCTTCAAATTATGTGCGGCAATAAAATCCTTCCTTTGTAATAAAAGTTCAGAAAAACATCAAATGGATAAAAAAAAGTTATTTGAGGCTGAATTACAAAAATCTGTATAACTATCAGTTTTGAATGCTGTATGCCTTTAGTGAGTTGTAAAATCTTTCAACAGGTTTTTCAAATTAAGCAGATGATCTAATTGGTGTGTATCTTTAAGATGACTTGTATTGCAATAGATTTTGTGCCATATCTACTATGTATGTCAAAATCAACAAACATTTAATACATGTTTTAACTAAGTAAAAATAATTACAAAGTAACAACATGATTTTATCTGAAAAAAAAAAAATCAGGTTGCTCAGAAATAAATGTCATTTTTGAACTGCTAAGTTTGGAAAAGTATTGACCAGTGTTGTAAACATGCTTTAATCTAAGTAAACACCATTTGCTTCAACACACTTTTGTCAACATGTAGTGATGCTGTTTATGCTCCTGTCATAGAAATTAGAGTTTCTATGGTCAGTGAACTCCCTGAAAGCTTCTTCTACAGCTGCCTGGATTTGAAAGCACTTATTATTTAAAAATTTGTCAAAGTGCTTGAAAAAAGTAAAATTTGCAGGGGAAAGGTCTGAACAATAAGGTGGGCTAGGCAAAACTTCGATTCTCAATACGTTCAATTTTTAGTGTCATCTTTGACACAAGAAGACAAGTATTGTCACAACGAAGAATTGAGTCCCTTTGATTGACTGGAGCTGGTTGCTTATCACGCAACTTTTGAAGCATTTTGGCCAGTATTTGTCTGCTGTGATTGTTTTCCCTGGATTCAAAAAATGGTAGTGAATAATGCCGGCCACAATCCACCATACAGTCACAAAGACCTTTCTTTGGTGAAACTTGGGCTTTGGGGCTGTTTTGTGCTCTAGCCATTGTGCAGATCATTTCCATCTGTTATACAGAATTCACTTTTCATTGCATGTCAATATCCGTTAAAAAATGGATCATTTTGGTTCTGTAAGAACAGAGTAAAGCAGGTCTCATAATGCCAGTTTTGTTAATCTTTAGTCAGCTCATATGGAACCCACTTATCCAACTATTTCCTTTTTCCAATCACACTCAGGTTATTGGCAATGCATGATTTGCTTGTACCTAACATTTCTGCAAGCTCACGTACTGTTGTGCGAAGGTCTGTCTCAACTGCTTCCCTTAATGTATTTTTATCTAAGGATGGCTTCCTTCCATGACCTTCGTGGTCTTCAAGACTTTTATCTTCATGTTAAAACCTTTGGAACCAATGTTGAACTGTACTTAGTAACAGATCCATGGCCAAATGCCTGGTTGATGTTCTGTGTAGTTTTGGTAGCTTTTCAACCAAGTTTGAAATCACAGGGGAAAATACACAAAAATCCTTCTTGTCCATGCTGCCTTGAGGATTGCAAAGCTTGCTTTGAGTAGAGTTAAAACATCAGACAATTAAAATACCTTGTAAGTGATAAATGTTGGATTAAACCAACCAACCAATGATAAGTTACTCAATATTTAGCTTCTAAATGTCATTGTGAGATTCCGACATTTATTTTTGGATAACCAAATATTCGTAACAGTTACAGAATTTTACCAAATCTCTTATTCAGTTGAATGCTTCGTACACCAAATGACACCATCAATTTTCTAAAATCATATTGTCAATATATATCTCATAAAGCAAAAAAAAAGAACAAAAGTTATATTACAAAGTTTAAAATTTTAAATAACAACATCTGATATAAAAACTGCCATGAAATTCCTACCCCTTCCAGGTTCACGTCTATTATATGGTCCAGGTGGTGTACAGAAACGCCCTCGAGATGGTCCTAAACCACGCCCACCTTCAAAACCACGACCTCGACCACGCCCAGCATCCTTTCATTTATAGCAACGAATAAATATAAATGCTAGTTAATATCAGTGTCAGTTAGACTGTAGCTGTGCTACAGTTGAATTTCCTATATCTATATTGCTTTTACTCGACCAGTTGCTTTTACCTTACCTTCAGCATTAAAACAAATGTTTTCCTTCTTAATTGTTTTACCAATATCTTGAATCAGAAACTAGAAAATAATTTCATGAAAAACCTTATGAGGTTTCAATAAATTACCATTTATCAAATATTCTTTTTAATAACTATTTTCAAACATCAAGATAATATTTTTACACTCTTGTATGAAATAAATATATAATACATTTTTGTACAGTTACTCAGAAGCATTCTCCATTGTTTACTTTATTTCACAGATGACCTTGGTAACAGGATGTTAACAGCTGTTTTATGCTAAATTATAACACATTTGTAAAAATAATGCTTTAAAAAACATAAAAAGTATCAAATTTGAATTACTTTAAAATTGGCATTAAACATTTTCAGAATAATTTTTAAACAGTATGTTCACACAAAAAATTACACACACACATACATACATTAACACAAATTTCAACAATGTATAGGATAAAGAAACAGAAAAATGAATTCTGATTAAAATACTCTACTATATACTTCTGTATTTGTGTATAAAGCACAATTCATTTTTTAATATCTCAGACTATAATGAACTTTCATTATTTTTTACATTATCTAGAAGGCATTAAATTTATTTTGTTCAACAAAGCTCGATACTATATGCACAACAATTGTGTTAAATATTTGCTTTCCAAATATTCCTTTACTTTATAATAAACACTGAAATTTAATTCAGGAAATACATGATAAACAAATTTATTGTGTACTTTATGTTTGTAAGTTAAGCACAAAGCTTCATATTAAAACAGTTTCTATTGTTATAAGTCTGCAGACATACTGCTGTATCACTGGGGATCATGTGCATGATCCTGGAAAATATGAACCAGTGATTTTTTTTCTTCAAATTTTTATGTGACAGTGTAAGAGCACATTTGTGAATTTTTGATAGAAATCATCCAGTTTGTCTTTGCTTTATCAATTTTATATTAATATTGGTACCATTTTCCAATGTTACAAGTGATTTAAATTGAACTTTTCAAAATGCCAAATAATGTGACATCATACAAAAACATGACGAATGATTTTGAAATTAATCATTTATAAAAATTGAATTTGAAAACTGTGTTGTTGTCTTTTTAAGTGTTCTTCCCACATCTTGAGCTTTTTAATAGGAATTCCTGTTGTTAAAAATATTAGATTTACAGAAAAAAAATCTGAACATTTTTTTAACAAAATAAAAATAAATTTAAGAGCAGTTGGTTAAGTTCACAACATTTATAATTATGATTAATGTAAAAATGATTACTGGTAAGCAAACATATAAAAATTTAAAATATTCACAAAGACTTTAAATAAGTAGAGAGATAAAACAAAATCACAAATCCACCAATATCAAACCCTGATGAAAGTAACTAGCTTCTTAAAATACTAAAAACTGATATATTATTCAACCTTTAAGAGAAAATTACTAATAGCTCAAAATGTTTTATAATGTTAATAGTGAAAGTTTACAACAAGATTCTAAAAGTAAATTTCTTTAAATAACTTAGAAATTATTACAAAATCAAATTACTATTAAGAGCAAAAGCAAAACAAATATCCATTATTTGGGATACCTTGATGCCAGGACGTTTTGGACCTGGAGAATTTGTTGGACCATGAATTTCCATGGCAAGAAAATCGTCAACATGCATGGAAGGAGGTCGACTAGTGTTTGGAGGTCTGGAACGAAAGGGATCATTGGTCCTTGTGGAGTGAATGGGTCCTCTACCAAATCCACGACCTCTCATAGGTGCAACTATGAAGAGAAGAGAATAACTATCATAAATCATATAAACTTTCGTGTCTTTTTAGCAATGAACTTTATAAGTAATCAAAATCAATTTCATATATAAAAACTGACTAAGATGATTTCACAAAACTGAATGGTATTCTACTTTTACTATGTGTCTGGTTCTTTCCAAAAATCCATTAACTTCCATGAACTAATTCTTTAGACTGACAATTTGATTCACTATAACTATGAATGAAATGCAAAACAAAACAAATTTACAGCATGTAAAAATATTTTTTATGAAAAAAAAGAGGTACACTGTTTCTACCACATATAATGGCTGCCATGTTCAGGTAAGTAAGTTTGTACCTGGATATAGCCACACCTATGATAAAAACACTATACTCTTTTTTTAATAATGCTGTTTTACACTCTGTTTCATTGCACATTTTGGTCTGGCATATCATGTAGCACATGATAAATAGTGCTGTTTTACCAAACTCAGTTTTATATATTTCAGCTTTAAACAAAACCTGAAATATGTACTATAAATTAACAAACGATGTCCAACTTACTGAAAGGTCTTTTACTTTGGTTCTCTCCACGGTTAGAATTAGTAAAGGGCTGATGCTTTCGTTTACCTAAAGAACTGAAAGAACACAATGAGGAGCTTTAATTGTTCATGTTTTCAGAATAAACAAGCAGTGGTAATGATCAGATACAATTATATTTGCCACAGTAAAGATCATTTATGAACAAAATATCTTAAATTTTTATAGTGTTGTATTGAAGTGAGTGTTAACTTTGGTTTATATTCAAGATAAATTTCAAGCTTATTAAAAACTGGCATCAACCACAATATTATGAAACTCATTTCTCACCAAGCCAGGCTCAAATATGTTTACCATATTTAAATAAAATACAGTAAGCACAATAGAAAAACACAGAGAAACTCGTATTAGTTTCCAAGCATCTGATTTTCACAATTTTGAAAACATAGATAATTTGTAAAGGTAGCAATAAAAAATAATAACAACTCAATGATCCTTTTACCAGCAATGTTTTCTGTTGCACTACAGATCAAATGCATTCATCAAACAATTAATAAACTTTCAAATTCATGAAATAAAAGAATATTGATGCAAAATTAAATTTTTACTATCAAAATACCAAGACATTTCATTTGTATTCTATATTTATATCACTCAACGTTCAATATATTTGAGCTTTTTCCTAGTAAGTTATATTTACAATTCACCACCATTCTTGCCCATAAAAAAAAAAGTGACCCAAACATCCCATATATCACTTTATCTTAGAGTTTTTCATTTGTTTCTAATTATACTTCATGGTTAAAAGATTATTGCATACTTTGTTGTCATTTTCTTCTTTATTTGTGTTTCTGGTTCCAAATCCTTTGAAAGGCACAGCTGTTGGAGACTAGTTTTGATATCCAAATCAAAACAGTACTTTTCAGCTAAGGCTACAAAATCTAAAGATACCTATAAAAAAAAGATCATTTAATTATTTTTTTTGAAGCCTGTAATCTACTGTTTAGTTACAACTTAACCCTAAAATTATAAGTTTTTTGGTGCTCATAAAATTGTTGGTTATTAGAAGATCCCTTATGTTAACATCAGAGTCAAACAAAATAGTTTCAACATATACCAACAATATCATGATGAATCCTATTGGTTTCTCCTGGGAATATCCAGGTATTTTACACTGAAAATAAGTGATTATACCTGATTTGTCTTGGAAAATGCTTTGTAATTGATGTTTTAACAAATAAAAACATTAAATTATTTACTATATTTCAGTGTGTGCCCTGTCAGTAATTTCAGTATTAACATACATTAAATACACTGCACTGCCAGAATTTAACACAACAATCTATCTAACAAATATCAAAATGTTAAAAATAATAACAAAATTTTCATCTACAGCATGATAAACTCTGGATGTATAAATACACGATTAAGACTATTTAAAGAGATAAAGAAATTAGGTATTTAGTGAAAACACTGACCACTCAATTTCTTTTCACTAAATGAAATCTTAATAATTTTTTTTATTTTCAAAACATAAAAATTTTAGTTTTTTTACATATCTATGTAACCTTTGGCTTAAGACACTTAAAATATCCACAAAAACAAGTACAAATGGCAATTTCTGATTATTTAGGAGAAGAAATCACATCAACCACTGTTTCTAATTGTCACTACTTTTTACAATTCCTGCCATTCAAGTAAGCATAATGTTGAAATCGTACTTACTTACCCTGTCTTTATTACAGAAAATTTTAATTTATGGTTTATTTTGAATTGCTAACTAGAGGAAAGGCAAATACTTGGTGTCACACGCTAACCACCCTTTTTTATTGTTGTTATTGTTGAGCTGCAAATTGGAGGGAAGGTAATCATGGGGCAATACCCAAAACCAACTCTTTTTTTTGTTCTTGTTGTTATTCAATTGCTGACTATAGTTCAGTGCGTGTCCCACCAATGGGAAATATAAAAACAATTTGGTTTGGTAATTTCAGATTTGATATAAGTATTTCAAACATTTTTATAAGAATGTACTGCCAAAATTTAACAAAATATTCTACCCAAAAACATCAAAAGGTTAAAAAAGATGTAGACAAAATCTAAAGATACCTGTGTAAAAACAATATTATGTAAGGGTGAAATTAGTGACTATTTCAGAAATTATACACACTCACAAACTAATTCCAGGAGGTCACTAAACTACAAATGTTGAACAAACTTACAACGCTATGTAAACTAAAGCAATATCACCTGCCACTAATTTCTTTCAGTTTATTCATAGGAAGCATGGTTTGAAGAACACTGTGCTAATCAATAATAATAAACTAGCAAATACCTATAACCATATAGCTCTGATAAAAGTGTTCTAACTAGATATCTAATTCAGCCTATAAAAACTTTGCAGACTTGAGCAATCTCCAAATCACAAGCTCGTTATAACAATTTCATAAAATTAAGTACATTAGAAATAACATGCAAACTGTGCACGAGATTAACAGAATTACAAACAGCAGAACAATACTACAAGAATATTTACACTAGAATGGTCTTCAAAAACTAAATAAATTAAAACTCATGTGATATTCACATGCAGAAATCCTACTACTTTCCATGAAATGTTATTTCAGAAATGCTAAGCAAAAAACTATTGAATAAAGACGGTAAAGGAAAACAAGCAAATATAAGTTTAATTTTTGAAATGCAATATTTTTAAAATTTCACACAAACACAATGCATTGTTAGACTGTCCAAGCTTCTTCTTTTGTGTCATTTGGCTTCTGGGGTCAAGGCAAAATCATGCAAGCCCAAATATTTAACAGCAAGAGACTTGCTATCAACAGTTATGGAAATACCTGACTTAACACTCCTATGTTATGTAAATGTGTAAATATTTTGTAAACGACGGCATGTCGTGTTGTGTTTGGATTTTCATTTCTATTATCTATGTTTCCATATTTATATTATTGTTTCGAAGTTTAAACTAATAAAATATGTTGTTATTCATTTAGGGTAACATTTAGAATTTTCTTGAATTAAGTAGACCAATCATATGTTTGTAAATGAAGTGCTGGTGACTTCGTGTCTAGACTATTAGTCTCGTGCTAGAACGGACATGCGCGGATTGCTCTGGAGATCTGTAGAAAGTTCGCGGTTATTCGAGGGGTCTAGGCCTACAATATATAAACAGACGAAGATGCAAGACAATATAGAGAGATTCAGACATTAGTTTTATTTCAAAAGAAGAGAGTCAGTTATTTGAGATAGATTAAGTGTTTGCTGTGATTATTCAACTTTTATTTGTGACTTAAGTTAGATCTATGGAAGCTGTGATTTTATTTCGTCAATATCTACTATTCATCTGAATTACTGCTTGTGCTGAGAGTCGGCGAATTTATTGAACTGTTTCTGAACTTCTTCATTTAAGCTTCGGAATTTCTTCGTGTGACCAAATTCACACCCTAGACTGGAATTTGAGACTTTCATTTTAGATCATTATATTAGATACAGGCCAGTACCATTTTGTATTGTGATAAATTTTGAAGTTTGAAACTAGTATTATTTTGTTTTGTAATTAATTTTGAATGTTGTAACTTAATATCTGTAACTGTTATTATATAATTTATGTTATATCTGTTATATTTGTTAATAGTTTAGTGTAATAAATTATACAAGCTGTTATCTGTGTTTTTTCTGTTGCGTTTAGTCTACGAAAAACATAAAACATAAAAAATACGTAAGAGAAAATTGGGGGCTCATCCGGAATATCGAACAACAATTTAATTTTATTCTAAAATAAGATTTATATTCTATACAGATAGACAGCTTGTATATTCAAAATGGCATTCCAACTTGAAGATTTTATAAACGAATTTAATTAGAATCCCTCTTTCGAATTAATCAGTGAATTAAAAAAATCTGAATTGCTTGATGTTGGTAAACATTTTAATTTAGAAGTGAAGCAATCAATGAAGAAAGCAGATATTAAACAAATTATTGTTGAACATTTGGTCAGCCAAAAAGTATTACCTCAAAAAGTTGCACAACAATTGCCTGTTGCTCATTTTGACCCAGATTTCGAATTAAAAAAAATGGAAATGGAAATGAAATTTCGTTTAGAACTTCAAAGCAAACGTCTTGAGGCAGAAAAAGAAATCAAATGACTTGAGGCAGAACAAGAAAACAAACGCCTTGTTCTTGATGCCGAAATACAAATAGAACGCATTAAAGTGGATAAAGAAATCAGTATGCGAAAGGCACAGACAGAAGAAAAGGTTGTCCAAATGCGGTTGGATAATTTTGATGCTTCCAAACAAATTCGTTTAGTGCCTCCATTCAATGAGATGGCTGTAGATAAATATATTCAGCAATTTGAAAAAATTGGCCCTTAGGCTAAAATGGCCAACCGAATATTGGACAGTATTACTTCAGAGTGTTCTCAAGGGTAAAGCTCAGGAAGTATTTTTCAAACTCACAGCCGAGCAAAGTTATGATTACGAGCACGTCAAAAAATGCATTTTGAATACATATGAATTTGTGCCAGAGGCATACAGACAAATATTTCGTGGTTACAAAAAGTTTGACAGCCAAACTTACGTCGAATTTGCTCGTGATAAAGAAACTCTGTTCAACAGGTGGTGTGATTCCAATGAAATTAAAGATGATTATACAAAACTCAGAGAACTCATCTTAGTTGAAGAGTTTAAAAGATGTATTCCCATAGAGCTAAAAACTTATATTCGTGAACAAAAAGCTTCCAAAATTCATGATGCTGCTGTCTTGGCAGACGAGTATGCTTTGACTCACAAAGATTTCTCATACAAAAGCAAAACAAATCACACAGCAAAGAAACCCAATGACTCATTCATATATTATGCAAATGTCGACAGAGACAAAAAAGAGCAAACTTCTAATTCTCAAACGAAGACTCCATCTTATTCTCAAAGCTCGTCATCTACCCAAAATGTGTCATTCTCATCCAAAACATGTGCTTATTGTAAGAAACCTGGCCATCTGATTTCTGAGTGCTATAAGATAAAAAAACAAGCCATCACCCCATAGTTTCATTTTGCCCTCGTTGGATACATCATTGGTTCCCAATGATTTTGACCCTGTCCAGTCCACTGTGGATTCTAAGCCCAATATTATTGATGTACCTGAAAATCTTGTTGAGGACAAATTTAAGCCTTTCATCACTGAAGGTTTTGTTTCTTTTGTTGGCGATTCACGTCTACAACCAATTAAAATCCTGCGGGATACTTGAGCTTTTCAGAGTTTGATTTTGGAAAGTGTACTTCCATTTTCTGAAAAGTCATCTGTTGGGGCCAGTGTGCTCATTTCTGGTGTAGAAGGTGGCGTCATTTCTATTCCTCTTCATAAATTAGATTTATATTTGGACTTAGTCTCAGGCCCAGTGACTGTGGGTATTAAAGCCTCATTGCCTGTTGAAGGTGTGTCTATGCTTTTGGGGAATGATTTGGCTGGTAGTAAGGTGGTACCAGAGGTTCGTGTTGTTGGAGCACCTGTTATTAGCCCCAGTACAGAGCAACTCGTTGAAGAGTTTCCTGATGTTTTTCCCGCCTGTGCTGTTACTCGTTCTCAGACACGTTATCAGGAGTCCAAAGAGGATTTCTCTTTATCTGATACATTCATGTCTCACATCGATGAGATTTCTGACTCAACTTTAAATTCTACTGATGACTCTAAGTCATTTTTCAACTCTCTTCATCGAAACAAACTTGTTGAGGAACAGGACAATGATCCTGAAACTCGTTCTCTTCTACAACTGGCCGTTAATGAAAATGAAACAGAAACTGCCCTATTTGTTACTACCAGAAGTCAGGTGTGTTAATGAGAAAATACAGACCTCCTGATGTTGCTGCTGATGAAGAGTGGAGTGTTATTCACCAAATCGTCATTCCAAAATGCTATCAGAATGATATTCTTAGTCTTCCTCATGACCATGTATTGTCGGGATACTTAGGTGTAAGAAAGACCCTAGATCGTATCCGACAACATTTCTATTGGCCAAAGATGTGCCAAGATGTTGTTGACTTTTGTACGACATGCCATTCTTGCCAAATGACTGGAAAACCAAATCAGGGGATTCCAAAAGCACCACTGCAACCTATTCCTGCCTTTGAAGAACCGTTCTCAAGGGTCATTATCGACTGTGTTGGCCCAATGCCAAAAAGCAAAGCAGGAAATGAATACCTCTTGACGATCATGTGTGCTTCTATACGTTTCCCTGAGGCAATCCCTTTGAGAAAAATCACTGCTCCCAACATTGTCAAGGCTCTTGTCAAATTCTTTACCATGTTTGGGATTCCAAAAGTTGTACAATAAGATCAAAACTCAAATTTTATGTACAAGCTATTTCAACAAGCCATGCATGAACTAAACATCCACCAAATTTCATCTAGTGCATACCATCCTGAGTCACAAGGTATTTTTGATCGTTTCCACCAAATTACTGCCACGAACACTCAAAGAACTGAGATGAGGGTGTTCCCTTGTCATTGTTTGCAGTTCGTGAGGGTATTAAAGAATCCACTGGATTTAACCCTTTTAAGTTGGTTTAAAAAAACAAATAAACAAACAAAAAAATTTTCACAGGTTCAAACTTTGTTTTTTTTTACTTTTAAGGGGGAGAGTGTTATGTAAATGTGTAAATATTTTGTAAACGACGGCATGTCGTGTTGTGTTTGGATTTTCATTTCTATTATCTATGTTTCCATATTTATATTATTGTTTCGAAGTTTAAACTGATAAATTATGTTGTTATTCATTTAGGGTAACATTTAGAATGTTCTTGAATCAAGTAGACCAATCATATGTTTGTAAATGAAGTGCTGGCGACTTCGTGTCTAGACTATTAGTCTCGTGCTAGAACGGAGATGCGTGGATTGCTCTGGAGATCTGTTGAAAGTTCGCAGTTATTCGAGGGGTCTAGGCCTACAATATATAAACAGACGAAGATGCGAGACACAATATAGAGAGATTCAGACATTAATTTTATATCAAAAGAAGAGAGTCAGTTATTTGAGAAAGATTAAGTGTTTGCTGTGATTATTCAACTTTTATTTGTGACTTAAGTTAGATCTACGGAAGCTGTGATTTTATTTCGTCAATCTCTACTATTCATCTGAATTACTGCTTGTGCTGAGAGTCGGCGAATTTATTGAACTGTTTCTGAACTTCTTCATTTAAGCTTCGGAATGTCTTCGTGTGACCAAATTCACACCCTAGACTGGAATTTGAGACTTTCATTTTAGATCATTATATTAGATACAGGCCAGTACCATTTTGTATTGTGATAAATTTTGAAGTTTGAAACTAGTATTATTTTGTTTTGTAATTAATTTCGAATGTTGTAACTTAATATCTGTCACTGTTATTATATAATTTATGTTATATCTGTTATATTTGTTAATAGTTTAGTGTAATAAATTATACAAGCTGTTATCTGTGTTTTTTCTGTTGCGTTTAGTCTACGAAAAACATAAAACATAAAAAATACGTAACACCTACAAAAAAAATATTTACATCCACTAAAGTGATTTTGGGGCCTATCAGATCCCATATATTTTTTCAATAGAGACACAGTGATTTAGCAACATTCATTACAAACAACTTTACAATCGCGCTGACAAACATTTTTTTTACAATTTTCAACTGTCTATCTTTTGATCTGCTGCACAAATGGCATCATTCTCTTTTTGCCCTCTTTGCAGGCAGTTCACATGAGGTTGTTTTGTCATTATATTTGCAGTAAATTTCTTTGATTTCAAGCACCAATTGCCGTATAAATTCTCTTCTGGCTCTTGATTTATGTTGACGAAGAAATTCTGGATGTTTTGTCGAGTACAGAACAAAAGCATTGTACGCAGCAAGATCTAGAATGTTATAGAATATGCAGACTGACCAGCACTTTGATCGCCTTATTGTTGTATAATATCTCACCAGTTGATCGAGAGTGTCGACACCTGCCTTCGTGCATTGTAAAGATTGACGATTTCGAGCTTTCCATTCTCTTCTACTTCACCAGACTGATGCTGAGAACTCAGTAGTAGTACATATTTTCCTGGTTTGTCTGAGTGCCCGAGAAGAGTGATGTTGTCATGGTAGAAAAACTTTGGTGATAACTCTCTAGATTTTGCATTTATTTCAGGAGGCAGGAAGGTTCTTGATTTCCGTATGCTTCCAACAAGTCCTGTTCTTTTTGTTCGCAGGTACTTGGCAACTGTCATTGTTGTGAAGAAATTATCTGTCGTTATTGTCCTTCCTTTTCCAAGAAATGGCTGACTCAGTTCTCTGACTATTCTTTCTCCTTGATTTATTTCTGTCGTATTTCCAACCTTTCCAGTATAAATTTGAGCGTTGAGGAGGTAACTTGTCTTTGCATCTGTTAAGCACCAAATCTTTATTCCGTATTTGCTTGGCTTTGTCGGGAATGTATGTTCTGAAGCCAACTCTTCCTTTGAAGTTACATAGTTGTTCATCCACTGTCAGGTATTCGCTTGGGTTGTAACTGTTTTTGCAATTTTCAATGAAAAAATTCCAGACTCCAGAGATGGCGGCATCTTTGATTTCTCTATTTCTTTGAAAGTGGATGTCAAATCTGATTTTTGAGCACATTTTTTTTAATTTGTCTTGTGTAATCAGTTTTTGCAAAAATGGCAAACCGAATTCGGTTGAAAACATTTTGTCTATCGATACAGTTTTGGATTTGCTCATTCCAAGGAAAAGATTAGCTGTGATCCATTTCCAGAGGTCTTCTTCAAAAATAGATTCTTTCATGACGGTGTTTGTTGAGTGAATGATCTGTTCCATCATATTATCAGAAATGAAAATTTTGAATGTTTCGAATGGTGTAGAGACTCTTGAAGCAGCTTGCCTTGTAATGCCTGGGTTCCCATTGGATATATTGAGAGCTGCGGTTCTCCTGTTGATCCTTGAAGGTGTTGTTGAATAATTAAAACTCTTATCTTTGGACAAAAGTTCATTCACTGGCATCGTAGTAAGATCTTCTTGATTACTTTCTTCACTTTCAGAAGGGTACAGTGCGATTTGTTCATCATTTTCGGCTACAGAAGGATCATCATCACAACTTCCAAAGTAGTCTTCGACATTATCATGTTCACTTTCATTGTCAGATGGTTTTGTCAGTAAATGTACAGCTTCATCAAGAGATATCATTTTTGACACGGTTTGAAGATTTCAGCTCCTATATATATAGGATTTGTGGATTCTTCTAGAATATTCTAGATTATTCTAAATATTTCTGTAAAGTTTCTAGAATGTTCTAGAACAGGTGTGGGCAAACTAGGCAATAATCACGACCGTCTAAAATTATTATTGGAGTAGAGTTATTATCCTAAATATCCATCTTTTGAAAAGAAGTTGTAAAATTAATACATTTTTACTATAATTTGATTTTTTTGGTTACCCAGGCCTGTTCTAGAATTATTCAGGAAATAAATAAAGTCATTTTTATGTTTTTTGATCTGGGGCCTAATAGGCCCCAAAATACCCTTAGTGGATGTTTTAAAAATTTTTTTTAAATATTATTTCGCAAATATCTGAAAAGTCAAAATATTATTGCTCCTTAAAATATAAAGGGATAGGGTCAGTTAATGACAATTTCATTTAAATACAAAATTATTAGCCTAATATTAATAACCTTTCAAGTAGCTCTGGGCCTATTAGGCCCCAATTTTCATAGGAGTGTTAAATATCCTAGTGAAACATGTCTACAGACAACATACTACAGCCAATATTTTATAAGCAATCACAAGCTGAACAACCCGTAACAAATTTTCGTATGCTTGTTTAAATAGGTCACCTTACAAATATTCCTCATGAAAACACATACATGCTGGATTGAGATTTAATAAGGATGATTTCAATATATGATCCTCATCTAATTAAAGTGAATTAGTACATGTTTATAATATTAAGATGTAGGGGTAATAAGAATGTTGTTACTATGTGCACAGACTGCATGGAAATTTTAAAACAATATTACATGAATCTACCTGCTATATTATCTATACCAGTTATGGAATGGTGAAAAATACAACTCCTTTAGTCATTACACATACTTATAAACAAGCTCAAGTAGGTACATAAAGTACGAACTCACAGAAGTATGCAAACTAAAACACTATAACAAAATCAAGAAAATAAAGCAAGTACACTGGAATAATCTCAAAACTAAGCAAACTAAAACATACTCACAAAATTATATACATTACTTTGTTAAACTTTGTCACAGAACCAAAAACACTAGGAAAGTAAACAGAATTAAACTATAACAGTCTCATAGAAATCAATGGGAAAAAACAACTTTGTAATATAAAGACCACCAGAATAATCTCGAAAATGAAATACATATTGACACCCTTACAAACCAATTGTACACTGTTAAGTGTTTTAGAATGTTATTAAAACTATTGTATATATATTAATTCAAAACAGGATCTTAAAACTATAGGACACTAAAACCAAATAAAAGAATAGAAGATGACAATGGTAAATAACACATATAATATCAAAATGCATTTTAAAGTTTAAGCTTAAGTATAGATCTTATGAATTTGGTGGATTACTTTTACACAATATCATATTAAGTTTATATTTGTATCTCAAACCCTACTTGTTCTGTTTCTTGGTCTGTGTCTTCAATACCAGGGACTGACAACCAATAAGCAGGGGTCAATCTCTCTTCCTCAATATCTCCTACTTGATATACAGGTCTTGCAGCAAACTGTGCTGACAAACTGTCAGGTGTGGATAGCAATGGCTCAACCATTTCTGCTGAGAAAAAGGAGAAACATAGTAGAGATTACCTTATCTCACAAATATGTAAGATGAAAGAACTCAGACTGCTAAATGAATTTTAACAACTCCAATAAATTCTAAGTACCTAGTAATAAAACCTAATTTACAGAAAAAGTCATTTGATAAAAGGTGCCTTTTAATCCACTTACTCACAGCACACTGTAAATTGTAATGATGCAGCAGAGTATTAGCACAACTGTCATACGTTGCAATGCGAGTTACACAATGTACAAATTAAAAATGAATTACTTAACATATAAATGTTCTAAACACAAAACAAAACTATATGTACGTCATCACTAGAATTGTATTTTAACTTCACAGTTCTCTCTACACAGAGAAAACATAAATGAAACCAAATCTAAAGAAATATATATTTGTGTTCATAAAACCATTAACTTGAAACTTCCTTCATTGATTGACACCACAGTTTCATTTTCAACATTAATGAATAACTATATTTCAGCTTCTTAGTATTTTACAAAGAAAAAAATACACTATTTCAGTGTACATAAATCTATCGGTAGTTTGAAAGCAATGATGTTACCTGCACCAAAGAAATTGTAAAAATACAAAAGTAAAATATTGTAAAAGATAAAATTAAATAAAGTTAAAAACTTAAAAAGGCCAATAGGCCCATAAAAAAGTAAGTTGGACAGCATCATCATTGCCAATGGTACACCAATGGAAAAGACAAGTCTGAAATGGTGCCATTCTTATACATTGTAATGATGACATAACAGTAAAATGTTGGTTATTGTGACTTTAATGTCACAAAGGTTACACACTGGTGAATTAGTCCCAGGTAAAAATAAATGATGGGTTCAAAATATGTGACCAATGCATAAGCTAGCCACGACAACTTCCTCCTTCTTGTTCTTACAGAAACAATATGGCCAAAGAGTAACAGAAGGTTTACCCTGGAAAAATTTATCATGTTGCTTACTCCAAGTTGACTGCCAACTGGCATAAAGCTAAACCCTGAATAGAGATGGGACAGGCCAGCACCATAGCAGACAGATGTAGCTGTGGTGTTAGTGAGCTCTTTCTCATGAATACTGACATGGCCTGGTCTCCAAAAAAAACTGGGTAGAAACAGGGGCTAGTCATTTTTAAATATTGATGAGAACAGGGTGACTAGCCCATTTTTTGCATCTTCTGTTTCTGCCCAGTTTTTTTGGAGACCAGGCCATATCAGTATTCATGAGAAAGAGCTCACTGTGAGAAACCAATGAGCCATAACAAACCATGGAAAAGCCCACAGAATCATCTGATTTTGAACCATCCATATAAATTGGAATAGAAAAAAACTATTTGTACAGTGTTTGACAAACAGAAGACAGTACTTCCAATTTGGAGAATTTGCCTTCCTCAAAAAACTGGTCACAGGTGGGGATGGTAATAAGATATGGAGGGGTTGGCTAATAAGTAGAGACAGCAACATCATACAAAGACGGACCCAATTCAGCTAGCTTCACCTGGATATGAAGATCAAAAAACAAAACAAAACTGGTAGACTATCTATTCTGAAAGAGCACAGCTCACTGAGGAAAAAAGATAAACACCACATGTGAGGCTGTTGTAAGTATTGAAGTTTAGAAGCATACTGCAAAGAAAGTTGCAACTGGTAGAGGTTAAGAGGAGGTTCATGGTACTCATTGTAAAAACTCTGGACTGGAAAAGTGTAAAGAACCTCTGTACAAAGCAAAAACTTCAGATGGTGAATGGAGTCCAGCATATTTAAGACTGAGGTCTTGACAGAACCATGGAACTGAGATCCATAGTCCAGCATGGATCAAGTTGTTGTTGTTTTGAATCAAGCATAAAGCTACACAATGGGCTATCTGTGCTCTGCCCACCACGGGTATCGAAACCCGGATTTAGCGTGTAAGTCTGCAGACATACCGCTGAGCCACTGGGGGGCATAGCATGGATCAAAAGGGGGCATGATAGATCATGAGCATAGAACATCAATCTCCTCCAAAAGAAATGGAAGATAGAACACTGAGGAAGTTTAGTGCCCTCATAATATACTTGACACATGACTACTTGATGTGAGGAATAAAAGTAAGCTTAAAATAAGCCCCAAGAATTTTGCCAAAGGGACCACAAGAAAAACGATATCACCAAGACAAAGCTCAGGGTTGGAGTGTATACCTCGATGGTGGTAAAAACACTGTGGTCCTCTTCAAGAAGTAATTGAGGGAAGTTGCTACTAATTAAACCTATGTTTGATGACCTACACAAGATGCGGAAGTCATCGACATAGATCCCACTTGCAAGAGTAGAAGGAAATTCTGTAATGATAGCTTGATACTGAAAAGTGTGACACTCAAGACACAGCCCTGAAGGACTTCAAGTTCCTGTGAAAAAGAAAGGGAAAGTATAAAATCTGCATAAATAAAAATGGTTAAATGGCCACACAACCCATATGAGTGGAGGTCCTGCAAAATGTCATTGGTCCACATAGTGTTGTAAGCTTTCCCAAGATCAAAGAACACAGAAACAAGATGTTCCCTCCTGATAAAGTCTTCCCTGATCAACATTTCCACAGTGGAGTGCTGTCAATAGAAACTGCACTCGGTGGGCAAGAAAATGTTGTTTGAGTCAAGGAACCAAACAAGACAAGTATTAACCATCCTTCCTAAGACCTTATAGAGACAGTTAGTCAAAGCAATTAGATAATAATGGAAGGGAATTTTGGAATCCTTTCCAGGCTTAGAAAAAACATTCTCCTGCCAGATCAAGAAAGAAACAACCAAAGAATAGTAAAAAAGGCAGTAGAGATATGACTCTGTGTCTCATAGTAAACATCATCAAGTCCAACTGACATATTGCCAGACTAATGAAGAAAATGTTTGAGTTCCACCAGTGTAAAGGGGTAATTTTAGTCATAGAGATAATTGCTCTGCCCAAGACTTGATGGCCAAGAAGGCTGTGGAAGTAATAGAAGTAAATGCTGGATGCATAAAAAAAAGTTCTCACCAAAAGCATCAGCAATATTCTGTACATCAACAACTTCCTGGCCACTGGAGAGCAAAATTGAAATGGGATGGGAAGCATATCTGCCATTGACCTTCTGAATCTTGTTCTACATTATTTTGGAACTGATGATAAAAGAAATGCAATTTGTGAACTTTATTCAAGATTTCTTTTCATTTTGATGCCTCACTTATTGATTGTGGGCACAGGCCTCCTGATAAATGATGCAGTTAGTAAGAGAGGGATGCCATCAAAAGGTATTCCAGGGCAATTTCTGAGCCTGACATGTTTCTTGGCAGATAGGACTCCATAATTTATAAGGGTATAGTGGAAAACATGTTGAGGTCTTAGGAATAGACTAAGCAGATGTTTGGACAATACTGCCAGACACTGCTATCACACAGTTATTTACAGATGGCAAACAGAGACAGCAGGATCAAATTCTGAGTGAGAAGTGAAAGAGGGCCAGTTGGCTTGGTCCAACTTCCACCCCGAGACACACGGGTCAGGTGACACTGACCACAGCCAATCTCTCTCAAAACAGTAGGAAAATGTGGTCACTTGTCAACCCTTCAAGAAAAGTGTAAGAAAAGTGAATGGGAGCAGATAGATAGAACAATGGCAGTAAAAGACTGACTATATGCATGAAAATAAGTACAAGAACCAGTATTGAAGAGAGAAAGGTTGTGATCTTAGACCATACACAACACAGAATAACCCCAACTACCAAGATCAGGACCATAACAAAGGGGATTGCATCCACTGAGGTTCCCCAAGATTAAAAAATGGAGATGGCAAGTGTTCATAAAGAGCATCATGATCTGACTTATCATAAGTCTCTCCAGGAGATACATAGAGAGAACAAATAGTAGTGGTATAATCCAAAGAAATATGAATGACTGTGGCCTCCATGGGTGTATTAAGTGGCAGAGACAGGGTGGACACATGCTGGTCAACCATTAGCATCATGCTTCTATGCACTTGCCAATCACAGAACCTATCATTTTGGAATAAAACAGCTGCCAAAAGGTAGCTATATCAGTAAGCTTCAGGAACGTCTCCTGTAACAAAAGAAACAGTATGACAGAAATCAATCAAGGTCTTGATGTCACCCATACTTGAATGGAAACCTCAACAGTTCCACGACATTAAAGTGCCCATTTTTACATAGGTGGAGGAGACTCTTTGGTTCATAATCATGCCATTTTTCTTCATTAAAAAGAGGTCTGCTAAACTCCATGGATTCTATCCTGGTTTGAATGGGCAGGTACCCATCTATATATGTAGATTTCAGTGACAGGAAGTTTGAACAAATAATTGTTCTGCATCTCCGTGCCAAAGAAGATGGACCCAAACAGACACCAAAACTGGAGTTGAAGAAAGTGAACCCAGACAGTCACTGGAAGGATGGGTGGAAACAGAGACAGGAACACACATCAACTTGTTAACTTGCTTATCCACAGGGGGCAAAAAGCTCTTCATATGGTTTCAAAGCAACTCTGTTGGAAGCATATAAAGATCTGTCTGAACTCCTACTGTAGCAGTGGAAATACAGAGCAGAAGCATATTTTGGAGATGGAGATTGTGGACATTAACTTCTGAGCCTCAGGGTAAGAAATATTATGAACAGTATGTAAATGCTGTATTTCTTTTTCCTCAACCAACTTAAGGCAGATTCAGTATTAAGAGGGGTGTGAATTACAGTGAGGGTACATTTGATACTGATAGGGATTATGATCTTTGTCACCACAAAAAAGCAGGAGTCAAACAACCACAAACAGTTTAAGTAGTCTTACATCTGGACCACATATTGATGGATAACCTATTACTGTTTGTTTGTTAAACTATTTATTGTAAATAAAAGTTCATGTATTTTAAGTTTAATGTCCTACCTATCTTTTCTTTTGTAGTAACACCTTTAAGTAGCTGAATCAATCCTGAAAGGTTTTCCAGCAAGTTCTCTACAGCCTCATCATCACTTGGAACCTCCTATAAAAACACAACTCATATATCATCACATTTCTTTTCTTTCTTACATAAGTGTGGGTGAAAATGTTTAACAAATTTAGCTTTAATACTGTTCCTTTTATAGTTAAGTTATGATTATGTAGGTACAAAAATCAATGAAAAAAACATTTTGGAAAAAAAATTTGAATGCTAAACTTATTTATGCATTTATTAAACATATGAAGATAATGAGATGAATATTTTCCACTTCATACTTTTGTTTATTACAACTTACAAAGGCATTTCTCAAATATATGACAATTAATCAGCACCTGAGAGTGAATGTTAGGTAACCTGCACATGAAACTTACTTGTTATGATCATTTAAATGAAATAATATCAAATCATATCAAACAAGTTCACACAAATCATCTTGTGTTTGAAATAAATTAACAGCTTCTACAATTACTGTGGATCACAAACTTACAGCAAAAAGATTCTCCAACTTCAATAATGGGTGGATGTTTTCTTTTGATACTGAAGTGTGATCATCAGAAGGTTCTGGTAAATTTGTTTCTTGCCAGTCAAGCAGCCATGCAAGTTCTTGAATGGGCAAAAGTTGTGTTCGAGCTGACTGACCTTGATTAGGTGACTCCTCAAAACCATGAACCATCAAACGCAGTAGTTCAAGAACAGTGGATAATGTGGAGAAACAATCAGAACTTTCTTTACTGAAGGTTGTTGCCAAGCGAACTAAAAGGCTGTGAAGAGCTTTGGAATTCTGTTCAAAACCACTGCAATGCAAAACAAAATTTATTGTAATAAACAAGATAGATTTGTATCACTTACTACATACACAAAAGTTATTAATAATATACAAATCAAGTTTTTATGTAATCAAATATATTCAATACAAGTAGTTCAACAAAAAAAGTCGAGCACTTCACTTCTGGTACTTGAGTAGCCATGTTTTTCTCAAACTTCAGATGTTATAATAATCAGTTTCTTGGTCCTCATAAAATGTTGTTGTTAGCTATCATTATCAGTATAGCTAAAATATACCAAAGAAATTTTTTCATTACACCAGAAACTAATTAAAATCAAAATGAAATAAATTACTGAAGAACACAAATACAAAATTTCATTAAAGGGATGTGTCAAAAATACATCTTCAGAACAATTTAAACAATTTGACAAAGTACATCAAGTAACAAGATATTTTCAATATAGGGGATACTTTTTAAAACCAATATAAGCACACAATTTACATATAAGCACTGAAAAAAACATTAGTTAAATTACAGCTTTTATTACCTTTTTAAATGATACATCCCTAAGTCATGTTCAGCTAACATAACCAGGGTTCTTAAGGAAGGAAGTACTGAAGCATATGGATGTTGATGGCCTTCTATATGTTGAATCAATGCACTACAGATCCGACTTAGGTGATCTCTGGGTGGCAGCGAGTTGGTAAGCTGATAAACAGCAATATTGAGATGTGTAGTGACAGAACTTTATTAATTGTGATTAACTATACGTATAGTGGTATTTATGGAAGAAAATATTTTTAAAGCCTTGCAACAATATTTATTGTTACTTTTAGTACTAATATCTAACAAAATATCATTGAATTGTTCAAAGGTTGAACCAGCTGTTTATATCCCAAAAATCAAAATTAGATAAATGTTAAAATTCATAAAAATTATACTCAGTTAATACCAATGAATGTACTACTTAATTTTTCTACTGGCATAAATCAATAAGGGTATAAAATTATAAATGCAAGTTTGTGATTTACAAATACATCACGTAAATATTTCAGCATATGCAAAAAGTAATGATTATTCAACTTCAATAAATAAAAAATATGTTCAAGTTTTTGTATTTGTCATATGACAGTTATTTTGGGCCTATTATATTTTTTAAACTACATTCCTAATCTCAAGGCTTCTTGATCAGAAGAATATATAATAACAGTATTTCAACCACACTATGTTTGTCGCATCCATTGCCAACAACATGTTTCACTCAATCTAGAGCTCTCTGGGCCATCTGCATACGTCAAACACAATAGTGGTCAGAATTGTATTTACATATAACTTATCATTATACTCGTCTCTTCCATCTAAACATCAATCAGTGAATGAAGAACTCAACTAACTTACTATATTCACTATTAAATATAAACTCAGTGGAATAAAGGACCTCAACATGACATAGACTTACAGTTTCAGTTACTGTAGCTCCATTCTCCAAAGTAATGAAACCAACATCAGGATCACACAGTGACTGTAAAATAGACTGTAAACACAACAAAATAACTATTATAAAAATTCTAAAAACTCCTCTTTCAAATTTTTGTTTCACTCAATTTAAAGATGTATATACAGAAAAAAAGTATTCAGCAGTATTAAAAACAATGCACCACTACACAACATTTTGCCATCATTAACCCTTTTGCGACAGGTCAAGAGTCAAAAGCCATGCCATCATGTTTATTGACTTGCATTCAATATTTTATTGAATTACTACTTTACGAAGTTCTGCCAATAAAGTTAGTTATTAAATTATAAGAAATAATCCTAACTTTAATAATATAGGAGTTACTTTCTTAATCTAAAAGTAAATATTAAAAGAACACACCTAAATAATGATGTTTGTGAATCAAGTGGTTTGGTGAATTTGGTGTTTGTGATGTCAAAATACTAAATCTATAGTTTTGTACAAATTAGAAACTTGTATTACCAATATAGGCAAGGTTGAATATAAAATAAGAACCTCATACCTTTTTATATTTTGCTGAGATACAGCTTATGAACTGAATCAAACACAGTAGTTCTGTTTACCTATTTTCATTTTTTGAAAATGGTCCCTCATATACACTTACTTCAATAAATGACAGTGAATAACCAATCAACAGCTTAGAATGTCTCTCTAGTGGTTTTCTCAGCCATTTTAATCTGTTAAAATGCTACCACATTCTTTTAAACCAAGATTTTAAAGAGATAGGTTATGTCTCTGGTGTGCTCAAAGTATCATATTTTTTTTAGACCTAAAACATACAATTAAGCTTGAAAAATCATTGTGGAATTCTATACTAACAACATAGTAATTTCCAATTACCATATTCTGTTTCATATCCTCCACCTGCAAAATTTTAAAAAGCTTAGCAACCAAGTTCAAAGCTAGAAGAGATAATTGTTTGCTTCATTTATTGTTTCGCATTTTAAGAAAAAAACGTTTAATAACTTATTTCTGAATAGTGATAATTTACATCCATATAAAATGTATAACAATTAAAAGGTGACTATATATTACAAAATATTAGTCCACTAATACAAAACCAAGACAGGATCACTTTGTAAAGACTAAAGGTCAGTTTTATATTATTGGATATGGTAGCATAAATACACATGCACTGCATCAATGCAAGTTATGTATTGTTAGTTAGGCATGACTAGTAGGTCAGTATAATACAAAATAAAATGTATATCATATTATGAGACTTAAGCTACTTAAACATTTGTACTTTTATGTTATAATTTGTAGTCACTCTAGCACAAAAAAAACATTTTATATTTATTTCCTAATTCTTTATGATGTTCATGATGTCGGTCAAATTGATAGACCCTACATGGCCAGGGTAGAGAAAATAACATATAAAGTCTGAAAATATATATATTTGATATGTGCCTAGATGTTACACAAGTAATATTCAAGATTTTTTCAATTATAATATGAAATCAATTCATACTCAGACTACTACCAAAAGAAACTCAGTATTTTCATGAACAGATTTTTGGTAAAAATACTTCATTATAATATCTGATTTTTTGTGTATAAAAAACTTCTGATCTTCACCAAAGTCTAACAAATTCTGTGAAGATACACATACTGCATCAATAGTTGTGGTATAAATACCCAAAAGTGTGCAAATGTATGTATTATGCTAAACCTGTAGTGAAAGGGTTAATATAGCATCATTGGGTAAATTACATAACAGTTGAAAACTATTATATGTATATAAACTAACCAGTGCTATCTTAAAAGAAGTATATGCTTACCTCTTAAATTGTATTTATTAAAGGCTTATTTTGAAACATTTTTCACACAGAAAACAACTAAACTGAATTATATAAAACAAACAAAAGTGGTAATTAACATATCTAATAAAGTAAAATAAAACTTTTCAAAAGAAGATTCTGATTTAGAATATAACTAAATCTTAGTTTATAAATATATGTGTATAGAAGTAATTTTCTAATTATTAGCCAGTATTATAATTCTATATACACATATCAAAGACACTGAAGAGAAAAGGTTAACATATATTATCAACCTTTATGTATATGCAGACTTGAAATATTCTCATCCATAATACTGCAATTTAAATAATTCCAAAAGTTTCAAAGTTTGTGTCTACATATAGATATGCATGTGTGTGTGTGTTTCCCTACTTTTTCAGATACCTCTTCTACCATAGAAAATTTTACCATTACCATTTTACACTGTAGTTTGTATCCTAGTGTTGCCTTTTATGTGCTATCTTTTTCATTCATGGCCTTGTTGTTTAAAGTTACATTTAAAGTATTATTATAAAAATAAACGTTTTTGCAAAATAAAACAAGAGGGAATCCTCAATAACTGCAGCACTTGAAATTTTTATTAGTTATATTTTTATGCCAGAGCAATATCAAATGTGGAGCATGTGTTTACCCAGTTTAGTTTTATTACTCATATACCCTCAAACTGAAATTCTTTTATGCAGGATTAGACTAAATTGATCTCGGAGACCTTGGGTATGGGTCAACTACATCAATCAAAAGGATTTGACTTCCCAAGTCTAAAGCTGTAATTAAATCTCAAATCATTCAAGAGATAGTAAAGCTATGAGCTAAAACTTTGTACTTGAAAAACTCAGAACAATTTTATGAGCCATTATGCCACAGTTATTGGTGCATAATCTCTCCTATACATATACTGAGCCCTAAAGAAAAGAGAGAAAGAGAAGTGTATATGACAATACTACAGTTAATGGAAAATGTAATAATATGACATACGTTACTTATATAATAACTACATTAAATTCAATTAATATTGAAAAATCATAACTAGAAAATTTATAAGTTCTGAAGTTGTTCAAAGAAACCTATATATTTCTAAAAAAATAAACTGCTTCACTTTTAACAAAATAGCACTTATTTCATAGCTTGGAACTCTCATGTTACTTCAGCTTTCAGAGAACATTTTTAAGTTCTCAAAACGTTTTAAAATTCATAAATCTTTCTCTTGTTTACATAATTAAAATTTACTAATAGGTACTGCTACCTTGTTATCTATGGTAGACATTACCATACAAACTATTTGTAACAGAAGGAAAGAAATATTTTTGTCTTACCACTGTACATTCTTGCGAGTGTAGATGAGGTATTTTGTCTGATGGTAAATGTAACAAAGTCAGTAGTTTATCTAATACTTCACCATATTTCTCAGCAGTCTTGACACTGTGAAAAACAAACATTTCAACAAAATCATTGAAAATACTATAACCAATCTTGTACAGATGCTGGAAGCAGTATGGACATACCATAAATGTCAGAGTTGATGGGTGAACTGAAGGCAAACATCCACGGACCTAAAACTGTAATTATACTATTTTCATGTATATATATATATATAAAATGTATTTTGTTTTGGATTGTTTCTTATCCAAATGTACATATTAGTACTATTATTCTGAATAACCAGGTTTCATCTCATCTAATTTAACTTAACTGAACAAACATATTTGTAAAATCCTCCACCAAGATGTTTAACTTTAATTAATCTTTCTCAGTTAGTTAAAACAGAATGTATATTGTCTAAAGTATAAAGAGGGACATCTTTTATTAATATTTATATTACTTTTACATATTTTTTATTTATGATTTTTCCTTAATTTCTCTTCTGGAAATGTCTCATCCATTGCCAAGTATCTTTATGTGACATCATTTATTCTGTGGTTAAATACTTTTGTGTGTTAATTTACATATGACAAACCTTCTAAGGATTAATGAAACCTTATTTTCAAATACATATAGTTCAACAACTTTCAGTTAATTTGGTATGTGTAGATCTACCTGGGTAGCCTTTATTCACATATTCTAAAAGTTTTTGCAAACCCTCTATTTTCAGTCTGTATTTTTTGTACAAATTTTGTTTCTCTTCACTTCCTGTACATGATACAAGTCCTATGATTTGGTTATTTCTTTTCCTTATAATGTCCTTAATCAATCATTAAACGTTTTTGTAGAGGAGTTTTCATGATCTAAGGTAATAATACAGGACCCTTTGCCACCACTTACTGTATTCCATTTAATGTCCCTAGTTACTCACTACTATTTTATACCAAATTCTTCACTACAGAATGCTTTTTCTCCTCAATGTTGGCTCCCTCTTCATTTCATGACTCCAAAATACCATCAACTGAATATGAATGACATCTTCTGAGGGTCCATTTGAGTTGCTCAAAGGACAAGGAAGTCTATGGAATTATCATTGGTACTTGCATCTTTTGACTTAATTGATAAGTTGACATGGATGTGTGACTGAATACTTTATCTTTAAGGGGCTTATTGGCACATGATAGGTACAAAGATGGTGGTTCATTGTGCACAGTGATGTCAGCACACTAGTCAAATAGCAGAGTTCACACTGACATATTTATCAATTCTATGGAAGTTATAATTTTCCTATACTGAAAATTTATTTCCAACAAGTATTTACTTCTTCCCACAAGATTAACTATTCTCTTTCATTGCTGCCCTATATATGCAAACTTTTTCTTCATGTACATCACAAACCTTCTATTCTCCCCAACTGCATTAAAGTTATTTCAAAGTGTTTCTTATGTAATTACCATGCACCATTTCTATATCAATAAAAGCATTGTATTACTCTCCTAATACATGTGAGTCCCTCAATACATCTGTACCAAATTATCACTTCAAGGTTTGGCAGGAGACTTAAGTACTGGAATAAATTGGGGAGGAAGTATAAGAAAATGATAACTATCAATATGGTATTTGCCTCATGTCACAAAATTAGCTAGAATCCCATGTTGAATAGGAGGCAGGACTGGTACAAGGGAAAACACAAATAACTCACTGGAAATCAGAAAGTTTGATCCAAGGATCTAATGAAAGGAACCATGCCACTTCTAAACCGAGTGTACTCTTTACCCATCATTCAAATGTGTAGAAGATATAGTGATGGAAGAAGAGAGGAGCACATTCAAGTGGGAGAGAACTGTGGCAGGATAGTGATCCTAACAATGTAAATACATCTGTAACTTAATTCCACAAAGTATAATAATGGGTAAAACAATGGATAACCCTAAGGTAAAGTATAGAGTGGGTATGGCAAAACAAATCTTATCCAGTAAGTAAACTAGGTCTTAAGTCCATGCTGTTGGAAACCAACATCTATACAGGGGTAGAATGAGGATCATACCATCTTTACTTCAAGTTCAAGAGACCAAAGGGAATCTATAACCACCATGACTCCTGAGAATGACATGTGATGTCACTGATCTACCAATATCCAGAGATCTAACATCCAGCATTGAAAGGATGTCTATATTATAAACATCAACTCAACCATAAGTGAAATTGACTGGAGTCATCTTTAAAGCATTAGCATTTTCAACATAAGATACAATGATGGAGAGCAAAAAAACAGAACCAGAACAATCTCCTTTATCCCCACTGTGACCCACAACACATAAAAAGTGTGGTTGAAAGAGAAATGTAAACAATTATAAACATGTATAAGAACTTCTGTTGATTGGTTCTACTTTAAATCCTAGACTACGTCATGGGATGCTAACAGGCACACAGTAGTAGGATGAGTGAACTGCAAACTGATGTCTCTCTCCTTTCTGACAGTATAATGGATATTAAAAGATATCACATCATCTACACCTGCAGAACAATACCAGTACTCTGTACTTAACAGTTTTAGCCAACTTTATGTGGAACCCAGTCAGATGGGTGCACGAAAATATTGGGTGTAATCTATATACCTAACTTTAAAATTTTCTCCAATGGTCAACAAAGATGAGAAAAAATAAATAAATAAGGAGTTGAATCTGATGAGAAAACATCATGAACAGATTCTGATGGGAAGAAGACAAAGAGGAATAAGGCAATTGAATCAAATGTCAAATCCAGTTTTTGAAAACAGGAGGGATAAGATCATAAACAGAAGATGACTGCAACGGTATAAAAGAGTCAAAAACAAATACCACAGAAGGAAACCATGTAGATAATATAACTATGAAGGGAATGGGCTAGACACAGGACAGATAAGCACAAAGGTAAAGATGAAAAGAAAATGGAAGGGAAATAGGCAAAAAGGAATAGTTACCACTTCAAGTTGTTGAAGTCTTTGGAAGGAAGGAGGAGATAAGTAGGCAGTATGTGAAACATCAATGGCAAACAAATCAAACCTTAGATGTCCACAGACAAAGAGAAAAAATATGTTTGGAGGACCACATTAAGATCCAACTTCAAAGGATGAGGATCTGAGAGGGACTACAAATCCTGAAGGAATGCACTAACATGGTAAGGACACAGGAAGCAAAAACAGAACAGTATGGGGAAAACTAAATGTAGAGGATAAGGCAGCCTGAAGACACTTGGTTGAGAAGCTATGTTAAAAACTCAACCACATAAGCCATTGTAGGTCACTCAGCATGGAATCTCCAAGTTACAAACTAACTATGGAACACCTATTTGTGCTGATACAACTCCACTGAAGAAAGACAAAGATAAAACAAAAGTGAAAATACTCAATAGGAGAAACCTGATTTCCTTGCCAAGAACAAAATAAAGGTTAAGTGTGAAGATGATGGATATAAATGGCTGGATGTGTAACTAATGACTGTGGTTGAAGAAAGAAAGGAGGAAGATAAGGGAAGGGGAATTGGAAAGAAAAGTTGCACTTGTCATAATAATAGAAACCACAGATGAGGTGACCAACAAAGAGCAATTAGAAGGACTCAATATGAATTAGCATGGATGAGAGAGATCACCTTATGAAGTAATCATATAGGAGGATAAACACAGAGATATTTGTTAAACCAATCCTGGCTAAAAGCATCAACATTCAGAGTCTGAGGTACCAGGGACCAAAATAGGGTAATTTATAACTGAAGGTTGTGAAAAATGCATGTGGTAAATACATCAAAATATGAGGTGACTTAAAGACCACTCAGATATATTTTGTTGGGGCAGGAAAGACAATACACTACTAGATTGAAAGCACTTGGAATGTGATGGACAATAAGATGAATGTGGTGCAGTTGGGCCCAATACAGGAGATATAATGTTTAAAAACAGGGAGATCTTGACTGAGTAACCCTCAGTGATTTATATATTCTACTTGTGTAGAACTGTTACAGTGAATTGTCACCTTGCCAGACAATGTCTGGCAAGAGGAAAGAAGTAATTAAAAGTTAGAAGGACCTCAAGAAGCTTGAGGGCATTCATATGCAAGAGCATTTTGTAGAAAGACCTACAACTTGAAGCCTCTTGGTGATAGAATCTTGTACATCAGCTCTACAGGAATGTGTCTATGAAAAGATGTAAATTCAAACAAGGAGGAGGAAGCAGTACACCCACTGACATATGGAGCTTGTCTACCAACCAAAGCAGACATCCATCAGGCTTCGAAAAAGGGTAATGGGAGCTGCCAAGTGACCCCATGCAAGATTTCACTGATCTCGAAGAGCGTACTCAATTGCATATGTGCATGTTCAAAGGGGACCAATGATGTCACTGAAACCCATATTCCCCAAAGCAACAGAACCTCATGAGCAGAATGATATAGAACTGAACAAGGTTATAAAGCCTAAATGAAATGATTGTTGAAAAAAGGACCTAAATGAATAAGATATTGGGTAGGATGGATAAAAGACTTCTCCAATTTTATTAACCAATCAACTTGAGCAGTTGTTATGCATGGCTACTTGAATCTACTTCGAGTTTGGGGGCTGGTCTCTAAATATCCTGCAGGTCTAACTCATGCCCAATTTTTCCACCTTTGTCTTACCCTCACAACTGTTTACAGTATATCTCTACCATCCATCTCCTCTCTGAGGCTTTCAACTAACTCCTGAGGAGTTTACTAAGGATATCCTCTCACTGAGTCAGAAGAAACCATTCACCCAAATAATGGTGAAATTGTAGGTACAGAGCATGAAGATGGTGAGCAAAAGCTCTGATCACCCAAGAAAATGTAAGGAGCAGAAGCAAACCCAAGTGGTAGGATGTAGAACTGGTAAAACACCATTTGATGGATGAACACAAGATACAAGTGACATCATGTTGAGACAGGGATGTGTAGAAAAGAATTTGCAATGTCCATTTTGGTCCTTCATAAGCCTGTTTAAAAAGACAACAAAATGAGATATCTCAAGAGAGAGGGACAGGTGAGAACTGGGAAGGTGAAGGATGGAAAACCATAACAGGTGCCAGATTGGGCTCTGACGGAGACAAAGGGATTGAAAAGGGTAGACTGTTGTTGTACTGAAAGGACTCAGGGATTATATCAAATACATAACAATGTAAAATATGAAATCATATATATATCCTAAAGATGTTGGTAAAAGGACATGAGCTGAGATCACATCAAAACTTAGAAGGTCCCATCAACAGAGAAACCATGAGTGCAAAGCCAGAGCTGAAGACAAAAATGAGCCAATATTCAGAAATGAAGTGAGAGAATATCCTTAGAAAACTCCTTAGAAGTTAAGTTGAAAGCCTCAGAGAGAATATGGATGGTAGAGAGATACCGTAAACAGTTGTGAGGGTAAGACAAAGGTGGGAAAATTGGGCATGGGTTAGGCTTACAGGATATTTGGAGTTTTAACCTATATAATTATAAGTAATGAGAATTGCAACTGGCAAAGTGACCAAATATGTAAAATGATACCACAGACTACAAGCAATTTGTACACTTATAAAATCTTTTTATATTTATATCAACTTTAGGTAGATGTAACTGTTGTAATGGAAAACACTTTCTAAGTGTCAACTGATAACTTAATTCTTCCTCAAATTTAATTTTCCTTAAAGTTTAAGTATTAAAAGTGAAAAGAATCTATTAATAATGATACATTAGTTTCAAAAGTATAGCTTTTGAAAAAGTTACATAGCATTTTTTAAACATTTAAAAAAACTCATGCAATACTTGATACATAAATTATGATACATATTATTTTAAAACTACAAAACAATACATCACAAATGAAAAGACAAAGTGACTGGAACTCTTTTAGAAAATGGATTTTTCCTTTTAATATACCAGTTAATCTCCAAAGGATAATTCACCTTGAATGAATGCATTTAGATTATCAATCTTCTGGGATTATAGCTTATTTCAACACCATGCATTTAAGCTTTTACTTCAAAGGATGGATAGTGTTACATTTATAGAATAGTAGGTGTTAGTAAGTCAATTTAAGATTTTATTATTTGACTTACCTTCCTCCTAGAATACTGATGAGACAGATTTTGAAAGAAGCTTGAGATACCAGGTAAGCAACAAGATTTAAAATTCTAGAAGTGGCTGAATTACATGGAGATATTTCAACAGCCACTGATTCTGTTTTTACATCAGCAGGTGGATTCTGACTTTCCATCTTAGCAATCAGATCATCAAGAACTGATCTAAGTTAGAAGAGAAATGCTATTTTTTAAAACATTTATGACATACAAAATCAGTGTTTTAAAAAGCTGTTATGAGAAACTTCATTCACCACCAATAACACTTTCCAGCTTAATAATATTATACCAGCCATTTCTACAATAGTATTCTTAGAAGTTATAGCTTATAAACAAAACAGTATCTCAAACACAATTAAAGTATATAGTATGGTAACCGTTGAGCATTTCTGAAACTAAATTAGGTTATTTTTGTTTTTTGAGAAATTTAAAATCTACAATGGAATAACAACCACTGTGTGAAAATAACTGTATACCATGCCAATATTCACCTGAAACCTAATTTCACAACTGCTTATTAGCAATAGCACATTCATAGTCTAATGATGTAATGTGCTTTCCCACTTACTGTGCAGAGGGGAAGGGATAAAATTAATATAATGCTTTTACATAGAATTAAAAAACAACAATGTGATGTACTTAAAAACTCTTTAAATACATGTGATCAAAGCTATAATGAATGAAGGAAACCCTACAGGAAATAGATAGCTAAAAAAAATAATCAGAGCTCTAAGACCACACATTTATGATCATGTTAGATTTGAAGCTTGAAAAATATAAATTGCAGCAAGTTGAATTTTACAGTTTTTAATACAACTAGCTTTGAACAGTATAATGTTTTCAGTGCTTAAGTGGGAAACATTTGAAGCCTTATTTCTCACACTGATATATTATCTGCACAAGTAGGAAGTTTAAATATTTCTGCTTCTCATATAAAAATTGCAATTGTAGAGCAAACATTGCAACTCAGGTTAATAGTTCATATGTTATTACTTCATCCAAAAGAAACATTACTAAAATATACGTCAAAACCACTTGATTACAGCTGTCCATAACACAAGTAATACTTGCTATGAAATATATAAAAACAAACGTTTTGACCCCCTGATCACAAGTGATTTTTTAGCCCCTTTCTGATCATGTCATGAGATTTTATTGAGTTGACTCAAAATTAAATTAAGCCATTTTCTTATCAACCATTGTTACTATTATTAAGTATGCTATAATTTAAGGTTTTATATTATCCAAGTTTTTTCTTTATTTTAAAAACACCCATCTAAAATAATTAAAACTGCTTGCTGTCACATCATCCACTTGTTAAAATTCTCATGTTAAAGAGGTCTTGCACATGAAACTTTGTGTAACTAATAATACACTGTTGACATATACATTCAAAGTACAATTCCAGCTGTCTCTCATTACTTGGGGAAGAACTTCCAAGAATTTCCCCCTTGTGAAATAACATTCTACCATTTCTAAGTTTAAGGTAAGCCACACCCACTAACAAAGACAAAGCTGCATTGCCAAGCGACACTTTCAAGTTGAATGACATATTTGTAACAAATAGACAGAGAATGATTCCACACTCATCAGTTATATTCTGAAGAAACCTCTATCTGTGTATGGATTTGTAGTATCAAACAGTAAAAAACAAACAAACTTAGTTCATTGTTTTCTTGAAGACTATGTAGGACTTGGCAAGTGTTTCTTGCCTTGTATGTACTAGCTTGTTAAACAGTGAGATTCAATTTATGGTTTTATATTTATGTCTTAATTAATTATGTATTATTTGTGTTTTACAATGCATATCTGAAATGCTTACAATTTTTATGCTTTTAACTTGTAGTTTTGGCTTGTCAAGATGACTTAGCAAGATGGTGTCACTCACATGTGAAAGCATATACAATTCGAATTTGTACATGAAAGTTGCCTTATAATAACAACAGAGCACCGGGAGAACATTTTGGGAGAGTTTGCATAATGATTAAAAGACAGTGAATTGAAATGGAAAATTGAAAGTAAACTACAGTTGAAAAGATTAAGATGTAAAATTATGCATGTGACATTCTAAGAATGTGTGTATATTCACTTCTTAATTTTAAATATTTCATTGTATTGTATGTTGATGATGGTATCTGGAGTTTATGAAAATGGAAAACAAAATATAAATATTTACCTTAAAAACCTTTTGACATTCATTATAGAGATTCTAAAGATTAGACAAATGAAATATGAAAACTGCAAAATAAGAAATACTATTTTGATACTCAAAATGAAAATCACATTGCATGTGAACTACTCTGAGCCTGAGTGCAAATAACTACATTAAATAATAAATGTTTAATTATAATTAGTGAACAAAATCAAAAGTAAATATATCATTTTTTTAAAACTACATAATCTTTGGACCATTAAAGTCAGATTTAAAATCATTTCATTGACTAGTTTCATTTTTGTAAAGAACTTTCATGAGAGTTGTATACCTACTTGCAAAAGAAGTAGGTTCGAATCACAGTTAATTGACTCATACTTAAAACATGTAACAATTCATTACAAGTTTTAAAAATATTAACTGAAATCAAACATATTCCCAGTTATGTTTACTTACAGGAAAACAATTTTTAAAATAGTCAACATGAAAAGAGTCTACCAAAAACAGAGATACACATTACGTAAGTGTGACTGAATATTAAAGCAGTATAGAAAAAAAAAGGTTCACACAAACAAACAAAAAAGCACACAGACAACACGTAGAAGTAAATTCTTTGTCACATCTGTACAACCAATTAACACCATGTATTATAAATTGTTAGTTCAAATCTGTTACAATTTAGCAGATCTAGTAATGTTAAGATATTCAGTGATGCTTCAGGAATAAACATATAAGTAGCTATTGATTTTTTCTTTTAATTACGGTAATTTTAATAATGCACAATAATATCAAATATAATATTTATAGGCATGTAGTATATACTCATTCTTATAAAATTATTGTTCTGTAAGCATTATCACCACAGCAGTTAAATTTATCACAAAAATCTACAACCAAGCAAAATGAATATGTCAGTAAGGTGTTAATTATAGGTTAAGTATATTAGAAGTCTGTTCACTTTCTACATCATTATATCAGGTTAGCTATCATTATTTAGTGACTTTGTAACTGAAGATGAATAACTAACCTTAAAATGTTACTACTCACAGCATTTTATATCAGTTAATGATAGGTTAACTACACTACAAGTCTGTGCATTTTCTACATCATGATACATAAGGCTGTTTATTTAGCCTATTTACAATTACTTGTCTGTTTTTCAAAATGAAAAATGAGAATTAAAAATATAAAATCATTCTTACTTAACAACAACGATAGCAGAGGGAGCAGCAAGATCACACAACTGGACACAGATACGCCGTATTAGCTGCTGTAGAGGTTGACAACTAGTGGCTGAAAAAATTAACATTTTAAGACTTTCAAAAAAAGAAAAGAAAAAGAAGCAGAGAGTTTACTTGTTATAAGTGACAAGTATTCTCTGTGTATGTGGAGCAACCAAGAAGAAGAAAAAATGTTTCAATTCAATGTCACTACCATCACATGGAAATCAAAACCATGAAAAGCTGCATGATTAATCTAAAATGTGACAAATATCATTCTAATTTAAATCGTTACAGTTAGCACACTGTAAGTTTGAAAACCAGAGCCTACAATGTGTGACTTATGGTTTCTCATGAAAACAAAAAGGAGTATAACATAAAAAAGATCACAGACTCACAACAATTACTTTTTCTTTAACAACAGTCACCTGCATTTCACACACTCAACTTGGCAGACGTTGTAATATCTTTACTTCTAAGACCCTCGAATGTCCACAGTCAAACATAAAAAACACTGAAATCAAACATACTGAGTTACAATAGCTTAGCATGACTAAATCTAGCTGAGTTTTTTTGAGAGTCCTTTCCACACACCCAAAAAAAATTCGAAAAACAGGTGCTCCAAGAACAATTCTGAGCATGTTTGGGGCACAAAATATGAACATTTTTAGTTGCCATGTACCCTGTGAAAAATCTACGGTTTCACTTTGGTAAAGGGGTTTATCTATTCTGGTTGGTCAGTCATGAACAATAAATAGTTAACCGTCATATTCATTAAATTAGTAAATAACCCTATTGTAGCCTAAACTAAATCAGCCAAGATCCTGCCTAAACTTGAAAAGTTTCAATTTTCAGAGTAAAGGTATTCTCTTTAAGTTCAAGGAATGTACATCTCCAACAACTTGTGTCTGTTCACATTATAACATGTAGCTATAATAGTTCCATGCAACTTTCTAAATATGACCGATTCTATTTCATCTTTACCTGACAAATTGTTCTCTTAACATTGGCATCATGACCTTTGTACTCTGTTGCTGCTTTTAAAATTTCACACCTGGTCAATAAGGACTGAAACTTTTTTTAGGTTATACATATATATATTAAGATAACCAAAAAAAATCATATATTACTGTCTTGATACTATAGAATTCCACTGGAATTTGTCAAGTTTAGTAACTCAGCTGCATTTAGGTCTAAAGAAAGAAAGAAATATTGAGCAGACTAAAGACACAACCTGTAGCTTTGAAATCTTGGTTGGAAAGGGTGAAGTGGTGTTTACCAAATTAAAATGACTAGTGTGATACATTTTCTCTCGGTACCTCTCCTATTCTATTATATACACCATCTCTCCAATAAGTACGAAATTCAAGGGAAATTATTCATGTAAATCATCCTTGCCCAGACAAACCACGATTTTTATGGCCTTCAATTTTGTTTTGTTACAAAGCCATCAAATAGAAAATCAAACCTCTCTCGCCACAACCACTGCCATATCCTTTCTGTCCAGATTTGTTAATAGTTCTATCTTACATTTAATTCTATACTATCTATAACCAATAAGAAGACAAGGTCTTTATCTATCACACGCCATACTTTATAGCATTACTTTCTGAATAGAAAATTGTTAATTTCACTGTTAGTGCAAAAAAAAAAAGATTTATTCACAGAGGAAAGATGACAACTAGCTTGTATGATTTTGTAACACTTCTTGTTGCATAATTAGAAAGCCAGAAAAAACTGTAACAGTTATTGGAATTGTTTACTTTTTGTACATTATTATGCTACATTCTTTATTTAATTAAATGAAAATTATTTGGTGCATTAGTACAAAACAGTAGGGTTAAGCGTAATCAACAATCGAGAACAAGGAAAAAGAATACTTGGGTAAGTATTTCTTGTTTTTAATGTTTAATCTTTATTTATTATTGTAAAAAGTAACTAAAATGTACAAATAGGAATTTTTTAGGTTACAATTTGAAATCATTCTAGAGAAGAAAAGAGGGTTATTTAGATTTATTTCAACTTTTTTTTTGTAGTTATGGGATCAGTCAAATTGATCAAGGCTGCAAAGAGTTAGGGTAGAGAAAATAACAGGCAAAATATGATATTTTACTGAAAACAAACATCTGAAATGTATTTAGGAAGTTTTAGAGATTAAACAAATGAAATTTAGTATTTCTGAGATGAAGAAAAATATTTCTAATCTTAACATGAAAAATCACTTTATACACAGATTATTCAAAACAAATACTCTATATATTAAAGGACAATTTTTTTCAGTTTATTAAAATTACTTCACTAAAAATGTTTTTGTAAGAGAAAGGCTTATGATGTTTACTGAAAGCCTGCCAAATTTTGTGAAGATGTACACATTATTTTAAAAATTAGTAGTATCAAATCTATACAGATTTTATACAAGTACAAAAAGGTCATGTGATTGGTCAAACTGATGGAGCTCATAATGAAATAGTCAAAACATCATCAGTTAATGATTTTTGAAATGTTGCAAAATTTGTTATAAATAAAACTTTAATTTACAATTTGATAAGGTTAATGTGAGAGATGATTAAATCATCTACAACTAACCAGCCAAGGAAGTTATTATTTCTTGAACATGATCACTAAGAGCATGAAGATGGGCACTCCACAATTTTCTATTATTGACTGCTCGAGTCACTTCTTCTTGATTTAGAGGCTTCATGTTGAGAGAAAAAATATGTTTATTAGTTTACAGCAGAGCAATCATCATTTAATTAAAAACTGCAGCTAACTATAACTGTTGAATTATATTAATAATAAAGATACTAAGGGATATAGTCATGCTTCATGTATGATGTATGCAATAAAATTATTTAACTACTGAAACAATGTCTGGCAAAAATAAAATGAAAAATATGACTATGTATAGGACTGAATCCATGACCTCCTGTTTAAAATAAATAACTCCATTAACTAATGCTGTTGCTTTATCATATAGATAGATACGAATGAAACAAATACATTTTGAACAGAAAATGGAGTTCTTGTATTTAGATTTAAAGTATCATAATATACTGGAATTACTAAACAATATGTTTATACTATATGTATATATCCACCTGTCTTTGTGGATAACTCTCATATACGAGTAAGATTTAGAGATATTTTCTTGATTAGACTCTTGATACAGTAACATTATAAAATAGAATATTTTTTTAAATTATGGTATCAAGACATAGATAAATCAACATCCTTCATTTGTCACAATTTCATTTCTTCTTTTTACCCCTTCCATAATGGTATCAGCTTCTTTCTACTCTCCCTGAAGTATTAACAAAGCACTGGACCCATCAACATAAGTGGTGCAATATTGTATTTCTCTACTGGGTAAACTTGTTCTTCACATACAAGGCATATTTAAACTTCAGGCCTAATTGTTAATTTTTTAGGCCCCTGTATCAAGACAGTAAGAAAGATATAATATTCACAAAAGAGTGAATTTTAAAATTATTGTGTCAAGAAGTGCAGAAAATAGCTGCTGTCACATTTATTGTTGATTATTTAACTTTTCTGTGTGTATGTTTGTATAAATTGCATTAGTATATTATCTGAAACCTGTAATTATTTTCTTATATACAATGTGTTAGCTGCACAACAATGAAAATTAAAGAAGTTGTGGTAGTGATAATTAAAGCTAATTGACATACATTAAACAGCATGTACACTCATGTTTTGTGTGCAAAGCATACCAAACCTTTAAGCCTAATTGTCGAATTTTGGCTTCCTCTTAGAATTTGTACAGAGATGTAATGGTATTGAATTATTCATAAACCAAAGAAAGGTAGAGAATAACTTAATGTGTTTCCTTGCACGTTTGTTCATTTTACTGAAGTAATTGTCTTTAAAGTTAATGTTGCAGACATTGTAGTTTTGCATTTGTGCAGGACAATGCACACAAAATGTCATTCATTTTTGAACTTATATAAATACCAAAGTAGCACTGTACAATCAGTTAATATAATATTGGATTTCTAAGTGAGCTTCCATATACATATGGACTGTATGACACACATTGCTCTTTTAACTGCATAAATTAACATATTTATCATTACACAGAAATAATATTTTATTCTAAGGAGACCAAAGGAATTACTTCATCCTCAAATTATCAGCTATCTTTTATACCATTCAATAGTGCATAACATTTTGAGTAATTTTATGGTTTTACATTTCCAATGCTCACTGTAGAGAGCCAACCAAGAATTGGATGAGATCACTCATTTTCTAAGCAAAATGCACAAGACACCACATAACAATAATAATTAAAAGAATTAAATCTTATAATTATGTTATTTTTGTTTAAATTTTCTTGTATAATTCATATTTCTTTCATAACTCTGTAACCAACAAAATTCTGAGCCCACATAACATTCAGAATAAAAACAGTTTAGAAAAATCTATTTATAACGACAAACATTTACATACAGTTATTCCATAAGTATTATTCCACTACAATTTAAAAAATATATGTTTTAATAGTAATAAGAATGATATAAGCTATTGTAATATTATTAAATCATAAAAACATTCTGCATAACTTAAATGTAAAAATAAGTATAATATTATATGTCACATTGCTTATAGTAACCAGTAGATTAAAAATAAATGCAAATAACTAAAGCTGTTGGAACTCTTTTTAAACCCACAGTAAAACTACCTTTTAAATAAACTTACTGGGACATCTGATTAAAATTAAATGTAATTCAGAGCATCACTAATTCATTAAATCAAACTGCACAAGCAATATATTTTTTTACAAAAATAATTATTAGTTTGGTTTATTTTGAATTTCATACAAAGCTACTCAAGGGATATCTGCGCTAGCTATCCCTAATTTACTAGTGTAAGACTAGAGGGAAGGCAGCTAGTCATCATTACCCATTGCCAACTCTTGGGCTACTCTTTTACCAAAGAATAGTGGGATTGACTGCTACATTATGATGCTGAAAGGGAAAGCATGTTTGGAGTGACGGGGATTCAAACCACGACCCTTGGGTTACTAATAATTAACTACAACTCTAGCATCACACAGGATGTGCAATATTTCACAATTTTGTTTAAAATAAAACAGCATCCCGATGAATATATTCAACCACAAGGACATTTGTTATGTATATGTGTAAATATTTTGTAAACGACAACATGTCGTATTGTGTTTGAATTTTCATTTGTATTATTCATTTTTTCCATATTGATATTATTGTTTAGAAGTTTAAACTAATATTTTGTTTTTCATTTCGGGTAACATTTTAGAACTTTCTCGAATTAAGTAGACCAATCACATGTTTGTAAATGAGTGCTGGTGACTTCCTGTCTAGATGTGTAGTCTCGTGCAAGAACGGATATGCGTGTATAGCTCTGGAGTTGTATGGAAATTGCGAGATTGTTCGAGAAATAGGCCTATCGGTATGAAAAAGACGGTGACGTGAGAGATGTTCAGTCATCAATCATCAGTTTTATTCGAGGTAGAGAGATTCAGTCATTAGTTTTATTCGAAGACAAAGAGTGAGATTCAAACACCAGTTTCATTTCAAAAGAAGAAAGTTAGTTATTTGAGAAAGATTAAGTGTTTGCTGTGAATATTCAACTTGGATTTGTGATTGAAATTAGATCTACGGAAGCCGTGATTTTATTTCGTCAATCTCTACGATACTTCTGAATTACCGCTTGTGCTGAGAGACGGTGATTTCATTGAACTGTGAACTGTTTCAGAATCTCTTCGTGGGACCAAATTCACACCCTAGACTGGAATTTGAGACTTTAATTTTAGATCATTACATTAGATACAGGCCAGTACCGTTTTGTATTGTGATTTATTTTGAAGTTTGAAACTAATATTATTTTGTTTTGTAATTAATTTCGAATGTCGTAACTTAATATCTGTCACTGTTATTATACAATTTATGTCATATTTGTTATATTTGTTAATAGTTTAGTGTAATAAATTATACAAGCTGTTATCTGCGTTTTTCTGTTGCGTTTAGTCTACGAAGAACTTAAAACATAAAAAAATACGTAACACATTCGTTTTTGTGATACTGGTTTAATAAAAGGGCTTTAGCCTAGTTTGTCTGAAATTGAGTTTTAACTTGTTTGTGAAGCAAGTTAGCAAAGTAAACCAAGACTCAAAGCTTTGTTTCTAATGTAAAGTCGATCATAAGCAATAGTTTTACCTCTTTTGTTTGAAGAGGAAGAGGTAGTGGAAGAAGTTCTGACAGCATAATAAGTCCAGAAACATAATTGCTTGGGGACTTTAAAGTATAGGCCATTAGTTCCTTAATCATCTGTGTCCAAAGACTTTTATTCAGGGCTATAAAGTAAAACAGTAGTGAAGTGAAAGATACTCAAAAATCTCATACATAAAACAATAATATGTTTTGTGTAAAAAGTTATTTATAGTTTTGATAACAATACACTTAAAACTCATTATCAATAAAAGTGCTAAGTATCTCACAATTAGTAGAATTAAATAAGTTGTTTAAGTTCAAGCATACACAGACACACATATATATGCTTTTAGTCCACAACTATTTCTTTATATTTTTTGGCTTAACCATCAGTCATGTTATTCATGTTATGTGAGCTTGAGAATGAAATCCTGTTCTTTGATTTAATACATACAGCTTAACTCAATTATGTTTAGTTTCATTCTTTCAGTCCAAGTTCTAGTTATTTAAAGCAACACTTAACTAAAATGTAGCTTTTAGGTCATGAAAGAAGCTGTTACTTTATATACCAAGGAAAAACCACAAAATTTAACAGTATAAGCTTTCATATTGACAATTACTATTGTTAGCTACATTTGAAAAACAGTTTCTTCAAATCATTTTTGACAATAAAATTCAAATCAGATACTAAATACTTATTTATTGTAAAAATATCCAATAGTTTGGAAAATCCTGCTGCTTAATTTTATATATGATTACCAATATGGACAATAAATTCCATATTTTTTATAGAACTCTATATTCTTATAACGTGCACTGTAAAAATCACGTTTTGTTACAACTCCGTTAAAAATTTTTATTTTCTCACTACACAAACTTACCTTCTTCAGATTCTTCAGAGCCTAGACTGGGTTGTGTGTATGCCAGGAGAATTTCAATCATTTTTGTTTGAACCTACAAAAAAAATAAATGTTGACACTAATTTTCAAAATTATAACAGAAAGAATCTTAAAATCAAAGTTCTTAAAGATTTATTTTTATATCAAACATTAAAACTTAATTTTGTAAAACTGTAAAGTCTGTTTAGATTTACAAGTGAAAAAAAAATGCATATTACAAATGTTGGATATTTAGATACTGAACTAATATAAATTTCATTACTGCCGTTCTTGATTAGAGCGTATATTGTCATAAAATTTTGAAATGGAAGCTGAAATTAATACTTATAGATACACATAGAAATAATAAATACTAATTATGAAGTCTGTATTATCTTACAATTGTAATGATTTGACAGTATTTTACAAACTATAACAATTTCACAATTTGTGTTGTTTAAAAATGATTGTTTTTATAATTTAGAACAAAAAGTTTTAAAAGAAAGATTGTCTGTATAAAGTGTTTTAATATGTTTTCTAAATATATATATTTGAAAGTTTTAAGATTTTTTGACCTTTTTGTATCTTTTAACACACAAATTTCATCATTACCTTTTGAGCCAATGGGTAAGAAAATGAAGAAACAGGAACAAAGCTCATCAGTGTGTGAACAGGCAACAGTACAGGTAGAGCAGTTAAGTCCTTAAACTAAGTTAAAAACAGATTTATTCATTAATAAAGTATGCAAAATAAATATATACAACTTAAAAATCATTTTTATAGATTAACATAAAATTAAACTTAACACAAAACAAACAAAAAATACAATTATAAAATAAAGAGAAGTGAAAAAAATAGTAAAATGGCGAGCATTTTGAGTTCTTTCCAAATCTCAAAACATATCAATTTTTAAAGAGAATGTTTTTATGTTTTGATGATTTTTTTTATATTATAAACAAATTTCAATACAATAACAGATTAGACAGTCTTTTTTAAAGCATGCTTTGTTACTTTCTTCAACCAATGGAATATTTACATAACTGTTTATGTTACTATGAATATGTATAACATGATCACACTTAAGCTTACATCAGGTCCTTGACATGAAATCAGGTAACTCAACATTGAATGCAGGATATAAACCACTGGCTTAATAATTGCCACAACCATGGACCCCTGGTGGCCAACTAAAGCTGTAGATTGGTGTGAAGGTTTCAAAAAGACATTGCATATTTTCTGCAATTAAAAATAGTGTTTAGATAATCAAAAAAGACAATACTGGTTATTTTACAATAGTAACTAATTAATGTAAAAATTGGCTACTTTTATTTACTGTATGTGACAACAGAAAAATTTAGATACATGTATTCTTTTGTATGCTATTCATACAATTTAATCAAATTCCATAAAGCCTTACAACATTCTTGTGACTATGAAGGCACACAAGAATGTACAATCAAATAAATTGACAAAACTTTTCTCTTTCATTATGTACCCTGAACAGAAATTACATATACTGTGCTAGGGTAAAAGGAGAATAATTTCAAAATGTAGATTAATTTTCTTAAATAAATTCCTTCTACTATCTGTAAACAAAAATTGAATACTTGGTGATACCATACCTGTAATATACTTAAGAAGACAGACATCCCATCATTAGAAAAGATTTGAATGATAACATACTTATACCGAAGTTCTTGTTCTCCTTTGATTCAAACATGAAAAACAAAACAAAAAAAGAACATGCACTTATTTTTGGGCTCCCGCTACACAGAGTAAATAGAAAAAAATCTCAGTTGTAACATACAAAATAACAAATGTGCAAGTTAATTTTTAAAGTAAATTATTTATTGACAGGTTCATTTTTCCCTATTTATTTCTTGATTGTTTAACTACAATATATAATAATCAGAAGTTACTTGTTTCGTGCTCCTATGAAACAAAGTTCATATTTTTATAACACGAACTGTACTTTAGGTTTTAAAAAGCTAGAATAAAAGCACATCAAAATGACAATTTTCACTCTACAGAACAATCTTAAAAACTAATAGAAAATATTATTCTAATCAATAAATTTGTAGCTCAAATGACACAAATCACCAAATGTTGTTTGAAAGAAGGCTGATCAAATACATCACATTCTAATTATAATCAACTTCGAGAAAATGACAATAACAAATTTGTATTGTCAAGTAAATTATTTGTTTGTACAGCAAATTATTATAATAAGATTTTATAACATTATTAAACTTATATGTATCTTCTTTCTGCGAACAGTACATAGTAAAACATGGAAGCAAAAAGGATCTGAGAATAATATCTTTTGGCTAAAATTAATACAGCTTCAGTAACTCAAACTGAATCATTGATACGTAGCAGATGTTTATTTCCACTTTTTAATTGCATTACTGGTTTATATTCTTAATTATTTCTAGACTATTTGGGATAACTGGGCAAAAATGAGGAAATTATATTACTTTCTTATCCTAATCAGGCATTCAGATGCTCATTTTAACCTTCTGGATGGATGAGGGTAGGTCAAACTGCACGTCACAACCATTTTTACAGTTACATTCAAAATGTGATTAAACTAATCCACTATTGATACATACCAACAGAAGTGGCATCAATAAAAAAATTACAATTCAAATCTTAATGTCATATAAATTTAAATTTCTTAATTTTTAAAGGAACTTCTTCACTCCCAATTCCTCATTTTAAATTTTCCTCTACTTCTAAATGACTTTCTAACTTTCCATGGAATTTTACACTTTATTTTGTCAGAAACAAGCTGTCAATTTGTAGTGACAAAGCTTTTATTTTATAGATATATAAGAAATAAACTGTAAGTCACATGCCATACCTTTACAAATAAATCCTGTTTTAAAAGAAAATGTAAATAATTCCTCTTACATTTGTTCCAGGATTGTTTTAGCCAGTAAAAAATTGAAAATTTCAATTTATTAAATGTAATGGTGCTTGAAACTATTGGGATAATTCCTGAGCAGTTTAATAGTCTTTTTATGTGTTTTGCAGCTTTGTAACACTATTTGTTCAAGTATGCATATTATTTAACCTACATCTATCTTAGTCAAAATAAATATTAGTTTTAATACATTCTACTTTATAATTATTACAGTATTTCGTATTCTAAAATCACACTGTTGTTACAAAATGTTAGGACTAGAGACTGATATGACTTCTAATGTACATTACAGATATGATCATAAAACAAAGCTGGAAAATAAAAATTCAAACAAAGCTACAATTTTCTAATTTTTTGCTTGAAAAGTAACTAAATTTTAAAAATTAAAACCTTGTTAGGGCAGATAAGAAATAAATAAAAGTATGCTACATCTTGTGTTCAGTGGCTAGAGAAATTATGTGACTGAAATGTGTATGTTTGGTTATTTATATACTTAGCTGTCCAAGGTAATAAGTGAACTATTTGCCATACTCTGAGAAGGTTTAAGCATGATGGTAGAGCAGTAAAACTAAATGAAAACTCGAATTAGCTGTGACTGTAAAATAAATAGTATGTAATTCCCTGTTATGATAAGCAATCATTCTAGTAAGAAAGAATGGTAATTTAAATTTATTTCACATTTTTGTTACACAGTGGTTACGAGGTCAGTAAAATTGACCAAGCTAACAGTTAGGGTGGAAAAAATAACTAAAAAAAAAATGAAAAATTTTACTGACAAAAACTTCCGGTATTAATTTAGGATGTTCCAGATGTGGCAAATGAGATTTTCAAACTTTAAAAAATGAAAAGTATTTTTGTTCTTAAGATAAAAATCATCTTGCATTTGATCTGATTCAGTAAAGGCTTCATAAATTGATATAAATATGTTTTGCAGATATACCTTATTAAATAATTTGATTTTTTTTGTATAACAGACTTTTAAATTTACTAAAAGCTTATAAAACTTTGTGAAGATATACTTACTGCATTAAAAGCTGTAGTGTTTACAGTTTCAAAGTTACATAGAATTTACATGTTTGGTCAAAATAATTAACCTTGTATGCAGAGCAAGGTAAAAAAGCAACAACAAGATTTGTGGAAACATTTCACAAAATGTTTATGTCAGTAAAATAAATATTTGAATGAAAAGAAACTCAAAGTATATTATAAAAAATATTTTACACTCTCTATTGACAAATTTTGATGCATACAAATATTCAATATTTTTTGTATTTTATATTATAAATATGGCACTTGTGGTGTTAGTGGCAATTCTACTATTTATTTGGTATAGAAAATGTACACAAGTCATACACAGCATTATACGTTTCAGGACAATGGTATAATTTACTAGAATCACACAGTCAGTTCAATACAATTAAAACTTACAAATACCTTGTTCTTTTGATGGTGCTATGGCCAAATGTTGTAGAATACGTAATGTTGTTATACATTCTGGTGGCAGAGAACTTGCCTCATCCACATATTTCTTAATATATCCCATCAGTTGTCCCACAACTTCATAACCATATCCAGGAAGCTTTCTGGTAGGGGCCATCCAGGAAGCCAGTTCATGCAACTTTGGGGTTGGTTCTATATAAAAATTATATTATTAAAACAATAAATGATGCATTGAAGTGCTGCACAAATTAAACAGCAACAAAAGTCTCTTAAATATATATACAGTTATCAATTTAAAATCTGTTATGCAACACTAATAGTTACAAGAATTACGAAAATTTTCCATATTATAGTGAAGTGATACAAAATCTAGTTTTCATAATACATAGAAGCTATTAAAAATATTTATTTTTCATCAAAGTGTTAAAAGTTTTCAACAATCATACTTAAGCCTAGACAACACCGATTTCTTGTTATTCGCCCGATTTTCACTGATACAAGCTCTAAAAAAGTAACGACAGCTAACCTTTAATTATAATCTAATATACAGTTAGTACATTTCTATTACAGAAAGTAAAAAAAAATTATATTAAAACATTTCTTTCATACAAATATCTAGTTACAGAAAGTACTAGAAAAAAATCTTGAAAGGTCAATTTTTCATGAAGAAGTTATCTGTTCCAAAGGAAAAGACTTGCTGCAGTGGTTAGTGTGTTTACTACTGATCACTACAAAGGATGTTTTTCTTTAGGGTACAGTTTGAAATGAAAAAATAATTACAACCAATTGGAAGCATCTGCTTTTTTGGAATATATTCCAAATACATAAAATATATTAGAATGATATTAGTTATTAAAATTTTTTCTGGCATTACTTCAAAAGTAGAATTGTTTGAATATTTTTAAAAACATTATTATTTATTGTTATACAAATTTATCATTTGCAACCAAACTATAACATCCCTCCTTTAAGTAAACAAGTGAAACTCGAGTGAATTATTTATTGAAATAAGTTACATTCACCTTCTGCTCTCATTCAGTTGACTTGGGGACATGTAAGTTACTAAATTAAATATTACAATATTTTTAGAGATAAATGATTAAATACTATACCACATTACTACAATCTTGTAATACAAGGAGTTTTTTTTTCTACAGCTGTGTAACTCATCAATAATCTAGTTTAAACTATCAGTGTATTCTAAGGTTAATTTTTTTAACTTACTGACACATGTTGTTTAAGACCATTACCTACTTGAACTACATTGGCTGAAAGTCTATAAAAAGAAACTCTTAATACCCATTTCAATTTCTCTAATGTTCTATTTTTCAAACAATTGTAATATATTCTAAATGTGCTGGACAAGGTGATTTTCTGGTTTTAAAGTATTAGCTAAGCAAAAGCTAATTCTAAGAAAACAAATACAACACAGAAGTCATTACATATGAATACATTACTAAAACAAAGTTACCTTGTTGGCTTAGTTCAAAGAAAACATCAGCAAACTTCTCTAGCAAGCCAATACTCTCATAATATCGAACAGGAAGTAGTAATAGCTCAGTGGAATACCCAGAGCAAACAGATTTGCTAAGTTTTGCATCAAAATCTTCTTGTCCTGAACAAATAAGAAAATAAAACAACCTTAAAAAAATCACAGTTACAGATCTAGTATTTTTTAATTATTTACATAAGAATGGACTCACAGCTAACGTCAATCAAGAATTAAATTTGACGAAATGTCTTTTATGAGAATATTATATTACATATTGATTTTCAAATTAAAAAAAAAAACAATCACATCAGATTTACTCAGGTTTCATTCCATTTTACTTTTGCCTTAATTAGCACATATTTGTTTATGTGAAGTTGCTTATTTGTGTTTCATAGACAATCTTGAGGCCTCTGTTACAATGTATACTAGAATTACATTAGTAACAAAAATGTTACCATGACTGCAAGATGCAGATTTGATAGGAGTTTCATCACATCCAGAAACAAATGTTGATCAAATCACAAGCATATTTTTGAAGAAAACATTGTATAACAATACTGATAACATTTGTTCTTTTGTAATGTGGTAATTTGTACTTATTCTCTAAAAATACAATACTGTTCATATTATAAACTAAAACAAATGTTTTAAATGAAGGAATATGGTAATAAAATTTATGCATGTAATTGATTTTTCACACAAAGTAGCCATTTTTTATAGCATATGACAATGCTACAAATAACAAATGTTTTAGCACATACAACTCTAACATTTAATGATGCTCTGTCTAAATAAATAGTTTTAAATATCTACAGTGTGATGTAAATAAGTAGTAAGAAAAATCTAAAAATTTATGCTATCCATAATACTCTAAAGTAGAACATCATACAATGAACCATATTATGCTCTTTACTTAAAAATATTTCTTGATTGAGTTTCTAATAATTACTGACATGAAACTTTAAGTTGAGAGTTCCACTGATAAGCAAAACAATAAAAGTTTTTAGTGAAAACAAAAAACTTCTTTCCAAGAAAAATATCCTTAATTAGTTAGAAATGTATATTTTGAAGATCATTTTACAGCCTGTAAAGTCACAGTAGGAACAAGCTATGGATGTGAAAATTCAATTACATCTATTCATAACATTCACTTTGGGAGTTTATCCTCATCCTTGATGATGAGAAACCCACTTGAAATAAAAATGTATCTCAGAATGGCTGGTATGGGTAGTAACACTTATTGTTCTGTCCTTATCAATAAAATACCCATACCAGCCATTCTGAGATACAGTTTATTCTCATATTCAGTTTTAAAGTATTATATTACCTAAATGTAGATTACCTCTTTTTTTTCAGATTCAATGATAAAAATGTTTATCTGAAAACAAGACATACTGGTTTCTTAAGTTCATGTGAGTTTGACTGCAAGAAGTCCTTGCTTGTAATAACATACAAACACATAGGGAAGCACAAAGCCAAATATATAGGAACACGTCCATACATACAATGTATTTGTTCATTCAAATTCTTAAGATATTAATTCCATCTAATAACAAACATCTCCCAAATAGAGTTAGTTTATTAAATGAATATACTCAAAGCTTAAATAGATAATTTTAGATTTAGATCTATTAATACACTGGTAATGTAATGCCGTTGGTTCATAAAAGTACATATTTAATGCACAAAGCATGGTCTCTACTTTAGAGGAAAAAATTTTTAAAAAGCACATTGAAAGCATTTGTAACTCATGAAATAGCATTTGAATATTTTCTTAGAACTAAGAACAATTAATAAAGAATGATCTCTAACGTACGTGTGTGTATGTGTCTATATACGAGGTCTGTTCAAAAAATACGGGGACTGTTTGAATTGTGCGGCTCAAGTTGATTCCACGGAAATCCGCTTGGTCTTGCTAGGTTCGGACAGATCAGCTGATTATGACGCCATTTTCCGATTGCAGATATCTTCATTTGTGTATTAGCTATGCGGTTTTAAGTAAAGTGCGATTTTTTTATTTGGTGGATTTCAGAATGAATGGTCTAAAGGAGCAACGACTTGCTGTGAAATTTTGTGTTAAACTTGAAAAATCTGCGACTGAAACTTTTTCTGTGCTTAACATGGCTTACGGTGATGTTGCTATGAAGCGTTCGGCATGTTTCAAGTGGCATGAACGTCTTAAGGATGGTCGACAGTCCATTGAAGATGATGAGCGTCCTGGACGTCCTTCCACGTCAACAGATGACCCACACATCGACAAAATCAACACCTTGGTGCGGGCAAATCGACGTCTGACTGTCAGGGAGCTTGCTGAAGAGTGTGGGATATCAGTTGGATCTTGTTACGAGAGTTTGACCGAAAAATTGAAGATGCATCGCATTGCTGCGAAATTTGTGCCTAAGAACTCGTGAGTTTTTGGCCAAATACTTGATCACTGTTCTTTCCCACCCACCCCTACTCACCTGACCTTGCTCCTTGTGATTTTTTCTTGTTCCCCAAACTCAAAAGACCTTTGAAAGGAAGATTTGAGACGATTCCCGAGATTAAGGCAAATGAGATGAAGGAGCTGGAGGACATTAATAAAAGAAGCGTACCAGGACTGTTTCAACAAGTAGAAAAAACACCGTTGGGATAAGTGTGTGCATTGGGGAGGAGAGTACTCTGAAGGGGTCCCAGACCTGTAACTTCTAAATAAAGTACATTTTGTTTTATGACGTCAGTCCGCATATTTTTTTAACAGCCCTTGTGTATATATATATATATATATCATGAAATTAATATAAAGGATTTAAACATATCACTTATTATTGCTATGAGTTAAGAATTTCAAGATTCTTTAGACACTGATTTAGTACTCTTCTAAATAATTATTTACCAATAGTTTACAGTATAATGGATGTTTATAGCATAGAAACACTAACCACAAATACTAACCAACAAAAATGGAATTTCTTATAACTTCCAATTTTTATCTACAATAAACATAGCACATGGTGTAGCACAAACCATAAAATATTTCACATTAAATGGTAATTTCAGTTAACTCTTCACAATCATAACACAAGAGGCTATTTATTATATTGCATATTATGTTTTACAGTTATAGTTTCTGGTTTAATAATAAACAGAACACAGAAGTAGTGTGTATAAACCTTTACCACTATATTCAGGAGTTTCACTAATACCCTTGTTTGTTGGCTGTTTTTTTTAGTCGTGTATAAATATCCTTGACATTAAACACACACACATACTTAGATGGTATCTGTACAAACATTCATTTGTCTCTTGTTTATTGCTTATGCTGGCCACTTCTTATGCTATTTTTAAAAAGCTACACATGAAGATATTCATTTATGAAATGATAGGAAAGCGGGCATAAATAATGTTGATGCCAAATTTTGCTTCGCAAGCAAGATATCTGATGTTAAATTATAATAAATTAATCAAACTATAATTCACATTTCCAACTATGGCATAAGTTAAAAAATAAAAATGTTGATTTGTCGTATGTTATTGCAAAACAGCTCTTAGCTCAATAATTATTTTTCACAGAGAGCAGTTCAGAGCTTTTGCTATGAGCAAAATCAAGAGTGCAACACAATAAACCTTTTTAAAGTTCATGATATAATCTAAATTGATAACTTAAATTACACTTTTCCCATTGCAGGAAATAAATATTTTTGCTTATATATTTATATAGTTTTCTGCATATTCAGAGAGATTTTGGGTTCAATCCAAATTCATAAAAAGTATTCAAGGGTACAAACTTAGGTAACACTTGGCAAAACTCAAAAGTTATAATATTCCTACACCAAAAATTATTTCCAATAGGTACTTACCTCCTTTCACATAAGTAGCTACTCTCATTCAGTGCTGCTCTCTACATGCAAAACAAATTTTTGCCCATGCCACAAGTCTTCTATCTCCCTTCCATAGGAATTGACTAATTCCAATGCATCTCTTTGTATAAATGATCATACATAAACCCTTCACCAATAAGAGTGTGGCATACTCTCATGATGCATGTTACTCCCACTATTCACTTTTATTTGGCAGAAGGTGAAAGGACCATTTTTCAGTGGAGAGGAAGTGTGTGATGAAGTAAGCACTTATCAGAAATACACATTCAATATCGGTAAATTATAACTTCTGATACAGTACAATCCCACATTGAATAGGGGGATGGTAGGAAACATGCATCCTTAAAAAGTGCCCAGGAAATACTCCCAAAAATGAGACAGTCAAATTCTAAAGTTTTTTGATGCGGGGAACCTCAATGCTTCTGAACCAAGTATGGTCTTTGCCCATTGTTGAAAGATGTTGCATATATTAGCAGAAAACAGATAAGTATATCTAACTGGGAGAAAACTACGACCACAAAATGATGTGAACCATATAATATTTGTGAAACTCATTCCCAGAAGTGATAAAAGTAGGCAAAATGAAAAGCATGTACACCTGGGTGTAGAATGGTATGGTTTGACAGACCATCAACAGCAAGTCAACTACATTAAAAACCCAAGCCACTGGAAACAAAGATTTATGTATACTGGTGGCAAGTTAACTACAATCCCCAAAACAGCCATATGGAAAGAGTTGGAAAGAGCATTATAACTTCTTCACCTCAAGTTCATGAGACTAGTAGCCTACAGCTTATGAACGGAGCACACATGAATATGATAAATTGATAGGTGAATCAAGGAATCAAATAACTGGTATCAAAGACATGTCTACATAATGTAAACTATCTTTCTCAAAAGTGAAACTGATGAAAAGTAGCCCAAGACCAATAACATCTCTGGACTAAGAAAAAATTCAAGAGATAGTGGAAGGGAAATAAACCATAAAAATCTGCAACTATCTCCACTGTGATCAACAGAACTGAAGGAGTAAAAATGAGGGAGAACTGTAATACATGTGTGAGAACTTATGTTGATTAACAAACAGTAGCCAGTCAACCAGAGAAAAGAGGAAGGCACAACCTGAGAGCAAATAAGTGATAAATAAAATAAATGCTCTGAATGCCTGACAAAACATATAATGCTACAGCAAATCAAAGGGCAGTATGCTAAACAAAGAAACCGTTTCTTGGAGAAGAAACTGAAGAGAAGGTCACAAGTGACAAAATATTGGGATATGCATATAAAAATTTGTGACATTTTTCTTTATCATCAATAAATTTGGAAAGAAAACCCACAAAAGGATGAGAAACAACTTCAAGGTAAAACAGGACAGATTAAAATTTAGAATGAGGCAAGAAAAACTGGTACAGGCCATTAGTCTCCAGTTTGATGCAAGGACAACAAACAAGCTGGAATAAAAGCCTGAAAAAAAGTGATGAACAGGTGCAATGGCCTGTAGAGACAAAATCTTATACATTCTGAGACAGATGAAGACTGGTAGCAGAATCCCTAGTAATGAGGAAGGAGGAAGGAAAAGAATACCAGGGCAAAGCAGGTTGGGAAAAAAAAAGAAAAGTCATTCTGATAAAACTCAAAAACTCATGGAACTGTATTGAAAGGTTTCCAAAGCAAAGAGTAACAATATGACACAGTGGAGATCCTACTGGACCAGAACCTTCTGGTTAGCATCCAGTACTGATAGTGACATGTCCATCAACACTAAATAAGACAGGGCAAGAAGGATGGGCAGATGATAATCAGGATGGAAAAGGAATAGGATTGTGTGTCATGACAAATATGCAACCAAAAAGGAAGGATTCGAGTGTTGACTTGCAGATTACATACAGCATTTCATAGTTTCAAATATGTAATCAGAAACACATTATCAAAGAAGAAATTGCAGAGATTCTGAAATAAAAGAGATGATTAACATATCCAGGACAAGGTTGCATTGCAATCCAGAAAATCCCAGCTGCAGTGAAATCATGTGTGTAAAGCAAGAGCCAAAGGAGGACAACCAAGCCAACATGAAAATAATAAGAAATCACTGAAAAAGTGGGAATGGGATAAAACATAAATGTATGAGAAATCATGTCGAAAAATGCTATATTAGGCCTAGCTGATTCTGTAGGAGGGGAAAAGAGAAACACAATTAAATCTGTTGATGTAAAAAGGCTATCAAATCATTATTGGCCTGAAAAGCTTCTGCTTGTTAAAATTATTGGTACATTTCAGGAGAAGAAGTCCAACCCATGTAATGATCAATCTAATGATGGATAAAAGCAGAAAATCCAATAACAGGTCACCTTCAGCTGTAGCTTGTCAAACCAGAGCTGGAGGTGTAACACCCAAAATGGGAACATGAGCCTCAAAATGCATTACAGAAATGCATAAATCAAACAAAAATGTTTGATGTAAAATATAAAAGTGTGAAAAAAATAATAAAGACTAAAAACTAAGTTAAATTAAGAGAATTCTTCATTGTAGTGAAAAAAATTAACATCAAAGAAATCACAGCTCAGATGTTAAACTATTAAAATCATGATTCACATAAAGAGCATCACAGGGAATAAACATCTGAATATAAGTCTTGAAAACAAAAAGTTATAGCTCAGTAGAACCGAATAAAGAAAGTCACAAGCATCATAAGAGTATGTTTCACATTTATTAGGAAAAGTTTCACACATGATTTGTATGTGACACGCACTGGAATCAGTCAATTTCAATAGAGGGGAGATAGAAGGCTTGTAGAATGCATAAAACTTTTTTTATTTAGAGGGTAGCACTGAATTGGAATAGGTATTTACACGAGAGAAGGTAATGTACTGTATTGGAAATCAAAATTTCCAATTATATCTTATGTATCATATTATTTCTGTTATCTAGCCATAAATATTTCTAATTTATACTCAAGCACTAGCACTAGTTTGCTCTCATAACTGGCTCAAAAGAATCAGTTTGAATTTGCTTGTTGTTTTATAGCGATGAATTTCTCTTATTACTCTAACATTATCTTCACTTCTGAATGTTGGAAATGTTTTAATAAAAATTATATATGACCACCTAAAAATATAAGTATTATAATTTCTACGGCAGATATCTGACTACGATGAACAAAAGTTTGAAATATTCTTGGAATATCAATGCTTACCTGTAACTTTAACAAAAGGTATTAGAACCTCTAGGTTTTGTTCCAAACTTAAAACATGGACCAATGCAGTTTTCCCAGCAACAGTAAACATCATGGTGTACAGCTGGTGAAGAAGATGTACAGCTTCTGGGTCATCAAGTTCCTCTTTTGAATCACCTGCAAGACCACAAGGTATGTTAAATAATTCAATAAATAAAATATATTGGAAAATTTAGTTTGTAAGTTTTTCAAACTGACTTCATAATAAGAAACACTATTTTATAATGCTTCTCAAAACATCAAACTTTATTACTAAATAATTGTAGCTTCAATTTTGAAATTTATGAGAATCAAGTCTGTTGAAAATTCCTCCTCAATGTATAAATTCTATTTTATCTAGTAAACGTGTTATAATATTTGTAAAAAAATAACTGCTGTAAATTCCATATTTCTTTTAGCTGTTTATGAAGCTTGTCTACACATGTGTTTCTGTCTTGTATGTATTACTAAATTTTTATGTTATCTTCAAAAGTCAAATTTATAAGAAAATATATTAAATGGAAAATTTTGTTTTTGAATATGTTAAACAGAAGATTCTGAGACATGAATGCTCTATACAATACAAAGCAAAAACAAAAACCTTTGCTACTAAGTAGCAAAGTTCACCATCAGATTAATAATAAGATAAGCTGCATTATGAACAAAAAAAGGTTTACTTTTGGCATGAAAAGCTAGAAGAAGGTCTACAAGCTGAAGAACCTGAAGTCGATAGACAAGTTGAAGACCTAGCTGCTGGGCAATAATCTCATCAGCTGAATCATCTCGTCCTTCATCCTGAAAAACACATTCAAAATGTTGAGGTTGATAACCTATTAAAGAACTATTAGCCACTGCACTACAAACAGATGATAAACAGCAAATATAACACAAAACACTCAATGCACTTATTTAAAACTGTAGTCAAGTGAAGAAGTGTCTGAAGTAAACAACATTTTATTACTTAAGGTATTCTTGATGAACATTCTTTCCACAATTCAATAATAATATAAATTTTTACTCACTAGTTTTCTCACTTCACAACCTTCCTATTTATTCTTAGGTACATGATAAAAAATAAAGACAGCTTTTTATACATCATTACTAATATGAACTACAAAACTAGACCATCTTAGAAAGTCTGTAGAGTCTTTCTTCATTGTGGTGAATATGTTCAAAACTAGTGGTAGTACTCTAATGGGGAACACAATTTCATAATAATTAAAGAATGAATAACAAAATAAGTCGAGTATTAAAATAATTACAGTAATATTAATTTGCACCAAAGGGAAGTTTTGTTTTAAGAGTTTACACTGTGACTGGTTGTCATCCAAACAAGCAAAATATTAGAATTATAAAGTGTATAAAAGTATAAACAATGATACTACGTCCAGAATTAGTATTGTGATTACAATCCTGGGTTTCAAAATTTAAATACTACATGAAAAAAATACAGATATCAAAGTTCAGGCAAGATCCCATGTTTCATTAGGAGCTCTAAATAAAAAACATACATGAAATTAGTAATGTTAATAAATGATGTACTAGAATTAGAAAATAAAAATGTTTCAAAAACAATGTCAGACACATAGGCATTGAATACCTTACATAAAATGCTTTTGAATATGCATATCTGCAAATCACGTGGCAATAACTGCAAACCTAAAGTCATGGTAGAATAGAATGTATAAGAGCTACATTTTTACACTGTTTAAAAATTCATAGGTAGCATGATGCATCTGAAAAATGACAGTTTTTAGAAATGGTGAGTTATAGCTCTTTCTGACACAAGATAATCACATTCTCATATCAAAAATGTGCTTGAATCAGGTATTTTGAATTTCTAAGATGAACTATCCCTTGTACTTGATAGAAATGAAAAACAAAAAAGATTACTGACCAACTTGGACAGCAGGACTATCCAGAAAAAATATGTAACAAGCCACACCCCATGGTCACCAAAGTGTAGCATCTTGTAACAGGTGAGAATCCATGAACATGATGGTCAGTTTTACCAAAATCAGATTAGTTTTGTGAGTTTCTCAACTATTTTTTAAATGAATTTTTTTGTTAAAAAAAAGACAAAAACAGTCCTCTTCAATGTTGAAAATGTATTTTAGCTATTATTATATAGATACAACACAAAACAATCAGTTTTCTTAAGCTTAGGTTGTGACCTGAAGCTTACTAAGCAACATAAAACTAAGGAAGGGATTCTAAAAGACAGAAACTTCTCTGTTACTTAGCAAATGCTTGGTCTTTGATTGACTGATTGATTTAGTGTTTTATGACACAAAGCAGCTAGGCTATCTGTGCCAAACATCCGGTAAAAAGGTAAAAATAAAGTAAATGTAGTAAAATACATAAAAGGAAATGAAGGTAAAACAAATCATCATTGAAAAACAGAAAAAGTATAAAACCAATATTGATACCTAATCTACAACGTTAAGAGAGAAAGCAGAGTAAAAGAAGTTGTAAAGTACTTAATTTAGCAAAATGGTAATGATCATAACCTGCCAGGAAGACAAACAGGTAAGTTCAAGAACCACCATCAGTCAACTGAAGTTAGCCTTTCCAGTCCTAGTTCCGGGTTATTTCTCATAGCAGCCATTATCAAAATGTAAAATAATAGAAGTTTTAAAAGACACATAGCAAAATTGTAATAATGAGTAGCCCAATGTCCAGTAAAAAGGTAAAAGTAAAGTACATGTAGGTAAAAACAAAACAGCAATTAAAACTGAAAATGGCGTAAAACCAATGTTGACATCCAGTCTACAAAGTTGTAAAGGACTTCCTGTAGCAGAATGGTAATGATCATAACCCACCAGGAAGACTACCAGGTAAGTATAAGAACCACCGTAAGTCACCTGAAGTTGGTCTTTCCAGTCCTGGTTCTGGGTTGTGTGTCATTATGGCCAGTACTAAAAGGTAAAGTAGTAAAAGTGTTAAATGACGTGCAGCAAAAGTGTAATAACAACTACAAAGTTGTAAAGGACTTTCTGTAGCAGAATGGTAATGATCATAACCAACCAGGAAGACTAACAGATAAGTATAAGAATCACCGTCAGTCACCTGAAGTTGGTCTTTCCAAGTCCTGGTTCTGGGTCATGTGTCATTATGGCCAGTACTAAAAGGTAAAGTAGTAATAGTGTTAAATGACGTGCAGCAAAAGTGTAGTAACAACTCGCCAGGACAACTAACAAGTAGTTCAAACGGATAGTTCAAACAGCAGTGTTAGTCACCTGAAGTTGGCATTTCCAGTCCTGGTGTTGAGTTATTTATTGTTCTGGCCATTTTCCAATGTCAAATTGAACTAGAGAGAATGAAACTGTAAAAAAGGATCCACAATTAAAAAGGTGTAATGAAAAATATGCAACACTTAAATGAGATTAAAAAGATTAATGGTCTTTAAAAAACTAAAAACTTTATTAAGGTGGACAGAGTCACCATCACCAATAACATGTCCAATGGTACAGATAGACCCTGGGATAAACGTTTAAAATAGTGCCATTATTGAGAATTGTAATGATGGCAAGAAAGTAAAATGTGGCTGATAGTGATTTGAGTGTTACACAAACTACACACTGGTGCATCAGTTCCAGATAAAAAAAAAATATGATGAGTTAAAAAACTGTGACCAATGCATAGTCTAGTTAGAACAACTTCCTCCTTCTGAACTTTATGGAAGCTAGATGGCCAAAGTCCAATATAGGGTTGTATTTGGAAAAGCTTGTTGTCGAGATGATCACTCCAAGTGGACTGCCAGCTGGCACGGAGCCAAGGCTTGAATAAAAGACCATAGTTCAGGTATGGAATAGGCACAGTGGTGATAGTGCCAGAACAGATAGATTTAGCTGCCATGTCTGCAAGCTCGTTCTTGTGAATACCAACATGGCCTGGTATCCAGAAAAACTGGATAGAAGTAGCAGTTAATGAGAAATGGGCCAGTCAGTTTCGAATATTAGTGAGAAAAGGGTGTGAGCCAATGTGTAACGATTCCAGGGCCAGTATAGAACTAAGCAAGTCAGTATAAATAGTGCAGTTGGAGTACTGCTCAGCTGCAATATGATCCAGAGCAAGAGATAAGGCATACAATTCAGGAGTGAACACAGAAGCTGTAGAGGGGATTCTGCACACAACCACCGAACCGCAGCAAACCATAGCAGAGCCCAATGAATCACCTGATTTGGAACCATCTGCATAAATGGAAACAGAATGATTGTTTGAAAGATATTCATTAAATAAAAGACGGTACTTCAAATCTGGAGTATCTGCCTTTTTCAGATGACTGAAAGAAAGGGCACATTTGGGAGCTTTAATAAGCCATGTTGGAATGGGCTGACCTGTGGAATCTGCAATGCTATCCAAGGACGGACTCAATTCATACAATTGCGCCCGGATGCGAAGGCCAAACAGAGCAATGGCAGATCATCTGTTCTGAAAAAGTATGGCATACCGAGGAAGGAAAACACATCCCCAGGTGGGATGCTTTGTTAAGGAACGAAGTTTTGAAGAATATTGTAAAGATAGTTGCAAACGGTGAAGGTGCATGAGATTCAACATATAAGCTTTGAACTGAAGAGGTACGGAAAGCCCCAGTGCAGAGTCTTTGATGATGAATGGGGTCCAGCATCTTTAAGGCCGAGAGTCTAACAGAGCCATAAACCATTGATCCATAGTCGAGTTTTGATCAATAAGAGCACGATATACCTTTAACATTGAACATCGATCTGCCCACCAACTGGTAGAAGAGAGGACACGGAGGATGTTCAGTGCTCTTGTGCATTTTACCCAAAGCTGCTTTAAGTGTGGTATAAAGGTCAACTTAGGGTCAAAGATAAGCCCCAAGAATTTGGTCTCAGGGACCACTGGCAGCAAAACTTCACCAATACGAAGTTCAGGATCAGGGTGAATACCCCTTTGGTGGCAAGAGTGCATGCATACAGTTTTATAGAGATAGAAATAAAAGCTGTTTGCCATAGTCCACTTCAGTACACGATTGAGGACAGTTTGTAGTTGCAGCGCAATATATCTCATGTTTGACGACTGACATAAGATGTGACAGCTGTCAACATACTGCCCATTCGCAATAGTGAGAGGAAGTTGTTCAGTGATGGCATTTATCTTTATATTGAAAAGTGTGACACTCAAAACACAGCCTTGAGGGACTCCAAGTTCCTGTACAAAAGAATGGGAAACTGTTGAACCTACACGAACTTGGAATCTCCTGTCCAAGAAACATTTTTTAATAAACATGGGTAAATGGCCACATAACCCATATGTATGGAGGTCTCACAAAACGCCATACCTCCATGTTGTGTCATAAGCCTTCTCAATGTCAAAGAATATTGATACAAGATGTTGGCATTTAAGAAAGGCTTCTCTGATTGTTGTTTCAAGATGAATTAGGTGGTGTGTGGTGGAGTGCTGTCGTTGGAACCCACACTGGGTGGGTGAGAGGAGGTTGTTTGATTCAAGGAACCAAACAAGATGAGCATTAACCATCCTTTCTAAGGTCTTACAGAGACACCTCGTCAAAGCAACTGGATGGTAGTTTGAAGGAATCTTGGGATCTTTCCCTGGCTCAGAGAAAGGTAAAATAATAGTCTGGCACCAGGCATCAGGAAAAAACATTCTCCTGCCAGATCCGGTTAAAGACAATCAGAAGGACATCAAGAGAAGCAGGAGATAGATGGTGCAGCATGTCATAATAAACATCATCAGATGTACTGGCAGATCGATGAAGGACCATTTTCAGTTCCATCAGTGTAAAGGGACAATTATAGTCATAAAACAGTCAGTTCCAAAGGAAAGAGGTGAACGCTCTGCCTGAGTCTTGATGGTCAAGAAGGTGGAGGAACAAGCAGAAGTGCTAGATACCCGGCAAAAGCTTTCACCTCGAGTATCAGTGATGCTCCTTACATCAGCCACCTCCTGACCATCAGAGAGTAAGATCGAGAGGGGAACAGAATTGTAGTGCCCATCAACCTTTCAAATCCTGTCCCATATGATCTTGGAACTGGTGGTAGAAGATATGCTAGTTGTGAACTTAATCCAAGATTCCTTCTGGCTTTGACATCTTACCCACCTAACATGTGCATGGGCCAGTTGGAAAGTGACGCAGTTTGAAAGTGTGGGATATATACATAAAGTATCCCGGGCCCATTTTTGAGCCTTCCGTGATAAGTGGCAAGCAGGATTCCACCACAGACGAGGATATCGTGGAAAACATGTCAAGGTTTCAGGAATACACTGAGCAGCTGCTTGTATAATGCAGCCAGTTACCTCTGCCACAGTCATCTATTGATGGCTGATTTATGATGGCAGGATCAAGTTCTGCGAGAGCAGTGAAAGTGAACCAATCTGCCTGATCCAGCTTCCACCAATGTATGGAATGTATGGCCGTACCCTGCCTTGATGATGGCAGGTGCACGTGATGAAGTAAATGTCAAAACAAGGGTATTTGTTGGCAATGTAACTCCATCTTTGCAAATGGAGATGCACCTCACTGCAGAAACTCCTTGAGTGGAGAGACCAGCGAGAATCTCAGACTTGGGGACATTCTTCAAATCCATCTCAACAATAACTCCTCGTGAGGAATTCAAAGTAGCATGAGGTGTAACCTCAATAGGTATATCCCCAATTGCCTTTGAATTCAAGAGGAGTTCACTGCGTTGGGATGTGGATGTTTCAACCAATATGTCTCCAGATCAAAGCTTCTTTACTGACTTTGGAGGGACAAGTCCCTCTAGTCCCTTCTGCATAAAAAAGAGGGATAATCGCCCCTAAAGGTTTTTCCGAAAGAGAATTTAATATAAGAAAATGAGGTATGTGTGTTACAGATTCAGTTCAAGATAAAATAAAATTTATACATTTTTAATACAGTGATCAATAACACTTGTATATTTATTAATTGAAACACAAACTGCTTTACATTTAACTTTTGTTGAAATAACTACATGTTTAAATAGCCAAGTACTAATACAAACTTTTAACCTTCAAAAACTAGCTCGACACATATGCATACATTTTTATACATGTAAAATACACACATAAGGGAGAACAGTCTTTTTCTTACCAAAAACTGGAGCAAAGCTCTCTGAATCCCATTGATAAGGTCAGTATCTGACAGAAGGAAGATCATTCCTTGATTAGACTGGACCACATTCATCAAAAATTCCTTCACAAGTTTTATAACAACTGAATAACACGTTGTTAATGGACACGATACCAGGACGAATAAACTCTCCAGCATTTGCTGTAACAAAAGACATTTCAGTTATTCCTAAGAAAAACCCTACTTAGTAACTTTTAATATACCTATTGTTAGAAAGCATGCAAGTGTCTGAGCTATCATTTTGAGCTTTGTATAATTTATGTTGCTGCTGCCATACTTTAAAATGTCAGTTTCTCTCTTCCTATTTTGACAAAGTTGGCTTTAATATTTTAATGGTTTATATCACATGGGTAACATTTCCTTGCAAAATGCCATTTTGATGATTGGTTTGTTTTGAATTTAACAGAAAACTATATGAGGGCTATCTGCACTAGGCATCACTAATTTAGCAGTGTAAGACTAGAGGAAAAACTAGTCATTACCACCCACCACCAACTCTTGGGCTATTCTTTTACCAACAAATAGTGCATTTGACCAGCACATTACAACGCCCCCATGGCTGGGAGGACGAGCATGTTTGGTGTGACATGAATTCGAACCTGTGATCCTTGGATTTCAAGTTGAATGCCTTAACCACCTGGCGATGCCAGGTCTCATTTAATGAAGTGATCTCTTTTGTGTGTAACAAAATAACTAAATTCCATATTACACTGTGTAAAACCTCAGTGGTTACATTTGCATTGGGCTGATAATTCATTTAAGTAAACTCTATGTGAAGTTATTCTCAGTAATAACTATGAAAATCATTGTGAAAAAAAACAACTAAATTTGTTACATAAGCATTAAAAAAATAACGTATATCTATCAGACAAAAAAGTGAGTTCAGAGATGATTCAAATAAATATATCCATCTAATAAATGGATGATGGGAAAAGATGTACAAAACACATCTTACTGAAGTTTCCTTTGACAGAAGTATTTTAACAAATCTTAAAAGTCTGATTGAATTTAGATGTGCTGCAAAAAAACATATTTTATTGAAATTATAAAATAACAAAAAACGACAATACCAATCACGAAAAAGACGAAACAACCCTGGAAATGGGTCAAAAGGTGCCTCTGCGAGCATGAACTGCGAACTTGCTGGAAGACATCTCAAGGCCTGTGTCTGAAAAATAAAAACAAAATTTACTTTTTACAGATGATTGGATTTGACAATTACTCACATAAATAGAACTTAAATAAACATGTTATTTTGATTTAATATTAAAAAATTAATAAAGATTATTTTGTAACTTAGAGCACAACATTGTTATTTAAATTACCAGTAACATTAATTGTCAAAAAGTATCATTACTCTTTCTCCAAGTCAAGAAATGAAAGGGACAACAAATGTTTGTGGATGTCTGATAAACTACATAATTTATATTTTTAAGGCAGTTTCATAAACTATGATAAAATAAGGTGATAAAGCTCAGTTTTTCATCAAGACTTTGTAAACCTCATTAAAACACATTCATAGTGAAGTGGTTGGACTAAGTTTCGAAAGTAATTAAGTAAAATGCACAGAGGGGAAAAAGAGTTAATGGGGTTTAGAAATTGCATCCGTGCTATAGAATTAATGGTGTCCATTGTATTCAAAGTGATTTATTCAACTATGCAGATGTCTCAATAATACAGAAAAATTATTTCACTACAAAGACATTTGACAGGTGTTGCTACTTACAATTAACAGTTTAGCATTTCTATAAATGCTATTTATCTCAATAAGAGCATTCACAATGTTCAAAATGTCTTCTTCCTGAGCAACATTATTCTTCATGGTGTTGCTTTCTTCATCTGGCTCTACCAACTGTTCTTCTGAGTTTTCATTTCCAAACAACTCTTCACTCTGTTCCAGCAACCTGTCATAAGAGAAATACTCAGCATTAGTTTCTACGAGTACATGCCTTGGTTACAAATAGTACTTCTTCGAGCAAAAAAACTACTTTCACTGGAGCATGTGATTTTATTTGCACTCATCTTCTTTATGATGGTTTAACTTTTTACAAAAACCAAATCTTCACAATATTGAGAAAGAGTACATTAACATAATTTACATCACTACATTAAAAAAAAAAGAATAGCAATGTTTTCTATTTCACTTCAGCCATACTGTGATTACAGACAATGTTTCTTGAATATACAGTAGAGAAGATTTTGCATTGTATTTTACTAATACAAAGCAATAACAGCATTGACATGATACCTTAAGTCAAACTTTAGAAAATTACAATAATTATTTTTTCTTGAATATTTTGTATTTATTTTCTACTAATATTTATAAGAGTACTTGTAAGAAAATACTTTGAGGAAGTTAACAATAACGTATGATCAAGGAAAGCAACTACTGCCTCAATAATCTAAATGTTCTGTCATGCTTAATTCAAAACTGCAAGAAGTAATTTTTGACTAATCAAAAACAATTATACATATTTTTAAAATACTGGAATCATGATTTTGGGAAAAAAAATTCAATGCCCTAACAAGTTGTTTTATAGATAGTGTATTCAGACATGCCAATATGAGAACTAAAAGTGTTTAAATTTGATATCCATTTTGGTGCTGGATGAGTTAAATTATTTATTTATTTTCATAAAGTGTCAGTGAATCTTCCTACAGCAAATTATGTCATAAATCTTAGGGATACTGTCTAACATCATTAATACACAAATTAATTAAAGCAGTTACAACATCCTAGGTAATTATATCTTGTAAGTTGAAAAAAAACATCTTACCTTTCCACAGTATGATTTAGGGTACACAAAACCTCATATGTGTGTATTTTCTTCAACAATGCTGTCACAGCTACAGTTGAACGAGTTGACTATAAAAACAAAATCTTGGATAAAAATTAACATGCATTTTAACTCTCACCAAACTGACTCAGTCAATTTGACCAACCACATGACCTCTCTGTACTCATATAAAGTCTTTACAGATTTGATACTACTATCTTTTGATAGTGTGTAGATCTTCACAAAATGTGGCAGTTTTTCAGTAAACATTACAAGCCTTTCACATAAAAAAATTATATTTTTAGCAAAGTATTTTTAATAAACTAAAAACATCACATATTTGTTTTAAATAATCTGAGTGAAAAGTGGTTTTTGTGTTAATATTAAAAATACTTTTCTTCATCTCAAAAATACCAAATTTCATTTATGTAATCTATACAATTCCCAAATATATTGCAAACATTTATTTTCTCTTTGCCAGCTCTATAGAAGGTTGGTCAAATTGACCAACCTTGTACCCCCATTTCTTTTCTAAAATGGCTTTCAATATAATGTGAAACTACATTCATTTATCCTAAGTATCTTTATATTTTTAACAATATACATCTATTTGTAATGAAATTTTATTATTTTATCGCTCTTTGAATGAATTCTAACTACTATTCAAGCTATTATAAGTTGCAAATCACCTGAGGAATATACAGCTCACATTATGTTGTTGAATTACAAGAACTACTGTAAGCTCTTCACATGTGTGCATCGTAAAATATTTATTAAATTATTTTTATTTTACTTAATCTAATTTAGTTAACTAAAGAGATCTCTATTTTTCTATTTTAGTTATCTTTGTAATAACAAATAAACATGAATAAAAAGAAATAAACTACTTACCTGATTATTCTTTTTTCTTATTGTTGATTGTGAATGACACTTAACCTTACTTTTTTATACTATTGGTAGTAATACGTTAAATAATTTTTATTTAATTAAACAATGCACCAAAGAACAGAGAAATAACATGCAAAAAGCAAACAATTTCCTCTAACAATAACAATTTGCTTTGCTTTCTAACAATATTTGAAAACCATTACAAATTCACTGTATTATAAGTGAAACCTGTGAAACTAATACTTATCTATTCAGAACACAATGTAATACATCATTTGATAGAAAAGGACCTTGATTCTCTATTAATTATAGGTAATATAAAATCAAATGTAAGAGATAACTAGTAAAAAATCCTGAAAGAAAGAATGTGATAGGTGGGTGTGGTAAGGAAGTGTCTAATTTTCTATTTGAAGAATATAAAAATTTTGTCTGACCAATGACAATTTTATTGTAATTTATATTTAACTCATTGTTTATTTGGGAGAAAAGATGAGAATATACCTAGAGAAATTGATTTTTTAAATATTATTTTGTAAAATTAAGAACTTAAAACTTGTATAATATAGAAATATAGGTTATTAACTAAAATTTTACGCTATAATAATAGTATAACATAAAAAGTATTTTTTATAAAATTTTGACGATCAGTCTCTTGAGTTCAAGTATAACATAGTATCCCTTATTTTGAACTGTTGATATCAGCTAAAACAACCACTTTACTACTCTTTGAACTGAATAAGATTCATATCATTCCATTGATGTACCTGTTGGTGAATGTGCACAGCATATTCAGTGGTATCACCTCTCAAACCTTGGGCTGTTTGATTCAAAGGCTACAATTAAACCATATCCAGCATAGTAAATTTTCAAAGTCAAATTTTTGTATACTTCATCTCTAAATTAATATATTACAGTATTTTAAACACCTTGTAATTTGATCAAAATAATTATCAAACACAAATTTCATAATGTATTTAAAAGTACACCACCTTTTAGCTCACAGCTGTAAGAAAATGTGAATAAAATGCATATTCACCTGTTTTTTCATCAAAATCTCCAATAGTCTTTGATAACATGTAACAGATGTTAAAAATTCTCCAGTTTCCTCTTTGTTATTTTCTGGAAAACAATTAAGTGTTAAATTCAAGGAAAGGACTATACACAAAATGAAACTTTATTCTACATCAATTTATTCTCTGTTATTGTCATTTCATTTTAGTAATACAATTTTCAGCACTTAGGATGATCAATGTTAGTACCTTCGAATACTGAAATGTAATTTCAATTAATACACACCTATTTACACAAAACTATTTTCCTTGCACATCTGCCTGTGATATTACCTAAATTTACATATTTAATGTGAACTGCAATGGTGCATAATTACATCATCAAATAACAATAGCTCTCTGCCACCAGTGGAAGAAACAACTTCTATAAACAGTAACCAACCCTGTGCATTTTAAAGAAGAGCAAAAAATGCACTGAAAGTGGCAAGTTCAGGTGGGAGGTGTGAAGAGATGAGCATTTATCAGATTAGGAAAGGTTAAACTTCTGAGGTGATAACTCACCTCTGCAAACATAACTGATAGAATCCCATGTTAAATTAGTGGAGAAGCTGATGCAAATGTTAAACCTGGATGGGCTCCACTCAGAAGACACTCAAAGGGAAAGCTCATGTAATGTGACACCTAATGAAAGGGGTTTTACAAAAGCATACCCATGGAAAGACTGCATCTTATTTCAACCAAGGGTATACTCTTTGCCCAGAATGTAAAGAAAGGAAAAGAGAAAAAGACCACAAGTGTTGCAGGAATGAGAAAAGTTCAAACATAGCCAACTAAATATCTGCACACAAGAGATCACCAAGCCAGTATGTGTAGCATGTTTAGTGGGAGATCAGACAGTAGAATGTTTGCTCATCTTAACTCTATTCAACAGATTCTGGCTGAGGCAGGAGAGCACATGAAAGGTTTGAGAGATAACTCATATTCCACTGCCAACTTCTGACTCTACTGCACTGAACCCAACTGAGGAAGACTCTCCATGGCTCACCACCCAAACAGCTAGGAACTGGTAAGTAGCAAGAGTCTCCTGTTAGTTATTTGAAAAACAAAAAACAAGAGGAATGAGAATTCCCACTGTGGATATTAATATAAGTGCCTGGATCCTCACTGGACCATGACCCAAAGAAATAAAAAGTCACTTCTTTGGTGCAAGTTTTCTGAACAATAGTCCATTGAAATGGTATAGTCTGGATGAGACAAGAGAGAAATGTACACTACAAGGATACCTCTCGTTGTCTTCAAAATACCAAATTTCTCAGTGGGTACTTACAGAGCTAGAACAGATGGATTAAGTAATTTCTGTTACCAATAGCTCAATGTGGATTTTGTGAAATAAATATATCATGGGAGGCAACACCATCTAACAAGTGGAATCCTGTTTTACATAATATAAAAAAAAAGTAAAAATATACTTATCCATCTCGAAGATAGTTAAAGAATAGTGATGGGATAAGTCAAAATCCTGCAGAAAACAAAACAGCCAGATATAAAGCTAATGAACAATGAATGTGTGGAAAGTTGAAAACATGCTCACCTAAAGGATCTCACCAAAAAGATGGCAAAAATGAAAAGCAAAAGTCATGAATCTGATGAGATGTGAAACATTCTGCAGGTATTCATGAACAGAGAAGAATGTATTAACCACAGAAGTTGGCAGACCCATTCAGTAAGGCTAGAGGAAGTGAGATGTCCCAGGTTATAAATGTACACTGATACACTGGTAGGGATTGTGAAATGGAGAAGTATGTGATAAGTAGTATAAAACTGGCCAAACAAAAAATAACAGCAGATCCAAGTCTGAATCATCATCAGGGATATGAGATGTAGAAGGGAGGGAGATAAGAGAGAAATTGTGATTACCTTCCTGAGGAGCAGAAGTCTTAGAAAGGAAAGACCGGTCTCCATAAAGGAGTACATATTTGTGGTGATAAAAAGTGAAAACAGCATAAAAAGCATAGAAATATCTTGTGATATCAGAAAAGGCAAAATGTAGTAGAAAACACCACCTGATAATCATGAATGGTGGAGACCAACAAATTATATTTGAACAAGAAATAAAAAAGCAAAAAATTAGATCATTATAGTTTAGAGGAAAGAACTGGCAAATGGACTAATGTTGAAAGATCTGTTACTTTCATTGATAGACATACAATGAATAAGGTTATGAGGTATGTGATAAAACTATACAATGAGAGAATCCAGCCTGAAAAGCAATGAATCAGACAAAATGCCACATGTGAAGATAATGGAACAATATCCCTAATGAAACAGGGACATACAAGGTCAAAGCAATAGATTGGGGAAGTTGAGAATAGAAAAGGAGATCTGGACATTAAATGAAGAAGCAGAGGAAACCAAGGCTGATTTGGAAAAGGGAAATTACTGGTAGGACTCGAGGAGGAATGTCAGAAATCAGTGCAAGAACATAAAAAGAGGAAGATAGGTACAAAGAAAAAGGTGATAGGTACAAAGAAAAAGGTGAGACCAATACTAGATGAGTGCATTGATAGCCAGAGCCAAAGAATGAGGAACCATGAACCAGAAGAGCAGATGAATGGAGCTGAAAAGGGAAAACACAGAAATCTATAAGACATGTACCCATCTGAGAACAAACTGAACAACAGGACTAAGGTGTAGAGACCAGTCAATGTGTTGAATGTAATCCAGCCAAGAGAGGTGGTCCACAACAAAGTTCATAGCTTCTGGTACATGAAGAAAATCCTATTTGAATGAGTAATGAAAAGTAGATCTAGTGCCTAAAAGCAAAGGATTCTGGAACTATGCTCCCTTGACAACTGATGTAATAAGTGATCATGAAACTGTTAGAGTAGAAAAAGTGGAAAGGAAATGGGAATATTCCTGATGAACAGTAGAAAGCTTGAGCACATTGATATGCAGTTCACTGTCCTCCAGTGTTCAAATACTAGAAGTAATGTTATTCATATTAGTACAGTCTAACTCATAATGACAACTTCTCACGAAGAGTTCCACAATCAAGGACAATATACCCCAGAGAAATATTTCACTGATTTAGCAAGGTCCATTGTAAGAGGAACATGTATGCATGTTCCAAAGGAAGAAAAAAAGGATTCCAAAAAAGCCAGAATCCCTAAAAGCAAAACAGCCTCTCAAGCAAGATGACAAAGAAAAGTGAAGTCTAAATGACCAAACACTCTATAACCTACAAGTGAAAATGAGAAAGCTAAGTTTGGTAAAACAAAAGTTGAAGAAAATACTCAAATGTAACAAATATTGAGTGGAAGTGAGAAAAGACTTAGATAGTTTAAGAAAACACCCCAACCAATCAGCTTCCTGCATCAGAACAGAGATGTGAAAAGAGGATATCTCCTGAAAATGGGCTAATATGAAACAATCAGTAATGTAGAAGTGGAATCTCAGTTCCAGGCCATGAAGGTGGTGAGAGAAGGTCTTCAAAACTCAACTGAATACATAAGAAGCCAATGTTATGACAACTAGGAAAATATAGAATTGGAAAGTACAATTCTGATGTATGAAACTTAGAAAATGTCTGGAAGAAGGTGCAGCTGGGATTTGGAGGAAAGCATCCAACATCTTGACCTTGATCATCCACAGCCTGGGTGGAAATGGTTGAGAGATGATTGGTCAATTATCAGATATCAGTCCCTGGTCTTCTTGGGGATTACAAAGAAACAAGAATAAAAACTCAAAGAAGGGTTATATACCTTCTCAAATGCATATCTTGGCCAAAAAATCTATTACTGCATCCTCAAGACAATGAAGACAGACAAGGTCTGGGAGAAGAGAAAAGAAAATTGGAATGGAAGAGAAAGCAATGTGAACAAGTGGAGAGAAGAATTGTACGCTTTGAAGAACTCATCTGTAGGTATAAAACTGTGACCTAAGGTTGGTAAATTTCTCACTTGGCCCAATCTAACAGTAGAGTCACTGATGAGACTTGTGATAAATCTGAAGGAAGGCAATGTGAGGATAGAAAGAACAGGAAAGTCTGGAATTATGAAGGGCAGACTAATCGAATTGAGGAACAGAAGTCAAAGGCAAGGTTGGAAAGCACGATAAACTGGGGAAGATAAAGAGAACTTATGCTGGGCTGCCTTGGGCCAGGTATCCAGTGAATCAGATACATTACCAAAGACATCGGGGTGAAGAATGGGAACCTCATACACAGCATGCAGATGACAAATAGGTCAGCATACATTAGCAATGAGTATATACTGATCAAACAAATCACAACAGTAGAGAAACCAAGTAAGCAGGGACACGGCAAAAGAAGTGGTATGACTCATAGTGGTAAAGGAAGGGAATAAATCCCTCCTGAAAACTGTTTGGAGTACAATGAAGTGCTTCAACTGTAAGGCATAGAGAGAAGAGGTAGCATAAAAGCTTGAAAGCTGGGTACTAGAGAGTAAAAAGGACAACATGGGGTATACTCCCCAAGCTAGTAACAAAGGTTCCACAGACTGGAAAACTAGAAAGTAAAAGAAAGAATGGCTGAAAGCTAAGATGTATGAACCAAGAAGGCAATGATGGAACAAAACATGTGGGTACATTTGTGAAGCTGTTCTAGAGTTCTTGCTGCTTCCTTTCTTATGTCAGGTGAAGAAGAAAAATTATATATTTACAAGAAAAAGAAACAGCTGTTTTGCTTCCAGAGATGAGTTATCATCTTGGAATTACCAAATACAGTAAATAAAGCTTTGAAAAATTATTAGGCATAAAATCAGGTATTGGGATACTAGTATAACATTTTCCAAATAAATAATTATACAGTTTTTACAGACATAAGAATTTCCTTAACACTGTCACACAGCATATAAAATGACTTAAAATTTTGGCTCTGTTGTTTCCTTAGTTCTAACAACCTCTAAATATTTAAGAAGAAATTACGATATATCAAGGCATCTTGAAAAAAACATTCGTGACCATATAATGAATTTTTTTTTTTCATTTGGTTAAGATGTGAGAACTAATTATTTCATGGAACACTAAAAGAATAGTTGTCCATTTTGATATTGTTTAATGATTCAAACCTAATCAAATTATGCCATGGATCATATAAAATGACACTATTTCAGTTATAATTTATTTTCGTGTTGCAACAATCTCTTCTTCAGTCTTAGTTTTATTGAAATGAGCTTTATGGAGATATAATGTTTCTGTACCTTAGCGAATTTCAACAGAGCAAATAATGATACAATACAAATATGATCATTGTTATAACATAGATATATGTTCTCTAAACTTTCAGCAGATTGTTTGTTGCTTTACCTGGGATGCCAACATTATTCTGCCAACAGTATACTCATAGTCAGTAATCAATGTGTTAAAGTTCATTTCTCAAAGTTTTCATGCTTCAGTCTTTTTACAAACTTTTAACTTAAATGATGGATGTAAGAGACATTATTCATAAATTGTATGCTAAATGTTTTACAATTAAGTGAAATAAATCTATCTTAGTTTCACTTTAGTTTTGAAAGGGCACAGATACAGTAATTGTGAATGGCAGTCACACAGACTGGAGCAATAATTTATTGCTCTTTACTCAATAGAGACATTGAATTATGGTAGTAATGTATCAGTGTGATTATGCTCTTTGAATTAGCAATAAATTTTGTGTTATTTCCTTTATAATTAATAAATATATTATAATTCATGTTTCTAAAACATTTTCAAGCTCTTAACTAATTTGATTATAATACATTATGCAAGGAAAATAAGATAAAGAATGCATTCTTAGACTAAGAAAACCTACTCATGTTGAAACATCTAAAACCAATACATACTCATAATTATAGTCCTACAAAATGTATGAAGAAATATGATTACCTAAAGGTAAATTCTTAGGATTTTCCTCATTTCCATTTAAAAGATGTTTTTCATCTTGTTCTAGTGGTGGAAGCTTACACTGGTGGTGAAGAATGTGGCCCATTCCAGCAGCTGTGTATGTTGCTGCATCTAGAGCTCTGATGATTAACAGTTTCAGTGGCAAAGTCATGTAGGGTTGGCTGTAGAGTTTCAACAAATGTGCTGGAACTTCCAATTCCTTTATTAAAGAATACAAAAATAATTTTTATGGAAGATGTATAACTACAGTCACTATGTGAATACCAATGCAGTAGTAATGACTCAATAAATAGGTAAGACAAATATTAACCTTTGTGTATTATTTTTGTTTTAAACTCAAGTTTCAGAATATAAATTATATAAATAGGCTTACTTTTACATTTTATAAATATACACAATATTAACTTTACAAATCTTTCTTATGTTTTGTCAATACACTTTACTAATCTTTTATCAAACAACACTTCAAAATTTATTTTATTCTAATACAAAAAACAGACAATAATCCATTTAATTAGCTAATTATGTGTCTTATACCCTCTTTTCCAAGTCAAAGCTAACACTTTACACCAATTTTTGCTTAATTTATAAATGCTACTAATACTCTATAAAATTAGCACTATGAAAGCACCTTAGGAGCTTGAAATTTTTGTTTATAAAAAATATTAAAATTATCAACATAATCTTCCATTCATTAATAAAGAAACTGAAACCTGCCTTCTGGAGGTTCTGCAATAACCATGAGAGGTTGGTTTAACCTTTGTGGGTAGATACAACACAGAACCCATTGTGTAGCTAAGTGCTTAACAATAAACAAACAGGCAAAAGTTAAAGTTAGAAAAAAAACCATAACTGATAATTCAAAAATGTTATTGTAAAAGTTTGTTGTTTTTTTGTGATTATTCCTTTTAACTTAAGTTTCTTTACTTAATTCACGTGCTTCAAAAAAAATCACACAACATGTTTTTTAAATGTGCTGGAAAATACAACTGCAGCCTTCCCATCAATGAGTAAGTGTTAAGAAAACTAATTATTGTTAATGTTTGTTTTTTTAAAATTTGGCCTGAGTTTGCATTTTAAAATAAAAGTAATTAAAAAGTGGAACATAAGCCTGAAAAATTTGAGAAAGACTGCTGTAGATACTGCTTTTTATTCAAATTATAAATATTGTGGCTGCAAAATACACATACTTTAATTCAAAAAATTATTTTTTATCAATTGCTTGGAATTTTATTGTTATATCAAATTTACCAGGTTTCTCTAGTCTTGTATGTTCATCTACTTGCAGTTCATTACTGTTATTCTCATGCAATACCCACAAATTATTTTATATAAACACAGTGTTATGATTTGATCTTATTTCAAAAAATAATATTTTCTTAATTTGCCAAATTTCATGTGGAAGTTGGCATATATTGTGTGATAAACAGTTTATTTTACAGAACTTGTGCACCATTCCTAACAGATAAAGAACAGATACCATTTTTAGCATGTAAACAGGATGAGACAGGAAATACAATTCTCACTCTTGAAGACAGTATCTTTGATAGATTGTTTATGCAAGTACCACAGAAAAGAGAGTTGTTTACCTTCATATATCATCAAGGAAAACTTTTGCTCTCCTGAATGTATTAATTTTATTTTTAACAAAGTGCTACACAATACAGTGGACAAGGGTTACAGAATTTGCAAGTGATTTTACTCGCAGCATTTCAAGTCTATTTTTCAGAACTGCAAAGTTGTTACAGTGTAGAAGACACAACAATATACACCACAGATAATGGAAAGCATGATTAAATATAGTATATTTAAACAGTCTTTACTGCATCATTGAACATGATCATGTGTAGAAGTTATTTTGACATTTATCTAATATTCAATAATTTCAACCTGAATGGCATTTTATTATAATGAGCTGTTACTTAGGAAGAAGAATATCAGTTGGCAACACTTACTGCTGAAAATGACTATTATACACTCAAGAGTGGGACTGATTATAACAGCTACAAATAACCTGCAGGTGAGTACATAGAGGGTGTACATCATGATATCATAACTTGAATTTTGAACATTACAATCTACATGAAGGATAACCACAAGGTCGTGCTTTGTCTTGCTTTCAATCATTTTTGGTTTCAATATAATCTATACTTGTATGTACAAAAACAAATTTAACTTCCATCTGAGATGAATAATTTGAAGAAGGTTTCTCAAATAAAATAAGAAAAATAACTGAGATAAGTAATTTGATGAAAATTTTTCGAATAGAAATCTTTATGGACCAGAAAATATATACAAAACATCAGAGATATACTTAATTACCTAAATATGAAATAGACAACATTACTCACCAGAAGCTTATCTATAATATGCTTGTCAGTACAGAACAGTGATGCTGCCAGTCTAATGCCAGCTTTCATATGACGCACTTTGTAAGCAGCCTGGGGTTGTCTTAAAGCAGCATTAAAATCAAGTCCTTCCAGAATCCATTCAATTAAGGTCCGGATAACAACTATGAAGGTAACAAAAAAACCAAGTGTAGAGCTTCAACTATTTCTTTAGGAACCAGAGTTTTGAGCTATAGTTTATAATTTGATTATAATTATTAACAAAACTTAAAGAGTGAGCTGAATGGCCATGATGTCAACTTTAGCCACTAGTCTAGTAACCACAACAACAGACAGGTTGAACAAACCAAAATTTTGAAGTTAATTTGTGAAACACAATGAAAACAGTATGGTCTAGCTGTTACTACTGTGTTTAAAAATAAAGTAAAAAATACATCAGCAGCTAAATGTATGTTTATTTCAAAACAATACTTTTCAGCTTCTTTAGCTAGCAAGTATAGAGCAGTTTACATACTACATCTATAGTAAAAAAGAACCCCAAAATGGCTTACAATTACCCAACACAAAAACAAGTAAAATTATTTGCATTTTATTGTAGAAAAATGTTTTACAATGTAAAATATAAAACTTTTATTAATGCCAAAACAAAGCATGCCATAAACTATATATATTATTTGATAAACTGAATATTTTAGAAAATCATTAACAAACTAATAATCTGCTAACTTTCTCCTTAGAATTTTATCCTTCGTAGCTAACAATACACTTTTTTATACCATTAATCTCACTTTTATTGTATGTATATTACAAAAAAGCAAACAAAAAACTCAACATTTGTGTGAATTTTATCATCATATAATTGAATGTAAATTCAAACCTTGGTACATTTTGTGATTCCTTAAGCCACTTAGTCCAGGGTTCAATTGTGTATTTGCTACAGTTTCCATAGCCTCAACCCATCTAAAAAATGTAAAAAAATATTAAAACTAGATTCTTGTAAGTTTATATACCATTTTGTTACAAACTACTTATTAAAAACGAATGTTAAGTTATTTTTGTTTAAGACTTAGTTACAATTTCAACTTCTAAAATTGTTTATCCTACAAAACTTTCTTGCAACCTACATTACAGAAGCATAATAGTTGGAACGAACACATCTTTTTATTTCCAATGGGTTTCCTCCATCTTTTATATCATAATTGCCTGCTTAACTTAACCACTAAACCTATTTCAGTGACTACAAAAAAAAGTATAAAAAATACTGAATTAACTAAGAAACCAATATTTTATCGTACTTTTCAAAATGTTCATTATCCACAAAATGTTCCACAATATCAGCTAGCTTCTGTGATTCTTCTGAAATCCCTTCTTTAGTCACAGAATTTGTTTTCAGTTTTGTTATTTCATACAGTGTTAGAGAAGGATCATGAAAATGCTATAAATGAAGAAAGAAATTAAAGAGTCATTTTCAGTAATCACAGGAAAAAATGAAACTCAAATTCAAACAAACTATAATTTTCTATACATGTTAATTTAGAAGAACAGTAAAACAGCATAAACATGCATTGCTGGCTATGTTTTTCAAGAGAAATGAACATCTCTGTATAATGTACAGCTTAAATATCTAGAAGTTTCTTATATTCATGGAATTCAGTAGTCTCTTGGAATCAGAACCATCAAAAAATCTTATTTAATAATGTAACACTTACAGTGCAGGAATTGAAACAATAATCCACTGCTGGTTGCACCGACATAAAAATTTATTGTATAAAAACAACATTTCAAATTCATCCATAAACAACAAGCTACCTCAATGAAGTCACTTGCCTTATGACCTGTTTATATTGTAGAAACATTTGTGTGACTAGCATGAAGGCTGATAAAGCACCGATTCAATGTAAGAATGATATTGTTAACATGTTTAAAGTTTTATCATGTCCTTCTGAAGAGCAGTTAGTTGGTATATGTAAACTTGTACACATTATCTAACAAGAAAATTTACTTTAGAGCTGTAAACATGAATAGTTTTAAGTTTTTACTTATTAAATGTGTGTAAAATGAATATGACATAAACAAAAAGGTAATATTAAGTTGCAAAAATCCAGCAACAAAAAAGATAAAACAATAACCTAATAAATATAATCATGTCACCAATCAATACAAATATTATTGACAGCACCCATCAAAATAATTATCCTGATTTCTAACATTAATATTTTATTGTTAACATAACTAACAAAAGCAAACTACATATATAGCCTAGATCAAACTATAAAATAAAGCTTCTATCTTTTGCTTCTTCCTTTTGATTTTCTTGCTGCAATTGCTTAGAAGAGAGAACTTATTTCAAAGAATCGTGAACAAGAAGCAATTACATCCAGTACAAGCTTTTAGTATTAACACCATAAAATATAATGTGAAGTTTATATACATAAACTGGTAACACTGTTTTGGGTGTAGCTACAGAGATTAATACATCTTTTTCAGTCACTGTGTAATACTCAGAAAGAACTAAATTAATTTAACTTGCAAACAAGCACAACCAAAGAAACTTTAAAATTTCCAAAGAAATTATTTGTGGAACACAAAACACCGTATACCTCAGAGGCGCCTGTTTGTTTTTCTTGTTGCAAAGCCACATTAGACTATGTGCTGAGCCCACAGAATGAAACTGAACCCCTAATTTTAGCATTGTAAATCTGTAGACTTACCGTTGTACTCGCGGAGGGGGGCTACCTTATAGAATGAAAAAAATTCCATCACCAATACGTTTCAACAACCAAATGGTCTTCTGTTAATACAGAAAAAGATCTCCCTGTTGCTCAACACTTCAACAAATCCAGTCATTTTATTAATGATGTAACTCATATTGGAATTGAAACAATATTCAAAACTAAAGATCATGGAGAAATAAAAGAAGCTTATTCAATCCCAATATTATCACTGTTCAACCTTTTTGAATAACTCTAGATCCTGGAATCAGTGATCTCCGATCATGGGTTTCATCTCAATCACAAATATAACTTTTATTCTTTGTTTTTCTCTTTCATGTGGCATGAACACTAACTTTCTAAAACTTAGTATTTATTGAAGATAATTTTCCATACCTATTTTTACAGATCAGTTTGGTTAACCTTTTTTATCAATTAGTCTCCAGGTGTCACCTTTATTTTACTAAAATACTTAAAGTATTAATTCTCTTTTTAACCATTTCTAAAGCAAAATATCCCAAACATTTTTTAACATAACACTTTCATTACTGATCGTATTGTTCTGGAAATAGAACAAATAATACATGAAAAAAATACACCAAACATTTTCTGGAGGACTATATGATCTTTAAGACATCATTAAACTTCCTTTATATATCACTCATTTGATTACACCACTATTCCTAGTCTGCCCTTGAAGGAATGCCTACCTTTCAAAAGGAATTGGGTTAAAGTTTTTATCATTTCAGTTAATAAAACTTTGACTCATAAAGTTTAAAAGTGAATATAATCAAGAAACTGCAAAAAAGTAAATTTCTGTACATTCATTTTTGATGATGTGATAAGATGATGTACTTGTAATATGCCTGGAACTTCTTTTTTAATACTATTTTATGACTTTATATCAATATGTTTGGAACCAAATTGTAGATTATTATTCAAACTTTAATACTATATACAAGTTAATTTCTTAATTTAAAAGTAAATATCAAAAGAACATATTTAAATATATATTTTAGTAAGTCACGTAATATTCTGAATACAACACCAGTTAAAATTAAGTGTTTGTGATGTCAAAATACAAAGTCTATAGTTTCATACAAATTAGGAATGCAAATTAATAATATTATCAAGCTAGAATATAAATTATGAATTTCATATCTTTTTATTTTGTTAAGATATGGCTTATGTACTGAATCAAACAGAGTAGCCCTATTCATCTCTTTTTACTATTCATCATTTTTAGAAATGGTCCCTCACATACACTTCCTTCAATATGTGACATGTGAATAACTAATCAATAGCTTAGGATGTTCTCAGAGTGGTCTTCTCTTCAATTTTAATTTTGACAAAGCTACCAGATTCTTTCAATCCAGGATTTCAATGAAGTAGTTGTGTCTTTTGTCTGCTCAAAGTTTCATATTTTTTAAAAATCTAAATACATCTTACTTACTAAGCTTAATAACTTAGAGTGAAATTCTATGGTATAAATACAGTTATTTATGAATTTTTGGTTATTCAAGTGTATGTGTGTATGTATAAAACCTTAAAAAAATTTGTGTGAAATTTTAAAAGCTGCAACCGAGTACAAAGGTCATAGTGAGAAGAGATAAATGCTTGCTTTACTTCTTAATTTATTGTAACATATTTTAAGAGAAATAATTATAATTCAAAAAAAGATAAAGGATTTTAAATGCTTTTAATGTTATTTAATCAATAATGCATGTTCCATTGTTATGAATTACTTCCTGCCAACGATTCACAAACTTCTGAATGGCATTTCTATAAAATTCCTGGAGTTTGGAGGAAAAGAATGTAGAGAGAGTAGTTTTGAAAACTTCATGTGTTCCAAGCTCTTTTCCAACAAGATAGTTCTAAAAACTTCAGAACAAATGATAATAAAATGGACCAAGGTCTAGAGAATAAGGAGTATGTGGAAGTTTCTCCCAGTTTAGCTCTTCAATTGTTGCAGATGCAATCCTTGTTGTATGGGGCCTTGCATTATCCTGGTGTAACACAACACCTTTAAAACTGATAAAAGCAGACCTCTTTAGTTTCAGTGCAACATTCAAATGCTGTAACTGTTGACAACAGAAGTCTGATGTAATTATTACATTGAGTGGCAGCAACTCAAAGTGGATCACACCAATAATATCCCATCAAATGCTCAACAAGACTTTCCTAGGATGGAGTTCTAATTTGAGCTCTCCTTTAGCTAATTTACCTGCACTGTAAATTTGTCTGCTGCACTTAACATTTTTATAAAATACCCATTTTTCATCTCCAGTCACTAACCCATCCAAAAAAGGTGAGTTACCTTCATCAGAGTGCAGAGAAGTGCAAACGTCCACTCTTGCTCTAAGTTTGACTTCTGTAAAATCATAGGGGACTCATTTTCCAAGTTTTGACACCTCTCCAAGCTGTTGCAGATGACAGTGAACCATTGAATTGGTTGAATTAAGCTTCTGTGTTAGTTATTCAACTGTTACAGCACAATCTTCATCAAGTGTACCCAGCAGCAAGTCATCGTTAAACTCAACAGGATTACCTGAATGTGGCACATCACTTAAGCTGTAGCAACCTGATCACGACTTCTGAAACCACTTTTGACATTTGCTTTCACTGAGACACTCTGCATCATAAACACTTTGAATGTTTCATGTAGTTTCTGCTGTACTATTGACTTTTTTAAACTCATAAAGCATTATATGCTTAAAAGTTCTACTCGGACACATCCATCTTCATAAGGGTTTATTTGATTAATGATCTGATTAATTGGCTTAGTTTAGTTTATTTATCAGAACATTTTATGCATGTCCTACTACATATTTTAGTCATTAAAACCTTCTACATAGAAAGAAATTATGATGCACTTTCTATATTAAACTTTCTGACAATACATATGGGATGACCTGATAGTAATAATCTATGTACATATATATAGTGCAAAATAATTGAAATGTGGTTGCATATTACAAAATACTAGTCCACTAAATAACAGCCAAAACAGAGAAAACTAAATGTCAGTTTTATATTACCAGATAGGTAACATGACTGCATATGCATCACATCAAGGCAGGTTATGTAATGTTAACTAGGCATGACTAGAAAGTCAATATAATAAAAAATAATAAATATACATGTATATGTTCATGTATAGTATTATGAGACTTAAACTTACACTAAACATTTGTATTTTCGTGCTATAATATGTAGCCATTCTAGAACGAGAAAAGAATAACTTATATTTATTTTCTAATATTTTTTTGATAGTTGTGAGGTTAGTTGAGTGACAGACCCCACATAGTTAAAGTATAAATTATAACAAAATATAAAGTCTTACTGAAAACAAACATTTGAAATGTAGTTATGAGGTTTTAGAGATTACACAAATAATAATAAAGATTTTTGGGATGAAGAATTGTTTTTAATCATAACATGCCATCACTGTGCACTCAGACTAGTAACAAAACAAATTTTATTTTTACAAATAAATTCTTAATAAAAACAATTAATCAATCTGATTTTTTACATACAAAATACTTGTATCTGGAATAAACGTCCATCAAATTACGTGAAGAATGTTTTTAAGCTTGTTCTGAGAAAAATGTGAAATGATTCTAAGTAGCATGGGGTTTATTTAAAAAAAAATAATTTAATGTTATTTCTTGCTTACTGAAAACTTTCAATAACTTAATCTATTATGTAAATTGGGATATATGTTATGGAAAACAATATACAACAGTACTTTGTCTACAACACTGTGAAAATGCAATAGCATAATTTTGTCACTACCATTACATTTCCTCCATCATTAACACATGCTTCATTATTTTGGATTCCACTGCCAACTTTCTTCTGCTGTTTCTGTTACTTCACTTCTACTATAAGCCTTAAAATTCACTTTCAGTGACAATATTATAGCAACAATTTCTGAACAAATAAATGCAATGTATTATACCAGAAAATATTTATAAACAAACAACAAAAGATACATAAATGAAACCAAATCTTCTAATTAGGAGTACAGTTTTTAAGAAACTCTCAGTACAAATAAAAACATACTAAAAAATTTTGCTTGTCCTACACATAATGACCTATTTGCTCCCCTCATCATTCCATAAGAAACACAAAAAAGTAACAATTTTTTTTGTACTTTCTTTTTATCTAACAGAAAAAATAACAATACAAATACTGAGATTCATTGTAATAACTTTACTATTTTTTATTTAATTTTATTTTCAATGTTTGTTTTACTTAAATATATATTTAGAAATGCACGTAACTTATACTGTTAAGTGTGCATTGCAAAATGTCTGCCTACTTACTAAGTATGTAGAAGATTCTGGAAAGTAAGAATTAACACTATATGTTTCATTAAAGCACTAGCATATTATCAGTATTATTGCCAATTAAAATTTGAGAACTTTCCCTAACATTTACAAAATGTCATTCCAAGAAACTACACATTGTTTTTGCTACAATTGGCATACTATAATCCTCAAAAGCTGTAATTGTGATTAACACTTATTAATTGATAAGCTAGAGATATTTGATTAGGAATGTTTATAGATTTTGAATATTACAAAACATTCAACTTCAGCAAATTCACATCAGACATTAATATTTTTACAAAAACATTACATAGCTTCAGGCACTGAAAAAGCAGCACGAGACCAGTGAAGAATACAGAGCTAGTTAGCTCCCTTGTTAAGTGAATTGAGTCAACGTTTACTTGAAATTAATTCACTCACAGTGAACCCTCAATAAGATATTAAGGTAGTTTCAGATCAGTAATAAGACTTAATATTATTACTTAAGTTTGTAAACCTTTTGTATGCAAATCATTATTTGTATCACCTATTTATAACAACTGTTGTTGTAAACTGTATTATTGTTCCTATATTAAAACATATGTATTAAGAGAGAAAACTGTGTATATCAATCTTGTCAGCAAATACAAATATCAGAAACTGGATACATACTGACACTATTTAACTTTTAATCTAAAAGACAATTTAACTCAGTTTCAGGCTATCTGAAATTGTAATACATAATATAATAAATTGATGGTTAATGTCTGACATTTGAATCAAGAACAAAATTTGTTCTACATTGAATTGAAATCTTAATCCAGTTTATATTTATTACAGCCAACAAGATTCAATCATGTCTGATTATCAAAGTTTTCTTGAATCAACCTCTTTCGAACAACTAGAAAAATATAACAAAAGTGAAGTGCTCAAAACTGCCAAAAGTTTAAAATTATAAGATAAGAAATCAATAAGAAAAAAATGAACTAAAAAATGTATTGTTGGTTTACTGGTCAATGATGATATGTTATTTATCTGAGGAAGCACTAGGAGAATACTTTAGTGTCTCTACTTGAGTTAAGTGATAAAGATAAATTAGAAATTTGACTAAAACTCAATCAAATTGAGCCAAGAAAGAACAAGGTAATACAAAAGCCAAAAAAGAGATCAAACAAACTCATATCAAAGTGAAAGGAGAAAGTAAACATCTTGAAGTCTAACAGGCTCATATCAAAGCTGAAAGAAAAAGTAAATACCTTAAGCCCAAACAAGCGTTACTGAAGATGAGAAACAAATACGGCTGAAAAAAAAAAAAAAAAGGAAACTAGGCTCAATCCCAATTGACCATGAAAATAATGACAAGTTTTATTGCAACCATTATATTAAAGGACCATCATTAAATAATAATGAAGTTGATAAATACTTCCAGCATTTTAAGAAGGTTGCTCAAATCATGGAATGTTGTATGTTTTGAATTTCATGCAAATCTATATGAGGACTAGCTAGCCGTCCCTAATTTAGCAGTAAAATACTACAGGAATAGCACCAGTAATCAACGCTCATTGCCAACTCTTGAGCTACTATTTTACCAATAAATAGCAAACATGTGGTGGGACAAAAATTCGAACCCATGACTTTCAGATTGCAAATCAAGCACCTAACCAACTGACCATGCCATGCTGCAGTATTTTTAAAAGTTTACAAAATGACAATACATAAATCCTTTATACAGAGTGTGAGATTGTGAAAATTTGTTAGCATAAAATGTAAAGCAGACATATGCTTTTATATTTAACTATCAGAAATGAACGAAAGAATAAGGGGAAATATTTTTTTTAGTCACAAGATGATGCAACATTAATTCTTAACTTGTGTAACTGAAAGTTCATCAAACCATTAAATTGTATTTCACCACGAAAAGAGAAGTACAGTGCTTTAAATAAAATCATGCTTAAATCAATAGGGGTGTGGAGATGGGTCTCAGATACATTTTAGAAACCTTAATTCTGATCAGTTTAAAGCAATGTTATAATTTTGAACTTTACAATTAACTAACTGATGTACTTGTTCATAAAATGGGTGATATTAAAGCAGAAGATCTTAATGCCAATTCTTATCCTTTGAGAGGGGGGTGTTAAAGGTACAAATACCTTTTCCAAATAACAGTTCATACATTACTACAAATAATACAATATTTAATAAAATTACTAATGGTAAGTAAGCTATAACCTTAACTGTCAGACATTCCTCCCTGCTCTTAAAGACATCATTCAATACATTGTTTTGTTTAATGAAATCAGAGTTTACCTGTAAGGGAGTGAATTCACACTGATATGGATTGAAACTGGCCATGTAATTCCAAGTGTCATCACCAAGGTCATAGTCAATATCCACCTAATTGTAATTGGTGTAAAAAAAATTAACACAATTTACAAAATCTGTTTTCTTATTCTCCAAAATAATTTTGGATTAAAGTTACTTTACTTAAGCCTTAATAAGTTTATTACCAATATGAATTAGCTTATTCCATAAAATACACACAACTTGTACATACATGCATTGTATCAGTAAAAAATCTGGGTACAAAGTATAAACACTGACATCTTCTCACAAGTTTGCTAAATGAAGTGCTGTTTAGGCTTATATATATATATATATCTGGAGAGAGACAGAAAAAGCATTAGGTCTAACAGATTAATTTTACAACTGTGTACTGCAACTTCAAACCAGCAGAGAGCCAAGTTGTACATGAAAAGTCCACTTATGGCTAATAATGCTAAAATATAGTCTAGAATTTTAAATTGTACAATTCTAACTGAATGGCAGAACATATAATATCTACCATATATTTTAGAGTTAGGTAATAAACAATATATTATATAAACAATAACTTGCCTCCTTAAAATGTGAAATAAGTTTAATTATTTTACAAAATTTAATTTTAACAGCAAATCTTTCCAGCAACCCAAAGACCACCAACAGTTAGACAAATGCCACTGGAGACTGTCATCCTGTCTTTCCATTTTGTTTAGTTGTATAATTCTTAGCAAGGTTGAAATGGTTGACAACCTTCAAATATTAAATATTTGGGGTTTTGTGAAGACTTTTTCCACATACAATTATAAAAAGAAAACTTTCTTCAAACACTTCTACTACTCATTCTAACTTCAAACATATCTTACATTTCTGCCTTTATTTCTGGGTATATATTTTTATATTTTTTAACTGATTTGATTCTGAAATTCATCAAACAATACTACTGTCCCATCTAAACTAACAGCTGGAACAAATTTCTCTAATGTTCTTTCATACACTTTTAAACAATACAATACTGAGGTTTCATTTTAACATATACAACGGTAACTTGTGCTTTAAGTATTCAGAATTTAATTATAATTTTAATTTTCTTACTTTATTATTAAACATATATATATAATTACTTTTAAAGTTCATTAGTGACCCTTTAACACAATCTGATGACTCGAATTTGTGTCCCAAACCATGGGTTGAGAAACATTGATATATCTATCCTTGTCTATCTACTGATATTTGAAATATACCTGTACAAAGTCCTTAAACAAATTCATTTTCACTCATAAAAAACAAGCATTTTAATTTCACATAAAAATGGTTATAATACAATAAAGCAGTATCTTAATTCTAAAAAACAATACTGTGATGTAACATTTTAAACCAAAAAGTATTTCTGATTAATTTCCTCTCAAGGTAATAGAGATCTTTACTATGCTTTCACTATAAGAATAAATCTCTCATAATTTTGTTTAAAACAACTTGCTTAAATGAAAATACTAAATTAAGAAAATCAATATAAAATTGTATTTAATTCATTTCAGTAAATTAGATGAATCTATTAATATCAATAACTAAATAAAGTGTACTTAAAATGTTAACAGCAAGAAATGTAAAAAACAAGTACTATATAATAGCAGTCATGACAACAACCAATAAAAGCTAACTTCTTCACACAACAGTAGCATGGTTCAAACAACACTGGTAAGAGCCCTTATGCTTGGATGTAATGATCCTATTTCTTTATTACCAAACAGCTCAAAAAACTTTATAAAACCAGAAGATATTACATTTTAGCAAGTTTAAAAAGGAAAGTAAATGATATTCAAATGTAGGTTTTTTCTTAGTGAGAATAGCCTATTCTGATACTAAACAGAGCTAAGAATGGTTTGCAAAAAAATAAACTTCATGCATTCAAATTACATAATGGATATACTTTTGTACGTCCTGTCTTCAAATGATAAATAGAATTTAGTCCATAAACATAAACAATCACATCTTTGTGATTAAATATTAAATACTACGAAGTACCATGATATAGATTGTACATAAATTGATTGAACATTTTAAGGTAAGCACTGAACAATGCAAGGAAAGGATTAACATTAATAATATATATATTTTAGACTGATTATTTGTAAAACAGTATCAAGCAACACTAGAATGTTAAACACCCATTTGGAGATCAAATACATCACTGCAGCATTTATATCCATTAAAATAACATTAGGCAGCCACAGCACTACCAAGTTTTAACATAACACTATTCTTACCATATCAAGATATAATGCTTGAAAAACCTGAAACAAAACATAAATATTCCAACTAATGTCTTATAGTAACTGAGGAATCTCACCATATCTAATGCCCTTTCTTCACCATCTGACATGTATTCTTCTTCACTAACAATTTCTTCATACCCATCATCATCTTCAACAGGTTCTCCTTCTTGAAGTTCCCCCTCAGATAGATTATAAATGTGTTCTGGAGGGGACTGTTCAGGTGTAAGAACTTCAAAAGCCTCCCCTTCTGTATTAGATGCAGGTGCAACTTGTTCTGATGACTGCGCAGAAGGTTCATTATCATCTTTTGGAGTTCTAGGCCCACTACTCAATTTCTCTGGTTCTACAGGGAAAGCAGCATCAGGAGTACGAGGCCGAGGGTGTCTGGAAGGGGAAGGCGGAGGAGAAGAAGGACGCCTACTTTCTGGTCTATGTTGAGATCCACGACTTTCACGACTAGAATCCCTTGACCGAGAACTTGATCTTCTATCACGCCTAGAGTCTCTACCTCTGTCACGATCTCTTCCTCTTTCTTTACTGCGTTCTTTTCCCCTTTCTCTATCCCTATCTCGATCACGATGACGATCACGGCTACTGGATTCTCTACCTCTATCACGGTCTCGGTCTCTACTATATCTGTCTGTAACATCTGGAGAGTGTCTCTCCCAGCTACTGCCTCTCTCTCTGTGATCTTTATCTCTTCGTTTTAATTCTTTTTCAAATCGATGACTCCCTTCACTTTCTCTGTATTCATGAATACGAGAATCCTTTTCCCATTCTAGTTCTGTAACAGGTGGCCTATGTTCATGTTCTACAGGCTGATTGTACAGGGGGTGCTCATGTTGAATCTCATGCACGTTCGGATGCTGAGTTTCCCAGGTGGAAGTGGGATTTGCATAAGTCTCTGCTTGGTAAGTTTCTGGAGGCTGAAATGAGTGTTCTTGAGCTGGCCAAGTTTTTGTGTAACTTGCAGCATCATAATGATTGTAAGTGGAAGCTGGAGGTGGAACTGGAGCTGCAGGAGGGACTGCTGTTGATGCTACTGTATGATGCTCAGTGAAAGATGTAGCAACTGGTTCACTGTATTTTATTGTCATAGGCTGTTCTACAGGACAAATTGAAGGAGGAGGAGGAGGTTCACCATACAAGGGAGGTTCCCTAGTAGGCTGAGGAGGTGGTTGTTCTGGTAACACTTCTTGGTGAGAAACTGGTTGCTCCCAAGTAACAGATGTAACTATTGGTTCTGAACGTTGAGGCTCATAAGTGTCAACTGTTTTGTTTGCTGAAATATTAGAAAGGAAATGTCAGAATTATCAAAAAAACAATTTTATTTAATAGCTACCAAATATATCTTTCACAACAAGTGAATGTATTTCACCTAATTTGAAAATATCAATACAACTTTAAAGTCTTCAAGCTCAAATACAAAATATGTCTATACACAAAATAGTTTCAAATACTTCATTTAGATGTCTATTTTCAGACCTTGTATATTTTATGGTCTCATTTTAAGTTTTACATATCTTTAACCTTTATCATTGTAAGGAAGTACATTCATTTTATGCCAATAAATTGTCAACACTGTAAATATAAAAAAAAAAAAAGGTTCATATAATCCAACACCATACATTACACAGTTATGACATAGATACAAGATCAAAGTTAGTGCAGGTTTTATAACTGTTGCTTCTTTCACTTTCTAATCTGGCCAAATTTGAGAAAATACATTTTTTATGTAGACCTTGTATTTATTACACACATACACTATATGACCAAAATCAAATATTTGTAACTGTCAATTCTTTCACTAAATGTCTAAAGAAATTTAAAGTCCATTTAACTTTAGTTTTTTTTGTCATAAAATAATACCAAAGAGGTTAAAGACAGTAGTATTTTAAAACTTGCTGAATATAATAGGTTATTACTAAGCATTCAATTTCCATTTTCAAATCCAATTAAATAAATTTCAATAATACTTTAAGAATTGCAATTTGTGTCATGTCTTTTTCTCAAAAACACAATGCACTGAAAATGGAATTCCAATAGGTACTTACATCACTCACACAAAGCATTCTCAATCTTCTTTTTATCCCCTAATTATTGCTAAAAAAGTTTAATACTCAGCATACCAGTCTATGTACCACAGAAATTTTGCACCATTTTTGAGCATGTATATAGCATGTGACCAATCCTCACAAATAGTATTGCACCATCTATTTTGAGAATTGTCAGGAACTAAAACGATTAACACCAGCAATGGGAAAGAGAAGTGGAAATTGTGTGAACAGAGGTAAGTAACTATTGAAAATACATTTTCAGTGTAAGTAGATGTTAACTTCTGATACTGTCTTATACAAAGTTAAAATCCTACACAGAAAACGTTGAAAGACTAGTGTAGGCACATAACAGTGAAACCAAGTTGAAAGTGACTACTTATAAATAAGTTGGTGGGCTCAGAGACAAATCTAAATTGGGCATATGGGGCAACATACTACTTCTGGAACAGGTATGCTCTTTAACCCATGAGAAGGAAATAAGCATGATATGGCAGAGAAAAAGAAAGTACACAAGCTAAATTCATTCTCAGAGGTGCAATCCATATCAAAACATGATGAGAGTTTGAATCATCCTCCATCACACAAAGCTTACTGAAAAACAACCAACTCCCATAGGTGAAGGGCCACTCTATGAAATGAAAATTCAAAGCTTATTCAATACTTACATGAGTAAAAACAGCAAGTCAAAGGTATGTGAACCATGTGATATTTGTATATACCACAAACCTCAACCAGAAGTAAACAAAATGTCATACATCAAGCAATCAAAATTATGAAGAAGTGAGTATTTGGCTGAAACTGAAAAAAATTTCTAAAACCACTGTAGAAAAAAGAAGTTAAACAAATTGAACCTGACATTAAACGGTTGTGTTTTTGTTTCAACTCAATTGTAAGAACAGAGTGATACTTATAACAAGTACTAATAGCAGAAAATCCTAACTCACTCAACCATATACTGCTGTGAAGACACATCCTGCACCAAAAATTACAAGAAAGATGTGAAAAATGTTCTCAACCATAAAAACAGGGTATGCAAGTTCTGTTACCAGTATTAAGAGGCAGATCAAGTATTTGAAAGCAGGACCTTAGAAGCAGGGATGGAAACCTCCTGCAATCAGAATTAACATATAGAGTGGCTTGTACTGTAATCAACAGTGGAAACAGGGGTGGGGTCACCTTGTACCCAGGATTACAAGAAGAATCTCACATAGGCTGTTCTGCTCCAATTGACATCATTTCACAATTTGAGTATTGCTTAGCTTCTCTGTGATCCAGGGCAAGAGAAATGGCAAAAAAATCAGCATTGAACACAGAAACTGCAGAGGGGATTCTGTGCGCAACCACAGAACCACAATAAACCATGGCAGAGCCCACACAGTCATCTAATTTCAAACCATCTGTACAAATGGAAATGGAAAGATGGTTTGAAAGATGTTCAGCAAATAGCAGACAGTATCTCCAGTTGGGAGTGTCTGATTTTCTCAGGTGACTTAAAGATAGGTCACATCTGGGGACTGTAAGAAGTCATGTTGGAGTGGGCTGACCAGTGGACACAGCGATGTTATCCAAAGACAGATCCAATTCATCCAACTGCACCTGGATACGAAGGCCAAAATGAGCAATAAGTCAATGCCTGTTTTGAAAAAGAAAAACACAATCCCAGATTGAATGCTTTGGTAAGGAACAAAGTTTCAAAGCATACAAAAAAGGCAATTGCAAATGGCAGAGGTGCAAAGGAGATTCATGAGACTCTGTGTAGAAGGCTCTGAACTGGAAAAGTGTGGAAAGCCCTAGTGCACAGCTGAAGTCCATGATGATAAACATGTTCCAGCATCTTTAAGGCCAAGGTCCTGGCAGAGCCATAGACCAGTGATCCATAATCTGGTTTCAATCAAATAAGAGCACAGTATATCTTTAGTATAGAACATTGATCTGCTCCCCAAGTGGTGAAAGAGAGGACACAGAGGATGTTCATTGCTCTTGTGCATGTGACCCATAGCTTTTTGATGTGTGGTATAAAGATCAATTTACAGTCAAAGATAAGCCCCAAGAACTTTGTCTCAGGGACCACAGGAAGCACAACTTCACCGATACAGAGTTCAGGATTAGGGTGAATACCCTGTTGGCAGCAAAAGTGCATGCAAATGATTTTAGAGAAAGAGAGAAGTTAAAACCATTTGCTGTGGTACACTTCAGTAAATGGTTGAGGACAGTCTGTAGCTGTTGCTCAATATACTTCACATTCGATGAGTGACACGAGATGTGAAAGTCGTCAACATAAAGCCTGGTTGGAACAGTAAGAGAAAGTTGTTCTGTGATGGCATTAATCTTTATACTGAAAAGTGTAAAACACATGTCAAACGAATCAATTTTTTGATTCGTGAGATATATTTACTTAAACCCAAAATAAACCAATATAAAGGAACGCCATTATACCTATATTAATATTATAGATAAAATTATATATTCAAACATCTAACCCTGCCCTATACATTGCGACACTCAGTTACACAATCCCTTCCAAACATGTGGTCAGCTTCCGGTCAGTTAACTCTTTCTTTGTGAACCTGATGATGACCGAAGAAGGTCGAAATGTTGTTCGCTCTTCTATTTAAAATATTTTCTGAACCCAAACGAGACGTTTTTGCATATAAAAAAGAGGTGATCACTCTGTTCAGCAAGTCTTGATGGCTAAAAAGGTGGAGGATAGAGTAGAAGTGCTAGATACCTGGCAAAAACTTTCACCCGGAGTATCAGCAATGCTCTGGGTATCAGCTTCTTCCTTGCCATCAGAGAGCAAGATCTAGAGTGGACAGAATTATAATGCCCACTGACCTATCGAATCTTGTCCGATATTACTTTGGAACTGGTGGTAGAAAATATGCTAACTGTGAACTTAATCCAAGAGTCCTTCTGGCTTTGACATCTTGCCCACCGAGCACGAGCATGCGCTTGCTGGAAAGCAATGAGGTGCAAAAATGTGGGATACCTATGAAGAGTACCCAAAGCCAGTTTTTGAGCCTTCTGTGCCATGTTGCAGGCAGGAATCCACCATGGACAAGGATATTTTGGAAAAGGCATCAAGGTTTTTGAAATACATTGAACAGCTGCTTGTATAATACAGTCATCTATTAATGTCTTAGAGATGATGGCAGGATCAATTTCTGCGAGAGCAGTGAAGGAGGGCTAACTTGCTTGATCCAGCTTCCACCAGGGCACGTGAGTTGAGTGGCATCGACCACAGCCAATCTCTCTCAAAAGTATAGGAAAATGATCACTGAAACCTCCATGAAAAATGGGAGAATAATGAAGGGAAGCAAACCGACAGATCAATAGCAGTAAAGGACTGACTTGACTAGGTACGTGAAAATAAGTGGAAGAACCAGTATTGAAAAGAGAAAGGTTGTGATCAGAGAGCATACACTCTACAGAGAAACCCCTCCTATCAATAACAGCTCTTCCCCTGAGGAAATGATGTCTATTAAAGTCCCCCAGGATTAGAAAGGGAGATGGCAACTGTTCAACAAGAGCATCAAGGTCTGATTGATCATATGTCTCTCCAGGTGACACAAACAGTGATGATACGACCCAAGGAAACACGGATGGCTAAAGCCTCTAAGGGTGTATTGAGTGACAAAGACAGGGTGGACACATGCTGATCAACCAACAGTGCCACCCCTCCATCATACAGCCTGTCATTTCTGTACAGGGAAAACTGCCGAAAGGTGACTGAATCATCAAGTTTTAGAAATGTTTCCTGTAAGAAAAGACATACAGGATGGATAGAAGCAATCAGTTACTCAATGTCATCCAGATTAGAATGTAAACCTTAAACAGTTCCATTGTATCAAGGTGGCCATTTTTATTTATGTGTAGACAAATTGGGTGGAGAGCCCTTCTGTTTACAACCAGATCTTTTTTCATTATTGTCTTTATTTGAGGGAGGTCTATTTACCTCCATGGATCCTGCCCTGGGTTGACTGAACAGGTCTTTGTTGTTGGAAGAGGATTCCATCAACTGAGGATGTGAACAAATGATCATTTTGCATCTTGGGGTGGGAGAAAAAGATGAACCCAATGAAATGCCCATACCCAGAACCAAAGGAAGTGGATCTTGGGGTTTGGTGGAATGTATGTTAGGGACAGAGATGAGTGTTGACTTTGATTCATCAACTTTTTAACCATGGAGGTCAAAAGACTTTTTATTTAGCTTGAAATTATTCTTTTGGAGGTACAGAGATCTGTCTGCACTCCCACTGCAGTAGAGGAACGAAGTGCAGCAGCATATGTTTGAAATGAAAAGGAAATAATGAGGATTTTGGTAACATTAACACGATAAATATTTCATCAGTGATATCTGCAATCTAGGAAGAAAAGAAAGCATTTTATACACCATATACCTGATTTAACAGTCATTAAAAGTGTGTGGAAAATGAGATATCCTATAAAAGTGTAGAGTGTGACAGACCAAAATAAATGAATCCAATTTTATTTTCCTTGATTGTATTCTTCCACAAAAACACTGTTATGTTGAAAATGAGAAAAAATTGTTGGCTAAAGGTGTGAATCTAGCTATTTGGAAATTAAGGCCTGTACCTCCTCAACAGATAAAATCAAACCCAATGTCAGGGTAGTCATAATTGAAGCACAGTTTTCTATCACTGGAACACAAAGTCATTGTAAGTAATTGTATAATTAAATAGAAACGATCAAATGTAAAATAAGTTTAAGACAACTGAATGCAAACATAGTAAAGCAAAACTGTTAAAAAAGTATTGAAATGCCAATAAAATACATTCATAAATGTCAGTCACAAGTGAAACAACATACATCTATATAATCCTGTGCAAATCAAGAAAAGTAAGGAGTGAGTCAGATGGAGCTAAATGCACCAATATAAGTGGTACAATATTATATGTTGAGGGTGGTCTCATGCTAAATACATGTTCAAAAGTGGCACAGAATTTGAGAGGTATATAGACTAATGCACTGAGCAATAAAATTTTTTGGCAAAATACCAAGATACCTTGATATGAATGGAAATAAAGACCATATTGGAACTATTGTTTATGTTTTTCACAAAATATACATGTTCTGTACTGTTCTCTTACCTATAACCTGTGGATGGGTCACAACTTGCTGTGGAGGGGGTGGTGGAGGTGAAGATCTTTCTTTTGTTACTTTTGTAAGAACTCCATAAACAGCTAATGTGATTGTCCGATACCAGCCATGTAGTACCAAACCATCAGTAGGAATCTTTTAGAAAGCAAAGAACAAATACATATAAATGCAGTGTTACACTTTTATACATGAAACTTAATAAACATTTTCTTATAATATCAGTTTGCCCTTGATGAAAAAAAATAAACTACTTTCCAAAAGTACTTGGATTATAGAATTTTTTGTCTTAAATTGATTATTTTTAGCCTGCATTTTTCCTAACATCATGAATGCAATTAATATAATAAAAACCTTTTATCACAAACAAAAAACTTTTGCTAGGTCATATATATATATATATATACTTACAAAAATTCTAGTTACCTATAAAAATACCTGTATAAAACTTAAAAATCATTATTTTAATTACTATTAATGGATGCAAATAAACCTATTATCAAAACATATTTAATAAATGAAATGTAAATATTAATGGAGTTTTATTGTTTTTATATCCTCAATCTTCCTCAGTATACGAATAGTGACATTTACTCCCCGGTCTTCCCTCTTATTTACTTTATTTACCAACAGCCCCAAGAACTACAGAGTGTAACTAGAATTACTTATTATAATATTCATATAACTCATTCAAAGAATTTTATAACCTCCACTCTAATTCACCTACGGAGTCATAAACTAGAGAATCAGACCAACTCGCCACATCTTCTCATTCACAAATTGTCAACAGTTCTCTTTTTTAACATTTTACACTAAATAATTTGCAATCAATAGAAAGCCAAAATTTTAATCTATCAAATGAAGTATTATATTATGTTGCTTTCTGTACAAAAGTTTGTCTCTGTCATTGCTCAATATCAAATTTGTTCTCATGGGAATTACATCAGTGAGCTCAGTTGAATTTTTAAAAGCTCTTACCAAATAGTTAGAAAGCTAGAAAAATTTCTGTAGTCACAAGACACTGATTTTTTTCATGTTATTACTCTGTGTTCTTAATGCATTATTTCAATAAATAAAAAGTTTAATGTAGTAACAGCATTAGTACAAAAAACAGACAAGTTTTACCAAGAATCAACAGCAAAAAAATAAGACTCAGTTAATTACCATATTTCTTGTTTTTCATGTGTATTCTTTATTTATTACTTCAAAAGTAAAATGTAAAAAATTACAATATTTTAAGGATAGATGAAGTAAGAAAATGAAAAAAAAAGATCAAAAAAATAATTCTTTGTGAGGTATGCTTGCAAGCAGCTTGTACATTACATACTTCAATCCTGTAATGCAAGCTGCACATTGGCCAAGTTACTCACAGCTTTTGTGGTAGAATTACTAGCTAATAAAACAATATAATTAAGTGTAAAAATACTTTTTATTAGTACCTTTAAGCTATTTAGGGTAAACAATTGTGGTTTCCTTTTACAATTTGAAACAATTCTAGAGAGAAAAAGAGTAATTTAGATTTATTTTCTAATTCTACGTGGTGGTTATAAAGTCCATCAAATCAATCGATCCCATACAATGTTGTGATGGAGAAAATGTAGATTTTGGTGGGGAGGAAGACATTTGGTATGGGTATTTAAACTTTTATTAAAATAAAGTAAAGAACAAAGTTTTGATATTCTTAGATCATCTTCAGTTTAGCCTGAAGGCTAACCTCTTTGTTGACCTGAAGATGACCTAAGAAGATCAAACATTGTTCTCTATTTTAATAAAAGTGTTAATACCTATGCCAGTTGTTTTGAGATATAGTTTTACCTCAAGTGGGTTTCTAGTCATCACAAAGGGGAGAAACATTTATATAGGAAATTTTAGATATTATGCAAAGAAAACTGCAAATTTTTAGATGAAATCTTTTTATCTTAACATGAAAATCACTATGCATTTGAAGCAATCAATTCTGATTCCATATATTTACAGATAAATATTCAATAACAATTCTGAATTGTTTCTATAAAATACTTGTAAAGTTTATTGATAGTTTGTAACATTTTGTGAAGCTACATTAGGTGCTTTCTGATTTATAGTATCTGTATCTTTACAGTTACACAGTATTCACATTGTCATGAAATACATAAACCAATTGCAATTAATTAAGCATTAATTTAAACTAAATATACAATTTTTCTTATATGCCAGAAATAATAGCATTATAAAATCAGATACCTTCAGACTTAATTTTAGGAATTTCATAAAAACAACATAAAAGCTGCTGTCAATCAAACCCTTTGCAGTCATGCTACTTTCAAATTTTTAGCATGTACAATCATAAGATGAAAAGGAAAATATTTATTTCTGTATATGATTCAAAATACTCTCAACTTAGAGATTTAATATATTAATATATATAAACCAAATTTGATCTATTTGTCTTCATATTACAATATTAAAATGAAATTGTTAAATATGTAAGGTATAAAGAAATGTGTGACCTTATTACTGTTTAATTTATTTTTAGATATAAATAATTGATTTTTTTACTGTCAAGGTTTTTAAGAGCCATACAAAATATAATGCAAGCTTCTATTTCACCATTTATGTTCTGTGCATATAGTTAAATCATCTTCAAGTATTTATTAATGTTGTACCATGATAAATCAGAAAAATTACTTAATGTTACAGATTATTGTAGATAAAGACATATAAAATCATCATTGCACAAAAAACTTACCCTTGTGGTTATTGGGAACTGGATGTCTATGTTCTGCTTGTACTCAAAGCTAAATGTGAAATAAACTTATTACATTTTTACTCGTGTGGGTTTCTAATCATCACAACCTCATTCTTGTTTTAGTTAAAATAGACTAGATTCTCAAAGAAAATACGTCAATAAAGCACAAATGTGATTAACAGAAGCACAGAATGAAGCTTTAGAGACTTATTTTTTTCATAAACAGAATTTATAAAAACCCAGTTTACTCTCTCTAAATTACCTATCCAAAAACATATCATTTCATTTGTGGAAAATATGGATCTGATGATACAAATTTGTGATTTTTTTTATTATATTAACATTCATCAGCCATAATCATTCCAGTTCTAGTTAATAAGATAATAACAATTTAATAATAATTTTCAGTGGCAGATATAAGGTGATATTGGCCTAGGGGCTAATAATTTTTGTGTGCCCTACATCCCATGTAATTGTATATAGAATAAAATTATCAATAGGCTCCCATTAACACCATGGGCCCTGGAAATGAACCTCCTCTAACCCTGACCGAAACAAGCTACTGTTAACTTTCATACCAGTCTTACATAAATTAACATGCATTAACAGTTTTAACAGTCATGTAACTTTATATACATATATACACATACACATATGTAAACATTTTGATGCACAAATACATATAAGATTAATTATCAGCATTTCCATTAACTCATAAATACCCATCAGCAATAGTTTTGAAAGCTAGTTCACCAACAGAGAGAAGAGCTGATAGTTAGTTTGATTGACAGCAAAGGGTCTGTGATGACCAGCTAGACACATTCACTGACTGTCACTAACAAGAGCAAATGAGCTTGAGTCTAGATTATACCCTTTAAAACACATTTCATTCTCACAACGTCATCTTATTTGCCAATATGTCTCACCAATCATTAATCATGTATACGTGTATTTATATATATTTATGCAATATATAAATATCTCTTCAAGAGTGTACAAGAGTCACACAATTGATGATGACATTTTGTGTTGCGAATATTCAAACATTTAGTGACATGTCACTTTGATGGGCAGCAGTTTTTCTTCTGGAAATGCTGATTATGTAACAAACAAAATTTGTATCTTGAAAACATCAGTCTTTTATTCCACAATACAGCACAGTATATTAGTATAACATAGTAAGAAAAAGGTTACACAATAATATAGTAACACAAACTTGTGCCATGTGAACAAACATCACATTTGTTGGGAATTAACATGCCAAAAGCCACAAAGTTCCATTATCAAACAATAGAGAAATCAAGTGAGAAATGTTATCATGCAATTTTCATGCTTAGATGTGAGTTTCTAGATAAACAACTACTATTTCATTTCATATGTAGTTAATCTCAGGCTAGCATAAGTCCAAACTTATGAAATACATACCTTCCCATTTTTGCAAATGTACATGCTTCTCGTTTACTTAGATCATTCACAAAAAATTCAAGATGAAATGACGAGGGATTTGTTGCCCTTGAAAAATTAAAATATATGAAGATCACTTGTTAATATTGTAAATACACATAGGTATTAATAGGTTTAATGTTTTAACCATAAACATATGTAGCAAAATTTAGTAACACATTAAAATCAAAATATTCTTGAATTTATTTCAATTAAAAAAATAGTTATTTATATTTATACAAAAATTACTAGATCACAAAAGAAAAACTAAGTGAAACACAAAAACACTTGCTATTATACAATTTTTATCTGGAAAGTTATATCATAAAAAACAACTTTATTTTTGCTTTGTTTTTTGTCATAGGATGTGTGTAACATATAGAATTTTTTGCACTTAGTAAATGCTGTTTCATACTTACATTCCTGTATTTGTATTTACCTTTTTATTACACTTATCTATTCATAATTGCAATCACATTTACACTGAATATGTTTATGTAAATCACAGGTTAAAACCTACAATAAATCATCACAAAATGTTCTTAGATATAAGGATTGGACCAAACTGATGCACTAATTAGAATGTTCTGATCATAGTGGCATAATATAATATTTCAAAGTAATGCCAAACAAGACAAATTATACTGAAGTAAAATTACTTTTATGAAAAAACATATTTGGTAAGTTCAAGGAGATAAAACAAAAAATCATGAATACATATGCATGTGTATGTATATTAGTCATCCTTATACAGTATTGCATAGAGATTACCTGAACAAAGGACTGATGTTTAGCTATTTTTAAACAGAAAGGAGTACACATTTACTTTCTATGTAACACTACAAGTTGAGTGGTAACATTTTCTTCTTAACTGTGAACAAAAATTTACAAACAATGAAATCATAGATTATATATTTCCCCCCACCCCTAAAGAGTCATTAAAATGCTTCTGAATAAATATTTTTAGTTTCTTGTAAAGTCTCACTATGTCACTTTTGTTACATATGGTTTGATGCTTAAAACTTGAAATCAGAATTGTTTTTTTTTATTTTTCTTTACATTTTACTCTGAAGTACATAATCAGTGTCAGAAATGTTCATACCTAACTCCTCTCTCCCATCCTAAAATAAAACGAATAAAAACAAACTTAGTTTTGCAGAATTTTGTGAGTTCAACATGTCTGTTCTATATAAAATAAAAGTATTGTTTGTTAGTAGATACAATAGCATTAAATGGATTTTTATTCTGACACCACAATGGTAGCAAACCTTTCTATAAAATATACATACATTCTTCTAACATAAATTTCACTTTAGATCACTTCATGGAAAAAATAAATCAGAGTACAAAGTTTTCTCTGACACTAAAAATATAACATCACAGACATTAAACCTGAGTACACTGATTCATACCTTTATAAGGAATGAAAGCCATGAAGAAGCAAACACAAACTTAGCTGTATATATATCAGATAAATATACACACTCATTTTTACATTCTATAGCTTTTATAATCAACATCACAAACATTCTATTACTTTCCACAAAACTTATTATCTCTATTATTTCAAAACTGCCTGCTGCCCAACAAGAAAAACAACAAAGGAAACATTTTAAACTCCTGTACGTCCTGCAATATATATATACATATAGTATACAGCAGGATATGATTAGATGTATTTACTACCTACAGTCACTATGGATAGTAGTTACACTGCTATACAATTAATTTTTCATTAATTACTTAATTCTTCTAAAATCCATGTGAACTTCAGATGTAAGTATGACACGAGTAACATTTTCATGTTCAACACTACAGCATCTATTAAAGCAAATAAAAACAATAATAACTTATATACATGACATTTTATGTGGTAGACTTACCCAAGTCTATATCCTCCGGGAAAATCAGCTTGAACTCTAGAACCTAAAGGAATGATTCGGATCTCATAGATATATACAGGACGAGGAAATTTAACCAAGTCCAAATTCAACTCCTGAAAAATGAAAATTATTTATACTACTATATTCCACAAACACAAAAAAGTAGCAAAATACTTTAAAAATAGTTTATTTTTGTTTTAACCCTTAAACAGTGGGAATGTTATAGGTAGTAGCATCAATTTATGATGGCCACTATTAAAGGGTTAATGTATGAAACAAAACCTTCAATCAGAAAACAATAAGAAAAATGTATTATTGAGCATATGCAAGCAACTTTGCTTGCATGGAATATAAATAGCCAAACATAATGTACATTTCTGCTTAAAAGTAAAGTGATTATCATTAAGCCTATATACAAAACTACATAAATATAGTACACTAGTAGCACTTCATTCAGAACAGTGTTAAGTTCTACCTTCATATTATAACCAATATAAAACAGAAAGAAAAAGAAGAAAAGCCATCAATTTTGTTTTTACAAAAACAAAGTAAATTAGTTACACTTATTTTCTCTAGAAAGAGAACAAACTATATGATCATATATAGATGTACATGTATCATTTACTCTTAAGTCATTAGGAGTTTGGTTTAACTTGCAATATGAATTAGGCTGACACCTGAAACAATTTAAGTGAAATACATATACATGGAGGAGTAGGAAATTAATATTTTCCTAAATTAAAAATGTATTTACAATAATATTGCCTTTCACACTTATAGCTATTACTTGGCAGGATTTCTTCCTTTGCCCATCTAAAGCATTGGTCCAATTTTCTCTCACTTGCTCCAGTCTTTTATATCCCTTTCAATTACCCTTAGAAATATTTATCTCCTTACTATTTTCACACATATGAATGCTCCCTCTTTTCTAGTACAGTATAGAAACATCTCATTAAGACATTATCATCACTTTTTTTGAGACTCAATCCTCGTCTCCAACACAGAATCTTAGTGGATAGAAAGGGTGTAAAAAATATTACTGGAAATATATTTTCAATTTATAAAAATAAGAACTTCCAAAATATACTTACCACCTGCTTACACATATAGTTAGAATCCCACACTGAGAAGATGGAAGGGCAGGTGTGGGTATTATCCATTCAGAAAGTGTCTGCATAGATCAAGGATGTACCAAGACAAAAGTAAAACCCAAATGGGAGAATCACATTACATCCAGACATTCTTCACCTAGAACTTAATTCCTGTATCATGGGCAGAATTTCACAAGTTATCATCACCACAGGCCATGTCTCAGCCACATAGTTAGGGGTTGGAATTCAGGGTTCATCATCTCTGTATCCCACATTAGTGGCTAAGGCAGTTGAACCACAACATAAACATACACACACACATGTATATATATTAAGTTCAGAAAGTTGTGATCATGTATGCCTTACTCAACCAAAGAAAACAAAACATATCTGGTCTGGAGTTATGAACATTAATTGTCAGTTCCTAACCATATGAGTGTTGTACATTCCACTTGTCTCTGGAATGGTGGGGAGGATGTGAAGCAACTATGTCCAACCAAGGATCCAGAATGGGACCACTCCATGTTCAGAATTATGAGGAGACAGTGGACCCCTCTTTCATGAACAATGTAGTGGACCAGCACTAATAAAAAAACAGAAGAGTCATGCACACCCTACTTGGACAACAAAGAGTCAAATATAAACATCTATTATGAGTAGGCTTCTACGTAGGCTGGTACTACTCTTATTGACACCTGAGAAAAAACATTTTGAATTAGTGGTTGCTAGTGCAAAACTGGTTTGAATAAAAGCACACCTGCATGGTATCCTGTAAAAATAAGGTAAAGAACCCTGAAAAGTAGCAATGAAAATACTCACCTTTCAATATGCTTTAGCAGATATGGTTAAGATAGCTACAGGAAATAGATAAAAATCCTAACACTCAGATGAAAAGACTACCAAATAATGCAAATAATGAGAATTAAAAATACTGGGGGAGGTTCTGATACCAGTCCACACTATGGCCTCAAATAAGCTATTTAAATGAGCTGCTAAAACCTAGAATGTAACAATTCTGATTATATACAATGCACACAAGATTCCTCATCTTCAAAGATGGTCAAAAATAAGCAACATTGAACAATTTCATACCCACCTTGTTAATGTAACTGAGACTGAACCCTAGTAAACTGAATGATCCCAATGAGTAAAAAGTCATTGTTTAGCATCTCTAAAGGCATTAGTGCATACAACAAAACCTTCAAGATCCTCATGTAACCTAACAAATAATGAAAGACTGATTGGCCACAAAAGTAAGAAATAATAATCAGATAAATCAGTGAAAAGGATTAATCCCAACAGTGTTTCAGGAAAGAACCAACATGAGAATTTGAGTACAATAATAAAGCATTCAGTGATGTTGAGAAACCCACTTGTTGAGAATTATATATGCAAAATTGGCTCGTTTGGGTTGAGAAAATATTTTAAATAGAAGGTCGAAACGTTGTTCACTCTTCTATTTAAAATATTTTCTCAACCCAAACGAGCCATTTTTGCATATATAATAATAAAGCATCTTGTGGACAATCAGTCATATCACTTTGACCAAAAATGTTTGTTGGCCAGCAGCAATGAAAAAAATAAAACTTAAAGGCAATACATGGCATTTAAGGATTAAAGTAAAAAAGAAAGTGTGTTCAGAAAAAGTATGTAATATAACCTTAACATACTAGTTTGGTAACTAAAACCACAAAAAACTAGCAAAACTCTCTCTCTCTCTCTCTCTCTCCAACTCCAGACCAACCAAACTCTGATAGCCACAGAACTAAGTTCCAAAAGCTGATGATATTCAGGAAATAGAAACTCAAGGTGGGTGGTTAATGGTGGTGAAGAAGTGAATTGAAAGACTAATTTTGACTTGAAGAATTGTAGTATCCATGGGTCCAAGTTTAAGATTACCACATATCTAAAAGCTCTCAAAATTGAGCCCTCACAGAATAAAGACACAACCTACCTTCTTGAAAACTTAGATTGAAAACATGTGGTAGCCTTTTCACAGATTAAAATGCCTGAGAAAGCCATTCTGGAGACATTCTATGCTGTTGATTGGTTACTCATATGTCATACATTAAAGTATGTGTATATAAGGGATCTTTTCAAAAATCAAAAGAGGTGAACAAGAGCCACCATGTACAATCCAGTACATAAGCCATATCTTGCCAAAATAAAAAATACGAGGTTCTTATTTTGTATATTCTGACTTCATAATGTTAGTAATTTAAGTTCCTAATTTGCATGAAACTACAGATTTTGTATTTTGACATCAAACACATCTAATTTTTAACTAGTATTCCATTCAACATATCACTCACTAAAATATATATTTGGATGTGCTCTCTTAATAATTACATTTACATTAAGAAATTAACTCGTATATAATATTAAAGTTTTAATTATAATTCACAGTTTCATTTTAAACTTATTACATAAATTTATGAAATTGTCGTTTGATAAAATTCTGCAAAACAAACCATATGACATAGCCTTTGACCCCTAACTCACTATGAAAGGGTTAATTTTATGCATAATAATAATGTTAAAAAGACAATGGAAATTACTTAAAGTAATACTATATCTTTTCTTGTTTGCAGAGTTAATAGCTCTCTATCAACCTTACACTTCTTTATCTAGGTGAACAGCTATAATTTGGACCTCAAGTTTTCACTGCCTATCCTCAAATTCACATCAGATGTAGTTTTAGAAGTTTTGCTTTAACTATTAAAAACTTCTTATTTAAAAAAGAACTCCATAAATAACAAAAGTCCTTAATTGTTTACATGTATACCTATTTGTCAGAAATACTGTATTGGTTCAATATTGCATCTGTCTCCAACTACAGCAATAAAATGAAAATTAAACATAAAGCAACTATATGGCTATTGAAAGCTGAGCAGCAGTTTTTATTGACTGTTCAAAGGACTTTCCCTTCAAATTTGAGGGCTCTTTAACTCTTAAAACATGTTCTCTACACTTTCATTGTTCTGACATATTTTTAAGCATTAAAACATCACAGTCCTTGAGCACACTGAAGAACATTCAAATTTTTGTTAATTTTACAATTAATGTATTTTTTATCCCCTCCCTTCGGCTTCTTGTTAATGTTATGGAATTGATGTGTATGCCCTCATACATCAGGCAATAAAATTCATAAACTAAACAACAAAGCATGATCACACCAACAGTATATTTAATACTTTTCATCATGATATAGGTCCAGCTTATCTACCATTGGTTAACTTACATTTAGAGTTGCTGATAAGGAATGGAATTCTCCATAATTAGTATAACACAAATATTGATCAAAGTGTAGATTTAATTGGGCAGCCCTTGAACTTTTCAAATATTAACTTTATTCATTATAACTTAAATATCTCTAAAAATAAAATGCAAGTGTTTATAGCTCTTCTACAAACTTGCGTTTGATCTATCTATTCAATTTCAGATCAAAAAGAAATTAAACATAGTCATAGGAGGAGTATTTCCACAAATCAATTAACAACAAGATGTTTAAATCTGCTGTGAAACTTCAATTCAAGATCTGTTCCCAGTCTTAAGTTAAAGATCACTTACTAATTTAGTGATCAACACAGAAGCTGTGAAATTATAGATTTTGTTGCCCAACATGTCAAAGCGCTTAACATAATGTTTAGAGACAAGAAACTGTTGGTCCATCTTGCCTGTCCTATCCTCTAACAAGAACTAAAACTATTAAATGAGTAGCCCCCAGTGGCTCAGCGGTATGCCTGCGGACTTCCTCGCTAAAATCCGGGTTTCGATACCCATGGTGAGCAGAGCACAGATATCCCATTGTGTAGCTTTGTGCTTAATTCAAAACAACAACAACAAAAACAATTAAATGAGTAAATTAAAAAATAACATTTTAAAGCCTGTCCTTATCATTTATATAGCTATTAAGCATTCTTTTAAATCCACTCAAATTTACTGCCTCTACAGCATCCATAAGCCAACCACCCTTTTTGAAAAACAGACATCTAACTTGCCAAAATCTATATTCATGTCCCCTACTTCTATAGTTCTTGCTGTTAAGTATGAAAAATGTTGATACATCAACATTCTCAATTCCTTTTATAATCTTTAACACTTCAATCCAACACCTTCTAACTTTTTTTTTTTTATAAAATAAGACAATTTTGAGGATCTTAATCTCTCCTCATACAACAACCCCTTCATCCAAAGTACAATTGTAGTCACCCTCCTCTGAACCGTTTCCAACAATTCAATGTCTTTTCTATGATAAGGAGCTCAAGACTGAAGACAATATGTCAAATGTGGTCTGACCAGTAACCTACAAGATGAAATTATAACCTCTTTAGACTCATATTCAGTACTTCTCAAGATACAACCTAAAATCCTAACAGCAGGATACTTCTTGGATGACTTGAGAGATTCATCAATCATTACACTAAGATCCTTTTCTTTCATGACTCTTAAAGTTATTCCAATCAAAATCATAATTATAGTTCACATTATAATAAACTGCACTCAATATTTTGCATTTATCAAAATTAAAACCCATCTGCCATTTATTTGTCCAACTTACTAACTGGTCTAAAGCAGGAACATCTTCACAGCCAGCAACACCTAAGACCCTGGTGTTATCTTCAAATTTAAGTAATTTACTGAGCATTCTTTCATCTATATTATTGATGAAAATCAATAAGAGCAATGGTCCTAAGACAGAGCCATGATATACACCACTTAGAACATTAATCTAGTTTGACTGAACTCCATTTATAACAACCTTTTGCTTTCTTCCATCAAGCCAATCTTTTATCCAATTGGTTAACTTATCCCCCATACCTTTGGAGATAAATTTCTTTTCAAGCATTTTATGTGGCACTTTGTCAAATGCTTTATGAAAATCCAAATATACCAAATCTACATCATTACTCTCATCTAGAAATGCAATAACATTTCTAAAGCATGTCAAAAGATTTATAAAGCAAAATTTTCCCACAGTGAAATCATGATAACTAGCCAATAAAATTCCAAACTTTGTCAGATGGGTTTGCAAAGCATCTATTACCAGACTTTTTTCACAATTGACATAATACTAATTGGCCTATAATTACTTTGACAAATTCTAATACTTCCCTTGAAGATAGGAGTCACATCAAGTAATTCCCAATCTATTGCATTGGTACTTGTCCAATATTCAATAGCTCACAGAGAATTGTGGCGAGGGGCTCATACATCCAATCCTTGACATCCCTAAAATTCTCGAGGAAATATAATCTGGCCTAGGAGTTTTACTATATTCTTTAAAATTCGTAATTTTAACTTTAGAATCTCAGAATTTATACAACTGTCTTGTTCAACTCTGTTTTACTCTATCGTTTGGTGAAAATAAGGTTCACTGCTTAAATCTTCATCAGTAAAGAATGAAGAAAAAAAATCACAATATAAAGAACATAAGAAAAGATAAAACAATATAGTAACGTTGAAATTCACAACTAAAATTTAAAATTATTAGTACACATAAACTTCTAAATTGATTACATATGATGAAATATTCAACGTTTAATACTTACCTCATTCGCCTCATGGGAAAATGTATCAAAAAACAACAACTCGCTTTCATCAGCAGCCATAGCGAAAGCATCAGACACTACTAAATCCGTACTCTCGAACCCACCACAACGGAAACATAAAGATGGTTTTTCAACTTTAAAAATTACATCGGTTTTATTAGCACAATATAATGATCTACTAAAAGGAATAAGTTATTTGACAAAAATGTTTTGGTGAAAGTATTTCAAAAACTCATGATTCGATACACACAGTATGTGATGACTTATGGTACATTTCCAAACTTCTGAGTATTTAAGTTTTTGCTGCTGCTGTTTTTTAAACTTGCATACCAGTAATAGTACTATTTGTCATTAAAGTATTTTCAATAAAATAAGCCCCCCAGTGGCTCAGCGGTATGTCTGCGGACTTACACGCTAAAATCCGGGTTTCGATACCCGTGGTGGGCAGAGCACAGATAGCCCATTGTGTAGCTTCGTGCTTAATTCAAAACAATAAAATATTTTTTTAAAAAAAGAGATAAAACATTAAATAAAGATTCCAAGCCGGCTGGACTTAAAATCTTTGTTTAATGTTTTATCTATTATTTTAAAAAAATATTAAAATAAAACAAATTGTAGATCAAGTTTTTCATTGGGTTCACCTGCCTTCGAGCTCTCCACGGCAAGTGCTTCAGTAATAGTGTAGTTTGTTAACTGAAGGCACCCTTTTTTCTGTAAAAACAAATAGTTTTAAAAACGTACCCTACAGAAAGAAAACAAAAAGTACGTATTTATTTATATATTTTTGGCTGTGTGTTATAAACGTTGTGCTCAATTTTATCATTTCATATATATATATATATATCATAAAATATCAATACATTATAATGTCTTCTAAAAGGACTTCTCTTATAGCTGTTAGAGTGAAGCAGAGTCCTCTGTGTACGCTTCATGCAATTACGTATTTTAGTAATGCATGTAACATAATACTATTGTAACTTGTAGTTATTAATTCACACTACAACACATAATACAGATCTTTGGTGCAACAACTTTATTAACATTATCAGAGAAAGGATGGAGCTATGGCCTTAACTATGTACTGTTCCCCCCAAAATAACAAAACCAGTAACAAATGAGTTAACTCACAAGTGAACCAAAAAGTGTTGTTTTGTATAACTATCTCTACTTTTAAAGTACTGACCAGAATAAAATCAACCAGTAGTATCCAGTCACAAGAGTTTATTTGGTTCTTTGAAACAGACGGGATTGAGTCTGTATTCAGCGACTCACGTATCGAACCCTGGAACTTTTAATTCGAAACCTGGTTTGTTAACTACTGAACAAAAACTCATTATAAAACAACTCATTTTATTACTCTACAATTGATCTTCCACGATATAAATTTAACAAAAAAGCTGTAGTTTAAAAAAATTCTAAGGCATAAAATAAAATTCTACTATATATATGTTAAGACTAAATATACATTTGTGAAAATAATAAAGAAAAATATGAATTAGTCTTTTTAAATATTTAGCATGTAATTAATGAAGGTTTTATATTTTAATTAAATATCAAAAATTATATAATTTCAGTATTAGTGTATAAACTGTGTACGATAACGTTATTACTGTACAAGTCATTCAAAATTGGGAATAGTTACTCCTACTCCATATTATAAATGCACAAAAAATGCATAGTTATTTCTCAAATATTTAGCTTTATTCGTGCACGAAAGGGGTGAGTGTGGCCAGTGCTCAGAACGCGTGACCATACAGGTCCAAAGTTTGCATTCTGTTAACATAACAACAACGAAAATCTCACTCCACACTTTGAAACAGAGGGTACGTTATATCAGTGTCAGTCAAATCGCATATTTTGTCAGATAAGAGTGGTTAAAGAGTTGGCGGTGAGTGCTGTCGTCTAGGCGCCTTTTCCTCTGATCTTCTCGTTAAAAATTATAAATGGCTGTTGTAGATGCCCCTTGAACCGCTTTGAGCAATTATATAAAAACAACTATACAAGAGTTATCCACAACACAAGAAACAGGGTTTCGATACTTGTGGTGGGCAGAGCACAGATAGTTCGTTTGAAGCGTTGGGCTTTATTTTAAACAAACCAAATTAAACACGAGCTGTAATACTAACACACAGAAATACAAAGTTAAATATAAAAGTGCAGTATGTAGTTGAAGAACAACTCTTGTGATATTTTGGTTTGGTTTGTTTTGAATTTCACGCAAAACTACATGAGGGTTATCTGCGATTGGCCGTCCCATTTAGTAGTATAAAACTAGAGAGAAGGCAGCAAGTCATCATCACCCATCGCCAAATGATACCCATGAAAACGAACTATATTCATATTTTGTGTTACAGCATATAGTTCGTTATCATAGAAAAATTCGGTAACAGACTCGCTAAGATTTATTTCCAAATGTTTCACCTGAATTATATGTACATTTCAGGCGTATAATGTGTTTATATTTATTAGGTACTTATCATCTAATCAAGGCATCACTAAGCAGCAGCCACCCATCCCGTTGGCTCAGTGATAAATTTTCCAAATATGATGAAAATAAAATAGATATCCATATTCACAGTAAGAAGATAACAAATATCCTATTGTTTGTGTTTAACAATATCCAAACATGCTCTGAGTTGTAATAATAGAATTGACACATTACTTGCAGTTTACGTATAGCGTGTCTGTTTTCTTAGAGCAAAGCCACATCGAGCCATCTGTCGAGCCCATAAAGGGGAATTGAATCCCTGGTTTTAGCGTTGTAAATTCATAGACATACCGCTGTACTAGCGGGGGCTATTTTACGTATAGTACCTTCACATCACAAAAGATATATCAATATATTATTCATACACATATACGTTATAATGTGTAAGCGTATGATGACTTTTAATATTTTTGAACATAGCATTTTATTCGTACAAGTTTCATGCTAGAAAATACTGTATTTGCAATTTAAGTTTATTTTGAAAATACTGTATTTGCAATTTAAGTTTATTTTATCATCTCATGTATTTATTTTAATTAGATAAAAAATTAGGGGAGTGGCGCTACGTTTCCCTTCAGTTACATTCGAAACTAGAACAAGAACTAGGGAAATTCCCGACTTGCACTCAAAATAAAACGTCGGGACTCCCGAGTTCTGTTAATTGTTATCAAATCAGTGTTTGTAAGGAGGTTCAGTTTTATTTGAAAACACTTATTTGGATATGTTTATTAGAAACTAAAGGTAAGATTATAATATCTGATTAGTTTTATTTTTTGTTACATAATATGCGATGGACGAAGTTTCTATTTTAAAAAAAATGAAATATAGCTTTATTTGTTCCAGCGCAAAGCTACACAATAGGCCATTTGTTTTATGTCCACAATGAGGACTCCAACCCTCGGTTTTAGCGCTGTAAATCAGTGAGTTTATTACTGATTTGGGGTTATGCAATTATTTGCTGAGGCGTCTGTCTGTGCGACATGTTTGATGTTAAACTCGAAACTGTCCCTCGGTGAGACAGCGGTAAGTTTACAAACTTACACCTCTCAAATCTGGAGTTCGATTCCTTGTGGTGGAAACAAAATATTTCGCAATATGATAAGAGAACACGTATCTACACATAAAATGTATATTTTGTTTGTTTTGAATTTCGCGCAAAGCTACACGAGGGTTCTCTGCGCTAGTTGTCCCTACAAAAGAAGTTTTAGACTAGAGAGAAGTCAGCACCACCAACAGCCAACTCTTGAGTTACTCTTTTACTAACGCATCTTATAATGTCCCCACGGTTGAAAGGTGCGACAGGTATTCGAACCCGTGCCTCTCAGATTATGAGTCGAGGGTCTTAACCATCTCACCATGCCGGGCCGAGGATGAAGAGACTATCTATATATTTATCTATACATTTGCTCTGTCCATCGTGGCTATCGAAACACTTTTTTAGGTTTAAAGACAATTAGACTTTTCTCTGAGTCACCAGAGTTACTTATATATCGGAAATTATTGCAGTTTAATTTACGGTAGATAACGTGTATGCAGGAGCATCTGAACACGGAAGTTATTTTACAAAGACTCAAAATCTATAATATGTTATAAGTAAACTTTATAAACACTTTTTGTTGTTGTCACATTTGTAATTTCATATATAATTGTCGGTTAAAGGATTTTACACGGTATAAATATGGTTTCTTTTTTTGTTTGTGTATAGCAAAATACACAAGGGACATCTTAGATTTAGCATAACAAATTATCAGACCTGTCACTAAACTGTCGTAGAACTTGGATGTAACATTTTCGGAACTTATGTAATTTGATTCAATTAGTTTCAAACGTCATTTGATTCTTTTTTAAAAGAGAAAAAGAGCACATAATTTCTAGCAGTTTAGAATAAATTACCGTATTGCTCCTCATTAACACCTCTGCCGTTATTTTTATAAAACTTCTTTTGTGTGACACCAATAGTAATCCAACATATAATCCATTTTCAATACTGTAAGTTTTATTTGAAAAAAAGGGAAGAAAACGAATACACACACACTCAATAACATTGAATTCAACAAACCGCACGTGAAAAATAGTCTGGAACTGTGCAAATACTATAATTAGTGCTCCTCTTTGTAGCTTGTAACATCCCCGAGAGTGTTAATTAGAAAAAAAATGTTGTAATTTTTATAGATTCTGCAAACAGATCTGACAGATTATGAAGCGTATTTCTTATTTATTTATAAACAGCCTTGTTAGATTTGATGATATATCGGGTAATTATTTGAATACGTTTTATATTCCTGTGAAATTTGATAATACCTCTTCTATGTTTATTTGGTATAATTATATATTATAATATATAATGGTATTTCTTCGGAGTTTTCAAAAACGCCTTGCATAGAATCACGGCGCTAATAACCTAGTTGCGAAGCGCCATTTGCGCCATATAACGCTAAACCAACCAACAAACAGATTAAATTATCTTGGCAATGCTTCGTTCGAGTTTTCATTCGCTGAGATATAAGTAGCGCTGCCACCTCAGCTAATCGACTGATAGAGACTGAAAATGCGAACTAAGCTAGGGGAAATCCCTATTTGCTCCGTATATAAAACGAAACGACTTTCCAACTGCGCAAGTCTTTATTAAAGCAGTGTGTTAGGAAGGTGAGTATAATTTGAAATCACTAGTTTGGATATATCTGTATAAGTATTACAAATAATGCTTGATTAATTAATATTTTAGATACTTAATATACGACTGATAAAGTTTTTATTTGTAAGTAAGATATCAGAAATTATATATTTCAATATTATTGCAGCATAAGTTATGATAACGTTATTATTCCACACGCGAAAATCATTTGAATGTTAGTTATTTCATCAAGAACAAACAATTGTGATGATATTTTATAAATAAATGGCCCGGCAGGGTTAGGTGGTTAAGCCACTCGATTTGTAATCCGAGGATCGCGGTTCGAATCCCTGTCACACTACATATGCTTGCTCTTTTAACCGTGGGAGCGTTTTATTGTCGCGGTCAATCCCACTATTCGTTTTTAAAAATGTCGCCCAAGAGTTGGTGGTGGTGGTTGATGATGATTAGATGTCTTCTCTCTAATCTTACACTACAAAAATAAGGGACGGCTAGCGCAGATAGCACTCTTGTAGCTTTGCGTGAAATTCAAAACAAACAAACAACAAGTTGTGTGTGAGTTGTAACTGTGATTGTTGGTGGGTACTGTTAACTGTTTGCTCTTCCTGTGGTCAGCATTTCTAAATTGGGGATGGCTATGTTTTGTGTTAAGTGATATTTAAATTAAAAGTATCAACTAAAATGTTTATGTAATATATAATATAATGAAACTAAATCATTATAACTTTATTTAGGCTCTTTGAAAGCTGGTTAAGATTTACACTGCCTGTCATTTAAACAGTGTTTTCAAGTACAACAGACAAAACACAATCGTTATTTTTCTTTGTTCGAACTGTGAAACACAAAACCTTTATATAACGACAACATAACTCAACGCGAATTAAATTATAAATAAAAATAATTGTTATTACACTTTAGTCTTTACAAATAGTACTAAAAGGCCAAAGAGCTCCATCCTAAAATGAAGAAAATTACGATCAAAAGGAACAAAGGTTGGGGCAAAAGTATATTTTCACGCATACACATCATACACTTAAAATCTCAAAATGCAAACTCTTTCAACGCCATTGTAGCGGGCTGCAGAAAATTTTAAAGAAACAAATGGACTAAAAGCATAACGTAACGTAATGTTTAGAAGAAAAAAAAACGACCTGTTGGTCCTTCTCAGAAGTCCCATCCTCTAAGCTAAACTAAAACTATTAAAAAAATTTAAAGCCAACTCTTGTTATTCATATATCTATCAAGCATTCTACTAAAATCACTCAGATTTACTGCATCCACAACATTCGAAAGCAACCCATACTATAGGAAAAACCGTCTTATTTGAAAAATAAAATTATATTAGCTGAAGACTACTTCTACTTCGACTGGATCTACATTTGTATTTCTTTAACATTATAATTCTCGCTGTTAAGTATGAAAAACTTTGATGCACCAACATTATAAATTTCTTTTACAATCTTAAATGCTACAAACTGACACCCTTTAACTCTTCTTTTTTCAAGATAAGGCAATTTAAAAAAAATTAATCTCTCCTTGTATGACAGCCCCCTTATCCCAGGCACCATTGTAGTAACCCTTCTCGTAATTCTTCCCTACAATTCAATGTCTTTCCTAAGATAAGGAACCCAAGACTGAACACCATGCAGCCTAATGTAGCCTAACTAGTGACCTGTACAATGAAATTATAACCTCTTTAGACTTGTATTCAATATTTTTGTAAATACAACCTAAATTTCTATTAAACATACCATTAGTAACAGCACGCTGCTTGGATAGCTTAAAAGACTGATCAATCATTACACCTAGATCATTTTCTTTCAAGAAACTCTAAAGGCTATTCCCATACAAATTATGGTAACCCACATGCAATAATCTTGCATTTATCATAATTAAAACTCATCTGTCACCTATTTGCCCAAATCACTAAATGGTCTAAATCCTTTTGTAAAGCAGCAATATCTTCACAGCCAGCGACACCCAAGCAAATTTAAGTAATTTATTGACCATTTCTTCATCTACGTCATTGATGTAAATCAATAAGGGTAATGGTGCCAAGAATGAGCCTTGAGATTTACCACTTACAGCATTAATCCGGATTGAGAGAAGTACATTTATAATAACTCTCTACTTTCTGCCATCAACTCACTCTTATATCCAATTAGTTAACGTATTTCCCACACCTATAGAGATAAGTTTCTTTACAAACCTTTTATGTAGCACTTTGTTAAATGCTTTCTGAAAATCCAGATACACCAAATCCACACCCTTATCCTCATCTACAAATGCAGTAACATTTTCAAAAGTATGTCAAAAGTTCTGTTAGATAAGATTTACCCTTAGTGAAACCATGTTAACTATCCGATAAAACTCTAAACTTCGTTAGAAGGCTTTGCAAAGTATCTATTATACGACTTTCCAAAAACATTTCCCACAACTGATGTAATACTAATATGTCCGTAATTACTGGGACACCTTCTTTTACTTCCCATGAAGGTAGGAGTGACATTTAACTAATTCCCAATCTGTTGTACTGTTATTTATCCACTATTCAATGACTTACAAAGGATTGTGGCGAGTGGCTCACGTATCCAATCCTTGACCTCCCTAGAAAAGTTCGAGAAATATTAAATATTACCAGCAGCTTTATTATTCTTTAAAATACCTAATGTTAATTTTTAGAATCTCAGAAATAACTGTCTCGTTCAACTTTGTTTTCCTCTATCAATTGATGAAGATGAGAAATACTGCTTCAGTTTTCAATATCAAAGACTGAAGAAAAAACAGAATTTAATAATCTAGTCATTTCATAAACATCAGATACAAGTTTTCTTTATTGACCCTCATAGGTCCTATCCCCGTCCCAACATTTTGTTTACCCCTACTGTACTTTAAAAATTGTTTCTGTTAATTTTTATGTTTTCAGTCATATTTTTTATACATTCTTTTGGATGTCATAATTTCCTGTTTGACAAGGTTTATTTATTTTCTACAATCTCCTATACTACCATTAAATTTAAATTTCTTAAATTTGGATACTTTCCTGTAATATTATCCTTTACATCCTTTGTGAGTTAACCTGTTTTGTTTTACCTGCAGCAGACCCATTTTCTTATTGTGAAGAAGATATTTGTTTTGAGTATTGAAATTTTCTTCTTCAAAAATTTTGCACTTTTGCTCAGTATCTCTGAATAACTAATTTTCCAATGTCACAACAGATAATTATTGTTTCATCACTTCAAAATAGGTGTTTCCCAACTTCCACTGTCTCCATATTTCTGTATTAGAAGTTAACAATAAATCTAAAATAGCATTGTTTCTGTTAAGTTCCTTGACCAACTAGTGAAGAAATCCGACTTGAACAAGTTCCAGAAACCTTTCTCCCTCATAGTTTGACTCCAGCATTTCCCAAACAGTATTCTGAAAATAAAATCCCCCATAATTATGACTTGATTGAAAGATAAAATCTTAAACTCATTGTAACATTTCTCACTAATTTCATCACTTTCATTTGGTAATCTGTAACAAATTTCTACTTAGAGCCTTTTCTTTGGATATCCACTAATAGAAATTCAAATGGATTCAATCTTCTTGATATATTATTAAAGCTGAAATTGGCTTAAATGTTTAATAAAATGGTCATTAAAACAAATCAAGTGTGATAGTGTTCATAGAAATTTCATTTTTTTATTAAATGATAGAAAACGAGTTTATTATATATAAAAACTGAAAAATAATATGTGATAACAATGCCTAGAGATCATGCCTAAAAACACTGTGGGTGTGCCTCAGTCATCAAAACATAGAGGGACACTGATTTTTATGGATAAAAAAGTGCTAATTTTACACACACACACATACGCACGCAAAACTGGTAGTATAGTTTTTATTCTCTATGGTATATATTGGTAAATAACTAAACTTATCTCTCGAAAGCCACGAAAAAGTATGGTTACAAAATCATAAAAATAAGATTTTAACGGATTACATATACATTAAAACATCTTCAGTTACTGAAAAACTGGTATCGTATTTAATCATAATTGCAAAGTTTAACGTTTCATGAGATTCTAGTTTTTCCATACGTCATCAAAGTGTAATGTGAAAAATAAGAAACTGTAAAAATATTACAACCAATAACTGCAACAATTAGTAGCTTGTAGTCCTTTGGTTCTGAGTGTGTGTTAACTCCGTGAGAGGGTTGGGAGTACACAACAAACTTATTTCAATAAATTGCAAAGAATATTGTATTCAAATTCGCTTGAATTGGAGATGGAGAATCCTTTCATGTACATACTATTTGGAATAGGTGATGACGCACATAGCATTGTGTTATTGAATACCTCACGAGGGCATCTTATCTCGTGCTAAAAGGAGTGTTAGACCTGTTCTCGTTTTTCAACTTGGGATGCCAACATCTGTATCCTATATATGAGGTGTTAAATCAATGAGTACCTTCTAACACGTCTAGGCGTTTATCTGTTTTCACTTAAAGAAAGACATCAAACAAGTTACGGTGTTCACCCATCTAAAATAAATACAATCACTTAGCATGCCTCCCATCTTGTGGACAATCACCACTGTAGATTAGCAAGCTTTATCCAAAGGTTGTATAGCTCCATCCTTCAGCATCTGTTGTACTTCAGTAATAGCGACGTCTTTAGTGATCCAGGAAAGGTAGAACACGATGGTTTCACAGGTTTACTTCTTTATGTTGATAGCACATGATCACAAAAGATACCAACTTCATCCTTTGCCAGATAAACGACTATCTGAGATAATGCTCCCTACTTTCTGGACGGATAGCAGTTTGTTTCATGCATCACTTCTATAATCACAAAGCACAATGTTGACGCACTAGACTTAATATATAATAAAGAATGGAATGCCACTTGTGTATACAAGAGTAAAGTTACTCTCTATACTACACACACTTGTGGAGTTCACTGTCCCTGGGCTTGTTCTGGCAAAACTGGATGATACATTTTTAGTACATCCATCCTGAAAATGCAAGTAGCAGATCCAAGGTCGGAAATGATTTCCTTCATTCTGAGAGTAAAATTTTATAAATAAAGCTAGATGTCTTTCTTTCTTCTAATGTCTAGTCCATCCCCTTTACCAGAATGGAGTTAGTATCCATTAGTCAGAGTCTTGCTGCTCTTGTGTCAACCGGAAACTCAAATGTTTACTCACGTACCTTAATATGATATGTAGTACTCTCCACTCATTCTCGAAAGAATGGTAGACTGGGTACAAATTCTTTTTTACAAGCAATCTGCTGTGCTCTCCGTCCTAAGCAAGTGGTTAAACCCAGTTTGTTCTCTGTTAGTTTAGTGCAGCTTTTGTTAAAACATCTACCACTCGCTGTTGGTTGTCCTAGGCCTACCTTTTGAGCCTTCAAATAGTACTGATGACTTTTGCTTACTTTGGTGCAAAAAATATGGTGCTGTTGGTTGAGTGAGATCTCCTGAGCTCACAGCTGGATCTAGTAGCCTTACCATTTTTCTGTTTGGCAAAGTGTGAATTGTGCACTTGTTTGTACTTCAGTATTATATAAATAGATGCTAAAACATCCATTACTTACTTTTCATTATCCTAGACTGGCTGAAATTTTAGCTATTACTGATGCTTCACTTTTTTCATCCTGGATAACGCCCAGGCAGCATCTTTGATATTGGATGTGGCAGTTTTCTAGTGATAATACCTGGATAGCTTGGCAGATATATTGAAAACCATCGTGGCTGTATTACAGTGCTGGGGTGTATGGACAGTTTGTTAACATTTGTTAGAGTTCTAGTCTATGTGGTGAAGGTGTCTTAGTAAGTCAAACTATCTTAAATTCATCCACTAAAGCTGTTGTTGTAGGTTTTTGCTCTTTCGTGATTGGCCCATGATGGTTTATGATGACAACTGCTCCTGTTATAGTGAATAACATTTTACAGGCACTCACTTGCCTGAAACATTCCAGAAACTGGCCCAACCTGTCTTCTGCCACACCCTTGTACATCTGGGGTGAAATATGCTTTGTTTCTCTCGCAATATACTGCAAATTAAAGCCTCTCCCTTGCAAAATTTTGGACAATATCTAGTTGAGATTCCATTGATGTCTTGGGTGCTGGATATTAAATGTTCTAAGGGATCTTGTGATCTAAATTGTTCATTTGTTTCTGGCCTTGGCTAGCAGCAACTCATGATAGAGTTCTGCTTTAACCCAAATTTGGAATTCCTTCTGTCTTGGGAGGCTTACAACCCAATGTATGCTTGCCGTCTCTCATTCTATGGAAACACCTTTTTTTATTGACAAAAATCATTTAGCAGTTGAAGTTCCAGTCTTTTGCAGATGATTGTCAGTGGTGTGGATCAGATATGGGATAGCAGTATACTGGTTCGTCACAGTCTGCAAGTCTTGTATATACCACTTTGAGTGGCCTTGCACTCACTAGGTGCTAATCCAAGTCAATGACTCTTTCTTGCTTTTACCACTACTGATCCCCAAGGGACAAGGTTTGATTAAATGGTTTGTGTGCTACAGATGTCAACAGACATTTTTGAGTTTGTGGCTCCAGGCTGACCAATGTCAGAGAAGTCTGCAGTATTGAACACATTTCTACATCAAGAATAAGACTTTTCTTTGACTGAATATCTCTCTCAAACAATCACTTATCTTGTTCATGAGTACATCTATAAGCACGTTTTACTAAAGATAAAAATGATTGATAACTCAGTGTTAAAATATAATCACAGTTAACTATCTATTTTAACGTTGTGTGCTATTTATTCAGTATTTTAACATGATACACAAGAGAAACAATGTCAAAAACAGAAATGTTCACAATAAAACTTTGTGATCAGGGCACGAACATGTCTTTTTCCATCTACTTGTGGTAGTTTAACCGATTTCAGAGTCAGGATTAAGTAAGAAATTTGCAAATTAATCTCAATTATAACTAAGTGACTGAGCTTGGAGCAAAGAAATAAACACATTAGATACATAATATCAATGTGTAACACAATCTCTTTTAGAAGCAAAGCAACAACATGTGTGAATGAATATTTTTTTGTAAAATGGGTGAAGAAACATGGATAAAATGTTGTTTTTTTTGTAATTAAGCCCAGAGCTTTACAATAGGATATTTGTGCTAGGATAAAATATAATAAAGAATAAATTAACATACCTAAATAAAAACACGGTTTTTACTGTGTTGTATATTATAATTAATTTCGGATTAATCTCTGATTTATTATGTTACGTACGTTACGTATTACTATTTCAAACAACTGGAAATTTAATTTAGAAGTTAATTAAACGTTAATATGTGTTACATTTATGATATTTGCCAATAAGATTGATGCACATAATTTTCTTTTTTAACACAAATATATTTTTATATAAATATACAATTTATAATAACGATTATTACTAATAGTTATTACAAATGATGGTTTATATACAAGAGTTTTATGGACTTACAACAATAATGAGCCATATCTGATCAGGAACTGAATCTTTTACGGTTTGTAATGTTCGACATCTATAATTTATTTTGTTTGTTTGTTTTTTGAATTTTGCACAAAGCTACTCGACGGCTATCTATTTGTTTGTTTCTTTGTTTTGGAATTTCGCACAAAGCTACTCGAGGGCTATCTGTGCTAGCCGTCCCTAATTTTGCAGTATAAGACTAGAAGAAAGGCAGCTAGTCATCACCACCCACCGCCAACTCTTGAGCTGTTCTTTTACCAACGAATAGTGGGATTAACCATTACATTATAACGCCCCCACGTCTGAAAGGGCGAGCATGTTTAGCGCGACGGGGATGCGAACCCGCGACCCTCAGATTACGAGTCGCACGCCTTAACACGCTTGGCCATGCCGGGCCCAGACGATTTTGTTAGATACTGAGCATTTAACATCTGTAAAAGTTTTTGGTCCGATTCCCCATTTTTCAGAGTAATAAGCGTTAATCACAATTATAGCTTTTGAGGCATATAGCTCAATGATTGTAGAAATCCAATAATAATAATAGTAATAATAATAATAATAATAATAATAATAATAGTAATAATAATAATAATAATAGTAATAATAACTGTCTCCAAACTGAAACACACGTAGGCATATTAATGTAAACGTTTAACGGTAAATCTATTACAGCTGCCCGACTATTCGTTTCTGAAACTTGAGGTTCAGTCTATTCATCTTATTTGCTAAAATAATTCAGTTTTTAGTCTTTGTCTTACATTTAGGGTAGTCTAGGCTCCTCTGCCTAAACGATTACAAGAGAACCCAGAGTTTTTACTCCTAATTTCATGGACTAAAATGTTGGCTACTTGAGCGTTTTTGTTACCCTGGTATCACTATGTATGAGGCTCTTTATATAACCGTTTTTTGATCATAGGATGCTTTGATATGGTAGATAACGGTTCATATGGGCAAAGCAGACTGTTTCCTTCTTCTACATAAATATCTCAGCTTGTAATGGCTGAAGATATGCTGTTAGCATTTATCTTCCAATGTGTATGGACAACACGTGTTTTAAGCTTAATACCTTATGTTCGGAGGTGTGTAGTTAAATTCTCATGTGTTTAGCAAGGTGGGTCTGTTTGTTTTGTAAGCATTTATTTCTATATTCTGTCTAACCCCTAGCTTATTTAAGAAACGCTCGTACATTTTTTCCCTTTAACTTTTATTGTATGTATATCTGTCTTACCCTTAATAGTATTTATATAGTTATTTTGATCTTGTTAAAAAAATAAAACAACTTTGTATTTGTGGATACAGGTAAAAATTAGAGGTACTACAGTACCTGTGATCTAGTTGTGCTATTAAGCTGCATTGTTTCGTTTTATTATTCTCTGGCAGTAATCTCTTTGCTCCTTGTTGTGACAGTTCGAACTGTGTGTGTTGTATACACACATTATCACCACCTAATTATCTTCCACGATGTTCGGATTTCGGAGCACTGGCAGAGCTATTTTACTGCCTGCTATCCCTTCTTCAATTAGATAGCATGGTTTGCTGAATTTATTGTTTACGGATCTTCATGAGGGAATGTTTTTACACCAGTATTTGGATCTCTATATATCCAGTCTTTGATAATAGTCCAATTTGTCTAGTTGATGTTTTTAGAGGTCATATTCTGAACACTGTTAGTTGTAATAGTTAGTAAACACCATTATAAGTTGAATACACATTTATATTACATAGATTTCACGATTCCCACTTTCTGAGCACCCTGGCGGTCTTAGATGGTGAGAACTGGCAAGATTTTTACACAGTTGAGACTGACTGAGATCGTAAGAAAAATTTTGGTAGCACTGCAACACAACTCCGTATCTCCTGGTATAAGGGTCTGTACATTACTTTCAGATTTAGTGAAAAATATTGAGTTTGATGAGCAACATGATAAGAATCAGTTTCCAATAAATCGATGTGGAAAAGTCTTAGTATTACCATATTTTTCGTGTATTTAGTTTTCAGTGATATTAACTATAATAATCTGATCAACTAATAGATGGCGCGACGAGATACCGATAGTTCAAGAACTGACGGTCGCACTGTTTACTACAGCAAATTTATATTTTTATCGTTGAATGTTGTGCTTATCCTTGATTTGCCTGAAAATGTGTGTAGAGTACGCCACTGTTTTCAAACCTTTACTTGCCAAAGGAACACTGACCTTATTTATGTTCCTTCGAGACTTAATAAAACTTAATACGCTGGTTTTGTTACCACGTGAACTGCACGACACAGTCATAAGAGTGTGGTGTAGTCTTACAGTGTACAATAAAAGAGCAAGAAGCCAATGTGCACTTTGATTCCACCAATAAAATAAATTTATATAGACAACATTTTACGTTTGTTCATATTACGAATATTACCTTTCCCAAACTCCACAGCACACCTTTTGGGTTTGTTTGTTTTGTTTTTTGTGAATTTCGCACAAAACTACTCGAGGGCTATCTGCGTTAGCCGTCCCTAATTTAGCAGTGTAACACAAGAGGGAAGGCGGCTAGTCATCACCACCCACCGCCAACTCTTGGGCTACTCTTTTACCAACGAATAGTGGGATTGACCGTAACATTATAATGCCCCCACGGCTGGAAGGGCGAACATGTTTGGTGCGACCAGGATTCGAACATGCGACCATCGGATTACAAGTCGAACGCTTTAACACACTTAACCACATCGGGCCCCCATCTGTTGGGAAACATTGGTGTTTACGCTGTAGTGAACGGCACAGATATTGGTCCGAATTGGGTAAATTGCAATTAATTTGTACCTGAAATTTTTATAGCTGTTGATGTAAAAAAACAAACGAGTCGAGTTAATCGTTTTATTAATGATAGTATGGTAACGCGTAGCGTGGCTTCTGGAACACAGACAACGAAAGTAGTCGTTTAGAATGTCTGGTTTAGTTTGTTTCGAATTCAGATCAAAGTTTTTTTTGAGGTTGTCTGAGTAGCCGTCTTTAATTTATGAGTGATAAACTGAAGGGTGGGCATTTTGTCGACAACACTCAGTACCAATTCTTGGGACTACTCTTTTGTCAACTAATAACACTATATAACACAAATTTTGTTCCTGGATATTCATTGCTTGTGTTTTAAAAAGACAGAAAATGGCCATTATTCCCTTTAAACTTTGCTCTTGTGACCTGGATAATGAAATTTAGAAATTAATCTATTTTCTATGTAAAAACGGGCAAATTTGCAAATTTAATTTACATGAGGTCTGAATAAAACAACATATGAATCAAAGTGTACGTGTATTTATTCTAAAGTTATGCAAAAATGAACAAAAAATGTTTAGAAGTGAATAGTTTTTCGAGATTTGCGACTGTAATGTAAATCACGTATCAGCCCCTAAATATTTTCTCACATCATGTTTTCGTTATACATTCCCAGGTCACAAAAGCAAAGTTTGAAGAGAAAAACAGATATTTTTTTCATTCACTTTAAGCATAAGCAATTGGAAAATAACACTTTCTGCCCAGGAACAAGAAGAAGTAAAAATTTTGTAACGTAGTGTAATAGGATTAACAGTGACATTACCTAAAGGTTGAGCATATTCAATGACAGGGATTCGAACTCACAATTCACAGGCTTGTGAGTTGAACACCCTAACCACCATTTCATGGATATGACTACAAAAATTAAGGGAGATATTTGTGGCTGAACAGTACATTTAAGATAGCCTGCCTTAACAATGGTAGTTTGATAAGGAACATTAAATATTAAAATTAAAAATATTAGTTGTCTCACGTATTTTATTTTTACGAGTAAAGACACGTCTCACTGCTGGAACTATTTGGCTAGAAAGACTATCGATCAGCTCTGACTCTGGAGCATCAAAGATCCTTCTTGATAATAACACAACGAATTTTATTCAAAGATAAATGGAGATTACCTTCAGTAGTTAAAGGAGCTGACAGCTATATGAGTTCAGTAAACCTTCTTGCGGTTGTAACCTTTTCACGAGCAAGTCTCCAGATTTTTGTTTCTTAATTGATTTTATAAAATCAGTAAATCACTGTAAGCTCTTTTGCATAAAAAATGGGGCCACATTGGATAAGGACTTTTTAAAAGATAATATAACATCAAAAATCTAGGCGTGGTAATAACAAGAGAAGGTAATAGACTGGTTCCAGATTCATCCATCTGCAGTCGTTAACTAATTATTACGTTTTGTTTTCCTGATTTTCAAAATCCTCAAGAAAATGAAAAGTATTTGCACACATTGATTTCACCCACCAAGGAAGTGTTACAATGTCAAATTAGAACAGTGCAGTAAGTTCATTTTTAAATATTTATGGGCATTAGACCAAAATTAGCACTGGATATAACATCCTCAACACCTGGCACTCAATTGACCCAAATTCTGGGAATCACTCTCAGGAATTCAAAGTTAAAGTGGTGTATTACAGTGCTCTTGATACCGTCCAGTCAACAGAATCCAGTCTTTCCTAGACTTGACATGGTCAGTTGGCTAGAGAGCTCATCTCGCAATCTGAGGATTGCAGGTTTTAATCCTCATCCAGTCAAATGTGCTCGCTCTTTCAGTAGTAGAACCTTATAATATTACGGTTAATCACACAATTCGTTGGTAAAAGAATAACCTGAGAGTTAGCGGCAGGTGATGGTGACCAGCTCTGTTCCCTTTAGTATTGGCCCGGCATGGCCAAGCGCGTTAATCTGAGAGTCGCGGGTTCGCATCCACGTCGCGCCAAACATGCTCGCTCTCCCAGCCGTGGGGGCGTTATAATGTTACTATCAATCCCACTATTCGTTGGTAAAAGAGTAGCTCAAGAGTTGGCGGTAGATGGTGATGACTAGCTGCCTTCCCACTAGTCTCACACTACTAAATTAGGGACGGCTAGCACTGATACCCCTCGAGTAGCTTTGTACGAAATTCCAAAACAAACAAACAAACAAACCCTCCAGTATTTCTGTGCTCAATTGGGAACAGCTAGTTTTGCGTGAAATTCAGACCACTCAATCTCTTTTTTCCCCTTCATTGGTTGCTACGCACAGTAAAATTGGCGGAATTTTGGATTCCAGAGGAAGTAAAGTGTGCAAACATAGTCTTCCCTGGAAGTTCCTCTTACTATACACAGGAATTCACATCAAGAAGTCATTACGGGTAAACGAGAACAGTGTTTTATGATATATTACATTCTTGATGAATGAATGCTCTCAAACCGTTTTAATTGAATGTTTCTAACGTTTGACTAGCCAGTGGCATTAGATCATATTTTTTAACACATTTCAATTGTTAACTTAACAACTTGAAAGCATGAGGAATTAAGAAACTTTAAAGAGCAGTTTATTGTTGCAAACAGACAGTATTTATGCTCTTTACTCAAAATCTCCCACTATAAAGGTTTCCCAGTTGGATACACGTTTAAAAACTTAAGTCATGCTAACTGACAAAGATCTTTGCTGAGTCATATTCTTTCATAAAGTACTGGATATTGGTTTGATATTTATTGTTTTCTACTGTCTCCAAATACATATCAAACACATTTTTTGTAAGCTGTGTCCATCTTTTATGTTAACAAGATGAACTTTGAACCTTTGGTTTATGAGTATAATTTGTTTTAGTCTGTCAGACTAAAAAAAAATCATCAGATTTTTAACATAGGGTAAAGAAAAGATCCTTGTAATGCATCCAAATTTAACCGTTCTTTATTGTTTGATTCTGACCGTACAGAAACATCTTGCTCTTGCGAGCACTCATTCTCTGCACTGAGGCCTCTAAAGAGCAAGTTTCATATCACCGGCACAGAGTGCAGTCTCAATGACTTCATTATGCTTTCGGTCAAGTCAAAATGAGTGCCAATCAAGTTATGAATGATGTAATCGTTTTCAGTACCGTTTCCTTTAATCTGACTGTATTATCTGTGATCAGTCAGTTACTGTTTTATGTACGTCGCGAGCTCAGTTTAGATAAATTCATTTATTTCATGTTTATAATGGTTTACATGTAATTTGGTTCTTGTACTTTGAAAGAAGGTCTGTAAACAGTTTTACGATCTTCTCCATTGTACTAATTTGTATTGTAGCTAACTGTAGTGTAATTTAGGACTTGGTTTACATAATTAGGTACTGTATTATCATTGATGTTATATTTATTGGTTTATTTTGCTATACGTTATTGTTAAGTATCTTACATGCTGTTGCTATAGTTCCAATGATAAGTAAGTGTAGATAAGCTGCATTGTTTAGTGAAAAAATGTCTTCGCTGTTTCTGTGTTATACGCAGACGTCATATAAACATATGGTGTGATTATATTTTCTGCCCAGTTTAGAAGGCTCACGTAGTGATAAGACTTTGATCCGAAACCTGTCAGAGAGCTAATCTTACGTAACGGTATAGAGAGTTAGAATACTTTTTTCTGTTAACCTACTTCTTCATGACTTGTACATTTTTTTAACTCTTAATTTTTGCTTTTGATGTGGAAACGTAAACCTGATATTAACATGTATTTTTTTATCATCTTACCAGTCGTGTTAGTTACAGAAGGAAATTTGCTTTTTGGGCATTTTACCAAGATGTGTGGGCTGATGGTTTGCTTTGAATAAAGTAGAAAAACTTCACAATGGGCTATCTGTACTCTGCCCGCTTTCTAGCGCTGTGAGCCCGCAGATATACCGCTGTGCTGCTGTGGTGAGGGGGTGAATGGCTCATTTTATCAGTTTTTGCGCTAAACTTAACATGTAAAATTCTGTAGATTAACTGTTATTTCTTTAGTCTGTTTTTCAGAAGAGTCTTATCTTCGTCTCTTAGTAGTAAAGACGTTAATTGTGTAATGCTTTGGTTCCAAATTTAACCGCCTAATATCTAACTAAGTTAAGTCTGTAAGCTCGTTTTCGTTTTATTGTAATTTGGCATTTATTTTGTCACTTTAACATAATATGCGAACATTCCAATATTCTAAGTAACAAATATTTATTTATTGTATGTTGTACCTTTGACTTATTCTCTTCCACTGATCACGTACATTTTTCCATTCATTCCTCCAATAAAATGTAGATACCTTACGTGGTATTTGAGAATACCGCACAGGAAGTTTTTCGTTCCAAGCTGAGAACCTAAAAGTTTTAATATGTTATAAAGAACCTTGAAGTATTTACCTAACAGAGATTTTTTTTATAGAGAAACCAACATAAACTATAACACTAACTATAACACTGCCGTTGCACAATGTGTTTTTCTAAATGAACATATTATCAATTGGAATAATTAAGGTTAATTGATAGAGGTAAGTTTCGGCAGAAGGCTTTCTACATAATTACATTAAATGCTTCACTTAACAGAGGTATCTTTGGAGAGTAGCAGGCAGTGACCGCTGTTAAACGACATACATAAACGCAAGAACAGCCACTTCAATACAACATACACAAACACAAGAACAGCCACTTCAATACAACATACACAAACACAAGAACAGCCACTTCAATACGTCTTAATCAACAGAATGAACCAAGTACAACCAATTTTAAACTCTGACTCTAATATGGAAAACTTTTGAAACCTCGTCACTTTACGCTTCTCCTTTATTTGAACCCATTTTAGTCGCCCATTTTTACTTTGGTTTCACACTTATATTTTTGCAATATAAACTAAATCATTTTCTCTCTCGAGCCAAAATGTTTTATGTTAATAATAAAATAAATAAAAAGTCAAAGCCATATCTTTTTACGATAAGATTATATCTGTGTACTCATTAAGTGATTGATATTAAGTGAACTATTTAATCGTTTTAAAAAAAGTTCTACTTAATTATTTGGGGAACATGCTACGGTTGCTTACACCCAGTTTGGCCGACACAGTATCTCTGACAGGTAAATTTCTACTTGGTTTCTAAAGGAAGTTTGCTTCATTACACATCACATTAAAACAAAAAGTTAAAAAAATAACAGTTGTATACAAACTATTGGTCATAATACTTCCATGATATATTTCTGGCACCTAGATAATAATGATAATAATGGTAGTACTGATATATATATCACTTGGTAATGTGCTATAAATGATATTTTATTCTGTGGTGATTTATATCTTATTGTTATTTTGTCGAGTACTTTTTGAGAATGAATCTAATAAATGCAATATATATAAATTCACAGACACACATTTAAAAGTACGTGTAACATGGCCAGAAGTTGATTGCATATTGTCACTTCATAAAGGATTAATGAAGCAAAAACACCAATTTTATTTGGTCTGATTGCTTTTCTAACGTAAGACTACACAATGGGCTCTCTGCGCCATTAGCATTGTAAGTCCGCTAACTCGTTGTTGGCCCACCGAGAGAAACTTTCATTGGTATAGATTTGGTTTGGTTTAATTTTGTGCAAAGCCACACGAGTACTATCTACGCTAGTCGTCCCAAATGTAGCATTGTTAGACTAGAGGGAAGGCAGCAAGTCATCATCACTCACCGTCAACTCTGGGGCTACTCTTTCAACAACGAATAGTGGGATTGATTGTAACATTATAACGCCCCCACGGCTGAAAGGGCGAGAATGTTTGGTGCGACTGGGATTCAAACCCGCGCCCCTCAGATTATGAGTCGAACGCCTTAACCCACTTGGCCATGCCGAGCCTTATAATTTATGGGAATTATCTGATATGAATGGTATATGCTTTGATAATAAATCAGTGTGTTCCTTTTGTTCTTTTGTTTACATTAAAGTGTAACCCTTCAATGCAATAAAAAAATCAATTTTCTTTTATTATTTGATTTCTTGAAGAGAAATAGCCAGTAATGTTGAGTGTATAACAACAGTAGTTAGTAACGTATTACCTTACTGATTAAACTTTATCGTTATTATTGTAGATCTGTAACATAAGTTTATCAATATTTATTGGGCATCTAGACTGATTGGGCTCACTACTCCATATTTCAATATTGTAAGAATGACGAAATTTAAACGTGTTCCATATATGGTTTAACGAGGTTATATTAATGCAATTTATATAACTCCATCTTATAACTGCAGCAAAGGTACGGACGTTATAACTTCGACGTGACATTGAAAATTTCATCTTTTTTTATCTTAGAAACTATAAAACATTTTACAAAATCGGTTACGCTTATTGGCTACAAAAAAAGCGCTTCAGCTCCCAGGAATCTATCTCTCCAAAGTCTGGAAGACCTAAGCACAATATACGTACCCGTATTTGATGCCGTATTTGAACTGATACAAATTCATAAACCTACCCATTAGTAGGCATGTGATAGCCGTGTCTTTGGGAAGGAGATCACAAACTGGTATGCGAGTCTCTTTGTTGCAACATTAATCATTATTTTGTAACACAAAACGATTTTATATGTGAACAAGCTGAGCTGCCCGTCCTTTGTCCAGGTTATGAACTTATCTGTGGGCAGATGCTACGACAAGTAGCATAAAAATCTTAAGTTTTACATAACGTAGTTATAACATAACATATTATTACAGTAGTCATTATTACCTAACTCACAGTTTTGTATAAGGTTTAAGAATTCAATATGTATTTAGTGTATGTACATTAAAACATGGTACACACTGTGCGATGGACAGGGTGACTTTCTTCGAAGAGGTAGCAGAAAAGTAGTGGTGGTAGGGGTACTTTCTCTTACTCGCTGTCAACGTCCAGATCTAAACGTCTTTCACAGTGTTTTACGTTCTTAAATAATTGACAGTCATTGGTTGGAGAAGTGTCTTACGGGATGAAAGGAAAAGATCACGGGTCAAAATAATAGAGATAGCTCAAGAAACGGCTTTTCGTATCAACCTTTTAGTAGCTGTTGGAATTGAAACTTCAGCCGTGTTTATGTATTACTGAAATAATGGCAGCCATTTGTTTTCAACGCATTCCTTCATATAGTGCTAGAGCACTCTCTGAGATATACAAGACGTTTGTGTGTCCTCCTCTCACACTGTGCGCATGTTGTGTTATAAAATATTTAATATATTTTTTCAGTGCAAGGATGTAACGTCATCTATGAGTGAAGCTAACTTACGTCACAGATAATAAATACTCAATAACAGCAGTAATGAAGATTGAGAAGCTGTCATTAACATGCTTATTGTTTCAAACTATCATCAAACAAAGTTTGACAGAGATTGGCTCAGCGATCTAGGAGCAATTAGATAACGGACAAATACATACATATTTTTGTGCTTAATATATATACAGATATTATTATTACAATGCATAAAAATTTATATATGCCCTGTACCGTTATTAAATTTTGAGACGAAACTTACTTACATCTGTACTGAAAGAGTGTCGGATTTGAACAGATTGGTATTCTTAATTAAAGCAACTGCAGCTTATACGTGTCTTTATTCGGTGTTTTACAATAATAAACCGTTAAAATTAAGTAACATTGCAAAAAAACATTAACTCAATACTTTTCAAAACTTTGGTTGGTTTAATTTCAACATCTGTTTTAAACTAATGAAAGGTTTTGTAATTAATATATTTTGAAAAATACATCGACGTTTCTGATTAAATCGTATGCATTACTGTCCTCAGTGCGATATTCCGGCTTAAGAAATATAACTTGTTACTTTTACATATTTCAAATGAGTCGAATATATCAAATAAAACATAAAAATATTCAAACGAGAAAGAAACGGCACGGTATAATACATTTATTATTTTAACATAAAATTATCAACAAAAAAATCCGATATTTGAGTATCTACTAAACTCTGTTTTGTATAATTTATAATCGAATGTTGTACTGAAACCTGGGTGGTTGCAAGTAAAAACCAGAATCAGATTAAAGAAAGGCATCACAAATGTAAAAATCTGAGGGGCACGAGTTCGAATCCCCGTCGCACCAAACATGCTCGCTCTTTCAGCTGTGGGGGCATTATAATATGACGGACAATCCCACTATTCGTTGGTAAAAGAGTAGCCCAAGAGTTGGCGGTGAGTTGGTGATGTCTAGCTGCCTTCCCTCTTGTCTTACACTGCTAAATTAGGGACGGCTAGCGCAGATAACCCTTGTGTAGCTTTGCTCGAAATTAAAAACAACAACAACAACAAACAAACACAAATATAAAAAGTTTAAGCCCCCCAGTGGCTCAGCGGTATGTCTGCGGACTTACACGCTAAAATCCGGGTTTCGATACCCGTGGGAGGCAGAGCACAGATAGCCCATTGTATAGCTTTGTGCTTAATTCAAAAACAACAACAACAATAAAAAGTTTAAATTGATTGCAATTATAAGAGATTTGGAATATTATAGAAAATCAAGAGAATGAGTGAAACGTGAAATTAAGAAGAAGAACCGAACGTCCTGAAATTAGGTTGGCTAAAATATGAAAAACTAATAACGACGATTTCTTTAAGTACATTAAAGTTAAGCAACATATTAAAATAAAAGTAGGACCTTTGAGGGATGATAATGATATATAAAAAGTCTAATATCTAAGGATAGTTGGGTTATTAATGCAATTTTTTCCTCAACTTTCGTGTTCAAGTGGCACAGTAGTATGTCTGCGGATACCGCTAGAAACTGGGTTTCGATACCCGCAGTGAGGAGAGCGTAGTATCCATTTGTGTGACTTTGTTCTTAACTATAAAAGAAACAAATTACTTAACTTTTACTTGAGCTCCTCACTTAATAAAGGGCATTAAGTTTTGTTATTTTTTCGGAGAAAAACTTCTAGCATGATACCTGGGATGGAAAGATTAAGATACGAGGGTAAGTTAAGATCTCTGAAAATGCTTTCTCTTGGAAAACGAAATGTTTAAGGGAATTTAATTGTGATGTTTGAGATTGTTAGGGGAATTGATAACGTTGATTCACTTTTTTTGTTGTTCTTGTTGTATTTAATTGTAAGAAGGTTAAGATTAGGAGTTTTTGGTCAGACAAAATATAAATTTTGGCAGGGTAGGATTCTTCTTTATCTAAGAAAGCTTTGTATTTTTTAACAGGGTGATTGGCCTTTGGAATAAGTTGAATGATGAGGGCTGGTCCAACAGTTTCTTCAAAATTGCCAAAACTGTGGAGAAAGTGTTAACCTTTTTGTCAAATAACAAAAAGAAAATAACTGTGATTTTGTAGATAAAGAAAAGTTGATAAAAACACGCAATAATGTTTTAATCACTTATTGATAAAATTAATTATATTGAAAAAATAGGTGATATAAATGAAGCACAAACTCGCCAGAGGCCAACAGCCGTTTCGCCTCTCGTGGCGACCATGTTGGACACCATGAGTCTTAATGGACCAACACTTTTCTTATTCTTCTTAAATTTTAGGTATATGAATACTTTTATGTCTTTATGTCAGAATTTTACGTATATATATTTATTTAATTATATTGTAAAGATTTAATCTTGTAAGTCGCACTACTTTGATTTTTATTTTCGTTGTGTTGATGATTACACATTATTGTTTACAAGGTCGAGAATAAAGGCAGAAAAAATATAGGGTAAATATTCTAGTTGACTTTTAATCACTACAACTATCAAGGACTATATGTTTATATGCATGAGAGTGTTTATGTATTCAAAATGCTTCAGCTGTATGTAGTTAATAATAGGTTATTTACTGTAGTGTCACTTGTATTGAGATAGCTACAGTGTGTATTTGTTAGGTAAACTTTGAACAACTGTATTTTTCTATTTAATTGTTTCATGTAAACCACAAACATGGGGTTAAGACACTCAGGAAATGTTTCACACAACAAAGGCATAAAACGTCTTGTCCTTTGGCGTCGTACATGCCCAATACATTTCTTCTAGTGTTTATACACTGGAAAACTGTATGGCAAAATCAGCTTCACGTGGTAACCTTCCTGACATACCATTAAACTCTGGCAGCTGTGCTGATGAGAAATTAATTAATTCAGTTGAAATAATTAATCATCAGGGGCGTTAAGCAATCCTCCTTTGCCCCGCTCGTGATAAGAGGTGATGTGAGCCTGATTTGTGAAGATTTGTAATAAGGACCTGAATTGTATTTAATATGAATGAGCTGAAAGCTTGATAGGGAGTAATAAACGGATTAGCGAATAAATCAAGAAAATAATAAGTTGTAGATATTGGACACATAGTTCTTCAGGGTAAATGAGATTCGATAAATCCTATGTCAAGTGTTTGATGTGTGTGAAGGGGGAACCAGTACTCGGTTACCGAGAAAAAGAAAGTTGGAGAAGCAAAGTGAGGGCTGGTGATGAGGGTTAGCTAGTGTCGCGTGGAATCTCTGATTCTTTGAATGTTTTTTTCATTATTTTTTTTTCAAAATTTGTAGTGCGTACTGGAGAGATTTACACATTTTATTTAAAGTTAAAAGAAACGCCCTTTACACTGCAGATAAATATAAAATAATTTATTTGTATTTAAACCAACATTTCGATCTTTGCGATTACTTCAGAGTTATCGTTTGGAATTTTGCGCCAAGCAACACGAGGGCTACCTGCGCTAGCCGTCCCTAATTCAGCAGTGTAAGACTAGAGGGAAGGCAGCTACTCATCACAACTCACCGCCAACGAATAGTGGGATTGACTGTCACGTTCTAACGCCCTTATGGCTGAAAGGGCGACATATTTGGTGTGACGGGGATTCGAACCCGCAGATTATGAGTCGAGTGCCTTAACCACCTGGCCATAACGTACATAACTGTTTGATATTAGAATATCTGCTAACTTATGAAACTGCTTATAATGTTCTATTTCTCAAGTATCTTTTGTCTTGTAGTTCTATATCCGATGAGTTTCTGTGTCTATTGTAGTTAGTTAATTTGCACTGCGAATTGTGGGGTTCTGGTATGCGGTGAGTATTCTTCTGAGATTGTGAAGCATGAGCTCTGTGGTATACTTGGTTATTAGCGTGTTTGGGTCTTGTATCTACGGGTGAAGTTGGCGGTAGCCCGTGGAGAGGAGTGGACCAGTAGTCTGTCGATAATTACCGGCGGCTTTGGATCAGCGGCAGTTTGTTCACCTGCATGAAGCATGGTGACTGTGACAACGAGGCTTTAATTTGTCAAAATATAATGTTGACCGACAAGTGCTACAGGTGTAAGAAGCAAATTAAAAGTTTGTTTGTGTGTATATATAGGAGGGGGCAAATATTTCTCGTAGATTTGAGCACTTCGGCATAACTCTAATATTTCTGATCGTCGTACTAAGTAATGCAGGTTTAAGCTATTAATTATTCCCACAATTTTACTAATATTGTAGCTTTTTATTTTGGCGGTAAATCTAATAAATGTTACGTATTTACATTTGAATAAAACTTCAGTTATTATGTTGGCTTGGTATATTGTGTACGTATCACTTATTTTGGGGATGATTATTCAGTACCTTCAGGGATATTCATAAGCTGTACAGTACATGTGTGTATCAGGGGCGTAGATCCTGGGGGGATATAAATCCCCTTCATTTTAGGTGGGAGATATGGTGTATACAATCATCCCCCCTAAATTTGGTCAGTTGAATTGTTTTTTGCATCACAGGCCTATAAATTGTGTGTTTGTTCTTATGATTCTTGTGTTCTTATCAATCGAATTACATAATTAGGCCTAGATGTTAGTTTTTTCAGTAGCCGAAATTTACATCTTTAATATAGGCGTGCTTCTAAGCTTTTCGATCTTAGCGATGTTCTTAAGTATCAGTCAGTAGGCCTAAGTATACATGCAAGTATCGTGGCAACAAGATTACTCTGTGACTGCATGTTTACAGCTTTCAGGTTCACGTAATCAGAGATTACCAATTTACAAATTGAACATTCCACATAAGTGGTTGCAAAAGTCATCCCCCCCATCGAGTGTAAAAAATCTACGCCCCTGTGTGTGTGTGTGTGTATATATATACTAGAGTATAATACATCAAAATTAACAGTGCATGTACTACCATAATATACCCTAACCTCGTATTTTTACAACTAACTGAAGTAAATAAATTTTGCGAAGTCAAGTATTATAAATAAAGATGCAGAAATGTGCAGTCGAGGTAGTCAAATACCACTGAGTTCTTTTGTGAGCCAATTAAATTTAAGGTCATTCATGTAATGAATTCGTGACGTATGCACAGAATAATTATTGGTAAAAATCAGACTGACAACTTTTAATATATATAAACCAGTGCGCTTTGGTAACATTAAACACAAACGAACTTGGCAGGTGTTTAGTTTAGAGAGAGAAAAGTCTGAGTCATTCTCTCCCCAACAGGGGTGGTCAGGAACATTTTGGTTTCTCTTTGCCCCCGCTCATGAAAGATTATTTACTTTTACGTGAAAATTTGCTTGTAATTTTATTTGACTTATTTAAGGTGATGAAGTGGGATGGGGCATTGTGAAAATGACAGGCTAGAAAGGGGGGGGGGCGAGACAAAGGCAGCACAAGGGAAGTAAGCCAGACCGGAGTCCGTAGTCCAAAAACCGACGAGACATCAGCTCAAACGGCACGATTCGTTGGTAACATTACGTTCTGACAATAGCGTTTATATCATGTTGCATAGTAACAAAAGTTTAGCCTAATGGTATTATTAATCCATATAATGAAAGTATAAGGTAAAATATATAAACAACAAAATTAGTAAAATAGTTATTCACTAGCATGAGTAATTGTCCCTTGGACGCAAGTTTTCTAAATCCATGATTAATGAAAGGTTATCTTAGGACATGATAGGTTGTTTCTCTTATATGTAACTGTAAAAACGCCCATTAAATCTTCAAAACACAAACTGTGAAATCGCAAGTCAATAAGTATTTCAATTCGAACCCAACAAACCTTCATGTGAACTTTGGTGACGAATCATCAACAGCAGAGAATGTAGTGGTAAGAAACGTAAAAGAAAACGATAAAAAATTGAAAATTTGAATGTATTTCCCATAGACCCAACAAGTATTCATGCCAAATTTGATGACTATTTTACAGAAGGCAAAGTAGTAGTAAACAACGTAAACACACCCGTAGAAACTGCAAAATGCAAAACTGAAAATCTGTATGCACGTTCGCAAGGACCTAATGAATCTCATACCAATTTTGATGAAGATCCATCCACACCTTGCGAAGCAGTTACATGGCCATAAAACAGACAGTAATATTATAGTTATGTAGATTATTAATCTAGGGTCTCTGCTGATTAAATGGGCTGTTTATTATTTAAAACATTGGTAATATAACAGAAAATAGTTTAATTACAAAATGATTTAAGTTCAAAACTGAATCGATATTTTTTCCTTTCATGATAAATTTTATGCACTTGGTTCTTTTCTTTAGGCTTATTTTACCAACACTCATTACACTTATAAGGTTTTACGGCATCCACCCTTGTGTCCTCTTGCACTCCCGTTGCTGAAGCTGTAGTGGGAAGACAGTAATTGAATGAAGTTATCTTGATAAATCCATTTTTGGTTTATGCGACTCTGACTCCTCCTGTTTCGAAAAAAATTCAAAGTGACGTGACGTAATACACAAAAAATTGTGTCATACATGTTAGAATTCTGTTTCATTTAGTTTTATGAAAGCTTCATTGCTCCGATATTTTCAGACAAAGGTGTACCATTAAATCAGTTTTTATTAAAACCATACAAATAACCTCTTTCTTTGTATTGAACATTTATATTTACCTTTTTTCTCGTTAGTTTGTTAAAGTTCATACCATATTATATGTTATTTCATACAAGCTATTCTAAGATGTTCTCTTTTTGTTAAAATTCTTCATAAATATGATGGCTACTACCGTTCACAGTTGTAGTTTTCACATATAGTTGAAGAAAAGAGCTACACATTCTTTTATCATTACTTCAAAGCTTATTTAAACGCACTTGAAAACAACTGCTACATTAAGATGGCAAATATGTTCCATGCAGAATTTCTGTTTGTTTTTTTAATTTCGTGCAAAACTACACGAGGGATATCTGTGCTATTCGTCCCTAAGTTAACAGTGTAAGAAAAGAGGGAAGGCAGATAGTCACCACCATTCACCGCCAACTCTTGGGCTACTCTTTCACCAACGAATAGTAAAATTGACCGTAAAATTATAACGCTCCCACAGCTGAAAAGACGAGCATGTTTGGCGCTATGGGGCTTCGAACCCGCGACCCTCAGGTGATGAGTTGAACGCCTTAGCCCACCTGGCCTTGCCGGGCCCCATGCAGACTTCATTCAGTATGTAAAAATCACATTTTATTTAGAATTAAATCTGAGAAGAACCTATCTGCTTAAACAGAGAACACGTGTTCGAAAATTGAAATGCTTTTCTATCTGCAATAACACAATTTTCTTAACTGAAAAGGTTCGTAGTGTTTCTGTCTTCGATTTAAAACCTATACTGACTGATATCTAGAGGATTTTAAGGTGTTTTTAGGACTTTACGCCACAGATTCTCTTTTTAATTTCACCGCTAGTTAAAAACATAAAATAATTCTTTGATATATCTGCATTGACTTATACTGCAGTTGGCAGAACAACCTGTTTGAATATGACGGTCAAATCAAATGCGATGTTACAAACACTGATTCATTAGAATTTCGTTTCCTCATACTGCGCTTTTTAATATAGTGCTGCTGTTATGAACACCGTAATAGTTTTGGATAATGAACACTAGCAAACAGCTATATATCATTAATAACTTGTTGATACAGTACAGAAAGAAGTCAAGTGTACAGAAAACAGTTACCGAACATAAGAAACTGAAACAAGTTGCTAAATTTAAAATAAACAACTGTAATAGTTGTGTAAATAGAAAAAAATAATAATTAACTCGGTTTCATCCTAAATTCTAGACCTTTTGAATTATGATATGTTTTGTTTGAAGTTACATTATTAAAAAACAATTTTGGTACAATCGTACTTTCTTATCTTGTAGTGATATTTATTTGCAAAATCTTTAAAGATTTTCTATTGAAAGAAAAGAGTTTAAAGATACAATTATATACATTCTAGAGACCTTTCCAGCGATAGAGATTTACATATCAATCAATTATTTAAAAATAAAAAAAACGTTTTTCATATTCTTCCAAGATGTGTATCGGCTCCTAATCAGATAGTGCTCATAATTCCCGTGGTTTTTCAAGATTTACAGCATTTATTTATTTTGAAAATCAATCATGATCGTGGATTTTTTTTACTGTTGAATTTATCCAAAAGAACGTTTGTGTTTATGCACTTTGTCAGCTGGATCTAGCGAGTAAGTTTGCTTTACTTTGATACGCTTTGTGCACATGCAGAATTAACTCAACAGATGCTAACACAATTGTGGCATCTTTATGCTATAAAATGCATGCCTTTACTTTGTAATTTAAGAAATTTTTTCTGTCATAGTATGATTTTATTTGGTTCGAGTTTTAAGGAAAAAAGTTCATTACTGTTATTTTGTGACATTTGTTATCTGTCTGGTTCTATTTATTGTTTCTTTGTTCTGGTTGCTCGGATGGGCCCGACCTTGGCAACCATCAAACTGACATTGGGATGTTATCAACCCAACAGTTAAATGGGATGATGGAAATTTTGCTATCCAGAATAGTCTGGTTGTGATTCATTCATCTTGTAGTTATACTTCCTGTCCGTGATTCATTCATCTTGTAGTTATAATTCCGGACTGTGATTCATTCATCTTGTAGTTATAATTCCTGACCGTGATTCATTCATCTTGTAGTTATAATTCCTGACCGTGATTCATTCATCTTGTAGTTATGATTCCTGACCGTGATTCATTCATCTTGTAGTTATGATTCCTGACCGTGATTCATTCATCTTGTAGTTATGATTCCTGACCGTGATTCATTCATCTTGTAGTTATGATTCCTGACCGTGATTCATTCACCTTGTAGTTATACTTCCTGTTCGTGATTCATTCATCTTGTAGTTATAATTCCTGACCGTGATTCATTCATCTTGTAGTTATAATTCCTGACCGTGATTCATTCACCTTGTAGTTATGATTCCTGACCGTGATTCATTCACCTTGTAGTTATGATTCCTGACTGTGATTCATTCATCTTGTAGTTATGATTCGTGACCGTGATTCATTCATCTTGTAGTTATGATTCGTGACCGTAATTCATTCATCTTGTAGTTATGATTCGTGACCGTGATTCATTCATCTTGTAGTTATGATTCCTGACTGTGATTCACTCATCTTGTAGTTATAATTTCTTACTGTGATTCATTCATCTTGTCGTTGTAATTCCTGGTTGTGATCTATTTACCTTGTAGTTGTAATCCCTGGTTGTAATTTACTCATCTTGTAGTTATGTTTCCTGATTGTGATTCATTCATCTTGTGGTTATGATTCCTGACCGTGATTCATTCATCTTGTAGTTATGATTCCTGACCGTGATTCATTCATCTTGTAGTTATGATTCCTGACCGTGATTCATTCACCTTGTAGTTATACTTCCTGTTCGTGATTCATTCATCTTGTAGTTATAATTCCTGACCGTGATTCATTCATCTTGTAGTTATGATTCCGGACCGTGATTCATTCATCTTGTAGTTATGATTCCTGACCGTGATTCATTCACCTTGTAGTTATACTTCCTGTTCGTGATTCATTCATTTTGTAGTTATAATTCCTGACCGTGATTCATTCATCTTGTAGTTATAATTCCTGACCGTGATTCATTCATCTTGTAGTTATAATTCCTGACCGTGATTCATTCACCTTGTAGTTATGATTCCTGACCGTGATTCATTCACCTTGTAGTTATAATTCCTGACTGTGATTCATTCATCTTGTAGTTATAATTCCTGACCGTGATTCATTCATCTTGTAGTTATCATTCCTGACCGTGATTCATTCATCTTGTAGTTATGATTCCTGATTGTGATTCATTCATCTTGTAGTTATGATTCCTGACCGTGATTCATTCACCTTGTAGTTATACTTCCTGTTCGTGATTCATTCATCTTGTATATATAATTCCTGACCGTGATTCATTCATCTTGTAGTTATGATTCGTGACCGTGATTCATTCATCTTGTAGTTATAATTTCTGACCGTGATTCATTCACCTTGTAGTTATAATTCATGACCGTGATTCATTCACCTTGTAGTTATAATTCCTGACCGTGATTCATTCACCTTGTAGTTATGATTCCTGACCGTGATTCATTCACCTTGTAGTTATGATTCCTGACCGTGATTCATTCATCTTGTAGTTATGTTTCCTGACCGTGATTCATTCATCTTGTAGTTATGATTCCTGACCGTGATTCATTTATTTTGTAGTTATGATTCCTGACCGTGATTCATTCATCTTGTAGTTATGATTCCTGACCGTGATTCATTCACCTTGTAGTTATAATTCCTGACCGTGATTCATTCACCTTGTAGTTATGATTCCTGAACGTGATTCATTCACCTTGTAGTAATAATTCGTGACCCTGATTCATTCACCTTGTCGTTGTAATCCCTGGTTGTGATCTATTTACCTTGTAGTTATGTTTCCTGATTGTGATTCATTCATCTTGTAGTTATGATTCCTGACTGTCATTCACTCATCTTGTAGTTATAATTTCTTACTGTGATTCATTCATCTTGTCGTTGTAATTCCTGGTTGTGATCTATTTACCTTGTAGTTGTAATCCATGGTTGTAATTTACTCATCTTGTAGTTATGTTTCCTGATTGTGATTCATTCATCTTGTAGTTATGATTCCTGACCGTGATTCATTCACCTTGTAGTTATAATTCCTGACCGTTATTCATTCACCTTGTAGTTATGATTCCTGACCGTGATTCATTCACCTTGTAGTTATGATTCCTGACCGTGATTCATTCATCTTGTAGTTATGATTCCTGACCGTGATTCATTCACCTTGTAGTTATAATTCCTGACCGTTATTCATTCACCTTGTAGTTATGATTCCTGACCGTGATTCATTCACCTTGTAGTAATAATTCGTGACCGTGATTCATTCATCTTGTAGTTATGATTCGTGACCGTGATTCATTCATCTTGTAGTTATGATTCCTGACTGTGATTCACTCATCTTGTAGTTATAATTTCTTACTGTAATTCATTCATCTTGTCGTTGTAATCCCTGGTTGTGATCTATTTACCTTGTAGTTGTAATCCCTGGTTGTAATTTACTCATCTTGTAGTTATGTTTCCTGATTGTGATTCATTCATCTTGTGGTTATGATTTTTGACCGTGATTCATTCATCTTGTAGTTATGATTCCTGACCGTGATTCATTCACCTTGTAGTTATGATTCCTGACCGTTATTCATTCACCTTGTAGTTATGATTCCTGACCGTGATTCATTCACCTTGTAGTTATGATTCCTGACCGTGATTCATTCACCTTGTAGTTATGATTCCTGACCGTGATTCATTCATCTTGTAGTTATGATTCCTGACCGTGATTCATTCACCTTGTAGTTATAATTCGTGACCGTGATTCATTCACCTTGTAGTTATAATTCCTGACCGTGATTCATTCATCTTGTAGTTATGATTCCTGACCGTGATTCATTCACCTTGTAGTTATAATTCCTGACCGTTATTCATTCACCTTGTAGTTATGATTCCTGACCGTGATTCATTCACCTTGTAGTAATAATTCGTGACCGTGATTCATTCATCTTGTAGTAATAATTCGTGACCGTGATTCATTCATCTTGTAGTTATGATTCCTGACTGTGATTCACTCGTCTTGTAGTTATAATTTCTTACTGTGATTCATTCATCTTGTCGTTGTAATCCCTGGTTGTGATCTATTTACCTTGTAGTTGTAATCCCTGGTTGTAATTTACTCAACTTGTAGTTATGTTTCCTGATTGTGATTCATTCATCTTGTGGTTATGATTGCTGACCGTGATTCATTCGTCTTGTAGTTATGATTCCTGACCGTGATTCATTCATCTTCTAGTTATGATTCCTGACCGTGATTCATTCATCTTGTAGTTATGATTCCTGACCGTGATTCATTCATCTTGTAGTTATGATTCCTGACCATGATTCATTCATCTTGTAGTTATGATTCGTGACCGTGATTCATTCATCTTGTAGTTATGATTCGTGACCGTGATTCATTCATCTTGTAGTTATGATTCCTGACCGTGATTCATTCATCTTGTAGTTATGATTCCTGACCGTGATTCAATCATCTTGTAGTTATGATTCCTGACTGTGATTCATTCTTTTTATAGTTATACTTCCTGTTCGTGATTCATTCAACTTGTAGTAATAATTCGTGACCGTGATTCATTCACCTTGTAGTTATAATTCCTGACCGTGATTCATTCATCTTTTAGTTATACTTCCTGTCCGTGATTCATTCATCTTGTAGTTATAATTCCTGACCGTGATTCATTCATCTTGTAGTTATAATTCCTGACCGTGATTCATTCATCTTGTAGTTATCATTCCTGACCGTGATTCATTCATCTTGTAGTTATCATTCCTGACCGTGATTCATTCATCTTGTAGTTATGATTCCTGACCGTGATTCATTCACCTTGTAGTTATACTTCCTGTTCGTGATTCATTCATCTTGTAGTTATAATTCCTGACCGTGATTCATTCATCTTGTAGTTATGATTCCTGACCGTGATTCATTCACCTTGTAGTTATACTTCCTGTTCGTGATTCATTCACCTTGTAGTTATGATTCCTGATCGTGATTCATTCACCTTGTAGTTATAATTCCTGACTGTGATTCATTCATCTTGTAGTTATGATTCCTGACCGTGATTCATTCATCTTGTAGTTATACTTCCTGTTCGTGATTCATTCATCTTGTAGTTATAATTCCTGACCGTGATTCATTCATCTTGTAGTTATGATTCCTGACCGTGATTCATTCATCTTGTAGTTATAATTCCTGACCGTGATTCATTCATCTTGTAGTTATGATTCCTGACCGTGATTCATTCATCTTGTAGTTATAATTCCTGACCGTGATTCATTCACCTTGTAGTTATAATTCATGACCGTGATTCATTCACCTTGTAGTTATAATTCCTGACCGAGATTCATTCAACTTGTAGTTATGATTCCTGACCGAGATTCATTCAACTTGTAGTTATGATTCCTGACCGTGATTCATTCATTTTGTAGTTATGATTCCTGACCGTGATTCATTCATCTTGTAGTTATGATTCCTGACCGTGATTCATTCATCTTGTAGTTATGATTCCTGGCCGTGATTCATTCATCTTGTAGTTATGATTCCTGACCGTGATTCATTCATCTTGTAGTTATGATTCCTGACCGTGATTCATTCATCTTGTAGTTATGATTCCTGACCGTGATTCATTCAACTTGTAGTTATGATTCCTGACCGAGATTCATTCAACTTGTAGTTATGATTCCTGACCGTGATTCATTCATTTTGTAGTTATGATTCCTGACCGTGATTCATTCATCTTGTAGTTATGATTCCTGACCGTGATTCATTCATCTTGTAGTTATGATTCCTGACCGTGATTCATTCATCTTGTAGTTATGATTCCTGACCGTGATTCATTCATCTTGTAGTTATGATTCCTGACCGTGATTCATTCATCTTGTAGTTATGATTCCTGACCGTGATTCATTCATCTTGTAGTTATGATTCCTGACCATGATTCATTCATCTTGTAGTTATGATTCGTGACCGTGATTTATTCATCTTGTAGTTATGATTCCTGACTGTCATTCACTCATCTTGTAGTTATAATTTCTTACTGTGATTCATTCATCTTGTCGTTGTAATTCCTGGTTGTGATCTATTTACCTTGTAGTTGTAATCCCTGGTTATAATTTACTCATCTTGTAGTTATGTTTCCTGATTGTGATTCATTCATCTTGTGGTTATGATTCCTGACCGTGATTCATTCATCTTGTAGTTATGATTTCTGACCGTGATTCATTCATCTTGTAGTTATGATTTCTGACCGTGATTCATTCATCTTGTAGTTATGATTCCTGACCGTGATTCATTCATCTTGTAGTTATGATTCCTGACCGTGATTCATTCATCTTGTAGTTATGATTCCTGACCGTGATTCATTCACCTTGTAGTTATAATTCCTGACCGTGATTCATTCACCTTGTAGTTATGATTCCTGACCGTGATTCATTCACCTTGTAGTAATAATTCGTGACCGTGATTCATTCACTTTGTCGTTGTAATCCCTGGTTGTGATCTATTTACCTTGTAGTTATGTTTCCTGATTGTGATTCATTCATCTTGTGGTTATGATTCCAGAATTTTTGGGAGTTGACAGAAAAATTTCTTCCGGTCTTCAAACGAATAAGGTCAGTCTGAAAAATCATGATGTTTTGATATATTTGTGAATCTATCTATGCCGATATGTTTAAGTTTAGTTTACAGTTTAACGATTAGTTATCTTTGTTACCACTGATTCAGATTCCATTAAATATCTTCGTTCTCCACTTGTTTTACTTTTTTACTGTTTCATTCACACAAATTTAGTGTTAATATGTGAATAAACACAAGTAATTTAGTAAAATGCTCATATCCTCAATTTTTTATACCAGCAAATCATAATCTGGAACATCAAATTTCAGAGCTTCATCTAAATTTTAATAAAGCAATTAGAATTTGGTATAATTAATCACTTGTATTTATTACCAGTTACCATTTTAAAAAGGTTGCAGTGTCAAGTAGGTTGAGCTCCAAACAATTCAACCCTCTTAATGTAAGACTTTATGGAAATGTTTTTCAATATGTCCAATCTATTGGTTTACGGTGTCATAGAACCTTACTGTTAAAGGAATGTGTGAAAAAATATCAGAAAAATGTGATGAGTATTTGATTCCTCCAAATGACCGAGGTGGTTAACTGTTTTGCATGAAGTGAGTTATATTTAGCTAGACAGGATATCCCTCACGTTAACAGAGGTTTTGTACATATCAATCTGATTTAAAGTTGTCACTTTATACACTAGTGAAAGTCAGAACAGGACGTAGTTAAGCTCTTTCATTTGTACAAGTCCTAAATTCTGCCTCGCAACGTTGTCTCCTGAAAAGCCATGGCACATTCACCTCTGGTGCCACAAGACACACAGCTAGTGCTAAGCTAAATAACACTTAACAGACAACTTTACTTGAATATATAATACCAGCGTGATAGAGGAATTGTGAAGAAACAGCACTGAGCAAAAGAATGTTGGCTTAAGAAGTGGCTGCATCCCTAACGAGGTTTGGAGCGAAAAGGGAAAAAAGAAATTTCATTGGAGTATATAGTGGGTGGATAGCTGGAAAGCTTTGTTGCTATCACTGGTAAGCTCAAATGGCACAATGAATGGATACATGAAAACTACTCGGAGAAGAAGATTACTAGCAGAAGAGGTACTAGAGAGATGTGTTCTGACTGAGGAAATGCTGAGCAGTTTCTTTCACATAGCTTGCAGTACAACCCATCAGGCTTCGAGAAAGTACAACAGTCCAAATGTATTCTGTAAAGCTCATTTTCACAGACATTAGCACCTGCATTCTAATATTGGTATATTCTCTTGTAGATTTAGGGTTTTAATTCAGTTTCATCTGTTTTATTTAATGTACTTTGAGTGCTAGGTTTTTAGTTTTAAATCTATAATAAACTGAGTTCGGTTTGTCTCATTGTGTTTTCAATTTCGATTTTCTTTAATAAATTATCATGTTTTATGTTGTTATTATTTTATTCAATTGTATAAATTTTTAGTTTTTGTTTGTAGTACCCTTAACAATAATTTAGTTGGTCATTTCTAAAGGATTGTTTTGAATATTAATAGTATTAGATGTACGGTATCTTGTTACAATTCATTAGATGTTTTACACTTTTGTAAACTTTACTGGATTTATATTGTGAATTTTGGGGTTTCTATCGTGATACACGTACCTTATCACAATATACATATTGGAAAAGGTTTGTTGTAGTAATAAAGTTGAATTAGAATAGGATGGGATAAAAGAAGCGTGGTTTGTTTATACCGTTAACTCTATATTCACATAATTTATCTTTTTTTCGAAAGTTGTTGTTCTGATTTGCAGTAGAAAGTTCATGATTAATCTGTTTAGGTATGACCCTAAAGCCTATTGTTTCTCTAGTTACTGTCAGTCTAAACTCATTTCTTTCTCACTTAGTTGTCATTATTTAGTTTTGCCCGACTATGACCAGCATGATGTGAAATACACCACTTTTGCCGTCATATTATACTCTATTGTATAACATAATGATTTAAAACACATACATATGGTAGTAGAAGTTGTGAATTGTCACAATCAACTCTGTCAATGAATGTATTTCATTACCTAATATTTATTAATGTATTTTTTGGAAAAGTAATATCTGTCTTTTTTATATATAGGTTATTAAAATAATTCTTTACACTCCAGCTATTCTTCTAATTTTTATAGTATTTTAATCCTGTGTCCTTTATATTTTCATGTTATAAACATGCTTGTTCTGACACTAATTGTTCTAAAATCATGGGTTCGATTCCCCTCGGTGGACTCAGCAGATAGCCTGCCTTTTCTGGATCACTGTTAATTTTTAAGTATCGTATCTGTTTTTTATAGCTTTTAGATAAAGTAGAAAATAATAAAAAGCAGTCTCAGTAATCAAGTAAGTGTCTATGGCTTCTCGGTTATTCTGCGGAAAGTCTCTAAAAACTGGACTTCAGTACTCGTCGTGGTTTAGCACAGATAGCCCATTGTGTAGCTTTGTGCTTAACAACAAATAAACAGTAACACTACATGATGAATACGACAAAGTGAAATGTTATAAGCAAAAGTTGTAGTGACTGAGTTTACAATATAGATTATTTTCATGTCTTGGTGTTATATGTTCCTAAGTTAAAAACAACAAAGACTAAAGACAGAAAAAACTAATATATAACTATAATATAAAAATGCAGGATGTTTTCTGTAATCAAAGATTAATTTGTTAAACAGATTTTTAAAATATAAATATTTATATTATCCTTAAGAAAACAACAAATAAAAATCTTACGTGTTGTATCAAAAATACTGAAAAAGTCCTTTAGGTTTTCATTACTAAATTTCACTACTTCTTGTTTGTTTTGGAATTTCGCACAAAGCTACTCGAGGGCTATCTGTGCTAGCCGTCTCTAATTTAGCAGTGTAAGACTAGAGGGAAGGCAGCTAGTCATCACCACCCACCGCCAACTCTTGGGCTACTCTTTTACCAACGAATAGTGGGATTGCACGTCATATTATACACCCCCACGGCTGGGAGGGCGAGCATGTTTAGCGCGACGCGGGCGCAAACCCGCGACCCTCGGATTACGAGTCGCACGCCTTACGCGCTCGGCCATGCCAGGCCTTCACTACTTCTCACAAACAGTTTGCATACGTGACGGTGATTTTGAGGATTCATGGATCACATCTCGTTACAATAAATGTGTGCTTAGTAGCTTGGATAGTATTGGTTTGCTCTAAAAATGACGGACAAAGAACAAAACACCATTCCATCATGTCAGAGTAGCTGAAAAATAACCTTTTGGTGCTGTCGATTAGCTGCCTTACTTCAAGTCTAACAGTTCTAATGAGAGACGGACAGATCAGATAGCAGTTATCTAAAGGTATAGAAATGAATATTTTAAGCACTGTGAATGACGATATAAATTCCTCTATTAGTCAAAACTTAATTTACCGTGTCGCGGGACAAATTACGTGTTATCTTGACTATAATCGACCTTTGCTTTTCTAAAAATTGGCATTTTGCATATTTTTTTAATTTGTAGCACCTATTTCTAGGTCGGTTAAATTGTTTTTATTAGGCTTTCTGTATTAATAATGAGTAAAATAAAATTATTCTGTATTTTAAGAACTCTACTGACGACGAATTTTATTTATATTTGATCATCTTGGAAATAGAGTGAAGCATATACGTATCCGTATAAAATGATTAACCCGAAATTACATATTTTAGTGTAATTTAGGCTTAGCAAAAGTACGGACTTTTACCTTACAATGTATTTCCACAATTATTTTATCGCCCTATAAATTTGCTTCCCCAAGTTTTTAAACGACTACTGATAACTTATTGTGTGCTATGTGACTGAAACGTAGTCCTCAAAATAACAGCGAATCAAAACAAAGGCTTCTAACAGGAACAGGAAGATCCTCGTTTCTGTATCTTAATAACAGCAAATAGCAATCAAGTACTTTAATGAGACAATGTTAAGAACCGCCTCGTTCATCCATAAGTCTTTTGAGTTTTGTTTATAAGGGTTAACTTTCAGGTCCAACCAACACTCAAGATTGAATTGAGGTAGGAAAGCTTTAATATATTTGAGAGTATTTAGAAATATTTTGTAGAACTGATGATTGTTATTATTCTTTTTCAGAAATAAAATGCCTGAGGTAATAACTAGCCATCCGCTTCTGTTAAATCTAAGCCTACTTCATGTATAAGCGGAGCGTTACGCAGAACGACACTTCATGCTTTATAAACGCTGTATAATTGTAACTAAATTCAGACATTCGTGATAAACCAACTTTTCATTTCTAAACAAAACGACCTATCAATTGCTTTTGATGCAATTAAGTATTACTGTTGTTGTTGTTGTTTTTTCTGTAGGAATATTAACGGATTTTAAATTAAAATATTTTTATTGCAAACTTTCGGCCTTCTTACTGTAGCTTTCAGCGGGCAACAAAGTCCGTTCATAATTCTGCATAATAATACACTTATGAGGCTTAAAGATCTCTTAATGTTTTTGTTTAACGTTGTAGCTACCCTGAGTTACAGTTGTTTTTGTTTTCGTTTTGCTTTTCTTTATCCATGTTACGAAACATACTTTGGTTGATGCTTTTTCAAATCTTAAATGAATAATTTAATTCAATAAAAATTATAAACCTAAATCTAGTTCACATTGAAACAGTTCTTCAAACATTTGATGTTCAGGGTTATTTTATCTACTGGGCAAAGATATAACATAAATAATAAATCAGATTAGTTAAGAAATGTGTATTTTAACTATGTTATTCTTAATTGTTTGTCGCTAATAAATTCAGTTTATCAAATTCTATGGCATATTCTAGACATATTTCAACCGGGTTATTAAGCACTGGTATTCATGAAATACCTCGTTAGCAGTGAATATAACAGATATAGTGTGATTGGTATATTATTATATTTTTTGTTATTTTGACGAAACTTTCTTACAATAGTTTTTATTTCTCACAGGTTTATTTTTAACATTACTAAACCAATTTACAAAAAAACAACAAAATCTATCAACTGAAAAAAGCACCCAGTAAGAAACGTGGAAGAAACTGAAAAAAAAAAAAAATTAAAACTACTCTGGTTATTTGTCACATTTCTTTCGAACTTTCGAAAACAAAACTAATTCATTTTCAAGATTCACAGCGCTAAGATTAGGCACTAATTAAATGTGAAAAAAGATAAAAATAAGTATATTTCCATTTAGCGTTGTAGAATTCGGTTGACTTTTAGCATGATACAAGTGAAATTTATTTATTTATATAAATGTGGTTCATATTTCAGAACTTCAGTATTTCTTTGCGAAAATATACAACGAATTGAATAAAATTACTCATTGTTTTGACAACAAATATAACAATAATGATAATGTATAATTATATTACTTTTGTAATTATAACCTTGCTGGATTTAAATAAATGTATAAACCATTGTAACGATGCATATTTCTGTGTTCTGTGTTACTAGTCTTTGTAAGTTGCACTTTTTTCTCTATAGTATGATAGTAAAAGGCTTAATTACGTTGATTTATCACTTGCCCCCCCATTTTCACAGTAATAAGTCTGTGAACTTATAGACTAGGTTTTGATACCCGTTTATATACAGTGTAAAATAGGAATATAAATAATTTTAGAAACACACAAGTGACACACCGAAAGGAGTTATAAACAACTAGTAATGATGATTACATGGTGAATTTACTAATGGTACTATCTCATAAAGTGCTAAAGGAAAGCAAAGTTATTTAATGAACTAATATGTGAGTCCTTTGCTTTACATAGAGGACTGAACTTTCTTTATTTCCGTGTGATCAAACAGTTTAACATTGTACTATTTTGTAACATTATTTCAAATGTCTTCCGTTACTCCACACGGTTTGACCAAGATGTTTGGTCGTTTTTTGTCTCTCTGTGCATTCTCAACGATGTCCATGTGAGATATTCTGCATGCTAAGCCATTGTTGTGATAAATTTCATCAGAATATGCAGTACATAATTTTTTTACCACACTTACCCTCTGCTTTGGACGATTTTCTTGCTGGAAAATGAATATCTGCCTGATGAGTGGTGTTTCTGAGAGAATGATATGATAAATCCAAATCTTCGTATACTGTTCAGCACTCATATTGTGACAGCAATTTTGTGAAGATCACCGACACTCTTGGTTGAGATATAGCCTTAAATTTTTCTGATCCCCTTTGTGTTTTACTTTACATATTGTACATTGAAGTTCATACCATTCTGGTCTTACAAGCTGTTTGGGATTGTTACCAAATAATTTGAACTTGGATTCACCTATAAAGCGCACGTGGTTTAAGTTTTGTAAGTTTCAGTATTTGCGGTCTCAGGTCATCTTCAACCTTTTAATTTGGTTATGTTCTCCCATTTCATTGTGTCAGCAGTAAATCCGAGGCTCAATTCCTGAAGTGGGCCGAGTACAGATATTACATTGTGTACATTAATTTTGCTCTTTTCAAAAGCAGTTTTTGAACAATTGCACGTACATTGATATCGCTTTATGATGATGTGCAATTTATTGTTTTAGAAATAACATCTTCATATGTACTTACAGTGAGTTAGTTGTTAAGATTTGAACTCGATTACCAGATATCTTGTAAAGAAATATCATATGATACTTCAAACGACTTTTGGAAATTTTCAATTGTTCTTCCAGTTCTGTTATTGCCAATTTTAACACACCCTTTTCCAACAGTTTTCCAGCCGCACCAAACATGCTCGCCCTTTTAGCCGTGGGGGCATTATAATGTCACGGTTAACCCCACTATCCGTTGGTAAAACAGTAGCTTAAGGGTTGGCGGTGGGTGGTAATGACTAGCTACCTTCCCTCTAGTCTTACACTGCTAAATTAGGGACGGTTAGCGCAGAGAGCCCTTGAATAGCTTTGCGCGAAATTCAAAACAAAAAAACTAAAAGTTTAACATAGAATTGTTATTTAAGTGCCATGTCTTGCCACAATGTTTAGCATGGAAGGTCCATGACTAGTCAATTTTTTTGTTTCTGCACGCTTATCACTTATGTAATTTATTGTAGTCGTGACTGAATTCACACCACTCCAGATGGGCATAGGTTATATACTGGCGTGACATTTACTAATTTGTTTAGGTAAGACCAGTCACAGTGTCAATTATCAATATGTACCTGTACTCTAATGTAGTTTATTTTCACATCATAGAGGAGTGACATTTCCTTAGCATTTACCTTCTATATCATTTTTCCTCACCGTTTGCATATTTACAGTGGTGAAAACTTATTGCATCACCTTCTCATACTTCTCTTGGTTCCTGTAATTTGTACGAGATTGTACATCGTGGAAGTGTTAGAGCTAGTGCAAAATAGATATGGAGATTGTATGCTGTAAGCTGACTCATATTTTAGTCAACCAAATACATGTATGCATTTTTATTTACAAATCAACTGTCACAAACTCAATGCAGCAAATACTCAATAAATATTTGGCAAATGTGAAAATAATGCCACTAATGTAATTGGCAAAAAAAAGGTCTCTTATTTTACCAAATTTTTGTGGCCTTTGTGTTCTTGATAATTGCTTGACAACGTTGTAACAAAAAAGACTGAGTGTAGACACGTGGGAGATCATGATGGAACACGTGGATTAGGGCTTCTTACAGTTCTAGGGTGCTTCTCAATTTCATCTCTTATACTTTATTATCCATTATCCTTCAGTAGTTTTCAATATGATTGAGATCTGGACTGTTTTCTGGCCAACGCAGTGTCTCGATTTTCTCTTTTTAACGAGGCTCGGCATGGCCAGGTGGTTAAGGCATTCGACTCGTAATCTGAGGATTGCGGGTTCGAATCCCCGTCACACTAAACATGCTCGCCCTTTCGACCGTAGGGGCATTATAATGTGAAGGTCATTCCTACTATTCGTTGGTAAAAGAGTACACCAAGAGGTGGTAGTGGGTGGTGATGACTAGCTGCCTTCCCTCTAGTCTTGCACTGATAAATTAGGGACGGCTAGTGCAGATAGCATCATGTAGCTTTGCGCGAAATTTAAAATAAACAAAACCCTTTGACGACAGTTCTTAATCTGAAGCATTAAAGCAAAACCTTAGATGTATTTCCAGTAATTGTAGAGTGACGTTTTTTTCATTATTTCGTGTCTATTGCATATAATAGATGAATAAAGTCATCCTCATTAACCCTGTGGCATAAAGCAGAATCATTTTGAAAATATGCACAGGCTAGTTTCACCAAAGTGATTCTGATCCAGAATTGATTTTATCTGGGATAATTCGAGAATCTCAATGTTCTCGCTAGCATTGACAGCATCTTTCACTCTGGCCAGTAGTGAATCCCCTTATCAGTTGATCCTAACAGTTGCATTCAAACACGCTGGATGAAACTTTTTCACATCGACGCCATGTAAAATGATTCCCATCAGATTCATACAAGTTGAATTTTGATTCGTTGGAGAAGATCGTTTTACTCCAAATTGTTTTAAGTCCAGTCAGCATGCTTATTGGTCCATTTGAGCTTCATCTTGCTCGTGAGGTTTCTTTTTTAAGACTGGCTGAACAAAAGTCAAACCAGACGGTAAGAGAAGTGAAAGACCTCGTGATATACTGTGTTTTGACTTCTGTGGATGACATTCGATTGTTATAGAGGTTCATGGATCTTTGAACACGATCGTCAACTGCCATAGAAGTTGGGTTTTTTTTCACCCTTTCCCTTTCAGTATAAGCCAGTCTTTCTATATCTCTGAATCCAGCAGTCCACAGTAACCTGCTTAAATTTACTTAATCTGCCTTGTCAATAATCTATCTCTACTCAAAGAAACAATGATTGATTTTATCCGTGGAGGTAAGTAACTCTCAAGTTTTGGCCACAGTCTCATCACACACACATTATAGTAGATAGGCTTTTAAACTGATGCTCATTAAGAGCTTCTATTTATAGCCAAGAAAACGGCTTAAACAACACACTCAAACAGTCTATAAAGCTAATGATTTAATAATTGGACAGTATTACATCATTCATGAAACACATTTGAACTTAGGTGTATTAGGGCCTCAAAACAGACGATGATTCTAAAGAACATTTTTAAAACGTTTTTATATGCAATACCTTTTTCCACTACTGTGTTTTAATATTATATACGTTACATATTAGTTTACAGATTTTACAAGACAAGGACAAAATGTTATGATTTTGTTCCACGGTCATAGTCAGTGTCAGCTTCCGTCTACCATCACACGTGTAAAAAATCGTTACATCTTCCTTTAAAATGTTTGAGCTACTTAAACTGCATCGTTTGAGTGAAATGCCTTCTTCTTAACCTTTTATGGTAGACATAATTTTATATTTAGTTTTGAAATGTAATTCGTTGATTACCGTTCCACAATTCTATGTCGTTTGGCACACGAGATGTGTTAGTATTCCTTTTTCTTTATTATATATTTTCTATGTTAATATTGTAGATTAATTTACCCAGGATGGTAATTTTATTTTGAGAAAGTTGTTGAAGGTTACTCATTAACCTACGTGTTAGGGATTGAACTGATTTTTCATCATGTCATTACTTTTGTCTTTTGTATTAGTTTACCATTACTGAAGAAAGTTAAGAAGGTCAACATCTGTGCCAATGTATCCTCATCATAGAATGTGCATTGTGTATTTTGTATACATAGTTGGCTCAAAAACATCTGATTCGAGAATACTATATTTTTTGACTTGCAACTGAAACTTCTATAAGAAATGTATGCATTTTATTTTAGTGAATTTGTTGTGTGTAGAACCAGCCATTTCGATTTCTTGCACAGTAGACCAAAAACTGAAATCTTCACATATAAGTAGTTTTTCATTCGATGGGTAAGGAAAGTGTGGGGGAAAATAGAATACCTCAGTTTTCCCCATTTTAGTTTGTTATCACCCGCTGCCAATGGTATTAAATTATAACAACAGCTGTCGGAGTATACTGACAAGTCTTTCAGTGATTCAGTAGTAAGTTTATGGATTCAAAAAACAAAAATTCAAGATTCGATTTCCCTGTCACAGCAGATAACCTTATGTGGCTTTGCTTAAAAACAAGCCCACTAAAGCTCAGTGATAAGTGTGAAGGAAATAACTCTTAAAATTAGAATTTATACTCGTTGTGGTCACAGATCAGATACTTCACTCTGTAGATTTACACTTAATAACAGCAACCAGAATTCCTAAATGGTGTCTTCGAATTCAAAAATAATTCTAACAAAGCATCTTAAGGCAAATACATATCACTCATAACTACACTCCAATTAATTTGTGTAACAAACATTTCACAGTAAGGATAAGACATTTATATAACTCCCCGAGTTAACTTACCTCGAATTTTATAACCAAAGCGTTGTTAAGCAACTGACACCACAACACGTGCAATATTAAGAAACTGTCGTTTATTTGACTACCGCGTTTATATGTGTACACATTTTTTTATTCCGTTATTCTCTCCATCATTAAAATCGAGATAATTAAAGTTGCTTGCTGCATGTTTTATCAACATGGACAGTGTCAAATGGCTCCTCTTGGTTTTACATTATAACTTAGTAAAGTTTATGTATAGGCCGTATATGCGTATAGGTTGTGAGATAAAGAAATGAGTTTATCATTCAGGTGTACACCTACTTGAGGAGACAGAGAATTAAGTAACAAGTATACAAATGTAAAATTATCTTCATACTTTTTTATATCGGTACCATCAGGCTTAACAATCTTTGTATTTACACGAAGATATGATTGTGCTAGATCAAAATATTTATCTTCTGGAAATGATGTAGAAAATTCAATAAGTCCTCTGTTGGTCACAAAAGATATTGTGATGATATTCAGTTCACTGACCATCCCCAAACTGTTTGTGTGTGAGGAAGAGAAAGTAAGTCCTGCTCAGATATTTTACATTGACAAAACTTTTCATGTGATAGGAGAGTCGATGTTCTTCATATCCTAGTTCTAGGTATTCTGATCATGGAACCGTTGTTTCTTCCTTTTCTGATGTAGAACTTCTCTAGTCAGATTCTGAACTCCTTGTGTTGCTTGTCGTTTTTCGACATTGACAAAAGGTTTCCCTTATGACATAAGATAGAAAATTTATACCTGATTTAAGTGTTTGTTTTCTTAAGGTTTGTGGTCTTTTTTTGTCAGAAATGGTGTGTAGCAGAACGAAATATATTGCTTGAAACGTCTCTCAGTCCATGTCCATGTTGCCATTAACTACCATTGTAATAAGATAAACCGTTTCCCACTTGAAAATCATAATATGCGCCTTAAACATGTGATTCTTGTATGTAAGGAACTCACGTGATTGTGAAGGTGGAGGTTTACGATCATTCTTCATGTTCAAGTGGATAGGTCGACCAATGTCGTCCTTTATATCGATCTCTTTAGTCTGAAAATTTTGTTCAGAAATAGATATTTATTAAAAGTTTGTAACTGTTTCAGTGATCATGTCTCCATCCTTGCCTTAAACTTTAACAATTCGTACCAATGGTACATATGCATCACGAATGCATATTAACAGTGTATTGTGTTACAGTAGGGTCCTTTATCGTGTGACTATTATTAAATGCAAGTATTAACTGATAGCATAGGATCGAATGTTATAGAGACTCCATCATTTACGTTCACATTCACTTTTTAGATGAATGAATCATAAGTAAATATATGTTCATTGTCAGGTTTAGGAAGTGTATCTTTTACTTATTTTAAGATTTTAACCAAATCTTCAGGTTCTTTGCAACCACTTGGTGCAGTATAATTTATTATGGCAGCAGAATGATAGCCTGAAAAGTATGCTATCCGCCGTGTTTCATCAGGCACGTTATGCCAATGTAGTTACTTTAATTCGACCAAGGCCACTTCCCAAGAACCTTCAAGGTTAATAGATCTCGGAAGATGAGTCGTATAGTTTGTGAGATTATTATTAGCAGGATAATTTATATAACTGTTACTAGGTGACGTCACACACAACTATTCCTTGTTAAATAACAAGATATAAGTCTGAATAACATTTTATATGGCAGGCAATTCAGATTTGTTTGAAGAATCCAACTACTAGATTTATCAGGATATTTTTTTTTCTATTTTACAAAATTTTCTTGTGCCTTTTTCTCGTCCACGTAATATTTATTCAACTTTATAAACATCAGTAGAAGACTATAACTCTTTGTAGCTCAGAGTTATAAAATGTTCAATTTAATTTTTCTTTTAAATAGCCAGGCCCAGGATGGCCAGGTGGGTTAAGGTGTTCGAATCCTCGTTGCACCAAACATACTCGTCCTTTAAGCCGTGGGGGGATTAATGTTACGGTCAATCCCACTTATTCGTAGGTAAAAAAGTAGTCCAAGAGTTGACGGTGGGTGGTGATGACTAGTTGCCTTACACTGCTAAATTAGGAACGGCTAGTTTTTTAGTTTACTTTACTACATCGTATTGCCCTTGATACCAAATTATATGTTTCATCATTTTTCCTTTTTATCAAAACATATCGTTTAATTAATTTCCCTACATTATCCTCTGTAATATAAAGGTGTTTCTGCTGTTTGTGTTGTTAAACTGTACAAAATGTTCTATCTGACCAGTTCTTGGATATGACAATATAGTTACTTTCACTTTGCTTGAATTCCCGTCACACCAGACATTCTCGTCCTTTCAACCATAGGGGCGTTATAATGTGTGGTTAATCTCAATATTCGTTGGTAAAGGAGTAGCCCAAGAGTTGGCGGTGAGTGGTGATGACTAGCTGCCTTCCCTCTAGTCTTACACTGCTAAATTAGGGACGGCTAGCACAGATAGCCCTCGAGTAGGTTTGTGCGAAATTAAAAAAAGCAAACAAACAATCCACATTGATAATCAACTTGTCTTCCACCGGGTTGGACAGCATGGTCTTGTATGCGTGTCTACCCCATGAAAACTTCGCTTTTCTATTCCAGTTAGCAACATCTTAACCAACTTGTTCATGCTGATGTTTTCTTGCTGACTGGTGTTAGGTACTGGTATTTTCAATCTGAATAAATATTCCTGATGCTTACGATGGATGAACAGCTATGTTAGAAACCTTGTTTTAGGCATTACAATTCTTAATTTTCAGAGGCCATCCAGTCACTAGCATCAGTCGCTACAAGGTCTGGCCTTAAACTAAAAACCGGAATTGGCTTTTACTATTATAACCTATTTTTCCTTAACAACTAAATGTGCAAAGTTAATTCAACAGCATCACGGTGCGAACCCTGTACACTCAGTTGCCACTCCCGTAGGATTGATTTTAAGTTCTTATTTGATTCTTGAAATCATTTACAACTATGATCGTATTTTCCCTAATTTCGTTTTCTCTCCGTTCATGTGTCGTGTTTCTTCATTTCAAGTTCATGTTTAAGAAACTGACGTCTTTCTGAAACATGATTTTATCCCTGCAAATTATTAAAAGTTTCAAAGCCTTAAGAGTTCTGGTTCCACATTATCGCGTAGTGTCAAAGCTTTAACTTCAAGTTGTATTTTTTATTATTTATATTTTGTGAAGATAAGTACACTTCCACAAAGATATTAGTGTTCACTGAAAGAGGTGTTCCGTAAGCTTTTTTATTTCTTTACTAAATTGTTGTTGTTTTGAATTAAGCACAAAGCTACATAATTGGCTATCTGTGCTTTGCCCACCAAGAGTATCGAAACTCGGTTTTTAGCGTTGTAAGTCCACAGACATACCATTGAACCAGTGGGAGGCCTTTATTAAATGCGTGTTTTTATGATGTACAAACATTGTTTTTCTTCTTTTCTTTCCTTCAAACAAATCTGTTGCACTTAAATATGCTAGCCAGGCTTTATAAAATACAAGTAGATTAATGTTTCGAAAACAATTCAGGATCTACAAAAAAAAACTGTTCTAAATGGAATTAGTCTTTAACTTAGTCGATAACTTTTTGTGAACGGTTTTAAGTTACTAGTACAGTAGTGTTATTCAGTTGGAAGTTTGTAAGTGGATAGAAACATAATATTAGCCTTATAAACCGATAAGTTATTAACTAAAGCTAAAATAAACACACCATAATACTGTATGCTAATACATTTTTGAAAACTTTACTGCTTTAGATAACTGTTTTGAGCCCAAAACGTAATCCTCTGGATTCCACGTGGCTTGCCGAAATAGAACAAAATTTTTCTTTTCATCATAGGATCCAGCAGACAGTGTGTGGTTACAATGTTAGTAATACTGAGAAAAATGGTTGTGGCTAAATACTTTCAAAAATTGTTACACAAGTAAAAGGTAAAATATTGAAAGATGGTGTGATTGAAAAATTCGATTTCGCATAACCACGAAATTACGCGAAGTGTTTGTTTGTGTTTTCTTTTACCAAAGCCACAGCGGGCTATCTGCTGAGCTCAACGAGGGGAGTCGAACCCCTTATTTTAGCGTTGTAAATCCGTAGACTTACAGCTATACTAGCGGGGGGCTACGCGAAGTGAAAAAAAATGTTAAGTAGAATTGTAATCTCAAAATAAATTTGACTTCTCTCTTTTGAATATGGATTCAAATCGAGCATTGTATTAAATACGAATTATGGACCAATTACTGGTAACAATTAAATTTTTATTAAATCAAATAATATATATCAAAGCCGATATTTTTTTTTTGTAATTTCAACACGTCGTCTTTAAAAATATCGGCTTCTTTGCATATTATTTAATTTAATAAATGTTTAGTTGTTCTCCATAGCTGTTCTGAAGGTAGCTATTTCACTTTCAGAAATTGGCTTTATGTTGAAATAAAAAAACTTAAGTAAATGAGATGTTCATGAAGGTTGTGTGATGGTTGACAAAAGACAATAATATGTCTGAAAAAAAACAACGAATAATATGATACATATTTCTATCAAAATCACATTACGTGTATATATTTATAGTCTTGGTCAAAATGTTTGCGTATTTTGTAATGAATAAGATAGTTATTATTAAGATGGAATATAAATACATGTAATGCTGTCAAACCGATGAATGCATGTTTTATTATTAAATATTTACATATGTAACTCTTGCGACTGGACAGGCTCAATGGATATCATTTTTGATTTATTAAAACAGCAAATAATGTTATCAGACACCTGTATAAATACTTGTATGTGTAATTCAGCTTTCTATCTATCACAATTGAACATATAATGACAAAACATAACATAGAATTATAATAAATAGCGCCTGTAACCTTATGTCAGTCCATATTAAGCATTTGGTACTTGTTTAATCCTCCTTGTATTCTAATAACCTCAGCAAGACTTGGCTTACTGTCGATGAAGTTATTAATGTAATCCAACTTGTCACTAGAAGGCGCTGCAACCCAGCTGAATTAGCTAGTTTAAGTTCTTGGCTAGCAATTTTCTGGTTCAGTTCTGCCCGCCATTTCTGAATGGGATTAAATATGTGAGTTTACTACGTATGAAACACTTGCAACGTTTTCCTCATCGAGATAATCTTGCAGTATACATGCACTGTGGATAATGGCATCGTTATCCCAGAACAGAAAGTTGTTGCTAAACCTTGCCGTAGCATATGGCAGAAATATCACTTTCATGTAATGCTTTTAAAAGTTGTTATTGACATTTCTATGTTGGCTATGGAGAGCAGATTTTCCACCGTAATGAATTGCTGCCCAGACGTACAGCACTATCTCCTGTGGGAAAGACAGTCTTCCTTCATATGTTCCTCCAGCAAAAGATGAACGCGAACGAATGCTACCATCAGCTTTAACATGCCCGAAACAGACTGTAAATATCGATTTACAGATAGCCCTTCTTGCAAAAATACCTTGTGTGTCCAGTTTCTTATTTGCTGGTTTTCTGGGTATTCTGGAATGAATGTGTTCATGCCATTCCTATCGTAAAATGTTGCAAGACTTCTTTCAACCTTGATGTGTTAATCTGGTCAAAACAGTCATCTCGAGCAGATTGTTTTGGTAGTTTTACCAGTAAACTTTTCTGAAACATATTTACTGAAGTCAGATTACGTTTTTGAATTCTGGATACAGTGCACTGAATATTCACTATTGTTCTGGCAATGTCCGTTTACATCACATCATTTCTGGACAGTCGAACAATTTGACATCCTATCACTTATAACACGTGATAAGACATGACTCTAAAAAGTAATTTTTTGAGCAAAGCTTTAACCTGTTTTGAAAGATATACCAACGGCACATCCTTTTACGCAAAACACGTGTGTATGTGTGTTTGACGAAAAAATGCTGCAAATAACTTTAAAGACCGTAATAACAATTTCTGCATGTTTGTCCAATCACACACTAGTTTCTCTTAGTATTCTGGCATTTATTCAATAAATATTTCATGCGCGAACAAAATAGCATCAATATAAATCAGTCTGCAAACATTTTTGCCAAGGTTCAATATGCTAGCGGGCTTAACAGTGAAGAAATACGTTGCTATTGTTTTTGAATCGGCAATTGTTATGTTAGTTGGTCTTGGCAAAACTTTGAACAGTAAGTTCAAACTTAAAGTAATCTTCGTAGGAAAATTTTCATTATTATATTTTGAAGTTTAAGCTAGATTTATCTTCTTAGCATCTGAACAACTAGGTCTCACAATTGTATTACGGAGGATGATACCAGAAACTTATCGGTATGTATGAAGATAGTTTTATGATATGCTGGTCTCATAATCTAGGTTTATTTCATAATCTTATAAAAATCTCGCGTGAAACCAGTTGCAACATTCGGTGTTTGGTTTTCTGATCTAGAGATATCCATCATGCAATCAGTGATATGTGGTCTGATCTGAAGAAACATCCAGTAGAGTGTTTTCAGTAAGATGTAAGATAATTTATTGTTTATCTTCTGATCTGGAGAAATCCATCATGCCATTATAAATGTGTAGTTTTGACATAATGTTATCATAAATGTGTAATTTTGTCTTCGTATCTGGAAATATCGCGTGTACTTTCTATACACACTATAGCCAAACATATGAATCAGGCAGAATTGAATAAAACTTTTCATGTCATTTTAAGCCTCATTATCTTCGTAACCTCCTTCATTACAAATGACCTCTGTCTTTGTTTTAAGTGCAGATCTTTTCCTTAGATTATATGACTTCAATATCTTCTTTCGCGATAGGTTCTAATTAACAAGATTATTTCTTATACAAGGTCGAAAAGAATCTCGGAATATTATCACATAAACGTAAAGACATAAAAGAGTTTTGTTTATGTACTTTACTGGCCCTCTCTTGTGTTAGTCAAGACTTGTACTAACAAAATCGATATTACAGTGTTTGTCCGTAAAGGCTTTGTTTTAGTGGTAACTAAACTCTCACTGGTATAAAGTTAGTAAATTAATATTTAGGTATGATAGGAAAGTATGATGCTTAAGATGAGAGATAATAAAACATTTTTAAAGGACATTCAACTTATATTGGTTGAGAATCTCGGAATATTATCACATTAACGTGAAGACATAAAAGAGTTTTGTTTATATACTCCACTGGCTCTCTCTAGTCTTAGTCAAGATTTATAGTAACAAAATCGGCATTACAGTGTTTGTCCGTAAAGGCTTTGATTTAGTGGCAACAAAACTCTCACTGGTATTTAGGTATGATAGGCAAGTATGATGCTTAAAACGAGAGATAATAAAGCATTTTTAAAAGACATTCAACTTATATTGGTTAAGAAAGGGACGCTGAAACATTGAAGAAGCTATCAGATGCCATATGGTAGGCAAATGTATCTTCCGCCATAATTATATTTGAAAAGAATTGCAAGGTGGGTAAATGACAGAAAATTATGATAAACCTTAATGGTAGTGAGTACAGTTAAGATTAGATTGACCAGTATATTAGACTTTTTATTTTAATTTTAGGGGCTCTATTGTAAAAATACGACACCATATAAAATCCAAAGTGCAATTCCTTTGCATTCATCTTTATATGACGTTGCCCCCCAGTGGCACAGTGGTATGTCTGCGGACTTACACACTAAAAACCGGGTTTCCATACCCGTAGTGGGCAGAGCACAGATAGCCCATTGAGTAGCTTTGTGCTTAATTCTAAACAAACAAACAAACAATTATATAACGTTACTGATTCTAATTATAGTGATTAGAATACAAGCATAAAAGCAACGTTGTGTTTCTTTTTGTTTGCGATAGTTTATATGTTGTGATTGCTCACATCTGACAGGCATTATGTTTTTCACAGTGATAAAAACAACATATGAACTTGTAATTGGTTATTGTAATATTATATTACTACTGGTATCTTATATTTATTAAAGATGTATTTTTCTACTGCAGTTGCATCTTCTTCGATTTTGTAAAATGCCCAGAGCTGAACCTCTTTTTATGAAGGATTTTTTATATCCATCTCTACGGAGTAACCGGTTTCCAGGTTTACTGGAATGGACAAATGAAGCAGAAAAAGAATACGAAGTGAAATGGAGTCATAAGAGCAAGGGAGGATGGGAAGATTCAGAGTTTGCACATTTTGCGGTAATTATATTTTAATGTAGAAATTTTCGTTCAGGTAAAATTCAAGTTCAAGAATAGATTACAGTTAAAGAACAGTCAAAATATTAAAACTGTCTTAGTCAAAATGAAGGTGCGGGTCGCGAGTTAGAATTCCTGTCCCTCGAAATATCTCGCCCTTTCAGCCGTAAGGGCGTTATTATATGACAACCAATTCAATTAGTCTTTGGTAAAACAGTAGGTCACGTGTTGGCGGTGGTTGATGATTTCTGGCAGACTTTCTTCTAATATTTCACTGCTAAATTAGAGACGATTAGCGTAGATAGCTCTCGTGTAAATTTTTGCAAAATTCAAAACTTGAAGCAAAGTATAAGACTTAAAATATTAAAGAGAATGTTTTTGTAACATGGTACACGGTGCACAAAAGGTTTGAAAGTATGACTGGAAATTGTATTTTAGGTTAATTAGACATTTACTCATTTATCCTGTTATCTGAAGTCAGAATAGTGGGATTGACCGCACATTATAACGCCCCCACGGCTGAAAGGGCGACCATGTTCAGCGCGACCCTCGGATTACGAGTCGCACGCTTGGCCATGCCGGGCCCCAACAAGGGCTAACGTCTCAATTTTAATCGAAAGAATGAATTATAGGTTAAAACCTTTTGGTGAATTGTTTTAAACTTTTCATATTATGCTTAAATTTCATTGTTTTTCACAGAAATCCAATTCATTCGAGAAGTTGTTATAATTTAATGAACCACTTCATGCTCAGATTTTATTTACATTTCTGTAATTGACTTGACGTCATTGTTTTGAGGAATTCTATAAAAAAATCAATATTTTGTGTATCAACTAGTGTTTATATAGCTAAAAAAGTGGTCAAAAATAGTTCCGGTTCTTAATGGTTTTAAGCATGCCATAATCTCTAATTTTCCTTTCAGCACTTTGATTTGTTGTGAGACGACAATGATATGAAAATAGATAAATGTTTGTTACGTTTTTTTATGTTTTTCGTAGACTAAACGCAACAGAAAGACACAGATAACAGCTTGTATAATTTATTACAACAACCTTTTATATATGAAACAGATATAATATAAATTATATAATAACAATGACAGATATTCAGTTTCAACATTCAAAATTAATTACAATACAAAATGGTACTAGTTTCAACCTTCAGTGTTAATTACGATACAAAATGTTACTGGCCTATGTCCAATATAACGATCTAGAATGAAAGTTCAAAAGTCCAGATCAGAAATCCGAAATTCTAGTCTAGGGTGTGAATTTGGTCCCACGAAGAAATTCCGAAGTTTGAATGGAGAAGTCCAGAAACAATTCACAGTTCGATAAATTTGATGAAGTTCTCCTTACGATGCTTCTTGATGAACGTCTCAAACTTGCCGTCTTCCAATTTTCCCTGTTTCCCCTAAACAGTCTTATACGTGTTGACTTTCAGTATAACTAGTAATTCGAATGAATCGTAAAGATTGACGAAATAAAATCACGGCTTCTGTAGATCTAGCTCTAGTCACAACACCAAGTTGAATAAACACACAGCAAACGTTTAAAACTTTTCGAACAAAGACACTATTTCTTGAATCAAATACAAACGAATGACTGACTCTTAATCTTTTTTTTTCTTCGAATAAAAACTAATGACTCTTCCTCTTTCTCGCATCTTCGTCTGTTTATATATTTGTAGGCCTAGACTTCTCGAACCATCGTGTAACTTCCACAGAGTTATCTGTGTATGTCTGACTTTTTGCACGAGACTCGGCGTCTAGATAACAGGCCGCCAAACATTTCATTTACATACATATGATTAGTCTACTTAATTCTAGAAATTTCTAAATGTTATTTTAAATGAATAACAACATATTTTTATTGGTTTAAACTTTGAAACAATAATATAAACATGGAAATATAAATAATAGATATGAAAATCCAAACACAACACGACATGTTGTCGTTTATAAAACACTTACACGACATTTACATAACAATGTAAAGTGGTCGAGTAAAAAATTTAATTTACATATCACAAATACTAAGGAGGATTACACAGCTTTAGAGAAAAAGAAATAGCAGACCAATCGGAATATAGAGAAGTATTTTTTCAAGTGTCACCACTAATGTTCTAGTATTGTTGCTGTTGGCTACATCCCTAAGGAAGTGAATTGTGCTTAATCTCAGAATACAATTAATTTTCTAAGTATTGTTCACATTACTGATTGTTGACAGCAGTATCAAAATTTAAGGATTACTGACATCACGATCGAATTAACAGAAACGTAACGAATACGCACTTTTATGTTACTCTTAGTTTTACACGTTTATATTATTTTACTTAAACAGCATGGAAAGAACATTTCTTAAGAGATTTTCCTTCTAAGGTCACAACCATACAGTGGGTTACCTGTAAGGTGCCCACAACAAGTAACGAATCCTGGGTTTTAGTAGTGTGAGCCTTCAAACTTACCGCTGAGTTATTGAGAATTTTAAAATAAATTCTTCAGGATTCGGAGAACTTATTTCTCTAAACTTTGGAGCGGCCATCAGACTTCCGGCCTAAAGCGTTTACCTCCAAGATAAGACCTTATGATCAGCGACCGTACTTCACCCAGTTGCACTTGCAATTCGATCTCAGTGGACTTAACTTACAATTGCAGTAAACAGTAATAACTGATAAGTGATGGTCGTCCGCTGATACTGTGGTTCGTGGATAATGGCTACCTGCTTTCTCCAGGTGTCCATTTAATTACATTATCAATTTCTGTGGTTGTTTTATGAAATCAAAGCTACATTGGGATGCCTGCTGTATCTTCAGCAAGGAATCGAAATCCGAATTTCAGCATGTAAGTCCTCAGAATTACCGTTGTGTCATCAGAAGACCACTGGTTTGGAAGCTCCTTTTTATGATACCATAATAAACACTTTAAGCAACTTATAGTCTAATTCGCAACAGTGCTGCAACTAGCCAGCTTCTATGCATCCAAGAAAATATCAACATGTCTTAAAACTCTGATTCACCTTGACAGCAAATACAAAACTGTGTGAGAACATGATCTATAGCATATGTTGAATGATCAGTTATTTGCATTCCCGATTGTGTCATATACCCCTTCCATCTGGCTCAGCAGCATTTCTGGTTTGCTTTTAATTTTGCGCAGTTATCCGAGGACTACCTGCACTACCTTTCCTTAATTTGGTAGTGATATAGACTTGAGGGAAGGCAGCTAGTCAACACCACTTACTGCTAACTCTTGGGCTAGTCTTTTATCAACAAATAGTGGGATCGACCGTTGCATAACAAGGCCCACGTGGATGAAGGGGGAGAGCACGATTGATCACTGAGAATCAAACCTATGACCCGAGCGAATCTCTAGGACGTGTCAGCGGAAAATCATTTGATCAGCGGTGGGCAGAATACAGATAGCCCAATATTTAGCTTTAACAACAAATAATCAAACAAGTACATGTGAGCCTGATTTGCAATCCAGCGATATAGAAGAGGTACATTTGATATTCTTTATAACACTGATTCGACTTTTTTATAACTGTGGTATAAATTATGATTATCATTTAATTATTTTTGTACAGTTCATAACTGCAAACAGGAAAAAAGTAGCAACTTTACATGAATTTGCTTGTTGAAATGCTTGGTACATGAATGCACAGCCGAACAATTTATGTAAAGTAACAAATTTCAATGAATGAAACGAACACAGGGTAAATGTCTGTTCGAGGGCTTAAATGTTCGCTCAACATCAGGTATTTCAATTATAAGCAAATTTTAGTAAATGCATTTTCACCAGTTACTCCGTCTGGAAGAACCTTTGTTTAGGTAATCCCTATATTCTTGAAGTGGTGTAGTACATACCATACTGAAATCTGTGTAATTGTGACGCTCATTTGATTTTATTTTTCATATATTCACTGAAACAATAATTCTCCACAGTACAAATATATATTCTAACATATTTGTTTGTTTGTTTATTTGTTTTGAATTAAGCACAAAGCTACACAATGGGCTATCTGTGCTCTGCCCACCACGGGTATCGAAACCCGGATTTTAGCGTGTAAGTCCGCAGACATACCGCTGAGCCACTGGGGGGCTATTCTAACATATATTCAGACTTAAACTTAAGTTTGAAAATAAATATTCCAAATTTTTATATTGAAAGGTAATTTTTATACTAACTTTTACTTTTATTAGAACGAATAATCTATATATGTCTCGTTCTATTTTTATTCCCAGAGCTGGGGCCCCACGCTAATGCAGCGGTATGTCTACGGATTTACAACGCTAAAATCAGCGGTTTGATTCCCCTCGGTGAGCTCAGCAGATAGTCCGATGTGGCTTTGCTAGAAGAAAACACACACAGCTAGAACCACAAATTTATGCATGTGCACAATTTGAAAAATTAATCATTTCAAATTAAGCTACAAAATAATTAATTTTCAACTTCATTAAATCTAAAAACGTTCATCGTACTTCTCTGTGGTCATGGGTCACTTACGAATACACCTGTGATGAGTGTAAAGCTGCCTGTGTTGGCAAAACCAAACGTCACTTGAAAATTCCTGCCTATAAACATATAAAATTTTGTATAGAAAACACTCAACGCTCTGAAGTACATGTTCTTCCCCTTCTGCACAAACCCGATGCCAAATCAGTAAACTCATTATCTTAACTTGTTTTTAAATGTCGCGCAGAGCTACACGAAGGGTACCTGCGCTAGCCGTCTGCAATTTAGCAGTATAAGACTAGAGGGAAGGCAGCTAGTCATTACCACCCTTCGCCAAATTTTATGCTGCTCTCCTACCAACGAATAGTAGAATTCGTCCAAACGTTATAACGGTCTCACAGCTGAGAGAATGAGCATGTTTAATATGACAAAGATTCGAACCCGCGACCCTCAGATTGCAAGTCGAATGCCTTAACTACCTGGCAGTTTGAGGATTTAGTATAAATGGAATATAATGATTTACGACAGCATTACGTGGGAATTGAAAGGAACAACACATGGTGGTGAAGTTAGAGTAAGATAAAACTGTGCTGGAGAAAACTGATTGAAAAATATAAGTGGCCGTGGAAGTAAATAAATTATTAAAAGTAAATAAAGGAAGTAAATTGTATTTATTTATTTGTGGATCATAACTTTAAAATCTCAACACTAGAATTTTTAATGTAGAAACTTCTGGTTAAAGTCTTTGTACCTTAAACGAACATATAGGTCTAAACAGTAACCTCGGTTTTTGTCAACTGCCTTTGCTTTGATTCATTCATTTTATTAAATTTATTCTTGGCATCTGTAAAGTTTACTTTGTTCTTCGCCTCTGTATATTTTATATACATTTGTCCGCGTTAAAACTTTTATTGTTTGTTTTTATAAACACATTGTATGTGCTTATTCCATGAAAGCATTTTGATCGCTGACGTCATACTCAAATCAGAAATTGCTGTTTCTTAGTTTCACCTAAACACTTACTGAAAAGTTGTTTGACAAGATATCCACTTAACCCTGTTCTTCAGGTAAAGATGAAGTTTAATGTGTGAAATTCGAAACTTTAGTACTGTGTTTTAAAACATATAAAATTTTCGTTAGAAACACTTGAGTGAATTGTGAGGAGTAAATTTATACATGTGCGTATATTTCTTGTTTTCCAAAGTATTTTTGCATAAAAGTATCGGAAATAGTATAGTTTGTTATATTAAATTACCATGGTAATTAGTGAGGAGGTTTTACGCTTTTTATCCAAGTTACCATACGTCCTGAAATGACAATCTTTACGAATGGATTTCCCAGTAAATAGCCTGTTACATAACTTTTCAATATTACAATCTAACCATCTTAAAATTTTAAAATAGGTTTTCAAAATCGTAAATTGGCACTAGAGGGCCACTATTTATCTAAACACTGTTATGATACATTGCATACGACCAGCACAATAATTCTTCCTATTTTTAGGCATCAAAATTACTGTAAACGTTCGACAATCGTTTACTAACAGGAATGTTTACATTAAAAGGTCCAATCACAGACATAGAAAATAGGCTTAATTTGGAGCTCCTATACAGTAGCTGCATAGTACTCGTTTACGTGCGTTTATAATTCATGCTAGAATTCTTTTATGCTATTTAATACAAATTGAATGACGAGCAAGTACACATAATTAGGAGTTACAATTTTGATTTATCAATTCATTGATGCAGATGTAAAAGCAGGCAAAGGAGTCACGATTATTCTTTATGGTAAAGTAACTAGGGCTTTTTGTAACAGTCTCTAATTTTGAATTACCCAAAACGGAAGGCAACCAGTGGACAGCATCCACCGCCAGTTCTTGCATTGCTCTATGCCAAAATAAAGTTGGTTTAACCTTTTCTGAGGGGCCGAAGAGGTTCGGTATCGTGTTTTGATACCACGACACGCAGATTGTAGTTAAGGAAATAATGAAAGTAATTTTTCCAACCACTTTATCAAAGTGTACAATCTGACCAGAACGATATATATATTGAGAGAGATGTTTGCCTTTAGGACTTCTTTTTTTAGAACTACTAATTTTTATTTAGGAGTGGGACATATTGAAAAATAACTACACTCCAGAAAGTGCAGAATACTGGACTTTGTCCAAACAAAGGTTTAGAAACACTCTTCGAAAACTAGAAATTCTTGGAAAAGTCAAAAGGCTACCAGGTAGAAGAGGATATCGAAAGTACAAGATCTGCAGCAGTACAGGTAAATTTGTAGTTACATTATTTTATTATTTTTAAATATACAAACATGTTTCCACGTTTTGTTGCCGTCTAGCTTGCAATCATGTTTCTTTGTTTTTTTAATTTTGCCCAAAGCGGCTATTTTATATGTTTTAAAAATAGCTTGTTTGTTTGTTTTAGAGTTTCGTGCAAAGCTACTTGAGGGCTGTCTGCGCTAGCCGTCCCTAATCGCCAGGTGAGTTAAGGTGTTCAACTCGTAATTTGAAGGTCGAGGGTTCGAATCCCCATCGTACCAAACATGCTCGCCCTTTCAGCCGTAGGGGCGTTATAATGTAACGTTCAATCCAAATATTCGTTGGTAAACGAGTAACCCAAGAGTTAATGGTGGATGGTGATGACTAGTTGTCTTCCCTCTAGTCTTACACTGCTGAATCAGGGACGGCTAGCATAGATAGCCCTCATGTAGTTTTGTGCGAAATTCAAAAGAAACAAACAATGTTATACAAACACACATTCTACTACATCTAGTAGAGTTTTATGCAATTTCGATATTGTACATAACACCTGTTGAGTTTAAATTCAGTACAATTTGTTTTTAAATAGTGTTCTAAATCCGTTTCTATTACACTAAAGTTCTTGGATCACAATTTCTAATTATTAAAAGAAATATATCGATTTTGGAATGTTTAGCAGCTTTAAATTGTCTGAAATCAGCTATTTTTAATATGATTTATAATTGTGGTATATTATATATTAAAACAGATTTAAAATATTTATAAAGTTTTTCAGTTATTCCTTTGATTAATTTTTAGACACAGGCATAATTAATCATAAATACGCATTCACTAAGGGACAGTGTAAAATATGTTTAAATGTTGTAAATAAAACAATTTCGTTGTTTTTTTTGTGAAAATGTAATTAAACAAACAGTTGGTAGTCCAAATGGATCTAATGCCTGTACTTCTATGAGAATGTAGTTTGGTAGTGATTGGGGGTTATTAATTACATTCCACTTCTAAATAACGGTATTCCCTCAACTCGAAGGGATAATCAGGAACACTAAAATTTTCTTGTAACCTACTCTTCTATGCATCTCTACCACTTTATCCCTGGCTTGTTTGGAAAGCTCCTTGGTCTTTATGGTTGGTTTGTCGTATCACTATGTGAGTTGTAGCTTGGACAGATGCATTTACTTTAAAGTTAAGTTAAACCATTTTGATTACAGAAAGACCGAGACCAATACATGGATTTTACGACAAATTAAGCTTATGTTTTGCACCTGAACTGATTTAGTGTTGCCTTAGCAAAGGAATTGAATACTAATGCAATTGAAAATATTCTAATTTTCTTTGAAAGTCTATCTTATTTACGTAATATAAGATTTTTTTAGCTTCTTCAGTTTCGAGTAGATTGTGTAGATTCTAAGTATAATAAAGTTTAATTTGAAAGTTTCACAACTGCAACGTCGCACCAAACACGCTCGCTCTTTCAACCATGGGGGAGTTATAATGTTACGGTCAATCCCACTATTCGTTGGTAAAATAATAGCCCAAGAGTTGGCGTGGGCGGTGATGACTAGCTGCCTTCCCTCTAGTCTTACACTGCTAAATTAGGAACGGCTAGCGAAGATAGCCCTCGTGTAGCTTTGGGCGAATTTCTAAAACAAACCAACTATTTTTATAACATAATCATTAGAATTTCTTCTCAACCTTTTAATATTTCACTTTTTATCTACTTTAAGATTCTAAATATAGTACTTTTTATCAAATTAGTTTTACATATTTACATTTAATAACTTCCAGATTACCTGACACAATACAATTATGAAAATAATAAAATACGTCACTATTGATACAGTTAGAACGTAAATTATCAGTTTGTTTGGGATTAAGGTCTTAAATAAACTCTGTAGTTAAAAAAGAGGCTCTATTGGTTTATTTTGTTTAACATTAATTAAGATATATCAATTTAATAGGAAATACTTAATCGTAAATACTTTTATAAATTATGGATGGTAAAAGTAAGTCACCAATAACATTTTTTTTCAGTGAAATGTTATTGGACAATGATCCACATTTTATTTGTTTTGGAATTTCGCGTAAAACTACTAGAGGGAAGGTAGCTAGTCATTACCACCCACCGCCAACTTTTGGGCGACTCTTTAATAACGAATAGTGGGATTGACTGTACATTACAATGCTCCCACAGCTGAATGGGTGAGCTTGTTTGGTGCGACGGGGATTAGAACCCGCGATCCTCAGATTACGAGTCGAACACTTTAACCCACCTGGCCATGCCAGGCCGATCCACTTTTAATCGGAACTTATTTATGTAAAAACGGCTCGTTTGGTTTAGAAAAAAAAATTTACGTAGAGGAGCGAACAACGTTTCGACCCTCTTCGTTCATCGTCAGGTTCACAAAGAAAGAAAGAGGTAACTGACCAGGAAGCTGACCACATGTTTGAAAGGGGTTGTGTAACTGAGTGTCGGAATGTAGAGGGCGTGCTTAGATGTTTAAATATATAATTTTATATTATTTATTTTATTATTATTATTTATTATTTTAATATAGGTATAAAGGTGTTCCTATGTATTAGTTTATTTTGGGCTTAAGTTGTATAAGTAAGGCTTCTATAATTTTGCGTTTGTTTGTGCTTGTTTATTTTGTTTATTTATTTAGTATTTGAGTGTTTTCTATGGTTATGTTGTGTTTATTTGACTTGCAGTGTGAAGGTGACTTTTTATGTTCTTGAAATCTGGTTTCCATTTTTCAACTTGTTTCTCCAATATAGAAGTCGTGACAGTTATCACATTGTATTTTATAAATAATGTTGGTGTGATGTTTGTCAGTGTAGTTTTTACATAGTATAGACATCAGTTTTGTGCTTGGTTTTTGAATAAATTTGGTATTAACTGGAATGCCATATTTTGTTACTAGTTTTTGCCAAATGTTGGTTATTTGTCTGCTGATGTCGGTAATATATGGTGTGCAGCAGTATATGGTTTCGTGATTTTTTTTATTTGTGAGATATATTTACTTTTGTTGGTAGATTTTTCTTTCTGTCTAGGTGTGTGCGTGTTATTAACGTTTACTACGGTTTGTGGAGGAAACTTATTGATGTTGATGAAGTATTGTTTTATTTTGTCTAATTCATAGTTAATTTTATCTGGTGAGCACAGTTTTATGACTGTGTTTATTTGGTTTCTTAGTATGTTGAGTTCTTGTTTTGTTTCATATGCCGAGTCCCAAGGGATGAGTAGTCCAGTGTGGGTGATTTCTCGGTGGATTTCTGTTTTGAGTTGTGTATCGGTTCTTGTAATTTTGAGGTTAAGAAATGATATTTGATTGCTTTCTTCCTGTTCACATGTGAAGTTAATGTTGGGATGTATGGCGTTAATGTGATTAAAAAATTAAGTGTGTGTTCTGTAGATGTGAGTCCCGCAACCTTGTCATCTACATATCTGTACCAGTATAGTGGTGGATGTAATGCTGTGTTAATTGCTTGTGTTTCACCTTGTCATAAAAATATTGGCTAGAACTGGTGATACTGCGTTGGCCATGCTTAGGCCATTTGTTTGTATATAGTTGTGGTTGTTGAACATGAAGTTTGTCCTCATCGTGGTGAATTCTATGATGGTTGCTAATTGATTGCTGGGAATGTCTATAGACGAGTTAGGGTCTCGGATATAGAGTTGTGAGGCTATCTTGCAGGCTTCTGTTGTTGGAACTTCTGTGAAGAGGGATATAACATCGAAACTGGCGATAAAGGCTTTATGATTAAGTTGATTCAGATTAGACTTGAAATTAAAAGAGTCTTTGACAAATGAGTAGGCTGATGTTACATATTTGAAGAATGCCCATGCTATGTATGTACCAAGATTGTAATTAAACGATTCATATGTGGATATTATTGGTCGTAATGGACAATCTGGTTTATGAGGTTTCGGGATGCCATATATTTGTGGTGTCTGTAAGTCGGTTTTGCGTAGGTAGGAATAAAGTGTTTGTGAAATTGTGGCTTTTTCATTTTTAGTAGCATTTTGTTTAGTTGCGTTTCGTATGTCTTTGTTAGATTTGTGTGTATTGGTTTAAATTTGTTAGTGTCTGATAGTTACACAACCCCTTTTAAACATATGGTCAGCTTCCGGTTAGTTACCTCTTTCTTTCTTTGTGAACCTGACGATGACCGAAGAAGATCGAAACGTTGTTCGCTCCTCTACGTAAAAAAAATGTCTCAATCCAAACGAGCCGTTTTTACATAAATATTTTTCTATACAAGTGGGTTTTCTCAACATCACTTACAGGAACTTAATTAAATCCGCAATAACATCTTTTATAGGAAGTTATTAAAAGCTAAAATTTAAAAACAGTTTTGATAAATATTTCATTTTTTATTATTTAAGTTAACTTTCACAGTATAAGTAGATTTGACAAAACGTTCAGAAATGAAATGCTTGACTTGTGACCACTATCACATTTTACAGATTGAAGTGAAGTTTCATGTTGCAATAAAAGCTGTGTAGAATCTTTGGATATGTTAATTGAAGCTAGAACTGTTAATACTAGAAGCGATTGAGGTGTAAAGTCCAAAATACCAAAAAATAATGTAGTTCAGGATATGATGGTCTTTAAGTGCGACATGACTATCCAGTGAAGATTATTGTAATGACTTAATTGAAGTAGTATGAATCCTACCCTTAGAACAATAAGATACACATGAGCATGAAATAAACTCATTGTGTGTGCAAATTCTTAAAAAGTTCTGTTTGGGAACGATAACTGAACCAAGTGCTGAAACTGACAATAAACTTTACTGTGGGTTGGAAACACGATAATCTCAAACATACTGTAATTGTGTTGAAACTATACCTATTCTGTAATGCGTATTCAAGCATATGAAAGAAACATTTTAATTATAATCTAAAACATGCTGTAATTGTAGTGAAACGATACCTATAAATTACTTTCTGTAGTGCATATTCAAGTATATGAAAAATATTTTAATTACAGTTATAAACGACTTCACTGTCAGTTGTTGTGTATGCTTTTGTGGATGCCACCTTACGCGCCATTAAAGATGACGATAAATAGTTTCAATGCATTTCCAGATGGCGGGCCATTAGGGCTACGTTTCTTGGCCACCATGATGTCATAGCTCAATAAAATGTTATCAGAAATGCCACTAATTTATGGAAAGCTGAAATTAGCGTTTGGTACCAGATATGCGACCATGATGGATGATTACATAGTATTACCACAAAGTAGAGAATGTGTATTTAGGCCATTATGACAGTTGGCTGTGGCATAAACAATACATGCTTCAACAATATTATAATTAATTAATTAATTTGCCATGAAAAAGATGCTTAACACTAAATAATTAAATAATTTATAAGTAATTGAATCATTTATAATTAATCATCTTATAAAAGGATACTAATTCATTGGTTAGTCCTGAAAACGACAGTGAAAGTTAGTTCATCAGATAATTAATGATGAAGTCATCCAAGAGAACATGTTTATAGGAAGCCATGACTCATGTAACACATGCTTGATCATGTCGATAATTAATTAATCAAATTGTCCTAAAAAGGACTATTAACACTAATTTATCAGTTATTTAAATTTCCTGACCTAAAACGATAGATTAATTATAACTTAAACTTTTAATTGTTAATCATGCGTTTTTCAATCACATGGTATATTATTTAACGTAGCATGATCACAGTTATATACATATATTTTATCAGCTATACAGTACATGACTGTAACTGTAAATCATTTTAGAAGGAGTTATTTCCATATTAATAATTAGTGCGATAATTAAAACCTACTCAATTAAGTGTCATGTCCTAAAAGGATTATATCTCACTCAATCTGATGTATAGAATACATGACTTATGTTTAAATCCCTCCAAAAAATTATAATATCATGCAGTAATTAAAGCTTTTACTGTATACAGTAATTTACATTGTTAATAAAACGTTTATTAGGCAATAACACTTTTATTTACATATGTTACTTTAGCCTATGTTTTACAAAGGCGGAGTCCTTAAAAAGGATACCAAACCTAATTACTATTTATTTCCAAAAAGAGCAATATCTTAATCAAAACTTACATTTTTAATTACCAACTAAGTGTTTAAAGATTTTCGGTGATATACTAAAATGTAAAAAGCAATATTTAATGTAACATGATCACAATTATATATGTTTTACGACGCACATGTCTGTAGGTTTAAATCGCTCTAAAGAGACCAGCATTATACAAAAATTAAAGTTTTTACTGTATACAGTAGTTTACGTCGTTAATAAAACGTTTATTGTGCAGCAACGTAACACTTTTATTAATTTGTGACATATAACTAATACATGTTTTACAAAGACGGACTTTCACATATACTTACTGTTATTAGGCCCGGAATGACCAAGTGGTTAAGGTACTCGACTCGTAATCTGAGGGTCGCGAGTTCGAATCACCGTCACACTAAACATGTTCGTCTTTTCAGCCGTAGGGGCGTTATAATGTGAAGATCAATCCCACTATTCGTTGTTAAAAGAGTACCCCACGAGTTGGTGGTGGGTCGTGATGACTAGCTGCCTTCCCTCTAGTCTTACACTGCCAAATTAGAGACGGCTAGCGCAGACAGCCCTCGTGTAACTTTGCGCGAAATTAAAAAAACAAACAAATAAATCTCTACATGTTTTTCTGGTTACACTTGGAAAAATTCACAAATAAACCAACTACAAGAAAATACCCAACAGTGGAACATAACAACACCTTAGCACATACCAACAAAGAAAAAGCAGAAGCCTTCAAACATCGATTACAAAACACATTTAAAACACACAATGATACCGACATTAACAGCTACAACTACAATAAAATAAACAACCACGTAACAGACAACATAGAATTATATAAACCACACTTTCCAGTCAACATTAAAACCAGCAACACTAACAAAACAAATGACCACAATACCCAACTACTCACCAAAAGAATCAAACTAAATGAATTTGAAAAAAGCAATCAAAAATACAAAAACAAAGCACCAGAAAACGATGGAATACAAGTAATACTTCTCAAAAAAGGCACTCCAAAATTATTTGACCACCAGTTAGCAATATTTAATTTATCTCTACTTTCTAGATACATCCCAGTTTCTTGGAAGCAAGCAAATATCTTAATGTTCCACAAAGAAGGAAAACCAACCAATAAACCAAACAGTTATCCACCGATCAGCCTAACCAGCTGTGTAGGCAAAATTCTCGAAAGAATAATGAGCAATAGACTCTCCACATTTTTGGAGAATAATGCAAAATTACCAGAAGAACAAAACAGATTTAGAAAATGCAGGCAAACAACAGATCACTTAATTAGATTAACTGAAACAACAATAAACAGCTTTAACAATAAAGAATGCACTGTTGCCTGCTTCCTCGATATCGAGAAAGCATTCGACACTGTATGGTACAATGGTCTTCGGTTTGGTATGTATGAAATGAGACTACTGTGAGGAATTATTCGCTGGTTATCAAACTTTTTGGAAAATAGAAAATGTCGAGCAAGCGTAGAGGGAACTTTCTTGGAGTTCTTCACTCCAGAAGCTGGAGTCCCTCAAGGAGGGGTGGTTAGCCCTATTCTCTTCGTCATGTATGTAAGTAATATGCCATTAAAAGACCCAAATCATGAATACGCGTCTCATTTCGCTGATGATGTAGCAGTTTGGACAAGTGCCCCTACACAGAAATAGCAAACGCTATCTTACAACCACAACTAAACAGATTATGTGAATATTGTGAAAAATATAGGATCAAAATAAATACAGCGAAGACGCAACTAGTAATATTCTCAAAATCTACGAAATATCAAAAAGTTCAACCACAAATTTGTAGGTATGGGGAACGCATCCAGACTGCTATATCTGCAAATTTTTTATGATTAACATATGATTCGAAGCGTACATGGATGAAACTTGTAAATAAGATAAAAACTAATATTTGGCGAAGAATAAACTATGTTGGGAGTCTAACTGGTAAAAACTACGGAAGAACACCATAAAACATCATTAAAATATACAAGACACACATTAAATCTGTAATAGACTATGCAGCTCCTGCATGGATCAATGTAAGTGTGAATCAAATTCAAACCAAACTCCAAACATTACAGAATACACTAATTACATCAGCATATACAGAGTACCTAAAACCACTTCATCAAAGTTCATGCATAATTACTCAAACACACAAACAATACCAGATGGACTTCTACAGAGTACGACAAAATATTTTGATAAAAATTGGCGAAAAAAATGAGTTGCTATGCGAACTAGACAGATATTGCATATATGATGAAGAAAGACCTCACACCTTTCCCCATTAGATCATTTAGACAAAATAATTTAAAATAATAATGATAGTAGTAATATTAGAATATAGACAAAATAAAACAAGCCACCTACGTTCTAGACTTATTAAATAATAATAAAATCAAGAACAATATAAATGGACATTGTCCTGAAAAGGACCTGACTAAATTTATATCAATCCAGCCATTCTGTATTTAAATCGAAATATATATTAACCTGGCCACTTCAACAAAGTCATGGAAGGAGGAAGAGGTCTAGTGTACCTGACCCTTTACAGTGTAAGGCTGTTAGACATTTCAGTATAGCCAGAAGATAACCTTCACTCATTAGTCACATTTAAAAGAATATTACATGTCATTTTGTACATCTTTTAAGACTTTATGTACATCTAAACTTAGTTGTTTTCAAATACATAAAAGAAAATCACTGGTATTAGAACTCTTTTATTATCTCATTTTATGGATAAATTACAAAACAGTACTCACATTGTGTTCAAAAAACTATCGGTGTTTTAGTCCACTTAGAATAAAATGAAAGTTTTATTCTGCTTAAACGTGCGAAATTTATATCTATGGAAATTTTTATCATAATAAAATTTAATCATAATACATTGTCATTATCTACGGACTTACAACATATTTAATGTTCACGGAAAACATTTATTAAAATAAAAGTATATTGTAATACACTGTCGCTATCTCTGTATTTACAATATATATTTAATGTTGTTATTTATGTATTTATAATATATTTAAAATAGTTACTTTACAAAAGTGTAAATATGTGGTGTGGCTTATCAGTTAAATACAGTTTTTGTATGTAATTAAACAGTGTATATCTAAAATGCAGTTCATAATGATGAAACATGGCACTATCTGTGTATGCTCAGTATATAGTCATAAAACTGTATTTTTAAGGTTTGACGGGTTAGTGTATAACCATAGCATACCGTGCCCTACATACAGCAAATGGTTAGACTGTATCAGTCAGCTTAAGACAAAATAAAAGGTCCATTCTACTTAAATATGTGAGATTTCGTTATTTTAATTATCTCACGTTTAGAAACATTATTGCTGTATATTAGACGAAGATTTCAAATGATTGACAATCGCCAATTTTTATCTATCTGTCAGCAAGATGAGTTTATTCTACGTCACTTTGAAAATTAAAGACAGTATAGAGGTTTTGTTTGTGTCAATATTTCCGTCAGGATTTATTACATGTACTCACAGAATATACTAATTGTTTAAAGTATTTTACGAAACACCAATCACCATGTTAATTATACAAAAAAACGCCTTTTCACCTTTATAAGTTTTGTTTAATAATTAATTTTTGATAAAACTATAAATAATAAATGAATGACTTACTGTTTGTATTGGAAGTTCACGAAATGTTGAAACTAACCCAAACTTGTGTTAAAGATGATCACGTGGTCACTTATACTGTGACCGAATGATGATGACGTCATTTTCTTCATAACTTCGTCGTCAGTTGCAATGAATAATAAGCAGTCACTGTTTTAGGGAATCGGCACACATTATTTTTTAAACAGTTAGTTTACTGATATTTAAAATAGCAAAAATTACTATTTTGCATACATTATTCACTTTAAGTCACACAAATACAACAAAAAAAATGCAACCATAATTCCATGACATTCAATTTTCTGTTTGATCAGTAATATTTCAGTCAAACTTTGACACTTTTCCATCTTCAGGTGGTCACAACATTTAAATGTCAGGTTACTCTTGTGTCTGATAGTTGCTATGTATAGTTGTTTTATCACAAAAAAATCAACAAAACACCAAAAATATAGTTGACAAGCACAAACATAAAAGAACCCTTAGTTATAAAGCAAGCAACTATTTTTCGACTACTTTGTTTGCATGGGTTTTGAAACTGTTACCATAACATGTATTATCTTTTATTTATACTTTATCAAATGTACACAAAAATCACCAAAGTTCTTTGATTTTTTATAAGTTACGAATATAATATACTTCGTATATGAAGTAAAATCGCGGACACACTTATTGCAACATTTTTTACTGAAACATCAAAATACATCATGATACTGTTTACGAAAATTTATTAGTTCGTAATGTCAAGCGTAGTCTTTTATGGTTAAATTACTCACAATGAATATTAGTTTCTAACAAATATCTATTTCATATAGAAAACTCATATTTCATCACAATCCGATGTAATATAGCTATGATATTTACGTAAAATCACATAAGCTTACTTAAATATTTGTGATAAAATCTTCAAAATATATGCTATTTAAAAAACAACAACTTCAGAGTATGAAATACTGACATACACATCATTGTAATAATGCCAGTCGTATATACTTGTTCAAGTACCATAAATGAAACATACGGGGTAATTAATCAAAGTTTCTTTATTTTAGAAACTGTACAAAACATTTGAAAACTAAACTGTCTGTTCCACTGTCATACTGACCTTCACATAGCACTACCCTACAACTTAAAACAGATGTATGTAAAGTACCACACATACACAGGTAATAAACCTATCGTTACAGAATAAACTTTCCAACTAACACATACTGTATGTTCACTGTATATTAACTCTTACAATGGTTTTGCACCAAATAAATTAATAAATTTGTGCACGTAATATAATATTACAGAAAGTTAAATGTACATTTGAACACTTAATGGTTCAAGGAAATTGTTTTCTACTTCTAGGTCACTACTTTCTGTTTTTTGAAATGGAACTCACGTATTTATCGTTAAATATAACACAAAGTTATATACATAATCTAACTTCTTGAATGTGTAATCATTCAAGCTCCTATAAAAGTATCTCTATCATCCATCGTCCCATGTTGGTACAGCAGTAAGTCTACGGATTTACAACGCTAAAACCAGGGGGTTCGTTTCCTCTTGGTGGACACAGCAGATAGCCCGATGTAGCTTTGGTATAAGAAAATACACACTATCATCCATCTCACAATCTGGACAAATTTTATCTGAGAGTCAAAGTTCTCTGACAGCATAATAATATTTGATATTTTCCAATAACACAACTGAAACTAGCTTTATATTAAAAAATAAAAGGCAGTTGGAAGAGAATTTTTTAACCCCAAGCTATACACCATGGAGTATCTATGTTCAAACATAGTTCATTTTAGTTGAATTTGTTTCTTGAAAATTGTAATCAGTGATGTCGAGAAAACCCACTTTTAGAGAAATATATGTGCAAAAATATATATGTGATTGAAAAAATTAAGTACGTGTTCTGTAGATTTGAATCCCGCAACCGTATCATCTACATATCTGTACTAGTATAGTATATAGTATATATTGTGTTAATTGCTTGTGTTTCAACTTGTGTCACAAAAATATTGGCTAGAACTGGTGATACTGGGTTACCCATACTTATGCCATTTTTTTGTATATAGTTGTGGTTGTTGAATGTGAAATTTGTCTTTATCGTGGTGAATTCTAGAAGGGTTGCTAATTGGTTGTTGAGAATGTTTACAATTGGGTTAGGGTCTTGGATATAGAGTTCTAAGGCAATCTTGCAGGCTTCAGCGTTGGAACTTCTGTGAAGAGGGATATCACATTAATTCTATACATCCCAACATTAACTTCACATATGAACAGGAAGAAAGCAATCAAATATCATTTCTTAACCTCAAAATTACAAGGACCGACACGCAATTGAAAACAGAAATCCACCGAAAAATCACCCACACTGGACTACTCATCCCTTGGGACTCGGCATATGAAACAAAACAAGAACTCGACATACTAAGAAACCAAATAAACACAGCCATAAAACTATGCTCACCAGATAAAATTAACTATGAATTAGACAAAATAAAACAATACTTCATCAACATCAATAAGTTTCCTCCACAAACCGTAGTAAACGTTAATAACACGCACACACCTAGACAGAAAGAAAAATCTACCAACAAAAGTAAATATATCTCACAAATAAAAAAAATCACGAAACCATATACTGCTGCACACCATATATTACCGACATCAGCAGACAAATAACCAACATTTGGCAAAAACTAGTAACAAGATACGACATTCCAGTTAATACCAAATTTATTCAAAAACCAAGCACAAATCTGATGTCTATACTATGTAAAAACTACACTGACAAACACCACACCAACGTTATTTATAAAATACGTGATAACTGTCACGACTTCTATGTTGAAGAAACAAGTAGAAAAATGGAAACCAGATTCAAAGAACATAAAAAGTCACCTTCACTCGTTTTCGAACACTGCAAGTCAGATAAACACAACATAACCATAGAAAACACTCAAATACTAAATAAAGAAACAAACGTAAGCAAACGCAAAATTAAAGAAGCCTTACTTATACAACAAATTAAACCCAAAATAAACCAATATAAAGGAACGCCTTTATACCTATATTCGGCCTGGCATGGCCAAGCGCGTAAGGCGTGTGACTCGTAATCCGAGGTTCGCGGGTTCGCATCCCCATCGCGCCAAACATGTTCGCCATCTCAGCCGTGGGGGCGTTATAATGTGGCGGTCAATCCCACTATTCATTGGTAAAAGAGTAGCCCAAGAGTTGGCGGTGGGTGGTGATGACTAGCTGCCTTCCCTCTAGTCTTACACTGCTAAATTAGGGGCGGCTAACACAGATAGCCCTCGAGTAGCTTTGTGCGAAATTCCAAAACAAACAAAACAAATATACCTATATTAAGTATAATAAAAATAAAATTATATATTCAAACATCTTAGACCGCCCTCTACATTCCGAATCTTAGTTACACAACCCCTTCAGCTTCCGGTCAGTTACCTCTTTCTTTGTGAACCTGAAGATGACCGCAGAAGGTCGAAACGTTGTTCGCACTTCTATGAAAATTGTTTGGCTCCCAATAATATTACTGCCGTATTCTATCTAATTCTATTCAGTTGTTGTTGTTGTTTTTTTAATTTCGCGCAAAACTACACGAGGGCTATCTGCATTAGCCGTCCTTATTTTAGCAGTGTAAAACTGGAGGAAAGTCAGCTAATCATCACCCAACGTATAGTGGGATTGACCATCACATAATAACGTCCACACGGCTGAAAGGGCAAGCATGTTTGGTGTGACGGGGATTCGAACCCGCGACTTTCAGGTTGCGAGTCGAGTGCCCTAACCACCCCGCCCTGTCTTCTTTAGTTGTTGAAAATTATGTGTTGTGCTTAATCCATTTAATGACTACAGCATTTATCTGTATAATTAACACTTTTTTAGAAATCAAGGATAACGGGGAAAAGAAGAAGAAACTCTTCATGCATCCTGAGAAGACTGAGACGAAAAGCAGACAACCGGTCATCTTAAAGGTTGTAAAAGCTATGCAAGCGTACAAAAGTGACGTGAACGGGAATGGTGGTTTTGTTAATGCTGTTCTCGAAAATCCACTTTTCAGCATAGTTTTGGAAAGTTGTGACAAAGAAGCTGATATCGAAAAATGCATGATGATGCAGAATAGCTCTCCGAATACAAACCTGGAATCAGACTATGATGAAGCATTTAAATGCAAGATTCCATTTAACGACTCCATGGATGTGATGATTCCGTGTGACGATATCACATATTTTAACGATCCGTTGTTGAGTATGTTTCCAAACGTTTATTCTGAGTTGAACGAAACGGACAATTTTGATGACAAGGAGGTATAAGTTTTGCTTATTGTTATTTGTGTATGTCAATGAAGTACATTGTATTTATTGATATATGTTTTAGCAAAGAAGCGAAAGATGGATTGAACAACATATTTTAATAACATCAGGCAGTTTGTGAAGTAAAGTCTATTTTATATCCTTTTGCTTTATATTTCGTATCTTTACATTTTCGTAATGTATATGTAATTGCATAAATTCTAATCGTTTAACTTATATAGGCATCCAGAGGTGTGTGTGCTTGTGTTTTCTTACAGCAAAGCCACATCGCGTTATCTGTTGAGCCCACCAAGGGGAATCGAACCCTTGATTTTTGCATAGTAAATCCGTAGACTTACCGCTGTACTAGCGGGGGGCACCCACAGATGACTCGAGAAGATAATGTCATTAAAATATGAACTATGCATATTTTTTCAATTCTGTGGCCCACTAGAAACCAGGTTTTGATACCCGTGGTGGGCAGAGCACAGGTAGCCCGGATGTGCGTAATTCTATACAAACAGTGTGAAACACATGACGTAGTAAAGTGAACTGAACATCTTCTAGTTCTACCAACCATGCTTCGTATGCTCAGCAAGAAATGTCATCAGAAGGAAACGGGACTTTAGATGTCAATATTTCAGTGACATTCTGTGCAACGGACTCATGCGAGCTACAGGTAGAGTATGTACTGGATTAATGTTGGCAAATGTATTGTCACACAAAGCGAAGTGTTATAGTTCATAGTTTAATTTAAATGTAAAGAAGTAATATTTCGTATTGAAAATGTGAACAATTTCAAACACGTTTAAATAAACGTAATTTAAAGGCAGTTTATAAACGAAAAACACGTGAAATGTTGGAGTTCAAAAATTACTGTATCAGATAGAAATCAGAACTTTTTATATGATCATACGTGTGCAGACAAATACAGTGCTGAAAATAATTATACCAACTGTAAAGAAAATGGCTATAAAATGCAAATAGTACGCAAATGCTACGCTTTAACTGTATAAAAATGATGTTCACCAGAGTACAGTCATGTGTTGTTGTTTTTTAAGCTTCGATTGGATGAAATCAAACAAGCCAGAAAATGTGACACCAGTATAAACGTGTGTATAACACTGCACATCAAAGTTTTTGCTTCTTGTCGGATGCTCCTTACAGAGTTTTGACTGCTGATAATAAAAATCACATCCAGATTTGCTCCTCACGTACCGTTTCATCGAAATCTTCAGTTTTGTCATGTTTTTTCTCATATTTATGTCTAAAAATTTTCATTTCTGTAACATATCACTTAAAATTCATTTCATCCACTCACACTTGGACTTCTCCGCAAATTTCGGTGCTGTCAGTAACGAACACGGTGAAAGGTTTCACAAGGACAGTGCTACTATAGAAAAACGATATCAGGGCAACTGGAATCTGTCAATGGTTGCTGACTACTGATGGACACTGCAACGTGATGCACCACACATTGAATATAAACGAAAATCAGGAGCAAAATACTTTTAATTATGTTGAACTTAATAGCGTATTTGAAACATAAACGCAATTAAATACGTTATTGCCGGTAAGCAGTTAACTGTCTATTTCTCAAAGTTCCTGCATGATGAAGCAAAACCAAAACTATATTTGTGCGTACCCACCAGGGAACTGTCACAATCAGCAAACACTCTTCAGGAAGCAAAACTTTAAAAAAAAAATGTTGTGCAGTGTTATCATACTATCCACCAGCAGTAGCAGTAATGTGGGGGATGCGCTCGTGGCTCAGATATTTAACACATTTCGAACACATACAAATTAGAGTTTGAACAAGTAACGTAACTCAAAATTTCTTATTTGAATAGTAGGTTTATGAAAACTCTGGAGATGATTCACTTCAAATAAAATGTGAAGTAATTCAGGGTATGCCGATAAAACAGGCCTGCAATTATTTAGTTTTTTTTGTTTGATTTTAATTTCGCGCAAAGCTACACGAGGGTTATCTGCTTTAGCCGTCCCACATTTAGCAGCGTAAGACTAGAAGGGAAGCAGTTAGTCATTACCGCCCACCGCCAACTCTTAGGCTACTTTTTTACCATCAAATAGTGGGATTGACTGTTACATTATAACATCCTTTCCAGCTGAAATAGCGAATATGTTTGGGAGGGGGATTCGAACTCGTAACCCTCTGATTGCGAGTCGAGCGCCCTAACACCACGTGAGCTGGGGGGCATAATTTCCCATTAAAATAATGATTCCAAACGTGTGGTAAAACGAAAACCTGACTAATAACTTTATGCTGGCCAACACATTCTCTCGGTATGATTGTTCTTGAAGCTATATGGGCATATGTAAAAAAGTGTAAATAACAAATACAGCCGAACAAGTTGGTTGAAATGTGAGGAGTAATAAAGCATTTGGAATTATAGTTCGTAATGAGACATCTCTAAACTGTATGACAGCATGAAACAAAATATAATCTGTGTAAAATAAAATACGGGGGTGACAATAAATTATACAGGTTTTTTCGTGTTTTCTTTGTAATTGTTTGTAATACTTTATCCCAGCAATAAATGCTGAAATTGGTTGATTATGTTATATTAACACAATTCAAAGATAAAAAGGAAGCACGTGACCGTCCGGTGATTAAGGCACTCTACTCCGAGTGTTGCGGGTTCGAATCCCTGTCACACCTAATATACTCGCCCTTTCAGCCTTAGAGGCGTTATAATGTTTGGTCAATCCCACTATTCGTTGGTAAAAGAGTAGCCTAAGAGTTAGCGATGGGTGGTGATGACCAGCTGGATTTCATCTAGTCTTACACTGCTAAATTAAGGACGGTTAACGCAGATAACCCTCGTGTAGCTTTGCGCGAAATTGAACCCAAACGTGACTTTCAGAGCCAATACAAAACAATGTGGAATGAAATGTATCAGAACTGTATTCCATTGTTGCTTAAAGTTTTACAGGTAGCCTGACGGAAATGTGACTGTGACTGAAAACTGTAAATGAAATTATTCTGTACAAACCAAACACGTTTTGATGAAAATTAAAGGTCATACTTTCGGGTAAAATTTTCGATATGTTCTTATTATTTTCGGTTTAGTTGTCACTCTTGCTATTTTTTATTGTAAAATTGTATTGCTATCTGTAGAAGAAGCACTTAATTCTTACGTAGAATAATATACCGTATTTTCCGCCTTATAAGCCGAATTTCTGGCCCTAAATTTTGGACCTGAATTTTGGGGGTCGGCTTATTGGCCGATCACCAGCTTTGGACCAAAAAATACCGAAGACCAAAATCGGCCTCAAAATCATAACTTTGAAGTTTTGGCCACTTCGGTTGATTTTTCTGGTTACATTTACTTGTTTTCGACATTTCTTTTAGCACACATTCTGCTTTCTTCCATTCACGGACCTGTTCTTCATTCACACAATAATGGCGAGCGGCATCCATATTTGATGTTTTTAAGGCTAGCTCTACTACTTTCAGTTTAAAAGCAGCATCACAACGCATTCTTTTTTTTGCAGGTTTAGACATCTTTGGCTTTTGACGGTACAATGAGAAACTCCCACTACATACCCCTGGTATTTATACCCTGGGTTGGTGATTTTAATTACTGAGTAAAAATTCTGGAATTCATTGGTTACCTAATTACAGTGAGTGGAGCCAATAACAAATGACATATTGAATCCATCTCTGTCTCAATACGACACGTTCTGCTTTACTACAGAACGCCAATGATCACACACAACATGCATGCTGACGCTAAAACGAGACTGAGAAATCATTTTGAAGAAACTTGTCACTTCTTAAAAATGGCTTTGGCTTATTGGGCGGTAATAAGCAAAAAACCCCATTTTCAGAGCTGAAAATTTCCCTCGGCTTAATAACCGGAAAATACGGTAACTTATTGTTTTTTATCGGTTGGACTTCACAATATTAGGTATTTAGAAGGTTAAACTGGGTAATTATTATTGGACATTAATTTAACTGCAGGATACATAGTACGTTAGGCTAACGTTACAAGCAACGAAAATTTTAAATATGAAATACTAGTTTGTAAATATAGTTCGATATAGAGTGTGAAAAGGTGTTAATATTAACAATCATGCACTTGTAAGAGTCAACAGCACTAAATACACTATTTATGAAGTTTCTGGGTACTTTTTCACCATATAGTAGTCTACATTAATTGTAGTCTGTGAATAATATTACAGATATGTTTCTTATTTGTTATTCGATATTCAGGGCCGACGCAATTATGAGTTTAACATTTGCAGTTGCGCAGAGTAGATTCTTGCGTAGAATTCCTGTAATGGTAGAAGAGCGGGAATATTCCCTCAGGAAGAGTCAGCAGATAGTCTGATGTGGCTTTGCTATAAGAAAAACAAATACAAAAGTCATTATTATATATATGATAAATATTTTGTATAATTTTTCATGTTTCTTTCATATAAAACTTGGAGATGGTAAGTGTTATTGAATATGGTTAAGATATACTGCTGTGCACTTGGTTTGGAGGTGGTTAGTGTAATAATCCGATTTTGTGTAACTTAATATGGTTTGAAATTTACCGCTTTACGTCAAAATATCTGATATTCAAATGGAAGAATTAATGTATATATTTGTTGTTTTTTCAGAATCGTTTTACAACAGACGAAAGCATTAATGACCTGTCAAAAAACAATCAAGAAAGCTTGCTTTAAGATAAACGTTCAAATCCATTAAATGATGTGTTGTTTAAACAAATATAACTTACCGTAATGCATCGAAGTCATAAAAGAACTACTTGTTTCGAAAATGTGAAAGTAAAAATTGTGGTGGAATATTATTTTTATCACGATATAAGACTACCAAATTATAAGTAGATTAACATTTGTGAAATGTTAAATGTAATATGGTGATTTTTAATCAGAGATTATGAATTGTGTTATAGTGTAAAAACAGTTGATTTATTAGCAAACATGGTTTGATATTTCGTACAGATGAACTCAGTGGTATGTCTGCGGACTTCCAACGCTGAAAACTGGGTTTCGATACCCGTGGTGGGCATAGCATAGATAGCCCATTGTGTAGCTCTGTGCTTAATTTTTAAAAAATCAGTCTTCGGAAGTCGGTGATATTTTTTTTCTGATACTCTGTTTTTTTGTGAAATATAGTCACATTTCACTTTTAATTATGTATTTAATATCAAACAAATAAATTAAGTTTTAGTTACTTTTTCTTAAAAGATATAGAACAATAAATAAATAGAGAAAACAATGATTATTTTGACTTACAAACTTTGCTTTTGTGTTTTCCCTCTTGCTGTAATTTACTAAGCCTTGCCAAATTTCGCACATGGAGAGCATGTAAAAAAAATAACATTTTAGATTTTATGTACACATTTTGAAGTAACCAAATGTTGTAGATTATCATTATTTCACAATTCCACAGTAGTTTATCAGGCTTGGTAACTAAACTGTATTTGAATGAAAAAACAAAATGATTTTCACTCATCACTTTCTTTCATCACCCAAAACGAAGAAATAACCTTGGGACTTCCCACCTTATATAGAGACTAAGAAAACCACCAGGAGGACATGAACCTTTGATTGGTTATTTACACATCACAGATAGAAACGTGTATGTAAACAAGTATTTGTAAAAATGGAAAGAGGTGAGCAGAGCCGCTGTGTTTGACTTACAAATCATTGCGGGGGTAGAATTTTTTATAATCTAGCTTGTCACTATCAATTATTTGAGTTTCTAATTCATAAGAAACTATACACTTTGTGTCTGGGTATCACAAACATCTATTCTGAATCCGCGCTTCATTCAATACAAGGCGTGACATGCAAAAATTGATATTTAGGAGTTTTGTTTTGATATTTAGTTTTAAATTAAAAAATTAACTACTGTATAATACTGAAAGTTAAATTATAGTAAACAAAGTGATACCAAATTTATTGACATTTATTAATAAAACAGCAGATCAATAAAATGTTTAGTGACACCAGATGTTTGAAGAATTAAGAGAACTAGGCTTTAAATGCATGTTTATATGTTGTTCATAAACCATGCGTGGCTGAGCCCCAATAATCCAGTTTACACTGAGAAAAAAAACACGAACAAACTACAAATTCTCTTACAAGAGCTGTGATGATCTTAAACTTTATCAATTTCAAGGATTAAATGACTTGCTCATGCAGTATCAAGATACCTTCTCCAGCAAAAAAAGACAGAGATGCTCAAAGAAGGAAGAAGAATTATTAGAATTGGTATTAGTCTTTAATAATTATGTATTATATCTGTGAAGAAGGATGATGGATCCATATAGTTACAAATCAGAAGACTGGTTTGTTTGTTTTGAATTTTGTGCAAAGCTACTCAAGGGCTATCTGCACTCAAATAAGAAGATGAATGAAATATACAAAAAAATGCTTAATTACTACCAAAGAATTATTTTTATTGTTGACACTTTATTTATATCAAAGTGGTTTACAACGTTGGATACTGGCAAGTGCAAGACAATAAAATAGAGTGAAGGCAGACTCTACTCCAAGAAATGGACTGTGATAATTTGTTTTACTACCATTGAGATTATGTAATGAACCTGTTACATTTTAGTTACCATTGGGGTGTGCTTTCTATAAGCTACCTTGAAACATCATACTTATTTACTTGTATGATACAACCACACATGAGAAATCCTTTTATAATTCTTGCAGTGGGCTAAGCTGCCAAGGATAGTTCTGGATTGGTTAAGGAAAATTAAACTTGAGTTGAATCCAAAGAAATGTGAATTGTTTCTTAAAATGGTCAGTTTCTTGGAGCACAAAGTCAAAGAATTTTTACAAACTCATCTAAAACTGACAATATGAGTATTGTCGTATTCAGAATCGGTCAACACCAAGAAACTTGCATGAGCCAAGAGGATTTCTAAAACTCATTCTCTAATAATATAGCTTATCCTCTACACAGATTTGCAGAAAGTTCAACATTTCAAGAAACATATTTTGAATATTTCTGCAAATTTCACCTGAAAATAGCTCTAGTGAATAACAAATGCTTAAAACTTCTTTCATAGTGTACATTTTTTGTAAATTTTGATGTACCCAATCTGCAATTTTATAACACTATTCCACGTGTTAAAAAATAAAACAAAAATATCTTAAAATAACAAATTCACAAATTTCAGAGTGCATAGTTTTAAAACTTGCATTGAGAACTTTTTTATGACAAACAATAGAATTAACAAAGTTCATTGTTGAACAAGTGTTAGTCAACATACTGCAAGGCTACCAATTCATAAATCCCTGGACTCAACAACTGTTTTATTTTTTAAAAAAATAATGAGCTTTGTACCTCATTCAGGGTTTTCATCTCACAAGTTTATATATTTCCTGTTTTTCTATGTTTCATTAGCCGTTTGTTTTTTCCTTTGATCTCGTTGAACTTGAAGACACAACTTACAATATTTGTAATGATTCCATTTTTCTGACATTCTTTGGGAGGAGTTGTTATTCCCTACAGATCCACAGCTCTAAGATTATTATATGCCATTATACCTGATACTTTTAAATTAGCAGCAAAATGAATAGTTTGTTGTTCAGTATTCTACTTGTTAACTTTAAAAATACCACTCTGTCATATTCCATTGGTTTCTTGATTAAATGATGTTATTCAACTGGCCAATTAAGTTCTGGAAGACAGTTGGTAGTTATACAGATGGAGTAGTCCAGGAAGACACTGCAATTAAAAATAACGCAGCTAAAGTGGTAACAGGTATAGACCAAGTAGGTCTTCCTATTCCATATTAAAAAGTGAAAAATGTTTTAGGTTGGAATTATTGGGCAATTGCTAAAAGAGGTTATTTATTTTTTGAATTTATCAATTTGTTTTCTACTTAGTTTATTCTGTCATTTAAGATATGTTTTATTTCATCGATTTTGCTGACATTTTTAGGCAGCATGAAGCATTTCACAACTTGCATATTTCTGTACTCTTTAATTTTTGTCATTACAGCATTTCTGAGTTCTGATGGTGTCTTTAATTTTGTAATTGTAATCCCTCTGAAAGTATCATTTATCTTGCTTTCAATCAAATTCATTCCTGTTTTTAATTATTCTTTATATATTATGATTACATTCACAATTCTTACCTCTTTATCATCTTTAATTTTTTACAAAATTCTTTTTGTCTTCTTTTATATTGTGACTCCTTCTTGACTTTCTTTAAATGCTCTTTCTAATTCTGTTTGTTTTTCTTTCTACTTTTTCACAATTTTCATCAAAGTTTCTATCCTGCTTTGTATTTGTTGTCATCATGAAGCCGAGTCAGTTCCATGTTTATTATTACTAATATGATCTCGCTTTGGACACTAAGCAGTACATCTTTCAATGTTATGATTTTCTACAACTCAATTAAATGATTCACATAGGGGTGGCGCTTAACTCTGTACAGACTAAATAATAAATATAGACACAATGGGATATAAATAATTATCTTATTATTACATACTCAACCAGAAGAAAAGTAAGCATTCATTACGTAATAAAGATTTAAAGATTGTTTCTGTTATCCCTAATGTTCCTCCAGTTCTTCGTCAGCTTTTCTCAAATACCAATGCTTCTTCACTGCTAATGCACAGCAGTACACTTTGGGATTAATAACTCTAAAATTTGGGGTTTGAAATTCACAGAAGACACAGTGAAGATCGTATATTTTGTTCTTTTTTTAACACTCGTGTTTTCTCAGAGTTTTCTACTTAAATACGGAGAATTGCTCATGTATAGACTTAAATTCATCTTATTTTTGGTGTATACAAGATCTGAATTCAACAAATGTCAATCAACTGAATTTCTTCCAGAGAAAATAGCATGTAAAATCCAGAAATTGAAATTTGACTTCTCTATCGGTGAATTACATGATAGTTATGGACTACCATGCCTTAACACTTAATTCATAGTGAATAAGTTTGTATACACAGTGAAGTTGTGTGCAAACTTGGGTTTGCTGGTGTTAGTATTTTTTTGTATTAAAAAAATATAAGGCTTGCTTCTTATAGGAAGAATTTATGACAAGGTTTTAAGGAATTGTTTGTTTGTTTTTGAATTTTGCGTAAAACTACTCGAAGGCTATCTGCGCTAGCCGTCCCTAATTTAGCAGTATAAGGCAAGAGTTGGCGGTGGGTGGTGATGACTAGCAGCCTTCCCTCTAGTCTTACACTGCTAAATTAGGGACGGCTAGCACAGATAGCCCTCGAGTAGCTTTGTGCGAAATTTAAAAACAAAAACAATAAGGAATAAAATAAATTTCAACTGATTAAAATCATTTGTTGAATAGCTAAAAACCTGTTTTTACGTTTTCGTTTAAACTCTTAACATTGTAAGTAAAGCCTCAAGATTGTTAATTTGGGCAAGTTAACTCTAGCTATTAGGTAAAATTTTAGAACTTAGTTAATATTTTGTTGTCGTTATTCTTGTTTAAGATTTTTTGTTTTAGATTAACTTACAAGAGGTAAAACAAATTGAAATGGTGAGAGAATTTATGAAAAGTACCCTCGCATATCACCAGTTACACATTCACCAAACATATTTGCTTATTGTATTTTGTATTGTGTTTGTCTTTTTGTAAATAAAGATTATTTTTGTGTACCTTCCAGATTCAGCTCTTGCTTCTCAATAAAGTCGGTTAGGGTTCAGAGAAGTAACCAATCATACATTTCATAGTACGATAGCTTTCAAACCTCCACTTAGCGGGTCTAAGAACCAGCATCTGTTTGTTTTTCTTAAATCTAAAGACGGTAATACTATAATTAATTTTAAGGCGGTTGTGTTGTTAGTTGGTAATTGGTTGATTACAACCAGCAATATTACTCTCATCAAACCTCAATAATGCTTTACTTTTGTTTCTTAAACGTCAGCACGTGATATCATTCTCTTTTTTTTTTTTCTAGAAATTAATCGCTGCTCCAAAGTATAAATTTGAGCAACGGTAATCTGTATAAAATCTATCTGCTATTCTTATCAAAATTCAAACTAATTTTCATCCAAATATATTTTAACTAAAAATTAATTAATCTTCTAAAATATATAGAAACGGATGAATAGCGTACAAAAGATTCATACGATTCAACATAAATAGAACATTGGTATAAGTACCATTTATTTACTCAAAAGATTTAAATAAATTAATTAATTATTTTCATTCAATAAATTAATATTTTCAGACCATTTCACTCACAGAGGTCATTTGCAATTGATCATATATATTTCAATAAAATTATTTAACATTTTCAAAAGGACCGAAAGCAGAAGTAACACTTTTTACTTGTATTTATCAAGTATATTTTTTCAGAAGTTCAATGGAATAATTATGTATATGAATCAATTCATTAACGATATCACCTAAATATGAACAAAAGAATTGAAATGAATCCAGTAATTTTCACTGAGATTACTAAGTTAACAGGTATTAAGAATGCAGGATAACGGTTTGTTTTTGTTTGTTTTTGGAATTTCGCACAAAGCTACTCGAGGGCTATCTGTGCTAGCCGTCCCTAATTTTGTAGTGTAAGACTAGAGGGAAGGCAGCTAGTCATCACCACCCACCGCCAACTCTTGGGCTACTCTTTTACAAACGAATAGTGGGATTGACCGTCACATTATACACCCCCACGGCTGGGAGGGCGAGCATATTTAGCGCGACGGGGGCGCGAACCCGCGACCCTCGGATTACGAGTGCACGCCTTAACGCGCTCGGCCATGCCAGGCCTCAGGATAACGGAAAGATGGTCATTCAGTTTGTAAGAAAAAGACGTATTTAAATATCGAACTGCAGAGATGAAACCAGACATGAAAAAAAAATCACGAGCATTTATCATACAAAATAATGACGTAGATTGCGTTGAAATGAAGTCTATAACAACTCAGATCAATGAATAAAAATTAAAATTGAACAAAAGGTGAAACTGAATTTATGACTTGATCTCTAAAAATAATAATAACATTGAAATACTGGCACATAACAGAAAACACCATGTGACTGTTTCATTAGTGTAGTTCCATATAAAAAATGGATGAAACCAAAACCATTTACTAATAAAACTAAGGTTTCAACATGTAACCAGTTTACTTAGAGACCTTTCAGAACAACTGCATGAGGGGTAACCATGAAAATCTGACCACTATTTCTTATAAGTATCCAGGATAATATCGAGATAATAATTTACTTGTGCCTTTCATAAAACTCATACTATCCGAAGAAGCCTTTTTGTATGTATATACTCTCATGATCAAATGTGAACTTAGGAATCGAGATGTTTGACAGAGAGGAGGACGGTAACACAAAATGAGAAACAATTCAGGTAAAATTGAGAATATAAATGGATAGTCGTTAATTGTTACGTTTTTGTTTATGTTTTATGTAGACTAAACGCAACAGAAAGACACAGATAACAGCTTGTATAATTTATTACACTAAACTAAATATATATATGTAACAGATATAACATAAATTATATAATAACAATGACAGATATTAAGTTTAAACCTTCAAAATTAATCACAATACAAAATGGTACTGGCCTGTATCTAATATAATGATCTAAAATGAGTCTCAAATTCCAGTCTAGGATGTGAATTTGGTCCCACGAAGAAATTCCGAAGTTTAAATGAAGAAGTTCAGAAACAGTTCACAGTTCAATAAATTCGACGAAGTTCTTTTCACGATGCCTCCGATGAACGTCACAAAATTGTCGCCTTTAATTTTTCCGATTTCCCGTAAATAGTTCCACATGTGTTGACTTTCACTATAACCACTAATTCGAAAGAATCGTAGAGATTGACGAAATAAAATTACAGCTTCTGTAGATCTAACTTCAGTCACAAATCACAGCAAACACTTAAACATTCTCAAATGACTGACTCTCTTCTTTTGAATAAAACTAATATCTGACTCTCCTTTTTTCCTCGCATCTTCGTCTGTTTATATATTGTAGGCCTAGACTCCTCAAACAACCGCGAAACTTCTACAGAACTCCAGAGCAATCCGCGCATGTCCGTTCTTGCACGAGACTAAACGTCTAGACACGAGGTCGCCAGCATTTCATTTAAATACATATGATTGGTCTACCTAATTCTAGAAAATTCTAAATGTTATTTTAAATGAAAAACAACGTATTTTATTAGTTTAAACTTTGAAACAATAATACATATATGGAAATATAAATAATAGAAATGAAAATTTAAACACAACACGACATGTTGTCGCTTACAAAACATTTACACGACATTTATATTAAGAAAACAATTATGAACTACACGGTTAAGACTGCAAGATAGTAAATACTGTAGAAAGAAAAACTGGTTTTTATACTGTTGAAAAAGAAAACGAATTTTTTAGTGGGACAAAATTTCTCTACCAAAGTGTGAAAATTTCAGTTCTTGTAAATGCATAACACAAGGGTTTATACATGCATGTGTGCTTAGGCCAATATCGTGTCTTATCTGTATTAATGAATTTAGAGGAATAATGTAAAATGAAAGGAATTATTATTTCGAATTAATTAATAGTTTATTGTTGTTAATTTTTACCGACTTGGTTTTCTTTTATATTTTATTTACTAAATTATAAAGAAAATTTATGTTAAAAGAGTGTTTTGCGAAATTTTTTACGAAACGAATATAAACATTAATAAAGCAATAATTATGATAAAAAAATAATGATAATAATGCGTTCAGCTGCTTTTAAAAAACTTTTGTTGTGCATGTCTTTTAAAAATGATTAAAACAAGTAAAATCTTTATTTTTGGTGTTATTTACTACGAGTAACACTCTTAGAAAAGGCCCGGTATAACCAAGCGTGTAAAGGCGTGTGACTCGTAATCTGAGGGTCGCGGGTTCGCATCCCGGTCGCGCCAAATATGCTCGACCTTTCAGCCATGGGGGCGTTATAATGTTACGATCAATCCCACTTATTCGTAGGTAAAAGAGTAGTCCAAGAGTTGGCGGTGGATGGTGATGACTAGCTGCCTTCACCATCACTTACACTGCTAAATTAGGGACGGCTAGCACAGACAACCCTCGAGTAGCTTTGTGCGAAATTCAAAAACAACCAAACTCTTAGGAAATTATTATATCTAACAAAAACTTTTATTTATAAGTAAAGTTTTTCTAAACGAAAATGAAGGAGTTGAGTTAATCTCAGAATTGTGGAATATAATTAACCTGCGTTTGTAAAACATATAGTTATAATAATTTTTTGTTGAATATAAACAAAACAATTACCACAGATTAGCAAGTACACACAGAAATGAAATTACGGAGAATATAAATCCACTGTCACTAGAGGGCGACATTTGCTTTGTTTGGCTATGATTCATGTCAACAGTCGCCTGCATATTCTGGATGATATGACAAACAGCTGAAAAGAGTAAATTAACATTCATTATGTCTATATGTTGTGGGGTAGTATCTTTCAAGTACGTTAATGTAGCAGACGCGTCATGATTAGCAAATGACTAAGCTTACACATAGCCAAAAATGAAAAGGGTTGCAAGCTAATTTTTCTTCCTAAATGGGAATTTTCATTGTTTAATATCTTTTTTGTTATTCCTCGTAAGTTTTCAAAATCAACTAATAAATGTATTTAGGATTCACATGAAAGCGTCATTGTACTTGAGTATTTGAGAAACAACTTCGTTTTAAAGAAGCCCGGCATGGCCAGGTGGTTACGGCACTCGACTCGTACTCCGAGGGTCGCGAGTCGAATCTCCGTCACACCAAATATGCTCGCCCTTTCAGTTTTGGTGGCGTTATAATGTTACAGTCAATCCCACCATTCGTTGGCAAAAAAGAGTAGCCCAAGAGTTGGCGGGGGGTGATGATGACTAGCTGTCTTCCCTCTGGTTTTACACTGCTAAATTGGGGAGGACTAGCATAAATAGTCCTCGTGTAGCTTTGAGCGAAATTTAAAACAAAACCAATCGTTGGGAAGGCTCTAATAATGTAAGAAGCCAACGTTTCCCATATTTCCTAACTTCAAGAAGCTAATCACAAGCAGATATGCTACTTTTAATAAGCAATGACACAGCGAAGATGTGGTAATTGATTTTTGTTTTGAGCTTGCAGGATAAGTTTAGCGTTGCGACGAAGTGTAATTTTTACTACCGTCTGAGGGCGTTCGTCGCTTCTTCTTATTCGACAGAACACAGAGATACTAAATTAAAAGCCTGACATAATCACTGTCAGGGCATCTATTACACCGATTCTTTGTAATAAAGTTCGTTTAAAAGCCTCTTCGAGGGAGATTTTTACAACAGAGGATGACCATTGGAGAGAGAGAGAAAGATTTTTATGATCTCCTAGGCATTAATATTGCACAGACGCTAAATTTTGTTGAGTCATCATATAGTCATTTGAAGAAGTGTATTTTATAGCTAGACTAAAATGTGCGTATTTCAGAAGGAAAAAAAAACAACTGAGAACTCAACATGCACTAGGAAGCTAGGCGCGACATTCTTCGATAAAAATCTTTGACAGAAGCCGACGCGTGACAAGACACAGAGCCTTTAAGTTGATTATGACTGGAACCAGCATAAGCTATAAACAGCGACTGTTAAACTTCTTGTAGGACAACAAGTAAAAGAGGTAATAAAGTTATGAGTACGTGGTTTCTGAAGCAGCTTTATGAGCAGTTTTCGAATGCACCGTTATTTCAGTTGCGATTTAAAATTTTTATATTTAAAAAACTATGAGCTACCAACTTTTGAATCCTTTACGTCGATCACACACATAAAAAGAGCGAAAAATGAAAATACTGACAGGAACTAATAATTTACTTTAGCAGGATGTAATGCAATTTGCGTTTCGAATTTTGAAACCTAGATTCCAAGTATAAAATATCTGCTTGCAGTGTTATTAATTTTAAGTTGCCTGCAACCTCAAAGTTATGAAAACGTAAATTCCAATTTAGATTTTACTCATAAAATATAACATACATTAGCTTTGGAAAGTCGTTAAACCAAACCGTTTTTCACGCCCGAAAAAAATACTCGTAAGTTGATAATGGCTTAGACGGTTTGTGGGATTTCACACGGTATAATAAACCAGATGTGTAAAAGTAATCGTTTCGGAGTACGCTACGGAACAGTTAAGAAGATAAAGTAACTTCAGCATTTAAAATACAAGATGAAACCAACTTTTGTAGTGAGAGTAAAATTTCAGAGTACGCTTATTATGTTGATATTTTTTACGTTTTATAATTACTGTATGTATATCTTGTGAATGGTTCAAAGAAATAAAGAGCAGACTTTGATCGAATATCCAACTGTACAGAAAATAATATTTTCTTTGGGAGCAATATTTCTGTAGAATATTTGAGCTTACCCAAACTCGAAGGAGTTTTTATGTGGATTTTTCAGGGGTGTTTAGGATTATTTAAGCCTTGGTTTTTTTGAATTAAGCACAAAACACAATGTGCTATCTGTGCTCTGCCCCCCACGGGTATTTAAACTCAGTTTTTAACGTTGTAAGTCCGCAGACATACCTCTGAGCCACTGGGGGGCATTTAAGCCCTGGAAAGGCAGTTAATCCTGAATGGAAACATTTAAATAAGGAATGTAACTAGGCGAAGTCAATGTTCATATTACTTTAATGAATAGCAGTATACGGAATCGCTTGTAACCGACAATGTCTAGTGGAATAAACGACTGTAAATTGTCTGAGTATAAAAGGTAAAATATAGCAGGGGGGATAATTAATTTTTATGTTTTATCCATTCAGACCACTATACAGTTGTGTTTTGTCGGTAAAACAGTCAGTGGACACTAAAATAATGTCTCGTAAGGGGACGCTTAATGAACGTTTCAATTTGTTCTGTCGTGACGTCGACAAAACGAACATGTTATGAATCACGAAAAGAATTATGCACTCTGTACGCAACAATACATCATGACATATGAACTTCAAAAGCAAGAAATACTTAGCATTCTTAATTATAGTTTTAGTTACTCTCGAAACAGGATACTTTCAGGGACTCGGCGAAACTACATCTAGTATACATATATAATCGCTTTAAATATTGAATACAGAAGTGAACAGTTTTTAGCAACTGTTTAGGGAAACATCTATTTACTTGCTCATTAAGGATCACCATACGTAGCGACATTTTAAAAGCTCAATCATACATCTTCTTATATATAACTTTTAAACGGTTAAAAAAATTAAATTAATTGAAATTAATATATATTTTTTGAGCAGCTACATAAGAGCGTAGATTAAAAATAAGGAAACCTTCGGTGACAACTACCTGAATATTTAAATATGTACCAGCTTATAAATATATATTTATATCAAGGTTTCTTCGAATGAATCACTGTACTTATACTGAAAAGCAGAAACGGTTAATTTCTGCCGAAGATTCATTTTGTGTTGTTTTTTGTATCACTGCACGTACAGGAATAAAAAATATTACCAACGATGCACATTTCGAATTGGATAATTTCCATAAACAGTGTCAAAAATGACTTCAAGAAACCAGCACTTCTCTTAACCTCTTTGTCGTTCCCATATGTTAATTCAAAATAGCAACAAATCTATAGACATGGTGACGGCAAAGATGTTTCTAGCTTTGTAAGTCCTCAAGGGGGCGACTACTTACAGAAAGATAGAGTGGAATGCATAAAAAATTTCATTTATAAAGTAGATTCATCTTTAAAAATACAGCACCATTAGTTTGAACTTATATTCCTGCATCATTAGATGTGTTTCTTCCTGTAGTATACTTTTACGTGATTCGGAACTGAATTTTTAGAATCTATTCTCTTTAACTAGATTCAAATACACTGTTGGTCAAAAAGTTAAAGCCAATGAACATAAAGAGAAAATATGCATTTTGGGTTGTTAGATTCAACAACTTATTTGAGTAGAGTTTCGAAAGATTAAAACGAGAAAATGGAAAAATAAAAATAAAAAAACTTTTATAGCATTTAATAGGGAAAATGTGAACATTGAGAAATTAGCCTAAATACTAGCTGGTCAAAAGTTTAAGACAATGCTGAAACGAAGCGTTAATCAGTAAACACGTCACGCAATTTAGTCATTTGTGTTCAAACATCAGCGTTGTCAACATCTTCCACTAACATCTCCTGTGTTACATTGGGTAAAAAAACATTGCAAAGGCTAAAAAGTTGACAGAATTTGAACATGGCAGAAGTGTCGAGCTGCAAAAGCAAGGTCTCTTACAACGTGCCACCGCTGGTGAGATTGGGCGTAGTAAACCTACTGTTGCAAATTTCTTAAAAGACTTTGGAGGATACGGAACGAGAATGTTAAGAGGTCGGCCCAAGAAATTTTCACCGGCGATGAGCAGGAGAATTCGATGGGTTGTCCGGCAATACATCAGCCGATCGTCGAACCAAATTAAGACCCTTAGGGATGCAGAAGGCAGCTCAAGAACAATAAGATGGCATCTACGAGAGAAAGGCTTTAAAAACCGTCTTCAAAGGCCACACCTTTTTCCACACCACTAAACAGCTCGGGTATATTTTGCTGATAAGCACCAAACATGGGACGTAGAAAAGTGGAAGAAGGTGTTGTTTTCTGATGAGAAAATATTTAACCTGGATGATCCAGATCGCTTCCAACGTTACTGGCACGGTAAGAATATCCCACCGGAAACATTTTCTACACGACATAGTGGAGGAGGTTCCATCATAATCTGGGGTGCTTTCTCCTTCCATGGAACAATGGAGCTTCAGGTTATCCAGAGGCTGGCTATATTGGCATGATGGAGAGTACACCCTTATTGATTGAAGGTCCTTGCTTGTGTAGAAATGACTGGATCTTTCAGCAGGACAAAGGATTTTTTCATGGCGAATAACGTGTTTATTTTGGACCATCCAGCGTGTTCGGCTGTGCAACTCACTACTGAGTCCTCTTGTTGGGCATTTCCTGTCCTATTTAAGACTTATTTTAGGTATGGTCTTAAACGCCCCCCAGTGGCACAGTGGTATGTCTGCGGATTTACACACTAAAAACCGGGTTTCGATACCCGTGGTGGGCAAAGCACAGATAGCCTATTGTGTAGCTTTGTGCTTAATTCTAAATAAACAAAAAACAAATGGTCTTAAACTTTTGACCAGCGAGTATTTAGGCTAATTTTATAGTGTTCACATTTTCCTTATTGAATGCCAAAAAAGTATTTTTATTTTTATTTTCCCTTGCCTTATTTTCATATTTCGAAGCTCTACTCAAATAAGTGGTTGAGTTTAACAACGCAAAATGCATATTTTTTTTCTTTATGTTCATTGGCCTTAAATGTTTGGCCAGTAGCATATACATATATATATATATATACACACAGGAAACTACTTAGATATAGAGAGATATAAAAACTGCAAAATTAGGGACGGCTAGCACAGATAGCCCTCGAGTAGCTTTGTGCGAATTTCCAAAACAAACAAAAACTACCTAGATATATATCTACAGAAAATTATATATATATATATATATACACACACACACACACAGAAAACTTCTTATATATATATATATATATATATAACTACTTAGATATATAGATATATATACAAGAAACTGCTTTGATATATACATATATATGGAGAAAACTATTTAGATATATAAATATATGTAGAAAACTACTTAGACATATATACATATACAGAAGTTGTTGTTGTTTTTGAATTAAGCACAAAGCTACACAATGGGCTATCTGTGCTCTGCCCACCACGGATATCGAAACACGGATTTTAGCGTGTAAGTCCGCAGACATACCGCTGAGCCACTGGGGAGCAACATATACAGAAAACTGTTCAGATATGTGGATATATATATATATATATACACACAGAAAACTTCTTAGATATATATACAGAAAACTGCTTAGATATGTATATATACACAGAAAACTACTTAGATATATAAATATATATAGAAAACTACTTAGATGCGAAATTTTAGTTTTGTTTGACAAGTTAACAGATAGTGCGTATATAGCAGCGCATTAATTGAAACGAAGGGAAATGAGTCCTTTCAAGGTGTTTGTCTGTTCTCTTTGTTTATGCATACATACGCTATTGTTTACTGTAAACATTTCCACACCTGCTACAGACAGAATAACCTGTTTGATTTTGTTGAAACCTTGTCACTCCTGCCCTATACCTGAATTGTATCGAGAGATACTTCCGCTGACAGTCGCGTGTAAGCGGTCTTTTTTGTCCTTTTTTATGAATGAGGGGACAATATAGTGATTTATAACATATACCGTGGACTCTGGAATTCACAGTCCAGCTCGCAAACCATAAAGTCCATCTCAAGCCCGTGATTAACAACAAAGAACAGCAACTTTGAACTATATTTCCCCGAGAGGTCAATAATAAGTTATAACTTTCTTCAGTTATACATCTGAAGAGTGTCAAACGTATTTTCACAACAGAAAAATAGTGCGAGACAGACAAAATTTGATATTTAGTGTAATGATTTTGTTAACACAAAAATATTAATTACTGATACTTTTTGTTATGATTTGAGAGATAATGTTGCAAACCAAAGTCAGATTTTTGAGTAGAAAGAAAAAGAAGAAATCTATCTCGACTACCTACGATTAATTCGTTAAACTGAATGAAACCCTATAAAAGTATTTTAACAGTGACCATAACACGTACTAATTTGTTAGTTGTTGAAAAAGTGCCAGACAATTAGTGCTAGTTATACTTAAGACTAACGACTATTTTAAACAATTGCTTTAATACTGAAGTGATTATAGACATATTTGCGTTTGATATATACAAATATACATGAAAATAATTACAGAGATTTATGTATTATACTCAGTTTTACGTAGCTCTAAGAATAGTATTTAACCAACAATAAACAGTTTTAGTTAATGAAGGTATTGTTGAAAACGTTGCCAAAAAGGGGTTCTCTCATAATTTGGATATTTTCTCTCTATGCACAAGTTGGGAGTGGCCTGTGGTTAGCGTGTCTGGTTGTCTGCCGAAGCACTCTGGCTCCAGACGCGAATCTGATGAACACGCAATGCACTTCAACTACGTGTGCGTTATAAAAGTGACTGTTAACCTCGTTGTCCAGTTCTTGTGACGGGAAGTACTGCTGGACAGCTGCTTTTTCACTGTTGAGTAGGTCAAAATTTGCGTCAGCTGTACATGAAACCCGGAAATTTATAATCTGGTGTTTAGCCAACGTGCGCAGTAGGTGTCTCGAGGTTAAAAATTCCAATTCTCTCCTCTCTCTGCGTGTATGTAAAAATATATTTTGTCGTAATTATATAATGATATGCAGCAATGTGAGATCGGTATGTTTCTGTATCACATTGTACAAAACATTAATGAAAAGTAAATCGAATATTCGAAATACAGGGAAAACCGAGGAAAAGTCAAACAATATTTTGCAAGGAATGTGCGTTTTCTTATAGCAAAGCCACATCGGGCAATCTGCTGAGTCTACCGAGGGGAAATTGAATATCTGATTTTAGCGTTGCAAATTCCTGGATTCGCCGCTGTACCAGCGGGAGACACTTTCCAAGGAAAAGCGAGAGTGCATGAAGAAAAACTTTTACACAGTCGTTTGATAAAGTTTTACAGTTACGTTTGTTAAAATTAGTTTTAGTTTTATGTTCTGTGTCACGCATTTAATGATAAAATAATGAGCACAAACAATTACCTTAAACGATTCAACAAGATAAGCGAGACAAGATTTTGATAATAATCCATTTTGTCGTAATGAACAAATCAACTTAATTACCAAGCAATCAAAGAAGTGAGTAAAACCAGAGTAAATGCTAACAGAAAGAACACTGTTTCAGGTAGTCGAGCCACCCCCATTCCCAGGGTCGTCACAGTGGCATATTTGCTGATTTACAATCCTAGAAACCGAGTTTCGTTACCTGTGGTGGGCAGAGCACAAATAGCCCATTGTATAGCTTTGTGCTTAAATACAAAAATAAATAAAACATAAAAGCAGAACACGTCTGGTTGGTATTAAGTTTATATAACAATCGTACCAGACTCATAACAATGTGTTACTAAAGGCTTTTTGACAAAAATAAATGTTTACATAAAAGAAAATATTCAAGTTATGCTTTCAAGATTCAATGACACAGGAGCTAGTCAGAGATCATTTAGCATTATACCTAAATTCAGCTCAAATGTAACATTTTTGTTTTGACTGAGCTCAATATTGAAAAATACACCGATAGAACAAGCTTTAAGGTTAATTTACGTAACTGTTTCTTTTGTTGTTATATTAGCGCAAATTTGCTATGGTTCCATTGGAATAGAACCGCAGAATTTAGCGTTATAAGTTGTCAAGCTTACGTCACCGAGAATGCTCGCCCTTTCAGCCGTGGAGACTTTATAATGTGACAGTCAATTCTACTATTTGTTGATAAGAGAGTAATTCAAGAGTTAGCGGTTGATGGTGTGTACTAGCTGCCTTCCTTTCAGTTTATCCCTGCTAAATTAGAGAAAGCTAATGTGAGTGGGTTCTCTTGTGCTTTTGCACGAAATTCAAACTAAACCAATCGTCAAATTTACCGCTTATCCACAGAAAGCATTTATTGTTCCAATAATAACGATGACAGGGTAAAATCAAGTAAATTGTCCATACCGATAAAAAATGTTTAGTTAAAAAGAACACGGAAGACAAGATTTGGCCTTTCCATTGATTATTTCGATAATAAGAAACACGAGTAGTTGTGGTAATTATCCTGATATGTAATGGTTTCTTTTTGCCAGATCCCTCTGGATATGAAATTCAGAGGGCGCTTTCGGATTTATGATTATTATTGTCTAATGGTAATATCACGATAATCAATTCTGAGAGTGCCTTCAATTACCTTGCCAATTGATATTTGGTTGAAATAGTTAAATACGTTGAACCTCCTTATATCATATTCCAAATAAGTGTATTTGTTAACATTTAAACTATTGTCCTCCGAAATTCAAAATCCCCACTCTGGGGAACTGATACTGCTAAGACGCCAGAAAATATGTTATAACTTACTGGAACACAATAAGATCGATAAACGTGACATTTGCAAGAAATGTATAAATGAGTCAAGCTGGGTTAAAATTACAGGTGACGAGGTCTCTCGTAGCCTGTTTTATTTTGACGGCCATTATTTCTTTATCTTAACTGCGCAAATGAGAATTGATGAATACAATCCGTGTCAGCAGTTTTCAAACGGCGCTTTAAAATACGTTTCCTTCGTAAAACGAGTTACTTTGGCAATTTTGAACTAGCAGAAGAAAATCTCGAGAACTGTTAGAAGTTACTTCCTGAAGTTCCTAACACCAGCCACGTTTTTAGAGGAGGTGCTACGTGACATCTATCGTAGCAACAGGCCTCATCAGCCTGAAAACCTGCCAACATTCTAGTTTAGCCTGGTGCGTCTGGTCAGCCTACACTATTGGAATTATGATGTACGTGCTGGCAAATAGCCAACATAACCTTCAAGGAAAATTAAATTATGAACTATAGAAAATACAAGTATTATCATTTGAAATAAACTAAATACGGATTACGAGAGGAAAAAAAAAATGTCTGGCAAAATTTACAGTTCTTTGAACACATCAAATGAACACGTGAGAAATTTAAACATAATAACACAGACATTTTTTTTTCTGAATGAAGGACTTCTATATTTCATCTTGTTGCATTACTCGCATTTTGGCACGTTTCCTGTTACTAAACCATAATCATCCTGTTACTGGCATTTTATACTTAAACCCGGTTCGAAATTACTCACAAAACAAAGACAGCTTTAATTTCACATATTGATATGTTTTATATTATACTGTGTTGCTGTAACTGTTGGGAGATTTCAAGAGTGTCAAAACCCTCTTGCTCCTATTATTTCAGTTTGTATTGCCATATTACAGAAAAATCTGGTGTTCGATTCCTCGTGGTGTTGCTTTGCAGTTAGAAAACAACACCAAAAATCAATAAATCTGAAACAAATAAGAATATTTATGCACCTACAATTCACGTAATTGAAGATGACATTCCAACAGTCACCCGTTGGAATAGTGATAAGTCTACGAATTTAACAACGCTAAGTTTAGGGGTTCCATACTTCTTGGTGGAAATAGCGGATATAAACACATACTCATACACATTTTTTCTTCTCTAGATGCAATACATTGAAAATACACACAGACATTCCAATAACGATGTTCTGTTATCTTCCATATGTATAGAAATGGCAAGTGAAACTTCGACTTATGTGAAAGTGGCTCGTTCCTACTTTTCTGATGCTTCTGATCCGAAAAAAACTACGTTATTCAGTTGATCGATGTTACGTTTTACTTGTGGAGTTTCCGTTTTGGGAGAGTAATCTTTACGGTTACTTGTAAGCAAACCAGATCTGATCAGTTATAAGGAAATTAATTTGATCTCGTTTAAGTCTCGGTTTATTTACTTTCTTAAATATCGAAAATTCTAAAATTGGAAATTCAATTTCGATATCTTTTAGGAATCATGGGCCCCAGGACGAGTAACGACAACAGATTTTCCCCCCATATCAATGTTTTCTTAGTATTAGACTTTAATTCTGTTCTTAATCGTTGAATACTTAAATCATCGTTACAAAGTGCTGACGTTGTTGTTATTATACTCCCGGACAGCTTATATAAAGGTAACTTCACTACCTCCTTAGTATGAAGAAGGAGATATAATTAGTCAATAAGCGTCCCTGGTTTAACACTGAAATAGCTTTCACATAGAGACAGAAAGCTTATTATAAGTAGTAAACAGGTTTGTCCATATAGTGAGAAGGTACATTTTTCTTCTTCTCTCTCTCTTTCTGTAAAGCAAATTGTTGACCTATTCTACCAGCGACTTACTTTATACAAATATTATGTTGCTCAAATCACGTTTACGAAAACACTCCAGCGAAATATATAAATGTTAGTCAAATATTTATGGTCGATTTTAGAGCAAACTGTACTAAGAGATATTTCTCACAATTTTTAGGTACCTTCTCAATGCTAGCTTAATAAACTGTCAGATAAACTTAAAAGTCTTAACCCATCTTCCATAATCATATAACACGTTTTAAACATTTATACACGAACTCCAAAATCCCTGTACAGCTGACCCTTTATGTAAAATTAACAAACCGGATAATAGTAATAGTACTATTCGCTTGCAGCAGGTCACGTGAACATCACGTGACAGCTAATAACTCCGAAGATAAAAAAAAAAACTGAAATAATTTGAATATGGATGGGCACCTTTTGTATTTTCACTGATTTGTCGAAAAGGAAAACAAACAAACACAAAAAAGTGTCAACTTAAATCGAGCCAGTAAGAATTTTGGCAACTGCAAGCCGGTTTTGTCTTCCAGTGACTCAGCGGCAAGTCTACTGGCTTACGACGTTAAAAAGCGGCTTTTTGGTAGTCGTGGCAGGTAAAACACAAATAAACTATTGTGTAGTTTTGAGCATAACAATAAAAGCAAACAACTTGTCGTAGATTTTTTTGGCTGTACGTACTATTTCACAGATGACTTTATTATATTCTTAATGACATTTTTTCTTAAGAGGAGTACTTTACTATCTTGAAAGAAGAGGGAACGCGTGTTCCAAGTGTCGCTCCTCGCCCCTTCTAGTTCCGCTGTCTACAAATTAGAATAGTTTTTGGATTGTGTTAAGCGTCCGCGAGAAAGGAGAAAAGGTACAAACATCACAAATTACGTAAAGGTATCGGAGGCTATGTACACATCCAGTTAGGCCTGGGGGAATATTTTTTTTAAACGGCCCATATTTGGTATAAAATTTGGTAGATATCTCAAATACAGCTTATAGTGCAACAACATCAAGACCTCCTCTTGATAATGTGCGTAAATATAGTGCTTAATTTTATGAAAAATTGTTAATTTCAACAAGGTTTTTAATTTTGCAAATACCATTCTTGAAAGTATTTCTTTATAGTTAACCTGTGATTGTAAGCCTATTATAATTTATTCTGTATGACAATAAAGACCAAATAACAGTTTATTTTAACTCTTAAAACTGGATCACTTGTTCCTAACACTAAAAAAAATTGGAGTAGTGTATAAAGATAATCCAGGAGAAGAAATTCACCATTATGGACAACCCTATTGGTATAGAATAATACAGTAATATATGATAACGAGTAACTGAATTGTTAATTAACAATTTTTTACGTAAAAACAAATATACATAGTTTGGAAGTGGGCGCTAAACCACACGAGGGATGTCTGCGATAGCTGTCCCTAATTTAGTAAGACTAAAGTGAAGGCAGCTAGTCATCAACCCCACCGCCAACTTTTCTACCAACGAATAATGGGAACTGATCGTCATATTTTAATTCATAGATAATAGGAAAGCATATCTGAGAAGACGGAGAGTAGAACCCGCAACGCGCAGATTGCGAGCCAAGCGCCATAACAACTCGACCTATTCATAATCACTTAAAAACGCCAATCACCGGTATCGAAACCTGACTTTTTAGCGTTGAAGCCTCCAGACTCGTCGCTGAGCCACTAGATATGGGAAGGAGCTTCAAAAACAAATAAATTAAACATTTTCATTTGCAATTTCTAATTTAGTCACAGGTTACTCTAAAAATAACCATATTCTAAAATACGTGTTTTTGTGTTTTTCTTATAGCGAAGCGACATCGGGCTATCTGCTGAGCCCACCGAGGGGAATCGAACCTCTGATTTTAACGTTGTAAATCCGTAGACTTACCGCTGCACTAGCGGGGGGCATTCTAAAGTATAAGGACAAATTTAAAATGTTATGAATACAGTAATTCATGTTTACAAACTTGCAGATAAATACTGCAACTAGCAGGTTTTTCATGACATAATTATAAGCATGTCATCATTATAACATATTAATGAGAGTTGTTATTCAGGTTTATGGTATTTTTGTTATTTAAGATATGGAGACAGATCCATTGTATTGATTTGATCCCGTTTCATACATTAGTCAGGCTTAAGAGCCGTAGATTTTCTTCACTTACGGTTGTTTCATTCTTGTTTTTTACACTCACACGCATTAATATATAAGAATCTACATAAATGGAGAAAAGTTGTTCTCGTTTGGCCTTGGATAGACGTCAAAATTCGAAGGTAGTACTCAATGGGATGCTGAAACATCAGTAAGGACAACAATAACGTTTTTAAAATGATATGTTTGTATATATATTCATAACGTTCAAAAACCGCTTGCTATTACTGTTTTTTAGTACTGGCAAATATTCAATACTGGCTTCTTTTTTCAAACAGTGAAAAACAGAGATATTGGTTTTAAATGATAAATGTTTTTAATGTTGATTATCAATCATATTAATTATTAACCATTCCAATTAAGAGATTTTTGCCATGTGTGATACTCTGTGCCACGTTGTTTTTCATTACTTTCAGGTTTTTATACCAAAATACGTTTCACATGTTATGACTGACCTTGGATTAAAGCTCGGGCTTATCGGGCTAAAGCTCAGAACCTCACACTAATTAGCGGGCCTCAAGCAAAGACATAAATATATTGCATGTAGAGGTTCTGTCTCAAGAGGGGCTCTATAAGTTGAAAAGCCTAGGGCCAATAAAACCTTTAATCCGACCTTGGTTATGACCCATCAAGAACGGGTTAAAAGGCATTTAGGTTTAAAAGTATTGTAACATGGTCTTGGTATGATACAAACTGAAGTATCTCAGTGCTATTTTGTTACTGATATAGGTGTGATTTGGTGTTCCTATTATGCTACAGGCTTCGTAGAAGTATAAAGAGGTGACATGAAAATGCCCGAAAACAACGATTGGCTGAAGGCAAGATTATTTTTTGACCAAAACCATTTACAGGCAGTACAGAAACTGTGTTGTAGTCTTCAAACACATCTAAGAGTTCTTGTATCTATTCAAAACGTCCATAATAGATTTAAAGGAGTTGGTTTACAAAGATTGTCTTGTGACACCATTGGACCAGTCAAGATTATTTCAAGAACGTGTGGCTTAGAGTCTCTAAGAATAGACGTAAACGTTTAGTATGGATGAGTTCAAAATGGAAGTTGGAAATTATTTTGAAAGCGATATAATAATATTAACACAACCACTTAGAACTGGATCCATCACAGTCTGGAGTGACATTATTTTAAGAGCAGGATTATCCTTTCGTTCATGGATAGCTCTATGGCAGCTGTGCAAAACCGTGACGAGATCCTTGATATGAACATGAAGATGTATGCTTGGATTGTCGTTGGCAACTTGTCCTTGTGGATATCGTATCCCCCTTACTATGATTAGTGTAGGTGTTCTTTGAGAAAGAGATTACTGTCTGTATGAAGCTTGCTCGATCATCTCTAGAATCACTTCCAACATGCTGCTTCTCATCCGTTTCAGACCATGAATCTTCATGTGTTTGTCGAAGAATGGAACAGTTTTGTACATTTCATCCAGAGGCACTTCAGAACATTGCGTAGAACAGCGGCGTATATAGGTAGGGGCAAAGGGGGATCAGCCCCAGGGCCCATGGTCTTAATGAAAGACCGTTGATAATTTTATTCTATGTAAAATTACATGGAATGTAGGGGCCACAAAAATGATTAGCCCCTCGGCCCACACAGCCTTAAATCCGCCATTGATCAACCAGAGCTTAACAATATTTTCGCCATCAATTTCTTTTGTTATTATCTGGTGAACTTAAATATGATACCCCTATAGTGAAGTAATCCAATTTGAGGGGTATTTGTTTTTATGCTAATTATGTATATAACTTTGGGAAGAAGTTACTGCGCCGTGTATTTTACAACAGCTAAAAGAAATAAAGCATGGAACATATATGTATTTCATTTGAAAAAGTTATTTCTAAAATGTCTTTAACATTATTTGTATTTTAATATATATTTTTTTATAAATGAAACCAGTGTGTACACTTCATTCGGCATGGCCAGGTGGTTAAGGCACTCGACTTGAAATCTGAGGGTCGCTGGTTCGAATCTCCGTCACACCAAACGTGTTCGTCTTTTCAGCGATGGAGGCGTTATCATTGTACGGTCAAACTTATTATTCGTTGGTAAAAGAGTGGCCAAAGAGTTAGTGGTGTGTGGTGGTGATTAGCTGCCTTCCCTCTAATCTTACACTGCTAAATTAGGTACGGCAAGCGCAGATAGCTCTCGTGTAGCTTTGTGCGAAATTAAAAAAGAAACAAACATTTCATATACTTAAAAAAAATATTGTGTAACTTATACGTTATCACTACTTGTTAACTTCTTGCGACACACAACGAAATTCATGAGATACTAATACTTTATTCAACGTAAATACATATATACTGAAGACGATAGTTTTAGTTCACATTCTGTCCACAATTAAGTTTTCACTTACATATATACCTGTTTCAGGAACGACAATTCGCTGTCAAGTCCCTTTCTACTTTTACCAAGACAAATGTCAAAGCGACACTTCACTAAACTTAACTTTAAATCTACACATTAAACAGTAATCAAATTTATAACAAAAGTGAGATAATGTGAATTATGGTTACTTTATACAATACCGATTGCGTACACTTAGAAAAATATAACAAAAAAACTCAATCAAATTTATTGAAGACAAACTGCATTCAACAGTTTTTTTTGCCAAATCCATTTGCAGGTGAGATCAGCTCGATTGTAGTCCACATACACGCAGGAAGCTAGCTGTCGCACGAATTACAGACAACGTGGACAGAGTGTGACACTGATTGATTCTTACTTTTTGCAGCCGATTTTTCATTTTAATTTTGTCTGTGAATTTGAGAAGTAGAGAATATAACCCCCCTAAAAAAAGTAAGAAAGTGACAATTAGAGAGAGTCAAATGTATGTATATAAGTGATAATCGATAAGTCTGAACAAAACATGTCGAAACCCTAGACATTCAAATTGTACGCTTATCGTTGACCGAAAGATGGCACACTGTGGTAATCTATTTAAAAGTTTAAAATGAATTTTGTTAACGTTAAGATTACTTGTACTTGTGACTGGTGTGTCATGTGATAATGTTTGTTTGTTTCCAGTGAACCATCACCCATAGGTTTATTGTTATCTGCTAATGCACAGAGAATTATAATCCATGCGAATTATTATTTTTTGATCAAGTACCAGTCGTAGACCGCAAGAAAAGGTTGGGAAACGCGAATGAAAAACAGAATGCAGTTTTAAGGCTAAAACGAAAAAGCTCGAAATTGTTTCTCGCTTTCTGTGACCGAAATTAAACTGCATGATAAAGTAGTGTAACTTAATCAACTTTATACACTTATAACCGGTTCTTCTATAGTAGTGTCACGCATGTAACTCATCAACTTCCTATACAGGCAATACAAGGTAACACGACAAAAATTACAATATCTATTCAAATGAAATCTGGCCCGGCATGGTCAAGCGCGTTAAGGCGTGCGACCCGTAATCCGAGAGTCGCGAGTTCGCAACCTCGTCGCGCCAAACATGCTCGTCCTTACAGCCGTGGGGGCGTTATATGCCACGGTCAATCCCATTATTCGTTGGTAAAAGAGTAGCCCAAGAGTTGGCGGTGGGTGGTGATGAGTAGCTGCTTTCCCTCTAGTCTTACGCTGCAAAATTAGGGACGGCTAGCACAGATAGCCCTCGAGTAGCTTTGTGCGAAATTCAAAAACAAACAAACAAATTAAAACTAGACTTTACTTGGAAAACTGCTTGCCTACTCTTTCACTTGTTACTTTAAAACGTCATCGCAACCAACATGAAGTCATGTAGAATTATCAGGAGAGTTTTATCAGCCCACATATGGATACAAAACAAAGTTATTGTTTAATTCTTAATTTATGACATAAGTTATTAAAACTCATTTTTAGTGTGAAAAAGGAAACAATAGACAAATGTAACTTTCTCAGTATACTAATTTGTAATTTACCCTTCTCCCCAGAAAATACAAAAAAACTGAAGCTTTCAAAACTACTACAATTTTACTTTTAGTGAGAGATAAAATCTTATACATGTAAATACCATATCCTACTATGTTTAAAATAACATTAAAAGAAACTGTTTCACAGTGTTCCACAATAAATTAGACATTAAAAATCATCTGGTTAATTATTACTTTTGTCATGTTATAACATTTGTCATTGGTTTTAACTGTACTTTAGTTTTTTCAACAAGTAGCCCAATGCAACTAGTATTAGCTTATTAAATTCATGATCAAGCTCTTAAAAAATAAGGTTTCAATGAACACATAACATAAAAATAAAGATGTGGTTGTTGAAAAATAAAAAAATGAGATCATTTTCAATAATAGAATTTTTTTGATGTTTGAGATTGCAAACAAAAGCTACTTGCCCTCTTAATAACAGAAAAATAATAGTAATAAAACTAGTTTCACAGAACTATTAATTCATGCTAGTTATTAAATTTAGATTTTTGAGTATCTGTAATATTCTAAGAGGATCGAGTGTAACCACACTGTACAATCTATGGATTATTTGGAATTAGCAAGACAATATTGATAAAAACTAATATGACAATGGATAAAACTATAGTCCATATATGGCCATAAAAGAACAATAGACTATGCAAATTATATTGCACCTGGAAAATAGTAATTTTTCTTTCAAGATAATGCTAAAAAAGAATGTATCAAGAAATAACAGTGTTTATTGAAAAATTATGAAATAAACTAACCCAAGTATACAGGGTTGCCCATAAGTCCCTACCCATCCATATATCTTATGTATCCAGTGTATCTGTGTGCTGTCCCTCATTCTCACTGCATAATATTATGCGACGTCATGTTCTGTGAGACATTTTTCTCAACTTAGCAGGGATTATTGTTCCAAATGCCACAGTAACAGCATTAGTTACATTGAATATAACATAGTAACATATGGATGGGTAGGGACTTATGGGCCACGTCGTAAATAAAGGAAAATGATGTAGAATGTATATTCTTAGAAAACTCAAAGTCAGTGTTCCCCATATGAAAAGACTTATTTTAACTGCATGTATTAATTTAATAGTATACTGTCACCAAACTTCACATAAACTATTTCTAAGTCACACTTTTTTAAATTGGACAGTTTCAAAAACCAGATGTATAGAGTACAAAGATAAAATACCATTACGTGTATATACATTTTGATAATAGATCATAAAGTTGGTAGTAAGTCAAAAACATACAAAAAAAAGTGAACATTTCATAACATTCTGTATTTTACCTGTATATAAGATTACCTTCACATTGTCTATGTAACAGTATTATAATGTGAAAAATATTACCCTGCACTGGTTAATGAAATATATCTTATGACCAATTATGAGTTTCTGTTTTTCAAACAAAATCAGCTGGAGGTCAGTATTAGAAAGGATGATTTATATCGCTAATGTCAGCCAAAATATTTTAATAATAAAACATCAACACATGATTAAGATAAAATGGGAGGGGGGAAGAGATAGACTGGAAAGCTTCAAAATTATTTTCATGATAAAATGCAATAACTGCATGAACAAAAACTACACTGCTCAAATGTTAGTTTATTTTGATTTTTTTATAAATACTGAAATCAAACAACACTTTGTAACTTGGAAAATACAATTTAATATTTTTAAAGAGATAAACTGCTTATTTGCAAACTGTATAGAAAAACAATAGTGCTTGGTCTGGATACAGCAAGTAATGGGATGGGTGCAAGGCTGAAGACAATGTGGTTAATTTATAGCTTTATGGGAAATATTGTAAGGTGTGTCCATGTAGTGCAAATGTCATTAACCTTTTTCTTGGAGAACACATACCATTTCATAGCTAAGTGACAAATTATGAAGAATGGGGGCTTTAAGAAAGTTTTATGTTGTTTAGTCAGAGATGGAAATAGTGCAGAGCAGATGGGGCAAGGGGCCTGGTCTGGTCTTATTTCTTGAAAGGACCCCAATCATTTCTTTGTCGTAGGACCCCTGAAATGCTTATTCCAGTACTGTGTTCAATATGAATTTCAACTGTGTTTTAGGGGTGATTAGAGATAAGAGTAAGGTACAGAAAAATGGACAGTACTGAAACGTTGTTAAACAACTCATTCACTTCAAGAGACTTGCATATGTGGTTTTAAATAAATGCTTGTCCTACCATTTAAGCCTCATAAATGTAAAATTTAATTTATAGCAAGTGTGATATAATGGATGATTTCACGAGTGCCAATCTTGTTTCTTCCTACAACAAAAGATATAATTTAAACAAAACTTTTTGTTTAACCAATCAGTTTGACCAATTATTAAGACCTAATTGCTTTTTTACCTTTATGTTGTGTAACCTCTAAAGCTCATCACTTCCAGATCTGTGTTAAGTCAAACTCTACTTCATCATAGATTTATTTATAATCCTTACGTGATGATAAAATTAAAAAGTAACATAGTGTTTAATATTCAAAAACCAAGTAAAGAAGCACAACGTTTTTGCTTTATGAGTATTCTTAGAAAATATGTTTAAACTTTGATGAACTTGCCAAAGGTTTGTACTAATACCTTAAACAATCATCTCACAGAAATGAGTATGACTGATATTAATACCAACTTAAAACAAACACCAATGAAAACATCATGTCAAATTATGAGGCTAATGGATACTGCCATTAACAATAAAAAAATGCATTAACAACATTCTACAATTTGGTAGTAGTTATTCACATCATTAATCACAAAAGTATAAATATTTATTGTACTATTTCTTTTGCTCCTTCATGTTCAACAGTTTAGGACATTAGTATGTTTCTTCCTTTTATACTGCAATTTTATAATTCAACTTAATATAATCTGATATGTGAAATAAATTTACACAACTACATAAATATTTTTATGATTATCAGAATATTCCAAACCCTCAAAACAATATTTGAAGACACTAGCATATAATAGCATAAGACAGTTAAATGACCAGTCAAATACTGCCAACTAACAACTCGTTATTTGAATACATGAAAATATTTAGTCAGTAAAATTTAGCTATTTTCAGAAATAGCTATTTTATGTGATTGTTTAAGCCTAAATAATAATTTTTTTCTCCCCAATATCCAACCTTAGAAAATAAGTTGGACATAATGATGTATGATTGCAATAGTGTTTTATTACCTTATAATGTGCAAAAATATTTGGGTAAATTAATCTACCATAAAAAGCAACAAAATTTAAGAATTGTTTATAGTTAGTATTTGGTTTTCTTAACTTTCAGTTTATGTAACAGATATACAATAAGTAGTTACCTGGCTTGTTCTTTTTGCTACATTTGGAAATTCTATTATGAATTAAGAAATTCCTGAAGCTTAATTATATGTATGTTTGTAGTTTACTAATTACAAGAGTATAATGTTATTTAAACTGGCTGATTGTCATTGAACCTACTTGCTTACTTGGTTGAAATAATAACTTTATTGTAAAACTTTGTTATCATGCTGCTACTGGTTAAAAAGTCTTCCAGAAGGGAAATTCAATTTGGTGTCCAATAAAATATTAATTAATCTGTAAAGAACAAAAAAAAGTGGACTCTTGCTTCGTTATAAAATGGATGTCAAATCTTAGTGTTACTGTTAGTGGAAGTGATTGCCTTTCATGGTATGTTGAGTGTTCTGTTTAAAAGTTTAAAACAAGTGACATGAAAATTTTTTCTTAACATGTCATTCCTAACCTACCAAAACAAAGCCATGTTTAGTTGTAGCTGACCTAAAGTACATGTTTGGAAGTTTGTACTCATTATACAAAGCAAAGTGCAATGAATGTTAAATACATTATATGACATATAATGACCTCATGATTATGTACTTATGGATGACTGTGATGAATGGAAATGAAAAAAAGCAACAGGCTAAAGGCAACATCATTCATTCTGTCTTTCCTCTGACTGTAATACCATTACAGAAATGCATGTACGTTTATTGAAATTCACTATCATAAAGTTCATAATACAAGTGATGAAAATTAAAGTATTTTAGTATTTTTACTTCAAGAACTTGAAAGCTGGCATCAAGTGTATGTTACTGAATTCATGGTTAGAATTCTGCCACAAAAAAGAGTTAGGTTATAAATTTGCTGATATTATTTATGTAAGCACCATTCTTTTCCACATTCTTAAAAATTCCACAAGATGTACTAAATCTGTGATATATCAGCTAAAAGTAGCTAATAAAACACTGCCTTACTAAGAATACAGACATCCTGATGAAGATCAGTGCCATAATCAAGGAAAGAATGCCTCATGGTTTGGGGGTATTTGATAACTGGTCTAATATTTACAACAAGAGATTAGTGAATTTTACATGAAACACTTTTCAGCCAGTCTTTTATCATCCACCAGAATGAAACTACACACATTTAAATGTATTTAAATTAGTGGCTGATTTAAGGTCATGTGGGCCCTACATTCCATGTAATTTTACATGGAATAAAATCATCAATGGGCCCCTGATTAAGACCATGGCCCTGGGGCTAAGCCCCTACCTAAATATGCCACTGATTTAAATAATGTATCACTTTCAAAATATGATACTGAGAAAAAAAAAATCATTAAATGTATTTTTGTTTGGAAAAATAATGCAGCCAAACATCAGCTACTGTTAATGGTGCATATCAAGCCACCAGGTAACAGGCAAATGTTGAGTGAGTGACAGAGTTACTAAAACAATAATAAAAACAAACATGTAAAATAAAATAATAACATTCATACTTCTAGCCAGTAAACATGTATTTGGTGAATATAAATAGCTGACAGAATGCGAGTACATGTAATTTAGAATTTTGAGGAAGAGAAAGTTTTTAAAGTTTAATTCAAAAACAGTAGAGGCATTGAATATTTTAATTTTAAAATGCTTTACTGCTGATCTTGAAAATTTAGGACCCAAAAATCATTCAGAGGCAATAGATTTCAAATTCTGGAACATGGGGTTGACTTAGTAAAAATAATTAGAAAAGCAAGGATAAAATTACAGAAGTATAATATACTTTAGATGATTTGATCATAGGTGTGTGCACTAAGCAGTCCATTTATATGAGTGGGTCATGATTCACACTGGGAACAGAAAGATAAAAATAATAACAATAACAATGCTTTATTAACTAATGGAGGACAAAATAACGTGAACAAATATTTTTAAATACTGTAACTAGAATAAGTTATGAATCTTGTTACTTAATTACAAGGTTTTGGCAATATGTGAACTTAATTAGTTATTAAAATGGTAGATACCCAGGGTGTAATTTGTGATACTTCCATTGGTACATTTTTGAACTGTGATACATTTTGAAAAACAAAAAACTTTCAATGTTTTCTTGAGAAGGAAAAATACCACAACAATTATAATATGGCTCCACCCAGTTTATAACTGTACACACTTATGGATTCTATTATTAATTCTGGAAAGTTCTAGGAGTCAGTTTTGCTTCTAAGCAAGCACAACAAATGCTCTTCAAGAACACTTGGACTCGTGTATTGAAAAAAGCATGGGTTAAGGCTCTGTAACCTAAATTTCACATATTACCGTAAACCATCAAATTTAATCACTTTAGCATTTTATTCAAGAAATGACTGCCAAACAAATATAAAGCTAGAAGCCGTGTTTCCAGGTCAGATAAACACCAATTAATTCATCAGGACAAGATTGCAACTTATCATAATGAAGCATGTTATGGACACAGTCAGAGAAAACGTTGGATTTAGTGAACCCCTAACTGGGAGATTTTTCAAACTTTTTAAACTAATTTTCTCACTTCAAATAACATCAACAACATTACAAATGGAAGAGCAAATATGCGAGGAAAACAACATACTTAACTGATGTTACTCTAGGCCAACTTCTTATTTTGTAATATGTGTGCATTTTTATCCAGTACTTGCAAACATGATGCAAATCCAAACAGCATTGCTTCACTTTTAGTGTAAATGATATAAGTAGAGTTTTTCCACTAATTTTATCAACATGTGTACAAATTGGAACATAAAAGTCAAGATAACATTGTAGGTTGTCACTGACAGGCAAGACATGATAATGGTTAAGACTCATCACCAAGCAGTCTTTTGCTCACTTCGAAACTCTTAATTCACCCTAAGTGTTGATTGATTATTACCACATTATGGTATGAACACTAATTTATATAAGTTATTTGTTATAAAAATAATTGTTATGGTATGAATGCTCTTTAACATGGCAAAGCATGATATTAATTATACTTGTCAAAAGAATTGGTATTAAGCTTATTTTTAACACTACATTCTTTACCTAATGCTTCAGGGATTTTCAAGAATTAGGAGAGTGTATAATAATAGTAATCCAACAACACTGTTCATCATTCCAGAAAATCCCTGAGGAACTAAATAAAAAATGCAGTGTTTAAAAATACAGTAAATAATGCAGTTCTCTGCTGAAAGCTACATGTGCAAAGAAACACTGTTGAATTTAATAAAATTTGATAGTAAGTCAGCACATTTAAATCTGAACGTTAATGGGAATTCTCATTTAAAATCTTGGGAATCAATCAAATATTTTTGTTTGTTTACAGATAAGATACTGTAGAAACCTTTAATTTAATTGCCAAGTATTGTCACACCTAAAGTACCAACAGGACTACCATCAGTAATTGTAGATATGGAATTAGAGTCTTAAACTAAACTTCTACCATGTCACTTTCTAAGCTTTTGTAAAACTCCTCACATATATTAAGTGTATACAGGTCTGTTTAGTTTTTCTCATATTCAGATTTTATTTTCAAAGAAACAAATCCATTTAGTTAATTACTTTAATGTGTATATTTATGTCTTCAAAAAGTTTTTTTAATTGTCAAACAGCTTTAGTGTACAGTTAATTTCTATCAATACCTGATGATATTGTATGTATTTATCAACATCACCTGATACTGTGGACTGTTTTCTGGGTAACTTTATAACTTGACCACACATTCAGTTCTAAAACCTTCTTAAATTATTAACTTCAACCAACTTTGGAAAAAGACTCATCTGGTGTAGAGAGTATTTACTGCAAAGTGTTCTTTTCTTTTGTGGAATTCTGGAGTATCTACTTTACAAGATTAGACAAAAGTTATTTCTTTTTCAGTTATGTGTGTCAGAAATGTTAAAAACATTAATGGAACTCTTGAAAAAACACAATCTCCAAAACTAATTGAATGGACATAGATATTGTAGTCCTTACTTTTATCTGTCTAACTTACAATGTAAAATAAAATTGTATATGCAGCTTAAAAGTTGGAATTAACAAGGACCCATATAAAATCAGCTTTAAAAGGAAATTTTACAACTGCACAAAATTAAACAATTTGGTATTTTTGTTTGTTTCCATTTTTCAGTACACTTAACTTTGATCAAAGTTAACTATCCTTGTGTAATATGAAAGTTTTTTTTTGTACTTTTTTTTCTTCTAACAGGAAAAGGATTCATCAGTATAAATGAGAAACAAAGTTTTGTTACAATGTTGAAATTAAAGCATGGAAACCTCTATAATTTTACATCAATTGTAAGTGACAAGATGCTAGACCACTTATTTTATAGATACATTTATAGCCATACAAATAGATTTTAGTTCATTGGTGACAAAAATTGATCAGAAAATCGGCTAGTTAGATGGTATATTAGTCTTTAACTTGACCAATAGAAACCTTATGGTTAGTTTTATCTACTGATGAAAACTCAAACAAATAATGGATAAATATTAAGTCATGAAAAGACAGACTAAATGCTAAATTTCAAAATGAGCCAATGTTTTTTTCTTTGATATATATAGACAAAAACACAGACCTTCTGAAAGATAATCAGATGGCTTCTGCAAAGATAGCATAACAAAGAGAAATAATCGGATGTGTTTTTCTTTTAGCAAAACCACATCAGGCTATCTGCTGTGTCCACCAAAATGATCAGGTATTCAGATGGTGTGGCATGAAGGCTGCTGATAACTTTGTTCAAACAACGTGCTAAAAAAAGCACAGGAATATATTTTCCTAGTTCAAGAGAAGTTGTAAAAAATTAGGCAATAGCAAATGAAGAGAAAGAATGTCAATCCAGTTAATCAAAAAAGAAAACAAACCATGTCGGATGCATTATAAAACATGAAGAAAAAATCCTTTATGTAACCAAGCTTCCGGTTGATAATGAAAATTCCTATAATTATTTCTTGTCAAGTATTTGTCTGATAAGGTAGGGTTCTAGAAATACAGGGAGTGAAGAATGGAATGGCAAGAAAAGATAGAAGTACTGAAAAAGAGAGGAACTTTCACTGGTTCAAGATCCTGTTTTGCAAGGCAAGTTATTTATTACTTGTAATTTCATTAAACAATACATGTATTGAACTTTAAATTTTAGTATAAAGATATAAAGAAACAAAGAACCTTCAGTGATATTGGAGGTATGATTAAAAGTAATAATAAAAAGAAGTCCCCTAAAAATTTCTGAAAAGCAGATGAAGAAAGTGAATGCATAATTGCTGAGAAAGATATACTGCCAATGACATGCTGTAATGCCATTACTACAGGAAATGCTCCACCTTTGGTCTCTTCCTGTACACATTTCAAGCAGCATGTTACATTGTGTACTTTCAGTTACACTTGCTAAAGCCATCTGTTCAGGCTGAATAACATATGCACTATTTATTCATGTTGTGAACCAACCTGTCACATACAAAACTACTTAATGGTGGAACATACAAGCCTTTTGATACAAGAATGAGAAAACACTCCAACTACACTTTATGCAATCTAACACAAAAACTATGATACAAAATAACATTATCAAATCATTCCCAACACAACACAAATATTCCATCTTGACTGCAAAGTATTGTGTGATGCTTAATTTCTTTATAGTGTTGTTACAGGCAAGCTAGTTCCAGGAACACACACAAGCAACAAGGCTAAATTATCTGCACCTCAAAGAGTTGTAGAGCAAGTTGTTACTTCAGCTCCAAAAGAAATATCACAGTAACCTCAAACAGAAATTTTGGACATCCACCAAAAGCTTTTCTATTGAAAAACTGATCAACTTCTAACTCACAAAAGAACTTCAAGCCTTGTGAATTGAATATAGCTCCCAAGAAAAAGACAACAAAAACAAACAAAACCTTTTTGCACAGTAAATGAAAGATGGCAACTGAGTTATCAGGTATTTTAACAGTTTCAGTGATAAGTACAGACACAAATGGGAACATTAAAAAAAAACAACAGAAAAAGAGCATCTCAGCTGATGAAGTTTCACAGGAAGTGAATAAGTTTCACATTGGAAAGTTCTCAAGGAAAATATATGAAATAAAACTGTAAGATATAGAAAAATGTCTGGAAAAGTTTTTATACCATACAACCTTGATGTGTTTTTAGTTTTGGAAAAAAATTGCATAACAAACAAAAACATGTACAAATGTCTATTTGTTATTTGGAGTTACTTTCAGCCACATAAACATTTATTAAGATCTTTGAAAATATCAAGTAATCTCATGGCTTGAACACTGAAAGCTGGAAGAATATGGGAAACTAATGGCCTAAAATTATTACAAAAATGGAATAAACTGCTCATTGATGGCTTAAAATTATAGGTGTGTAAAAAATAGCATTTAATTTCATAAGTTAATGGGAGGCAAAAGGTAGATATGAAATGCTATTTCTTTCCACACCTCTGATTTTGAGCTTTAATGGAAGAGCTAAGAATAATGTAGACACAAATTAAAATAAAATAAAACACGTCTGCAATTGTTTCATAACAATTACATAAAAAATATTTCATTGTTATAGGAATGTAGTGTTTCACAGTATCTTGTCAGTAGGGCACAGAGAAAAGTTTTGTTTTATTTAATTTATTAGTTTGTATTAAGAATATTACATTTCTGAATATTCTGTTTTGAAGTAAGATAGAGGCAGGTCAAACGTTTCAATGTACAATAAGGAAATGAAAATATGTCAGTAAATGTACTTTTAGCCTCAGATGCACTAATGAGATTCCACCTTTTTAAGAAGATCTTCGTAAACCACTTTTCACCAAATTGCTTATAGATCCACGAGTTTGCTGATTACAGAAACCTCAATAATGTGAATAAAACAATAACATGTAAAAAATATTACCACTAATTAGTGTTGAGGTCCTACATGTAGTTTTACATAGCAAATGATTGATTTCACTCAATTGCTTTGACCAATTCTTTACACTGAGCACTACAAGAATAAGCCAATGATTTGAGAGTTTATAAGGGAAAAAATATTTTTTCTCTCATTCTGTTCCACCCGTTCTTTAAGAGATTCAGAATTTTGGAATTGTCTGACAAAAAAACTTAAAACTTTATAATGTATAAGATAAAATAAAATAAATAAATAGCTCTAATGCTTACCAATATTTCTTAAGTAATATTGGCTGTCTTTGACAAAATTTGGTTGGTCAATTGATCAATTATTTTTGGTCAACATCTGAACCCTACTCCAATAAGAAATGGCTATTTCCATTAATACACATGTCATCAAAACTGATAAATGTTTATTGCAAAAACTATACTTAGATTCTAGTCATATGAATGGAAAAATGATTAATGTTTATTTTTTTCACAGCAATCAAATAAATAAACAATGGGTTTTATATAGAATGAAAAGGCCTCATTTCTTTAAAATAAACTATATTCAAATAAAACAATGTAAAGATTAGTTCATCTAAGTAATTGTTTTTTAGTAAAGTAAGTATTAAAGTAGAATGGTAAAATGCTTGTTTTTAGTACATCTGTTTTGTGGTAGAAAACATTTTGCTCTCTGAACTCATTATAAATGTATTTTGTTCTGTCCCTTTAATTAATCTAAACTACAATCATGCTTTAACAGCTTAAATCTCCTGCAAACAAAAAAGTCTAATTCATAAACTTTGGAAATACTAAGACATTGAAAACTCTAATTTTTGTGCCACTTCCCAGATTTCACCATTATAAACAGTATTAAATTGCCTAGTGAGAAACACAAAATTGCTATCCTTGTAACTTTTAACAATACTGTAATGTTTACGTGTTAGACTAAGTTAAATCAAACCCATATGAGTTAAGCAGAAGAATAAAAAATATGTGTATATATATATATATATATATATATATGAATGAGGTGACTTCTTAGTATCCAATTAAATATTCTAGACTTCTGAAACTGTAAATATCATGTAGGGGGTAAAGCACGATTTTCTTCAACTGTATCAACAGACACAACCTAAAAATATGATCCCATGCAGTTGATAAATTACATACAACAATTACACAATGATAGAAAAAGCTTTTGCTTTGCTTTTTACATACTTGGCACAGCACAGTATGTCAACACATGCAAGTACTACAAGATAACAAACAGGATTTTCACTGTTGACCAGAATTACAGATATGAAACAAGAGCTGCTACACTTTTTGGTTAGGGTGTTTACAAATTGAAAATTTCACTTTCTTTTAATACCCTGTTAAATTTAATTATAACAAAGTTGACTAACTAGAAATTTAAAAAAAATCACAGCAGATGATAAATAATTATATTCTTTATATCAAAACTTATTTTAACAGTTAGTGCATATTTTGTAGACTATCTATGAAATTGAAATAAAAAAAGTTTGAAAATGATTATGTAACAAAAAATATTTGTCTTTCTTTGAGAAAAACTGTAATATTAGAAAATATTTCACAATTCTTCTAAAACCAAAAATGTAGAACAACAACAACAAAAACAAAATGTGAAGGCCTATTATACATAAACTTGAAAAGGGTGCTTTGCTTAAAAATTATTATAAATTTTATAATAACCAGAATACTCAATACCATGCATCTAATTCTGTCTGGTCTAAGTCCTCCTTTCTCAAGTAAACTAATATATACGTTAACCATGTATAGCACCATTTCCTGCAGTAACTGTAAACAATGCAGGTCTTTGCACATTTCCTTTTAGTCCATGCTTCTGGTCATGACAGAAGTAGTTTTTTTTTAATTTCTTAACATTCATATATACGGTTACTCTTTTATATATATCTACATTTACTCTTATAACTGAAATTTCACAATTTACAAAGCAGTGTCTCAAACACCAAAAGTCCAAAAAGTATGAAGTATGTTGGAATATGAAGTCACAGAATGTTAACTTTATCATATTCATTTACCTCTTTGAAGAAAAACAAAACATATCAACAACCATTAATGTCTCTGACATTACAATTTACTGGATGTTGACAGCAAGTAGCACAGAAGAAAAACACAACTATCTAGATGTGAATAATGAAAGGTAATCACAACTTTATCTGAGGCACTCTTAGACTAATATATCAAAAGCTATCATTACAGACAGCTCTGATTCTGGTCTTCCAGGAGTGGCTCTCCTTTGTTTGTATGTGACAACATCCTCCTTATGTGATGACAAAGGCTACATATCACATTTATTCCTCTAAAATATTTCCTGTTTACTGAACTTGGCAAGAGGTCAGACTCTACTGATGGTGATATCACTAGAAAGGTCTTGGTTTCGACTGACAGTGAGGTCACCGTAGAAGGGAGGCGAATCTGATGAAGTAAAGAAAGACCGTGTTTTACTAGATACATTGCTACTGTCCAAACTAACACTTCTGGTATCTCCAGTGGCCACCATCTTGGGTATCCCAACATTAGAACGGAGTATGGAATTACAAGGTTCTTGTACATAACTATACTTATTATTGGGAAAACAAGCATTAAAATCTAGACTACCTCTGTTTGAATGTATGACTAGGGGACTAATATTTGAATTCTGCAAGACTGCTGGCTTTGATAAAAGAAGACAAGAGTTTGACTGATAGTACGGAGGACTCTCTTCTTCAAATACTGTTCTGTTTGGAGGTGGTCTTATCCATGTTCTAAGAATTTCATTGTCTTGACACGAATCATGCAAGTGAATAGACTTTGAATTATTATACAAGAATTCTTCACCATCAGGTAAAGTTATTGTGGCCGGTAAACCAAAGGTAATGTCCATCTGCATTGCCTGCTGTCTAATCTGCCAATCGTGTTGAGATGCAACTTCTCTCCTTTGATGTTCCTCTACATTATCAGGACTATACAGGATCTTTAGTTGTCAAAGAAAGAAAAATTGTAATTTTATTACACATATACATAGTTAATAGCAACATGAAAAACAAAAATCCCTCTTAAATTTTCAATTTATCCTTTTATTTTCATATGGTTGATTAGTTTTATAATGTATATAGCACAAAAGTACAGAAAACTGTCAACCTGCCTTTCAGAAATTCACACATTTTTTTATTGAACATTATAGAGTTTGGCATACATCTTTGTATATATCAAAACACAACAATAACACAATATCAGAAAGTCTATATCATTTGATTAAAGCATTCTCTCTTTCAACCATACACTACTGAATCTGATTTTTTTTAAGTAATCACTAATCTACACAATAAAACAGCACCTTGAATGTACAGAATTTTGCTGAAAACTATCTAGAAATTTAAGCTACATTTACTCTTGTTAAGCCTCAACTCTTAACCACTGTTTGGTTTATTTACTACTTTTTATCTTAATACAGCACTGTCAAAAGAAGGAAATCAATAAACAAAATATTATCTTGGGAGTTTATTACATTTAAAATATATGGGTATGTAATAGTTGTCATTCATACCAAATTAATAACTTCAATACAGACAGACTATATACATCTAAAGCCATTTTTTTTTTAAGTGTCCATAACTACCTTATATGAGAGAGGGATTCTCAGTTGACAAATGCCAAAGTAATCCTCAACATTATGGTTTATGTTGGAATTCTGTTATAAATTATTATATTTTGATATCTCTGGCTGGAATGCTAAGTTGCCTACATCATCAAGTTAAACCTATTAACAGAAAAGGGAAACTAGAGTTTCCAATACCTCTCTTTCCAGTTACAATCAACATGTCAAACACCATTATGATTAAGTAAAAATCTTCATGAACTAGTCAGTCAGGTGTGATCATAGGTATGTCCTTAGCTAAGCCTTCAATAATGTGTAATCATTCTCAGGGATGGAATTAGTACAGCTCAATGTCTGGCATGAGCAGGGTGTTCAGAAAGTCACTGTGCAGCTTTGTAATCATATGTCTATTCAGTCTATTTCAAGCCAGCAACTGATAGTGGTGTTTAAAAATAAAATAAGAAGGATCCAGGCCTGTATTGATACCAATGGGGGTCACTTTCAACATTGTTTATAATTATCATTCATATTTACCTTCTGTATTCCATACTGAAACATGTCTGTTAATAAATATATATATGGACAGTGACTTTCCGAACACCCTGTATATGAAACTGCAATATATATACATATATATATTTCTAATTACATTGTCCATGTAAGCATTTTAATAATGTATAAGTAAATAGTTATTCAATTTTTATGCTTTTGAGTGGTTTGCTTGTCTTATATCACACAGCTACAAAATACTCACAGTTATCCAATGCAATTAAAGTATATCCACACAGACACTTCTGTAAAACAGCTATAACCACTTCATATAGGTAGAGGATGCCCCCAGCTATTTTGTGTAAGTAAAGATATCACTATGAATAAGACTAAACACTTTTGAAGGGAATGTTTGTTGTTACTTCTTGTAAGTAAAAAATGTCAAAGGCAACAAAATTCTAATTGATACCTGTTGAGTTATCATGAGTACTGTACACAGCCCTGTGTCTGTAGCTATTTCTTAAGGTTTAAAAAATAACACAGTATTAATCATGGTTCAAACTCCATTAACAAACAAATTTCCACGATTTTCAAATACTTTTGATGATCATTTTATAAATGTTTCTAGGGCCTCTTCGAAATCATGCTGCCATTATGCAGTTCATACTTTTATCATGCACTGCAAATCTATAACAATGCATAATAAAACACTCTCCATGAAAATGTGATTGATAATTTAAAAAATAAGATGATTAACAACAATAAAAGATTTTTTTTAAAAATACACACAATTTCTGAATTTCAAAACCAGTAGTAGTACAAGTTTGACATCACTGACACCCATCAATTCTCACAGCAATTATATACATTTTCTTTCATATTTATATTCCTAACAGTGTCCTAGGTTGGTGATAAAATCATATTTATCTACTGGCTATTTTCCAATAACTATGTGATTCTGACAGAAAGTTGAACTGACTAATTTCATTTTTTTTTCCAGTTATTTCATCAACTGATCAAAGCATTTATATTTCTCAGCTTGTCTTTTCTCTTTTATTTTGTCAGTGCCATTTAACAACAGTTTTTGGTTTTTGGATTTTGGATTTATATACTTCTGACAAACCTGTGCACATCAGTATAATTTTTGGTGGTAGCAATGGCAACAGTTTCATGACACCACAAATATTTGGCTCTCAGCATAACATCTGATGATTCATCAACAATTTCCAAAAAAATCATTTACTGAGAAGCTGATCTGCCAATACTCAATAAATTTCAAGCAGTGATTAAATTGGAATTTTGAAAGAGATGGAGTTACCTTGTGTGATCCAGTTTGTATTATCTGTGATACAACAGAGCTGTTCTTTCTTCCAATCAGAAGACTGGGAATTCCAATAGCTTTCATTAACAAGAAGCAGAACATGGGTTTGGACTGTTTTATCCTAATTTAACCTCTGATTTCAGGCACTTATTATATCTTATTTTATATTGAGCCATAACTTCACATAAGTAACATTTTTGAATTGACCAATTAATAGGTAACAAAGATCTAAAGTGAATTTCCCTATTATTTTGATCATTTAAGAATATGAGGTTCACAAATCAACATAAATTTCTGATAGCTCACTGACTGAAATTTGCATTTCTTCCAGGGTTCAACAACAAGAATTAAATATTGTGAAACTGATTTATCGGAAAGTTTACATAATTAAGAACCTCAACAATCTTGTTGCAGACCATGTTAAGAGATGATTTACATGTGCACCCGGCATCTAAAATTGAGTTATTATGCAACATTGTAATAGCACTTTGTAATACAATGTTTTCCTTTCTGCAGTTATAAAAGAATGCAAGATACAAATTTAACATTTCAAAGACAGAAATATCTTCAGTGTTGAACTGTATTGATAAAGAAATGAGCTTAATCCAAGCAAGAAAAAGCAGGACTCTTTAAGAGTCACTACCAGTTGAACGACAGGAGTAGTGATAAATGATGTCTTATTTCATGAAGTATCCCAAGAACACAGGGATCCTTGTAACTAAAGTAGGAATTCCTATTAGAGCTGTATATAAGACAATTCACAGTTTTAAATCTAGTAAAACACACAAGAGTGTGTTCACAAGCTTTTCCACATAGATTAAGGAGAAACTGAATGCTGTATAAGGGAGTGCTTGATATATCACAAATTTTGTAACATTGGACAACGCACATATCTCATTAAACTGTGTCTACAAATGCTTAGACAATTTATTATAATTTTACCAACTATCAAACATTTCAAAAATTGCACAGATCAAGTTGTGAGCATTTTTCAATTTTTCTTTTTTATAATGGCTGCAAAATATAGCTATAATGGTAAGTTCAAAATCTACAAAATAAAGCAAAATGCAAAATTTTGCATGGTAACATGCTAACACCTAAACACTGTAAATGAATGCCATCTGATTATAGATTGCAGGCCAGTTAAGTGTGACTCCACCAACAAAAAGCATTAAGCCACGTGTTCAACTGAACTTATACAAATATAATTCACGTCATGCCATTTACAGACATCTCCCATGGACTTGTGTGCTTTTGGTTTATTCAGACAGGCCTTTGAAGGTCATCATCATCTATCTACATTTGATTGAATTTGGAAATCAGGCACAAGCCTGGTGTAGTAGAAACATCAACATTTACAGTCACAGACTAATAGGATTCAAAGAGTTAACTATGATTAAATTTTATAATATTTATATAAACATTATCAACATTACTAGGAATTGAAATAGCATCTAACACTCAACTTTAAAACCTTAAAGTCATTAGAGACATATGAGGATGTTTTAAGAACTGTAGTTTTCTTTAATGATTAAAGAAAAGAAAGTTTTCAAAATTTGTAGATATCTGAGACTTTCTTAAGATAATTTTATAAATACAATGTGCAGAATGTCAACTTGTATTTTAAATATCTTGAAACTTCTAGTACTTGTTTCAGAGGATATAACTGACTCAACAACATGACAGAGATGTATATGCAAACCTCAAAAGACATAATGGCAAGCTTTCACATATCCTGTCTCTTCACTAATGTATCAACCCTTGACAAACTACAAATCATTCACCAATACTTTGAAAGTAAGTCACCTGACAATCTTCACAGGAACAGAACTTACAACCTTCTGCATTACAACAACCTACTTCCAACTTTAATATAAATACTACCAACAATAAGAACTTATTACACTGATTCTTACACAATTCTATCAAAAAAGCTATCTAGCTCTGAGTTCACTCCTTATCACTGTTACTCAGTAATTTATTTATGGAATAGTTTGAAGTTAACATGCTCAAAACAGTTACTCTATGCTTCACAATATAGCTCATATATATATCGATGATGCATCTGTAATATAGTCACATACTACAGATAAGATTCAAGATTTCATGAGTCACTCAAATGAGCAACATCCCACAATATTACTTACAATGAAAATAGGGTAACATAGCAAGCTCACATTCCTTGAAGCAATGGTTACAAAAATATACAACAGAGGAATTTACAGGAAACTCATAAACATGTTTAAATGTCTTAACTATAAATCAAACTGCCTCAGCATTGTAAAGACAGGAGGTGTCATTAACTACCTAGTTTCAAAAATAAACAAGATTTGTAATACCAAAAAAATTAAGATGACAAAAACAACAAAACACACCAATACAACCCTTCTTAACAATGGATATCTAGAACACTTGATAAAAACAAAATAGAAAGGTTAAATATCCCATATAAACAGGAAGAAACTTCATAGTACAGCCGTATCACCTTGCATTAGAGATCTCTCTGATAAACAATACAATGTCAGAACAGTGTTCAGAAGTCATAATGCAATATAAAAACAATTAGTAACCATCAAACATTTAAAACCACGTGAAAAAGAAAAACACAATTTAGAGCATTTCTTGTGAATGTAAATACCAATAGGTTGGATAAAGAAAAAAACAAGAAAAATTACATTTGAAGAGCATAACACATAAATGATACTTTGTAATACTGATCTATCTGCAATATCCTATCATACTAGAGAAGATCTTACAGCAAACTCTAAAAATAACATTGAAATAACAAGTTATTAATCATACATAAAGAAGAATAAACATATACTTTTTCTACATTCAGCTAACTAACAATCCAGCACAGAAGTCAGCAAAATCTGGCAAATGTTCTTCAAGACATTTGTTAGTTAGCTATATTTAAGCTCCTAATAGAGAAAACTCCAGTTAACTTAACAAAAGACAAAACTCTCATCAACAAATACCAACACAGAAAACAGTCATTCTTAGGACTCCTGTGAATATGTTGCCAGATTAACAGCCAAAATGTGTGATAAAAAATAGTTAATAGCCAATCACTAATCTCGCTGCAAGCAGTTGACAACATGTAGTAAGATATAAACTTAAATTTGAAGCATGAAAATATAACTAAGAGTTACCAATGACTGATTTTGTAAAAAACCCTTTCTTGCCACATTTTATTCTTAAAATGCATAAAAATACAACATCCAAGAGATTTTACTAATGTAGAAATGTTAACGTTCCTTCAATCTTTACTCAATGTTCATTTTTTTTTTTTATCAAGCTTTAAATATCAGAACAAAATTTTTTTAAAGATTACTTATAATAGGAAACTGATTAATTAACAGTGGTAACTGTTGTAACAACATTAGTGTATACATTTGTGAAAAATAAACTCTTTTACCTATTTCTCAAATAAAATACTGCATGTCTTACAGAATATTAGACTACTTTTATACTGTACAAGGAAATAATTTTTGAAGTATTATTATTGAAACAAAATTATCTTAGGAGTAATGAACCAATTACTACAATGTTATCAAAGGAAAGTTCTGGTGAAAAATGTTGATAGAGTAAAATTTAAAAGGAATGAGTTGTTAAAATATTAAACCAAATAGATATAACAATTAGGGAGAAATCAATATAAATTATGAGGTGTATAAACCTACAACTTATTAAGGGTTATAAAACAAACCAACACAAAACTTTTGTTGGGATCAACAACAAGTACAAGCCTGATACACATGGATATAAAATGAGAACTTATGGAGAAACTGTAGCAGATAAAACCACTGAATAACCAAGAGAATCATCAATTACATAAGCAAAGAGGGACAACTGTCCATTTTCCATAAAAATGTAAAAGAACTTGACAGTAAAGTAAGTTTTATGCTGTTACTCTGGGTGCTATAAAGCTACAATATAATCCAATGCCAGGTGACTTATAATTGCATTCAAGAATTTACTCTCACCCCACTCCATAATTAAATCTGAAATCACATTGTTGCTTACTGAGGAATGTGGAGCTGGTGTATAGTTATGTTCTAATGAAGGCAAGTTCTGTGAAGGATTCACTTGTAAAAGACTCTGTGGCTCTGAATGGTTAGAAGATGGTCTTCCCCATCCTTCTCGCCAGGACCATAATCCCATCTTGTAGTGACCAATGATGCACGTAATGAGTCCCAGCATCAATACCACAGCTATCACAATGATGACAATTTGTAAAACAGACACTGGAAGAAAAAATATCAAATTGTTATTACAAATAATATCTGTATCATTTAAAAATAAAGGTTTACACTAGGCTTTTAAAACTATCCATATATTTAGTGAGAATAATATAACAGAGAAAAAAAGAAGAGTGAAATAAGGAATAAACCTAAATATTCAAATATTTTGAAAAAGAATTTAAGAAAATGTTATTAAATACAAAATAAATATATAAAATTATAATTTAAGTATGGCAACTATCAAAGGTAAACTATCACAATAACACAAATACTTCTATAAGTTTAATTACCATAAATAACTGGTACAAGGAGGGATAACTTGAATGCTTTTGTAAGGACTTTCTCCTGTCAGAAATCAAAACAAGGTCCCACTCACACAGAGTGCTCAAATGATATACCTTTCAATATTCATTAAGCTTTATGGTTGCAGGTGCTTTCCTACACATATTTTTTCTATATGTTCATCAAGCAAAAATGATTTTAAAAATATTTTAATAAATATCTTTATGTACACAAAAGTTCCATATAAAGAAAAAATTCTTTTACCTGTAGATTGCCAGTTTTACTCGAAATAATTGAAAGTACTTCCACTAACAGAAACATATATTGTAAGACTACAAATTTTATTCAATATATATATTATTTAGTTACATAAATATTTCATTAAATATTGACTACACTTATTTTAAATGTTTTCGAAAGGGCTAATTTATCCAACAAAAAAATAACATCCGTAATAGAAGTCAACATTATAAGAACCAATTCACAAGCGCTTCTGAATAAAATATAATTTATCGAGGAAATACTACCTGTTAAAGCAAGTAAAAATCTTTCATCACTTTTATTTTGTGAAAGGGAGGGAAAAGAAAGCAGGTAAAATTAAAACACGCTTATGAAAACAATTATCAAATAAATTTCTATTATTACTGTACCTGAAGTTAAGTCTGATAAAATATTAGTTGTTAAAACAACATACCTTTAAAGTTTTAAATAAGCTCAATTGTACAAGCACTATCATATAACATTCATTTATTAACTATAACGGATATAATTCTTTGATTTTCAAAAGCTGTTGTATGATAAAATGCTAGAGGTACAGTACATCTTTATGAAAAATTCAATGCTTTCCAAACGTAAAATATGAGAATAAGCATTATGATCACAGCAACCCTTTTTCCTCGATGTTTTTATTTCAACCAAGACACACCAGCATAACACATTGAATCACCAGTATCCCTCCGCTCCATTTAGACAGTGTGCAGACAGCTAATTACATAAATTCGCGCTAAAAGAAGCAAACCGGATTTTACGATATCGTTTATATTGTAAATACGTTATTAAATAAATTTGACGAAAAAGAAATAATTCCTTATTTCTTATAAAATATTTGCTTATTGTCTTGATAACAATTCACCTGCTTTATTTATTTCACATCATAACAATCATTTACACACACACACACACACATATATATATATATATATCTGAGGAGCCCTGGAATTGAGCGTAAAGCTTCATCGGCGTGAGATACGGGAAATGTAATATGGTTAACAGTTTATAGCATGTTATTATTTTTTGTCATTTAGGGTTCATAGATATATTTTGACTAACGCCTCCGTCGGGCCATGAGAACATTTTCATAACCACACCTAAAAGTGTTTATTTATTTAAGCTGTCCATACACATAAGTCTCTTTTTATGTATACAATTTTCTTGCCGTATACATTTACTAATTTAATTTTTTCCTATAACCAAATAAATAACTTATAATGCTTTTATTTACCATTTATATAACAGAGCAAATTTTGTGTCATATTGATGAAAAAATTTAACCTAAAGCTTGTTGAACCATATGCGGTATCATGTAGTTTCTCAATTGATATACCACTTACAAATAAGCTCAACTTTATTCCACTTATATACTCAAGTTTTGTACTACACTATAATCAGACATTCAAAATATTAGCATATTAATTTTTTCGGAAGTAGACTGTTTGTTTATTTTGAATTTCGCGCAAAACTACATGAAGGCTATCTGCGATAGCCGTCCTTAATTTAGAAGTGTAAGAGCAGAGGGAAGGCAGCTAGTTATCACTACCCACCGCCAACTCCTGGGCTACTCTTTTACCAATAAATTGTGGGATTGATCGTTACATTATGATGCCTCTATGACTGAAAGGGCGAGCATGTTTGGGGTGACGGAGTAGGGAAGTAAAAAGTTGTTTTTGTTATACAAATGTAAGAGTGTCTTAAGTAATAATTCAACTGAGATAATTTTCTTTGAAATCAAAATTAAGTGGCTTTGTCTTTTATTCAATAGGATATGAAATATGAATAAAACTCATCTATAATGGTCTAGTACGGCCAGATGGTTAGGGCTCTAGACTCGTAATTCGAGGGTCGTGGGTTCGAATCCCCGTCACACTAAACAAGCTCGCCTTTTCAGTCTTGGGGACGTTATAACGTTTACTATTCGTTAGTAAAAGAGTCGCCCAAGAGTTGGCACTGCTAAATTGGGGACAGCTAGAGCAGATAACCCTCGTGTAGCTTTGCGCGAAATTCAAAACATAAAAAAAATTCAATTTTCAAACAAGCGAGGCCATCTATTAGTAGAAACAGTGCCTGTACCAGCCCATGCAATTGTAAAATTTCAAGTTACAATGGCATTTCTTTAACATATTTAAATATCTTAATATTCATACATTAGACGCTGCAATGTGAAAACACGTCAAGTGAACCATCTCTTCCTTTAAGAATGTCTCATGAAAAGAAATTTATTGTTATTTTTTTTCTCAATATATTTTCTGTGCAAAAATTTAGTATAATTCTAGTAGCGAAGTGCACACTTGAGTTTAAACATTTTTAATGAAGAGAAACTGCTGGTATTCAGTGAATATAATTTCTTTTTCAATGTGCCACTCTACTGAAAAAAAATCCAGTCTTAACAAACGTTTTGTGTACTTATTTATGTTCAGTAAGGTGACATGTTGAGGAAATACAAAATAACTTGACACTGGCTTTCTCTTCATTAGACGTTTTGGAAAGATTGAAGCAAACACGATAGGTGCAGAAATATTATACACTTGAATTTACCACACACAAAACAAGGAAGGTGGAGAATTTAAACTAAATGTTCTGTAGAATATTTTGCTTGTTTTAGAGCAAAACCACACATCTGCTATATTTACTGAGGGAAATCGAACCTCAGATTTTAACGTTGTAAGTCTACAGACTCAATGCTGTCCCACTGGGAGACTCCTATAAAAATCTGTATTAATTTAAATAAGTTTTTTCTTAGTTAAACACAAAGCTGCACAATGAGCTATCTATGCTACGCCCACCATGGATATCGAAATCCGCTTTTTAGCGTATAGGTCCACAGGCTTACAGTTGAGCCACAAGGTCTGTAAATAAGGAAGTACTTTAAAAATTATTGTCTTAGGAATTTCATGCTGAGCTTATAATAAGTCTCTGAACATTTTTCTCTTGCAAAATTTTACACAAGTCCAAATTACACATGATGTAATTCCAATAAATAAATGTCTTTGATAATTTGTGACAAATAATTACACATGTTACCAATTTAATGTCCATTAATTTTATATATTTTATCAGTTTTTAGAATCAATTATTTACGTTCATATTTTGGGAAATAGTTAAGCTTGCAAGTAAATTCATGTTTTATAATCGGATTTTAGAATAAATTATTTACATTCATTGCTATCACTTTCGAAACTAGCTAATTTGTTCTGCAAGGTTACGCTGAAGTGCCATCGAAAGAGCCTTACGATAAGACTACATTTTTATCTCTGAAGCTATGCTAATTTGCGACCTAAACAACACACATACAACGCTTTATAATGAACAAGCTCTTACGTTTGCTACATCTAATTATAAAATTTATCGTGAAATGAAAAAGCATAAACACCTTTAACACTGGCTGGCTGTAGTTTAAATATCAGGCTGTCGTTGGCGTGGTATATACTGCTTGTTGTAGTTACGTTCACAGTGAAAATTTCGGTCATGACTTAGGGCAATGAGGAGCAGTGGCATTGTGGACCAGTGGAATGATGTTATTAGATTACCAGGCTACTCCACAAAAACTGTCGAAGATATACACTTCTGTAATATTCACATATCATCTAGGACTCTAACAACATCTGATTTCTACTGCTATTAATCTCAGCCTCCCTTCTAACCACGATCCACACTCAACCCAATCTTCGAGACTGATCAGCTGGCCATCACACGCTCATTTGTGGTGTGCGAGTAGGCCGCCAATAAGCACCAAATCTTCTGGTATACGACACATGTGATCAATATATCTATCTGGAGACTGAGCGCACGCACTCAAGGCTGGGAGAAATCATCGTAGCGTGTCCTTAGTCGCCAAGACTACTGTCAAGGATGAATCTACTACTCATGCGCACAGCCACGCTCTAGCTACCTGGGTCTCAGTTGCCACAAAACACACAGCATTCCGAGCTAGCTTGGAACGCCGTGGCTCAACAAAACGTATCAAAATCAAAATACTGTTAGGTGTAAGAAACTGTTGCACTGTTCTGTGCGAATACGATTTGAAAGTGTTTGAAAATATAACAAAATTATTTTGAACTGACGTCAATTACGAACAATCTTGCAGACAAGTGTGTCCACACCTATCACTTGCTATATACGTCTCGAAAATGATATCAATGTCATTTTGTTAGCAATTCGCAAAACAAGAAAAAAGAACGTTTTATAAGTCAAAAGTTACGTCAAGATATCCTAGAAATGTGTATAATATACAATACAGACATGTATGTCACTAAACACCTCTCATCTTCCGAGACCAACGCCTGTTGTAAACACACCGTAATACCGAAAACAAACTCTAAACCATGTATTGTTCATTTAAAGCTTGTGATAGTTGTTTATTTTTCGTACTTTAAATACCTGTATCTTACAATATTCGTTCATACTCTTAACGTGTGCATAATAAAATTGGTATCATTCAGCAAAGCCTCCCTTTCAATGTTTTAGTTTTTCAAGTATTAGGATATACGTATGTGTGTACACGAAAGCTTAAATATAGTTCTATAAAAGAATGGATTTAAGGTTTCTTGTAAATTTTCATGTTTAAGTGAAGCCACCTTGAACTATAAACTTATCTACATATTTTTGTGTCTGGGTATGTAATTACAAAACGTAGGTACGTTTGTTTTTGAATTTCGTGCAAAGCTACTCGAGGGCTATCTGTGCTAGCTGTCCCTAATTTAGCAGTGTAAGACTAGAGTGAAGGCAGCTAGTCATCACCACCCATCGCCACCTCTTAGGCTACTCTTTTACCAACGAATAGTGGGATTGACCCTTACATCATAACGCCCCCACAGCTGAAAAGACGAGCATGCATAGGGGCCATATTAAGTTACAAACTTGTATTCTTTTTTAGGACCACCATAGACCGGGTGAATGTGATATTTCGTACAGGAACTGAGGGGCGGATGATTTCGGCTGACGGGCCGTAGGTTGCCAACCCCTGATTTAAAGTATTAGTTAAAATTTTAGGATTTAACAAATAGACAAGAAATAATTAGACTTAATGTCACTCACTAAATTACCTATATGTGAATTACACCTAAGTATATGCTTAGTGGTTAGTTTGTCGGACTATAAATCTTAAGTCCCTTGGTTCAATCCTCGTTATAGCATAATCATATTTCTCTCTTTAAGGACCGTGAGTGCTTTATAAGAGCGACAGTCAAATTCTATCATTCGGTTAGCGTAACCTAGCAGTTGGTGGATTACTGCTGAGTAGCTGCCTAGAGACATCTAGTACAGACAATCTATGAACAACCAACACAAATAAACATCCATATGCACACAACATCTGTAAAAAAAAAAGAAAAAGAGACTGACGTGAATTGTTTATTAAGACATCCTGAAGTTAAATGAGGTAAACGCTGGTCTTAGAGAATGACTTATCTGTCAGTTACAACAGCTTATCCCACCTATTACAACAATTTTTTAAAATTGTCTTAGTGTTTTACTAAATCTATCTTAAACGTCCGTTTATGATGACGTAAAGGAATCTGTTATAAGGACATCAAGAAATAGATGTCAGCAAACATATAATTTCATCTTACTTTTCATAATATTTTGACTATAAGTGTCTGTTCTCTAATTCTCTAGTTGTCCGTTACTTTAAGAACATTTAAGATGTCAGAAGAACATGAAGATTCAAAAAGTATTGATAGAAATGAAATAGAAACCCTATAACCTTAGTACTTTCTTCTTTGGGAGTAATTATCTAAGAACATTAAGATATTCAATATGTCTGTACTTTTATAGAATGAATAATCCTACATCTCATAAATACTTTCAGATGAAGGTAACCAGTTACAACGTTTCTTTGTAATTAAGCACGAAGCTACACAATGGGCGTTTTATGCTCTACCCACCATTGGTATTGAAATTCAGTGTTTAACGTTGTAAGTCCGAAGACATGCCACTGTGCCACTGGGTGGGCATTTAGAACGTACATGAGCAACTAGTCGGGGAGTTTCGGCGTGGCCAGGTAGTTATGATACACCACTCTTCATCTGAGAGTCGTGGATTCGAATCCCTGTCACACCAAAAATACTCGCCATTTCAGCCATGGGAGCGTTATAATGTGATGGTCAATTCCACTATTCGTTGGTAAAAGTGTAGCTCAAGAGTTGGCGGTGAGCGCTGATGACTAGCTGCCTTCCCTCTAGTCTTACATTGCAAAATTAGGAAGGGTTAGCGCAGATTGTCCTCGTGTAGCTTTGCGCGAAATTCGAAACAAACCAAACTATTCGGTGAATTCAGTAACTAACTATACGGCATTAAAAGTATAACTATCGAAAGAGGAAGATCTTATTTATGATAAACAAATGGAAGAAGAATTCGATGTCCGATTAGATTAACTTACGTTAAGCTGGTACATAAATATTGTTTATGTATATTCTTTGTGAACAGCATTAAAAGACAGACAATAATCAGTTCATTATCTCTCATTTCCAGCTGCAGAAACTTATTTTGACTTTTACTGAAAGTCGAATTTTAACCCCTTGTTTCTGTTTGTCTGGTTTTTTTATATATATGTTAAGATTTTTTTCGAGTAAACCATCTTTGTAAAGTCTGCTTATGCTTTACAAAGTAAAATAACGATTTGGCGCCTTGGAGATATATTATTGTTTCCATGGTTTGATATTCATATACAAAACAATAATGCTCTATTAAACAGCATAAAAATACATTCTTCAGTGAGATAAACGAATTGAACAGTTTGGGTTGACAAAGTTACACAAGTTATCTGCGCATAGGCTTTCCCAAATCTGAGCTGACAGACCAACAACTACTGAACCACTCTTGTTTGACGGAATAGTGAGATCTGATAGTCACTTGTGGTAGTCACAATGGCCTCAAATGTGGAGCGAACTTTTGTCAACCACGGGGCGCGAGCCATGAACCATAGGATATATACAGTTCAGTAACAGTAACTACTTCAAAACGCCAGGCCCTTAAACTATACATTGGTTATTAAAAAGCCTAATGTAAGTTCCACTTTCAAACGGATAACATGTAATACAAAACTTTGTTTTATACGACAATAGTTCATTAAGAAGTTGCTTGCATGCACGTGTAAACAAATAAATGAATAAAAGAGAAAGGTCAGTGCTGGTGACCCTTAAGGCTTAAAGACTGTCTCCATCAGATTCAACGTACCACACAGACAAGTTACTCTTCTATGATACATTTACTTTCTTTTGTAATCGATTATCAGTTTACTTTTGAATCAATTATTCTTCATTTAATAACAAGGTTCAGAAACCTGAAATTATATGTTTAAATTTTGTACAAGTTTTCTCTTACGTTTTACTTACAAATACAAAGTCAAGTAACGGGTTTTTTCACCCTCGTTCTATGCTCAAATTTCATATAATTTCTTTTAAATAATATCAAGGTAAATGAAGTATACCATTCCCACTTCGAATGTTTTTCATGTACAGTTTTTACACAAACATTTTCTGCGTGTTTTTGTAACCGTTGTAGCACACATACACGAGACCTACATTAATTGGTTAGTGTTCGTGAGCTGAAGGATCATAGAACATCTGTTGTACTGTTTGGGTGTTATCCATGTGTAACACAAAGTCCACAGTGCTTCTTGTGTTCCATAAGCATATACTTATGTGTGTAATGTTAACATTTTCATGGCTCTAGACACGTTTTTCACTTCAGAGTGCTTTTCTCCGTGTAAAAGATACACTGGAAAGCCATCAAATCATCATGATCAAATAAAAAATATTTATAAGTAAAAGTGTTATTAAACTCATTATCAAACGTTTTTGGAGCGCCAGATGTCTATAGCATTGATTTCTGATTTCAGAATGTTTCACAAGCATTCGACTTTACAATATATCGTAAATCTTTAGTTTCATATTTCTTGCAAATTTCCAGGTAACCATTACGCTTGGGTTTAACGAGTTTCTCACAAGAATATTTTAAATTACATGTTTATATATATGACCACTAGTTTTATTCATCCAGCCATAATAATAGAACAATTATAAAAAAGAATGACATCAAATATAGTTTCAGTTTATTTAGTTGACCTTTTGGAAATCTGATTTACAAATATAATTGTTTTATATGTTTCAGAGATTAATTTAAAACTACATGACAACTATCTGCGCATAGTAATTCCTACTTCCTAGCTGTTTGTTTAATAAACTAGAGGAGATACAACTAGTTAACAGAATCTCGAAGTGAGAACATTTTCGTCGGCCGCATGACTTAAGTCAAGTTTCTTCAGCCAAGTGTTGCCCAAACTAAAACAGAGTTGACTTTTTTTTTTCATTTCACCAAATATTACCTTTATTTTAAATAGTTTATTGTCACATAAAACTCTGTAGTTGAACTGTTTGGTTTAATTCGCTTAAAACGCTCAAATGCGGGGTTCGATTTCCCAATATGTACACAGCAAACAACTCATTATGGCTTTGTTCTAAGACGAAAGAAGCAAACCCCCTCGATAGGCTCAGCAGGTAGCCCGATGTGGCTTTGTTATAAGAAAACAAAGAGACACTTATTGCGGCTCGTACTTTTTGGTATTATTCTTCTTTCTCACCGTAAATGGATGTAAATCACTGAATGTTCACTACAAAACTGCAACTCATCACTGATCAGCGCTGACCTACGTATGTACAACATTATTTTGCAATTGAAGCAATAAAAAATGGGCGAAACTTTAAAAGAAGAAAGAGAAACATGCAAGGGAACATTGTCTGAAGTTAAGCACAAAGCTACACAATGGACTATCTGTGCTTTGCCCGCCATGGGTATCGTGATTTTAGGGGAGACACATCGCTATTCCACTGAGGAAGGAGGAGGGCACAAGAAAATTTTTTTGTTTGTTTTTGAATTTCCTGCAAAGATACATGAGGGCTGTCTGCACTAGCCGTCCATAAATTAGCAGTGTAAACCACCACCCACAGCTAACTCTTGGGCTCTTCTTTTAACAACAAATAGTGTGATTGACCGAACATTGTAAGGTCCTCACAGCTGAAAGGGCGAGTATGTTTAGTAGGACGAGAATCCGAACTCTCGACCCTCGGATTACGAGTCAAGTGCCTTAATGTTACGTATTTTTTTTTATGTTTTAAGTTCTTCGTAGATTAAACGCAACAGAAAAACACAGATAACAGCTTGTATAATTTATTACACTAAACTATTAACAAATATAACAGATATAACATAAATTATATGATAACAGAGACAGATATTAAGTTACAACATTCGAAATTAATTACAAAACAAAATAATATTAGTTTCAAACTTCAAAATAAATCACAATACAAAACGGTACTGGCCTGTATCTAATGTAATGATCTAAAATTAAAGTCTCAAATTCCAGTCTAGGGTGTGAATTTGGTCCCACGAAGAGATTCCGAAACAGTTCACAGTTCAATGAAATCGCCGTCTCTCAGCACAAGCGGTAATTCAGAAGTATGGTAGAGATTGACGAAATAAAATCACGGCTTCCGTAGATCTAATTTCAGTCACAAATCCAAGTTGAATATTCACAGCAAACACTTAATCTTTCTCAAATAACTAACTTTCTTCTTTTGAAATGAAACTGGTGTTTGAATCTCACTCTTTTTCTTCGAATAAAACTAATGACTGAATCTCTCTACCTCGAATAAAACTGATGATTGATGACTGAACATCTCTCACGTCACCGTCTTTTTTATACCGATAGGCCTATTTCTTGAACAATCTCGCAATTTCCATACAACTCCAGAGCTATACACGCATATCCGTTCTTGCACGAGACTACACATCTAGACAGGAAGTCACCAGCACTCATTTACAAACATGTGATTGGTCTACTTAATTCGAGAAAGTTCTAAAATGTTACCCGAAATGAAAAACAAAATATTAGTTTAAACTTCTAAACAATAATATCAATATGGAAAAATGAATAATACAAATGAAAATTCAAACACAATACGACATGTTGTCGTTTACAAAATATTTACACATATACATAACACTTAACCACCTGGCCATGCCAAACGTATCTTTGTTTTGTTTGAATTTTACGCATAACTGCGTGAGAGGTGTCTGCGCTAGCTGTCCCTAAATTAGCAGTAAGAAACTAGAGGGAAGACAGTTAGTCATCACCACCCACCGCCAACGTTGTGGCTACTCTTTCAACCAACGAATAATGGGATTTACCATAACGTTATAACGACCCCGCGGATAAAAGGGCGAACATGTTTGGTGTGACTGGGATTCGAACCCACGCCGCTCTGATGACAAGTCGAGTGCTCTAACTGCGGCATGGGTCGGGCTCCACAACGAAAGAGTCGGTTTTTCTATTATTTTCCCTTCAACTGTGTAACTAGCAAACCTGTAATTTACAAAAAAATCGTTCAAATGTTATTTCACATTACCGATCACCAACTGCCGTTATGTGGTGTTTTCAATGAAACGCATTTCGGTAATATCACTATACATATATAAGTGACTAGTGAGTTAAATTTTAAGATTTCACAAACCTGGAGAAGAGAATTGTTCAAACATATAGGAAAACAACAACAACAACAAAACATTGTCACGACATCCCACGTTGTAACTTCAGCAAGTGGAAGTCTTTTTTCGACTCACGCAAGTTTGCGTGTATTTCTACAATTTTCTGTTGCTACAAGACATAAAAGAAAAATGATTACTGATATTCTGATGCATAGTGATGCTGTTTTACTTGTATATCTGAAAGATAATGAAGACGTCGTTTCTAATTCTCCTATTCCGTGAACGTGCTACGTTGTAGAAATAATTTATTTTGTTTCACATTACATATAAGGAATTAACAACAATATTCTATGCAATAATTCGTAACACACACATTTCATTTAAATAAAAGAAAACTTGTACTAATTATACATGGTAGTGGGGAGATAAGTAAATGAATTAATCTTGTCATAAGGAGACAAAGTAACTTGAATAATATGCAACATTTTATAAAAGCAAAATAATGTTATGTCCGTTGTTAGTTTTATAATATTCCACAAGTCTATGAAGACCATGTAGATTTGTTTTTCTCCAGTGAACCATGTAACCAGACGTAATCGAATCAATTCTCGGAACGATAATACATTTACAGTTCTTACTCAAGAAATATAAAATTAAGTTCATGTTCCGTTTACACACGTGTCTTAAACATACGACTAGTCTATTCTTACGTTTTAATTAAAGTTTTAAATTTACCAATTGAATCTTGTTTCTAATTAAGGTTAAAATTACACGAAAAATTAATAATCTTAGTTGCTTCTCAAAGCATGTTTAGATAATGACTAAATATGACAAAGTGTATTACAAAGAAAAAATTAAAACAAGCACTCGTTTATGTAAAAAACTAGTTACTCTTTACAAACATGTTTGTGTTTCAACATATATATTACATGTATTATTTGTCCAACATTCACATAGCTAGCTTAATACTGTCGCTATGTTTAGCAGTCAATTTAATTATTTCAAACAGTATCCAATGGTATTTACTTAACGATGTACAGGTGTTTTTTCTCTCTCTCTCGAAACAGTTGCTAAACACGATTCTGATGATATACGTACAGGTTATGAAAATCGTGGCTAAAATGGTGGCTCCATGGTGTGCAAATATTCAACGCCAGAGTTGTATACGGCTTTCATACTTTTACATTATAAAACTTATTATTAGTGTAAACACAGCTAAGCCTAAAGTGACAATAGTAAGCCTAATAATACAAATTCGAACGGTGTATTTCCAAATTTTGTATTTGTAGCTACCCCGAGTAATGGCCACTTTAAGAATTACGCTTATTAAGCAACTGACAATTTTTAAACTACTTAATGTGTAACATTATATTATTATTTATTATAATATTTAATATACGGCATAACACATGTATTTGTAACATAATATTATTATTTATTATAATATTTATTATACAGCATAATACATGTGCGAGAAATGGTAGGAATTGGAAAATTTAGCTTAGCCAATTTTTTCTGACATTTGAAGAGGGGAAAGGACAGTTTCTACTTAAATAAAATGGATTTGTTTATTATTGCTAAAATAGTATTGAAAGGACAGCCTGTGCCAAGAACGGTGACAAATTCGTCAAGTGTATAATAATATTATTAAAATCATTTTATTTATACTGGCTGTTCGGTGTTTAAAGAATAAAATAAAGAGTTTATTATTAATAATAATAAAGTAAAAGTAGCTGCTGACGGCGGGTTACCACCTCGTGGTCGTCGTGGTACCTAGATTGTGCATTAAGAAACGTACTGCGTCGGGGGCTGGCATGGCCAAGCGCGTTAAGGCGTGCGACTTGTAATCCGAGGGTCGCGGGTTCGCATCTCCGTCGCGCCAAACATGCTCGCCCTCCCAGCCGTGGGGGCGTTATAATAGGACGGTCAATCCCACTATTCGTTGGTAAAAGAGTAGCCCAAGAGTTGGCGGTGGGTGGTGATGACTAACTGCCTTCTCTCTAGTCATACACTGCAAAATTAGGGACGGCTAGCAAAGATAGTCCTCGAGTAGTTTTGTGCGAAATTCAAAAACAAACAAACCCAAAATCGGAGGAGCATGTATTTTAACTAGTTCTAATTCGTACATTTATACATTGACTACATAGATGTTTTGACTATTCGTGTATATAGGGTTATTTGAAAGTTTAGTTGGAAGGTGTTCACGCGATATTTTTAAACCTCAATACTTTATGGGTATATTCTGAAGACTACATGAGTAATAATAACATATGTAATGCTCAAATTGCCCCCCAGTGGCTCAGCGGTATGTCTGCGGACTTACACGCTAAAATTCGGGTTTCGATACCCGTGGTGGGCAGAGCACAGATAGCCCATTGTGTAGCTTTGTGCTTAATTCAAAACAACCACAATAACAGCCTAATAATCTTATTATAGTCTGTACCCGCACATTTCTAAACCATTTCTTGTGAAACCAACCGATAATCTAAATAAGATATTTACGTATAAACATTTCAAACATCGTACATCTTTTTGCAAGAATGAAATGTTTGAGAGCAAAGTGAGACCAAAGTAATATTCAAACTCTAAGTCCTAATAATATGTAAGGTTAAAACTAAAGCGATTGAAATTAGAGAACTTGTAGGTGATTTGGCCGTATAAATAATCTGTTCTGTAAATAAGATTGTAAGTTCGAATCCCGTATGACATACTTTTATAACGATATAAGGTGTCAGATTATTGGTAGAATCACATAGGTGCAGAGTTGTAGTTATAGCACGGTTAATTCACATGACAATAGGTAAGACTACACATACCTTAAACTTTCAAAAACAACAACAAATAAAATATTACAAAACGAAATTATTGACTGTTAAAGAAAATTGCAAAGTCTGTCCCGAGTTTTGTTTTTTTTAATTTCGCGCAAAGCTACACGAGGACTATCTGTGCTAGCCGTCCCCCTAATTTAGCAGTGTGAGACTAAAGGAAAGAGAGCTAGTCATTACCACCCATCACCAACTCTTGGACTGCTTTTTTTCCAATGAATTGTGGTATTGACCTAAACGTTATAACGCCTCTATGGCTGAAAGGGCGAGCATGTTTGGTGTGGGGGGGATGTGAACCCGCAACCCTCAGATTACGTCCCCCGTTGGTACAGCGGTAAGTCTTTGGATTTACAATGCTAAAATCAGGGGCTTGTTTCCCCTCGGTGGACTCAATGTGGCTTTGCTACAAGAAAACAGCAACACATTCCATCTGATTACGATTCGAGTGGTCTCTCAACAATTCTACCACTTTATGGAAAATCATGGCTGCCATCTATTGGTAAAAAACTGAGGAAGAGGACAACTGTATAAACTTGATTGTGATCCAGCTGCACGATTCAGTCAAGAGAGAGGCTAGATTTCACTGTTTCCAACCACATAATATGAAGGAAGTAAATAAACATTGGTTGTTCCAGATGTAAACAGAAAAGCATGGTTTCGCATGCGTTTGAAACACTGTCATGATATAAAAGACTGTGCGAATGTTATTATTTAGTTTATTTTGTGAATGAATTGTAAGTTTGTTTTGTACTTTTTCGTTATAAGCGAGTTTAAAGGAGATGATTATTCGATGCTGTGTTTGTAACTCGTTGCTGTCGAGATTATAACTAGCAGACGATTTACTAATAATAATATAAATAGGGTGAGATGAGTGGGAATAGTCACGACCAAAGAAAAGTTCTGCATGAAATTCTTCACGTTTAATACGTCAGGGTAAGACTAATAGTAAAAAAAAAGAGAAATGATTCTGTCAAAGCTTGGTCCTCAAGTAATTTAATCAGCACAAGTGCACTTTGACAAAAGGAACAGGGGATATTTTGAAGAAAGAAGGCCAAACGATTACTGGAATTGAAGCAACTCAGTGACAGTGTAAGTGAATTATACACAAATACTATTGCGACCGAAACGGAGAAAGGTAATTTGTCCAATGAAATTCTAAAGCAATGGAAAAGACGTAAGTGGAATTTTGACGAGAAGAAGAGAACCATAGTGTTTATGATATCCTTATAATATTTATAGTGTAAAGAATTTGTGTACATATACTTAGCTGTTCCAAAGATATATACTATTTTGTAAAAATGCAGATGCATGCTGTTCATTTATCTTCAAATTTAACGCCAACAAATCACAGATACTTACTTTAGAAGAATCATAAGCCCAACAAAAACAACATAGTTTGTGTTTATACCGTTAAGAAATATAAACAAAGGCCTTTAATTGAAAAACACAAAGTGTGGACAAAAATAGCTGGAAAAGTGTGTTGTGATCTGATTATGCATATTTCATCCATAACTTTCTGTAACTGCTTTAGAATAAAAATGTGTATAAAACCACACAAGACTCGGTTTATATTTATAACAGTGTATTTATGGTAACACTATTTACGCTAGTCATTAATTTTGCTACTGACCATGTTGAGATATTGACCGTTTCTCTTATTATAAAAACAAAAGTAAACTGATACACGACGCAGTTACAACGCTTAGTCCTGTCCATTCTGTTGTGCACGAGAGCTGCCACATTGTGAATATAACACCATAATATCTATCCGTCTATCCATATCTATAACTCTGGGTAGCTTAAAACTTTGTTTACATTGGTAGATTTTCGCTTGTTAGTATTATGAACAGATTCCAAAATCATCTTTGCAACATTTTTTTTTAATATAACTTAATTATATTCTATGTGACCACAAGTGTTTATTTGTTTTGGAATTATGTACAAAGCTACATAAAGGACTGTCCGTGATCTGCCCACCAGAAGTATCGAAACCCGGTTTCCAGCAGTATAAGTCCGTAGACTTATCCCTGTGCCACTGGAAGGCGTCCACTAGTGAATGGGTCCTATATATAAGATCCGTGTAGCATGCTCTATTAGAATGTGGTACTTGGAAAAGACTCGAATCACGCAAATGAATCATCACTCCCCAAAAATATTCATCGCATTTTGCGACGTTTATGACACTTATCAGGTATGTGTGTAGGGTGCGGATGCATGAGTTTTTCGCTTTGGACACGTAGTCAGATAGTTGAGAGTTCGAGGTTGGCACCTTATGATGTTGTGTTCTTAAGCAAGGTCCTTTATCCCAGTTACTTCAAACTACCCATGTGTATGATGGATATTAACTTTTAGTTATGTGCTGCCATTCTTATCCGTTTTTGCTAAATAAGCCGGAGTCCAGGACATGATCTTATGTGCCATTTTGTCAAGGAAACGATTTTATCTTGCGACCTTGGAAAATGTACAGAAATTTCAATGATTGTTTGAACATATTGCAAAACATGGATGAAATTGAGTTTGGAGTCAGGCAAGTGAGAAATTCTAGAGGGATTGTATTGAAGAAACACGAGTGAAATGGCTCAGGCCGCATTCTGCGTATTGGGCTATAAAGATGCATGTAAGGTGGCTGCACGTCTAATTATCAGTAGACCTTTTCTAGTTAGCAGAACAAACTGTAGTTCTAACAAAAAAAATCTTCCTTACAAAGCACGTGTGACTCAAGCCTAATGTCAAAGAAACAAGAAGTTTGGAACTATATGGATGAATTAATTCGAAAAATTAGACCACAGTCTTCTAGTTACCATCAATCGATAAAACAATTAAAACAACAAAAAAGACAAATCAGTTTTTACTTGTTGCCTTTTCTTTAGCTTATCACTTCAAAATTAGGACTGACTATAGTAGACTTATTTTGTTAAATTGCACGCCAATCTACACGAGGGCTATCTGCGCTAGCCCGTCCCTAACTTAGCAGTGTGAGAATAGAAGAACGAAAGCCTTGTCGTTGTCACCAGCCGCTATCGCTTGGACTAGTCTTTTACCAACCAATAGTAGAACTGACATTCACATTATAATGCCCTTTCAGCTGAAAGGGCGAGTATATCGTGAGTCAAGCACCTTAGTTACTGGACCCTACCGGGTCAGAGCTAGTGAAGATAGTCCTCGAGTTAGCTGTGTGCGAATTTTAACAAACAAGCAAGTGCACTTTACTTTCAAAATTAAGATGTGTGTGTGATTTGTTTGTTCGTTTGATTTTCATAACATAGCCACATCGGGCACTCTGCTGAGTTCACCGAGAGGAATTGAGCCCCTGATTTTAGAGTTATAAATCCGTAGACATATCGCTGTACAAGCGAGGGACGAATTGAGATGAATTTAAGGAGCTGGGTTTTATTTTGTTTTTATTTTTGTGAGAGTTCCAAAAAAAACTACATACATAATTTTACAAATAGAATACACACACACACACACAAAACATTTTTTGCGATTCAGTTCATAATATGTGATTTTTAGATTGAGTTTGAAATACAAAATATTCCTATCTTTTGTTTGAGCAAGTCTTATATCCATTTGTAGTACTGTTATTAAACTGCTTCTAAATCCCAATATAACATAGAATTTTTCTGCTCATTTTTCATAGACATCTTTTTTATATATATCAGGTCTCGCTTCTTGGCAAATAATAATAATAAAAAAGCAAGAACATCAAACTGACAAAGCAAACTTTGCAATCGCCCCCTAAGAAAATCTTAGCCACAACTATTTATATTCAAGACAACGCAATAACCTGATATTAATATGTTGAAAACACCTCCCGAAAAACTCAGTCTTCCTTTAACGCACAGTAAAGCATAAAACAACGTGAAATAATACACCTGCACGTCTTTATATAAAAGGCATCTTCGCACCACAATGGCAGACTCACGTGTACTTTGTAAGTCATGCATGAAAATGGCGTAGCTTCAAAAAATATTTCTTTTTATTACTTGAGTAGGATATTTGCTCACTTTAGGGTACATGTTTGACAAGAAACTCAAAGTTTTGGTTATCAACTGAATAAATAACCTTATAATTCTATACACATATTAAGTATAGGAAGTAAGTTTACTTGAACAGACCAGAACAAGTTTTTATCGTAAAATAAATACTTGATACGTGTGATGATACGCCATTCTTATCATACTTTAATTACGGCTTGTGACTGTGTTTGAGAGAAGATTCTGTTTGTTTAGAATGAAGCACAAAGCTACACAATGGGTTATTTGTGCACTGTTCACTACAGGCATCGAAACCTGGTTTCTATCGGTGTGACTCCGTAGACATGCTGCTGCGCCACTGAAGGGGTGGAGTTATTTAAATGGAAACATTAAAATTTATAAATCGAAGAAACTTCTTTTAGTGTTTCCCTCACAGTATTTAACAAATTGAACAAAACTTAAAAAAGGGGGATATAAGCCACATAAACAGACAGTTCTATACTTAAATAGAGAGTTGTACGTTTAATCTTTTATCAAAATTTTAACATTTACCTTTTATTAATGGTAAAGCTTCTAAATCTATATGCCGTCGTCCATAATTTTTAACAATTTAACAGAAGGAAAAAAGTCAGTCAGCATTCCCCTATCGTTCATTATTCACGTTGAAAGATTGACCATAAACCTTAATTTCCTGAGAAATATGTTGTGGTACCATTCGAATTCAAACCTTCCTTCTCGACTACGAAATCCAGAGCTCTACAACAGGGTAAACTCACATCTTCAACGTTTAATAACTGAGAAAATAATAAGACGTTTAAACTGGACTAATTATTAGTCAAGATAAGGTCTAATTCATGTCAGAATGATCTTAATTTTACATAACTCATTTCTTCATCTAAACTTAATGACACGCATCTTAACAAGTAACATTAACACATTACTTGATGTTACTTTCAAGCCATCTAAATACAATTGTTTATAGCGCCACCACCGGATCTTGTGATGATGTATTACAGACTACTTTCATGCAAAATATTAAGACAAGATAGAAAAAAAAAATCTTTATTTGACATTCATAGAGCCAGTGTCGTCTCGTAGGAAACCTGTTTCTAATAGCACAGAATGAATGTTTAACCTCAGGGAAGAGGCGAGTCGGTATAATAGTAAAACGTTAAAAGGTGTACGAGGGTTTAGAATAGTGAAATTCGACTATCCTTAACAATATTAAAGTTTCAGAGATAAGCCTATTTTAGGGACTAAACTTTTGCGTAATTTTTCAACGTCCTCTATTCTTCAGCACATGAAGTAATGGGCATTGGCCCTACAAATACACACGAAACTGCAAGGGGTCATCTTAAGACACTTTCCAAAATATATCATACGAAAATAACCTTTATTCAGCCTTGCGTTCCTTTAGTAAAAGGACTTGTAGACGAAAATTGTGTAACGCAACGTAACACTCTATGGTGCTGCGAATAAACGTATTAATGTCAATTAATACACCAAAATTAGTTAAACACGTAAACATATTTGTATGATATTTTATAATTTTACCAAGAAATTACTACGGTATTGACTTATGGGCCGTGAATAATAAAGTATTAATTAGCACAGGAGTTAAATAAATTTCTGTGTATTTTGTTATTCCTACTATGAAATTATATCATAACTTTTATACGAAATCCACTAGCTATAAAATATTGGTATTTATTGCATTGCGGTAGGAAATTTAAAAGAGCATACAGGTTAACTAACAATTTAAGTTAAAGAAAACCCTAGTGAGTTCGGCTTGCTATGATTTATGAGTTAGACTTTTCTGCATTTCAAAGTCATGGTGCAGTTTAAAATGATTGAGCAGAAATTAAACACGTTATTACACTTCCACTGTAGAATGCTGCTTGTGAATTCAATTATGTATTGCATCGCTCATCAAAGCCATTTTGTAACGTATCGACAAATATCATTGGTCAGTGTGGTATTTCAAGCTCCACTCTTCTTCACCTAGACTACTAACAACTGTTACCACTCTTTGTTTCAACGTACTAACGTTTGATGCCAAAATTTCCATATTATATGTAGGGGAGGGAAACTATAAAAGAACATTATTTTCATTAAAGAATAAGTAATGAGAATTTTAAATGTAAAGCACACACGAACAAGGTATTCTGTGATAATATCCACAATGATAAAGGCAATAATTATCTAATGTAAATTTTTATCAAAATGCTTTTTTCTGAAAACAGTTTTGTTTGTTTGGTTTGTTTTGAGTTTTGCGTAAAGCTACACTAAGGCTATCTGCGCTAGCCGGCCCTAATTTTGCATTGTAAGATTACAGGGAAGACAGCTAGTCATTACCACTCACTGCTAACTATTGCACTACTCTTTTACCAACGAATAGTGGGATTGACCGTAACATTATAACGCCACCATGGCTGAGAGAGCGAGCATGTTTGGTGTGATAGGGATTCGAACTTGCGACCCTCGGATTACGAGTCGAATGCCCTAACCACCTGGCTATGCCGGGCCTTTCTGAAAACAAGAAACCAAAACCAAACTGTACTATACAAATGATGAGATTTACAGAAATTAATTAAATTACTGGTTATAAAATTCAAAATTTTGAAACAACACTCATGCAAGAAGTTTTACAATGAGTTTTGAAACCCGGATTTCAGCGATTATAATCCGTCCTACTTACCGTTCAGCCACTGGGAGGCTATTTACAGGGAACTAAGTCACTGTATTAGATAAGTTTTTGGCACTGACTTAACCAGTTAGTTATTTGGTGTTTATCACGTTAGGACGTCAATTCTACCAGTTCGGGGATAGGTTTTGTTTGTTTATGAATTTCACGCAAAGCTACACGATGGTCATCTGCGCTAGCCGTCCCTAATTTAGCAGTGTAAGACTAGAGAGAAAGCAGCTAGTCATCACCACCCACTGCCAACTCTTGCGCTACTCTTTTACGAAAGAATAGTGGGATTGACCGTACATTATGACGCTCCCATGGCTGAAAGAGCTAGCATGTTTAGTGTGATGGGATTCGAACCCGCGACCCCTAGATCACGAATCGAGTACAACAATCCACCTGGGCATGCTGGGCCACCAGAGGAAAGTATTCGCAATTTTTTTGGAATACCTCATTCATTGTATGATGATATTTAAAACAAAATGAGCAATCTGACAGAACAAAACTTGTAATAATTGTTGGGTGAGCAGTATTGTTAATAATAATTTCGTATGTTTTTTTTTCCTTACACAAAGTAACATTTAAAATTAAATTTTCCCAATTGTTTATTATTCAACTTCAAAAAAGTTTAACTCGAAGAAAGCATTTCCATTTTCCTTCCAGGTTGGCCAGTTTTATCGTGATATTTGTTCTTGAACGAGGTTCACTCACGTGTAGTTGTGTACCACCTTGCTAGATGGAATATATTGTATTTTCTGTTATATTGAGGATAGCTGGGATTTCAAATGTGGCTTATTATAAATATTTCATAATATTTATTTGAAATGAAATGTCTCCCTAGTGGCACAGCGGTATGTTTAAAATTCGGGTTTCGATACTCTTGATGGGTAGAGCACAGATAGCCCATTATGTAGTTTTGTGCTTAGTTCCAAACAAAACAAAGTTAAATAATAATTTATTAAGAAGAGCAAATTTAAAATCACAATAAGTGCTCGTAAATTTTGAAACTTGCACGTTTCGTTTCATACTTTGAATTAGGAGAACAGTTTGGTTTGATTGAATTTCGTACACAGTTACACAAGAACTTTTTCTGCGCTATCCGTCTCTGTTTTAGCAGTGAAAAACTAGAAGGAAGGCAGCTATTTATTACCACACATTACCAACTCTTGGGTTTCTGTTTTATCAATGAATGCTGGGATTGACTGTCCCATTATTGCACCTTCGAGTCTGAAAGGGCGAGTATGTTTGCTGGGACGGAAATTCGAGCCCATGATCCTCAGATTGCGAGTCAAGCGGCTTAACCACCTGGCCATTCCTGGCGGTGATAGGGTTGATGGTGGCAAAAGCTAATAATATAAGGTATCGTTTGTTACAATACGTAATTGGTTTTTAACGGAATACTCAAACATTCAAGTCGAGTTTTCAACCCAAAAAATGTATGTTATTAAATCATGTGATAATCTGCTTTGCTGATTTGTTTGTTTGTATTTGTTTTTATTAAGTACAAAGTTAGAGAAAGGGTTATTTGTGCTTTGCCCAAAACGGGTATCGAAACTCGGTTTCTAGAGATACAAGCTCGCAGACGTACCAATCTGTCACTGGGGAGATGAGGGGGTTGAGAAATAACCTCTTACGTGTGCATATTTAATCTGTATCACTATATAAATTGTATATTTTTCACCACATAGAGTTGAAAATATCTTTTTTATAAGTGTTTATCCTTTAGTATGAGTATTATTATCAGGTTCCAGAATTGATGTTTAATCCTGAAAAACGTAAATGTAATGCTCATTCCTTTAGGTACCTTTCAGTCGTTTTGTAATTGTAAAATAGCTTTTCTGTACAATTTTACAAAGTCTTATAAGGTACTTAAATAACGAAAATTATACATTTGGATGGTAAAAATAACTGGGAATCCTCAATAGCCACGGCACTTGAAATTCTTGTAGGTAGAATTAGAGTAAATTTATCTACGAGAACTTTTCCCTTTTTTTTGATTAGCTATATTTTTGTGCACCAGAAGTATTAAGCATGAGACACACACACGTATACCCGATTTGATTTGATTATTCATCAGAATGTCTTCCAACCAATCTTCAAACTGAGATTCTTTAAGGCGAGATTAGTGTAAAGTAAACTATAAAACCTTGGGCATGGTCAAACTGCAATTATATCTCATATCGACCTAGAGCTATGAGCTAAAAGATTGAATTGAAGGAAAACAAAAACTAAAATGTAAAAATATCAAACTCCTTGACATTTTGTGAGTCTCTGTGCCGCGGCTAAACAGAAAAGTTGCTATTTTTCAAAACTAACGGTAGAGAATTAGAATATATTCCAGTGTTATTCCAACAGAGCCACGTTGTTTGTAAGTCGCAGCATAGCAGTTCGTAGATTGACTCTGAGTTTTGTCTTTTTAAGTTTAACTTTTTATCTCATCTCTTAGCCGATTTGAAATCTAATTATTTTGGACTCGGGAGGGCAAACTCTTTCGATTGATGGATTTTATATGCAAAAACGGCTCGTTTGGGTCCAGAAAATATTTTAAATAGAAGAGCGAACAACGTTTCGACCTTCTTCGGTCATCGTCAGGTTCACAGTGAATTTTTGCATATAAAATTCTCAACAAGTGGGTTTCTCGACATCACTGATTGATGGATTTGATTACGCTTGCGGTATCTTAGATTAATTTACTCTTATCCAACCTAAAAGAAATTCAAGCGCTGTGGCTATTGTGGATTCGCTCTTGTTTATAAAAGTCCTGGAATATCCTGAATATTTACGAAATTTCTATTAAATTCATAAATATTTCTAAAAGCCTATATGGCACCACTAATATCAATGGAGAACGTAGCAATAGCTTTCGATGGACATGGATGTCAGACAAGGACAAATTCTAACACTGGTCCTAAAAGGGAGAATTTAGTTACCTGGATAGTGTTATCAACGTCAGTGTTGTTACTATTTCCGCTATAAAGAAACGTTACCGTAATCTTCCAGAAATTAAACATCTGGAAATCAAAATCATCAACCATGAATCACCCATGGGAATATCGTTCCCTTAATTTTGTTGCATTATTCTGAAGCACGAGATTCAAATGAACTATTCTAAAAGAACTTAACACTTTTACTGATAAGTACCTCAGAAAAACAACATTGAAATTAAATGGTCATTTTATAACAGCTGAGACAGTTTTGCAATGAGCCAGCATAGAAAACAGAGATAGGCCAATTTAGGACATGCAATTAGAATGGAAGAATCGAGATTATGAAAACAGGTAGTTTTATGGAATTCATTATGAAGAAAAAAGAAAAGAAAAAGAGAAGTCGGTTTAAAGAAATACTGTGCCATTACAGCAAATCTTTCATTGTAAACAAATAATAATAAAAAAGAATAAGAGAGATAGAGACCCGGTAAAAGGGGAAAGGATAGATCCCACCGGATACTTCAGATATTCGCTTAATGCGCCTTACGGAATGGCTAAAGATGAAGAGAACAATTTTATGAACTCTTATGTTATCTCGCTTTGTCGACTTATTAAATTCGTTTGAAGTGAGAAAAGTTGTGTTCTGGACTAGAATAACGCCAAACAGTCCACTTCTTTAGTTTACCTACTACAGTTTCAGTTGTGTACACCACATTGCTATCTATATAATGTATTTAACATTCACCTAACCAACTAACCCGCCCTCTGTCAGAATACAACTACACAACGTCATCTCAGTGCACGTGCATTCATGAGAAAACAATTAAGTTCAATTTCTGCAAAAATAAAAAGAAGCATCCAAACACGCTCAATGAAGATTTTCTTTAGAAACACAGTTTTATATTACTATTATATATCATTATATACAGGAAAATTATATAATTTACTTTATAATAGCTTGACATGGCCAGGTGATTAAAGCACTCGACTCGTAATCTCAAGGTTGCAGGTTCTAATTCCCGTCACATCAAACATGCTTGCCCTTTCATTCGTGGGTGCGTTATAATGTGACAGTCAATCCCACTATTCGTTTTTGTTTGTTTGTTTGTTTGTTTTGGGAATTCGCACAAAGCTACTCGAGGGCTATCTGTGCTAGCCGTCCCTAATTTAGCAGTGTAAGACTAGAGGAAAGGCAGCTAGTCATCACCACCCACCGCTAACTCTTGGGCTACTCTTTTACCAACGAATAGTGGGATTGACCGTCACATTATACACCCCCACGACTGGGAGGGCGAGCATGTTTAGCGCGACGCGGGCGCGAACCCGCGATCTTCGGATTACGAGTCGCACGCCTTACGCGCTTGGCCATGCCAGGCCTTTTTTAAAATTAAAATCTATTATTAATCGTAGTCTTTCAAATAAGCAACACGAAACATAAATTAAAACTTGATATTTATCTTACTTCCAAATATAAAACTAAACATAAGTCCAGACTTAATCTTATTTTTTAGTAAGCAAAACGAAATTTTAACCAAATCTTAATATTATTCTACTAAAAAACTGGTATCTTTTAAGAAGAAACTACGTGAGAGCAGGAAGTTGGTGCATTTATTTATTTGGTGTGGTTAATTTGAACAGGTAACAACTTGAGTTTTCCTGGGGGAGGGGACATGATGAAAAAGAAGGGAGGGAACAGCAGTCGTGCGTTCCAAAGAGCAGACCTGTAAAAATATTTTATCAGAGTCACGTTGTACAATTGAAAAAGGAGCAACATATGGCTTAACGTACTTGTACGCTAAATCGTGTTTACCTTTCAAAATGTTTATATTAAGTTCGTTTTCAAGACTTCAAAAAAAAAACCAGTCATAAATCAACATTCAAGAACATTTTATATCCTTTATTCCATGTTGACAAAAGTGTGTGTGTGTTTTCTTATAGAAAAGCTATCTGCTGTGTCCACCAAGGGGAATCGAATTCTTGATTTTACCGTTGTAAATCCGTAGACTTACCGCTGTACCAGCGGAGGACATTGATGAGTGTAACACGTCGCATAATTCAAGGGATGTAATGTAATATTCATGTAACACTACCTTCGAAACTTGCTTGCCCTTTCAGCCGTGGGAGCATTATAAAGTGACGGTCAATCCCACTATTTGTTCGTAAAAGAGTAGCCCAAGATTTGGCGAAGGGTGGTGATGTTTAGCTGCCTTCCCTCTAGTCTTACATTGCTAAATTAGGGATGACTAGCGCAGATAGCCCTGGTGTAGCTTTTCGCGAAATTCAAAAACAAACAAACACCACCTTCGACGAATCCACAAGTGAAAATCTACGTATCACTTATATGCGAATGTATATGAATGTATGGTGTTTTTAGTTTAGAGATTCACTCTGTGAATAAAAGATAACTCAGAATACCATGATATACACTCTATTACTATGAAAACTCTAGTATTAACAAGGGTTACTGATGACAGAACTTTTTAAAACCGGTAAAGCACAGCCACAAATGGTGAATCGAACGACAGAGTGGGTTTCATATTTATTTTTTGTGAATCTTTGATGCTGTTTACTAATATCCTTTTTTTCTGAATTAAACCAGTTTTTGTAAAACTACATGAATTTAATATAATATAACTTTCAGTCATATAAGAAAGAAGTAAGGCTGTGTAAATGTGCATCAGTATACAAACTACACAAAAATGCCTGTTGTGGGCATGGCATGTATAACCAACCAATTGTGTGCTTCGAATCCCGCCCGTACCAAACACGCTCGCCCTTTCAGCTTTTGGAGCATTATAATGCTCCAAATCACATTATAATGCATTATAATCACTGTTCCTTGGTAAAAGAGTATCCCAAGAGTTGGTGGTGGATGGTAGTAACTAGCTGGTTTCCCTCTAGTCTTCCACTTTAAAATTACGAATGGCTAGCGCAGATAGTCTTCATGTAGCCTTGCGCAAAATTCAAACCACATCATAATATGTATAAATGATCACAGAAAAAACTGGCTACTATGTACCTCACAACTATATGTATTACCGTTCAAGCTAGTCAATAATTAACCCAAATAATTTTCAAATCTATTTAACTGTGTGATCTTCGCCAACTCTAGCATCCTCGTGCTGTGTGTTTCAAATTACTTACGACATTTTCCAATTCTACGTTCCAGCGTTGGAGATTTCCAATTGTTTAACACATTTCGTCACATCGATCTTGTTTTCGACACAATCCCCACAAGATGACAAATAATTCGTTTTATTTTCGTTAGAACAGGTTACGGAACATGCTGTTTTAAATTCAAGTTCGTTTTCTCTGAGCACGTGATATACCGGAAAGTTTACTGCAGAGATCTTATGGAGCGGTGAGCATTTTGCAACAGACAACCTTTTATCATGTAAACGCTGTTGCAGTCACACAAGTAATTTTGTTACTGATGTATATATATTTATACGTCAGCGTGATTGTTTTCTATGCTTTTTCTCTCCTAATTCATGCGCTTTCAATCACAGTTTCACAAACTGTCTACGAACGAAGACATATGAATGAAATAAAAATAAGATAGAAGAAAAAATTCAATCTATGACATCCACACGCTTATGTGTTTATTTTTTCACATTTTTTTATTACACGAGAGTGTATGCTATAGAAATATTCTTGAGTGTCGTGCAGCTGTTTGAAAAGTAACAATAAAAAATAATATAATGTTCACATTTAAGAAGAAGAATAGATGATGTATTGAACAATGTGTAATGTGAGCACACGTTGCACGTCTCCTGTCTGAGTAGGGATAAATGTATGTATATGTATTCTCTTCTTTACAAAACGTGTATATGTCATAAAACAAACAAATACTAATGCCAGGTGCCAAACCTTTCACTAAGATCGCACGCAAAACAGCAATTGAAGCCCATATTAATAAAACAAGTATTTCGCCTGCACGAACATCATGAGGGTAAAAAACAAAACAATAACAAAAGCGTAACTTGTTGCTTAGATACAAAGTAAGTTCATCGAAATTACGAAACTCTGAAACATTACGAACCATTCTGATTAAGAAACATAAACAAATAAATATATATTAGATGACTTCTGTTTAGTATCTTACACCTTATTTTACAAGCATCGGTAAGACTCATCAAAATGCGTCATGTCTTGCTTTCGGAAATCACCGCCTTCTAACTGTTCGTTACACTCCCTGCTGCGACCGCCCAGACAATCTGTCAGTAAATCAATAAGAATGTCTAGGCCACGAGTGGTGTCTGAACATTCTACACCTACCAATACCAGCGGGTGACGTAATAAACCAGAGAGTTTTCATATAACCCTCTCGGAGCTCGTGCACTGCTTCCTTGATACACAACTTTTCACATGTTACTTCAAACATTAAACCTGATAGGACACCGTGTACATAATAAGCAGCAATATATTAGTAGCTCATGAAAAATGTACTATTATTTTTCGTTATAAGCAAACTGGATTGTAGTTATCGTGCGTATTCCAGTTTGCTTTAATGCCATTTCTTTAAAAGTTTCACAGACATCGAAATAAGGACTTTAATGTCAAAAATTAATATACTTTTGTTGGGCACATTTTATCATCTGTTAAGTCCTTAATAACTTTCATTTTTTGTTCAGAAAATTACTAGTTCCATCTGTGAACCACTTCTATTTTTGTTGAAATGGGTTCAAAGTTACATTCCAATCCATAACAGCATATTTCCAGAAGAAAATGGGTTTATTTACATGACGAAGCGACACGAAAGTGCGTGGATTTGGTTCGTTAACTGTTCCTAATCCTGTGTAAGAAAACACAATCTGTAATGTTTGTGATCTGATAATCTTTCACTTAGAAATAATAAATTGGAATATAATTACGTGCTTCATTTCAGTTTCTCGTGAAAGAAGCAAAAAAGGTCAACATGACAAAATAACAAGAAAGTGTTTTTATTTTTGTAAGATGTATATATGAATGTGTAAAACTAGAATATTCTCTTTACTTAAGTGGAGTTTTAAAATTTCCGATGTAAAGAGGCATTGCAATAAAAATGGAAAAAATTGACAACTTAAATATAAACTACAAAGTCAAAGCACTTTTCTTACCTTTCGTTTGATAACCAGAGGATACACTGAGTAGAATGAGGACCTTTGCCACGCAGTGTCGGTCATACTTGACTTTCAAAAAATATGAAATGTGTTTGTCGTTATTAAGAAACATGAACTATTTTGGCAGGACTTTCACACGTGTCCATCATGTTTCATCAAAATCCTATTATTTTGACTGAGATATTACAGCAAAAATAGTATGAAAAAGTGGTACTCATGCTCCACTTCCCCCTCGTGGCACAACACTATGTTTGCAGACTCTCTCCGTGTTGGGCAGAGCACAGATAGCCCATTGAGTAGCTTTGTGCTTAACTTGAGACAATCAGTCATTCGATCGGTACTCATATTAACAAATAAGGATTTTTGTGACCTCGACACTCTACAGCTATTCATTTCTAAGTCGGGTTTTAGTCCAAATCCATTCAACTTTTTTCATAAAATTATGCTGACAAAACATTTTCGCTGGCAGAGGTAAGAAACTCTGCTAAACAAATTAATGCATCAACTAATAGAATTTTCTAAAGATATAGATTTAGACGAAGGTTTGGTATGGATTTGGACTATCTTTTTACTTAATGATTAGTTTTTTTGAGGATCAGAGTCAAAAGTCAAGGTTATGAAAGTAAAATAAATCTCTTTCTTTTAATATGGAGGCAGAGCTTTTACACTATTTTTGCTCAATAACTCAATCAAAATGATAGGATTTTTATGAAACTTGGTGGATTTGGGTAGAATATTGTTTCTAATTGTTTTGTTTCAAATGGTCCGTGTCTCTTGATGACAAAAGACGCATTTTCATATTTTTTAAGAGTCAAATATGATCAATTGCATACGGAAATAAACGCACTACTCTAGCTGTAAAGTAGATTAGGTCCGTAAAGTTTTCTAAAAATGTTGATAGTAGAGTATTTGTACAATTTTTTTTAAATGTTTACTAGAGAGCCCTAAAGACGTAAAATAATGTCAAAGATATTACTTGGCCTAGGTTTAAATAAGATAAAACTATATATGTGCATTTAATCCCAATTGTTTTAGTCTACTCAGTTGTATAATTAGTTTGTTTAGTTTTTGAATTTCGCGCAAAGTTACACGAGGGCTATCTGCGCTAGCCGTCCCTAATTTAACAGTGTAAGACCAGAGGGAAGGCAGCTAATAACTACCACCCATCCACTACTGGGATTAACTGTCACATTATAACGTCCCCACGGCTAAAAGGGCGAGCATGTTTGGTGCAACGGGGATTCGAGCCCGCAACCCTCAGGTTACGAGTCAAGCGCCTTAACCACTTGGCCATGCCGGGCCTATGTATAATTAGTATCCACAGGCAACTGTATATTAACAAGCCATGGAATGGTACCCCGTTTAGGAAGAATGTGCCATAAATTTCATCCATTTTTGCCAATGAAACCAAAGTTCTGCACCAGCTTCTCGATGCCGACATAGTAATGGTATGAATTCATATGATTTTTCTGTCTGTAGTCACTTACTTCGGAAAACGTTCATTGTGAAGTAATAGGCTCTGATCGTCAAATGAGTTGCAAATTAAGAAATAAAAAAATATATAAATAAATAGACAACAACCCAAAAATCCGTTCTTCTAGAAGTGGAATATGATTGGATATTCATATGCTGTATCACACTATGAAATTTCTCTTCCAATTAAAGACAGAAACCATTGAAAGAAAAAAAGGGGGGCTAAAATGGAAGTTCTTTTGTCATAGATAATGAAAGAAAATGTTAATTAATGAAATAAATATTACAACGCAACATAAACACACCCCAACATAGTTTTTAAGGTTTTTAAAACTTAATTTAAGAGTTGTATCAAGTATGAAACATAATATCAAATATCCACCTTGCAGATATACCAATAAGTTTGGACCATCTGGTAAGGACCAAATAACTTTCAGTATACCAGAGAAGATAAAACCAACATTAAAAAGTACAACATCGCTTTAACTAAAATAGTCAACTGTAAGGCAACTTCTAAATATCTATCTAAGAAACAAATACTGTAGCACATAAGAAATGCACTTTCGTACCTGTCAGTGGAGGTCTGGTTTCGAATTCAGTTGCATAAATACCTGTTGGTGAAAGTCCGTTTCCTGTCTTTTTAACTCACGATTTCTGCTGATCGTTTAATTATTCACAAATAAATAAATACAATTTACTTCCTTTATTTACTTAAATAAGTTATTTACTTCTACGGCCACTTATATTTTTCAATCAGTTTTCTCCAGCACAGTTTTATCTTACTCTGACTTCAGCACCATGTGTTGTTCTTTTCAATCCCCACGTAATGCTGTCGTAAATCATTATATTCCATTTATACTAAATCCTCAAACTGCTCTTTTCTTAAGGTAACAAAAGATTACAGTAAGTAGTGTTCTTCTACTTCTCGTTCACACCTATAGGAAATAATTTTATAAACCTGGTCGGAGCTCGTAGTAAGTTTTAAGTCACTTTTTCTTTTGTTCTTATCTTAACGAAAGGCCTATCACTATGAGAGAACATATTGTGACGGATAGGTGAACTTCATGCAAAATTTTATATTTAAGGACCAGACTTTTCAAAAATAGCATGAATTTTTACGGTACGTCTTCAACTAACATTATGAATGATGGCGATCAGGAATTAACAAAATACACATATATACAGATACATAGCATATATGTGTGTAACTAAGGGGGCTTACGTAAACAAAATAACCATTGTTCCATCACACAAGCAAAAGAAGAAGCAAAATTAACCACTTGTATGAAGCATTAATTATATCAGCATGTATCGAGATTTTGGGAAGAAAAAGGGTATAGAGTTTGAAAAAATATGACATAACGTGATAAGTTTCTTAAGCTTCAGATACCATTTATCACGATTTTGTGAAATGCTTATTACAGCACATTGAAACATAAAGGATCTTACAAGTACTCCAGTACCAAAATAAAGAACTTACTGATGTATATATGTACTGTATCATATGCCCACAACACATCACATTCAAACTATTTTTAGTGCAATAGTTATAATGCAAGATTTGAGTTTCAAGCAGAAATATATATTTGTGGTACTGTGAAAAAATACCAGGACATGAAATTTCAGGCTACTTTCAAAGAACAATGGAAGATAAATCACACATGAAACAACATGTTGTTAATCTTCGTATCTATTACAATAGAAACTCGGTTAAAGTGCTTGACTTTAGTAAATAGTTAATACTTTGTGCTTCCCCCTTTTGCTTTAATAACTGCAGACAGACTTTTAGCCATTGCTGCAACATATTTAATCAAAATGTTCTTTAAAATTTTACTCCAAATGTCTCTAATACACTCTCGTAAAGTTTCTTTGAAAGTAACTTTTGATTTGTCAAGTTCTTGATGCATCAAATTCTAGATCTGTTCAGTTGGGTTGATATCAAGAGTCTGTGGAGACCAGGCATCATTTCAATTAATCCATCAGGCTCTTCCTTTGCTAGGTAATTTCTCCATAGGTTGGATAAGTGTTTGGGGTCATCATAATCTTGGTAGCAGAATCCTTTACCAATAATTGCCAAACGACTTGGTATACAGTAAAGGATCAAGATCTAATGGTACTTGTTCTTGTCCAATGTTCCATCAATTTTACAAATATCATCTGTCACCTCAACCACCAGATTACCTCCCCCATGCTTTATGATATATATTATGTAATAATGTAAGTATATTTCACCTTTATTCCGTCTAATGCAACTTACTTTGAACAAAGTATTTCAAATTTGGACGCATCTGTCCATAACACAATTTTCGAATTAACACCTGTTCAGTTTTGTACTTTCAGCAAATTTCAGACTGTTGACAACACTTGGAAATTGAAGTAAAGCATTTTTAACTGCTACACAAGCAAATATTTCATTCTCGTTGAGTCTTTTTGATACAGTAGAACTGGTAACTTCATAAATACGAAGATACTTAATATCAGTGTCATTTAGTTTAGGTGTTCTTTCTTTTCCTTTCCTATTTTTCAATTTATCTGTCTCAATATCACGATCTAGGGTGTAATTGAGAGTGTATGGGGAGTATTTCAATTCTGTAGCAATATGTTGGAGAGTCCAACCAGCCTCACGTAAAGTTTTCATCCGAATTCTCTACTGACAATTCTTTACGTTTTTTAAGTGTGTCATGAAGAGAAACTTTATATCTTAATAAAGTGCAAAACATTGTTTTTATCAAGGTTTATTTGTTGAGCGCTATTAAATTGATTTCTTCTAGCGTATACTAGTACCACGTGGTAGCTTCTTGCAAGTTTCTCTCTACATAGTCAAGACATTGCATTGGGTACCAGGACAGTTATTTCAGACTCTAAATTTGATCAATATGTTCATTAAAGTAGAAACCTTGTGATGTTCTCTTGGTACAAGTATATATGGAAATTCTAAAGAATTGTACGTATTCTCATCTTGGTTCATTCAGTTTTCAACAGGATTCAGTGAAGCATTACTATAGTATCGTAATGGCATGGAAACATTAGCCTTATCAAATAGAAAGAATGACAAAATATTCTGTTGTCCTAACACTTTTTCTCAATGAAGTATCTATATGTATATTGATGTACACATATAATAATTCAGAACCAAGTCTTGATGACTTAATACATGTGTATATATATATATATATATAAAGAGATAGAGACAAACAGACAAAATTCTTTTAAGCTTCACTATGAAGAATGATAATTAATTATATGTGTTACCATATTACCTCGGAATAAGCAGCTGTTTGCATGAGAGGGATGGCAGAAAACAAACAAACAAACAGGTATTTGAGAAGTATCGAACACATAGACGTGATGTCCCATATACATTGCTTGAAGGAAGCTCATTTTGGAAAAAATAGGAATTTTTTATCAAACAGAATGTGGAGGACTGTCTTCGAATTTTTGTACAAGCGAAGCTATTCGTGTTATAAATGATAGACTGTCCGTAAAATAATGAGAAACACTAAAGGAACCCTTCTTGTCCTAGACGTATACATCTGATTTCTCTTTTTTCTCCAAATGAAGGCAATAGGCATTTTTCTGAGTAAAAAATACTTTAGAATAATCTGATAATGTAACAGTAATACGCAGTAATGATTGTAATACGGTAATCCAGAATTGTATTGTGATGATTATTTTACTAACAATAACCCCAAGAGTCGACAAACAGCTATTAACACCATAGAAGGGCTTTTCATCCTAATGGAAAAAAGAAGAGAAACACTTGAGGTAACCAAACCCCTTAGAACAATATCGTTTGGATTTGTTTTTAATATATTATATTTTGTTTAACAATTAAAACCAGATGAATTTTATTACAGTGCACATTTGATAATCTCTTTAAATTTACAAATTAATCAAGTGATAAAAGGTAGGGTTGTTGTTTTGAATTAAGCACAAAGCTACACAATGGGCTATCTGTGCTCTGCCCACCACGGGTATCGAAACCTGGAATTTAGTTTGTAAGTCCGCAGACAACTTTGATAACACTGCAAGTATGTGAAAAAATAATCTATTTCAGTACACTGCGCTGAGAAAAGTTGAGAATTATTAAGTTATTTTGAAGTTCAGTTGAATGTAAACAACAATATTTTCTTGGAAGCATTATATAATTATATTCCAGGGATTATCATATGTTATGGACATTATAAAAGGAAAGCTCTAAATAAAAAATAGCAAGAATTAATCAATAACTTACAGACCTCTGCTAGTTTTATGGTAGAAGCAAGAACTATATATGTGCGTTTAATCCCGATTGTTTTAGTCTACCCAGCTGTATAATTAATTTGTTTAGTTTTTGAATTTCGCGCAAAACTACACGAGGGCTATCTGCGCTAACTATCCCTAATTTGGCACTGTAAGACTAGAGGGAAGGCAGCTAGTCATCGCCACCCACCGCCAACTCTCGGGCTATTTTTTTATCAACGAATAGTGGGAATGACCGTCACATTATAACGCCCCCACAGCTGAAAGGGCGAGCATGTTTGGTACTGGGGACATTCGAACCCGTGACTCTCAGATTACGAGTCGAGAGCCTTAACCACCTGGCCATACCGGACACAGCTTTACGTTAAACAAAAATAAAATACTGTTTTGTAAATTTGTTCTGAACAATGATCGTGACTGGGTGCCTAGGGAAATACTAAGCAGAAAGGGTAGAGCAAATGTTATTTAAAAATGCTAAATTGTAAGAGTTTTATAAAAGTCTTAAAATTCTTGTAAATAAGGGTGTATTCAAAAGAAAAGAAATTGAATGTTGTCTATCTTACAGCAACTAATGTACATACAGTTTTATTTAAAGTAAAGTACAGAACAACGCTTTCTTTTCTTTTATCATGAAGATGTCCTAAAAAGGTCAAAACGTTATTCTGTACTTAATTTCAATTAAAGTTTTAATACCAATATCAGCCCTCTTCAGAATACATTTTTACTTAAAATGGTTTTTTCGTCATCATAAATTTTGTTTTAACACTTCGGGATATCGTCTATTGAAAATAATTTTTTATCGTGATAGGTGAAACGCAGCATTACCTATCTTTATATAAGTGTCTAATAAAATTGTTTGTTCTAATAAATCATTCATAATGTCCATAGAATATGTCTCATTATACAAATTACACATGTAAAAATTCAATATAATACGAGTTACTCATTTTGAGGGTACTTAGTGTATTTCTATTACATCTTAATAATAATGATCTCAGTGGTTAAAAATATGCAATTATTTTAGCCAAGACTGCAGTTGAGAGACAATTTATAATCCATTTATAGAAGTGTAAGAACTTACGTGTCAACGTAAAAAAAACGTAAACCAATATGTTGAACACACTATACCTATTATACCCAGCGCCATCGGGGCCTTTTGCATGTTAACAGGTTTCATCAGATCGACTGCGATACGACAGACACAGTAGGCTGTTTATTTATCGATTTCTTAAAAAAAAACTACACGAGGGATATGTATGCTAGTCGTTCCTAATTTTAATGTGATAAACTAGAGGGTAGGCTACTTACTGGTCGACACCACCCGCAGCGAATCTTGAGCTACTATTTTATCAAAGAATAGTGGGATTAACTATCACATCATAACACTCTCAAGACTGAAAAAGAGAGAATATTTAGCGATGACGTCCGAGCTCGTGAGCCACAGAATTCAAGTGGAGTTAATTAACCATCAAGCCATTCAAGGCTGACACAATAGGGTTAAGACAATTTATATTATCATTTTGCTGCAAGTTCACAAAAATGAAAAGTAACTGTTAACAACTATTGACATTTCAATAATATTTGTTCAAATAGGAATATTTTTATTTTATATCTTTACAAAAATCGATGAAAAGTTTTCCTTTGGTTTTTCAAATTTGGCTTCTTTTCTGTTGTTTTCCTATTCTAGGAAAACAAAGCTTTTCTTCAACCATTTTTGTCTTATGTTCATTATTTAACAACTTTTCGATGTTAATTATCAATGTTTTTACCGATCGTGTACTTTAAACAAACTTCAGATACGAGACCCTTATTTTTACGTAGATATAGCATACCAAAACCAAGTAAAACAGTAAAATGATTCTTCAAATCATACAGCTCAGCTAGTTTTATTCTAGATAAGATTTAGCAGTGAAATTTTTAACTGAGGAAACGAGTAAACCAAATTAAATTTAACATCTGTTAAACTATTGACACTTTGATTAATGATATGAAAATAAGTTACATACGAGGTGCTTCCTTTTCTATTTAGTTTCTGCTGGTATGAAGAGGCAAAGAAATAAGACGTTTAAAAGCATTTTATTAAACACGTAACGTCTAATGTTATTGCCACCCAATGGCATGTCTGCGGACTTATATTACTAGAATATGGGTTTCGACACCTCTTGTGAGCAGAACTCAGATAGCCCATTGTGTATGTTTGTGCTTAAGTTCAAACAACGACTTGTCTAACATTAGAATTATTTTTATTCTCAAAAATAGCAATATAAGCAAGTTATCTGTTTGTTTTTTTGAATTATTGTAAGGTGTTTCCTAAACATTGATCCACCAAATCCTATATGTAGTACACGGAAGTTTGTTGTGAAGTACACATGTTGGAGTGTTATGGTAATAAAAACAAGGTAGTAAGAAGATGGTACAATGTTTTTATTATTAATTTTAAAATAACTAAAGAAATATAATTATTAGTGTTCAAAATGTACTCACACGAGTTTCTCTTCGTGTTCGTTATGATTGGCTACACAACAAGTTTGTCATGGCTGTCAAGTTTATAATGAACTTGCCAATCTAATCATGCGTAGAGCAGTTTGATGCATTTAATAATTCTTGGCACCGAATCCTTAAAAAAATCTACAGTGTTCCAAACAAAACACAATTTAGAAGATAGGGGTATATAAAGTTGCATGTGGAACAATTTGGTTGTTGTCGCACTTGGATGATATTTAGTTGTGGTTTATAAAACCATGTTGTAAGATGCTTCACACCGTGGCAAAAGAAATTATTACATTATCCTCTTATTGGTTCCTCCAATTTTCTAGAAGCATAAATACATAGACATACAGCTGTGCTACTGGGGGGCGCATTGTGGGAATGTTAGAACTAGTGTTAAACGGTTATGGATGTTTAATGGTTTAAGCTGACTCATATATGGATCTTTATTACTTAACCAACCGTGACAGACGTATTACCGCAGATTATTAACGAATATTTGGCAAATAAAATGTTCTCTTGGAAATAAAACCTAGATTTAAAGAAAACACCTTTAATATAATTGACAAAAAGTGATCATAAAGTCTGTTTCTTGTTTTAATATATTATTGTGGCCCTTCTTGCCTTGATAACTGCTTGACGTCGCTGTAACATAGAATGTACGAGAGACTGAGTGTCGACAGATGTGAGTTTATGATGCCACACACGGATCACAGTCTCTTAAAGTTCAAATCGACTCTCGGTTTCTTCTATTACACTTGTTACCCTTTACCTCGCAGCAGTTTTCGATAGAGTTGAGATATGGATTGTTGTCTGGCCAACGTATTGTCTGGATCATCTCCCTTCGAAGACAGTCCTTCACCTGAAGCAATAAAACAAAACTTAAGATGTCTTTTCAATATAAGCAGGGTGAAAAATTCTCTTTATTTCACATCTGTTGTATATAGTACATGAAAACTACCCAATATTTTAAAGCTGTGGCATGGAGTTAAGTTATCCTGGAATGTGCTCTGTAACTCGGAATTAGCAGCGCCGTTCACAAAATGCAGCCGTCACACACCCTGGTTAGAAATGCGCCCACATAATCCTTTGCAGTGCAGATGATTCACAGTTGCATTCAAACATGCTTGATGAAACCCTTCTCCACGTGGACGTCGTGCAAAGTGCTTCCCATCAGACACTTGCAAGTTTAACTTTGATTCATCTAAGAAGAACATTTTACTCCACACTGTTTCAGTTTAGTCAGCATGCTCTTAGCTATGGTAACATCATGTAAACGTTATAGCAGATAGGTCTCTAAACTGACATTCAGAAAAAGTCTTTAGTTGTAGCCAAAAAACGTCTGATGCAATCCCCATATAGCCTACAAACTTGTCATAACTTGTCAGTACGAAACACAATTCCTCTCTCATGTATTGGGGCTTCAAAACAGACAGTGATTTCGAATAAGAATCTCCACAATTGTTATCTTTTCAGCAATTGAATAAAACCGCCAAGCTTCTTAATCACTACCACACGCATTCGACAAAATACATCTTCTATGCATGAAAACTGTTGATAATATATGAATGCAATACAAAATCTAAATGGATGCTTACTACCAAGAAAAAAATGCAAGGAGTTTACATCCAGAATACCAAAGAGAATACCAAATCACAGATAAATGAATGTAATACCTTAACTGGCTTAAATAAAAGACAAATCATATATTGTGTCGACTTGGAAAAGAAATAAATTGATTTTTCAATATTTATAGCCTTACTCTTCGAGTAGCTGTAGATTCAAAGAACATCCATCCAACAATTCTCACATACACATAATAGTATTAAAATTTTACTGTGACGGACGTTGGCCATATTTAAAGTTTTGACACAAGAAACAGAAATTCCGAACAAACAGTTACGGAATAAAGTACAACTACAAATTCCCCTGACAGGCTAGTTATACTTAAGACAAATGGTTCACACCATAATGTTCATATTGTTAGTGTTAGTCTGAACACTCGAACATCTGGATATAATATAGTACGATAATAACACTATGTAACAAAATTTTTACTTTTTATTGTTCCTGACACTCATCTTGATAAATTCAAGGGGAACATGGGAGTATACTCAGAGGAGTAAGGAGAGCACTTCCACCAAGATATACTGGACTTTGAACGCCGCTACCAAGGTTCGTATAACGAAAACATAATGAGAGACTTTATTTGAGGGACTGATACGTGAACGTGATTTACATTAGAGTCGCGAATCTCGTTAAACTACTCACTTCTAAAAATTGTTGTTCATTTTTGTATAACTTTATTATAAACACATGTAAGTCTTGATTCATGTGTTGTTTTATTTAGACCTTATGTTATGTGCAATTTGCCCATTTTTACAAAGAAAATAGGTTAATTTTTAAATTTCATTATCCAGGTCACAAAAGCAAAGTTTGAAAGAAATAATGGCCATTTTCTGTACTTTTACAACATAAGAAATTAAAAAAATAACACATATTATCCAGGAACAAAATTTGTGTTAAATTGTGTACTTTATGCTTTAGAGTGTGGGAAATAAAACGTTCCAAACGATTTTTGTTAACTTCTCCCGTCACGCCAAACATGCTCGCCATTTCAGCCGTGGGGGCGTTATAATATGACAGTCAATTTCACTATTTGTTGGTAAAAGAGTAGCCCAAGAGTTGGCGATGGGTGATGATGATTAGCTGCCTTCCATCTAGTTTGACACTGCTAATTTAGGGACGGCTAACGCAAATAGCTCTCGTGTAGCTTTGTGCAAAATAAAAAAAACACACAAAAACAAGAACTCCTAAATGGTTAACATGGGGGGTACTTTTGAGATGGAAGACGGAGAAGGAAGGTGTGGTCTCAAGAAAGCAATAATAAAAACATGGATAAATATTTGCATTTATGACACTTATAACACTGTTAAAACAGCTACAGCCCCCAGTGGCTCAGCGGTATGTCTGCGGACTTGCACGCTAAAATCCGGGTTTCGATACCCGTGGTGGGCAGAGCACAGATAGCCCATTGTGTAGCTTTGTGCTTAATTCAAAACAACAACAACAAAACAGCTACATAGACAGTTAAGTTAAAGTAGAAAATCATGGGTTTAGATAAACAGGGTTATGAGTGATGTCTTCATTTAACCATCAGTTAAACAGTATTTTACACTTAGAGAAAAAACAAAGCGCAGCCGAGGACACTGAATAGGGGAAACCAGTAGCTATTACAGCCAGACGTATCTAAGGAGACTTCACGCTCATCTATGTACTTGTGTTACCATCTCTCATTTTTACTTTAAGAAACCTATTTCTTCCCTCGTCCCCCCATTTTCAATGCTTCTTTTCGAAGTGTCCTTATTCGGCGTGAGCAACGACTGTAAGCGAGTACCTTTGTGTTCCAAGGCCTGGCCAGAGTCGTATTTAAATAAAATTAATAAGCGAAATTTTGAAGACAGAAGTGTACACCCGCCTAAGCCGTGACCCATTTTGTTTTGATCATGCGCAGGCCGTCAGTGTTATATGATTCAAGCAAACAAATTCTTTAGCTCCAGGAACACAAGTTTTACAAACATTCAAAACGTTTAATAGACAGAAAATACTACAGATACACCGGAAATATTTCTTGCGTAATTTGAGCTCATAAGACAGACAGGGCAGGAGTTACATTGAAGCTTACGCATCTCAATAACTTATTTCACTGTACACTTACGAGTGTACAGCTCGTATATACCCACTGACTTTTCACCAAACGGTTAACAACTAAACCTCTGTATCTCCAAGTTCTACTTTCACTTATTCGTGAAATGATTACGACTAAATCGCTGAATATCTACGTTCCTTATACTTAATGAACATTAAATACGTACTACTCTGTTCGAGAAACGGTTAAGATAAACTGCTGCATACCTCACACATTTCTACATCTATATGCTTACCTGCTTGACAAGCGATTACAATAAACCACTGTATACCGTTACACATTCTGCTGTACTTAACTAACTATATTTATACACTCACCTGTTTGACAAACCTTTGTATACCTTACTCATTCCACTGTATTCAACTATTTATATACTCACTTGTTGAACAAACCGCTCAACAGTAGTTTTACTACAGAAATACAATCGAAACTAATTACGTTTGCAGTAAAAAAACTATTTTTGTAAAGTTTGTATATTTTAATGCAGGTGGTGAACTGTAATCGAGCTTATTTTCAGTGGTGATGATTTCTCAAACATCAATCTTTAACTACTATGTATGACTGCTCTACAAAATATACTAGCTGGTTGTGGCCTGGTAGTTTGTATTCCGGTCTGCGTATCGGAAGTCCTAAGGTACAAACCAAGGTATTCTGCTGAACACGTTTTACCCACATTTCAGCAATGAATGCGTTATAAGTGAGACAACTGATGTTTACTGTGCTCTTAACAGTATCTGAAAAGGCGGCGGAAGCGGCAGTTGTGTTCACCTTTTTCTGGATAGAAGTTCTAAGACAGGAATACTTTTAGGCCTAAGACTTACAATCTTGTAGTTCGTGTATTTTATAAATTGCTGTGGAAATATACAATGTAGAAACTTGATCGTGATCCTATATAATTTCACATTGAATAGATCATACGAGAGGATTAATTATATTGTAAGAGAAAACTTTAAACTGGAAATTGGTTTTAATTAGTTGAACCACGATTTCCGTATGGGATTTCATTAAATTTCGGACAGATTGAAATTACTGTGTTGAAATTCTCTGAAAAATAGAATAGCTCACCATTGCCGTACTAAGTTTCAGACAATATATATTTTAAAGATATCAAATTTGGAAACTTACAAATAGATAAAACTTTTTTCGTGAATGTAAAAATACAACTTTAAAAAATGTCATTCAGATGACAGAAGAAAAGATTTGCCAATCGATAAAGAAGTGAACTAATAGTTTATGATAAACCTATAAAAATAAAATATATTGCTGGACCCTATGCTTTAAAAAAAAATCAGAGTTTGTGAGGTAAACTGTAAGAAATGATTTAACTGAAACGTCGCTAAACTGCACTACTTTTTGTCTCCTGATTTGACACCAAGTTTATAGGCAATATTCCCGTAGATTATAATTCATAGAAACATAAATTAATGTGTTATTAACCTGATTTGTATTGCTCGATTGTGACGCTGGAGGCAAGAGCTGCGTCCCAAATACAAACTAACCTGGCGCACGACAAGGAAATGAATGCAACTATTAACTCATTACGTCAGTAAAGTCAAAGTACAACAGGGTGATTATAGAATAGTTACCTCCTTCAATCAACTGATTATCATCATAATAGAATCGCTATTGTAGCGCAAGAGAGGGACAACGTTTGATAGAGAAACGGATTGCTTGTCCATTTGTTTTGCCAATTAACATTCCAGGCGATTATATAAAATTTTTGCACTCAGTTATGTATTTGTTCATAAATGCTCTTATTTTTAGCATGTCACATTTATTTGTAATGTTTATACCAGTATTTTACATTTTTGGTATTTAAGTGATCCATCAATCGTGTAGGGATATTTCGTCGAAGGTATATCATTTTCTTGATAAAGGGTATAGTAACTTCGTCGTAATTTTTTTATAGCAAGGTTTTATTTGGTATTAAGCACGAAGCTACACAAAAGGCTATCTGTGCTCTGCCTACCACGGGTATCCAAAGGCGGACATACCACTGTACCATGAGGAGGGGATTATAGCAAGGCGATTGTGATTTTGTCGAAAAGACAGTCCTTCCCATATTGAGGGGGTAATTAGTCTGATGTAACATTTGAAGAAGATTCAGTTTTATGGTGGCCCGATCGACTTACTCTTATCTATCCAAATTAACAGACATCAGCCAGACACTTTGAGTTAAGATCCCAAGATGTAAAACTATAAGAACCTAAACCAGTGAGTAATAACTTAATATAATAATTTATACATCTTCTTAATTAAGTCATCATGCGTTTATAAATTTGTTTTCAAAATTCATTAAATTATCGCACATTTGTTTCTTCGATTATTTTAAGAAAAAAAGCTACATTGGATTATCAGTTATGTTCACCTAGGAAAGTCGTGCTTAGGGTTTTGGTGTCACATTGGGTGACGTTCTCGTAAAATTGGACAAAATAAAATCAGTTATATTCGATTATTCTACGTTTCTTGGTTGATTTACGAATATTTTTACATTAACTTATTAAACAAAGTTAGGCTTACGTTTGATTGGCCTATTGTTACAGTGTCAAACATATAGAGATAACAAAGAATATATTGACTGGCAGAAAGAATCTTAACACGAAAAGCTTCAGCTCGCAACGTCGCACAGAAATAATCAAGGAAAAATATTTCATTTAGACACGCCAATTTCTTCTTTATTATCATTTATGTATGGTTTCTTCTCACATCTCGCGGAGCAACAATCACTCCAGCTTATTCTATAGTGTCGAGATACAGGCTACATAGACCCTCTCTCCCCCAGTGAGACAACGGGATGTCTGTGGACTCATAACGCTAAAAACCAGGTTTTGATACCCGTGGTGGGTCGAGCACAGATACCCCAATGTGTAGCTTTGTGCTTAAATAAAAACAAGCAAGCGTTACATAGTAAATCAGTAGCCTTATTTTACTATTATCATACTAGTGATTGGGAAACAGCAAAATGAAACGACAGCGTCACACTGAATTACTGCAAAGAAAAATATCATGGTTGGCTGTTTTAAGAAATCTGATTATAGCATATCAAAAACATAAGAAACGCCTGACTTAAGTCTTTCTGGCTATTATTTTTAATAACTATAGCTAACACTGTTGTTAGCCTTAAGTCCTAAAATATTCTAATTAATTTCTACTTATTTTGAGAACATGATGACTATTTTGGTGTAATTTACTTAATATTTGTGTCCAGGCGAGAACTGTGTTTGTTTAGTCTGTGTGGTACATTGTAATCAAGCAGTGATGAGCACGTCCGACATGGCCAGGTGGATGAAGGCGTTCGACTCGTTATCTGAGGGTTGCGGGTTGGAATCCCCGTCGCACCAAACATGCTCGCCCTTTCAGCTGTGGGGGCGTTACAATGTGACGCTCAATCCCACTATTCGTTGGTAAAAGAGTAGCCCAAGAGTTGGCGGTCGGTGGGGATCACTAGCTGCCTTCCCTCTAGTCTTACACTGTTAAATTAGGGATAGCTAGCGCAGATGGCCCTCGTGTAGCTTTGTGAAAATTCAAAAACAAAGAAACAAACAGCGACGAGCACTTTGGATCTCAGTTTCTTTGTCCAAAAATCGTATTTCCCTCTAACTGACATGGGGAACTCGTAGTAAATATAAATGATAATTACAAATACCTAAACAAAGAAACTAATAAATAACTAAATCACGTATATTTATAAAAATATACAAGTATCTATAAAATATAAAAATTAAAGAAAAGAGTACATCATAAGGGAGGATGAAACGAGTTTTACGCAGCATTTCCAAACCACAGATGAAACAAGATTAAATGTAAATTCATAAGAGAGAAGAAACAAAATCACATCCGCAGTACAGATATTCAACACTAGGGCACAAATTATGTGGTGGGTTATTATGTAATGTAACTAGATTTTTAAAAGTACTGACGAAATATGATTCAAACTATGTGTATAAGTTAGAAAGCTTGGTATGTTATTTTCTGTTTTCATTTGCCTACATATTTCACAAAGTAGGTTATAAGCAGGAAACTAGGTATGTTATTTTGTATTTTCATTTGCCTACATATTTCAAAAATAGGTTAAAAGCAGGAAACTAGGTATCTTATTTTGTATTTTTATTTGACTATATATATTTCAAAAATAAGTTAAGAGTAGGAAATTTGGATTGTTCTTTTATATCATGATTTGCCAAAATCTTTCAAAAATAGGTTAAAAGGAGTAAGCTTGGTATGTTATTTTGTATAGTGATTTGACTATATATTTCAAGGCCCGACATGGCCAGGTGGGTTAAGGTGTTCGGCTCGTAATCTGAGGGTCGTGGGTTCGAATCTCGGTCATACCAAACATTCTCGCCCTTTCAGCCGTAAGGGTTACAATATTACTATCAATCACACTATTCGTTGGTAAAAGAGAAGCCCAAGAGTTTGCGGTGGATGATGATAACTTGCTGTCTTCCCTTTAGTCCTACACTGCTAAATTAGGGACGGCTAGCGCAGATAGCCTCGTGTAGCTTTGCGCGAGATAAAACAAAAAATATCCATGATTTTAGAGAGAGAGAGAAAAGATTTAATGAATACGTGAGAACACGAAATTCATTTGTAAAATAAAGATACTGTTGTTTACATATGTCAAATACGGAGAACAACATAAAATTATTTCAGGCTAATGTGGATTACGATCACTTCTTCGAAGAAAAGAAAATATGATTTAAAAGCTTTTTATATTTGGATCAATTGTTTGATAAAACAATCAAGGGTGGTACTTGTCCTTATAAAGATTTGGAAGGGATCCCTTTCTTCGACGAAGAGTTCACAATTTTATTTTCTTGTGTTTTTACCAGTGTAAGTGGCGTAAAAATTCCCAAGTTTAGTAATTCCTTGAAGAATAGTGAGAATATTTCCTACAATTCCATTTATGTTCGAGAAATTGCTGTTCTAGTAAACTTAATAATTTTTTTTAAAAAATGAGCTCCAGGCCCTGATGAGATTTGTCTTAGAATCCTGAAAAGGTTTCGCAAAGAGGTAGCAGGGATTTAATATTTATTTTTCCAGAAGTCTCTTGATACCGAAATAAAGTCGCGACGATTGAAAATGTTGCCGATATGATCCTTTTAGAACCATGGGTCCAGAAAGAAATCCTAGAAACAATAGGCTTACTGGTCTGCTTCTGTTGTCAGTAAGCAGTTGGAAAATTGGGATTTAATCAATGACTCTTGGCGTGGTTTTACCAAAATGTTTTCTTGTCTTACCAACTTGTTGAAAATATTTTATAGAATGTTCTCTTGTTTGGACAAAAGTATCCTGTTAGACGTTATTTCAATTGACTTTCCGAAAACGTCTGACAGCGTGTCTTACAAAAGATCGAACATTAAGCTGTATGCTTATGAGATTGGTATAAAAGTAGAGAAGTGAACATAAAATTGGATTAATGCTACAAAGAAAAAACGCATCATTAATCCTCATGTTTCTAACAGAGAAAATTTGTAAAGCGAAGCAACGAGTAGGTTTGTTCTAACACGTTTGGCTTTCATTATTTATTTGAAAAACAAGAATGTTTTCTTTTCGTGGCGGTTCTCACTTTGCTAGTGATATCTAACTGAAAAGAAATGTGTCAATTGTTTACACTATAACCGAAGATATATTTTCTTGATGACACTTTGTAGAATGAACGGCAACTGTCTGTTGTGAAGGCGAAAGGCGGAAGGTTTTCGAAACGTCGTCCTCTACAGTTGTGTCTCCACAACAGGCAGTTGCTATCCATTCTACAAAGTGTCATCATGAATACTCTGCCTAAACAATCTGTCAAATAATACAATTTCTTTTTCTAAAGGGATGAACACAGAAATTAATTTTTATTTCAGATATGAAAAACACCTGGTTTATGAATACGTAATAGATCTGTAAAGTGTAAAGTTACTATGGTTGTGGAAATTGGAAACGACTTGCTTCTTGCATGAAATGAGCAGAGACGATGTAAAAATAGAAAAAAAAGTTGATCATCTTTGTGAAGCCCTAAACTCTTGTGTTAAGTGTTTATTTGTGGTGAGGTCAAAAAATTAAACAGACCCATAATGTTAGGGATTTTAGTCAATTACTTGGTCATAATTTCCACTAATTTATGTGGAATTTACTACAAAGTAATTTTCACAGGCCCTAAAACAGAGATTTGTTTTTTGCGAGGGCTATCTGCGCTACCCGTCCGTAATTTAACAGTGTAAGAGTAGAGGGAAGGCAGCTAGCTAGCCATCACCACCCACCGCCAATTCTTGAGCTACTCTTTTACCAACGAATAGTGGAATTGATCGTCACATTATAATGCCCCCACGGCTGAAAGGGCGAGCATGTTTGGTGAGACCCTCGCATTACGAGTCGAACGCCTTAACACGATTGGCCATGCCGGGGCCGTGAGATAAAGTATATGTTAATGGTAATTTTAATTACATTCAATTAAAAATTATCAGAAAACGATTATAATTGTACAGATGAAGCTCGCAAACTTTAACCTTGTCATTTATAGCTAATTATGATTGTTTTTTTCTTATTTCGAGCAAAGTTGCACGAGGGCTATCTGCACTAGTCGTCTCTAATTTAGCTGTTGTTGTTTTGTTGTTTTGAATTAAGCACAAAGCTACACAATGGGTGGGCTATCTGTGCTCTGCCCACCACGGGTATCGAAACCCGGATTTTAGCGTGTAAGTCCGCAGACATACCGCTGAGCCACTGGGGGGCCTCTAATTTAGCAAATTAAAACTAGAGGGAAAGCAGGTAGTCATCACCACCCATCACCAACTCTTGAGCTTTTCTTTTAGCAACGAAGAGTGGGATTGACCGTCACACTATAACGCCTTCATGGCTGAAAAGGTGAGCATGTTTGGTGCGACGGGGATTTGAACCCGCGACCCTCAGATTACGAGTCGATGAGCTGAAAATGGTAAAAGTACGTAAAGCTTTAACCTAGTAACCAGCAGATAGCGTGTGTGACTTTGCTGTGTAAAAAAACACACAAACCTAGTAACCTTACAGTGTCGGTGAAAGCCAATTTATATTAGATGTGGATTACTCGACTTAAAGTATGATGAAAGGGGTGTAGGGTACCATAATACTTCAAAATCAATGTTTAAGGTAGTGAAGATAAGATTCAACATTATGTAAATTTTATTTTTGTAAACACTGCTTATTTTTCGCACATACATAATAAAAATTTAGACTTACTTAATATTTGATTTTCCCTGCAATACTGAAGGTGACTTTTTTTCTTTTATTCTTTTGCAGAAACCTACACAATCGATCATCTTTGGTTTGTCCATAACAAGTATCAAAGTCCGATTTTAACGTTATAAGTTCTCAGAGTTGTTGCTGAGTCACTAGGAGCTATAGGAAAGTAAGTGTATTAAATTTTGAAGCGTCAGGTAAATAAATGTCATAACGAACTTTTGCTCTGTGGAGATGTACCGAGGATGAGAAACTTAACATTTCAGAAATAGATTTGTTTATTTTTAAGGCAAGTCCACTTGGGCTGTCTGCCGTGTTCACTGCGTGGAATCGAACCCCCAATTTTAACGTTGTAAGTCCGTAAAGCTATCACTATCCCTACAGGGGGGGGACTGAATTGAATGTTTATTTGTTTCTAGAATTTCGCGCAAAGCTACACAAGGCTATCTGCACTAGTCGTACTTAATTTTGCAGTGTAAGACGAGAAGGAAGGCAGCTAATCGTCACCACCCCCGACCAACTCTTTTACTGAAGAATAGTGGGATTGACTGTCCCATAAACCCCACACACACACGAATGAAAGGGCGAGCATGTTTGGTGTGACGGGAATTCGAACCCGTGACCCTCAGATTACGAGTCGAGTGCCTTAACCACCTGATCATGCTGAGCCAGTGGCAATAATCCTCAGATACTGTTAAATAAGTAGCCAACAAGAACAAAGTGTGAAATATTTCTTTTCAGAGACGCAAATTTCCGCTTTAGAATTGGTGTTCATGTCAAATGTGCACATTTGTATTCCGATCTTTATTTCTTAAGGATCTTTATCAGATTTTCAGTAGGGGGATTGTAAACTTAAATTATTAAGTTTGGCGGTGTTTTTCAAGGGGGGAATTTATAAAAGTAAAATTAATAGGTCTGTAGTTTCCTGAAATTTATGAGAGTGAACCCTCTATAAGTAAGAATATACAATTCACTTTCTGAGCAAAAATGATTTCAGCGCCATCTATACTTACCTGTCATATGTCACCAACTCACTAATTCGTTTAAATTTGTGATGGATACGACCAAAAATCCGACACCTTAGTCAGTGGCCAAGCCTTTTACGTTCCTTCGACGAGGTAACAGAAACCAAAAGTGCTGGCTTAGCTGTAGCATTTTGTACACAAAAGACAGCTTGTAACATGGATGGGCTGTAAAAGCTTACTCTCGTAGTAAACGATGGAACAGTCGCAGACAGCCGCGTCTAGACAGCTAAATAAAGCCAATCAAAAGCAGCCGAACGCTGTCTAGACATGGCTACACAGCCGTCGTTCACCTGTGTAATAGCGTGGCGCGGGTGACGCTACTATATTGGCTACGTCATACAACAAAAAACATAATAAAGACCGAATTAAGTGGCAAAAATGTTTCAATATATAAATTAACGGTTTTCTTTAAAAGCTGTTTTAACAGAGTTAGAAACTCGTAACAAATAATAAAAATTCAACTTTAAACATCAAGTCGTATTTTTACGCGGATATTATATCTCAATATGTTAGACTAATGTTAGGTTTATCTTTTTTTTTCTTCTTTTTTCACACAAATAATACCATGAGAGCATTTTTATGCATACGACCTAATTTAAAGTTGTTATGCATATAATACAGTTATCACGTAAAAATCTTCACTGGTTGAAGACAGTTCAAAATATACACAAATGACATAATCATATGGTCGATTTTAAGACATACGTGCCCTTTGTCATATACTTTATTTCGATACAAATGTAACTTGTTTTATTTTTATTCAATTTACCTGATACGTTTTGAAAAGAGTTTGTTTGTTTCGGATATTCATACAAATTTACTTAAAAGCTTTCTGAGCTTAAAAGGCCTTGGGTTTTATCCGACGAATTAAAGGAAAGACAATTTATTTGATTTGATTATTTGATCGAATAGTGAAATTTCAATGATTATCACTCATATGACGCACCCACGATGATAACATGACGTGAACCATGGGATCTCTGATAAGAGTTAGGCGCGCGAGCCACTGGATAATGCTCAGCTCATCATCGGCTTTAAACCATTCTGGGTATGCCATAAAAGTAAAGGTAGACACATTTTAAATCACATAACTTGTAAATAAATAAACATATTAGCGTTACGCTGAATATTTGCACGAAGTTTATATATATATCTTACTAAAGCTGTTTCTCTGTGTTGTTTTTTTTATAAAAGTATAAATGATTACGAGGTGTCGCTCCCAGTGGCACGTCTGCGGACTTACAACGCTAGAATCCGGGTTTCAATACCCGTGGTGAGCAGAGCACAGCTAGTTCATTGTTTAGCTTTGTGTTTGATTACAAAAAAAAAACAGTATAGTTTGCTTAAATAATCATTATTCTATATTCGTTGGTTACCACACAGACAATTTCGTTAAAAATGGTTGTTGCAACTACGTAGCATTTAAAAAAAATTAATTCACTCTGTATAACTATATCTTTCTTTTATTTAATGTTTGGTAGTAAAATCATCAAACATGTAACTGTTTAAAATATCGTTACTAATAAACGTGATACGAAAGGTTAATAACTAAACTTGTTATGAAAGCAGCATGCTTGTGTTGCGTGGTTAACCCAGCTAGAGCATGTTCTCCATCGCCCTTAGACACCAAAATGACCATCACTAGGGTAACTGTTGCTATCTTGCGACAGTTATAAGCAAATGTTATTAGGCATTTTCAGCAATATTCTACTGAAACAGACGAAATAGAAGCAAGTCTCAGTAGCGCACAGTTATCACCATGTCAACAACACTATTATCGCATGAAAATAATTGGCAGGAACATTCCACTCAAATACTCATGTAAAGTTTCTCGACTCCTTAAAAGTTAATTTTTGAATTGTTAAAAAGTACAGATGATATAACATGACAGAAAAACGAGTCACGTTTTCTTTTTTCTAAAAAAGGGGGCTATAAGTCCAATATCATAGCTTAATTAGTTATGCTTTGGTTAAATCTATTACCCATAAATTGTACTTTCGTGACTCTGAATCAACAGTCATTTCTAACCTGCCAGTGTCATTACAATTCATTTGAATAACACCGAAAATTAAATGAACACATTTTGTACTCTTCTACATACCTATACAACCAATAGTATTATGCAACACATTCGTAGCTACTAATGGTCCTTAACCAATGACTTTTAATGTACATCTTATGATTCACTGCTGAGTGTAATTTTTAAAGATCAGTTGTTGCCATATGCTGTCAGTTGGAGATGGTACAAGGAAAAGAGCTCAAGGACATTGAAAAGAGGAATGTTTATTGAATGCAGCAAAGGTGGTTTGAATGTCCTAGAGATTTCTCTGTGGTTACTCAGACCCAGATTCATTATGGGTAATGCAAGGAAAGGCTAACAGACATATTAATATTGACATATAGATGCCCAGATGTATCACTCCTTATTTTATGCAAATTTTAAAATGCACATTAAAACGCAGTTGCACACACGTGACATTAAATGCATTACCGATTCCGAAAGTAGAAGTCAGCATGTTCGTTGACAGAGGGAGCTACATGTTATCAGTTCGCAGGGAGGGTAATCAGAACATAAACAACATATCACAACCGTTTCTAATAGCTAACTGCTTGGTTTATTAAGCCGAAATATACATAGAAGAGCTATCTGCATTACCCTTCCCTAATTTAGAAGGGAAAGACTATATGGAAAACAGCTCGTCATGACTACCCACCACCATTCTTTGGCTACAATTTACAAATTGGCATGTTGGGTGTGATTGGGATTCGAACTAGCGACCTTCAAATTACAAATCAAATACCTTAACCATCTGGTCACGCCGGACACTGATTAACAGAAACCTGAATGAATGTTTTCCTTCTTGTATAGATGAATTTTCTATAAAAGGACCACAACTCTTTCATCATACCAATGGGTAATTCAAAATTTTGAATAAAAAGTTATATTCATGTTCGTTTTCACCCACTTTAAGCCGTTTTATTTTACAAGTTGATTTGTCTCCATGGTAAATTTTTCTCTTCTAGAAACAAATGATTTTAAAACACTAAAATTTGTTGTTGTTTTTTAATGGGATACTCAACATTTTGCAGGTTCGAGTAAAAGAAATATAAATTTGGAGTTTCAAGGTTTTTATTTCTATTATTAAAATGTCTTTTACACACCCATGTACACCAGATAAATTAAATAATGAAGATATTTTATTTTAACTATGTGTTGTTTATAGCAACACCACATCGGGCCGAGTCCACTGAAAGGAATCGAAACACTGATTTTAGCGTTGTAAATACGTATACTTAACGTTGTACCAGCTGGGGACTTCTTTCTTGTATTATAATAATATTATTACATTAATATAATGTGCTTTTTTTAAATAAAGAGGCTATGCATAGCCAGGCGGTTAGGGAGCTCGGCTCGTAAGTTGAGGGTCATGAGTTCAAATCCCTATCACACCAAACATGCTGGGCCTTTCAGTCATCGGGGTGTCATAATGTAACGGTCATTTCTACTATTCGTTGGTAAAAGTGTAGTAGCCCAAGACTTGGCCGTGGGTGGTGATTACTATCTGCCATCACTGTAGTCTGTCTACTCTAGTAAGTACATATTATACTCGTGTGTATAGAAATAAAGTAAAATAATTCTTTATTAAACTTACAGAAAGAATGAAAGTATTCACTCTACAGGTTTTCTCAGTTATATATATGATGTGTGTGATATAAGTATAATGAGATAAGCATGACATACGTTTTTCAACCTGATAGTGTTATTTATATATCATCTAAACGAAAAGGCTGATACAAAATAAGATACCAAGTTTTCTACTTTTAAACTATTTTTGAAATATAAAGGCAGATCATGTTAAAAATGTGGAATGTGACAAGAGCGCTGGTTTAAACCAAATGTTTGTAAATTCTTCGTTATTTAATATGCTAGATAAACTTCCCATTTATAATAAACAAATGTCAAACTAATGAACTTACTGTTGACATCATCAAAATATAAAATAACATACCAAGCTTCTTGCTTTCAACCTATTTTGTAATAAATAGACAAATCAAGATATAAAAGAACAATCCAAGCTTCCTACTTTTAACCTATTTTTGAAATATACAGTAAAATCAAAATACAAAATAACATACCAAGTTTTTTACTTTTAAACTATTTTTTAAATATAAAGGCAAGTCAAGATATAAAAGAACAATCCAAGTTTCCTAGTTTTAACCTATGTTTGAAATATACAGTAAAATTAAAATAGAAAATAACATACTAAGCTTCCTACTTTTAACCTAGTTTTGAAATATATAGGCAAATCAAGATATAAAAAAACAATCCAAGCTTACTAGTTTTAACCCATTTTTGAAATATATAGACAAATCAAGATATAAAATAACAGTCCAAACTTCCCAGTTTTAACGTATGTTTGAAATATATAGTCAAATCAAAATACAAAATAACATACCTAGTTTCTTGCTTTTAACATATTTTTGAAATATATAATCAAATCAAAACACAAAATAGCATACCTAGTTTCCTGCTTTTAACCTTTTCTCGAAATATATAGTCAAATCAAAATACAAAACAACATACTAAGCTTTCTACTTGTAACCTATTTTTGAAATATATAGGCAAATCAAGATACAAAATAAATACAAGAGGGAATCCTCAACACTTGAGGCACTTTAATTTTTTTCTAGGCAGGATCATAGTACATTAAACCATTATACAAATTTTTATCTTTTTAATTAACTGTATTGTTGTGCTTTAGTAGTACCAACCATGGGGGGGCACGTATACCCGATTTAATTTTATTACTCATGAGGATCTCTACCAGTCTACCCTCAAATTGAAATTCCTTTTAGCAGGATTAGAGAAAATTAAACGAGAATTTAGGCGTGGCCAACTACATTAATTAAAACGGTCTGCTCTTTGAGTACCTAATTGTAATTAGACCTTAAACAGGTAAAGAGATGGAGCTATGAGTTAAAATTTTACACTTGAAAATAACAAGAACAAAAACGTCCCAACGCCATTCTGATAGCACCTAGGCTACGGCTAACAATAAATAATAATAATAATAACAACCGAAAAAATTATAGATCTTTCACACAATACCCTACAGCAAAATTGTATTTTCTGTTTCCCTTTTTCTTATGTGAAGGCCTGGCATGGCCAAGCGTATTAAGGCGTTCGATTCGTAATCCTAGAGTCGCGGATTCGCACCAAATATGCTCGCCCTCCCAGCCTTGTGGCCGTTATTATGTGACGGTCAATTCCACTGTTCGTTGGTAAAAGAATAGCCCAAGAGTTGGCGGTGGGTGGTGATGACTAGCTGTCTCCCCTCTAGTCTTACACTGCTAAATTAGGAACGACTAGAGCAAATAGCCCTCGAGTAGCTTTGTGCGAAATAAAAAAAAAAAGACAAACTTTATGTGAAAGAGAACAAATTCAGAGCAGATTTTGGTAAACGAATAATTGCCAACTTGAATCAGTGAATCAATGACAAATTACAACAGCTAACAATACAAGATGTACTCCCAAAGAGTGCCCAAAAGTGTTTTGTGTCAGGAGTAAATAAAACCAAAATCAAGACTAATAAATTATTTTAATTTTTGCTGATTTGAAGTTCATACGTCATACTGTAGTCGTCATCTCCATGCGATACCTCCAGAAGCCGCCATTGATGTTTCACTGGAGAATATGAGGAGCAGTTTTTCATCATGATGAATAGCTGCTCAAATATGTACTGCACCATCTTCTGTGTGTTCTCCGTGGGTTTGTTTGTTTTGAATTTCGCACAAAGCTACTCGAGGGCTATCTGTGCTAGCCGTCCCTAATTTAGCAGTGTAAGACTAGAGGGAAGGCAGCTAGTCATCACCACCCACCGCCAACTCTTGGGCTACTCTTTTACCAACGAATAGTGGGATTGACCGTCAAATTATACACCCCCACGGCTGGGAGGGCGAGCATGTTTAGCGCGACGCGGGCGCGAACCCGCGACCCTCGGATTATGAGTGCACGCCTAACGCGCTCGACCAAGCCAGGCCGATTTCTCCGTGGGAAAGATAGGTTTTCCTCATATGCTCTCCAAACAAACAGCATATATACGTCATTCTATCAGCTTTAACAAGCCGTAAACACAATTTATCTGGAAATATGACACGTCAGTGTTTTAACTGTAAGTTGGCATACTATCTTGCACAATTAATATGGTAATGTGGTGAATTCTAGTTGATATTGATTTTTAAATAGCCATTCTTACAAAATAACCTTGTCTTGTCAGTCTCCAATTCACTGTTTTTTTTAATATTGTGGAATGAATGTGTTCATGTCTTTCTTGTCGTTAAGTGTTGCAAGACTTCTCTCAACCTTGATGTGTTAACTGGATCAAGACATATTTATCTCAGACAACATTTTTTGGCGTTTATCAGTAGACTTTCTTGGAAAAAGTTTCTTTTAATCTGATTACATTTCAGGATTCTGGACACAATTCACTTGGGCATCATACTGTTCTAGCAACATCCGTTTGTTTCATACCATTTCTGACCAGTCAAACAATTTGACATTCAGTAACTTTTGGCACATGACGAGGCCTGACTATTCACCAAATTATAAAGAAATTGTTTGAAATTAATTTGTTTCGAAAAATATTTTACCAAAATCACATCCTTTCACACAAAACAGGTGTTTATGTGTACTTTGACGAAGAAATGCTCAAAACAGACTATTGTTAAATATAATTTATTTCAGATGAGTCTCCGATGGATTATATTACTCAAGTTAACATATTACTATTTAAAGTAACAGGAAATTTGAACTTAGTAGTTAATTAACTGATAATATGTATCAAGTTTAAGTTATCTGCCAACAAGGTTGAAACACACAATTTTCTTTTTTAACACAAATATATTTAAATATACGTTTTGTTTGGTTTGGAATTTCGCACAAAGCTACTCGAGGGCTATCTGTGCTAGCCGTCCATAATTTAGCAGTGTAAGACTAGAAGGAAGGCAGCTAGTCATCACCACCCACCGCCAACTCTTGCGCTACTGTTTTACCAACGAATAATGGGATTGACCATCCTATTATAACGCCTCCACGGTTGGGAAGGCGAGCATGTTTGGCGCGATGGGGATACGAACCCGCGACCCTCAGGTTACGAGCGCATGCCTTAACGTCCCTACCATGTCAGGCCTTTTTAAATATACAAACATAATAATACAATTTACAATAACGATTGTTACTAATAGTTATTACAAGTGATGGTTTATACAGAACACTTTTATAAACTTACAAACAATACTGACTCATATTCAATCTAGAACTGAATATTTTATTGATGATTAAAGTCCACGACCAGCAAATTAGTTTTGAGTTGATATTGTTGCACCTAGCTTAAGCTAACTAGTTCAGTTGGCTTCACACCGGTTACAAGTTCACTTCTTACCGTGGGAGATATTTAATGTTTTCATAGAAATACAAAAGACCGAAGTTATTTACTGAAATTGAATGGTTTGTAACGTACGAAATGTCTAAGCTTTCCCAGTCTAATTCGGTAGTTTTCCTATTAATACATGTAAATCACAATTATAGCTTCATAGGCTTATAGCATATTAACTGTAGCTGTCCAATAATAATCTTTCTGTCTCTCGGCGAGTCGGTTTTCATATACCAATCACGTGAGACTTTAGAATTTTCAAGAATGACTCAACACGCCAGCGTTTTCGTAACACAAGTGTCGTTGATTTTTACACTCAATAACATCCTAAAGATTTCGAGAACAGTCTGGACTTGCGCAATACAAAGTGAGCAATATATGTCATATGCAAAAAAAAACAAACTATAACGAAACAAGCTCAGGCACAGTTAATGCATTTACAAATATAGGGATAATTAATACCTTTATAGTGATGAAAATCTTCCACAGCCGACTGCAAGGTCACTCTTTACCAAAAAATTGTGAGATGGATCGTCACATATAACGCATCAATGGTTGAAAGGGCGAGCATGTTCGGGTACAATAAGGATTTTGAAATGAACTTAGAGAGGAAAAGTTACAGAAAATATATGCACAGCTTGGTTATAACTTACAGAATTGGAAAATAAGAAAAGTAACAGTATAAAGGAAAAGTTACTATTATAAAACGGCTTGACATAACCAGACGGTTAGGGCGCTTGAACTCGTAATTTGAGGTTGGATGATTTAAGAGCGATAAGTCTACGGATTTATAACGCTAAATTTAGGGGTTCCTTTCTCCTCGGTGGATACAAATGGTTGCCTGAAGTGGCTTTGATATGAACTCATACACTCTTTATCTTCTTTAGGTACAATTCATTTAGTTTTTATTTTACTGCCCTGTATTTCTAATGGATGAATTTTATAGATGTGGATTCTGAAATGAAGTCTAATCAATACTTCTAATTTATTAATGAAATGTCGGGGAACAGCGTTTTGTTACTGCATCGGTATTGTGCTTTTTATTGTATAGATGATGTGCAATTTTATATAATAGAATTTTGAATTTCGCAAAGAATGAACTTTGTCAGCTCACTTAGTTTGCAAACAAATATCGCCTTGGCTCAAAAGTATAGACATCAATTTTATATATAACTTCAGTAAAATTTGTGGATGATCTCTCAATAACAAGTAACTGTATATCCAGCTTGTAAAAATGCATTTTAAATACTTAGATCAGAAATTACTAAAATGTCAACCACCCAATGGCACAGTGGTATGTCTCCGGACTTACAATGCTACAAACCGAGTTTCGATGTTCGGGGTGGGCAGAGCACATCGTGTAGCTTTGTGCTTAACTTGAAAAATAAATAAAAAATCAAACAAATTAACATTTCATGTGTGTATTGTCAAACCATAAGATAATAACGAAAATAACATAAACTTATGAATGGTATGTTCAAAATGTTTCATGTAATTTTAATAGCTTATTAAATGTTATTTCAGAATGCTAACTTTCTTCTGCAAGTTTCTTTTATGAAGAATTCGAAATAAAATGGCAACTGAAGCTGTAAATATGATACAAAACATGTTTGTTATTTGTATTTTTCACTAGTCTATCTCAATGTGCTATGATATACATATATCTTGTGTAAATGTACTGTTATACAACAATTTACGATGTGCTTTGATTTACTTTCACAAAATTCCGTCATATAAGAATAACAAAATTCGTTAATCGACACTGATTTATATTACTAAGACCAAAGAAAACTGTTTTTGCAACGTGTCACAATCTAAAATATGATATTTAAATAATTTTGATATAATCGATGTCGGAAATGAGATAAAGTAATTCTAATGAAGATTATTTTTTATGTTAAAATGATTAATTGATATTATTAAAGGATACCCTAAATGCCTTGAATAACATATAAATAACACAACACAATATTTAGGGACAAACAAAACTGTTAAATAAATACATTAAAACCATCCCTCATCATCATATAGTTATCAAACTTTCTCTTAAACTCACTTAAATTTGCTGCCTCTACAACATTTGAAAATAACTTATTCCAAACGCCGTTAACTCTGTTAGAAAAATAACAATGTTAACTGAAAATGATTCATACCTTGCAAAAAGTTATTTTTTTTCACTAACCCTACTATTCTTGCAGTTAAATATGAAAAATGTAATGCATCAACACTATCAGTTTCCTTCATAATCTTAAATTCCTCAATCAAATCCCCTTTTACTCCTCCTCTTTGTTTTTCAAGATAAACCAATTTCAGAAGACTTAACCTCCATCTCACACGCATCTCTCCCACTCTAGTAGCCCTCCTCTGAACCATTTCAAAGAATTCAATGTCCTTTCTGTGGTAAGGTGTCCAAAACATAACACGATATGATAAAATCTGAAAACACAAGAAACGAAGAAAGCTTTTGTTAAAGTCGCTGTTAGACAAAATATATGATCATAGCATACTTTGTCTTCTTCATCAGCATTATCATTAATAATAAAACACATGAATATGGACAAGTTATTCAGTGACAAAACTGTCAATACATGTTATTTGATACGATACAAAGTTGGTAATTACACTACATAACACATACATTACAAATGGTTTAACTTGGAAATCTTATCATCCCATTATTTATCAGCACAAATTTCATTTTGGAAAAGTTACATGTTTTTAGGGCTTGTTGGGCAACTTGATGTTCATGTAGAGAGAAGTTTAGATGAAAACGTGCTTGGGACATTTTGTTTGGGTGGGGGCTGCATTTGACATATTCTTTACACTCCTCACGAACACAATAACCAAGTGACGCTAGGCCATTGAGTACAAAGAACAGTTATCTTCCTCGTATCTGTTGATAACGTATGTGTAAATATAATTATTATGTTGTGTCTATTCGACGATGTAATGAGCTACTTAAGACGTTACATTCAGATGTAACAAATATCAGGAATAAAGGAAACACTTTCTTATGACCAGTGTTACCATAATAATATAGTCATTAAATCTAATGACTTTTGGGTTCTCTTAGTTGTAAAAGTTCATCAAAGGGATTAACAACAAATCTAACGACTTTCATTATGGACAACAGTGTTTGTTTCTTTGTTTTTTGAATTTCTCACAAAGCTAATTGAGGGCTATCTGTGCTAGCCGTCTCTAATTTAGCAGTGTAAGACTAGAGGGAAGGCAGCTAGTCATCACCACCCACCGCCAACTCTTGGGCTACTCTTTTACCGACGAATAGTGGTATTGACCATCACATTATAACGCCCCCACGGCTGAAAGAGCGAGCATGTTTGGCGCGACGGGGATGCGAATCCGCGACCCTCAGATTACGAGTCGCACGCCTTAACACGCTTGGCCATGCCGGGCCCAGAACAACAGTGATATATAAATAAAAAAGTAGTTGGTTTATATTGTCACATGGCCATTCACAAGTAACTGAGTAGTGTTAATACAATACATTTTCAGTGTTGAGTGAATTAATGAACACAGAAATTGTATGATGTATTGCTTTATAAGTGTCTTCTCGTTTAAACGAAAATTTCCTAATGTTGTATGTGCAGAATTTCTGTAATTACATACGTTGATATTTTGTCTCATATCTTCAGTTCTATACATGTTTTATTTAGAGACACTTCTGACTTCTTTTGAGTGTCTAAATAACAACTTTTCAAGGTTTTTCCTAGCGATTTCCTGCTTTGAAAAGGTGGAAACACTACTTATAGATTGAAAAGGTTTGTTTTTGTTTTGACGGCTGTTAAGCACAAAACTATACAATGGGAAAAGTTGGCACTGCCCTCTAAGAGTATCAAAATTTGAATTTTAGCGTCTCAAGCCTGCTGATTTACCACGAAGCCGTTTTTTATATTTATTTTTCTTATTAAACACATAAATAAAAACTGAGACTTATTTCACTTAATTTATTATGTTTTACTTACATAAACAGCAAGACTATTATATTTATGCAAATAAAGCCACTTGAGTATTGAGCTGTTAAAATCAAGTCTACAGTTTGGAACCCTGCTACCAGTCTAATTACACTTTTCAGGCTTAGTGGACAGTTTTATTGTTACTGAGTTTTTGGCCAAGGTTTTAAATCAAACGATTCTCATCAGGATTTAAAGAAAATGACACGATCGTCAACAATATAACGCGTTAAAAACTACTGGTTCAGCCTTTTGTAAAGTTTCGACTTTACTGTGAGAGTAATTTAATAACATCTTCACTTTTACTTAAAATATTTTTAAAAACTAAATGAAACTACAAAGTAAAATAGTAGTTGATGTTGTTTTCGTAATGCACAAAAGGATATCTGTACTTTGTACCTGGAAACGAGTCGAACTCCGGATTTTTATAATAAACCTACTAATGATCCACAGGAGAATGTAATGTACAGTAATAAATAGGGCATAAGTTTAATGTACATATAAATACAAGTTTATAATACTTACATTGATAAATCCAGTGATCTCTAACTACTGACTTTTAACTACATGTTTCGTTAAGAGAATGTGTTAGGTGGTTTAGCCGCAAACTTACACATCTATAACACTAAAACTCAGGGTTTTACACCCGCGATTGCACTGTGTAGGTGTCCCACTGAGTAAGGCAGTGTTTAAATGAAAACACTCAGAGACAATAACATTAAATTGCCGAAACATAAGGAATATTGATAACTAAGATAATTTAATTGAATATTTCACTTTTATTTGCTTGTTTGTTTTTAAGCGCAAAGCTACACAATGAGTATAACTGTTTTCTGCCAACTGTTATAAGTGTTATAAGCCCTCAGATTTTCCATTGAACCATTGGGAAGGAGCAGTTTAAGTCAAATATTATTATTATTTTTGACTCAAAATCACTACAGCATGAGGTATGTAAGTTTAGTGCTCTCAAAAAGCACTTTGGGTTTGGAAGCGCATGGTAACAATTCCTCTAAAACTTAACGATAATTATAATATACAGGAAGCCGACAAAACCTTGCACTCGTTCAAAAAAACGTTGTTAGTTTGTTATATATTTTATTAGATAACAGACAAATGTGTTGTGACGGAACGAAACGAAATTAAGGTTTGATAAATTCTTTAACAACCTCAAACAATACAAACAATCATTAAATATTGTTGAGTTGTCAGACGTTTCTCTTAATTATTCCTCATATTTTTCTATTTGTCATCTCATTAAATTCGTACCTGAGATGTGTCCGCTTAATAATTTGAAACAGTCGTTTTCGCCGACTTTTCAGTCGATTGTTTGTTTGTTTTTATGAATTTCTCACGAAGCTACTCGAGGGTTATTTGTGCTAACCGTCCCTAATTTAGCAGTTTAAGACTAGAGGGAAGGCAGCTAGTCATCACCACCCACCGCCAATTCTTGGGCTGCTCTTTTACCAACGAATAGTGGAACTGACCGTAACATTATAACAACCCCACGGCTGAAAGGGTGAGCATGTTTGGCGCGACGGGGGTGCGAACCCACGATCCTCAGTTTACGAGCCGCACGCCTTAATACGCTTTGCTATGCCGGGCCCTTTTCAGTCGAATGGAGGAAACGAATTGTCGACATGAGACTTTTAATGTTAAAATAGCCTGGCCTAGCCAAGTGATTAGGGCATTTGACTTGCAGTCTATGTGTCACGAGCTCGAATTCCCTTCCCACCAAACACCCTCGCTTTTTCAGTCGTAAAGCCGTTATAATTTGACAGTAAATCTCACTATTCGTTAGTAAAAGAGCAGCCCAAGAGTTGGCGGTGAGTGATGATGACAAGCTGCCTTTTCTCTAGTCTTTCACTGCTTAATTAGGGATGACTAGCGCCGATAACCCTCGTGTAACTGTGTGGGAAATTCATACCATACCTATGGTAAAAATAGTTATTTCCGCTGTTGTAGGTTTTAAGAAACAGAAATATATGTTTGTTCAAACTCAAAATGAAACACTTGGCTTTTATATGATATTATTGTTATTGTTTTTACTGTAACAAATATATGGAGGTTGAAATTGGTGTGAAAGTATCCACTATGTGAAGGAGATCTAGCTTCTAGGTTTTGAAGATCGTGTTTGAAATTAAGCACAAAATTGCACAATAGGCTATCTGTGCTCTGCCCACCAGGGGTATCGAAACTCTTTTTCTATTGTTGTAACTCTGCAAACACACCATTGATTGTTGACATACAATATGGTTTCAACCTACACTGCAGATTGGTGACATACAACATGGTTTCAACCTAAACTACAAATTGTTAACCTACTCTGCAGATTGATGACATACAATATGATGGAAGAGAATTTAGCCGAAGAATTTATACAGTTTCTTTCGCCGTATTCAAAGTTAAACACTGAGAGCCATGTTGAACCTAATTATTCATTACTCGTTCTTATCAATAATTCCAAAAATGTTAATTGATCTACAGGTTTACCGATCTTGTCATTTTAAAATGCTGCTCTTGAGAAAACATTTTTTAAACTTTGAAACGGATAAAGAAAATTATTATTGTTTGTTTGTTTATAAGCACAAATCTGTACAGAGGCCTATCTGTACTCCTGACCACTGTGGATCCCAAAACTCGATATTCAGCATTATCAGCCATTGGAAAGCAATTATTTTCGAAACAGAATGCCACAAGAGAGACGTTTTACTTTGTTGTTGTTTTTTGTAGAAAGCTTCACTGAGTGTTTTATTAAATGTCGAAAGAGCAATTGAAAAATTTATTATCACAAAGTTAAGAAAAAAATGGAGTAAAAGTTAACAACAAAACGGTATATTTGTAGTCATGAAACAATAACACATCATAAAGTCATGGTAACAGTTCTAATTTTTTCATTTGGTGGTGGTGGGAGAAGGTTTCAAAATTAATACGGGTCTTGCATCTTAGAAAATGTTAACCGCCCTCTGGATTATAATTATAATTTATCTTTTTAGTACTTGTAGTAGTACACGTAGTAAGTTACTTTTATTACAAACAAACTTGTAATAAACATATAATATCAACTTAACTCACTGCATATCTATACTTATGCTTTTCGTTTTATTTTTTGTCTTAAATATTAGAAACGTTGAGTCCCGGATAATTCAGTCGGTAGAGAGTTAGACTTTTAACCTAACGGTCCAGGGTTCGATTCCCTGTTTGGGCGAGGTTATGTTTTATGGCCCGGCATGGCCAAGCGAGTTAAGGCGTGCGACTTGTAATTCGAGGGTCGCGGGTTCGCATCCCCATCACGCTGAACATGCTCGCCATTTTAGTCGTGGGGGCATTATAACGTTACGATCAAACCCACTATTCATCGGTGAAAGAATAGCCCAAGAGTTGGCGGTGGGTGGTGATAACTAGCTGCCTTCCCTCCAGTCTTACACTGCTAAACTAGGGATGGCTAGCACAGATAGCCCTCGAGTAGCTTTGTGCAAAATTCAAAAACTAACAAAACAAATTAGAAACTTCACCATCTTTCGAACAGTTTTGTTGTTGTCCGTCATTACAATTGGCATGATAGTAATACCAAATGTCGTAATGTTACAAAATCTAAAAGCAAAAGCTAAGAATACCAAATTCTATGTCAAGTACCAACAACTAATATTCAATCTCTGGCAATATGTATGATATATAATATGTAAGTATCTTATATAACTGTATGGTGATGGTTGAGGTAAAGCATAAACAAGTTTATGATTAATAAACATTTTTTTAACGAAAGGGATCGGGCTTTGTTTAGTGTTGTCGAACTGTGAACTTCAAATGTTAACTGTAAAATTGTGATCCGCTTTCTTTAGACATGCACCAGTAAAGGTCAAATTTATTAGAATAGCCCTAGAGTTATCAGTGAGTACTCTTGATTAACTAGCCGCATTCCCTCCAGTCTGGTCCTCTGATGGATCGTTTGTTGGTTGACAGACTTACAAAATTAAAATCTAGGGCTATATTCCTCGCAGTGGACAGAGCACAGATTAACCTACGAACAACATTGCTTAAGTATTGTTTGTTTTAGAATTTCGAGCAAAACTATGAGAGGGATATTTGCTGTCCTTCATTTTGCAGTGTAAAACTAGAATGAAAGCAACTAATCATCCCGACCTACTGTCAACACTTTTACCAACTAGTAGTGGGAGTAACTGTCACATTATAACGCCACCACGGCTGAAAGGGCGAGCATGTTTGATATGATGGAAGCTGGAACCCGTGACGAGTCGAGCTCCTTAGCCACCTGGATATACCAGGCCTTGCATAGGTATCTGAAATAAATATATATCTCAATTAAGATATGTCATATAATGTTTATTGTTTTTATTTCACGTTTTTATAAATTTAAAACGAAGTAGTGATGTGTATTATTACAACTTGTACATGATAATGTAAACAACTGATTTGTAGAGGTTTATTTATACTTAAATTATAATTATAGATGTGTCATTGATGTTATAATCTTTGATTCAACAGATTATTGACGGTTGAATAAGTGTGTACAAAATTTGAGCTTGGAAGTTTGTGATTGACCAACATATTTGGTGTTACATGTAACAATGTTAAAATTATTGTTATCAATTATCTGCCATATTTAAAATATTGCTGGTGGTATAGTTATGTCTTGAACGCCAATGGGTGTAACAAAAACAACAACATAAACAACCAATTATAACGCTAATTGGACGAATAATAATTATTCAAAGATATATAGTCAATGTAACCAGAGTTTTTTAATGATTTGGATACTGCATGATGGCAAACCGCATAAACCAGCTAACTAAGATAACGTTTCTTAAATTATCTAATGTAACTTGATAGTATTAGGGTTTTTTCATCAACTGTATGGAATATAATTGATAAAATGCAATTAATATATTCTGAAGTTTTGTTTTTATTATCAATAGGCAAATTCGAAACAATAACTTCACATATAAAATGTCGAAATGTTCGATTTGCATAATCAAAAGGTGTCTATTCACTTATTGCTAGGCTGTATATATGTTTTTTTATATACACAATGAATATAGAGTGATTATATGTTCCGTCACCACAAGAAACAATAGTTTTTGCGCGATCTGGGCGCCCTCAAAGAGCAGAGTAGTCTCTTCGCCAAATGACCACAACTGTTAGCGAGACAGATGAAAATAAATTCCCACCAGAAAAACAACAAAAACGTCAGAATTTACCTTCATACATAAACTATATTCTTTTTTCAAGCCACTCCTCACTCCAAGTAACAATTTACTGCCTTTCTTAACACTATAGTTTTATACGATCGTTGCCAGGTGGTTATGGCACGCGACTCGTAATCCGAAAGTCACAGGTTCGATTCTCCGTAGAACCAAACATGCTCGCCCTTTCAGCGTAAGAGTAACCCAAGAGTTGGCGGTAGGTGGTGATGACTAGCTGCCTTCTCTCTAGTCTTACACTGCAAGAGTTGGCGGTAGGTGGTGATGACTAGCTGCCTTCTCTCTAGTCTTACACTGCAAAATTAGGGACGGCTAGAGCAGATAGCCCTCGTGTAGCTTTGCGCGAAATTAAAACCAAACCAATATTTTACAGGGACAGTAGACGCACCATAATTCTTACAGCGATTTTTGTTGAATCTTTTTGGAAGTTTATCATAAAGTACGGCTAGTGCTACTAGATATATCAGAGATCTCAAACAAGGCCTTCCACCTGATGACCAGATTTTCAGACAAAGCAATGCTTTCGTGCAGGATAAAATTCTTCTTTTTAAAACGTACAAAACGTTGACTTTAGTATCAGGATATTGCTACTGTTCCGTGGCCTAGCTAACTGCTATATGAACTATATCGATCATTTACATTTTTTCCACGATCATATCCTGTAAAAGTACCTCAAACAACTCAGTTCTGTAGTTGTTCTAAGTTGTTCGCAAGAAATATAGTGCATATTTTGTTTTATGTTATGTAAACTCATGGAATTTTGATAGCCTTATATTATTTGTCGTCCGTGTGCATTTTAGAAATGATGAGTTTACTAATTAAACCACTTGCACGTGTGCCAATGGTGCAAATGTTCTTATATGTTACATAAAAGTATAGACGTTTTTGTGCTTAGAATAAATCGAGATACATTTGTTATCGATTAATTACCAAAGTTATGCAATTGGTAAGTTGGATAGGAAATTTATTTCATATATTGCACATACACTTATCGTTTTGACATTCTTTCAAACAAAACATAATGGTTTACGTATAATTTTTAATATGTTGGTTTTAGTTTGGTTAATTTTTAATATCGAGCAAAGCTACATGATGACTATCTGCGCTAGTCGTTCCTAATTCAACAGTGTAAGACTAGAGTGAAAGCAGATAGTCATTACTACCCACCCTCAACTCTGCGGCTACTTTTTATCAACGAATAGTGGATTTGACTGTAACATTATAACGCTCCCACGGCCACAAGAGCGAGAATTTTCGGTATGACAAGAACTGGAACCCACGACCTTCATGTTGCGAGTCGAGCGACCCAACTGACTGACCATGCTAGGCCTAACATGTTGAGAAAAGGGAATCGAATTGAAGCTAAATTTTTGCATACTTGTATTTTATACTTAGTTCCTGGCTCTAATTCTCTTAAGATGGCGCTGTCTTTTCCATGTCATTAATATGACGAAGATATTCCACTTACCTGACTTGTTCAGTGTGAAAGTGCTGTGGCAAGACACGTTATTTAATAAACTTAAGAAAATCCAAAGCTACTTTATGTATTTAAAATTGTTTTATTGTTTTATCTCCATTTTTAACAGTCAGAGTCTATTTTTGTGTGCAGTTTTAATCGCACCATTATAATGAAGTACGTGGGAGTGCTGACTTTTTACACAACTTTCCCAAACCCATTTTATTAATTTGTGTTCAGACTGTGAAGCTTTTTGCTGCGTAAGACATATTAGCTGGTTTGATTCTAATACCCGTTCTGAAGTCCAGTCTGTTGGATTTTACAATTCTGGGTTGGAATGCAAAGTTTGCTTCTTTACACAACTATACCGGTATTCTTTTGAGGGTGATAATATTTTCATCTGTCGTCTTTTTGTTTGTTTATAAAAAGTTCTTTACGAGCTATGTTCCCAGTTGTGCAATCGCTTGTCCTATCATACATTACAACAGCAAACTTCTGGCTCATCGATACACTCGGACACGTTATCAGGAAGCCTATGACAGTTCCTGAAATGCGTCAGTCATTAATGACAGTAAATGCTATGTCTGTTAAGCTTTGATTTTGCCATGAACCGAAACATACAACACAGTGTGGCATCCAGAAAAAGCACGGTGGAGGAAGGAGTCATTGCTTTAGAGACTAATGGTCCAAAGATGTTTGAGACTGCATGAATGTAAAGATATTTCTTCTTCTTCCTTGTGCCAAGTTGTATCCAAAGTCCATCAAGATTTATTGAATAAAAATAAGGCCCACTAAAACAACAACATCTGTGTTGATTGTACAAATCATTAATCTTGTTTGGTTTATTTAACCACATCTGAAGCACGAACAATCATTTTAGTATGGGTCTTTTCATAGGAGAAAAATTCCAATGCATATATATTGTTTCGTTTGTCTGAAATCGCCATCTGTTGCAATTATATCTTTGGTTTAAATGGCTTGTTTCTTACATGGGAGCAGGCTTTGGGACAGCTTCCTTTTCACATAAGAAACAAAGAGAGGGAAGAAAACGTTTTTCTGTTCTATTTTGGAACGAGTTAAAGGGGTGTTTTCTGAAGATTGTGCAGAGTTAAAGTACACTTTTTTTGACGTCCCTCACTTGTTTCTGCAATATTTATGCCAGAAAAAAACACAAACACACTATGAATTCTATCCCTCCCTGCTCAATCAAGACAGGAAGTTTCTAGATTCATTGGAATGTTTCCAGTTTCTTTAATTGTATTTATATTTTCAGCAAAAGGCTTGTATTCAACGCCAACATTTAGTTGATTTTAATTACATAGGCTCTTTGTATACGTTTGACATATTTAATCCAATTGTTGACTGGTATAATCATTCACCTAGAACCACATGGATTTCTGATGTGAGCAAAGTTTATTTGTTATGTTGCCATTTTGGTGGATTAGTTCAACAAAAGATGAGTTAAAAAAGAATGTTCTCTTGAAAAAGATCATAATACCCTTTCTTTGTATGGACTTAGAACTGTCCTTTTCAGTTATTATTAATTTTCTTGTTAATTATAATTATTATTTTTTGATCAAATGTAAATTATCGATGTAGCTCAGAGGTGTTGACCCGGCACGGCCAAGTGGTTAGGGCGTTCTACTCACAAGGGTCGCGGGTTTAAATCCCGGTTGCACTAAACATGTTCGCCCTTTCAGCCGTGGAGGCGTTATATTATGACGGTCAATCCCACTATTCGTTGGTAAAAGAGTAGCGCAAGAGTTGGTGATGGGTGGTTATGATTAGTTGCCTTCCCTCAAGTCTTACACTGCAAAATTAGGGACGGCTAGCCCAGATAGCCTACGAGTAGCTTTGCGCGAAATTCTAAACAAGCCTTACAGGTGTACATTTCTGTTTGTCTGTGTGTCAATGCAGACGAATAAATCAACAGCAGTAAAAGCAAACACTGGAAAAATATTGACTTTAGCGCATGCGTATGTAATAAGAAATTTCTAGAAGTTCACGTTTAATTAAAACAAACGTATAAACTGTAAAAACAACAACAAAAAACGATTCAAACTTCTTGAAAAATGAGTTTAATACCGTATGTACATGTGCAGATGAAAGAATTTTTCGCAGCTCCACATTTGGAATTGATCAGTATTCTAAATACAACATTTTAACCAAATTTGGTATTTTTATTGTAAAACTTTCAATTCTATTAAAATTTTAAACTATGTCGATAAACACTTGTTTTTAGCACAAAGACACTTTAAAATGTTGATTTCTGTCTGAAATTTAAAAGTTAGTTAAAGTGCTGATGACCAATTAAGTGAATAAATTACAGAGCTACGAACGTTCACGTATTAAGCGTAAGATTCACGCATTCTTTCTTAGTGCCACTGTATCGCTCATTACTAAAAAAATACATTTTGGTCAATTTAGCGGGAACCAGCCCCCATATAAGCTATCGCCTTCAGCGCTCACGTCACTTCACTGCGCGCTGAAATTTCACTTTTTTCAAAAGTTTTACTCAAACAGATTTCAAATATTATATTACTAACATCGTTGGACAGCAGTATATTTTATTATTATTTTTGTGACTAATTCTGAACTGTCTCTCTGTTTTATTTTCTAAAGTAGAGTGTTTTTGTAAAACATCGCCATACCTATATAACAACTGTCAGTACTATTTCAGTTTTAACTGCAGGCATTTTTACCAACGAATAGGGCCTGGCATGACCGAGCGCGTTAAGGCGTGCACTCGTAATCCGAGGGTCGCGGGTTCGCGCCCGCGTCGCGCTAAATATGCTCGCCCTCCCAGCCGTGGGAGTGTATAATGTGACGGTTAATCCCACTATTCGTTGGTAAAAGAGTAGCCCAAGAGTTGGCGGTGGGTGGTGATGACTAGCTGCCTTCCATCTAGTCTTACACTGCTAAATTAGGGACGGCTAGCACAGATAGCCCTCGAGTAGCTTTGTGCGAAATTCCAAAAACAAACAAACAAACCAACGAATAGTGAGATTGACCGTCACATTATAACGCCCCCGCAGCTGAAAGGGCGAGCATGTCTGTTGTGACGGGGATTCGAATCAGCGAACCTCGGATTACGAGCCGAGTGCCTTAACACGCATGGCCATGCCGGGCCATTTAGATATATACAAGATTTTTGTGAACTTTCTTCGTAGATATTTTTAATGAAACTAAATGGCCACCAGAGAACGCTGTTGCTACTAAATGTGACCATCGTTCTTATCAAACATGGTTTGCATCCTTGCGACGATAAGATAAACAGTTGAGTCAAGGCATCCAGTATTTAATACTGTTACATGATGTTGTACGGCATCTAGAAAATCTGTCAAAGCAGTAAGTTTCATAAGACAAAATTAAATGGCCATGCGAGAGAGAAATTGTCCAGAAGGCCATCACAAAATTGCAAGTTGTAATTTAATTGAATAGTTGTCACATTAATTAAGCAGATGCCTCGCCCTCTGGTGAACATTTTTTATTCTTCTTTGTCTAATCAGTATATTGATCAAGAATTATTCCTCTGTGACGAATGTTATTTATTTTCTTGATGTTTAAGTACTCCAATAAACTTTATCGAATCCGCGTGTGTGCGTACATATGTTCTTCTGAATGTGGCCCCCCAATGGCTCAGCGGTATGTCTGCGGACTTACACGCTAAAATCCGGGTTTCGATACCCGTGGTGGGCAGAGCACAGATAGCCCATTGTGTAGCTTTGTGCTTAATTCAAAACAACAACAACAACTTCTGAATGTGATACGTTTCAGGGATTTTTCTCGCTGTCTTGAATTAGACGATATATCACTCTGATATTTTAGAACATTGAATTTTATCATTTAATTACAATTATTTTTACACTGGATTAATGTTATCAGTTTATACATCACTTTGTATGACAAATGGGCTATGTCAAACCATTCTTAATGATCAGGTATATTCACCCCAAATATAAAGAGCTAATCAAAAAAAGATTGTAATAAATCATTACTGTCCACCATTTGTGACGCTTTCATCGATTAACGACATCGATGATTTCACTTATAACTCTTTTTTTAGTTGCATATTTGGAGCGTACCTCGGACTTTTTAATTCGCAGCCAGACACACTGGCTCACTGCCAGTTAACAATAGACTGAGTTAAGTTACCCCAGTTTTGACTTCTTTTAATTTTACCGCAACTTACATTCGTTTTCATTAATTGTTGTTTAAAAGAAAATAAAAACATATCTACCATATTCTAATGAGTTCAGTTTTTTTTTCTTTCAACATTCCGATAAATGTAAAGTAACATAGATATTAACACACAGAGACAGATAAAGCGCTACTTGTTTGTGTATAACTAGTAGTAAATTTAGAGAGGTATGTTTGTTGTGAAGCACAAAGCTACACAGAGAGCTACTTGGTACCTGCCTACGACGGGTATCGAAACCCTGTTCTTAGCAGACATACTGTGCGGACTAGCAAAACTTGCTACTTCGAAGAACCAGTATCAGAGTGAGGATCAATGTATTGGTTACACTATAAAAGAAACAAAAATGCACATAGATTGAAAGCACGTGATCACTGTAACATTCCAAGAATCTATGTAACTGTAACAAGTTGTCACAATAAGCCTGTTCAACGGACATGGTTAAATAAGTGAGTTTTAACCTTAAGCGAAACTAAGTCGAAGAAGCCACACCTATATGCATTCAGTACATGAAACATTATACAACATTAGGCCCTACAGTGGGTCAGCAGTTAGTTCGAGAGATCATCACGCTAAAAATCTGATTTCGGCACCTATTGTGTGCACAACAGAGACAGCCCACGATGTAATTTTATCATCATCAACAAATCTTCCATGATGTTCATTTTTCGTTTATACATTAACAAGGAAGACACCACTCATGTATTTTGCAGGTTTTTCGACATGGTGGATTTTGTTTATGTATATTCATATGGATGTGCACTTTCAAAGTTTATGTGAATTAAATTTAAGATTTATCTCTGATGGTGGGATGTAATGACGTTGGCACTGTTTTAAAGGCTAAATATGGTCATAATAATTAAGTATGAAGAAAAAAATGAATTATATAAACGTTTGTGTGTTATGTTATGAAACTGGTCAGCTGCCTGGATTTATCATACATCTGTGACGTTCCTGGTTTGTGTAACTGGTCACGGGCTAAATGGGTATAAACCATTGTACAGTGTTTGTTTTTCCTTGCGGAAGGACAGTTTAAAAAGAAAGAACATTTTGCTGCAGGTTACAACAGAAGTTAGGTGTAAATTTATTTGTTGAACATTTCTCGTTGAAACTTGGTATCGAGTCATGGCAAATGTAGTTCTGACGTTAAAAGTAGTCCACGTATGAAATGTTTTCATGGTTTCGAGTATGAAAATATAACACGTAGTTGATAGTTACAACGTCAATTATTATATCTCAAAGTCATTCAAAGGAAAATAAAAATATGAACTCAATACTTAATTATTTTATTATTAGTATTTGTATTTTATAATCTAGACTAAAATAAGAAGCTTCTTGAGTGATGTGTTCACCAGAGGACAACTGCAGCATTCTTGGCAGAAGATAGTAAGGGTCCTGACAGTCAACTACCTCAAGAAAGTGTCAACATAGCGCCAACTTTTTGCCGCTGCGTCGGTCTTCGCTCTTGTCGAGGTGAGACACTAAGAAGCGGCGAATTTTGTCACCACTATAAACGAACTTGTAATGAGAAAGATACTGTAGCTGGAGGTGAGCAGTATAACTCCTGTTGGCGTCAGTAATCTAAGGCTTACAGCAAAAATTTGCCAAAGCGCTTTTCAATAAATACGGATGAGCACTAAAACAAAACAACGAAAATAGAATATAGAATTAGCGTGACATTCTTGCACAGTAACACTCGATAGAAAAGCCGATATCACACTAACTATTAGAATAACCGCAAAACAACATATATAATATCTTTTTGTTACATATTATATGCATAATTTTCCAGTATTTAAAGATTATTGGCCTTCTCTGGACAAATCTTTAACAATTTTTTCTGAAAATGTTCAACATATAGTGAAATTTGAACAGAAAGAAAACAACAGTAGAATATAAAATATTTCATGTTTGTTTGTATTTTTTATTTCGCGCAAAGCTACACGAGAACTCTCTTCGCTAGTCGTCCCTAATTTTGCAGTGTAAGACTAGAGTGAAGGCAGGTAGCTGGTTATCACCACCCACTGTCAACTCTTGGGCTACTCTTTTACCAACGAATATTGAGATTGGCCGTAACATTATAACGCCCCCACTGCTGAAAGCAGTTTGGTGTGACGGGAATTCGAGCCCTCGACCCTTAGATTACGAGTTGAGTGCCTTAACTACCTGGCCATACCAAGCTAAAATATTTCATATACATTGTTATCTTGTTGGTAATTTAAAGGACTGTGTGAAGCCTTTAAACTAAACTAAAATGTTTTGCGTGTGTTTTGAAGTAAAGCCACATGGGACTATCTGTTCTGTCTACAGAGGGTAACCGAACTCCTGATTTTAAGGTTTTAAAACCATAGACTTACTGATGTCCCACTGCAAGATTTTTATTTTGCGTCTTGTGTGAAGGCTATAGCCTACAGCAGTGAGTAAACACTTGATAACTTATTCAACAATCTCCAATGTAACTGATATTAAGCCTTCGAAACGCTTAAAACTGCAAAAGACCATTTTAAAAAAATCTCATAATGCTTCAGGTGAACAGTATCTTTTCTTAGACTTCCCCCAGTGGTTTTAAAGTTTGATTGATAGCGAACGAAACCTCTGGTTATTGTTACTTTCTGTAAATGTTATAAATTGACACTGATTAATAGCATTGCACTGTTTTAAAATAAAGTAGCGTTGCACTATTTGTAAACAAATAAGAGACGATAATTGTTTTAAATGTATATTGAAAAGGTTGAAAGTTATTTTGAGTTAACGACATAGCTCGACTCGCAATCTGATGCTTACGACATGAAAATGAACGTGTTTTTTTTCCATTAAGCTGTAGGAGCGTTGTGATAAGATATTCAGTTCGTCTATTCGTTGAGTTGTAACTATATACTATATTGTAACTTTTCGCGCTGTCAGTATGAATATATTTGTAACGGTGGTTAAACATTTAAATATCTAGCCTCGTGTTTAAACATTGCGAAACAAAACGTAGAAGTTATGTATTTAATGTTGAACTCGAAGCTTGGCACATAATCACTTTAATCGGTTTTTATTATTTATTTTTCATCTTTTATAAAATTACAAAACCAGTGACAGAAAAAAGAAAATTTATAGAAAGATATATGTAACTTATGTTGTAACACTATGGAAGAACTTTGGTTACGCTAAAAGTTCATTCTTGATGGACCTTTCTGTACCAGATTTTGAATGGATTTTAACGGCCTGGGGTTCGGTTTAATTAAACATTACTAAGTTATCGAGGGACTAAATTGTTGTTCAAAACCGTTGTTGATATCGAAAAGTTTAAACATTGCTTTGGTAAACACGAACTGTGCAACAGTTTCAACATATCTGGGGCCAGTATCGATGAATACCAACAGATTATGTGATTATGTTCTCACTTTACTGACAAAAGCTTCACTAAAATCCACCATAGGTGTGTATCAAACTGTTATAGTTACTCAGCGGCATCATGTAAAATTTGATCAGTGTTAACTCAGCGGCATCATGTAAAATTTGACCAGTGTTAAATCATTTACAGAAATGTCAAAACTGGTTAAATAATCAAAATAATTCTTATGAAAAACCAGTCACCTTACGGTGGTTTTTATTTGACCAGTCTATATTCATCACAAAATTTTACTTGACACGTCTGTTTAAGTTTCTTACTGGATAATTCCACACTGGGACTGCGATAAGTTTATTGGACTTAACAACACTAAAATATGGAATTCCTATTCCCCGCTGAAGAAAAAGTAGACAGTCAATGTGGCTTGATTAAGAGAAAGCAAAAAACAAACCCAACAATAACAACATTCCTGGCTATCTTAATCTTAACGTCTATGCAGTTCTTAATGTGACAGTTTTATTTCTCACTACTAAATAACCGTCGCTGGAATATAAATATCAAGCAAGATTAAAAACTGTAATACAGCACTGTCTGTCACGTAAACACCAAATATGCTAACACTTTCAGCCGTGGGGGCGTTATTATGGTACGATCAATTCTACTATTCGTTGATGAAAGAGTAGCTCAAGAGTTGGTGGTGGGTGGTGATGATTAGTTGCCTTCCCTCTAGTCTTACACTACTTACTCAAGGACGGCTAGCGCAGATAGCCCTCGAGTAGCTTTGCGCGAAATCCAAAACTAACCAACTAAACAAACTGTCACGTACTTTGTTAGTTTCGCCATAATTCACGGCGACAGAATGATAATGATTACACCTTTTAGACGTTGGCGTATTCAACACGTTTATACTGGAATGAAAGTGGAGTGGTTGTTATCTTACACTGTGAATTCGAGGATTCATGGTTCACGAAAAAACAAACATAAAAGCGCTTTGTGGCCTTGGATACGCTATAGAGTCATGGCAAAATCCCGCTGTTTGGTTAGACAAATGTAGCCCAACAGCTGGCGTTGAATTTTGTTGACTAGCTGCACTGTCTCTAACTTATCAGTTTAAAATTAAAGACGGTTATCATCACAAGGCCCTTTATGTAGCTTTTCGCTAACGTTATCAAACAAACCACGACCTACTCTTACAAAACACAATTAATGGTATTTCAGATATAAACTACAGACAATTTCAAAATAGATAAATCAAGCTTTTAAACGCTTCTTTTATTTTCCAGAAAATGATGTATATATTATACAGAAATTTTAGATATACTGTTGGTGTGAACGTGCTTAAGAGTGACTTGAGATAAACCTATATACTGAATAAATGAAGTGAATAAAAACACGTCATTAGCTACTGTTTCGTTGTTACAGAAGTACTCCCACGTTTACTGCCACAAATTCTGAGATATGCCAACAGCTCCATATCAAGACGACTGGTATGGGTATTAACACTTTTATTAAAATAAAGTAGAGAACAACGTTTCGAACTACTTAGGTCATCTTCAAGTAAACAAAATTTTACTTCAGGTTACTTTGTTAACCTGAAGATGAACTAAGAAGTTCGAAATGCTGTTCTCTACTTTATTTTAATAAAAGTTTTAATATCCACACCAGACGTCTTAGGATACATTTTTAACTTCAAATGGGTTTCTCGTCATCACGAATAGCTTCATCTATTAAGTTTTTTTTTTAAATCTTTGAACAATCAGCTCTAAGAAGCCCATAAATCAGAACGTGAATACTTTTCTCTCTATTTCTGATAATAAAACCTAGGTAGAATTTTACATGCGTGAAAGGTGCCTTTGATGTATTTTGTACAGTGAATAAATATTATAAAGTATACCAAGTTCGATTCCGCTTATGTTGGCTGCGCCATCTAGTGGTTTAAAGTTTGTTTATATTTGAACTATTTGTTGTAAAGAGTTCAGAGATGTGAAACCTTTATTTCTGATAAAGAGTCAAGGTAAAATTATACACTCATATACTTTCCCAAGTTGCATAAGTGCATGGTGTATTTTAAAAATATTATTTAATACAATGAGTCTGAGATTTTAGAGTAAATCAAGTGTAATTTTGAGTGCCCCAAAAACAAAAATTAAAAAAACAACTATAAATTTACAGATAGCGGCTTATGTTGCATAATATAACATTTCAGTTTTTTCACAGATGCACAAAGAGTAACTGTTCCTTTTCCAATTTTATTCATGAAGCATCGAATAATACACCTATATTTTTTTCTACTTGTTGAAACGGTCCTGGTATGCTTCTTTTATTAATGTCCTCCAGCTCCTTCATCTCACTTGCCTTAATCTCGGGAATCGTCTCAAATCTTCTTCCTTTCAATGGTCTTTTGAGTTTGGGGAACAAGAAAAAATCGTAAGGACCATGGCCAGGTGAGTAGGGGGGTGGGGAAGAACAGTGATCGAGTGTTTGGCCAAAAACTCACGAGTTCTGAGGCACAAATTTCGCAGCAACGCGACGCATTTTCAATTTTTCGGTCAAACTCTCGTAACAAGATCCAACTGATATCCCACACTCTTCAGCAAGCTCCCTGAGAGTCAGACGTCGATTTGCCCGCACCAAGGTGTTGATTTTGTCGATGTGTGGGTCGTCTGTTGACGTGGAAGGACGTCCAGAACGCTCATCATCTTCAATGGACTGTCAACCATTCTTAAAACGTTCATGCCACTTTAAACATGCCGTACGCTTCATAGCAGCATCACCGTAAGCCGTGTTAAGCATAGCAAAAGTTTCAGTCGCAGATTTTCCAAGTTTGACACAAAATTTCACAGCAAGTCATTGCTTCTTCAGGTCATTCATTCTGAAATCCGCCAAACGAAAAAATCGCACTTTTTTAAAACGGCGTAGATAATACACAAATGAAGATATCTGCAATCGGAAAATGGCGTCGTAATCAGCTGATCTGTGCGAACCTAGTGGATTCCCCTGAAACCAAATGGAGCCGCGCAATTCAAACAGTCCGCGTATTTTCCGAACAGACCTTGTAGACATCAGTAGAAATAAACAACTTATTCTGTGTTTGTTGCATTTTCAAACAGAAAACGTATTTTCATTATCTAGTTGTTGTTTTGTATTAAGCACAAAGCTACAAAATGGGTTATCAGTGCTCTGCCCACCACGGGTATCGAAACCCGGATTTTAGCGTGCAAGTCCTCAGACATATCGCTGAGTCACTGGGGGCTTCATTATCTATTCATAACTGTATGATTTATTTATGTATTTAAGAATATGAATTATCTTAGGGCACGTAACTAAATTACATATGAGCAATGATTATCTCAATTAGTGGCATAGAAAATGATTGAATAATCAAAATTGTGATTAAATCAATCATCTTTAATATAATCAACTGATATAAATCAATTTCTGATTATCCAATTAATCAAAATATTACCATTATGATTTCCTATTTTCGTTTAAAATTAATTAAAGATTGTTAAAATTAATCTACTATTGTCAGAATGAAAATAATTAATTAAAATTATTGTTTCTGGTTATTAATGTTTTTCAGTATTTTAATGTGTGAATAATTGATTTATGAGCGTGATGATTAATTGACAATGTCTCACTCAAATATTTTTCACGTAGTCTACTTTTTTATTATTATTCTTTTTTTAAAGACATCTTGACAGATTGTTTGTTTCAAAGTGAGAACTTAATTATGGCAGGAAAATTACTTTTAAAGTGTTTACTTCCAGACGAGAATCCAATTAAATAGGTAATTTGATAATTATAGCTTGTATTTTTCAGGATGAAAAGCTACACACAGTCGCAAAAAAATGGGTACTTTGTTTAATGAAACTGGCATTATAATTTTTCACAAAGTGACGTCAAATTTGGTACTTGTAAAAAATTTCCCTAGTAACATATTGAGTGTTAGAGACGCATCCATTTTGTAGTAGTTTAGTTAATATCTCAATAATGTTACAATTCTTGATAATAACGTTAATTAGAATACCTTTATATGCAACATCGAAATTTAGTTTGTTTTAAAGTGAAAGCCACCGATCATGGAGGTGTGATATTGTCCTGAATCCGATTAGTAACTTCCACTAGTAGTCAATTTGTAATTGATAATACTAAATAAAATTAACTCTACAAATTATTTTACAAGTTTACGTAAAGTAATTAAGTATCAAAATAATTCATTCATTTTCAGATATTTTAAATGTGCAAATAAATGTTAGTTTTTGACACAACTTTGATATTTTTGAACATTACTGGTTTTCGATTCAGTTTAGAATAATTTCCTTTTCAAAGTATCTTTATTAAATCCGTAGGTTAATTCTTATCAGTTTACATATTATTTATGGGTAATAGTATTTTTAATACTATTTCTTACTGCAATGTATCTGTTTGGTGTCCTAAAACAGCACTTAAAAGCAGCAGGTAACCAAAGAATACCTCAGAACAAACATATAAACAGTGCCTCTTGAAAAAGTAAGGCAGAAGCACAGTTAATCCTTTACAAATTTTAACCTTGTAGTGGTTATGCCTCCCAAAATACCAATGAAACAACAGTAGGTAAGTTATTAAACTACAATAAAATATCTGTGAGATTTATTTAGCACTGTAGTTGAAAACTTGTCCAAGAAATAAGGAGATTCCTACACTATTTAAATAAATTCAATTTATGTGATTTTAATAACATTGGCACATTAAACATTGTAGATTAGGAAACCAAATATTAAAAATACTTTTGATTTCAGGCCAGCTTTCTGTATGAATAGTTGAAAGATGTTACCACATGATGAAAACAACTGTAAATCTATAATTTCACTTGATGAGTACAAAGGAGAATGCTTTTTCAATTACATTTGTTCAGTCCAACACAAATATGCATCTCCATCTCCCTATGTAACTTCTAGGCTACTAGTCTACACAGAATAAATTAGAGGGTCACTAGCTTTAAGGTTAACATGAGAAGGTAGTCTGTAAATTATTTGCAGTACATGTGAAAATCCTTAAGGCTGTAGACTTTACAGTTAAGTCTGTAAAAATCTGTTCAACCCATAACTGTAAGTACATTGACCAATACAGAATGTTTAGAAAATACCTGAATTTAAATTCTCAGTTTAAAGTAATTTAATTTATACATACCATAATTCTTATCTTTATCTCAGAATTAGTTGCTTTTAGTTTTATTATGTTGCCCCCTAGTGGCACAGTTGTATGTCTACAGACTGGCACTGCTAAAAACCACACACACATACAGCATAAATAGCTCATTGTGTAGCTTTGTGCTTAATTATAAACAATCGTTAATGTTATAATAAATGCCCTAAAGATTTGTATATCATATATGTATAGCAATATGTACAAAATTACAAACTTAAGGTTGAGGTTGTGTTGACTACACATTAACATTTATAGTTGGTAACCATACAGTTAATTACTAACACACTATGGAGTGTAAGATGAACCAACTTTTCTTCAAGGAGATCGAGAATTTAATCCCAACCACTACCAATACAGAAATAGTCCTTCTTAACAGACAATAGTAGATTATCAGTCAAAACAACTAATCTGTATTAGTTGAAGAAAAGTTACTAATTAACAGAGTTGGGCAATCACATAGACTATGTATTATGACAAAGTTCTCTAAGTCTGATGTCAAGTTGTGGCTGGAAGCATCACAGTTTGCTCACTAACACTTTACTGTTCAAGCTAGCTTTGCAACAACTTGAAGGTAAAAATAACACTAGTTTACTTAATATTCGCAGGAATTATCTTTCACAGAAAAAAGTAAATTCAAAATATATCAATTTTTCATTACATAAATGCAGCAAAAGAAATTTATGTGTATAATTATGTTATTTTAAACAATATTTTTCATGTTATAAACCTTTGCAATTATGCATGTAACTGAACCAACATGTTAATCCTCTTATTTAAAATAATGAACTCATCTGAACATGTTATAGCAGGTGCTGTAGGTGCTTAATTAACCATAACTTATGACTCCTCATTGTTTTCTGGTTCTATATCACAAATTATTTGCATGTAGCACAATGAGAACAGCTACTCGTATGGCTTGGCAGGTATAACATTACTTTAAATGTTTTAGCAATTTCAAACAACAAACAGTCAACTTCATTGTGTACCCATCTCAAAATGTCTTTGTGGAAAAAGGTAAAACTGACCAATTTTTCCAAAACCAGAGGCCTTCCAAACCCACAATAGTGTGACACATCACCCAGGCTGCTAAAGACACTGTGCTTCATGAATGTGTTAAAAAATCAGTAATATTTGTTTGTATATATCTGTTTGGGTTTCATTTATAACTCATAAAGGCTTTTTATTTTGATGAAACTTATTCATGGATATATACATATTGTGAAAATTCCATACAAATAATAAGTAATGTACAGCAAATATATATCCAGAACACTTAAACATCTCAAACTAACAGTAAATTCAGAAAGAGAAGATATACTTAATAAACATTGCTAATTCAATAGTATGTGAAACATAATAACTTACCATTTTCTATCACAGCTGAAAACTAATGAATACTACATATTTCTTCATTTTAGCATATTTGGTGCATACATCTTTAATCAGTTTGCTAGGTGAAGTTGTTGGTTACATAAATTCATCACTTTTGAAGAACTGAAGATACATTTTTGTAACAACAGTGAAAACGTTAAATTCCACATTTTCCTGTGAGAAGTTATGAATAGTTGCTGTTACCTTTAATTATTAAAAAAAGAGAGAAAGGTTTATTTTCTGGTATCTCAGCATTCTGACTAATCTGTTACCAGATGACCGTGCCCTATTTGCACATAAAGAAACTATCATATGTGATCAATATATAATTAACGTTAACATGGATATTCACATATAAAGAAATTGAAATAATTTTACAAACACATAAAGGTTACACAAAGATGTTACAAATAATGAGTAATTGCAAACAAACAGTCAAATTATCATTATTACAATATACTGTTACAGAAAGTACATAAGGGAACAAGTTGTTTTATGCTTCAGTATTGTACATTTATTTTTAATAGAGCACTACAACTTTTTTTTTATGCAACCATAAGTTTGTCAATGTATAACTGTGAAATATTGTTCCAAATGTTCTAACTTTAGCAGATTGTCTGGTTCCTATTTGAGCTCTTCAGTTCAATATAACATACTTGGTGATATTCATATTAGGAGTTTATGCAGACCAAGCTCTGGCTGTTAGTGTTCTAACAATTTTTTTTTTAGTTCCAATAAGTACCATTTCACTGCATTTGTTTTATGCTTGGGATGACAGATTGTGTTGCAGAAAAATGAAACCTGATGGGATGGCATGATGATTAAGAATCTGCTGTACCTATCAGCAGTCAGGGTGCTATCAATTGTAGCTTAAATGCAGCCCATAAATTAAACCAAGATATAATTAATTCTCTTATTGCAAAGACATGAAGCAAATAATGTACTTGGCCAACAGTAATTGCACATGCATCTGTTGTTTTGAATAATAATTGTGTTGTGTAAATGTATTTAAGCACAAAGCTATACAGCAAACTATTTGTATTGTGTCCACCAAGAGGATTGAACATTGAAGTTGAGTGTTATAGATCCTCAGCCTTACAACTGATCCACCAAGATGACGTCATATAGAAAAAAATAATAGAACAATTAATTTGTAATTCTATGAGACACTGAACCAGAAAATATCCATGCTAATAAAAAACAACTTAACACATGAAACTGTGGAAACATGATAAAAAGGTATTAGTTATTAATGGAATTAATACTGTTATTTTTATTAATTTAAATTTAAATCATGGAACTTCTTAATAATGTAAGGTGTTCAATTTGTAATTAATGAACACATCACATCCACATACATACGTTGGTGCAGTCTTAAAAAAAGTTTCTTTAATTTATAGTTTCCTTCTTACTCATAATAAAGTGAGTCAAAGGGTCAAGGCACAACCAACCACTGATGTTTAGGCACATCCTGGTTTAATTAAACTATGTCACACACACACACATACATAAAGACAAAAAATAAAAAAAAAACTTCTGAAAGGCTTTAGAATACTTACACCACATTTGAAAGACTTTCCAGTTATTTTGTTCTGATTTTTCTTAGTTTAATTGTTTCAAATAAAAATAAAGACATTTTGCAATGATGTATATTATTATTACTCTTCAAATAGTTTGATAATTTGTTTCTGAAATACCTTCCTAAGCTAACATTTGCTTGATCTAAATGTAGTTCATGAAATCTTGTTTTACCTTTTTTTGCAATATGAAATAGTCTCTCTCATATTTGACTTCTTAAAAGTGCACTAAACATCACAATATACACAGATTTATAACTGCTTTTTTCTGAACAAAGTAAAGAGATTCTTTATTTGCATAACAGAAAAATCTCCTGAGAATAGCAATAATTACAAAAATTAATATAAAATGCCTATGCTCTGTTGCAGGATGGTTCAAAGCTTCCTAATGGTTCACAGAGGCCCTATTCAAAGTTCATCATCTCTATTTACTTCTACAGCTACCCCAAGGGGGCTCTTTACCTGCAAATGCTATTTGGACATCTAACCATGATATCCTAAGTCATATGCCACATTTGGTCCTGCTAGCTTGTAAGTAAGGGTATGAGCACAGTTTATAAGATAACATCTCTGGGATACTTAAAAAATCAGGTACAATGAACCTGAAATCCTAATCTGTTACACCTAAATAATCTTCCATGCAAATATTTTGCTTTCCTTTTGTATAGATGGTAGAGGTCAATGTTATATATAAAGGACACCCCATATTTTCCAATTAAGTTTGATTCTTCTAGTTCTAAAACTGTGCAAGGAGTTCACAGACAAAAACACACACAACATGAATTAATGTAGAAGCAAATCAAAAGCAAAAGCTTTTAATGTCAAGAAACTATTTAAATCTTATTCTATACCAAATAAAACTATAAAGATCAGACCAATATTTGCAAATGATGAGTCACAAATTGTCCTCAATTGCTCTAACACAATTACTTATCACAATCTATAATTAGATTTAAGACCAAAATCAAATAGTTTCCATTTATTCTATTATTGTACATTTCAGTATACAGTTCAACACTGATCCCCTCGTTGGGAAATCAGAAGTGCAAAACTGCAGTTTTAATTTATAAGTGACTGTGTGTAATATACATATGTTTAGATGGATAGATTTTAATAATTTTATTACGAGTCACACAAAATATAAAATATTTTTTAACTATTTACCTCATTTGTTTTACTGTATTTACATCATCATAAAATGAGTTACACAAATATGAAATCATTTTAATATTTTTTGAAATGGAAAAAAAAATGTGATATTTAGTTTATGAAGAAGGTCTTTCATCTCCTCGAATAGCTCGATATTTTGCCATTTCATTTGGGAATATTTTACTGAGTTCCACTAGCAGTAGAGCCTTGAATCTCTAAAACAAAGTAAGAACAGTGGGTTAAATGTAATTAATTTTTTATTCCATAAATTTAATTAAAGATTACAGTTATAGACACAAAAAAAACTATGGCACTAAAAAATAAGTTAGGTGTGTAATAGTTTCCATCCTTTCAGTGACATTTCTCACACCCAGTGATTATTATTATGGCATCTTAAGTTTTGGAAAATTTTACCTATTTTGAGAAACTTACTTTTGACTAAAATATTCTTAAAATTCATTGCTCAAACTGAGTTTATAAGCCACACCTACATAGTGACCTATGGCATTTTTAATATTACTGAGACAGTAACAGCTGCATTAACACTTAAGATTTAATAATCAATAAACTATCCTCTGTTTTGCTCATTCAATCTAAGTTTAAGTTTTCTGATCAACAGAATTTACTTTTTTGTCCTTTCATCAATTATTATTTATATAAAATTTAATATTTGTTTTATAAATCTATTGTGTTAAACAGCCTCACTCACACAATCAAGAGATCAATAATAAACACGATCAAATTCTATTTTTTTAATATTTCTTAAGTATATGCAACATAAGAACGTAATTCGTACAAGCAACTTACCCTATATACATCAATTTTCCCTTTCACTTGTTCATTTTTTGCTAAAGCTTTTTCCATACAGTCCTTAGTGAAAAACTGGGGATTTCTTCCCTGGTCTATGTAGCTAGAAATAAGATAAATAAACTAATTACACTACTGTAGCCACATGCACTACGTAATGAATTTCAAACTACAGATAGCAAAGTTACTTGGATTATGAAATTTTCATCATTTAATGACTGTAAAAGTAAGGTTTTAAACAAGAATGAGCAGATGTTTAAAACTACAGTGATTTTCTATACACCAGGATGTTCTTGTGCAACTGAAAAATTACAATGTTTTTCTTGATATACAAATTGTACTATAGAATGTTGAACGAACAACTTAGGTTTAAGCTAATAGCAAGCAAAACATACAAATGAAGATTACAAAACATGCTATTTTTTAACTGTCAGATGAACCCAGATAACAGGCACTAAAACAAATACAAAAACAGAGGCAGTAATTAGAGGATCAAAAAGGAAGATAAAGATGTAAGATAATTTATTCTGTTTTCAAGAGCATTTGATAACAATAAAACATTCGAAAAAAGAGGAAGTCGGGCTTAGAGTTCGTGTGAATGAAATGTTAAGAAACCTGAATAATCAGTTTATTAGAATATATTACAAAACTATTTAAAATTTAAAGATTTCTACTGGTTATTTCCTTCATTTCTATAATTAAAAAAACACTACATACACAGATAAGTATGTATTGAAGTAGTCAAAGAGCAAAAACAGCAAAGATAACTATATAGTCAATATCTGAAGAATTCTTGTGATAATGTTTCAGTTCCAGCTCATTTTAAAATCATTTCTACTTTTTCTCCCTGTAAAAAAGGGGTAATAAAAAAACTTTGAAAGTGTTGAAAAAATATAATCAGAATGAACCATGATTTAAGTGCTATAATTTTATTTAAAACAAGCAACTAATCAAGACATACAGGACATTTAGAAATATAAAAATCAGTGTAAATGAATGGTTTTAATTGTTGTTAAATGTTGCAACTATATATGTAAAGACGGCTCATTTGGGTTGAGAAAATATTTTATATAGAGGAATGAACAATGTTTCGACCTTCTTCGGTCATCATCTACGTAAAAAAATTTTTTCAACCCAAATGAGCCGTTTTTACACACACATTTTTCTCTACAAGTGGGTTCTCTCGACATCACTGAATGTTGTAACTGTTACTTGTAAATGAGAGTATTTGTAGTAACATACAAGTTTCAGTATTCATATAATGTGAATGCCAATTGCTAGAAAATAAACAACTTAAGTGTGATAATAGTGCTAAAAGTTTTCTATGTGAAAAATTCTGGCACACATAATAAACTAGAATAGCTGTATCTTTTGCACCACACTAAGTTGTCCAGTTACTATACCAATTACAATTCTACCTAGCATATTATCAAAGTATAACTTTAATGAGATATTTGTTGCAAACAGAAGAATATGTAATACACTTTAAATATCTAATACCATTACACAAGCTGTCAAAAATAGTTTTGAACTTGCTTGTCTCTGAGTGGGAAGAGAAATTCAAAAGACACTTGCCTCCTTCATAATTTTTACTTGTTTCAATGATAGGGTAGAAAGCTATTTTCACAAACTGACTTACTGTAAAAGTTAAATGAATTAGATAAACAGTATAATAATTTAATTGTTAATATGCAAAATAAAATATACAAAATATCCTGATTATTTTATTTATTATTGTCAACCAAAACATTATATATATATCCAACCAATTTTAACATGTTTTACATTCATTAATATATTAATCTTCAGAATTTTTTTTGCCCAATTCAACATAAAAACTCTGCATGTTAAGTAATGACTTGGTATCAGATGTCACTGTGCAACACAATGTAAGTCATCATACTCACAAGTGTTAAGTATTGTTGGAGAATAGAAGTATTTCTGTAGCTTTTAAATAAAATAATATACTGAAACTCCAATTTCAAATGATAAATAAATTTCAAGGTCTTCTAATTATCTGGGAAATATTTTTAAAATCACTATATTCAACCTTTAATGTGTGATTTTACCAGAGTACTTGTTAACAAAATTGACAGGTTGTTTACATCATTTATCTCCTCCTCTTTACATACAGCTATTATATCAAGTCATCCCCTTTAGTAATGTGTGATTTTAGGTTCAGAAAAAGAGAAAGAATTCCAAATGCTTTTAATGTTATTTAATCAATAATGTATATTCCATTATTATTAATTACTTCTTGCCAACTATTCACAAGCTTCTGAGTGCCACTTCAATAAAATTTGTGGAGTTTGGAGGAAAAAAATGTAGAGAGAATAGTTCGATAATTTCACGTGATCCAAGATCTTTTCCATGAAGATAGTTCTACAAACTTCCAAACAGATGATAATCAGATGGGACAAGGTCTGTAGAATAAGGAGAATGTGGAAGGTTTTCCCAGTCTAGCTCTTCAATCTTGTGGACGTGATCCTTGTTGTATGGGGCCATGCATTATCCTGGTGTAACACAACACCTTTACGACTGATCACAACAGGCCTCTTTCTTTCAATGCAACATTCAAGTGCTCTAACTGTTTAAAACATAGGTCTTGTAATCGTTACATTGAGTGGCAGCAACTCTAAGTGGATCACACCAACAATATCCCACCAAATGTTTGACAAAACTTTCCAAAGGTGGAAGTCCAATTTGGGCTGTGTTTTAGCCAGCTTACCTGCATTGAGCCATTGTCTGCAACACTTAACATTCTTATAAAATATCTCTTTTTCATCTCTAGTCACTAACCCATCCAGAAAAGGTGAGTTACTTTCACCAGAGTGCAGAAAAGTACAAATGTCCACTCTTGCCCTAAAGTTGGCTTCTGTAAAATCATGGGAGACCCATTTTTTAAAGTTCTGACAACTTTCCAAGCTGTTTTGATGATGGTTAACTGTTGAATTGATTGAATTAAGCTTCTGCACTAGTTCTTCAACTGTTACAGCACAATCTTCATCAAGTTTAGCCAGCAGCAAGTCATCACTGAACTCAACAGGACGATTTCAATATGGTGCATTACTTAAGCTGTTGTCACCTGATCTGAACTTCTGAAACCACCTACGACGTTTTCTTTCATTGAGAAACTCCGCACCAAACACCTTGAATGTTTTATGTAGTTTCTGCTGAACTATTGCCTGTTTTAAACTCATAAAGCATTATATACCTAAAGTACTCTTTGGAGATATCCATCTTCATAATGGTTTATTTGATTAATGATCTGAAAAAGTGGAGTTGGTTTAGTTTTTTTATTTGTTTGAACATTTTTATGCACTTTCTACCACATATTTTAGTCATTAAAACCTTCTATAAAGACAGAAATGATGATGCACTTTCTGTATTAAACTTTCAAACATTACTTATGGGCTAACAAACAGTGATGTCGAGAAACCCACTTGTTGAGAATTTTATATGCAAAAACGGTTCGTTTGGGTTGAGAAAATATTTCAAATAGAAGAGCAAACAACGTTTCGACCTTCTTCGGTCATCGTCAGGTTCACAAAGAAAGAGGTAACTGACCGGAAGCTGACCACATGTTTGGAAGGGGTTGTGTAACTGAGTGTCGTTAATGTAGAGGGCAGAATTAGATGTTTGAATATATAATTTTATCTATAATATTAATATAGGTATAATGGCATTCCTTTATATTGGTTTATTTTTGGTTTAAGTTGTTGTACAAGTAAGGCTTCTTTAATTTTGCATTTGTTTATGTTTGTTTCTTTATTTAGTATTTTAGTGTTTTCTATGGTTATGTTATGTTCATTTGACTTGCAGTGTTCGAAAACGTGTGATGGTGACTTTCTATGTTCTTTGAATCTGGTTTCCATTTTTTATAAATAATGTTGGTGTGGTGTTTGTCAGTGTAGTTCTTACACAGTATAGACCTCAGTTTTGTGCCTGGTTTTGAATAAATTTAGTATTAACTGGAATGCCATATTTTGTTACTAGTTTTTGCCAAATGTTGGTTATTTGTCTGCTGATGTCGGTAATATATGGTGTGCAGCAGTATATGGTTTCGTGATTTTTTTTTTATTCGTGAGATATATTTACTTTTGTTGGTTGATTTTGCTTTCTGTCTAGGTGTCTGCTTATAATGTTTTCTACGGTTTGTGGAGGAAACTTATTGATGTTGATGAAGTATTGTTTTATTTTGTCTAATTCATCATTAATTTTATCTGGTGAGCATAGTTTTATGGCTGTGTTTATTTGGTTTCTTAGTATGTTGAGTTTTTGTTTTGTTTCATGTGCTGAGTCCCAAGGAATGTATAGTCCAGTATGGGTGATTTTTCAGTGGATTTCGGTTTTGAATTGTGTGTTGGTTCTTATAATTTTGAGGTTAAGAAATGATATTTGATTGCTTTCTTCAAAACAAAAACTCAACGTTGTTCGCTCTTCTATTTGAAATATTTTCTCAACCCAAACGAGCCGTTTTTGCATATAAAATTACTTATGGGCTGACCTGAGATGTTGAAGACAGATGGTTCAAGCTTTATTTTATCATTTAGTCCATTACCATTGAATCTTTTACCATTCTTGTACATGAATTAATTTAAAAAAAACTATATATCTTATTCCTGGAAAAGTTTGGAATGAATGTAGCTGAGTATAATTAATTTTACATAATATTAATTTAACAAAATATTTTCAGTAATCTGATGTACTGAATATCTCATTCTCTTGTTTATTTTCTTAAATTTCAAGCAAAGTTACTTTAGGAGCATCTGTGCTAGCTGTACTCAATTTTGAAGTTATATGCTAGAAGGAAGGTAGCTAACAAACAATACCCATTGTCAATTTTTGGCTTACTCTTTACCAACAAATAGTGGCATTGACTGCCACATTATAATACATACACAACTAAAAAGAGAGAATATCTGATGACAGAAGTTTTTTATTTCTGTGATCCATATATTACACGCCAAGTACCTTAACCACCTGGTAATATCAAGTCTATTCTACATGATGTATTAATGTTGCTTTGAGGCAACAAAAAGATATTTTTCACCTGATTTACACACAAAAAATTGTGCTAAAGGAAGAACCATTTCTGAATGTGTAATTTTCAATATTGAAATGATATAAATAGAAATAAGATGATTAAACAAATTTTTTGAATGACAACTTTTGACTTAATAAATAGTTCATTGATATTTTTATATTTCATGAGACAAAAACCCTACACTAACAGAATGTGCAGGAATTTTTTCTATGCACTTGAATCCTCAGATGAGGTAGGAAGCAAAAGATACTCCCAAAATGAGAAGGACAGCTGGATATGTTTATTGGAGATGAATATCTATAGGAAATGTTAACTTCTGAGATGATAACTCAAACCCACACATGTAAATGCAAGGATTCCACAATGATATTGAGAAGGGGCTGGTGAAAAATTTTATCACAACTACACACAGGGAAAGCTCATGTAGTCATGATGTCAGGTTATATAGGGACACACCCATGGGAGAGTGCATCTCATTTCAACCAGGGCATACTCTTCTCTTGAGATGTCTCAGAAATGGGCAGAATGTCACAATGACAAACTAAGCACCTGTACAAAAGTGACCAGTGTGCCAATACGTGTAGTATGGTAGGGCACAATCATGTAAAAATGGCTCATTTGGGTTAAGAAAATATTTCACATAGAGAAACAAACAACCTTTCGACCTTCTTCAGTCATCGTCAGGTTCACAAAGAAAGAAAGAGATAACTGACAGAAAGCTGACCCATATGTTTGAAAGGGGTTGTGTAACCAAGTGTTGAAATGTAGAGGGCAGTGTTAGATGTTTGAATATATAATTTTATATTATTTATTTTATTATTTTTGATATAGGTATGAAGATGTTCCTATGTATTGGTTTATTTTGGGTTTAAGTTGTTCTATAAGCAAGGCTTCTTTAATTTTGCATTTGTTTATGTTTGTTTTCTATGGTTATGTTGTGTTTATTTGACTTGCAGTGGTTGAAAATGTGTGAAGGTGAATTTTTATGTTCTTTGAATCTGGTTTCCATTTTTCTACTCGTTTCTCTAACATAAAAGTTGTGGCAGTTATCACATTGCATTTTATATATAATGTTGGTGTGGTGTTTGTCAGTGTAGTTTTTACAGAGTCAAGACCTCAGCTTTGTGCCTGGTTTTTGAATAAATTTGGTATTAACTGAAATGCCATATTTTGTTACTAGTTTTTGCCAAATGTTGGTTATTTTTCTGCTGGTCTTGGGAATATATGAAACACATATAAAAGGAACACCTTCATATCTATGCTGAATATAATAAATAATACAAAATTATATATTCAAACATCTAACACAGCCCTCTACATTCCAACACTCAGTTACACAACCCCTTTAAAACATGTGGTCAGCTTCTGGTCAGTTACCTCTTTCTTTCTTTGTAAACCTAACGATGACTGAAGAAGGTCAAAACATTATTTGCTCCTCAATGCAAAATATTTTCTCAACCCAAACGAGCCATATTTACATATATATTTCTCTATAAGTCGGTTTTCTTGACATCACAATCAGACTATACAATGTGTGCTCCCCTCAAATCTACTAGGTAGACTCTGGTGGCTGGAAAAGGACACATTACCCATACTACAATAACAGTGTCACCACTACCCTACTTCTCACAATATTGTGCTAAGTCCAATCACTGAGAATCTTCCATGATACACCACTTCATCAATTAGAAACTGGTAAGTGACAAGGGTTTCGTATGCTCCACCTTAAATGGAGATTTGCATTAGGGAGTCCCAAGAAAGGGGCCACATCTTCATCAGATCACCAGTCAGAAAGGTGTTTTACTAGATGCAGTGTAATGAGTGACCATGAAACCATATTTGCAAAGGCAAGCAACTGAGTAATTTTGAACAACACAAAGACACCTCTAATGGTCTTGCAAAACACCTCATCTTGAAGGCTGGCACTGGTAGATCCAGGGTGGATAGTTGAACGACTTTTCATTACCCCTTGCTCGGTGCTGAGTTTGGGAAACAAGCATACCAGTCACCTGGTGAGAAAAGGAGTAAGAAAATATATTTAATCATCTCAAAGACAGTGAGTTGAAGAATGTTGAGCAGGTGACTTTGTCACTTACACAGGACAAGAAGTCACCATCACTTGAGTATTAATGAAAATATTTAAAGCTTTTGAAAGAAAGGACACAGAAAATGAAAAGTTTGGTTAGCAAACACAAATCTCATCAAATTGAACTCAGGCAAGAAATTATGAAAATGTCTGTTCAGTGTAATGCCATGAAAAGAAAAAAAGTTATCAGAAGTGTGAATGATAAGTTAATTTAATGTGTATAGAAGTTGTGTTACCTTCCTGCTCGTGGAGGGCTTTTGTTGTACAATAACATCACCATGCAGCAGTGTAGGTCATGTTAATAAACATATGAATTTAGGTGAGAGACAACTCATGGCTTGTGGCATACAAGTCTCACTGGCTGATATGTGAGGGAAATAGTATTTGTGTGTGAGAAATGAGTTGTCTGAGAACATTTCTTCATATTTTATATATATATATAACCCATGTTGTTTATTCACGTATATCTTTTCCATAAGCTTATATTACAATAACACTACTGCAGCTGACTTAAGCAAAACAAATTATTTAACAGTCACCATTTCATGCATACTAACATTCACAGTCTACACAAGGTTGTTGATTAAATAAATACACCAAATAATAATAAATGAACAGCACAACAGAGTAATATTAACAATTCAGTTAAAAATAAATACAAACTTTCAACTATGGCAAAAGTTACAAGAGAGGGTGTGTTATTATCAGTAACACTTCTCTGTAACAACCCTGTTGATTTATTAAACATACTTGGATAGAAAGAGGAAAAGAAAAAAAGTGTATATTTACTCATATTTCAATATTATTACTACTAGCATATATTTTATGTTTTATACTCTACAATACCTCTCATGTCATGTATTCTAGCAATGCAGACACTAGTATTACCCTCACTTGCTCCACCATAATCATGACATTAATCAATTTAATTGTTTATTTAGTGTGGCACTAACTGGAGATAAGAGCTAATTGATTATATTAATTATATGAGTCAATTGCCAAGCTTTAACTTTCACCTTAGTTTTTTGTAACGACAAACATGTCCTGTTATTTGTAATTATTTATGTGAATCATAAGATTGTAAAATGACAAATATAGAAAAATATTATGCATTTGGATTGGTGAGTAATTTTAAATAAAAAAAGCATCAACCATGTCAAATTGTATAAGAAAATCTTATGATAAAGATAACTATATGGATATAAATACACTGCAAGCAACATGCAATCACTTACTCAAATACCTCCAGTGGTACTTGAATATCTTGAACATGGCATTTAGATTTTTCAATTTCTTGCATTAAAGTCACCATCTGATTTCTGTAAACAGGCCAAAAAACAATTTGATAAAAATTCAAAATGATAAAACTTACCAATTCTATTTTTAGTTTAATTAAATGACAAACTGTACTAGCTTAGTTGTTGATCATAAATTAATAAACATTCAAGGAATTCATTAACAACAAGCACACATATTTAGAATAAATCATTTTCAAATGTTAAAAACTCATGGGACTATCCAAATCATAAAAACAGTTGAAATACTGTTAAAAATTAAAGTAAAGAAGACAAATCTCACTGAGTTTAGAATCAAAACAAATACAGTTTGTACATGGAAAACAACATGTTTTGTCAATGCTCAATTTGCAAAGACACAGGAAAAGCAACATGCATAACTGTGTGCGAGTCTAAGCCTGAAAATTCTGTTAAAAACTACAAATCATGAATGATATTAAAAATGTAAGTTAAAAGATTAAAAATACAAAACTGAATAAAAATTAAGGGAAAATAAACTATATTGGGAGTTGTTTTTATAATTATGAATAACGATTATTAATTAAAATTGAAAAAAGTAAAGATAATTAATTAACACTTTAAATTGTAATATGTGTAGATATGTAAATGTGTATGTAATAAAAATTATTAATCCATAAATAAACAACATTTTCTTTATTAAAACGTATTTTTATATTATGGATAGATTTGATGAAGTATTTTCAAAAAGTTCTCTGTGTTAGCACCTGGTGTGAAGGGAGGGCAGGGATAAGTGATTTTTAACTTTTGTGAGAATTTGACATAACCCCTAGTATGACACTAACGGTAATTGCATCAAACATAAATTTACTTTGGAGAGAGGGATAAAAATATAATGTTATAAACCCTAAATTACAGGCTCAAATTTCAAGTTGATTGTGCTGAATACTCGATATCCCTACATATGACATTCTCACCAGTATACCTTATAAGATACAAGCCAAAACTGATAACTTAAAGACTTAAGAGAGTGATACAGTAAAAATACTAAATAACAATAAAAATTACAAAAAAAATCATACATTTTCTGGTTCAAAACAGTCTGTCCTTGAGGCTGGAAGTCTCCTACTATGATACCTATTTGTCTTACATTTTCAATAAATTTTTCAAGACTGCTTTCCAATACCTCTAAATGTGAAGACATTTTTCGATATAAATTAATAAAACTAAGTATTTTGCTAATTCATAATCACAATCCCATTGAACTCAGGCCAAACATCAGCATGAATACTAAAACGCCATCTACTATTAACGAGAAAAAACAGGTTTCAAAGACGTAATTCTAAAAAATACAATTATGAAAAAAATATTTTGGATTTTTATTTGAAGTGGTTTTAAGTTTCAAATGGACATTTTCTGGCGTTATCTATATTTTGGTACAGCACTTTAAATATAATTTAGAACTATTTCTATCACTGTACATAAATAGGTTCAAATAGAAACTTAAAGGGTTAATAAAATGGTGGGTTAACTTTTAACTATTTTATTATTGTTTAATGTTAAAAAAGGAATATACTTTTCATTTTCACATGCAACTAACAGCCAAATAACAATGCTGACTACAAATATATCACATTTAGTTGCATTTTAAAAACTCACGATTCTTCACTTAAATGAGCAGTATAATTTTCAATTATTTCACAAGTACAAGTTTTCCTCTTTTCTTAATAAATGTTTTTGTCAGGTGATCTCTCAAAAATGTTGTTTGTATATACCGGTAAATATATATCTTAGCTGGCCCGGCATGGCCAAGCGTGTTAAGGCGAAGAACTCGTAGTCTGAGGGTAGCGGGTTCGTATCCCCATCGCGCCAAACATGCTCGCTCTTTTAGCCGTGGGGGCGTTATAATGTGACTGCCAATCTCACTATTCGTTGGTAAAAAAGTAGTCCAAGAGTTGGCGGTGGGTGGTGATGACTAGCTGCCTTCCGGACGGCTAACGCAGATAATCCTTGTGTAGCTTTGCGCGAAATTCAAAAATCAACCATTCAATATTCGTTTTTAGCCACCATTCTGTTGCTATATTATTTTGAAAGAACAATAAGTTCAGTTTATTAGGTATTTAACTATATTTGCGTATCCTGGATCACATAAGAATCATTTTTTGTTTTATGCCAACACAAAACTTAAAATGAGTTGATGAAAGCTTAAAATACAGCAGTAATTTCTTTTTCATATTTCTTTTGAAAAGGACAAAGCACTATTTTAGAAGGCGCCAATATTCTCTCTAGATTTTATTTTATTTATATATGCAGTACTTGCGATATTTTAAATAAACCTTGAAAAATGTAATATAATCCTTTGGCGAATAAAATTTAAATTGCTAGAGCTCCTTTTAAGCGATGCCATGTGTATGAAAATATATTATTACCCTACTGTGTTGAATGGATAAAGATGTAATTTGCTAATTTATTTGTCTTCCTTGACATTGCGTTCCTGAAATATACTTTTTGTTACCCACATATGGTGTTGAATACATATGACTGTCTTGTAACAATTTGTATCATTAGCTCAGCTGTTTATGATTATATGGTAAAAGTAATTGAAAGTTTATTTCACTTAAGGAAGACATTTTTTTCTTCTGTTGGAAGCGCTTCTTGTTGTTGTTTTGAATTAAGCACAAAGCAACACAATGGGCTATCCGGATTTTAGCATTGTAGGTTCGCAGACATACCGCTGAGATACTGGGTAGCGTTACAAGTTCACTAAGCTATAGGCCTAATTCACAAATAAAACTACATAGTTACTTACTTAATTGGTTTACTCATAAATCTTGTGGTATTTAATTAATAGAAGTAATACATCATGTAAGTCGCACTTGTTTATTATTTGGAAAACAAAATATTGTTTTTGGATGTTTTGGTCACATTTGTTTTACTATTTTCAAACAGAATAAAAACAGACGAATATGTTATACACTAGGAATAAAAATTATTTTAAAATTGTTGGGACGTAGAAACTATAAAGCATTTGCGATAGAAGAAAAAATCTACATTTCTTTTCTCTGTTATTGTTTGTTTGTTTTGGAATTTCGCACAAAGCTACTCGAGGGCTATCTGTGCTAGCCGTCCCTAATTTTGCAGTGTAAGACTAGAGGGAAGGCAGCTAGTCATCACCACCCACCGCCAACTCTTGGGCTACTCTTTTACCAACGAATAGTGGGATTGACCGTCACATTATACACCCCCACGGCTGGGAGGGCGAGCATGTTTTAGCGCGAAGCGGGCGCGAACCCGTGACTCTCGGATTACGAGTGCACGCCTTAACGCGCTCGGCCATGCCAGGCCTTTCTCTGTTATAATACTCAGAGTCAGGTGGATATCAGATATAAAAGACTGTTTTGTGTAGAAAGTATTATTAATTTATTTTATGTGTGTAATTCATTGATGCCAAGGCTATGTAAATTTTTAGAAAGTCTGATTGATAGACGCATAAATAACAGTGACCAAACAAGTGGAAACAGAGAAAAATAAAGTTACACAAAAGAGAAGATCAGTTGAGGAAAATAAAATGTAAAGTTAGTCGTCGTAGGCGTTTAGTAATTGATATTTTAAGAGTACGATTAACGATTTTGAAAGAGATAAAGATAATAAGTTGTTTCAACAATGTGTTCTAAAGTAACTGAGCCTGTCTCAGTAGATTATGACAAAAGACAAGTGACTATTGAAAATACGAAAGCAGACAATTATTGAAAGTATGAGCTACAACCACTTTAACTCGACCTCGACGTGAGTGAACCATACACGAAAGCTACTGCAATAAAAATAGAAAGAAAAACAGACTTGTCAAGTGAACTCTAAAGCAATTGAATTGGCCTAAGTGGAATTTTGCCAATAAGAAGAGAACTGTATAGTGTTTAAGATACACGTATGATCTCCACAGTGTAAATAATTTTGTATATACATTTAACTTGCTTTGGATATATATCTATATATATAATTTTAAAAACAAGTGGAGTGTGTGCTGTTCGTTTATTGTCGAGTTTATCTCCATCAAGTCACAGGCACCTAGTGTAGAAGAACCTTTAACCCAACAAACTCATATAATATATATCTGCTATTAAAAAGTAAGTTTCTGACAAATGAAAATCAGGAAAGAGTAGTGCAGATTTTCTTCCTATCCCAAATGTTCTCTAGTTTCTAATCTGTTTCCGTCCATACGTTCCAGCAATTTTAGAATAAACTTGTTTGCTGCTAGTTTCTGGACTTTTTTTACCATTAACATCACGGTTGGTGCTATTTGTTAACTAATTTCGTGTATTTTGGGCTGTAACTAACCTGTTGTGGATCACCTGGGGCTCAAGGTTGAAAAGGCACATCCTAAAGAACAGTGAAGTATTTTAGTGTACAAGCTGGAAGCAGGCACATTGTGGTTTATGAGTTACAGCTGACAAAATGGAAGAAAGTAAAAACGAGAACATGGGCATCATTACTGCGCTGTCTGATATCACATTAAAAAGATTTTCGAACAACATCTCAGATTTGGTTTAATGTTTGATTTCAATGAAAGAACACCAGTAAATGCATATGCTTAAATATACATATATTCAACATAAATATAAAACAATATGCAAAATGTTTTGTTAATAAATAGACATATAAAAATATGTACATATTTACATTAGGTTCATCTAGGCACAGCTGGAAGATTGAAGTTCCTAGACATTCGTCTTGACTCAAAGAAAAACTTGTGATTAACTATTTCTAGTGATTCTCTTAAATTCATTCCACTGTTATTAACAAATTGAATTTATCTCATCCTGTATGATACAATGTTTATAGTTAACAGCATGCTCTGCTGAACACAATAAACAAAATATTTGTTTTTGTGGAATTTTGCATGAAGATACACGAGGGCTATCTGCGCTAGTCGTCCCTAATTTAGCAATGTAAGACCAGAGGGAAGGTAGCTAGTCATCACCCTCTCACCGCCAGCTCTTGGGCTACTTTTTTACTGACAACTATTTATTTTATGATTAATCACACATTAAAAGGCCTCAACGGTTGAAAGGACAAGATAGTTTTTTGCGAGGGGGATTCAAACTCACGACTTCTAGATTACGAGGCGAGCGCCCTAACCACCTGGCCAATCCGGGCCATTTTTGTTTGTACTACAGAATTACATTCATTTCTACAACATTCATTTTACAAACTGTGTGACCTATATAGACATTATTTAAAAAAAAATTGTTATATTTTATATATTTTGTTCAAATTAACACTTATGGCAACAGCAATATTAAGAAGCTGTTGAGGGAAATACAAAATAAATTATGTTTTCTCGCTTCTGACTCTTAGAGGTGGCTACTACGCTAATGTATATAGATATATATATATAAACCTGAATAAATAAGTCAACAGGAAATACCAATGTTCATCTATTTAGAAAAATACACTTCGTTTAATATTAAAATATCAGCATTATTACTTACATAGTTTATTGAGCACTGAGCCATATGTTATAGTTTTCCTATCTCTATCCTCTCATCAATCCAAATGTTCATCGATGGCTTTACCAGAACATCATTAAAGTGATAAGCTATAGCTGTGTACAATTATAATGTGGAATCTTCAGAACAAAATCTCTATAAGAATAACTATTGTAAAACATGTGGAATTTATCACACTCTTTGAAATACACAATTGAACAAATATTGTTAGAGCATTTTAGATAACATCAATAACTAATTTTACGCAAAATAAGAAACTTAACTCAACTGTAATCAGTTTTAACACTACGCATTTAGCCAAAACAATTATTTATTTTATGACTAAGCACGAAGTCACGCAACAGGTTATCCATGCTCTTCCCGCTGCGGATATAGAAACCCAATTTTTATCATTAAAAAAAACACAAAAAACCTTTGACCCATTGTATTGCCATCTGTGAGCAGCAAATAATACTAACTAGTAATTTATAAAATTTATATAAATCAAAAGATAAGAACCGAAGAAATACTGTGACACAAGTGTTCCTAGACAATACCGACCTAAAGTTGATTAAATAATAAATAATAAATAGTAAATTCTAGAGCAAAACATTTCACAGTAAGGTTTAAAATAACTCTTCCGAATAATCGATGACTTAATTATTTCTTTGTCTTATTTTAGTTTAATTTTTTCTTTTAATTTTCTGTGTCTTTCTTTTCAATCTTTTAATTTTATCACTTTCCTTTTATGCTCTCTAACGTTTCTTCATCTCAAGCAAATTTTCATTCCCGTTTTATGCTCGTGTCGCTGTCAGTCAAAGTTCCAATTTACTTTCACAAAAATAACCTAACTTCTGACGTCAGTGTTATAGTGTGTTCTATCATTGAATAGGTTTTTTTGAATTATTTGTTAAAAGCACTGCAAAGATCAGTCCGCGTAATGATAGCGAATTCATTTCTTTAATAAAACTATCTTTCTGCCACGTTCACCAGTAGCCTCGACTTCACAAACAATTTTAACAGTGATTCTGTAACTGTTGTATGCCTGACTAATTTGATAGATCTTCCTTGTTAAAATAATATACATTTAACTTACTTCCAAGAACTCCTTACAAACTGGTCGATAACAAACACACTGTCTGGTTTACTGTCTGGTTCGATAACTATCATCAAATTGATTATCCAAATTTAATTCAGTCGGTCGAGCGTTTTTCTAATATTCACTAGTTTTCTGTTACTACAGGTGAATCATCATGACAAACTTTTTCTAGCAATGAATATCTTAACTGAAATATTTAAAATATACTGTACATCAGTAAAATACATATATATTTTAGGGTTTGTCCTCTTGTCTCACACTGCTAAATCAGGAACAACTGGCGTAGAAAACCCTCGAGTAGCTTTGCACGAAATAAAAAATCGAACAAGATGTTGCTTTTCCAAGTCAGACCATGTTCAATTATTCTTTTTGGTACTACACTACAAAACGCTACATCCACATAATAATGTATACATATCTTTTTTACATCTGCGTATTTTATTTTAACCCTTTTTCCATTAAAATGATTATAGTGTACATGGCGGTTTCACCTTTTCACGAATATTAAAATAATTCAGCACTTTACTACCTCAGCATATATAGATATCTAATTGGATTTAAAATATATTACATGTAATGATTGCTCACTTAAACTACTGGTGAAAATAATCCATGCAAAAAAACCCTAAAATATTTATACATTTTAGTAGAAGCAGGAACTTTTAAAATAAAGTTTATTTCCAAGTAGAGTACACTTTAGGCGTCATCACCATCCTTCACCAACTCTTGAGTTACTCTTTTACCAATGAATAGTGGGATTTACCGTTACATTTTAACGCCCCCACGGTTGAAAGGGCGAGCATGTTTGGTGCGACGAGGATACTAACATACGAGATTCGATTTCCTGCAAAAGATAAACCACGCAGCTAATGTGACCTTGCTTTGCAACAAACGAGGAAACAATTGAACACACATTACATATTGTAAACAGTGTAAAACTTGTGAAGTGTTATTTATAGTGAAACGTATTTGTTCCAATTGTACATTACAAGTTCCTGATATGAGTTTCCAGATTGTTTCAAAGATGGTGACCAGGAGGTTGTTGTTCGTGCTTCCTTGTTGTTTCACGTGTTTGACATTTGAGATCAAAAACATTAAAATAGTGCTTGGATATTTATAAATTTTGATACACGAATAGAACTAACACTATCTTTCCGAATCGATTCTTATCGGATATGTCGTCATTGTCAATGAATCTCAAACACTTTAAATGATCTTACAGATTATTTGTGATTTTTATGTTTACGAAGTACCTCTTTAAGATTAACCTGTGTACTGTAAGGCTTATAAAATAATGAATTGGAAACTAAACATCCTAATAGCATCCAATCAGTCTAATAGCAGACTGAAAAAATAAAGCAGTATTGTTTGTTTTTGAATTTCGCACAAAGCTACTCGAGGGCTATCTGTGCTGGCCGTTCCTAATTTTGCAGTGTAAGACTAGAGGGAAGGCAGCTAGTCATCACCATCCACCGCCAACTCTTGGGCTACTCTTTTACCAACGAATAGTGGGATTGACCGTCACATTATACACCCCCACGGCTGAGAGGGCGAGCATGTTTAGCGCGACTCTCGGATAACGAGTCGCACGCCTTACGCGCTCGGCCATCCCAGGCCCTAAAGCAGTATTCATTTGAATAAATTATAAATTTTAGATTGTAATAAATAACACACACTATCCAGGAACAAAATTTGTGTTATTTTATGTAATTGAACGACCTTGTTAATAAGTTACTTTTTGTATAATAAACGATCAAACTGAGCTTTACATAAAAGATATTTTCTGTATATTCTTAATTAAATACACGACCTCACGACCAATATGATTCTCCACTTGGACTTCTACAGATACATATTTCATTGTAATTTAAGATGAAACTGCAGATTTCGTAACATACTGATATCATGATCGTCTGATTGTATAATACGGCTGTTACTTTAAGAATTGGACTAGAAAACATTTTTGACTTAACATTTATGAGTTTGTTTTTGAAGTTCGCGCAAAGCTACACAAGGGCGACCTGTAATAACTGTCCTTAATTTAGTAGACTAGAGAAAAGGCATCTAGTCATGACCATCCACTGCCACTTCTTGGGCCACTCTTTTACGATTAAAGTGATTAACCATCTTATTATAAAGCCCTTATGGTTGAAAGGTCAAGGATGTTTATGTAACAGGAATTCGAAACCGCGACCCTCGGATCATGAGTCGAACGCCCTAACTAATTGAATAAAATAATAATAATACCAGAATTACACAGAGCAACTCATGTAACATTGTGATAGGTATGTTATTTATTACAGCCCGGCATGGCTAGGTGGTTAAGGCACTTAACTGTAATCAGAAGGTCATGGGTTTGAATTCCCGTCACGCTAAACATGTTCGCTCTCACAACCGTAGGGGCATTATAAGTGAAGGTCAGTCCTACTATTCGTTGGTAAAAGAGTACTCCAAGAGTTGGCGGTGGGTGATGATAACTCGCTGCCATTCCTCTAGTCTTACACTGATAAACCAGGGACGGCTAGCGTAGATAGACCTCGTGCAGCTTCGCACAAAATTAAAAACAAACGTTATTTATTTTAACATAATAAACAATTTAAACATAAACTATTTGAACATTAAGAATATTTAACGTTTTCAATTTTGTTGAAATTAAAAACAACAGGCATAATTTTAAGTTACTATTACAACTTTTCTCAAATGATATTCCAAATTATAGGTTTTGTAAAGAATGGGATTTATCTTCATGGTCGAAAGAGAGTGCATGTCCAGTGGGATGGGGATTTGGACCCGTTTTCTTTAAAGAGGAAGTCAAACGCTTTATACCCGTGGCTATGTAGGGCCTGTTAAGTTCGACTTTATATTCTCTCAGTGTCACAATACTTGGATTAATCCTTGCTTTGGAATTCTAAGCTCTGATTTTTGTTGATCAAACATTATCATTTGAAGCAATTTTTGACCCACCAATAGTTTAGCAAAGTAATTGAACTTTTGTATTTGTATACCTAAATCTAAACGATATATGAAAGATCACAGAAGGTTTGATGTTCTATCAGATACCGTGGCAAAACATTTAACAGTGAATGTTGCTCTGTATTTCACTTACCTTACATAAAATTAAACGTGAAATGTTTGCATATGTAAATTGATTTCACGTACGATAAGTCGTTCATTCAGGAATATTTAAACAAAGAAAAGTATCAGTGATATTGTATTTAGTTTGAGAAAATTGGACATAAAGAGTTTAATAACCAGTGGGTAAAATCAGGCATAAAATATTTGTTATTTAAATCAATTATTTGCTATTGTTATTGAATTGAAACAATAAAACTGGCCCTAAAGATAACGTAGAAAGTAATATCGTGTAAAGAACTAGAGGGATTTCATGTAACACGACACAATTTTATATTCACGATCAGACCATCTGGTGGCTATATTACGAACTACATAAAAAACACTTGTCCACACCTCGTTAAAACTATTCATCCTTAGTTACACTATTTAGAATAATATATATATAGAGAGAGAACCAATTGTTTGAGAATGAAGTTAAACAAGTCAGGGGTTGAATGACCATTTCGCGACCTGACTCTATATATAATTCTTCCAACGGTCAAAGACAGGTATTTTTATGAAGTCTGGATACTAGCAAAATAGTTAATTCATGGTGTTAAATTGGGAGTTTAAAATCTAGATACCAGCAAAATAATTAATTAATGATACTAATAGGTAATTAAAACCGTGCGCTGAAAATTTAGTCTGGCTGTGTTATGCGTCAGTACAATAGTGATGTGTTTAAATAACGTTTTAACTGTCGGATTGCTTTTCTCCCTCTGTTTAAACTTAGTTTCTTTTTTGCTAGCCTTAAACATAAAGTCACATCAATTGATAAATGCGGGAGTTACTTAATTTTATGTAACTGTGGTCTGTTTTGTATTCGATAAATATGTCGAAATTCAAAATTTAGGGACAAGAACACAGCTCAGCTGTTGAAAAACGAAAAGCAAATTTACAGTTTTTAATTGAACGTATAACTAACAATTCTGATTTTCACAGTGTTGATTGGAATGATATTACACAGATTAAATATGTTAGTAAGGAATATGAGCTGGACGTAATGGACTCATTAGGAAGAGATGCGGGTGGAAGCTGTATAAATTCATTTCTGGGAATCAATTTTTCAAATGAGAGACGGAAGGTGGCAGCACTATCTATGTCAAATGATTCGTCAATATGTTTGTTTCAGCAAGATATTGTTTGTTGATTTGCTGTTAGTTTAAATACAAAATTACATAATAGGCACTCTGTGCTCTGCCCACGACAGGTATTAAAACCCCGTTTATAGCTTTGTAAATCTGCAGACATGTTGTTGTAAACTGGGAGACAAGGAAGAAATAAATGTTGTTTTTTTCTTTCTGATGGCAGCGGACCTGAGATTCACCAAAACTTGTAAATTACTAGTAAAGCCTTCAAGAGTTTATATTATACCTTGTAACTCAAACGTTGTTGCAAGAGACATGTTTTTATTGATTATTTCCAACTTGGATAGCTCAACGTTTCACCGCTTCCCCCGATTCGTTCAGTGGTGATTTGGAAGGCTTATAACGCCAGATATATGATTTCAATACTCGTGCTTGGCACAGCACAGATAATCTGCTGTGTAGCTTTATTCTTTACAATAAACAAACCAATATCATCCAATCACAGTGAAGGTATCATAAAATACATTTCCACTAATAACATGATGGAAGCGCTGTTTTCTGTATTATAGGACAAACTTACTATTGCAGTTTGCCGTAATAAGTTGATAAGACTGACTTCTTCCTCTGTTACGATAGTTTAGAAAGTTGGAATTTAACTTTTAACAACTGTGTCGTGTATTATAAGTATCTTATGCCAAATTTAGTGTTACAATATATATATATATATTAGCCGATTACCCGTGACACCAGAGCTCACTTGAGGTGCCAGCAATTGGTAGGAATGACAGTGCACTGTGACTATGAGCAAGTTGCAGCCTTCTATAGTAATCTATGTTGATATTTTTTTCTTGTTTAAAGGTAAAAACACGCCAAATTCACAGTAAACGTCAAATATGCGTGCGATCTTCTTACCTTTGTTTTTCTCTACTACGCGCAGCTGTACAATTTTTTTTTCTGTACATTCGAATGGAGAAAAATAAAGTTCTTCGTGATGGAAATCGTGACCATTCTTGCAAATCTACACACACAAAGGATAAAAATTTCGCGAAGTTGGGGGTTGCACATCGCGTAATAAAAAATTCTTTCCTGTGTCATACACATAACCAATACTTTGCATGGTGTATATCTCGTGCGTTAAAGTTTTGAATATACCATGAATATTAAGTGAAGTAATATACATATATATGTATGATAATATTTCAATTTTTTTCTTTCATATAAATTCATCCCACTTTCCAATGATAATTCAAAGGTCACGACCGACAATACCTTAGGCAGTAGCATCCAAAAGAAAAGTTGCAAACGCCACCAATCACGGAAATCCAATTAAGGAAACAGAGTTGAATGTTTATACCCACAACGTGTCAACTTCTACTGTCTGCAGCCAGATGTTGGAAAGCAGTTATTCTTAAATAGATGTATTGAAGTCAGAAGTGGAATTCAAATGAAGCCAACTCTAAACACAACCTACATCCTCCGTCCTTAAAAGTTCTAAGAATTTTCAAAGTAGAATAATAACCACCATATAAATTATAATACAAGCTACTTCCAACCATCACTCTTTGTGTAAAGTGTTCATCCATCACAGAATAAGTTTCTCGCACGTATTCTGTTGATATGAGAATTGCAAAAATTAGGTTGAAAAATCTCTTTCATGGCATGCATGCGTTCAGTCCTAAAGCTGGTCCGACATGGTTAAGCTTGCTAAAATTTTTTCAAATAAACGGTCTCGGCATGGCCAGGTGGTTAAGGCACTCGGCTCGTTATTTGACGATTGCGGGTTCGAATCCCCGTCGCGCTAAACATGCTCGCCCTTTCAGCCGTGGGGACGTTATAATGTCACGATCAATCCCACTATTCGTTGACTAAAGAGTAGCCCAAGAGTTAGCGGTGGGTGGTGAAGACTAGCTGCCTTCCCTTTAGTCTTACACTAGAAAATTAGGGACGGCTAGCACAGATAGCGCTCGTGTAGCTTTGTGCAAAATTCAAAACAAATCAAATAAACGTTAGGAGCTACTTTATTTTATCAACATTATGCCTAAACATAGTTTCTCAGCAAATCTAACTACATTTTAATGGTGAAGTAAAGTAAAATGACTTTTTCTCAATCTCATCGTAATAGCACCTAAGTGAGATTGAAGGCTTATAACGCTAAAAATTGGAGCCTGGTTCCTCCAGTCGTAAGTCTGCACAATGGTTTATATACACTGTGACGAAGATACAATGCAAGTTAAGTGACATATAATATTTTAGTTTCCTGAACTGTTCACCTTCAGTTAGTAGCCAACTATTTGTAACCCCTTAATTGTTAGCTATATTTCAGAATATTAGTTAGCCTATTCAGCGCTGGGGCAGTTGAAATTCTACCGATTTGTAACTCTAAAATCAATAGCTCGATTCTCCTTTGTGAACAGTGCAGATAACCCGATGTGTTTTGTTATAAGAAAAAAACCAAAATACCCTCAGTTAGTAATGTTATGAATTTCATCCATATGTTTTCTTTATAGTTGTTACCCGTTTATGTTACATGTTTGATCAAACCATTTACCTTTTGAAGTCCTACGGAGGATGAGCGGTAGGCTTATAGGCAACGTAAAAATCCGGGGTTCGGTTATTTCTCCGATGAAAGGATGTAGATAACCCACTGTACAGGTTTGTACTAAGAAAACGACAACGACACTAGAAGTGTTTCATCTTTACACATAAGCCATTAATTTTTAACTCAAAACACCAAAAATGACCATAAATACTGTGTATCTTTGAAATTTTCGTATCTACCTTTGTCTAGTCGTTTTTGAAGTTTTTTGAAAAACAAACGCAAGACACAAAACTTTATATTTTACTTTATAAATGTGGTGATGCAAAACATTTAAGCTAATTTTCATTTTTTTAAAAATCGGGACATCCTTTATATACTCTTACAATAGTATTCTGTTTTTCTTTGTTCTAAGCATTCGCCCGCATTTTACTATATAAATGCGCACTTTATTAAAAAGGTCTGATGTAAATATACTTTAGCAGACATCTTTGTGCATCAACATATTAAAAGCTTGCCGAAGGTCTTAAAAAAGTTTAACGTTAGATCGTAGAACAACGTTATAAGTTTATTTATTGATTATATTTTGTATGGTAAAATTTTTGCCCTAACTAAACTAAAGCAAAAAACGTAGACAAGTTATATTGTTAATTCATATTTTTATCGAAAAATAGGCCACACTTAATAAAAGTGTAACTAATGTTAGGCTTAATACAAAGGAAATCATATATTTTGATGCTATTCTTGAAATATTGTTTTTAAATAAATACTGTTAAACTAAAAATACTAATCTGACTGCAGATAGTACACGTACATTCTTCCAAGTTTTGATTCAGTGTGATATAAAAAGGAATTTTCTTCCACATGGTGACTAAAAAACAGTTGCTTACGGAGGTCTCTAAAAAGAAAGTTTATATATAGAATTTGCTTTCGCCTGAGGATTGACTGACTCCTCGTACGTTCAGTGTTTCAAGATGCCACATACTAAGCATTCAAACATGTGATAGTTACGTTTTTCTAATACTTAGTGTTTGCAAAGGTGAGTGATTATTAATTTGTAGTTGATTATCTGTGAAGTTAGTGAGAAAGAGCAATGTTGTGCACTTTATTTTAAACAACCAGTTATTTGTTCTTACCAACTTCTATGTAAGGCTTGCAACCTATCCTGAAAGCCCTGAAAACTTTTTTATTCTCATATGGGGTCGAAACTGCAAAATTATCCAAACCCTAAAATTATATTTTTTTGAATGACTATGTACATTTGATCACGAGGAACCCACTTTTTAGAAACTAAACTTTGGAGATGGCTTGAATGGGAAGTGAAAGAAAGTTTACTACAAATGTACAACGTTTTGACGAGCTGATGTTGTTATGCCAAAATTAAGATGGCGACAGGTATCCTTAGTAACTTAGCCAGAAGTACAAAAAATACAGAATTTAAAGCTTTGGCATAAAATTTAAATATTTAAATGTTAAATTAGTTTATGTCGTTTAGACACAAACTGACTAAAACGTTGAACATTTGTGATAAAGTTTCCTTCTCTATCCATTCAAGCTGATTCCATATCATTTACATGGTCGTGGCAGTTTTCATATAAATCCGTGTAATCAATCTTTAGAGCTTCAAATATCCTATTCATTCCTTGATTAAAAGGGACCCATCCGTATAAATATCTAGCGGATACAATTCTTGTAACTTATTTTGGATGTTTATTTTACATACCTCTCTCAGTTTTCATATAAATCTTCAAAGCTCTTTGAATCCAGTATGTGGAATCCATATCGAAAGAATTTCATATTCAAATCATTGTTTTCATTGACATAGTTAATATAGAAAATCGATTCACTGGAACCCGAGAGCTTCCTTTAAAAACACTAATTTTCCATTGATGAGGCATTCCTTACATTTCTTCCAAAATTGTATTCGTCTTTTATACTCAGTGGAGGTTGCGAAGATTTTTCTTCTTATAGCAAAGCCACATCGGGCTATTTGCTGTGCTCAGAGAGGGGAATCGAACCCCTGATTTTAGCGTTGTAAATCCATAGACTTACAGCTGTACTAGCGGGGGGCAGGTTGAGAATCAAGACGCAACATCTTAAATTATTTTGAGAAAACCCGCTTTGTAGAAAAAGCACAAAAATGAAGTAAACTTGGATACAAGATAATAGATACAATTGAGAATTACTACATATATGCTATTAAGTAAAGTATGGATCTATATATATTTTTGCAGTAAATAGTCACACGGCTGGTTTTTGACTTTTTCTGAATAAACGCAATAAATGTTCGCAGAGATGGCATGAAGTTCGATCCAACAGAAAAAGCTCACATTTATATCCAAATCTGTCTGGTACACACTCTGCACATACATTTCAGAATTTGCAACAATAGGAAATTCTCTTATAGGTGTGTTAAAAATAACCTATTTTTCAAAATTCATATTCTACAGGGTCTCTAAACCCAACATTGTTAAAGTAGAATGTTTAAGCAGATTCAAAAATCTGCGTACAATTTGGAATTAACACTATTCTTTTGAATAACTTACCTTAAGAGAAAATGAGATGCTTGCATTTGTGTTGAAGCTTTGCTTCGTAGTTGGAGAATAGTGATCGAATCCTTGCGATACTGCAAAAAATATCCCGAACTTTAAGCTCTCTAAGCTTGGTTAGTGGGTGGTAGAGTTCTGTTGACAGGCTGTCTACCCTTTGGTTAACAGTAAAAATTAAAGGTAGTGGTAGATATTTTTAGCAGCTTTGCCATAAGTAAAACTTTACAGAAGTTGAAGCTTTGACATAAAGTTTAAATATTTATATTATAAATTATTTTCATTAATTTTTTTTTATATTTAGACCGAATTTGTGTTATTAAGAAGTTTCCTTGTAGACGTTCAAATGTGTCTTAGCATAAAATATTTATGTCAGAATTTTGTTAGTTTGTTAAGGAATTTAGCAACAAAGCTACTCGAGGGCTATCTGTGTTTGTTTGTTTTTGAATTCGCGCACAGCTACACGAGAGCTGACAGTGCTTGCCTTACCTAATTTAGGAGTGTAACACAAGAGGGAAGGTAGGTAGTCATCACCACCTACCGCCAACTCTTGGGCTACTCTTTTACCAACGAATAGTGGGATTGACCGCACATTATAACGCCCCCACGGCTGGGAGGGCGAGCATGTTTGGCGTGACGGGATGCGAACCCGCGAACCTCGGATTACGAGTCGCACGCCTTAACACGCTTGGCCATGCCGGGCCCATTTATGTCTGTTTGTTTTTGGAATTTCGCACAAAGCTACTCGAGGGCTATCTGTGCTAGCCGTCCCTAATTTAGCAGTGTAAGACTAGAGGGAAGGCAGCTAGTCATCACCACCCACCGCCAACTCTTGGGCTACTCTTTTACCAACGAATAGTGGGATTGACCGTCATATTATACACCCCCACGGCTGGGAGGGCGAGCATGTTTAGCGCGACGTGGGCGCGAACCCGCGACCCTCGGATTACGAGAGCACGCCTTAACGCGCTCGGCCATGCCAGGCCCCATTTATGTCAGTCTCTTAACTTACTAGCAAGCTATGAATTTTTTTTCATTTAATTATTTTTATTTTTGGAATTTTTTTCGGTAATATAAAAGTCTAAGACATTCAGTGTACGTGTTTTTTTACGTATAGCAAAGCCCCAAAGAGCTACCTACTCAGCCCAGCGATGGGAATCGAATTCCTAATTTTAGCGTTGTAAGTCCAGTGATATACCGCTGTACCAGCGGGGAGCTAAAACATTCAGTGTTTGAGGCTAGTTAAAAACAGTCTTTCCTGATATTGGTTTCTCAACAGTAAAATTCTGTAAAACCTTTGTAAAATAATTTATTATAAATTCATTATAAAATTATACTTATGTGGATACTTGGCTAACGATTGCTTTTTGTACTTAAGCACAATTGTCTATATGAACTGTACCTGCCACAGGTAGCGAAACCCGGTTTTTTAACGTCATAAGTGTGCAGACTTACTGCTGTATCACTGGGGCTTGTTAGTCAGGTAATTTTCATAAAATAATATAAAACACTCGACTTACGAGTCACACGCCTTGCGCGCTCGGCCATGCCAGGCCTCATTGGTGAAGCAATGATGTTGTTGTTGTTTTGAATTAAGCACAAAGCTACACAATGGGCTATCTGTACTTTGCCCACCACGGGTATCGAAACCCGGATTTTAGCGTGTAAGTCCGCAGACATACCGCTGAGCCACTGGGGGGCATGAAGCAATGAAAACTAATATTGATAATTAAGGACGGGAAAAAAGTACATTTAATTAGTTTTAGCCGTAACCGATTTTATTTTCTATTTTGGTGTAAGTTTGTAGCTTGCCTTAAACAAAAGTTAATATTAGTGATATCTGTTCTTACGTTGTACAACTAATATTATGAGCTACTTTAATAAACTTTTTATTTAATACTGTATAATATATATATATACATATTTACGAAATAAGAGTACTATAAGATAATCGTTTTTGTTAACTCCAGATAAGCTTTATATTCTCTATACCAGTGGTTCCCAAAAAATGCACCTCGGCGAATTCCCAGGGGTGCCGCTGGATATTCCCAATTTTCTAAAAAAATGCCTACATCTGTCGGACACCGCGCGAACTACTAGCTCAAAGTATTTCATAATATTGGCATTAGATCGCGCTACATTCCTTACGATGACGTCCTCAAATGTTTGAGATATGTTTTTATTCACTTGTACTTTCAGCTGCGCCAGTACCTTCTCGAACTTTCATGATTTTTAGGTTTTGTATATAAATATAGTTCAGTGAATTATTTTGCTAATTTTTGTCATTATGCATAAAAGCGAAGATTTTTGAGCATTAATAAGAAGTGTAGGAGTGAAGAAAAGGATGATGAACCACAGACCAGTGGCAAAGTTGTGAAGAAACGGATAGTTATCTGGATTTTGGTTTCACTTCAATCATGAAAAGTGTCCGCAGTATGCATTATGTCTAAAAGTTTGAGGTCCAGAGTGGATGCTTCCAAGTAAAATAAAACGCCACTTAGAGACAAATCATTCTAACATGGCCAGTAAATCCCGTGATTTTGTTACCAGAAAGTTGAAATAATTGAAAGAACAAAATGGTACATTTTGAAACAAGCATCAATACCAAGCAATGAGTTGCTAGTATCCTGCAAGGTGAGATATAGAGTCGCAAAATGTGAAAACTCTCACACAATTACAGAAGAATTGATTTCACCGACTGCAGTGGATATGATGAACATTATGGTTGGTGAATATGCGGGAAGAATGCTTTGAAAGGTGCCTTTTCCCAACAATACTATCAGTCGTTGAATACAGCACATGGCCGAAGACTTAAATGATTAGCTAATTGAAGAAATGAAAGCGTTTGTTTTTGAATTTCGCGCAAAGCTACACGAGAACTGCATGTACTAGCCGTCCCTAATTTAGGAGCGTAATACTAGAGAGAAGGCACCTCTTAGACTACTTTTTTACCAACAAATAGTGGGATTGACTGTAACAATATAACGCCACCACGACTAAACGGGGAGCATCTTTGGAACGATCGTAATTCGAACCCGCGATCCTCAGATTAAAACTTGAGTGCCTTAACCACCTGGCCATACTGGACTGTAAATGAAAGGGAAGAAATTCGCATTACAGTTAGATGAGGGGTGACGGATAGTAACAAGGATGCTCAGTTGATTTGCAATGCATGGTTCGTGGATGGTGATGTAAAAACATCACTGCAGGTACAAAGGCTCAAGACTTGTTTGAGACTCTTGATACTTTTATGTGTGAAAACAACTTAGACTGTACCGATGGTGATTGCTTTATGTATGGCTATTATGAAGGATTGCAGGCACTCATACAAAGCTCTTGATGCACTGTGGACCCACTGCATAATCCACAGGGAAGTCTTTGGGTCAAAGCACATGAGTTATCCACTGAACCTAGTCCTGGAAAATGTGTTGAAAGTGGTGAACTTTGTAAAATCTCGGCCACAGGAGACATGTTTTTTTTTTAAAACAAACTATGTGAGGATATGGGATCTGAGTTCACATCTTTGTTGTACTATTGTAGCTTGCGATGAGAATGTACCGTCCCGCGTGTTCGAATTACGACAGGAACTCTACTCTTATCTTGAAGAAGAAGAACATGAATGTGTTGAAAACTTCTTGGATATCTCTTCGAAAAACTGAATGTGTTAAATCTCTCTCTGCAGGGAAGTAACACTCATATTCTGAAACTCACAGAGAAAGGTTCAGTTTTTAAAAAAAAAGTAACTGCTTTAGAGAAGAAAAATGAATGAAGATGTTAGCAAAGACTGTTTCCCCCTGCTGTAGCAGTTTGTTACATTTAGTGAAGTTGAGTTGACCCACGAACTAAAATCTGTTTTTGAAGAACACCTAACACAGCTCAGTGACTGGTTGGAAAATTATTTCCTGAAGATATGGAGAAGTTTGCATGGATCCAAGACCTATTCAAGGCTAAGGCCCCATCTGAATTTACCTCTTCAGAAGCAAATCTTATTGAGCTGTATTGTGATAAGACTTTAAAACCAAAACTTGCCAGCATGGAATTAATTGAGTTTTAGACAGATGAATATCCTTTGCTAAGTCCTAAAGCTCAGCGAATCCTAATTCCATTTGCGATGTCATATCTCTGAGAAGCTGGGTTTTCGACGATTGCTGTGATAAAAAACAAGTACCACACGAAAATCAATGTGCAACAGGAAATGAGGTGGTGGTGGTGTCCAATCTGATTTCAAGGTTTGAGAAGCTGTGCACTTCTCAGCAGGTGCACACATCCCATTAATAATTGTGGCTACTTAAAAAAAACGAAATAAAATATTGTTTTTATTTTCAATTTCGTGTATTATTCTTTCAAACTGTTACTAAATTGTTAGGACATAAATACTTAATAAAAGGAATGGTTAGACTTTTTCTGTTTGCTTAGGGGTGCCTGAAAAAATTGTTGAGACACACTAAGAGCGCCGTGAACGGAGAAAGTTTGGGATACGCTGCTCTGTGTAGATGAATACTTTAATCTCAATTCATATGTTTTCCGCTAATCACCGGACTTTGACAATGCGAGAATGCTTAAGGAAACGTCTATGACAGATTGTAAGATACAATTATCTTATGCTATATTGTTATCTATATTACAGTACTTAGCAAATCGGGCGTGAATTATTATGGAAAAATCCAAAGCTCAGGCTGGGGTATGCCGTTGAGCAGTGTCCCCACTTTCAGATTTGGGACATTACAATATATAATAATAAATCTCACATCTTGGTTAATAGCAGCTTAATAGATAGTGGGTTGTGCTGAATGATGTGCTGAGCCTAGTCAGAGTTTGAAATTCGGAATAGTTATGTTTGACGCTTATCGGTATTTTACACGTACATTTGGCCCGTGTATGTTTTATATTGTTACTCTCTTTGAAAATGCAAAATATCCCAACAACATATACCTGTTGTCAAAGTAGTATCGATATGATGAAATTTGTTCAGTGTGATAACATTACTTCAGATCATATTATGCTATTTAAAAATACTTCAGGTCCATCTACTCCTTACTAGTTTCCAATCCGATCCTTCTAAAAATAGCTGAAAAGTCTTGCTTGAAGATGTCATTTTGCTGTGTGTTTTTTGTTTGTTTTGGTGGTAAGCACAAGTTACAGACCAGTTCAACTGCATGATAAGAGATCTTTATGATTCGTCAGTTTGGAGAAATACGTTATCGCTGTTTAACATCAACAAAATAAATAAAATTATACAATAAAATCAAAAATTAAAATATGCTATTAACTGTGTGCAGAAAAAGAGTCCTTATGTAAGAACATGAATGCATTTCCTTCCTGAAAAATAACTTTTTACGAAAATGTTCTCATATTTCTATTTAATACAAACTTGAAAAAAAAGACCCGCCACAACCACGAGGAGTTAAAAAACCATAACACAGAAAAGTTTTGTTTGTTTGTTTGTTTTTGAATTTCGCACAAAGCTACACGACAGCTATCTGTACTACCCGTCCCTAATTTAGTAGTATAAGGTTAAAGGGAAGGCAGCTAGTTATCGTCACCCATCGCCGACTCTTGAACCCGCGACCCTCATGTTATGAGTCGCACGCCTTAACACGCTTGGCCATGCCGAGCCTACACAGAAAAGCGTAGGCCCGGTATTGCCAGGTGGTTTAGGCACTCGACTCGTACTAGGAGGGTTTCGGGTTGGAATCCCCATCACACCAAACATGTTTGTCATTTTAGCCGTGAGGGCGTTATAATGTGATGATCAATCCCACTATTCGTTAGTACAAGAGTAGCTCGAGAGTCGGCGATGGGTGACGATAACTAGCTGCCTTCCCTTTAACCTTATACTGCTAAATTAGGGACGGGTAGTACAGATAGCTGTCGTGTAGCTTTGCGCGAAATTTAAAAAAAAAACAAAGAGAAAAGTGTACAAAGTGAAATGTTCCGTGGAAGGAAAGATGTCTGCGAAGAAACAACTCGTACAGTACCGACGAAGCAGCTATATTGGTCTTTACACGTGACACTGTGTATTGTACGCACACAGACATTGGTTCAGGTCAAGGCCTGTTGTACTTGGAAAACAGCCACCATGCTTTAAAATAGATACGTAATAGTGAACTTTTTATTGTACTGGGAAATCATTCATACAGCTTTTCTTCAAAGATATCATTTTCCTAAAATTATTATTCATACACTCTTATATTTGTATGCAGCGAAAGATATATATATATATATACAGACATGAAGTTTTGTTGACGTGAATCGATACCTTCAGGACTTAAAACTTTGAGTGTAGCTTCGCAGAAATGGGATCGAAAACCAACAACAAGAAGAAAACAACAACTTGTAAATGTAGTAAAAGATTCTGTGGATACTTACTGTAAACACAACAACATAACTGAATGAATGCACATTCTGAAAAGTTATGTATCAGAATTGTTAAATCATTTCTGGGAAACAAATAATTTAATTTGTTTAATAAATAATTTAAATAAATACTTCATCTGTGACAGTTCACTTTCTTATGATTAAATAATTCAGCTTTGACAGTTCACTTTCTTATGATTAAATAATTCAGCTCCTTTCTTTTGCCCGAAACCTTGTATGGTATGGGTCGCTTTTAATTAATAATAAGCGGAGAACAAAGTTACGACCTTCTTAGGTCATCTTAAGGTTGAAGATGATCTAAAGATGACCTTAAAGATGATTTAGGAAGGTCGAAACGTTCTTCTCTGCTTATCAATAAAACTGTTAATACCCTCCTCACCAGCCGTTCTGAGATACAAACTTGTGTCATTTTCATTATTTTGATAAGTCTTAACCGAAAATTCCTAAAATAAATTGTTTTATGTATGAAAAGCTATTTTAACTTTAGGCTAATTCAAAATAGAAAAATGTTCATCATTTCGACTTTTAAATAACATTTTATTTAACGTTTATTAGAACGTTTCGGATAACTTATTACATCTTCAGTGAATCTGAAAATTGCGTTACAAGAATGATAATTTCTAAACTTACAATACAATAATCTTCAGGTCTTGACTTCTATATTAGAAAAAGTCTCGTCACAGTGAAAGACTGCTTAGCCTTTAACGATATACAAAGTTTCAGCTGTTGTGTAATATATATATATATAAACATCGTTTTATCCCTTCAGCTGTTGTGTAATATATATATATATAAACATCGTTTTATCCGTTCAGCTGTTGTGTAATCTACATATAAACATCGTTTTATTCCTTCAGCTGTTATGTAATGTATATATAAATATTGCTTTATCCCTTCAGCTGTTATGTAATGTATATATAAATATTGCTTTATCCCTTCAGCTGTTGTGTAATATATATATATATAAACATCGTTTTATCCGTTCAGCTGTTGTGTAATCTACATATAAACATCGTTTTATTCCTTCAGCTGTTATGTAATGTATATATAAATATTGCTTTATCCCTTCAGCTGTTGTGTAATGTGTATATAAACATCGTTTTATCCGTTCGTTTACTGCTTTTATTTATGACTAAGTAAATTAATTATTATATTATAATTTTAATAATAGTCATCTTCGTAACACGATTTCCAGATTTTGCTGAAGATGGAATACGTTTTTCCGAACGTTCGAACTTTGTAAATAAAATGTTTTATGTTTTAGTAGCCGTATTCATCTTCATTATTAAACATCAGTTTCACCATCATGAATTCATTGCTAATGTATAATTAAGATAAATTAATTTATATTATTTATTAGTTGTCAGGCAACATGGAGACGAATTATAACTTCAGTGACTTTCAAAAATTAGGGGAACCAGTTAACAGGAACTTTGATGACTCACACTGCACAACTTTGTAAGAGGGAAAATGTTAAATATTATTAAAGCATGGAATTTATTCCACACGATTCATCACGTAAATGGAACACAGGTTGAAAAATAACTAAGAATTAACGTGGTGTGTGTGTCAAGTTGTCTTTCCGAGAAACGAAGCTTAACTTCCCAGCATGCCTTGCCTTTTAGAAAATTACAGAATTAAAGCAATTCCAAGAGGAAAAAGTTGAACTATGCGTTGCTAAGTTACATCTATTGATTTTTTTTCATTTTTATCCAACTATTGTATGTGGGCTTTTTAGGAGCTTGTAGATTTGTACTGGATTCACTGAATAATTTCATTTATGACCTTGTTTTCTTAAAAGAAAAAAACCCGAATACATTAATTATGTATAGATTAAAATACAGCTACAAAAGTGAATATTATGGCGGTTATTTGAAAACGAACTTAGATAACTGGACCTCTGAGTTTAACAAATGTGTATAAATACTTTAAAACACGCATTAATGGTCAAGAAAAAAAAACAAAAATTGTGATGAAAATAAGCAGCCAGAGAAAGTTGAGTGAAATAGATAAGGTGCATCAGCTTTTAACGACCAATATTGATTTGTAAGTCCAACCAAGCACAAAGTTCCTGGTAATATATCGCAGAAACATGTTAGAGCCTATTTGTTTACTTTAAGGGGACATCTTTAATTTACAGATTGTGTTAAATAAATTATCACATTGCATTATTCAGAATTAATCGAATTATATATCCCAGAATATCTAAAACTTATGGATAGCTTAGTTTGTTTCTTCGTTGTTAAGCACATTGGACTATTTGTGCTTTGCCAGCCAGAGGTATCAAAACCCTGTTTCTAGCGTTGTAAGTCTGCAGACGCACTGCTGTGTTACTGAGGGTAGCTAGTGGAGAAAGTAAATCATTCGTAAATTAGATGCTATTTAAAACTATTCTCATTTCCATTAAGTTTTCTATCTGCACTTACATTTGCTAAATTAACTTAACTAAGCAATTAGGGAAAGTAGAAAACAAAAAGAAATTATTAATTTTTTTCTGATCAAAATTAAATTAACTATATAAGTTAAAAGTTGTATTAAAATGTAACTTAGTTACATATAAGTTAATGAAGATAGTTTTTATAAATAAATACTTGAGAAAGATAAACCTTATTCTAAGTAGAAGGCCTTGAATCACTCCTGATGTCCACGATAGTTTCGTCCACAATTCCAATAATATCTTCTGATGGTCTGTAAGTTCCGGAAGCTAGAGTTATGACTAAATGCTAAAACTAAGTTAGCAGTGCTAATTTTTTTTTGTAAATGTAATATTAATTTTGTTAGTACTTTGAAAATAATTGAAACAAGTTGGTGAGAGTGTTTTCATGAAGGTGACTTTAAAGTAAACTAGAATATATATTAGTTATAAAAACAAGACTAGCTTTATATGAATGTCTAGTGATTCCCAACACACGTAAATTGGATATCCATTTTAGCGTACATGCATCTGCAGTATTATATGACTAGCTTCATGAGTTAGTGGATTACAAAAAGCAACAAAATTCCACAGTTCTGAGAATTGTGTCTGTAAGCTATTTGCTGAATACTTAAATAGCAGGACACTAGTGTACAATTATCCATAACAATGGCGAATGACTTATAATTATTGATCTCCCAAAACAGACCTTTTAACTTTTATTAGCTTAACAACAAAGAGAAGTAACTTCCAGCTTGCGTTATTGCACGATGAATAGCGTTGGTTAGATGAAAACATAGCGTCAATACTTTCAACATAGCAACTAAATATTGGTTAACTAAATTACAAAATATTATAACAATAAGATATTAGTTAATTAAGTTTTAAAATTTCAAAGCAGCAAAGTATTAACTTAATAAAGTGTAAAATATCGCAACATAAAGTTAATCAAAGTAATCTAACACACAGTAACGCAGGTCTTAGTGTCAATTGCAGTAGAGCTTATAAGCTGGTTACTGGACATTAAAATCACATTTTTCATACTCATAGAGCGGGTCTTGTTTGTTTGTTTTTCAAGGTCGCGCAAAGCTACACGAAAGCCACCTGTACTGTCTACAATTTAACAGTCTAATACTACAGGTAAGGCAGATAGTCATTACTGCCCACCGCTGACTTTTGAATTAGTCTTTTAGCAACAAATAACGAGATTGGCCATTACGTTATAACGTCCCACGATTGAAAGGGCGAACAAGCTTGGTGGGACTGGGACTCGAAACCGCGACCCTCAGACTGCGAGTGAAGTGCCCAAACCACCTGGTTATGCCGTGCCATAGGTCTAGTCTGGTGATTGGGACGTTAACGGTGTGAATCTGAAGGTTCATGGATCGCGCCTATTTTTTGTATTTTAAACTCATTTTACACTTTGGAGCTAAAGATGCGGCTATAAGAGTGTCTTCCAAAGCACATTTTTTAGAAGAACAATAAAGGCTTAACTCTGAGTGGAGTAATAATTCGGATTCGCAATCTCCACTTTATCTGTGATGTTGCTTCGGTTGTTACAAATGTTGGAATGTTTTCATTCTCAGCTCAATATTTGTTATTGACACTCGAACAAGCAGCAACGTTTTTTTTTTGTTGTTCAGTCTACAAACTTTTAAACTGTATTTTTACAGAGACTGCCATTTTTATATAAGTTTAATTACTTTTTTATCCAGCTAAATATTTCATTCTAACTAGGTTGTTTTAGTTCAGATTCGGTCAATCAAGAGTAGCCCAAGAGGTGGCAGTGGGTACTGTCGACAAGTTGCCTTCCCTGTAGTTTATCAGACAGTTATGTGCTGATCGTTCTTCCGTATGAAACTATCATACATGAAATATTATGTGGATATGCAGTATGTGATTCACGAAAAAAATCCCATTGCGGTAAAATTTATCATTTTGGTCGCAGGTTGATTAGTGACCAAATAACGCTTAAAATAATGTATAACTATAAATTTAACAATTTTGAGAGACATTCTTTGAAAGTTATCTTCTTTGTTTCTTGTACTATGAATTTTAGGCCCTACGACATACATAAAACATAGTCAGGTGTGTCTCATGGACTCATTTATAAACTGCTCAAAAAATTAGAAGAACAAGTAGGTTTTCTTCAGTGATATCGAGAAAACCCACTTTTGGAGAAAAATATAAATGTAAAAATGGCTTGTTTGGGTTGACAAATTTTTTTTACGTAGAGGAGCGAACAGCCTTTCGACATATATAAGTACGTTTTTTTATATAATTTAACTCAGTGTTTAAAATGTGATAATAATTTAATTTTTTTAGGTCATTTGCCTCATTTCAGTTCCATCTGTATCCATTTCTTAAGGTATGATGAACGGTAAAACACGGATAAATAAAAATTTTAAAAATGACCAGTATCACCAAACCTGATATTCAATACTTAAAACAGTTTACATGCATTTATTTAAGAAATTTTGCCCCCTAGTGGCTCAGCGGTATGTCTGCGGACTTACACGCTAAAATCCGGGTTTTGATACCCGTGGTGGGCAGAGCACAGATAGCCCATTGTGTAGCATTGTGCTTAATTCAAAAACAACAAAAAATATCAAGAAATTTTTGAAATGTTCAATGTCTAGTGTGACCTCCACAAGCTGTGAATCACTCCTGTTACCGATTTGGCACACTTCAAATCAGTGTATCAATGTTATCTTGGGGTATGGCAGCCCACTCGTTTACCAGAGGCTTGTCGGAGTTCATGTACATTCTGAGGAGGGTGCTGGTATTCACTAACACGCCTTGACAACATATCCCAACAATGTTCAATCGGATTTAAATCTGGAGATCTGGCGGGCCACTCAAAAGTCTCTGTTCCTTCCTCGTCAAGGAACTCCATACACAGCCAGGCGATGTGAGCTCGTGCGTTAACCTGCATGAGAATGAACCCATCGCCGACAGCACAGGCAAAAAGGTTTCACAATGGGTTCCAGAATTTTGTCTCTATTTCGTCGTACATTTAGAGCACCCCTGTCGACTATGATTAAGTACGTGCGGTTACTCAAGCATATGCCTGCCCAGACCATTACAGAACCTTCTCCATAAGTATTGACTTGCACAATGTTACAGGCGAAAAACTGCTCTACATAGCGTCTCCACACTCTCGCACGTCCATCATCTCGAGCCACAGTGAACCCGCTCTCGTCTGACTTCAGCACGGTGGCCCATTGACGAAGCTTCCAGCACAGGTGTTGAAGAGTAAGTTCCAACCTGGCTGCACAGTGTTGGGCTGTCAGAATAACGCTTCTTGCAAGCTGCCTGGCCCAAAGAAGTCCTTCGTGCAGACTGTTGCGAACTGTTTGGGTCGACTTACGGGTTCCAGTGGAGTGCTGAAGGTCATTTCGCAGTGACCAAGCCGTAGCTAACCTGTCCCGCAGAGCGGTAGTCATGATGTATCGGTCCACTCTGGCTGTTGGAGAACGATGACGGCCTTGACCTGGTCTCCTGACATAAGAGTCTTCTAGTAGTGTCGCCAAAGTCGATTAATAACGTGTGGGTGACACACCGACGCTCTGTGCCACCTTTCTTTCGATCTGGCCATCCTCCAGCATCTGCACCGCCCTCTCCACTTCATTCTCTGTCAGATGGCGCCTGACTGCTTAGGTACGTAATATGAAGATACACACTGACAAAACGAGCCGCGAAAAATTTATGTTGGTGTTTGTTTCGAGAATTAATGGGGAATTCATAGTTTCACGCAACAGCCTAATATCGGTCACCTTGAGTTGTGTTCTCGTTGATTGAGGTGAGTTTCGTTTGATTTCCTTCAAACTTCAATCGCGATCTTAAACAATACACTTGTAAGCGAATGAATATGTTTTTCATAGATAATTTAGTTATGACAAAAATATACTAAAATATATACTTGTTTCTTTTTTTGAGCAGTGTATGCTTGAAGATATTTAGCTGAGAATGAATACGAACTAGTTATTTTGTTGACACCATTTATTACTCGGAAAGAAGTATAAGGCCATGTATTCAACTAATACAATATATTTTATGTAGATGGTTTTTATATTTGTATATATTTTTTAAGTGCAGTGTTATAGAAATCGTGTGTTCAAAACTGAAAAAAAAAACAAGATCGTTTCATTAATTTATTAATCTAGTTTTAGGAGATTGTCAGATATTGTACTACGGAGAAGTAACTAGATTTTCTTTGCTTTTGGCTGAGTCTTTAAAGAAACGAAAGGAACAAGACACAGGCTGTAGCCAATCAAATTCGAGCTCAAGTTAAATTAAACATTTGAAAATACGTGTCGTGCGTATGGCAACTAGATAAAAAAAAAGGAGGTAGATTTATTCGTGCGCTTTCATAAAAGCATTTCTAGCTCTGATAGACTGCAGTTAAAAGTTGTGTCACACATAATCTATGTATTTGAAGAAAATAGTATCTTACGAAAAGAATATACAAAGAAATTATCACTAAAGTTTAAGCCGCTAAATGTGGCAACCTATATTTCCAAAAGCAGTCTCTGAGGCATCTCACAAAACCCTAGTAAATTTGGCAAATAAAGGATTGGTTTGGTTTGTTTTGAACTTCGAGCAAAACTAAACGAGAGTTATCTGAGCTAGACTTCTCAGACAAGAGGGAAGGCAGTTAATCATCCCCACACGCAGCCAACTCTAGGGCTACTATTTTACCAATGAATAGTGAGATTGACCGCACTTTATAACGCCGACACGGCTGAAAGAGCTAACATTTTTGGTGTGAAGGAGATTTGAGCCATCGACCCTCAGATCACGAATCGAGTTCCTCAACTACCTGGCCATGCCGAGCACGAATAAAGGAAAGGTAACAATATATATAAAGTTCTCTCTCTCTCAGATGCGTGTGCTATCCACGTGGTTGACAGCCACTCGCATTTCAACAAGGGATGGAATATACCCAAAATAATCCCAGGAAATTAATGACTTAAGTAGACCTGCGAATAATCAAGAGAAGAGAAAGGTTGTCTTGATTAATGTTCGATTCTGAAAGACATCAAACATCTGAAATATCCTGTAGCTGCTAATGAGATAACAAACTCGTTATATACCCATTATATACCAGCGTATCATAAAATTTGCGGAAAGCTTGAAGTAGTTTGTTTTGAATAATCTCTAGACACTAGTGTTACAGTAGACATATAGAAACAACTCAAGTTGAACGTTGATCGATAACGTGCGTGACTTGCATAAACGTCACGTTATCGTAGATATATGTTCGTGTTTATAATGACGTTCAATAAATGTTACAAACACTTTTCTAAGCATTTTATAGCTTAGAAAAAAAGTCCCTTGACATAATGCCTTAAAATATGGCGGAAAGACATCGATTAATTTAGTAACTTTTTGAGTAGCGACTTAGAAGAATCAAACTCAACTTATTTCCTATTAAGTTTCTAACGTTGAACAAGCACTCAAAACAGAATTATTAAGAGCTCCTTACTTCTTATTTGAATCAACCTGAAAGGAGCGTTACACTGCTAAACTGTAATATAAATAATTTTAATTATTCGTGAGTATCTTAAAATATTAAATTAATAGTCGAAGTTTGTTTGTTCATTTTTTGAAATTCGCACAAAGCTACTCGAGGGTTATCTGCGTTAGCCGTCCCTAATTTAGTAGGGTAAGACTAGAGAGAGAGCAGCTAGTCTTCACCACCAACTGAAAACTCTTGGGCTACTCTTTTATCAACGAATAGTGGGATTGACCGTCACATTTTAGCGCCCCCACGCCTGAAAGAGCTGTTTGGCACGAAGGGGATGCGAACCTGCGACCCTCAGTTTACGAGTCTCACGTCTTAACACGCTTGGCCATGCCGAGCCTGGTAATCGAAGTACCAATACGTTGATTATAAGCTAACTTTATGGAAAACTCTGTTCAACGATTTATTATAGGCAGTGCATCAAAAATAACGAGTTTCATGATGCATGATAAACAGAGTGACAAATATATATGAAGTTGTTTATTGAACTTTGTACAAACTCAGAAAGATAGCCGTCCCTAATTTAACAGTGGAAAACAAGTAACGACAGCTGGTCATCACCATACACTGCCAACACTTTTACCAAGGAATAGTGGGGTTCATCGTTGTGTTATAACGTCCTTGAGGCTGAAACGGCAAGCATATTAAGTAGGACGGGGGATAGGAGCCCACGACCCTCAGATTCGAAATCAAGCTCCCTAGCTACCTGGTCACGTATAAAGTAATGAATAATTGAGTTATTGGATTTGCTTGTTTTAAGTATTCTCGGATAGACGTGCCGTATGATTCACTAAACATTACGTATAGAGTATATATCTTATAGTGTTAAAAATAACAATTTATTTAACAAGGCAGAAGAGATTTTTAACTAAATATTCTCTTCAGATTCATATGTTTCTCTAAATTGGTGTGTAGGAAACATTTTTTGTTATGCTATACAGAAATTCAGAGTTAGATTTAAATTTTTCGAATGAATGGTATATCATTTCTCAAGTAAAGAGACCCAGCATGACTAGGTGGTTAAGGCGCTTGACTCGTAATTTGAGGGTTGCGGGTTCTAATTCTCATCACAATAAACATGCTCGCCATTTCAGCCTCGAGGGCATTATAATGTGACGGACAATCCCTCTATTCATTGGTAAAAGAGTTTCCCAAGAGTTGACGGTGGGTAGAGATGACTAACTGCTTTGCCTCTAGTCTTACACTGCTAATTAGGGACGACTAGCGCAGATCGCCCTAGTGTAGCTTTGCGCAAAATTCTAAAACAAACAAACAGTCATAAGTAAAGACGGCTAGTACAGGTAGTTTTCCTGTGGCTTTGAGCAAAACAATCTATTAATTATATTTTGTGGAAAATAACTACGCTATCAGATGTTAATTATATACGTATTCAGCTTTTATACAAACAGATTAGTTTACTGCAAGCAAATTGCGTTTATTTTGACTTAACTGATTTTTAAAAGAACTGCTACAGAAACATGACCAACTTCAAAATATTTTATTTCCTGTTGTTCTGTTACTTGTACTTGTAGTTGTAATTTTCCGAACATGAATTACCCCTGAAGATGAATATTCGAGGGGAGTAAGAACAATCAAGTCAGATAGTTAATGGAAACTGACAAGAACAATCAAGTCAAAGAGCTAATGGCACCTAATAAGAACAATCAGTCAGAGGTTTAAAGGTGCTTCATAAAAACAACCATGTAAGAGAGTTAATGGCACCTCATAAGAACAATCAAATCAGCGGGTTAATGGCAGTTCATAAGAACAATCAAGTAATAAGGTTAATGGCAGTTTAAAAATCGATCAAATCCTATTATTCAGCTAGAAGAAAATAATAAAAGGGGTGGAGGTAGGTGTGTTTATTAATTGACTAGCAAACATATAAACTTAATTAAGTATTCTGTACTGGCCTCAGTGTATGCTACTTGCATATCTTGGTTTCTGAAAGGTAATGTATGTCTCATGAAAAAATTGAAATGTCTCGATTACCGTGATTTTTGGTCCAATGGTGCACGTTAGAAATTTTGCCCAAGGACCAAAAATGAGGTAATCAAGATAGCCAGCTATGGGTGTTGGAAGACAGTCTTAATTTGCATTGCACTGTTAGTAAAAACAATAATTTCTGGAGATACTATTATTCAAACATTAAACTTATAAATATCAATAGCAAGAAATGTAAGACATTCATTTTGAAACGTAATTAATCACAGAGGGGTCATTACAACGTGACGGTCAATCCCATCATTCATTGGCAAAACTCTAGCTCAGGAGTTGACTGTGGGTGGTGATGACTAACTGTCTTCCATCTAGACTTACAATGCTAAATTAAGGACGGCTAGAGCAAATAGCCTCGTGTAGCTTTGCACAGAATTGAGAAAACACAAACAAACAATCATTAAAATCTGATATTAGTTTATAAAAACTGAAACTATATCGTTATGTGAGAAGAATCTCAAACTTGCTATTGTTATAGCTCAGTAACGACTGTCTTTTCAAAATTTAAAGCACAAATGCTTACTGAAGTGAAAGGTCAAATAATTTCATTTTCTGAGCTTTAAGGCTAAAGTTTACCAAAGTAACCTTTGTCCTTAATTAGATTACAATCACTATTTAATTCTTAGTGATTATAACTCATTACGTCAAAAATCAAGTCTTATTTTAATAACTTCGGTAAAATAACTTAGAGGTACATATGTAAGGTCTTTACACTAGCTGAAACGTAATACGTGCGTTTAGGATTGAATCAAAGTTAACGACTTTGCTCACATTTTAACTAGAATTATTGTAGTGTTATTGATAAAGCGTAAAACATTAACTTCAATAAATAACTGCTACACGAGATAGTTTGTTGGAAATGTTAACATAATAAGTATATTTGAAGTTAAAAAAATTAATTACAAGTTTTGAAGTGGCTTTATATGTTATGCATAATTTTAAATGAACAAATGCATGTGGGTAAAGTATTTATACGATGTACTAAACGATCTATAAGGATCCTTAAAATTAGTTTAAGCAAGATAATTTATTTACTGAAAAATTTAGTTTTAATGTGGCTATAGCAGTAGATTTTAGCTAAGATTGTAAAAGATTGGTAGAAATCATATAGATGTGAAAGAATATAAGAAAGATAAATTATTATCTTTTACATCGAAGGTCCATTATACAGGTCCAATTTGCAAATACGGATCAGGTTGACGTGTGAAGTAAATTACTCTGACCTATCTATATTGATTGTTAGACAGCAGAATAGCACAGAGCAGAAGAAAACAAGACAAAAACTGATGTTTATAAAGACAAAAGTATATATAATATATAATAAAATGAAGAATAGAATTATACAATAAATAGCCAATAATTCTGATATCATATTTAAAAGATAACCAAGTTAAACATAAGAAAAATAAGAATAGCATGGTGAAATTACTATTAGATGTGTGTGTGACATAACAAATCCATCTTTACCCAATCTTACCACTTTAGAACACCCAGCAGGAAGTACTAAATAGTTGAATCCTAAGCAGTATGTGAAAGGTAAATATGATAAGATTCCCAAATGTTCAGAACGCCAATAAGACCTATAGAAGGAAGTAACAGTAATGGAAATTATGAAAATTAAAGTAATAACCATAAACTAGTGTTACTCGATTGGTACTGTCAGGTTTTTATATGCATGGATGGGCGGATTCTTTACAGTAGGTGTCTGTGATTTGTTGACGATAAATTTCAGTAATATAGAAACAGCACATAGTCTACTTGTTTTAAAATAATATATTAAAACAGGTTAAACGAATATATAAATGTTCGTTACACTGTTAACCACCACAGTTGTATCCAGTTTGTAACTAAGCACAAAGCTATACAATGGGCTATCTATGCTCTGCCCAACACAGGTATCAAAAACCGGTTTCTAGTGGTGTCAGTCCGCCGACATGCCGCTAGAGCGCATTTCATTAAGTAAAACGACATATCAAATGAGTGAATAATAATAATTCAAAAATATATTTAAACTGTTCACGTATTACAAAAAACTTGTCTAAGCTTAAAGACCAGATCTCAGGACGTTATATTTGATACGTGACGTAGCGGAAACACATATTATGAAAATTTACTCATGCTAAGATCTCAGCGCATGCTGAATAACTGTGTTGCTAACATTTTTCCAACCTTTCTAATCTGGATAAACGACAACAGAAAAGGGTCTTGGACACTTGTATGAAATTACAACTAAATACAATTAAAAACAACCTTTTTTGTTTTGGTTTTACGCAAAAACGTTATTTCAATTCAGACTGATTTATAGTTTCAAATACACGTTTCGACGTGTGTTATTTTTTGTTGAGACCGAAAAGTTTATTTTTTATTACATCGATTGGCTTGTTTTAAATTTCACGCAAAGCTTCGTGATGGCTACCTGCACTAGTCATCACTAACTTAGCAGTGTAAGACTAGAGGGAAAACAGCTAGTTATCACCACTCACTTGGGCTAATCTTTTATCGACGAATAGTGGTATTGACCATCACTTTATAATGCTTACATGGCTGAAAGGGCGAGTATACCTAGTGTGTAGATAATTGAAATCCGCAACCCTTAGATTACGAGTCGAGTATCTTAAACCATCTGGCCATACCGGGCCTACTACATGGATAAAGAAATTATTGTTTTGAACTGTACTTATGAACGATTATTGTTTCGAGCTGTATCTATGAATGAAGTCCAACAGTATTTGTCAAGAGCTTGTTCTTTTAATTGTATTTAAAAGTGGGTGTTTTTTTATTAGGATATATATTTAGTAATGCTCGAGAATCAAATTAAAGGAAACTGGCGTTTCAAGAAGAAACGAAAAAAAAAAACTGTTAAATTACACGAGACTTGAGCTTAATGATATTATTATTACTTATCACAGATGTTAATCCCGATTTGGAACAATAATTCACATTGCTTTACAATAACTACTTTAGATCACTAGAGGAGACTAGAAAAGTTAAATGGAAACTTATCTAGCTTTGCACGTGTTTAAGCACATTGGAAAAATCTTTTATTGTCAATCGTTGACTGAACTATCAATATATATATATATATATAGGATGGATGTCTGTATTATAACAGAATTATTTAGGATGGGTGTTTGTATTATAATAGGAGTATTTAGGATGAATGCCTCTATGATAATAAGAGTTTTTTTAGGATGGATGTCTGTATTAGAATAGAAGTATTTAGATTGGATAAACAATGGATACAAGTAATACCACTTGTCTGTATTACTTTATAGCTGCTTATTTATGAAATACACAGAGGCTCAGTTCGCTATATTAAAACGAGTTTGAAACCTCACCACGTCGTTACACTTCATGTTACTATGTCATTTTATGCCTTATTTGATGACTGTGCATCTTTAAAATGGCCTCTGAATCGTAATTTACATTGCAAGAGTCCGTATTTTAAAGTTGTTTGTTCCAAATCACGCTTTCATGCATTTTTTCATGCTTTCTATAGTTTATAGGATCAAATATTTCCAAGCCCCTATTTCAATAACACGAACTCACAGATATATATACGCATAGTGTCCAGCGATTTGACCGGCATATTTTCGTATGGAGTAACATAAATATCCATTTCATTCTGCAGCTGCTTGAGGTTTACGACAATTGAACGGGAGACATGACTGGAATCCTTATTTGGTGAAGCCAAACTTTGTTGGCTTCGTTTTCATTCAGAGATATTTCTTTATTATGTTGCAAACTTCTTGCATATCTTTTTCTGGACAGCCCTAATGCTTCAAAATGATCCACTTTCCTTTGTATTTAAATCCATTAATTACAAGGATTGTATTAATTAATTTATTTGAACTACCACCACGTTTTGTTTTTAGTTTTTAAATTAACGCATAAGCATTTGGCTAAATAAGCTAAAACTTCTACGCACATGAAACGTTTCATACACAGCTTAGATTTCAGTTATTTATTAAACGTCCGGCACCAGTAAAAGGTTTAAATAATTCATCCAAAACTTGTGCATTAATTTAAATAAAAAAAGTACTATAAACGTGGTGGAAGCTCAAATATTAATACAAATGTGCGTACTCACGTTAAAATACTGAAATGTTTCAGTTTCCTTGCAGGAATTTCCAGTCTCTGATCTGATTACGCTTTAACGGTCTAAGTGTTTAAACATTTGGCACTGAAAAGAGCTGATACTTACTCTTCCAAAATATGGATCACCAAATAATGTTATAATGTAGTCCTGATACATAGCATTCACTATGACTTTATTTTAGCCGTATTTTTCTCAAGACTTGTTGATTTATGTTTTCAAAGCCGTTTTAAAATGGCGCACTCAACTACGTGTCAACAGGTACACAGTGATGGTTATAAACATTAAAACCATTGCGATGTTACTAAACACAGAACATACAACGAAGTTGGACTGACTGGGCACGTGAAATCCAGAAATTAATGACGTGATCATTCTTTTCTTTTCTTAAATTCCATTTATCTCATTTCAGCTCCGAACATAGAAATCAATAGGGAAATAAAGTTCCACGATTAACATTTTTTCCCTCGCACGTACACAGATGTAACACGCAGTAACTCCAGAAGTCGATATTCCAGCCACATAGACTTCGTGATGTTCCTTTAGAGCGGAGAAAGTGAGAATTACAACATAACAGCTAACACCCAGTTCTATACTAAGCACCTGGTTATTGTTTTAGTAAGTAAAAACAAATCATTTTTATGTATATAAGCTTTAAGTAGGCGAACTCTTTCATTCCTTAAAAGTAATTCGTTTTCTTTTTTATGTAATTTTAAGTTAGAAATATTGTTATTTATAAGATCAATTTGTCAGTGTTATTAAACAAACATTTAATGTTTTTTTCTTGCAGCTACGGATTTATTAGTTAATAATTTTTCTATTCTTTTTTTCTCCTATAACATCTACAAAATATTAAAATATCGGTTTCGTCAAATAACTGTTTTTGCTGTAGTTGAGAGATATGGTTTCCTTAGTTACATCTTTAAGGTATAAGTAAGGTAAATAGATCCACTAATTAAAGAAGCCCTTAAATAGTCGTAAGAAACAAAATTCATATTGTACATAATAATAATAAAGTAATGGCTGATAAAGTTCCCGTTATGTTATTTTGAAGCCCGCCATCTGTGGATTATCTAATCGATAAATTATTTTATTTATATCTGCATTGCTTACTTTGAAAATCTACGTGTTATTTGAAGGCTACAGTCCCACAGGCTGAAAATAACACTATTTTTTTACAGAACAGGACCACGTAAACACTTAGCTTAGAACTGTTTTAAGAATCTAGTTTTAACCATAATACTGCTTTATCTTCGGTTTAAGTTGCAATGAATTCCCCCTATATCCATGAAGGTATTTCTCTAAATTTTAACTGCTAGAAACCGGGTTTCGATACTGTGGTGAGCAGGTAATAAAAAGGTAGCACTTTTTGTAGAATTATGTTTAATAACAAACATCGACCTTCTGAGTTCATGAGACTGCCACAACGACTAAGTTCTACAGTCGGGCCCAGCAGTGGCTCAGCGGTATGTTTGCGGACTTACACGTTAAAATCCGGGTTTTGATACCCGTGGTGGGCAGAGCACAGATAGCCCATTGTGTAGCTTTGTGCTTAATTAAAAAAAAATCTACAGGTCGGTTGCATAGAAAACTCTAAAGGAGTATTTTCCTAGCTCAAACTATCTAGAAAACAGAATACAATGTTATTCTATTCCTTCATCACATCAGTGCTCTCGTATTCTCTTTATTTGAATAAAAACAAACAATTCCTATTTACAAAATTTTGCTGTGCAACGAACACTTTACTAAAGCTGCATTTGAACTGAGAAAAAAACCTTTAATGAGAAAACTTTAGTAGGCTTCTCCTGATATTTTTATACGAGTCTCTCTAGCTACTCATATTTTTAAGAACCATTATAAAAACTCTTATTAATTTTTACTAGCCAATAAAATTAAGCTGTAGTTCTATACTGTCTTCATACGAAATAAACACAGAACTCGTAACTGCAGCGTGTCGTAGAAAGATCTAGCATTATTCATTCATCACTCGATTCCCTCCAGCAACATAGGGCCGCAATCACTTGCGGATTCTTCAACAGGTTTTTAAGTGAGTAGGTTGTTAGCCCTAATTTAGCAGTGTAAAATTAGAGGAAAGACAGCTAGTCATCACCACCCACTGCCAACTTTGGGGCTACTCTTTTACCAAGTGGGATTGACCGTCACGTTATAACGCCCCCACGGCTCGAACCCGCGACTCTCGGATTACGAGTCGCACGCCTTAACGCGATTGGCCATGTCGGGCCAGAATTAGTCACTGACTTATTGTTTTTTATTCACTTAGGCCAATAAAGTAGCTTAACTTTCAATAGTCGACCATGTTGACGATTAAATATGAATATTAACAACAACAGTTGTTCCAGAAAGAACTAACGTTTTGTATATTAAAATAAACTGTTTCATAATCAGAGTAAAACTATCAGCTATACCACTAAAACAAAAGGAACACCCACTACTTCATCTATCCTGTACTTATCTAAGAAAAGGGCTATGGTGTTAACATGTCATTATAAGTTCATGTGTAACACACACCTATCTTGAAAACAGTCATGTATTAGTTACTTAGAGTATAAGTTGGTTTTCTTGTATGGAATATTTAAATTGTATATTAGTGGTATTATTACTGCTCCACCCATTGTTTCATCGACACAACAATTCTAACATACAATGTCGCTATTCTTCAAGGTCTAGTCAACATTATGACCATTGTCAGCTATTGTGTGAATATATATTATTTACTTAAGCCTAAAATTAGAGCTTGTTTGTTTGAATTTCTACGTCAGTCGTTTCTACGTTTTTAATAATAGACAAAACGGAAGGAAGTTAGTCAACATCACCCGCCGCCAAATTTTGGACCTCTCTTTTTACCATGCTTGCTATTTTAGCTATGGTGGCATTATAACGTTATGGTCAATCTTACTGTTCGGTGAAGGATCCGAATTCGAGACCAGCAGAAGTTGTCAGGTTGCAATAACACTTGCTGGTTGTTGTGATGAACAAACAGTTTGCAAAAAATCCCTCTAGAGGGTAATCAAGATGTCGTTACAAGACATCAACGTTTTAGTAACAAGGGAAGCCTTAAAAACTAAGCTGCATATTGTACAGTTTACGATCATCAGTAACGAATAAGTTTTACCTCTATCACAATTACAATTTAGTTTTATAAATTGTTTGTTTGTTTGTTTTGGAATTTCGCACAAAGCTACTCGAGGGCTATCTGTGCTAGCCGTCCCTAATTTTGCAGTGTAAGACTAGAGGGAAGGCAGCTAGTCATCACCACCCACCGCCAACTCTTGGGCTACTCTTTTACTAACGAATAGTGGGATTGACCGTTACATTATACACCCCCACGGCTGGGAGGGCGAGCATGTTTAAATAAACCTTACATTAAATCTGTTATCTAATATCGTCAACTTGATAGTTTTGCTTATACATTTAATTGCATTACACATTTTTTACAAAGACAGGTTATGTTTCTATTAGTGCAGAGTGTTACGAGACTTCCATAGGATTGCATATCGATTTCAACTTGTCTCAACTTATGTTTATAATTTTTATTTATATATACTTAACTGTTTTTCTAAAGGCCGCTAGTGTTACTAACACATTTAACATACTAGTTATAGCTTTTTTATATATATTAAATTTGAAAGGCTTTCGGTTTTCATTTTCTGATGTTTTATGTCCAAAAACTTGATTGCTAATTCATTTAATATTATTTTTATAATAAATATATTGCATAACATACTTTTATATATATTCGCCCTAAAAAGGGCATTTATTTAAATATAAATATCTAAATAATGTACAATGATTTTATGTTTAGCTTTATTAGTAATCAATATATTTGTTCCACTAATTTAGTTTTAAAGGATTTATGTAAATAAACATGTTTAACCCTTTCTACTGCAGAAAAATATTGTTCTCACCTTTTTGTAGATATTTTCATATTTAACATTAAATGAACAACAGGCCTGGCATGGCCGAGCGCGTTAAGACGTGCACTCGTAATCCGAGGGTCGCGGGTTCGCGCCCGCGTCGCGCTGAAACATGCTCGCCCTCCCAGCCGTGGGGGTGTATAATGTGACGGTCAATCCCACTATTCGTTGGTAAAAGAGTAGCCCAAGAGTTGGCGGTGGGTGGTGATGACTAGCTGCCTTCCCTCTAGTCTTACACTGCAAAATTAGGGACGGCTAGCACAGATAGCCCTCGAGTAGCTTTGTGCGAAATTCCAAAAACAAACAAAAGCCAAAAAACAAATGAACAACAACATATACGAGTTTCTTTTATTGCTTCTGAAGGTCATCAACATTTAACACAAGCAACAAAATGGTGAACATACACAATCGAATATTTAGTACAATTCATAAACTGTAATGCAGAGTATATTGTTACAGGAGTCATGAAAACAAATTTCTGACAATACACGGGGATAATCATGTTAACCAAACAATGACACAAGCCCATAACCATAAATTTCTTCACCGACCGAGGTGCCACGATGGCAATGCTATCCAAAGCCATATTTTGGAGGACAGCTTGTATATCCATGATGCCAACACGAGAATGGTTATGGCCAGGTGGGTTTGAACGGTCATTGACATATGCTGTACAGTGGACATTTTTCTGATGACACATGATGACCCGATATGTCTTCTCAAATCCAGGATTAAATTGTCTCTTTCTGCTAAGCTCTTCATTGGACCAGTCCAGGCATTCCGTCCTTTTTTTAGAGATCGTTTAGTCTTTGCAGCCTATAGCTGATCTGTCGTGTTGTCATGGTGTTTGAACTTCTTATCAACACACAATTGTGCTGAAGCAGCAAACATGAAGAATAGGTAGTTTGAGCCACAAACACAAGAGCGCTATCGAAAGCATCTACCACAAGCACTGCAATTGAGGCTATTATTGTTTCCATTATTGTGAATTAGTTTTGCTAAGTAGCAAAGCTACTTAAACACATCTGCTGGAATGATACCCTATTTTATCATGGTGCCATGGCAAGGCGTACATAAAGGACTACCATGCCTATATCATAGCCAGGAAGGTACAGTTTGAGGACGGGGCCTTTGAAGATCATTTTGCCCGACAAATAGGTCAACATCGAGGTTGTGAGCAAACTCTGGCTAATCTTTTGGCAAGATGTGAAGGAAAGTACTGACTACCTCCATATAAGGCTGAAGAGCAGTTGCCCCCGAAGTCTTGGCTATAGCTGCTTTGAGTTTTTCTATTTCTTTGTCAAGCATAACTTCGACCTAATCTGTTGTAATGATCCGACACAGGTATTGTTTGACTTGTTCTCCAGCGACCAAAGCTGCTAACTGCTGATGGTTTTACACTGCATCCTACTTCTTACCTGGCTTGAGGCCTACTATTTTTACTTGGGAATACAGGTGCAATCTAATGTTTTGGCACATCCATCAAGTGGTCAATACATTTGTCACAGTTTATCTCCTTTCACAACTATGATATGCAATGCACCCCTGCCTCTGAATTCTAATATATTTGTAAAATCTCCAAACTTAGAATAAGTATGAATGTTTCCTACATGCTTGGCTTAAGCAAGTACTTTATAAGCCACCAGCTGATCACTCTTTGCATGCTTTATTTTTATCAGTAGCATCTGCATTTGCTATTCATCTTTTGGGGATGACATCATTCCTATGGACACAGTTCTCAAACGATTCACGTTCTTTATAGTGGAAGAAAGCAACCCAGTACATCTGTTCCTGGAGGTATTTTAAGACCATGTTATTCTTATGTGTAACTATCCATACGCTGTGCATGGCGACCATTAGAGGCCAACTCGTAAAGCATATCATTTTTCTTCATTAGGGCCTTTGTTGCACTGCAGTTGTTAATAATGTGTAGCATTGATTCTCTGACAGAATGCCTGCAGAGAATCAGTCATTAAGTCACTCTCTTGGGTCGAATATGTAGGCTTAGGAGTCATTTTAGGTCAAGAGTCGGATTTTGTATGTCTTTTTGTATCGGAAGGTGAAGAGAAAGAATGATGATGTGCTAAAAATGTCATGGTAGAGGCATTCCTGGAAGTCTAGAAGAAAGGTTTTTCTGTAACCTGATAAGATCATAAGCTGGTCCCAGTCCACTGGTCTTGTTTCAGATACGAATAGTAACTTCTCTGATCAATAAGACTTCCAGAAAGCTGCCACCAAAAACTTGTGTCTTTAAAGCTGGAGACATCATGTTGAAATATCTTGACATGGGTATAAACCGTATCACAAACTTTTCTGCTACAATTACACACAAGACATAACAAGAAAGGCTTACGATTTTAACTCAAGAAGCAGTAGTTCTAGTATGAAGCAGGATGCTGTCCCAAGACGACACTACTCAACCCTCGCCAAACATCAGTTGGAACAATTACAAGATAATTAACCTAGGATGCAGCTACAAAAGCTTATTTGGACTTCCGCAAGCTGTTTATCACTGTTTGCACAAAAGAAAATGGTGGTCTGTACAAGTGATCTTTTGACATAGGTGTAGATGGTCCAAAACCATTGTAGATGTCTATACCATAATGGCACCAGGATGGATGCTTTACATCGGGCAATCTGCAAGCACAAATGTGATTGTAATAGTGACTTTCATTGTTAACATTGCTGAAAACACGTTGTGAAATGTTATCAATCCAAGTGGTCAGTTTGTTGGTACCACTAAATTTAACTCAAGGGAACAAAGATAACTCCTGGTCAGCAGCATAATCACCAGCCCCAGCATTGCCTGTGCAGTTGTGTTGCTCCTAATTAAACTTGTTCTAGTTATTCACTCTACCATGAATTAATTAATACAACCACCATCTGCCTGTCCTCCAAATGTTGTTTTGTAACATTCTATGACGTATCCTTAGCTGCCTGTGGAACAGCCAGTGGGGGCAATACAAATATATAGGCTGTATAAGATGAGCCTTTTCTAGTAGTAGCTCAAAAAGGAGAAAGAGAAGAATGCTACCTTAGGCAAAAATACCACTATGACATTAATGCTTTAGATGGCATGGACACTGGCCTACTGAAGGCCAGTATGACAACAGGTATCGGTGGCATTGATCTCCTCTCCACTGTTATTGCTGCCTCAATGGTTCTGGGACTAGAAGTGACAGCTATAGTCTGTTAGCTACTCGATGTGGTTGCCCAGTATATTAGGTGTTGCCAGGCTGTTAAGTTCGAACAAGCATGATTAGATTCGGGTGCTGGTCAAGGCAAAGTTTAACACAATCTCAAACCACGTGTCTACTGCTCTAGTTGACAGTGAAATCTCGGATCTTGAGCTCAGACTGATTCTTGAAGAGGTATAAAAGCATCACGAGATGAAGGAAGAGATCCAAGCTGGAACATGAAAAGCCTGTGGCACTCTACAGCTGGATGAAGTGACAAAAACAAATTCATAAAACGTTTAGGGAGGAGACGAGGGCTTCATTCAAAAAAGAAATCTGCCTGAAAGGTATTATCTTTCACAGATGCTGTTCCATATTTTCTTGTGCTCTTCCCAGGATGTACATTAGTTTCTGATAGCCCAGGGCGTACATAAGTGGCACAAAATCTGTCTATGCTGGTAGATTACCCGAAGCCCTGGAGGGCTATAAAACGCTGGTGTGTTTCCTTCTTCCCTGTTGCTGGATTAACAGTTACTGTGTTAAAAAAGTTCGAACTCCTATAAGTGCTGATAAAGCATTCATCATCAACTGCTTACACTTCCCTACGGACTACTATAAATGTAATTTCCGACTAAATTATTTTGCACTTAATATACGATTAAAATTTTCCAGAGGAAAGTAGATACCTTTCAAGATTATGTGTACACTCGCTCGTAGCTGTCCAGCAAGAGCAAGAAAGCTTGTATCCCAGCTCTCTCGACTTAAATGACGTGTAGAGTCCGAGCTGACATTTAAGGGGGACAACTTACAGTCTATGTTTGGGAACTGCAACATAAAAGCATTTATGGCAACAGTTTCTTTACATTGGGAGAAAATGGCATATAAATATTTCTGGCAGTAGTCTGTTTCCGCAGCATATAAACATTTCTGGCAGTAGTCTGTTTCCGCAGCATATAAACATTTCTGGCAGTAGTCTGTTTCCGCAGCATATAAATATTTCTGGCAGTAGTCTGTTTCCGCAGCATATAAACATTTCTGGCAGTAGTCTGTTTCCGCAGCATATAAACATTTCTGGCAGTAGTCTGTTTCCGCAGCATATAAATATTTCTGGCAGTAGTCTGTTTCCACAGCATATAAACATTTCTGGCAGTAGTCTGTTTCCGCAGCATATAAACATTTCTGGCAGTAGTCTGTTTCCGCAGCATATAAATATTTCTGGCAGTAGTCTGTTTCCGCAGCATATAAATATTTCTGGCAGTAGTCTGTTTCCGCAGCATATAAACATTTCTGGCAGTAGTCTGTTTCCGCAGCATATAAACATTTCTGGCAGTAGTCTGTTTCCGCAGCATATAAATATTTCTGGCAGTAGTCTGTTTCCGCAGCATATAAACATTTCTGGCAGTAGTCTGTTTCCGCAGCATATAAACATTTCTGGCAGTAGTCTGTTTCCGCAGCATATAAATATTTCTGGCAGTAGTCTGTTTCCACAGCATATAAACATTTCTGGCAGTAGTCTGTTTCCGCAGCATATAAACATTTCTGGCAGTAGTCTGTTTCCGCAGCATATAAATATTTCTGGCAGTAGTCTGTTTCCGCAGCATATAAATATTTCTGGCAGTAGTCTGTTTCCGCAGCATATAAACATTTCTGGCAGTAGTCTGTTTCCGCAGCATATAAACATTTCTGGCAGTAGTCTGTTTCCGCAGCATATAAATATTTCTGGCAGTAGTCTGTTTCCGCAGCATATAAATATTTCTGGCAGTAGTCTGTTTCCGCAGCATATAAATATTTCTGGCAGTAGTCTGTTTCCGCAGCATATAAATATTTCTGGCAGTAGTCTGTTTCCGCAGCATATAAACATTTCTGGCAGTAGTCTGTTTATGAGCTGAAAGACACCAAAAGAGGTAGCCAAACTCCCTACTGGCCATACTAGAAAATGGATGGATGGTCTAGGGATGATACAGGTTCAAATTAGTTTTCATACATCTCTTATACATTATACTCATAATACCACTCGTTCATTTCAGCTCATTATGTGAGATATTTAATATAGTTTATAAATCAAAATATTAGTGCCTAATTTTTGTATTCCAGTGAGTTCGTCGTATTTTATAACAAAAGTATTTTATGCTAACTATTCAGTAAGATTAAACTGGGCCTGCTACCGGTCAAAAATTTAGACAGGGTCAATGTATAAATATTAGAAAAAATATTACTTATTCTCATCTAATGTTGATAATTCACGAACAAAGAGCAACTTAATTTTATTATATTCAGTCTGAGGAACAAACACCAGATAATTATGTTTAGCTTAGACGTTTATGAGTTTCTAACGTATATTTGAATATCCGATTCAAGACTTCATTTATAAAACTCATTTTTCATCACAGTCCAATATGTCTTAAGTTGATATCGTTAATAAATGTAAGTAAAGTAACAGACTTATCAAGTACTGGACATACTAAACCATTTTAAAAAGATCAAATTAGAAAACAGGACTATATCCAGATATGTTTGATTATCTTACCTTGGAATGTTTTAAAAACAAAATAGGTAAAATAACTGAGATGAAAATAAAACTTTTTGCAAAAATATTTCAATTTTGTTGTTTCTTACAGTAAAAGATGTGGTCTACAGGTATTTAAACCAATACACACAACTCTAAAAAAAACACATGAAAACCAACTACACAAAACACTAAAACAAATGAAAATCAATACACTATCAGAATACCTTTATTCTTATCTACAAGATCGACTCATGCACACCACGGCTGTATGGTATCCTCAAGTCTTATAAACCTGATTGTCCACTGAGACCCATAATGTTGACCTATGAATTATTCAACTAGAGCTTTGGTAAATACGTAGAGTAGACATTTTCTAAATGTGTAACATTAGCTGGATTCTTTTACAAATACTTTTTTAACTTTAAATATATTCTTGATCAACTAAACCATAAACTCTTAATGGGAAGTTTTGAGGTTATCTCTCTCTTCACAGAAGTCCCAACTACTGAAGTCTGCAAAATAGCTTTAGAACTTTATATCCAAGACTTCAACCCATTAATACAGATCCAAGCAACCAATTAGCAACTCTTATGGACTTCACTACCATCAAAACTAATTTTATATTCAATGACCAAAACTACTGACAAACAAATGGCCTAAGTATGGGCAATCCCGTCAACGTTTTCATGACACAGATTGAATCTTAATTGGTCTTTTCAGCCTTACCTCTCCCACTATACTGGTATAGATATGTTGACGATACAATTACAGGATTGACATCTTCAGAACACACACTTACTTTTACAACTACGTTAACTCTTTGCACTCCAACATCAAGTTCACCTGTGAACACAACTAACCAAATAACATTTCTCAACCTCAAGATCACAATAACCAATAAACAATTCAAACAGAATAAAATTAACGAGGAAATCAACAAAATAAAACAACACTTCATCAACTTTGACAAATTTCCTTTAAAAACCGTTGTAAACATTATACTCACACACTTAGATTAACAACACCGTCAACAACAAACACGCAATAACAAATTCCAAGAAAAAATAAAGTACAAAACCTTACACTGCTGCGTACCATATATTCCACATATCAGCAAAAAAATAACTAAGATTTGAAAAACAAAACACAACATTCCAGTAAACACTAAATTTATTCAAAAAACAAACATAAAACTAAAGTCCATACTATGTAAAAACTATACTGAGAAGCACAATACCAACATTATTTATAAAATATAATGCAACAACTGCCATGACTTCTATATTGGAGAAACAAGCAGAAAAATGGAAACCAGATTTTCAAAGAACACAAAAACACCTTCACACATTTCTGAACACTGCAAATCGAATAAACACAACATAACCATATAAAACACCCGGATGTTAAGTAGGGAAACGAATTTCAACAAACACAAAATCAAAGAAGCCCTACTTATGCAACAACTCAAATCTAAATTGAATCAATATGAAGGAACACCTTTATACCTACCTATATTAAGTAATAACCTAACATCTAACTGCAACGCCACCTACAATCACATATCCCTTTATACTCTCGTTCCTATGTGCTCGACAATGGTCAGTTGTAAATTCTCTTTGTTAACCTAAAGGTGACCTAAGAGTCTCAAAACGTTCTTCTGTACTTTATTTTAATTAAAGGTTTGATACCTACACCACCTGTCTTGTCCTTCTAATGACACTGTGGCACAGCTGCGAACTCACACCTCTAAAATCGAGTTTCAATACCAATGGTTGGCAAAGGATAAATAGCCCATTGTGTAGCTTTGTGCTTAATTCCAAACAAATTAAACCCAAAACTAGCCATTTTGGGAATAGTTCTTCTCTTCAGGTGGGTTTATCGTCCTTACGAATAACGATATTTTCTTATTGATACAAAAATTAATATTTGATGAATTTAGTAGAGAAACTTTAAATAACATTATTAGAATATTCTATGATATATATGTGCTAAATAAATATAAAGAAGTAAAAATTAATACAATTTTACTGAATGTCTCCGACAAGTCTTTTTAATTTTTAATAAAGTCATTCAAACAACTTGGTACTACTTTCACGCAGATGAACACTTTATCACATATAAATGCTTGTTTAGAGTCTGATAATTGGTAGTTACAGTGGACTTAATGGGTGGTAGTTGGGAGTATCTAGTTAGTTTAAATAACTGGTTAAGGCCTTTTATATTTTGCCTTCTAGACTAAAAATAAATAACTCTAGTGCCAACTTCAGGTAAGTTTATCTTACCTACCTCCAAGTGGAAGTGCATTATTGATATTATTGTGGCTTCTTTTTCTTCTTTTTTATTTTGCAGAGCAGTCATTTTCTCACAACTGTCAGCAAGCAGTGAAGGGTGATATAGATGTGGACTTGAGCACCCACATCTCGCTCTCCTAATATCTATTTCATTTGATCATATTATTATTTATGAGTCTTTTCGTGTGAGATTGGCAAACGGAGGTTAAGACTGATAGACGATGTATCTCCATCGCAATGTGGGTCTTACTTCAGCAGTTACCTCTAAAACCTAGGATACATTTTACATTCCATACCTTGTACCCTCGTGATCTTTGTAATTTGTACAAAGTTTTTTACGTTTATTTAGGCTTGCTTTTTTTATTCGAATACATATAATGGTGATTAAAATTCATTTATTTGCTCGAAATCACACTAAAGTAATGACATTTATTATTTAAGGTACATCTCTTGAATTTTTCTTAAAACGATACCCAATGAACCAAATAAAAACAAATGAGAATTCTGGTACGAAACAAAACTCGTTAACTCGTTTAAAAAGTATGGCTATTAGTCAATCTTTCAAAACTTTTTAGATGGAGATAAAGTTGACAATGTATTTTTGCGTAAAAAACGAAAAGAACATAACCAATAATTAAATTACTTTATTGTCACGTATTCACTTCAGTGTGAGGTATAACAAAGCAATGCCAAGCATGACAAAATTTCTTTGACTGCTTTAAACTGAAACTGCTTAAATAAGGAATTAATATTTACTAATCAATTGATTCATTTTTTGTAAAACTGTTCACTCGATTATAATCGATGGCAATAGTACTTAATAGTGTTTTTACTTTATTTAGTGATAATCGAAATAAATTAAGAAAGCAATGTAATACCTCTTTGTCATTTGGGTTTTTTATCGACATTTACAAAACTTACATTTCTACAGAATTAGGATGGCAAATGAAAAACTTCTTCCTAAACACTTATTATTTCCTCTAATTATGCTATTTTTTTAGACTACACTAATTTAGACTTGCTAAAGTAAAGGCCACCCAAATATGGTGTTGGGGTCTAGAAGTAGGTTTTAAAAAAGGTCACAGGTGTTCCTGTCTCCCTCTGGATCCATGAGTAACATATTGAAAAACTATGTTTGTATCCATTTACAAGTTAGAGATGCCAAAATTTATACATGTATTCAGGTAACATTAAAGATTGTTCTAATGGAATTGTTTGGAGTACTTGCCCCCGTGATGTACTATAAAAGTATTCGGGGATAACGGAAGTAATTGACTAGTACATTGTAAATCATGGGAATGCTTTTGAGCCCTGCGGTGAAAGATGGTTATGGCCCTGCATGGCCAAGCGCGTAAGGCGTGCGACTCGTAATCCGAGGGTCGCGGGTTCGCGTCCGCGTCGCGCTAAACATGCTCACCCTCCCAGCCGTGGGAGCGTATAATGTTACGGTCAATCCCACTATTCGTTGGTAAAAGAGTAGCCCAAGAGTTGGCGGTGGGTGGTGATGACTAGCTGCCTTCCCTCTAGTCTTACACTGCTAAATTAGGGACGGCTAGCACAGATAGCCCTCGAGTAGCTTTGTGCGAAATTCCAAAACAAACAAACAAACAGAAGGATGGTTATCTTATGTTAATGTAAGAAAATGAGATTATTATTTTTTTTATATAGAATTAAGCTAAGTGAAGTATTTAGAAATTAATTTATATTTTCTTTTTTTCGTATTTCAGGTGGAAAATCTGAGTCTTTCACTGTCATCTACTTTCAGAAATATATATATATTTTTTGGATCTACTAAGCCGGTTAGATAAAAGTGCAAAAATTTTCTTAGATCTCTAGAACAATGTATTTTACGTACAGTGAGTCGTTTAGAACTAGCCTTAATAACAGACTATCTCTGTTGTCAATCCGAAATCGAAGGGTTATTATAGTGTGCTGCAGCATTGCTTTTATTGCCACATTTATATTGATGGTTGGAACCGTAAAAAGAGAGAACTATTTTTTTCTAAATTTTGGTGAGTGTGTTTCTAGAATATGTAATTAATCTATAAAACATTTAATGGTTTCACTACTAAAACTATTTCTTTTGGACATGCAAAAGTTTTCTTAAATGTACAAAATACAAATTCAAGATATACATTTTAGCCTTTGAGGAATTTCATGATATATCTCAACAGTAACATTTCCTTCTTGTTTAGCGTGGGTAATTATATCACGATCCCCGAAATGTTCTTATTTTAATAATCACTATTTATTTAGCCTTTGAACAAACTATTTATATTAAGTATTTAAAAGGCTATCACATGATTTGACTTTGATTCAATACTTTATTTTATTCTTACCATGTAAAGTTGTTTATTCTATATAATGTGACTAATTACAATGGATGTAACATTACGAAACAAAACAGTTCATCAGGAGACATGTTCTTGAAAAGATGCAACATATAAACACATGTCCGTTGTCTCTTTTGTGCGTGTCTTAATTATTAGCTATGATTCTCATACTAATCCACATCCTTCACGTGTCTTTCAAATAACCACAACTTAGTTCATCTGACTATTATTTTCAGTTGAAGTAACGGTTGGTCATAGCCTTGTACTTGACGTACCAGGTTGAGAATCTGACAGTCCCCGCTGGTACAACGGTAAGTCTACGAATTTACAATGCTAAAATCAGGGGTTGGATTTTCCTTGGCGGACTCAGCAGATAAGTTCAACGTGGTTTTGTTATAAGAAAACACAAACACAAATCCGACAGTCCAAGGTACAATTCCGCGATATGCCGATTTCAGCTGTTAGAATTTTATGAAAGTGACGATTCATCCTGTTATTTGTTTATTGGGTGCTTGTTACTGGGTACTTGTCTTTGTTGTTGGCAGAAGTTTAAATTACGGACGTATAAAAATACGTCTGCAGTATGGACACGTACACTACACTTTATACCTCCTTATTTACATTTTTTTTTATTTATTCTACATCTTTGAAGTTTCCATGTAGCACGTGTTTCAGGAAATTATTAATTTGACTTTATTGTAGCTGGGTTTGCTCATTTGTTGTTTTATAGAGATGACGTTTAACCCACTTAGATGTTCTTGCTTTAATACTAAATGTTGTGAAAAGTTTAAACGACTGCAGCGTGCTTCACTAGTAAGGAAGATGGTATTTAGAGGTTACAGTCACGTGGGTAGTGGAAGTGTGTATGGATAAATGTAACACGTTAAGTAATAAACGTTAAGTTTAAGCACTACTAAACTGGATCTTGGTTGGTCGGTTGAATAAAATTATCTTCTCCCTTTATAAAATGGGTCTGCCTAATATTATTTGTATAAATTAGTGTTACCCTACAACGCCACAACTGAAATGCGCCATTTCCGTCTTAACTTTTTAACTCATAAGGTGCCGTTCAAGTTAAAAGTAACAAAAACCCTTATCGTATACAATACTAAACGTTTATGTACAATATTGTTACATTCAAATGAAAAGAGAAAAACCTAAATCAATGAAAAAACAACAACAGTGTAATCTACTTAAAGCTGACTTATCAGTTTATTGTGTAGAATTATTGTTTAGCAACAACTGTAAAAACATGGAAGTAAAATAAAATCATCTTTCATAAATTTTTTATTACATCCTTTACAAAGTCCTTTGAAACGTTATTGCAAAATTAAACTGTTATTTATTATTTATAATTTAATATAATAAGGATAATATTAAACTAGCTCTTAGAAGCTCATTTCATAAACATTTTTACGTAAGGAAAACAGTGGTCCAGTTAACGAGTATGTTTAAATAGTACTACAGATGAAAGCGCTGTAGTTTCATAGTTTATATAATTAAACATATTTAATAACTTTGTTTTACGCAAAACTTATTAAATACGTACCTATATTAAAACAATATTCTGTGTATTATTCAATAAAGTTTAAATTAGAGGACTTAGTTTTGTTCTGCCTGAATTTCAGAACATTATCGTGAGAAGTATGTGTTAATATGAGAAGGAATGGTGTTTAATGTTTACTTATTTCTTTTCAGCCTTCACCACATCCACTCCTTCTCCTTCTAAAGAACTTCACGTCATTTTGATGACTTATGCGCGAGGCGGCTCCTCGTTCTTGGGTGACTTACTACAAAGCCATCCCGACGTTTTCTACCTTTTCGAGCCTCTTCATTATTTTGGAAATGAAATACTTTTACCACAAATACCGACATCAAGAAAGTTTCTCTCCGATATCTTTCGGTGTAATTTCAATAACTGGGATTCCTTTCTGATTTGGGCCAAACAAAATATGGAATACAAAAATCTTCAAAGAAATAACAGATTCTGGACCGCTTGCTCGGTTAAGAGAAACACAAAAAATTGTTATAACTCCCATTTCATTACTTCATTCTGCCAAAGATATTTGATCAAAGTCGTTAAGGTGATCAGGTTTTCCCTGAACCAAGTGCAAGAGATGTTAGAAAAGAACAAAAATTTAGACTTGAAAATAATCCACATGGTACGCGACCCTCGAGGAATTATGAAATCGCGATTAATGGAAAAAGAAGTGAGTGTTTGGTGTCAGAAGAGTTTATGCTCCGATTTCAAGTCCTTGTGCACTCAAATCAGCGACGATCTTGCTTATGGGTGTGAAATTAAAGCTAAGTTTCCTGAAAACTACAAACTTTTGAGATATGAGGACCTTGCCAAAAAACCACTAGAAACTGCCCAAGATATTTTCCGATTTTTAGGAAAAGAATCTCTTCCAGAAGAGGTTGTAAATTTTGTGATATCGCACACTAAAGAAACGAAGTTTCCAGTAACCAAGGAAAAACTACTTTGGGAATACACGACTTTCCGAAACTCCTCAGCTACTGCAATTTCATGGATAAATAAACTTCCATTTAACATAGTTTTAAAAGTTCAGTCTAACTGTATAGATGTATTTAATCGAATGGGTTACAACAACTTAAACACTTCCTCTCAAATCAAGTATACTCTACCTTTTAAAGAAACTTTCGATGAAAACAATATTTGTTGAGCAAATGACTTTCAAAAGATACCAATGACTACGGCCCCGCATGACGAGGTGGTTTGAACATTTGACTGGTAATCTAAGGGGCGTTTTAATGTACAGTCAAACCCACTATTCGTTGCTAAAAGAGTAGCTCAAGAGTTGGTGGTGGGAGGTGCTTTCCCTCTAGTTTCTATTTGCTAAATTAGAGACGACTAGTGCAGATAGCCCTCGTGCAGCTTTGCTCGAAATAAAAAAAAAAACAATGACAACAGACTTGAAATAGGCAAAAGTACACAACCCTATAACCTTAGCACTTTCGAAATGATGTCTTTCTTTATTAGTATTCTCAAAGATGAAGGTTGTACATCACGTAATAAAATAGGTTTTTCTGTATCATGTAAGCCAGAGTTCCGTTATAGCATGATTCATTCAATTGCATAATCTCACTCTCAGTCTAATAGTGCAGCAATATGTCTGTGAATTTATAAGACAATAAACCTGTTTTAATGTAACTCTGTCTACAACCACAAAGAAACAAATCGGTTATTTAACTCTGAAAGAAGCTGAGTTTGAGCATTCAAAGTTTATGTGAAACAATTCGTTATATATTGGAGCACATAATCTATAGTAACAAACCTGTTGAAGAATGACACTAAATATACTTCACGAACACTAATTACTAAACAAAACAAAACCAATGCGCAGAATGTTCAATATTTAAATTTGACCGATAATCATTACAAGCTCAACTGTCATCCAATGATATCATGAGTTCTAATTGAAGGGGGGAAGAAAATTTTATGAGAAAAGTAGTAAATTAAAAAGCTGAAATTTATCTAAATTTTTAATAAAATGGTCATTAAAACAAACGAAATAAAATGTGATAGTGTTTACAGAAGTTTTGGTTTTTTTATTAAATGATGCAAAACGAAATATTCCATATCAAAGCTGAAAACTAACATGCGATCAGTATCATTAGATTTTCCTCTCTCTTTTATTTTACGCACATTGTCCTAAAAAGCTAGAACTCGATATTTTTTGTGTAGTAGAAAAGAGGAAATACAATTTTAGAGAATAATATAATATAAGCAGCAAGGTAATTTTAATTTTATTCCATTCGTTCACCCAATCAAATTTTTTGTCCATAATATACTTAATTGAGGCTTTAAATTGTTGTTCTTTAGATATACATAGTTTTGGTTTTAATTGCAATGAATCTGTGTAAAAATCTACTAAAAATTCACATTTCTCATACATAAATATATATCAATTTATACGTATATATATACATATATATATAAACAAATTATTCTATTCGTTTTAAAACTGCATGCTATGCATTCTCCCTCCTCGCTCTAGCACGAGCTTGTAAATTTATATCGAAAATGATTTTGTTTGTTTGTTTTTTTCATTTTCGCGCAATGGTACACGAGGGCTATCTGCGCTAGCCGCCCCTAATTTTGCAGTGTAAGACATGAGGGAAAGCGATTAGCCATCACTATCAACTGCCAATTCTTGGGCTACTCTTTTACGAATAGTGGGATTGACCGTCAAATTATAGCTTCTTCACGGCTGAAAGGGTGGGCATGTCTGGCGTATATCGAAAATGAAAAGCTTTTACAGGCATGTGCCTGGACGTTAATACTATAAACTAGATATGATGTATTAATTTAAAACATTCGTCACAGTTTTATTCAGGTGCCTGAGTAACAATGATTTTTGATTTCAAACCAGGTTAATGTACGTAGCCTTGAGATTTTTTTCCCTTTAAACGCATACACTTTTAACGAAATTAAATATTTTTATTTCATGAAGGAAATATACACTTGTTAAATTTGATTTACGAAGTATTTTGTTCAAACTGAATTTCTCGTAATTTTTAATGAGGTTATGAGTAATGTGAGCACTAGCCGCTTCATACGTCTGTCTGGTTGTCTGTGGTTAACCAAAAAGCTGCACAATGGGCTATCTGTGCTGTATCCAAGACTAGTGTCAAGTTTCGTATGTTATGCTAACAAAGACAACGGTGTTCATCAATCAACTATGTTATGTTGTTATTCTCTGTGATAAATTGTACTGTCCTATTTACATGCTACAGATCTGGCATAATCTGATGGTTAGAGCGTTCGACTCGCAATGCCCAGGTGCTGTTTTAAATCCCTTACACTCCTCCTTTTATCTGTGCTGAAGCTATAATGTTACGATCAATCACACTATTGAAATGTTTTGAGAAGGCTAGAATAAGCAATGAATTTTTTAAAAATAAATATACAAAGTTTCGACAAAAGTTTTGAATCGTCAAAAGGTATCTGAGGTTGAGGTTTTATCGAAACGACATTTATAATAAATGTTTCTTTTTATTTCCCAGTCAGACCGTCTCAGAACTTTAATTTTCTTAAAAGTGGGTTCTTCGTTATGAAGTTTTAATCTCGTTATGTGTTGCCCCCCAGTGGCTCAGCGGTATGTCTGCGGACTTACACGCTAAAATCCGGGTTTCGATACCCGTGGTTGGCAGAGCACAGATAGCCCATTATGTAGCTTTGTGCTTAATTCAAAAACAACAACAACGTTATGTGTTGGTAAGAGAGTCAGTGGTGGGTGGTGTCGACAAGCTACTTTCTGTATAGTCTATCATTTTTTAAAGTAGGAACAGCTAATAAGATAGCCCTATTGTAGCTTGTTACGAAATTGAAACCAAATTAAACTGATTACCATGTAATCATTGTTTATTTTACTCAGATTTATGAGGAAATATGTGACACAGAGTGTAAAAGTATCCTAATTCATATTCAAAATCGAAACCTTTCTTCTGTATCGAAATATAACTGGAAATTCACCATATACAACGTTTTAGCAACTTCCTTCATATAAAATATCTGCAGTCGTGCTAAACATATTAACACAGTTTCTAGATGCATAAAATATCTAACCAGAGACATGAAAGAGGTAAGGCAGTTCTAAGCCTGAAATCTTATACTTAGGTGGTTGTTGTTTTTTCTTATATTATTTTCTCTGGTTTGTTATTAAACAGTTATTGATTTTGTCTGATTGTACTCAATAAAAGTAACCAAACGCTACTAACTAATTAATAAATATTTAAAATTTTGGAATAATTCTTCATTATTGCTTGGTGAATCATGTTCTTTTATTTTGATTAAAAGCTAATCATCGGACCGATGACCAATGTCCACATTTTAAGCTGTATCACAATGCTTGCATGTCATATTCTCTAAATAAAGGTTTGAATCAACGTTTGGAAGGTGAGAGTAATAAAAATTCATTCCAAAATTCAACGAAACCAATCAGTATTGGAACTATTATGACGTCACAGTTTGTTTAAAGCTGATTATAAATCTGGAACGTTTGTTTGTTTGTTACTAAACTCAAAGATACACAAAAAACTGTTCGGGAGAAAACAATGATGGGAGATAAGTGTAATAGATCAAAACCACTGTAAAAACACAAAATTGAAATAAAAACAAGTTTATTTTATGCTGCGACGTTTCAAGCGACTTGATCTTCGTGAGGTTTAGTTTTATTTTTACAATTTAGTCTGCCGTAAAATATTTGCTCGAAACGTTTCTAGATAAAGTGAATTTGTTTCTATTTGTAATTTTGTTTTGCATGAAAGAAGGTTTTGTGGTCAATTTTCCAGTAGGTTACAGGTCACCTTTTATGGGAGCCGCCATATTGGATTCATCTATCACAACACTTTTCACTACCCATCCAGTATTAAAGCAAAACCGGAAGTCAAAGAACACGAAAGTTTTAAAGTTGACGTTAGATAAAGAGGGCGCCAACACTGAACATCCGCGTTGAATTTTGAAATTCACCCAAGCTGTAAAACTCGTTCAACCAACTTTTTTATGTATTATTACTAAATTAGCTATTAGTTTGTTTTGCCTTTGATAAATGGAGTGTTTCACAAACACGTGTGCACATGCTTATAGGGTAAGTTCTAATGAAGTGGACTTTTAATAGGTTTTACCTATACTGCAACTTTGTCGCTATATACACGAAATAATGCTTATGTATGATATTATAGAACATACAACACGCCTAATATATGGATTTGCTTCAGATCAAATATTTTAGTTACTGCAATGTATTACCTCGAATACCGTTGGCAAATCAATCATTACTTTAGTTTTCACGTGACGAAAGTCTAACGTGTGCAAAAAATAACCGTCATGAGTTAAGCTTGTCCGAATTTTAGTTATAAAGATAAACAAAGGGTTATCCGTGCTATGCCCATCAGGGGTATCGAAATCCGTTTATCTAGCACAGACATACCAAATATGCCAAGTGCCAGTTTGATGGTTTCCTTGTCAATATTTATTGATGTTCTTTTAAACGGAAATAATCCCGCAATATACACGCATTCACTATAATTTATCAGTTTGAGGATCGATGTTTGTTTAAGTTCAATTTATATTAAGAAACATACAGAACTTACACTGTTAAATCTGTGTCGCGAAAATCCAGCCTATTCACTAAAATTTTGCAAAAAAAATTCTTGAGTGTAAGAATCAATTGTATATGTGGTGTGTGTCAATCTTGCTGGCAAGTGTCATGAACTGGATACCATCGACATTCATTTAACTTCTAAATCTAAATTATCATTTAGCTAATTTCAATTGTATTATATAGCATGTCAAAGACTATAGTAATCTGGAAATTATTTAGCACATAATGTGGTAACAAACCCCAATATTCTAAACACACTTCGTATCATGGCACTATGCACATCTAATACTTATTGACTACTATGCCATATTCAGACGATGTAGGAAAAGCAACACTAAAACGTTTGCTTTACCGCTTAGCTGGCTTTCATTCGATTAATTTCAACCTTAAGCAAAATTTTGATATTTCATCTCAAACTTATGTTTATGTAATAGCGTTTACTGCGGTCGGATTTCGATCTCCTTTTGGCATATATGACGTACGGCAGGGCCAGGTAGTTAAGGCACTCGACTCGTAATCTGAGGGTCGCAAATTCGATGCTCATCCTTTCAACCGTGGGGGCGTTATAATGTTACGGTTAGTTCCACTATAGGTTGGTAAAAGAACAGTCCAAGAGTTGGCAGTGGGTGGTGAAGACTAGCTGCCTTTCCTCTAGTCTGTTTTGAATTTTGCGCAAAGCTACACGAGAGCTATCAGCGCTAGCCGTACCTAATTTAGGAGTGTAAGACTAGAGGAAAGACAGCAAGTCATTACCACCAACCACGAACTCTTGGGCTACTCTTCTACCAACGAATAATGGGATTGACCGTCACATAATAAGGACACGGCTGAAAGACCGAGCATGTTTGGTGGGACGAGGATTCGAACCCGGGATCTTTAGGTTACGAGTCGAGCGCCTTAACCACCTGACAATGCCCGGCCGGTTAAATTAAGAACAGCTAGCGCAGATAGCCCTCGTGTAGCTTTGCGCAAAATTCAAAACAAACCAAACCAAAATCATGCTTATAACTTGCTTTTGAGGAGACATCAAAGAAATATTTGGCTTTAAATGTTTCATTTAATATTTTCTATATATTCGGCGTTGAAGTTAGGTTTATGATGCATATTAATTAAACCTTCAAAGGATATAAAGTTGAAGATGACCGTGAATTACTTTAACGACACTGTCACAAGGCAGGCGCACAACTCCTCATGTCATACCATTAACAATTATATGTATATAATTTCAGGGCCACCCTGCACACTTCAGTGTTTATGTTTGAAAACTGATATAGCGTATCAAGTACAACGTTCAATCCAAATCCAAAAAAAAACTAATTTTTTTGCACACTCGATGAGCGTACTGTTCTGGCTCAGGTGCACACTCTATGAGCGTACTGTTCTGGTTCAGGTGCACACTTAATTTAGCGCACAAAAACAAACGATCGTTAAAACTGCCAAAGCGCTGTTGGAGTTCCAGCTAATGTACGAAAGGAAACTAAAATAGTTACAGTACAAACATATTTGAATGGGAAAACGGGTAATGCAACAGTTCGGACGCGATTGGAGACATGAATAACACTGGCTATGCGTTTGAGTGAGAGCACGTGTGTTCTAACGTTGAACGTTGTGTTAACTTACGTTCTTGAATTAAGAAATTATAAAAGAAAATCGTTTGTTAATAATCTTAATATTTTAATTGTATATTTCTTGTGAGTTTTCATAAAGGATTAAACGTACAATTTTCAGGAGTAACAATTATGCCATACGTTATCCACTTGGATTCCTGTTATTTTGTGTAAACACTTGCTTTATTTGTATTCCAAACTAAATTACTCGATTTGGTTAAATAGTATTATCTTTATTAAATGGTTTTACAACACGTTTACATTGATTTGGTAAGTGCAAGGGTGTTTCGAGTGATATCTTCACGATCGTAAAACAAAAAAATATTTGTTGAAAAAGAACAATTTTGATTCTGTATTTGTATATTTATCGAAGGTAAATGTAATACTGATTGTACAGAGTACAGAACACAATATGTTAGAGACACAGGTGGTCGTTATGGTCTTGTGTACCTGTTGAGATAATGTTCATAGTTACTTCAGAATAGTCTCCCACTTGGACAGCGGGAAGTCTTCAAATTTACAACGCTAAAAATCAGAGGTCAGATTCCCCTCGGAAGACACAACATAGCCCACTGTGGTGTTACTACAAGAAAACACACACATACATACTTCAGAATAGATAATTTTGGTAAATTAAAGATTTAAATATTTTTTACACTCAGATTTTGAGTGTTAATACTTCAATATTCATTTATTGTCTGAAAGAAGACAATTCAAAGGCAAAAACAAAATTTGGAGAAAATATTCCCGTTAGTTTAATGGTAGTATTAAAATGATTTGTTACAAGCGACCTCTTGTGTTTAATAAACAAAGGTAAGCTATATGTGTATAACTTAGAATTGAAGAAGACAAAGATAATAATATATTTCACAATTTTTTTCATTTATTACGACCATGACTTTGCCAGTAAAGGCATCATTAATTACAATCGTATCAATTAATGATAATTAATACAAATGTTAATAATTAACAACTAGCGTATATTCAGTCACAAAAGACAGAACAATTACTAACCCCCTCTACACAGTATATTCTAACCTCACATTTAATTGTTAGCTGAAAAAAAATGGAAAACTCAACTTGGCCAATAAAGAGTAAAAAAAAAAGTACAGTCGAGTAATTACAGGTAAAAATCAGTTAGTTTAACAACTTCTAATATATAGAAAAGCCAGTGCGTTTTGGCAATGCTACGTTCCAACGATGTCGTTTATGCTTAGTTATAAAAATATAGCCCATATATGTTGTTAGTCTACGTACTGGAAGTGTAAAGTGAAATGTACAGACAAAGTGGAAGAATATTTGTTTCTTTCTTAATTTTGACTCTCTGTTAACAAAATAACTTTATTTTTTTAATATTAAAAACGTTGGTAATATAACCGAAAACAGCTTAATTCAGAAACGGTTTAAGTTTAAAACTGAATCGATATTCTTTAGCTTTCATGATGAGTTTTATATAGTTAGCTCTAAGCTAGGTTATCCCACAGCAGTTCTTTACTTTAGGCTTATTACACCAATACTTCATTCATAAGGTTTTACGGCATTTTCTCCCGCGTAACACACTTTCACCGATTTACAAAAATCGTAATGGGCAGACACTAATCGAACTATTGTATCTGGATAAGCCCTCCAGTGACACAGTAGTATGTCCGTGGGCTTTTACCGCTAGAAACCGGGTTTCAATATTTTTGATAAGCAGAGCACGGTCATCTGTTTGTGTAGCTTAGTTACAAACAACCTTTCTGGTTAAATACAGTTTGGCTTGTTTCGAGTTCTCCTGTTTCTGACAGTCGAGAGAAATAAAGTGTGAAGTGACACACACTGGCTTTTGTTTAGGTTAGATTACTAAGTTATCCCGTCATTGTTGTTCTCATGTGACCTTTTCGGGATCTGGAATGTTACTTTCTTGGTTAGCCTGATTTAATAAATGTCAGGGGTATGGTGAGGAAATCGTCAACCTCTTTGAACGTATGTAAGACTGGGGAAAATTACCCTTCATCGACATAATCCAATTTGACAGCGTCTCAACCACAGCTGTGTTTTGACACAATTAAAAAAATGACTTTATTAAAAGATGGAATTACAATTACAGAATTTGTTTTTCCATTTAAAGAAATTATTTAATAGATGATACTGAGGAAGATAAATGGATCTAATGAGAAGTACATTGCTTAAACAGATTAAAGTTTTATATTCCATACATTGTAGAGTTTATGAATTATTGTACAATAATAAAACTGAAAATTCAACTTAAAATATATATGATAAAATGAAGTAGAACTAAGATAATTTAGAAATAAAAAAGGAAAAACAAAAGGCATCAAAACTAATTTTTTAAAAATTTCTTTGAAGTTTCGACTTTATTTTGTTTTGCTATTAATCACTATTCATTAACTATTAATCAATATTCATTAACTTGGCAGTTTCAGCTTTCAGTATAGCAATTTTTCATACAAAAGCTAATGAAGGCCTATAATTTTAAAATTCTACGTTAATGAGGTAAATTGCTTATAGAAGGTACGAAATTTAAGAGCTGATAAATAAGTTGTTATTATAGCAATATAAGTAAAGAGGGTAATTCTGATATGAATAATTTCAATGTCATAGAAAAACTGAAATGTCAGCTAAATAATTGAATTTAACAGATCACACTATTAGTTATTTTGTATAGTATTATGAGATAATATTATATTAATTAATCTTAATAAAAGCGTATAAACATGAATATACATATAAACAAGAATAAAATAATTATTTAAATAAGGGTACAGTAAATTCATTCGTCAATGCTCCTACTATTGATTAGCATACATTTGATTCGTTAAATACATCTGCTAAAAGTTTAGGATTTTTGGATTGAGGGGGGGAGCTTAGAACCATATAACCCAAACGGTCTAAAACACTTTTACACGTAGACTGGATGTTTAAGACTGTTTTAAAGGGAAGTTGATTCACCCACGAAAATGCAGTTTCAGAAGAATTCCTGAACGTAGAGTATGCCCATTCTTCCGTTTGCTTCTGTTTCTTAATCGACTTGGTTCCTTTGGTGTGTGACTCTACAAAGTCAATGACCTCCTTGGGTAGAGTATCTAGGCCTAGAAACTGAAACAAGTCTTGTGCTGTTTCAAGCGGTTTTTGAGCAAGGTCTTCATACCGCAAAAGTTTGTATTTTCCAGAAAACATTGACGCCATTTTACAAGCATAATTAAGATCGTTATTTATTTGAGTGCACAGTGACATAGGATTAGAACATAAAGACTTTTTGCACCATGAAGCAATTACTTCTTCCATTAATCGAGACCTCATCGTTCCTCGAGGATCTCTAATGAGGTGGATTACTTTTAAGTTCATGCCTGGGTTCGTCTGGAGCATCCATACAACCTGTATGAACGAAACCCTTATCACTTTAATGACTTGCATTAACTGCTTTTTGCAGAAAGAGCTAACGAACCGAAAATTATAACATCTATTAGTGCCTCTTCCAAGTGAACAAGCAGTCCAAAATCGATAATTACGTTCCAGGTTTTTATATTGCTTATATCTTCTTGTCCACCTGAGAAACGAACGCCATTTTGAAAAGTCGCAATTGAAAATGTCGTATAGAAATTGACTTGATTTTTGTGTTTGGAGGCGAGTCACTTTGCTTCTAAAATAATGAAAAGGTTCAAATACGTAAAAGACCTTGGAATAACTCTGTAATAAGTCTCCCAGAAACGAAGACCCACTTCGTGCGTAAGACAACAGAAGAATATGAAGCTTATTATTGTCAGATGTCTTCTGTTGAAGTTTATTATTGTCAGATGTCTTCTGCTGGGATAGTGACATCAGCTTCTTTTGAATCTCTGAAATAGAAAGTACGTTCAAGAACATGAAAAGAAGTGATACCTGTCTGAAACCAAAAGAGCTCATTGTAATGCTACCTACACGAATATTGTTCACGTTTGTAATCACAAAAGTTAACATTATATACAGCACCTGTGTGAGTAGGATTTTAAAATGCTTTTAAAATACTCTCTTGGCCTTAAATCAATTAAACACAGAGTTATTTAATACTGGTAACATCATCAACGGTTTAAGAAAGCATATGGACATAAAAGTCACATAACACTGCAAATAAAGTTTTGAGGATAGTTAATAAAGGATAAGGAAAAGTATTAAAAAGAGTTAATAAATTTTTGATTTATCTATGCATTTTGGGTCAAAGGATTATTTTGATGATCCCGAACTCTTGAGAAAATCATTTGCAGTGCCATCTGTTGATAACTAATATAATTAAATCGCCAATTTATTGCGTAATTCAGGCCCACGCTTATACAAACTTCATAATTAATAACAAAGACCTTCTGGAGTTTACAGAGTTTCAGTGATTGGCAAAATTCCTACATAGACAAATAAAAAGGAATGTGAAAACAAACATTTAAGTAGAAATGTGACAAAATTATTTTTTTCTCAAAATACACACAGATTTACATCACTGTACAGAACAAAGTATGTTTATATAAACGTCTCTCTACATACTAGTTTTTTCTCTTAGTTAACTTGCATTGAGTATTGTTGTGTGGGTAACATGTATGTAACCCACCTACGCCACAAAGCTTATATAAACAGGACTTTGATTTGACAGATACGAACTTCGTGTGTGCTTGTTTGTAAGAGCACACAGAAAGCTTAATGCAGTTCATTTAAATATTTTTATGTGCTAATGTAAGAGTGTATTGTCGTAAGTTCGAGCCATGGAGTCTAAGTAGATATGCTTTGTTTATTCACGAGTTATTTGTAGATATAGAATATAAACAAGTACTTTAGTAAAGATATATTCTTACAGACAGATTTTAAAACAAAGCTAAGGAACAGAGCAGTTCGAGGTAAGAAGACTTCACTACTACAAGTGGAAACAGGAAAAAATTGTACAGCTAGAGGTGGATTTAAAGTTGTGTGGGCCAAACACGTTATGTAACTTTACACAGAAAAAAATTATCAATGGGCCTTTATTAAGACCATGGGTCTTAGGGCTGAGCCCTTTTTTGGCCCAACCTAAATACACCACTGTGAACAGCAACATGATTTGTTTCCTTTATTTTCACATCAAAATAATATTAGGCCATTAATTTTGTCCATTTCAATAAATCCCAGACTTTAGCGGATATTTGGCTTCGAAATCAATAGTTTCCACCAAAACGTTTCTGATATAAAAAAAATATTTCACCATATTTCAGTGAGACTATTCCTCACCTCTAATCAAAAACTTGGTTAAGATGAATGAAACTAATCAAATTTTATGGGGGCGCTTTAGAATATTGTATACGGTTGAATATGATTTAAAAAAAATAGTAAAACAGTATTTGCAGTTGTAAGGAAACTTCTGAAGATACTTGTCAGAAGAAAGTGTTGTAATCTTCAGAAGTCTAACAGTCCAAAACATTCATTAATGACAGAAGAAAAGGAAAGAAATAACAATTAATCAGTATTAGAAAATATGGTTAAAGATATAAAAACGTTTGGAGAAATGTTTATAGTTATTTCGTTTCCTATCAAGGAAAATGCAAGGAAAACGTGTATCATATACAGAAGAAAAAGAAACTGGAATTAGAAGATAAAGAATAAATGAAAATGAATTTTCTAATTTAAATATAATAAATAAAAAATTGAGAAATGAAAAATTGTTTGGACTATCTGCAAAAAACGTTGGAATAGGAGGGCAAAGATATACCATAAAATACGCAATTTTAAGTAGGATATCAGGGTACAATTTATAAGATCCTCAAAACCATTTAAGTAATTAAAGAAGTACACTTAAGAAACAAAATTTAGTAGGCAAATGAGTAAAGGAGAATTAAAATTAAATCTAAGAATGTTAAGAGAAAAGTTAACTAAATAATAGTGAAGTGATATGTCCTATTAGAAATTGCTCGAACACATTTAACGGGAATAGTAGGAGGAGGCCCAGACGTATAACAGTAGAATTTGAATAAGAAAAGAAAACGAAGAAAATATTTTGTAAGAAAAAAGGAATATGAAGGATGTGTAGTATGTTGTAAAACACTAACAAATTAAACAAATCGAAATTGTTTAAAGTACGTAAAAGATATAGAAGAGGAAGAAGGAAGCGAGTGTGAGAGTTAATAAACTTATTATTGAAAGACCACGATCTTGACTAAAATGGAAAAAGAAGTGATTCTTAATTCAAACATTAAAAAGAGAGAATTTGAGTATTATGGTAACTATTCAGAATAAAATAAAGATTAACTCCTTTCTATGCTGTATAACAACCAGAGTAGTATTGTAACTATTCAGAATAAAATAAAGATTACGTTGTTTCTATGGTGTATAACAATTAGGGTAGTATGCAACTGTTCATAATAAAATAATGATTAACTCCTTTCTATGGTGTATAGCAACCAAAGTAGTATGGTAACTATTCAGAATAAAATAAAAATGATTTCGTTTCTATGGTGTATAACAACCAGAATAGCATTGTAACTATTCGGAATAAAATAAATATCACCTCATTTCTATGGTGTATAACAATTAGGATAGTTGGTAACTATTCAGAATAAAATAAAGATAACCTTGTTTCTATGGTGTATAACAATCAGAGTAGTATGGTAACTATTCGGAATAAAATAAAGATTACGTTGTTTCTATGGTGTATAACAACCAGAGTAGTGTGGTAACTATTCGGAATAAAATAAATATTACGTTTTTTCTTTGGTGCATAACAATCAAGATAGTTTGGTAACTATTCAGAATTAAATAAAAATTTCCTTGTTTCTATGGTGTATAACAATCAGAGTAGTATGGTAACTATTCGGAATAAAATAAATATTACCTCGTTTCTATGGTTTAAAACAATCATGGTAGTATGGTAACTATTCAGAATAAAATAAAGATTACTTTGTTTCTGTGGTTATAGCAATCAGAATAGTTTGGTAACTATTCAGAATTAAATAAAAATTTCCTTGTTTCTATGGTGTATAACAATCAGAGTAGTATGGTAACTATTCGGAATAAAATAAATATTACCTCGTTTCTATGGTTTAAAACAATCATGGTAGTATGGTAACTATTCAGAATAAAATAAAGATTACTTTGTTTCTGTGGTTATAGCAATCAGAATAGTTTGGTAACTATTCAGAATAAAATAAAGATTACCTTCTTTCTATGGTGTATAACAATCAGAGTAGTATGGTAACTATTCAGAATAAAATAAAGATTACCTTCTTTCTATGGTGTATAAAAATCAGATTAGTATGGTAACTACTTGGAATAAAATAAAGATTATTTCGTTTCTATGGTGTATAACAAACAGGATAGTTTGGTAACTATTCAGAATAAAATAAAGATTACCTCTTTTCTTTCGTGTATAACAATCAGGGTAGTTTCTCTGATGTATAAAAATTTATGGTGTTATATTTCTATGGTATATAATAATCAGGGTAGTATGGTAACTATTCAGAATAAAATAAAGATTACTTTTTTGTATGGTGTATAACAATCAGTGTAGGAGAAAAGAATAGATTTACTTTTAATTTTGCGCAAAGCTACAAGAAGGCTATATGTGCTATCCGTCCGTAATTTGACTGTGATAAAGAAAGATAGTTTTTCAACAATCTTTTGCCTACTCTTTTATCAAGGAATAATGGGATTAACTCTTACATCATAATGCTCTTCATGACTAAACGAGTAAGCATGTTCAGTGACGGGATTCAAACCCATGAATTTCGAATTGTAAGCTCTAACAATTAGGTAATGGCGGATTGAAGGATAAAGACATTGAAATGTACTAGAATTAATCATATATTTAACTAAATATTTTTTTCACTGATAATAAATATCCAATGATGTCACAGAGGTGCAAGTCCTGCAAAAGGAAAATCCTGTTGTTAATAAATTATTTCTTAATCTTATAAAATAATTGTTTCCATAAATTTATTAATGTCTTTATCGCCAATACTGTAAAAAAATGGAGGGATGTTGAAAAAATTACTTGTACCATTTTCAAATAGGAGCACCTCCTTTAATTTGATTGTGGTGTACCTGCGGATTCACACCGCTAGAAAGCGGGTTTTGATACTCCTGGTGGGCAGAGCAGAGATAGCCCACTGTTTCGCTTTGTGATTAATTTCCAATACCAAACAAAAAACAAACTCAAACATGTTTCGTCTAAGTGAAAGAAAAACACAAAACAAAAACGTATTTTTTGTGTGTGAATACACGGTGTGGTTCCCTAACTCGTTGAAAATGAAACATTTTGGCAACGTTGAAGAATCATCATAGTAGAAATAGGGTTAGGAGAAAATTCCATCACTTTTGGTCGAGTTTTGTTTCGAATATTTGCGCAAAGCTTTATTGTGATTATAGATACTAGCTGTTCCTAATTTCGAACAAAATAGACGAGAGAGAAAGCAGCTTATCAATACTCTTGGGCTACTCTACTAAAAAAAACATGACCACAGCATGCAGAAGATATTTTGCCGGCAACGGGACGCGAGTCATGGACCCTCGGATTCACACTCCGACAAGTTAACTGCTACGTACGAACACAGTGTATTAATTTCTACACACAAAATTAACATGGCACCTCGTTTGGGTCAAAATAGAGGATTTTTTGTTCTCTGTTTGAATTAACTGTGAGAATTCTCACAATAGTAAGTTCTTATAGCTATGAGTTTGTTTTTGTTTATTTGTTTTTGAATTTTGTGCAAGTGTAAACGAGGGCTATCTACGCTAGCAGTCCCTAACATTGTAAAACTAGAGGAAAGAAAGCTAGTTATTACCATCCATTGTTATCTCTTGGGCTACTAGGGTACTATTTTACCAACGAACAGCGGGATTGAAAGTACCATTATAACGCCCCCGGCTGAAAGAGCGAGCATGTTTGGTGGGATGGAGATTCGAACCCGTGATCCTCAGATTACGGTTTGAGCTCCTTAACCACTTGTCCATGCCGGGGCTTATAGCTATGGGAACGATCACACAGCGATGACTTTCTGCGTTACAATTGTTATTCTTTTAGATCTAACTCGTCAATAAGGTTTATTTTGCTGAGCAATATTTGGAGATAACCCGGTTTATTCTAGTATGGAATATTTTGATTTATTTTTAGATTAAGCAGTCTCAGTACGCGACAATCTTCCTTCCAAACCTTACCGAAATTTCAAGTATTTACAAAGTTTAGAGTGTTTTGATTTGATATTTAACTTTCAATATGTTTATATGTGTAGCTACAGATGAGAGAGTCAGCTAATAACGTCCACTCACCATATTCCATGGATTCATACCCTTTGGTTATCATCTCGATGTAATTTTTTGTAGTGAATATGGTCAGAGATAGAAAAAAGGCACAAACTAAGACCACCATGAACACATTACGACAAAATGAGGATGGACACATGCTTCAGTCCTGATGTCTGTCACGAGACGTTTTCCAGGATGCACGTTCGATTTTCGTTTTGTCTATCCCGGTTGAACTTGACGAAGCCAGTATCTATTTGAAACATTTAAAAACAAAACGAAAAACAATTAACAAGAAAATGGCACTTAATGAGGTAACATTTTCATCTGGACTTTGACGACATAAACGACAACACTTTCATGAAATGTGATATAGGACGAAGCTTTATCTACCTACTTACTGTCGATATCATAACGAAGTTCCTTTTGAAATACTTTTTACAGTGTAATTTCTAAAATAATAAGCAGAGACAGAATGATTGGAAACAACAATTCAATCTAAACTTTGTTAGTTCTTTATATCAAACTTAACATTGTTACACGTTCGAGTAAACAGCGATAAGTCTACGGATTTACAACGCTACAATCAAAGGTTCGATTCCCGTCGGTGGGCTCAGCAGATAGCCCGATGTGGCTTTGCTATGATAAAACACACACACACGTTCGAGTAACAACTTATTAAAATATTTAAGTATTCATGTAACATGATATTTTATTTCAAACTGATATCTGGAAATTTCTAGGTGAAAAATGAATTTAGTTATCTAAATATAACTTTTAAAAAAGTTAGGTTTGTATTTAAGCACAAACCTATACCAAGAAGTAACTGTGCTCTGCCCATCACGGGTTTGTTTCAATTTCGCACAAAGCTACACAAGGGCTATCTGAGCTAGCCGTCCCTAATTTAGCAACGTAAGACTAGAGGGAAGGCAGCTAGTCATGTTACGTATTTTTTATGTTTTAAGTTCTTCGTAGACTAAACGCAACAGAAAAACGCAGATAACAGCTTGTATAATTTATTACACTAAACTATTAACAAATATAACAGATATAACATGAATTATATAATAATAGTGACGGATATTAAGTTACAACATTCGAAATTAATTACAAAACTGTTACGTATTTTTTATGTTTTATGTCCTTCGTAGATTAAACGCAACAGAAAAACACAGATAAAAGCTTGTATAATTTATTACACTAAACTACTAACAAATATAACAGATATAACATAAATTATATGATAACAGTGACAGATATTAAGTTACAACATTCGAAATTAATTACAAAACAAAATACTAGTTTCAAACTTCAAAATTAAATCACAGCTTCCGTAGATCTAATTTCAATCACAAATCCACGTTGAATATTCACAGCAAACACTTAATCTTTCTCAAATAACTAACTCTCTTCTTTTGAAATAAAACTGATGTCTGAATCTCACTCTTTTTCTTCTAATAAAACTAATGACTGAATCTCTCTCACTCGAATAAAAACTGATGACTGATGACTGAATCTGTCTCTTGTCACCGTCTTTTATACCGATAGGCCTATTTCTCGAACAATCTTGCAATTTCCATACAACTCCAGAGCTATCCACGCATATCCGTTCTTGCACGAGACTACACGTCTAGACAGGAAGTCACCAGCACTCATTTACAAACATGTGATTGGTCTACTTAATTCGAGAAAGTTCTAAAATATTACCCTAAATAAATAACATATTTTAGTTTAAACTTCGAAACAATAATATCAATATGGAAAAATGAATAATACAAATGAAAATTCAAACACAATACGACATGTTGTCGTTTACAAAATATTTACACATCTACATAACAGTCATCACCACCCACCGCCAACTCTTGGGATACTCTTTTACCCCTAAATAATGGGATTGACCGGAACATTATAACGCCCCCATGGCTGAAGGAGAAAACATATTTTGTGCGACTGGGATTCGAAGTCGTGATCTTCAAATTACGAGTCGAACGCCTTAATCCACCTAGCCATACCAGAACGAGGTTTTTTGAAAGACGTAAAACAATTGTGTGTCAAGCCAAACCGGAAAAAATAACAACAACAAAACTAGTTTAAAGTTAAAACTAATTTCGACTTATAACACGTATGTGTATGAGATTCATATCAGTATAAAAAATATGTATATATATATATTTCCCCTCCCCAGTGGCTCAGGGGTATGTTTGCGGACTTATACGCTAAAATCCGGGTTTCGATACCCGTGGTGGGCATAACACAGATAGCCCATTGTTTAGCTTTGTGCTTAATTCAAAACAACAACAACAATGTTTGTATTTAATGTGACAAGCACCTAGTGAATGCGCAAATACGCGTTTCTATAAAAGTGAAAACTATTCACTGTACATTGTTCCCTGTGTCTTCATGTTAGAACTTTGATTTATTCCATAGCAATTATAACTAACTTAGCATCGTAGACTGAAAAAAACGATAAACGCAACTGTCGTTATAAATCTGAATTATAACGTAATGAAATGTCTATAATTTAAAGTTTGTTTGTTCTTTTAATTTAGGTTAAAGTTTGACACTAGAGTACCTGCGTAGTAACTTTTTATCTCTCGCCGGGATTAAGCCCCTAATTTTGACGTTTTTAGCTGCAACCTCACCACCAAAGGGGAAGTTCTAGCTTTAAAATTGCAATTAAGACCAAATAGTATGTTCGCGATTATCTTCCCAGTCAAAAAGGTTGTACATAATAAAATAGAACTACAGAAACAAAGTTATACACTATGAAATACAAGAGCACACAGATTAAACAAACAAAGAGTGGAGACAGCAAATTTTTTCTCTTGGACTAAAAAAAAAGACTTCAGTGTGTTTTACAAAGATTTTTGCTTTGTTTCGAATTTTGCGCAAAGCTACACGAGGTCGACCTCCCTTAGCCGTCCATAATTTAACAGTGTAAGCCTAGAGGGAGGAAAGCTAGTCATCTCCATCCACCGCCAACTCTTGGGCTACTCTTTTTTTCAACGATTATTAGGATTGACTGTTACATTATAACGCCACCATGACTGAAAGGGTGATGATCTTTGATATGGCGGAGATTCGAGCCAACGTACCTTAAATTGCGAGCCGAGCGCTATAACCACTTGGCCATGTTTAGTAATTAACCAGAAACTTGAGGAAAAAGTAACATTCGTGCACATGGAAGTGTCGCTGAGTTAATATTTCTTCCTTCAGTAAACGTAACGGTTTATTGTTTTTCGTACCTTTCATCACTTTCAAACATTCTTCTAACACAATATGTTTTTAATGGTGCAGTAAGTTTCAATCTGAAATGTTCTGTTGCACATCCCGGTTTTTTAATTCAGAATGGAAAGTTATGAGGCCTTCATGCTAGAAATGGTTAAACTTCTTGTAATATGTGACAGAACTAAGTACAAAACATTAAGGACCTAAACATTCTTCATAGTTCTACAATAAAAATTTAAAATGTGGTTTTCATCAATATATAATGGAATATCTCAGATACTTCACTGAAAACCACACTATCCCATTAATTCATGTGTGGAGGATTAGCCGTACATGTGCTATTTCATGTTGCTTACATTCTTCTATACCGCATCACATAAATGTTCTAGATAAAATTTAATTTTTATTCCAGACCCAAACTGTGTGACGTGTTACTTATTAGAATGTTTTGGTATTTATCTGTAGTTAAAGTGTTGATTGTAACAGAATATATATATTGTGTATATGCTAACTAGACAAATTTTATGTTTGTTTGTTATCTTCTAGCTGTCCGTGTTTAATTAATTTTTCACTTAACTTGAATGAAACTATACATTTTTATGACATATTACGTTATTTCCTTTATGAAAAACAGTGCTGTGACTGTTTTTGAGTTGTGACTTCAAATGCTTTTGTAGGAAAATCATTACAACTTCAAATCCCATTTCTTGTACTGTTTTTTATTTTGCATTGTGACCTCAACTAAAGTTCTGTGGCATCATGACATCTTTGTACATCTAGATGTCAGTATGATTAGCCTGTGTTATTAAAAAGTATAATTTATTTTTTCATTCATATGAAAACTACAGTCAAATTGCACAGTAACCTTTACACATGCTTTCAATATATCAGGCTGTTTTATTCCCGTTCAATTAGGTTGTACAGCAAGTGTACATAAATATATATCTAAGCCACGTGCACGTTAGTTGTATTAACTGTTCTTTTACTGTATTTTATTTTTTGAGTGTCATCGTATAGTAAATAAAACAGTTCAGTCTAGTTGTAAGTTAGGGCTACATGCAAAGCAGATAAAGACAATCTTAAGTCTTCAGAACGTAGATTCAGTTATACAATTCCATTGGTATTTTTTTGCAGAGACTGTTTTATGGCATAAATTTAACATAACATCTGCTTTGCTTCACACGCTGCAGCTCACTGAAATTACCGTGTTATAAATCTTCAGTATGTTTGTTCTCAGTTAAAAGCTTAAATAAAAATTTACTTTGGTTTTTCACGTCATATTGTACTTAAATTACTTCCAAACATTTCTGATATAGCGTGTGAAGAAGCAACAAACGTTCAAAACATTACACATACAAACATAAAAAAGGTGGCGAAGACAACATATGTAATAGATAAAACTCTAATAAATATTTATATGAAATGCACCAAAAATTTGCTTTCGAAAGTTCATATGTACTGATCTAAGTGTATAGAAGTAATAAGCAATTTTGTCAAGTATAGAAACCGTATGAAATACAACGGCAAAACCATATATCGCATAGCTTGCTTACCTTTCATAGACACTAAATAAGTTTACAGTAAGAAGTAAGTTAGTATGTGTTATAAAATTACAGTTTCTCTGAGAGTTTTGGGACTAATAAAAACATGGGTCTACAATATTCTGTTATGTTATGTATTTGTTTATTTATTACGGTATAGTGTGTGTGTATGCATGTATTTTCTTACAGCAAAGCCATTCTGAGCTACTTGCTGAGTCCACCGAGGGGAATCAAACCTCGGATTTTAGCGTTATAAATCCGTAGACTTACTGCTATACCAGCGGGAGACTACTGAGGTATAGCTTAGTACGATTATGTTTAGCTGATAGCATTTAGGATGTACATGTTATATTTTTCACATTATGTTCATAACTAATATTAAGTATGAATGATATATAAATATATATATGTAATATCACGTGATATTAAATCCCATTTCTATATCATGCACGTATCGTAAAACCATACGTTAAGTTACACTAACACAAATCTTATATTTGAAAGTACAATATTTGTTTGGTTTTATTTATTCCAACATTTTTAAATGTCGTTTTCATTATTTTTCCATAAAGACATACACCTCCGCATATAACGTGCCTATAAAAAGAACCGTGTTACGCTTTTCAACCAAAGAGAGTCATGTGTTCATACCCAGTTTTATTGAATGAAAAGAGTACCTAACTGACAAAAGGAAGTGAGCAAAGTTTCAGTTTCGTACTTGTCATTTCATATTCGTATTTTTAACCGAAGCGAGACCTTATGTACACGTGAACAAAGCTACCAGATCAGATACTCCAAGGACTCTAGTCTGTTCGTGCCTAATTTAAAACAATGAACAGGGGAAAGACAACCAGGAAGGAACATCCGTCACTGCAAGGGCTGTTTGTCTGGCTCTGAACCGAATAATCAAACTGCTTGGTACTCTTACAATCCACCCACGGGTTTTAGTACTGAACGTATACAGTAGCATTATGAACCTTGAATGTTCTGTTAAGTATCCCTTCACGCTAGAGACTAAGTTACAAATTTTCATCTTTTTAAAACTAAATTAATCTTGAGATAACAAGTATAAGTGACAAAAATCACTAAATAACAAAAAACTGTGTTGGGTTGGCTTCTGAACTTGAAAAAATGGAACAAACAGTGCATGAATGATCAGCTTATGATCACACAGCAGGCAGAGAATAAAATCACAGCATTACTGTCTTTCTCAGTGGCAAAACAAGTATAACCAGAATTTACAATTTAAAACGTTATTTTATTGTAAAATAGTCGTAAAAGTAATATTTTAAAGTTAATTTACAAACATAAAATTAAGAAAGCTGAGATTTTCTTCAAATTCGATAGACAAAGTTGGGTAACCAGCAATGTAAAGATTTTATTCTCTATGTAAAATCAAGTCTATATGATCATCAACCGATCAAATTATGTGCCCACTTCCATCCCTTTTTTATTTAACGATATTTTTTCTCCTGATATTTGTTTGTTTGCTTTTATAAGATGGCGTACGCGAGTTACTAGGTTATAGAGTGGATTCTGAATTTTATAAATTTTACATATAATAATAAAATAGGTCGTCATAGATTATGAAGACTGTTTTGTTCTAATGATGATAAAACTATAATTATTGCTAAAACTACGTAGGCGATAGACCTGTTGAAGAAAGATAATGATGATGGAAAATAAAAATATTGTTTTGGCTGTTCGCCGGTTCTCGACTTTGGGACGCTCTGAATAGCTGAAAAGCGTCAGTGTACAACCGGAGATACAACAACTGTGCTCTTTATATCTAGCTTTTTATGACTTGTAGAGAAGATAAACCTAGTTACTTTTGTATTTCTATAATACGAATCTCCATGCTATCTCTACGTAGAAAGTACCCGTGCATTTTCCAATAAACGACTAAAATAATGTTAACGTTTATTAACTATGAATTTTGCATTGCATGCCAAGAAACCTAAGATTTTGTATGCCTTAAGCAAATAATTAAGTTATGTTATAATATAAGAATTTAACAAATATAGAAAACAATTCAATATAAATAAATATGTACTTCACAAAAACTATATATCAATTGGGCCTAATTTAGCCGAAAGTTCTTTATATGTTTGTGAATTAAAATGCTACAACCTTTTAAATAATAATAGTGTAATAATTTATCAGCAGAACAGTTAATATTCAGTGAACAATGAAATAATAGGAAGGGTGGCATTACAAATAAAAGTCTGAACAGAAAATACAAAATATATTCAAAACGATTCCAGGATACAGTCTTGCTGAATAACACGAAAAAAATAATCTCCGTGGTGGACCACCAAAGCAAGCTCATTTGCAATAGGTTATACCAAATTCAATTTTCGAGTGATATAAATGTAGTTTACATATCTATTTTTTGTTTTTTTTCAACACACTAATTATTAGGTTAAGTCATATTGAAATGGAGCAAAAGTGCAATGCAAAGTAATGATATATATATATATATATGTAAAATAGGAAAATACTTACAGAAACTACAGTAGTTCTAATGAGCTGTACTTTATGCGTCTATTCTTTTACATAGTTTGGCACATAATGAAGTAAACTCTGAAAGTTGCCTCAGAAATTCTTCTCTGATCTAGTTTGATTGAAACGTGTTCACGTAGTAACGATAATATTGAACGAATATTTAGATATATCATTCTGTTTCTAGCACTCATTTGTGTTTAATAATTCAAAGCTCATACATGAACATTATTAATGCAAAAATAAATTATTTATAATAATCATATTGGAAGAACATCGTCGCAGTCGTGCAGCTGGACTGTCCTATACGTGTGTGTGATACATGAACTTTAATTATCAAATATTTCTTTACTGTCCGCCAAACTGTATAAATATAAAGTTTTCATAGTCGAGATGAAATTATTATCGATAAATCACAATGTGTTAGAAATAGGAAATCGCAAATTTCTCAAGAAAATCCTTTCTCCGCATGTTTGACAAATATTAAAAAAAAATTGACGAAACTTATTAATACGTCAATGTATATCACGCGACGTTTCAAGAAATCGGCAAAACGCTTGTCGTACATCTCATGTAAAAAAGAGACTCTTTGAAATTTCACATCAGTTTACAAAAAATGGTGTCTGTTAGCACTACTAATAACATAGATTTGTAAATCTGCATGTGACAAAATCTAATGATACAAGGAATAATGACATTGAGAAAAGTTGCACCAATAATAATATACAATGTGGGAAACGTTATCAGGCTTACATACAAAGTTTTTAACATTCCTTTTTTTAAGGCTGAAATAGTTCTATTTCTCTCCCGTAATTGCTTACATTTACGAACATTTGAATACTTCAAAGCGGTTCTGTAAATGTTTAATGAGTTACCTAAACAAGAATAAGCTATTAGATTGCTTTCTTTCTCTTATCACTTAGTTTTAACAAGACTTCAGTTACTTATATCAAGTATTACACTTTACATTGGAAACACTTTGTTATTACAGCTTTAGACATTTGGTTTTTGTAATTCAATATATATTTTTTAATAAAGAGAGAGTGTGTGTATGTGTTTTCTTATTGCAAAGCCACATCGGGCTATTTGCTGAGTCCACCAAGGGGAATCGAGTCCCTTATAAAAGAGACCATACCGTAATGTATGTCCCCCAGTGGGCTAGTGGATAAGTTTATGAACTTAAAAAGCTAGAATTCGGGGTTTATTTTCTTGTGTAGCTTTATGATAAAAACAAAGACATAAAAAAACCCAACAATTATCGTAGTTTTGTCTTGCAATGAAAATACTAGAACAGTCCTCCTGTTACGTGTATCCGGCAGTGGCATCCAATACATTATTTCCGAGTACAAGTTTATAAACATATTAATATGTTATTTACTTAGTATATGTCTTTCTAGTTAGAAAATAATGCACGAGCCATTCATGTAAAGCAGTGATCCCCATCCGGAGATACTCGCGTGACTCCCTCCCTCCAGGAGTACACGAAGATCTTAAAAGGAAAACGCAAGGTATGCCTTATAATAGTGCAAAAAAGAAAAAGGAAAAAAGCCCAAATAATTTGAAATTAAACGAATGAAAGTGAGTTTGTTTTTGAATTCGCACAAAGCTACACGAGGGCTATCTGTGCTAGCCGTCCCTAGTTTAGCAGTGTAAAACTAGAGGGAAGGCAGCTAGTCATCACCACCCATCGCCGACTCTTTGGCTTCTCTTTTACCAACAAATAGTGGGATTGACCGTCACATCATAACGCCCCCACGGCTGAAAGGGCGAGCATGTTTGGCGGGACGGTGATACGAACCCGCGACACTCAGATTACGAGTCGCACGCCTTAACACGCTTGGCCATGCCAAGCCAGAATGAAAGTGAGATACGATAGTGCATATTAGTTAAAGAAGTTAACTAAATTGACTTCGCTATCAGCCGTTACACCTCGTCAGCTATAGTTTGAGATGTTTGTTTTTTCATTTCAACTTCAACCAGTTTGAACTCAGTGCAGCCAATCATACTATAATGGAACTCTTACTTGAATGATACTGGAAAAGCATTTTTATTACGGGATATGCAATTTTCAATTTGCGATATTTTTATCCTGTGTGCATGTAGATTTGTAACAGAGGTCACGATCTTCCCGTTATGCCTTCGTTTCTTTTCACAGAGAAATTTATTTTCCTCCATTCTCAGGATGCAGATATGACCTCATGAATACATCATTCTCAGATCTAATGCACTGGCGTCATCTGTGCAAACATAATAGTACTGTCTGTTGTATATCCATGTAAATACTTTGCAGGGTATGGATGGATTTTCACCAAATTTTTATATTTTGCGGTTTTTGCGGGGGTTTTTTATCCGTACTTCGCCCCTGTTGTTGGATATTCACCAAATATGCCATGAAGATTTGTTGGGTCCATGAGGAGATACATGCAAAGTTACGGTTTCATATTTTGCGTTTTCCTGTTTTTATGGGCGTTTCTAGGTTTGTAAAATTATATATAGGACTTTTCATATCCTAAGATAACCTTTCATTGATCATAAATTCACATAACTTCCGTCCAGGATGCAGGTTCCCCAAGTAGTACACCTAACTGTCTTCCTTTATGTTGTTTGGAAAATTAAGTTTCACAATTACTTTGACGATATGATCAAAATTTTCAATAGAGAAACGAGGATGCTGGTAAAAACACACACACACTTAAACAATACTAAGTACCCAAACGTTCGTTTGTTTGTTTTAATAATAACAACATTTAAAAAAGACAGACTAATGTTCTGTCTCGCCGTTCCTAATTTTTCAGCGTAAGACCAAAGGGAATGCAGCCACTCGTTACTAACCATCGCTATCTCTTTAGCTACTCTTTCACCAACAAACAGTGAGATTGACATTCAAATTATAACGCCCCCACGGCTGAAAGGAGGAGAACATATTTTGTATGACAGGGATTAGAGTCCGCGACCCTCATTTTGCGTGGCCATTAGGCAAATCACTCACTACAATGGTTGGTGTGAGATTTGAAGGGGATCAGTTTAAGGATACTTCAGTCAGGAATATGGAGGCCAAGCATGCCCAGGTTGTTACAGCACTCGACTTGTAATCCGAGGGTCGTTGGTTCGAATCCCTATTACACCAAACATGCTCACCCTTTCAGCCGTGGGGGCGTTATAATGTCATTTTCAATACCACTATTCATTGGTAAAAGAGTAGTCCAAAAGTTGGCGGTGGGTGGTGAAGACTAGCTGCCTTCCCTTTAGTCTTACACTAGAAAATTAGGGACGGCTAGCACAGATAGCGCTCGTGTAGCTTTGTGCAAAATTCAAAACAAATCAAATAAACGTTAGGAGCTACTTTATTTTATCAACATTAGTGAAGTCAATTTAGTTAACTTCTTTAACTAATATGCACTATCGTATCTCACTTTCATTCTGGCTTGGCATGGCCAAGCGTGTTAAGGCGTGCGACTCGTAATCTGAGTGTCGCGGGTTCGTATCACCGTCCCGCCAAACATGCTCGCCCTTTCAGCCGTGGGGGTGTATAATGTGACGGTCAATCCCACTATTTGTTGGTAAAAGAGAAGCCAAAGAGTCGGCGATGGGTGGTGATGACTAGCTGCCTTCCCTCTAATCTTACACTGTTAAACTAGGGACGGTGAGCTCAGATAGCCCTCGAGTAGCTTTGTGCAAAATTCTAAAACAGAACAAACAAGAATATGGGGAAGAATAAGTTATAGATCATAATTATTTAGGTTTCATTTTACCATTTTTATGTTAAAATTGCTTAGAATTTTAAGGCTACAAAATATTGTTTGTAATTTTTTTATAACATTGGTCATCCAAAAACTATAAAAACGGCGCTGTTTGTGTTCGTTTTTTTTTCCTTCTTTCATTAAGACCATTAAGTTTTTAAGGCTATGTCATAAGGTATGCACATTGACGGGGAGATCAGAACAAGGCTATGTCATAAGGTATGCACATTGACGGGAGATCAGAACAAGGCTATGTCATAAGGTATGCACATTGACGGGGAGATCAGAACAAACAACTCATTATGTACCTTTGTGCTTAATGACAAAGACGGAAACAAACCAAAAACAAACTAAAATTACAAAATACAAAAACTGGTAAATTTAACGACGCGATTTGTTTCCAACTTTTTTCAGTCATAATCTCTCGAAAATACCTTTTTTTTTGCTTAATTCTTTACCTATTTGTTCACATGCACGCACATCACGTTTCGTATGAATTATATATTTTAATTTCCTCTGATATACACCATAAAGAATTAATATTAAAAACGAATAATCTGTTTTACCGCTTGACCTTCATTTCAATGTTGATTATTTTCTGTGACACACTTAGAAGGAACCAAACATGATAAGAATATCTAATTGTGTTACAAAAAATGACATAAACCTCGTGTTATAAAAATATAAAACTTCCCACAATAGAAATGCGTGTTTAGAAAGTATTTTTTATGCTTTACGTAGTTTGAAACACTTGTAGTGTAATTTTCTACATTATACATAGCCAGAAAAACCTATATTGTAACCTTTCTTTACCTAACGTATTTAGAAATACCTATGTTATGACTTTTTCATATTTTACGTAGTTCAAATTTAGAAACACACACCTACAATGTACCTTTCCTACATTTTACTCAGAAACAACTATAATTCAGATAGAGTTTTCACGCAAAGCTACCTAAAATGCTGTCTGTGTGATGCCGTTCTTAATTTTAAAATGATAGACTAGAGTGAAGTCAAACAGACAACAACACATATCACCATCTCTTATACTACTCTTGTCTGACTGAAAAGTAGCATTTGACTGTCACTTCTAGAGTGCATTAGGAGCTCCAGTGTGCAGAATTTCGTTTGTGCTCACAAACTGTGCTTTTTAATTTACAGTTCGGTCACTCCAGTTATTCAACCACATTAAGCACGTCAGTCTGTTGTAAAGCGGGGAAACTATTGTTAAACTTCCATTTCTGAAAATATGAAATATTTTTCTCGAAATATAAGTGCAATAAAACAAGCCCAGAGTGTATCATATGAACAAGAAATGAGAACAGATTTTTGTGTTAAAACTTTTTACAAATCTTAACGATTAAAATTTTTAAGAGGATAAGAGCTTTAAGTTAATAAACACAAACAATATTTGATTAATTATTATAAAAAATTGTGTTTAAAATTCACTACGCTTTCATCGATTCTAAATAACTAAACTTTTGTTTATTTTATTCACACCGTTTCGCAAGATAAATCTGGAAGAAACTTTTTGAATCAAATGAGCAAAATATTTACTATGTGCAACAGATAAAACTTTATGTAAAGAAACAATGTTTGTTTATATCACTTAAGATAAATTTATCTGCTTGTAACTGTTAGGTATTACTTGTCCAGAGTATGGTAGCACTCACCATTAAAACTGGATAAATATATATTCTAAAGAAACAGTGTTAAACACTTCTTGTAACTTTGAAGTTGAGCACAAAAACATGAGGTCGTAGCCTGTGAGTGTACAGTTTCACTAACGTATGTGATATGCGTAATTAACACGACATGGATAAAATATACTTCACATGAGCACAGTAACTATATCTAGGAATGATAATAACATGCGAAAATAGATACACGTGTTCCCAGAGTAGCGTTCTCGTGACTTGAATTTAAAACTTTGCTAATTTTATACAAATATATTAAAATATGGACAATTAGTTCTAATCAATACCTTTGTTAGCGGTAATTAGACTCATAACTAAACATTTGGTAAAGATATTTGAATTAAAAACTCAAACAATGAAAGAGTGTAATAACGATAAGTGTGCTAAACTTAATGTTGATATTGGCTTTAATGGTGAAGTGGTAACGGAGTGACAGCACACTACACTTTTATTTTAAATCGATTGCTACAGATTATTTGGCGAGTATTTTAGCACAAAATGTGGATTAATTATGTAGAAAAGTCGTTCAATTTTCTATTAGGCAAAATTTGAAAAAAAAATATGATTTTGAAATATTTGGGAGTAAGGGTCAATGTTACCTTAATACTCGTCTGAAAAAGAATTAAACTATCACTAATTTTAAAGTGATAGAGAAGGTAGTTAGTCAATGGTAACCATTGCCAACTCTTTTCTGACCTAATAATGTTGTTGTTTTTTTATTATTCTCATGTAATGCATTGTTATGTAAATGTGTAAATATTTTGTAAACGACAACATGTCGTGTTATGTTTGAATTTTCATTTCTATTATTCATTTTTCCATATTTATATTATTGTTTCGAAGTTTAAACTAATATGTTGTTATTCATTTAGGGTAACATTTTAGAATTTTCTTGAATTAAGTAGACCAATCATATGTTTGTAAATGAAGTGCTGGTGACTTCGTGTCTAGACGTGTAGTCTCGTGCAAGAACAGACATGCGCGGATTGCTCTGGAGATCTGTAGAAAGTTCGCGGTTATTTGAGGGGTCTAAGCCTACAATATATAAACAGACGAAGATGCGAGAGACAAGAGATATTCAATCATCAGTTCTTATTCGAAGAAAAAGAGGAGAGTCAGATATTAGTTTTATTTCAAAAGAAGAGAGTCAGTTATTGTTTGCTGTGATTATTCAACTTGGATTTGTGACTAAAGTTAGATCTACGGAAGCTGTGATTTTATTTCGTCAATCTCTACGATTCATCTGAATTACTGCTTGTGCTGAGAATCGGCGAATTTATTGAACTGTGAACTGTTTCTGAACTTCTTCATTTAAGCTTCGGAATTTCTTCGTGGGACCAAATTCACACCCTAGACTGGAATTTGAGACTTTCATTTTAGATCATTATATTAAATACAGGCCAGTACCATTTTGTATTGTGATTAATTTTGAAGTTTGAAACTAGTATTATTTTGTATTGTAATTAATTATATCTGTTATATTTGTTAATAGTTTAGTGTAATAAATTATACAAGCTGTTATCTGTGTTTTTCTGTTGCGTTTAGTTAAGAACATAAAACATTAAAAAATACGTAACATGCATCCACAGCCATAGAGTCAGAACAATATTTATTTTAGGTAAGCGGATGCGAACCCAGAAACTTGTACTCCATAACCAGGCACACTAGTCACTAGACAGTGTTAGAAGTACCAACATTTTAAAAAGTCCAACCTAAACATTTATTCTAATGAGACTACGGATATTCAAAGGCTTCATTCTGTAGTTCACTTGAGTAGCGATTAATTGCGGTGACATAAATTATTATTGGTTATAAAATGAATAACAATTAATTTATTGGTGTTCGAATACACTAACAAATCTTATGTGAGTCTTGTATATAGATTGTACCAAAATAAACTGAGGAATTAACATGTGATAGCGTCTTAAAGTTTCATTTTAACGAAACTTCAAAAAGCTATATGTTTAGCATAGATTAATTTACGATGCGGAAGGGTCTTATTTTGTAAAGTGAATGGTGTATTCTTGGTAGTAAAAACGAATTCTCAATAAAACTCTTTATTTTTCACACTGTTCATTACGTTTTTTTTCAATTCAAATAATTCTTATAACTAAAATTTTGCGTAATATTTATAATTTATTTAAGAAGGAGCTTATTAGAAAAAAATGTAAATTAATCTTATTTTTTTTATAAAAAGGGTATTGTTGAGTGTGAAAGAAAAATTGACGATAAAATATTTGATAAGAAAACGACGTTTGATGTGTTTTACACTCTCAGTTTGATATAAATAAAACCTCTCTGCTCTAGTTATATTGACTGCTTTGAACTAAATTTCAATCCAAAACTGTCGTCTGTATCAGCAATGCACGTTTATCCATTAGTTGCGTATATTTAACAAATGTATCTTGCTTGTATTGATAATTTACAAATTGAAATCGTCGAGACGCTAGCAACTTAATTACTTTCCTTTTATAGTGATTTGAATAAATTATTTCTATAATGATGAAGACGCTTATCACTTTGCAGCTACATTTGCTAGTTTTTCGTGCTACTTCAGAACGCTTCTTCAACTCCAATCAACTGAGAAAGTGCTTGTGCCATCTGCTGAGCAACATTTGAACTTTTATATGTCAAAATAATATTTATTATCAACAAAATGTTTTACTTGTAAAATTTATAACTCGTTCGTAGCCGAAATATTTGTGGTAGCTTGTCAGTGAAAAATATCAGTGTCTAAATAAAATATCTTAATCTTAAAATTTTATAACCTCAAATGTAAACTTTTGCAGTGTATCATTGTTTATGTTTACTTTGATTTGTAGCTTCAACAAATTTTATAATTCATAAAAAATCAAATGTATTATGCTTAGATGAATATTTCTCAATAACATATATTTAAATTTTATAAATCTCTCTGTGAAATTAAAACAAATATCTCGCTGATAATGTCAACCTACGGATAGGTTGCATTACAAAGCAGTTCATCTTGGACAGCTATTATACCTACAAAACCTTAATTTTTATAAGTTTTTTTTATAATCCCTTTTCTCAATTAAATTTATGCCGTGAGACGACTAATCTAGAAACAATTTGAGCTGTACGTTAATATTTCTATTTTTGAATTTCGCTCGGAGCTCCACGATGGCTTTCTGCGCTAATCGTCCTAATTTAGCGGTGTAGAGGGAAGGCAATTAGTCATCACCACCCAGCGCCAACTCTTGGGCTACTCTTTTACCAACGAATAGTGGGATTGACCGTCATATTATAACACCCCCACGGCTGAAACAGTGAGCATGTTGTGACTAGGATTCGAACCAGCGGTCCTCAGATTATAAATCGAGCACCCCTAACCACCTAGCCATGTCGGGCTATAAGTTAGTGTTATCTAAATGATTATTTAATCAAAGAATGACATTCTTGGCTTCTTTTTTAAGTCAGCTTTGAAAATACCCTGAAAATGTTATCGAAAGCTTTAACTTAAATTACGTTTCGTATAACCTTTCAAAACATAGTTTCTGAGACCATTTTTTCCATTTTGGGAATTCCAACAATTACAATATTCATGTAATAACTTTTGATAATGATTTTATTTCATTTTTATTTCGTGATTTTTATTTTAAAAAAATCTTAGCAAATCAGCTTTGTGTAAAAAATCAGTTGTTTACACTTTTCGCAATAGATGGCGGTAAACTAGGGATTATTTTTATTTAGCTTAAAATAGGTTAAGTTACAAATATCGACCTATAATAGGCAATGTACAAAATATTTGTAGATAGCACAAAGTATTCAAATTATTTATAAGTAACTATTTGAAAATACTTATTACATGCAACAAGATAAAGCACGTTTGACTGAAGTAATTTCATTTAAAATTAAATTAATCTAAAGCGAATTAGTTCTTTGTTTATGAATTTCGCGCAAAGGTACTCGAGAGCTATTTGTGTTCGAATAATTTGTATATTAATCTGTCTTAATATGTTCTTTTGTATTATACGGTTTTAATTCAGTAATTAAGGAGAATAAGAAACAGAAGTTAAGTAAAATTATTTCATTCAATGGAACATAAATCTTATTCCCATGTATGCCGAATAAATAATTGTCTTCAGACTGTTTATGTAAAAAAAAAAAATCAATTTCTGGTAATCTAATGGTTACAAACTTTAAATATGGAATGTCTGTGTCTTATCTGTTGTTTTATTATATAATTTCGCGTGACATTTGGCTATTGAGCACGTCAGTGGCAAAAGAAACAAACGATTTCGGGCGTTAAAAAAGATATCAAACTCTTAAAGATCCTCTGGATAAGAGTAAAAGGTAATTTAATGGCCATTAGCAAAGGTGTTAGTGTATATCGCATAGCAGGTTTATTTGTACTGTTTACTCGCATGGACTGTTAATGTTGAAATTAAAGCCAAGCTATCGTTGGGATAGCCACGAAACTCTTAAACACAAAACATGCGCCAAGCAGTTTGAAATGAACGTTTATAGTTGAAGAAAAAAAAATGATAATAAAGATAGTGACAAGATGTCTCTTTATTTCTAAAACAGGATTTGGATCTTTTGTCCTTGTTTTATTTTTAAAAGAAATGACGTTCATTCACACACTTTTGAAGGTGTGTGTGTGTTTTCTCATAGCAGAGCCACATCGGACTACCTGCTGAGTCCACCGAGGGGAATTTAACCCCTTATTTTAGCGTTGTAAATGCGTAGACTTACCGCTGTAATTACGGTGGACCACTTTTGAAGGTTTGTTTGTTTGTTGAATTTCGACTCGTAATCTGAGGGTCGCAAGTTCGCATCCCCGTTGCGCCAAACATGCTCGCCCTTTCAGCCGTGGAGTGTTATAATGTGACGGTCAATCCCACTATTTGTTGGTAAAAGAGTAGTCCAAGAGTTGGCGGTGGATGATGATGACTAGCTGCCTTCTTTTTAGTCTTACACTGCTAAATTAGGGACGGCTAAGGGAGGTCGACCTCGTGTAGCTTTGTGCGAAATTCTAAAAACAAACAAACATTTCTTCCTATTTTCAGCTGCATATCCAACGCTTATCTCAATATTTTAGTATAAAAAAACGTTACCTTTGATATTATTTATCATTGTTAAATGCTTAAAATGTATCCCTACATCGTAACGATGTAGTTTCGGTATGCAATTTGTTGATGCGTAATATTAAAGTAGTTTGAAATATTCTACAGCTTGTAGAAAAAACACGTGAGAAATTAGTTTAGTTATTCGCATTTATGCATGACGACACGAGTAAGATGATTACAGCAATTACAGCAAAACTAGTTTCGGTGTTATGTTACCTGATTAAAATTAAGCTTGCGATGCATTCGTACAAAACTCAGATCTTAGAAACTACCCCACCGATCAACACCAATCATAACTAGTTAATATTTTTGTATGTATCCAGTACTTTAGTAATGTAATAAAACAAATGATTGCCACAAAACATAATTTGTTTCATATATACCCAATTAAGATTACAACAAAGAATAAAGTTTCAAATATGAAATAATCAGAAACAAACTTAAAATATTTGTTTTCCTTTAGTGGAGGAATCTAAATCATCTTATTTTCATGAGTATTACAAAAAAAAAAAAAAACCAGCAAGGAACGCTCATTGAGAATTGTGTATTCAAAGAAATACTTCAGCAAAAATATTCTCTGTGATGTAATGCTGTGTTGATAGCTCATTTTTAAACTAAAATTTCAGTTTTAAATTAAAATTTCATGAATGGTGAACATTACTGACTTTCCAGTATGAATATTTTGTTGTGTAACTATTACTTAATTCAGAAAAGGCCGCATGTCCAATAGTCTTCTCCAGGAAGTAGGAGTTTTACCTTTCCGGAGAACGGGCATTTTGTCTATCAATAATAATACGTCGTGAAAGTTTGTTACAAAACATAATTATCTTAAGCCCATCCGAAAAACCTTTATTTTTTTTTCGACTATAGTTTTAATTTTGATGAAGTGAACACCTAAGATGTTATACACCATTGATGTGATTATTATTTCAAACAACTTATTGTGGGGTGTTGTCCAATAAACCATAAAGTATCAGTGACTTAGAAAACAAAACAACATTACGGATACTAATTAGTACGAGATAAAATTTAAATAGAATTTCGCATGTTGTGCAAGTAAATAATAATTTGGTATAATCATTATTACTTTTTATGTGAAGTATTAATTATTACTAATTTATTTACATCATTTACTTATTGACGCTGCACTTAAACTTACCTTGTACTTCTTGTTCAAAATTTTTAAATACATTTATCTTTATAAGTATGCCTGTGGGCCAGGCATGGCCAGGTGGGTTAAAGCACTCGACTCGTAAATCTGAGGGTCGCGGGTTCGCATCCCCGTTGCACCAAACATGCTCGCCATTTCAGCCGTGGAGGGCGTTATAATGTTACGATCAATCCCACTATTCGTTGGTAATAAGAGTAGCCCGAGAGTTGGCGGTGGGTGGTTATGGCTAGCTGCCTTCCCTCTAGTTCTACACTGCGAAATTAGGGACGGCTAGCACAGATAGCCCTCGAGTAGCTTTGCGCGAAATTCTAAACAAACAAATATACAAGTATGCCTACAATGTATGTCTTGTTCTACAAGTACTTTGATTTAGGTCTAATTATTTGCGTAATGTCGACAGTCTTTAAGACTGTATAACAAATACATTTAATAGATTGATCATGGCCACATTCTGTACCTTTCTATGGTGAACACTTGTACAAACTAATCTTTAGATATATATTTGACTTGATGGCACCAACTCTAGAATAAAAAATGAATTTCGTTTCTGTAACTTGCTTAGAAACTACTTTCTATTTTGACTGGTAAACTTTTATACATGCATCAAATATACTCAAATCACTCCAGCCCGCACTTCAACAGATTAAATTTTTTAAACTGTTTTTAAAGGAGGAAAAAGGTCCTTTTACGTCAACATAACTTGTTTGCGCAATGCCTACATCTTCACATCCGAATAAATGCAAACAGAAAAAGAAAAGTTAATATTAATGTTAGAGATATGAAATTTTCATTACACGCTGAAACTAAAAGTGTTTTTGGTAAAAACAACAACAGGAAAATATTCCAGGGGTAATACAAAACTGGATGATACTTTCTTGTAAATTTTACTTATTGAAAGCGAATTAAACTGAATGTGTTAGTTCAGTTCAGAGAGTCGGTATTTGTACAGGTTTTTCGTTGTTATTGTTTGTTTTGTTTTTTTAAAGGAATATCTTCGGTGAAGCAAGTCTTTTTAAAAATGTAAATGACATTCAGAATATATTTTGTAAGAACTGTTTGCCAGTGGATTGCTTAAGCATGGAATTAATCATATTAGACTGTATTATATTTTTTACGTCGGTGACAATTCTAGGGCGTCTGTGTACCAAATAATTTTTTTTCTTAAAATCGAAGTAAATTTTAGTCGTTAAGGACATTATAAAAAGTCAGGTTGTTGTTGTCTTAGTTGAACGAAGATATAGAACGTATAAAGACAAATGAAAGCAACTCCAATAAAAACTGGTATTTAATGAAATTATTTTTGCTCAGTTAACAATTATGAAATTAAAATTAGTTTATGACATAACATGAGCTATAAATCTTTAAATTGTGTTATTTCTGCCCGATAATATTAGTTTTTGAATTTTGCTCAAAGCTCCATGAGGGCTATCTGTGATAACCGTCCCTAATTTAGCAGCGTTACACTAGAGGGAAGCCAGTTAGTTATTACCACCCACCACCAACTATTGGACCAACGCATAGTGGAATTAACCGTCATATTATAACGCTTCCACGACTAAAAGGGCGCGCATGTTTGATGTGACGGGGATGCGAACCCGTGATCATTGGATTACCAGTCTAGTGCCTTATCCAATTGGCCATGCCGGGCCGATTAATAATATAATTAAGTTTGTCAGACAATTAAGATTATATAGGAAGTTAGCTTGGCTAAAGTGCTGAAATAAAAAACTGACTGTTACAATTATTATTATTTTTATAGTAGGCTATCTTTGACCAGTTCTCCGTGTGGAATCAAACTACGAATTTACCATTGTAATTTCATAAACTAACCACTGGCTCAGGGTAGAGAGTGTGTGTGTATTGTTATAGCAAAGCCATATCGGGCTATTTGCTGTATTCACCGAGGGGAATCAAATCGCTGATTTTAGGGTTGTAAATTCATAGACTTACCGTTGTCTCAGCGGGAAACCAGCGGTGGACAAACTGCTAGAATCGTGAGAAAAAACATTGTAACACAAAGATGAGCTCAAATGAAAAAAAACAACTAATTCAATGAGTGAAAAATAGTCTAATGATTACAAAATAACAACCTAGAACATTATAATTATAATTCAAGTGTTTTAAAGCGAGTTAACAACCTGAAACTTTTGTAAACCGGAACAAAAAAACAATTAAACCGGCGGATTTAATAAACTCTTTCTTGTCTACAGCACTGATAACAGATAGGGTTTTAATTTGATTACATGATATTTGAAAAACCATAATAAACCAAGATACTATCACGAAACACTTTAGGCTAATGTTCATAGTTATTTTTACAAAATGCTATTTTTCCAGAAATCAGATATGTGAGAAGTACTTAAGATAACAGATATGTGAGAAGTACTTAAGATAACAGATATGTACGTTTTGTTTTTGGAATCTTCAGATCATCGCTTCCAGCACATTTTCACATATTTACTTTTTTGCTGAAATTTTAGGTTTCAAGCAAATCAAGATATGATAGCAAACATAAACCTCCTTAATAGAAAGTGGCATATATCAACTATTTGTCCAATCCAATCAAATTCTGTATTGTTTTTGTCTGAATCTGAAGGTAACTAAAACTACATCGTTAGATTGGCAAAAATATAAATAAAGTTTGCAGCATTTTAATAACGGAATGGCATGGTCGGGTGGTTAAGGCACTTGAGTGATAATTTGAGGATTGCGAGTGCGAGTTCCCGTCCCATCAAACATGCTCGCTCTTTCAGCTGGAGAAGCGTTATAGTGTGGCTGTAAATCCCACTATTTCCCAAGAACTGGTAGTGCGTAGTGATGACTAGCAGCCTTCCGTCCAGTTTTACACTGCTAAATTAGAAACAGCTAGCGCAGATAGCTCTCGTGTAGCTTTGCGCGAATTTAAAACAAATCAAACCTAATCAATTTTTAACGTATCATACAGTTTGCAGCAAAATGTGTCATATACATAAACAGTAGGCGGTTTAAGGTATTCGTTTGTTTCTTTTTATTATTACTTGCGTAGTATTCGCCATAGAACACCTTAATCAACTTAAATAAAGCTTTCGTGACAACTCAACAGCAGGATAAGACGAAGAATCTATAGTCTCATAAGACGTCCATTTTGTGGAATAGTTTTGAAGAGGGGGCTAGTGTTAATTGAAAATGGCTACCGATTTTGTGAATTAATCTTAAAAATTATTAAAAAATAAAATGAAAGGAAGCATGTAATTGTTCATTTTTATCGCTCTATAAAGTTATTATATCCCTATATAATATTATGGGAAATATTAGTTTGTTTCATAAAATCTGCTTAAGAAAAGTAAAACAACAACAAGAATTTTAGAGGACGCTACTTCATTTTTAATCCGACAGTCACGGGTTTGAATCCCGGTGATACCAAACATGGTTACTCTTTCAGCGGTGGGGGCGTTATAACGTGACGGACAATCTCACCATTCTTTTGAAAAAGAATAGCTCAAGAGTCGGCGATGGCCAGGTGGTTATGCATTCGACTGGTAAGTTGACGGTCGCGTGTTCGAGTCCCCATCACATCAAACATGCTCGCTCTTTCAGCTGTGGGAGCGTTAAAGTGTGACTGTAAATCCCATTACTCGTCAAGTGTTGGTTGGCGGTGGGTGGTGATAACTAGCTGCCTTCCCTCTTGACTTACACTGCTAACATAGGGACTGTTAGCGCAGTTAGCCCTCGTGTAGCTTTGCGCGAAATTCAAAACAAACAAACAAATCATTTTTTTTTTTCCTCGTGTAACATAGCTGTACGAAACAATTCTTGCAGTTTATGAATGGTATAACCATAGCGAATTGGAATACATTACCACTATATATCATTAAATTTGGAATACATTACAACTATATAACATTAAATTTAGGATACATTAAAACTATATAACATTAAATTTGAAAAGGTTTTAAATGTTTTTGTCATATTCTGTTTATTGATACCTTTTCCAGTACATAAACTAGCTTCCAACATTCCAAGTAATGTATATTATTCGTTTCTAATTGGAATGTACTCATCCTTCGTGAACGTTATGACGATGCTGATGGATTTATTCTGCTGCTTCATTATAAAGGAAATAAAAAGTAGATTTCTGTGAACTACGATTGCAATATGAAATAGGATTTTCGTATATTAAAGCACGGATTTAACTTGAGTTTTATACAAGTTGCAAAGTAGCCGCCATACATTGAGACACTAAATTATATCTTCTAACTAAAGCTGATGGCGTATGTTAGAAGATAACATATGCATATACACGCAGATTTGAAACAGTAGCCGACTATGACATTCACAGAACTGCAGGTAGTGCATCATACACGTATCCATGGTAACATAACGTAACGTAATCGATAAAACAGGAAAAGAAAAAAAAGAAGACACAAACTGCGTTTCGAGTGTAGTTAATACTGAAAGAACATTTGAGTAAGAGAACGTCAAAAAGAGAATTACTTTGTCGTTTATTGTGTAAAACATTGAAAACTGTGTTTCCGAATATGAATTTCTTTTCTTGCTTATTTGATTATTGTTAATGTAAGTGTGGTAAGAATAACACAAGGTTTCCCTTCTTAGAAAATTCTAAATGTGCTAAGAAAATAGCACATCTATCAAAACAGCTTAGCATTTGGAAAAGTTTTCATTTACTAACAATTTGTTTGTTTGTTTTTTGAATTTTTGCGCAAAGCTGCAAAAGGGTTATCTGCGCTAGCCGTTCCTCATTTAGCAGTGCAAGAATAGAGGGAAGTCATCACCACCCACCACCAAATCTTGGGCTACTCTTTTTTTTTCTTCGTTGGTAAAATAGTAGCCTAAGAGTTGGCGGTGGGTGGTGATAATTAGCTGCCTTCCTTCTAGTCTTAAATTGTAAAATTATGAACCGCTAGCGCAGATTGCCCTCGAGTAGCTTTGCGCGAAATTAAAAAACAAACAAACTAACAAACTTCTACGTACTAATCATTTTTAACATTTATTTTATAATGAGCATAAAGAGTGTCACATATTTAATATTTTTAACATCCAAATAATAATGTTTATATGTAGTCTCATAAAATCGTCTAAACATTGGCTTTACAATAGGCTACGAAATACATATAGTCCTCATAGTATCCAATTCTTTCTGAAGATGTTAAGGTAGTATTCAGGATTCTTCTACAGTAGATGTCTGTGATTTGTTGGCGATAAATTCAAAAGTAAATGAACAGCACGTTCCTATTATTATCAAAATTATATATACAGGTATATATTCAAACTAGTTAAATGTATGTACAACAAATTATTTACCCTAGGGATATTATAAAGACTATATGGTATCCTTTTATTTGACACTTGGGTCTATTCAGTTACTTTAGAATTTCTGTTGACAAGCCGAACTATCTTTATTTATATCACAAGTATTGTGTGTTTAGTTCACTTACAATGTAACGCGAGCTACCGCACTCAGGCTGGTTCAACTACTTTAGAACCACGTTTTGAAGGAATAAATTATTTTAGAACTGACGTATTAAACGTTGGCCCTATCACTTTTACTGAAATTAACTTCACGCCGAATTCTTCCTTGGCCGTGGTTTTACTTTCTTCTGCTGTTGTCTTTGTCTGTCTGTTTCCCGTTTATCTCATACTATTTACATGTTTATTACTATAACCGTTTGCTAACTATATTCTCGACATCAATGAGTTATAAACACAACTTTCAATAATCGTCTGCTTTTAAATTTATTATAATACAAAACCAAACAACGTAAGATATTCCTTCGCAAAATATACTAATTAATAATATATATTTTAAAGACGACTGGTAAGAGTTTTAAAACTTTAATCAAAATAAAGTATAAAACATCATTCCGATCTTCTTCGATCATCTTCAGGTTAACAAAGAAAGTTTGCAACTGACCTTTGTCAAGCACATGTCTTAGGGACAGGATTGTAGGGGGCGTTGCAGGCAGATGTTAGGTTATTAATTAATATAGTTGTTGCTTCATATTGGTTCAATTTTGGTATGAGTTATTGTATAAGTATGGCTTCTTTGATTTTGCGTTTGTTTCCCTGCTTAGCGTCTGGGTGTTTTCTATATAGCATAGATTCCATTCCAAATGACACCATTGAAAAGTTGACGTGTCCAACTGACACCACTCTTCCTTTCATGCTTTCCATTTTCAATCTAGTGTATAAATAAGATAGTTTCCTAGTGCACGCTTCCTCGGCACGGTTCTACAGATATCCATAAACACTGCATCTGACCACTTGACCTGTCTTTTTTTAAAATAACATGAACATCCTTTGAACTTTCTAGCTGTTTAAGGTATGCAATAGTTGAATAGATATGTCGAAGAAGCAGCTTGTATGCAGGTAACATGTTTTGTTTTTCCAGATGGAGATCTTTCATTAAGTTGTGTACTTAGCATGGGGCAGGTAGGAGGTTTTATAACATGAACTTTGAGTTCGTAACTTTGCATCTGTTACAAGAGGTGAGGGCACTTGTTACAGGTTGCCTTTTAGATGATCCTGGTCACCCAAGTTAATCCTTAGTTTTCAAGTTTTGGTTCTAATACACTACTTATGAAACGCCAAACAATGTAACAATGTATTTCTGATACATACTGTTTCACGGTAACTTTACATAGACCATGATTATCACGTGGCTTAATGATCTGCTTATTCAGAAACGTTTTAATATAACATGTTCAAACTTATGTAGTGATTTTTAACATTTAAACTATGATTTCTAATTATTATGGCTTATAGTTCATTATATTTAACTTATAATGGCATAAGTTAAACTGTATAACTTCGGAATTTCCACTCGTTTGATAAAATATGTTGAAATGTTGGTTTTATTAATACATTTTTCCGTTGGTGTAAGTTTTCTTAAGATGGTATGTTTTACGAATTGTCGTAGCGCAAACTTACCCAGTTGAATTTTACGCTCTATCCACTGCGGATAATCAAATCCGGGTTTTAGCGATTTATGTCCATAAACTTACTGCTGCCCTAAAGAGAGCTGTAAGAGAGATAATGGCTAATCGAGTAAAAAGGTAAACAGTCTATTGTTATATTACAGTTCAAGAAAATCAACATATTATGCCGACTCACCAATTCATAGATTTTATTTTAAATGTTTTCTTCGATTTACTTTTAACATTTTTTTTCTGTATGATAAATTATTAAATAACTGAATATGAAATTCCGTAAGCTAATTGAGGGAGATATTTTCGCATTTCTGGCCTAATGGGTGTCTGTGTGAAGAAATCGACGTTTCACTCTTAGCAACCTATTTACAGTTTAAGAATTCCACAGCACCCTACAATTTGCTCTAATACAAAGACCTGTGTGCCAAATTTTTGATAAAAAATGTTGTGCTAGTCTTTTATATAAACGATGCTGTTATACGTTGGACGAACGCAAGTGAGCACAATACCTGCATCTGTAGATATATCTATTGATCTTTTAATATTGGACTTGATTGGAATAGAAGAATTTTTTATCAAAGTGCAAAATATTTAAAACATGAAGTCCTGAATATTCCAAAATTGAGATATTTCAACATGATGATGTTTCTTGTTCTTAATCGAGGAGAAATGGATACCCAATAAATGGTGTGTTTTACACATTGACTCGTTCTTGTAGAGAACTAGATGCACCAACAAATGGTAATCTTGACAGAGTTTAGAAGATAATTTTACAATGAATTTTGTTTTAAGAAAAATCTAGACATATACACACAAACACACACACACACAGAAAAAATGTAGAAATATAGACATATTCAAAAATCAAATCATATTTCACTTTTGATGTAATATCACAAGTGAATTTTATTTCAAATATGTAAAAACATCATACTCTATTACGTATACATAACACTATATATATACTCTATCTCTGCATTAACGCTAATGATATAACGGTCTCCATAATGCATCCATCGTTTTATACCTTGATACACCTGTCAATGTATAACACTTTTTATACTGTATCCACTTATAAACAACAACGCTGACACTTCATCTCTCTATACACAATAACTTTGATAAAATATCTACCTTTAATACTCAATTTACCTACATGCAACAGCTTTGATATTATGCATAATCATCTTAACACTGTATCTACACATTAGTATATTAGTACACAGTTTGTACTATATCTCTGTAAATAACACATTGATTGTTTAATAATTGTGACAACTTTTATCTGTCTACAACTAAAATAAGTTTTTGTATGTATCTTACAAAATTACTATTATTTGTGTCACCTTTCTTATCTATTGATTATTTAATCTTATCTTTCCCTTTTAATATTTCAAAATAATGACAATTGATTTCAGTTGTTTTTTTTCTTAATTTAAGCACCTTATATCTTTGAACAACGAAATGTATATGTCTTTTGTTGTTAAACATTCATCATGATATGTATTCCACTAAAAGTTTAAATAATTGAGAGAACCTATTTAATAGGATAATTTCGGTCTATAAGTAGTCTCAAGGGATTTGGTTTAATAACATTATTGTGCAAAGTGGGATTTATTGTGGAACAAAGATTGCATTCAGATTGATTCCCTCTTATAAAATCAAGAAAAATTCTTGATAAATTTAACATTTTGGAACATTTACATAATCCATTTCAGCATGTGGTTAGAAGTGTTCATGGAACATATATTTCAGTTAAAACACAAAGCCGAAAGTAAATTAAAAATATCCAATAGTTTTAAATCGTAAACCGTAATTTATTGAGCTAGTATTGTTACGATTGTAATAGTAAAGCCAGTCTGAAACTAATATTTTTCTAGTGAATTATAACATAAAACCAAAAATTAGAATCAACCAAGATCTTTTGAGAATTTGTTAAGCTTAATCTATAAGACAACGTAACATATTTTATTAAGTCTAGTTTAACGATTCTACTATAGGTTCGGTATACGAGTACCAAATATCGTGTCTCATGTAAACTCTCTTGTATCTTCAAAATAATGTAATATCCTTGAGATCGGGTTTGTTCGGAAAACACTCATTCGTGTCCAACTAATTTCATGTAATTGATTTAATAGAACAGCTAAAATGTAAGCAAACATTTAAACAGTCAAAAAGCACAGAAGTTAATTAATGATGTATCGGAATACTTGACAGGTATGGGATAAAAATGTTGCTGTGATTTTACTCACTTCAACCATCTTACTTCCATTGATTTTGAGGTGAAGTTGAAAACTTCTAAATTTTTAATTAGGGAGCCTTTGTTAGCTTCAAGTCATTGTTTACTATTTTAATAACCATAGAAGGAGATATACTTAGCTTGATTTAATTTGTTGGGGGTCGGAAGGTCCGCTTTCGTAACAATAACTTTCATTTTGCGAACTAAGGCATACATTGGGATTTTGGGCTCTCTATTTCTAATTTTGTGTCCTTTAAGCTTTGTATCGTTTAATATTGTTCTTTTACGAATTTTTCTCTTTGAAAAGAGCGAGTATGTATTTCTCGAGACTGTATATCACATCATTTTTTGCAGAAAAACGGTAAACTCATTTACGCGCATTTTCGTGATCCTTTTTAAAGACCTAGTTCACTTATAATGTGTTCTGAAACAAGGTTTTCTTGCAAAATTATGGTACATGTTTAAGTGTGTAAATCAATGTTACCTTTGTACAGATCAGAATATACAATTTTCAAACTACATGGTACACTGTAGACAATTTATGTTTAATTTTGTTTAATAATGTAGTAAAATAGAACCTTTATTTTACTAAAGTTGAATCACAAAACCAGAACTAAATTTATGATGGTAATTGAACAATAGGTTAAAAATACTTTTTAGTCTGATTTATATACAGGTGAAGAAAGGTAGGATACTGACAATATTCTATAAAGCTTCTTTGTCCTCATCAGATATAAATCCCATTCATTAAGTAAAATATTTGTTTTATAGAGTAAGTTATCCCTGATTCTGTTTCAATCTCATATTTGAACATAACCAAACGTTTAGAGAAATAAGTCAAACGAACACAAAATAGTCGCATTGTATATTCAGTCCACTGTTTGTTTTTTGAATTTCGCGCAAAGCTACTCTAGGGCTATCTGCGCTAGCCGTCGCTAATTTTGCGGTGCAAGACTAGAGAGAAGGCAGTTAGTCATCACCACCCCCCACTAATTTTGAGGACACTTTTACCAACGAATAGTGGGATTAACCGTCACATTATAACGCCACCACAACTGAAAGAGCGAGCATGTTTGGTGCGACGGGGATGCGAACTCGCGACCCTCATATTGCCAGTCGAGCGCCTTAATCCACCTGGCCATGGCGGGTCTAAGTGCACTGATCTTTGAGAAAGACAACATCAATAATAGTATGTTTGGACACCCTTGGTTATAAGAGAACACTTTCATTAGATCTGAAATTCGATACAAACATCCTTTAAACCTGACCTTACAAAAGCAAGAGCAAAAAATACGTAATTTGTATCTGATGTAGTCCTGATATAAAAAAACTGACATCAAGAAATACTTGTTGAGTTTATGACGTGATGAGAGTTTCACTGTAATGGAAGTTAAGTTTTATTTTTTATCCGAGTTTATCCAAGCAGATAACTAGTTACTTATGATTGCCTACGCTTCCTTCTGCATCTTTTCTTTGTGTGTGTATCTCTAAATACAATTATTTTCTTCCGATTAGCTCAATTATTTTAAAATTTTAAAGTCGTTGGAATATTTTTGTTCGTATCAACCCCGGGTCTTTAAGCCGCACAAACTGCTGGCCACAAACCATTAATTTTGCTACGCCTTCTTAGTGATAAGCGTTCATTGTGATTTGCCTTTTCGCAATCTGTTGAACCGAATACAAACCGATAGGTGTTATTTAAAAGCCAGTGATCTTGGACTTCCTATAAATAAAACAGTGTTACTGTTGTACTATATCTAGCATGAGAACTGGTACGGGTTGTTATTATGAATGTTTAATTTTTTGTCACAGTGATCATACTTTGAGTTGAGACTCAAAATACCGTGGAAACACATTAAATTGTCGGTGTGTTTGGTAGAGCTTTTTTTTGTAAGGAACGAAAATGATTAATAATATTCTATAACGTTATTTTCTCGCACGAACTTAACTTGTAAGCGAATATACACAATTACTCGCTTCTACTCCATTCGTCCTACTGTAGACTTTTACACTGAATCATTTCATACTGCATATTGTGAAATAAGTGCTTGAAAAATACGTGACAAAACTTGTTTGTTTGTTTCTTACATTTCGCACAAAGCTACGCCAGTGTTGTCCGCAATAGCCGTCTCTCGTTTTGAAGTGATGGACTAGCTGGAAGGCAGCTAGCCAACTTCATTCAGCGCCAACTTTTGGGTTTATCAACGAGTTGTAGTAGTGACCGTCACATTATAACTCCTCCATGGATGAAAAGGTGAACATATTTGATATTAATATTCAGAAACGCAAAACTCAGACAACCAACTGAGCACCTTGACAGTCCACGTGATAAAAAAAAGAAACAAAGTACTTTCAGATATGTAGTGCGCGAAAACTTTTAATTACTCGAAATAGAATGTTCTCATTGGTAAAGAAAAAAGGATTAACGAGGTAATTATAAAATGTTATTTTGATACATATAAATGTGTGGAAATTTGTCTCATTGGGTTTGTACTTGTTAGAACATCAAGAGATAATTAGGTGTTCATCGAAACAGGTCACACATTCAAGAATCATCTAATTACCGAAATTTATTATAAATGCTTATGGATAAAAAAATAAATTAGAATTTGTTCTCCATAAGCGGTATCAAATACTCTGGATGAAAGTTGTAAAAGGGATATAAAAGTAGAGAGTATCTTCTAAATTATCAACACATCTTAACATTGCTGCTCGCCCAACATCATCTTGGAAATAATAAAGCCAGCCAGGTCTCTTTCTATCTTTCTGGAGTGTTCGGAAATTAGGCAATTTCCTTTCTCACAGCTCATGATAGAAGAATATTACAACTTAAAAAAAAATGATAATATACTTTGTTGTTGTTGTTGTTGTTTTGAATTAAGCACAAAGCTACACAATGGGCTATCTGTGCTCTGCCCACCACGGTATCGAAACACGGATTTTAGCGTGTAAGTCCGCAGACATACCGCTGAGCCACTGGGGGGCAATGATAATATACAAATATATGTATTCGAAAGAATGACATCTAGACATGCGCAGAAGGTAGGCTCAAAATGATATCAGTGGCCATTGTACTGCAAGTCGACTTTGACAGTTGGCGGCGTGAATCGGTAAATTCATGTCAGATAATTTGATATGACGGCTTAACCAGTTATGATTCGCAGTTATTCTTTGTAAAGGCGGAGCTACCACTGTTCTAGACACTCATCTATTACTATGGAAGAAACCAGAACTGGAAAATATTGTTAGAGACAATCACATTCTGTTGCTATTTTCGAGCTTTTCTTTAGGATCGCGCAACTTTCCTCATATATTTTGATAAAGGTAGAAAAATGTTATTAGTTGAAGCTAGAAAATTTATTTAATAACGTGAGAATGAGTACAAGAACGGGGTGATCCCATAAGTCCTTACAAACAAGTTGTTTATGGAAATTAAACACAAAATATAATAAAATTATAAAGCCATAATGACATACAAGAATTTATACAAACAAATTAAAACACAATGGTTGATTAAAAGGTTGTAACTATTGTTAATTGAAGCAAGTGACGAGAACAAAAGAAGTGACAATAAATAAAATTTATGAAGGGAAGTAACTATGTGATAGTGAACAAAACTTTCCAATAAGAAAACGTATCCTACATAAGAGATGAGCTATTGTAAACAGAGATAAAAAGTTATCCTCAAAGAACAATATAAGATCAAACAGGAAATGACGTAGGTGGAAAAAGAACTGTCTGGTATATTCTAGTTGTGTTGTTTGGATCAGTACGTGTGAAAAACAAGGGTGTTGCATATACTTTGTAGTGAAGGTGTGTGTGTGTTTGCTTATACCAAAACCACATCAGGCTATCTAATAAGTCCACTGAGGGGTATCGAACCCTTTTATTTTAGCACTGTAAATCCGCAGACTTAAGAAAAGGAAAATAAAATAAACATTTTATTCGTCATACAAGTGGAACGCAAATTAACACGAAATATATGTAAGAAAGTATTTATAATAACAGTTTCGTCAAAAGTTGTCTATGTTCTCCATTTTTATAAAATTACTTATATTTTGCTAGTTGTTTCAAGGCTACTGTACGTATGGACAATAATGAGCTAAAAGTAACTTTTATATACGATACACGTGTTACTTTTACAAGGATTATACTACACTTTCAGATATTCCAAGTTAAAAACAATATTGACTATAATCGCAGTGAGCCAGAAATGACAGAGAACGGACATCTATTTCTTATGTCTATAGTCTGCGTCGTCGACGTTTGCCTTTAGTTAAAAAATGGCATCTCATTTCTTTACCGACGTATTAAAACGTTTGTAACAAATTCGGAAAAGACTGCTGTGATTAGCCGGCTCATATTCTTCTGATGGTTCTCAACAAATGAGTGAATTATTCAAATACATTATTTGAGCCTCTCTAAATCGCTTATGAATAATTTAGTGCAAATTAAATGGAATTACTTGAAAGTGACAACTTAGAAAAGATTGTATGAGACTACTGTATGACCCTAAACTGAATTAATAGTAATTTTATCTTTTTCAATTTGAGACACTCATAATCTATTTTGTATTTGTTTAGTTTGAATTTCGGGCAAAGCCACTCGAGGGCTATGAGCTATAGCCGTCCCTAATTTAGCAGTGTAAGACTAGAGGGAAGGCAGCTCGTCATCACCACCCACCGTCAACTCTTGGACTACTCTTTTATCAACGAATAGTGGGATTGACCGTCACATTATAATGCCCGAACGACTGAAAAGGCGAGAATGTTTGGTGTGACCAGAATTCGAACCCGCGACCCTCATATTACGAGTCGAACGTCTTAATTGAAGCGATAGATTTCACGTGATTACTCCGAAATCAAATGACATTTAGTAGTACAAAATAGTTTCAGGTAATGAGCTCCGTTGAAATAAAAACAAGAAATACGTTAGTCCGTTTTTTTTCCCCAAAAGTGGTTTATCGTTTATTTTCAAGTTATGATTTCTGCTTCTTAATAAATTTACTGAAGAAAAGAACAATTATCGTTTATAAAAGAAGATTGCGGTGCACTTTATGCAATAAGTACTTGAAAAAAAAAGGGGTCATTATTAAACAATATATGGCGGCTTAATTACTCTTGACAGGAGAAACTATGAGTGAAAATTTTGTACTGTAATTTATATCATTTTTTTTACAAAAGTAATTGTACTTTATTATTTCACTTCTGCTATTATTTGTTTTGTACAATTTACAGCACGAAATAAAATCGAAATATTACCTTAAACATTTTAAATATGGCTGAGAATATAGTACAAAGATCGTACGTATATACACTGTATGTATATAGCACAATGACACAAGAAATAAAACTGTAGACCGTGAGATAAAAGTGTAAAAATGGTGGAAAATAAAGATCGTTCAATGCATCGCCAAGTTTAAATAGGTTTTGCCACTGACCTAGAATTTATTTGTTGCATTCAATAAAATAAGACTACAGATGGCGCAGTCCTAAATTCAGGAATTTTTTTTTCATTTTTTACTTAAAACTCTCAAAGAATTATTAATGGTTCATCTTTCATTTGTATTACGCGAACTAGAAATGACAGAAATTTTCATTTAATTGCAATATTTTACAATAACTTAAAGTTGGTGTAGTATTTAGCAGTATGATCCCTCAGTAATCTATTGACAACGGATTGTGTTCAGTCTTGCTTCAAATAACTCAATCTGTTGCCAATAAATTGCTAAGAGATCACCCCTTATGGTAAACGCGATCCATTAGGAGTGATTAGCTGCCTTGATTCACAGTTAACTAGCTAGCTTACCTTAATATTTGGCATGGGAATAGGTGTGTATTTGTCTGTGATTTTCTTAGAGCAAAGCTACAGTGGGCTATCTGTCCAAAGGTGCAAATGAGCTATTTTATTTTATATTTTTGTCCGAAAATGTTTTTTATTTTTTGTTTTTAACTGTAGCGCAAAGCTACATGAAGGCTATTTGCGCAAAACGTCCCTAGTTTAGCAATGTAAGGCTATTGGAAAGGCAGCTAATTATCACCCCACCCCCGTCAACTCTTGGACTACTCTTTTACTAACGAAGTGTGGATTGATCGTTACATTATAACGCCCCCACAGATGAAAGTGCGAGCATGTCTGGTGTGACAAGAATTCGAACTCGCGACTCTCAGATTAGGAGTCACGCTCCTGAATTATATAACCAAACCTGCCTGAATAGAATGATATGGAACATCTTTACATTTTTATACCCTTTGGCTAAACTTACACAGAATTTACTGGCTCAATTACCGTGGCTTTTGTATGGTAATTGTAAACTGTTTGATGGTGTACACTGACAATTTTATTTTAAAGTTTTAGCTGAGAGAAGATACAAAAAGGCTTCAGAAAGTGTAAACAAGAAAATAGGCAGTTAATGAATCAATGATTACGCTCCACAAAGGAATTCACATCCAACTAAATGAGAATGATAATAATGAAGGCCGGCTAAAATATAGTTAAATTATTTATTTAATTAAAGTTTTTTTTATTTGAATTAAGTTTCTTATTGGATAAACGATTTCCCCAAAGGAAGGCAAAGAGGTCACCTATTTTAACCACTAGCCCTACTATATAGTAGCATGTCTATCAGCTAGTAGACACTAAAATGACGTCAAACAAGGAACGGCTAACTTTGCACTTTGTACTGTTGTGACGTCAGTAAAACATGCGCATGCAATGAATTACGAGAAGAATTATGCACTCTGTAGGTAACAAAGTTCAAAAACAAGAAACAAAGAATGCTTGTTATTCTCATTTTTGTTTTAATTACTATTAAAAAGAACACTTTTGAGGACCAGTAGATCTAGTATAATAAACTTACAATTCTAAATCACAGTTAAGTACGAAACTAAAGCTATCTAGGTCTTATTAACAACTGCCTCGGTTTATCAATTGAGTGTTTTAAATACTGGACTTGTTAGCGGTCTTTCAGTGGAAAAATGATTTGTTTTGTGCTGTTGTTATTTTCATTTTAGCACAAAGCTACATACTGGGCTACCTGTGATATGTTAGCCAGAAGGAATCAATCCCTGAATTTTAGTGTTATAAGTTCGTAACTTTACCGCTGATCCACCAGGAGGAAGTGTAAAAACCAGGTACTAAAACCAGTCAACGAAAAGTATCAATACTGAGCTTAAAGGACTTTCTTCTGTGCTAAAATTGTCTAAAACCTTGTTCAACTTGACAAATTTCCTAAGCACTGACTTCCAAAAAAAGATGTAAGTATTCTGTGAAAAAAAAACAATTTTTGGTGTGATTTTCATTTTTAAAAATAACTTGTTTTGTTGTTATCCGTAAGTAATAGGTAGAAACCTACAAACTTTAACTTGAATAACTTATCACTTGACGTGATTACTTCCTCAGCAGGGCCTGACACGGCCAGGTGGGTTAGGGCGTTCGACTCGTAATCTGAGGGTTGCGGGTTTGAATCCCCGTCACTCTAAACATGCTCCCCCTTTCAGCCGTGCGAGCATTATAATGTGACTATCAGTCTCACTATTCGTTGGTAAAAAATTAGCCCAAGAGTTGGCGGAGGGGTTGATAACTATCTGCCTTCCCTCTAGTCTTATACTGCAAAATTAAGGACGGCTAGCGCAGATAGCCCTCGAGTAGCTTTGCACGAAATTAAAAAAAACAAACTTCCTCAGCAGTAATGAGTAGCGTTTCTCTACGTTTTTATCAGAGTGTAATAAATAAAAAGGCATGCTTGACGAAATTCTTGAACAGAATTGTAGCTTCAGGGCGAACATTTTTTTTATGGACGATCTTTTGAAACCTGTGATGGGAGCGATTTTTCACAGCCAGCAGTTCTTAACCGTGAGAGTTTCGATAAAAACTACTGAAATATGGAACGGGGTTTTCACCGGTTGGAGATTACAACATGATCAAGTCCTTCGTGTTAGTATAATGACTAGAGAGGACCCCTCTCCATAGTTAAGCTATCCGAATATATATGTAATATTTTTTTTATCTTTTTAATTCGAGACACGCGTAATCTATTTTGTAATTAAACTAAAAGTGTGTTCTTCCACAAGCTAACTACATTTTCATACTGCTGTCCTTTGTAAATACATTACGTGCATATGATTTTACACATATATATATGAAATGCTAGACATGTTGTGGAATGAAAACTGGCAGTTTTGCTCCAACCTTTAAAATTATTCATCATATAATGATTTCTCCTCAACAGAATAGGTATGAAACGCTTTTAACAAATTTATGTTTTAAGTGTGATAGATTTCAGGTGATTAATCCGAACTCAAACGACAGTTAATAGTATCAAAATATTTTTTAAGCAATGTGTATTGATAAAACAAATACAATAAACACTTCAGCCTATTTTTTTTTAATTTCACGCAAAGCTATCTGCTCTAGTCGTCCCTAATTTTGCAGGACTTCTCTTTTACCAACGAACAGTGCTGAAAGGGCGAGCATATTTAGTGCATTGTTGTTGTTTTGAATTAAGCCCAAAGCTACACAATGGGCTATCTGTGCTCTGCCCACCATGGGTATCGAAACCCGGATTTTAGCGTGTAAGTCCGCAGACATACCGCTGAGCCACTGGGGGGCCATATTTAGTGCAACGGGGATTTCAAACCCGCTACCCTCAGATTATGATTCAAGCGCCTTAACCACCTCGCCATACCGGGACTTAGCTCACGGTCTTTCTTAAAAATAATTTATCATTGGCCTTCAATTTTGATTCAAAGGTTTAAGTTTCTAAATAAATTTAATGTAGAAAAAGATAAATATGTTCTTCTTATATCAACGTCACATCGAGCTATCTGCTCAGCCCACCGAAAGGAGTTGAACCGCAGATTTTAGCGTTATAAATCCGGAGACATACCGCTGTACTAGCGGGTGGCGTAGGAGATGTTAGGTTTCGAAGAATTTTTATAAGGTAAGCTAAGAAAAATGTAGATTTATTAAACAAGTTAAAGACAGTAGTTTTACTATCACTGATAGACACATTATGAGGGAAGACTTTATAATATTTTATAGGATAATGACAAGCTGCTAAATTTAAATAAAACAAATCAATCGTACGAGTTGGTTTGCTTAAATTTCGCACCAAGTTACACGAGGGCTATCTGCGGTAGCCGTCCCTAATTAAACAGGTAAAATGAGAGGGAAGGAAGCTAGCCATCACCACCTTTCCCCACCTCTTGGACTACTCTTTTATCAATGAATAGTAGAGTTGATCATCACGTCATAACGCTCCCACGGCTGAAAGGGAAAGCATGTTTGGTGTGGTTGGGTTTGTTTTGAATTTTGTGCAAAGCTATACAAGGGCTATCTGCACTAGCCGTCCCTAATTTAACAGTGTAAGACTAGGGGAAGGCAGTTAGTCAATACCACCCTCCGCCAACTCTTGGGGTACTCTTTTACCGCATTATGACACTCCCACGGCTCAAAGGGCAAGCATGTTTGGTGCGACGGGAGATTCGAACCCGGGACCCTCGATTTACGAATTCAATGCCTTAACCACCAGGATATGCCTGGCTCCATAGTACTAGAGACAGAAAGTTTTACAGGTATGTACTTAACGAAAAACAAGACACTTTTTGAAAAAAAAGTGTTAAAAAGAACAGATTAAAAGAAATGTCGAAAAACATGAAAAGAAATGTTTGCTGGTTCACAGTTACGTTCATAATTACATCAGAGCCATTTGTGCATAGTTATCTCTAAACATGAGATGATGGGCTACAAAGAAAGCACCTAGAAATACCATCTACCACTAACTCTTTCGCTACTCTTATGTCACTAAATATTGGGATTTGAACATATATTGAAATATATTAGAATTACATATTGAAATTATTTAGCGTTTTGCATCTAACGTGATGTAAACAAGAACTTTTAGGTAAAGTAACACGCCTTTTTCACACACACAAAAATTACACACTTGTATCAGAAACATGTACCCACAACAGTGATTATAATTTTCAAGACAGAGTTATCTTTGCGCTCAATAACACTGGGGAAAAAATGTAGATAGATTTAGGGTCCCAGGACTAACCAGAAAAAAGACTTTCAACGAGTTATGCCCCAGTCATGGTGAGTAAAATGCAGCGTGAGATAAAAAAACAAACACAGAAGTCGTCCACCTGCTTCACGTAGCAGTACGTAACATAATTAATAAGGATCTTTGTTTGTAAAAGGAAATAACCAGCTAATATTACATCTCCGTTTAACCACGTCTTACTGAACAAGAATAGTGAATGAAGCGGGTGTTCATGCTATTCTATGCGAAAACATACCGGCCGAGTCGTCGGACGCAACGCGCATGGATTTTTGTGTGTTTGGGAAACCATCGTCTTTCTGTTTTTCAGTGGTACAGCGGAATGTCTGCGGACACATACCGCTAAAAAGCACATTTTGATACCTGTGGTAGGGAGAGCACATATAGCTCAATGTGTAGTTTTGTGCTTAATTCCAAAAACAAACAACAAGCCGTCGTCCTCGTGCACTAGACATATTATGAAAACCGAGCGATGAGGAGAGGTGTGCGTTCAACACAACAATTTCACGACAGGATTTTTTGCAATGAAAACTATTCTGTACGTATATTTCAAAATTCACGGTCGTCAGATTGAGCGTGCTCGGACGTGGCGACATGAACTTTAACAACGTGACGATGTCTCAATTCCTTATTTTAACACAATGACCACATTTGAATATAGATAGTAAAACATAGTTTTGAATTTTCAAAAGATTAAAATTATCTTTATGCTGACGTTACAACGAGTTTGTGATATTAGCTTACTGTATTTTACAAATGTATGATTAAAAATAGTTAAGAGTGTTATGAAAATAAGAGTTTTTAAAATATATAGTTTTCGATAAAGTATAAAATATACGCATTTAAACAGCAGATTATGGAGTATTAGAAAATTCCATGTGTCGAGCAGTTTGGATTAGATTTTCTTCCAGAATAAAGGTTATAATATATTTTTTTTCAATCACGAAACAGTGCATTAAAAATAATGAGCTAAGATGATAGTGAAAATTATTGACACTAACACATCTGTGGCTAGTTTTGTAAAATAAATGATACATTTTTCCTCTGTTAATTTTTATTCAGAGCTAAGCAACAGTTAAAACTTTTCATATATTTGCCACCATGTGGCGTTACGTTCGAGTGTTTTCGTGCTTTTAATGTTTGTCACGTTCCAGATTTGAAGGGGAAAAAAACGACTGCACCAGTTTCTAATTGAAAGACACAACTAACTGAATTGTTTAAATTTTTCTCATAACTAATAATAGATCAATACTTTAAGATGTACATAGTTTATCTATATATAAATATATAATTTACAGTAATGTTATTTTAATTTTACATTGATAACTATTTTTCCAAAGGTGTTAGATTTTACTTGCGAAAGTGACGTGTCATTAAGAATTAAAAGCACACAAAATAATGAAAACAATCTTTAGGACTTGAAAACCTAGTAGCTACTTACTGGTTTGGTAACTTATACGAGTAGGTAACATGTTGCTTTTTTTTTTCAAAATCACGAAAAGAAATGTTGAATCTTTTAAGTGGTTTTGTTTGAATTTCGCGCAAAGGTACACCAGGGTTATCTGTGCTAACTGTCCCTAATTTTGCAGTGTAAGACTAGAGGAAAGACAGCTAGCCATAGCCACCCACCGCCAACACTTGGGCTACTCTTTTACAAAAGAATAGAGGGATTGACCGTCACTTATAACGCTCCCACGACTCAAAGAGCGAGCATGTTTGATGTGACGGGAATTCGAACCTGCAACCCTCAAATTACGAATCGAGTTCTTTTAAATGAAATATATGTTCATATTAATACTTCTTTCTGTTTTCTTTTTAATTATTTACAATAATTTTTCAAACAGTTTTTTCGTAATTAAAACTGACCACGTGTGTTCTATCCACCATTGGTATCGAAACCCGGGTTGTGGTGTTGTAAATCTGCAAATATAGCGCTGTGTCACGATGGTGTGTGATTTTCAACTATAAGAAAATGTTAAATGCTTTTGGATAATATTTATAGTTACGTAACTATCCAATAATTTTTCTATAACTGAAACTATTGAAGTGAGTATTGTAATTATTTTTTCGTTGATTTACACATTTGAGGTATTGGTGTAATTATCAGAAGGTTGTATCACAAATAAAAACCAAATACCACTACAACTTCCTACGATCTATTTTGATAATTCTTCTGTGATCTTAATTACTTCCGTAATTGGTATCGCTGTAAACCTCATATCGCTGTTTTGTTTGACTGTTTGTTTTGAAGCTAAGCGCAAAGCTGTAAGATGAGCTATCTGTGTGCTGCCCACCATTGGTGTCGAAACTCGATTTCTAGTGTTGTAAATCCGCAGACAAAAGGCTGTGCTACTAGGAGGGAGGAGGCGCACTTGAAGGATCGGTTAGTGTACGCGGATTGTGAAACCGATGATTTGTGGTTTTAATTTTACAAAAACGCGCTATTTAATATGGGGTTGTGAGTGCAGCCAAAGCAACTTTGTGGGTCACTGTTGACTAACTATTTTTTTGTGTGAAAATTCTGAAACAAAGAAAATCCTTACCTTTCAGTCTTCACAGGTAGTTTACACTTATTAACAGTAGAAGATATTTCTGATGCCGACAAAATAATGTAATACAAAGAAATGGACATTGGTGCAGAAACAAATTTTCTCATGGGAAAACGAATGCGAATCAAACGTATATAGCTTCATTCATAATCGTTTACTATTCTTTAGAATAGTATAAATCAGAGAGCTAATCCCTTGATTAATGAAATTTCTTCATTTACAAAACTATCATTGAAAACACGCAGTTTAGCCAAATCTTTGGTTTTCACCACATCTTTTGAGCTGCCTCTTTGTAAGTTAACGGTAAGTTTACTAAATTACATAGGCAATAGGTTTGTTGAATTATAGGACTAAAATCCGGAGATCGATTCCCCGCAGTAGACAAAGCGTGTACAGGTTTGCCCCAAAATAAACAAACAAACGTTCTCCACTTCAGATCATTCTTGTAAAAAGTTAAGTGCTAAATAATGACAGATGTGCTGAGCTTTTGAATTCATTAAGGCACCGAAATTGACATGGCCAGGTGGTTAAGGACTCGACACGTAATCCGAGGGTTGCGTGTTCGAAAACCCATCACACCCTTTCAGCCGTGGGGGCGTTATAATGTGAAGTCAATCTCATTATTCGTTTGTAAAAGAGCGGCCCAAGAGTTAGCGTTGGGTGGTGATGACTAGCTGCCTTCCTTCTAATCTTACACTGCTAAAATACTGATGGTTAGCGCAGAAAACCTCGAGTAGCTTTGCGCGAAATTCAAAACGAAACAAACCAAACCTAAAAGATTTTCTGGAAGCTTCAATTGAACTAAAAACAAAGAAGCTGTTTTTCAACATAACTCTTTTGCTTTTAGGAAGACATGCTATCAAACTTTCAGAGGTTTCCGGTTAAAGACAATGACAAGGAATATTATGTACTAAAATTAGTAAAATATCCCCCGAAATCCATATCTTTAAAACGGTTCACGTCAGAGAAGATACGGCCAAAGCTTGCTCATGAAAGGGGCTATGTTGTTCCATTAACTAAAAATATTTATTTATCGGATGTCGGCAGATGGGAAAATGTAATGATAGCAACATATACCATTTCTTACATTCAAACCTTCCAATGAAACTCTGAACTAATATTGAACAAACTGTAGGATAATTTGTATGTAATAACAATCTTTATTCTTCAGTCTGAAGGAAAGTTGAAAATTACCGACTTGCTCTTTTTATCTTATTTTCAATATATTCAAACGTAGTGATACTGGAAGTCCTGCTGTTCTGGGCTGTTTGTTAGAGATCTCGGAATTTCTTGATACTATTCCATTCCAGACTATTCATTTTATATTTATAGGAGACAGTCTATATGATTTTGTTTTTCAGAACCCTTGTTTCCGAGGTGCTGAAAGATTTATTCACATCAAGAACGTTTTTTACGAAAATTAAGCTAGAGCCCTAGCGGAGATTAACCGAACTGCAGCACTTTTTCAACTTACTGAAAAGGTATTGCTTGAGCCAACTGACCCTATACCTGAGACTTTTCAACGCTTTTTTTTGTAATTAAATATTTTTTTATTCCAAAATAGAAAAGAGACACCAATGGCCGTTATTTGCTGAAAACACTGAAATTTCTCAGCACGATCGATTTAACCATAATTCAGGTCCACTCGTCACTTTTCTCAACGTTCTAGCACTAAATACTTAATGTTTCTTTGAATAATAGCAGACTCATATACAATGTGTGTAGCTTATTTCCAGCAAGTGAGTTTATCTAAAAATGCTTCTCAGTGGCATATCTGTGGACTTACAACGATAAAAACAGGTTTCGATAATCGTGGCGAGCAAAGCACAGATAGCCCATTGTTTAGCATTGTGTTTAATTCGAAACAACAACAATAGTGTCACATAAAAATGTGTGGAACGTATGCCTAGCGTGTGCACCCGGGTCATAACAAAGAACATTCAACTTTCTTTCCGTATGATTTTTTAATTATAAATATCGTGTATTTACCTTTGTGAACATCAACGATTAGAACTTTTTGTTATATGCACGAAAACTGAAAAACAAAGTTCCAACGTATTTCTGTCGTTTAAACTTCAGTATAAGATGTGTATTTTCGACTCGAGTGTTTTAGAACGACCACAGTGTACTCTAACGGATTTACTATTATACTATTAATACTTTTTTTTAAAATATCTGTGTTTCTTTCAGTTTAATACATATTTAGAAGTGTATGTAATTTATATTGTTAAATGTGTTTTGTAGAAGGTTGTCGAGTGTAACAATCAACAATGTATGTTTTACGAAAGTTCTAGCGTATCTTGGAATATTGTTTCCAGCTGAATTGTCGAGAAATTTACCCCAAAAGCTTATAAATTGATGCGCCAACACACAGTTTAATATTGTTGGTTCGCTACAGTTAGTACACTATACATATCGGAAGCTATAACTGTGATAAACGCTTATTAATTAGAGAACTACAGATATATGGCTAGTCATGTTTATAGATTTAAAACATTACAAACCATTTACCATCAGTGAATTAACTTCGGCCATTATTATTTCTACGAAGACATTTGGTATTTTCGAATGGATAAAAAACTCACTTGTGAAGAAGCTAGCTAGCTTCCTATCAAATGTAGCTTGTATTAACACAAAATTAATTCGCTCATCATGAACCGTGGATAAAATATTCAATTCCATACGAGATAGAAGACTCGATATTGTTTGTAAATTTGTAAAACTTGTGTATATAAATTATTATTTGCAGTAGCCTTTATTATAAACTGTATTACTATTCATGTATAATAACATATAGTTATGTTAAGAAAGAAAATGTGTGTATCAATCGTGTTGGCAAATATCATAAATTGATAAATATCGACATTGAAGTTATCAATTTAAAGTTCCGGCTAGTTGTAGTCGTAATAAATAACAGTTTTAAGTCACATTGTGTGCTTTGTTAAGTACTCTTGTTACGGTTCAACGCAGTGTAGTGTTTTAGGCAGTGGAAACCTATGGTACAATGTATTTTCAGTATTCAAAATACGTTATGTAATAATACACGTTTCGCACATCAGATTGATTAGTTTGTTTGGAATTTTTCGCAAAGCTATATGAGGGCTATCTGTGCTAGCCGTTCCTAATTTAGCGGTGTGAAACTAGAGAGAAGGCAACTAGTGATCACCACCCACCTACCAACTCTTGGGCTACTCTTTTACAAACGAATAGTGAGAATGACCGTCACTTTATAACGCCTTCGAGGCTAAAAGTGCGAGCAGGTCTGGTATGACGGAGATTCAAACCCACAAAGCTACACAAGCACTTCTTGCGCATAGCTGCCCATAATTTTGAATTGATAGACAACAGCGTTCACTGCCTTTACTTTGGTTACTATTCTCTAACTGAAATAATTGGATTTGATTTCACTCTGACAGTAAACTCACGTCCTCAAATTACGAAGTGTGTTTTGGTTGTAACTAGACGCAAACCATTATTCACCGAATTCACATTCTGGGCACTGATATCACTATATTAAACCTAGTCCCATGGGTGAGAAAGCACAACAATGAGTACCTCGAGGGTAATTTAAAACCATAGTTTGATAAATAGAGATCTCAATTGTTTTTCCATATTCAGATTTTAGAAAGCTGTATTTTTTTTATTTCGCTCAAAGCTACTCGAAGGCTATATGCGCTAGCCGTTCCTAATTTAGCAGTGTAAGACTAGAGAGAAAACCGCTAGTCATCACCACCCACCGCCAACTCTTGGGCTACTCTTTTACCAACGAATTGTGGGATTGAACGTCACATTATAACGCCCCCACGGCTGAAAGGCTGGCATTTTGGGGCGACAGGGAAGCGAATCCGCAACCTTCTGATTACGAATCGCACGCCTTAACCTACCTGGTCATGCCGGGCCTTAGAAAGCTGTATCAACGTCATGTTTGGTATAAATCAACGAAATAAGAACTCTATTAACCAATCATAAATGTGAAGACCAATTTTTATTTACAAGGTTCGAACCTTCAGCAAAATCTGAAAATACAAAGATATTAATATATTCTATAATCTGTTTTATTTCTCCCGTTTACCATTCTTCTCAATATCTGATTAAATGAGTGGTTAATGAAACTATAGCATTAGTTAATAAATATCTTTGCGTTTTAGCATTTAAAATCCATAGACTTACCGCTGCACTAGCGGTGGGCTGAGCGTTTATAAAACTAAACTAATTACCAGGTTCTGTTACCCAAAGTGATCACAACATAGAAAGTCAAATGTGCAGTTTCGTGGATAACAACAAAAGTAATTTTTGAAAGTAGCTGCTTGTTTTATGTATCGCTTATCAGACAGATAGTTATCTGACGTTTTTAGTGGATTGAATAAATGTATTAATATGCTTCTTTATAAAGGAATACGCCCCGAGTGGTACAGTGTATGTTTGCGGACTTACAACGCTTAAAACCGGGTTTTGATACCCGTGGTGGGCAGAGCACAGACAACCCATTGTGTAACTTTGTGCTTAATTCAAAATAACAACAACAACATAGAAATATAAATACAAAATGCTTAAAAGTTCAACCTATTGTTGGATATTTAAGTAAATAAGAGATGTAATATTGCTGCAACTTTTATAATAGGTCTAACTAGTTGTCAGTATTAGTTGTCGATTCACTCCTCGTGCACAGCTCGACTTTTTTTATTCTAAGAGTGTATTCGAGACTTAAATATAACTTTTACATTAATTGATTTATCCGTAATTCATCCATAGCTATTAAAACAAGCACTAGCCATTTAAGGTGTCCGCGTTGAATGAAGTAGTTTGGTAAGAATTATTAATTGAAAATATTTTAAGCAGTTCATTTATATCTCAACTACCAGCCCCTCTGTGGCACTACGGTAAGCTAACGGACTTACAACGCTAGAAAATGGGTTTCGACATTCGTGGTGGGCTGAACAAAGATAGTCCTTTGTATATTTTTGTGCTTCACTTCACACGCGTGGACCAATATATATGGACAAGTTGTTAAGGCGTTTAAATCCCCGTTGCATCAAACATGTTCACCCTTACAGCTGTAGGGGCGTTATAATGTGACTGTCACTATTCGTTGGTAAAAGAGTAGCCCAAGAGTGGTGTGGGGGGTGATGATTAGCTGCCTTCCATCTAGTCATATACTACTAAATTAGGAATCAGACCACTAGCTCAGATAGCCCTCGTGTAACTTTGCGCGAAATTAAAAAAACAAACAAACACTTCACAAAAAGAACAAACTCATCTACTTACCAGAAAATCTATCTGGTGGCGAATGTCTTAAACACTATTCAATAACAAAAACTATCACAATACAAACGTCTTCAGCGGGAGAGGTATTGAATAGTTTACAATGTTTAATTGGATAAATATGATAAAGATAATATTTCTGTCTAAATATATTAATTTTGGAACGTAAACATATAGTAAGACACTATTCACGAGACTTTTAATATTAATTTTATATATTTTTTAAACATTTATTACTAACCCGGTGGAACAAGGGTGAATCATTGAATTTACAACATTAAAATCAGGAGCTCGATTTCCCTTAGTGGAAACAACAGAAAGCCACATGTGTTTTGTATAAACCTTTATTACTTATTTACACTTTTTTATCTATCAGATTTTGTTTTTTGAGTAAGTGAAAAGCTCCCTTTTAAAAATTTAGTTACATAGTTATAAATAAAGAGGCGCATTAGTAATGATCATCCGTTCACAGATTGTATGTACAATTTCAAATAAAAATACTTATTCTCAGTATGATCGTCCGCTCACAGATTCTACTGTTATAAACAAATAGGCTTATTGTCAGTATGGTCTTTCGTTCACAGATTGCATTGTTATAAACAAATAGGCTTATTGTCAGTATGGTCTTTCGTTCACAGATTGCATTGTTATAACAAAAAGGCTTATTGTCAGTATGGTCTTTCGTTCACAGATTGTATTGTTATAAACAAAAAGGCTTATTCTCAGTACGATCTTCCGTTCACACATTGTACTGTTATTAGCAAAAAGGCTAATTGTCAGTATGGTCTTTCGTTCACAATTGTACTGTTATAAACAAAACGACTTGTTTACAGTATCATCGTCCTTCAAAAATCAATACTATTTGAACCCGGAAGATATGTTACTGACTGTTTTTTTTCCGTTCATACAATGTACCATACTATTTGTTTTGCTGAATTTCTTGCAAAACTGTAGGAGGACTTTTGTGTTAGTCATTTCTAATTCAGAAGTGATTGGCTACAGGTATGATATCTAGTCAATACCACCCATTTCCAACGTTTCGGTTATCCTTTACCAATGAAAATGGAGGCTGCCAATTTCCTTATAATGCCCCTTGACGGAAAGGATGAGCATGCTCGATGACGGGATTCAAGCTTGCAAGTAACAATATCTAATAACACTAAAGGATTTAAATTAGCAAGACACAGTATCTAATAATACTAAAGGATTTAAATTAGCAAAACACAGTATCTAATAACACTGAAGGATTTAAATTAGCAAGACACAGTATCTAATAACACTAAAGATTTAAATTAGCAAGACACAGTATCTAATAACACTAAAGGATTTAAATTAGCAAGACACAGTATCTAATGACATTACAGGATTTAAATTAGCAAGACACAATATCTGATAACACTAAAGGATTTAAATTAGCAAAACACAGTATCTAGTAACACTTAATGACTCAAATTAACAAGACACAATATCTAATAACACTAAAGGATTTAAATTAACAAGACAATTTCTAATAACACTAAATGATTTAAATTAGCAAGACACAATATCCAATAACACTAAAGCATTTAAATTAGCAAAATACAGTATCTAATAACACTAAAAGATTCAAATTAGCAAGACACAGTGTCTAATAACACTAAAGGAATTAAATTAGCAAGACATAGTGTTCAATAACACTAAAGAACTCAGATTAGTAAGACACAGAATCTAATGAAACTAAAGGACTCAAATTAGCAAGCCACAATATCTAATAATGCTAAGTGTGAAGTCTGCCCATAGTCTGCCTTATCAATAAAATTGGAGAGGTAAAGCGATAAATATAACTCTGACCAGGAAGAGAGAACCTGAGAACAAGACACATAAGTAAATGCAGTAAGCTGCATTACGTTATTCCTTTATCAGGAAGAAAATACATTCAAAAATTAAAATAGTTATATTTCTGAAATTCATTCATGAAATAGCATTTAAATACGCCCATAAAAAAAGGATTTCATTTAACTTGTTATTAGATATATTGAGAATTATCCGAAATTTTTGAACTAAATTATTCTTATGAACAGTATGTTTCTAAAATTCACGGACTTGAAAATAACTTTCATTCTTTGTTTATTTACGCAGCTTTTGATAGAATGACGAGCAGGAAATAAAAAATAAACCCTAAGGGAACCTCAGTTTTCACTTGTATGTTTGTTTTATACATAAAGCCTGCCATAGTAAGCTTGCTTTGTTGGAACATAAATGCATGAGTTAGGTTGACGTCTTCTCCACTTTCTTAAGAGAACACTGGACTACCAACAGTCAAGAGGCAAATTCCACTGACGATAGACTAAATATATGTCACATTACATCTCTTATTCATAAAACACCATGTTGTCATCTGTACTTGAGAACTAATGCTGAGAGCATAGTGTTGGGGTGTTCTGATGTTGATTTTCCAACTGCTGCCCTGAAGCCCAAAACCCGCGCTGAATGAACGAGATTCGTCTGTACGGCATAGCTTAGAAGGAACTGGTCCTCGAGAGAGTAACTGTCACGATTGTCTGTACGTTGTATTCGAGCTCTGGCCATCACGTCCTCCTGTGCGTCGATCCAGTATTTTCGAGATCCATTTATAAACAGATTTACGTAAAAAACACACCGTGTGGAAATCCCAGAGCACACGCTCCATTCGTCAATGCCACTGCCAGTTTGAATTCCGGAATGCTCTCCTCAATTTTCGCCTATATCCAGAAGGCAGGGGCAACCAAGACAGTTAAGCTCAAGGGGTTTGTCACGCCTGAGATGGAATGGGAGGGGACACCTGGGGAGGGAAGTCGGTTATACGGAGATATGAAATGGAAAGTGTCTAGCTTTTATGTTCGAAGTACAAAATATATGAGGTTATCTTCACAAATGCTATGAAGTAAAGCAATAGATCATCCTTACGACCAAAAACAGAGTTCGTGGATGCTGTTACTTAAGTAAGCTTTCAGAGGATGTTTTTGATTTTTTTTTTACTTTTGTCGCATTGATTTCGAATGCAAAATAAATAAAACGTAAGCTTTGAATTTAACTTTAAAAAAATCGGTCGTATAGAGATCTAAGATCTACAGGTACGTTACTTTTCTTTGTAAAACTCACTACGATTTTTATAAGCGCACTAATGTAACAAAAAAAAGATAAGATTCGTTGAGAAATATGTAAAGTTACGAGATATATATATATTGTATTAAAAACAAATCTATGAGCACAGTAATGAACACTATAGATGGGATATAAAAATGTTTACAGAAAGTATAACTAGAAGCCTTGTTTTGTTTGAATTTTGCACAAAGAGTCACGCGGGCAATCTGAGCTAGTCGTTCCTAATTTTACAGTGTAAGACCAGAGGGAAGGGAACTAGTCACCATCTTCCGCCAACTCTTGGGCTACTCGTTTGCAAATGAATAGTGAAATTGACCGTAACATTATAACGTCTCTACGACTGAAAGACGGGGATTCGAACTCGCGACCCTCAGATTACGAATCGATTACCTTAACGACTTGGCCATGCCAAGTCACTAACAACAGTTTAAGATAAAATGGAAGATCTCTGAAAGGCTAACAGAGAAGAAAATGTAACAAGCGCAATATATAAAATAATAAGCTAATACTAAATTAATATAATTGCATACGTTTAGTTTCCATTCGTCATGTGTCATAAAAATAATGTAATTTATAATCGAACATTTGTATTATGAAAGAACATTTATTCATTTAAAAGTATTTTTGCTATATTCATGTTTATTCAAATTCATACTCACTTGCCATGTGATGTTAAAACAAAAGCTAAAAACATGATGTTGGATAAATTTAAAAAGGAAGGTTTGGTTCTGTTTATTTTTAATTTTGTGCACAGCTATTCGAAGGATATCTGTTTCAGTTCTTGTGCTTAAGGCGCTTTACTTCCAAGCAGAGGGTTAAAGGATCGAAACCCGTTGTCAAGTATATTTACCTTTCAGCAGTGAAAACGTTATCATTTTACTGTCGATCTTACTGTTCGTTGCCCTCCTCCAATGACACAGCGGTATGTTTGTGAACTCACAGCTCTAAAAACAGGGTTTTGAAACCCCTGATAAGCAGAACACGAATAGCCCTTTGTGTAGCTTTATGCTAACTTCAAACACTATTCATTGACAAAGAAAAGTCAGGAACTGGTGTTGAAAAGCTTCATTTTCTCTAGTCTTTCACTTTAAAGTGAGAGACGACTGACGCAAGCAAGTAGTTTTTGTTTTGAATGACTAGAGCGGATAACCCTTTTGTAACTTTTCAAAAGTTGATAAAGAAACGAAACAAATATTATGTGTACAAGGCAAAATGTCTTATAATACTACCCTTTTCCTTTGTAATTTAAATAATTGTATTTGTCTTAATCAACACCATGGCCATTGCTGGCCTAAAGTCACGGATAAGTCTGTATTGGTCAGCTGGCTAGGAGGCTCGAATCGCAATCTGTGTGTCACATGTTCGACTTCGTGTCCCACCAAAAATGCTCTCTCGTTCAGCGGTAGAGATATTGTAACATGACGGGTCAATTCTACTATTCGTTAGTAAAAGAATAGCCCAATAATTGGAAAAGGGTTTTGATGACAAACTGCTTTCTCTCTAGTATTTCACTGCTCTATTAGAGATAACTAGGGCAGGTATCTCTCGCGTAGCTTTTCGCGAAATTAAAAACAAAACCACACCAGTCGCAGATCGATGTATCGTATTCTTTCTTCTTCTTTTGCCCTGCAATGGCACAGTGGTATTTTTGTGGCCTCACACCGCTCGAAACTGGGTATCGATACCCGTGTAGTGCAGAGATCATACAGCCCATTGTGTAGCTTTGTGCTTAATTCAAAACAATCAGTCAGTTCCTTTTATGCTCACCATGGCCAGGTGGTCAAGGCACTCAACTCGTAATCCGAGGGTCGCAGGGTCGAATTTCCGTCACACCATATATGGTCAGCCTTTCAGCCGTGGAGGCGTTATAATGTTACAATCATCCCACTATTCGCTGGCTCATGAGTTGGCTGTGGGTGGTGATAACTAGCTGCCTTCCCTCTAGTCTTACACTGCTAAATTAGGGGCGGCTAGCACTAAAATCAGAGGTTCGTTTCCCCTTGGTGGATACAGCAAATATCCCGATGTGGCTTTGCTATGAAAAAAGAAACTCACAAATACACACAGCTGTGCACCAAATTCAATAAACAAATGAAACAAACAAACCAAAAAGAATCACACATGTGAACTCGGTATTTTGAGTACACTATTTAACTCACTAGATGTATGTTGCTTCAATATTTGTTATTAAGCGAGTCTTGGTAAAAATCACAGTAAGATTGTAAGCATTACAGAAAAAAAATATAAATATGTGCAACTGCCTTGGAACAAGTTTAACTTTCTCAATAACAATTAATATTTAGATCATTATTTAACTAGCTGTCCACGAAATAATATTAATTAATACCGTGTTTTTGTTGTGAATAGTACAAAGAAAAAGAGTTACATCTCTTATTGAACAATGTAATGTGTACTTCATTAGCAACAAACAATATATTAGATCGCAATTTGATTAGATGTCGATGAAAATTGTTAACTTTGGAATCTTATTGTTCTATACATTGACTTGTATAGCTCAAAAATATTTGAAACAATAACTAATATATTTTCATTCTCTTCAGTGTATAGACGTAAAACGAAACGTATTAAACCTACATGTAGAAATAGTTATTTTACTATTATTAACTTGGGAAGTCTGATGGCTTCTTAATCTTCAACGGCTTACAATTGTTGTTTCTTAACTTACTGGAGCATCATGCGTTACGCAAAGCAGTGCTAGCTTGGTGTTGCTAACACATGTGTAATTGGGACTGGGCATAAAAAAGTGCACTTTCTACGTATAAACACTTGAAACAGAGCTGAAAGAAGTCTTTAATTAGGCATACGGTTCAAACTTGCTGACTATTGGAAGTACTTCGTTCGAGTACTTTAATAAAGAGTAACGTCAGAGATAATCTTGCAGACATATTGGTTCTCTAATTCAAAGTTAAATGAAATAATCCAGGTGTATTTCTTTGATTTATTACATAAGTAACGTCAGTTGTTACAGAGAGATTTTACCGCCACATTTAATGGTTAGAATTTTTTTTATTATTGAAGCTATAAAAAACGTAATTTTCTTGAACTTAAAAAATAAAACTGAGGTTATTTAGCAATCTCATTCTAAATATCTTTGTCGATGATTTATACTGTTTTGAAAGTAGATTTTTTTACTTCTAAAAATTTAATAGTACATAGATTATTGCTTGATCAGTTTTTAATTGGCTTTTAAGACTCAGGTTTTACGAAAATATAAATTAAACTTTCAATTCTTATTTTTCGTACTTGTTTTCATGTCTTTTAAAAAGATTTGATAAAAAGTTTAATGAATAACTTGATGAGTGAAGTTGGCAGTTAAAAAAAGAGAATTAGCACTCCAAATCTTCACAAAAAAGTGACTGGCCCATAGATTATCTGTATATCTTTATCTGAAGACAAATCAAACCCAAGTATATTTATTTACATTAACTTCACGTATTCTACCATCGGTGTTCAAAAAACACTAAATTAGTTGACTTTGGGAGATGGAATTAATACATGCTCTTAATGTTATTGTAAAAATAATTCTTGTTTTGGTGAAGAGGCCATCAACTTAAACCGATGTTATCAGATTAATTAGAGAGAAATACGTAGGGCTGGTTGGGCGATAATTCCAGAAAGCCTAGCTTCTTTACAGAAAACATTCTTACTCGTAGGTGGTCCAAACATAAATTATCTTGATGTGTGAATGTGTAAATCTGTATCGATATAAACTCCAGCCAGAGATAAAAGAGATTCGAAAGGTATGGGAAACGTGTAACAAGACTTAAGATTATTCCGTGTGGTCTAATATATTAGGTTTCTGATCACACATATAATCTACGGTAGCTTTTTTTTTAGCGTGACGGCGTTATGCTTAAGTAAAGCTAAAGGCTTACAAGTGCTCTCATTTTTATATATCCTATAAAATACTGGATCATCAGCCATAGAATGACATGATAAAGCTCTTACCAGTTGGCTTTAGTGTTTTGGAATATATATCATTAAATGTTTCCTTTTTGGAATATCTTTTGTGTCCTCCTCTTTGAAATAAAAAAGTGTTACCCAGAAGGTCTGTTAATCTTTTATTGCGTATCTTTGTGTTCTAAGAGTTTCCTCTTGGTTCTATATAATTACATTTGGTATTTCCATTTTTACGAGCCAAGTGACTTTGAGTTGAGGGGTTGGGAGGGTTAAAAACGAATTTGTTAAATTAAACTCAAAATTAATTAAAAACATGTAATATATAACATTGATTTGTTGTTTAAAGTGCAGTCAATAGAATTTGTTCTAAGGTGATATGAGTAATAACATGAAAACATCTATTACAACAACTAATTAAGTCGCGAAAGATGTCGAAGATGTTGAAAATGTGATTAGAAATTAGCACTTCCTTTCACTTCCAGCAGTGGAATTTGTACATATGTATTTACTAATCAGTCATGTTTTAAGAACAAAACGTTTAAGATAGTTAAAATTCAATTATTTAGAATCGTCTGGGTTTAAAGAAAAAAAGTGGTAAGTATGTACTATCCGGTACACATTATGACACTTTAACTGGTATATAAATCTCTGTGTTGGTGTTGTTCTTAAGAGGTTTAAAAAACAATTTGAACAAATTGCTTAGTAATTGTACAAGCTGAGAAGCATGTCATATGACCATTCTCGCTGGACATATCATAAGCTCAAACAATGAAACCAATAAAGTGTGTTCTATGAACACTCCCATTTGGCATAATATCTCTTAAGCAGAGAAGCCAATAAAATGTGTCGTTTGATCACTCTCGTTTGGCGTACTACAGTGTAAACAGTAAAGCCTATACAAATGTGCCAGGTTATATTAAACCACAGAAACGTGATGTTTAATTGTGGTAGTGGGTACATCTTCCACATAATCCATGACTCATGAATTTAAATCCCAGAGATTTGAAACCACTCTTTTGACATAAGAGAATTGGTAAATGGTCTAAAAGAAGAGACTTCCAAAGTGGTCGTGTAGCAAAGCAAATAAGAATCTAATATTAGCTGTGTACTAAATAGTTTGTATGAACTACATGAGAAATTAATAGAAGCTGTAAAATAAAAAGTTTGTTGAAACTACGTAAGTTATTGCACTGAGTTGCATTGAAAAATAAACTTATTGTGTTTCTTTACTTTACAGCCAAGCGAAATTAGACTATCGGATTCTGGAATGTAACGTTGTTAGTTCATGAACTCCTGACCCGCAGATGAACTGTTGTTCTGTTTTCGCGCCATTTATGATTATTTCTGATATTGACAATTAGACATAAATTTTTCGAAATCTAAGTATGATTTTAAAGTTTATAAACTGGTAAATAAAACAACTGAAATATGTTTCATTTTAAACATGATACAAAAATTTTAATAATTAAAAATATTTTTATTTAATAACTGTCGAATAGATTAAGAAAAAATATTTTTAATTCACAAACTCCATAGTTTCCGACCGTTAAAGGGCCAGCAAGTGTTTAGCTTCATATGTTCCAGTTTCATCTTCGAAAGACTTTTTGATGTAAAATACATTTTGTATCACTTTTCAAGGACTTTGTGATATAAAAATACACTTTCTACGGTATTTTTTAACGACTTTCTGATGTAAAATACACTTTGTACGGTATTTTCTAGCGACTTCCTGATGTTAAATACATTTTGTACGTCTTTTTTGTAGACTGCTTTTGTTATCCTTCAAAACGTGTTAACGTAGATGTAAAGCAAGAATTAAATTATATTTTTAAAAATTACGTGACATTCTTCTCTTTGAAGATTCTCGAAAAAATTAACGACCTCTAACAACACAAAACGACGATTTTCACACTTAGCGGGTGTACAAAAAGACAGATCAAAGCAGTTAAGCGTAACCATCTCATAAGAGATGTGATTTCATGTATTCTGACACGAAATTGGATGAAAAAAAATGCAACATTGTCATTTCGAGCCATTTGCGCACTGTGGTTTATAAAACACGAAGCAGAAATTTCTTGAATGCATATAGCGTCGTTGTAATTGACGTTATCGAACTGACCTCTGGTAGTTAGACACATCTTATTGTATTTTCACACATTATACTGTCATGGATGATCGTAAATCTTTAAGGCCTCACCGTACACTGACTATTTTCGGCTTCAAGGTATTTGTGCTTTGCTGTTTTATTGTTGGATATATATATATATATATATGTATACGTGTGTGTATAGAACACGCCAAGGCAGCCAATAACGTCGTATCACGAAGATGATCGTGGTCCATTGAGAACTATAAATTACGCTACGCTTTCGTGTGTAATATGTATAGTTACGCTATACTTTTGTATCATATACATATGCGCCTAATCCCTCATACGACAGTGCACGATTATCAAACAGTCCGTAAAATTGTAAAAGTTTACAAGTCACACCCTGACAACTGCAACCTTCTGATTCTAATCGAATCGTTACCTGGTTCTTTTAACTTACAAGTAACGTTTTCTTTAAAATGAGCTAAAATGTGAAAACATAAGGTCGATATGAAACCTAATTAATCAGAATCATTTGTGAAGTTTAATAATCCTCTCAAAATTAACCTATTCAACTTGTTACCAGTACTCTTCAACTCTCACATTAAAGACACTTGTAGCATGATGTAACATTAAAAATTCAATACAATGTTCCAAATGTTTTACTGATGTTTTTCCAACTCAAGATTTCAAACATTTTTTTTACATTTAGAACGCCAAATTTTGAAACATATTACATTTGTATACATATAAAAAATGCTTCAGTATATATTTTTTTATGTTCAATCAAAATGTACTTGAAATAAATAACCAAACCTCTTGAGAATTGTTATATATGTTATAGATACGGGTTACAAATGCATTAGACGGTTCAAAATAACGTCTTCATACCCTAAAACTTTTTGTACAAAAAAAAAATTTTAAAACAATTTATTATGAGGTCCTCAAATCATTAGTTTAAAAGCAGTTATATAAATTGATTTAAGTTCCAAATCAGTTGGTTTAAACGACACTTAAGATGGTTTAATGTAGTTTGCAAATCATATAACCTATTGGTTAAAATTCAGTAAAAAATGATTCAATACAACATTTTCATTGCTGAAGGTATTAGATGAAAAACACCATGAAAATGATTCAATATAATTTTTTTGAAACTCAGAAGAATCACATTTTAAAGATACAATAACAAAAGATTCTATATGATTCCATAATTTATTAAAATTTCAAATCATATATGCGCGGATTTTTTAAACAAGTCAACACATCAGTTTATTTGAGTAACATTTGCGAAATACGCACGTGCGGGGATTCGGCAGAACCTTTCTGTTTTCGTTGGTAAAAGAGTAGCCCAAGAGTTAGCGGTGGGTGGTGATGACTAGCAGCCTTCCCTCTAGTCTTACACTGCTAAATTAGGGACGGCTAGTGCGAGATAGCCTTCGTGTAGCTTTGCGCGAAATTCAAAACAAACAAAACAAAAAAAGGTATGTGTATATATTTTGGAGGAAGAGGTCAAAGTGAACCTGACCCTCCAGGGCAAAATACCCAAATACCATTGACCAAGTATGTGTATATAGTTATAGCGCAGCTGCTTAGGATTGTAAACGTTTTTATTTGTTTGTTTTTGATACAGTCTATATTCTTCTGACGAGATATTAGCAATGGTTTCTGTGGGAATCCTGAAAGTCAATCTCTACTCTTATTTAAAAATTTTGCCCCCCAGTAGCACAGTGGTATATCTGCGGACTTACACACTAAAAACAGATAGCCCATTGTGTAGCTTTGTGCTTAATTCTAAATAAACAAAAAATTAAAAATTTTAATAATATCAATGATTCATACGTAAAGTAGTGGCAGAATGCTTTGTCCTATTGGTAGATTTGCAACGCTAAAATCAAGGATTTGATTCCTGTCGCCGAACACAGTAAATATATTTATGTGGTTTTGCTGTAAAAGAAATGCATATACTCAGAATTTTTGGTATTCACAAAATGCATATTAGTCTTGAAAGCTAATAAGCGAGTGTTTTCTCACAGTAAAGCCACATCGGGCTGTCTGCTGAGCCCACTGAGGGGAATCGAACCCCTGATTTTAGTGTTGTAAATCCGTAGACTTACCGCTGTACTGAAAGCTAATAAACACCTGTTCTGCTTATTAATTCTTCCCCTGCCTCGCCCCCTCCTCATCAGCATATAAAAGTTCTTTTTGTCTGATGTCATCCCTAGAAGAATATGGCTTCATCTTTTTGACTTATTCTCATTCATGTAGACTTTCGTTTGTTTTGTTCATCTCGAGAGATGCAACCTTGCAAATTTACTGAACGTCAGCTGTTTGATATATATTTATATATATATTTCTAACTTAAATGTCAAAGTGTAATAAGCGAACTCTGAGACAGTATGCTTTTCAACCGTAAAGTTTAAAATACGTGTGGAATGAATTATTAATATTATTATTTTACATTGTCATTCGACGTCGTTAGTTTCCCTAACTGAATTATTTTCTTGTGTTACGTCAGCATTTTAATTTTGTTCTTCACATGCGATTCTTTGACAAACACCGAAAAATATCTTTGTAGTTTACTACAAGAAAAAAAAACTTTTTTTTCAGTAGTAAACATATAATTTACCAGGAATTTTTTCGTGTTCGTCATGGTAGGATGACACAATATTCGAATTAATATTGAATTATCACTCTTTTGAAAGAGACGGTCTTTCATGCAATTGTTCTCACTGAATGACCGTGCAACATTATAATGAGCGCTCTTTAGGATCAAAATTATTTTGTTTTTTTTAATTACGCAGAAAGCTACACAATGGGCTATCTGTGCTCTGCCCACCACGGGTATCAAAACGCGGATTTTAGCGTGTAAGTCCGCAGACATACCGCTGAGCCACTGGGGTGCAATTATTTTGTAAAACAAAAGACAAACAAATTTTCTTAAAATGAATATTTTATATTTTTTCTTTGCATACTTGTTAGTACTTTGTAGACAACTTGTATAGATTCGACAAGGGTTAAATTCATTGTTACACAAATACAGCTTTTTTAAAGAATGTTGAAAGTTTTATTAACGGTATTTGCAGACAGGTATTGTTTTTCAGGTTAGATACAATTTAGTGCAGGCACTTAACACATTTTTCAACGTTTGAGTCAAATGGCCTTTGTCAGAGCTTTACATGACAATGCATAGAATTACGTTAGCCCTTGATTAAGGATATATAAAGGTTAACTAACACCGAACATTTGTAATTGTGAACATGCTAAATATAAACAACGCAACTGTTATTTATAGCTCGACATCCCTTACATATCAGAGATGGTTGTACAATGACACAATGGGCACAACACAGATAGTCCATTGTGTAGCTTTGTGATTAATGTTTAATAAAGAAACGTCTCACACAATGAAAGTACAACCTCTTTTAGACTTGTATTTAATATTTATATAAGTAAAACGTGTTTCCCCGCTACTAGCAAGAATTAATTTACTGTTATTTACTATGCGTTTAGCCCCCCAGTGGCTCAGCGGCATGTCTGCGGACTTACACATTAAAATCCCGGTTTCGATACCCGTGGTGGGCAAAGCACAGATAGCCCATTGTGTAGCTTTATGCTTGATTCAAAACAACTACTATGCGTTTCTATCTCAAATTAACAAGCATAAACACCTTACACGTTCACATCAAGACAAATCAATAGGTTTTTTTAAACAGCGTTTTAGCTGTTGGAGAGAAAAAAAAATAAATCCATAGACGAAGATGTTTAAGTTTGGAAATCATATTTTACGGTGTTCACTTGTTTTTCATATATCATGTACGAAATAGCGAATTTTAGCAAAGCGTTTATTAGAAATTAAATCATATAAAAGTGTCACATACTTGTTCTTTCAAAAATCTGTTTTGAAAATTGTATATTATACCTTAAACTGGGCCATATACAACAGGTAGAATAAACGACTATATGATAGAGTTCAGCTGAATGTAGGGAACGTCTGACACGTTTCGGATTAGAACCCTAAGCCTCATGGAATGTTACCCATTAGGCCCCATTCATACGTTTACCTGTTTAGTGTTCCTATTTATTCGATAATATATAAGAATTTATCAAAACAATAGACTGTGTATAATTTGTTTGCACCAGTTTGTTATAAAACGCTATAATTTATAGACTTATGTATCCGTTATATAGAGATATGATAGAAAATTACAATTCCACGTATCGTTTATTGTTTTCATGCGGGCCTGATTAGGTAGAATTTTAACGATGACATTCAACAACTGATGCCACTCTGTAATGGAACAAGGACATTACATTACATACGAACGTATATATATAAAAAAGCACGTAATTTCACCTATCAGATAAATAAATATGTTTTATCATCATTATATTTAAGGAGGCTCTTGATTATGGAGGGAATTCTACCTAATCAAAAATTAATACGATTTTTATCGCTTTAACGGGTCATCATGAGAGTAAGTATCAAAGCGAATTAATGGACAAGCGCTCTCCTTTTTCTTTGTCATAAGAGAGAACCCCTAAAGCAGAAATTAAAACAACTCTTGGTAATTTTCCTCCATTTGTGTCTAAGTTGTCAGCAAACTAAACGGAGCATAGCTACCGTGCAGGCTTTAACTTCGCAGGCCACACACATGGAAACTAATTAAATTTAAGACTGGAAGGTGAGGTAGTGAACGCCAACGTAGAAATTGCTCTGTTAACTCATAGAAACATTCTTGATGTCAGCCTTTTAAATGTTTGAGACACCAGTAGCTTACGTTTATCAGTAGCCTTGAAGATATTAAGAAAGGCAACTTTTGTAAGCCGAAATTCTTGTATCATTCCATTCTGATAACATCGACTTCGTGGCTAACAGACTTTATTTAACATTCCCAGTGTGTGTGTGTGTGTGTGTGTGTGAAATTAATACAGATTTCTTTTACTTTTTTTTTTTCAGATGCTTCACCCGCATTAGAAACGTATGGTGCTTATAATTTTTTACGATGTGTATTAATGGTTGTGATTTGTCTTTTATCATTAAATGTTTCAAACATAAGAAGTCTATACTGGAACTAAACTATTTTTGACATTTTAATGATTTTGCATTATTATTGGTAAATCTTCGAAATAACTGTAACGAAAAGTGCTGAAAAGATGAACGAATCTGAAAAGGAAAAAAAAAAAAAAATAGAAATGGATATAGTTATTTTCCATTTTCCGTAATAAAAGAGCCAATATTTGTGGTTTTTTTTACATCTCAAAATATCTTTGAAAAGGATCTTTAAATTATTACTTGTTATGTGGAAATAATTATTTTCGTTTTAACTTGAAAAATCAATATCCGTAGAAAACATTAAAATACATGAACATGTTTATTTATTTGTTTTAGAAGAAAACCATAACGGGCTACCTGCAATGCCTACCGCAGGAATTCGAGCCCTAGATTTGAGCGTTACAAGTTCATAGACTTATGGTTTTGCTATCAGATACAACATGCATATGAAAACAGAGCAATATATCCAGGTGGTAAGGCACTCGACTCGTAATCTGAGGGTCGCATATTCGAATCCCTGTCACACCAAACATGCTCGCCCTTTCAGCTATTGGATCGTTATTATGTTACGGTCAATCCCAGTATTCGTTAGTAAAAGAATAGCCCAAGAGTTGGCGGTGGGTGGTGATGACTACCTGCTTTCCCTTTAGCCTTATACTGTTAAGTTAGAAACGGCTAACGCAGCTTTGCTAAGTAGCTTTGCGCGAAATTCAAAACAGACCAATCCGAGCAATAAAAGATCGCCAGAAGCTTGCCTTTCAAGTTAAAAGTAAAAAAACTCATCTTATATGATTTACCAGAAAGCCAGGAATTTATATTTTTCTGAACTCAACCTTCAAACGTCTTTTATAGAAGATCTTCGTACATAGTAAATTAAATGTGCATTTAATGCCACATTTGTTATGAATTGTAACTGAATGTTTGATGCTCTTAATTGTGTGTGGTATATGATTGTAAGATGCTAAAGTATCAAATGTTTTCCATTTGTTTTATTGACGAAATTTAAAACGAAAAACATTTTCAGTTATGTAGCTTCCATGAGGTAATAGCGGGAACATTTGGTCAAGAAAGTTGAGATGACCTTTATCTGGTTTATCTTCTTTTTTTCTTTGTTGTATGCAGCAGATAATGTCTATTCTGTCCGAGAGAATATTACAATATTATATAACATATATATTCAAAGAATGGTCACTGTGAAATCCTTTACTAGCCAACTATGACGTTGACTAAATGTAATAGTCAATTAGTGTTGTGAGACAAGAAAGTTCACGAGGTGATGCTTTCAAGCAGACAAAGAAAACGAGATTACATGTTGAACTCTGACGCGTTTTCTTTATTCAGTTCTACTAGGAGGCTATAAAGTGAGAATTTGGTTTTAAAATCAACGTATTTAATTTGACACAATTCTATCCCGAATACACAAAATTGTGAGAATAAGACCGGAATAATAGTAACGACTTTTTTCTTTTTTTAGTGTGTGGACAAAATAACAGCCACGCAAAGACAGAAATGTTCAATGTTTCAAAATTAAATTAAATTAAATAACTCAATAATTGTCTGTGTTTGTTACAATTTAGGTGTAGATGAAAACGAGGCGAAAACCTCGCTGTGATGTTCAGGAATGAAGCACATGCCCATAGTGACTGAAATCTTAGTTTGTCGACAGGATGATAACGGATACTCACAAATTCTGATCAGCCTCTTGAGAATGATGCTGCCTACAGGGATATACAATAGATGATTAAAGTAATCTAAGAGTTTCATAAAGCTTTTAACTGATAACACCTCCAGTCAGAAATTCGACTAACATATGAAGCACTATAGTCACTGTTTAGGTAGAAGGGTGTTCTCATTTCTCCCACATTATTATAGTGAATTAAATATTTGGAACGCATGACCACGTGGGCGATATTGATTTTGTTAATTTTTTGTACTTCTGGATTAGCAAATTTCATCTACATTATTTGTTTGTCGTTCAGCATAAATCTACACAATGAGCTAACTGTGCTGTATTCACCACTGATATCGAAACCCAGTTTCTTACGTTATAAGTCGGAAGACTGTCCGCTATGCTACTTTGGGGAGGACTACATCATTAATATAACATAACTCGCTTCTCTCGCTGTGCCAAGAAGAGACTAGAGACAGTGTTTGACGGCACAACTATGCTAGTAGTTACCAAACTAGTAATGTTAAATATAATTCACAGGTACTTGTTTAATTCTCCTAACTAAAATGTGCAATTTCAGTGAAGAGAATTGGTGAGTAAAGGACTTTACGTCGAGACCTGAACATTAATATTCAAATTGTTGTAGTATTGTTAGATTCGGAGTCATATTATGCAAGTTATTTGCCAACTGAGCAACAAGAAACTCTCGAGATAAAACTAGTAGGATATTAATTAAAAGGAAGTATAATGTACAATAGGACTTGACTCTCAATAAAACCAAACTTCACCAGGTGGTTAAGGCACTCGACTCGTAATCCGAGGATCGCGGGTTCGAATCCCCGTCACACGAAACATATCCGCCCTTTTAGCCGTGAGGTTGTTATAATGTGAGGTAAATCTCACTATTCGTTGGTAAAACAGTAACCGAAGTGTTGGCGGTGGATGGTGATGACTACCAGCTTTCCCTCTAGTCTTGTACTGCTAAATTAGGGACGATAGCGCAGATAGCCCTTGAGAAGCTTTGCGCGAAATTAAAAACAAGACAACCGATAGGTCAAATTTTTAGACTTAGCGGTATGAAGACGTAGAGAACGGAGAGTAGGGAGTCTGGAAGCTCAGTCATTAGCTACTGGTACCTTAGATGTCCGCAAACGTATTAACTTGAAAACAGTGACCGACTATAAGGACTGCTAACTTCACCCAGTCACAATCAGACAACACATCTATCTACGACACAGAATATAATAAAAGTAGTTTTTTCTCAGATATTATTGTTTGCTTTCAGAATTACACACAGTCATGAGATCAATAAACTCATAGAGTAGACTTCCTTACTATCAATCAAGTCCTAGCTGACCAATGATAAGACGAAAGCAGTCTAGAATGTGGGAACAACTAGAAGGGCGGATAGCCCATGTTTATATTTCACAGGTGGTCAGTATCTGACCCTTTTTATTTCAAAAATAAAACCAAATATGTTGTGAAAAATATAATCTAACATTTCAGAATGGTGTATGTTGGAGCATACACAGATTACAGTAATGTGACCACGCTGTATAATTACACAAAAAGTGATGTGAAATGTTAATTAATTCATTGTCAATAAAAAGGTTGTGAAACTTTATTAAATCCTTATAAAAAATGTTTAATAGCATAGCGAAATAACAAAAACGTCCTGTAATCAGAATATACTTTTAAGGAGAGCTTTTTAATTATGCATTTCTCTTCGATTAAAGTATTTTAAAACCTGATTTGTAATATTTGATTAAAAAATAAACTTATATATTATTACTTAGTGATCAATATACCTGTGCTTAACACTGGTTTACATTTAAACTCTCCGTAGATTAGCGGTATTTTTACGACTTAGAACACTAAACTTTGGTGTTTGATTCTATGCGGTTGAGAGAGTAAAGATATTCTATTATGTAGCTTCGCAGTAATAAAACATTTCCATATTTCCTTGTTAAAATATCTAACTATTGCTGAAAAACATAATACACACGAATTCTTTAATTTTACTTTTATCACCCACTCTATGAGTCAACGAGATCGAATTCAGAGAACTGGTTGGATTACAAATGGATTTGTTTGTTTTGAATTTCGCGCAAAGCTACGCGAGGGCCATCTGCGCTAGCCGTACCTAATTTAGCAGGTAAGACTAGAGGGAAGGCACCTAGTCATTACCACCCACCGTCAATTGCTGGGCTACTCTTTTACAAACAAATAGTGGGATCTGCAGTAACATTATAACGCTGAAAGGGCGAGCATGTTCGATGTGACGGCGATTAGAAGCACCTTAACCACCTGGCCATGCCAAACCTTACAAATGGAATACCACGGTTTTCGATATTGAATTAGAATAAAATGCAAAACACACTCCAATCTCAATAACCCACAATTTACAATCAAACCAACACACCTGTTAATAATTTTCTTTCATGTAAGAAGTTAGACCCGGCGTAAACAGGCGGTTAGAGCGCTCGATTCGGAATCTGCAAATCGCAGGTTCGAATCCTTGTCGTACCAAACATGCTCGCCCTTTCAACCAATCTCACTATTAGCTGGTAAAAGAGTAATTCAAGAGTTGGCAGTGTATAGTGATGACTAGCTACTTTTCTTGCTAAATTATGGACGGCTACCACAGATGGCCCTCGTGTTGCTTTGCGCGAAATTCAAAACAAACAAGCTTAAGAAGCTGAGTAAGGAATGGCCAGACTGTATTCTTCTTCCACTGAATCCTATAAGTGTTTAAATACCGTCTTACATCAAGTGTAATATTCATTGAGCTTTTCCTCACATTCTCTTTCAACAAAAGTCGTTAAAACTGCGGAAAAAAGTTCTTAAATTGCAACTAACTTGGGTTCAATGTAGGATTTGGGAACGAATACGAATTTGGCTACTTCGGTTTGTAGTTCAGATTTAAAATAACACAAGAAATTCAAATCTCCGTTCAAAAATTTTTTTAAAGTGCACCGAAAACTTTATTTGGAAATTGTTACACCAATTGTGTCTTCCTGACTCACAGTCTGAGTGTTAATTGAAAAAAAAATCAGTATAGTAATCTTGCAACATAAATTATTTATATTCACAAAAACTGCTCATTTGCGGGAGTAAAAGTAAATCACATGAAGTGAGATAAAGTAAACTAGATAAGTTAAATATACAATACTGGCCTAATTTAACTTTATTTTTCGTATCTCATAATTCCCTGAGCTAATTGAACTCAAAAATAAGGACGTAGGAGGAAAAAAATTCAAAGATTTTCGGCTACCTTCAGTTTAGCACCTTAACTATTCTTCAACTTTATTTACTCTGTACAAATTTTAATCTTGTGCTACACAGTGAAAACAAGTGGTGAGATATACTGATGTGTTTCTGGGTTCCATAATTCGTTTTATTCGTTTTAAAATTTATCTAGTGATAGCAATAAAATATTAGCGCTAGATTTCGTTCCAAAGTTTTCAATCCTAACAGAAAGGTGTTCGTTGTTATGCACTTATCTTAGCTTTTCAGACGATTTTCAGAAAACCACATCAAAGGTATCCAGCAGATCGAAAACCATAAAATAACAGCTAACCATGTACTGTCAGAGAACATAATACTGGGTTAATTAATTTGAAGATGACATGAAACTTAGGGTTCGAGATTCTTCGATCACTTGTATGAAACCATAATCAGATTAAGTCGATTTAACTTATTACCCTTCCCATATGGTCTAGTGCCTAGTATACCTGACTCTTACTCAGGAGGCCTTGGTTCAATTCTCGTCATGGGAATAAAAATTCTCAGCACGGATAGCCCTCGAGTAGCTTTCAAAAAACAAACACACAACATATCCCTGTATTGTCTTACTATATTATACTGTAAAGTGCACCAACCATTTCCCAATCATGCTAAAATTGTAATGAAAAATGACAGCGTAGCGGATATACCAATAAACATACCATATTTGGTATTCTCAGAAACAACAAATAAGTTAGATAATGATTAAAATAAACATTTTCAACGATAAATAATATCATACATTTATAAGAACGATGTTGCAGTTTGCGAAGATTTGGTTTGTTTTGAATTTTCGCACAAAGCTACACAAGGGCTATCTGCCCTAGCCGTCCGTACTTTAAGAGTGTAAGACAAGAGGGAAGGCAGCTAGTCATCACCATCCACCGCCAACTCGTGGGCTACTCTTTTACCAACGAATAGTTGAATTGACCGTCATATTATAACGTCTCTACAGCTGAAAGGGCGAGCATGGTTGGTGTCACGGGGATTCAAACCTTCGATCCTCAGGTTATGACTGGAGTGCCTTAACCACTTTGGCATGACGGGCCATTTTCGTAGGTAGGATCCTACACATCGATCCACATTAATCTGGAATTGTTCACCATTTTCATATCTCTAATAATCTGAAAAACTTCGAACCTTAACATTGACTTAGTTAATAATTTGAGACATTATTAAACATGAAATTTCAATTTCAGTTTAATTCATTTTATCGCAAAAAGTTGTTTCCAACGTTAAGTTTTATCCCCCAAAGAACTATTCTCGATTCTGATTCCTTCAGGGAACATGTATTTTTGTGAAAGATAAGCTTTAACAACTTTTTAACACGCCAGACACCTCTCTTTAAAAACTGACATTTGGAGATTATATAATATTTTCGATGTTTGTTGCCGAACATCTAGTTAGAAAATTGGTTGTTCATGTTGTTGTTTTTCAAAGCAGAATTCGAAACTTTAATATTATAGCTTTTCAAGCTCACCGATGAACCATCTTAAGAGACATTGGAAAATCTACTTGTAATATTATGTAATGTAAGCCTTTCATGTGTTATTATGTGTAGTTGTACAGTAGAAATATAAGTGTGATTACCATCAGATGATATATATTTGTTTAACATGTACATGTACACAGAAGGTGTCATTAATGACGTCTGAAATGAAACGTATACACCTTAAAAAATCTTTATTTATCTGTCGTAATATTATTTTTATAGTCGCGAGTTTGGAGCTCAACTTACCAAATATGTATAATATTCAACTGTTCATTCTTTACGTAATGCTTCAATAACTGAGAAGATGTTACAAATTTACATCATTCATAGTTTATTTGGTGTCTGATTATTCACTATCAATTTGCTATAAGAAAACACACAGACCCACCATTTGAAATTGTTTTTTTCAGGATATATCCTTTATCGTTTACAAATAAACCAAATTATAAAACACCAGAAATATGTAACCAATATTTCTATTTATGAATATTTTACAAAATTATTTATGACGTAAAATATAAAGTACATATATAAAAGATTTTTCTTTTTAGTTAACGACATTACCATCAACATATATCGTATAATTTAATACCAAGCTATTTATCCAACAGGGTGACGTAATAACGCTAAAAGATAGTTTTTGAAACGCCATTTTTTATTCAAATGTGTGAGATTTAAAGCTTTTGTGTCATTCAAATATTTGATGTTGGAATTTCTTCTTTCTCCTACGAAGTTTGCGTTAATTTATCTTGTCATTTTTAATTCCTAAAGCAGAATGTATAGCAGCTGTGAGTAATTCATTAAGGTAAACTTTGTATTTTTTATACGAAATGATTAATGAAATTTACATTCACATGAAGTCCTGATCGCAGGTAACATCGAGAAGTAGACCCGTTTTCAGATGGGATTTAATAAATATGAATATGAGTAATAAATTGACTGTCTAGAAAAATATTGGGAGTAGTACAATCCGTATCAGTTTGTAAACTTATCAATTAAAAAATAAATATTTTTTCTCGATGTATTGAGAAACACTGAGACACACAAAAGTTTTAAGCTATTCCGCCATCTACTATCTTGAGTAATTCCGCGTATTCTGAATCGGTTGGAGGTAACATCACAAAGGTGGCGAAAAAAATATTACTTTAAGTTTCTAACAAATCAACACGTACCTTGTAGCTCGTCAACCGATGTCTGATCATACAATTTACAATGTTTTTACGCATTTTAACTTCAAGTGAGGTCGAATGGTGATACGTAATAAAAATAAAATGTACACACACATATATATATATATATATCCACGAATAACATATATGATTTATTCTCCACTGTTACCTTTATAAACAATATCTTACAAATATTGAGAAAATGGAAAAGTTTTCATATAACGTTCGTTTGTCCAACTCAGATTTGAATATAACTATACTAGGCGTAATAAACATATTTTCGCGCAAAGGCAGAAGTAGGCTGTCAACACTAGCTTGTTCCTAATTCTAAAATGATTAACTAGAGCCAAGAAGAGTAGTCAACACCACCCACTAACTCCTCTTGGGTTAGTCTGATCATTTAGTAGAATATGACCGTCATCCTAATAACGGCTTTAATCGCAGGGCTTGGTATGTTTTGCTTTTGTTTGTTTGTTTGGAATTTCGCACAAAGCTACTCGAGGGGTATCTGTGCTAGCCGTTCCTAATTTAACAGTGTAAAACTAGAGGGAAGGCAGCTAGTCATCACCACCCACAGCTAACTGTTGGACTACTCTTTTACCAATGAATAGTGGGATTGACCGTCACATTATAACGTCCCCACGGCTGAAAGGGCGAGCATGTGGGCGCGACGGGGATGCAAACCCGCGACCCTCAGATTACGAGTCGCAATTTGTTTTGCAGTAAAGTTTTATTTGTTTGTTTGTCCATTTATTTTAGCGCAAAACTACATATAGGTTATTTGCGATCTATTCAGAATTTAGCGACATAAAACCATAAACTTTCCGCTTACAGCTGACCCACTGGGGGACTTTTGTGATATAGTAATGTGGAAGAAGTTAGTGTTCGAGAAAAAGTTTCTTTTGTTTTATTTTTTGTAATCTTTATTGAAAACAACAGGGACTCAAATACTTTACCAATTAAGTTGGAACACAGGTTGGAACCTTTAACCTTTACCCTTCGGATGAGAAGGAAAAAAAACCTTATTATTTCAACCACGTTTCATCCTTGCATCTTCATCAGGATTGGTAATTCATTGTTTTAGATATATGTTTTTTACATTTGCTGTCCTAAAATACCCAACCTTTAAGTAGTACTTGTTAAATGCATTACATATATGTGTGAATCTGTATGCTAGGACGTTAAAGCTAACTTCAACTATTACAACTTGTTTACACTTAAATTTATTTCATTGTCGAGATGACTTTTACCGTAGTTCTTGAAAACATTCACGAAATATTTCTTCATTTGCTTGATATTCAGCATAAATCTTGGCTATCTTTGGGTAACGAAACTCGATTTTTACCGTTGTTAGACCCAAGACTTACCGCTGAGTCAATGGGATGCTTTATGGAAGAAATTTCAATCTATGCATTGGTTGACACAATATAAGTTGACCCCGCTAGTACGTCGGTAAGTCTACGGATTTACAACGATAAAATCAGGGGTTCGATTCCTCTGGGTGGGCTCAGCAGGTCGCCCGATGTGGCTTTGTTGTGAGATAAACACACACACACAATATAAGTTTAAATAGGTTGAACCTTAACTGTAGTGAGTTAATAAGAAAGATAAGTAAGATTACCATTAACACAACCTTGAATGTTTTTAGTTTGCTTTACAAATTACAAAGAGGTTTATGTTTTAATATGTGTTCTCTTCAAAGACGATAATTTTCTTAAGCTTGTGGTCACAATGTTACAATACAATAGAATTTTTCTAAGAAGAGGAAGTAAATAGTCAAAATATTTACTTTTACATCAAACAAAATCTGTCATATATTTAGAACACAACCAAAAGTAATTGCTTCGAGATAACATTTAATAAATCGAGTATTTTATAAACGAAACGTACCGTCGTTATTTTAACATCGTGCTTTGTGATTTAACAGTTTTACGTGATATAAGAATTCTTCAACAGCTCAATAGAAATAATTTGGTAACTCATAATTATGATCTTACTGAAATAAGCTACTCGATTAAAGCTTGTTTGTTTTTGGAATTTTGCATAAAGCTACTCGAGAGATATCCACGCTAGCCGTCCCTAATTTAGCAGTGTAAGACTAGAGGGAAGGCAGCTAGTCATCACCACCCACCGCCAACTCTTGGGCTACTCTTTTACCAACGAATAGTGGGATTTACCGTCACATTATAACGCCCCCACGGCTGACAGGGCGAGCATGTTTGGCGCGACTCGGGCGCGAACCCGGGATCCTTAGAATACGAAGCGCACGCCTTAACGCGCTAGGCCATGCCAGGCCCCACTCGATTAAAACATTGTTAATAATAAATATACCAGTTCTTGTCATTATTTTGGAACTGCCAACTCAGAGGTGAATTGGTGTGAGCCAAGTACTACTATCTTCACTGTAAACTGTAAAAAAAAAATAAAGTTTCGTTTTAAGAGGATCTAGGGTCTTACATATATGTGTAAGAATGAGTTTATAGTTTCTTGTTTCAGTGTGAGAAATACAGAGGTAATCAGGTAAATGGTATAACCACATATATAGAAACTGTGATACATATGCTATTAGCGTGGATACTGTCTGATACGCTTCGCTGACTGGTTGTCATCCCTCTTCTCAATATTTAAAAATTAGGGACTGCAGCTTAAAGCCTGAGCGAGATATTCTACTTTTTAGGTGTTTCTTCATCTAGTTTGCATGGCCAGATAGTTAAGGCCCTCGAATCTCACTCTGAGAGTCGCGGGTTCGAATCTCCGTCGTACCAAACATGGCCGCCTTTTCAGCCGTGAAACGTTATAATGTTTCGATCAATCCCTCTCTATGTTGGTAAAAAAGGAGCCCACGAGTTGGCAGTGGATGGTGATGACTAGCTGCCTTCCTTCTAGTCTTACGCTGCAAAATTGTTGACGGCTAGCGCAGTTAGCTTTCGTGTAGCTTTGCGCAAAATTGAAAACAAACCAGTTCACAACGCAGGTAGTCCATTGTGCAGCTTTGAGCTTAGCTACAAACAAACAAAAGGTAATAAAATAGAAAAGGCACATATTTAGTTATTGCATTTAATCTTTCTCATTCTTAATTTTTTTACAGTTTTAAGATCAACAATATAAAAGAATTCTTATTAAAAGAAAACATTTTTTAATTAAAACCTTAATTTAAAAAACACAAAAAAGTTTGACCTCCCGTGCGTCTATGGTAATCGTGTGGACTTATAAGGCTAAGAATAAGGTTCGATATCCACAATGAACACAGCGCTGACAGTCTTTTGTGTACATTAGCATTTGCCTGGCATGGCCAGAGGGTTGAATCGCTTGAATCGCAACCAGACAGTCGCAGGTTTTAATTCCATCAAATAGGGTCGTTATTATGTCACAGGCAATACCACTATTCGTTGGTAAAAGAGTAGTCTAAGTATTGGTGGTGAGTGGTGATGACTGGTTGCATTCCCTCTTATCTCATACTGCAAAATTATAGCCCTCGTGTAGCTTTGCGCGAAACATAAAACAAACAAACCTGAGCGCTTAAAATCGTTTTAAAACAGCCCTGTTTGTTTACTATTTAACTGTCGCCACCTGTTTTGAAGATTACAAATCACGTGGCTTTCATATTTCAGTTTTTTTAAAATGTGGACATATCTGTAGAATTGTGTACCGTTCGACAAATTCGTGGCTTTTCGAATCTGCCATGAATTAGATAACTAAATAGGAGATATATCTATAGAATGATGTGCCGTTCGACATATTCGTGGCTTTTTGTATCTCTCATAGATTGGATAAATAAATAATAGACATATATAAAGAATGGTGTGTCGTTCGACATATTCGTGGCTTTTTGTATCTCTCATAGATTGGATAAATAAATAATAGACATATATAAAGAATGGTGTGTCGTTCGACATATTCGTGGTTTTTTGTATCTGCTATGGATTGGATAAATAAATAGTAGATATATCTATAGAATGGTAGCCGTTCGACATATTCGTGGCTTTTTGAATTTGCCATGGATTAGATAACTAAATAGTAGACATATGTAAAGAATGGTGTGCCGTTCGACATATTCGTAGCTTTTTGTATCTGTCATGGATTGGATAAGTTACAATAAAACAGCAACATTTTTAAATATATTATTTGGAGTTGATCTAAAACGAAACAACCACTGATTAACGTTGAGATATATTTGTGATATCTCATTACTTTTTACTTATAAAATATAGTCGTGTCTTGTGTGTTTTAGAAATTTAAAAAAAATTAATGTACATGTATATATTGTAGTGGCCCCCCAGTGGCTCAGCGGTATGTCTGCGGACTTACACGCTAAAATCCGGGTTTCGATACCCGTGGTGGGCAGAGCACAGATAGCCCATTGTGTAGCTTTGTGCTTAATTTAAAACAACAACAACAACAATATTGTAGTGTTTCTAGTTGTAGTGCCACCTATTTAAACCTTGTGATTTGAAGCCAAATTCAAATATGGACGCTCTTTAACTGACATTTGTCTGTAAAGAAGGTAACCATTGTACTAAATAAGTAACTTACGTAATTTCGACCTTATGACAACTAGTATTGTGCGAAAGGCCTCATCATCACTGAATATTACAGATAAGGTTTAGTTGAAATATTATTATATTTATCTTTACTTTCACTCACAAGAGTTTAAAAGTCTCGCAGTTAGAACCTCGAGTTCGAAAAAATTACATTACAACCTATGCAGGAATGAGGAAAACAAATTAAAAAAACAATATGTCTGCATATCCTGTCAAAATTATACATATTTGTAGAAATGAAATAGAACTCAGCTGAAGAAAGAAAAATAGAGAGTTGAACACTATGTTTCGAAATCATACAACCATGTCTCTCAAAGCGTTTCCACAGAACATTGTAAAAGTCAATCACATCAAGCGATGTACCAGTTCCCATGGTTCTCAGTAAACTTTTTTATTCTTTCATTGATTCTTTTCAGTTTGAGTGTCAATACCCATTGTAACAAGATTCTGCAAATGACGAAGAAGAAAATCGAAAACCACATGTATTGAGAAATGTTTCATAAGCTCTCCACAGTAGCAGACATCACCTTCCAATACCACGTTTCAGCACACCAGGCATACAAAAGTGCATTTGAATTACGTCAGGGAGCTTGGTAATGTGTGGTCGAATGAGATTGTTGTGAATCCAATTTATTCGGTCATCTTTCTTATCAGAATAGCTGTTTAATTCAAAGTGTTTATGAAAGCTTGTGAATCTTTATCTTGCAAGCCTTCGTTAACTTCAAGCTCATTTTTGTTGTTTAGTTAATAACGCCTGGACGTGTGTTTAGTTTTACTTAACTCCGATGGATTCTTTTTCGCAATCACTGTGTTAATTTTTTTGCGGATTAACTTGAGATGTGGTTTACTTTTTTATAATGCTGCTCTGTGATATTTTCTCTTCCGTGGAGAGCATCAAAAATTCTATTATTTCAAACACAATGGCCTTTTGCTCTACATTACTCAACGTTAACATATGCAAAATCATCTGACGTACATATTCTTCGTGTTCAGGCAACATTTATTCCCCTGGTGAGATAAAGGTAAGTCTACGGATTTATTATGCTAAAATCCGAGGTTCGATTCTCCGCGGTGGATACAACAGGTAGCCCGGTGTGTCCTTGTGTTAAAAGAAAGAAAAAAATCATTGAAAATTCTTCATATGTTAATATCTCATTTTCTGAAACAGAAGTGCTTATAGAACTACAAGTTTACTCACCGTGCTGTTGAATGCTCGGGAATTTGAATCAACTAACTACGTGTTAAATGTGTAGCACATTAGTGTCATATGTCACTTCATTACCGTTTGCAAGTCTTCTTAATAAATTATGATTAAGTGTTTGTAATATACTCCTCCATTCCGGATTATGCGAAGTAAGGTCTGTTAATTTTCAAGTGAAACTTTTATCACAGTTATAACATTTTATGTTTTAAGGCTACTTTCATTAACTCTATTATTTATTATATTTGTTATAACTCATTTTACTTTTTGTTATAAAAGTTATATCGCACGCCATTAACTTAACTTATGGATTTAGGACTAATGTAATTATTCTATTTTGGCCTGACTAAAAAATAAAACTTTTTACTACAGTTATAACATTTTCTTAAGGTTACTTTTATTAACTGTACTGGTTATTATATTTATTATAACTCATTTTACTTTTTGTCATAAAAGTTATTTTGTCGCATTATTAACTCAGTTTATAGATTTAAGACTAATCTGAAAATTCTATTCTGGCCGAATTAAAAAATAAAACTTTTTATTACGTCTAAACAAGTGAAATGTTTACGCACTGTTGGTTAGAATATTTAACATACCTACATTTATTTATTAGTTTTCATTATTTTAAATTTTGTTTTATGTTTTATTATGCAGATTATTCTACACTGTGCTTAGTTATTTTTGGTTTTTATTATAATGATTATTCTGCGTTATCAGCTTAGAATGTGGATACAGGGATGACCAAAATTAGCTAGAGTGATATTAATGGGTTTTACAATCAAACATATTGTTAGCAGTGAGGATACTTAATTAACGAAACAATGCATTTTCGTCTTTTTGATTAAGTACGTATATTTTCCGTTCAGATACACTTAGGTAGGGCCTGGCATGGCCGAGCGCGTTAAGGCGTGCACTCGTAATCCGAGGGTCGCGGGTTCGCGCCCGAGTCGCGCTAAACATGCTCGCCCTCCCACCCGTGGGGGCGTATAATGTGACGGTCAATCCCACTATTTCGTTGGTAAAAGAGTAGCCCAAGAGTCGGCGGTGGGTGGTGATGACTAGCTGCCTTCCCTCTAGTCTTACACTGCAAAATTAGGGACGGCTAGCACAGATAGCCCTCGAGTAGCTTTGTGCGAAATTCCAAAACAAACAAACAAACAAACACTTAGGTAGGTAGTTTGCTTTGACCAGACATTAATAATATTATAATTCGAATAATCACATTCACTAACTGCAGTATGCATGTATGTGTGTGTGTATGAACCACTGCTATTATTGAATTATTACCGCTTTAATGTTTGTCACGTTGTTATCCTTGTCGAACAAAGGTTTAAGCATAAATCTTCCACTTTTTCTGACATTTCTTTCTTCGATAGAGAGGGCGTCTGTTTGTGTGTAAGTGATTGGCTAACCCTAAGGCGTTAGAATAATGACGTTTAATGCCATTCTGAAGCTTTCTATTGCATGTGGCCCACTCTCAGCCTACTTAGCTGTGTGCAAATAGATGTCAAAACAAGTGGTTCGCCTTATATGTCATGGGCTTACAGTAATAAAGCTGGATGGATATTGAAATTGGTTACTAACTTCTACTTATATAGAATACTTTCGGAGACATTATTACTTCTAAATAGGCACAGCAGTACGTTTACAGTCTTCCAACGGTAGAAATAGAGTTTCAATACACATGATGGGCAGAGCATAGATAGCCCATGGTGTTATTAAACGTTTCGCACCCGTAGAATGTTGAGATAATTAAACCAAAAGCTTGTGAATTAACTTAAAAAAAAGACAAAGCAAAGAAACGTAGTGGTTGTTCAAATAAATTACTTAATACCAATGATAGATGTCTGTGTTTCATTTTGCTTATTGGCGTAGTTTTCAAATGTATTTCAATATTAAAGATGAAATAGATAAGTAGAAACAGTTTAGCGAACAAATAAAAGCTTCAGTTTATTTATTTCTGTGATTTAAATCTTAAAAAGAATAGTAAAGTAAAGTTGCCAAGGATAGTAAAGCAACATTAAAAATAACAGGTTTTGTTAATGGTAGAATGCAACATATATGTGTGTATATATATTAAAGTCGTAACTTTGAAAAGAAAAACTGGTTTTGTACTCTCAGTGATAATGTTAATATCCATTGCACAGAAACCTAAAACGTACTTTTCTTATTTAAAAAAAATGTTCACTTTATGTTCTTCTCTGAACGAAATTTTATAGTTAAAATAAATGTCATTAAATTGATATGTTACCTTAAAAAAACAGACGCGATTGGTTGATGTTTTTAAGTACAGGTTTTCAAGTCAAAAGCATTTTTCAGGAAAATTTTAAATACACAAAAATTAATATCTTGCGCAGTTTGAGAAATCACAATAAAATTCGTTCAGTTTACTTAAATTTTGCAATATGCATCTGGTAACTGTCGAATGTGGTGCTGAGAATTCAAAACTAAATTTTTAAACATACCTACTCTCACGTGTACTTTGTACGAGAAACGATTATTGTTTTCAATTACACTGTGTAACAAAATGTATACTTTTTCTTGTTACTGGACAGAAAGTGTTTGCCCCAGTTGCTTATGCCTAAAGTAAATGGAAAAGACGTATTCTTCTCTTTAAACTTTGCTTTTGTGACCTGGGAGCGTATGACGAAAACATGATGTGAGACTATATTTGGGAGCTGATGCGTGATATATATTACAGTCACAAATCTCAAAAAACTACTCACTTTTAAACATTTTTGTATAAGTTCAGTATAAATATATGTAAATCTTGATTTATATGTTGTTTTATTCAGATCTTATGCAAATGAAAGTGTGCAAATTTGCCCATTTTTACATAGAAAATAGGCAATTTCTAAATTTCATTATCCAGGTCACAAATGCAAAGTTTAAAGGGAATAATGGCCATTTTCTGTACTTTTACAATATAAACAATTAAGAAATAACACATATTATCCAGGAACAAAATTGGTGTTACATCGTGTTAATCAGTACGGGACGGCCCGGCATGTCCAAGCGCGTTAAAGCGTGTTACTTGTAATCTGAGAGTCGTGGGTTCGCATCCCCGTCGCGTCAAACATGCTCGCCATCCCAGCCCTGGGGGCGTTATAATGTGACGGTCAATCTCAATATTCGTTGGTAAAAGAGTAGCCCAAGAGTTGGCGGTGGGTGGTGATGACTAGCTGCCTTCCCTCTGGTTTTACACGGCTAAGTTAGAGAGGGCTAGCACAGATAGCCCTCGAGTAGCTTTGTGCGAAATTTAAAAACAAACAATCATTACGGTAGAATCATCAAAAGGAATGTGTGTTTATTCCGAGGATTTTTTTCTGTTTCTAAACGATTTGTTGAATTTCAAATAAACTGTGAAAAGTTGAAATACTCTATTTTTAAAAACAATCATACATTAGTTGGGTTTTATCAGTGTTTCCAGTTGGAGGAACTTTGAGAGAAAAATTTTTGTTGTTTTGTTAATTAATTAAAAAAAGATATAAGAAGGCATTTATTCTGCTTTATTTTGTAGTTTTAATAAAAAAAATAATATGTGCGACTGAACTCTGCAAATATTTATTAGTTATCTCATAATATACTCATATTATCATGCAATTTACCATAATTTGAACCTTAAGGTTATACACCTCATATACGAATCCTAAAGATTACGTGCAAAATTGCTTAATAAAAAAAAATTGACATTAAGAAAAATTACATGTAGCCTCAATATAAAACAACATTCGTGAAAGTGATGACGAGTCGATCGTTCGAATAAGGCCTCTCTATTTCTAATTTTTCTTCATTCGAGAAAAGAAATGATCTCTATTTAGACAATAAATCTTAGAATAGGTTTGGTTACTAACGTTCTGCTGTATCGTCCACGTTGCTTGATAAGTTGTTTAGTTCAGCTTGTTTTTCAAGTTTTTATGGTCGTATAGATTGAATTCTAATTTTTTATCCCCTGAAAATGACTTTCTCGCTACATTTTATAATTTCAGTCATGCGTTTCAATTGTAATTGATCTTTTCTTTGTAAATTACTTCGAACGTTTTACGTAGCTATAAGTGACCCACGGGTTAATGTGAAAGCACTTTTTTATCATAGCCCTATCTCTCCAGACAATTACTTGTAAAGTCTTCATTTACAGAATCTTCGTTATGTTGTACTGTAAATAAATCAAGTAGCGGGTTCGTAATAGTTCTTTTGATTCCAATCATATTAAAGTTTTCTGCCGTTTTTGTTTCGTGTCTTGTTGGATTTTTTTTTTTTTTAGCTAAGTAAGCTTAGAACAACTTTTGTTTTGTTCTGGGATGCGTATTACAGAGGTTCTACTATTTCAAACATCCTGAGTATCACCGCTCTCCCCTCATCTTTTATGCAGGATTATGTTTTCAAGGCCATAAAAAGGCGGGAAGATAAAGCATGCATGTATCATGTATCGAGTGGACGGTTGACGACTGCTTGATAAAACGTGAAATCTGGACGCACTTTTTAGAAATATCAATGAAAATATTTTGACAATTTTGAAACTTGCCACTTACAACTGTACAAATGTTGTTGTTTTTCTAAGCATTATGCATAACTTTTCTTTATTTTTCGTGAGTTTTTCTTTCATAGTAAAGTCACATCGGGCTATCTGCTGTGTCCATCGAGGGGAATGATCCCTAATTCTAGCATTATGAAGACTTAATGCTGCTCCAGCAGGAAACATTTATTTTTTCTTATTTTTGCGTCTGACAAACAAATAATTCAGTACGAATGGGATAGTACCATTCAGGTCTGCTACAGAATTACATAAAAACTAATACTTCGTTTAATCCCATTTAAAAAAAAATCTAAACTATTTATTGATGGATTCATAATAGTTAATAACATAGTCCCTAATAATATATGAAACATACAATATAGTTTACACAAAATTCGTTCAATGTCTTCTTTGTTTTTTGAATTTCGCACAAAGCTACTCGAGGGCTATCTGTGCTAGCCGTCCCTAATTTAGCAATGTAAGACTAGAGGGAAGGCAGCTAGTCATCACCACCCACCGCCAACTCTTTTACCAACGAATAGTGGGATTGACCGTCACATTATACACCCCCACTGCTGGGAGGGCGACCCTCGGATTACGAGTCACACGCCTTACGCGCTTGGTCATGTCGTTCAATATCACAGTTATTCCAACTAATTACTACTGAAGTAACCTACGTATATTCATATAAAAATAAATTATTTCACATTAGGTTAAAGAAAAAAATCGCACCAGAGGCTCAGCGGTAAGTCTGAAAACCACGCTTCGATACCCGTGGTTGGCACAGCATAAAGAGCCCATTAGGTAGTTTTGTGTTTAACAATAAATAAGAAAATCATACAAGTGCTATAACAGGCAAAAATATGAAATAACTACATGCGATATAATTCATGGACTCTGTTGTTAGTAAATTTGATTTGTAAGGTCTTAAAAATGCTCATTCTTTAGTCAATGTTGAACGTGATACAGAACAACAAATGAAGGAGGTTCTTTGGACGCAAAGCCAAAGATGAGCGATCTGTGCTCTGCCAACCACGTGTATCGGAGCTCGGTTTCTACCACTGTGTGCTCATAGACATAACGCTGTTTTCACTGGGGAACTAATTGTTTGATATATGCTAGCATTTGTTTATTTCGAATTATTTCAAACTTCCATTATTCAGTAAATATCATTCTTTAGTTATAATTATCTCAAACTTCCATTATTCATTAAGTATCAACCTTCAGTTAGAATAAAAAACACATTTCCTATTAATTAATTTTATTTTACAATTTGAAAAGCAGCTGAAATAATCTTAACTTTTTACACATTTTACCTTTCCACGTATTTTTGTTAAATAGCTATGGAAGGAAATTGTTCTCTGCTTTCTAATCTTTTCAACGATCTCTTAAAATTTTCAAATTATTTTACTTACATTTTTTTATTTCAGTTAATATTCACTTCCAATCAGAGAAAAGCAAGTGTTAAAAGGAAACCGACAAATATATAAATCAACATGTTAATAAGAACAGCTAATTAAATATACTTTTCGTACCTTCTAACTTTTAAAGTTCTTAATTAATTCTGCAAATAGTTTATTGTTTAACTTTGCTCTAAAATAAATGAAATTATATTTTAAAGTATTTTCTTAATTTTCAGTTTAAAATCAAATTCCATAGTTGTGGTTTTTTATAGTACGTGTGTTTATGTATTTGTTTTAGTTCTTTATTTATAATTCATGTATACATTTTGAAAAATTTTGGTCTTTATTACTTTTAGTTTTTCAGAAGTAAAATGACAATATTAATTGCTTTATCATTTTCGTACCAGTTAGGTAATAATTCGTAAGAAATGTTCCTAAAATCTATCTCTTTTTTCGTGTGAAACCCATTAAATGTAACAATTAATAATCCGCACAATGTTTTTAAAATAACTTTATCCCATCCAAAGCGCTTTTTGTCTACTTACGTAATTTTTATCAGCAATTAAGCACCTTTTTTCTTATTTCATTAATTTGCTTTATAATCGTAACGACCTTGCACTTTTATGATTTTTGCTTTCACACGTGCATACGGGTGTGTGTAGTTATTCCAAAACACTAAATAGGATTAATGTGAACTATTGACTAGATTAGACTATTTATTCACAGTAAAACTAAAAAACATTAACCTGATACTGGGCATAAATAATAAAATACACACACATATATAAATATATATAAATGTGCTGTTTAAAATATTGTTGCATTATTATACTAAACCCATATTATTAGTCCATAGTTTTAATGCTTAAGTAACAATGCTCAAATAATAACAAAACTTAAAAACGACAGACCAATGTTCTGTCTAGATTGCCGAGCGCGTTAAGGCGTGCGACTCGTTATCCGAGAGTCGCGGGTTCGCGCCCGCGTCGCGCTAAACATGCTCGCCCTCCCAGCCGTGGGGGTGTATAATGTGACGGTCAATCCCACTATTCGTTGGTAAAAGAGTAGCCCAAGAGTTGGCGGTGGGTGGTGATGACTAGCTGACTTCCCTCTAGTCTTACAGTGCTAAATTAGAGACGGCTAGCACAGATAGCCCTCGAGTAGCTTTGTGCGAAATTCCAAAACAAACTCTAATTTGCCAGTGAAAAACTGGAGGGAAGGCAGCTAGTCATCACTACCCACCTGAAACTTTTGAGCTACTCTTTTAACAACGAGCAATGGGATTGAACGTGATATTATAACGCCTCACTACTAAAAAGGTGAGCATGATTGTTGAGAAGAGGATTCGAACCGACACTCTCAGATATGGAGTCAAACGCCGTAACTACCATATATTCCCGGCACGAGCGAAAATCAAAGTAACAATAAGCAGTCACTGACAATACCATGACAATATGTTTTATGGATTTATTTTATTTGACTTATGTAACACTAGATAACTAGTTTCCTTTTTTTTTCTTGTTACCCTAGCATGTACAAAAGTGTTTCAACTCCATTTTATTAGGTTAATGAAATGCTGTTTCGTAAAGTTATGTTAAATAATGACACAATGCAGATCAACCATGTTTTATTAACTTTTGGCTGTTTTTCCATGAACCAAAAAGTAACAAAACATTCAATATATGAGTAATAAATTTATTTTCGGGATAGTATTTACCTTTTGCATGTCAGCTGAAAGTATGAGCAACGTTTGTTCAGTATTTGGTCTCAGGCAAAATGTTTGACCAGTTCTGGTTTGTTTGAATTTCGTGCAAAGCTACATGCAGGCTGTCTACACCAGCCGTCCCTCATTTAAGGATGAAAGACTAGAGGGAAGGCAGCTGGTCATCACCACCCTCCACCAATTTTTTTGCAAACGAATAGTAAGATTAAGCGTCATCTTATAATGCCCCCCACGTCTGAAAGGCGAGCATGTTTGGTTGGATTCGAACCCTCGACCCTCAGATTATAAACAATTTTTCAAAGTGTTTTATTCAGCTTAAACGATCTAAACATGGTTATGCTGACATGAACAAGTGGGACATTGTTTCACATTTACAAGCCATTTCTATAACAATTTATAATGCTGCAGTAGAAATGTGTATAATATGAAGTATAACGATATTTTCCAATGTAAATGTATTGGAAACAATCATAATTGGCAATAAATGACAAAGTTAAAGTTTGCGAGCCTTATCTGTACAATTATCATCGTTTTCTGATAATTTTTAATTGAATGTAATTAAAATTACCATTGACATATACCTTATCTCACGGCCCCGGCATGGCCAATCGTGTTAAGGCGTTCGACTCGTAATGCGAGGGTCGCACTAAACATGCTCGCCCTTTCAGCCGTGGGGGCATTATAATGTGACGATCATTCCCACTATTCGTTGGTAAAAGAGTAGCTCAAGAATTGGCGGTGGGTGGTGATGACTAGCTGTCTTCCCTCTCGTCTTACACTGCTAAATAAGGACGGCTAGGGCAGATAGCCCTCGAGTAGCTTCGGGCAAAATTCAAAATAAACAAACCTAATCTCATGTCGTGTCACACAATTTGAATTTTCTTTTAAATAAACTTCTCACATAATCTGTTGTCCTAACTTTCTAGCCATTGATACTTTAAAAGCTGAGTTTTGTTTACATGAATGGAAGTTATATTTTGTTTTCACTTAACCTGTGAACTGTCACTACCCTGCTTCTTATTGTTTTAATTATAATAAATTTTAGAACATTCGATTGCAGTGCACGAATGTATCTTTCTATTGAGGCTTGATTTGACAGAATTTCACATTAGGTTGCTTTTGTTTGATAGCAAAGCCACATCAGGCTATCTGGCGTGTCCAGAACCTGAAGATTTTCCCCTGATTTTAACGTTGTATATCCGAAGACTTACCGCTATACCACTGGAAGACTCTCGCAAAGCAACTCAAAGGCTCCCTGAGCTCACTGTCCGTACTTTAGAAATCATAGCTTAGGGATAAGACAGTCAGTCAATACCACCCACTGCAACCTTTGGGATACTCTTTACAAACTAATAAAGGGATTAACCGTCACATATAAGGTATCCACGGCTGTGAAATTTGAGCCTGTAGATCGTTGATTGTGAGCTCAACCACCAATCCACGCCAGTCACCTCTTTATCCTGGTCATTGGACTGGACAATAACTTTCGACAACAATGTGGATGTTTCAGGCTTTCGGAGATTAAACGATATCTTTTGGTTCATAATGGCGATAACTCATTTCAGCGTACATAACAATCAAAGACGGGAACTAGATTAGAACAAACCTTGAGTCACACCTGGCCGAGTTACTACGGTGCTTCATTCACAATCTGAAAATGACTGGTTCAAAGCCCCATACCACCATACATGCTCGCCCTTTCAGTCATGAGGGACGTTATAATGTGACAGTCAATCCTATTATTTGTTGCTAAAAGAGTAGAACAAGATCTGTTGGTGGGTAGTGATGACTATCTGCCTTCCCTCTAGTATTACACTGCTAAATTAGGTACGGTTAAAGCAGAGATAAATACCTAGTGTAGCTTTGCGCGAAATTAACAACAACAAAAACAAACAAACAAATAACAACAGAACAAGACGTAATATTCGTTTTTTTTCTATATAAAAACATTCTTTAAAGTTCCTATTTATCCTTGAGAAAGTTGAGCCAACAAGAAGGCCAATTTCCAGATTATTATGTCATAACTAGAATAGTATAACGTTTTTAATTTACTGAACCAATTTAATCGGAAATACACTACAATTTCTAGCTACTTAAAAAAAACGAAGATTATTTATTGACCGGTAGGTACGATATACAGTAAATAAACAATATTTTGACACGCGAGGTAGTCATCATGTTAGGGTTTGCTGGAAGAAATATTGGTTGATGTCGTCCAAGAGTAATCTTATTTTCACTATAAAATATTTTTATAAATAATTGCAGTTTGAGCATTTGTTTTTTGAATACATTTAAAAATTATATATAAGAAAGCAATAAAACAAATGTGGTGTACCTCCGTTGTAATCGAATTTATAATAATTTGTTATGATTAACGTATTATTTTAATTAGTCTAAAAGTTATACGCCTGATGATTAATTTTAAAAACAAAAATAATTAGAAGCATTCAACAATCTATCATGTAGAACAATATTTCTGAATTAATATGTCTGAGTTTCAGTCCAATTGGATACTCATGTGCAATGAAAATATTTTATGGTGAATAAAATGCAGTTGTTAATGAAAGTTACAGCTGATGTAAAATCTGACATAATTAATGAAAAACGAGGCTTAAGGTGACATTCATGTAATCGCATTTTAACATTTAGCCTATCATGAGTAAAATTATTTTGTTATTAATGGCAAAATCGGCATTAAAAGCCCAGTTTGTTACGTGTGAAGCTTCTTTGTAATTCAGTCGTTCCTTTTCAATGCGCAAGAAACATTATTTGATGCGAAGGAAGTGAAATGCAAGTTGCAAATTACCGAAAAAAAAGATACACGTTCACACGACTATAGTTTACTTTTTTCTTACAATGAATAATCTAATACTAATATCTTAATGCCCACAATAAACAAGTCAGGAAATTATTTTATATTTTTCAAGTCTCTCTCAACTTTAATATTTTTCTTAAAACAATTTTTTCATGGGCTTTTATTTCACTTTAAATTCAGGTGCGCTGAAGATCTCTATGCCTAAAGATACTCGTTAACTAGCTATTTCTTTTTCCTCGTATTTTGTAATTTTGCTTCAGTTTCTCAACAAAAATTACTGCTAAAGTTTTGCTTGAACTTTTTCAAAGATTTAGACTTTTAAAAGCAATTTATTTAGCATGTATTTAAAGCTAAGAGTCTACCTAGTAAATGTTTAGTCATTATTACTTGAAATAAAGTCTAATGTATCTGTAAATAACGATGATACATCTATCAAAGTACTATAAAAATACTTTCTCCTTAATAATAAATTCTACATTTAGTGTAGATTTCAGTACAAATGTATTTGCATAGATATTTTTAAAATTGCTATAAATCTAGAAAATTAGACGTAGCCAACAACTTTGTCACTTTCTATCAGAAACCAAATAAGTTTTTACTTTCAGTAAATGCATGCTTTGAAGATATTATACTTTTTGAAAGCCAACATCTGCAATGTTATTTGTATGGTTTATTTTGGAGCCTTTTTGAACGCATGTATAAATAATACACGTTTAACTAACTGTTTATATATATTTTTTATCAATAGCGTTAAATTGAAATAATCTGTTTTACATGCACAAGTAAGGTTTGAAAAACGAAAGAGACTCTTTAAATCATGATTTAACTTTTGAACATCGTTCAAGTTTACTTTCGAATAAAGTGGAAACATTGAATCTACTTTTCCAGAATAGTGGATTTGTGTCAGAAGATTAAAAGTTAGCTAATGTTACTCCTATTTTCAAGGGAGAAGATAAATATTATTCTGGTAATTATAGACCCATTAGCCTTATATCAGCTGTGAGAAAAGTTTAGGAAAGTCTGATCAAAGTTGCTTTCGAAAGTCATTTAATAAAGTTGAGAATTTTATTGGATAGTCAATAGCATTTCACTTAGGGAAACATCTTGCCTTACGAAGACGACAGTAAATGTGTAGATTTAGTGTATTTCGATTTTCAGAAAAAAATTGACAAGATACAATATAAAAGGATTTAAAAAAGTATCTCTGTAGGTGTAGGAGATAAGAGTGGTTGGGTGAAAGAAGGCAGAGAGTTGTTATAGATGGAGTTATGTCAAAGTGAATTAATATCACAAACGTGGTACCTCAGGGCTCATTCTTAGGACGTTTACTTTTTTTGAATTATCAATAATTTACTTAGATTTGCTGATGACATTGAGGTCTAATGTGTTGCTGGCTGTAAGTAGGATTCCTCTTAGCAAACTTTACAAAATGATTTAGATCATTAATTGAGTTTAGCGAATAAATATCATATGGGCTTTAATCATAATAAATGCAAAATAATGCATGCGGGTTATCATAATTTGAATTATAACTATATGTAGGATGGGAATAACCTTAACAGAGTCATAAAAGAAAGAGATATTTATGTAATGATTGACCAGCCTTTTAAACTACAAAAGCAGTATGTTGTTGCCAGTGGCAGAGCAAAGAGAATTTTAGGTTGTATCTGCAAAAAGACTGAATAAAAGTCTAAAGACGTTATAATTAAATTGTAGAAGTTACTGGTTATGCCACATTTTGTGTATTGTGTCTTGGACTTCTTACCTTAAGAAAGGCATTGAATTGTTAGAGAAAGTTCAGAGCAGGGTTACTAGAATGGTTCCTGGGTTTGAGGGCATGCCATACAAGGAGAGGCTGAAATCTCTGAAATTATTTGTTTGAGAAAAGAGGAGTTGGAAGGATTTGATTGAGGTGTTTACGATTGTAACGGGAATTGAACTGAGAGTGTTCATGCATAATTTTTTCGCACGTAGCAGTGAAAAATAGTAGGACTAGGGGACGAAAATATAAATTTTGGCAAGGTAGGAGTCATCTTCAGCTAAGACAGATTTGTTTTTCTAATACTGGAGTTGTCCTGTAGTACGGATTGTCATCAGATGTTGTGCAGACACTAAATTTAAATGAGTTTAATAGAAAGATTGATAACTTTTTGAATGATAAGGGTTAAGTTAAAGCTATTTTTTAATCTTATTTATTATCTTTAGTCCAGTTTAGTGGATTTGAGAGCCTAGATGGATCAATAGGTTCCTTGTTGTCCCTAAACGTTATTTTATGGTACGTTAAAGTTTGCGTCATTAGACTAACACACGATACTGTCAATTCCTGTACGGAATATTTCACTCACATTAATATTTTTTTGTGAAAGATCTCATTATATCAAGCTAACACGAAACTAGTGATCTGCCACAACAGTGCCTTGGTTTCATGTGTAAAAGTCAGATATAAGTCTCTCGAAACAACAGCCCTGCTTTACTTAAAACATCGTAATACCATCTTTCACGGAACTTTAAATGAACTTCGCTATATATTCATATGTGTGTATTTGGCCATGACCTTTCCTTATCAACCTCTAGGAGATACTTGTTTCTTTCTAGACTAGCAGAAGCATCACGTGAGAAACCGTCACCCTTTATGGATTCATAACATCTCCTTAGCTTTCATGAAATTTAACACTAAAATAACTCAAAGTCGACCCGACCCGATAAAAGTAAACAGATACGCTGCTCGATACTTTTCTTCCTTCATGAAGGCTTTTCAAGGATAAAACTTAATACTAACAGAGAAGAAACCCAAACTATAAGAAAAGCTTTTAATTTCTAATTGAAAACTTAATCATTGCATGAGGTTTAGTACGTTTTTTTCTTCTTCTGAATCGGTTCACATTTCTTTGACAATCTCAGACCACCAAAACATTTCTACGTTGTACGATATCCACGTAGATTTCACACTTTCCATATCGATTCGATATCCCTATGAAGAAGGTATACACGTATATTACTATACTTTAAATTTCATTATAGACACATTAAAAGAATGCTTTAGCATTTGTTAAACCGTATTTTTCCGTACAAAACACATGAAACGTTTTTATTGTCAATAGCTCAACAAAGGTTATTGATCCCTTAAGCATCCAAGTCGATCAAGTGCAGCCTAGTTTATTTTTCTCGAAATAGCAGATGGTGCTGTAAATGAATATTTTGCTACTTTATTGTTGCTCTAAGTAAGGCAGTACACCAGTACAGTCCGAGAAACAGTAAGTAGTATTCACGTAGCTGAGAGGTGAAAATTGTGACAGTCCAGAGCTACATCAGTAAGGTAAAGCGTGTTTGTAATTTGTCATAAATGTATGAGGTAGTGTATAAGACATGCTGTTTGATTATGAAATAATATATCATTTTTCAAAAACATTTTAATAGGTTTACTTAAATTAAATGTTAACACGAGAAAAGTTCTGGGTAAGAATTTGCTAATTTTTACTTACTATTTCCTTACGTGATGCAACAATATTTCTTTTATTAAAATGCGTGGGCTAATGACCACTTTATTAAAATACGATTATAAAACTACGAAAAGTGCCCTCGTGAATTAGGTGTACTTTCTGGACTTAGAATATATGTTATTATCCAAGGTTCGAACCCTCGCTGTAGCAAGATTGTTTGTTCGAAGTTAAGAGCAAAACTATCCAATAGGTTATATTACTTCTGCCCATCACGAGTATCGAAACCTGGTTTATAGACTTACACATACGCGGACCTATTGCTGTGTCACTGGGAGGCTGGGGGAATGGGAATAGCACACAGATATAAACTGAAATAAAACTTCATACTACGCAATGGGAATGGGAAGAGTGCATTATTAGTGCAAGAAGTGATTATTGTCAATGAAAAGTTAACTGTTTTCAATCATCCTCGCTTAGCGGTATGTCTGCAGACTTACAATCCTAAAAACCTTGTTTCGATACTCGTGGTACGCAGAGCAGAGAGAGCTTTGCACATCTTTTATGTCTAATTATAAAAAACCAACTCTTCTGAAGTGGTAGCATCCTCTAGTGGGATAGCGGTAAGGTTACGGATTTACAATACTAAAATCAGGGATCTGATTCTTCACGGTGGACACAGGAGCTAGAAGAATATCATTTTGCTCTAAAAGCAGACAATAAAATAGTAGCCAAGGTACTAACATGTGACTACCACGTGTTTACAAATAAATATTTAATCGAATCAAGAAGTGTCCACATAAATACAATAAGCTTGTGATATTATCGTGATTTTTAAAGTCTCGTCTCATTGTTATCAAGCAGAAAACCGTGTGTGTGTTTTCTTATAACAAAGCCACATCGGACTAAGCCCACCGAGGGATATCGAACCTCTGATTTTAGCGTGGTAAATCCGTCGATTTACCGCTGTATTAGCGGGGGCAAGCAGAAAACTGCACAACTGGCTAAATGTGTGGTGCCACTGCGAGTACCAATATCCAACTTCCAATGTTATAAGCCCTAATACTTATCACTGAGTTGTCAGCAGATAACTAAACATCAGTAGCGTTGATATTTTTCATTCTAATGTAAAAAACAAAGTATTACTTGTTTGATTCACAATGTTAGCGCAAAACTGCACAAATGGTAATTTTTCGTATCTTTGTTCCAAATATTTTAATCGAAGTGACGAGTAGCGGAATTTTACTGTATCTCTTATAATGCACACAGAATAATCCCAAAATGCAAAGGGCGTTTTTGTAGCAACGAGACGCGAATCACAAATACTTGGTTTTTGCACAATAACCACTAGGAATTCTCGACTCTCATTTCATCACACTGCACGAATTGTGTTTCGTGTTTATTGGAAAATATTTTATGGAACCGGCCTTGCTTTAAATTCTATTATTGAAAATATACAGATTTTGACTATTAGTTTTTCAGTGTAAAAATATTTTAGCATCATATACTTCCTCTCGTCTTTTAAATTATCTGTAAATACCACCACTGATTTCATTTAATTACCCGCAAAATAGGGCCTGGCATGGCCGAGCGCGTTAAGGCGTGCACTCGTAATCCGAGGGTCGAAGGTTCGCGCCCGCGTCGCGCTAAACATGCTCACCCTCCCAGCCGTGGGGGTGTATAATGTGACGGTCAATCCCACTATTCGTTGGTAAAAGAGCAGCCCAAGAGTTGGCGGTGGGTGGTGATGACTAGCTGCCTTCCCTCTAGTCTTACACTGCTAAATTAGGGACGGCTAGCACAAATAGCCCTCGAGTAGCTTTGTGCGAAATTCCAAAACAAACAAACAAACAAACCCGCAAAATATCTGATCAAGTATTACATAATTTTTCTTTTTACTTATTCAGCCGAAATCTGTACATTGTCAATAATAGAATTTAGTGGTTTTTAATCCGAAATATAGTTGCTTAGATTATAAAAACTATATGATTATCGTTAAAGAACATCGTAAATAGACTTATATTTTGAATTAAATTCTATTCAATTAATCAATAAACGAAAACCATGTTTTAAAGAACTAGGCAACCAACTTTCTTAGCCTTTATAAATTCTAATAGGGAAGTAAACTATTTACACATTTGAAACTATGATGTCAATTCCAGATTTAAAATAGCATGTTAAGCGTCTTAACTTTAAGCTCGGATTACTATTACACCAAACTTCTGTTCTAGATAGTCAATGACATATTTATAAAAGCTTTTCTCTCTGTACGTCAGCTTGTTTTATTTATATCCGATAGGAAGATAAATCTACGTTTCTCTGTAACACACAGATATAATCTTTGTTCACATACGCACAAACACTTACATTATTATTATTTTTTAAAATTAACTAAAATAAAGGACTAATACTTGTACAGCATTAACTACAAGTCATCTTGTGCTTCCCTTGGCTACAAAAAAGATCAAATTAAAGAATGCTTTCTTTGTCATTGTTACCAACCAATAAAAATAATCTTTAGAACATATGGTTAACATTACGTAACCAGATGCGAAATAGAATTGTCTTAGTCTTAAACACGGTTAAGTGTTTTGTTATACAAATTGTGTAAAACGACACTCGCAAAACTGGACTCGTAAATGTACAAGATGTTTAAAGTGAGGTAATAACGTAATCCAGCAACAGCAGAATTTTGAAAACATGTTGATATATATAAAACTGTATTCGATGATGTTAAAAAACTCAGGAATCTAGCTAGGGGTAACTAAAAAAGTAAAACAATACGTAAGAATAGATGGAATAATGGGTAATAAAAATAACGCTTAAAGACAATCGTGCGTACACTTTCGTTCTTCTGAATTAATTAAAATCTGTTCAAGTCCTAGAAAAAGAACGTACTTACTTAATTTAATTATCATGAGAAGTTTTAAAACAAATGTTTCAGTTGCACCGTATTTTAACCTTTTAATCTGTTTATTTTTATTCGTTTACTAAAAATTAACATAATAATTTCTTTGTTGTTAAGTACAAAGTCACACGTAAGACCGTCTTATATCTTCTCATTTTTAGAGTTATAAGCCCTCAGACTAACTACTAATCCACTGAGGGGGCACAAGCATTAGGAAAAAATGTCATTAGTAGCAAGTACTTTATCATAAGTATTTCTATTGTTATCATAACTTGTTTTTTTATAAGTTGAAGAGTTTTTTTTTTCTCCCTATCAATACAAACAAGTGAAAAAAAAGAAAAGAAAAAGAGACCCTTGAGGGAAACGGTGATTTGTGAAGGTCTTGAAATAATGAAATTAAAGATGGAAAATGTATTGTTGAGAAACCTGTATTCAGGTTTATCTAGCCGTTTATTTTTGAGACAAAAAAGGTAAAGTACGTTGAAATGTCTACATCTTAAGTTCCAGGTTAGTGACTTCATTGTTCAGCCATTTGGTGAAATGGTCCACAGTAACAAAGGTGAAACCTTAAAGTAAATATTTAACACACAGAGGTTAAGAATTTTGTTCTGATAACTTCTCTGGACCCCTACAAACGTAGTGTCGTGTGATCAAGAGTCAATAACTAATCATAACGTAATTGTGTATCTGTTTTTATTTAAGAAGTAGTAACACGTAGTCCTTTACGTTAAAATATAAATTAAAATGTGGAAAAAAACATACTTCAGTATGAATATTTGTCCCAGTAGGACTCACGTGGCGGCGCTGATGTACTATTATTTTTAAATTATCTGATACATATATATTTTACTTGTAACAGTATAAAGATAACGAGTGCTTGATTTAAGTGGAACGTTGTGGGCTTCGTCACCCGTAATTCTTTTTTTAATGTTTACATAAATGCATGTATTAAGAACATACCTAGTACATTTTTACCACCGTATGGGTCCTACGTCTCTTACCAAGGTACATCTACTTTCAATTGTCTGATGTGCCTTTGTTTTTTTTTAAGTTTTTATTTTTCTTCCAGTTGATTGAAAAACAATTTTTGTAACATTTTTCAAAGTAAGTAGATGCCGCTTTTCTTCCTTTAGATATTAAAATTAGTATAACCTCTGTAATCTATTTTAACAGTTTCTTGATGGAACTGCAAGATAACATTGGTTATCCTGAGCAAATAATTATAGTGCAATGAATAAAAATTAACTGAAGTGTTGTTGTTTTTTCAATATTAATTATCAACTTCTACTTCTACGCACCGTGAGTGCGTGTTTATTATCTATGAATGTCAATCTCTGATTCAACCTCTTATTTATGTCTAATCTAAATACATGTTTTAACTTCAAGAAATGATCGATTTACAAGTTATTACAAATATTTATTTTCCGAGTGTTTTCTATGTTTTTAACAGGGTTGCTGGTTCGAATCCCCGTCACACCAAACATGTTCGTCCTTTCAGCCGTCGGGGCGTTATAAAGTTATGATCAATTCCACTTTTCGTTGGTAAAAGTGTGGCCCAAGAGTTGGCGGTGATGACTAGCTGCCTTCCCTCTAGTTTCACACTGCTAAATTAGGAACGGCTAGTGCAGATAGCCCTCGAGTAGCTTTGCGCGAAATTCAAAAACAAGCAATTTGTTTTTCAGAAAGTAAGACATCTTCATACTGTTTTTTCTTTGTATGAAAATATATTGAAATAGGTGGAAATACATATTTTGGCACGTGTTCAAATCGAAGGACTGGAACCACATTACGGTTATTCTCTTTCTGTACTTTCAACTGTGGGGGCCTTACAAAAGCGTCAGTCAATCCAGTAATGCATGTTAGAGAGCGTAACATGCGATATGTACTGTTGTCTGGCTGTCTTCCCTCTGGTCAATAGTTCCAATCAGAGGTGTTTATACCCAGCGTTAGGTGTTTTCGACCTAGCCGTTCTGCTAATATTTACAAAAGGTGTCGTTCAGGCTAAAATTTTCAATTCCATTTCTACCCGTGAAATCAATATACCCAATGACATAGCATGATTAGTTTCCACAAACGCGTGTAAAAGGTAAAAACAACAACAAAAATCACACGTGAGAAGAATCGATCAGTTTTTATCGTACTTTCAATACAAGGGAGTCACAGTGAGTGAGACAGATAGCGTTTGGGGGTTCTAGGCTTACATTGGCCTTAATTTAGCAGTGTAAGACTAGAGGGAAGGCAGCTAGTCATCACCACCCACCGCCAACTCTTGAGCTACTCTTTTACCAACGAATAGTTGGATTGACCGTCACATTATAACGCCCTCAAAGGATGAAAGGGCGAGCATGTTTGATCTGAGCGGGAATCGAACCCGCGACCCACGGAGTAGGAGTTGAACACCTTAACACGCTTGACCATGCTGGGCCAAAACAAAACTAGAATTTTTAATATTCATTATTCTTCATTTTCCAGTCTCAGAAAAGAAACTGCATATCATAAAATAAGGTCTTTAAAAGGCTATCTCCTGTGGCACTTACATTCTCTCATATTTTAATATCACTTGGGTTCTTTAGTAACATTATTATATAAGAATAATCTCTCCTGAAATCTTACTTTAGTAATCTTTATATTTCGGCTCTTGGTGCTAGTCGACTATAATTTTGTATATATGTATGTTTTCTTATAGCAAAGCCACATCAGGCTATCTGCAGAATCTGCGAAGGGGAATCAAACCCCTGATTTTAGCATTGTAAATCCGTAAACATACCGCTGTACCAGCGAGGTATTATAGTTTTGTACGAATACACTAAAGGAAAGGAAACAAGTGAAGAACAACCATCGACAGTTTTTGAGTTACTTTAAGCGAAAAGCGGGATATGACTGTTGCATTCATAACACATATATGGTCTTAAGGTGCTGGGCCCTGGATTGTAATATCCATAGTCTGGCATACAAAGTACTAGGCTTCGCCCAGGCCTGCGTTATTGAAACATTTCGAATCTATATATTTAAGTAGTAACAGTAAGATACTTAATTTGTTTAACTGCTCACAAGGTTAATTAAGTGTGACAGGCTACGTCATGTTTAAAGATCACCCCTAATTTAATCTCCTATCCTAAGTAGCAGTTATTAATTTTATTTAAAGACATGTGCCTATAATAAATGCGAGGATGGTCATTGTTCACACTTCGTCATTCTCCATTCAAACTTCGAAATTTCTTCGTGGGACCAAATTCACCTCCTAGGCTAGAATTTTGGATTTCTGATCTGAACTTTTGGACTTTCATTCTAGATTATTATATTTGACACAGGCCAGTAACATTTTGTATCGTAATTAACATTGAAGGTTGAAACTAGTACCATTTTGTATCGTAATTAACTTTGAAGGTTGAAACCAGTACTATTTTGTGTTGTAATTAATTTTGAATGTTGTAACTTAATATCTGTCATTGTTATTATATAATTTATGTTATATCTGTCATATATATAATAGTTTGCTGTAATAAATTATACAAGCTGTTATCTGTGTCTTTCTGTTGTGTTCTTAAAACATAAAAAAACGTAACAAGTGTGTTGTAACGACTATAAATGTTACATTTCCTACGCTATCAAAACTCGATCATCATGATGAACATGAAGTAAAACTTGCAAACAAATTGTCAAAATGAATTAATTATTTGTAGAAACACTGTTACAAGAGTGTGCGTGTGTTTTCTTACAGCAAAGCCACATCAGGCTGTCTGCTGAGTCCACTGAGAGGAATAGAACGCCTGATTTTGGAGTTATAAATCTGTAGACTTACCGCTGTTAGAAGAACTTTTCTTATGTTGAAAAGGTGGATGAATTATTAAGAAATATGTTTTCTGTCATCACCGAAATAAAGCAAAAAACAACAACTTAATAATACGACGTACAGAAAAATGTATCGTAAAACTAAGCAAACCTTATGCTTTCGTCAGTAACTTAAGGCCCCCAAGTGGATCCATGGTATGACCAGCACCCAGGCTTCGATATCCATGATGGGCAGAGCATAGACATGATAACGCTTTCTGTAGCTTTGTGCATAATAACAAATCAACAGTAATTTAGAATTCACGATTTGTATCAACTAAACTAGTTATGTGTTGTTGTTTTTTCTAATTCTCTTCTGTACCTAAAGGTGATCAGGTTTCAATTCATGTATTTATTCAAAAGTAATTTTAAGCAGAATAATATAATATATATAAACTTCAATGGGCTATTTTTGTTTATTTTTTGCACTGTACTAAGCTTATTATTCTCCGGGCCTCGAGAAACGTGTTTGTGGTGCTGTTTATTTGCCCCTAATGTAAACCCAAGTTTATATTAGCTTTTCGAGACTAGTTGAGTTCTCAATGAACTTTACGTGACGTTGGCTAGTATAGTTTGTTTGCTCCAAATGTAAACTCAAATCTATATTAATTTTTTCTCAATTACTTTTATTTACTTGAAGTTTATTTACCCCGATTTATATGAATTTTTCCTGACTAGTTGAGTTCTCAAATGATTTCACATGGTGTTCACCATTATCGCTCAGTTGCCCTGTATATAAACCCAACTCTATATTAATTTTTCTTGACTAGATTGGTTTTCAGTCAATTCTACGTTATGCTGACCACTGAAATTTATTTGCAGCGAATAGTAACCCAAATCGATATTAAACCTTTCTCAGCCAGCTGAATTCTCAGCGGATTTTATTTCCACTGGACATTGGAATTTATTTGTTACGGATATTATCCCAAATTCATATGAAGCCTATATCGACTAACAGAGTCCGCTGTAGCTTTTATTTACTAATCACCAAACAATTTTATTTTTTTTTCAGTAGAATTCCAGTTTTAATAATAGTTTAGAGAATGTGAACCAAAACACTTCCCATTATACCTGACGGACTCCCACAATCTTTAAAATTTATATAGAGTATTTTTTAAGAGTTAACTTCTTTGTTAATCTTTTAACATCAAGACATTACGATTTTGTACAAATTCTCTGATAGTTGATTTCTGAAATACGCAAGAAGTTTTGCCGGACAGAACGTGACAGTCATCAGAAAACTGCTATTTGATAGTTTCTGGATGACGGTTTCCTAAAACAAAATGCAGGCAACTTTATTTGTTTGTAACAAAATAAGAGAAAATCAAGCAGAATTGTTTTTTTTTTTCAATTCTTTCTAAACGTGCTTCTTTTAATCTCTTCTAGCTTCTGACACTAACACCAGGTGGTGGTATAATGCAATACGCTTCCGGAACAACTTCATTTGTAAACTGCATAATTGATAGAGATTCGTGAACTCTTCGTGAATTTCCAGATCTTAGTAACTGGAATGTCGGAAATTTTATTCTGAAAAAAAAAATTAGAGACCCAAATAATATTCAAATATTTCTATATCGAAGTCTGAATCTCAAAATACTAAATATTTTTATATTTCGATGTAAAATGTAAACATATCTATCTCTTCTTGATTTATAATAGATAATAATATAAAGATTGAATAAATGTAATTGTATTTCATTCGTTTTCTTTTCCTTTTATACTTTTCTTATCTGGGCCTTATGGAGTGATAGTATTTCACGCTTTTGTTAGAACACCCTCAACCAATACCTCATGAATATTGGCAGTTATCACCCAATGATATTAAAGTTCAGAAAGTGGGACCATTAGTGCGCAAGACCGGAAGTTTAAAATCTGAATATTGCAACGAGCAATATGGAATGGTAATCAATGTTAGATTATTCTGAAGAGTTGTGCCTGACGTAGCCAACTTTTGTTTTTCATGCGTCTTAAGCCTACCAAATTGTAGGCGTACGTTCATGTCTATAACTCTGAATTTCAAAGAGCAAATTTAAACGCAAAAGCACAGTTTTTATGTTACCAGAAGTTTAGCTGAAGATCAAGAAATTGGACGTTGTATGTGTCATAGTTTGTGTTCGATCGCAGTATAAAGCCTCGAGAGCCCCTGCCGCCGCCTTCCGCGCGCTCTCGTACCTTGCAGCCGGCACGCGTGCGTTCATTTCCTGCGGGGATGCCGAGTCCCGCTGGGACTTTGTCTTCGTGACGTAGCGTAGGCCTCGAACCGGAGCCCCGTTTATATCGAATACCACCCAGCGCCGCCCCTCACTCACTCATCTCTCCAGACTTCGTACGCCCTTGCTTTCTTGTTGACTTCAGTTCTGACGTATTTTGGTAAGCGTTTTACAGAAGGAGAAAGTGGCTGTTAGATAACTTATGTACCATTTTATAGGATTATAGTTCTGTGTTGTGGAGAGACAAATCTGAGTGAACTCTTTTTCACCGTCCTGATCATCGAGCTCTCGCCGCCAGGTATCGGAAGTTTGATCGCCATAACAAACTACCATGTCTCGGCGAAAACAAGCTAAACCACGAGCGCTCAAACGTAAGTGATCGGTATGGCTGATGGACAGCGATAAGATAATTTAATTGTATATGGCTTTAAGATTAGGATATTTTGTTGTAGCATAATATATCCAAATTTAAAAAAATATATATTTGTCTTTGATGAGAGTATTAATTTTTAACCTTCTAAGTCTTGTTTGTCAAGAGTATAATTTACATACGTTGCTAGTTTTTAATCTGCATTACTACTGTAACATCCGTCAAAATTATACGACAAAAACTTAGGTAAAAATATATTAAATTATGAAATAATTTTAATTGAAATATATTTGACAATTCTTAATTGTCAACAACTTTGACTGAACGAGTGGCCATCGTTTGTTTTTGTTAAAACACGTTCAGGTTAGTTGAAGTATTTTCTTAAAGAAACTTGTAGTTAATTTAAAGCGAAACGTAATTATGATTTTTCAGACTCTGCTACAGCATGAAATCTATTTTTATTATTTTAACATCACACATTATGCCATCATATTAACATTGGTTAAAACTGGTAGTAAATCGGATCGACTTTTGTTATACGAAGTCGCGAATCCCTAGTTTAAGAGTACTGAAGCTTCGATCAGCGTGTCTTATTCGAAGTCTTGGTGATTGCTTTGTCAGACCTACGAAATAGACCTGAAACGTGGTATTTCTTTGTCGCCTCAACAAACCTATTTTCACTGAGAAAAGCGCTATTGACATGACAACTTGATGGTACAATGGATACTGTAAAGTATCTTTTGAACGGAAAATCTCGTAGATCATGTATTCCATTTCAGACGAAAGCCAGGAGCCAGGTAGGCGTAACGTCAGTTTAACAACGCGTACCAGCAATGGTGTTTAGGGGTGAGACGGTAATACGTCACACACGCACAAAGAAACAAACAAACAAACGTCGGGTGGTGCAGTCTTCATTTAAGAGTGATTTGACTGCAGGAGACATTTGTTGTTATTAGTCACATGTTAATTCTAAGTAAGTGTGGATCTACCTGTGTCTTTGTGTATTTGTATGCGTATAATTTTATGTTTCCAACAGAATAATTATTAAGGCTGGCACATTAATTTGAAAGGCTGTTCTTAAACACACGTTACGCGATACATAATTACCTATCTTTTATTCTCCTGTATCTAACCGTTTAAAAAGGTAATACGAAACTGCTTTCTTTAGTGGTGAACATGTTGCTAAATAATAAAGGCAATGAACAAAAACATTTAGCGCGTATGCGTGTGAATCGGAATGTTTACTTTTAAAATCAGTAGCTTGCTTGGAGTTAAGAGTATCGGATGTTAATACATCGTAGTGTATTTGTACTGTAAAATGTTCATGTAATGATGTTCTATCAAAAGTAAACATTTTCACTTTCCTCCTGTGTAGTTAGTGGTAACTGACCTCTTCAATAAAGAGCTTTCCATTTATCACACCGTTTATATATGGGATATGCTTGCGAAAGTTAATGTGATGATAAATAATATCTTTGTTTCATGTCCTTCCATATTCTAAAGAAAAAAAAACGAAGAAAAAACTATAAAGGTGATCGATTTACGTGGTATATGATAATCTATAATGCTCATAGTATACCTTCTAAGGCTTGACGTAGCCTGTTGATTAGGACACTCGACATGTAATTTGCAGATCGCGGGATCGAATCCAGTTACTGAACAAGCTTGGTTTTTTCATCCTTGGGGTCGTTGAAGTGCAACGGCTAATCCCAGTTTTCTTTAGTAAAGAGTTTGTGGTGGATGTTGTTGAGTAGCTGTCTTCTCTCTGATTAATGGCTACAAAATTAAACAGATAGCCCACGAATAGCTTAAACAAGTAAACATTCCATTATTTAGGCCCCAAGCGGCTCAACACTAAGACAGGAGGAATGCAACGGTAAAAATTAGGTTTTGATACTCATGATTGTTGGCACAGCACGAATAGACCTTTGTAAAGCTTTGTGCCTAATAAACAAACAACCTATTATTGTGCTATGGGAATGCTGCAAAATCTGAGAATATTACTGGTATTAAAAAAAATAAATTACTAGCTAAGATATTAATATTGTATGAAAGTAAAAAGGATAAAGACACTGCAGTATCGTGACACAAATAACCGAATGACTTAAAAACTGTTAGAGATAATTACAAAATTCATTATCTCTCACTCTAGGTATTTTTTGTTATACATGATTAGATCTAGAGAGACTCGATGTTAACGACAAATGCAAAATCAAGATGTCCTGGAACAAATTAAAAATATTTTACTAAGTTATAGTACTCGATTGAACCGTTTAAAAGTGAAACCACTGGATTTAATTCGGAAGATTTTACTAAATTACATCACTAGATTGAACCTTTTAAAAGTGAAACAATGTACATGAAATTTTCAGACAAAATTTAGTTAGACTAGGAAAAGAAGTCTGTTAGATAACAGTATCCGCCCCAAATTCGTGGAATGCTTTTACGTAACCGAATATTTAGATTAGACAGAATTTCTAACAGCGTATCCAATGCTCCAAATTAAAGAGCAAGGATCTCGAACCGTAAATCTTCCGATTCGCAGTTCTAGCACGATAATCACTAGTTCATACTCTAGAGTGAAGAAAGGTGCGAAGCGCTTTTTCATAGTAAAGGCGTATGAACCTTTGGATTCGCAAATAATTATACTGACCTTTAAGTCATGCTTCACTTAGCCCTATAATGAAGATTTCTAATAAAAATGTCCTATGTCATTTAGGCTTCAGAATGTCTGTCATAAAATTACTGTGAGAAGAGGCCTATAGAAACTATCAAGTTAATATAGTCTACTCTGATCAATGCTCTCATTGATATCAACATGATGTTGCATCCAAGTGGTATCAAGACATTTAAAATAAAACAACTTGTTTCATATAGCAAGTAAGTCAAGGAATTTGAAGTACAATTAGGCATGAATCAATAATTATGCTGACGAATTATACTGTTGATAAAGAGAGGAACGACTGCATTTATATCTTGTTGTGTGTGAATCCTAAGAAATGTTTCTGTTAGAAATGGGGCATTTTTGTAAGGTGATCTTGAGGTTCTACTTTGGGTTCATGATTAGGTTATAAGCCAGTTGTGTCTATTACGTCATAACTCTACTAACTGCACTTTTCAAATTTTTATATAACCTATGCATATATTAAATATGGTGATTTATAGCCGACGATTAAAATGGGCTTACTACGCATGCTCATAGGCAACTTGGAAGAACGTTGGTAAGTTAAATATTACAACGTAAAAAAAAAAAAAGATCGCATAATACGTTTTTTGATTTTGTCATTCATCGGATCCGTGTTTGTGCGCGTGCGCGAATCTGTTTGTTACGTTTTGAAGAAAAGTATGTGTACTAAACATCAGAAAAATTTTTGTTTTCTTTCTTGTTTCGCGCACAGCTACACGAGGGCTATCTGCGCTAGCCGTTCTCTAATTTACCAGTGAAAGACTAGAAGGAAAGCAGCTAGTCATCACCACCCGCTGTCAGCTCTTGGGCTACTCTTTTATCAAAGAACAGTGTGGTTAACCGTAACTTATAATACTCTCGCGACTGAAAGGAGCAAGCATGTTAAGGACAGGGATTCGAACCCGCGACCCTCATCACAGGGCAAGTCAAACGCCCTTATCCCTTGTCATGCCGGGCAAGAGGCCTCGATATTTGACTTAACGCTGTCAGTATAAAGATTCAAACCGATGTTGTAGATTTTTAGCATGCTCAGTATTTGAGTGTATGTATTTTTTACGGCACTTCTCGAAGCTTGAAGATAGTTCTCGTTTATCCTGTTTTTTTTTTATTCCACGTTGTTGAAAAAACATCATCAGCGTAATTTCTGAATTCTCAAAGTATCTTATCTGAGATTAGAAAGTAGTGTGTGTTTTGAAAGTAAAAGATGGTGTTGCATTATGTAAATTATCGGTTTTTGTTATGAGCCTAATAATACCCACCAAATATTTCTTCAAATATTTACATTCCATAGTTTCACTCCAAGTATTAGGAATAGCATCATGTTTATAAATCATAACGCCAAGTTAACGTATAGAAGCATGTTATAATTATGGACATCGCGAATAGTACGCAGCCGCCGCTATCATATAGTATGAAGCTGATTAACTTGCATTCTTACACTTTTGTTATTTTTTATACTGTCTATTTTCAACTGTCCAGTGCCATGATTATTCTGAAAATTGTTAAGTTTTAACACTAAGTACCTTCCAATCCATCGTTCTGTTTTTAAAAGCCTGTCGTTTTTGTGAAACATAAAGTAAATGGTTGTGTGTCATGCTACAAGCAGGTGATATGATAGTGTGGAGGTGAGTGGGGATGTTAACTAAAATGATATCGTGAGGAAGTCTCTCCTGCATGCAACATTAGTTGCATATCTCGGGGTTTCTCACTACACGCAGATGGATACAGAAAACTCTCTCACTCAATGCAGGTGGTGTCACGTGGTAGGGGGTCTGTAAGACAGTCACCCTTTTCTTATGTCTCTAATACAATTGATTCCTTTATTATGCTTTAATATTACATGGTAGTTATTCTTATTTAGTCTTGCAGTGCGTGTGTGTATGTTGAAAAATATAGATCTTACTAATGGAACAGTTATATGATGATTCATTGTTATTACAAACAGCCTGTGAACCAAAGACTCTTTTGTATTTGTGGGTTGTTTGAAAAACTGGTATGGATTACTCGGAAGTCAGCGTCCTATGTCTATGATGTGTGCGAGTTTTGTAAGTATTGGTTACTATAGTCAGCAATTCAATTGATATCCGAGCCTTTGACACATCTACCGAGTTTACTTTAACATCAAATGCACATATTACACGACAATAAAAATGATCCTGATGATCAGTTTACTGGACTATTGACCACAAAGTTCCGCCATAGATTTTAAAAGTTTATATATTGTTTTAATTTTGCAAATTCCTGAACATTTGAATAACTTGAATACATCTTACTGGCTTCATCCCAGTGAAAATAATACAAGTGATACGGTAATCATCTTTACAACCTTTTCCAGTTGACAAACGAGACATATAATCATGTTTTTGTTCCTGCTTCCAGACTGATATTTGCCCATCACTTTTAAACTTGGAGGGGGGGGGAAAGACTGACGTGACTTCACAAAACTTAACAACCATTAAGCTTCTAGCAACGACTGACTTCGTATAAAGCAAAACTTTTGTCTGGACAGTAAATCTGATATCGTGAATTTAGTGCATGATAACTTCTGAAACATCTTTATCACAACTCATCCAACTTCACTCATTTTAGTTATTCATTATCAGGTTTTTGTTGCACATTTAAATTGTCTTGTGCGCGGTTGGTCGCAGGTGAATAAGAATTGCAACTGTTCCTTTAGATATTTCGTTTTGCTTTCTTTCTTTTTTGTCACACATTTCCTCGGCCATAATTTCTTTTCTTCAATATGCACGAATTTAAGAACTTCTTTGCATTTTCTACACACTCTTACTTTACTAACTTATCTAAACATGTATTTATCTCATTTGCAGAATATAATGGATTAGCCCATGTTACATGTTCGAGGGTACTTTAACAAGGCAGTACGTATTTCCAGACAAGCGCCACTGTATAATAATAATAATAATAATAATAATAATAATAATAATAATAATAATAATAATGTACCAGAATCTTAAAGCTGCATCGTTCAAACAAAGCTTATATTTAAATTCGTACGTGTTTGTTTTTTTAAAACATTTGGTCCGGCATGGCCACGCGTGTTAAGGCGTGCGTCTCGTAATCTGAGGGTCGTGGGTTCGCATCCCGGTCGCGCCAAACATGCTCGCCCTTTCAGCCGTGGGGTCGTTATAATGTGACGATCAATCCCACTATTCGTTGGTAAAAGAGTAGCTCAAGAGTTGGCGGTGGGTGGTGATGACTTGCTGCCTTCCCTCTAGTCTTACACTGCACAGATAGCCCTCGAGTAGCTTTGTGCGAAATTCAAAAACAAACAAACAAATAAGCTATTCTAGTGTTACTTATGCTAACCGTCCCTAATTTTGAAGCGACAGACTGTAGGAAAAACAGCTGGTCAACATCGCTCACTCCAGCTCGAAGGACATTCTAATCGAATAGTAGGATTTGACCGTCTCTCTTACAACGCACCTATGCGTATGACGCATTTTGGGGAGTAAGAATTAATCAGTTTTACAGAAATGTCCAAGAGTTATAATGTTAAAAGCATAAACGAAATTTGTAGACTACTTGATAATATTCAAATTTGACACAAGTAATTATTTAAATAGGCTTTTGTTTTTACTTGCTTTTATGATTGATTTTAGAGCATTATGTGCCATCAAATGGCTTTTTATGTAAAAAAATAAATAATTTGTTTTAAAAGAAATTACAACGTAATGAATTGTCGTACTAAAAATGTTTATAATAGCTGTTTTGTTCTTTTTTTATTATTTCGTCAGTGTTTTTATTTTATAGCAAAGCTGCTAAGACTGTCTGCAATCGTCTCTAATCTTCAACTGTCGAATATAGACAAGGAAAGCAGCCGATAGCACCCGCCGCCGCCAACTATTGGACAATCTATTAACTAATAGCAGGATTAATCATGAAATAAATATATCGCTACAACTGTAGTTTTTTTTTTCTTTTTAAATTTCGCACAAAGGTACACAAGGGCTATCTGTGCTAGTAGTCCGTCCCTAATTTAGTTGTGTAAGACTAGAAGAAAATTCATTACATTTAAGCATAAATATGTTTCCTGAGTAGGAAAAAAAACTTTTTTTTTTATCAAAGGAAAACAATAATAAATTTCAAAAACGGCAAACACGCTCTTCAACAGTTGTCAATATACGTTAGAGAAAATTTTCCAAGGTAGCAACCAGACTGTTTTAACCTGGTGAATCAACAGTAACCTTCCGGACTTGCATTCCTAAAATTCAGGATTCGATTTTCCATGGTAGTCTACTGTGTTGCTTTACGCTGAAAGCCCATCAATCATAATAAAAACCCAGATGCCCTCTACTGGACTACCTTAAGTATAAATTACAGTTACTTTAGTTCTAAGTTATATAACTGCTTTTTTTTTCTAGAAATCTCATTGCACATTAACATCGTTTAAAATAACGTTTTTAATTGTCGTCATGGAAATCTTTACAATTAGGCGCATTCCTTTTTCACAAAGTAGAAGTCATTTCACCGTTCTAGACGCTTCCTGGTAACTCAACGGTTAATCTGAAGACCGATAATGCTAAAAATTGGATTTTGATATCCGAGTTGGCCAGAATATCGATAACCCTTGATGTTTTAACAACAAACAAGCAAACTCTACTATGCTAGACTAAAGTTTGTGAATAATAATTAAATCAAATAATTATATTTGAACGTCCTGTTTAAAACAGTTATTTTCTATAACTGTGATGAGAAAGAAAAATGACATATTCTCTGTAACATTAAATCACACTTACCAGAATTTTTTTTTTGTTAAGTTCCGTCACGGTAATACATATGCTCGGCAATCGATTGTGAAAAAAATCCGAAGTTTTCATTCATAATTCTTCAAGTTGAATTGATGAGAATAAATCTGTAATGAATGTTTACCTGCATGAGCGCACGCTTTAGGTTGGATTTGTGTTCTGGATTCCACTGCAAGCTGTACAAAGACGTAAAAGTCTACCTTTTCTAAAAAATAAAAATGGTGATATTTAGAACTGTGTTAGCACCGTAATGATCCAGGCCATGTATTTGTAGTGGTACAAAATGACTTTTTTGCAACGAGCATTGCAGAGAAACAATAAATGTCTTTCGACCAATAAGAAATCGATTGACTGCTCGATGAGAACTGGCATGAAAAATCGAAGGTGTAAGTTATACAATGCAAGGTAGTTCGAACGAAACGTCACTCTTCTTAGACTTTGATAAATATGTCCTTGGTTCTAAGCTGTACTTGTGTGTGATGAGAAAGAAAAATGACATATTCTCTGTAACATTAAATCACACTTACCAGAATTTTTTTTTGTTAAGTTCCGTCACGGTAATACATATGCTCGGCAATCTCGTAATCTAAAAGTCACGGGTTCGAATCCCCCACCACACCAAACAAGCTCACCCTTTCAGCCGTGGGGGCGTTCGAATATTACGGTCAATCCCACTATTCGTTGGTAAAAGAGTAGCCCAAGAGTTGGCGGTGAGTGGTGGTGTCTAGCTGCCTTCCATCTAGTCTTACACTGCAAAACTAGGGACGGCTAGCGCAGACAGCCCTTTATTAGCTTTGCGCGAAATTCAAAATAATCAAAAACAAACTGTAATACATTACCTCCAAAATATAAATTTCAAATATTCTACTGTATTTTTAATGCGAGTGATTACTTTTCAGCTCAACGACTCTTAACACGATCATTTGGTAGAATTATTAATTTGGATTAATTTGGTGATCTACTAAAGATGAAATCGTAATTACCACCGCTACCAAAGGTGACGAAAGTTATGTTTTCACTGCAGTGTGTGTGTGGGTTATGAGCATCATTTCTCGAAAATGGTTGAACGGATTTGGACGAAAGTTCGTATATACTTGGAGTATGATTCAACTTTGAAACTTTAGTTTTTGGAGGACTAAGGCCGAAGAAAGGTCATGAAAATCCAAAAGAATTCTCATCTTTTAACATAAGGTGTCTATTTTTACACTCGGTTAAAATAAACGGATTTTTAAGGGACTTTGTAAGAATATTTGAATATGGAATATTATTGACCTGCCAAAAGTAATCCGTGTTTATTGATAACGATACACATATGGAGTGCCCTTGCAGTTGCCTACTGTGTATTTTTTATTTACTTGCCACAAATGAAAACAATATGTGTGCTTACCGCATAGAACTATGACGGTATTAATTTGCTTGGATTATATCAGTACCTTTCTTTGTAAAATGCCCCAGTATCATGTGGATATGCGTGCAGACTCGCACAACTAGAAACCGAGTTTCGATACCAGATGAGAAACAGCCTATTTTATAGCTTTGTGTTTAATTCCAAACTAGCTATCTCTGTAAAATATATGGGTGGGGGGAATTTTAGTGATAGTTTGTGATACTAAGTGAAATATTGATGTTATTTTTTGTGTGTGAGATGAATATTTGTATATTTGTGACTCCTATTTTATTATGAATACCGTAGCTTGTAAAGTCATGAACTCAAGAGTAATTTTATGCTTAAATCATTTTGAAAACCAATGGGATTATGGACCTCATTAGTAACAATTAAATACGACTGTCGTTTTACGTTCATTAGGTTTAACAGCATGTGTATATTTTTACTGATCAAAATAACTACAAGTGAGTATTAAAAAAAAAAATCTTTCTAATATATATGTATGTGTGTGTGTGTATGTATCCGGTGGAACTGGTGTTCAGTTTATTTCTGTAGTTTTCTGAGGAAAATTTACTTTTTTTTTCCCGTGAATAGTAAAACAAAAAGACTGTCGTAATAGGTTTGCTCAAATTGTTTTAACAAAACCGGAATGTGCACTGCTGAGATGTTATCTTTTTATGTTTCTTCAAGCATGCACAAGTAAAGCAATGGCCAATGAATGTGCTTCATGGTATCCCATGAATCTATGCATTTTGACAAAGGAATGGCAGGTAGATAAAAAGTTAGTACCCCCTTAACTTTGCTTTATTCGTGTGAAGAATATCCTCAAGAGGACGCTAGCTGTACCGTTGATAAAGTACGTTTGTCTTTACTTACGTTTTACTCGTGTTTATGGTGAATACTGCCTTTACAGGTTACAAACTGTTTACTTCTTTAATAGTCTTGCAAATATATAAACTATCTACTTGTACATACACCTATTTTAATAAAGTTCTATTAGCCGAATTATCTTTTTATGCAGTTGATTCTAGTTCAACTTGACGCAACTATTCTATAAATCATTATCTCACTTACCCATTTATTCGGTTAGCTAAGAGTATATCCAATTATTAATATCGTAGATTGCGGAATAATTATATTACAACCTTTAAATATAGGTGATGAAGTGGATGAAGAGTTCGTTGATGAAAGCCCTGAAGAGGACGAACCTCTGTTAGCGCCCCTTTCTGGCATCGGAAAGAACTTGCCTGACCACATAATTACAGGTTAGTACATTAGGTACTTTGTTGCTGGTAGTTCGTGATAATTAAGTTATTAAAAGCGAACTTGGATAAATGTCTGTGTCATGTTGGTGTCTTACGGGTTTAAATATAAACATGGGCTTCTCTTCTAATCTTAACATTCATTAGTAGTTCCTGTAGACGGAATCTTACGAAAGTCTATTTGTTTTTGTCTGTACGATAAAAATAAGATGCTTTATTTAGATCTTTTTTTACTTTTTCATGCGATTGAAACTGGACAGAATCTAGATGTGCACAGTGCCAGATAAACGCTTCATTGTGTGCTAATTTGCTATATTCTGCTTTTCATTTATTGATTTTTTGTAACTCCAAAAAAATCTTATTTTCATGCACAACTATCTGATTAGCAACTTTAAACACTTACTTAAAAGTTGCTATTTGTTGAAATTCTTAAAATACCTTTCGTGTGTATTTGTGTATGAACGAAAGAAGTTGTAAAGTTACTGGCAATTTGAAACTTTTTTTTTCACTTTATCTGCCTTTTCCTAGAACTTTGCAACTTTAAAATCTATGGAAGATGCTTTTCATTAATTTAAGTAAAAATATCCTAAGTAATCAATAGACACTCACGAACATGTAAGAATGTAAGTTTCATGTGTTTTATATCGTGAATTCACGTGTGGAACCTCCGAACACAGTTATTATGGTATAATCTGAAGTATAAGTTACTGTAAAAATGTCTTGCACTACATCTGAAATAATTACCTTTTGATGCATTGTTAACATTTAATATTAAAAAATGGGAAAATGTGCGAAATATAGATGTATATCAACACATTTTTTGTGTAAATTTCAATACTATTCAATAGTTTTTCAAAAACGTTCCAGCGTTGCGTTCTTTAACTAGATAAAAGTGTATTGATAAACAGATTTCAGACTATGCAGCCTATCACTTAATACAACCGTATGTGATAGAACGGCCGAAAATTCATTGTTGTTGTGTTTAACAGGATAACTGATATCTGCTCTGCATATGGCAACAACTAGTTAGTGAATAAAAAGCGGAAAACTAAAGCAACAGGCTTTGGGAATTAATCGTATTGCTAATCAAAACTCAAAAACTAAAAGGTATGATGATCTTCCTGAAGAGAAAGGTAATGGACAAATTTCGGAGACTGCTGAACTTGGAATGGTAAACTTGTATATCAGTGATGTATTAGTTGAGTTGCGAAAATAATTAAAGCTACACAAATCACACAGATTTATGATGTTGAGTTGAGTTTTAGGTGACAATCCCAGCTGTTGGATCGCTGGGCGGTAACTCTTCATGTGGATTTTATTTTGTTTGTTTTTGTTGTGTTTTTTATTTCGCGCATAGCTACACGAGGGATATTTGCTCTGGCCATCCCGAATTTAACAGTGTAAAACTAGAGGGAAGACTGCTAGTCATCACCACCAATCGCCAACTCTTGGGCTACTCTTATACTAACGAATAGTGGGATTGATTTTCACTTATAACGGCTCCATGGCTGAAAGGGAGAGCATGTTTGGTGTGACAGGGATTCGAACCCACGATCCTCAAATTGCGAGTCGAGCTTTTTAACCACTTGGCCAACGAAAAAAACACGCACAAAAATATTCGTTATCTTCACTTTGAAAGATTACTGGAAAGCAAGCATCCACAGAAAAACCGGCAACGGATACCGATGCGTTAATATCATAAGAATCAACGGCCGATGTAGGACTTGGGATCCTTCAGGACGGCGAGGGATTCATAGATTCTATGCCAAAATTTTGATGCAAGGGAAACGGGAGAACTCTTAAAAAATGTGACAAACAAAACAAAAGCTCTTTTTTATTATTCTGCCAGCCATCAAGAGACCAGCCACTCTAATTTTATATAGTCCTATGAATCAGTCGCCAATATTACATTACTGGCACTGTGTTATTTTGTGGTTTGTTGCTTTCAACAATTCAGAAGAGAAGCTTGCTTTTATGGCTTCTAGCTCTGTCACTGTGCTGCTTATAGGAAGTTTAAATATTTCATAATACTTTGCAAAATGTTGTAACAGATTTTACCTTTGATGTAGAAACCTTCTCTGATGACAGGTGATTGCTTACCATGCTCTTTAATTGACAGGATTGTTTTGTTTCTTCATCTTTTCAATCTTTTCTCTCTGGACTGATCTTCACATATCTCGTTGTCATCAGATCTTTATTCCACATGGAAAAATCTGGGAACCAGGGATAACAACTTATCTCGGTGGTAACCGTATAACTCCTGCCCACCACTGAATGTTTGAGAGTATTCGGTCGGTGTTTACGATGTCAATGTAAAACTAAATTGCCACCAATTTAAAAGAGCAATTTGATGGCGGAAACCATGGTCATTACCTTGCAACGTTCTAGAGAATAAATGTGCTTATAAGAACTGTTGGTGTTGTGGGCAGACCATTATAAGTGCTTCATTTAAATATCCTTTTATAAGAGATCATTGCACCTAGTTTTCATTGCCTTTAATTTCAGCTTTATTACAGCACTTGATGCACACTAGAATGTCATCAGCAACAGTTAGCACACATCTGGTTGGGCAGTTAACGCCGGCTTTATAAATAGTGCAGCTGTTAATGTAAACTGGTGAAAGTGGTGATCTAATCCGATTACCAACTTGCTTGTTTCATAGTAGCAGTTAGAGCAGCTACAACCCATCTTGCATATGTTACCATGATACCTTTTTGGAGCATTCTGCTAGCAGAAATGGACAAATGGATTCCACTGTGTGCGTCTTGCGGTTCTAAAGCTTTGGCTGAGGTGTTATGAGAAGCTTGAGAACATTCTTGTGTATCAATTACAAGTTCAACAACATTGATCGTTGTTTCTCAACCATGCGATATATAGATAATGATGAAGATAGTGGTGGTTAACTTTTAGAGGCTTCTAGTTTTCTCTGGGGTTCTTATCGATGACATTTTGTAAAACATAGGATAATTCGACGGTTTTATGATAATTAATGATCATATAGTAGATTGCCCTTGCTGCTTTTTAAACCATGTTCGTATCTTATTTCCACTGTTCAAAATTTTATTCAATAATATTATAAGACTAAAATTGTATATATATATATATTCGTTACTCCTTTAGAGCACTGCAATCTCAAATACGGAACGTAATTTTGTGCAAAGAGGGAGTGAACTATAAATCATCTTATTTTCAGTGCTGTCGAGAAAACCCACTTGTAGGGAAATGTATGTTCAAAAACGGCTCGTTTGGGTTGAAAAATACACTCAGTTACACAACCCCTTCCAAACATGTGGTCAGCTTCCGGTCAGTTACCTCTTTCTTTCTTTGTGAACCTGACGATGACCGAAAAAGATCGAAACGTTGTTAGCTCTTCAACGTAAAATATTTTCTCAACCCAAACGAGCCCTTTTTGCATATATACATCTTATTTTCAGTTTTTGCTTGTTGAGCACTAGGCCACGCCTGATGTATTTAATTGGTAAAGTCTCGCGTGGCAAAACTTTTAAGATAGTTAAAATATTACCTTTTAGAAGACTTGCATATTTCAATGAAATTGTATTAACAGTTAGTACTGCACTGTATAGTATTTAACGTAACAATTAACAAATTAAAACAAAATGAAAGCAAACTGCACAGTTCCTTTAAAGTACTTCATTTAAATTTACTCGGCAATCTTTTACGAAAATCTAATTTTTATAACTGAGAATTTTCACACTGATTAAACACAGACATATCATTTTATTTGTATAGTTATTTTTAAAACTAGTTTGTGTTTATAGAAAACTGGGTGATTCTTTAATTTTGATACGATTTTTTTATAATGTAATTTAATAGTCAGCTTAATTATGGAACCATAGACAAGATATTGTGTGTTTTCATAGAAAAGGAAAACAACAACAAAACGCATTTTCTTTCAAAAAGTCATGTGCTTTAAAAGAAATAAAATTAGTTACTTGCAGTATTTATATTTGGAGGCTCAGATTTTCATTTTCTTAATTTTGTCGATAAATAAACCTTTGAATGGAAATTAAAGGTTATCTGAAGTATAGAAATGACAATATATTTTAAAATGTAATTGAGAAAAACTACTTACCTGTTTTAAAACTTTTTTTGTTTTTCATTTACTGTTATATTGGACGATATCGCCAAATATGTTTTTATTTTACTACAGATAAAAATATATGTAATTTTCCACACTTTTTTCAACGAAAATTTGAAAAATGTGAAAAGTGTTACTACCCCCTCAAAAAAGTCCAGTAATAGCATACCAAACTTAGTAAAGTATAAAGTAATGTATTAGTTTTCCTGTTCTTTAGATATATTATTAAATAAATTTGTAATTAAAATATATAATTCATCATTATCCTAATGTACCTAAATGTTCTTCGTCCAATATTCTATTTACCCTTTCCCTCCCACTTTTCAAAAATTGTTTTGGGAATTAATCTTTTGTAAAGTTGGTTAAAAAATAATAACAACAAAACCCAACAAACAAACACATTTCAGATAGTCAAAATACTATTATTTCACACAGTTCTTGGATAGAAACAGCTATTGGAAATTTGAGTTAAAGAAATAGTGCTTAAATCGTAAGTACATTATTTAGAAAGAAGACGTGTAGTTGATCATAATAAAGAAATGCTATTGTGCAGTAAATTAATTTTGTAACTATCAGTTGCAGAGATATTTATATCAAAAAATTGGTTTTGATTTTTCCATTTGTTATTACTTCGTGCAAAAATTCACGAAGGCTATTTTGTAGCCGTCTTTAATTTAGCAATGAGAGTTCAGAGGGGAAGGCAGCTGGTCATCACAAATAGTGGGTTTGGCTGTTATATTATAATACCCTCACCGCTGAAGGAAGGGCGAGCATATTTGGTGAGATGGATATTCGAACCCGCGACCTACAGATTGTGAGTCGAGCGCCCTAACCACCGTTTTTATACATCTTGACCCTCGATCCACTATATTTCTTTTGTGCTAGCGTTTAAATATGATATTTCTCACTTTTAATGTTCTTAAATGTTATGTTATTGTATAATATCGTTGTTTTTCACTCTTAGAACTGTAACGCATAGCTGTAATTCATACGAACATAATTTATTGTTGGAAGTGATAACAGAACGCTGATCACATCCGTTCCTCACTTGCAAACATTTTTATGCTGTTTTGTTATCAAAACCCTTAAAATACTATTATAAAGAATAACGTAATGCCTCTCAACATTTTATTATTAATTTTAAAATAGTAACCACTGAAGTTTTGTATAAATATATGATGATAATCTTTACTAGTACTCCCCGTAATCTGGATGTTGAAGTATAACTTGACCTTATGATCCGAATGGAATGAATAAAATAACTGGTCCTATCAGTATTTTTATCGTATATTTATAGCTTGGCTACTGAAGCTGTCAACTGCTGTTTGTAATTTTCAACCGTTTTCTTATTTCATCGCTAAGAACTCTCTTACAGGTAAGAGGATTAGTTGTCGATTATATGTTTTAATTCGTATGAAAAAATTGTTTTGTACTCTCTTTAGAGTACGGATCAGTGCTTAGCGTGCTGGGACTACAAGTCTAAAGGTTCTTTGCTCCTCGGTTCCTTGTTGCAAAAACATATTCCGCAATGTGGAGCTGTAGGTACATTGTAAGAGTGACTGTGAAATCTTGCTTTCGTTCGGAAAAGCTTAGTCTGAGAGTTTTATGTGAATGTTACTGGCTAGCTACCTTCCCTCGAGGAGAAAAAGTTATAATTTAAACAATTAATTTTAAGTGTACAGAAACAAATATAAAATGCTTAAAACAAAAGCAATTGAAAAAGTTGTTATATCTAAAACTTGCATTTATTGGTATCGCATTTATAGTTTTTGCGAAAGATTTTGAGTCGTTGTCTGTTTTTATCTAATGTATTTCGTTTATTCAGATAACTTTTTTCTACTACAATGCATTAGCTTTCAAGTACTCTCCTGTTACATACCAATGTCTAAGTGTTTAGAACGCAAGTCAATATAAACATATACATTTTGGCTAAACGCGCACCTCCAACTCATGAAAAAAAATTTTAAATACTAGTTTGGTTGTTTCTTACTTTTTACTACAAAGCAACAGCGTGTATTATATGTATTCACCACAGATATCGAAACCAGTTTTTTAGTGTTGCAAGCCTTCCGACATCTTGCAAAAGTATTATGGTGGTGTAAGGAAGAAGGCTCGATAAGACTAATAAACATTGTGTAACTGTGAACCTTCTTGCAAAAGTTGTAGTAAAGGAATGAACTATGGAAACTGTTTATTGTTAACTTGTTGGTGATTTAGAATTTCTGTTTTAAAATTAATTTTGTTTCAGCAAAGATATCTCATTGTTATTGAAATAATTTCGATATTTGAAACTATATTTTACACCTGACTTCTACAAAGCCTACTCTTCAGTTTCATTAACTTTTGGATTTTACCATTTGACGCAGTTTAATAATAATAATAATAATAATTAGGACTCGTGTGTGTATAATATTGTGTTCTTCATTTTATAAGGAAATGCTAGTAATTTTAACAAATATAAATTATTTGCATAAAAAATATGATAATTCATGTTGTGAAAAAGTTTTTCTGTTGTTGGGTTATGTAATACGTTTCCTAAGTTTCTTTGTGCATCATTCGACTTGATCTTTACAAACATACCCTTCTTGTTGACAAGGTTAGAATGCACAGTAACAAAGATGTGCTTTTAGACTAAGTAATAATTCACACGCCAGCTATGTGTGAAAAGCTGTGAATTTATAAACAGAATGGATTGTCATAAAAATGGTATGTGAAAATAAAACGACTGTTAACCGTATTGATTTCATTACGACAATTTGATTATAGGTATAACATTTCATGAAGAAAATATTTTTAAGACCATAATTATTCGAAAACTGTATATCAACTGTGTTTATTTGCATGGAATTTTACTTATTAAAATAACACTATTTAATGCTCAATTATTTTCTCTTGGCGTAACATTTTTTTTTCCTGGTCAATGATAATGATGTAAAATTGCACTGTTTAGATGTAGCTTCTGTATCAGCACTTCATGCCCAAAAAGTGTGAAATTAGTCGCTGTTGGTTTTTATAATATAGCATTGATTTTTCAAAACGTTACGTCAGCTTAACCCTAATTGTATCACAACACAAATTTTATTAATGATAGCGCAAATGAGACTTAAATAACAAGCAACATTGAGTACTATATACGGAAACTGACAAGCTTTAACACTGAATAAAACAGAGTTGTTTCCAAAACTGAAAAAAAAATTATGACTTTCACAAAAAGAGATTAATCGACATCGCTCGACTTGTTGAGTCATTTTCCGACAAATTAATCACGACATCACTATGAATAGTGGATTAACATGGACAAAATAATAGGTGAAAGATTTAACTCTTTCCAAATGAATTCAATAAAGAACAATGTTCGAATAAACTGGCAAGGGAAAGAAATGTAAAAGGATAAAACAAAAAAGAAGACTGCCGTTATTTACTATTTCAGTATTTCGTTGTTACTTTCACAGGTACCTGTTTCAGACGTAAAATTTTTCGTTGCCTCCGAAGATTGTGGGACAGAATGCGTGTGTGTCACTCATCGCTAGTATCAAGGGGAGAGGGGATTAAAATGGCTGCCAAACTCGTAAAAATCGGAGAAGTGATGAAGTGGTCTTAGAATAATTTTTGTGAGATTGCAAGAACCCTTGAATGTGATCATTAGTCGGAAAATTAGAAGACATTTGTTATGGATGGTGGGGGGGGGAGTAGAGACAAAAGGAAACACTCTTTACAGTGTGAATTGTGAATATGTTGGTAGTTCAGTGTTTATAGAGTAAAGTTTATATTTGCTCATATCATGAATAACTATTCAGTAAAAACTTTAAGTTCACAGATGTTTAATAAATGATTAAGCGAGTTATGAAACATGTTACTGTTGAAGTTACTTATTGGATGGGGCCCGGCATGGCCAAGCGTGTTGAGGCGTGCGACTCGTAATCCGAGGGTCGCGGGTTCGTATCCAAACATGCTCCCCCTTTTAGCCATGGGGCGTTATAATGTCACGGTCAATCCCACTATTCGTTAGTAAAAGAGTAGCCCAAGAGTTGGCGGTGGGTGGTGATGACTAGCTGCCTTCCCTCTAGTCTTACACTGCTAAATTAGGGACGACTAGCGTGGATAGCTCTCGAGTAGCTTTATGCAAAATTCCAAAAACAAACAAACATACAAACTTAATGGATGTAAATAAAGACTTTCCTTGCACTTACATTCCATGTATCAGTCTCGAAAGCAAGTAACTAACATGGAACTGATGCTCAGTCAATTAATGCTTCCTACCTTGCTGTAGAGGTGACTATTTGTGCGAGATGAAATCTTGTGACTGTTAACTGAAGAGATTTACTGATTCTAGGTCAACCAGAAGTTGTATACATGACGGTTTGTGTGACCAGATGAAACATTGTAATTGTGATATTGGTTTTTCGTTATTTAGTTAATTTAAGATTTCGGTAAATGTGTCCAATAAATGGGTCTCGTCAAATCGTACTTTTCTCAAATGTATCATAATTAACAATTCTCATGCGCAGAGTATTGTTTTGAAAAAAAAAAAAACTTCTCTAGCATGATTACACAACATCAGCGACAGATGTTTAATAGAAGATCAGAATCCAAAACGTGTACTCAAAAAATAAAAAGCTGAAATGATTTCACTACACATTTAAACCTCATCTTTGATACCAGCATCTCGTGCTCTAGAGTTACTGACGACGCTCCTACACCATCAGATTTTTATACATGTTTCTCTTATAAGTGTTTGAGTTAATGAATTTTTCATTATGACATCTGTGAATATACAAGAACTACACACACTATAAACAAAGACATCGTGTTGCAATTAATTACGATATATTTTACATATAAAATGAGTGCGTTCACCCAGTTTTGGACGTTTCTTCACATTTGAATGTTGTAACATGACATGAAAAAGCATATAATTACTAAATATTATGCAGTAGGTGTGGATCCAGCCATTTGTAAACGGTATTGGAATAAATCGCTAATTTGAGGGCGAATATTGTGATAATTCCTGCACATCTCCAGTAACTCCTTTTTGCGATTGTGTTATATTAATTAATGGGAAAACAACGTTTTATAATAACCATTTCTCTGCACATTATAGGTATATCTGTAAGAGGAAAGTGTATGTGAAGCTCTTGAAACAATTAATTGAAATATTATATCACTTCAGTGTTTCAAATCCCGCAGCTAATGAATCTTTGAAGGAATAACTTATGTTTGGGGGGGGGTGATATTGGACGTAACTAAAGCCCTGAATTAAACTTCCTTTATAATATCAGATAGCAGGAGTCGTGATTGATTTTCTAATATTTCTAGAAACTCCCGTTTTATCAAATGATTATGGGGTTTTGAGATTGTAATTTCGCGCAAAGAGACACGATGGCCATCTGCGCTAGAAATCCCTAATTTAGCAGCGTTAGACTAGATGGAAGGCAGCTAGTCATCACTACCCACCGCCAGCTTTTACCAACGAATAGTGGGATTGACAGTCACATTATAACGCCCCCAAGGTTTGAAAGGGCTAACATGTTTGCTGTCATAAGGATTCGAACCCGTGACCCTCAAATTACGAATCGACCGCCTTAACAATTTGACGAAGCGGGGCCTTAGGTTTTAGAAATAAAACCATTATTAGACACAAGGATGAATGAGAGTTAAAGGACGGACTAATATTCAGGTAACACAACGTTTCATACTCCTATTCGCTTTTTAATTTATCTTGAGTTATTAGTTCCCCCAGAATACATTCTATCTTATTCTGCGATTGCACTGTATGATGTATAACTCTTTCTCGGTGAAACTAACAAGCCACTAATTTGCTGAAAGTGCTTGAGGGAAAACGTATGATAAATGTGAAAGTTGTTTAACATAGTTCAAAAGGTATGAACACACATTTATTACTAAAAGTAACAGTAGCATTTTCAGTACAATATCTATTTGAACCCATAATTTCTTGATGAAATTATTTTCATGATGTCCTGATAATCATGACCGTACCTTTTTGTTTTTTGTTTTTCTCATCAGTATGAGGAGTACCCACATGAAGTATTGTGGTGCAAGTAGTCTCAAACCTATACCTATTGAACATTTGGTGTCACCGTACTATAGGTACACCGGGAATTTCGGCCAGACTGTGGTGGTAGGTGCTCTGATTTAAGAACTTAAACATGGTTATTAGATCCATTATAGATGTGATGGCTATTACTGGCCTTAAATCTACTTCCAATATTTTTGTAATATAGACAACGTTTTCTCATCAAAATATCGGTTTGTGGTTCTTCGCGGGTCCCCAAAATAATGTCTGCAGATCAGTTTGTTCATCTTTTCAGCCATTAAACTGACCGATGTTTTTATTTAACGTATGAAAATTTCCCAGGCTTAGCCCTGGAATTTTTATAGCAGATTAAAATGTCCAAACACGAGACGTTAAGTCACTGATCATTGTTTTCACTTTTAGCTGAAGAGACTTGAGAGTGACAGGCCTGGCATGGCGTAGCGCGTTAAGGCGTGGGACTCGTAATCTAAGGGTCCCGGGTTCGCGCCCGAGTCGCACCAAACATGCTCGCCCTCTCAGCCGTGGGGGCGTTATAATGTGACGGTCAATCCCACTATTCGTTTGTAAAACAGTAGCCCAAGAGTTGGCGGTGGGTGGTGATGACTAGCTGCCTTCCCTCTAGTCTTACACTGCTAAATTAGGGACGACTAGCGTGGATAGCTCTCGAGTAGCTTTATGCAAAATTCCAAAAACAAACAAACATACAAACTTAATGGATGTAAATAAAGACTTTCCTTGCACTTACATTCCATGTATCAGTCTCGAAAGCAAGTAACTAACATGGAACTGATGCTCAGTCAATTAATGCTTCCTACCTTGCTGTAGAGGTGACTATTTGTGCGAGATGAAATCTTGTGACTGTTAACTGAAGAGATTTACTGATTCTAGGTCAACCAGAAGTTGTATACATGACGGTTTGTGTGACCAGATGAAACATTGTAATTGTGATATTGGTTTTTCGTTATTTAGTTAATTTAAGATTTCGGTAAATGTGTCCAATAAATGGGTCTCGTCAAATCGTACTTTTCTCAAATGTATCATAATTAACAATTCTCATGCGCAGAGTATTGTTTTGAAAAAAAAAAAAAACTTCTCTAGCATGATTACACAACATCAGCGACAGATGTTTAATAGAAGATCAGAATCCAAAACGTGTACTCAAAAAATAAAAAGCTGAAATGATTTCACTACACATTTAAACCTCATCTTTGATACCAGCATCTCGTGCTCTAGAGTTACCGACGACGCTCCTACACCATCAGATTTTTATACATGTTTCTCTTATAAGTGTTTGAGTTAATGAATTTTTCATTATGACATCTGTGAATATACAAGAACTACACACACTATAAACAAAGACATCGTGTTGCAATTAATTACGATATATTTTACATATAAAATGAGTGCGTTCACCCAGTTTTGGACGTTTCTTCACATTTGAATGTTGTAACATGACATGAAAAAGCATATAATTACTAAATATTATGCAGTAGGTGTGGATCCAGCCATTTGTAAACGGTATTGGAATAAATCGCTAATTTGAGGGCGAATATTGTGATAATTTCTGCACATCTCCAGTAACTCCTTTTTGCGATTGTGTTATATTAATTAATGGGAAAACAACGTTTTATAATAACCATTTCTCTGCACATTATAGGTATATCTGTAAGAGGAAAGTGTATGTGAAGCTCTTGAAACAATTAATTGAAATATTATATCACTTCAGTGTTTCAAATCCCGCAGCTAATGAATCTTTGAAGGAATAACTTATGTTTGGGGGGGGTGATATTGGACGTAACTAAAGCCCTGAATTAAACTTCCTTTATAATATCAGATAGCAGGAGTCGTGATTGATTTTCTAATATTTCTAGAAACTCCCGTTTTATCAAATGATTATGGGGTTTTGAGATTGTAATTTCGCGCAAAGAGACACGATGGCCATCTGCGCTAGAAATCCCTAATTTAGCAGCGTTAGACTAGATGGAAGGCAGCTAGTCATCACTACCCACCGCCAGCTTTTACCAACGAATAGTGGGATTGACAGTCACATTATAACGCCCCCAAGGTTTGAAAGGGCTAACATGTTTGCTGTCATAAGGATTCGAACCCGTGACCCTCAAATTACGAATCGACCGCCTTAACAATTTGACGAAGCGGGGCCTTAGGTTTTAGAAATAAAACCATTATTAGACACAAGGATGAATGAGAGTTAAAGGACGGACTAATATTCAGGTAACACAACGTTTCATACTCCTATTCGCTTTTTAATTTATCTTGAGTTATTAGTTCCCCCAGAATACATTCTATCTTATTCTGCGATTGCACTGTATGATGTATAACTCTTTCTCGGTGAAACTAACAAGCCACTAATTTGCTGAAAGTGCTTGAGGGAAAACGTATGATAAATGTGAAAGTTGTTTAACATAGTTCAAAAGGTATGAACACACATTTATTACTAAAAGTAACAGTAGCATTTTCAGTACAATATCTATTTGAACCCATAATTTCTTGATGAAATTATTTTCATGATGTCCTGATAATCATGACCGTACCTTTTTGTTTTTTGTTTTTCTCATCAGTATGAGGAGTACCCACATGAAGTATTGTGGTGCAAGTAGTCTCAAACCTATACCTATTGAACATTTGGTGTCACCGTACTATAGGTACACCGGGAATTTCGGCCAGACTGTGGTGGTAGGTGCTCTGATTTAAGAACTTAAACATGGTTATTAGATCCATTATAGATGTGATGGCTATTACTGGCCTTAAATCTACTTCCAATATTTTTGTAATATAGACAACGTTTTCTCATCAAAATATCGGTTTGTGGTTCTTCGCGGGTCCCCAAAATAATGTCTGCAGATCAGTTTGTTCATCTTTTCAGCCATTAAACTGACCGATGTTTTTATTTAACGTATGAAAATTTCCCAGGCTTAGCCCTGGAATTTTTATAGCAGATTAAAATGTCCAAACACGAGACGTTAAGTCACTGATCATTGTTTTCACTTTTAGCTGAAGAGACTTGAGAGTGACAGGCCTGGCATGGCGTAGCGCGTTAAGGCGTGGGACTCGTAATCTAAGGGTCCCGGGTTCGCGCCCGAGTCGCACCAAACATGCTCGCCCTCTCAGCCGTGGGGGCGTTATAATGTGACGGTCAATCCCACTATTCGTTTGTAAAACAGTAGCCCAAGAGTTGGCGGTGGGTGGTGATGACTAGCTGCCTTTCCTCTAGTCTTGCACTGATAAATTAGGGACGGCTAGCACAGATAGCCCTCGAGTAGCTTTGTGCGAAATTCCAAAACAAACAAATAAAGACTTGAGAGTGAGTCCATCTAGTTCAAAAATCCAACAAACTCTATGCGTGTCGATACTTCTGGCCTTCCTTTGGTCATTAGTTGAGTAATTAGAGCTAGTTATACCTACCTGGATCTTGAGGTCTATGACTTGGTCATTCTAGTCCACGCCCACATAAGGTGCCGCAGAAGTTAAAAACTCCAGCTATAAATATAAAGATCAAATATACGAAGGTCCAATAACAACAACAATAATAATAATAAATATGGTATTTGTAGCACCCTGGTGTTACTTAATGAAACTCGTCTTTCGATTTTTAGGTCAATAATAGTTTTGAAAATTCGCTAAAATAAACCTTGGAAATGGAATGTATAAATTTTTAACTCAAATCAGTTGAAATTCAGTGTTCTATCTAACGTTAGCACCTTATTTATTGATAATTCTTGAAGAATTCCCTCTTGTATTACACTACTAAATTAGGGACAGCTTGCGTAAATAGCCCTGGTGTAGCTTTTGCGCGAAATTCAAAAACAATTCTTAACGAATTAAAGTACTCGAGATCTGATGCTACCAGTGAAAATTGTTTATTGGAATACCCCGTTTGTTTGCTATCATGTGGCAATTGTTAAATAATATTTTTCTTAAAAGACCAAAATATTTTATAGGTATGCGTAAAATTAATTCCCCTTGAGTCTTTGGTGGTTCATCTGGAATAATAATAAAGTACAAAGAGTTTTTATTATATTTCTCAGTACCTGTTTTATAGATACAAGTTTTCACATGCCCATTAATTGGTTTAAATATAATTTAAAAACTAACTGCGGCTTTTTATCGAACTGGAATAGTTATCATAGTGATGTAATTTCCTCTTAAAACATTGTAATGAACTATAGATTACTGTAAGAAACTGCAAGTGAACATGTCTCTTTTACCCCTAGTGGCAAAATGGTAAGTCTTTTGGCTTATAACGCTAAAAACCAGGTTTCGATACTTGTGGTGGGCACAATACAGATAGCCCATTGTGTAACTTTTCGCTAAGCAAGAAACCACCACCATCACCACAATAGTGATGACGTATATCAGTACTGGACCACATTTTATGGATGGGGTTACGTAAGTGGAATTTCATCTGTTGTTGTGGAAACTGTTGATGCTGTTATCAGTGTTCCAAGAGAACTTAAACATTATACCGGAAAGCATCTGAGAATTTTATAGTGGATAATGATAACATTCACATCTTTTTAAGTATATTAGTCTAAAGAGGTTTATATTCATTAAATCATAGAAGGGTTTAGGAATTCTAACATTTAAAGGCTTGTAATAAAATAAATTATCTATAAAATTACCTGTCCGGACCACAAAATATGCTAGACTTCTTTACTGTAGTTAGTTATGAACTTAAACAATAGTTATGAGAACTCTCAAAGTTTCATTTTTCATGGGGAAATGTGAATATTATATCGTTTAGCTTCTAGACTTTGGTAGTATTTCAGTTTCGATTGATCTAAAATAGATGTACTGATTTGTTATAAAGCATAATTTATATGCTTATAACGTCAGTTACGTCTGCTTTTTTGTGTTACAAAAATTAGTATAGAATATTGTTATAAATTCAACAAAATCATCTAATTCGGCCATTGTAGTAATAAACATTTTATCCTCTACTTTAAATATTCAAATTTCTTTTTAGCAAGCTAATGGGTTTATAACTTTTAGTTCTTGTATATCTTTTGAACCAACCAAATTCCTTAGGGCATGTCTTTACCTCATGTGGCTTTTTTGCTGTGTGAAGCCTACATAAACCGACATTGTATTATATCGGGGGGGGAGGATAAAATATTTACGAGATAATAAAATAGAATTATTCATAAATGTTGATGATCGCCCCTATTATTCCTGTAAACCTAAAATAATTCTTTTGAGAGTTCAATAAATGGCTAATCTCATTTTTTGTATTTTTTATTAATAAAGCGAAAAATTACTTTGAAAAAAACACTAACTGGAATACGTTTAAGGAATCGTAAAACGAGGCTTAACTGTGTATGAAATCTTCAAAATGAAGATGTATCTACAAATAGAATAACTTTCAGCGCGATCGTGTTACAAGTTATTCTTTAATTGCTCAATGTTGTTTTTTTTTAATTTTCATAGAACGCATTTCGTGGTATCTGTTCACAAGCTATTTTCCCATTTCTGTTGTACTAAGTTTTATTTCACCAATATTAAACAATGATTGGCTACTGATCTACACCTTACATTATAACGCGTAACCCGACTTGTTTTTTCAGGTGCATCAGAAGAAATTTACTGGTTTTTTGATGGTAACATTTGTATCTGTAAATTCCCACCCAACAAGTGTGGTGGTTAATATTGGTTGTCATATGTTTTCAGTTTGAACTGAGTGTGATAACCTAATGTACTTGGATACCTCCTCAATTATAATAATCTGAAATATTCGAAATTTGTACACAACTTATTTCGTTTTCTTTGCCTTCGTTATGTAAAGCCTATAGTGATGGATCTGTAGCCATGGATCCACATGTAGATGTTCCAATGAAATTGCTAGTTTTTAACATGGGCTTGGTTAGCATGCTTGAGTTGTAAATGTGACAGTTCGTGGCTCGCATCCCGTCGCCACTAAAACGTGTTCCATATGTGCCACAAGAATAGCGTCTAAATCCTACTGTTAAAAATATGTTTGTTCTCTGTCAGTTCAAAATTAAGGATGTTACTTCCAATTTAACCCTCGTATAACTTCGCATGAAAACAAAATTTAAATTTTTGTAAAATTATTGTTTATGTAAGCACTTATCAATCGACGGCTTTTCCATGCACACGATTTATTCCACGTTTATAAGTTAACGTTATGTTAACTTATCTTATGACCTATTTTGTTTGTCCTAAATGTAATGTAATTTTGACCAACTTCCCCGTGTCTATTGCAATATAGGTGCTACTTATCAGGTTATCTTGAGCGGTGTGGTATGTATATTTTTGTTTTGAATTTCACAAGAAGCTACTCGAGGGCTGTCTGCGTTAGCCGTCCCTAATTTAACAGTGTAAGACAAGAGGAAAGGCAGCTAGTTATCACCACCCACCGCCAACTCTTGGGCTACTTTTTTACCAACGAGTAGTGAGATTGACAGCAACAATATGACGTCCCCATGGCTGAAAGGGGCGAGGGTGTTTGGTGTGACGGGGATTCGACCCCGTGAATTTCCGATTACGAGTGGAGTGCTCGAATATCATTGTGCGAAATTCTAACAAATCTAAATTTAAGTATATTGTATTTTATTTTTTAACGAAAAGTATAGCGAAATTGAATATTAATTGTCGTACAATATTTTACTGGAATTAGCACATTATTAGCGTAACTTATACTGTTATATTTTTGTTTTTTGTACATGACGTCACATGTTTTAATTAATGCTTTTCAGTCCTTACTCATTTTCATTTCATGGTAATATTTATATTTTTAAGATTTCAATGCAGAAAAGTCATTTGTATTCTTGAAGTATTCCTGAAATTCGGATTCTGGTGGATCATAAGATATTATATTCCATTTACTACCTTTAACGTTGACGATAAATTACAGGTCTCGTTTCACGAATCTTAGTTCGTGAAGACCATAATTTTGATCCCAACACTATAAGTATCTCGTTTATTTCTTCAAAACTTGCCAGACTTGGGAATAACGATTTAAATGTACAGCTTAGCAAGCAAGGATTACCACGAATTAAATATCTTAGAGTCAAATAAGAAATAATTACTAAATTTGGAATTTAAACAAAACGTTACGAAGAAAGGGGAAAAATAATTCAGTGTTGCTGTTTTTTTCACTGTTGTACTAATTTTGTGCAACATGAACTGAATAACTGGAAATGGTCTAAAAAGTTTGATAACGTTTTTACAAAAATTTCGAAAATGATAAAATAACTTTTTATTTGAAGATCCTTTAATGATGGTAGCTTTATCAGAAAATTGAACGTGGAAATTTCTCGGAGCTGGGCCCGACATGGCCGGGAAGTTTTAAAGCACTTGACTCGTAATCTGAGGTTCGCGGGTTCAAATTCCCGTTACTCTAAACATGCCATCCCTTTCAGCTGTGGGGACGTTATAATGTTACTGTCAATCCCACTATTCTTTTTTTTAAAAAAAAGAGTAGCCCAGGAGTTTGCTGTAAGTAATGATAACTAGCTGCCTTCCCTCTAGTCTTAACATCCCTAAATTAGGAACGGCTAGTGCATGCAGCCTTTGGTTTGTTTTGAATTTCGGGCAAAGCCACTCAAACTGAACTTTGGAGATGCAACTTTTAACCTGTACATGATCGATGGAATTAACGAGTAAACCGTTCCATATGTTGAAATGGACACTGAACGAATATTTGGTCCCTTTGTTGTATATTTAACATTTTAGGGGAACTAGTACGAACTAGTGGTTTGGACGGTCGACTCGTAATCTGTGGGTGATGGATTCAGTTTCCTTTCATCGACCATTCTCGCCTTTTCAGCTACGAGAGCACTGTAATGTGGTACTCTTTCAGCTACGAACATTGGAGTTTACCGTCACAAGAATTGGCAGTGGGTGGTGATGACTAGTTGCCTTTTCTTTAGGCTTACACTACTAAATTAGGGACGACTAGCGCAGATAGCCCTCGTGTATCTTTGCGCGAAATAAAAGAAACAAAACAAACAATTTCTGAATCCCATAATCATTTGAGAAAATCACCCACAAAACTGATTATATTTCAATAGACTGTAAGTTACACACACTCACTCACTCACATTTCGCAAAATATCACATGATTCGCTCCCAAAGTAGTGACTTTCATCTACATCTACACTTACTGTACAATATTAAGTAATTATATGCTCTTACATATCATGTTAAAATATTCAGTGTGAAGAAATGTCCAAAATTGGGTAAATGCACCCATTTTACGTGAAATATATAGTAATTAATTGCAACACATGATTGCTGTATTGTTGAATGTCTTTGATCTAGTATGTCACTACTCAATTAGAAACTGCTAGCGCAGATAACCCGCGAATAGCTTTGCGTGAAATAAATAATAAAAAAATAAACCAACAAACAAGGTATGTTTTAATATTTATGGTTGAATTTTACTATTTGAGACAGCTGTAGCCCTAGTTATCTTTCTTCTAGTCAAAAATTAGGAACAGCTAGCACAAGTTACCCTCGAGTAGCTTAGTGCGAATATTTGAAAACAAAGGAAACTTCTAGAGCTAACTTCCTTTTTGCTAAATGCTCAAAATTAGGGACAGCTGGCAGGTAACCCTTGACTAGTTTTGCGCGAATATCTAAAAACAAACGAAACTCCTAGAATTCCCTCTCATTAATATCTCTAATGACTAGGTTTCGTCATATCTTCGAAATATTTTTGTAGACAGTTGTTACATATTATCTTTATATTCTAGCAACAACCAGAATCATTTACCTCTATTTTAAGAATGAACTTTTACAGCATGAATTGTTTAAAAGAAATAATAGCTGTAAAATGTTTTAAACTTTATAAAGAAAGAAGGGTACACGTGATCTCCAACTGGAGCACATGTCACACGTAACTCCGTTTTCCATCTGAAACTGTTATGCAGAATCTACTTGTTGCACTATTTATTTCAAGCTGTTTATTTTTTTCTAATGTCTATATAGCTAATCATAACTTTCAGAAGCGTATAACGTGACATTGCATTTTAATAAACCGTTTGCTTATGCTTAGAAAATATTGGCAAAGAGTGTCTTTTAAGAGGATACCAAAACGTACGAGAATAAGAATCATTTCTTGGCTATAAATAAGCTACTTGTTCTGTTCCACAAGATAAAAATTAGAACTGTTTTTATAATCCTTAAGATATCCAGAATGGTAAATTTAAAGTAGAGTTTTCGCATTTTCTGTTGGTTGTCTTCGTTCAACGGTTAATCCAAGTTAAAACTGTTTCTTTGATTTCAGTTTTTTACTCGTTCCGTAACTCAAAATAGATGTAACATCTGGGTCGGTAATTGTTTCTTGGATCTAGTATTTCCCTCGATGCATTTGTTAATGAAGTTCACAATTTTTGTGCCGATTAACTTCATTTTTCATCATATAAACTGGGTGGATTCTCCAGATCAACTTTGTCTAGAAGACCCTGTGAGTGAGGTTGAAAACTCTAAGATAAAAGTGCTTTTACAATGGCTTATACCTTTTCATGTTCTTTATTTCCGTGTGGACTATAAAAATGAAAGACGTGTTGCTAAAACTATTTTTGTTTTGTTTTACTTTCGGTATTTGTCAATGTATGTAAGTAATGGTGGTTTCATTATATATCCCAACCATGTGTCTTAGCCTCATAATTTTGAAGTAATAAATGTTTTTTAGTTTTCTGTTTTTTGAAAGTTTTAAAAGATATTCCTCATGAAGAATAATATTATTCAAAAATTTTAGCCGTGGTCCAGTCGTCCATATAACTGCTCAAAGTTGTTGTTTTTTTCTTTTTCAATTGCAAACTTTTTACTCGAAGCTCCGTCATCTTTTGACCGATTTGAGATCTAGTTAAAGTTTTGGGCTCGGAAGGTCAAGCTCTTTTAGTTGATTGATTTATATTAATTTACTGTAATCTTGCTTAAAATAATTTCAATTTAAGAGTAGGCTAGCAGAAATCTTGAGGAAAAATAAAATCCAACGGGGTATGCGCGCGCCCCACGCTCTGTATTCTTGGTGCACAGAAATATAATTCAAAAGAAATGAGTAGGAGAAAAGATCTCGTAAATTAATTTACTTTTATCGTGCCTGAAAGAATTTCCAATACCATGGCTATTGAGGATCTCTTCTTGTTTTAAAACTTGTTTCAGAATGTTAAATTTCCTTAAAAATGATAATGTAAACACGCAAACACATCCCATGAAAATATTTTTACCCTGGTGTCAAAATTTTTAATTTTACTGCAGATGCTTATCGGTGTATTTAGTCTTGCGAAAACAGACTTAAAAAGGAACGTTGCATATTAAAATATTACAAACATCCGCATTGAAGTGGACACTATCACATCCATATTGTTTGATTCGTTGTTCATTAGATACTTTACAATCAAATAATACTTTACGTATTCATTTAATATATATTGTGGACCACAACTTTATTCCACAATATTGTAATTTATCTCGAGCGAGCCCCTGTTTATTATATTACGTGTTACAATTTCAACTAGCCTGAAACTAAGTGAAATGGTAATTAAACTTAGAAGTTAATTAAATGTAAAGATATATACAATTTAAAATTATTACCAACAAGACTGACAGTTTTCTTTCTTACCACAGATATATTCTAATATACAAAAAATAATACATTTTATAATAACAGCTACTACAAACACATGTTACAAATTATGCATGATGTGTATACAGAAGTTTTTAGAAATAATATTGTTTTCTATTTGTTCTCGTACTGAATATTTTATCGACGGTTCGCGACAAGCGAATTAAATTCGAGTTGATATAAGCACAATTCACTTAATGGGGATCAAATTATCAAGTTCTTCACACGTGAATTTTTCACAACTGAAATTATACTTTTTTTTTGTAGAAATACTAACGTCCTAAGTTATTTGCTGAAGTTAAAATGTTTAATGTTCGAAATCTACAAATGTTCCTCGTCAAATATTTGTAATTTCCCTGTGAATAAGCGTCAATCACAATTACAGATTCCGAGGGTTATAGTGTACCATATGTAGTAAACCAACAATTTTAGCTGTCTCCTTGCGTGTTGCGATGGCCAGCTTCTATAATCATTAGGTGAGGTTCTCGAAATTTCAGTTGGCAACAATACTGGCATTTGTATACATAAATACATTGTTGATTCTTACAATTGAGAATTTCCTACACATTATGCCCCCCAGTGGCTCAGTGGTATGTCTGCGGACTTACACGCTAAAATCCGGGTTTCGATACCCGTGGTGGGCAGAGCACAGATAGCCCATTGTGTAGCTTTGTGCTTAATTCAAAAACAAACAAAAACAAACAAAACAAACCTACACATTATAGGAACAGGCAAAAATTACACGTTTAACAATATAAGTTACTTGCACTTCTAAATGTATATTTTTAAAAAAATAAACATTGATATTAAAGTAAATATATCATAGTAAAACCGTTACAGTGAGTTTTTGTTTCTTTGAAAACAATTATTACGACTTGCAGCACTAAATACGAGTGTAATACAGATACGAACGAAAAATACAAAACCTTCGTGGAAAGTGGTAGTGGGCTAGTAATTTAACGTACTGTCGAAGGTTACAGATTTGAGGCATGTTACGGTTGAACTCATTCGACACTGTAAGCTCATTATAAGAGTGATTTATAAAAAAAGAAAATGTTTTTAGTTCATAGAGCTTGACAAAGCCTTTTTAGCGAAGGTCCTGTTGGATATATTTAAATACTAAGAGTTTCTAATATTGCTGTTTAGCCTATTTGGCAAAAGGTGCCACTCAGTTTGTGGATTACCTGCCAACAGCCACCAGTGGCTCAGCGGCAAATCTGAACGATTACAACGCCAAAACGACACTCCTGGCGGGCATAGCAGATAGTTCCTGTCGTGTAGATTTGTTGTGTGTTTTGTAATAGCAAAGCTTCATTGGGTTATCTGCCGAGTTCACGTGTACCTTGGTTCTCGACAGACAAAACAAATATACCATTATTCAGTTTTAATTAAGAAATTCCTAAGAATATTTATTTTTATTGCGAACAATGTAGATGAAGAAGCAAAGCTTTACTTATAACAAACTTTATAACTTTTACATTTCAAATGAAATAGCAGCCTACGTTAATTAACTCGCACTTTATAAATGATATTGAACATTTCTGCTAACAGTAATTTAGAAAGTTTAACAGGGAAATTGAATATATTTTATTTGAATATTATTTTCGCAAAACTTTTTCTTCTAATGAAAGAAAACCATGTTTTAACAACATGATATGGACAGTTCTGTTAACGTTTACCGCTTCTAATTTGTCAAAATGTATCGCATGTTTTTAAGGAGACTGGATAGTATTATTCTGTCATAAATATGAAAATGGAATTTTAGTGTTTGTATGCTTTCAATTAAAGTTAACTAAAGTGTCTCAAAAGTAATATTCAATGTCGCGAAAGAACCCTGGGCACAAAGTATGTGCTAGACTTTTTATGGTTGTCTCGCGATTGAGTAACTTTCAGAATTCACACCTATCTCTGTATACGAGTTAATTCAGTGGCGCTTTCTTATTACATGTAATTAATTAGTTACACGTCACATTTCGTGTCATTGACTTTTCAGAAAACTTCCTTATTTCCGAGAATGCTCTTAAACAATATTTATATTAAATTTTAAACATTTAAAATGTAGATGCCGCAGAGGCAAGTTAAGAAGGACAATATATGTATAACGACAGTGAGCGCTAATAAAAAATAAATTAGTTTAAAACGACAAATACTTTTATAGTGTATTCTATAACTATTTTAATATTAATTGGATAGAAAGAGGGAAACTGTTATCACACTATCAAATAATTTTTTTGGATCTAGTTTTGCGCTATGGGTGAAGAAATAAAATTAATGTTTTATTAAAGTTTCCTTTCCCCCTTTCTCTCTAGTTTTTAAAATTCATAGTTTTATTATAATTATATCAAGAAAATATTTAAGTTTTTTGTTTTTGTTCAGATCGATGTAATAAATGAAACAACAGATGTAGGTTCTCCATTTTATCTTGGTCAAAGGTACCAAGCATTCTATACGCTGGTATTAAAGCTCTAACGTATTCTAGGTTATCCTTTTATCATAAAACAAGAATAATTACGAGACGGAAACGAAATGTCTTAAAATCAATGTTGACAATATAAAGTCGGGACATGCTCTTGTATCTTGTTTAGGTGTAATAAGTTTTTTGTACGTATGGTGATTGTGGGTGTTGAGGGGTCCGAGTTGATGCAAAACAACACAGTACAAGTTATTTTTATCATTATGTAAGCCATATCAGTGGCAAGTGTAGGTACATGTCGCATAACTTCAGGGTCCGTCATTTGTTCGCCATTATTGCAAGTCGTGGTTTAAGATGCTTCCACAATTTAAATTACTTCCATACATGAGGTCACGTTTAGTGGTTTACCATTGACCTTGAAGGTCACACGGGAAAGGTGGTCAAAGAACTGAAATAATTTCCTGTTAGGAAGCAGAAAAGAAAAAAAAATATATTTCTGAAGAAACTTGTCTTTATTTCTTTTGGAGACTAGACTAATGAAACCAACCCTACTGTCGGTACATTCTCTGCCTTTCAGTGGACTGGTTTTAATGGTAACTACCGGTGTATTTATTTTGAAAGGTATAAATCTACAACGAATTATAAAAGTGACATTTCTTAACAGTGAATCCTGAGCAACTTCGCGTAATTGTTTCACGCTTGTCACAAGCGAAGTACCCCTCACACGATTAATATTAAATTTCTTTCTTGAAAGCGATAGAGAAACTGTGATTGTAAAAGGTAAGCGGTCTGTGTGCCGAATGTAGTTGAAACCACGTGACTTGCAAAAATACACGTAACGCCGATGAAGCATTCGAAAATTATTTTTTAAATAGTTATGATAAATTTTAAGGTAAAAACTCGTTGCATAACTTTGTTTAAATATATATATATATCCCAAAACAATTTAATAAGACATAGAGGAATTAATTATAATTGGATCATTCAAATGTTAATAATACCCAAAATAAAACATTGCCATTTTCCAGTGAGATTTATATCTCATCTTCTCTCTGCTGTTAATAAATAACTTTCTATTTTCCGATCTTGTAACATTAATCTAAGTCTAAGGAGGAAACTGTAATAAATTATTTAACGAACATATGGTTGATTGGATTGAAAAACTTTAGTTTTTAATACCCCCAGTGATTCGTTTTTACAACAATAAACCAATTGTTACCAAAGTTACGTATAGCTTTACTACTTTACTAAGTGGTTCAAATATTGTTACTTTAAGTGCATGGCTCAACAGCTCCATGTTTGTTTGTCAAACGCCATTCTAGTAGCAGTGCAACAAATAAACTATCCTGAATAATAATAATAATAATAAAGAAAATGGTGATTATTCTGATATATCAAATGCGAATAATTTAACAAACAAATGTTCGAAAACCTCCCACCTCTTAAGCAATTTATGTTGAAATCAGTATAGATTTCTGTTTTTCGATCTTGTTACATTAATCCAAGTCTAAGGAGGAAACTGTAATAAATTATTTAACGAACATATGGTTGATTGGATTGGATGTTGTTTTGTTGTTTTGAATTAAGCACAATGGGCTATCTGTGCTCTGCCCACCACGGTATCGAAACCCGGATTTTAGCGTGCAAGTCCGCAGACATACCGCTGAGCCACTGGGGTGCGATTGGATTGGTAAAAACTTATGTTTTGATAACGATTTATTGTTTATTGTTGTAAAAACGAATCACTGGGGGTATTGAAAACTAAAGTTATAGTATGTTAGATATTCTATTCGATAAGAATTGTTATCTGTCAAATCTTTTGCTTCGAATGAAGGTTAAACTTCAACATTTTATTTGTAAAAGGAGATTTTGCTGTTTACTCTAGCATAATCTTTTTACGTACAGAATAGGTAAGAAACTTGCTTAGTTCATTTCTAAATTAACAGTGTCTTAAAATTATCATGTTAGTAGAGCTGGAACACAACATGTAGATCACTTCTTGTGCGTAATCCGAGGGTCGCGGGTTCGAATCCCTGTCGCACGAAACGTGCCCTCCCTTTCAGCCGTGGGGGCGTTATAATGAGACAGTCAATCCTACTATTCGTAGGTAAAAGGGTAGCCCAAGATTTGGCGGTGGGTGGTGATGACCAGCTGCTTTTTCTCTAGTCTTGCACGGTTAAATTAAGGACGGCTAGCACAGATAGCCCTCGAGTAGCTTTGCGCAATATTCAAAACAAACCAAATCACTTCTTGTGCTGGGAAAACGCGTTGGAGTTAAGAAAATAACCGGCACGTAAATGATAATAGAGGAATGCTAATATAACTTACTTTGCACTCGCTGTGGTGATGATGTAATCATATCTAATGTGTAATTACCACTGTTAACAACAAAAGTGAAGGACAATGACGTTTGGATGTTCTCCTAATACGTAAATGCAATAATCTCAATTGTTAGTAAATTTTTTTTATTTTTTGGGGGTGGGTGGGGTGAAGAACTATCGTGTTTTTTGGGGCAGGACGTGGTTCACCGAGCAGTCAGAGAAGAGTAGCCCAAGGTTTGACTGGCTCTTCCCTTTAGTTTATCAATTAAAAAGTTAAGGACGGTTGTGTTGCTTTTCGCGAAATTCGAAACAAAATTTTTAGAGTCTAGCTTAAGTATAATGTTTTACTGGTATGTGTTGTAACTGTGAACGAACAAATGAATGAAAAAGAAGCAACTTTTACTGGTTCCAACATGCTTACTGGGCTATGCGGTTTTTATAAGCTCTACCTTGCTTTAAAGAGTATTGCATTATGTGTCAATAAATACAATGGTTTTTGGTCCTATTGGTTCTGTATGAACTGAGTGTAACATGTGGTAGAAGCTGTCTGTATTTCAGGTTTGGCCAGCTGTGTTAGGATCCGTGCGATGTCATAAACTGCTTCCTCCATTTCAAGCTGTCGGTGCATATATGAACATTTCAGTAAATCATTTACTTTCTGAGTAAGCTAACTTTTATTGTGGTAACTAATTCAGAATTTGGAACACCTGAGAAACTTCATGAGAATCCTCAGTACTAAGATTATGAAAAAGACCACGCAAACCGTCTCTGTTTACAAAATACAACATCTGCTAGCCTCTAATTTGCCCCCCTAGTGACACAGCGGTATTTCTGCGAACTTGCAATCTAGGAACCGGGTTTCGATATTCTTGGTGAGGAGAGCACGGATAGCCCCTTTTGAAGCTTTGTGCTTAACTTCAACACCAACAAAACTAAAAACTCTATATATGTGCTTTATATTTATTTCAGATTAAAGAAAATATAAGCACATTTTTTGCAAATCTTAAAATGTTTGATAAATTAGTTTATTCCTTCTATTAACTAAGAAGTTTGTTGAGATATACCTAAAATATACGTGGACACTTTTAGATACCCTATTCAAAAATAATTTTAAGTTTTGTGTCTCGTTACTGATGGTGCACTGTAAGCAGCTTGATACCTAACGGTATTGTACACCAAATTGTTTTAAGTAGTGTGTTTAAAAATCCACTTTGTTTATGTGTGGCTGGGATAAGCAGTAATTTGTTTATTCTGAATCATTATAGTCAATGGATGAAAATAGTTGACGGACTTTGATTTTAGTAAAAAAAAGAAACAAACATTTAGTGGCTAGTGAACAAACAGCAATTACTTAATACAAGAAAAACAATGTGTCGCTGGTCAAAGTTCATTAACAACGAGGTGTCATTTACACCAGCGAAGAAGGGGGTGATTATGGTTTCTTTTTGGGTGTTTCTTAAACATTTGAACACGAATAAGGGTATAGAAAAGAAATATTAATGAAATCTAATTTTTTTTCAAAAGGGTATTATTATGTAACAAAGGAATAGAAAATAGGCTAAATGTAATCGTTTTATATCTGTTATAAATATTTGTCGAGGTCCCATACTCAGCCATTCCTAGAGGTGTTTCGAACTTTAGGATCAATAATCATTTTTTCAAGACTTCGTAAATGTTTTGTTATAAGACATGAAATATACCAATAAGTACATTCGACACTACTATAGATATATGATCTGTAGGGGTTAACAATATGCAACATTTAACACCACTTTTAAATCTGTTATTATTTCCACACTAACGATGTGTGACATCCTTCACTACGAAAGGTATGTCTGGTACTACTTGTAATATCCGTATCTATTTCCATACTAAACTGAACATCTGCCTCAGTGCAAACTAGATCTTGTCATAACTCCTAGTTTTAGAATGTTAAAAAAACTTAAATCAAATACACCTTGTAGAAAATTTTGGCATTTCACAACAAGTAGCTGTGCTTGAAATTTTAAATAACACACGTAAACGTGCTTGATAGTTTTTACTTATAACACGCAAACCATTTAATCAGTGACTTTTAGTCCAAGATAAAGAATTATAGACTAAAGTAATAGGTTTTGTTAACTTTGAACGAAATGTAGAATGATGCATCTAAACAAGACTGTTTTTGTCCTGCAGAAATGAAAAAAACAAAAGTGTAATCAAACTGGCACAAGGTGAATTATACATGAACACAATCTATTACAAGGATATTGCACACATAAATCACACTTTCAGTTGTTTGTTTATTGCAGTATTTCGCACAGTATACATGAACCATATGTGCAATAGTTAGTGTTTAATGTTACTTTGGTCGTTTAAGACAAAGTAATGTAGAAATATAATAATATTTGTCTTTTTTGTCATCTTCTATAGTTGTAAAACAATTGAATGTTTAAATTGTCAAATCGCATGATAATAAACATGTAATTTAGTTTACGTTTATAGAATATAGGGTGTTCGAAAACTCTGGAACAATAGGCACGATAACGAATTTTAGAGAATATGCTCGCCATGCCGTTTTTGTAATTCCAAAAATAAATTTTGGATTAACAGCAAGATTAACTCGGCCTTCTAATGCTTTGACAGCGCTATAATCAGTCACGTGTATCGAAGTAAGACAAGCTGCAAATCACGTAAGGTTACAGACATTTCGGACATGTAGACAATCTGTACGGTATCGCTTGATCTAATACCGTTGTGGAACGTAACACTGTTATCGGATTCAAACGTTTAGATGTATTTTATGGAAAAACAATGTGAGAGTCGACAATATTATACGATGCAATAATTTTAGTGTATTTTTATTATGGTATAAACATAAATGAAGTTTATCAAAACTGAACCTCTTTCGCGTCAGCTATATTCGTATAAAATAAATACGCGAGTAAAACATGAAATATAATTCAAATGAACTACGACACAAATTACAAGTTGTTAACATGTGTATAATACAGAAAACAAGATGGTATTATGTAATAAGTTGTGTATTTTGAGAAATGCAGATAGTAATAATAGCATACGTTTTCCTCAACATTGAAATTACTATTGCATACCAATGACTGCAGGTGTGATACACAAATTCCATAGAAATTTGTTTTGAGTGTTATGACGTTAGATGTATAAGTAAACAGAATACATTAAATGAAATCCTTCATTTTCGATATAAAATACTTTGGAAAATTCAATAGTAAGTAACAGAAGTAATTCTTATACTGGTTCTTAATCGTTCTTGGTTTCTTTGTTGGTCTGTTTGGAATTAAGCACAATGCTACACAAAGTGGTATTTGTTTTCTGCCCACTACGGGTATCAAAACCCGGTGTCTAGCGGTGTAAGTACGCATACATTACCGTGCTCTACCTGGGAAGCTATGATTTATCATAGTATGTTTTATTTGTGCACATGTTGAAATTATATATAGTTGTATATAACTTTCAAATAATCACAACCCTAATTAGGGCCACACACACACACACACACACACACACACACACACACACACACACACACACACACACACACACACACACACTACACAAATTAAATCATGTTTATTTCATATTATTTTTTAAGTGTGAAGGTTTGTACGTATAGAGAGTTTAATACACTTTGAATATAACTAGATGGGATTATATGAAGAGATTGTTAATTACGATTATCCATATAAATAATAAATTAGTGGACAAAATATAATTCGACGTTAGAATGCGCTTCTTAAACAAACATGGCGTCACTTTAAGTAAAATATAAACATTGTTAATTTATTGTATATTTAATACACAAAAGTTGCTTCTATACTTTGTTGCTATTGGTGGTAGGTTTGGAAGCTTATACCACTGAAATCAGGTTTCGATACCCGTGATTTATCCATTGTATGGCTTTGTGATGTAACGCAAAGAAGCCGTTGCTGGTTGCAGACATTGGCTCAAATCACTTTTACTTTGAAAATTTTTCTCATTATTTTATTTTTAAGTTGCATACAACGTAATCATATCAGGTTCTGCATAAAATTGTAATGAAACAAGAAATCTTAAGTTTCCATTTCGCAAATAGTGCAAGTAGTTAAAAGGCTGGAAATTAATATTTTACAACTTTCACGTAATATCGCACGTAGCTTTTCTCAGTTTAAAATTAAAAGAAAGAGAGCTACTCAACAGCACCCATCTCCAACTCTTGGGCTACTCTTAATGAACAATATAATTAGATCATTAGTTTTGTCACATCCTAACATCTCCAAAGTGCGGATTTTGATTTGCAATTCGGTCATGCTAAACAGTTAGAAACTCCCAATTCACTACTCAATGAAATCTGTTTAGAAACACAGTAGCTTCAAAGCATAATTTAAGTCAATACAATACCAGAAGATATCCTCCAGATATTTTGAAGTTTTGGTTTTTTCTATGACGCGAATTTTTCACACATTTTTTTAAATGTATCTTCACAAAACAACAAAGGAAAGGTGAAGAATTGCAGTAATTTGGTAAAATATGTACGAGGAATCTGTTTACAGAAATCTGAGTTTATAAAGGGCATGAGATACGGCATAAGTACAATTTTTTTCACGTGAGTTGCTAATGGAATCCGTAAAGAACTAAGACTTTGTCCCGTAACTTCACAGCTCTTCACAACATTCAGGAGTATTCTTTCTGAAAGAAAGCTGCAACACAAACTTTTGTATATTGGTGAAATAAAAGATCCAAACGTTTGTGTTGTATGTAATTCGGCTCTCCAGTTATGAGAATAGGAAAGTAAACTATTATCACTTATTTAAAAGAAAAACAAAAAAGCAACTTTCAGATCACAAACAAATGAAGATGAATGACAATGTGACATTTTCTAAGGGTTTGTTCTTATATACTTGACTTGGATAAAGATCCCTGCAAGGGCTAATGAAGAACGAAGCCCTTGTATGAAAGGAAGTTTTGATTCATATTCTTGAAGCCTTAAGTTAATGGAGTTCTTTATTGAGGAAGGGTTTGGTTAAGGCTGCAAAGTGTAAGAGTTAAGCAAACAAGCTAACTAACCGTTGGTCATGTCAACAAACACTACTGCTTAAGGTCTGTAGACCAGATATTGGAATTTACCGGCTTACGGTAGTAATTAATATAGGGACCGCAATATAGGAATTGTAGTTTACATTCTTGTTTTATAAATTTTTGCAACAGGATCCCAACTTCGTTTTAAAATAAACAATTTTAATGCACTTGTACAATATAGAAATTACATAGTAAGTCATGGCTTCTTTCTAACCTCTTTTTATGCTACATTGCGATTAATATACTTTTAATTAATCGTCTATCTGTGTTCTATTTTTTTAATCTGTGTTACCTATTGTATTTTTTTTAAATTGTTGTCGTGCCGATCTCTCGTGGACGAGGCCCTGCATGTGAGTTAAGGCGTGCAACTCGTAATCTGAGGGTTGCGAGTTCGCATCCCTGGTGAACCAAACATGCTCGCCATGGGGGCTTTATAATGTGATGGTCAATCCCACTATTCGTTGGTAAAAGAGTAGCCCAAGAGTTGGCGGTGGGTGATGATGGCTAGCTGCCTTCCCTCCAGTCTTACACTACTGAATTAAGGACGGCTATCACAGATAGCCCTCGAGTAGCTTTGCGCAAAATTCAAAAAGCAAACAAACAAACATTCAAAGTCAAGGATGATGGTCCTCTAAGCTGATACATGGGTCCGGAGATGGCTAATGAAGCCGATCCTTGATGCACAAGTTTTCTGTCAGTGAGGGCAGGTCAGTTCAGAGGGAAGGAGAGGTTTCATTAGTAGCTTGCGTTGTTTCCTCTTCTCTCGCTTCTCTTTAAAATGTTGTCTTCTTGATGACTCAAAGGATCCCTGATGGATAAGGGATCTCCAGATGGTTCGTTCGTGAGCGAGAGTTTTCCAGTTGTTAACATCAATGTTACAGCTCTTGAGTGTTGTCTGTCTTTAGGCCAGTCTTGAACCGCTTCTTCTGTCCTCCTCTCATTCGTTTCCCACTCTACAGTTGACCATACAGTTGTTTTGGAAGTCGGCTGTCATCAATTCGGAGCATGTGACCTGTCCATCGGAAACGGCTCTTGATGATGATGGCTTTTGTGCTACTGACCTTGGCTTCTTCGAGTATATTACATGGCATGGAAGAGTCAACTGACATATGACTGATAATGTTTTCTCGTGGATGAATCGTAACATTTCGCACTAACATATGCTTCTCTTAGTTTACTCAAACAACTTTTTGTGCTTATAGTACATTATTAACAAAGAATTAAAGTTACTCTTTAGCAAGACGCACGTGTGCGTCAGGAAACGTGATCTGATAGTTATTTGTTATTATAGTGATATATACCATCACCGAACATGTTGTCCCTCTTTTCTGTGAAAGCATTATAATGTAAAAGTCAATCCCAGTTTTCTTTGGTGAAACGTAACTTAATAGTTGGTGGTTTGTAGTACTGACAAGCAACCTTTCCTCTGGTCCAATACTTCTAAATTGGTGACTGTTAGCCCAGATAGCCATGGAGTAGCTTCGCATGAAATTCTGGAAAGCCAGCTCTTACTCGTAGAGCCTAATCATGGTAGAAAACCAAACCACAATTGTAAATAATAATAAAAAATTAAATAATCACAAGAGTTTTATATTATCATCTTATCACGTCAGTTATATATCTCCAGCAGCGTAGTGTTACATAACGTATTATATATTCGTTCAAATTACATCTTCAAACCCGAAAACGTAAATCTATTATTTACAACCTTCAAATTAATCTCAGACCTACACAGAATAGAAACAAAGCATAAAACAACCTGAATTACTAGAACCTGAGGTACCCACCCTTCGACCGGGTTATAATCTTTAAAAAAATTGGGAGTGGATACTATGATAAATTTTAAAAAAATCCTAAATTTCACACAACTTGTTTATAACGTAACATATTATTACAGTATGCTTTATTACGTTTTGTACAAGCTTTAGGAACTCACTGTGTAGAAACTTCAAACATAGTATACACTGTGTGATGGTCAAGATGACTTTTTAGGAAGAGGTAGCAGCCAAAGTCGTGGCAGTAGATGTGTTTTTCGTTACCCGCTTTCAACACCCGGCTTTTAAGACTTTCTCGACTAACATATAATTGAACACTTGCAGACTAATCCTAACCATTAACCATCACCTGCAGAAATTCATGAAAATAATTGAAGAGGGGGAGTGAATAAGTCTTTGAAACTTGAAACACGAAATCTCAATACACAACACTTTGCAACATATTTCAGAATTACCTTCAAATGAAAACAACATAACAAACATGATGAAACATTATAGAATGGACGGCAGAAGACATTCGAAACGTCGTCCTCAACACTTGTGTTTCTACAACAGACAGTTGCCGTCCATTTTATAAAGCTTCATCATAAATACTCTGCCTAAACAATCTATCAAAGAAAACAAAACAAACAATTCTTCGACATTAAACTTTTTTTCTCAGCCTGTTACGTATTTTTTTAATGTTTTATGTTCTTTGTAGACTAAACGCAACAGAAAAACGCAGATAACAGCTTGTATAATTTATTACACTAAACTATTAACAAATATAACAGATATAACATAAATTATATGATAACAGTGACAGATATTAAGTTATAACATTCGAAATTAATTGCAAAACAAAATAATACTAGTTTCAAACTTCAAAATTAATCACAATACAAAATGGTACTGGCCTGTATCTAATGTAGTGATCTAAAATGAAAGTCTCAAATTCCAGTCTAGGGTGTGAATTTGGTCCCACGAAGAAATTCCGAAGCTTAAATGAAGAAGTTCAGCAACGATTCACAGTTCAATAAATTCGCCGTCTCTCAGCACAAGCAGTAATTCAGATGTATCGTAGAGATTGACGAAATAAAATCACAGCTTCCGTAGATCTAACTTTAGTCACAAATCCAAGTTGAATATTCACAGCAAACACTTAATCTTTCTCAAATAACTAACTCTCTTCTTTTGAAATAAAACTAATGACTGAATCTATCTTCTTTTTTCGAATAAAAACTGATGACTGAATCTCTCTCGCGTCACCGTCTTTTATACCGATAGGCCTATTTCTCGAACAATCTTGCAATTTCCATACAACTCCAGAGCAATCCTCGCGTGTCCGTTCTTGCACGAGACTACACATCTAGACAGGAAGTCACCAGCACTCATTTACAAACATGTGATTGGTCTACTTAATTCAAGAAAATTCTAAATGTTACCCTAAATAAATAACAAAATATTAGTTTAAACTTCGAAACAATAATATCAATATGGAAAAATGAATAACAGAAACGAAAACTCAAACACAACGCGACATGTTGTCGCTTACAAAATATTTACACGTATACATAACACAGCCCCATAATGTGCGTGTAAGTATATAACTTTGTCATACAGGATCTATTACTCCTAAACATGTCATAACAATCACATAAACGCAGTACGTTTTTTATTCTATATAAAGATGTATACCCATTCGTCTTTCAAGATGACAGTAACTCTTCAATTGCGAAATAACATTCCGTAAAATTAGTTATATAGAATCTCTAACCTTTAGTAGTAATGTAGGCCTCCGCATTCGTTAAATAGACCACTTTATAGCTGTTGCAATAGCATATTTCTATATTCACTTATTTACACAACATAATTTATAACTGGCTAAAATACGGGCTCTCCTTCGATTGTCAAGTTTCTTCGCAGCATGTTTATCAATGTATAGTTCAATATGTACATTTAGAATTCCTTTATTTTTAGACAACGATTATAAATCCAAGCAACTTTTCACCACTACCTGCTCAAGAGTGAAAGGCAAATATTTATATTTGATTCGTATAAAGCATGTATCGTGATGTATCGTGAATTTTTAAACGACATTCACAGCTAAACGAAAAGGAAAAAAAATGTCGTTAATTCCCACTTTATCATGTGAATTGTGGAAATATTTTAAGGTTGGAGTTTTCTTAAGGAAAGGATGGATTTTTTTGAAGACTGTGGAAGTGGATGAAATACTATCGCTAGATTAGTTGAAATCCAAAGGAAAATGACATTTATAATCGGCGAATTGATAAAGACCGCTGTCGTGATAGATGTCTTCACGCTTCTCATGTTATCGTCGATAATGAATATATTGAAAGAATAGAAAAAGATTCTATCTTGTGATATCGGAGAATATAGGGCTCAGTTTTAAGTTATATTTAGGCCAATATCCTCTAATTGTTGAAGTAGCGCCACTACGTGCCAGAGATTTAGTTTTTGAATTTACAATTTTTGTTGGAACAAAAAAATAAATGTCCCGAATAAAAAGTCAAGATATGACGGTCAAGAATCCTGGGTAGTATTAGCAATATAACCTTTAATATAACTGGATATTAAAAGCGTAGTATAGGGAGAAAAGTTCCCCCGTGGGACAGTGGTAAGTCTACGGGTTTCGAATGCTAGAATTATGGGTTCGATTTCTCTGGTGACCCTTGGAGATAGTCCGATGTGGATTTTGCTATAGCACGCACACACACGCACGCACTTTCAATAAATAAAGTCCACTTAAACGTAATCTAAGGGTCGCAGGTTCGAATCTTTCTCACATAAAGTATGCTCGCCTTTTAGGCGTTGGGGCGTTATAAATTACGATCAATCCCACTATTCGTTGGTATAAAAAAAAGTAGCCCCTGAGTTGGCGATGGGTGGTGATGACTAGCCTTTATGTAGCTTTGCGCGAAATTCGAAAACAAACAAATAAATTTATGCACCCATTTACCTGTATGTTCATAAATGCCCTTTATATATGACACTGAATTCGCGTGACTTGTACAAAAAGAATATTCAAACAAAATAACGTTAATATTGCAGTTTGTCGCAGTCACTGTTACGGGGGTTTCCTAGGTATCTTATGCAGAAAATAATTAATTTCGTACAATTTTATTGACAATTATTTTTACAATGAGTGTCCTAACAAGTAAAGCCATAAAGTGAAAATACACTGTGCAAAAAAGTAAATAATCAAACACAAGTTAATTGCATTAATTAGTGATTAAAATGCATACGTTCCTTTCAGCTCTGGCTGTAAATAATTATTTAAATTTTGTATTGATCCTGTTTAATTAATGTAATGATGTATAATTAAAATATAATGATTAAAATTATTTTATTGTTATTAAAAATAAATTGGAACTCTTTTGTTGTTGTTGTTGTTTTGAATTAAGCACAAAGCTACACAATGGGCTATCTGTGCTCTGCCCACCACGGGTATCGAAACCCGGATTTTAGCGTGTAAATCCGCAGACATACCGCGGAGCCACTGGGGGGCGTTGGAACTCTTCATTCGTTGGTTATAAATGAACTTTGATTCATCAAGTTTAAATAACATTGTTAGTACAAAAGCTGTATTTAAAAATGAAACATTTGTACATAATGAAAATTATATTTTTAAATCAACAGGACATGTACACTTAACTCTTAAAATTTAAGAATGATAAACAAATAGAAATTTAAAAATTTAAAATTGCATTCATGCAAGAAAATATACTTTTAAAGTAAAAGTTTTGTTTAAAATAAACCAAAAAATATATTTTAAAAATTTGTTTATCTGTAATTACAAACTAGAGCCACCCAAGGAACCATATGCACTGCTCACACGTTGAGATCGAACCCCCAAATGTTAGTGCTTGTTATTGTTAAGAAATAGGGAGACAAATGTTTAAAAGACAACACGTTAGTTTCGTATATAAACCTAAAAATTCTATGTAATTTTTGTCTCTTTTAATTTCGCGTGAAGCTACTCAAGGGCTATCTGTGCTAGCCGTCTCTAATTTAACAGTATAAGACTAGTCATCATCACCCACCGCCAACTCTAGGGGCTATTCTTTTACCGACAAATAATAGGATTGACCTTCACATTGTAAAGTCACTACAGCTGAAAGGGCGAGCATGTTTGGTGTGACGAAGATTCGAACCTGTGACTCTCCAATTATGAGTCAAACGCCTTAACCCACCTGACCATGCCATGCTGTATAAGTTTATAAAATAAACAAATATTATAAGTATCAAAAATAAAAATAAATAATCGTTTAATAAAAAGACGCGGTACAAAATTAGCTTCAAAAGAAGTTCATACATAGTTAATAGATGAAACTTTAAACACCATTTAGGAACTTAAGAAAATAAGCTATAAATAGCAGCAACAATTAGGACATAACTTTAATACTTAAAATAATTAATTAATCAAAGCTTTAAAATTCTTTTAAATGGAGAAGTTTGTTTTCCATAGTATACAAATTTTTTTTTAGGAAAATCGTTTATTTATTATAGGAAAAAATGCTTATATACCATTTTAATTTAAGCTGAAACATTATAGGCTGAAGAAGAGATAAAAGTATTGTCAGGAAATATCGATCATAAATTTTGTGTATTTTTTAGAATTGTTTTAGTATTTAACCTATTAATTTTAGACACAGTTTCTCAAAGATATCAGCCTGTCCTAATCTCTTTAAACAGTTTGTATGTTTCTTTCGGCTGTCATTCTGTCGCATATTACTCCCAGTTATTTAATAATATTAAAAACTGTTATTTATTTGTTACAAATTTGGGAATTACTAATTTCTAGAGTTTATGTTATGTGCTTTTCTTTCCCACGGAAAAACAAATTAGTTAACTTTTCATAATGGAACCATAACTCCTAAATCTTAAGTCTGTTTGAATATTTTCTAGTGTAAAAGAAAAGGAAGCTAGGTTTATAAGTTCCGGTATACGTAATATTCAGCGTAATGGACACTGCGAATAAATGTACTGTCATTTGAAGGACGATGAATATATCAGAGTAAAGAATAGTTGGCTCTTTGGGAACACTTACTTTTATATCTATTTTGTTAATATTTCTCAGATTGGAAATATAATTATTATTGGTAACTCTTTAAGGCAATTAAAAACCATTTGTTAAATTATTGGTTTCATTTGTCCAGAAGAACAGCATCCGTAGTATATTTTATAATTTATACCAATAATATCCTTTGTTTAAGCATTATGATGCTTAATTATTATTATTGTTTTATTTTTTCTAGAACATGTTTGGAATTCGTTTATTATTTTACTTATCTCTTAAGCTTTACCTGTTGCTGATATTCTCTTTGAAAAGTTGTGCCACTCAGTTTATTAATTACGGATCTATAGTCCTAAGTTTTAATTTTATTGAGTTTTGGAATCATAATATTCAGGTGGAATCCTAATCGTAAAGATAAATTTGTAAAAAATTTCCCTAACCTTTGATTTGTTAGAACAGTTGTTAAATATAACGTACTGTAGTTCATGACGCTCGGGTACATTATTTTTAATCTCATTATAACACTACCATCATAATAATACCAAACATGCTCGCCTTTTCAGCCGTGGGGGCGTTATAATGTGACGGTCAATCCAAATATTCGTTGGCGGTGGGTGGTTATGACTAGCTGCCTTTCCTCTAGTTTACACTGCAATATTAGGGACGGATAACGCAGATAGCCCTTGTGTAACTGTGCGCGAAATTCAAAAACAAACTTTTTGTGTGTATCTCTATGTAATGTATATATATTGTTTATTTCACGTCATCTGTAAATATTAGTTATTTATTGTTATTATTATCTTCTAACTGATCATTTAGCATTTATATTTGTAATTTTCTGGTTAAGGTTCATTTGAACTTTTTTTTGTTTATTTGATTTTTTAGCTTAGTATCTGGAAATAAAATACAATTGCTTTGACAGTACTATCAGTCATAGTAAAACAATAGGAAATTGTTCCGAAATTTTATAAATAAAAATACTATCAAACCTTTTTTTAAAAGTAAATTTAAATTTATTCATATTAATATTTATGTTGCATCTATTAAGGATTTAATTAACAGATCGTTAGCATTGAAATCACGACTAAGATTAGTAAAAATGACCAATGTCAAATCCGCCCAAAACTTTACTATTTTATCTTGGTCGTTTATCATTTGAAGTTGCATTGTTCCTGCCAACAATATAAAAAATATATTCATTAATATGTTAAATTATTATTTCATCATCTAAGTCTTAAACAGCTCTGAATTAACTCTGACTTTTAAAATTTAATCTCCTGTTTTCAATTTCATGAAATATCATTGATTTTTTTTATTAGTTATTAAACATTTATTTTTAGTGAGTTAGTCTTTTACAGTTACCGCCATCTTTAGTTTTATTTATTAAAGTATGCGTAATGTTTGGTTTGTTTTGGAATTTCGCACAAAGCTACTCGAGGGCTATCTGTGCTAGCCGTCCCTAATTTAGCAGTATAAGACTAGAGGGAAGGCAGCTAGTCATCACCATCCACCGCCAAATTTTGGGCTACTCTTTTACCAACAAATAGTGGGATTGACCGTCACATTATAACGCTCCCACGGCTGACAGGGCGAGCATGTTTGGCGCGACTCTCAGATTACGAAGCGCACGCCTTAACATACTTTCAGAGAAACAAACCAAATTAAATCTCTTTGTAAGGGAAGAAATCCGGCCATTTATCTGTCGTGCCATCTTGCGTATGAAAGAACATTGAGCATGTTTGAATACAACTGTTTCAACTTTGTGTATCATAACTTCTTTCCTTTGTGCAATCGGGTATATAGTTTTCGGAACATTCGTGAACTGCTTTAAGTGGATAACTTCTTCGAATTTTGAATTATTTTAAACGAAAATGCCAGATAGCGTTAAAATGGAACATTTAGAGCTGTTTTATTTTTAATATCTCGTAAACCTTCTTCCGTTTTCGCTCTTAAAATGTTAAAACTTAAGTAGTTGAACAGCCCTGGCGCGTGTCTGACGCAAGCTAGTGTCTTTCTTGTATTTCAAACACATTTTTCAACTTGCATGGTGGTTCAGTTAAAATTTACAGAAATTATCTCGTGTCTTGGTGTTATGCATTACTGAACTTAATGGTTTATTTGCAGCGTTAAACATTTAGCTGGCAGTTTTGTAAAGGGCACCCATATGGCGGAATGCTCAACACGTACAAGATACCATGATCTGTATTTGATATTCTTCGATCTTGAAATCGGTGTTAAGCATATTTTTAATCATCATTGTTGGTCGGGTAGTTTCAATATATTATTTAATTATTCATATTATGTCACTTCTATTGCTAAATATTTATTTCGGAAAACTCGCACGTTCAATCCTTCTGCGATTACTTTATGTTGTTATTTGCAAACTTGCCAGTTCAAAAACGAAATTAGAAGAAAGTGATTATAAATATTTCTATTGTTTATATTTTATGTAAAACTCCACTGTTTCTTAGTCTTTTGTTTTAATTATGTGTATTTCTGCTGCCGAAAAACAAAAAATCGCGATATTACTGAATATTGTTACATTTATGAGGAACATCTGTGTTAAACAAAATAAAATCATCTGTGGATTCTGCATGTTACATTTATAAGTTATATTTTTTTGTGATTTACTCCAGTGTGACCTAGTAGTTATCGTGTCGAGTTATTAATGAGAATGTCCAAGATTCTATTTTGCACTCTATAGCACAACGGCATGTTGGTAAACTTGTAACTTTGGAAATCGGGTTTCGATATCTGTGGTGGACAGAGCATAGATAGTCCCATTCTGTGGCTTTGTTGTTATCTTTAAAATTATGGGTTTATCTGTTTTTCTTCCATTTAATTTTCAAATGTCTCTTTTACATTTATTCCTTTTATTCACTTAGTTGAAATTTCAATGTTAATTAAGGCAGTAAATTTTGTTTATATAGAATTTGTTTAATTTCTTTATATCACTTTTTTGTGTACAGAGAATCTGTTGATGAACGAAGTCTTTAAACCTGAGAAGCATGCTCTCAAATGATAAAGAACAACATTTTCATCCATTTGTGCAGCTAGGCATGACCTGGTGGTTAAGACACTGGACTCGTAATTAATCCGAGGGTCGCGGGTTCGAACCCCGTGACACCAATCATTCTTGCCCTTTCAGCCGTGGAGGCGTCATAATGTGACGATCAATCTCACTATTCGTTGGTTAACGAATTGTCCAAAAGTTGGCGGTGGGTGGTGATGACTAGCTGCCTTCCCTCGGCTAAATTAGGGACGGCTTGCGCAAATAGCCCTTGAGTAACTGCGCGAAATTCAAAACAAACCACTTGTGCTATTTGTATATTATTTTCTATTATCTACATTTTCTTTAGTTTTACAATTATTTGAGAAAGTTGAGATAAAGGAAAAGAACGCTGCATACATTTTTTCTCAATTTGTTACCACTAATAAAATTACAGTTACTTCCCCCTCAAGTACTTGTTATTTTTCTCCTAACAGCTGTTTATATTTTGACATAATTCAGATACGTTTTACTGAAAATTACCAAACCGTTTTTATTTCATTTGAACAGAACATTTACAAAACAAAACAAAACAAAAAATCTAGATCTCTGCTAATTTTTTTTATTTTGCTTGGGGAGGTTAACATTGAGCTTCGAAAGTTTAAGCTACATTGAGGCTACGATTTGGGTAGGATTAGAGAGAAGTAATTAAATTGACTATGTCATCCAAATGTCAGTTCTTAATGCAACTGAGGAAACGTTAAAACTGTTTCTAGATCTCGGATCCAGAGAATCGACAGAATTTGTACACTGCATTTGTATTTCCCCTGATACGTGTCTTTCCTGTCTTGTTCCTTGACATCTGTCGTTTTCCTTATATTTTACCTTTTACTTATTTCTCTTTTGATACATAGTGTTTATCACTCACATCTGTCTTTTAACATTAATTAATTCATTCCTTTGAAAATGATTTGATGCGTTTCAAACATATTGGACTCGCCCTATATTGAACCGCGTTTCTATATAAATTCTCTTTTAAGATGGTGCGTGCGCAACCTGCTACTTCCAACTCCTCTGTTTGCATGTTTTTGTTGTTTTTTAACGTATATGGCAAAATATTCTTATTATCTACCTGAGTTTCCATCTCATTTTTCCAGACGTTAACGACTTCTCGAGTATTTCTTTTATTGATCTAATAAAAACAATGAATAAATAAAATAAATCTCAATTTCTCAGCCCCTTCGCGAAGTTGAGTCCCAGAAAACGTTTGTTTTCAGTTTGATGTCATCAATAAGAGTCAATGCAAAAATAATTGAAAGGTTGTATACTGTTGATAATATGACGTGTGCTAAATAAGTTGAAGTTAGACAGCTGTCAATTTCGTAGTCACGGTTTATTATTACATTTAGTTGATGTTTTTACAGGATTCAGGAATAACATATGTAGGCAATAAAATTACTTACCAACAACTTCATTTAAGATTTCAAACTCTCTTAATGTCTTAGTTTATAAGAATAACATATAATTTAGGTCAAGTAAAGGTCCGGCATGGCCAGGTGGTTAGAGCACTCGACTCGCAATCTGAGTATCACGATATCGAATCCCTTCCCACTAAACATGCTAGCTATAATGGGCCGCTATAATGTAATGGTCAATCCCGCTATACGTAAGTAAAAGAGTACCTCAAGCGTTGGCGGCAGATGATAATGAGTAGCTAACTGCCTTAACCCTAGTCTTGCACTACTAAATTAAGGACGACTAGCGCAGATAGCCCTCGTGTAGCTTTGCGCGAAATTCAAGAACAAAATTATTATTTCAAGGTTTTGTGAAAAGTAGTACAAGTGAAGTCCTTTTATTCAGTGTTAATGTGATATATCTTTCTAATTTTAATTTTCTATTCTAGCGTAATGTGAATAAGGTGTTCAATTGTGTGTCCTATGTACGCATATTTTCCTTTGATAATGAAGCGTAAGTGAGCATTCTGGTTTATTTTAAAACCATTAGAAAATAGAAATTCACAATAAATGAAGTTCTACTTCTTTGTTATAAAACGGCAGAGTTTTCATGACGTGACTTATTTTCTAGATTATTCATAATTCTATAGATGATTTCTAGGACTCAATTTTAGTTGATTAAGCGATTTCATTTAACTTGCATTTTTACGTTATTATTTGAACAGTGTACAGTTTTGGTTTTAGAAATATTTAACAGTAAGCTGTTTAGTGTTTCAGATGTATTGGTAAAGTATGAAGAGGTTCTAGGGTGTAAAGATTATTTTCATATTGAAAACATCTCCTTCGGATTTACAATGCTAAAATCCAAGGTTCGATACCTCACGGTGAAGAGAGAACATGTAGCTCAATGTGGTTCTGTTCTAAAAAACATCTCCTAGTTGTAGACGCGCACTTTTCGGGTTATAGAAATATTCGGTCTTTTAGCCGTGGAAGCGTTGTAATCCAACAGTAAATATTATTCTTTTGTAAAGTGTAGTCCTAAAGTTGTCTGTGGGTGGTATTAATTAGCTGCCTTCACTTCAGTCTGTCTCTTCAAAATTAGGAATGGGTGCTGTCGATAACACTCGAGTAGCTTTGCGCGAAATTCAGCAAATAAATACACTTAGTCGTGAGTTTGGTTTATTTTATATTGAATTTCGCGCAAAGCTACATGAGGGCTATCTGCGCTAGCCATCCCTAATTTTGCAGTGTAGGACTAGAGGGAAGGCAGCTAGTTTTCACTACCCACCGCCAACTATTGGGCTACTCTTTTATCAACGAATAATGGGATAATACAACGGTTAATAATGCCTCCATGACTGAAAAGGCGAGCATGTTTGGTATAACAGGGATTCGAATCCGCGACCCTCTAATTACGAGTCGAGTGCCTTAACCACCTGGCCATGCCAGGCCTCGTCGTGAGTCATCATGTTTTTCGACATCAGCGAACAAGTTGATTTCTGGCACGAAGACCTTTATATTCTCGTTGCACACGCAATACGCTGTTATTGTAAATTGCTTCCGATTAAAAACTCGTTGTATTGAATATGCATAACAGTATTGTCCCCTTGTAAGAGCAAAATTATTTTTGTCTTACTTGATTTGAAATGGGCTACACAATGGGCCATTTGAATTCTGTTCATCATGGGGAACCGAACCTCAGATTTTGGAGTTGAAAAGGATTTGTAGAATAATGCAGAAATTTCCTCGAGGTAGATTCCTATGTATGGCGAAGGGGAACTCTCAGAGATGTTTTTTTTTACTTTCAATTTACCTCCTCTGGGATTTGAGCATCCACCTTCTTTTTCTGTGCGTGGCAACCCGTGAATTGGGAGGAGAGGATCCTGGTGGTTGAGAGGATCTAACCCCAATACGTCACTTTCATCTGGAATTCCTGTAGACTGTCAATCAGCTGGTCCTGTTGGGCTAAAGTAAACTGAGTACCGATGTTGGACGTTTTCAAAAGATGTAGACTTTGTTTATGATGCTGATGTCTTGTTATGGTGCTCATGAAACAGATACAGCATTTGAAAACCATCAGTAACATTTCTCATCCAGAGGCTTGAAAGTTGTCGTCCCCAGCTCTATTTCCGACGTATGCTGCTGTGGTATAGTTCACAACTAATGGGTGTGTGCAGGCATTGCTTGTTGTATCTCCATCAGTCTTTTTCACATTATGTGAAGAGTCTTTTACTTTTTACCTCTATGAATAATCGAGTTGACCAGTCAACATCTACTCCTGTCTATGTTCACATCATTTTTCAAGTGAGTGTCCAGGTCTACTTCATTTAGCCCGTTCTAACGTCTTCTCGGGTCTGCTTCATTTAGCTTATATATTTAGAACGATTATTCATTCACTTCCTTACTCATTGGAGTCTACTTTAATCTATTTCTAAGATATTGATACGTTTTCAACGATAGCCTCGTCTATGGTGAAGTCCTACCTGCTAGGAGGAACATAGGGTTAAGAAATGGGCGTGGAATACCTTCGAATAGCGTCTTTCTTTTTAACCTCATTGTTTATCAGTGGGCCCGTGTCCATGCTCGAAATATTAGGTGCCAAAACCAAAAGGAATCTTGAATTAAGCTCGCATATAGCATCTTTCCTATCACCAGTTCCAAAATCATATGGGCCAAGATTTGAAAGGTCAGTTGGAGGTATGCCTTCTATTCCCTTTCCATCTTTTTCTCCAATAGCCATGAAGTTTTTAATGTGCAAAACATTACTGATATTCTCAGTGAAAAATTTCCTCGTGCACTCAGCGCCATTGTTTCTTCTTGGCTTGGAAGTCACAGGCAATGTGGTTGCTTCTTTCCTTTCGGGCCAATCGTCCCTTTACACTGGTGGAACTCAAACTCGATCGTTATCAATCTCGAAATGCATCAGTCGGACTAGATGTTCATTATGCGTTGCTGTATCATTTCTCTCCTGCCTCTATTGTTATTCTTCTAGTTGTTTTTAATTGTATATTAAAAGACAAATGTTCTTCTGATGCTTGGTTCCAAGATATTGTCCTCCATTCTCCAACTCTGGGAAGAATCCAAAGATTTCTTCTACTTATCGTTCAATTGCTGTGTCTAACTCTTTCAGTAAGGTCTTGGAGAGGATGGTTAATGCTTATCTTGTTTGGTTCCTTTAATCAAACAATTTCTATTCGTCCATCCAGTATGGATATCTTTGACAATGCTCAACCATGGAGCACGTGATATGACTTGAAATATCAATTGGGGAAGCCTTCCTCAAAAGAGAACATCGAATTTTGATGTTCTTTGACCTTGAGAAATTTTACGACGCTACATAGTGATATGGCATTTTGAGAGACCTCCACCTGTTTTAATTCTGTGGTCTATTATCTATTTATGCTCCAAAATTTTATTTTGGACAGGCAATTTCAAGTCCATATATGGGTTTGACATTTTCCCATTCTTTGTCACAGGAACTCAGGGCTGTGTTTCGAGTGTCACACTTTTCAGTATCAAAATTAATATTATCACTATTTTTTGTTTTTACTGTTGGAAACAGAATCTATGTCAGTGACTTCCACATCTCGTGTCAGTAGTTAAACAAGATGTTTGAGTGGAAGTTTCAAACCACTCTCAATCGCTTGTTGAAGTGGATTACAGGTAATGGTATTATCTTTTCTTTTCTCCAAACCATTTGCATGCACTTTTGCCACCAATGAAGGGGGGAGGTATAAACCATCTCTATTATATTGTTCTTCCCTCTGTTACTGAAGTTAACAGTTGGGCCATGTATTCGAACGTAAGCTGATTTTCAATCCCCACATCAAGCAGTTATGTATCAAAAGTACGAAGGCACTTAACATCCTCCGTGTTCTCAAGATCTATTGTGCCCTAATTTGATCCAAACTAGACTATGAATCTCTAGTCTATGGTTTTGCCAGGACCACGGCCTCGAAGATGCTGGGCCCCATTCACTATCCTCACCACAGCATCTCACCTAGGGTTGTGTCTTCCTTTCTAAATGGACGATATTTTTATATAATTTATGGTATACCATTCTTCTATTTGGCCTTTGTATTCTGGTACAGCTGTCTGAATTGAATTTGTCATTTGATGACGTTGTGGGTACCATTAACCAGATCATTCCACCATGGCTTATTACCAATCCCACCTGTCACCATTCTTTGAGTCCTCTATTTCGAACCATCCTTTTATTCCCGTTTATAAGATGGTTCAAAATCAGTTGACTTTAAGGACTATGTTATAGTAGTGGATCGCTAGTTTCTCACAGGATCCCCTTTATAGTTTTGTGTTCACTGCCAAGTTGTATGCAATTTCTCTTGCCCTAGATCATGTCGAAGCAATTCGGTACACAGATTATTCTATTTACACTGACTGACTCAACTCTCTACTTGACCTGGAATAGTTTCATGTTAGTTTTCTCCCGGTTCTCGTCGGTATTCAAAAACAACTGGCCCATTTTTCTTTATCTTCTGTTTTTATCCAATTTTCTGGATATGAGGCCACTTTGGTATTCGTGAGAACGAGCTCGCTGATTATTACAACAACTAAGTACGTATGTTTTGGTGCTGTTACGTCCTTGCCTTTTCGATAAATGGACTATAGTTCTGTAGCTTCGTGCCAGTTGACAGTCAACTTGGAGATAGCAACATCGTAACAAGCTTTACCAGATCAACTCATCTATTGTTCTTTGGCCGTTTTATTTCCACAAGGATTGGAAGGAAGAAGTTTTCTAAACTAGGCTAGAGATTGGTAACAGTTTTTTTTTTTAACTCGTCGTTTTCTTACGTTTGGGTCGATCCACAAATATGTGACCTTTATGACAGTTTCTCACGTTTTACTGTCATACCATCTTTACGATTTGAGTGACATTACTAATGTTGACACTGTTCAACTTACTAATATTTTAAACTTTTCACAAACCATTGGCCTTTTTAATTCTATTTAAACATTTTATCTAATTTTGGTCATTTTTTTTATTTATCTTGATTTATTTCTACTTTTTGTAATAAAAATTTTACTTTTACGGTTTTTTACCGGTTATTTGGCGTTAATAGTCTATTTGATTTTCACTAATAAACGCCAACTAACCATAGAACAAAATTATTCTAATTGTAGACACCAAAATGTTTATATCCGCTTATCTTATACCTACCAATATTTAACTGTTTATTAAATATAGCTTATATTTAATAGATATAAATTAACACCCTAATTGGCGTAGATTTTTGCTTTAGTTAGAACTAACGTTTGCAGTACTGAATACTATTAATGAACACATTTGCAATGCTATTCTATTACTTAACGTTAAACTTTTTAAAAACTCTTATCAGTTTTGATGTTGTTGTACAAAATGCATGTTGAAATGTGTTTGCATCCGTTGAAATGATGCACGCACACATGCGCATTCAGATTGAAAATGCATGGAAGGCAAATATTGAGTTTTATTGTTATAAATTAATAATAAAACCGTTTAATGCATTTGGGAATTTTGTTGACTAACGTTTAGGACTTACTGCTTTTATTTTGCACTTTTTCATCTTGATTCATTTATGACGAAAATCTTTTCTTACTGATTAATCAGTTCTCTTTAGTGATAGTAACGTTGAAGCGAATAAAATATTAATAATAATGAATAAATAGTCAGTGTTAAGAATAAGATAAACTGTATTGTGTTACTGGTCCTTATCCTAAGTATTTAACTTGTAAATGACGAAAATAGAATTGATAATAACTATATTTTAGTTACGTAATTTGGTTAACAACATAACAGTTGTTATTCATAAGAATTGGCGATATAAATGGTGCCTAGATTACTACTGTGCCTGTTGTATCCCGTCCAGCGGCCCCCCCCCAGTGGCTCAGCGGTATGTCTGCGGACTTACACGCTAAAATCCGGGTTTCGATACCCGTGGTGGGCAGAGCACAGATAGCCCATTGTGTAGCTTTGTGCTTAATTCAAAAAACAACAACAAAAAAACACAAAACAATCCCGTTCAACGAGATGCCTCATCGGTATTGGATGTGGTAGATGTGGTACAGTCGATATGTTATCGCATATTTTCCTTTGCTTTCAGTTTTGCGTTTTCAGAATTCTTGTTGGTTGTATACAAAAATTATGCTCTTTATGTGACTTCAAATAATGAACTAACACCGTCGGTTCGTATGTATGACAGTGAAACTTCTTATGAAACAGGATTTTCGATCTACGAATGATGTTCCTATTGATGACAGACAGTACGAAAGATTTGTGGCAATCGACGTATTCGTGAGATTAATAGCTGCTAGTAAACGCCTGGCATTCTTTTAAAATGTCTGTAGAAAGCACAGATGTGTATCGGTCTATTGAGACGCAGTGGCTGCAGGGATCCTAACCAGTTGATCCAAAGCTTGAATGCACCCTACTAGGCAGGAGAGGGCAACAAGAGGACTACAACCGCTGACGACTTATTTCTAGCTCTTTGGCACCGAAGGCAATTTTTCTCCTCTGGGAATAGGTGACAGCAGCCCACTGCGTTCCAAGTTAAATCCGAAAAATCCTCTTTACAGTAAGCAACAATAAAACACAAGTTACACACCCGCAAGAAAAGAAAACTGCCTTCAGATCTACGCTTTTAGCTTCTCTTTTATCAAACCCCCTCTCATGTATTTATTCTGCTAGGTTAGGTCAATAAGTGCACGTGCTATTGACGCACCCTCGTGACGGTCAAAGATTAATAACTATCAGGAAACACCAGTTTAAGTTTTAAAAATGAGCGCTGTCGTGTTGGTTTATTGACTCATTTGTTGTATTAAAGTGGTGGACTTGTCAAAATGAACTGCATGTAAAAATGCTCGAATTGAAAAATCGTGTTTGCACTTCATTTGGAATAAGTGGCGCGTTCTTAAAATACGTGGTTAACAGTTCCATCTCCATTATACTTTACAGAGTGATTCATTTTGTGGAAAACGAAGTCTGTTAGTGAATAGAAGACCCACAGTAAAAATTGCAAACATCTATTAATGGGTGTTTCAGAATCGCACAAATTCATTCCATTTTCAGCACATCTTTTGTAGAGCGTGGATGTAACGTCAAAAGGACATTTGTTCTGACACGCATGCTCGTGGTTGTTGCCGTAACTTAACAATTCATTATTGTAATTTTATCCAGAGTAGTTTTCTAAAAACATTGCTTTGTTTCATACGTGCATGCTACTGTGTCTGTATTCTAAAACAACTGACTAATTCCACAATCATTTACTATTTTTAGCTACGTCACAATGTGTATATGTGAAGGAGAGAAAGATAAGTCACGTGTTTATTACACCATTCATAAATTCAAAGTCTTATAGACGCTGAGAGGAAGTCTTGTTTGTTTAGAAAGACTTCAAAGAGTGTTCTTTGAGTAAAACGCACTTTATGAAATTGATTTTCTAATGCACATTTGTTGCCACACTAAGTACCGAAGCTGATTCCAAGTATTCACATCTTAAAGCGATAGTAGAAAATCAAACTTTATGAATATAAAAAACAAACAACGAAAGAATAATTCGTTTAATGGAGTTTTTAAAAGTGCATGACAACCTCGCAAGGAGTGTTTTTATATTCGTCCCCCAGCGGCTCAGCGGTATGTCTGCGTACTTACAACGCTAAAAACCGGGTTTCGATACCCATCGTGGGCAGAGCACAGATGGCCTATTGTGTAGCTTTGTGCTTAATTCAAAATAATAAAAACAGTTTTTTATATTTTTACTTAAGATTTTGAAGGCATCATATAAGAGTAAACACAAATATTTGTGTTTATGTAATTAAAGGAACACTTAGCTTGTTCAAATATGAATATCTAATAATTAGTATTGTCATCCAGCTGTAAAAAAATGAATTGGGAAAAAAACTCGAACCCTTTCAAAGTGATAATTAATCTTCAAGGAAATAATTCTTCTTTAATTAGATGACTACTCATCTTTTCGAAAGCAGTTTTAATTCATTCCATCTTCAGTATGTTCTTCTGTGCACTAACGTTTTTATCAGATCTTGTATCTAACAAGAAAATTAGTTTTTCTCTAAAATCATCAGATTTGAAATTTCAATTTAATTTACGTTCGATTTCTATCTAGTTTTGGTTGTATGGAGAATTGCTTGCCTCCAGAATGGAAAGGAACTGCAGTAATAAACTTTTATAGAATGCTTTAATGCAAAACTATCTCACAAGCAGATTCGGAACTATTCCTTTATCTCAGCACTATTCTTCAATATTTCATACCGAACAAGCTCGTGTTAACGTAAAGAAAATAATTCTATACTGGGTTTTATTCGTTTACATTCCACTTTTTTATTTGTACTAATTATCATAAAGGCGTTGTCGCTCACCGTTTAACTTTATATTGAGGTTATTATTTTTGTAATATGTGTGATGATAGTTTAAGGGTATGCTTTATGTATTATTTAACAAAGGTATTTAATTGTAAATCTATTACGAGATTTACTCAAACAGCAGAGGTTTTAATTAGATCAAAGCTGACTATTGTTTTTGTGGAGTAAATCCTGCGTTGTTCACCTTATCGTAAAATTGAAAGTGAGTTGTTTATTAAGAGATACGTTGTTCCGAACTTGTTACTATAATACTAACCTCCGAATATCAGTCTAAAATATTTGAAACATTCGATCTAGAAAGCATGAAGTTTTATTGCTTACTCACTTTATAAAGAATTACAATTCTGAAACTTGTACATAATGTATAATATATAATTTTATGTCCGACATGCTTGTGTTTAAACAATAGGTTCGTTTTCTATTGGCCTCGACATGGTGCAGTGATTAAGGTACTCGATTTGTAATCCGAGGGTTGCGGGCTCGAATCCCCTTCGCACCAAAGATGCTCGCCCTTTCAGCCTTGTGGTCGTTATTATGGTACGGTCAATTTCACTATTCATTGGTAAAAAGAATAGCCCAAGAGTTGACGGCGAGTGGTAAACACCTTCCCTCTAGTCTTACACTGCTAAATTAGGGACAGCTTGCGCCGATAACCTTCGTGCAGCTTTGAGCGGATTTCAAAAACAAACAAAATAAACGTCGTTTTCTGTTGTCCCTGCGAACGTAACTACTTAGGTCGAAGTGCGCTGCTTAAATCCAAGTGGAACGCGTGTTTATTGTTGAACATAACTTGAAATAACTACAAGAAATGGGATTAAAACGAAACGACTTCAACAAAGATGCATTTTAACTGTTTATTCGATGAGACTTGCCAATAATGACTGAACTGCTTATATATGATATGGACACTATAAATTTACTGGATTTAACCTTGTTGATATAATTTTTTTGAGAAAGCAACTGAAACAAAAATAAGAAATCGAGGGAGATAAAGTCAGATTTTAAAATCAGACCATGATAGATTAAACTGGCAAACGTATTTATTTACAACATTTAGTTATGTTGTTGTTTTTCCTTCTATCAGCTGTGCCTCGAATATTGTATCATCTTCATGAGTACATTTATGACAGCAAACATCATGAAATGTTATACACTTTGGTTTTCTATGAAAATAAACAGCGCATTGGATAACGTTTATTCTTCGTTATGTTCCTTGGGGAAATTGTAGCATTAGGCTCACATAATCAGACATATCCCTTGTGTTGGGAAGCGCTGCTAACTGACTGTTATCCTTTCGGTCAGGAGTTCACAACTGGGTCAGCTGTACCAGAATTGTAAGGGTTATTAACCTGATAATTTAGTTCATGTGCCCATAAATAGCCATTAAAATTAAACTCTATCTTTTCTGGAATGGAGTTAAAGATGGCGAGGTAAAGTTGCTAGCGAAGTCATCACATCTAATGCTGAAGGATTATTCCTTTTGAGGACACCTAAACTCTGTTTTTACCTTTTGTGAGATGTTCATATATTTCATGATTGGTATGAATACCGGTTTGGATGCGTTGTCTGGTTTTCGTCTAAGTTTCAACATTTACGTTTGCCGAGGTTAACTTTGCTTGATAAAATATAGTGTTACATATCTGATAATGTCTTTGAAACAACATTTTCCTTCGTCATTCATCATCAGTTTAATAGGAATGATTACATATTGCTGCGCAATACCGCAATTTTCACGCATCTTAACTCATTTCTCACATTTGTGCGTTACCTGCACATTGGCTTCCACACCCATATTTGTACAGGACATGTTCATTTTTACTTTTGGCTATTGAACCCTTATCAGCTTCCTATCTTTATTTTGTCAATATAGCTTTAAATTTGCTCATTTGTACCGCAATGTTTTGCATATGCAGGGTTCCTTTTCTCGTTACATAACCTTCGTTTGGTAGATGATAATGTTGCTTGAGGTTAACATAGATCTTTGCCCTGAAAGGTATACTGTGCGAGTTTGTTTTTTCTCCACTTCTGTTTAGAGCACAGAAGTGTTAACTCGCTCTTTTTTAATGTTGTCCTTTTTATTATCTACCGTTTAACACACACACACACACACACACACTCCATGAACCAATTATACAAGTGCTAAATATTTTACGGGTAGCGCGAAAATGGCTATCTTTGTTGAAATCCCCTTCTGGTTACTCACTTATTGTTGAAAGTGAAAGCGAGATAATGTGCTATATACGTGCTGTATCTATTGCATTAACTGAACCTAAATTTTAGCGTTATAGATCTCCAAGTGTACAAAGCTACCGAAAATAAACTGTGCAAATAAATTACCATTTATGTCTTGACCATTACTTTTTGCTCCCTTTTGTATATTTTTTTTAAAGATGAGTAGGACAGTTGAATGCTTACCTTATTGTATATATTCAGCCTGATCTAAATTGTAAGTTTTATTGTTTGTCACCAAAATATTAAATTGTGTGTTTGAAACAAGTAATAAATTCATTCATTAATCGTTATAAGCAATACGGCGATAGTTATGATGAGTGCAAGACCGAAATCTTGACACGAAATATAAGTACAATTGCACCAATTGGTTTGTAAAACTAGACATTTCCTGAGCAGTTAGCACGACATCACAATTGAAAAGAAATATACTTTTGTAATTACTAGTAACTCAAATATGACTTTTCTTTTTTCAACCCTCCCGCCGTTTCTTTGCTTGCGTCTCATGAAATGCACGTGAAATTAAAAAAAAAAATGTATTTTATGAAACTCGCGAACTTGTTTTGATTTTTACGGATAAATAAAACAGAAAACGCTCATAATGTTTCTGTCGAACCAAACAAACAGTAAATTAGTTCAGTGTAAAGTTATACTGAAAGCAAAAATCTATGGTTTTAAAACAAGTCGTTATAGTGTCAATTACAAGTATATAAATTAGTAGAAAGCGAATAGTTGCAACTGTCTGTAATACGAGTTGGCAAGAATAAGAAAACAACTCGTGACATATTAAACGTTAGTTACAAAGATCTGATAGGCAAACCAACCAAACAGGGAATATTTAAGCTTTTTAAATTGTTTGTTTGTTTGCACACCATCTATATCATCTATTGCCTTTGGACTTAGCGTGGCCTGGGAGTTAAGGCATTCGACCCATAATCCGTGGGTTGCGGGTTTAAATCCCCGTCACATCAAACATGCTTGCCCTCTTAGTTGTGGGTATGTTATAATGTTATGGTCAATCCCACTATTCAGTGGCAAAAGAGTAGCCTAAGAGTTGGCGGCGGATGGTAATGACTAGCTGCCTTCCATCAAGTCTTACACTGCAAAATTAGGGACGGCTAGAGCAGATAGTCCTCGTATAGCTTTGTGCAAAATTGAAAACAGAAAAGCAAAAGCTTTCTGAACCTTTCATCCGGAGCCATGTCAAGATTGGACAGAGAAACTGTTGAAAATCAACTAGCTCGTGATAAAAACATCAAACAAAGTACTTCGCCGATACGTTGGGTGAATATTGCTTTTATAAAGAATGGTCGTAATGGGTAAATTGCGAAAGAAGGATCGTAAGTCACCACCAAAATATGTATTGTATAATCATTATTATTGGAATGTTTCTTTCAAGCATCCTTAACGAAGTTAGAGTTTATGTTAATTATGGCTTTTGACTCCCAGTCCACGAGTCGTGGATTCGAATCCATTATCGAAAATGCTTACCCTTTCAGCCGTGGCGGCGTTATAAGTTTAATCCCACTATTTTTTTATTTTTTTTAGTAGCGAAAGAGTTGTGACGGATGGTGTTGACCACCGCTGCTGTCACTCTAGTTCATCATTTCTAAATTAAGAACGACAAACACAGATTATCTTCGAGTGACTTCAAGCAGAATTCAACAAACAAGTTAGAGTAGTAACTGATCCAATTAACGGAAAACCGGAATATTAGTCCGAGACCGAATTTAATACTGTACTTAACAAAATATTATCCTTTTAAACATTATTTTGTATTAATATTTTAAAGTTTGTAAATTCAAGCGAAAAACAATGGCGAGACTATTTAAAACTATCAAACGGGTTACACTGTATTCCTGGACATCGAGGCAGAGCATTAGAGTGAAAGTAAGAATTATAGTATTTATTAAAATAATGAAGCAAATAGTACTGTAACTTCATACCTTTTAATAAGCACTTTTATATTGTACTTTGTATTAGGTGCGTTTTCGAACATGGTAAGGCATCTTTTAATGGCACGACTGTTCTTCTGTTTTCTTTCTTTTCCATAATACGTTTACTTCCTGCGATTGATAATGATCCCTTGAACGCTTACGGTTGCTTAGCAACAATCGAATTGTCATGACCGCTTTTTTTTCTATCTTCACAGGGAGATCACGTACTATTGCTTAGCAACAGTCGAAATTCCATGCACATCAGTTAATTTTTGTTTCGATAATTTGTACATTGTATAGTAATTGTCGAAATGCTAATTTTGTCTGGTGCGTTTGCGATACCATTTTGGTTAAAATCTAGGAATTGATTTACATTAGAACAAAAAAATGGGCATTATTGATTTTTGAGATACAACATTGTTTGTCTCTTCCAGTTAAGAGTTATATTTATCTCAATTCTGATTTGTACTTTAAAAATTACATTTCTTCAAGGAATTCGTGACAGCCTTTTCTTTTCTGTGTTTAGTATGTATTGAGGATGGAAGACGAAAAACGTAAGTTTGTTTAATTTCGCGCAAAGCTGCTCAAGGGGTATTTGCGTTAGCTGTCCCTAATGTTTAAGTGGTAAGATTAGAGGGAAGGTAAGCTATTCAACACCACCCACTGCAAATTCTTACGTTGTTCCAAGTAACAGGATTTAACAGTCACTCTTTTAACGCATTTACAGCATCAAAGTGCCGAGTGAGATTTTACTTACACAAGTGATAACGGGACCTGAACCGCGGATAGTTAATCTTACAGTCCGGATTGTCTGATCATTAACACGTAAAAGTTGTATAGAAATAAGGCAATTGTGGAAAATCGCATACTAAAGCTAGCATTGCCTTGTGGTTAGGGCGCTAAAATCGCTTTTTTTGGGTCGCGGGTTCCAAGTTTCGTCGCCCAACATGCTTTTCTCTTTCAGCTGTAAAAGCGTTATAATGTGACCAGTCAATCCCATTTTTAGTTGGTAAGAGTTGGCGGTGGGAACTAGCTGCCTTTTGAATTAGGGACGTCTAGCACAAATAGCTCCCTTGTAGCTTTCCCCGATATTCAAAACAAACCAATTATCAAGTGTTTTCAAAAGTTGCAAAATATTATTAAGGTTTACGGGATCTAGAGTGAAGAACTGGCGTGTTCAGTTTCAAATTAGACCTCTCAACAAACTGTATTCATAAAGAAAAACAAGTGCTGCAAAACCTTTTTTTAAAAATATGTGCGAAATGTTGAGTTGTGACCTGTTTATAACCATTTATGATTATTTTTCCCTTCTACTTTTTCCACAGCGTTTCTTTTAATCCGAAACGTAATCCAACGACAGAGGGCAGGTGCACCTGAAGACTAACATTTAAATTAGCATAATGCCGATGGCTTCGAGTCAAATGGCGAAAGCTTTTCCTCTCTCAACACTTCTATTCATTTTCTTTCAGAAGTTATTTTATTTCTTTTCTTTTCTTAATGATTCTTCGATGAGATTAGGATTGTAATTTGCATGCTTTCCGAGGTTTGAGCGTTGCCATGACAACCGCATTCCCACGACGACACCCCTAACATATCCAGCAGATATGTTTAATAAATAAACCCCCTTAAAGGATTGTAGAGGAGACAAGCTGCATAATTTTCACCTTTTTTTATGTTTATTGCTCAGACCAAAATCCTCTACAACACTTGAAAGTAATATTCAAAATGAAGCAATGCCAGGGGAAATGACTGGCCAGGTTTCCGCCAAGTTCCGAATCTCCATAAAAGTAATGAAAAGACAAATTCATAATGACACAACCACTGCCGACGGTATGGATGAATGCATTCGAATCGAGTCATTAAGGAATTTCCACATTTTTTGACTTAACACCGAGAGAAGATAGCAAAGTTTTATGAACGTCAAACCCGTCTCATCTCTGCCCCTTAGGATGGAACTAAATATTTTAGTTAGAGCAAGCCATACGAAATCCTTCTCTGCTTTCCCAGTGGGATCGGCGACCTGCTGATTCTTACTGGCATCGTGTGTATGCATACGTGTCCTTAAAATCAAATAATCCTATCATTTCTCTACAACTCTCAGGGCGGTGCTCCGTTAACTTAGGAATATTTCTTTGGCGCTCTCCAAGCGCAGACAGTTTGTACGTGGTTGAAAGAAGAGAGACGTACTGTGTAAGATCTTACTGCAGTTCACGGGGGACGTGAGCTTACCGTCACTATTTCCTGTTTGTCTCCCTCAATCCCTTCTCGGTTGTGGAAAAGTTCTGAGAAGCAAATTAAGATGTTCAACTAGGAACACTGGATTTTAAAATGGGTTTCACACCCTAGGGCATAACCATGGTAACGGACCAAGCCTTAATTGCAAGCGGGAGTTCCGTGTCTTCCATGCTGAGCGTCACTGTAGAGGAAAAGAGGTGGGAGGTTTGGGAACAGTAGAATCCGTTTGTGTCATGTGGGTATATAGGACAGACAACACATACACACACTAATAAAATGGGCGGTTAGGTTTAGAAGTAACCATGGTCTCCAGTGACGGCTTAGTTTAATAAAGCTTTTCCTCTACAGATACAGATCCAAGTCTGGTTTCATTGGTGAATTCGTCAGTCCCGTGAGATCTACCTAATGGTATCAGCAGGTGGAAAAGCCGCGCTCAGTAATTACGGCTGCCGCTCTAACAGTCCCCTGACCGTTCATTTATTACCCGCCGCCCGCAGTGTGCAAGAAGACAGCGGCGCTGAGGAAGAGTTGACTGCCAGTAAGTAGACTGGTATTATTGGCCGACTGATTGCGTATGTAAACCTCGTAGCAAATACAGTCTTTTAATAAGAGGTGACATCTTAAGTTGGATGGATGAACAAGAAACTTTACTAATGACTACAGAAATATGACACCCGTATTTTATTTCATGCTAATTAAGTTCCATGCAGTTGCCGAAATCTGTATAGAAACTGTCATGGGTACATAGATTTGAACGTATTATATTTTCATTGTAACTCGACCATTGCGATGCTATATTGTGCGTTCTCTTCTCTGTGTTTTTCGTATGCGTGTGTGTGTATACAAACATAGAAACATGCATAAAAATAAAACCTACTTCAATAGTTCTTCATTCCCCACAACCCTCCTCCTATTAAGATAAGGATTTACTTTCTTCTGTGTAACATTACTTAGTAATTATTAAATGAAAAGTTGAAGGCAGTGGCTCATAGAAATACAGAGTAGTCTGTTTCTGCTGTGAGAATATTTTGGTCTTTTTGTACATCTCATAAATTGGTTTAGAATGACAGTTTTACGTTGTATAGATTTAGGTCGTATTCTGTTTTTTTTCCTACTTAAACGCAAAAGACACCTTAATATTTAGCTACAATGTTAGAGTGGTATGGTTACAGTTATTAATTGTTTCAGTTAACAGTTCGTGACATCATAACTGAAACAATTAATGTATGGTCTGTGTGATTTTATTAAGTTCCAAACAGGTGTGTGTGTGTGTTAAATTATTTTATATGGTAATCAGTTTCAAGATTCTTTGGGTTCTTTATGGTAATCGTATGTTGTGATTTATCATTTGGTTAATTTATAGCATTACTGATCGTTCTCTTTGAAATCATTTATAGAAATACTTTTGTACTTTTCCTTCAGTACTTTGTAATTTATTATCTACATAGGGAGATTAACCGAACTTGTATCATAATAACTCGCATAGAAAGTTCTTTTTCATTTCTTCTCGAAACTACTTTTGTCCAACTTACAAACGAGTAAGTCGTTTTAAAAGATAGCATAAACGTATATAACACCAGTACGTGTAATAACTCTTCAAACGCGAGATGTGTAAACACTCCGTGAGCCATCTACTGGAGATAATTATAGTATCACTAAATTGAAAGCTGTAAATGTTATTTATCTGAAACGAACTTTCTTTATCTGTCTGTTATGTAATAAAACCCTTGAAAAATTAAATAAAATATGCCAGCTGGCTAAAAGACACTTTAATATCCTGAATATCTGAGCCTGCGATTGATCATTCGTCAAAATCGCAAATCTTATACAATTGTGTCCATCTTATCGTCTAATGAAAATGTATCGTGTTATGTTTAAGTATTTTGATTAAGATAAAGAGGTACATAAGATCAGGTCTTGGTTAAAGTAGCTGATGATAGAAGGAAGTTATACCTATTTGTGAAATTTTTAGTTTTACAATTTGAAAAACTTTAATACAAGAGCCAATACAGTACATAGTTGTATCAAAAACCTGAAACTGTTAAGATAAAGTATATATAAACTATGAAACTAAATATTTCACAATTTGAGAGCTTTCGGCACGAGGCAGTGTACTCTTTACGAACGTATTTCTTTAGCTTCAGCTAGGAGGCAGTCCACTTGGTTTCGATACTTGGGGTGATCGGATCGCAGATAACCCATTGTATAGCTTTGTGCTTATGTTGAACATAACATTTGTAGTTAAGCAGAAACTGCTGTGCCAGTTTTTACGTTTCCATCAATAATTGTTGCAGGAAACGACGTGAACTTTTTAAATATTTATAACTAATGTATATAAATGATTTCACCATTAATACTCCACGCACATTATGTAAACATTTCACATACGTATTAGTCGCTTTTAAGGTTATTATAAAATGCACATTTGGAATGCAGTTATCCCGGATTTGATTGTACCATGGGAGGTTTATGTTTATTCTGTTAATCCTGTTAGAGGTATTTTTATAGTGTTTTTTTTTAAGTATTAAAAACTGGTCAGAAAATTAGACTTACCTAAAAAAAAAACAAACATATTAGTGTTTAGTATTTAACCACTAATTTCAAATAAGTTTGAAACCGGAGGAAATTTAGTTTGCTTCTCTTAAATTTGTCTACCAGTGAGTCACTGCAACTTTACGGGTTTACTTGGTTAAAATCAGGGGTTTAATTTCTCATAATGAACAGCGTACAGGTAACCCACGGTGTAGCTTTATAGTAACACGAACTCTTAGACTCTCATACACATTAACAGCACTGACTGTATAGAAGATTTTATGTGCTAAATTATTTAATTGAAAATTATAACATGCATCAGGTAAGAATATAACAGCACGCTTTAGATATTTTAACACTGACCATAATATAGGGAAAAAGCAAACAACGTAATTAATCAAAGGGCGTATTACTTAAAAAAACAGATACAAAATGACCAAGAAATGAAGAGAGAAAACAACAGTACTTGATGACACGCTGATAGATTTATGTACCTTTTGTTGACCATTAACTCTAAAAAGATTATAAATAAATAGTTTTATTAATTTTGTATTCAACATTAATACGACAAGAAAAAACTCATTTTTTTCTAGGACATTAGAAAAGAACATGACACCTTTTTAGAATTGTAACTCCTTTTAATAAGCGATTTCTTATACATTCCTTTATCAGATAAGCCCCTGTGTATGTAAGTATTAAGATAGGGTATCGTGACTATGGGCAACACCTTTCTACGCACAGTTCGACGACCATTTGTGTAGACCCACCCTTTCTCTAATATCTGGCCACTTCTAGATCGAGAGATACGATATAGTGTCGTTAAAATCATGACAGCATTAACCTCATACTTTTGACATGTCGCGTTCGAGTATTTTTCGCGTACTGTAATTAATTGTTTTATTGGGTGTAGTACACGATATGTGCATATGTGTCAAAATAAATCCAGTTGGTCCTTGGAAGATAACTTGTACTTAAACTAAATCTAATAAATTGCCAATAACGAAATTTTACAGCTCGAATTCATTGTTTTTATGTTGAAGTTTATTTCCTTCAAATGTGTTTATAATAAATATTATTAACTACGGCTCTTGTTTCATTTTGTATAGGCTATTTTGTTTGCTTTGCTTTATTTGTTATTAACTGAAAAACTGCATAATAAACTATCTGTGCTGAACCCAACAAGAGTATTGAAACCCGGTTTTTAAACGTTATAAGCTTTCTGACTTACCGCTAAGCCTTTGGGGTGGGGAAAATCTTTTTACCGTGTTTAACGAATTTGTAAAGATCTGCTAATTATTGTGTTTGTGATAATTTATGGAAACTGAATCGAAGTATCAGTTCACAAAGAAAATTGAAACATAACGTTTTTAACTTCAGGTTACACTTTGGAACAAAATATTTGATATACCTTATAACTGATTTTAAGTAGACTATTCTCAGCATAACAAAATAAAGATTAAATGAAGGTATAACTTCTTTTACGTTATTATAAAATCAAATTGTAATTTTGATGGAGACATGATAGAAGTTGTTAGTTCCAAAACAATAAGAGAAAAGCCATGCTCTCTACTCGAACATTGGGCTCTCCAGAAGCCTCACGGTAAGCGTGAAGTCTTAACGCTAAAATTTAAGTTTTGATACCCGCAGCGGGGAAAAAGCCCATTGTATTGTTTTGTGTTTGTACCTAAACAAACAAGCCTGCTGCTTTTCTGTTTCTGAATTTGCTGCTGTTGTCTTATTAAATAAAAATTCATCTTTAATTCTTCCTCCTTCTGGCGAGTTCCTTTCTCGTTTGTCCTCTTACTGTTTATGATATCTCATTCTTTGTCCACTCACTTTATAAAAGTCATCTTGTAGTGCGTTTCTTTAGGATAGTAGCTTGTTATTACTACATATTCATTTAGAGATTATTAACATACTTGTGAATTAACTGCGGATGTAAGGATGATCCTAAAACTATGATAATGCTATAAAAACATCTATTCTACATATTGACCCAATTCACACTGACCGAGCAAGCGAAATGTGTCTGAAACTTCACCGTATGTGAAGACGTCACCACGCTTTCTGAAGAGAAATATTCATACAGCAAGATTATTGTTTATAGAGATCCAAACGACGTAACATTTTTAAGAAGAGAGCCTTGAATATTCTGCATGGGAATGAGAAACCCTTGTGTTCAGAACAATAACGGGCGCTGAAGCCAACGCTAGGGCAACAAACAGTCTATTCCGTAACTGGATGACATCGTAATTGCTAAGTTTTTTTTGTTTTGTTTTTTACAAGACAATAAACAAGGATTTGAATATGACGAAGACTCGTAAGCTAAACGTCCACATCCTTCCAGTCACAATTCGAAACCAACATCTAGTTTTAGGAGAAAGATTGCGAAAAACATATTCGAAATCCACTACACACACCTGTTAAATCTTTAGCATCTGATTAAGCATGCACTTGAAAGTCATAAACATGGAACATTTACCAGTTTATAGAAAAGGTAAAATTGCACATAGGCGTTTTCTGAAGAACACCGTAAGTTGCCTTTATGGAAATATCTATGAATAGCCGTTGTTAAGAAGCGGAAAAAGCAGATATGAAATGATCCTAAGGCAAAACAGGGTCTTCAATGTTATAACTTCAAATTTAGAGTCGTTTCCTCAAAGTGTAAACGAGTTTCATTATTCTTTGTGAGAGTTTCTTTGGTATGGATGGCTATTCTTTATTGGATCTTGTACTCTTTTGCTCTTTTTCTTTTTAAGAAAGGTTTATCCGTCATTGCATATGTTTTTGGAAACTCATCTTCCATTGGCTTTAATTTTCCTTAAGTTAGTTATGTGTAAAAATGTAAAAGCCGTTAATAGTGTTTTAAATTGTGATGTGAATACTTAGGCCAATGAGCTGAAAAATTACTTGGTCAATTCAACTAATGAATCTGCAAATTATTGCATTTTTTGACAATAATATGAGTGAATAAAGGGAAGAATGTTAACATGAAATAATTTACCCCAATTGTTTTTGAAAACTGTGTGTAATGTTTGTATAATTAAATTTCCAGCTGTGAACGATAAATACAGCTGTCAAAATGAAGAACAGTGCTTCTAGCAGAATCTAAATAGCACATTAAATAATGTGAATTATAATGGTGCCAAACATAAAGGCTTTGGAATTACGAATATCAACTTCAACAGCATGGTATTTATGGGTTCTAATTCTGGTATTTTATATGAAGTGTACAACGTTTAAATAATATATTCTAAGATATTTAGTCACGTCGTTAACTCTTAATATTTCGTTTTGCATAGCAAGGTGGTTAGGGCGCTTGACTCACAAGTTAAGAGTCGCAGGTTAGAATCCCCGTCGCATCACACGTGCTCGCTTTTTCAGCCGTGAGGATGTTATAATATTACTATCAATCCCACTATTCGTTGTTAAAATAGTAGCCCACGAGTTGGCGGTGTGTGGTGATAACTAGTTGCCTTCCATCTTGTCTTACTCTGCTCAATTAGGAACAGCTACCGCAGATAACCCTCGTGTAGCTTTGCGCGAAATTCTAAACAAGCAAACATCTCATTTCCTGCTCGAGGCAATTAACTGAAATTTTACAGCCATTTGTAGAATGGGCTGGTTATACATCGTTTTCACCTGTTGTTTTAAAGGTACACAAAGACTATGATCTCTGCCATATAGACATTCATAGTAATCAGTTATGCATCTTGTTTTAACTTTTTTCTCTGAAGTAAAAGATTATAACCTATCATCCACTATTATCAATCATTTGGCTTCGTGTTTAGCGAAACTTGATTTGTGTAGTTTAGAAAAAAACTAGATAAATTTAGTGATAATAACACAACTTCTTGTAAATGAAATTAAAAATAGTTTAAAATGTGACAGGAATCTAAGCTTATTCCTTTCAAATGGTCCGTGTGCGCTGTGGCCGTTGCTGGGATCGAGCCTGCATTTGAAATTTATGAACTCCGAATAAAAAAAAATCCAACTTTTTATAAGACCTTATTCGGGAATTGTTTGTTTGTAGGTTTTTGAATTTCGTGCAAAGTTACACAAGGGCTATCTGAGCTAGGTGTCCCTATTTTAGCAGTGTAAAACTTAAGGGAAGGTAGTCAGTTATTGTCACTCTCCGCTAACTCTTTGGCTACTCTTCTACCAACGAATGAGGTGAGTTACCGTCACATTATAACGCCCCCACGGCTGAAAGGGCGAGAATGTTTGGTGTAACTAGAATTCGAACCCCCGACCCTCAGGTTACGAGTCGAGCGCCCTTCAGACCTTATTCGGGAACTAAGAGAAATATGAATAGTGGTCGCTTTTATATTCAGTTATGCAAGCAACTTGCATTTAAGTAAAAATATTTATAATATTTTCTCCATTGTACGGGTTTTTGGACTTTTGGGCAAATCCAACGTGTACAGCTGAACATGTTTGTTATTCCTTCAACCAGAAACGCACAGTAAAACACTTAAGCTGGCGAAATATATCCATTAATAGTATAATAAGCTATAATTGGTTATATTTTAAATGAAGTAAATAATGATACAATTTAAAATAACAACTGGATGAGATGCCGCACCTCATACTCAATACAAGAGTAAACCTAACTATGCTCGGTATATAAAGCGTGCGGAAAGTCGGGAATCGTAGGTACTTCAGTGTATTTAACAGAATGTTTTCATCAAGCTGACTAAATAATTCGAAACAAGTTTGCTGTATTTGACGAGAATATAAATTCTGTCTTCAAAGATATTCGTGACATTTTCAACGATCCGACACTCATTGTGAAATTGTTGTTTGATATTTTCAGTGTCTGTAATATTATCTTTGTACCCCTTAAAAAAAGAAATCCATGTGAGTCAAATTGGAAAATATTGGGAAACATTTCTGCAAACCACGTTTCCCAATCTAATGTCCTAGGAAGGTGTCATTCAACCAATCTATGACCTCCAGGCTGCAAATTATCTATGGTTACAAATTTTTCAAACATTCTGCAGATATAAGTGTACAATGTATCACGTTAATGAAATATGTATTTTATTTTACAACTTAAAATACAGAAAAGAAATTGTTAAAATATTTCATTGTAAAAAATAATAATCAATCAGGACGAAATGGTTGAATAAATTCGTCTGTTTCACTTTCATTAATTGTTTTATATTAATTCATAACCCTTTTTATTATTATAATTTATACATTTTGAGCAGAAAAAATAAAATACTTGAAATAAATTTCTAGCTAATCGAAGATAGAGGAAAATTAAATAACATCTATTTTTGCTAATTTGTAAACATTTATTTATCTTTTGAAACAAACTCTGCATCTTGTTTTCCGTTATCCATGGCACAACAGTGTTTTGCGGATTTACAACGCTAGAAACCAGGTTTCGATATCCATAATTGGCAGAGTACAGATGGCTAATTGTCTAGTTCTTCCTAAAACTAGAAACAAACCAATATTTCATGATGACAGACCTGGCTTTTTTTCAATCGTAATTTCATCCAACTGTCGCTAAATTTTGTAATTTTATATTAAAAAATTGTTTTAAACAGAATAGGTAATACAAAGCTCATTAAGTAATTAATATTTATATAATATGTAATTTAGCCTGTGTTACTTTCAGTAATATGACTTTTTAGTTTCTGAAACCTCCGTTACGCAGCGTCTACCACATTCCACTCTCAAAAAATATGAAAATGTCCATATATCCGTAATATGAAAAATGTATATGTATATCCGTCGTCATCAAAGGACACGAATCATTTTACGGAGTGTAACCAAAATATAATTATCTATGACTGAGTTATAGAGCACAAATGATGTGTAAAGTCGACCCCAGATAGGGATTTATTTTGTGACTTTTGATATTGACTCTCCAAAAACCAATCGGTTCTAATTTCGTCATAGTCCAAATGTATACCAACTTTCGTCTACGTCTATTTAGCTGTTTTCGAGAAATTCTACTAACAAATACGCATAATGGAGTGAAACATAGCCTTCGGTAATAAATTACAACATATCTATTTGATTCTTCAGACTACTTGCAAAATAAAATCAGTATTTAACTTTCTGCCAACAGTTCTTTTTGTTTTTGACATACATTACAATTAAAACATAAAAGAACGTGTTGAGATCGGTAGGTAAGTAGACAGATATTCTGTTTGTACCATTTGAATAGTTCGCTAAGAATTTTCAGAAATTGATTCCAAGTAAATAATTTTTCCGTTGAAACGTGGTTAAACAATGGAGATTCACTGTGTATCAAACATAAATTAAGGTTTCGAGTACTACAGCGGTGTGTTTGCCGACTTAAAACAGGTTTATTGTACCCATGATGGCAGGCCACAGATGGCCCATTGTGTTGCTGTGCGCTTAATTACAGACAAACGAGTATTCTAAACCTCAATATTATTTTCAATAAATCCATTTATATGCTACCCTTCTAACTTCATTCTTATTTATGTTACAGATGTTGATTCTTTCATAATTGACTTGAGCAATGTATTCACAGCAGCACTGTTTAGTTGAGAATGACTTGTAGTGAAAGCTTGCGAGGACTCGTTTATCTGAGCTACTTTTGCAAATTATTTCTTCAAGATTGTCTCTTCGAGTGTCAATCTAAACTAAACAGTTTGTATTCATTTTACTTTTGTTTATTCAGAGATGTTCTTTATGTAATATTTTTGTAAAAACACATTTTGCGTATTTATGTCTCCGTGCAATTGAAATTTTGTGTATATTATTCTACCTGTTTTATGTTTTTCAGCTTTTTTAATTGAACGAGTGTTTCTTTTTTGTTTTATACTTTCAATTTGCTTTCACGATTGCCTGCCAACCTGCCACAGAAATGTCGATGTCAGCAGCCTATTTGACGACATCCTATGGTGACTGGTGTCCCACGTCGTCAACGACTGAATGCCACTGGCACCCGACAGAAGTCCTGGGGTTTTGCTGAAGCTCGTATCTCTTTAGCTCACATTGTGCGATTAGCAGTTGGTCCCTCCCAGATATTCAACTATCTGTAGAGAGCCAGTAATATCCTATCACAGCACGGGCACTCGCTGTGGGGGGTTGGCACCAACGCAAAGTAACTAGGGGCTGTAAAATCTTTCTGGTCCAAAAACCTGGCTCTAATTGAGTCGACTCTGTTTGCTTTCCATTGCAGGGCTGGAAAACTCGGCAATTGTCTTCACCCCCCAGTGTGATCCAGAGGTGCCCGATGTTGCTATGGAGACCGAAAACAGTATTGAATCAGGTTAGTGCCCACGCCCGAAGATCTCCAGGGAGCTTCCTTCCCTTGCCTCCTGTGGAGAGGAGTTAGAAAGACTGGATCTCTCTGACAACTCAGGGGACCCAGACCGAGTTCTTCTCAGAGTTCTTCCTGTGTCCACAGGAGGCAACCTATAAGTTAACTTGTTGTGTATGGAGATACTTTCTTTCTGTAGCATTTGACACATGTTTATAAGTGTGTGCCTATGTGTGTGTGAGTGTCTGAATGCGTTTGTTTGTGATTTAACTGACAGTCAGGTTCCTGATGTTAGAGCACTGGTTAATGAAATGCTCTAATCACCGCCTACTATAGTGTGACAATAGTTAACAGGCTGTGAAAATTAATTAAGTATTTATTGAATTAACGTTGTTATTTACTTGGGAAGGATCACACTCTTGTGTGTAAACTGTATAATGTGCAATAAATGATAGTGTCGTTTTGGACTTTAGTCAATATAAATGTTAATGTTTGTTTCTGAAATGCTAGAAGAAACACAGTTTGTAAAAGTAGTGTTATTTTACATAGCTATTATTTTTCTGTTACGTTTTTTTTTTAAACAACAATAAGAACTGCCTGTTCAAGTGTGAAATATACTTCATCATAAAATCTGGTTTTCGTGTGCAAAAGCCTTGTAATGTTTAGTGAAGTCTACTAAATTTTGTGATTTTCGCTTAGTATATTGGAAATTAGTAGTATGTAAACTGTAACGAATACAAATGGTTACGACGTTGGTAATACGGACCCGTGCAGTGTTCGAAGGGTTAATTAATTAAAAAGCAGTAAGAACATATTCAACCCTAAAATGACATTCAATAAACTCGTATTTAACCTTCGATAAATTCAATCAATGTAAGCCACGTACATTACTAACAAAAATACACCAGACACAAACTTGAAGATATGTAACTATGGTTATAAATAAAAACATTGTTGACGAATGAACACGTTGAAATAAATATCTGGAGGATTAGTTGGTTGGTTTGGCGTTTTATGGTGCAAAGCATCTTGGCTATCTGCGCCTATACCTCGAGGCAAAACGTGTTACGTGTTGTGAGGACTTTCTGACTTCCAAGACAACTATCTCGTTATTTTTGTAACAGTTGTTTGTAATAAAAATTAAGTGACGTTTTTTATGTTTGTTCTATAAAACCCTATATCATTAGAGCGAACGTCGTGTTAAAGTAACTGACAAATTGAAAAGCAAAATGTAACACACGTGACGACATAAATAAAACAAAAAAATATCCATGTGTATAACAAAAATGATTTTCACGCATATAATTAATAACGTAGATATTACGAAATGTCTAAAATGTTATTTTCTGCAGCAATGATGTTTAATATCTAGATAACCTACACATTTTAAAGCAAATATTAGCCGCATGTGTATTTTCTTATAGCAAAGCCACATCGAGTTATCTGCTGAGCCCACCGAGGGGAATCGAACCCCTGATTAGCCGTTGTTTTGTTGTTGTTTTTGAATTAAGCACAAAGCTACACAATGAGCTATCTGTGCTCTGTCCACCACGGGTATCGAAACCCGGATTTTAGCGTGCAAGTCCGCAGACATACCGCTGAGCCACAGGGGGCGATTAGCCGTACATTAGCAAAGATGTGTGCTTTGAAATAACAAAGGCCTGGCATGGCCGAGCTCGTTAAGGCATGCGCTCGCAATCTGAGGGTCGCGGGTTCGCATCCGAGTCGCGCTAAACGTGCTCGCCCTCCAAGCCGTGGGAGCGTTATAATGTTACGGCCAATCCCACTATTCGTTGGCAAAAGAGTAGCCCAAGAGTTGGCGGTGGATGGTGATGACTAGCTGCCCTCCCTCTAGTCTTACACTGCTAAATTAGGGACGGCTAGCACAGATAGCCCTCGAGTAGTTTTGTGCGAAATTCCAAAAAACAAACAAACAAACGAAATAGCAAAACTCTGCTTTCACCATTTAAGGCTTTTTTTTAACTACGCACCTCGTTATTTAGTGGTAAGTCTAAGGACTTCTGCCACTAAAACTGGGGTTTCGACGCCCCCGATGTGCAGAACATAGATGACCCATTGTGTGGCTTTTATGTTTAACAGAAAATAGAAAAATATTTTAATTTTTTTATTTATAATTTCAAATTTTTATTTTGAAGTTCACAACTTCAACTTGAAAAATGTACATTTTAAAGCATAAGAAAAAACAGTTTGGCCTTCTGTGACTTAACGCTAAAAATGGGTATCGATACTCAAATCACTCATTTTGTAGATGAATGTTTACCAGTACTAAGTTAAGTGTGAAATGAGTTGTTTTTGTTTGTTATTATAGTTTCAAGAAAATACGAGTAGCCAGGCTACGGTATCATACATGCAATAAAAAAGTTATTCACGTGAATAAGATCTTTTTGCCCTGCACTTGCCGCACGAACAGTTTCTTTCAACCATGGGTAACGGCTAAACACGAAACAAGGTCCTTGTGTGACGTGTTTAAAACGCTACTTCATTTCCATGTGATTTCCCCTTTCCTCGTTTTATGTCTTCAATAGGGTTTAAAAAGTTTGAATTGAAAAACTTCTTCTATGGAGGGGGTTAAATACAGATATTCACCATTTTACTCAGCCAGCAAAAACAAACTTTAACCTCTTAAAGAGATTTTTAGCATTAGTTAAATATACATCACATTGACAGTTGGGTGAAACACTTTACATAATTAGTGTCTAATGATTTCAGAATGACGACGCATAAAGGTATAATGGTCATAATGCGAGGTTAAATTCTATTTTTCATATTTGTAGTTAATTTTTGGTTGATATTAGTGAGCTTGAATACTGCCTTAAAAATATTTACGAAATATTACTTTGAAAGAAAATTTTCAGTTTTTGGTTATTTAAAATATAAGACAATGATTAGAATTAATAAAGATTTTTTGAAACATTGTGCACTTTTATATTACTTAAAAGTTTAACTAGAAGTATAAATAAAAACTATAATATTTTATTATCTAAAAATTTTGTAATATATGCTGATGTCAAACGTTTTGTACATAATTTAAATTCGGTTTTTGTACTGTACACACAATAGACATTTATGATTTTCTGGGCCCCCCCCCCCAGTGGCTCAGCGATATGTCTGCGCACTTGCACGCAAAAATCCGGTTTTCGATACCCGTGGTGGGCAGAGCACAGATAGCCCATTGTGTAGCTTTGTGCTTAATTCAAAACAACAACAACAGCTTTTCTGGATGTCCCAGAGGTAAGTTTGAAGACTTATAACGTTACATTCGATTTAGAATAATCGAAATAAATACTCGACAAACCTACTTGAGAAAGGAGTAATCTGCCAAGCAAAATTTTTCCTGTTTGAATTTCAGCTCATCTTTTTTATATTTTTTATTGTATGAATGTTAAATAGCTCGGGTTTTCTCATATCATTTAGATGGCTACACTTATTTCGTGGTTATTATTTTTAAAAACTTAACAGGATGTTCGTAACTCTTCTGAGTAAAAGGAGCCTATGAAATGATAGAAAACAAAAATGACATTATGGTTGTTATGACTTAGCAAACCGACTCTGATATCTGGTGATCTGTTAAGGAATAAATATATTCTCGTGCAGTAATTTTTTGTATGAAATAATAGTAGACAGAGAAGGTGTTCTCGCGTAATGCATTAAATCTGACAAGATTTATACTATATTTCAACAAAAACAGTAACTCAACTGTGCTGTGCCGATCGTGGCAAAGTGACTGAAATTCCGGTCTGTGGATCTATGGGTCCAATGTTTACATTCCTTTACCCCAATAAAAGATTACCACACACAGCTCTTGAGCACCTTTTCACGAATATCTAAAAACAGATAACCAATCGACCAGGCGTATCTTAGTGTCTAATGCACAAAAACGGCAAATGTAAAAGTTCAAAGTTCGCAACTAGTTGACCTTAAGACGTGTTCTAAACTTTAGGAATGTAAGTCTGTTAGAAGAATAACGGTCATATCCCATTATTTAGACAGACAATAGGAATTCAAGAGTTTGTGGCGAGTGCTGTCGACTGGCTATTTTTCCTGTAGTCTTTGAACTCAAAATTAAGGACTGTCATACGCAAACAGCTCTCTGTATGGCTTTACACAAAATATCTGAACCAAGTAAACGAACAATCATGTATCACCAAGACCAGATACTATATTCTGTCTCTTCAACCACAATGATACGATTACCTCATTCAAAAATGTTATGTAGTATAGTTTGACTTTCATTTCTTATTATAACTATATAAAGAATATTCAAGTACTGTCTGTTTCATAGATTGTTTCAAAACTTTCGGATAGCGATTAGATCTTAGGATACTACAATTTGGATTGCATTCTTTTGAATTACTTCCGTCCGCATCAACCTTCGGATAAAACAAATGTCTCTGCTTTTGGTTACCTCAAGGGATCACAACCGCCAATAAAGCAAGTAATTAGATTACATACACACCGATTAACCGGAAAAACCAACCCTCGATTGCTTGAAAACAACAATAACGAAGTAGAAAACTTAGCCTCTGTCGGTACGTTCGAAACTGCGTGCATGCTGAATTAGTTTAATGTGTAAGACCATACTATAAACTGGAGTGAACCCGAGATAACCAGAAATACATTTAAGACGACCACAGAGCAATAAAAGATAGCTCTTAGTCGTACTATTGCTATATAATTCGATATTAATAGTTATCTGGCTTTTACCCTTATATACTGAGCATGTGAGGATAGCGAAGTATCTTATAACTTCACACGAAACGTAGTTTATTTTTGTTTTCTTTTTTTCACATTTATAATAACACAAACTGCATGCTCTTCATATGATGAGAAGTAATTGTTCGGTTTGCTTCTTAAAATTCTATTGAAGTGCTTTTGAGTGTGTTTCCTAAAATTTAATTTTATAACATTATTTATATGAAGAATGACCATCCCATTTCTAGTATATCACCAAAACGATGGTTTTATCTGTATTCGGTCATTCCTTTAAGTATTTCTTGACAAGCAAATTTCTGTGTTCAAATATTTTTCCTGATGAAAAGACATTTGTATACGATCATCTTTATGACCCTGCAAATTATTAATTATAATTCTAAGGACAGTTAATTTTGTCATAAATTTCTGTTTGGCTTTTTTTTCTTTGTACTGTCTAGAGGGTTTTGTTTTGCTATCCTGCTGAGCTGAAGAACCGCGATTTAATTTGGGCATTTTCAAAACTAAAATGTGCTGCGGGTAAAACATGTGTAGATTGTTATAGAGTTGCAGACGAGGGTTCAGACGAGACCAAATTTTGTGATGTTGTGTGAAAGTGTCTCTTTTGACAACTAAGCAAATGTAATGGGGGAATTTTGGTCAATAATAATGTGCACCACCAATATCAAACGTATACCCGAGTCGGTTTTCTTACTCATCGCTGTTTTAACCAGCCTACCTTCAAATATGTATCGCTGGAAGAATAATACAAACTGACTTTTGGGCTGCAGAATTCCTTGTCGTTTCATGCAAGTTGCTTGTGTTGATTGCTTTTGCAACAGCCGAGATATCGGTGTGACATCCATAAGGATTTTAGTTTTTATGTAGTAGATGTTAACGCTCGCATCCTCTCATAGTAAGACCTGCGGTCTGCAGTCACTGTCAAATTTGTTAGTTTTCTTAAATTTGGTTCATTAGTTTTTATTGGAGAACGGAAGGCCTATGACTTTAGTTACGTTACTAACACTGCTGGCCATAACTGTAGAAAACTGTGTAAGAAGATTTCATTTTAGAACTTTTTTTCTATAGCCAACAAAGACTGTGAAACAGTTTAACATTTAATTGTGTTTATTTTTGTATAATGGTGATTATAATTGACAATAACTGTAGTAAACTGTTAATGAGTCTTAAGTTAAGAGTTTGAGCTTGTTGATTAATTAGATTTACACACAAATGCTTTTTTAAAACGTCAAAGTAAACATATTTAATAAATGTTGCCACAAGTAAAGTATTGTAGACTACTGAAGCAGTTTCCTGCGTATTTTAATTTCTTCGAAAGCTGGACCGAAAGCCGCTTGGAGGGGTCACCAATCACTTGCATTACTATTTAGTAGTGTTTTATCTTTTAATCAGTCAGTCGACATTAAATGACGTCACGTAAGGGACGCTTAAAAGTGCAATCTTTACTGTGGTGGCTTAGTAGAATGTGCGCATGTCATGAATCACGAGAAGAATTAAGCCTTCTGTAGGCTACAACACATTATGACATATGAACTTCAAAAACAAATAATAAATATTTGAAAAGTGAACAAAATCGAAATGAGAATAACAAACTGACTGCTTTCAAGGATTTAGCATATACATAATATTTATATTTATTGCTGGGTAAGAATACATTATAAAAAAACTTTCAATACGACAGCTTTCATCTGCACATCATATTTGTTGTCTGTAGAGCATTGAACCATCGTAGTATTATTGCTGAATACGACATCCGATATCGTATTTTACCCTTGGTATATGCACATTTATGCAAATAGATACTGATACAAAACACGTGTAATTGAGAAATGCAAAGTATATACGTCAATACAGAGTACAGAAAACAAGTACTCCCACCATTACAATAATAAAATAATAATAATTTTTACATTAAAAAGTACAATCCTCGTCTTGCCATAGTTTCGATTTTTGTAGTAATCAATCTAAAATAAATGTCAAAAATTCCTCACCCTCCAAAGATGTGATTTTGAAAAATGGCTAAATTTTAAATCAAAAGAGAACATTACATTTAAATCTACAATATACTATCATTATAGCCAAAGTAGCTGACATTTGGTGCAACCTCGAACTTTACTCGTCAAAATTTATTCATTTGGTCTTTTATCAAATATTTTTGAGCTCTCAACGTATATATTAAACATAATCAATTACTCTCAAGTGCTGTGGTCAAAAGTTGGTTTTACCTTCACTTTAACATTTATTTTCCATTTAAAATCGGAAAACGCCAGACATCTGTACCAAAATTCATCAAAATCAAATAAACTTTTAGAGTTATAAAGTTTACACGCACAGGAAATTTATAATTAAGCCACGAACTTCCACAATAAGATAAAGTGCAAAGATCACACTGGAATATTACGATTAACCAAACAAGTAACTAAAGGATATTTCATTCATTTGTTAATTGGAGTTTTACAAGACTTGTATCACTATTTGTATTTTCTTTTTAAAATGTACAAAAGTTGTATTACTTTAGCATTTAAAAGAAGATTGTTTTCAATTTGTTGTTGCTGTTTTCGTGTATTTGTTTGGAATTTTGTTAAAACTAAGACCAAATGTGGTGTTTTCTTCTTTAGCTAGTCAATAGTAATTGTTCTGTTAGTGTATGTAGATAGGTGGCAGGCTGAAACTGCCAGCCAATCGAGTTTCTGTCTTCAACAGAATAAAAAAAAAGAAAGAAGCTAAACCTATCTGCGATTCTTTTCCCTGACCATTGGCCACCAAATTACTGGACATCTTAAATGGGAGTCCCAGTTGATTATATATACAAACCTTAATTTTCTATAGTAATCCGTTTTGGTTTAGGCCTCAGGAGAGTATAGAAGGCGATATGATAATGGCCACCTTAGCTGTAAGTACGCAACCCTTTTGGAAAGGAGTGTTCCCCAAAGAATTTTTTAGGGTATCGTAGGCTCTATATATTTGCAGCTGTAACTACACAGAAACCGTCCAATGAAGCTCTAGGGAGATCTCAGAAGACCGCGAGGAAGATGTTGAAGTAATGAGAAGTCTTTTTCGTGGTTACGAACTTCCATTTTTGTTATCCTGTACAGCTCTCTTGTTGGTAAGCAGGGTTGGTCAATGGTATCGATATAGCTGTAATTAAATATTTTTTATTATTTCTCTACACGGTATTTGAAATCGTCGTTTGTTTGATTACAACGGAAGATCGCTTTGGTTTCTCTGCAAAAGAAAACGAATTATCAACTGATCGTACATTTTGACATGCACTTATTCTGTGTTTTATTAAGGATATGTACACTGTTAGTGTGAAATGTACGGACCCGGTGTAGCCTAGTGGGTAGCTGCAAAAATGTGCTCTGCCGGGTTAAAACCCGTTACTCGTTTTCAGACAAATTAATAGCCCAAAGTTTGGCTAAAGGCGCAGCCTTCATTTTATATGGTAAATAAGAAAAACTGCTCCTAAATAACCATCATGTAGCCTTACGTGAGAATTTTTTTTAAAAAACGTATTAATAAATAAAGAAACCATATGCGTTGTGGCCCGGCATGACCAACTGCGTTAAAGCTTTTGATTCATTATCCGAGATTTGCGGGTTCGAATCCCTATCACACAGATATGCTCGCCCTTTCAGTCGTGGGGGCGTTATAATGTGCGGTTAATCCCACTTTTCGCTGGTAAAACAGTAGCCCAAGAGTTGGCGGTGGGTGGTGATGACAAGCTCCCTTCCCTATAGTCTTACACTGCTAAATTAGGAACGGCTAGTGCAGATGTGTAGCTTTGCGCAAAATTTAAAAAACAAAAACAATTAATATACGTCGTGATTATATTTACTCAAACGAAGCATTGGATTATTTTGTTACTTAATAATACGTTTCTTACCAACAAATTTGAATTGCGATAGCAGATTGCATCGAATTTGATCCTGTAAAGTTTTGTAAAAATAGAAGTTACATGTTAAATATTTGTCTTGGCTGATAAAGTACACTAAAGTAGTAACTCCTTCCCATATCGAGTACTGTAGGTAACCTATACATATAAGCTCCATTAAACGAAGATGACTAGGATATAACTTGGGTAACTCATATACGGCTTATCTTAAAAATGAAATCAGAAAGAAAGCGGAGATGGCAGCTTTAATGTTTTGTTTATGTTAGAAACGGAAAGCTTGTTAAAAATTTACCCTTAGTTATTCTATGCAAGAATATACGAGGAGTATAACTCGTTGTTACGTATATTATAGTAACGTATTCCTAAAAACACTTTGGTCAATGAACGACTAACCTACAAGTTAAACCACAAAAGTTCTCGTCAACTTCTTCAACAGTGATTCTTCTTGTGACTTAAGAAGGTTTGTTTTCTTTGTTTCTTTTAAATTTTACACAAAGCTACACGAAGGTTATATGCGATAGCCGTCTCTAATTTAGGAATGTAAGACAAGAAGGACGGCAGATAGGCAGCACCGCCCACTTCCAACTCTTGGGTTACTCTTATAACAACGAATTTTGGGATTGATCGTCACATTAACGCCCCCACGGTTGAAAGGGCGAGCATGTTTGGTGTGATGGGAGGTTCGAACCCACGACCATCGGGTTACAAGTAGAGTGCCTTGATTACCTAGCCGTGCCTGGTGACTTAAGAAGGATTCATTTAATATTATCATCTGTCTTGGTTTTTCTTCAGATGTTCACGCAAACTGTCGAGCCGCGCGTGTGATCAATGTGATTTTTTTTTTCAACTAATTAATGACTTGTCGACCTTCAAGCATGTTACACTAATTTGAGCTGGTAAATATTTTGACAAGTTGTAATCTGTATGTATCTTGAGCTGAGAAAGATGTGCATTCTTTGAGCCTCGTATTTAGTCACAATGATCTTTAAATCACGTGTATCTTACCTGACCGTGAACAGTAAGTTATATTAAAGTACATACTCCAGCTCTGTTCTAGAAATATTAAGGTTATTATGTAAGTGATATTTATGTTGATATGTTATTTTTATTTTGATAAACCTGTTTTAATGCTGTTTCGTTACATCTACTACACGTGTTCTTTTGTGGAATCTCTTAAACAATTTTCACCGAAATTCGTCATGACCACTTTTCATCTCTTGTAGTTAAAAAAGAAACCGAGGAAAATACATTTTATTCACGGATTTCATTTTTTGTTATGTAATCGTTTGATTAATTGCACCAACATTTTTCTTGATTTCACAAACGGATTATGAGTTATAATATTACAGTAAATAACTCGTATACAGGTATTTTTTCAACGACACTAGGTGTTGAAGATCTAATAACTTGAAACTCGGGATTTTTCAGATAAATTATTGGTATATATTTTTTCTTAATTGCGAGTTGTATCATAGAATATTTTTCTGTGAAAGAGAAAGAATAAAATCATAGTAATAAAAGCATGTACAAGCTAAGTATTCTATCGCATACTCTGAGTTACATGGATTCATGTTACGTGGACTTTGTATATCTGTTACAGATGTTTGCGGATACTAACCTTTCAGTATCACTGGATCATTTAATTTTAGGGATAAGATTTACTAACCCGATTAGGGAAAAGCTCTGTAGCAATTGATTTTAAGTCAAATGTTTGTTCCATTTGATAAGTTACAAATTGTGAGTGTGTAGACAACAATAAAATGTTACAATTATTGGTGGGCTGTCGTTCATACACATCCACTATACACACTCGTACAGTCCTCTTAAGGAAATAGAAGTGGGCAGTAGATGTCGGAAAGATTTTATCCTTGCTTTATTTTTCATTCACTTCGTTAAGTATGTCTGAAGAAAGTGGTATGTTGTCCTTTATTTCAGAAGAATCGTTAAGTACCAGCACACGAGGCCAGCGCCCCGATTTTATTTCACAGTTCCATATATCTCTAGATGGTGCCTTGAAAAATTGGAATAAAAATCCATGATTGACATTTATATTAAAATGCCGAAAATTCTCGCATTGTGGGTTCGATCTTCGAATATTTTAAGAACCTAGCGACACATCTGCGTTATTTCATCAACACCTACTCATTGTGTACGTGTGCTCACATTGTGATATACATGTATAAACTACAGACTTATAGGGTGATCGAAGTAGGCTCATCGTGACCCATAGCCCAGCAGTGAAAAACTTTATGGCCAGCTCAAGTTTGGGAATCAAATTTTTCCATTATTTATTTTTTATCGCAAATTTGGTAATCAGCAGCTGCACTACCTCACATCTTCGCTAATGTTACGCGCTTCATCCCTGCCACAGAGTCCTCCCATTTTGTAACGTCAGTCTGGCTTAGAGGTTTGCTATCGAGTGTGCATTGTTTTGTATGTGCTCGCAAACATATTTTTATTGTGTAGTTTTCATATAGTTTAAATATATTTTATTTTTAATCTTATAATATGGATAAGTGAATAATACGAAAACGAAAGAATCCAGATGATGGTGAATACTCAGAAAATAAAGATAATTTAATTGATTCTGGCGTGACTGGAAAAACGTGAAACAAGAATTTAATGAAAGTTAGGAGTTGAAATTTGCAATGATTAAAGCAAATAATAAACCAGTGTTTCTTTTGTGTAACAAAGTTTTTAGGAATAATAAAACATACAACCTTAAGTAACACTTTAATAATTTTCACAACGAATTTGATGTAAAATTTCCAGTTGATAACAAAAATTGTATGAATGAAATAAGCCGTCTGTAAGCACAACTTCATGAACCAAAAGGAGACATAAAAATATTTTTATCATCGATAGAACAAGTTACGTTAGCTAGCTATAAAGTAGCTTTGATTCTAGCTCAAAAAAAATCGTTTTCTGATAATGAACTAGTAAAAAATATATTGATTGTGGTCATAAACTCTGTTGGAGAACTATTTAAAAAATGATATTCCTCAAAATGTAAATAATTTGCAATTAAGTCTAAGAACAATTGTCCGCAGAATGCTAGTTAGCGAAAAACGTAGAAAATCAGTTGCTTGAACAACTAAAAGACTGTTTGTATTTTTCTTTGGCACCAAAGGAGTCGACATATGTTAGTGACACTGCACAGTTGATATTTTGGGTTCGATATATAGCTTAGCTTCAGTTCTTCAAGTGAGGGAAGAAATTCTTGACCTTTGTGGATTACGAGATGGAACATGGGGTAAAAACATCTTTTGAAAAATTTCTTGAAATGTCAAAAAAATTCGATCTAGATTTTAAACTGGATTTTGTCACAACAGACTGTGTTTCCGTCATAACTGGGTCGAAATTAAGATTTGTTTATCTACTGAAGCAGCATTTAACTGAAAATAATGTGAAATCCACGCTGTCATCTTTCCATTTTGCATCAGAAAAATTTATGTGGTCAGATATCTAAAAGTGATTAATTGAAAAATTTTTGACATTGTTGTAAAAATATGGAATTACATTAGAAGTGGAAGAATCGAAGGTTTGAGTCTTTGAAGTAAAGCAGTGACTGTACTTTTGATGGTCTTACTGATTTTGGAAATGTAAGATGGTTAAGTAGAGGAAAAGTCTTGGAACGATTTATTTCCTTATTTCCTCAAATACATGAGTATCTTGTTAAAAATGGTAAGATGAAAATTTCCCTGAAATTGAAACTTTGTCATGGCAGTGTAATTTGTACTTTCTGTGCGACTTGATTGCTCACTTGAATAATTTGAATACGAATCTTCAGGGAAGAAGTAAAATAATAAGCGAGCAATCAGTCAATTCATGAATTTCAATTAAAGCTAAACCTCCTTGCGGAACATTTACAAAAGAATGACACATTTTGCAAAGTTGAATAGTTTTTAGTAAATAATAAGGACTATGTATGATTTCTCTGATACTGAAGATGATCTCTGTGTAAACTGGATCAAAAATGTATCTCAAAAATTTGAATCGCGTTTCTCCGGATTTAAAAAAATTGAAATTGATATTTGGATTTTTGCATGATCCATTTGAATTTGACTTGAAAAATTTCAGCAAGGAAATTGCATCTCTTTCGTCTTTGGATAATTGAGGATTTCAAGAAGAGATTCTTACCCTGCAATGTGTAGAACATATAAAAGGTAAACAAAAAGTTCTATCAGAGAGATATGGCTCACTATTCTGAAAAACGAGTTTTCCAAATTTAAAGATGGCAATTTCAAAATTATTTTCCATGTTCGGATTCACATGGATGTGTGTCAACATTTCTATGCTAGATTTTCTGAAGTTTGGATACAGGTTTCGGCTGACTGACATGAATTTGAATGCAGAGCTGAGATGCTCATTGAGTATAGATATTAAGCCAAGTTTCACGGAACTCTTTGATGAGAACCACATCAATTTTCATATTGAAGGCTAGTTGAAATGCAATTATTTTGATTTAAAGTAACATATTTATTTTTTTTAATAGTGTGGCCAACATTGTTCTCATTGAAAAATAAGTCGTCCACCCCTGAAGCAGTCTAACACATCATGTATTTTCACGATAAAAGTGATTTTGTCGTTCGTGAAGTGGTAACATTTGTTGAAGTATATCTTACGCTTTGTTGATTTGATTTAGCTTAGTTTTTATCAAAACTAACTTGCCTTTTGGTTTTCATGATGTATTACTTTTTTGTCCACGTGATCATACAATATTAGGCATCTCTAAGTTTTATGGGAATCTTTCTCTGTTGAAATGGGTAAGTTAAAATTTAATTGATGTCGTACGCTTTCCCCTTTTGTCCCCGAAATATTGAAATCGCAAGACCTAGGTTCAAGGTTCAATCGTGTAAACGAAATTTTACTTCAAAAGATAAATTCGATTAAACCATTTGATTTGTTTGACATGGCTGTTGTTTTGTACCTCGCCACTACACATAATGGATTGTTTGAGTTTTGTACAGGATTTTAGCGTTGTGAGATCGTAATCTTACAGCTGACCCACCAGAAGACCTCGGCTATGGCGATAGGTTGTGCGTTTTTAACAGATATTGCATTCATCGGGTAATTGGTGTTTCAAACAATAAATTCTGATAAACAGGGCTAACAGTTCCCAGGGCCATAAATTATTATTCCTGTTTAACTAAACAACTTAAGTGAATTGATATCAGTAATGTACTTTACAAATATGTGCACTGAATTACTAAAGGCTTAGCCTAAAGTTTTCGTTCAACCTATTTTGCTTGTTTTGAGGTAGTTGAAATACAGGAATTACTGGAAAAGCCCGAGAGCTGGGCAGCAGTTATTTGCCTCAAGCAATTCATACCATATTTCTTTTTTATACTTTTTTATTTTAAAAATCTAATTATATTTTTTGTGCGTCAGGTTTTGTGTTCTGGTTCTGGCTACTGTTTTTTTTTTTTAATTTAATGCAAAGCTACTCGCGGGCTATCTGCGCTAGCCGTCCCTAATTTAGCAGTGTAAGATTAGAGGGAAGACAGCTAGTCATCACCAACTCTTGAGCTACTCTTTTACCAACAAATAGTGAGATTGTGCCGTCACATTATAAAGCCTCAAAGGCTGAAAGGCCCCCCAGGTGAGCATGTTAGGTGCGACCGGGATTCGAACTCGCGACCCTCGGATTACTAGTCGAAAGCCTTAACACACTTGGCTATGCCAAACAAATAAAGCTATAATAATATGTGTGTTTGATTTTCTTATAGCAAAGCCACATCGGCCTATCTACTGAGCCCACCGATGATAATCGAACCGCTGATTTTAGCGTTGCAAATCCGTAGACTTGCCACTGTACTATCGATGGGATCTCTGGCTACTGTTGTAAGTTAATTGAAATAAACGTTTAAGAATATATGGTTAAGATAAAATTAGCGCCCCACCCCCTTGTACTTCAGGTTCTCAATAGTCACTTAATCCGGGAAATGTATCTCAGAGCGTCTGATATGGGTTTTAACAGTTTTATTGATAGAGCAGAGAGCAACGTTTAGACCTTCCTTGGTCATCTTTATGTTAACCTTTGGAACCTAATTCACATTAAATTTGTTGCGTGTCGAACAGCAATAAGATTTTTAGTACCGTTCTTTTAGTTTGATGATGAAATGTCACGGTCACATGAAAAACAATACAAAATTTCGGACACCGTTTTAGGAACGTTCTATAACTCTACGAATATACCAAATCCTGCACGAGAAAAAGAAGGACGCGTTAAAGTTCTACCTAACCACAAGTATAGAACCTGTTATGGATTTTATTTTTATTTATACGGAAGGAACATTATAATCAATTTTAAGACTATCTCGACTAAGTTAGAAATTCATTGACTTCGTAACTACATCATCATTTTCAGCCCCAATCAAATAGCAGTCCCTGTAATTCTTCATTGGTCTTGTTTGTTTTGAATTTCGCGCTAAGCTACACGAGGGCTATTTGCGCTAGCCGTCCCTAATTTAGCAATGTAAGACTAGAAGGAAATCAACTAGTCATCATTACCCACCGCTAACTCTTGGGCTACTATTTTACCAACGAATAGTGTGATTGATCGCTCTTATAACGCCCTTATGGCTGAAAGAGCGAGCATGTTTGGTGTGAAGGGGATTACGAGTCGAGTGTCTTAATAAACTACCTGGCGATGCCGAAGCGTAATTCTTGAAGATGAGAAATCCACTTGAAATAAAAATGTATCTGAGAACAGCTGGTTGGTAAGGGTATTAACACTTTTATTGATAAGCAGAGAACAATGTTTCGATTTTCCTAGGTCATCATCAGGTTATTCTCTGCTTATCAATAAAAATGTTAATACCCACACCAGCCGTTTCGAGATGCAGTTCCTGTAATATTTAAATCCCTTCACCACCCGTCAACAGTTTTGGTGTTCCATTTTCTCTGATAGAAGATAAAGCGTAATGGAAATTTAAAACCGTATGCGTTGACATTTTTTCTTATACTAAACCGTTACTACTTTGCTTTAGTAGTGTCTTACATTGCTGCAAAAAACTCCTTAATATTCATCATATTTATATTTTCCAATAAGTTTGATACACGCATTTTCCGTTTTTTTTTAATCCAACTATATTTTAATATAAAAATAATGGAATTTATAATAAAGGTTTTATTTTCTTACCGTTGCTACAAATCAACAGTTCACAAAGTTACTGTAATTTATTTGCTTGTATAATTTCGCGCAACGATATTCGATGACTATCTGCACTAGCCGCTCTTAATTTAAAAGTAATAGACCAGAGGAAGAACAACTAGTCAACATCACTAACTCGTGGGCTACTCTTTTACTAACGAATAGTGGGATTGAGATAACATTGTAACGCCCCCAAATTGAAAAGGCGAGCAAATTCGGTGAAGGAATAGAACTTGTGACACGCAGATTGCAAATCAGTTGCCGTAAATACCAGGCCAGGTCGAGTCCAGGTAGTGCAGAGTTACAACGTTTTTACCAAATCTTAACAACACTTTCATTAAAGGATATTAATTAGTTGTTTAGACATTTATATACTTTGCAAAACATATGAGAATTTGACTTAAATGTAGTGTGTTTTTACTGAAAAATGCAACTACAATATTATGCCTGAGTTTCAAGTGCGTATAAAGTTCCTAAATAAGAAAAGGTCAAATTATGAGGAAGTTTTGCCTTAAATGGAATAGGCGAATTTTATAAATCCTTGTAAACGAAGTGTGAAGTTTAAGTTTGTGATCATTTGCTTTCCCGATTTAATCCTGAATTAAAACTAGCTTGCCAATTTCATTTACGATGTAGAACTGCTTTATGTTTAACAATGGATATACTTCAGGGTCTGTTCCAGCTACAATGTAGCGTCACAGATTGTTGATTCTATATTGTGGACAAGAAATCTTAAACTGTCAAAAGCATCAGGTAATGTGCAGGAAGTTTCAGGCTGCACTTAACATCACAACACGGCATTATCCTAGTGATGTAGCACGACATAATCTTGTCCTCTGTGTTGTGAAATTCTGTAGACACGTTCGCAAAGCAGCTGGAGTTCAAACCTCATCACAATGGGTGACAAACTGGTTACAAATAATCAACCTGAGCCAATCTCGTCCTGTTTGTTGCAGGATCAAGACTGTTGCTACTTCATCGGTAAACTAGAGTACATTGGTGTCAGAAGTATTTCAGTGGTCATTTTACCTCTTTACATTCTATATTTACTTGTCCTAATCGAGATCATAAGTTTGGTGTCATGGACTGCACTATAGCTGAAAGTGACACGTTAAAGAATGCTTCTCTATTGTAGTAACATGGAACTATGCGTCACTGGGAATATTGGTTTGTGTGCTGAGGGCGTTATAAAGACTTTATTCTACTAAATTAAACAATTTCTTTGACTACTGTCAACAGACTTGATTTTTCTTTTGCAGGCGATTAACCTCATCCTTACTTTGCACGTATTGCCATTGCCTGCCTTTCAACACCAAGGTATTACGAGAATAGATAGGCAAACATTTCTACCGAACTTCTAACCAAAATATTAAACATGATGCAACAATGCAGCTTTGGGGCCAAATATCTATGTCTCTTTCAGTTATCAGATCAATGGATCAACTGAGAAATGAATTTGTGGAGAAGTGGGGAAATATTCATCAGAGTTTTGCACAGAACCCTCACACGCAATATGCAAGAACATCGAAGAGCTGTGTTGCACGCTTAAGATTTTCACACTCGCAACTAAACCCGTCGCAAAAGTTTTGACAATAAGCTTTAATACCCTTGAAAATACGCACTTTAACTACAAACGTGCCTGGCATGGGCGAGCGCGTTAAGGCGTGCGCTCGTAATCCGAGGTTCGCGGGTTCGCGCCCGCGTCGCGCTAAACATCTCGCCCTCCCAGCCGTGGGAGTGTATAATGTGACGGTCAATCCCACTATTCGTTGGTAAAAGAGTAGCCCAAGAGTTGGCGGTGGGTGGTGATGACTAGCTGCCTTCCCTCTAGTCTTACACTGCTAAATTAGGGACGGCTAGCACAGATAGCCCTCGAGTAGCTTTGTGCGAAATTCCAAAACAAAACAAACTACAAACGTATTAACAGAAAAGGGGACATTTTCAGATAAGTTACGTGCTCACAATTTGGAGTCATGCAATTTTCTTTTAAGAATGCATTAAATGTCATTTTCTCTCATGGTACATGCGAGTTATTTAGCTATTTACAAGATATGTGATATAATTTCGTGGATATGTAGTTGTGCAGTCTTTTGTTAACGTATACAGTATATATTCGTTACAACGAAAAACAAACCGAAAAATTAATTACAAAAAAGAAAAATTTTGCACTAATTAAAAAGATCCCAGGGTACAAGATATAATGTACCTTAGGTTTTGGAGGTGATTGCGGTTAGGATACACTGTCTATCAGCCTTAACCTTCATTCGCTAGTCTCACATAAAGAAATTAAATAAAGCAAAGTAGCAATACAAATAATAGACATAGAAATTGAAATCAGAAGAGCGAGGTGTGGGTGCGGGTGCTCAAGCCCATAACATCCCATATCTACATCGCCCTTCACTGCCTCTAGACAGTTGTGGGAAAGTGACTGCTCTCCAAACAAAAGAAGAGAAAAGTAAAATAAGAATAAGACTGATAGATGGTGTATCCCCACCACAATGTGGGTTCTACATCAATCACCTCCAAACCTAGGGTACATTTTCTAATCCCACATTATAACTTGTTCCCTGAGATCTTTTCAATTAGTGCAATGTTTTTTGTTCATATTTTCACTAAAATTCACTGCTGACCAAAATTTTTAAGGCCAATGAACATAAAGAAAATATATGCATTTTGAGCTGTTAGACTCAACCACTTATTTGAGTGGAGCTTCGAAAAATGAAAAGGGAAAATAAAAATAAAAACTTTTTAGCATTTAGTAAGGAAAACTGTGAAATTAGCCAAAATACTAGCTGGTCAAAAGTTTAAGACCATACTGAAACGAAGAGATAATCGGTAAACACGTAATGAAATTTAGTCATTTGTGTTCATGCATCAGTGGGAGTTGTCAATATCTCCTACTGACACTCCTGTGTTACATTGGGTAAAAACATGGCAAAGGCTAAAAAGTTGACAGAGTTTGAATGTGGCAGAATTGTCGAGCGGCAAAAGCAAGGTCTCTCTCAATGTGCCATCGCTTGTGGGATTGGGCGTAGTAAAACTGCTGTTGCAAATTTCTTAAAAGACCCTGAGGGATGGGAACTAGAGTTTCAAGTGGTCGGCCCAAGAATCTTTTGCCGGCATTTAGGAGAAGGATTCGTCGGGTTGTCTGGCAAGATACCAGCTGTTCGTCGAACTAGATTAAGGCCCTTACGGAAGTAGAATGTAGCTCAAGAACAATAAGACGGCATCTACGAGAGAGAGGTTTTAGAAACCGGCCACACCTCCTTCAACACCACGAAATAACTTGATTAAACTTTGCTGAGAAGTACCAAACATGGGACTTAGAAAGTGGACGAAGGTTTTGTTTTCTGATGAGAAAAAAATTTAACCTGGATGGTCCAGATGGCTTCCAACGTTACTGGCACGATAAGGATATCTCACCAGAGACATTTTCTACACGACACAATGGAGAAGGCTCCATCATGATCTGGGTTGCTCTCTCCTTCCATGAAACAATGAAGCTTCAGGTTATACAGGGACATCAAATAGCAGCTGGCTACATTGGCATGTTGGAGAAAGCATCCTTATTGATTGAAAGCCCTCGCTTGTGTGAAAATGACTGGATCTTTCAGCAGGACAACGCTGCAATCCACATTTCTCGCAGGACAAAGGGCTTTTTCATGGCAAATAACTTGATTCTTTTAGACCATTCAGCGTGTTCCCCCGAACTGAGCCCAATTGAAAATGTTTGGAGGTGGATGGCAAGGAAAGTCTATAGAAATGGACGTCAATTCCAAACAGTGCATGATCTTCGTGAAACCATCTTGGAATAACATTCCAGCCATCCTTCTGCAAACACTTATTTCGACCATGTCAAAGGGAATGTTTGCAGTTATTTGCAATGACAGCCGTGCAACTCTCTACTGAGATCTCTTGTTGGGAATTTCCTACCCTGTCTAGGACTTCTTTTTTGTATGGTCTTAACCTTTTAACCAGCTAGTATTTAGGCTAATTTCATAATGTTCACATTTTCCCTATTAAATGCTATAAAAGCTTTTTTTTTATTTTCCCTTTTCTTATTTTCATCTTTCAAAGCTCTACTCATATAAGTGGTTGAGTCTAACAACCCAAAATGCATATTTTATCTTTATGTTCATTGGCCTTAGGATTTTTGGCCAGCAGTGTATAAGTGTATGTGTGAATGAATTACATATACTAGATAAAAGAGGGAGATAAAAATTGAAAGTTTTCTTCGTCGTGAGATAAGGTCATAAACAATTGTTAATCACTGAATGTTGTTCTGCATTACAGTTGTTGTGTAATACGCCATGCCATCGTGAAACGTTTATTAGCAGTTTTTCCTTTCTTAGTACCAATACTATCACTTGGCATTTACTGGTAGTGTGCAATAATTTACGCCACAGTGATATTTTTACTTGTCTCAAACACGTACATATTCCACTGTACTGCGTTAAAGATGAACGGAAGCAGAAAGAGTTTATATTTTATTTATGTATGCGTTCACTTCAGTTTTACGGGAAACTGTATATATACCTCAGCATTAAAATGTAAATAGTAAAGTGGCCTATGCTGTAGTGGTTTCTCTTTCAGAACACACATTGATCGATGTACATTAAACTAAAGTTTTAAACTGTGATTAAACCAAATGACAGGAGAAGAATTTGAAGGTTAATCTGTAATCTAGTAAGCGTATCAAAATCACCTGAAGGTTTTTGACTTATAATGCAGAGATTGGCACAGCACCTCTTCTGAATAATTTCATGTCTTATCGATATATTATGATATTTCTGTCATAAAAAAATATACTCTTCACATTCACAGTTTTGGTGTTATATCTGCATCTGTCGTCCCCGATCTCAATGAATTACGAATAATGATCGTGATATTGCTTGAAGCATAACCAGACTGTGGTACTGTCACGACTGCTTTTTCATTGGTTGACATTTATATTCGTGCCATTCAAAACACCCACTTGCAACAGCTTGACGTCAGTGTTGTGTCAGATCAATTGATTGATAAAATTAATTTTCCTTGTACGTGAATACAGTAGCTTCCGTTTCGTTATTTATCGAAATATTGAGCAGAAGTTTAAAACATTTTATGATAAAATAATCTTTGATAATCAAACTTCTTAACTGCAGTTGTTGGCATGCGAAAACAATCGCTTTCTTTACTTTCCTATTCTATATTGTTCGTGTAGTCCTGGAAGTTCGATATCCAATTCTTCTTATTAGACTTGATTACAGCCTATAAACTTAAGTCTATGGTATAATGTTTAAATTTAAATTCAATTTACCTCATATCTGAGCTTATCTGTTATATGGAATCATCACGGATAATGTTCCTTCCTCATAGATTGAAACGAGTTGCAGGAGAAGAAACAAAACAAAGAAAATAAATGTCTGAATCCTATCTATACGCTAGGTCTACCTACCTCTATATAAATCTATAAAGTGTGAAATGCGTAAAGGGATCTCAAAGAGTAATACGTCGGCGCATTCTATCTGTTTCCCACGACATTCAATAACACGACTGTTAAACCTTTTTCTCTCTTATTTTCGCCTCGCCTCCTAATTTACTCACAAGCACCATAATTTCAGTGGTCATATTTTGAAGTAATATAGTAGAATACTGGTAATAGTTTTCCCTTTTCTATTTCTGGATTAAATCAGGGGCTTACTCGGGACGTTTGAAATTCCAGCTCACTGTAAAAATGCCTATTGAGTATAAAGAGCAGGTTGTCATTTTAAATTGTTAGTAGCCCAGAATATAAGGTACCATTCCGTCATAATTATGGGTTTGTAAGGTCTCGTGATACGGTCGTCTGGGTAAAGAAACGCCTGTTTCCAGTTCTCCTACAGTGTAACTCAAGTGCTCGATGGAACTGGACTGCATAAACCAACTTTCATTTCATCCCTTATTTTCTTCATGGCCCACAATTATCAAACCTAACCTTTAAATTATGTATGTTAATTCCAGTTTCCTCAGTTTTCACTTGACGTTCGATATATGTCTATTCAAGGAGAAAACTAACACTCCGCACTTGAATTTATTTAATCTGTATAATTTCCTAGAAATGATCGTTAGTTCGATGTAACAGTGTTCATAATTTTACATTTTACTTTTTCAGAGTTTTTCAGAAAGTAAAAACACCGACTCCGTGATTCTGATTTCTATTCACTTACTTGTGTACTTTTTTCCCCCTTAAGTATATAGTTCGATTCCCAGTACATGATCGCAGTATACCCTGCTTTTGGATAAATACAGTTATAATTCATGCAGTATCTTTTATTAAAACAAAACTTTTCCAGTAACATTGAAATCGACGGTAATCACTTCTTAGTGGATCGTTATTACCTGAGTGCTAAAAAATTATATCCTGAAACAATAAAACAGTTTCGAATGTGAATGACTAGGTCTGTGGAATAGAAGTTTAGTTAACAGAGGAAGAATTATCATTGAAATCGTTAGTCCTAAAAATCATTCAGTAAAAAATTTCGCATAAAGTATTACGCAATGACAGGATAAAATATATTTGTAGCAACTATTGTGATATTATATATTTGATTTGATAATTATTATGTTAAAAGCCTTTCTAAAATTCAATCAAACGTTTAAATCATTAGACGTGTATCAAGCTCCAAATTTTAGTAAAGCAATTTTGTAAACCTGATGAAACAAAAAAGTAATGTAATATGTATAACCGAAGCTACACTTTTTCAAATGTGACGTTCTCTCGAAAATACTTGTGACACCAGGCTATCTGAAGTCGTATATTACTATACAAGTAACGACTGTTGCTAATTTAAAACTGTCTCACAAAGAAAGGAAATATATTAATTTTTATGCAAACAAATAGTACATGTATCCGCGCCTCGCGTAAGTGCTTATTTAATTAGCTTCGCAGAAATAATGGTACGGCGTGCATCGTTTGTTACACAGGTTTACTGGAAGCGTAAGTTCGGTAAAAATAATACCTGTGGTATGGTCGGCGTTAATCGAAATTTTCCTTTAGTGCTCGCTGAACGTGGTAAAACTTGAAATGTCTGTCAAACTTACGTCGTTTATATGATTGCTTATCTATTCACAACCGATGTTTTAAGGGTTCTACCCGAGTTCCTTTATTATATTTCATTAAAATTGGTTCAGTTTCAGCCCCGTAACAAACTTATGAAATGAAGGCAATTCGCAGACAGATTAATCTGCTCAATAATTATAGGTAAATAAATAAAAAAATCCATGATACAACACGTCTGCAACAGGCTACTCACTTAACATAGCAATTAAACTTCAGATTACATTGAATCATCACATAATTGTTATCACGCAGACCGAAGTCCAAAGATGAAGGACAGTAATCCAGAAACTCGTGTTTTGTGAAGGCGTGTCAACTCAAGCACTTAAACATCGTCAGATGGATCTTATGACATATGTACGTTAACGTAAGGATTTAGACACGATAAGATGTATATAATGATACCTGAACGTCAAAATAAGGACTGAAACATCATCAGATGGATTTTATGTCAACCTAAATATGGACACATGATTGGATGGATTTTTACTGGCATCTGCTCTTTTCTTTTATCCAAATTTTAAACTTTTTGCTGTTGTCATATAAGGAAATATTTTTAAGTGACTAAATTTCTAGTTAGCTTCGCCACAAAGGTTTAGAATGGAGTGGGTCTACAAACAGTGTTGCAGAGAAGTATGAATTAAGCAGTTCCACAGTTAAATTGAGATAGTTGAAATCGTTTTAGTTCAACAGAACGATTGATTTTGTTGGAATCGACTATCATGTGAATTTGTTTACATTTTCGGTGCATACAGAATAACCGGAGGTAATTCATATGCCTGTTCGAAAGGTTTTTGTGCTTAAGAAAATAAAATAACATTTCTTTTTATTGTGGTCTTTCCATTGTATTGTGCATTTTGAAACGAACAAAGTATTTAATACTGCTATGAGTTTTACAAATGAAAGCATCTAAAACAGCAAGTTTTTTCATGATTCTATGTTACTCTTGTTAAAGTAAAGAATAAAAATACCACATGATAATGGTTGACTATAGTTTTGTTTCTGAAACCTTGTTGTAAAAATGGCATGTGTGTTTAGCAGTAAAAAGCCCAAGTAAAACAATTTTTTAAGGTCCGAACCCAAAGAGTTCGAATAGTGAGCCGAGTACAGTTTGGACACTTTTCATGATACTCTGACAGCAACGATTTGGAAGCCAGAGTATAAAAGTCATAGCTCACTATCATTGTTGTTAATTAAGGAGCTCGGCTCACAACCTCAAGATCGCGAGTTCGAATTCCTGTCCTACCAAAAATGGTTGTCCTTTAAGCATTATAATGTAACGGTCAATACCATTATTCGTTGGTAAAATAGTAGCCCATTAGTCTTACACTGCTAAGATAATGACGGCTAACTCTGATAGCCTATGTGTATCTTTACGCGAAATTCAAGAAAATAAGTGAACAAGCAAACTGTTTTCTCCCATTTAACTCTGTAGTAAATTTGGTATTTTTAATACAAAAGCTCGAAATTCGATCCGCGCTTCAGACATGGCTCGGGTACTCGTTATGTTGCATGTAATCGCAGAAACAAATTTTGTATTTTTTTGTCTTTTTAGGTAATTTGAACGAATTGTAAGGTTTTTAAAATGGGAAATATAGCCCATTTCGCTAAAATGTTAATTCTTGTATTTCCCGACTAACTTTTCTATCGCTCTCTACAAGTGGGGTCGACATGCTTTGCCGTGTTAAAGAACTGGGCAAAACAGTTTGGTGCAGTCATACGTAGGTGTCTCCACCAATATTTGTTTTGTGGGATCATTTGCAAAATATGGAGTTTTTGTTTTATTTGATACTTATGTTTATAAGAGGTTCTTATAACATATTCACCTCATTACATTTTTTGATTACATGTGTGTGCGTGTGTGTAATATACTGTTTATTATCTTGGGTTATTTAAGAAATACTCAATTCTATTTTGATATCGAGGACCAGCATTATCCTAGAATATTTGTTTGTATTCACTCTGTAAGAAAATACCTGTTCAATCCTACTACAGCACTAATTCAACATAAAGTTTAGTATGATTTGGAAAGTGATCGTGTAAGCAAAAGGTTACAATTGTTATTTTACAAGTTCCGTGGCTCGCCTGTTACAAAATATCTTAATCATGAATTATATAGAATGTTTTTGTAACTCCATAATATCATTCCGACTTTGATAATTTTGGTTACCCTTGCTCTTGACTTTTTACTAAGAAAAAATAATTACGTATTTATGTATATCAAATCTACGTCAGGTATAGCTTCAAATTCTACGAAGTTTGGACCGAACACGGCTTTTTATTAGCGTGTCCAAAATGTTTATCTTAGGGTTTGTGGTTCGATCGTGTTTGGGGCCGTAGATTTGCTACAAAAGTAGTGATCACTTTTTTACTGTCTAGTCAAACAAAACTATAGCTAACGAACACCATCCACCGTCATTTCTTGTGCTGTCTTCCCTCTAGGCTTTTAGTTGGAAAGTACAAGCAATTCTATATGGCAGTTTTGTGCAAAACATTCTTAAGAATTAAAAGCACTATGAAGTTAGTTTATCTTGTGATTAAAACTACATGTTATTAGAGCAATTAACACGTTTCATAGTATATCTCGTCTGTCAAAGCGGCACTGTGCGAGTCTACATTATATATATATATAAAAGCATTCAATATATATACGTGTATTAGTGCGCGCGCATATACACACACACACACATTCGTTGTGAAACGTTTGGAAACTGCCTGAAAACTTAGCATTAAAGAAAAAAACGCGTGCATATTGTACTTTGTCCTCTTTAGAGAACTATTTTTGTGTCGTATTGAGTTCATGAAATTGAAATTAATACTCACGAATGACATAGATGGGTGCATATGTTAATCACCACATAAATCTGTGATTACGGGCGTCATCTATTGGAATACTTGCCAATTTCTGAATGGATAGCGTCAGAGTAACTTCCTGTCTTAGCTGCCCAAATAAAAAAAATTGTTTCTTCCTTGTAATTTTATTTCCAGAGTATAATAATATTCGTGTCGTTCCACACGTTACCTTCATTCATGTGGGAAAGTCATTTAAAAAAGCGTGTATTTACATGTGTGGATATACATACATACTGAAACGTCTGCAGTTGATACACAGACTAAAAAGAACTCATTTGTCTGTGTAGATTTAACCACATTCTTATTATTTGTAAATTTGTAACTTAATTAGAAAATGCTACTAGGAAGAGGATAACTGATGCCAGTGACCGTGTCTAGTAGATGCTGTGTATGCACAAACTGGGTTCATTGGGGTTAGTCTAGCTTGAATTCGAATTACGTTGAGAACAGGTTTTAAAATCTTGTTATGGTCTCATTGCTTGTAGTTTATTTGTAATGAATGTTGCTTTGAGGCTTAGCAGTTAGTAACAGAATTCACTATTGTGTACGTTGAAGTAGTGGTGCCGATGATTTAAATCATAGTTCTTATAGAAAAGAGAAACAAAAACAGACGTAGGACGTGCCGAAACCGTAGTTATTGGTGCAGATTTTAACATTTTTAATCACACAGTTATAAATCTTGAAGTCAAAACCCATGATATTAACTTATTACTATCCGATATGGGTTTGTAGGGAAATGCGCTGCATATGTCTCCCTCTTTCTCGGGAACAACGTGAGAGCATAAGAAGGAAATGAAACTGATTTCTGTTGTCTTGAGCTGCTACCTGACGTGTTTCGGTCACGACACAAGTCTTGTGTTGCTACCTGACGTGTTTCGGTCACGACACAAGTCTTGAGCTGCTACCTGACGTGTTTCGGTCACGACACAAGTCTTGAGCTGCTACCTGACGTGTTTCGGTCACGACACAAGTCTTGTGCTGCTACCTGACGTGTTTCGGTCACGACACAAGTCTTGTGCTGCTACCTGACGTGTTTCGGTCACGACACAAGTCTTGTGCTGCTACCTGACGTGTTTCGGTCACGACACAAGTCTTGAGCTGCTACCTGACGTGTTTCGGTCACGACACAAGTCTTGAGCTGCTACCTGACGTGTTTCGGTCACGACACAAGTCTTGAGCTGCTACCTGACGTGTTTCGGTCACGACACAAGTCTTGTGCTGCTACCTGACGTGTTTCGGTCACGACACAAGTCTTGAGCTGCTACCTGACGTGTTTCGGTCACGACACAAGTCTTGAGCTGCTACCTGACGTGTTTCGGTCACGACCCAAATCCATTTTGTTTTTATAGTCTCTATTTTTGAACCATAACAACATTTTAAGAGGCCAATGACTTCGAGGGTGAAATATTTCCTTTTTCTGTGTGTGCATATTTATATATCATTTAATAAGTATAGGTAGAGTTCCTATTGGCCCGGCCTGGCATGGCCAGGAGCGTTATAATGTGATGGTCAATCCAACTATTCGTTAGTAAAAGAGTAGCCCAAGACTTGGTGATGACTAGCTGCTTCTTCTCTCTAATTTTGCATTGTTAAATTATGGACTGCTAGCGCAAATAGCCCTCGTGTAGCTTTGTGCGAAATTCAGAAACGAATTAATATTTCCCATTGTCAAAGTTGTCGTCTTAGCCAGAGCGGATAATGCCTGTGGTAATAACTTACAAATATTTATTTTTTTAGCCCTTTGTACATGTCCTTTACGTCCATGTTTCTTTAATTTTAGAACAAAAAATTGTTATTAGATCACTCAAGACATTCTTTGTTGACCCATATTTTGGAATTCATAACATTTAGAAAATACGCGTTTACTAACTTGTTTTCATTTTGGAGTTTTCTGTTGGAGTCGAGAGCACATTCAGGAATGGTTTTGTTCTTGTTGTACGGTATATCTTCCTCAGCTGTATATTTTTCAGTGTCTATCATTCTCAAAATGTTTACAGTTCAAACTGAAATACGTTATACAGTCAATAATTATCAATGTGACAAACATGTTCGTTTAAAACCGACAAATTAGAAAAATGTTTACAGTATTCATTGAAAATATAAAATTTGGAATGTGATCTTAAGGTAAATGTCTTGTCATTATAACTGATTGTATTCATCAGAGTTGTTAGGTAAAAAATAAACATTAAAACATCAATCGTAAGGAACGGTTATGAAATACAGGTAATGAATGAATACTTTGAAAACTGGAAGACAAATTAATTTTTTATTGCTGTTGTTATTATTACTTCTACTAGAAGAAGTCCACAAAACGTTTGTGGTTTCGGCCCGCTATAGCCAGGTGGGTTAAGGCGTTCGACTCATAATCCGAGAGTCGCGAGTTTGAATCCCGATCACACCAAACATGATTACGAATCAAGTACGTTAGCTACCTGGCCATGCCGAACCCTTTAGTTAGAGGTAAATCTTATCGTACTTAATACTATCAACAAATAAACTGATAACGTTATCTACGACACAACGATCGATCATTTTTTAAAGCTATTATAAGCTCTTTATATTTTGTTTCACACAGTGTCTACTTATGCATATTTACATCAGCCTTTTGTTTAAATGGAGTGCGTGCGCATTGTAAGAACATAAGACCTGTGAGTATTATTGTAATAAATTTTGAAATATTTAGGTACATTATTCTTTGATTGATTGTTTAGGTAGTGTATTCATGATGAAACTTTGTAGAATGGACAGAAACTGCCTGTTGTAGAGACACAAGTGTAGAGGACGAAGTTTCGAAAGTCTTCCGTCTTCAGATTAGCGTGTATTCAGTTGTTTTCGGCCTTTATAGTGTCCTGGTGGATTGTGGAGAGCGTGTTGTGATTGGTTGGATTATCACTGTTTCTGATTGAAGGAGAGATTTCCTGTTGATTCAACCAATGGCAACCACAGATTACTCACCTTTAATCTGGAATCTCTGTTTAGTGAAGGTTTAATAGTGTTGATATAAAATGATTCTTTGACATTTTTTGTCTTCCAGAATTTGTCTGTGTTGATGACTTTAGTTTTCTCCCAGTTCATTCTGTGTCCAGTTGATGTGGAATGCTCTGCAATGGCTGAATTTTCTGTTTTCAGGAGTCTTGTACTATCTTTATGCTCTTTTATTCTTGTTGTGAGTTTTCTTCTCGTTTTTTCAATGTATGTATCGTTGCAGGAACACGGAATTTCAAAAATGACGTTTTTGAGATTTTCTTTGGGAGGTCGCTGTTTGTCGGATTTACACCGGACTTTTGTGTTGAATGTTTTGGCTATGCTTTTGAGTTTTTCACTGAAATGTTGTGGGTATGGTAGGTAAATGGTGGTGACTTTTTAATCTTTTCTTTCTGTCGTGGATTTCAAGGAGTTTTTGATGAAGGAGGAGGTGTAACCATTCTAGTTAGAACTCTCTACGATATTTTGACGTTCTGCTCCGATGGATGTCTTATTGGAAATGTTTTCTGCTCTCTTGTTTAGGCATTGGGTTATACCACGTTTTGTAGAGGTCAGATGACAGGACTGGATCTGTCCGTAAGTTTTCTGCATACAGTTGTGATTATTCTTCTTGCAATTTGCTGATGAGTATGTCAAGAAACGACAGACTGTTTTGTTCCTCTGTTTCCATTGTGAAGTGGATTCTTTTGTCTACGGAACTGAGATGTTCTAAGAAGGCTGTTAAGTTTTCATGATCGTGGGGCCAAATAACGAAGGTGTTGTCGATATAACATCTGTATAAACTTGGTTTTATTGGTGTAGATGAGATGGCTCTTCGTTCAAAGTCTTCCATGAAAATGTCTGCCAGGATTGGAGAAAGTGATGATCCCATGGCTAGACCATCTGTTTATTCGACAATTTCTCATTGTATTGGAAATAGATTTATTGTAGACAAATGGCTGTTAGTTCCATTATGGCGTCTATTTTCATATCTGTTTTGTATGGTAGAAGGTTGTCATTCAGCAGTCGTTGTCTAGTGACGTCAAGAGTTTTGCATTGTGTTCCTTTATCTCAAATGTGCATCATTATTAGAATTGCAATTACATGATTCTACTTTGTTTTTAGTGGGGGGGTAATCAATATTTACGAATTCACAAATTTTCCTTAGTTTTACAGATGTTAATACGTTACCAACATAAACGTAATTAGAAAAAATATATATGTATTGAGGAATATACGCCAATAATACTCGTATCATCTTCAAACATTTAATTAGTGATCATTTAGTTTTCTATACAGTATCTAAATAATTAATTGTAAAAATAATATATATACATATATATAAATTCTACTACTAAAGTATGATAGAGTTCTTTTTTTGGCCATTTTTAAACCTGAACAGTAGTTTTGTCTTGAATTTCAATTGGGTGTTTCTATTAACTGTTTATAAAATGTACAAAGTTGTTAAGTGATTTCCAAAAATTAGCTCCATGAACATAACTGCCTGTTATTTTTACTTTTTACCAGTCTTGTTTCTAAAGAGTTCATAATCTTTCATGCTATATATTTTTAAGCGTTTCTTCCAGACGTGTCCTATGCTCCTCTGACGATCCTGTACGACTGAAATAATACGTGACTTTTGAACGTTGTTGGTTTATTATTGAATCTTTTTCTTTTTACAGATACATTACTGTCACTGGAGGTAAAATATAAACTGATGCTCGTAAATAAAGTATTCTTTTTGCAACAATGGAACAGGTGTTCGGCTGAAGGGAAATCATAAATATTTAGTAGATAATCAACTTACTTATAAATTGAGGTTTAAAATAGTGAATTAAAAAACGACCTTTTGTGCATATGCAGAATCTCGTTTCTTGATTATGACTGTAGCTTATTATACTTTGCGAAGTGGCTTTTCATTTACTCTTTTCTTTTATAAAAGAGTAGCCGACGAACTGACTGTGGACGGTGATGACAAGCTGCGTTCTCCACTAAATTAGGACGGCTAGTGCAGATAACGCTTGTGTAGCTTTGCGCGAAATTCGTAGCAAACCAAACCAACAAACAATAGCAGGTACAAAAGTGATAATCGATAGAAAGTCATATTAGGTTCAGGATCAAAAATATGTTATTCAGAACAGAACTTTACTTTACAGAATCAACCAGATTGTTTAAGATATGTAGGATGGTAGTTTTTCTCTTTAAAGCTGGCAGAGAACAGATAGCCCAGTATAAAACTTTGTGCTTAATTTCAAACCAGCAAAACACTTCTAAAACTATGTTCATACCTCTCGTTATAGTAAAGCCATAGAATATAGATTAACTGCTTCTTGTCATCACTCCTTACAACATGTACAATTAGTATAAATAATGATTCTTGATACAATTGCTTAAACTAATATCATGTGACGCTAAAATCCTTTTAATTAAGAAAATTTCATTAAATTTACTAAATTTGCGTTGAAAATTTGGTGGTGAGTAATAGCCATACACCTATTTTTTTAAAACATTAAGCTAGAAACTGCTAATCTGGTTTGTTTAGCCTGATCAATACTTGTCTACCTGCACGTCTTTACACCTCATAATTTTGCTGCTCTCTGTCAGTCGTTTTTAGTCCGAATAACAAAATTCTAAAAAAATGTTCACTTTTACACTTAGATGAAGCTGTAGTTAACACGTTAGACCATGTTGTTGTTGTTGTTGTTGTTTTAAATTAAGCCCAAAGTTTCACAATGGGCTATCTGTGCTCTGCCCACCACGGGTATCGAAACCCGGATTTTAGCGTGTGAGTCCGCAGACATACCGCTGAGCCACTGGGGGGCCGTTAGACTAATAGCTTACGAGTTTTTGCGTAGGCGTGAAGAAAAAGTATCGTTAAATTTGAGTGTTGAATAATTTTGCAGGTGTGATTTATATTTACACCAGATGTGACTCCTATTGTGAGTTGTAAAGATTCGTCAGTGTACCAAATTTATAAAAAAAAACAAAAACAAGCCTAAATGTGTTTACCTGTCAAATAATGTTTCATTATGGGTATTATGTTAGAAGCAAAAAATTTGTATAATACAATACACCGTTGTGCCTGTAGTCATCTGCCCAGAAACGTACACGCCTTTTTACGGAAGTGTATTGTAATTGCACATATGTATTTGATGTCATTTTAATTATGTTTTTCTCTACGTACAGGCTTGAACTGAGTTTTTAGTTTTCATGTATTGTTTCCACATTTGCTATGTAGAATGACTCACTAACTCTGCTGAAGAAGGGGTCGGTGAATTGCCAAAAAAACATATTATAAATAGAGTACGTACGGTGACTTGCAAGAATTACCGTATGATAGATAAATACGAAGCGCTCTTATTTAGTGCCACAGTAGATTCTGAAATCTAGAATTAACTGTCAGTTTAAACTGGAATTCGTAAGGTGGACTCTTTATCGCCTTGATACTAAAGTAACCAATGTGTAGTTCAACCGTTAATCATTTACTGAAGTTAGAATATTCTATCTGAAAAGGAGAAATAATCATTTTAGTTAACAACATTAACCAAAAAAGTGAAAATATTTTACTGAAAAAAATTCAAGTTAAAATGAAAAAAATCTAAATTGTTATAAATTTTATCTGTTAAAAAATGATGTAAAATTACACCTGATTTCCCTGCCATTATCTAAGTCTCAGCTTTAATGGTTTTGGACTTTTTTGTATTTAGGTGCTTTTAGTATTCTTGGAAAACAAATGAAAGTATTATGCAAGGTTCGTTTTTTTACTAAGTGATGTCATTACTGTTAATTTATTGGTGATGAACCAAACTTTTGACAACTGTAAGTAATCTTGGAAAATGAAGAAATGTGAACGTATTATGTCAGGGTCTTACAAGCTCTATTGCTTAGTAGATGATCTTACAAAAAGTCAGTAACATGCCGTACGAGTTCGTACATGAAGTCTTTAATATCTTGTCGAAAAAAAACACAAAAAAACTTGTGTGTTGCCAGATTCAAGCATGACACTAGACTAGATCACACGTATTCAGCTGGGTGTATACGACTGACTTGTTCTTGGTATAACGGAGGGTGGACATTGTAAAAGTCGATATTTTGTCATTACTATTAATGATAATAATAATAAAAAAGGAATTGAACATATCTAAATAAGTGTTAAGTCTATTTCTGATACCTATTCAGCGATGCGCAGAGTACAGTAATTTTTTTTTCCAAATATCAAAAATAAATCTCCCAGAAAAAAACGTTTGATCTATTACGTGAAATAACTATTTTTATGGGTCATCCTCCTTGATTGTGTTTCCTTGCAATATGACTACCTTAATACTTAATAGTACTCCTATATACGAATGTGTACGAAGAGAGAAATAAGAGAAAAACACGAGTAAGATAATTAAAACTCGTTGTATTGGTTGTCCTTTAAAATCTTAGCTAAAAAAATATCGTAAGGAAATTCCTTGGTCACAGTACAGTAAATCTATTCTCTCTAGTAACATAGGATAAAAAAAAATTATAAAATATCTTTGTGTACTTTCTTCTTTCTCCCCCAGTCTAAACGTCCTCAGTATTATTTGATGCTAAAGGAATACAAGGTTAGTAATCTGATTTGTTTGAATTAAGTTCACTTACATCAAACCCAAATACTGATTCCATCAACAAACGAAATTATTGTTTATATACGTGCCATAAGTCATTGTATTATGGGGCTGGGTTTAGGTACAAAGCTGGGCGAAGGACAATCTATGCTTGGTATTGAAACCGTTTTAGTGGTGTTAAGTCCACAAACACACTGCTGTGCCACTGGGAAAGCTGTACTATAGGGAAGATCAAAACGTCAAGAAAACTTGGTAATGCCTGGACTAAATAAAGACACTCGTGATTTTAAATATGTTCGCTTTTTTATGGAGTTTATCATGTGGAAGATTATAGTGTTGATTATAAATGTTACACGATGTTGAAAGTTTAGATTTCGAAGTACTTCTATTTTTTAAGTGGACACCTTGAGTTGCGTGATTTGTTCTAATTTTATATTACTATTACATGACTGGATTTTGACGAATTGAAAAAATACAAGCTTGACATGCGTTTTTCATTCAAACTAATTGTTTATATATTAGGTAGAACTAATTGTCTAACAAAAAGTAAATAAATTATCACAATTTGAGATAATAGGTCACTCCTTCCGCTGTTGATTTAACACCAGCCTCAAACTTGCTGTTTATTTCTATTAGATTTAGAACCTTCACTGGACTAAAACTTTAGTTTCTTCCACTGTGTTAAAATGTTTAATGTAAATTGCAATGTTATTCACTCTGTATGTATCTATACTAGTTATGTTGCAACGTTACGTTCAATTCGTTTATGGTGAGCTGTACTAGTTATGTTGCAACGTTACGTTCAGTCTCTTTATGTTGAGCTGTACTAGACATATTTTTCTATTTTGTTAATAGTATGTATTATCTTTTATGCTAAAAATTATCCAAATTTATTTTAAAATATTTATGAAAGACATACGTTAACCCAGTTCATGAAACGTTGAGTACATCGTATATGATAAATGTAAACGGGTGGGTGCAATAATTTAAATAATTATAATACGTACTTGTGGTAATTTATATTCCACTGTTTTTTAATACGGTTTCTTCTGTATAAATACAAGTTAAACCTCTGTAATTATTTGGTGTCTTTTAATTTATTTTTTTTCTTCAGTATCAGTATTTTACAACAAGAAAGTCGAGGGCTGTAAACCGCCTATTACAACCTTAGCCTATGTGAAGTTCTCCTAATAAATATCATTTTGGTATTTTCTGTGTCTCGACCTTGTAATACGGCCATTGTAAATCTTTTCTTTTTTATTCGTGATGAGGACGTCATTACATCCACGAATTGTTTTTTTGTTCTTGTATTTTCGCATTCACATGCAAACAAAACCAAAATTTTTCTCGTTATATTTGCTTTGGAATTCAAAAGAGATTTCATACGATAGAATTGTGCATCCTAATCGGCCTGCCATCTTACCGAAGTCAAGCTATTAAAAAGTATATTTTTACTTCATTGGGATGCGTACCGCGGTCGTACGAGACCGAAGACGCAATGCCATCCATTTTTCACGTCCTAGACGAGAACAGAACGTAGTCTCTCCGTGTCGCCAACTCCTAACTCCTTCGAGGGTATGTACACCCGTCTTTGTCCGTCTAAAGAGTCGCGCCTGGATATCAAATCAATGTGAGTTGTTAGAATAACTGCATGTACGACCTCACCGCAGCTAATAAGGTTTGGTGTTAGTCCTGCACTGTCACCTCAGGCTGCTAATTACCTCTTGACACCAGGTGGCGAACTTTTGCGTGCGCACACAACGAAAATGTTATATATCGTGACTTCAACTTGTCAGTCATCGTTTCCATATCTCTAAGTGCTTTAAATAAATTGATAAGAAGTTATTTTACTTCTAGCGTTCTAGTGCACGAAATCACAAGTGCATTTCTTCAGAATATTTTTAACACAAGTTTTGTTCCTATGCGTTAGACAAAGAACACGAAAAATATTTATATATATTTGTACACAGTTTATGTGCGTGTGCGACAGAGTTTGTAGTTACACAGATATACGATTTTGTTTATGTGAATAAGTCTCGATAAATAGACAGAAAAATTCTCATAAGACACAATCCTGTTTTGGTGGAATGTTAAATAGCTGAGAAGAAGCGACACTGTGAGCCCCGTACTATATTTTTTAATTAAAATGAAAACCAAGACTGAACAAAATTACAAAAGTTAGATTGTTCTGTCGATGTGAATATGCATACGTGCATGTATATTTTAATACACGTGTGTATGCAGTAGGGGACAGTTAACACATGGAACTTGGCATATAGCTAAAGAATTACTCTACGTTACGTAATCATCATTCGAATCCCCCATCAAACCAAACATGCTCGCCCTTTCAGCCGTGGGGGCATTATAATGTGAAGGTCAATCCCACAATTTGTTGATAAAAGAGTAGCCCAACAGTTAACTGTGGGTAGTAGTGACTAGCTGCCTTTCCTCTAGTTTTACGCTACTAAATTAGGGATGGTTAGCGCAGATAGCCCTTGTGTAGCTTTGCGCGAAATTCAGAAACAAACAAACGTAATCAATACTTTTTCAGAATTTATAAGAAATGTATAAAAACGGAATAAAATAATATATTTTTTTCAAAATATAAAAGATAAAAGTTGATTTTCTTTTCGTTTAAAATAAATGGGAATATCCAAAATCTTCATGGAAATTAACCTTCAACGTGAAAAAACACAAACTTTATTATCATCCATTCAGTCATGTCTATTTTACGAAAATAAAAATATTCTTATTATTTAAATTTTTCAACTCTGCAGATTTCGGAAATTCCAGATACACATTTTTCTAAATACAAATAGTTTTAACAAAAGCATTATGGACCGGCATGGCCAAGCGTGTTAAGGCGTGCGACTCGTAATTTACGGGTTCGCATCCCCTTCGCGCTAAATATGCTCGCCCTTTCAGCCGTGGGGGCGTTATAATGTCACGAACAATCTCACTATTGGTTGGTAAAAAAGTAGCCTAAGAGTTTGCGGTGAGTGTTGATGACTAGCTGCCTTCCGTCTAGTCTTACATTGCTAAATTATGGACGGTTAGCACAGATAGCCCTCGAGTAGCTTTGTGCAAAATTCCAAAACAAAACAAACGAGCTTGAATCCATGTTTCTCCGAAGATGCTTGCCATTTCGGAAATGGGAGCACTTTAATGTGACAATTAATCCCACTATTTGTTGCTAACGTGTAGCTCAAGTAGTTGGTGGTGGGTGGTATATTACGAAAGATCAATGCAGATAGCTCTCGTGTAGCTTTACGCGAAATTCAAACCAAACCAAACTATTCTCTATATTTATTTTTTCTTTGCTATGCGAGCTCTATAATCATTGTCATTTGTCGCTTTTTTATCCATCACATTCTGTACTATTTTTTGCCTGTTATTAGTGTTGTATGGTTTTGAAATAAGGTTATTCATTAGTTTGTCCGACCAAGCGATTTGTTTTAACAAAGTCTGAAATCTTAAAGCAGACAGATAAGAGTAAATCCTCTCGTGAAGACGTTTACCAAACCATTATCACGATCTTTAGGGTTAACCATGCTTTTCTCTTCAAAGAAATGTGGAAAATGGACAAATTTCAGCAGATGTATAAACATATGAAGAAAGCATAGCTACAGCCCGAAACACAACTAACAGTTTTAGTCTTAGTTTCACAGTAATTTATGATTTTTTTAAATTTAAGGTTAAAGGCATATAATACTTAATTTACTTAAATTACTCTTCTATTTAAATTGAACATATAAAGTCAATTGGTAGATGTTAGATCATTATTCAGCAAACTATGGTAATTTTGAAAGTTTGTAGTTAAGTGTAAAGCTACACAACGAGCTATTTATATTCTGTTCACTACTGGTATCGAATCCCGGTTTCTGGCGTTACAGTTCCGCAGACATACCGTTTTGCCAATGTGGGTAGGAGAGCAACTTTAAAAGTTTCCAATTCTTTCCGGTCCTTGCCTTGGGCCACACTTTTTACTCGGAAAACTCTGGGCCTTGCCCCCCCCCCAGCGGCTCAGCGGTATGTCTGCGGACTTACACGCTAAAATCCGGGTTTCGATACCCGTGGTGGGCAGAGCACAGATAGCCCATTGTTTAGCTTTGTGCTTAATTCCAAACAACAACAATCTGGTCCTTGTCATAGACCAACGTTTTTGTTGTTGTTATTGTTATTATATAGTGTAAGAAACTCAATTTATGCATACAAATGATGATGAATAAGATAATTTGGTTGGTAGGAAATACGGAATCAAATCATTATAAAACTAACAACTGTTATTTCTGTCACGTTAGTCAATACCAAAGATCATCAGGCCCAAAAATGTACAAAGTCATGGTGGAAACGCTTGAACGGGATTTTAACAACGTTAAAGGGAGTTCGATTTTGTGTGATGAACTGAGTGCAGATAGCAAATTATGTAGCTTTATACGAAAAAAACAGAAAACAAGGCCCAGCATGCCCAAGCATATTAACTCGTAATCTGAGGATCGCGGGTTCGCATCCCGCTTGCACCAAACATGCTCGCCCTTTCAACCGTGGGGGCGTTATAATGTCAGGTCAACAATTCGTTGGTAAAAGAGTAGTCCAAGAGTTTGCTGTGGGTGGTGATGACTAGCTGCCTTCCCTCTCGTCTTACACTGCTAAATTAGGGACAGCTTGCGTTGATAGCCCTCGTGTAGCTTTGAGCGAAATTCAAAAACACACAAACGCTTGAAGGTAATAGACGAGTTAAAGTGCATACAACTCGGAATATATGTGCTGTAGGACGACATTTAAAAAAAAGCTTAGACCCAACAGTTATCATCGAACTAAACATCCTGACCATGAGAATGACGAAGGCAACATTTGTAGAAATATGTATGTAAAGATAATGCGATGTACTTCTGACACAAAATATTTTCCATATGCGTCCCAAATTAATGTGCATATGCATCCAGATTTATCACTTAAATACTGTCATGAGACGAATACGTGCGTTGCTGGTTTTAGAACTGGCAGACATTATGCGCTTTGTTTGGTAATTCAGATATTATGTGTCATTATATTGAAATAAATACGATACAAGCGTTTTTTCGATCTTTCTAAATAGACTCGGCATGGCCAGGTGGTTAAGGCATTCGATTCGTAATCCGAGGGTCGTGAGTTCGAATCCCTGTCACGTCAAACCATGGGGACGTTATAATCCAATGGTCAATCCCACAAATCGTTGATAAAAAGAGTAGCCCAAGAGTCTTGCATTTCTAAATTAGGACAGCTAGTGCAGATAGCTCTCGTGTAGCTTTGTGCCAAATTCCAAAAAAACAGACCAAATGTTTTTAATATACTAGCGTCAACTTGATGTGTTTGTAGAAGATACCATGAGAAAACGTTGAATCCCCTGTTTCTCCTCCCCACTCATCCCAACCGTTTCAAAGTATGCTTGTTGTTTGTGTAGAGTGGAAACGAATAATATTTTGTTTGTATTATTTATTTCGTAGCCTGGCACCAGATACGAAACCGAGAGCCACCTACCCAAGCATATAATTACTTGTCTATTTCCAAAAGTAAAGAAGTTATGAGAATTATTATGTCTAGATAAAAATATGAAAAAACACATAATAAAAAGGACCACACGCATGTCAGAATATTCAACGCTAAACGTAGTTTTCGGTCCGTTCTGATAAGGTTTGTTTCTCATTATTTTGTCTTAAAGCCATTCACTCTTGTGAATCCACGAAAAATGTGAATATCCGCCTGAGAACTTACTTGATGCTACGCAAGACGTACTAAATGTATGGTTTGTCTGATGACTTGTTCAAGCAGTGTGGAATGTCTTAAAAATCTTCACTTAGTCATACATCTTCTGGTTTTAGGTAATTACAAGTGCAATGAGACAAAAGAAAAACAGTTCGTAATTAGATATAATATTAGGTGCATGGTTAATCTTTCTGATCCAGCAAGTTAATAATGAATCATTCAATGTTATTATACTGCGATAAAGCTTAGAAATACCCCAGTTGGCTCAGCTGTAAGTCAGTTGCTTTATGAAACTAAAGATCGGGTTTCTGTACCCGTGGGGGGCCCAGTATCGATAGCTCATTATGTCGCTTTGTGATTACCAACAAATAAACAACTGCCTCGAAAATTCGGGTGTTTGAAAAATATTTCAGTTCGATTTTTGTTTTAAAGATCGCCGAATATCCGAGCATAAATTTATGCAGCAGAAAACGACCTCCAGTGGTAAAGCGGCATATATGCGGAGTCACACTGCTATAAACCGGGCTTCGATACCCATGGTGGGCAGAGCACAGATAGCCTAGTGTGCAGCTTTGAGCTTAATTGCAAACAACTAAACTATCAGACTTTGGGTCCCCCAGTGGCTCAGCGGTATGTCTGCGAACTTACACGCTAAAATCCGGGTTTCGATACCCGTGGTGGGCAGAGCACAGATAGCCCATCGTGTAGCTTTGTGCTTAATTCAAAAACAACAACAACAAACAAACAAATCAGACTTTGGTGATACTGAAAATTTACTTTAGCTGCGACAAGCAGCTTATTGTTTCTTATATTTAGAAAAAACACTGATTTTAAATCTCGCAAACATTTCAACATAAATTTGTTAAAAACTAAAGTTCGCGAAATCTAATTAAGTGTTGTAGTATAGTTTAAATTATTTTGCAGTGACAGAGAAACACAATCAGAATTATAAAGAAGTCTCAACTGCTACCTCTGGTAGTGACAAAAGATTTTTGTCCTTTGGTTTCTCACACCGGCGCAAGCGACATTAAAGGCTGTGGTCCGCATCACCAGAAGATTGCTAATTAAAATAAACTCAACTGGACTGTCGCCAGTTGGGGCGTCCATTATATCAAAGATCTATTCTTTCTGCTCTGTTGGCTTCTTCATGGATGCATCTTTGCCTTCGGTCAACTCAGCGATGCGCACAGTACAGCCATTTTCCAAATATCACAGAGATGTCTCAGAAAATCTTTAATATATTATGTGAAGTAACTACCTTATGGGCTGTCTTGCAGGAAAATTCTGCAGCATGTCTTCCTTAGAGGTCTTGATCGCAAAGAAAGAGATCAAAAAAACAAACCACGAATAAAGTAATTGAAACTCGTGATACATCCTTGTGCAAATCAATTGAAACAAGACGGAAAATTACAATTTGTTTTAATTTTTTTGCGTTTTATTTCTGAGAATCCAAAAATTACTCGCAAATTAATATACGATGTGACCGCCTTTATTTTTCAGAAGATCAATAATCCGCCTTGGTATTGAGTCCAGGAGTTGACTACAATCTTTACTAATTTTTGGATCGCGGTACCACATCTCAATTATGGCCTCAATTAGCTTATATTTCGTAGTACAGTCTTTTCCCCGAAGTCTTTCTTTAGAAATCGCCCAAAGATTTTCAATAGGATTTAAGTTCGGAGAGTTTGCAAGCCAGTCCAGTTTCTTTATTCGCGTTGTAGTCACAAAATCTATCACAAGTTTCAATGTGTGGCACGAAGCCAGATCTTGCTGAAAAATACTAGATCTATTTGGAAATCTTTTTCAATTCTGGAACGACTCTTCTCTGAAAATTTCGATGTATTGTGGTCCTCGCATCATACCTTCTACGATATTTATGCCTCCGATGCCATAGTAGCTGAAAAAGCCCTCAAAACATCTTCTTCAAGGGATGTTTTACGAACTGATTGATGCGAGATTCTCGATGTTTTTCACCTGGAGATCTGCAAACATGCAGACTTCTTTGACCCTGTACGAAAAAGATGAGTCTCGTCACTGAATCACACCTTCCTCTATTGGTTTTGCGTCCAGTTTTTGTATTTCACACCCCATTAATACCGTTTTTTCTTCATTGAGTTGGTAAGAAGTTATTTTGCGACTGGTCTCATTGCCCTTCTAACGCAATTTCGAATGATGTAATATTCCTCAAAATTTCGTCGTATATCCCCAAAATAGTTCGACCGTACTGCAAAACACAGCTAATGACGCCGTCTGTATGAAAAAAGGACTATAAAAGGAAATCAGCCGGTCCAGCGAGTCTATACCGGCCGCCACGCTGAAAATATTGTAAAATGACCATTTGTTTCAATTAATTTGCACAGTGGTGTATCGGTTCTTCTTTAAAGTTTTCAAATGAAATATTTTAATGAAATTATTATAAAATACTGTAGTATGTCAAACTTCCTTTGTCTACATAGAATCAAAAATGAAAAATTATCGTCCACTACATCCCCTAGAATACCGTTATATTATTTGACACTGAGGAAATACAAATTTACTTGTTTGATTTAGTGTTGGTAACGTTCATATATATTAAATAAACACTGATTTCATCAGCAAAGTAAAATATTGGTTATCTAAATGCTATACTTTTTAGTGAAATGGCCCGGCATGGCCAGCTGGTTAGGGCGCTTGAATCGTAATGTAAGGGGCACGAGTTCGAATCTACTTCACAATAAACATACTCGCCTTTTCAGCCATGGGAGCACTATAATGCAACGGTCAATCTCACTACTCGTTGGTAAAGGATTCGCCCAAGAGTTGGCGATTGGTGGTGATGACTAGCTGTCTTCACTTTAGTCGTACACTGCTAAATTAAGTACGGCTGGAGCAGATAGCTCTCGTGTAGCTTTGCGTGATATTTAAAAACAAACAAAAATTTCAGAGGAAGGCATTAGATTATAGGGAAAACAAAGTCTCTTTCTTAATCAAGAACGTTCATGTGCAATAATTTTGACAGAATATTTTTTTAGGATTTGGTTTGATACTATTGACATTCGCAGTGCTTGAATTTTTTTTAACATTGAACGTGTTGATTTCATGTTTCTGTTCTGGTTTCATCTTGAAGATTTCAAAGAGTGCAGGTCTGAATTGCGATATTTTTCTCAAGCTATTTTTGAAACAACTATCACAAGTTAAAACCATTTTTTATGAAATAATATTAATCAATGCTATAAGCTAGTTAAGTATCATGCAAATGAGGAACATTTTAAATAATCATGTGATTTAAAATTTAAATAATTAGTCATTCAGCCTACAATTGTGAAAGAACAGTTTATGATATTTCTCATCAATACGATGGGCGTCAATATGAACAAGGAATATGACAAGACACAAAATCATGTTACACCAATGCTTTCAAAGTGCTGTTTTCAGGACATCTTTAGTTCGTATTTACTTAACGAAATATGATATATCCTAAGAACATCCTATGCATACCTGTTTAGACACAATAAAAATTGCTCATTGTATTGGTTTACGCTTAAAAACAAACAAACACATGTGGACTCGTGAGTTTTAGGCTTAATGATTGTGAAGACTGTCCATTCGGCCTGTCTCTTCTATTTTAACAATCGTTCCGACAATTTCAGCAAGGTGATAAAATTTATAATGGGTGTTATTTCTCATAAGGCTGATGCCAAAGTCCATTGTAAAACATACTGAAGTTCAGAAGATCTTAGGATATAACTCCTATCTTGACTATAATTAGGAACATAATTTCGCAGGACATGGAAATGAATCAGTACATTTCTTAACAGTACAAAGTTTAGGATTTTGGATTGCTACGCAATACCAATTCTCAGGTATGCATCAGAATGTTGGACAATATCGCCAACTATGGAGGAGAGAAATGAAGCAATTGAGTTACGGTTTTTAAGGTGCGTCTTGAAGGTATGTTGAACAAGTCACGTATCAAAGATATTTTGTTGAGGGCAAGCTGCAGAAGGAATCTGCTGCTGTATAAAATCTGAAAGAGGCAGTTGGACTTTCTCGGACACATTGAGGATATAGGAAATTGACCTTCTAATTGCAACTGGAAAGACTAAATGAAGGAAAGACAATGGAATACAGAGGTGTACTCGCAAAAACGTCTGTATAAATGGATGAATGTATCGACATTGGACGTTTTTATGCTTCAAGGAGAAGAGGTCTGTGAATAACCTATTTCAATATGGTACATAGAGAGAGAGAGAGAGAGAGATCTTCATTAATGCTTCCTACCGACACTCTGTCTCCACCACCACCATATGCATCACGATCTTTATCTCAGTTTCTCTCAAAGTAACTAACAGTCTTTCATTTGGCTGCAATGTGAGGAGCGACTCATCTGTAAAATAACACTACACATTGTTGAGTCATTTGTCAATTAGAAATTGTTGGGTCAATTAGAATTGTGAATGAAATAAAACTGTGAAGCGTTTTAAAACACTCATTTACACGTATTACTGTGGACAAGTATTTATCTCTTGTGAAACACAATATTTGAATTTCATTTTGATATCACCTCCCACAAAAATACTTTGTTTATTTCTGAAATACTCTTCATCTTTTAAATAAAAAATAGTAAATATACTGGCAAAAACTGGATGTATTTAAGAATGACAGTTAATCCCATTATTCGAATAATTCTGAAAATATGTTGGGTTTCGATGGGCTTGTAGTCTCCCATTTTGTTCAAAATTGTGGTCTGATATACGTGAACCCTTGGAATCCTTGAAGTGTCTGTTCAGGTTAAATATCAGTAGCGTCTTGTATCACACTCCACACAAACACACAATTAATATTGCAATACGATGACATGTCGTAAAAGACTTCGTATAAATGAGTTTACGATTTATGATTTTTGTTCTCTCTTAAAAAGAACAAAACAAAATACATTTACCTATGAAACTTTACCGATATTGTTTCAAAGTTAGTCAAAATTAAAGCAACGAAACGGGACGTGTAAAGAGCTTTATCTTTATATGATGCTTATAGACTGAAATGTTCAATGCAGATACTCAAAGCGTAACATATCTTTTCAGGCGATCCAGTGTTTGTTTTTTACATTCAATTATTAAAGTAAATAGCTCTACAATTGAACCAGACACAAGTACAACTTGACTTATTTCTGAGATGCCAAGAGTGATTATTTTAGAACAGTGAGATTTGTTTGCATATGCAGTCTCGTGGCAAAGACATGAATGCTCTTATCCGCAATTACGTAGGAAAGGACTGAGGGAATGCTACCCCCTCCCGTCACCAGTGAGTTATTTCAGTGAAGTTAAATGGTGATTCTGAAGGATTAAAGTAACACAATATGAAGATTATAATTTTATTAATTATTCATGAAAAGTAGATAAAAAAGTGAAATAAAATAGGAGTAGTGGACAAATGGAAACCGTGACACGTAGGGAATAATCATCTTTTTGTTACCTGAAGCAAACGATGAAAAAGAATTATTTAAAAATGTATTGAGAAATGATCACCAAAAAAATACCAAGGCCAGTCGAAGACTCTCACTGACCACAAGTCCCTCTAACGTATCAGATAATCAGTTTACACTGGGGCTGGATTGTAAGAGAGTTACGGGAGATCAAATTTCGTGCGACTCGCAATCAGTGCGTGAGATTTTATATCTCAATGGAATTATTGTCTAACCAAAACAGCACTATTTTCGAAACCCTGCGTTCAAATGACATTGCTCCATAGATCGTGCTGGAAAGCGTTTTTACATTACGAAGCGAGTACGAGTGAATGTCTTATTCCAAAAGTGGATTTTTATAAATGGATAGAGATGGTTGCTTTATAAATACTGAAAATGTGTCAATTGGCTTATGTGATTAAGTCAGTAGACTCTGATACCAACGAAACGTTGAAAAGCTTATTTTGTCTTTGTTGCTCTGTTGATATTCCGAGGTAATAATATATATGTTTAAAATTTTAGCCTGTAGCACTAAAGCACGTGACTTGCTGTGGGCTTTGTTCAATTTTCATGTGAATTTATCATTTTATGTTCATTAAAAGCCTATTGTCTTCCAAGATCACCAGTTATGTTTCAAGGTCACAGCGGTCATAAACCTTTAAAACGAAGCTTGCATAAAGTGCGTTGCACTTAGGTCTTCTCTCTCTCACAAACACACAGATCGACATTTCTTGGGCAACAAACGACATGACCGAAACTAATGCACATGACTTGTAACTGATATACGGAAGGAAATGCTGTGAAGCATGCCAGGTTTAATAACACTCGTACACAACAATTTTGAAGATATTAATATTAAATAATAAATATTTTTTTATAAAGTCAAAATTCATCTACCTATTAAGTGCACCTCAGAAAATACTCCATAATAAATGAAGCTAGAAATCGGAAAGATACACATCTTTTTCACTTCACAGAAAGGAAGTTAGATGGGAGTGTATATGGGAGTGAGGTCAGTTTATATGGAGCGAACATTATTTCAGGATCAAGTTTTATTAGGATGAAGTGTATACTTGCGGTGAGACGATCTGGTAGCCCTAAACCTTAAATAGGTTGCAGTTTCGATTTAGAATGGAATTTATTACATTTTAAAACGTGTTATTTGCTTATTGATATGAGCCCGAGGGTAAGCTAGTGATTACTGTATCTGAAGATATGTTGTCCTGCTGGAGTCATGAATATAATATAAGAGTGAAGGTCAAACATACTATGTAGTGTGAGAAAAGTTGACGATGGAAACTGTTGTCTAGCTGCCTTACATTTTGTCTATCACTTCAATATTAGGAATGACCATGCGGGAGAATCTCATGTATGATTTGCTCAAAATTCAACAAATACCTGCGAATGTAAATTCACTTTGTAAAATATGTAAAATGCCAATAAGGGAGTTTAGAATTAAATGAAATGACTTTTTTTTTAACTATAAAAGTTTTATTTGCCTGTTTTTCTTAAAATGCGTATGCACTCTGCCCTCTCTCCACTGCGAGTTATAAAACCCTGATTTTTAGACCTGACCCACAGAGGCCAAACCCTCCTCAGTGGTACAGCGGTATTTGTACAGGCTTACAACGCTAGAAACCAGGTATCGATACCCCTGGTGGGTAGAGCATAGATAGCCCATTCTGTAGCTTTGTTCACAAATTACAAACAATCACATACACTGATATTCCTGTTCGTCTCATATGCAACACCAGTACAAAAATTAAAAAAGCGCTTTTGTATAAATTATGTTGCTTGTGGCTTTGTAGATAAAGAAAATAAAAAGCTCGTGGTTGTAATAACATTCTTAAATTTTTTTAATGATATTTAAAACAAAAAGTTCCATATTTTTTTCTTCTTAATTTGATTTTAGCTTACGAGAGTTACCGGAAATTATGGTTTTCTGGATTCATACTTTGGGATATTTAGTTTTTGCCTAACTCGTGTAAAGTTTTGCAAGAAAGAATTATTTACTACATTTTTAAAATTCAATTTTTAGATTTTTTCAAAATTTAATATAAATTACAAAATAGGCTATGAGAAAAGAGAGTAGCAAATTACAATGGTGAGCGAAATCAATCTTAAAGTTATCCAACTATTAGTTAGACGTGAAAAGAGTGTAAGTAATGTCTTGAAACACAATAAGATATAATTATTTATATATGAGAATCGTTTCAGTACCGGCCCAGCATGGCCAGGTGGGTTAAAACGTTCGATTCATAATCCGAGGGTCGGGGGTTCGAATCCCGGTCGCATCAAACATGCTCTATCTTTCAGCTGAGGACGGTATGATGTGACGATCAATCCCACTATTCGTTGTTAAAAGAGTAGCCCAAGAGTTGGCAGTGGGTGGTGATGGCTAGCTCCCTTCCATCTAGTCTTACACTATTAAATTAGGGACGGCTAGCGCAGGTAGCCCTCGAATAGTTTTGCGCGAAATTCAGAAAATAACAAATAATAACATTTTAGTACCATAGGCTACTAGTCTAAGTGTACCAAAACAACTCGATGTTGTAGTAGTGTATAGGTCAGGAAAAGGGTAAGTATTTTATCAAAACATTCCAATCCTGTTTTCAGAGTTCAAACACCTCTCTTGAATTAAAGGCTTTCCAAGCTTTTCTGTTATTCTTGGTTGCTTTTCGAAGGAACGACCTTATCCATCCAACGACAACAATTGTTTTAGGAACTCATCCTTGGTACCTCAAATATTGCTTCTCTGTAATATTTTATCATGGGGTAGGAACATAAATATCCATACCAGATTCAGGTTTAGCGACTCTGAAAACCTAGTCCTAGACTCCCATCATACCTGCGTGATATTCCTGGGGTGCCTACCATTAGCATCTAATGGTAAGTCGCTACAACATAAAGATAATGACATCCACAAAGCTATCAGAAGATTGCTTAATAAGTTTGATCTTGCTTGCTCCAAAGTTAATGGAGGATTTATATATATATTACACTATTCAATCAATTAGGTGTAGCCGAGAGTTGGTGGAAGATGCCATTAAATAGGTGGCTGCATTCACACCATCAGCTCAGAATTAGGGATGGCTATGCACAAAAACGCGTCGCGTAGATTTTTACACAAAGTTTATAAAACGTCATCTGTCCACACCTTCAAAATTAAATATAAGCGGCGACCTGAAAAACGTTATAATATTTCATTTGAATTTGCACTCACAGCGTATAAACTACATTATCTTACATGTATTATGTGTTAGGTCAATAAATCCTGGTCCGTTTGAAAAAAAACAACTCAGTCATACAAATAAGCTCACGCAGACGTGACTTTATTTAATAAAACTACACATGAACAATAAATCACAATAATAGTACATGTGTATGGATATAACAGTACTATCTGTTGTATGTTGTATTTAACTACTTCGTTGGGTGTGTATGGATTTTTACCAAAATTGATATGGAGGTTCGTTAGGTCCCTGCGGCGGGACATACAAATCTCTAGTGTGGAGTTTTGTAGTTTTTTGATCAATACTTTACCCCATGTAGTTGGATAATGTTTTGCAGTTTCATGGGTGTATTTTATAATTACATGTAAGAAAACATTTTTTTTCATATCCTAAGATAATCTTTCATTAATCATGAATTTTCAAAAAAATCCGTCCATAATAATGTACGGAGTATGATTTTTTTTTTTTTAATTTTGTGCAATGTCACTCGAGAGTTATCTGCGCTAGCCGTCCCAATTTAGCAGTGTAAAACTACAGGGAAGGCAGCTTCCCTACAGTCTTCGTTACAGTTTTATATTCATCTTACTTTGTAATGAATAGCTTCTGTTTGTTTCATAGACTGCTATAAACACATTTAGTGAACACTACAGTAAACACCTTTAGATACTTTTTTCTTGTAGTACGAGTTTTATTCTTTGTTTTTTTTTGTTTAAACTCGTGAGACTGTGTCATACACTAAAAGTTCATAAACCCTTCATACTCTGCGGGGCTCGGCATGGCCAGGTGGGTTAAGGCGTTCGACTCACAATCTGAGGGTCGCGGATTCGAATCCCGGTTGCACCAAACATGCTTGCTCTGTCAGCCGTGGGAGCGTTATACTGTTACAGTCAATCCCACTATTCGTTGGTAAAAGAGTAGCCCAAGAGTTGGCGGTGGGTGATGATGACTAGCTGCCTTTTCTCTAGTCTTACACTGCTAAATTAGGAACGGCTAGCACTGATAGCCCTCGAGTAGCTTTGTGCGAAATTCCAAAACAAACAAGCGTTTCGTGAGACATAAAACTATAGATTCCATTTAGACGTCCGCCCTTTGTTGATTAGTGGATAAGTCTAGAGGCTTACAACGATAAGTATCAGAAATATATATACATATATGCAAAAACGGCTGGTTTGGGTTGAGAAAATATTTTACATCGAAAGTCGAAACGTTGTTTGCTCTTCTATATAAAATATTTTCTCAACCCAAACCAGTCGTTTTTGCATATATATTTTTCTACAAGTGGGTTTTCTCGACATCACTGATAAGTATCAGGTTTCGATACCCGCGGTTGGCAGAGTACAGGTAACCCCTTGTGTAGTTTTATGCTTAATATCAAACAAATCCATTTAGACTGCTTGGGCGAAAGCATTTAATATTTTTGGGTTAACTGTAACCTAACAATAAGCGTGTCAGACTGCGTATCAGAAGGTTTGAGCCACGATATGATTCTGAAACACACTAGACACTAATACTTGTAGTGATGTTACAATCTTGACAATAACTTCCACTATTCGATTCATAATAACTGTGTGGGTGACAAATCTGCCATCTCGTTCCCCTCCCTCACTCTCTGATCAGCAGAACTTAATAATGGCTCGTTTTGTCTGCACCTTGAAGGTTCTGATTCAGTCGTTCATTCAATGTGTTGAAAATATTAAATTACATTTATTTAGTATTCATTATTTAATATCTGCAGCTCAAATTGATACATGTAGGACATGTTAATACTACAAATAAACGACGTTACAACACTAAATTATTTTTATTTCATTAGACACTCAACGTTTCGATTTACAACTTTTTAACTGTGTGTTTCGATTTGTGTTTCAGTGAACGCTACTGAAGAAGCTCTAAATCGAAACGTTGAGTGTCTAAACAGAAACAACATTTTGGTGTTTAAGTTTGCTTATTTATATTTCTAATGCATTTAATTTTTCATTTAGATTATAACAGCTAGCTTTTTGTAATGATAGAAAATTTAGTCATACCTTACCTACCTTTATTGGAAATATAGGGAATACGTATATACGCACATACATACAGATGTTCACAACACATTTAATGTGTGTCATTTGGCACGGGCGAAAACTTAAACATTTATATCATGTATTTTGAGTAAGTTAATTTTCGGAGAACGATTTTAAAAGAAAACGATGTGGAATTTCAGCGCCATCTGCTTTCTGCGAAAATAAAATAAAAATAAAAGGTGGACTTCGGTAAGTGAGCATTTGTTGCTTATTTTTGACAGCAGAAATATTCGTTCTCTTGACCTTTCAATGACAACCCCCAACAATAACTCTCTTGAAGTGAAATGGTTCTTTCAAGTTTTTGTTACCATACTTTTATTGCTAGAGGGTTCGAATTTTTTACCAATTGACGCCAGAGCTGGTTTTTTACGTCATTGTTTATCGCTTGGCTTGTTTTTATCTAATAACGATATCACATGAGTGTCATCATATTATATATTTCATTAGTCCTATAAAACCCTTAATATCAGTACCACTTTAGATTGTACAGTTCATTTAGATATCTTAAAGTGATGTGAAGCGCTTTTCAAATTTCTTATCTGTATCATGTTGACAACCAAACTCAAATGTCACATCAAATTTAGTCTGTTTAGTGAGAAAAATAGTTTCTTTTTTAGAGCAAAGCTACACAAAGGGCTCTGTTCACTGCGAGGAATCGAATCCCAGATTTTAAAATTGTAAATCCGAAGTTTTACTATTGATCACGTTCTTGTGTATTTGATTGAAAAGCTTTCAGATGCGTCTTGAGTAGCCATTTTAATTGTTTCTGCTCTCTATGGAGTAAACTCGTTTATACATTAATACTTATGTTTGTCATACTCAACCACAGCTACTGATAGCAATGATATATACTCGTTTACCGTAAGTGTCAGTATCTTACCTTATCGTCCCCCACTGGTACAGCGGTAAATCTACGATTTACAACGCTAAAATCAAGCGATCAATTTCCCTCGGTGGACTCAGCCCGATGTGGCTTTGCTTTTAGAAAACACACACTCACACCTGATCTGTAGGGTTATTAAACAGTTTACAACAGATTACATTCAATAACCGTCAGATTTATTTGTTTGTTTGGAATTTAGCTGACCTTCATTTTCAAACAATTTGAATTTTGGTAAAACCGTTGCTAAAGCTACATGAGTAGTAGTTTTTGAATTTCGCACAAAGCTACACGAGGGCTATCTGCGCTAGCCGTCCCTAATTTAGCAGTGTAAGACTAGATGGAAGGGAGCAAGCCATCACCACCCACCGCCAACTCTTGGGCTACTCTTTTAACAACGAGTAGGGGGATTGAACGTAACAACATAACGTCCCCACAGCTGAAAGGACGAGCATGTTTCGTGCGACGGCATTCGAGCACGTGCTATCGGATTACGAGTGCAGTGCCTTAACCACCTAACCATGCCGGGCTAGCTGTCAAATTATCAGCATTTTGCCTTTTAATGTTGTTTAACTGCATAATGTGACAGTACTAATTTACGTACCCTATTTTAAGTGTTGTGGTTGTGGTGCTCAGCACAGCCAGGTGGTTAGGGCACTCGACTCGTAATCCGAGCACCGCGGGTTCGAATACCCTTCGCAACAAGCTTTCTCGCCATTTCAACACTGAAGTCATAATTATTTGACGATTAATCCCAATATTTGTTGGGAAAAGAGTGGCCCAAGCATTGGCGGTAGATGGTAATGACTAGCTGCCTCCTCTCTAATCTTGCACTTCTAAATTAGGGCTGGCTAGCGCAAATAGCCCTCATGTAACTTTGTGCATAATTCGAAGCAACAAACAAATTGGTGTGTTTTTGTTTTAGCTGAGAATTAGAAGGTTCAAGGTATGAACCTGTAGTATATCAATCAATATTTTTAGCCCTTTTTTAGCTGTTGGAGCGTTGTAGACGGTGGGTGCTTCTGAACGATATCCAACCCTGTAATTAACAGTTTTAAATTAGGGGCGTATGTGTATGAACCATGGAGTCTGCGTTTCCGTCAAGACTGAGAATACCAAATACCATAAGAGCACAATCCAATGTCATCCACAAAGTTACGTTTGTTGTCATTCTCTTTCAACAATAACACAGCTATGTAACTAGATCACCCATTTTTATTGATTAAATAACTCTGCCAAAGCCGCGTGTAGGCAACACTACAGAGTAGCGGGGGTGGTCGTTTTCCCAAAACGTGCTTTTCTCTGCAGAATCAATTTAAGTGATTTACCTTAGTTTAAATGAAACTTGTAAAAAAAACATACTGAAAGCTTAAGAAAGAAAATAACAAAAAGGAAACTAGCCTATATAACAGTTGTATATGTCTTAAGTTCGCAAAAAGAAATAAATAAAATGGTTGTGAACATTTTTGTATTTCTTAAAATACAAAGGTGTTCCTTCAACCCCACTCTCCTTGGCTACTCCCGTGTTAAGTTAAAAGTTTATGTTAGAAAACTTCATTCTCAGAAACATTTACAAGTACAGCCATTGTTATTAGCGATGTAAGTTTGGATGTCTGGTTAATTAGTAGTGTTAGAAAACGTATATTGTCCAACGTGACACGAACGAAACTCAAACAGAAAAGAGAAACGGAAATCTTTACAAGTGATTTTCTGAAATTCGTGATTGAGTAACATGTTTTATTTCAGACAGGTGCCTTCCATTGCCCTTTTGTATTTACAAAACACTCAGACTTTTAACATAGCAGAAGCCAAATTTTATATAAATGTTTTTGTTGTTGTTTTTTACCAAAGTTTCCAAGATATTTTCATATCGACGATTTTACGTGTACCTTTCATTGTTTATATTGATCATTCGTCTTTGGTGTGACCCGCCACGGCCAAGCATGTTAAGGCGTTCGACTCGTAATCCAAGGGTCGCGGGTTCAGATCACGGTCGCACTAAACATGCTCGCCCTCTCAGCAGTGAGGGCGTTATAATGTGACGATCAATCCCACTATTTGTTAGTAAAAGAGTAGCCCAAGAGTTGGCGATTGGTGGTGATGACTAGCTGCCTTCCCTCTAGTCTTACACTACTAAATTAGAGACAACTAGCAGAGATAGGTCTGGAGTAGCTGTGCGAAATTAAAAAACAACAACAACAAAAACCATCGTTTTTTGCGTGTTTCATTTCTGTTCCAATATAATATGGATTTTGGTAATTTTTATACATGTTATTTAGCAATGAAATGCTTTAAACTAAAGTAAGTTTTCAATAAACTTGAAAATCGTTTCATATTTTACAGATAAAATGAAGTCACTAGTTTAAGTTCGTTATTTTAGCTATGACTTGCTAAATTTTTATTATTCTGATCACGGTTAGCATCATATGTAATGTAATCGTTAAGCCTAAAGGATGCCTAACGGAGGTTTCGAAAATTGTTTTTTCTAAACTCATCATTATAAAGCTGAACGTTTTATTGTGTTTTTTTTCAAAATTATGTACGTATTACGAAGGAAGAGTTTTTAATTTTGAAATTTAAGTTATCTGTGATAAAAGGAATCGTAGGACATGCGATAACTGTTTCCAATTCAGAATTAAATAATCTGTTAATCATATGAAAATTAGTATAGTAAAAATTGCAGATTGTGTGTTGGTATATATCACTCAGAGTTGGCCTATATTATTTGCATGGTAACCGGAAATTGTCCATCGGCATACAGAGCTATTTTGTTTCAAGGCTTTTGCCCGAGAAGGGAGATAAAAAACGATCATGAAACAGGACATATTTTCACTTTCTTAAAATATTTTTGGCTTGCATTACTTTATTTTAATTTATCGGTTTTTTAGTTTAATTTTCGTCCAGAAAGTGTAATAATAAAAAAGAAATAATCCTCAAATGGGGCACATTTCATCTTTTCTTTTTAGAAAAGACTTCACTATCTTACAGTTGGCTGACTCAATTTCTGTAACTGTGTGTGTGGCAGGTGAAAATTTTCGGAGGTGTACGGAGCTATTTTGTTTAAGGTAACTGGAAACTGTCCGACGGCGTACAGAACTGTTTTGTTGAGTATTTTGCCCGGGAAGGGCTACGATAAAAAGAACCTGAGATCGATGATATCCCTCTAACTGAAACCTTGAAATAGACGAAGTTTGTTGGCCTGGAGCCTCGAATTACACGACAAATATTTGTCCTGAATAAAGTTTTTTCGGTCTTTATGCAGAGACGTTTTGAAAAAAGCAATTTGTAAGTAACCTTGTGTAATTCCATTACCAAGTAGTACTGGTATTGTGAATAACTAATATTTGTTTATTTTTGTTCTAGACACGTTCTAAATTGCAGTTCTCACAAGATGTGTATTTTCCAAAGGTCATTTATAATTATTATAATCAAATAAAAGAGTAGATGAGGGTAAGAAGAGACGGTCGTTTTGATCAGGTAATCGTCGTGACTCAAATTTTTGATTAAATCCTAATCTTGTACAATAAATCATTTTCGATTTATTGAAACGCAACATTATTAAAACTGTTATCAACTAATAAGGATTATTTTTAAAGCTTTGACCATTTTTGTGCATGCTTCGATATTTCTGACATTTCCTTCTTAACTATTATATATTTTAAATGTAAAATCACTTGATTTTCAGAATAATGAGGAAAAGATTAACAAGAATAGTAAAGGCATGTCTTGTTTACAACTTATTTTTTATATTCTCGGTAACTTCAAACTTAAATCCTGGGAGATGTCCCCTCCCCAGTGGCACATCGGAATATCTGCGGACTTACAATGATGTCAATGATGGGTAAAATGAATTATGTAACTTTGTGCTTTTCTTCACACAAACAAATCCTGGAAACAAAATTGAGCTCAGAACATTAAACATAAAAGTGTGTCCACCTTTGGTTACGTATTTTATTTAATTGGTAAGATGGGATTCTTTAGGCCATGATTAATAAAATAAAGTTCCAATATTAGAGTCGGTCTGTTCTCTTTTGTTTTACTATTTTTTGCCAAGTTTAATTTTCCCACCAGGATGTGGCCACAAAGCTCCAAATGTTTGGGGAAAATATTCTAGTCTGAGCAGATCGATTTAAAAAGGACTTTAGTAACTGATTTTGGTGGCTGTTGTTGTCTTTGAGCAGAAAATAGTGCTGTATTACGTAAGTGTGGTACCACAGTTTGTATGAAAGCGTATGATGATTTCATGACAGTACTATTTCATGTCCCTTTTATGTACCCAGTAATATTTGAGGAGAGAAATATTTAATTTCAACCTTTACAAAATGATGTATACACCTGTATTTGTTTACATAATTAAGTCGGAATCTAAAATGGGGCTAGGTGTGACCTATAGATTAGTGTGGTCCCACTGTGAATCAAGAGCCCATGCATCGCTTCCGTACTGTTTCTGCAAAAAAACACACTTTGCGCTGTATGAGAAAGACAGGCAGAACCAATTATTTGAGGATTTTAGCAAAGAAATGAATGCATGGTGTTCATCACCAGGTTACAACAAGCGAAAAATTTATAGATACTCATTTTGTGGTTCAGTTAGCATCAACAAAAATATTCCTTTATATGTTATAAAACAGCTTCCATCAGTTAATTTGGAACCCTTCCTTCTAAAGAACTCCCAACACTTACACATTGGAGGTTACTCATGCATCTTTATGTATTCTTACGCTCACACACACATTAATAAAAATAAAATAGAATTACGATTTGGCCAAATTACCGTTTTTCTGAGATACACTATGGATGGTTGACCAGTAGAATCTAGGTCAAATTCAGCATCACATTGTTTCCGAAGTGCTCTAGATTGCACCATTTTGCTTCATTAGATACATTATTTTGTGGAGGAGCATGACCCCCAGACCTTGTTCCCTACAAGACAGTCGCAGCACTTTACTGCGCTCTAAAGTTTCAATATTTTTTAATTTTTAATTGTTGACGGCCTTTCTTCTATTTCATCACACCAGAGCTTCCATCAGACATGTCTCATGTGAACTTCTTAGCTTGTTATCAGAATAGCTACGAGAAGACCGTTTTCAAACTCTCCTTACACCATTTTATGCAGACGAGGTTTCATTCTGTCTTGTAACTTATTCATCCATCTGACATCCAGAGCTTTTACAATTATAAGTTTCATCTTCACATCTATCAAACATCTTCTGCTTGCGGTCTACAGCTATCATTAGACAAGCTATTTACCACAACATTTCTCGGTCTTCCAATTCTTTATTTTGTATTTGTCCCATAGCTCTGATTAGACATTTTGCAACTCCTTTCGTTGTTTATTGTTCTCCGTAGAGTTTTCCTTTGGCGTCTTGCAATGGTAGGATATTTTATTCTTCCTTAATAGTGATTTCAAAAACAGAACAATTAATAATTATTGTGTAAAGGATGGTTGATTGTTCTTTGTAGGTAAACAGAAATCTACACAATTTGCTATCTTTGCTGTAACCATCACGGTTAATGAAATCCGTATTTTAGTATTATAAGCCTTCAAACTTACCTTTGTGCCGTTGGGAGCAGAACGGTTTAAGTTCTTGTGTTTAACGTAATGTAAAGGAAAGTTCATTGAGACACTATTACTCGAACGCAATACTTCGAAAACAAATATTTATATCATCTAAATAATTAAAAGTGTAAAGTGTGTTCATGCGTGCGTCACAAGCTTTGTAAAATTCATTAAACTATGTAAACAATAGTATTAGAATTAAGAACGTTCGACTGATGTCACTATATGCGTAAGAGTGAGGTGGGCGTATATAGCACTGTATATTGCAAATAACGGTGTGTTTGGGGAATAGATCTGCCATCTGTCAGAACTCCATAACCTAAGAGTTATATCACTGACTTTTTATACTTGTCTTCGATATCCAGGTTTTGAGATCGTCGCTAGATAAGTCAATCGGTTTTTGTCTTTATTCACACCATTCGGCTAAGTGCCTTTTTGTACTACAGTTGTCTGGTTAGTACTGTGAAATAGGCCCCGCTTAGATTTAACTTCGCGGTCACTGGTTACCAGGATCATCAGATTCGTTTAGAACTCTTATGTACTTCATACGTGAGCAGTCTAAGGAAGTCCCTTACTTGTTCGTGCATAAAACACGAGTTTTTATTTTAATTATCTGTTTTTCATCTCAGTCATCATTTAACCATGATAGTGGTTCATAAAAATGATCGCAAAGAATTGTGCAAAATCATAATAGAACGTTCGAGCAAAAAGAGCCTTAAACAGTAAAGATTCAGCTCAAATAGCGCTTTAAAACTCTTACTATTGACTACTAAGGCTGTTCATGCGTAAAAATGCACAAAAAGCACACACATTAGACTTACAAGAACAAATCCACTCAAAATGGTCTGTTTGTAATTCCTATTATCTTTTACCAGCCTAAAAAAGTAACAGCTTTGTGTACTGTATGCAACCTTTTGTAGAATACTAAATAAGGTGCTGCGAAGGTCGTAGGAGTATTGAAAAGTTTTTTATGTGTGTATTTTACATCAGCTGAAATAAGTTAATTCTAGTGTAAACGATATTGTTATTAACTCGTACACAATTAGCGTTCCTCTAAAACGCTTCTACACAGAGTGAAACAGAAATTACCGGTCACTAATAGATAAATATTGGATGACTATAAGATGTAGATACTCAATGCTTTTTACACTAAACAGTCGTTGTATTTATGGAGCCAACCCCTATGTTAAGTATGAAGTGAAAACTGTGTCAGCTAGCTCCCTACTAATTATGTGTATTATCATTACGTTGTATAAAGAGTTAGCTAGCTACCATACCAAGCAAACTTTTGCCCATAATTGAGCATAAAAACAACAAACAAGAAAAATAGAAAGTTAAAAATTTAAAAAAAACCTGTAAATGAGGAGCGTAAAAAAAACAAAACAATGATGGAGATACTGTAGTCAAATACAATCTCTTATTTTGAACCCCCCCAATGTAATTCTAGGTAACAGTAGGGTGTCATAATAAGTTTGTGTTTGAGTAAATAATATTTACAGTGAATCTAGCTTTGTGTTCTTACTTTTCTTATAATTCCTGTTTCTATGTTTTTAAATTCCTCGATTTCTATTTATGTTATAAACGAATTTTTCTGTGGACGTTTGTTAAAGCGAACGAAACATATTTTGGGGGAACTTTTTTCTTACATTTCCTCACGTATAAAGTAAGACTTTTACAACAATCTTAAAAATTGTTTATTGTACTACTGCTGATTAAAATTAATCTAACTAAAGATTTAATAGCGTATAGTTTAAAAGTGATTAAACTGGTATTCTATGAAAGTTAAAATGCCAAGTGCCGTTAGCTTTTCTTCGTAGTTTAAAGAAGGGTGTCAAAGTTGCTACCACCTCAAAAATATACAGATCCTTTTTTGTCGTTTTGGCCTTAATATGTTTCTTTGTGAATCAGATTTATGTGATACACATAGTTTTAGCTACTGATTTGAGTTAACTTTGTGTAATCGTGCAAGATACGACAAAAAATACTTTGTTTTCTAAAAGTGCTATAGTCTGGGTAGTTTGTTATATTGTCATATCTAAATGTAAAATAGAAATTATAATTTTAAAACGGGGGAAAAATTCCAGACTAGAGAAAATGTATTTCCAATGACCTCAGTGTGAGTTAAAACATCTATGAATTATCACGTATAGTCGTGAATTAGAGGCGTTTACATGTGTACAGTTCTTGGTCGATAAATTAGAGGAAAGGGTGTGAAGACATATCGAGGAAGGAATTGTGGAAGTAGCAAAAAAGGAGGAAGGAAAATTTACTCGTAACCCTAACATCATCAGCGACTTTCAGAGATAATGACCCTATAGTTGTTTTTTATATTCTTTGTGTCGTATACAACTCTCAAAGAATAATCTTCATTTTCCGAGGCTAAAGAAAAGGGCATTTTTGAATTATGTAATTTAGTGTTATACGTGACAGAGTAATTGAAAATTACTCTAGTTTTCTTTCATATACGAAGGCTGAAGGTCACAACACAGCTTTTAATATACAACAGCTGCAGCTCTTTCATAAACTCCTCACCTGCTATAATAACTCTGACTTGATATGATTTATCAACCATGTGATTTTTTAAAAAAATATATGATACTGGTTTTCTTCTAAGCATGCTTCTAGTGGCACGGTGGAATGTCTGCAGACTTGCAACGCTTGAAATAGGGTTTCGATACCCTTATCTTGTGTATACTGTGTATCTCTGCGCTTAACTACAAACAAACAACAATCTTCAAAGCAGTTAATGCTATAAATAAAGAATGAACTAAGCTAAGTTGTTGAAACATTTTCAACTTATAGAGTTGAACAGCTTAGCCAATTAGTGCACAGCAAATGAGAGAAGAAACCATAAACACTATAAACATGTTACCATGTTTGCCATAAAACGAACTTACCTCTTGTAGTGTTCAAAGCAAAAATATGATGTCAGTTTGGATTAAAATGAAAATTTTGTGAAGGTTTTTTTCTTCTTGGAAGTAAAAACAAAGAAACCGAAAACAATAGTGACGTATGTGGTTGTGTTATACATATTCTGGTTTTATTAAAATCATGCTGTGTAGAGAGTTTCTCTGTTTTCTTAAAGCACTGTAGTTTTGGTGGTTTTTGTTATCATCGTATCCAAATGTAAAATAAAAATTATAATTTTAAAGTGGAGAAAAAAATGCAAGTCCAGAGAAAACGTATTTCTAATTACTGTTTCTAGCCTGACTGTGTGAGGCTATACTTGGTATTTTGTTAGTAGTCTTAGTAGATACGACACGAGCATACATTATGATGATAAACATTTATGAGTGAAAGTAAGGGAAAATTCAATAATGTGTGAACTACATTATACTTGGTATATCTAGTTAATTAAAGTGAGTACTGACTACATAAAGTGGAGATAGTTATTGCAATCTATATTTTGAAGGTTAGATGTACACTATCTATTGGTTTAGTGGGAAACTTCTAAAGTGCTCCAGAAAAGGAGAAAAAAAAATCGACATTACTCGAATATTGTTAAATTGTGTAAGGTAGGTAGTGAAGTCGGTCCTTGTGCCTAGCATTTGTTGTTCTCGCCAGTGTGACTTGCCTAGAGAACCAAAGCACCCAAGCAGGCAGGACCACAAAATATATCGGGCCTTTTCTGTTTGTTCGCTGAAGAGGAACGGCCCGAACTTAAGCCTATTCGGCCCCTGTACAGGTGTTTTGTCGACTCAAGAAATCGAGACAGTCACGCAAGCTTTCGAGCTTACAAAAGCTTCTTATAATTCTGGCGTGTTCATGGACACAACAAACCCTGTAAAACGTATTGTAGTGAAGTTAGATTACCTGAAGAATAACTAGGGTAGAATGTATCGAATAAAACTTCCTACGAAATCAATGTGGTTTAATTATCCGTTCAGTTTGTGACAAGAAAAAATATTTTATTTTTACTAAAAAAAATGTCTTATCTTCCACATGTTTGGGTAAATACCTATTTGCTTTTTTATATATCTGTGTATGGGTGTGTCAGTTTTCTTTACATCATAATTGATATCAGTTTTATCTTTATAAATACCTTACTGAAGGTTACCATACCCCCTCCATTTAAAATTATATATAAAAGAAGCACCTAGCCCCTTCTTGAACTTCAGACCGTAGACGACGCCTCGAAAAGCGATTGGTATATAAGTTTTAATTTCCTTTAGGAAAAGTCAGTCTATGACTATTTCATTTAACTTTTCGTCTATATCTGTCAAATATACATCCGTTTTGTTTTGTTTTTTCGTTTTAAACTGTATTCATTATACATAAATTACACACAAACAATCTCGCATCTGTTTAACGTTTGCATTTTAATTTCATCTATGATTTTAATAACATCCAAAGGGACATTGTTGTTTAGAGCTGCCACACCGGTTATTATTCGAACTTCAAGAGCTCATAATTGATGAATTTGTGAATTAAACAGTGCCTAATATAAAGCGTAGCTTCAGTTATTTTGGATTCTCCCTACGTACGTAATGTCCAATAATCTCGGATCCTTCAGGAGCTTCGTAGTAGGTCTGAAAACACATAACACTAAAAACTAGGTTTCAGTACTTCCGGTGGACTGAGAACAGCCCATTGTATAGCTTTGTACTTAACTGTCGAACAATAATCTCAGATGCGAGCCTACTATCATAAACCTGATTTTCCTGATATTTAATGACATAAATAAAACTGGTCAAAATTATAGTTCATGAAATTAATCTAGTTCACAATGAAAATAGTTGTTCTTCAAACAGTTAATTGTATGAATGGTATCTCGACCACTGTAATGTTTGTTCTATCCCAACCGGCCTGATGAGCCCTGGTATTAGACGAAACACTCATGGCGCTGATCACAGCAAGTATTTTGTTGTTAACATATTATTTCATTGTTTTTAATTTTACTCGTAAGTTTACATAAATATTAGTTTGTGTATATGTGTGTGTGTTAAGACCAAACAAAGGAATGCAGAGTCCTTCCGCAAAACCTACTTATGTTCTCGCTTTGAATGGCATGAAGCAAATTAGATTTGTAAAATCCACAAGAAAACATGTTTATTGTAATATTTACAGTTACTTCTTATTTTCTGTAAACTAATTTTTTTAAAGTAAATTCAAATGGAATAGTTGAATACTTCAACCAATTTAATATACTTTAATGTATACTTATCGCACCATAATTTTGGTATTAACTGCTTGGAAGAAAACCAACAAGCATATCTCTGCTTACTCATGTTAAGTCAGAATTTAATTTTGGTTTTGAGTTTATAAAATAGCGATAATAGTTGTACAATAAAAGCTGTGTGACCTCCAGCCCTCGTATCTGTAGTAAAGGTACGATCAGTTTTTAATTACTCTGTTATGTATAGGTAACACTGAATTAACAGTTCCCCGCTGGTACAGCGGTAAGTGTACCGGATTTATAACGCTAAAATCAGGAGCTCGATTTCCATCGGTGGACTTTGTAGATAGTCCAATGTGGTTTTGCTCTAAGAAAAATACACATAACTAAAGTACATAATTCGAAAATGTGTTTTTTTTTGTTCTGAAACTGCAAATTATACAATGGTAATGGTAATTGTACCTGACACGAAGAAGTAAAAAAAAACATTTTTTGATAAGGTTATTGTACATTTTAATGCAACATTACGGGTAAGTTTTCTTTTCTGTTTTTTGATTAGTTTCAAAATTCCTTTCACGGTGTGCCTTGCGTTAACACATTTTATTTATCGATCAAGACTGGAACACCTGTGATCGAGTAATTCCAGACTGTAATGCAGCATTTGGAAACATGATTTTACTAGACTGGCAGTTTCTTCTTCCATTTTAAAATTTTATTGTGCATTTAAGTATCATGATATAAGAAAACAATTATAACTATAGTATTTTAAACAGATTGATTGAAAGTTGTTTTTAATGTACATTAATAAAAGTAATAACTTTACAAAATTTTATGGAAGTCTTTGTCTTTTAACCTGGTTAGGTCGTTTCATTTTATTTTTCAGATAGAGAGATAGATAGATAGATAGATATATAAACTTCCAGTAAAGTATATTATGCGTCTTTTGTTTGTTCCTAGATTGACAAATTGATTTATTATTCAAATATCTTTGTTATTGTAACTATGTGATTTTTTATGCTATTCACTCTTACCCCGATAATGGTTTACATACTAACATCGAAAGAGTAACAACTTCGGTTTTCAGCGCTGGGGAAGGGGGGGGTTGCGAGTTTTTCATTTGTGATGATTTTATCAGTGACCCGTTAAATGATAGCTTCAAGTCCATATGATCAATCACTGATGTGTAAATAATTTGAAACGATGGTAATCAAAAACTTAAAGCTGAAACTAAATCAAATAAATCACAGTTCTTAATGATTTTTGTATCTAAGCCATCAGTCAACTATTATTTTGGTGTTTTTTTCTTAATTCCTATAAGCTTAGTACCTTGTCAGTAGCTCCATAAAAATCAATTATTACGCCATCCATCATAAAGACTACCATATGGTAAAGAGCTAGTACAACCTGTAATATAGACTACTCATTTACTATCAACATTTCAAACACAAGAAGGTGACAAGTTATTAACCTTTAACTCTGTTTGAATGGTCAACACGAAACACTTTCAAGAAAGATTGATATGCTGTCGGCTGGTTTTATACATGAAAATAATTATATATGTACTTCGGTCTCTACCAACCCACCTATGTGTGAGTGGGGGGGGGGTTATCATGAGCTTACAAGCTCAGTATAAATACTCTTGAAACCTTAAAGTTACGGACGTGACGCTAAGAAACATATTGTTCGTTTTAGATACTACGAGATAGTCATGCTTTAAAATGATTTCTTGCATTTTAAGCACTTGATGTGGTTTGGGGGAGTGGTTAGTGTCCGTTAGTATTGGAGAATAGGGTTTTTGAATAAGCATTTACTTGTTCAATCATCTCAATAGACTTAATCGTGGCTTAAAGTGATTTTCTGTTTCAGTATTTACGAGAAATACTGGTGTTTTATTTCCAATATCTGACCAAAGTTAACACTGAATTCTATTTTTACCAATTACCTCTTTGATAAATTTTGGTAATTTCTCGTTAAGCATACGTTAACTTAAAGACAAATCAATCGTATTTTATATAAAATAACGTTAGTGTTAATGAAGAAAACTGTAAAGCAAAAGTATATTATAGAGACGACAGTTTTAAGAATGCTGAAGAAATATTAATTAGCGGAAGGATGATTTCCTCGATTTTGTATATCACAAAATTACCATTGTTGAAATTTCAAATTAATGGAGACGAACATTTTATGATACTTGTAATATTACGTGCTTTTTTCAGTTTACAAACATGTATTGACGTTAATGTATCTAACTTTATTGGAGCTGATAGTGTCTGTTTGGTATTAATAATTAATTGACAATTATGATTAGACCTTCGAACTGGATATTTATCGTCTAAAGTGAATTTGTAATAAAACCTATCGTACAAATGAGTACAATAAACATAAGACATATTACGAAACATTACAAGCTGTGTTATATTTTTTAACATGGCGAGTTTACGATTTTTTTTTTTTTTGCGAGTACTGTGCCAGTTGAAAATTCTCAGATTTCCTTTTTCTTAATACTTATTTTACTGCATTTGAACAAATATGTGAAAGAAACTGCTTTACTTAAGCCATTAACTTTGAACCTGCAGTTAAATATTCTATATGACACAATATCTAATCTATTCGTTTATTTGAGCAGGTCGTTGTCCAGTGGTTCGTGTGTCGGGCTCCGTATCGTGAGGTCTAAGAACGTTCCGCGATACGCGCTGAATACGCGCCGTATTTTCAACATTGTATACATTATAAGAGTGACAATAAATCCTGTTGTTCAATTCAAAGTGCTCTACAGGGGCATAACGGTATGTCCGCGGATTTACAACGTTAGAAACTGGGTTTCGATAGCCGAGGTGGGAAGAGCACAGATAGCCCATTGTATGTCTTTGTGCTTAACTTTAATAAATAACTGATAAAAAAAAATCAAAGCATGAACAAGCCTTTGCAGTGCTAACTGGCTGCCTTCCATTTTTCAGTGGACAAGATTAGAAACGGCTATACCTGAATCATAAGGCCGTCTTAGCCTCATCGTTCAGTTCATGCATAATATAAAGTGCCGTTCAGATTATACAAACACTTGTTTACTTAGACATGGATGTCATAAAATACGAACTTTGCTGTAAGTTGGCGAACCTTCTAGGATCTCGTCGTACCATTACAAAAATAACCTGTTTTAATAATACAGATTGCTTGTTTGTTTGTTTTTTTAACTACGTTATATTTTTAACAACATAAATAATTTTATAAAGTAGAAATATTGATGTTTTTTTTAAATACATCGGAATTTTTCAAATATCGAGTGCAGTGTCATTTCTTATTATAAAACGCTATTTTCTATTTTGTCCTGTAACAAATGGTTTACCTATATTATATCTTAGAATGTTTCTACAAAACTTCGCAATATTATAATAAATCAAGTTGCGGAATTGTATTTTAATGAATGTAAATTAATCATTACAATCTCTATTCCAGTGGCACAGCGAAATGTCTGCTGATTTACAAGGCTAGATCTAGGTTACAAAACAGTGGTGGGCATTGTACAGATAGCCATTTATGTTGCTCCAATCAAATATCACAATCTAACTTAATTCGTTGAATGGTACATAGCTCTATAAACATTATACCACATTTGTAAGGAGTAAACATTTATGAATATTTCACGTCCGACCTTTTCATGACTGCGATAAATATAAGGCACAAAATGATAGAATTTCGTGGTTCAATCCCCATAGTTGACACAGCACAGTTAGCTCTTTGTTCAGGCCCGGCATGGCCAAGCGTGTTAAGGCGTGCAACTCGTAATCTGAGGATCGCGAGTTCGCATCCCCGTTGCACCAAACATACTCGCCCTTTTAGCCTTGGGGGCGTTATAATGTTAAAGTCAATCCCACTATTCGTTGGTAAAAGAATAGCTCAAGAGTTGAGGGTGGGAAATGATGACTAGCGGCCTTCTCTCTAGTCTTACGCTGCTAAATTAGGGACGGCTAGCACAGATAGCCCTCGAGTAGCTTTGTGTGAAATTCAAAAACAAAGCTCTTTGTTTAATTATTTTAGCACGTAGTTGCACAGAGGTAAAAACTTGCATTTTCCCAGTTATTTATTTACTGTTTAGGACATTCTTTCTTAAAACATCTAACTTTATGTTGATTTTATATTAAGAATGAGAATCTTAAGAAATAATCAAAATTATAACATTGAAGAAGTAAAAAATAGTGCTTGAACTATACAAATAAGAACCTTCACGTTTGTATTATAAATTTTTCAATTTTTATTTGTTGCAAACACTCATATCTCATTTATCGATTCAAGTTAAATGTTTTACTCTTAAATTTTACATTTTATTTTTGTTTTGAGTTTATTACTTCTACCGAAGAGTACCCCGCTGCTACAGCAGTAAGTCAACGGATTTACAACGCTAAAATCAGAGGTTCGATTCCTCTCGTTTGACTTGGCAGATAACCCGATGTGACAATGCTATAAGAAAACATAATCCACCAACGAAGGTGAACAGAGGTTGTGTTTCCACCCATGTATTATGTAGTTTCTCGAAAATGAATGAATGGATTTGGGACAAAAATTGGTACTCATTTTGATTACGACCAAACTAGGTCACACAAATCCAAAAAATCTCCATCCGTTAACATGGTGATCTATTTTTCACACTGTTTATGCTATATAATTTGGTTAAAACTTGTAAGTTTATTAAATTTGGTAAACACAAGAAGAATACCATTTCTCATTGTCCTATCTGAGATGCTTCGTGTTCGTTAATAACTACAAATATATTTCCGCACTTTGTGAGAGCCTGACGTTAGTTGTTATTGTAACGTTTCAAGATACGTTGAACTTTCTTTTAAGAATACAAAACCACTTCCTCTTCTGAAGTATTCACTGAAAACCTTTATGATGATTACTATAATTGTCTTGTTGTTTTCTTTGTCGTGCAAATTATTCTTTTGTTCGATTTTCGAATTTTTAATTTGTCATTTCCTCAACATTTCTTTGCGGTATTAGAAATAACATGCTTAACGTAGGGCTCGGACATAGTCTGGTGATTAGCGTCTCTGACGTCGGATCGAAAGCATTAAGTTCGAGTCAAGATGTGCTGCTTAACAGTCTTGACGCTATCACCATGATAGTCAATCCTGTCCGCCATTTAAATGGCGACTACTGTTGACTAGTTTGGTTTGTTTTGAATTTCGCGCAAGGCTACACGAAGGCTATCTGCGCTAGCCGTCCTTAATTTAGTAGTGTAAGACTGGAGGGAAGGCAGCTAGGTATATCCATCCACCATCTTCTCTTGGGCTACTCTTTTACCAACGAATAGTGGGACTGACTATCACATTATGTTTGGTGTAAAGGGGATTCAAACCCGCGACCCTCGGATTACGAGCCGAGTGCCTTATCCACCTGGCTATGACTGTTAACTGCCTGCCCTCTTCGTAGCCAGGGCTTCTTAATTATGGATGACTGTGGTTGAATATTGGGTCTTATGACCACGTCGTTTAGTTCACATTTTACGGGAAGGTGCTGTTCGTCTGAAAATATCAGATTTCGTATTATTTTATTTGTTGTCCGTTTGGCAACTGTCATATTCCTTAAAGAGACTGATTTTCCATGAGGGTTAGTTCATGTCCTTTTTTTCAAAGATCTTTTTTATGGTTCTTGGGAAGAAAACTCTATTCCAAGTTGTTGTTTTTTTCAGGTTGCGTGATCTAATCTCAGTTCAATAATTATCCTCTCTTCTCGGTTTACCCAAATTCGAATAGCGTGTCTCGGCATCAATTGGGAAGTTTCAGTCGCCAGGTTATTCCACTCGCCCGAGGAAGAACCTGGCGGCAAGAAACAATTGGCTTGATCAAAACAGTTCGTGTTTTCTGGTTGTTGTTGTTTTATCCTTAATTTCTGTTAAAAGCTTCAACAATACAGTTAGTTTTAGAAGTATCCACAGTATCGCTGATAACATTTGCAACAAAATTATCATCTTATTATGCTGTTATTGAAAGTAAACTTATTTTCGTCAAAATTAAACAACAATTGAAATAAAGTCATTATGTTTTCCGTAATTCATTGTGTCTAATTAAGAATGTTTCTGTGTGATATTAGACTCGATATTCTAAAAGTACCAACAATTTACACTTCCATATACAAGAATATGTTGTTTTTTCTAGAGTTTCATATGTAGTTTATTCACGATGTGACAGCAGTTTTATCTATAAAACAATATTTTTAGCATAATCAAATATTAGTATAATATAGTTTCAAATAAACAATAGGTTAAATAGATTTTTCCATTGTTAGAAAGTTCTTTTTTACCAAATGTCTTGCACGAAATAGTATAGTCATTACAGAACGCAGTGCTAATGTTAATAGAATAATAACTTAATAAATGTTGAACATGTATAATGTTGTGCTATTGACTTTTCCCCAAATATCTGATTTCTAAATCACTTAAATACAATTTGTTAGTAATTACACTTCTCTTGCTTTGTCTGATTCACGCCATAAGAGATTTTGTATATGAAAATTGGTGATATAGAGATGAGTCCTGGTCTTGGGTGAAAAGTCTCGTCAACAATATGGCAGATTTGATGTGTTTTGCATCCAGTATGTTCTTTACCTTCACTCATAGGTTCTTAGAATTAAAACAGTTTGACAGAAGGGACTTAATATCTTTGGGCAAGCTACTACTAAATGATTGTTTGAATACTTGAATTTGGTGCGGACGTATATGAGTATTTGTGAAGACAATCGTACATATTCTAAGCAGGTGTTTATTTGTAAGAATGACTGCACGTCTGCATTTACATCAACATAGCGCAGCGATGTGTTTGGCAAATGAACATGACGTTATAACTACTGGCTGAGAGGAAGTTTGTTTAGCCTGGCAACTAAAGCCTGTTGGAATCGTTCCTACGTTAAACCTCTTTGGGTGAATGGTAAGTCTAGGGGCTTTCCACGCTAAAACTTAGATTTATGTATGTGGGGTGGGCAGAGCACAGATAGCCCATTGTGTAGCTTTGTGTTTAACAATAAAACAAACAAATAATTATATTAAAAAGACAAGGTACTATGTCAGTTCTTTATACTGTAATTTTTATACATTGTAATCAATAGCGAACGAAACGTGGCGAAAAATGAAATCCAAATATAAAACTCGAGGGTAAAAGATAATTACAAAGTTCCTATCTTGTCAGTGTGACACTAACGTATTGCGTATGTAATAGTTATAGACTCCAGAAAACGTAATAAAGCAAGTAAAGTATGTGGCTCAAAGAAAGTAAATATTCCTCTCAACTTTGAATAGGTCCCCAGTGGCACAACAGTATTTCTGCGGACTCGCATCGCTAAAAACCGAGTTTCGATACCCGTTGTGGGCAGAGCACAGATAGCTCATTGTGTAGCTTTGTGCTTAATTCCAAACCATCTTTGATCAAAAGTAAATACCGATTTAACTTTTGGGAAAAAGTTGTATATTTGATGTGTCAAAAGTAAACACGCTCTAAGCTTTGCTAACAAGTAACTGTTTTTGGCAGAATATTCTTTATGGCTCTGACATTGTACTACTTGGCTACCATACTTAGGTACGTATGAACGGTCATTGTAAATTGTATAGCTATATACACCAAGAAGCACTGCACGCATATTACAGATTGGTACTTATGTCGGTTTAGATTGAAATCCTTAAGATTAGATCTACGATGATGAATACAGACAAACAGCGGGAAAATACATTATTTAATATAGAGTTAAGTTCAACAGGGTAATTTTCTATGCTTGGAATATTCAGGTTACCTTAAGTATCTTATATCTCACGGCAACGAAATAAGTGTTATTTCAAAATACAAACAAATGTCATTTAGATACAGAATAACTGCTCTATTCACAATACATGGGATATTTCAAACATTTAGTACGACAGATGTCACTACTTGAATTAAAGGTAAAGAGGATCCAAGCTGACAATTTGCTGTTGTCTTTTGTGGACGTGCTTAGCCTTGTTCCGCGTGCACAAATGTTAGATCTGAAACATTAGATGAGCATAGCAAACCAAAGGCGGTTGATGGTTGAGTGAAGGTCAAAAGGTTCTCGAAAGTTCGAGCATCCACTGATCCATTAAACTCTCCCCGCGTGACCACTGTTCTATTTACAGCTCCTTCGTGAAATAACGAATCTTTTTTCAGTTCGTGCTGTATATATATATATATATATATTCACCATGGTCTTACCAGACGCGTGTAGGGTGTTCTCCTAAGTGAACACGTGCTAGGACTAAAACGACATCAGCACTAATCAGTTAGCATTAGTGTCACGCATCGAAGAAATGGGTACAATTTAAAAGTTGGCCAGCTAGTTGTCGTGTAGTTGTAATTTTGCACAAATCGCTATAGTGAGTCATAGTTCTGTATTGTTAGGTGTCTTTCAAAAGAGAAACAAACACCTACCGTGAGAAGATTATTTTTAACACAACTGTTTGAATGTCATTTAGATCTCTTAGTCCACTCACTCAGTGGAATTAACGACCCAACTCTACCAGGAAGGTAAGGTCACGTAAATCTCAATTTTATCCGATAATTCTGAGTCGGCCCACTGGCCCGAAAAGAACGAAACAGAATGTCTTACTTTCACTGGCGTGTACTTCCTGCCAACTTCTACAATTTTCGATTGAGTGTAGTACCATCAGTATGTTGTAGTACCATCTCTTAATTCATTAACTATCATTTTTAACTTATCTACAGCGAGTGCACAAACTGTAAACAAATCGTGACGGTGTATAAAGTTTGTTGTTCAAAACAAAATAAAAATAAAACGTATATATATATATATGTTTATTTCTTTGTTAATTTCGCGCAAAGCTACACGAGGGATATTTGCGCTAGCCGTCTCTAATTTAGCACTGTAAGACGAGAGGGAAAGAGCAGCTAGTGATCATTACCCATCGAAAACTCTTAGACCACTCTTTTACCAACGAATAGTGGGATTGACTGTAACATCAACGCCCCCACGGCTGAAAGGGCGAGCATGTTTGGTGCGAAGGGGATTCGAACCCGCGATCCACGAATCACGAGTTAAGTGCCTTAATCACCTGGCCACATAAATAAATAAATAAAAGTGTAATAATCGCTTTCTTGTCCAAATATTTATTCATGTAATTTGTGAACAATTAAGAGCTCCATTATGAATTGGGCCTGGCATAGCCAAGCGCGTAAGGCGTGCGACTCGAAATCCGAGGGTCGCGCTAAACATGCTCGCCCTCCCAGGCGTGGGGGTGTATAATGTGACGGTTAATCCCACTATTCGTTGGTAAAAGAGTAGCCCAAGAGTTGGCGGTGGGTGGTGATGACTAGCTGCCTTCCCTCTAGTCTTACACTGCTAAATTAGGGACGGCTAGCACAGATAGCCCTCGAGTAGCTTTGTGCGAAATTCCAAAACAAACAAACATTATGAATTAGGGCTAGCGGTGGATCAGCGGTAACTTTTCTGACTAAAATCAGAGGGTTCGATTATCGCGGTTGGGAAGTGCAGATGGCCCATTGTACGGCTTTTTGTCGAAAGAACATTTTAAAATAAGAAAAATAAAGATCAGAATATTATTTTTTTATTTTTTACCTTAATACTGTCGTGAAAAAAATAAAGATACTCTCGTATGTATTTCTTTTCTTCCTGCTTTTATTAATCTCCAAACGGGAGTGTTTTTTTATTTTCAAACATGAGTGATTCAAACACATGATCATATATATACGATTAACTTGAGTTATGTGATAACTTTAGCCATTAACTAAAGGATGATATTAAATTAATGCATATACTTCCATGGTTTCCAGTAATTCTGTTGACTTTCAACGTTATCACCATTGGAATGCAGAATTAACTACCAATTTTCAATGAATTTCCTAATGCATTCGAATTTCACCTGGTATACAACTTGTTTAAAATGAGTAAAACTGTATTGATAGTTTAAGAAGTTTTATTTCTAAATTGCAAGTTTCCTATTTCACGAGTCTGCCTGTTAAAATGTTAGATAGACAGTTGAAATATTTTAAAATAATTTAAACGTGGAGAATAAATAATCTGAATTACTGTTTGATCAATCTAATATGATAAGATATTTTTCAAACAGTGCTTTAGGTTATTTATTATTCATGCTTAAATTATAGTGTGGATTTAAAATATAACAACTGTCTACCTAATATTTTAACAACTGTCTACCCAATATTTTAACAGGCAGACTCATGAAATGGGAAATTTGCAATTTAGAAATAAACTTCTTACACTATCAATATAGTTTTACTAATTTTAAACATTTCTTGCGTCAAAATTTTCGTTTGGTTTTTGTCCATTATCTATAGCAAAAGCTTCAACATAAAAGAACCAGTTTTTATATTTGATTTCGGGTTAATGAATTTACTGTTAAGCCCTAAGAACATCGCTTTAGGACTTTTGTTTTAAGTACCAAAATTAATGTACATAGACGCTTTTACTATAAAAATCCATTACGTGTACAGCATAATAAATAAATAAATGATGTATGTAGCACTTTTTTTCTCGAATATACAGAGGACTGTAAAGCAACATCTGTAGTTAGATATTCAGTTATATGAAGTCGATTTTTGTAACCATACAATCTAATGAACAAGTGCCTATAATAACATGTTTAACCACACGTAACAACTTCCATTTACCTCAAGTAAAGCCATATAATTATCTAATCAGAAATTTGACCTGTATGACTGTAAAACAATTATATTAAACATTATCTCTCGGATCATTTCAAAGTATTACTATTTTTTACGCAAGCTAATTAGAATTTAGTGTGTGGTATTTAAAAAACAAAAAACAGATCTGTTCTAAATTCTTGAACGAAATTAACGTAATCAGCATTTTGTCGTTCAACCCTCTTTACAATAATTTGGTCCCCAATTATGTTAGAATAAGTCTTGAGAGTCACTGTGACGAACATTATATTCATAAAGAGTATATTGATTATAACTTTATACATGAAATAAGTTAGTGTGCATTTTGAATCCTGGAGAAATATCGCTGATATTCTCATTAACCTAAGATTGGATTGTTTTGACATTCGCACAAAGCTACTCAGAGGCTATCTGCCCTAGCCGTCCCTAATTTAGCAGTGTAAGACCAGAGGGAAGGCAACTAGTCATCACCACCCACCGCCAACTCTTGGACTACTCTTTTACCAACGGATAGGGGGATTGACTGTCACATTATAAGGCTCCCCCGGCTGAAAGGGCGAGCAGGTTTGGTTGGGGATTCGAACCCGCCACCCTCAGATTAGAAGTAAAGTTCCTTAACCACCTGGTCATTCTAGGCCCTAATAACTAAAGATTGAAGAAAATTAATAGTAGACGCTGTAACCTTCCAGTTGGGAGAAACCCACATCGACTCATATTTCAAGTAATTAGACGTAGCAGACACGGTAACGCGTACTCAAGGCTTCATAACCACAGACACGTCAGTATATTTGGCCTTATCACACACCAAATATAAAAGTATAATTATGGTGAAGTTTGACTCGCCTGCAATGCAATATGTTTGTAAATACGTCACAGATACCATGACGGTTGACGTGTTTACTCATAACAACCGCTTTATTATCCGTGCAGGCAAGTATAAAATAATTATGTCGCAAATTATGGAAACTGTGAATAGTTTTTGTCTATATATATCAATAATAAAAATGGTGTATTGTATGATAGTGTAATCATTTATTGGATATTTAAAAGAAAAAGTGTAATTAGTGAGGGCGTTAATTGATGAATGTTTATCTTTCCATCTCGGAAACCGTACTCTGTTACATTTATACAAGTTAATACCCATTACGTTTTTCACGTTTCAAGTTTTTCATATTCTGTATGTAAACTTGTATAACGAAAGCATGTATAAATTTACACTTGTTATATATATCTATGAATGTGTGTGTATGCATGTACAACCAAAACATATCCAAATTTTCACCTGCTATTAATATGTATGTATGTGTTTGTTTGTGTATGTGTGTATATATATATGTTTCAATCTAACATATTTCTTAACATCAGAGTTTGTACACGAGATGGAAAAAAAGTAGGAGTGTGCGCCTCTTTTACCGTATGTGTTATTCATCTATATACAAACAGAGCAACCGTTATGTTTGAATACAGGTTTTAAACTTGACTTTGTGGCTTTTCTTGTTGTACCTTATACCTATCATTAATAACTACGCCAGCAGTGTCATTCAGTTTGTTAAAAACAGGTTGCGGTCGTTTAGAAATGGTGTTTAACTGGTTCACTTGCTGTCATTAGCTGATAAAAAACAACAACAAAACATTTCCACTATTATGCCACTTTTCTGCTAAGATGTCCCCTGTCCCAACCCATCTTTCCTTCAGTGTAAAGCAAACCTCTAATCAAACATCTTTACTCACCTAACGTCAACACGAAGGTTGAGACATGAATTAAATTATCTTATGTCACCCAATCACAAAGAACTCTCTGTATTTGTATGTATTTATATATTTCTCCACCAGGGTCGCGAGAAAATGTAAAATTTTAATTTTTTAATCATTATCTTGTCATACAAGTATCATGCCTTTAATTGGTGATTCAGCAGTGAGTTTCAGGATCTGTTATGCTAAAACTCGGGTTTGTGCCTAATAACAAACAAGCAAATGCAAGGTTAAAAATTATTAATACTATGAACTTACCTGTAACTTTCAAAGGGGTTTAGGTGCATTTCTGTTAAACAAGAAAAGGATATTATTAATATATTTTTATTTTTACAACTTCGCTGAAGGGTAAGGCATATCTGGGGTGACAAGTCACGTAACATTGGTGATATATCAATTAAATACTTGTTAGACAAATTTCACATGATCTGCGTAGTTCATAAATTTCTTACTAGGTTGCGCTTCCCGTTCATCCAACGCTTGCAAAGGACGTTGTGCAACATTTTTACTTGTTTTTTGTTAAGCACAAAGCTCCACAATGGGCTATCTGTGTCTTGTACACAACGGATGTCGAAACCCAATTTTTAGCGTCATAAGCCCTAATATTTATTGCTGAATCCTTTTTGGAGGGAAGACGTTGTTATAACTATCATACAGAAATCAAATACAACCTTGAAAATAGAATTTCAAATGTCGCTTTGTGCTTAACAATAAAAAATTAAATGAAAAAAAAGTTAGGGTAACCTTCAAAACTAAGCTGATTAATTATCAAAAAAAAATATTTAATTTACATTTTGTTGAAAGACAAAAAAAGACCTCAAAAATGCTATATTTTTGTAGTAAAAATAGAGATTTAAATGCCTACGTTGGTGTCGTTAAATCTACTAGTCGTAAGTTCGAATCTTATCACCCAACTTACTCGCCCCTTCAGCCGTAAGAAAGTGACGATCAATCCCATTATTCGATCAGAGCATCCCAAGAGTTTACAACGAGTGGTGTAGCGTTGTAATCTGTTACGGGAACGGCTATTGCAGGTAGTTCTTAGTTTTGCGTGAAGTTTAAAAAAACAAAACAAAGAACAAAATATATATGAAAGACCATCTTTGAAATTGTACTTCAGAAACTACTTGGTTTTAAGGGGATCAAAATTTCAACGTAGTATTATGAATTGGATTTAGAAGAATTTTGAAAGGAAGAATATTTTTTGGAGGAAAGTTGTCGCAAAAAGTATTTAAAATGCTTTATGTCATTCTCAATCGATAGAACAAGCCTATCTCTAACCAAAACTAATGCAAATACCATTTGTTGTTGACACTGTTTGACCCCCACAGTATCCTGCATACTAACTAACTCGCGTTTTATCCAAACTACTAAAATCTTTGTATTGTTGATAAATTGAATCAAATGAAATCAACGCAGAGTTACTTTTGTTTTCAGTATTATATTGTATACTATGATGGAATTGTTTCCACTAAGGACAAAGTTTTAAAGATAAAAAATCACTTTAAACATGCGAGGTTTATCTATAGTCAGTTTTGTTTTAACGCATATAACGACTTGCGTTAACAAACCCTATCTTACAATCGTGTGAAAAAGTACATCTATCGTTACACCCAGAATGTAAATTAATTTTTAACCCTTATAAATCAGGTCCAGCATGGTCAGATGGTTAAGGCACTCGACTTGTAATCTGAGGGTCGTGGGTTCAAATACCCGTCACACTAAAGATGCTCGCCTTTTCCAGAGTTGCGGCATTATAATATTACAGTTAATCCTACTATTTGTTGGTAAAAGAGTAGCTCAGGAGTGGGTGGTGATGACTAGCGGCCTTCCCTCTAATTTTACACTGCTAAATTGAGGGCGGCTAACGCAAATAGCCCTCGTGCAGCTTTGCACGAAATTCAGAACAAGAAACCATTATTAATCTCCCTTTAGAACATATTTGAGGTAGACATCACTGAATTTACCTCAGCTAAATGTGCTATTATAAGAACAACTCGGAGATATTGAGTCTTTTGATTTTAACTAATATTTTCAATGACAACGAAAGTGATTTTTCTCTCTTCAATAAGTCACATCTATAGGTTGTTTTTTTATGTACAATGAAAAAAGATGTTGACGCATTAAGAATAGTATCTGTGTACATTTATGCGATAGTCTAATCTTCGTCAAATTAAATGAGGATCTTTAATTTATGTTAAATATTGCAAACTGTAAAATACAAGTTATATTTCTTGTTTTCAGCCATGGTATAGGGGATCATAGAGTAGTTCTCGCATTTTATTTTCGAGTACAAACTTTGTTTTAAACTCCTTATCTTGACCGATCTGAAATCTAATTACAGCCGCGGTTGTGAGGGATTCCATCATGTTTTAACATATCTCAGAAGTATAATAATTGTTACTTTTTTTCCTGTCAACCTCGTAAACTTCAGTTCTTCAACGCATGAACACGTGTGAAATTCAGTATTTTATACTAAAGGCTAACCTTATAAGTTGGACGGTTCAGTGGATACCTACTTCTTTATCCCGCGCTGGTAATAAGTTTACGGATTTACAAAACTGAGATCAAGGGTTCGATTTCCCTCGGTGGACTGAGCAGATAAGCCAATGTGGCTTTACTATAAGTATAAAACACACACACACACCTATTTCTTTTTTAAGATAAACACCGACAATATATAATTTAAAAATTCTTAAAATATTGTTTTACGCTGGAAATATTTATAATGTAATTACCTAAACACTGGATCTTCCACGTGTCATAGTTGTTTTTTTTTTAAGGAAGTAATAAATCAATTAATTAAAAGGCTTTATGCTTTGTGGGTCACAGCTGTTATCAGTTTCTTTCACGAATATGACACGGAGAGTGGACGTTGATATATATATTTTCTCAGTTTTTTTGTGTTTTTTTTTAAGCCACAAGAACTAAGTTACAATTATATTTTAAACTTCTTGTACATTTTGTTTATTTAGGTATTTCAGTAGTCATGAATAACTTTCTATACTGTTCTTCCTTCACTTTATGAGTTTCATGACTAGTGTATGAATTTATTGGTGTCACACCATGTAATTTAGCTACAAGTGTAGGGAGATAACATGGGTGAAGTATTATTACCGATGTTACGAGTCTGTCTTCATTTCTAGTTTTGTGTATATGGAAAGTTTTTGTGAAAAAAATATTACTATAAATTTTAATTAATTACTAATGTTTAGACGATTTTGTGTACTTTCTGTTGAAAATTAAACACTTCATATTTAAGATATAGCGAAAGTCCATGTAAAGGTCATAAAAGTGTAATTTTTGATGTTGTTGTGGGTATTTCTTCACAAATAAAGATATTTACTGAACGAAGAGTCGCACATGCGGTCAACACTGACAAGACATTTGCTCATTTCTTACTACCATCACCACCACCCATTTTTTTTATTAGCTTCCCGACGTCGTAAGAATGAAGTACTAACTAATACCTGACTCAAGCATTCTGCCCGATTTATTTACAGCTGGTCTATCTCAGCACCCTTTGGCTATAGGCAGGTGAACAGAGAAGTCAGGAGGTCAGCATTGATAATCCGTTGTGGTCAGTTGTTCACAAAAACATCCACTCGAGGGTCAAAATTTATTTATTCAAAGCTTTGTTATTTTCATGGCTTATGTTCCTTGTGGGTGAGACAGCTCAGTAAGCAGATGGACCGCTGGAAGGCTGCTTTGAGGGCAAAGGTGGTGGCTGACCACTACAGTGTCTTCACAGAAACGTCAAACTTTCCCCACCTCCACAGCCTTTCAAACTTACCCAAACTGACATTCATCAAACTTTAACTGATTGTCAGCTATTGATGTCTCTATTGGCGCCATGCTCTCTTCATGACAAAGATAGCGCTCCGTCTGTCACCCCCTACCGCGTGCCTCTCGCCTTTGTCCCCCACGAGTCAGCTTGGGCTTTTATTCTGCATGTCTTCTTTATTTTCGATGATCGCCTCCACTCCCCACAGAGTATCCCTGTTAGTAATGCTCCCCACCCAGTTCCCGGAGAAAACGTCACAACTAAGACCTCCACTACATATACCTCCTGGGATTTTTCCTCAGAAGTTGGGAACACAGCGGACTGCTCACTTGACTAAACAACTTGGGATAGAGTACAAACACAGTTCTACAGTTTGTGCCCTATCTAACCAGTAGCCAATCGGCTTTCGCTACCGAATATCGTCCGACCCACGCTCTTATGAGAACACTGTTTAGAGGTTGGTGTAGAACAACCTGTGCCTACTAACTGTACGGTCATATATGGATCGTGGCCGCTTGTCCCACATTAAACATCTATTGACAAGTTTAGCCACAGAGACACCCTAGAGAGTCTTTCAATGCGTGAATGCCTGCGACTACAGCTATGAAACTGATGGAAGTTGTTGCAAGTATGTATTCAAGTGTTGTTTTTTCCTTATACTGAGTAATTAGGTTTCCAGACGATAATTAGTGTTATCACAATCAGGGTTAGGTCATTTTCACTTTTACAGATTTAATTCTCTTCGTTAAGTACTTGTATAAACTTTTAAACTGAATAATTTAATTTCCGAGATTAAATACATTTCACCATTTATTATTTATTTTTAACGAAATATCTTTGATAAATTGTGAGATATCCAAACACATATTTCGATAAAATATTATACAGAGAAGATTTTAATGTGATGTAAGCAATATCTCGGGTATTGGTATAGAAAGGAGTTAAATTCGCTCACAAATATGCTGAAATGATGTGAAGTTTCTAGCACAAGTGTGAATCATTTTAAATCGATTGACGTGATGAAAGATTTTTGTAACCTGGCTTGTACAAGTTGCTGCTCTTCATAAGAAAATTCCATTTCGTGAGAACACGTGGATGATTTCGTTTTCTTACATAAAACACAATAATTCGGAAATTTCCGAAACTAAACTAAAAAGTCGAGTATGTCGTGGTGAAATTGAATAAATTGTTTTGATAGATTTCATGCTGACACATTATTATCAACACACTTTATAATAAACCTCTTCATCTGGATAATCCTTCGAAAATAAAAATAGTGCTAAGTCTACTGATTTTATTACGCTAAAATCAGGGGTTCAATTCCTCTCAGTGGACTCAGCAGATAGCCTGATGTGATTTTGCTATAACATAAACACACACATTCGAATATAAAAACTAGTAGTAGTTTTGCTTTAATGGAAGTGCCTAAACTCTTTTCCACATTTCAAATTACTCGTTATAATGAAATATCTCTTTAAATCGTAAGGATTGATTTAGTTTGAATTTCATACAAAGCTGCACAAGGACTATCCACGCGAGCCGTCCATAATTTCAGTGTAAAACTAGAGAAAAAGCAGCTCGTCATCACCACCCACCGCCAACATTTGGGCTACTATTTTACCAATGAATAGTGGGATTGATAGTCACATTACAACGCCCCCACTACTGAAAGGGCGAGCATATTTGGCATGACGGGGATTCGAACCCGCGATCCTCAGATTACGAGTCGAGTGCCTTAACCACTTGGCCATGCAGGAAAGTGTGGTTGCAGCACCAGAAAATATTAGTTTATTTTAAATGTTTTTATGTAGAAGGTTAACAAAAGGAATAAAGTGTAAGAAGTGTTAAATATGACATTAAAAGAATCGAATTACAAGACAGCAACTAAAGCATCTCGCAGTATGTAGTTCTAGGTTAACTTTGAACACTTACGAACAACATATAATATAATAACAATACTTGTTTGGTTAATTTTTTTTATTCTATGCTAGAGAATGATGTATCTCTGCTCTGCCCTTCACGAGTGTCGAAACACAAATTTTTAGTGTTGTAAGCAAGTATACTTTCCGCAGAGCCACTAGGGATGACTATAGCACATAAAGTGGTACCAGATTGCCACACTGTCATAAAGGTTTTACTTATTGCTTGCTATAATTCGACAATGTATATTTTGAAGGTACTCTACTTTGTAAAGTATTAACAACTTGTACAAACATTAAGTAAAAAAAAATGGAAATATTTGATTTTAACTACTAGCGAACTTCTATTTGTTAGGTCATATTACGTTGTAAAATTAATCTTTTTTTTAGATATTCAATATCATTTTTAGGGTAAAGTTTTTTCATTCTTAATATTGCACAATGACCATTTCCACATTTGGAGTAATATTAGTTGAACTAAAAGCTATAAAACTTTAGTATTTTGAAAATAATAATCAGTTCCAATTGTTGTAATTAGGCTTTGTGTTGAGGGGTTTGTAATTTTCTTTATAAACAGAATGTCATACACGAACAATTCTATTCGATTGAATAAAATGTGCATCCAGTTTTAGAATTAGATTTTTAACATTCACCATATGGTTGGTTTCCTCGACGTTCAGAGCGTAGGATTGGATATACCGTTCTTCCAAGCTACGAGATATTGTTTGCCTGTTAGACGTGAACTGCTATTATTCTAACACAGAACGACGCGCAGAATGGGACCTAATTATGTTTCGAATAGCTCGATGAATTTAAAAGCTTTGACCTACTGCTATCCTACACTTAACACCAGTAGGGTTGCGGAAGAACCAAGAAAACTGCCTGAAGTAATTTCCGTAGGATGAAATTATTACATAGGTGCATTTCCGCTGTGTATTTTTTCACCATTTTTTTATGAACTAAATATTAGCACGAGCTGTAAAAGGTATTGAAATATATGAATCGTGACTTCTCAAGTTTTGCCATAAATTTTGTGACACACAAAGCAACCAATTCTTATCTAAAAACTATCGTACATGAACTAAAACATGTAAAAGTTCCTGTCATTTAAAGTAACTAAGTTGGTTTAAAGTATTATAAGCCCTCTATATTTTAGTCGCAAAGAATGTCTTGTTTAAAAAGATGAAATGGTGAATGAATTATCATCTTTCATGACTTTAATTGAAGAAAAGAGTACTGATTTATATACATATATAAATCAATCCCAGAAAATGTACGTTTATCTAACATGGTTGAAGCGCATTTTCAGAAATTTTACAAGTGTTTTTAACGATGTGGTAAAGTTTTATGACTTGTGCGATAAATGCCATTCATTAAACGTGACACTCTCCTGTTACACCTTAAGGAGTAACAAATGCATATACTCTTCACCAAATATGGAATCATCCTGTATTGTTTCGAAACTCGACAGCTGTTCCCAGTTTATGATATAACTTAACAGTTTTTGAAAGAAACAGTTTGGAAGTAGATTACTTTTGTAACGAACAAGCTTTAAAAGTTTTTAAATTATACAAACATTGACCGATTATAATTTATTTCTTTATTACCTTCACTTTATACGATTGCACTTGGGGTTAATTTACTCTTTTACAGCTACCTTTGTTTTTAACAATTTATAATTTAAATCGAACCGAAAGTGTAAAGGAAATTGACTCGCATAGTCCTTACTGGAATTTCTCAGTTGTGTGTGAAACGTTTTTTGTCTTTATTTTAGCAGCTTGATCACCGGAAGAAAGATTGTTTTAAACATTAATGTTCGACATTTTGCGCATGAAAGCATTTGTATGTGTTTGGGCTTCGCCCAAAACTACACAAGGGATATGTGTAAGACTTGTCCCGAATCTTTTCAGAATTTTAATTTGAATTTTTGAATTTCGCGCAAAGCAACTCGAGGGCTATCTGCGTTAGCCGTCTCTAATTTAGCAGTGTAAGAGTAGAGAGAAGGCAGTTAGTCATCACTATTCACCGCCAACTCTTGGGCTACTCTTTTACCAACGAATAGTGGAATTGACCGTTACATTATAACGCCCCTAAGGCTGATTGGGCGGGCATGTTTGGCGCGACCGGGATACGAATCCGCGACCCTCTGATCACAGGCCATGCCGGGCCCGAATCTTTTCGGAGGTGAGAAGAAGGCGGACCAGCACAGAACGTCATACCCAGGATCCAATATGCTAACCACTGGGTCGCGCTTGCTCCAGAAAAACTTGTTTATTATTTATAGATCAATTCTTGTAATGTATTAGTGACGTTGATGAGGTTTGAGATTCTTATAATTATTTAAAAATAAATTAATTACTAATTAATAAATTAGTTAATTCTTATAAATACTTTTAGGTCGTTATTTCTATAATTTTATATACTAGTTCACTGTCTTCTGCTAGGTTAGCCCCCCAGTGGCTCAGCGGTATGTCTGCGGACTTACACGCTAAAATCCGGGTTTCGATACCCGTGGTGGGCAGAGCACAGATAACCCATTGCGTAGCTTTGTGCTTAATTCAAAAACAACAACTGCTAGGTTAACGGCAAATTTATTATATGTTAAAACAAAAGTTAACTGCTTAACAACACTGATGGAAAAATATCTTTTTTTCTTTCTATTTTACGATAGTCGTACTTGTATTTTATGCAATTATTACGGTATTTTATTGAAAGTCCTGAAGATATATCCATTCAGTTGTGATTTATAATCACAGTCATTTTTAAACTTTCATTTTTTTCAAAATGTAAATAGATGTCACTAGCTTCAATAAAAACTTATTTCGCTTATCTTATCACTCTAGAGACTCAATGGTACGCCCTCGGACATACAACGCTAAAACTGAGCTTCGATACTCATGGTGGTCACAGTACAGACAGCCAGTTTTGTAGTTTTGTGCTTACTGGCAAACCAACTCCCAACTTCACGAACAGTGAAAGATAAGCAATTACGTTATTACAGATTTAATACAACATTAATATTGAGAAGTAGGAATAGTTTGGTTTGAATTTCGCGCAAAGCTAGGCGTCGCTACCCACCGCCAACTCTTGGATTACTCTTTTACCAACGAATAGTGGGATTTACCGTCATATTATAAGGCTATCACGGCTGAAAGGGCGAGCATGTTTGTTGTGACGTGGATTGAAACCCGCGACCCTCGGATCACGAGTCGAGTGCCTTAACATCCTGGCCATGCCGAGTCTAGAAGTAGGAATAATGAACAGTGTTGGCCAACGTAAATTGAAAACCATTTCAGTATTAACAGTGACATAAAATTCGTTTGCTGTCAAACAAAACTGATGGAAGTGTATATATCAGTTAAAATATATTTTTGAAAACCATCAAATAATTCCGACATCTATCAGTGTTATATATATTGAATTTTAAATGCATATGTGAGGTGTTTTGAATACACATATAATTTGGCCATAAATATATACAGTACAAGCAAAGGCACCTGGCAGTGCTGGTCCTTTGCCAATTTTCAACCTCGAGGTAGTGTGTGTACATTAAAAAACTGACGATCAAATCCCACTATACGATTAGAGTACCCCAAAAGTTGGTGAAGGGCGTTTTTGGCTAAATGCCTTCCTTCTTGTCTGCCATTTCAAAATTAAGGTTGGCAAGCTTTACACAAATAACGAAACAAACTGCCTGTCTTTCTGTTAGCAACTACATTGTCGATTAGTTGTAAAACGCGCAATCTAAAGAAATGACCTGTTTTTCTGGGAAATTCATGGTTCAAGAAAAAGTAGATCTTGTGACAATTTCAATGGTTCAGGATGAGTCTGTGACAAGACTTTTGTAAGCGAAGCTACAAATACCAGCTCAATGTGTATTTTAATTTATCGTAACTAGAAAATTGGAATGTCTGTTTTTTTTTCTTCAAAAAAACATACTTTTCATCAAACTGTAATCTCATTTTACTTTTCTTTTTCTCTTTAGGGTTGAACGGGGGCACAGGAACCCCCACTTCTTGGCGGTCTTCGGACACCCCTGACGACCATTCCCTTTCCTTGTCACCCACAAGCTGTGCCACACCCTCCGACCCAGATGTTGATCTCACATACACTATTGGGGTGACAGAAAGCACGCCTTACGCCTGCCAATTTTGTGAAAAGGCTTTCCCTCGCCTAAGCTATCTCAAAAGGCACGAGCAAGTAAGGGACCGTTAATGAAACAGTGAGATAAATCAATGATTTATCGTCACCTAAACTATAAAAATCCTATTTCTCAGAACGCACTCATTGCTCGTCTCATTTCTCACTGTATGTTGAACATTACTTTCGAATAATAATTGTAATGATTTTAATCTGTAAAGAGCTAATTCTCAAGATTATCGTAAACTCAATTATTCTAAAAGCTTTTATAGCAGAATGAAAACCAGAATAGGTATTATCAGACGTGATACTATTATCAGGAATTGACAAAAACTTCTTTACAAAAATAATTGTATATTCCAAGAATTAATGTTAATTTTTACATGAATTCTATAAAATAAAAAATGTGCTAAAATTACAACTAAATTTACTCTCACAACATATCGCCATTACTTACAATTTCACCATAATAGGAGCTGTTTTTCTACTAGTTATACCTCCCGCCACTTCATATTAATCCCAATATATCACGTTTTATATCATCATAGAGATACCTTGGATGCCTTTCTGAAATATTTGTTTATTTTACATCTTTAAATACAAACAAGAAAGGCATTGTTTTCAGATATTGTATTACTTCTATAGCATATTTCGACAACAACATGTTTAACAAAATCAGTACAGATAACACACACAATTAAGTTCATAATAACTAGGCATAAAAGATACCTTTATCACTTACATTATTAACTAGTTTCAACAGCAGTAAGATCATAATTGTTTTTCTTATTTTCTGAAATCTTTATCGGGACTTTTACAGACAAAGCCTCTAAATTAAAACTGAAAACTTAGTGCATTAATTAAGGTAAGAATTGTAGAACCACATGAACAATTAGTGTGTTGATACAATCCCACAAAAATTAGGTTAGTGCTCCTTCACGATTTCACTGGAGAAAAAAATTAACTCGAATTCAAATTTCCAAAATAATTGGCATTAAGATAGCTAACTATATATTTAACGGACAATTAAGTTTTTAGAAGTGTTTACACTATTTGCAAGAAGAAAAAGAGATCTATATCCCAGGTAAAACTTTATATCAGTTATAAAAATTAATTTGTTAGGAATTCTTTGGTTCAAGTCTTCCTTGATAACAGTCTAAAAGGAAAACTATCACAAACCACATCCAGCTTTATACGTTATTAAAGAAAACTGCGACTCCGTGGACGTCCATGGTTCATCTTTCATGTGCCATGTTACAATTAGTGCTGATAATACTAATAGTAGTAGTAAGAGTAATATTACTGTGTAATTTGTCTGAGTGCGAAATTTCTGTATCTCGTAGCAATGAATGATTATATATATTTTCAGTTGTAACAAGTTAAATTAAATAAACGTCATAAACATTAAAGTTGTTTCAAATATAAAATTATAAATGGTGCAATTATAGAGAAAAGAGTCAACAGCCTGTGCAATCAGAAATATTCCTAAACTGCTCGCTGAAAAAACGAACAAACAAGAAAAACAGTAGAACAACAAAGTTAAATAAGATAAAGAGTACAGGAGGTGAATACAATACGTTGTTGGTAAGATAGGGTACAGAAGGTGAATACAATACGTTGTTGGTAAAATAAAGAGTACAGGAGGTGAATACAATACGTTGTTGATTTTACACTACCTATTGTTGTTCGCGACCAGTTGCAGAAAAAATATTGTCACCCCTTGACGTAAAATAATAAATAAATAATGTTAATAGATATTAAAAAGTAATAACTATATTTCTCTTCAATACAACTCGATGTTTTGCAACATCTTCTCCACTCATAAGAACAAAAATAATATCATCCCCCAAGGAATTATCGTGTTGGAAGTTAGTGGGGATTAAAGTTAGACATCTGAATTTTGACATATGTAGATCCGATAGTTTGCAAACTCAAACATTTTTTCATATATTTTTACTTATAGTTGTTTTATGATTTGAATTTAACTGCATCTCGCTTAGAGTGCTTAAAATTCTTTTCTTAATTTAAAAAAACATTATCTATTAAAGTATTATAAACCTTTTAACGTATTTCTGTATTTATTAAAAACAATTATATAATTTTAATATTTCCCAACATTGAAATACTCTGAAATTTAGATTATTCGTCAGAATCTTTACAATATTTATAAGAAATGAACCAATTTAAAGTACATATTTTTATGTTACAGATAATTAAACTTTTAATACAACACATCTAAAAGAAAATCTTAAATTTAACCATCTCTTGTAAAAAAAAAATATAAATTTCTCTTTTTACATAAAAATTTCCTTGATAATTTTAATATTTCTTTCTATTTCCAGACCATTGGGATAAACCCAACTAAATTTACTAAAATAAACTTCGAATTGTAAGTAAATCATAAATAGGGCCCGGTATGGTCTAGTGGGTTAAGGCGTTCTACTTGTTAACTGAGAGTCACAGGTTTGAATCCCGGTCGCACCAAACATGCTCGCCCTTTCAGCGTTATTATGTCGGTTAATCCCACTAGTCGTTGGTAAAAGAGTAGCCCAGGAAATGGCGGTGGATGGTGATGATTAGCTGCCTTCCCTCTAGTCTTATACTGCTAAACTAGGGACGGCCCGCGCAAATAGCCCTCGAGTAGCCTTGCGCCAAACTTAAAAATATACAAATCATGAATATGTCTAACGTTTAGTTAAAGTTGCTGTTTCAATATGGAATTTCTATTAAGAAGAATACAAATTAGCTATATTTATTGGAAGCCATCCCTTATTGGCATTAAAATAATTCTGTATAAATCTGTTTGCTTATTATGAAAACTGTGTAAGTATATACATCTCTCTTCAGCGCAATGAAAATTGATCAAAAGTAAATTAAGCAGTTATTAAACCATTCGAAATTTTGTATTTAAAATGTTTTAAAATCAGAAAAATAAATTAATAAAATTTTAAAAGTATAATTTAAACTAATATTCAATGTGTCTGAACACTCTAGAATATGCACATTATTTTTAACAATCGAAAACCAATTAAATGGTAAAATTTTGATATGTAATTTTACTTTTTAACACAATAAATTCAAAATTTTAAAGAAATTAGAAGATGTTTATGTTCTGAAAGACGATTAAAAACGATATTCAAGTCTAAATTGATGTACGTGCAGTAACAAATGTTTTGCAACACTTCGGGGCATTTAATAGTATTGTACGTTATATTTTAATTTAGATGTTTTTTTTAGAGGGAGCTGCTGACGTGATAAAATACTTGAGAAATTTTGACTAACATATAATTATTCGTAAGAACATGTAAATAATGGTAAAGAAGGAGTTAGTTTAGTGGAAAAAATCACGTAACAGAAGAAGACTAAGTGAAATTCTTCATTAGGAGTTATTTCTATTGAGCTAATAATAAGTAAGTCAGGTTTGTTATAAATCAAGAAAATCTATACTAAAAATCGTTAGTGTGTTAGTTCTACAACTAGTGTCAAAGTGAAGTATCCTGTAGCTAGCGTTATTGAAGAAATAAATTAATTCATCATTGTTACGTGAACTGGACTCTGCTTTATTTCTACCAAGTGATCCAAGAGAACCCGCTTAACGATCTTAACCTTACAACAGTGATAAGTGACTCTCTTTCAATTCCCATTACAGTTTTACAGAGTAAATTCTCTCACCTATACAAATAATGTGTTTAGATAAAAGAAAGCTCTCCGGTGAGACAGCTGTAAGTTTACAGATTTACAACGTTAAAGGGGGTTCGATTTTCTGTGATGAACTGGGTGCAGATAGCAAATTATGTAGCTTTATACGAAAAAAAATAAGGTCCGGCATGGCCAAGCGTGTTAACTCGTAATCTGAGGATCGCGGGTTCGCATTCCGGTCGCGCCAAACATGCTCACCTTTTCAGACGTGGGGGCGTTATAATGTGATGGTTAATCCCACTATTCATTGCTAAAAGAGTAGCCCAACAGTTAGCTGTGGGTGGTGATGACTAGCTGCCTTCCCTCTAATCTTACACTGCAAAATTAGGGACGGCTAACGCAGATAGCCCTCGAGTAGCTTTGTGCGAAATTCAAAAACAAACAAACAAACATAAAACAAAAATTAGCTGACAAAAGAAAAAAAAAGAAAGGTTAGAAGTCAGTAAATTATATTAGGAGTACTTACAGTATTCCGAAATCCAGTATTTTAAAAGGGGAAACAATTGTTATGAATTACTATTAAAATGGTATTTCAAATTATTTTGGAAAATATTAACATGCAAAATAATAAACAAACTGTGCAATTCATGTTGTACATACCCAACCCGTTTTACGAACAGGCTTTTAAATTTCCACCAAACCACGTATGACTAAGTGGCCAAAAAGACCAATTATAATTTCTTTCGTAGCTATGGTTAATTGTTTCTGAGACCATTTCTTGATCTTGTGTTGTTTCATTGATTTTCCTTCACTGTTCTTTGAAATCGATTATTTTCTCTCTGAACTTCGTATAAACCTTAACACTGATTACGTCTTGATCAGTCCGCCACATAGTTAAATTCTTACTATGGATAATTTTGAAACACAGTGTATGTGTAACAAGTACAAATTCTTACTTATCTCAACGGTTTAAACTTAAAAATAATTTGTACACTTCTTATATTTAGGTGTGAAAAATTAATAATTTGTTTTGTTGTAAAGATAGATTTTGTTACTGTGGGTCACAGATTTTTATTCACGTCACCGTACATGTTCCCCTTTCCGCCGTGGGGGTGTTATAATGTGACGCTCTATCTCGCTATTCGTTGATAAAAGTTGGCAGTGGGTGGTGTTTACTGGCTGTTTTCCCTCTAGTCTAACACTGCTAATTTGTTGACGACAATTGCAGTTAGCCATTGCGTAACTTTGCGCGGAATTCAGAACATTCGTTTTAAAAAGTAAATCATTAACAACTGTTTTCTTGAATGCTAGATTTTTTTTCGTTCACAAAACACGCTGGCGTTCATATTGAAGTAGCTGTGTGCTAAAAAAACTGCAACACCTACAGTAAGTTGCAATTCTATTAAAACGAACGGGGAATAAACTGTAAATATTACAGTTATCCTTAACACTAAAAAACTGCATATGTATATAGTTACTCAATGTTAAAGATATCTAGTAACTATATACATTTACATCAAATTAACCATGTGCAGTAGAAAAAGTGAATAGGAATTAGACACAAGGAGTAACTTCTTGGATGTGTATTCATTCGCATCTAAAAAAGTAGCGACAAGGAAAAGAGAACAATAACATTAGTTATAACTTTTTAAAATATTGAAGCTAAAATTAATGTTATTTATGAGCTGTGAATCCTAGATTACAAGTAACTATTAGAAGAACAGGCTCTGAAGTAACTTCTAGATATGTTGTTTGAAAGCATAATTCGCATGATTTTTATGATTGTGTGTTCGGTAACAAGATCGTTACCACGTGATAACTGGGCGACTGGTACTTCTAATTAAAGCTTTATCACATAACTGATTATGATGGTTACGTTAAACATGATATTGGTTGAATGTTTTTGTCCCCTCAGATTCACAGTGACCAGATGCCGTTTAAATGCGACTACTGCCAGCGGCTGTTCAAACACAAACGAAGCCGCGACCGACACATCAAACTCCACACGGGAGATAAAAAGTACCGCTGTCCGCATTGCGAATCCGCCTTTTCACGGAGTGACCACCTCAAGATCCATATGAAGACTCACGATCATGCCAAGCCCTTCCAGTGTACGGTTTGTAACCGTGGTTACAACACTGCGGCGGCTCTGACTTCACATATGCAGAACCACAAAAAAGATTCCACTCATATTTCCTCCAATGCTCAATTTCAGCCACAGTCATTTCGGTGTCTCCAGTGTTCTGCCTTTTTCTCCAACGCTAAAGACCTGCAGGTAATATAATGTTTCTTTATTTGAATTTAAAACAAAACCAGGGAAATTAAAAGGTTGAAATTATAAAAATAAACTGTCCTGTACTACCTACATCTCGAATAGCCCGTCATAGCCAGGTGGTTAAGGCACTCGGCTCGTAATCCGAGACTCGTGAGGTTGAATACCCGTCACATCAAACATGCTCGCCCCTTTTAACCGTGGGGGTGTTATAATGTGACGGTCAATCCCACTATTCGTTGGTAAAAGAGTAGTTCAAGAGTTGGTGGTAGGTGGTGATGACTGAGTTGCCTTCTCTCCAGTCTTACACTGCTAAATTAGGGATGGCTAGCACAGATAGCCCTCGTGTAGCTTTGCGTGAAATTAAAAACAAACAAATAAACATCTCAAATGCATATATGTAAGTGTTTCTTCGTGTTTTCCAAAAAAGTAACAGTCAGTAGTCACTTATACAAAAAACGAATGCATTTTATTACGTGGTTTCTCCTTGGCATTATGGGATTCCCTACTTCGCTAACATTGAAACAGTTCGTGTTTAAACTTTGGTTAATTCGAGCTATTAAACTCTGCTGCTCAGTCCAGTAATAATCCATATCGTTATAACTTGTTTCGTGTTAAAATTTATGAGAAACTTTCCAATTATAAGTTAAACATTTACTGGAGCTGAAATGAATCAATATAGTTATCACTTAGAGTCCAAGACTTTCGTCAGACACGTGAAAAGCACGGTTTTAAGTATAAATTCTGGTGTACTGCAATTATGTATTAGTGCACGGTTCCACCTGTTTCTTACTTTAATATTTCTTTAGGTAAAATAGTTTATGTATGGCTTATTGGGGACGTCTAACAAAACAATCTTGATTGCCATGAGCAGTTCAACCCCCTTCATACTGTAATTGGTTCTTACTGCCGTTCAGATGACCCTTATAGACAACACCAGATGGCACCACTTAGTTTCTTCTGGGCATGTGTTTTTTTCAGGAGCTCTGTGAAGATGATAGAAATTCTTCGCATGCAAAAAAAATATGCAAGGTCACCCCAGTAGACGACAAAATTACTTCTTGTGCATACTTGGATAATTGGTTTAATTAAGTCGTAAAAAGTATGGTAACAAAAGTTGCATCTAAGTTTACAGATTTTGCTAACCTATTATATGATAACAAATGAAAATTATTTTTATTTTTTGAAATCGCAGATAGCTTAATTAGGTAAGTAAAATAAGTTATGGTTAAGTATATTTAAAACGCCATTTAATGTACCACGTAATTAGCTTCGCAGGGCAAGAGTATTGCAATTGGATCTGCAATGTGTCTGTTTTCGCGCTCATAAATTTTTGCTCCAAATTTCGTCCGGATCCAGACTTTTTTTTAAGAATGGGAGAAATGGCATTTTCGGGCTTTTTGGTTAATCGCTTTGTAAAGCGCGATCGGATTTTTACCAAATTTCGTGGACACATTAAGGTTGAGACTCCTCATCACAGTAAATGATCCGGATCACTGATCATTCTGAATCTGAAATGAGTTTCTTGAGTGTTCGAATAGCCACATCAGGCTATCTGCTGTGTTCTTCAAGGGAAGTCGAACTCCTCATTTTAACGTTATAAATCCAAAGTATTACGGCTTCCCTACAGGTGGACTTTCCAAGGTGAAAATTTACGTTATCTTATTTAAACATGTATGCAATCACAAAAGAAAGTTTCAAGGTGATGGTATTTATTCATTCCGATTGTTCTTGTTAGGCTTAATAAGACACCTTTTAGTTGATATAAAATTAGTATGCTAGGTTTTGACTCGTATAATAAGTGTTTTTGATGTTGCTCTTTTCTGCCTGTACAAAACTGATACAGATCTATGATAAATGAATTAGTTATAATGAAGGTAGATTTAATGGCGCTCAACAACTGCAAATAGATTCATCTGTATAAAGTTAAATAGTTTTATTATCAAAAAGAACAAATTCAGTAACAAACTTAGGTCTACTAGTTTTACGTTTGAAACTCATAGAACATCGTTAACTTTTCTGACGTAATTCAGTTTTAAACAGGATACAAGTAGCAGCAATTACCTTCGTTAAGCGCCCCAAAAACACGTGTTATAAGCTTGCAATGTGATTCTTACGGAACTATTTGGTCCTTAACAAATTTTTAACAGATTACTTGTAAAAAATAAAGAAAAACCTCGCAAGAAACTGAATAATCACCAAAATATAATTCATGTCTTCGTATCGCTTAATAATTATGAGACATTAAAATTGGAACATTAACCAGTATATTCCAAAAATTAATCAATAAGTAGATAAGGCTGTTTATCATGAGACATTAAAATTGGAACATTAACCAATATATTCCAAAAATTAATCAATTAGTAGATAAGGCTGTTTATCATGAGACATTAAAATTGGAACATTAACCAATATATTCCAAAAATTAATCAATAAGTAGATAAGGCTGTTTATCATGCGACATTAAAATTGGAACATTAACCAGTATATTCCAAAAATTAATCAATAAGTAGATAAGGCTGTTTATCATGCGACATTAAAATTGGAACATTAACCAATATATTCCAAAAATTAATCAATAAGTAGATAAGGCTGTTTATCATGCGACATTAAAATTGGAACATTAACCAATATATTCCAAAAATTTATCAATAAGTAGATAAGGCTGTTTATCATGAGACATTAAAATTTGAATGGCAACGAATATATTCTTTAGAATATTGAACATAATTTCGATCTTTATAAATGATTTTATATTACGTCATCAACATTTTGATGTTTCATTACAGTAGAAATTGGACCACAGTTTATAAAAAGATCCTACATGCTTATTAAGGACTCTAATTAAAAAAATACATTTTATCTAAAAATACAGATTATAGATGTGGTTTAAATGCGCTCAATTTCAAAGCCACAATTTTATTAATGTTTTCTACTTGGCAGTTTTGAAATAAAAACAAAATGCATCAGAGGAACAGAATTTCATATAACCTTCTGACATTGTCGAAGGGTAAGCGATATAACGCGTGGATGTTATTTCACTAATAAGTCGGGATGTGAAACTGGACTAATGTTTTATCGAATCACCTTATACTATGAATTTTCGAACTTTGCAGTGTGTTGAAATGGAATGTGCACATGTTGCACCGATGCGTCCATACAGATGTGTATTTGTGTACTTAAATATAAGAAAATTTTAAAACTTTTAATATACAAATCGTCGAAATTTCCAGTCGTACTTTAAAGGTCATGATATACGTAGTATATTTACATATTTTTATATAGATAGCTATGATACATTCATAGTAAATGTCAAAGTGTATCTTATATGCTTATTCGGTAACGTGTGTACAGTGATGTTTATATATATATAATGGATGCAAAAAGTCAAGTGAAATCAAATCAAGAGAAAGGGCCGCATTTAAAACAGCAGATCAAAATTTCTGACTAATTATATATTCTAATAAACAAACACAAGCCCAAATACGAATTTAAAAAACGCTACACATATCAAAAGGGTCCCCAGAATACAAACTATTGTGTGGGATATAAAATGCGCTCTAGATTTTGAGGTGACTGAGGAAGTAGGATCCATATTGCGGTGGGGACACACCGTCTATCAGTCTTAACCTCCGTTCCAGATTCACATAAAGACATTAATAAATATAGATGATAATAGTGATAGCAAAATAATCAAAATAAATAGAAGTTACGAGAGTCAAATGTAGGTGCTCAAGCTCACACATGCCACGATTGTTGATATATTGATTAAAGATTAATATATAATGGATTTATTAAAGAAACTCTAAATAAAATTATTAAAATATTCTGTAATAAATCTAAGAATGTATTAAATAAATATAAAGCAGTAAAATTTAATAATTTTTTTCTGTAATTTTCTGATAACTATTTTTTTATTGCTAATAAAGCCATTTAAACAACTTGGCACTACTTTTATTGGTACTACTTATCGCATATAAAGGCTTGTTTGCAGTCTGAGAATTGATGGTTACAGTGGACTTAATGGGTAGTGGTTGGGCGTTATACTAGTTAGTTTAGATAACTGGTTGGGACTCTTTATACAAGCATAATTTCTCTGCTGTGTTACTAATCAGTTTGTTTGGCTGGTTGTTTTGTTATTATGCACAAAGCTACTCAAAGGGTATCTGTGATATCTGTGATATATCACGGGTATCCAAATCCGGTTTCTAACAGTATAAATCCGCAAACATAGTACAATGCCACTGAGGACTAATAATTAGTATTTTTACCACTATAATGGGGTCCAGAATGCCAAGTTCAGGGGATAAGTTCATCTTACTTATCCCTAAGTGATGGTACCATATTTTGTCTTTTTTTTCTTTACTTTGCAGAGCGGTAATCTTCCCACAATTGCCCGCAAGCAATCAAGGATGATGTATACGTGGAACGTTGTGGGCTCGAGCACCCAAATCTCGCACTCCTAATTTTTATTTCCTTTAATTTTTTTATTACTAATATTGTTATTTAGTTTTGGTTTCTTTGTCATTGTTATTTATATTTATGATTTTTTTTTTATGTGAGGCTGGCAAAAAACGTACTTGAAGTACAAATGTATCTCAAGACGGCTGGAAAACTTTTATCAAGATAAAGTAGACAACAATGTTTCGACCTTCTTAGGTCATCTTCAGGTTAACGAAGAGTTTGCAACTGACAGTTGCCGGCACATATTTTTAGGGACGAGAGTGTAAATGGCTACGAAATTGTAGGGGGCGTTTCAGTATATATTAAGTTATTAATTAGTAAAGTTATAAAGGCGTTCCTTTATATTGATTTAATTTCAGTTTCAGTTGTACAAGTTGAACTTCTTTGATTTTGCGTTTGTTTATATTTGTTTCCCTACTTAACATCCGGGTGTTTTCTATGGTTATGTTGTGTTTATTTGATTCGCAGTGTTCAAAAACGTATGAAGGTGTTTTTTGGTTCTTTGAGCCTATGATTTCCTTTTTTCTGCTTGTTTCTTCAATATAGAGGTCGTGGCAGTTGTTGCATTATATTATATAAATTATGTTGGTGTTATGTTTGTCAGCGTAGTTTTATATAGTATGGGCTTTAGTTTTGTACTAAGTTTTTGAATAAATTTGGTGTTTACTGGAATGTTGTGTTTTGTTGCAAGTTTTTCCAAACTGTGGTTATTTTTTGTTGCTGTTGGATTACAGGGTATTATGTATCAGTGTAAAGTTTTGTAGTTTGTTGTTGTTTGAGATTTCGACTTCTATAGATGATGCTTTCTAAAGCAGTGGGATGTGAACAGTTGTTATAAACTACATCAGTCATATCCCCCGACTCCGTTGTACCTGAGATTTGACGGGTATTTATCCCAAATGTACGAAATTTTATCTAACAGCATAACTTACTAGAAAACTGAATTTTTAAACCTCGCAATTTACAATAACAAAACAAAACAGCTTTTTTTAATTAATTTTCACTAACACATTATTTCACTTACCCGTATGAAACTTACTCTTAGCTGGACCTCATGATTAAATCCATTATCATTGAATTCGCAGCCTATTAAATTCATGAGTCAATAACGTTGGCACAAGTTTTTTCTCCTTTTTTTTAGAAGGCATTTTAAAATGAAAAATAAAATAAAATGTATTCTAAAACTTATCTCTCAAACTACAGTGAATTAAAAAATAATAATAATTATATATTCTTATTTCATGTTAATATCGCTAGTTATGTTATAAACTGGATCGAGTCTCATATTAGCATATTTGTTGACATTCATATTTTTGTGTGTGAAATGTTCCCCAGTGCGGTATGTCTGCGGACTTGCACCGTGTTTCGATACCCTTGGTGGGCAGAGCACGGATAGCCCTTTGTTTAACTTTCTGATTAATAACAAACAACAACATACGTGTGAAATTTTGCAAAATCTCGCACTCGTCTTTTTCTCTTACCGTTTTACACGTAGCTTTTCTTGTAAGCACAAATATTTGTTGCTTTTTTCACGTGTTAAATTTGCCATCAGCGACCGTCTTAAATTCTGTAGTAGAATCCAACCGTCATAAAATAGTAGCCGTCAAACGAGTTTCAGGTGTGTTGGGTGAGGTGTACATCCGTTGCACAAGAAAGTTTGGCACGATATACAAAGGCGTTTGACCACAAAGCAAGAATGCAATAATACAATCAAACAAAAATAAAAGAATACTCATTTCCTGTTGTTTGCTTTGATTAGTTTGTTACGTAAGCTATTTCGCCTATAAATCGGCGTTATTTACAGCTTTGTGACGAGGTAATTAATGAAATAAAAAAAGATGTATCATTTCAATCAAGAACCAGAAAACGGACAAGAAAAATAGGTGAATGAAAATACATTTATTTTGCTTTCTGTGTGGTTGATGAATACTATTATTCAACCTGTAAGCTAGTTTTTTTTTAATTGTTTGTGCGGAATTATGTATTATTTTTATTTTCTTTGCGTATAAAAGAAAACACAGGTTACATACTTATCGCGTATAAAATAAAGTCACGTATTAAAATGGATGTTGTGTCAAACTGAGGAACTGTGTCTACAACTTCAAACATGTTTGACGAAACTCATCCTTTCACAAATATTACGTGTCAGTTTAGCTGACACATTAAGCTTCAAACATTTATGCAAATAGCAGTGTAGAAAGATTCTGTTTGGAAAAGGAAAGATGCATTTGTTATTCAAACACTATAGCTACAACATTTGAAAAAGTAATTGAAATCGTGTTTTACAATAAAACTAGACTCTCATTCCTTGAAACAATGAACTACGTGATGGATCTTCTGAATGCTATAATCCTGTTTATCTATTTCAGGTGCAGTTATTGTGTAAGGGTTGTTCAAATAAGTATTATGTCACCATTTCCCAAGAGAGGAACTGTTAATTTATGGTCGTAAAAAAAACAAAACAGAAAAACACTTCAGGTAATTATGAGGAGGTATTCAGGCCTCCCCTGAGGAGTGATATCCCACTGAGATGTGACCATTGATTTGACCTGGGATCGAGAATAAACTGAGTGGCATAGAAAAAGGAATGTTAGGTTTTGACCGTGCACTGTTCATTTCATTATTCTCGACAGTTGTTTATTGGCTTTTGCAGCTGATAATTTTGTGAGATAAAGACAGTAATTCAGCTTCAAATATAACAAGGATAACGAGCCCATATGAATTGACTGTTGCTAGCCAATCATATAAGGGTATTGCAGATACCCAAACATTATAAATTGAGAGATGATTATTAATCCATTTGCACGAAAAAACTTACATACCCTGAATGTCTAAACTATGTTTCATCTCTCTCACTAAATGAAAAATATATTGTTGTTGTTGTTTTGAATTAAGTACAAAGCTACACAATGGGCTATCTGTGCTCTGCGCATCACGGGTATCGAAACCCGGATTTTAGCGTGCAAGTCCGCAGACATACCGCTGACCCACTGGGGAGGCCGAAAAAATATATAATGTAGGCTAGACATTTTTTTTTAATAAGCTACATTAAACTAAAATTTTGTTGAATATTTCTTTATTTTTTGAATTTCGCGCAAAGCCACTCAAGAGCTATCTGTGCTATTCGTCTCTAATATAGCAGCGTAAGACTAGAGGGAAGGCAGCTAGTCATCACCACCCACCCCCAACTCTTGGATTATTCTTTTACCAAGGAATAGTGGAATTGACCATCACATTATAATGCTCCCACGGCTGAAAGGGCGAGCATGTTTCGTAAGACAGGGATTCGAACCCGCAACCCTAAGATTTCAAGTCGAGAGCCTTAACCCACCTGACCATGCCAAGCCTTTCTGTTGCATATCGAATAATTCTTGAAATTACATATTAGATAATTATTGATCATATATTTGGCAGGTAATCAATACTCAATAAAAATGTGAATTTAATTTTAATTGTATTTCGTTGTATTCGTGTTAAATACTCTAAAATGACAACGAAAATAATTATAATATATTCCAGAAGTGACTGTTAAAATGTTTTATATCAGCATCCACTCCGCCAAATATGTAGTAAAAACATTTATTTAAAGTGTAATAAATTTGTTTTAGATATTTAAAAAGCGAAGAGACGTGACTGAATGTTCAGTACCTGATTGCAGATTCAGGTTTCAGTCCGCTGTTTAACTGAAACGTTGAGGAGTTTTGTTGGGGTAAAAAGTAAGCAAACACTCATCAACTGTACAATTATGCTAAAAATATTTTAAATTTTGCAGTAATAAACTAAAATAGGGGATAAAGAAACATTTGCATGATAATTGCGAAGGAACATTCTAAATAACTCTAACACTATTAAGAAGATATCTAGTTGCTTTTAATCTTTCGGAATCCAAAGAAAAAGTTTCACCCGAGTAATGTTAGAATTCCATTTGTATTTAAAACATTCCAATTAAGTTTTGATTTAGACGTACTGGATGGATTAATGCAGGCGAAAAATAATTGTATAGTTTTTATATCTTTAAAACAACCTTTTTTTTCATGAGAACCGTTCATTAATTGTGACAGAACCAAAAATAACCATGTTTGTTCACTAAGTGGTCGTTATAAATTAAACTGTAAAACAGGTGAAACACTTTAAAACAAAGGACGGCTTCGACTTTTAACCAGTAAACTTGTGACAAGAGAAAACTGGCAAATTCTGCAATGAACTGCTCTGTTTCGTTTGGTTTTATGAATATATATATATATAGCCGAAATAAAAAATAGACCTAATTCAAATAAATGCACGTGTTACATTTTTCTTTTTCAGCTGAAACATGTTTCATATCCATTTAGTTGTTTTATCTCAGTTCTACGTGGCTATCTTAACTATCGTCATAAGTGTTTGCGTATCTTTGATCGCTAAAATAATTCTTAAATTACAAAATCAAATTTTTCAACATCATTTTGTTTTGTTTTTTCACATGCAACACAATATTGGTTAATCCCAGCATATCTCTCTATATTGTTACACTGCTAAATTAGGGACATCAAGCGCAGACAGCGCTCGTGCAACTTTGCACGAAATTCCTAACAAACCAAACCAGGCGTGTATCTCATTTCTTAAAGTGATGAAATATGTAATAACTTCCTTATATACCACGTTTATTGTATATATTGATAAACAGTCACGGAAAGTATTATTCACCTTGACATAACATAGAAATATACATTCGAAATAACTACAGTGCATCACTTTCACAGTCAGCAGCTTCAATGTAAAAACTTTACGTCCTTTTGAATTTCTAGTGCATCCAAATTTCTTATACGGTTGTTTTTAAAACTCCTTATGTTTAAACTCCAAATACAGTCATATAAACGTAAAACTACAACTCACCCCATCGGCTTAGGGATACATCTGAAAGCTTATGACATTAAAACTCACGTTTCGATAGTTGTGGTTAGGCACAGCACAGATAGTTCATTTTGTATCTTTGTGTTTAACAGGAAACAAAGATAATGCTGTACTTTTTATTTGAAATTATTGTTTTAGGTATTATATAGGAGAGGACGACTTGTGTGTATTTAATTGAAGTTTGTTGTTACATGTGAATGTAATGTAGAATCACTATTTCTTAAAGGAGATTTTTTTCAGTCTCATAGATTATCCAAGTAGTAATGAAAGAACATGTTTACCTAGTTTGTTTAGATAGATTACAACCTCCAAAAGCCATGTCATCAGAACTTGTGCTAGTATAATGATTGAATATTTTATGACGTCAGGTGTGCGATGACACACATCTGTGTGTCATTTATTAATTAATCCGGTAACCGGAAGCAAAGTAATAAAAGGAAAACAGTATTTATTTTGAAAAAGGTAACATTAGTGATATTTTCAGATAAAGGCCACCTCGTGAAAGAGAAGTTTTTACGTAATTAGTATTCTGTATTACAAAAATTTAAATTAAACTACAGCGCCTTTTTCTTACGTCGATGTATCATGGAAGTTTCACGAAGGTGTTATCTTGTGACACAAATTTGTGAATTTTAAACAAACTGTGGAATCATGATGCACAATGGCACATGATGGCATTTAAATTAATTCTACTTGTTTTTGCCGACTATTATTTTCTATTTTTGCATTGAGTGAATTGCAGGATATGGAGAAAAAAAATCCAAATAGTATATTTATTTGGTAAGTAATATTAAAAAACACAAAAGAAAACCCACAGTAATTAAAAATCAACTTTCAGTGGATCGTCGGAAAGTTTACTAATTCTGAAATCCAGGGACCGATTTCCCTCAGTGGACGTGGCACAAATAGTCAATTGGAGAGATTTGTAGCAATAACAAAAAGAGGGGAGGCACAGCATTGCCAGATGATTAAGGCACTCGACTCATAATCCGTTGGGGCGTTATAAAGTTACAGTCAATCCCACTATTCATTGGTAAAAGAGTAGTCCAATAGTTCGTGGTTGGTGGTGATGACTAGCTGCCTTCCCTCTAGTCATACACTGCTAAATTAGGGACGACTATCGCAGATAGCATCTTGTATCTTTGCGCGAAATTAAAATAAAACAACCAACAAACATACTAAAGGTCAATAATATTTATTTCTCAAATGATGTTAATAAGGAATGATAATAGTCAAAGAACATTGATATTTTTAAACATATTTAATGAGAATTATGTAAAGAAATTGTTTTACACGTTTGTTGCAGTTTCTTTATCGTACTGGTTTGTCAAAGCATCATCGCGAATCCCGTGTATCGTAATTTCTCTTCTGATATTTACAAATAGTAAAGTATCAAGTATTATATTTTGAGTGATGAGGTTTATCTGAAAGAAAAAGTTAATTTTAAGTGACGGATCACTAGGAAATACATGAAGTTCGGATTACTCAAAATGATGTTTTTATTCAGATATTTCGCACAAACAGTTAATATTAGAAAAATGAGCAAATATTTACAAAAAGTGGTATATTTTAACGATACAGTTGATGGAGAAAAATCTCACCGTACTATAAAATTTAAAAATGCTACATATGGAAATATGAAGGTTAAACATTTAACATAAATATATCGCTTATAAATAATGTGTGTTTGTGAGAATACCTGTAGAATATAGAATGTGCTTGTTTTCGTGACTTCTGTAAAATCAGTAAACGGGTGCACTACTGAAACTCCATTTATTTAACTTAGCGGTTTGTCTGATGGCTAATATTGCTAAAAATTAGATTTCAGTGCTTATGGTGAGCAGAACACAGATAGCCCATTGTGCAAATGCTTAACAAACGCATTGTCCATTGGTTTATCATTGTATTATTCATGTATGTGCTGCCATCTGTTATCTGTCAAAGTTATCAAAGAAAACAAGAATAAATTCGTAATCACGTTAACTATGACAAAATATACTATCCATCGTTTTAATTATTTTACACGAACGTTAATATATCTAGACAGATACTTCAATGAATTTAATGTGAAATGTGTTTAGTACTTGTTAACTATAATCTCCATAAAGTTCGTTAAATTGAATTCTACTTTCCTATTTATTTGAGCAGATACGTTAATGTTATATTAATAAGAATAAAAAGCGATGTATTTTTTTTCGTCAAAAAATCCATCGACGAAAACTACGAGTCCACATATAAAATGCATTTATTTTTGAAGTATTACTACCACACTTTAGATTAGACTCGTACTGGTTGTGCGATATTGATTTCTTAAATGTTGACGTTTGTATTGTAATATTGACGGCAAAAATACGTTTTAAATAGAATATAACTTGTGATGTCGATAAAACCCTGTTCGCTCCTCTACGTAAAAAATGTTTTCAACCCAAACGAGCCGTTTTTACATAAATAAAATATAACTTATTTTAATAAGGAGCTTCAGAAACATTCTTGATTCGATTCTGTCGTATTCCATTTATTATAAAACAACAAGCTTTAACATGTTTAATTTCTGGATGATCCACTTTTTCCTCTCCTGTTATCATAAGAGAATATTGTAATTTATTTCTCTGTTTAACAGATATGTTCTTTGTCGTCCAAAGTGTTTTTTATTACTTATATATTGTGTGTTAGTTGAACAATTTAATACATTTTTTAAAACAAATTTAAAATGATTTGTAATCCTTGCAGATCAATAAAGCACGTGGAAATCGTTTTAAGCTCAGAATTATTCTCACTTGACGGTTATAACGTGACAATATAACCCATGTCAATCTGGTATTATTATTCACAGTAGGTGATATTGCAGCTGGCATGCTCTCTGCAGGTTCTGGTTCAAAAACAACTTAGTATTAGCCCGCCGTACTTAGCTATTTGATGAAGTCATCAGTCTAATTGAGCTCTCTTCCCTTGTGTGTCATCAGGCCCACGTCGAGACCCACCGCGAAGGGAGCGCCTCACCGAGCGAGAAGACGAGCCAGTGTGTCTTCTGCCATGAATTCTGCCCTAGTCCAGGGGCTCTTCGACTGCACATGGAACAAAGCCACCCCTCCGAAGCTCAAGGAAAATGCCCAGTATGTCGAGATATCTTTTCTTCAGTGCAGTCTTTGATCCACCATAAAAAGGTAAATCGTGGCGCTCGAACTCCCAGGAGTTCCACATTAGGGCTGATTCTAGGAAATGTTTTGTTCCAGGTAGTTTGCCAACTCGGAAAATTAGCAGCGTCCTTGGCTGTTGTCTTTGTTTTTTCTTAAGTATATTTGAAATTTAATGAGATGACAGGATATAATATCGTTATTCAATACACGTTTACATCTCTCTAATACCACACATACACAATTATCTAACAGTACTCGACGTTTTTAATTGATTCAGGATCCGACTGTGATGATATAAGTGAGGCCTAACTTACTCTGGAGATTGGAAATGAATCTAAATACACGTAAGTTAGACGTCACAAGTTATTATCTAATGATGGTCAGGTTTTAAGACAGTTATTGACGAACAAGAACAAAACGATAACACTGTTCAAAATTGTATACATTTACCTTAGTAAGTGCCCGTTCATGTATTGTGCCTTAAAACAATATTATTAACGCTGTATATTCAACAGGTAATATCTTTAGAATAGTTTTAAAGTAATATGTAATTAAAGTTGTAAACTACTTTAGTTTCCCAACCTCATACTCGCCCTTTCAGCCGTGGGGATATTCTAGCGTTACGGTCAATTCCACTGTTCATTGGTAAGAGTAACCCAAGAACTGGCTGTGGGTGGTGGTGACTAGCTGACTTTCTTTGAGTCTTACGCTGCTAAATTAGGGACGTCAAGCAAAGACAGCCCTCGTGTAGCTTTGCGCGAATTTAAAAAGCAATGAAACAAACCTCATACAGGTTTTTGCCACACCGAGTGGTTGTTGGTCTCTGTATTGACTGTGAATTTATGTCATTAAATGCATCAGCTTAGCAACACTCTGTAATTTCTAAATCGAAGCAGCACCAAGTTTCCTTTATATCAAATTAGAAAGCTTTAATTTTGTTAACATACTGAGCCCTAAATGCTTTAAATGACTTCTAAAGAGTTTCATATTTTTATGCAAAAGTTTTTCATAATAGAATGCAGTAAGAAACTACTTTCACTGTAACTGTTTTATATGATTGTTTTCAGTGTTTTTTCTTTCAACCCTTAGAAATGAATCTTTGAATTGCGCTAATGTAATTTATACTATTTATTCCTATTGCCCTATTATTTTATAATAGAACATGACCGATGTTTAAATCTTTTCCGCAGGTTCACACTGATGCCGAAATGGAAGATATTAGCGGTAGTGCTGAAAATAAGAAAGAATCTACAAAGTTCCTATGCGGTTTCTGTGCAAAAGGTGGCTTTTCTACGTTAGAAGCTCTACAATTACACGTGCAAGCAGAGCATGCGCCAACATCAGGGGAAGACGTGGGGCATTTTCTTCTAAATTCTCCATCCTATTTTAACCTTTCTTCTTTGGCGCTTACACTGCAGAAACGTCAAGTACGTAACAGCAACGGAAGTTTCAGCTGTGAATATTGTAATATGAAATTTAATAGTGTCCATAGTCTTCAGAAACACACACTTACCGTTCATAGTTTTACAGATCTCTTTCCTAAAGTGCAAGAAAGCCTTTACTGTTCGCTGTGCAATATGAGATTTCCCAGTGCTGTTTCCCTGACAGAACACTCGAAAATGTTCCACGAGAATAGAAATGAAAGTCCCAAGCATCATCCAAATCCAACTGCAACGAAAGACAGTACCTCGAGTAACCATAGCAACAGCAGTGGATTTTGGGATAAAACTTCAGCTAAAACTCAATCTTATACGACAAAAGAGTCACCAGTCAACGGAATTATCCCATCCTTCCCACATAGTGGACCTTTACTTTGTAGTCAATGTAATGCTGCATTCCCAGATTTTGAGTCTTTCCGAACTCATCTTAAGACGCACTTAGAAGCGGCAATTCAAAACTTTACTTGCAGTGAGTGTGAAGTCGAGTTTTCTACAGAACAACAACTAGACGTGCATCTAGTAACACATTTCTTATCCACATCAACAGAGTATGGTTGTAGATGCTGTTTAAAACTTTTCACCAAACCAGACGAACTTCAGAAACACCTAATGGATATCCACGCTCATCATCTTTACAGATGTTCTCTATGTAAGGAAATATTTGATTCTAAAGTAAGCATTCAGGTTCATTTTGCTGTAAAGCATAGCAATGAATGTCGACTCTTCAAGTGCACGAGTTGTAATGCGGTCTTTCGCTCTGAAATGGAGTTCCAACTACACGTTAAAGTAATGCATTTGTATAAAGTTCATCCTTTTCGCTGCCTACTTTGTGATCAATGTTTCTCAACAGAATTTCAACTTCAGTATCATTTGAACACTCACAAAAAGGAGTTCTCTTGTGCCTCATGCAACGAAGCCTTCCATGTCGAATTTCTGTTGGATAAGCACGTGCAGGTTTGTCACAATCAAGAAGCCAAGGGTCCATCAATGAGTAACCAGCCATCGATGTCTGCCGAAGGTGCACAGAATCTTAGCCTTAAGCCATTAAACAGTAAAAGTGAGACACTGACGCCCTCTCTGAAGTGCAAAAAAGACTTTAGCTGCGAAATATGTGATGGTATTTTTTCGTCGGAAAGCCACTTGAACTCTCATCGCAGACAAGTTCACAATATTCGGACGTCTGGTTCTCAAAAATCCGGACAGACAACATTAAGTTTATTTTGTGCTTACTGTAATGAATCTTGTAAAACTCGTTCCGAATTGGAAAACCACATGAAAGCGCATACTATCAGCCCTTCCAAACACAAATGTAACATATGTGATGAGCTTTGCCCCACTGCGGCTACTCTTGCTGAACACAAGCTTAGCCACTGCAAAGTTTTGACTGGGAGCATTTGTGCGACGTGTAAGAAAACCGTTAAAAACGAAGAAGAGTTCTACAGCCACATTCAGCAGCACAGTGCTACTGGTTTGCCAGTTCCGTGTGTTATATGTCAACAGACTCTAATGTCAGACGTGGAAATCCAAGTTCATTCCAAGTTTCATCTGAAAAACTGTGATCCTCTTCATTCCTGTTGCGTCTGCGCAAAGCAGTTTGAAGCCAATAACCTCATAATCACCGGGAAGCAAGATAACGGTCATACTTACATGTGTAAAGACTGTTTTCATGCTAGAAGCGAGGACCTGCGTTGTCCAGAGTGTAAGGTGAAATTTGAAACCATGAGTGCGCTAGAGAAACACAAGTTAACCCATAAGAAGACGTACCAGTGTATTAAGTGTCAGATGTCATTTGAAAGCGAGGCAGAAATTCAAGCTCACGTAACTTCTCACATGATACAAGAAGGGACCAGTCACGAGTGCAAGCTATGCCACACTGTGTTCGAATCTCCAGCTAAGCTCCAATGTCACCTGATTGAACATACATTCGAAGGTTGCAGTTGTTACACGTGTTACATGTGTAGTGCGGTGTTCACAGCACCGCACTTGATCCAGCAACACATGCTAGAACATGGACTCGGTTCTCGACCCTATGATTGCTCTCATTGTCATCAGAGATTTTTCTTTCGAGCTGAGCTGGAAAACCACTCGCACATGCATAAGGAAAATATTGACAGTGGTGAACAATTAAATTGTCCCGACTGTAGTAAAGCATTCAACAACACAGTTAATCTTGATAATCATCGAAAAATCCATGAACAAAATAATAATACTCTAAAGTGTTCCATGTGTCCGGAACTTTTTCATAATTCCGGCGACATGCAACAGCACTATTTCCGATGTCATTCAGACACAGAGCTTGGCGGTGGAAAAAAACTTTTTCCATGCTCTGAGTGCGAGCAGGTTTTCCCCTGTCTCAGCAACCTGCAGGGACATGTGAGGATCCATGTTCAGGGTACTAAGTACACTTGTCCCGAATGTAAAAAGGAGTTTGCTCTCTCTCGAAATCTCAATATACACATGCGGTCTCATAGCGGTGAGAAGCCTTATGAATGTTCTATTTGTAAAAAACGTTTCGCTCGCAAAGAGAATCGGAAGGCGCATCTTAAATCTCACTCTGGACTCAAACCTTTCATGTGTCCACATTGTGGGAAAACTTTCTCTCGCAAATGTCATGTCAAGGAACATATGCGCATTCATATAACTTCTACCACCCATCCATGTGAAAATTGCACTGAAACCTTTCGATCGCTCAAACAGCTAAAGCGTCATCTCGTGGATATCCACCAAAAACACTACGATCATCTATGTTCAGTTTGTGGAGACGTTTTCAGCCAATCAAAAAGCCTGCGGAGCCACATGCAAGAGAACCACGACGTGACAACTACGAGTTCAGAACATGACCTTCCAGAAGAGTTATCTGAATCTTCACCTGGTCAAAGTTCAGCATCGGGTGACATTAAAGACTTCGAAGAAAGCGAGACAAGTAGTTTGGTGGAAGAGGGAGATACCAGGAGCTCTTCAGTTCCTGCAATACAGGACAATGTAACTTTGGCAACTAAAGTCGCAGCATGATTCTAAAGTATTTAAACGTTGTAGAGGGTGCTACCGGATTAGACCTGCCTTAAAAGTGACCTTCAACAGAAAATGCGGTAATAATTATTGTTTTAAGTAACTTCAAAAAAAGAATTACTGAAGTGTTGTAAATACTCAAAAGTTTGTATTCTTGTTTATACAATATTTTTTGTGTGCAATTATGTTTTGTACTGAATGTCTATATTTTCGCATAGCCTGTTAAAGAAGACGGGAGTATTTCAGCAATCTTTAATTTATTATTAAACATCAAACAGGAAGTAAATTATTCCATTGGTGTTTATGTTGCTAAAATGTAACAGCATTGATTGCTTTATCTGTTTTTCTTTTGTGTGTAGTGATCTCAAGGATAAGTCACTTGATATAATATTTCTGATATGTTACTCATGTTGACGGTTTACTTTATCTCAAAAGAGTTGAGGGATGGATACCTTTTTTGTTTGGGTTATGTTCCTTAGGAGTCGGATGTCTCCTCTATATAAAAAGTTGTACGCTTTATAGGTTCTGGTAAATTAAAGATAGATATTTGTCAACCAACATTTTCGTCTTTATTTTCAACTTGGTCATCAATAATAATTAAACATTTTCGAAGCCTCTAAACCAGTGGTTCTTAACCTTTTTCATCGTCTTACCCCCTGAGACTCTCCAGGGTATTACCGTGACCCCTATAATAATTTTGTAAGGGTGAACTTTACGTAAAGGTAAAACAAAACAAAACTATATAAAGATTTTAATTTATTGAAAAATGTTACAAATAAATGACCTTGAGAAATGCTACAAGTGCTAAACAAATACAAAATCCATGAAATTACTGAACATCATACAAAACCTACTTATTCACTCAGTGTGAGGGTTGATATTATATGTACATACATACATACATATATATATAATGAGAAAATATACTACGATGGAAACTTTGACATTTAAATTTTAAGTTCGATATATTAATGTTATATAGTCAAAAATTTAGTCAATTCAAAACGTTGTAATATATGAATTTTTCTATTCAAAATTAGACAGGTGGTTGCGCAACAAGCATCTCGACGCGGTTCAACTGCTGCACTTCAGCGTGTTTCTCATTGGTGGACAGTTACAGACACTTGTTACTCAGCGTGTTTCTCATTGGTGGACAGTTACAGACACTTGTCACAAAAACTACAAACTGTTCCGTGATTTCTCAAATAATTCCCAAACCTTCTGTGACCCCCCTGAGAAAACTTCAAACGACCCCCAGGTTAAGAATCGGTGCTCTAAACGGTTCATACTGGTGTATAATTACCATGATATTTACAAACGTCATAACCCTTCGGTGTCTCGCCGATAAATCTGAGGGCTCACACTGCTAAAAACTAGATTTCGATACCCATGGTTGGAACAGCGCAGATAGTCCGTTGTTCAACTTTGTGTTTAACAACGAACAAACAAGCGACTTGTTAACTTAGATTCACCGACACATATTGAGGAATAGTGTCAGTGATGAAAGCAATCAAATATCATTTCTTAACCTCAAAATTATAAGAACCGACACACAATTCAAAACAGAAATCCACCGAAAAATCACCCATACTGGACTATACATTCCTTGGGACTCAGCACATGAAACAAAACAAAAACTCAACATACTAAGAAACCAGATAAACACAGCCATAAAACTATGCTCACCAGATAAAAGAAACGATGAATTAGACAAAATAAAACAATACTTCATCAACATCAATAAGTTTCCTCCACAAACCGTAGAAAACATTATACACACACACCTAGACAGAAAGCAAAATCAACCAACAAAAGTAAATATATCTCACGAATCAAAAAATCACGAAACCATATACTGTTGTATACCATATATTCCTGACATCAGCAAACAAATAACCAACATTTGGCAAAAACTAGTAACAAAATATAACATTCCAGTTAATACTAAATTTATTCAAAAACCAGGCACAAAACTAAGGTCTATACTATGTAAGAACTACACTGACAAACACTACACCAACATTATTTATAAAATACAATGTGACAACTGCCACGACTTCTATATTGGAGAAACAAGTAGAAAAATGGAAACCAGATTCAAAGAACATAAAAAGTCACCTTCACACGTTTTCGAACACTGCAAGTCAAATGGACACAACATAACCATAGAAAACACTAAAATACTAAATAAAGAAACAAACATAAACAAACGCAAAAATTAAAGAAGCCTTACTTATACAACAACTTAAACCCAAAATAAACCAATATAAAGGAACGCCATTATACCTATATTAATATTATAGATAAAATTATATATTCAAACATTTAACCCCGCCCTCTACATTGCGACACTCAGTTACACAACCCCTTCCAAACATGTGGTCAGCTTCCTGTCAGTTACCTCTTTCTTTGTGAACCTGACGATGACCGAAGAAGGTCGAAACGTTGTTCGCTCTTCTATTTAAAATATTTTCTGAACCCAAACGAGCCGTTTTTGCATATAAAATGAGGAATAGTGTCTTAAAATATTTAACTCCACCACACACACACACACTCACTCCAGAAATCTTGAATATAGCATATGTTCTATCACACATGTTGAGAAATTAATTGATGGATACATTTTTTCTTGAATTTCTTTAAGGAAACTGGGAGTCTAAAAGTGGAACATGCAGGATAAACTCCACATCAACACTAACACCAAAATGTCACATTAGGAATAAGAAACGAATGTTAAAAATGGTTAACAAACTTCTCTCTTCTGTAGACTAATATTGTTTCATTACTTCTGTGAATAAAGAGAATTTTAAAAACAGTAAATTAATCTTTCGAACCACGATGTTAAATTCTTCAGGTTTTGAATATCTGAACTTTGACCTTTAACTAATCAACTTACTTTCGAACGCACAGTGAATGTTACATACTAATATTAAACGCCATTAGTTATGAAACATATGTTTGTTACAAATCGATTCATTCATTTTAAAGCTATACAAATAGCACCAGCACTAGACCACTACTCTGTCTGTCATATCCAGTCGGTCTCGTGAGCCCTGGTATTGAAAGAAAGGCCTCGTGGGCACTGAAAGTTGTGAATATAGTGTAAATGACATATTATCGTATGTTGTTCTTTGCTTTCACTGCTAAGTTCCTAGAAGTACCATAATTACTTTATTTATGGTTACCTTGGCAACAATGTTAACTCTAACAACATTTTATAACAATACACAAAATACTTGTACATTGCAACGTGTTCACGATGTGTTGTACATAATACAATGTAAACTTGTGATGTAACCGCAACTACACCCAATTGTGATAACTATGTGTGACTTCGTTTCAAGAAGTGAAAAGTCAGATCTGACGGGACTCGAACCCTTCATTCTGCTTACTTGGGAAATACACCTTTAAAGTCTCAGTAACCCAAATAATATGAGGATTAATTAGTAATAGTTTATTAAATACGCAAATTATTACCTCAAATTAACTTACCTCTTATACTATACAATCTTATGGAAAATAGAAGGTAAAACTCTACACAGAACAATCATGTTTAAGATATTAATAAACAATTAAAACGACGTATACGACATGACTAGCTAAAATGTTGAGATCTATTGACTGTTTTCTTATTTATCTATAGTTAAACGCAAATCGGTAAACGATTTTGTGTTTTTGATGTCAATACAGCGTAATAAAAAATAATAAATAACATTTTTTATTAATTCACGCTGTGTGTTTGTGAATTTTTTTTATCCACGAACTCTTCCCACAGTTATGAAGCTAACAGGACCAAACTTGGTTGGTGGGAGCACTGTGGTATGGAAGTGTCGTCATATCTTCCCTTATTAATTTGGTGCACCAACAAGGGACTAAAATACGTTTGAAATGTCATCCCAGAGGTGAGGAGAATGTTGAAGTGTGTGTGAATCCTCGTAAATCGCACAACTCAAATCTGGCATCTAGTTTTGTGTCTTTGGTCCTCCTTTCGAGCCTGCCCCAACTAGTGCGGTGGTAGGTCTACAGATTTACAACGCTAAAATCAGAGGTTCGATTACCCTCGGTAGACTCAGCAGATAGCCTAATGTGGCTTTGCTACAAGAAAACACGTACTCCTTTTGATCCCTGGAGCGTCTTTTTTGAAACTCTGTTGATACGTCCACTCAAAATCAAACTGATCAAAACTTCTCGTACTTGTGGATGTCCTTGTGTTTTGGGATTAAAGAACCTCTGAGTTATCAGACTCGCTCTCACAAACTAACAGGTACAACCTTGATGTAAATGCTAAAGTACTGTGGGCGGGTGTATTAATATAATTCGTGTAGAGGAGGCAGAACATCTTAGTAGTACATATAGAAACAATTGGATATAATGGAAGTGTTTGGTGGGTATATTGGAACCTAAATAAATTATGAAAAAGTTATCTAAACCCGCAGTAAAGGGTGGGTATTTTATACATACACATATATATATATATATGTGTGTGTGTGTGTGTGTGTATTTTTTTTTCAAACATCTCTGTTGTTTTTCGTTACAACACGTTGCTTTCTACGTCATAGATATGTTTTAGGAATATACTAAAGGAAGGAGAAATAGGGTTACAAATTTTTCACACTATTTTATGCGATGCGTGTAGAAAAGAAAATGATATACAGTGGTTACACCTTTCGATTTGCTAATTTTGTTTGATTTTGCGTAAAGTTATTTGAGGGCTAGCTAACCCTAATTTTAAAAGGAATAAAGCAGACGGAAAGTACGTAATAACTATCACCCACCGCCAACTCTCGGCCTACTGTAATAGTGGGATGTTCTGTCGCGTTATAACGGCTGAAAAGGTAAGCAGATTCGGCGATAAGATTTGCATCGATTGCGAGTCCATTGCTATAACCACTAGGCCTTACCAGTTCGTTGAGAAAATGATCAATATGCCATTACACGTAGTTGGATTAGATTTCACGGGTTACATAGAAAAATCGTGTGCAGAATAAAATTAACGTGTGCTAAAAGCTTATACATTATATACATGTTATGAGCAATACTCTTGTCTTAGATACTTTGTGCTAAGTTCAATAATACTGACATTCAAACATAGTTCATCATGACGAAACATGGGAAGATACAGGCTTAAAACAAGCCACCTAAAATCATACATTTCAGCCCCCGCGATATCTCGTAGTGTGGAAAAAATCTTAAACTTTAAAAAAGTAATTTTTTAAAAATTATATCATTCAGGATATTTTTATGACGTGAGAAATCTGAGTTTGGTCTGATAAGAATATTTATAATATTACATAAACCGTTAAAAGAGAGTAAGAAAAACGATATACCCTTGGCATAATTATAACCTAAAGAAAAATAAAAACAAATCGATATAATACAAAGGTCAAACTGTGTAAATGTAAGTCCCTAAAGGCCCACTCGTACTTTATGAACCAGTACCCTCTATTAAAGTTAATACTTCTACTATACATCCGGGGACTTCGGTTAGACCCATTTAGCAAGTTTCCATGGTGATTTTCATACAACTCTAGAACTTTATGATTCCCACGAGACTACACTACAGCCTCCACTTGTGTTACCACAATGATCATCTTGTAGGCCTCCACCCATATCGTGCCCACGTGAGATCTCGTGCTCACGAGCCCCAAGAGGTTTTGATAAATTTTGCTGTTACCAAGGGATCGAGTCACTGGCTTCCTCGTGTGTTTTTTTAAATTTTGCTATGATATCACTTTCTTTAAAAATATCTTGAACATTACGAGCTGCAAAAGTTTCATTTCGCTTTATGCTCCATCATTCTCGCGTTACGCTTCACTGTTATCTTGGGGAAACAGTTGAGTTATACTACCTTCTATATTTGTAATAAATTGTAACAATGAGACATTGTACGTTTATAATGTATATTATGATGTACCTTAATATATAAAACGCATCATCCGGTTTTATATGCACTCAACACCGAAACAGACACAACCATCGCTGGAATGGTTACGTTTACTAACTATTCAAAACGTCAATCAAATAAGTTGTTGTTTTGAATTAAGCACAAAGCTACACAATGGGCTATCTGTGCACTGCCCACCACGGGGATCGAAACCCGGATTTTAGCGTGTAAGTCCGCAGATACCGCTAAGCCACTGGGGGGCGTCAAATAAGTAGGTTGTTGATAAATAAGCGAATTCGTCATGACTGATGTACATCAAATAATCCAGAAGCGGTTCTGAAACATCTAAACTGGCTTAGAAAAGACTAGATGAGATTTACAACTGTAATATTTACATTGCAGGAACGACTACAGCGTAAATTAGTGTTATTTAATATGAAACTGAAGTCGCTATTATTCCAACTTTGGACCACATAATTGTTAAAAATCTAAAAGCACAAATGTTGTTATATATTACAATACGTTTACTATATAAAGCGCTTTAAGATCAGAATATCAGTAGGCAACTCTTAAAAGATTCCCAGCCCCCCGCTAGTACAGCGGTATGTCTCCGGACTTACAACGCTAAAAGCAGGGGTTCGATTCCCCTCGGTGGGCTGAGCAGATAGCCCTTTGTGGCTTTGCTATACGTAAAAAACATAAAAGATTCCCCCTATGTAGCTCGACTGAGTGCTAAGAACACAAACCAATCAAGGTTGATTCCTGCGATGAGCACAGATAAGCCCACTGTGCAGCTTTTCTTGATTTACTCTTTATTTTAAACGTTTCCTGTATTTCTTCTCAGGTCTTATGTTTAAGCTTTAACAAATTATAATTCGAAGTTGTTTCTTACAAGACTAACTCCGTATTAGATTTTTCTTTTCAAATTGAAACCTACCAATGTATTTCAAATCATAGACAAAATATCCTCTAAGCACATTTTAAAAAAATGTTACTCGTGTTCTGTATACGATAGTAAATTATTAAAATCGTTATTCAAAGACTTCCACATTGGTAAAAAATATTTTTCAAACGTTCACACATATCAATCTAAGTAAAGGAATTAATAATCCGTGATGACAAGAAAACCCACTTGTATAAAGAAATATATATGCATAAACGGCATTATTTGTGGACCAAGTTATATTAAAGTTATGGCCTTAATCTATCGATAAAGAGACTTTTAATTAGGCACAGACTTTTTTCGCTGTTATCGTTTGAAAAATCTAAAATGTTGTCTAATAATGTGATCTCTTCTACTAAATTTATTTCCAACCACAAGATTTGCAGGTTCACAATGGGCCTGGCATGGCCGAGTGCGTTAAGGCGTGCGCTCGTAATCCGATGGTCGCGGGTTCGCGCCCGAGTCGCGCTAAACATGCTCGCCCTCCCAGCCGTGGGGGTGTATAATGTGACGGTCAATCCCACTATTCGTTGGTAAAAGAGTAGCCCAAGAGTTGGCGGTGGGTGGTGATGACTAGCTGCCTTCCCTCTAGTTTTACACTGCTAAATTAGGGACGGCTAGCACAGATAGCCCTCGAGTAGCTCTGTGCGAAATTCCAAAACAAACAAACAAGCATGTTCACAAAGACGTGTTGTAACCCATATCTGATGATAAATACAATATTTCCTGAATTAGTCGGCCCGGCATGGCCAAGCAGTTATGGCAATCGACTCATAATCCGAGGGTCGCGGATTTGAATCCCCGTCACACCAAATATGCTCGTCCTTTCAGCCGTAAGGGCATTATAATGTACGGGTCAATCCCACTATTCGTTAGTTAAAAGAGAAGCCCAAGAGTTGATGATGAGTGATGATGACTAGTTGCCTTTCCTGTAACACTGTAGCCTTTCTTACACTGCACAATTAGGGAAGGCTAGGGAAGATAACCCTCGTGTTGCTTTGCGCGAAATTCAAAACAAACCAAACCTGAATTAGTTCCAGTATTTTCAGTGGGTAAAGCGCTTGATTCGTAATCTGAGGGTCGCGGGTTTGAATCCTATTTCCACAAAACATGCTTGCTCTTCCAGCCATGGGGATATTAGTTAGTTAGTTTGTTTGTTTTGGAATTTCGCCGAAAGCTAGCTACTCGAGGGCTATCTGTGCTAGTCGTCCCTAATTTAGCAGTGTAAGACTAGAGGGAAGGCAGCTAGTCATCACCACCCACCCCCAACTCTTGGGCTACTCTTTAACCAACGAATAGTGGGATTGACCGCCACATTATAATGCCCCCACGGCTGAAAGGGCGAGCATGTTTGGCGCGACCGGGATGAGACTCTCGGATTACGAGTCGCACACCTAACACGCTTGGCCATGCCGGGCCTGAGGATATTATATCGTGACTGTCAATCCTGATATTTTGGTGAAAAGAATAGCCCAAGAGTTGGAAGCAAGTGGTAATGAAAAGCACCTTCCCTCCATTCAAAACAAAGAATTTTCAGAATTATACCTTGGACATGTACGTTCATAAAGGGCCTGGCATGGCCAAGCGCGTAAGGCGTGCGACTCGTAATCCGAGGGTCGAAGGTTCGCGCCCGAGTCGCGCTAAACATGCTCGCCCTCCCAGCCGTGGGGGTGTATAATGTGACGGTAAATCCCACTATTTGTTGGTAAAAGAGTAGCCCAAGAGTTGGCGGTGGGTGGTGATGACTAGCTGCCTTCCCTCTAGTCTTACACTGCTAAATTAGGGACGGCTAGCACAGATAGCCCTCGAGTAGCTTTGTGCGAAATTCCAAAATAAACAAACAAACAAACGTTCATAAACAACATTAGTTGTCGATGGCGGTATTCTGTTATCTGCATCCAAGTTTTAAAATAACTCGTTTTGTTACTTTGACAAAACATTCATGCCTATATATGGAAATATTTTTGATGCAAGTAATCATGTATGACGTCATCTATGAGGTTTTTATACTGAATAACTCTTGATATTTTCAATATTTCTCATGTAAATATTGAAACATGCTGGAGATCTTCTAAGTCCTCAACTACATTTGTTTAAAGAGAAGTGAAACAAGAGTCAGTAAATGTATTTTTATGATACAGTTCACATTTATATTTGATTTTATTATTAAGTACTAATGCATCAAAGAAGGCAGGTTGATTATATTTTTGATAGTCTACAGGACACTCATGTCGGCTACTGAGATACTCCAAGAACAGATTTACATATTCAGAATCGACAAGAATGGCAAATATATCATCAGTATATCTCTGATAGTGTACAGGTTTTATATCTGAAGGACGGGTCTTCTGTCGCTACTTTTCACGATAACACAGAGATAAGTTGATAAGTGGCAGGTACTGAGCTCAAGCCCACCAATACCTCATTACTTTGGTTATGAGTGATATCGTTCAAACGGAAATGTGATTTTCATTGCAGCAAACTTACAATGAAGAACTTACTTAGGAAGTGATTACATTATTTGTTGTTGATAGGCTTTATCAGCAGCGAATTTTAAAATCTATTTTAGGATAATATTGGTAAAGAGAAATTCTACAGCAAAATACACAGAACACACCTTTTGATCTGACCTTTAAATGATCCTATGTATCAACTGTAATTTGCGGACCTGCAACAGTAAAATCTGACGTTCGATCTCCCGTAATGGACAGGACGCAGATAGTGTGTTGTGTAGCCTGTTTTAATGCAAAGCTACACAATATATATATATATATATATATAAACCTTGAATTCTGTATTTCATTAGGAACAAAAGACTGTGTTTTATATATTGAACTCTGTTTGACCTGTTCAAGATGTTTTACCAATAAATCAGCTGCTTCGTAATTATATACGAAACACCAACAGAAACTTTCGTTGTGAACGTTTAGAATACAGTACAAAATTCCGATGACCACCTGGTGGTTTTATTTTAAGTCATTCATTTTGTGTGGATAAACTATTATTTTAAAATGCTTATTTATGTTCCCCCAGTGGCTCAGCGGTATGTCTGCGGACTTACACGCTAAAATCCGGGTTTCGATACCCGTGGTGGGCAGAGCGCAGATAGCCCATTGTGTAGCTTTGTGCTTAATTCAAAACAACAACATATTTATGCAATTTTGTTTCCTTGGTCCTTGTAGAAACTACTTCTAGTTTCTTAAACATTAGTACTATTATTCCAAATACTATCAACTTTTAAGTTGTAATCAGGTTTGTTAGGAACAACTAAACTGTTATCTTTCGCACCAAGCTACACGAGGGTTATCTGCACTAGCACTTTATAATTTAGCAGTGAAAGACTAGGGAGAAGGCAGTTAATAAATCACCACTCACAGTCTACTCATTCATTAACGAATAGTGAAATTTGTCATCACATTTTTGGCCACACGACTGAAAAGGCGCGTCAGTTCAGTGTGACGGAGAGTCCAACCCGTAACCCTCAGACTGCCAGTCGAGCACTGTAACCACTTGGTCCTGTTTTCTTTATCATAGTTTGTTATAAAAATACGTTCATTAATAATTCAGTTTCTCGCGTCCACAAATTATTTTTACTCTTGTTAATATATTTAAAATCACGGTCATGATTATATAGCTGATGAAGATGAAATAAGCGTTAAAAGTAATCTGAGTTCTAATGCCACCAACTAACTCATAACATCAGATTACATTTACTTACTGGCCCCTCAGTTCCTCTGAAGGACAAGTAAACTTAATTAAATTACAAGTAAATAATAAATAAATAAATAAAAGTAAACTTAATTAAATTACAAGTACATAATAATAAATTATTGGTGTTAAATTAAATAAAAAAAATCATTGCATTATTAATCCTTTGTAAATGACTCACAAACGTGTTAAAAATTCCACTGCACCAATCTAATTTATTTCACATTGGTGCAGCGCTATAATTCAGGGTTCGGTTCTTGGCGCTGGACACAGCAGATAACCCATGTGACTTTGTTCTATTGGCACGCACGCATACACTCTGACGATATAGGTGATCCCACGTGGCCAGGTGGTTCAAGCACTCGACTCGTAATCCGAAGGTTGCTGGTTAAAATCCTTGTCACACCAAACATGCTCGCCCTTTCAGCTGTGGGGGCATTATAATGTTATGGTCAGTCCCATTATTCGTTGGTAAAAGACTAGCCCAAACGTTAGCGGTGAGTGGTGATGAATAGTTGTCTTCCCTCTTGTCTTATGCTGTTAAATTAGGTATGGCTAGTGCATATAGCCCTCGAGCAGCTTTGCGCGAAATTCAAAACAAACCAAACCAAACGATATAAGTAGCATATCGAGAAATACTGTTCCAGATTATTCCGATCATATGGATCTTCCGATACCAAATTTACTTATTTGTATTTATCCACATAGCTAAATGAGTCTTTAATCTTTGTTACTAAATGTTTTCACACGAGTGGGATAGTTGCATAACTGTGTAGACTATTATTTTCTCTAATAATTCAAGCATAAGCTTCGTGGTACCACTGGTATATGTTAATGAATCCACCTATATCGTGAATAACATGTGCAATCTGAGAGAGACTAAATCATTATTTTCTTTATACTGTTATTGTAGTAGTTCAATTTTATTCAGATTTTCTTCAGACTTCATTCAAATCTCTTTCGGACCTTGACCAGGTAAGATTATTGAATAAAAGTTCTGTGTTATCTCATGTCATTGTACATTTGTTAACTTTGATTGTTTTTTATCGATAAATAAACAATCATTTTTCGCTTTATTTTATGTTGTGTTTTATCTCTTTTTATTTTATGTTGTGTTTTATCTCTTTTTAATTTATGTTGTGTTTTATCTCTTTTTATTTCATGTTGTGTTTTATCTCTTTTTATTTTATGTTGTGTTTTATCTCTTTTTATTTCATGTTGTGTTTTATCTCTTTTTATTTAATGTCGTGTTTTATCTCTTTTAATTTTATGTTCTGTTTTATCTCTTTTTAGTTTATGTTGTGTTTTATCTCTTTCTAGTTTATGTTGTGTTTTCTCTCTTTCCTCAAAGACCGTTTGTCATATAAATATGGGTTATCATGTTAACAGCCTAAGAATCATATGTCACTGAAAAATCTCTCATGCACTGATTGAGTAAGAAATTAGATGCTGAAGCTTATGAGTCATGGAACTTTAAAAATATTATTGTATATCATCTCTCCTCATTTCACAAGAAAAATGATGTTAGGAGCACTTATTTAGCTGTATAAAAGAGTTAGATAATAAAATTCCAGTGTAAGAGCATGCAGTAGTTTTGATGATCAGCCAAGGAAAAGATAGCAGCCCCCAGGGCAATAAAATTAGAATTAATTGCCTAACCAGCAATTGGGACAGTTATTTGATTGAAAATTCAATGACTCAAAGGAGAAAATGGTGTTCCTTTATTCAGAGCTACTAACTGGTGCTCCTCAATAATTGCACAGATCACCAAATAACCACTTGATTATGATGAAGTTTGGACGGTTTACTCATCATAAAATAATAAAAATGAAAGGGCACTGAGAGATGATGTCCATGAAACATCTAGAAATGAGCTGCTAAATTAATACACAATAAGGACATCTAATGTTATTAATTGCAAAACTTACATATGCAGTTTGTACAATTGGAGATGAGAATAATGAATTATAAAACATTCGTGAGCTGGCAGAACATTACAATCCACAAACTTATTTTTCTAATCCTAAAATGTGCTTAGTTAATATTTTCTGACAACCATTTATTTTGTTCAAGTAAGTAATAGCAGAAATTCTATGGAGAAGACTGTGTAATATTAAAATGATCACAGTTGTCAGGACTAGAAATTATTTTTAGTATTTCTATCAAATATAAATGTCGAATAGACTTTATGATACTTGCTTCTGCGCACTCAGGTGGAATTTTGAAATGAGTATTTACAGAATTATTTTATGAAAAACCATCTGAGGTCACTTGTGCATATGTAAGAGCAATATTTAATTAGTTTTGGCAGAGAAATATGCTTTGATTATTTTCAATTTCGTAATTATTGCTTTAGCCACCACTAATTTTGAAGTGATATATCAAAAAAAAGCAGCAAATCAACATTTAACATCAGTATTATATAAAGAGTTATGCACTTTTCGGATACTATTTCATCAACGACTAATGGAATTAGCCGTAACTTTACAACATCTCCATCACTGAAAAAACGAGCATATTTGAAGCGATAGAGATTCAAACCCGCAATCCCCAGATTACAAGTCGAGCATCTAGGTCATACGAGGCCCTACACTATCTGGATTGTACGAAATATGGATGTCATTATATGTATGCATTTAGAAATGGCATTTATTCAGGACATTAATTTTAAATACTGTGTCTAAAATTTGCATCTTGGAAAAGATGGGTAGTTGTAACTAGGACAGCACGAATACTAACCTTGGCTTAAGGAATTTAAGCTGATAAGTCTTACTATATTCTAAAGACGTCTTTTATGGATATTAAAACTTTAATTAAAATAAAGTACAGAAAAAACGTTTCGATCTTCTTAGGTCACCTTCATGTTAATAAAGACAGTTTGCAACTGATCGTTGCTGGGCACATGTCTTTAATGTGGTAAAAGACTCAGATGACTTCTGTGATGTAAAACAATACACAATTGTCCTCAAAACTTTGAAACAACTTAACCTTTCATAGAATCACAAACTGAAGGATAGCTAAACAATAAGGACGTGTTGTTTGTTGAAGCTGTGAACAACTTAGCCCTCAATCCTTATAGCTATGTCAGCTTCTAATAGTATCATAGCTTTAAAGGGGAAATCTTCATCTTCATCCAATGTACTAGTTGCGTATAGTCTATCAACTATACATATGATGCAGCTAACATACATTCAGATTGAGGCACTGCGCAGAAAAAGTAGGTAAAGATGAGAGATCCTTTGAAATGGCCTGTTGAAGAGCAATTAAATGGTATTAAAGCCAATTGCAAATGCACCTTTTTTAAAAACAGTGATTTCTCTTAATTGCAGAGATGCCAACTATTTCAAATGACTGAGCATAATGATTGTAAACAGAGCCTTTTATCATTTGCGGCTACAAGACCTGACCAGTGTCTCTAAGCTGTTTATTATTATATTATTATTATAACTATTATTATTTATTACTGCAATACATTGCTTATTTATGACTGTATTTTGTATATTTAATAAATAAATTTTAAAAAAATATTTTGAAATTATGTCTTTTATTCAGTTCAGAGTAATAAACATACTGGTAAAACTTTTGTTGTTGTTTTGAATTAAGCACAAAGCTACACAGTGGGCTATCTGTGCTCTGCCCACCACGGGTATCAAAACCCGGATTTTAGCGTGTAAGTCCGCAGGCATACCGTTGAGCCACTGGGGGACTACTGGTAAAACAACATTGAACATGCACAAACAGCGAGCAAAAAAGTCTGTGTAAGGACTAGTTTATATCATGTTTATGACACTTATTGTAATAGTTTTGCAGATGTTGCAGCCTTTGCTTTCATGAGAACTTGTTAGGAGTTGTAACAACATTGTCCATTTGACTGCATACGCATCTTGTATGTCATAATACTGCTCAAAACTGAGGTGCTCAAGTTTGGTCAGAACTTGCTTTTGTTTTTAGTCACTAAACTAAATATCCTTTCACTGTCAGCATTAGAATGGAAAACTGTAAGAATTCCAAGCATAACCCTACACAGAATGTTATACTTCTGGTTGCCATTTCCATCCTTAACTGTAGACAGCTGAACCCCAAACTTGTCAACATTTAAATGAAGGACAGTTTCTGAGAAAGTATCAATTTGATAGTTCAAATATTGCCCTTCCAACATGTCAATAGTGTCGTACTCATGTGTATTGAGAAGGACAGGATATTTGTCGTTTTCTTCTCTTTTTTCATTGACTGTCTCTTGTTTAGTTCAAGGTCAGACTGCCGAAACATATATTGAGTTATATCAAATTTTTTGTCTGATTTTGGAAACTGTTGTATCGTGTCCCTATGTGGCTGAAAGGATATCTTGAGTGTGTCTCTGTGTGGCTGGGAGGGTGTCTTGACTGTTAAAGTCTTACTGCCTGACTTAGCTGCACGTTTAAATCCCTTTGAATCTAGTTTTTCCTTTTCATAGTAAAAATACTTCTTCAATGGCTTCCACATGTTCAATATGTTGTTGAAGCACACCCCAAGTGATAGCCATCTTGTGTTAACAAGTTGTAGAATTTTTCTTGTTTCTTTTCTTTTTCATACAATCCTTGAAACTCTTTGAAATGTTGTTTTCTACTGGCACTTTTGTCCAGAAAACAGTATATATCTATCAATATATCAAAAACTGGGCAGGGAAGTTCTCTGGAAGCTTTCTAGGCAACAATATTCATGAGGTAACAAGCACAGCCCATGAAGTAAATGCTAGACTGTCGTTTTGAGATGTGTCCCATCACATCGTTACCTATACCAGACATAACTGAGGCATTGCCTGAAGAAAAACTAAGACAGTTTTCCCATGGAATTTTCCTCTTTATCAGTTCGTGGTCCAAAAGCTTGAAAATATTCCCTCCCGTTGAAGCTTCTTTCCATTCCACTATTGTAAAACGAGAACAAACAATTTTTCCAAGCAAAGGGTCAAGATATCGTACAACCACTGGATATAGTTTTGAGTCATCCATGTCTGTGGATCCATCTGTGGCTAAACTGTAAACACTGTTAATAAGTATGCTTGAAATCATTTTGTCACAACCCAACATTTGTACAATGGCTGTGAATTTGGTTCTAGCACAGCCATATTTTTTCTCTGTATCACAGTCTGGGAATATTTTTCTGAATAGATGTCCTGCATGATCGGCTACAGCTAGGGATAAATTATGAGCATTGACGAATTGCGTGAATCACTTCTGCATTTATGGTTTCATATTTTGAATTCCTACTCATAAATGTCTTATCTGCATCGTTTTTGTATTCGCCTCAGCATTTTGTTAGTGAGATGCCGATTTTGTGTGTCTGGAACCATCGTTTATCCCGCCATGCGCCACAGAAAAATCGATGTAACAAACTGTACAAAACGCATGACTTTCACTAACTTTTGACGCAATGACCGAATATTTTGCAATATACTATTTTCTAAATTTTCGATTCACAGTTTTAGTCCTTTAAGATTTGTCAGAAACAAGACAATTTGGTGAACGAAGCCTTTTTTTTTCCAACTTGTGAACGGTCGCATTGATGTTTCTATGCCGCTTAGAAAACGAAAATACCCATCTATGCGAGCACTGATGACGTAACTATGGATTCCCCCACGTACCGAATATGGAGAAGCACCGCACTCAAACTATTGGTAGACGTCGGAGATACAAATACATTTTTTTATTATTTCAAGCACAAACATGATTATCGCAAGTAGCCATTTGGACTATGTCTTTTATTTATTATCAAGATTTATTTGTATCTAATAAGAAATTTTCTTTTCACCCCTTTCAAGCCCTGGAGGAACAATTTATCAGTTTATTGTATATAATTCATCATAATTTGGAAGTTGCAACAAGTCATAATATTTGTCTGTATGAGCGTATAGTCGTAAGGTATACACCAAAATCGTAATGGTTGGCATCTTGTAATTGAATAAAACATTCTTAAAGCGATCAACGAAGAAAACAACGTATGATTTTGTTTGTTTGTTTGTTTTGGAATTTCGCACAAAGCTACTCGAGGGCTATCTGTGCTAGCCGTCCCTAATTTAGCAGTGTAAGACTAGAGGGAAGGCAGCTAGTCATCACCACCCACCGCCAACTCTTGGGCTACTCTTTTACAAACGAATAGTGGGATTGACCGTCACATTATACACCCCCACGGCTGGGAGGGCGAGCATGTTTAGCGCGACGCGGGCGCGAACCCGCGACCCTCGGATTACGAGTGCACGCCTTAACGCGCTCGGCCATGCCAGGCCAACAACGTATGATGTCCACATTTTACATAAACAAATGCAAATAGAAATGTTGAAAATTAATAATTACACGCCTTCTTTTTATTTTAATGTGTATTCTTCAAATGGGAAAAGTTGTTATTTGAATGTTAATGACACGCTATTTCTTGTGGTTTAATACAACTTTAATAAGTGGAAACTAACTAGACCTAACATAGGGTTAATGCATTCATTTTTTCGTAATTTCACATATATAGAATATATAAAGCTAAATTGTTTTAAAGTAGCCCGTGTGTTAAAATCCTGAATATATTTCTTTAAAAACCTTTTAACTCGGTGCAGATAGAGTATGCTCCAACTTAACTCTGAGGCCAGGCATAGCCAGGTGGTTAAAGCATTCGACTCGTAATCCGAAATTAAAAAAAAAAAGAACAACAAAAAAGATCAACTCTGTTGCTTAAGGAAAGACAGTTAAAAGCACAGCAATGTGGCTACGTACATGCTACTCCAAAAACTGGATTTCAAAACCGATATTAGGCAAAGCACAGATTACTATCTGTGTTGCTTTGTTCCTAATTTCCAACAAACAAACAAACTTAAGGCAAACTCATATTTAGTGGTGTAGCTATGCGCTAGCAGCTGGATTAATCAGGTTCGAATTATATACGATTTCTAATAGGAAAGTTCACCTAGGTATCTACAAAGCGTACACGTGTGCTTTGCCTTTAGGACATTTCATTAGTTATTTTGTGTTTAGTTTCGTATAGTTTAGTGTAACTATTTAAAGCAAAATCACTCAATTTTAACAAAAAGAGGAAAATACAAATTGATATTATTAATTATGATGTAGCCACTTTATTACAATTTATTTCTTTTGAATAAATCTACTTTATTTGAATGTTTTAAAAGTGAAAACAAAGTATAAAACTGTAAGATAGTTCTTTTCAAAATGGCTTCTTACTGTAGTAACACAAGAGGAAAAAAGTGATAGATTTTGTTACTTTTTTCGATAAAAGTTCAACTTAAAATGACCTAAAACATGGGTAAAACAAAACATAAACATATAAAGAAACAAAGACAGTGCCCTACAGGTCTTGTCGATCTAAAAGACATTGAAAAGGAAGAAGATTATTTTGGCCCAAATGCGTCACATGGTAGTGCCACTGGTGCCGGTGTTCAGTCTATAATTGATAGGGTAGGTTTACATACTATATCAGTACTACTATAACTATTTAAACTGGGTCTTGACATAACTCATGCAGTTAATGGCATTCTGCAAGAAGACTTCTTGTATTTCAATTTTACCATAATTTTTCAAGGGTGAAATTAATTTCTTAAATATTTTAACTTTTTATCAGTTTATATAGCTAAGTTATTTGAGTATAGAACTTTGAAGCACCTTGTGCCAGTATAATAAGTTGGCAAACATCGACTTATAAATACGATGAAGTGACTTACATTTGGCAAAACATGTATGTTTTGATGGACCAATGTTCTATTCAATTGTGTCATATTTTTCCCTGAAATAAATCAATATGGTCATGAATAATTGTTTGCAACTTATGACTATTTTTTTTATTTTAGAGAAGTGAAGCATGAGATAACTAACTCTTCAGTGTGCATTGTTGGGATTGTAGCTTGGAAGTTAGGAAAGTGTTATTGTTACAATATATTGAGTAATATTATTGTTAGCAGTTGTAAACTGTGGCTTGAGATTAAAGGTCTATTTTTATCAGCTTTTTGTTTACCTAACTGAGATTCTTAGGCATATTCTATGATGGTTAAAGCATTTTGATTCTTTTTACATCAGAGCATTTCTTTTTACCTCTGTTAGTGTTAATCTTAAATAAAGGATTTTAAAATTAAGAATTTGTGAGTATAAGTGAAAAAGGATGCAATAGTTTGTTATTCTTGCAATATCTATCAGTAGCAAGGCTTATGTTTTTTGTGATGTGACAAACTTGTCAGTGGTCAAGACAATTTTGTATTATCAATTCTTTGAACAACTGATTCATTGTGAACTGGAAAGTAAAGACTTAAAATTTTATTTTTAATCTGGATGAAACTGAAATAATATTTTTGTAGTGAATATAGCTCTACATATCTACTGCATAAAAGCTGTAAAATTGTGTCTGTATGCTTACATTTCCATATAATTCTAAAAACATAAAGATAAAATGTTATTTGCAATCAAATAGTATATATTTAGTTTTTTATCAGTTATGCAACTTAAATGTTAGTGGGAGCTAGCAGAAAAGTGGGATGCCAGAAGAACTTAGATATTCAGTATGTTGGTACTAGATTTTAGGATTTGGTACAGTACAATAAGTTGGATAAATGCAATGAAAATTATAAACACAAACCTAAAGTGAATTTTTTAATATTATAAACTCGAGTTATAAAGAACATCAGTTTTTACCTGTCATGATGGTTGTGACTTAAATAAAATAGCTATGGACTTTTGAATGCACTTTAAGATTTCTTTTTTAAATGTAGTTATTTAGTAAATAATTTTAAGAACTATAAGGAAAATATAGTGTCACTTCATTACTTTGTACCATTTTAATGTTTTTATAAGGTTAAAACACATTCACAATTAATTAAGTAATGTAGTTTGTGAAAACTTGGGATAAGGTGTCTCATACATGATTAGTAACAACAATAAAGAAAATCTCATCATTGTGGGTTGGGGCAGCCAGCTGATTGGATTGTAGGAAGGGTGGGTCATAGAAAACAAATAATTTTTATCAACATATTGATTGATGACTTGCTGCTGTTGACTGTGAGTGAGCCATATATTGTTTATGGCTTGCAAATATTCAGTGCATGTTTGAGCAGCTGCAACTAATGGGTTAATGGAGTACAGTCTAACTGGACTTTCATTACTAGTGGTGTACATCAAGGGTAAATATTTGTTTTTGATTTTTTGTATTTACCGTAACTGTTGTTAAGTAGTAAATTTAGTAAAGTTTACAGATGACATTAAACTCATGAGTAGTTTAACTGTATTAAAGTTGCAGATGCACTGTAGAATAATTAGATTTGGATCAGTTGGTAACTTAGACAAATACTTGTCAAATAACCTTTAATCCTAGCAAGTGTAAAGCAATGCATTTGGGTCACACTTTTGATTTAGATGAGAATATTGCAATAGAAGAAAAAGTTTTTGGTATAGTGATAGAAAAGTCACTTAATTAAGCTGTTGAGACAGTTTCAATTAGCTAATACTAATTGAATTGTCGGTGACTATCTCTTTATACAAATCATTTGTCTGGTCTTGCTGACAAATACAGTTCTTGTCTCCTTATCTAAGAAAGGATATTGGCTTACTATTATTGGCTTAGGTATTATGGGAGTTGAAAGAAGAGTATGGATAGATTTCTGAAGGATAAAAGATGGGTTTAATTTTCTTTTGTTTTTAACTTTTCTGAGATGTGAGTAACAAGAACAGTTGAAAGATTAAGTGATCCCTTGTATGTATGTATATTATTTTAGCTAAGGTCAAAATAAAATGTATATTGAATGTTAGCTCAAAAATATGCATATTAATCAGAAGTTTTTTTTGCATGTAATAGAATTAGTTGTAAATGGTGTGGAGGTTAACTAGTAACAACTCTGAAGATTAAGGGATAAACTTGGGAAGTTATTTGTGTATCTTTCAAAATGTTGTATTTGTAAATTTAGTTATACATGGTAAATGTAAAATTTAAGAATGTAAATGAACTTATTCAACTCTATAGAAACTTTCTAGTCAGTTACATATCAGCAACCATTTTAATGAATGTATCAAAGGTAGATTTGGTACTGTAGTGAGACTTTCTTTTTAATTATATATTTTTGGTCTTTAAATAATAAAGGTGAAGTAAAGTGTTAGAAACAATTTGATTAGTGTGGTAACAAATGCTTTTAAAAGTCATTTAGCAAAATATAAATCTTTGTTGGACAGTCAACATAATTTTACATAAGAAAAATTCTTATTTTACTAATCTTTTGATGTCGTTGAAGAGGTTACTGGTTAGCTTGAATAGAGTAAAGGTGTGAATTAGACTTATCTATATTTTCAGAAACCATTTGACAGGATGCTACAAAAAAGGCTTGATAACAAACAAGTTATTCTTGTGGGTATAAAGAATTAGATAGACTGAAAATGGCTGGAGGGAAGAAACAAGAGGATTGTTTTAAATAGAGTTTTAGGACTTTAGCTCATTTAGATTTACACCAATGACAATGACGTGAATGATTGATTAATTAATTACTTAAATTTGCTACTGATATTAAAGTCCTGATGTTCATACTGAGGATGCTGCTGTTTTGCATAAAGCTTTAGACTGGTAAAAAAAAACAACCTAATGGACTGTATGCCTGTCCTTTACCAACCTGAAAAGTAAAATGTTTTTTAACCTCCATTTTTCAATGTTTGTATTACCTTATCATATGTAATAAAAACCTTTGATTTTTTTTATAACTTCTGAAGACAATAGGATAAGAAAAAAAAAGTTTTGAAAAGGTGGGATAGACAACTGAGACAGCTTTATTTTATAATAGTAATTAGCTTATAGAATAACATGCCATCAGTAATAGTGGAGGTTGTATCTTACAATATTTTAATTTGATGGAATTTGGGAATTTAATGATTTCTTTTAAAATAAAGGGTGGATTTAATTTTTGGTGGGGGGTGTATGTGTGGTGCAAGGATAATCTTAAACAAACACAATGATTTCTTGTTGTCCATGTGTTATGATTTTAAAATGCAGAACCAGTTAACACCTTCTGACAATGTTTTTTTAGTTGCGAGACCCAAAATGTAATTATTATTCTTAATACTGCTTTTTAATGAATCTAAGAAAAACATTCTCCTTCTAAAATTCTTTATTTCTGTAATTAATTTCATTTTACTGACAACTTTTCTAACTACAGTAAATAACAATTTTGTCACACAAGTAATATAATTCAAATACTTTTTTTTTCCCAGTAACGACATCATGCTCATAGTAGTTGAATTTTCTGTTCAGGTCAAGAAAATTTGAATATTAAGATAGCATTCAAAAAAGCTAAACCATATTTAACAGGAAGGAAACATTCTGAATTTATCGTTATAATAAATAAATAAAAAAAGTCAATTTATTAAAGTAAATCCCTTTAATTCTGTTCAGGTAAATATTCTATGGTGAATTTAATTCTTGATTAGCAAATAATTCCAAGATTTTTGTAGCTATATGTAATTGAATTTTGTTGATTAACTAGGACTGGGGCTTTATAATAATTGCTAAAGTTCAGGATCTTAGGGAGAGGGTAGACATCTAGCATCGTTATCTTGTTAAAGAAATAATATTGACAACAAATCAGATATTGAAAATGGGCTTCAACAATATTGGAAGCTCAAAATCCTCTTGGTTCTTGAGAAAGAAGTGGGTGACATCATTTTGGATAATTTAACTTGTATTTGTATCTTTTGGTATGGAATTACTATCATCTATGTTATTACAATGCAGACTCCAGTAAAGGCTCAGTGAGTGCACAACCTTATCACTAAGTTTTGCAATGCTGAATTATATTGATATTAACCTCTGATCAAAGCAAGTTATTCACTCAAAGCAAAATTGAAATTCACGCTGGTAATGATTATATCTAATTAAATATAGTTTTAATGCATTCTTGTTATTCAAGGTATACTTTCAGGCACAATGTAAACTTCATTATGACTGTTGTTACTTGATAATTTATTCTGGTCGTCTTCGATTTATTATGTATTATAATTTCTTATTGCCAAAAACTGTCTGAACTTGTAATTCAAATTTAGAAATCATTTAAATGTTTATGTATCAAATTTATATTTGCCAATATGATTGATATATACAGTTTTCTTTCTTAACACACACACACATTTTAATATATAAACTGTAATACAACTTATAATAATGGTTATTACAAATAATGATTTTTATGCAAAAGTTTTACAAACAATACCAAATCTTCTATCTAGCCTGGAATTGATTATTTTATTGATGGTTTATGATGATTGAATGAATTTTAAGTTTATCAATACATTTCACTTAATGGCTAGCTGTTTTACTGAGCACTTGCAAGGTTTTCCATGATGAAAATGTCCAATGTCCTTGTAGATATGCTAATGTCTGCAGTTAATTCAGTGAGGATAAATAGTTTTTAATGTTTGAAATTCATAAACCTTCCTGGTTAAACATTTTTAGTTTCCCAATTGATAGGCATTTATAACAATTATAGTTTCTTAGGTTTATGGTATTCTAACTGTAGCAAACCAACAATATATAACTATCTTGATGGATCAATTTATAAATTGTGAAGGTAAGGTTCTTGAAAGTTCAGTTGGCAACATTAAGGGTAGTCACTAGTATTTTGCATATACACATGGTACATTGTTGATATTTCTGTTCAAAAATCTATCACAAATTTAGTGAATAGGTTATAATTTCACAATACACATTTAACAGTATAAGTTAAATGCATTTCTAAACTAAAACAAACCTAGATATCAGGGTTTGAAATTTTCTATTTAAAGTCGGACATGTCCGTTTAAAACTCAAGTTTGACCGGCACTTTCCTATCTATCAACAGACATTGTGACTGGTGGTTATATTCCTAACATATTGGACACAAATACATTGCCCCCTCAAAAATAAGTGAGGCAAAAGTTGTGTATGCACAGCCCAAATATTTTGCTTAAAAGTATATTCTATAATGAGTGGAAAATAACTTGCAAAACTTAAGATTTAATTGAAGACAAAAAAAAGCAAATTTTAAAAAAACGGTCATGAATGCTCACAAAATGCACTTTTTAGATCGCCTTATCCATGTCGTCCCAGATAGTCACGTGACTGCTAAACATTCACAACAATTTGACCATGGTATCTGATATTAAAAAAGAGGAAAGTCTCATGATCTATTTTAGTTTGGCTTCACAAGCAAGACTAATGAATTGGAAGACAATACTATGGAACCTCGAGTGAAAAAACCCAAGCTTGTTGACCCAGGCTCAAATGTTAAAGCAAAAACTGTTGCTGCTAGTACTGATGCTAAGCCTACTCCTCATTTCCAGGATGAATTGATTAGAAATTGACCATGGCTGGAATATAATAATGCTACCAGACTGATGTTTTGCTCAGTTTTTCAGGAATATGACCAAAGTAGTGGAAGACCGAAGAACACCTTCATAACAGGATCTAACAACCTGAGAGCAAGTGCTGTTAAGGAGTATTAAAATAGTCATACCCACAGTCTAAGTTGTGAAGCTAAGACAGCAAAAGAAACACCTGATTTAACTCCTATGATGAAAGAATTGAGCAAACTTAACCAGACTGAGAAAGATCATTAGCTTGTGCTGTTCAGGACTGCCCTTTATATGGCTTTGAATGCCAAACCATTCAACAATTTTCAAGAGCTTCTGTTGCTGCAGGAGCATAACTTTGGTATGAACTTAACAGAACATTATGCCAATGACAAACACGCAGTTATCTTTACAAAGTATGCTGCAGAAACAATTTAAATTAATGTCAGATCTCGTCTGCACACCTCATTATTCTTTGGCATTGTGACTGACGGCTCAACAGACACTGCCAACATTGAGCAGGAGATAGTCTACGTAAGATACTTGGACAGTGAATGTTATCCAGTAACCCTTTTCCTGTGTCTGCAGTCAGTTGAGAAGGCTGATTCTGAACACTTGCTACAGGCACTTAGTTCAGGTAAAGGTTTCTTATTTACCTGGGATGAGAATTTTCTGGATTTATTTTGAATTCCTAATTAAGAAAAATTAAAATGGACAATATTTCATGTACATTTGTGTTTTAATTCAGGATTACATCGTCATTCCATTATTAACATACATCAGTGAAAACTCAAGCATTTTTCAGTTGATTTAAACCAAGGAGAACCATGTATTTACCACTGATGGAATTGGAGATTAACCTAGCACAACTAGTGTAATAGATAATGGAGCAATTGAGTTTTCCAAAGTACCAATTTACATTTTGCTTTTTTTTTTACAGAAAGTAACTAATATTGGGTACTAATTTTTGCACTTGCAGCATTGTCTATATATGGCAAGTTTCCTGACTGGCTTGAATCAACAAATAAAGGACTTGTCAACAGATTGAAGGTGCAGAAACCTTATGATAGGGATCCACTGTGTTAGTCACAGATTGGAACTTACAATTAAGAAAACGATCAAGGACATCCCTTACCTTGATAGTATCCAAACCTTTTCAGAAAACCTATGGAAGTTTTATGACAATTTGTCACAGAACTGAGCTGGTCTCAAAGATGCTGGTAAAGCCAATAACATTGTTGTTAGAAAGTCAACAAAAGGGACAGGAACCCAGTAGGTGGTCTACAAAGAACATGGTCTGGAGTCAGTTTCTCATAACTGGCCAACTTTAGGGGAGCATTTGTATCAAGTAAAGCTGCATGACAAAGGGGAACATGGACACAAAGCTGCAGGATTATACAGTACTTTGACAAGCCTTACATTCATGCTGTACATGGACATACTCTTGGCAGTTCTGCCTGTTTTGACATCTCTTAGTCTTAAAATGCAAGACAATTTTGTTACTGTGAACATTGTTTCTAACAAACTCACTGTTTGCAAAGAGAAGCTGGGCTATCTGAATCATGTTGAGAGATCCCAGAAAATTGTTAAAGAGCTTACAATGTGTGAACAAACTGGCAAGTAGTTACTTAGAGGACAGGTGATTGCTGTTAGTGGTAAGACAAGGTCCAAAGGCTCATAAAGTGCCACAAAAGAGAGTTGCTCAAACCATGGCTGAAGAAACTGCCATCTTCATAGGTAAAATTGTTACATATCTGAATGAGAAATTTGAAGAATTTGATGAGGATTTTATTGGTGCCTTTCAAATTTTTGAACCAAGCAACTGGCCTAAAAGCAAGGAAGACTGTCATCTTATGGTCATAATGAACTCCAGACACTATTGGACCACTTTGGTGCTCTGCTAGAAGCTAAGGGTTTCAACATTGCAGCTGCAAGATTTGCCAAATCAGATGAGTCCCTGGTTAATAGTGTAAGTGGATTGTAGACCCACATGATAAGTCAAATTACTGTTGAGGATGGTAAACCTTTCCCTGGGTCAAGATTGATGGCCTTCGTGTGCCTCATGAAGGTGATTTCCATGTCATCTGCTGAACTAGAACATGAATTTTCCCAGATGGCAGTTATTAAGGATGACTGGCAGTCCAAGCTTATAAATGATTTTCTTAATGACTTGATGACAATAAAATTAGCTAAGAATAAGACCTGTGATCTTGCAAGCAGAATTACTGTGTAATTATGTAGAATCCTGGTGGAAGGAGAGTAAAAAATCCAGACGATTTGTGAGTCTACATGGAACTCACACACATAGAGACAATAGAGATATTGAGTCTACATCAGCTGATGTCTTAGTGCTGGATGACTAAATCTACCAGTTTGATTGATCTGTCATTTTTAATGGATACAAGGCTTGTTGCCACTTGCTTTGAAATATTGTTTCAGTGCCATAAATAAAATGATTCTGTTTTATATAATAATTGTCTCTACTTGATTTCTTGTTTTCGGTAATGTCCGGTGACAATTTTTAGGTGTCTTGCTAAAATTTCAAATATCCAAGAAGTTTCACTGCTGAAAATTTAGAATGTTTCTACCCCTGAATATTAAAATAAATATATATAATAGTAAATCTGTTGTACTATGTACTCAACTAGCTCATGATGTGATTTATGTCATTGTGACACGTGCTAATCACATGTAATACCAGCAAATTTGAAAACAAATTATATAAATTACCCAAAATGTTGTTAACATCCACTACCTTTAACATAATTCAGTGCATCCAAAAGTTTTGAGGTTGATAATTAACCTTTTCTCATTATGAAAACACAGCTTAAATAATCTATTAAAGATTGGAAGAATTATTAAATTATTCGAATATCGAAACTGAATTTTAAGGGGAAAATGTAACACCTAATTATGGTGCTCATAGACAGTATATGAAATAGTTGAATTTATTTTGGTTGTCATTTTGTGCATTTAATATGATTTTAAAATATTGCAATATAAAATATTAAAATATTACAAGTTCCAGCCAGTATTTTTATGACACAAGCAATTAACACAGTATCACATCCACCACCATACTGGTACAGATATGTAGATGACAAGATTGAGGAATTCACATTTACAGAATGCACACTTAATTTTTTTAATTTCATTAACACTATACATCCCAAAATTAACTTCACATGTGAACAGGAAGAAAGCAATCAAATATCATTTCTTAACTTCAAAATTACAAGAACCGATGCACAATTTAAAACAGAAATCCATCAAAAAATCACCCATACTGGAATATAGATTCCTTGGGACTCAGCACATGAAACAAAACAAAAACTCAACATACTAAGGAACCAAATAAACACAACCATAAAACTATGCTCACCAGATAAAATTAATGATGAATTAGACAAAATAAAATACTTCATCAACATCAATAATTTTCTTCCACAAACCATAGAAAACATTGTACTCATTTACCTAAACAGAAAGCAAGATCAACTAACAAAAGTAAATATATCCCATGAATCAAAAAATCATTAAACCATATACTGCTGCATACCATATATTTCCGACATCAGTAGAAAAATAACTAACATTTGGTAAAAACTAATAACAAAATATAACATTCCAGTTAATACCAAATTTATTCAGAAACCAGGCACAAAACTAAGTAAAAACTATACTGACAAACACCACACCAACATTATTTATAAAGTACAATGTGATAACTGCCACGACTTCTTTATTGTAGAAAAATAGAAAACAGATTCAAAGAACACAAAAAGTCACCTTCACATGTTTTCGAACATTGCAAATCAAATAAACACAACATAACCATAGAAAACACCCAAACACTAAATAAAGAAACAAACATAAAAAACACAAAAGTAAAGAAGCCTTACTTATACAACAACTCATGCTCAAAATAAGCGAATACGAAGGAACACCTTTATTACTATATTAACATATATATATTCAAACATTTAACACTGCCCTCTACTTTCCTACACTCAATTACACAACTTCCTTCAAAAATGTGGTCAGCTATCATTCAGTTACCTCTTTCTTTCTTTGTGAATCTGATGATGACCAAAGAAGGTCGAAACATTGTTTGCTCCTCTACATAAAAAAGAAAATTCTCAACCCAAACAAGCAGGTTTTACATATATATATTTTTAATATTAACTTGTGGTATTATAAATGAAGTTTATGTAGTGTTGTAAATATTAGCGGGTTTGTTAATCATTGTGGTCTGCACTAGTAATGTACTAATAAGAATAGCAGAATTTTTACATTTTTTAATATCAGCTTGTGGTTTTGTAAATTAAGTTTATGTAGTCTTGTAAAGATTAGTTGGTTTGTTACTCACTGTGGTTTGCACTGGGAATGTATTAATGAATGAAGATTAATTAATTGTTTTATACATTTTGCAGTAATAGAATGTCTGTATCAAACTAAAAGATAAAGGCAATTTTAAGAAGACTCAGATTGACCTATTTAGAATTTACACATTAAGATAAATTTATCTAAACATATGGCTTATATTGATATTTATTTGATGATCTACAAGTTTATAATATTTGTGTAAATGAACTCTGCTTTTTTTATTGACACGGTGTGGTTTGTCTATTCAAAATTGAGAATTTGATCTTTCAGAAGGTGAGTGATGATTTTATTGAGCAAAATAAAGTTACAGATATTGCATATTAGATGAAAACCTTTTTTACCTGAACACTGAAAATTTGTTTATTTGTCCCACTTAAAGAAAGTTCATTTCTTTTAGCTTCAAAGTTCCAATGTGGAAGGAAAAGAAAGTGCTGCAAACTATCTAGCTAATTTAGCAAGTCAACCTGGTGGAGTAATGAAATTGCTTGAAGGAAATGTCATTAAGGCAGCTGCTCCTCTTCTACTGGATAAAAGTTTTACAGTACGACATGCTGTAGCTGGAGCCTTAAGGTAAGTGAAATATAAAGCTGGGTGGTTACAGTGGTTAACCAATCTATTAATTGACAGACACTTTAACTGATTACATTAAAGTGCAGTGTTTACAAACAAACAAAAATACAAACAAGAGGTCAGAAGATAATGCCAGCTGGTTGCTTTCCCTTGAGTCAGCAGTTCAAAACAAAAGTTAGTAACAGTTGCTGCTCGCCTCTTGTTTTCCATCTAGTGTAATTAGGAAAAAAAACATAGTTGCAGGTTCTGCAGGTTCTTAGACTCAATAAAGAAGAGTAGATAATCATGTCAGTGTAGAAATTCTGTAGAAATAGGTTTTTATTTTCGAAATTAAAAAATGGGATGATGTAATGCGTATCTTGATTTTAACACTCCTATGAAATTGGGGCCTGATAGGCCCCAGAGTAACTTAAAAGGTTATTAATATAAGGCTAATAATTTTGTATTTAAATGAAATTGCCATTAACTGACCCTATCCCTTTACATTTTAAGGAGCAATAATATTTTGACTTTTCAGACATTTGCGAAATAATATTAAAAAAAAAAAATTTAAACATCCACTGAGGGTATCACTTTAGTGGATGTAAATATTTTTTTCGTAGGAGTGTTAAGAATGTTTCAGTGAATGAAAAGTATATATATGGAAATCAACCTAGAAAACTGGTAGATTTGGTTTTTTGTAACTATGAAAGAACATATAGTGGTCATGTATGCTGCTGAAGCATGTTTTTAATAAATTTTTGTATTTGTGTTGTGTGTATATATAGTTTGTCAGTGTCTACATAAGTAGTATGTGAAATACTGTTAACTCCAATTGATCCTCTACTTTATGAAAGGTTGCATACAACTCTAAAGAAGGCTTATACTTATTTTACCATGCGTCTGTGTCACTGCTTTTAAAGTATGAAGTGTGAATAGTACTCAAGTTTAGGGATAGAATTGTATGTGTTATTATGAATTGCTGGTTTATGTCCCTTGAAAGTATAATTAGAAAGATTACCTATGTAAACATCAGTGTTTGTAGGATATTGCACCAATAATTTGTTTTATTTTAACAATACAGTGAATTTTAGTTTATGCTGTTATCTTTATGTGCAGAAGTGTCTTGAAACTCATTGCTGCATCAACAACAAATAGAAATATATATTGTAACAGAACAAAAAAACTATTCTGCATTATAAAATCCCACAAAATTCTTATGCTTATGAGATGTTTAGTTATGTGATGTGACAGAAAATGCTTGGACATCAAGCCTATGCTATTTCTGACAATGTTCAACAGTTTTGTCTTGATTATCCCTTTTTAAGTGAATTATGAACTTAAAATATTCCAAATTATTTGTGAAATATTGCTCGACCTCACAGAAGACATTTGGATGTTTCATTTCAGCAGTTAAATCATAATCAATTTTTGCTCTTTTCATTTTCTTGTGTTTGGATCTTTTCTTCTGCTGTCCAAGTTTGATTTTCTCTCTGTGTAATATATTTTTGAAACTAATGTGTGTATTAAAGATGCTTGGTATATAACTGCTGGATATCTGTGAACCTGAATACTACATAGGCATATGTATTTTTCAAAAGATAATTAAGTGTTAATTTTATTATTGTCATGGAAAAAGGAATATACTCCAGTTTTTCTTTTTGTAGTGTTAACATTTACTCTGAAATGATTCTTTGCCCTTTTAATGCAAATTTTCACATAATACATGGTCAAGAAAACCATTAAGTAACATTTATTCCTTTCTTATTTTCATAGTTAGTAACACCTGTTACTTCTTATCAGTAACATTGCTTACAGTGACCTTGTTTTAGGAAATCAAAGGCAATGTTCCCTCAGTGGTTGTATGAGTGGTAACTAGAAGTTTTTGACCCATCCCATGTGAAATAAGAATGACCAAGCATGTGGTGGTCCAGTTACACTAGGTAAATGTGAAGCTTCATTTTAGGTAAAAACCTTTTGTTTAGTTAGTTCTATTCAAGACTTTCTTAAACTTAATTCAAAATTTGATCTTATCCTGACCCTGGCTTTTGACCTGATAGAGAAGTGACCATCCAGATTCAAGTTTGTACACATTATTTTTAAGTGTTTTATTAAAAATTGATTAGATGCTACAGTTTTTACAGTGATGAAGATTATATTTCTAAGCAGGAACACCATTTCAATCAGTGGTGCAGTCTTTCTCAAGCACACAGGTTTTAACAGAAATGAAGGTTTTACTGTTTAAAATAATAAATTTAAATTTAGTGTTGGGATTTAAATACTAAAGTCTTATTTACTATTAAACCTTGTGTACTTGAAAATGATCACACCAGTTATTTAAACATTGTACCTATTTTAAAATATAATCCTCGTAACTGTGAAAACTATAATTTCAATAGTTTATACTTAACCAGAATGCAAACTCAAAACTACTTAGGGCTGTTCAATTTGTTTATCACATTTTGTCCAGTCTGTTTCATTTTAAACATAGTGTCAATTATTAAATGCTTTTGGAATTGCTTGGTATTTCTATATCATGAACAGTTCTCTTCTTTGGTGTATTTATCTGATATAGCTCCAAAGTACTTTTAGTTCACCTGAGAATACCACAGCATGTAGTTTTAATTTCTTTTCCATAAAATAAATTACTAATTGGCTATAATTCTAGAATGTTTGCATTTTTGATACAACACACACACACACACACACAATTGAATATTTGATAATATTTAATGACTTTGCAGTATGACATTTTTATTCCTTAATGCAGTTTTTTAAGGGTTAATTTCTGTTTCAGTCACTGTTGTGATTGCTAAAAATTATTTGAAGAATTATAGTATAATGTAACATACTCAAAAAGTAATATTAAAAAGTAGGGAAATATGTAGTTTCCTTGTCACTTAATATTTTTGGTAAATCATCTTAGTATGTGTTAATAAGATTTATTAATGGTAAGGTACAGTTTTTTGAAATAAAGAACAGGTTCAGGATATCTTTAACAAAGAATAAATCTAATATGGACAAGGAAAGAAAAGTCGGACAAAATCATGCATTGAAAACAAAAGGAGTTTCACGAAACACACTCATAATAGAAGAAAAAACCTCACCGCAGTCTTCTCTAAGGTAACCAGCTTCAATATATATACATATTAGTAGAATCTATCAGACTGCTGGAACCTGAATGACATAGAGAAATTAACATGATAGGTTGCATTGATAACTGTGAGTGAAAGCTCTCAGTGAAATATTTCATTAACTCAGATAATCTACTTCAGTTATCATACTTGTAATACCTACATACATAACGTGTAAGTTCACACTCTACCAACCTCATTTTGAGGGTGATACATACCCTAAGGAAGCAATTATATAGAAACAGTGTCCGTGATCATTATTTTTTTGTTTTATGTAACAGTGCAATAGTCAATCATTCACGTGTTCCTTAATTTCTAAGATGTAAAAGTAACTTATTTACCATGACCTCACTTTTACTATGTGTTTTTTGCTATTCTGTATATTAAAGTAAAAAGAATATCTGAATATAAGGAGAAAAAGGAACAGTGTTTCTTGTGCTTTCTTTCACAGCCCTTTCACATCTTGTAGGTGATGTGTTTGGGACATACTTGATAAGAATTGATTAATTTAGAACTTACTGTAAATACAGAACTTGCATACAGGAGTGACAGAATTTCAACCTTGTGTGTGTGATTTGAGTAACATTATGGATATCATCTCTATGTGATCATTGGAAAAGAAATTCCACCTTGGTTAATTATTTTAATTGAATTGGTATGACTGTAATATTTCTATAATGACAGAAAGAGATGTGTAGTGTGGGATGTTAAAAATTTTGTCAGTTTGCCGTCTTGGAAAATCTTAGATGTAGTTTTTTTCTATTGGAGAACTCATTTTCTTGGCCATACATTCATACATATATATATATGTTCAATATATATGTACAAGATAATTTTCTACCATAATGAAACTGTTCACCATGTACATGTTGTTTTGTAAACTGATTTTGTAACAGAATAATATTACCATCCACATCAAGCAACTAATTGAGAAAAAAAAAATTCATAAGGATAAAATTAGCTCAGATAGCAAAGGAAAGGACTCAAAGACAAATGTATTAACAATTATAAAAGTTTTTAACTGCTTCTCAGTTGCTGTGTTTTAATAGAGCTTTTTCTGTTACACAGATGGTGGTGTGTGTGTGTGTGTATAATATATATATATATATGACTCAAAGATATGCTTGTATTGATTACTTAAAATAAAAGTTACGATTCCAATATCCCATAGTTCTCAATTACCTACGTCAAAAGTGATTTTATTATATTCATTCAAGGGGAGGTAAACCCAGTTCATACTAACTTGTGTAAACCTCTGTACCACTTTTTTAATATAAGACCCACATCTGGAGGGAATGATGGTACAAAAGCATGGCCGAGCAAGTGTGATCTTTATGAATTAGGCACTTTTATACGTAATTGTAGCCTGAGGCAAGTTTATAAATATTGACGTAATGTTTGAAAATATGTCACATAAATGCAAAATTCCTGCAAGTAATTTTTGGAAATTTTACAGAAATATTCGTTTGTATATTATAAGAAGAGAAGGTTTCAACCGTTTTCACGCTGTTGTAATTACACAGGCGAGAAATTCAGAAACTGTATCGTTTATTTATGTACATAGGGCAGTGGGCTCCAAAGTATGTGACAGTTGTGTGCAGTGGTTAGCATTTAATTGGTTCCATTTTATCTTTACGATTGTAGTGTAGAAAATTTTAGAATATTTTATTGTGAAAGGCGATGCTATAAATAATTCAAAGTTTCTTGAGTTTAGTAACGTACTAGGTAGCAGAAAAATTGATTTCGAGAAACTGGTTTTAAAAATACTCTATACAAAGAAAATAGGACATTTATAATTAGCCTGTTCATGGTTGCCTTTAATTTTTTCCCGCGGTTTTGTGTATGTATTTGTTGTTAAGCCTAAAGCTGCAAAACAAGTATTAAATCCAGTTTCTCTTGTGAGTAGGCTTCAGACTTAGCACTGAGTCATTTTGAGGAAACAATTAAGGCTTTTGTGAAACGCTACCACGTTTTGTAAATGACAACCTGGTGAATAATTGTAGGAAAATGACAAGATGTTTTGGTGTGAAGAATAATAGTGGTGAGTAAACCACTGATAATATACACTGCTGGCCAATTATCATAAAGAAAAAAATATGCATTTTTGCGTTGTTAGACTTAACCACTAATTTGAGTAGAGCTTCGAAAGATGAAAATAAGAAAAGGGGAAATAAAAAAAACTTTTACAGCATTTAATGGGGAAAATGTGGACACTATGAAATTAGCCTAAATACTAGCTGGCCAAAAGTTAAAGACTATACCAAAAAAGAAGTCCTAAACAGGTTAGGAAATGCCCAACAAGAGGTCTCATTAGAGAGTTGTATGGCCGTCATTGCGAATAACTTCAAACACTCGCTTTGGCATTGTCGATGTAAGCGTTTGCAGAAGGCTGGCTGGAATGTTATTCCAAGTGGTGAAGATTGTTTTACGGAGATCGTGCACTGTTTGGAATTGACGTCCATTTCTATAGACTTCCCATCCACCCCCAAACATTTTCAATGGGGTTCATTTCAGGCGAACATGCTGGATGGTCCAAAATAATCAGGTTATTTGCCATGAAAAAGTCCTTTGTCCTGCTGCCATTGTGGATTGCATCGTTGTACTGCTGAAAGATCCAATCATTTCCACACAAGCGAGGGCCTTCAGTCAATAAGGATGCTCTCTCCAACATGCCAATGTAGCCTAAAACTCCATTAGTACATGGAAAGCGAAAGTACCCCAGATCATGATGGAACCTTCTCCACTGTGTCGTGTAGAAAATGTCTCAGATGGGATTTTATTATCGTGCTAGTAACGTTGTAAGTCATCTGGACCATCCAGTTAATTTTTTTCTCATCAGAGAACAAAACCTTCGTCCACTTTTCTACGTCCCATGTTTGGACCTTTTCAGCAAAGTTTAATCGAGTTGTTTTGTGGCGTGGAAGGAGGCGTGGCCGGTTTTTAAAGCCTTTCTCTCGAAGATACCGTCTTATTGTTCTTGAGCTGCATTCTGCGTCTTTAAGGGCTTTATTCTGGTTCGACAAACGGTTGGTGTCTTGCCGGACAACTTATTGAATCCTCCTGCTCAACGCCGGCGAAATTTTCTTGCGCTGACACTTCAAGTTCTTCTTCCGTATCCCTCAGGGTCTTTTAAGAAATTTGCAACAGCAGTTTTACTTCGCCCAATCTCACCAGCGATGGCACGTTGAGAAAGACCTTACTTTTGCAGCTCGACAATTCTGCCACGTTCAAACTCTGTCAACTTTTTAGGCTCTGCCATGTTTTTCCCCAATGTAACACAGGAGATGTTGACAAGATTGATGCTTGAACACAAGTTTCTTTACGTGTTTACCGATTAACGCTTCCTTTCAGTATGGTCTTAAACTTTTGACCAGCTAGTATTTAGGCCAATTTCATAGTGTTCACATTTTCCCTATTAAGTGCTAAAAAGTTTTTTTTTAATTTTTCCTTTTCTTATTTTCATCTCAACCATAAGTGGTTGAGTCTAACAACGCAAAATGCATATTTTTCTTTATGTTCATTGGCTTTAAGAATATACTGTATATTGTACAGTATTTCTCATGTATATTACTATTAATAATCTTAATCAAATAAGTCGAAGACAAGTTTTTCATTGCATGAGCCCATTGTTCAGCATTAGGTCAATAATTAGGGACGAAGTTTATAAATTTATCTAAATTGGCAGTTCTTAAACTGTGAGAGACCTCTGTAGGAATGGGTAGGAATACTTTATAGGAGATGTGTATGTATAGATATATATGAATAAATGTTTTTGTGTGTAAAGAATGATTTAATGATCTGAAAAAAAGTTTTTAAAAACAACGCAAAGAGAAAATAGAGAGAAAAATATTGCAATAATCTTTCTTTATCTCACCAGGTGACAACTCTGAATCATGACGTGTTAGACTTTTGCTGAGTAGGTTTTCGCACGCAGTGTCTCGAATCATAAACATGGAGTGACTTTATGTATTTATATATAGTTAAGGGGACTCGTTATGACAAATTTGCGAATACTAGCTCCAAACTGTTTAAATACCAAGTTAATTGAGTGTACATGACTGTTGGTTGTCACAACACGTGATACGTAAAAATGTGTCCCCAGAAGCACTATCTCGTTGTAGGTAATCCTGTTATTTAGTGTTGATGGAGTTTCAAACACCGTTAACCTCGAGAATGTCAAGTAGATTACGTTCGATGGAATGGTCATAGAAGTTGTTGAGGTTTTCCGTAATTAAGACTATTTATTATTAACTTATAATCTAGAAGTTTTTATATGAATGCATTTTGTTAGGAAAATAAGTGTTTTCTTATTTATCTCAATTCTTTGCACTAAATTTTTATTGGGCAAAAACATGAAATTGCTCAGTATGACGCATAATGTTAATTCCGAAGGTTATATCTTATTAAACAACATAAAACGCGTTTGTAATATGATAGTTGAAGAGGAAAAAGAGAAACAACCGTTCCTAAACGCCCCTGGTTGTCTTTCTTAAGGCCTGTAACATGCAAAACCAAAACAAATGCTAAGATTGGATTGGATCGGGGCTTAAAGGTTTTCTTTTAAAATTTCACGGTCGGTCAGTTTTTACTGGCATGTGTATTTATATAGTATCACAGATCGATATAAACGAAAGCTTGGTCATGTAAACGTATATGCACGATATTTTGCTTGCAGTACAATTTATATCGCGTGCTATGATTGGTTTCGAAAAATCTGTCATGCAGTGATCTTTTGCCAATAAGTCAGATTGGGCGTGGCTTTGAAATTAGCGTAAGCGCACAGTGAATCTGAAAGTTCGTGATTGGTAATCAATTGCCATAAACGTGCGCAGAATGCCACAAGAATGACAGTCAGATCCTACTTTTCGACAATACAAGAATAGCTCAAAAGTTAGTGGTGAGATTTGTTAACTGTCTGCTTTTATTCTTGTCGTATCAATTCGAAATTAAGGTTAACTATGAGCAAATAACCCTTGCGCGAAAATCCTGACAAACAAATGTGTATTTTTTTCTGTCGTTGAATATCTCTGACACTGTATTAGCAACATATGATTTATTTTTAATAATATATGTATATAATATTTTGTATAATTTGTGCACCAATGAAAAAATTTGTCAAAGCTTATGTGTTTGAATTATGCGACAGTTGAATACCGATATAATCTAGATAGCAGTAAGTAATCTGAGAAGAAAAACATTGTGTCAGTTCATTATTTTCTTTTTTTTTCTGAGTATTGTTTATGCGCAAGGAAAAAAACGTGAAACGTACTCGCAGTAATACGTACTTCCATACCCTTCTAATAATACCGTTTCACTTCACATGCAATTTTTTTTTATTTTACTTTATCCAAAAGGATTTTTTTTTTGGCAAGTGTACAAGACGGTTTGAGGAATGTTGTGGTGAGTGAAAACACGTATTGGTGATATATATTGCGAGATACTTATCTTCACATTGTATGAATGTTTCCTCTTGACCATACCTGGTAAGTATCTACCTATTCTCTACACACTCTCGCTAAATAACTATCAGTATGGATGCATTCACTATAGGGGGCAGCACTAACACAGGTACCCTTTACTCGTTTTTAAAAGGCGACTGCACAAAGTTTAACTTAATGCTGATCTTATCTTGTCTCAGTATAAAAATAACCCGTTTAGGCGTTAAAAGTAAGAGTTGGAGTTTTTTGTATGCTTAGTATAAAAAACAACAAAACTGTACAGTCTTGTAGAATTTCACGTTTATATAACTCATTTTTTTCTTAGAGTTGATTTTGTTTTATTTTTCTTGCTGTAAAAATAAGTTCATTGAAGGTAATTCCTTTACATAAAGTTAATAACTATGTTATTTCTTAATGTTAAAATTATATATATATATATATATATTTCCTGATTAGCTTTGAGTCAAATTCAAGAAGCAAAAGAAAGTGTTACCCTTAAATTTCTATAGCCCAGTGACTATTGTATATTACCTCATAAATATGCATTGTTGAACTCTATAAGATATTAGTATTAAACTTTTATAGTTTTTAATACTATCTTCTTCAGTAATATTTTAAAATTTTTAAAGTAAAATGAGAAGAGTATATAATGGCATTTCAACCACACTTATTTTTGCCATATCCATTGCTGAGAATAAGTTTTGCCCAATCTAGGGCTCATCAGGCCAGCTAGAATATAACAAACACAATATTGATTGAATAGCAGTTGTTATTATAATAACAATAGCTTACATGAATATCTTTCCTTTGTGACAGTTTCACATTCTTTATGTTGATGACTTGATACCCTTTTTAGTATCAAAATCAGTTTAAGAATAATTCTGCTTTTTGCAAAATTCACCATTTACAAGAGAATCGTATCTTGCAACTTTTAAAATTACTTGGAAATTTATTCTCGGCCTTGACTAATGCTATGAAATCAGTAAATAGTTACAGCATTTACAGATAATTATTCAGCAAGGCAGTCACAAACTTTAGTTTCCTACAAGGTTGAGTAGAGCAGTATTGGTTACATTGGTAGTTACAAATCAGCATTAGTCAGTGGAAAAGATACTGCTCCCAGTCAACATGATAGGATTTCATGGAAATTCTTCTTTCTTATCTGTACAGTGGCCAATAACAAATAACTTCTAGTCAGTATAAAAGCCTACCTTTTTCACTGTTTAGTATTTATTTTGTGCTAATTAATGAATGTCTTCAGTTTCAGACTTTTGACAGGTGAGAAAGTGAAGTGCTTTGCAAAAATCATTTAATGATCCTTGAAAGCTTGATATGGTTGTTCACTTCTATCTTGAGCAAACATCAAGCCAGTTGTTGCTGCTACTCCAGAACTACAGATATCATACTATTTATTGTTAAGTAGTTTTACCTTTATGGTCTTAATGCCATGATTGCATTTACAGCTTATTCACTGTTCCCCATTTCAGCCTAATCCAGATCTTTCTGCAGTTTTTGATGAGATCCACCTCTAGTTAATATTATTATTAAAAAAGAGAGTTCCAAGTTTTATTTGGCCTAGCAAAGTAAGGAAATGCGTACCACAGACATGCCCATTATGGCTGTGGTCCAAGGCTTGCCTTGGGGTCCTGGAAATTCTTCAGTTCTGGATTAAATTTTATACATTCTCTTACTTTTCTTGAGAGTAATTTACCTAATTTTGTTGCAGTTGTTTGGAGACAGATTGGAAAGTGGGGATCTGGTTGTTCCATTTCCTTTTTCACTTTTCACCACATGCAGTAGAAGCAAATAAGTACTGATCTTGACACTGAACATTACACTGTTTTGTGGCAGGAACTTCTTTGTGACATTCGACACGTGTCTTAGGCAAACTGATCTTTTCTAATATGTAACCAGAAGGAAGCAGGCATATTTCACTGAGGTATAAGTAAAATGTCAAAGATCATGGAGTGTATAGCTTTAAAATGCAATTCCCAGTCAGATTTATAAGTTTTATTAAGAAATACAAGTAGTAACTGTTCCGATTAATGTTACAGCTTCATGGGACAAATGTTTCTTTTCAGAGCAAGTTCTTGAAACTTCACATGGGCTGATTAAAGTGACAGATGTAGATACTGGATCATGAGCTATCATCCTTCTCACTATCAGTAATGTGTAGTAATGATTCAAATATAAGCATGTCCTTGATACTTTAATTGTGATAATGCCTATCAAGGATACTTTTGATTCCTCAGCAATGATAACTCATTGAGGATAACTTGCATATTTAAATTATTTGCCAATAACAGCTAGTAAAAGCACTGAGGTATGCAATTCACCCAAATGTATGATGAACAAGTGTGTTGCCTGATGCGCAGAGCTTTCATAATTTGTGGGTCACAGGCTCAAATCATGTCACTAAACATTACGTCTTTTCAGCCTTGGGAGCATTATAATGTAGTGGTCAGTCTTACTGTTCATTAAGAACTGAAGTGTTTAACAGTTTTCTCCTAGTCTGTTATTTAAAAATTTGGAACAACTAGTAAGTGACATCCCTTAAGTAGATGTGTGCAAAATTTAACAAATAAATAGTGTGACATTTCTCCCACTTTTTCAGTTAATCTGTTGGGAATTAGCACAGATGGCCAAGTTAATGATCAGCTATTTCTGTGTTTCATTCTAAAGTATAACTCAAGTTACCAATTCCACTTATGATGCAACGTACTTGCCAACCAACTTTCTCAAATCCGAGTTAATACTTGATGCCGGCTTTCCAGAATAATTGGCCTTATTAATTAAAACATAGGACTGTGGACCAAGTTTTGTAATCTTTGCCTCTTCTGCATGCTGTATTGTTCCAAACCATCTGCTAATGATTTGAATGATTGTATACATTTACTCAGAGACATTCCATTTGATAAATTGGCAACTTCCTGTGTTTAGCTTCATACCATTATTTAGTTATAATGATGGGCATTCATACATATTAATTATGTGTTCTTTCAGAAATTAGTAATTTCTCACATAAGGATCATAATAATCCATCTAGCAAATCCAGGTAAATTTTAAAAAGTTAAACATGAACAAGGCATGTGTCAGACTACATATAATAAAGGTATAAACAACAGTGTCTATACTTGTTTTGCATTTCCAATGCTTATGATGAGCTAGTGAGATGGCAAACACTCAGGTCTACATACATGTTTCTGATTCTGTTACATAATATACAGTATTTTTGCATATTTATATCTACTTTAAATGCGCACCCTCAAGCAAGCACATCAGCATCTGTTGACTCCTTTGAGTCACTTCAATCCAAGTAATTGTACATTTCAGTTGGTATCACCTTTTTTTTGCTGCAACAAAAAAGAATTCAGAGTGAGTTAGTGACCAGGTGCTGATGAAAGTCAGTTAAGGACTATATCACTTAAAAGTTTCCAGAAAAATATTCCAACATATATTTCTGCAATGTGATAAATGAACTTTTAACTATTTAAAGTAATGTTGTAACCATGTCTTGAGTTTGTTACTCTTTCATTGCATAATAAACATGTTTTGTGAAATAACGTATACATGAGCATTGTTCATACATTTGGTTATGTAATTTGAACATTATAGAACACTAGGCTAATACAGTCCTTTTTCATAGAAACCTTCATGTTGTTTTTTTCATGTTTTTCTCTGAGGATCAAGTCACAGAAAATGTGATATGTTTTGAATCATTCTGATTGTAAACCTAGAGTAAGAAAAGTTAAAATTAATGTTTTGTGTTGTGCAATTTCAATTTGTACGAAATATAGAAGTATCAACTTTTGTTGATGACCCACTGATGACATTAATTATACAGATAAACTAGTTTCGGAGTGATGTCAAGTGTGTTACACTTCAACATGGAATAGTTTCTTTATGTATTCATATAAATTTTACTATATTTATATGGTCAATATACTCTTAAGATTTCAATGCTTGTTACATGAACCAGCCTGGCATTTTAACTTGGATGAAAAAAAAAGGAATTCCAGAAAGGTTTGAGTTGTTTTGAATAGACACATAAAAGATGTTTGGCACTAGTTTTGAGGTCTAAGTTGCTGGATCAAACATAAGACAATGAGGGTCAACATGGAAAAATTAACTTTTAAATGTATGTAAAATGATATAGCATTGAAATGTGCTTGAAATTTTCTAGATGTCTTTGTGAATTTGATGGATCAAGTATAGGAATTAAGCTATACTGTTGGTCCAGGTTGGATGTGTGAAGAACTTATCCAAGGATATCCCAATCAGTTTGAAATACCAGATGCATTGGAGACTTATAATTTGATTACTGGTTTCACAGTAAAACAGTGGAAAAATAAGCATGACAATATCATTAATTTCTAAAGGAAGGGATTGGAATCATATATAAAAAATCATTAGTTTCAGTATTTTGTGAAACTAATGGCATAGTAAAACCCAAGGAAGCAGGATTGAAGCAGATTCACAGTGCATCACTAGATGGTATCTCCAGCATTCTCAAAATAAAAATACTATTTCTGCAATGAAGAATAAATATAAAAAGAATGGTATAATGACCACTATGGTCCACCTATGTATAATGCATACAAATTTCTTTTTTTGTTGTTGTTGAAGCTGTGCTGAGCTTTATTCATCAGGATATGTCAAAATAACCCTAAATCACTTGTTTTTGAAATTATTTCTGTTGATTATTCTAAGCTAATTATCAAGTGTAGTAGGTGTTAAATATCATACACCTAAAGATAAATAATATGTGTACTATAAAGTGTGAAATTCGTTTGTTAGAACTGTTTTTATTAGTGAGTGAAACCAAATTTTTGTTTACTAAGTAACCTGCTCAATAGATTTAACACACATTTCTACAACTGGATCTGCAGTAATTTTTATTCTGAGAAATGAGTTATATTCTCTTATTACATGAGTAATGATAATGCAATTCAAGAGCCAACGTGAATCAAGATACTTCCAATACTTTCATTATTGTAATAAACCTATTAAAGTATAGTTGATTTATGAACACTACAGGCTAACACCAGTTGTTTAATGTTGCATAGTAGTCTTTCTTTTTTTTGTATTATGCATATTGTATGCAGAATGTGTGAAATTGACTAGGGAATAAAAATGAATTCATGAAGTTTTTTAGGAGATGACTCTGTATCGCATTACTTACTGGCAGTGTTGATTCAGTTCATGTTATGTTTTAGGAGATGGTTCTGTGTTGCATTACCTACTGGCAGTGTTGATTCATTTCATGTTATATTTCAGGAGATGATTCTGTATGGCATTACTGGCAGTGTTGATTCATTTATTTTATGGAGTGTTTTGAACATTGTTGAAATGATATACAATGTCATCAGGAAAATCATCAGATTTGCCAGCAAAAAGGTGTTGACCATTTTTGGCTAATTATCGATCATTCCCATCTCTTTCTGATCATCTTTGGATGCCTGTTTTTTCTAAGTATTTTCCATCAGACAAAGGAACAGATTTCACATGTCCTTTTTACAACATTTTAAGTGCAAAGTTCATTTAGTAATACTCTTTCCATGTGTTTGAAATAAAAGTGAGTTGGTACAGAGATTCTATGTATCTTCACGTAATTTGGCAGGCTTTCAGTAAATGTTATAAATCTTTTGTACAGAAAAAAATCAGAATATCTAATAAAGTATTTTTGCCAAATTAAAGATAATGATTTAATAAACAAAGATGAGTATTGGGTACTACAAGACTTCATTTCTTCTATCAAAAAGATTGCATGCAGAGTAACATAAATTAATAACAAAATGTATGTTAATATTTTGTTATTGCTGCCATTTAGTTGATCAAATTTGAGAATTTGAAAAAAGCAGTGTAAAGTGTGAAGTATTTAAATAAAACAATGTTAGTAATAAAGATAAATTACACAAAAGACTACCCATCTTTGTAACAAACCTTTGGTAAAACTTCAATGTCTAGATGCCTGTCAAATCGACTGCTGTGATGAGATACATTCCTAGTTTTAATACTTAATTTGACTGCAAGGTGTTTCAAGAATGCCTTTTAATTTATCAATATTTAATAGTAAAACATGTAAAAATTCGACAAAATATGTGGAGTTTTGGTACTTCAAGCCATTTCCGAAAACTGAAAACTGTCGAATTCATATTGGAAAATTTGTTTACAAAACTGCCTTGTCAACAATAGTTGTACCTTCAAGGATGTATATTTTTGACAAATCAAATGGCAGTACCCTTGATTAAACATCTTGGAACTAGTTGTGGGGGGAAAACTCAATTAATGCGACCCTGATGGACAAATGTAGGTTTTCCCAAAGAGTTATATCCATACTAATAGAAATGTCACCCTAAGGGCAGCTGTTTATGCTAATAACTACTAATTGTAGTAATCATTTTCAATTTTAAAAAAATTAGAAAAATTAAACACTTTCTGAAAAGGGTTTTTTCATACTACACGTGACAAATCTCGGACTGTGCTCTTGAACCGTACACAGATCATTGTATCAAAGTGTTTTTATATATCAAAAGTGGTACCATTTATTGAAAAAATGAGTTTTTTTAAATTCTAGTTCCTCAGTGCTACATAAAAAAGTGAAAAAAAAATAAGATTCTCACATGTAGCCCGAGTGAAAGTCGTGCTCTTGATCTGAGGAATGTACTTTTGTTTGAAATCTTGCTGTAAAGAAATTGATGTTGTTTGTGTCACGGTTATGTTTATAATTGTCTAAATTTTGAATGCCCAAAGTACGATTTTTTATGGATTTTTTTGTTTTTGGTTCCATTCCATTGATGGCAAAAGAGTTTTGGTTACACACATAGATAGTGACATACGAGCTACCTCCATTCTACTGAGAAGATTAAGAATTATTCATATGTTACTGTATAACCTACTTTGTATTTTTGTTATTGAAGTGAAACAGAATGGAGTATTTCGAATTATTTTGTTATTGAAGTGAAACAGTAATTTCGAATTATTTTTAATAACTAAAATTTCAACCCAGAAGCGACCATTTCTGTTATTGCAAGTTATTATAAGTGCACCAGTGTAACACTCTACAGAACAATCACATTTAAACAATGTTACATCTTTGCTCCATGTGCATTTTACACACTGATGACTAATAAAATGTCGTCATTTGCAAACATTTCAAATTTTTCGTTTGCTAACGGCGAGCTTGGCCATTGTCTGAGACAAATGACTATCACGTTTTTATATTTTTCAGTATTAGAAAATTGTAGTTCCAAAAGTTTTATTTAGTGTTTGTGGTTCGCAGATTTCAGCGTTTAATTTCAAAACTAGCATCACTTGAGAGCCTTATATTACCGTATTGGTCCAATTATAAGGCAATGTTTTTTGATCAATAATCAGGCTGTAAGATCCATAGTCACTTTATGATTGCAGCCTACTAGAGGCTCTTTCTCACAACTCTAGCATCCCGAGATGTCCATACAACATCCGTCTACGCATGCTCGCCATATGTTTACTCCGTGTCATTGCTAACTCTTGCCACAAATCCACCTACAGACTGTTCAGTTATTGTATTGATTTTACGGACCAAACAAATGACGTTATGATAATTCAGTTTTTTTTTATTTCCTGTGGTTTCTGAAAGTGGAAATCGTCTTACATTTGATATTGTCCTACAATCGGACCAGTGTGGTATATACCCACAGGTGTGATGCCGTTTTAAGACAACAAAATCAGAATTCTGGCTCTAAAAAATGGCAGTTGATTTGGAATAAGTGGAGGGGTTACTAAACTTGTTTTGTATTTTAATGGAAATTCCCATATGTTTATTGGCTCTGACTTTCAAATGGAATTTGAATTTTTCAGTGCAGGAGGCCTTACATTCTCCACGCGAGTAAAGATATACAACTCAAGAAAAAAGGAGAAACCAGAAGATTACTATGTGTCGTAATCCTGATATTGGTCTTTGTCATGCTATTCTGTACAAAAATGTTGCTAGGATCTAATAAAATAATTCCACCTGGTGCTCAATGCACCAAGATAAATACGATCTTTTAAATTCTTGGGCTAACAAGCTCTCATTATGTCAAGTTGTTGACGTCGAGCAGTGGTTACCGGCATTGTACAGAATATTTTGAAACTTCGTATGAAGATGTTCTTGTATTTCTGCCTTATCTATACGTGTACTAATTTTTATATAGACTACTGTCTAGAAATGTAAAAATACACATTATTACAGAAATCTGAACATCAGATTTGTTGTTACCTTGTTTAGTGATTTGTAGTAGCGGAGTAGGATTTGTCATAGCTTATAAATTTGCCGCTGCCCGAAGGCACTTTCTAGGGAAACGTAATAAAATAAATTTTTTGAAAGTGACAAGGGAACGAGATTTTAACTATGAGAAGGCGTTTTTTTATTGTCGTTAAGCGGTAGAATAACAGTTACGTAATGTTTTTCCCTTCACGTAATACCCATAATACTGAAGGTCAAGATTTATGTACTTACAGCTTGAATGGAAAAATATCTCGCTTAAGATGTTCACCAACTTGGATAGGTTAACAACCTATAAAAGTTTTTCTACGTTTCTATCTGTTTATCTTGTAAAACACTTTGCACTCGAAATATAATCAGCAATAAAAAATATTATTTCAAAATAAGATTTCGTGACCGTATTTTATTTTCAGTAGTTCAAAATGCTCTGTGAAATGCGTCAATGCGTAGTTTAAAAAGATGCATACAAACAGTTTGGATTTAAGTGGGAAGACATTTTAATTTCCAGTCACTTGGATGTAGCACAGGTCGAACTGAATAGACGGTTATGCTGTTCATCTCGAAGTGATATTTGGGATATGCTATAGTTAAAATGCATAATTTGGTTGTAAAATAGAATACTTTTAGCTTCGAAAAAATAATAACTTTAAAGTAGTACGAGACGAAACTGATGCTTATGTTTTTTTGTTGTTCTTTAGTACAAACTTTCTCTTCGTATAACGTGAATACATTACAAGCAGAAAAGCGCGAAAGGGCCATTTTTTTATCAACAATATATATATATATAACACTCTTATCTCTATTCTTTGATGTTATGGAATTATTCGCCCCCCAGTGCGGACTTACACGCTAAAATCCGGGTTTCGATACCCGTGGTGGGCAGAGCACAGATAGCCCATTGTGTAGCTTTGTGCTTAATTCAAAACAACCAACCAACCAATGGAATTATTCTCTTATTTTTCTGAATATAATGCTTTCACGTTACCTTCATAATAATAATAATATAACCTTATTTGGTTTTGGAAGGTAGTAGTAATCTATGAAGTTTTATTGTTGTAATGTTTTCACAGGTATCTATATTGTACAGGTTCGTTTGGTTTTTGATAGACAGTAATAATCTACAAAATATTTTAGTTTTATTATTGTAACGCTTATTTGGTTTTGGTTGCGAGTAATGTACAAAGTGTTGTTAAGTTTTATTATTGTAACGTTTATTTTGTGTTGGTAGATTGCAAAGTATAATTTTTTCTATTGTTGCAGAACTTGTTATTAATGACTTGACTGGTAGTGATCACAAAATAAGAGGTATTCTGCTGGGCTATTAAAATTGCATTTTAAGATTTGTAGTGAATTGTTTTATGTATTTTATTCAAATATTCATAATTCATGTCTTTTAACTTTTTATAAATCTGACACCAGTATCAGTTTGCAAGTTTACAGTTGTGATATTAAATATAATGCCAAGCCATCAAATATTAAGTTCGTGTTTCTTTTTCATAAATTTATTTTTACTTTGATTTCCAATAAAATCTAGGCGTCGATCAGTTCTGACTATTTGACTGAATAAACTAGACCTTAAAGTGTCAGTTCCGGATTCAGGAATCACGCCATTGTAACTTCCGTTTTAAAATGAAAATATACAAATTTTGTCCATGTTTGGTAAACAGAAGAGCATGAAATATTTATTTAATTAACATAAAGCCGCAACTGTTTCACTTGCACTTATCTCCACAAGACTCTAGCTTTTTGTATCTACAGTGAACAAACAAGTCACCCAATTTGGAAACAGGATGATTTGATTTGACTTTCGACGCAACCATGACTAACATTGCGCATGCCAACAACGTTGTCATCATCTTGGTGCAACCATGCAATTATCGTCTGTTACCCTATTGTGGAATAACCGGAATATTTTTATTTTCTTACAATGTGACAATTTGCGTATTAAATGTAGCACGAGAATGAATTAGTTTAATGACATCACAATGAATTTTTAATCTATGTTGAATCAGTTGACAAAAGTACATTTTATATGATACTATAACTTTGTACCACAATATTTAATGTGTGCGTTATTTCTTTATACGAAAATATAAATTAAAAATTTTGTGGAACAAAATTTAGAGAATAATAAAGTATATAAAATGCTAGCCTTTTTACGAAAAAGACATCCAACAGTCTCAGGTAAAAGTAAAATTATGTGGTATTTTTTTTTTATCAATCATCCAATGTAAGATGTACAATAATTCCCCGCTGGATTTCTGGATTTACAATGCCGAGGTCTGGTGTTCGACTTTCTGTGGCAAACAGAGTGCACATATCCCATCGTTTCGCTTTGCGCTGTGGGATGGGTTATGTGTGTATAAAGATAGAATAAAACCAAATGTTATTAATTTAGGCATATTCTGTGGGAATCAGTCATAACATTGGAATATGGAACGTACACTTAAATTACCTGTATTAAGTATAGTTTCGTACTTTAAACAATTGGTGTGCTATTAAACAAATAATTAAACAAAATATGTTTTTTGAGACATCAGTACAGACTAACGAATATCCATCTCCTGGGCCTGTCACCTTCACACCTTTTCGAACACTGCAAATCAAATAAACACAACATAACCATAGAAAACACCCAAACACAAAATAAAGAAACAAACTTAAACGCAAAATTAAAGAAGTCTTACTTACACAACAACTTAAACCCAAAATAAACCAATACAAAAGAGCACCTTTATACCTATATTAATAAATATATACTCCAACATCTAAACACGCCCTCTACATTCCTACACTCAATTACGCAACCGTCTTCAAACATATAGTCAGCTACCGGTCAGTAACCCTTTTTTTTTTTTGTGAACCTGACGATGACCGAAGATCGAAACGTTGTTCCCTCCTCTACTAGTGCTTTCTTTACCCGTACCAACCGTTTTTAAATATATGATGGTATTTCGTTTGCTTTCTAAGGTGTTCATCGGTTAAAGTGTAATCAGTATTTAGTGTATATGTATCATTATATTGTTTCGGTTCTTACCTGGGGCAAGGGGCACAAACAGGGAACCGCAGGAAAATGTTAAACGGCCCTAGCAGATACTTAAAATACACAATACTGTTCAGGAACTCGGTATCTATTGATTCATCGGCTTGGTTAGGGTCTCTGTCGGAATGCCGAGTATTCGCGTTGGGGCGAGGAAACTTGTACTGAGAAAGTTTGGAAACCCCTGACATAGGGTAAACGAAATTCGCGTTAATCCAAGTTATGTTTCGTGAAACGATAATGAAATATCTGATAAAAAAGGACTGAAGCCTTTTAAAACAATAGTAACCAAAAGTATGCTGAGTTGCGGTGAAAAATATGCATCTTTCCTATAGCGTGATACAATAATAAAATAATTGTTGTTGAACGTTACACAATGACGCTCAAAATTACCGACTTATTTTGTTATTTCCATTAACGATGGCGTCCACATATTGCATCCTGTTTTGGTGGTTTTATGTTTTTACCTGAAATATTTAATGTTAAAAACTGACCACAAAGATTGAGTGAAATCACAGATGTAAACTACAAAAAGTATCCTAGCCCTAACTGATGTGATTAATAGCAATATAAATGTGATTTTTTCATATTTTTGTCACTTATATTAATATGGAACTTGTATTAAACAAAAGTCACGTATTTATTAAAACCTGTAAGGCCCATAGGTCTCTCATCGATAATGCTGGGGCCTGGCATGGCCAAGCGCGTAAGGCGTGCGACTCGTAATCCGAGGGTCGCGCTAAACATGCTCGCCCTCCCAGCCGTGGGGGTGTATAATGTGACGGTCAATCCCACTATTCGTTGGTAAAAGAGTAGCCCAAGAGTTGGCGGTGGGTGGTGATGACTAGCTGCCTTCCCTCTAGTCTTACACTGCTAAATTAGGGACGGCTAGCACAGATAGCCCTCGAGTAGCTTTGTGCGAAATTCCAAAGCAAACAAACTAACAAACGATAATGCTGTATCGATACGAGACTCTTCACGGAATAGAGGAGACAAGACATCATCTACATTTTTGTTGTGCTTCTCAAACCATCATTAAAGTGTGAAATACACTTACAACTATAAGTACATGTCTGTCAATGATTTACAAGTTCAAGATGAGTAAATTTTAAAAATAGTAAATTAACGAGAATAAACCTAACTTGCATATGAAGCAGTCGCCATCTGTTGTCAAGTATAAAATGTAATATGTGTAAATAGCGAGATAGAGCTCTTAAAAATTGAGAGGACGCTTTAAAGAGTAAGTCTGAACTGGCTTTGATATCTGTTGGCTCAAGCAGTGCCCTTTGTACACGTATTTTATGTACACAAGTCAATACGAAATTATGGACTGTACCTTTGTAACGTATTACATTGAAGGAAAGGTACTGAGTCCCAAATATTTGTGTTTGTAATAACTTAATTTTTTTTTTATGTAGTCATTGTAGGACTTCCGTGTAATAATTGTTGTTTTGTTCAATACTCACAATATAGGTGAATTAAAATGTAGAATTATACACGGACTTTTTTTACGTTAAAATACATTAAATTGGGACAATTTGTACATTGTTACTCGATTAAGGCTTCGGTGAAATGGCCGAAAGATCGCAAATGGAAGTATTTTAACGTAAAAATAAAAGTCCATGTATAAGTCCATAAACTGTTCTGTTGTATTAAAACGAAAATAAGCACGTTGGATATTGTGAATTGTATGCCACCCTCTCCTATTTAGATTACTCCAAAATAAACTGATATGCATATCAAAAATGTTTCTTGATAAATAAAAATATCGGAGCTCGACTGTAGTATGTTTAATAATAAAGAACTTTTACAACGTCATTCAGGTATTTACTAAAGTTCAATAGAATTTGAAGAAACTGTGGAAATAAAGAATAATATCACATCAACCACACTACATCTTCCATATTCAGCACTGATGAGGCCTTTTCGTTCAATACCAGGGCTCATCAGGCCGGCTGGAATACGATAGACATTGTCGTGGTATGGTCGCCGTTTATATGATCGACTTTCATTAACAATGATCAAATCAGTAACCCGAGAGTCGACGGCAGATGCTCTTCACTAGGAAGCGTCCTTTCCTCTAGATTAGGCTCGGCAAGGCCAGATGATTAACGCACTCGACTCGTAATCTAAGGACTGCAGGCTCGAATCCCGGTATCACCAAACATCCCCGCCCTTCCAGCCGTGGGGATATTATAATGAGTCGTTCAATCCCACTATTCGTTGGTGAAAGAGAGTAGCCCAAGAGCTGGCGGATGGTGGTGACGATTAGCTGCATTACTTCTAGTCTTGTATTGCTGAAATAGAGATGGCTAACCCAAGTAACCTTCGTGTGGTTTTTCGCGAAATTCAAAAACAAACAAACCCTCTAGGTTATTATTTTAGATTTGGAGAGGGTTTTGCGCAAGTAGCCCTTTTGTGGATTTGTGAAAACCATCTTTCTCTGTTTTTTTATGGTATTTTTGAACAGTTGTGCTTCCGTTTAAAGCCTTGCGCCTTAAGAAATCAAACAAATTTTACTGCTTGTGTCTTTAAATATTTGATGTATTTTCTTATTCGTTAAAATTGCAATCTAAAGGATATTTACTCAGTTATATTTACACACCTACAAACTATTAAACGCAGAGGCATCGGAACCGAGAGTCTGCAACACCCCCACTTTTACATATTTAATTTATATAGTATGTTATATTATTACATTAATAATGTAAGAAGCATGCCTCCTCCCCCCTCCACACAAATTTTTCAACTTCATTTTACACCACTGGTTAAGGACCTGGGTATGGCCAGTTGGTGAGGGTGCTCGAGGGTCATGTGTTCAAATTCCCACGTCTCCAAACATGCCTGTTCTTTCAGCGGTGAGAACGTTATAAATTATAGTCAATCCAACTGTACGTTGGTGAAAGAGTGGCCTAAGAGTTGTCTGTTGGTAGTGATGTCTTTGCTCTTGTCCTCGTGTACCTTTCTCCCTTCCCAAATCAAAACAAACCTAAATCACTTATTAAACATAAATCACAATGGAAAATGCTTAACCAATTTTGCCATAGTGATAAATGTATTTATCTTATAAGAGATACTATTTTCTCTTTGTCTCGTATAAAAAGGAGATGACAGTATGAGAAAAGTTTAATCTTTCTAGATTATTAGCTTTCTCCTGAGGCGTCGTTCTGTGGTGGAGGTGAAGACTCTGACCTCACTTTTCAACTTCTCAGATGCATGTTACAGGGGGAAACGCAGCCCACATTTCTTCTGTACTGATGAAGACGTCTTTCTGAAATGACATCCGCCCGTTTCTGATTTACGTGCGCAGCAGGGATTCACGTATCCTGGGTAAGCAGGACCCATGCACGTGCACGATCTACACCCTTTTCTCTGACAGTAAGATGCATGTGGGCTCCCCCCCCTCCGGTCAACATTTACACCCTTCCGTGGTTCTTTATCTTTCTTGTGGAACTACTGAGTATCTTTCTGTCACATTAAATAGCGTTCGGTGTAAATAGCTTAATGCGACAGAAGTAGCGAAACATTTTAAAAAGGTGAAAATGGTTTCGATGGCGAAAGTTTGGCTATTTGTTTGCTTGTCAGTGCGCGTAAAGCCATTCCAAAGCCTTGACAAATGTTACTGTTAAAATAACGAGTCAACTCTAAAACCCAAAAACACTTTTTACATATGAGTAGAGATTGGTATCAGAGGCAGAATTACGTCTAGATAATTTAATTGTACGGTTACACTTTGCAGTGGGCTATAAGTGCAGATTAGAACTGAAGGGAATTGGTAATTAACTCCCAAGTTTGCGTGATATATATAACGTTTTCATAGCTTTTCAATGGCAGATGTTTTGAGGCTATAAAAAATGCCGAAGAATAGCGACAAGTCACGAAACCGGACCAACACGATCACAGTAAATATATGTAAAGTGTAAACTAATGTTTCATTGTATTATTCATGTTGCGTATCATTGTACCTATATTGTATGTATATTTTTAAGATTTGTTTTTAAAGTCCACTTAAGCATGTAAGGTAGCGGAAGGAATGAGGCACGAACTCAAGAATTAGGCGTTCATTTCAGTAGTTGAAGCCCCTTTTGTAAATAGGGGCTGGTCATCACCCTACGACGAACCCATTTTTAACCCTCTATTAGCACGGCTTTCTGTCAGACTTCTCACGATATTGATATCTGGTTTAATACTTTGTTGTTAAGTGCCTCAACCATATTTTATAGATATGTATGTAACAAGTACAACCGTCCTGAAAACATTGGTCATTCATTGTTTGCCTTAGCAATAATGTTTTCTCATCCGATTTGTTCATTCAAAGTGACAGGGTATAAGGATTTATTAATTAATTATATTTGACGTTAAATAATTAGAATAAAAACGTAAAGTCTTAGTACTGTCAGTAGCGTTTTCTGCTAAGACAGATTTAAGTCTTTTAATTATTAATAATAATAATATATTAATATACAGAATTGTTCTCGTGTTTATAAGCCATATATGTTATATGCTCTGTCTAGTCTAAGGAAGTATAGACAATTTTTCTTGTTTATAACGCTAAAATCGGGAGTTCGATTCCCTTCGGTGCACTCAGCAGATAGCGCGATGTGGCTTTGCTATGAGAAAACACAAACACAGTTTTTCTTTAATTCGCACTGTGTATATAAACGTACAAACACATACATATTACACAGTAACATGCAAATACCAAGCTACTCAAATAGATACTTACACCGAAGTGCCTTAAGAGTCTCCAGTGGCACAGCTATAAATTTGAAGGATCATTTTACAAAAACCAGGTTTCAATGCTCTTGGTTGGCACTGCACATAGTGTTGCTTTATACTTAATGGTAACACACGTACAAAAACTTATTGAAAGTGAAAAATATACTCGAGTGAAGAATTCTTTTAAACATTTGCCATAAACGCTTCAATCACAGAAGTAAATGTTAAAGAAATATTTTAACTGAGTTGTTTTTTTTTCATTTTATAATTACTATTAAAAATACGAAACTAGAGAGAGAAAACTTCAAACATACACTCTTCATGCCAACCATATAACGGAAAATATAATCTAAAATATTTATCAATTTGTTTATTATAAATTGATAACTTATTTAGTATAAACACTAGTGTTTTTGGCCCGGCATGGCCTGGTGGTTAAAGCACTCGACTCGTAATGTGAGGATCGCGGGTTCGAATCCCCGTCACACCAAACATGCTCGCCCTTTCAGCCGTGGGGGCATCATAATGTGACGGCCAGTTCCATTATTCGTTGGTAAAAGAGTAGCCCAAGAGTTGAAGGTGGGTGGTAATGACTAGCTGCCTTCCCTCTAGTCTTACACTGCAAAAGTAGGGACGGCTAGCGCAGATAGCCCTAGTGTAGCTTTGCGCGAAATTCAAGAACAAACTTGTGTTTTAATAACAGCAACATATTCCCTATAATTAAAGTTATTTTAAATATATTAACTTGTAAGTACATAAAAAGACTCGTCTCTGGATTATGGTACATAATTTTATTTAACGTTTTTGAAAACCAAGCCATCATAACTTTTAGGATAATGTTTGGTGGTCTCTGATTTTTCTTAGCATCGAAAAATAAATAACTTCTAAAATGTAAGGAAATAGAGAGCGAGAAAGTTTTTGTGTATGAACCATGTGATATAAATTTAATGTCAATTGCATTTTGCCTGGGTATGTATTATACTGTCGCATAATGTTGGCATCCAGTAAAGTCTTCATGTAGGGAAAGCGTGGGATTTCGTGTCGTTGATTCTTTGTGTAAGGGAAATATTTTGTGGTTTAACATCGTCACCATTCCATACTTTCTATGTATAATGAAAGTATTTTATGAAGTATGAATTCGTACTATGGAATACTGTCACTATCAGTAGCTTTTCCTATATTTTTCGTGAAACACTAGCAACGGATTTCATCTCTACATTCATGTTGCCTAAAAATAAACCAGTGAAGAATACTCCAAAGCAGATATGAATCATATAGCACTAAAATCATCAGTGTTAACTACTTACACATTAATATGCCTTATAAATCATGGCATTTTGCTACCATGTATTCTTAACTGCTGTATGGTCTTAAATCTGGTAGTAAAAGTTTGGAACAGTAAAACTACAAAGAATTGCGCCTAGTCAACATTCAGCCGCTGTTCCGTATGGTGTTAGGCATTGCTTGATAGGATAATATCACAATTCAGCTGTTGCTGTGGAATGTGTAACGTCACCCTTCGGTGATTTCACTGTTTGAGGTGAGAACTGTATAGAACTTAATATTACTGCTTATTAAATTATTCGAACAGAATATTTGTTGTTATAAAGCGATTGACTATTTTCCAGCAACGCTGTACGTATGCAGTATGGTAAAATATACCCACGTAAAGTGTATTTTGGTTTAGTGTAGCGTCAACTTAAACATTTGATTTATATAGAGTATGCATTGGTGTGAACTAAGTTGAATCCGTCAGTTTAAGCGCCGTATCGAACTGGTTAGCAGTATGAAGGTGTGAACTAATAGCCACAACCGTTCGAAGCATATTTAGCTCTCCCAGCGTCAATTAAAACATGATTGGTTTATTCTGACAACAAAAGTGATTTTTCAGTATGTTGTTTGTCTGAGACTGTAATACTTACCTGTTCACTTTGCACCGAGAAATGGGACTGTTGAATGATTAGTACATCTGACTATGTTATGTTTGTGCTAATGGTCTCAAGCGCTAATGACCTGTAAGTTAAGTAGATATGGCGGTTTGCGGTATTAACGTTTATTTCTAATCCAGGAGGGGTTCTCTCCCACTTCCTAACCCCTCCCCCGTGGCAAGGCCTTTGGCACTGTAAACTACTTTCCTTCTGTTTAGTCTGTTCGTTCGAATTAAGGACAACTAACGCAGTTAACCCTCTTGTAACATTACATATATTCAAGAGAAACACAAATAATTTAATAGTCGAGTGACAGTAGATTTCGAAAGTCTGAAAGCTGAGAGCTGTTTCCAATACTTGTCAGTTTTTATTCTTAAGTAAAATAGTCGACTATTCGAAAGTACTCGAGCTTATGGATTGTTTGAAACCTTTTTTTCCCTTTGTTCTGACCCTTTCACCAAGTTTAATCGTAGCATTTATTGTCTAAGTTGGACCATAGAAATCAAAATGCAAATATTAGATAGCTCAGGTTTTCAGTAAACATCAGATAAGGCGAAGATCATGCTGAAAACGTGTTTCATTATTTAAATCCCACCTCCATCTATAAGTTTGTATAATATTCATTGTACAGATCACTATTACCAGTTTTTTGTGCATAAGTTTGTATAATATTCATTGTACAGATCACTATTACCAGTTTTTTGTGCATAAGTTTGTATAATATTCATTGTACAGATCACTATTACCAGTTTTTTTGTGTACTCATCACGCTCATAAAACATCACAGAACATCAGTAATAAAGCTTAATATAAACTTAACAAAAAGTAACTTGGCCATATCGTTAAGAATTGGTAAAATTACATCCAGCCAAAGTTTCACCGAAGTAATCCAGACCTGTATTTACATAAATGGTTTATTGCATCACATACTGAGTGGACACAGTCATTGATTTGACCATTTTCATATCTGCACTGCTTTTATTTCAGGTTGCTATTTATACCTTATATTATTTTGTAATTACCTTATATAATTGTTATTGAGTTATTGTCATAATTCAGTAACTTCTATATGATAATAATGCTTTATTGTAAAATATGAAATAGATTTGTGTAGTGTAATTCTCACGTTTTGAATAACAGTTGACAGGAGAATATTTCAAGAACGAAATGACAAAACTAAAGATTATACTGCCAACAGGTGTGCAAACTTAATGTGTGATGTTAATAGGAGTCTTGTACATTTCCCGTTAGTAATCAGACTCGTGCTTTCCAAAAATTGTGAAATTTGGACTTCCTATAAAGCTTTATTTATATAGAATTGAAGCCCGTACGTCATTAGATTTTTCTTTTTGAGATATTTCCATCACGTATAGAATCAGAAGGATACAGGTGGGTGTAAAAAAAGTATAGTAGAGCTTTGTATAATAAATAAATAAATAAATAAATAAATGAAATAGACACAACTCACTTGAATTTAGTAATCTTACTGGGTTAGATGGGTGGAAGCACTTACCAAGTGGCCCGTTAATTTTAAGATTTGAAAGTGTTATGATGACGTGATTACATGACGTTCAATCAACGGCACCATTGATTAAACTATAAAGATATTATAAGATTCTTATTTCTAGAAGCCAAAATCATGCTGCTCTGAAGTGTACCCAAGATTTTTTTTTGACATACACTATTAACCAGTTCATTCATTAAACGAATTGAGACCTAGTACTCTTGCTGCATACAACTAGTGTTGTTGGTTTGAGTTTTTAAAGTACGGAGAAAGAATTTAGTGTTCTGTATGCCACGTAATTAATCGATTTGTTCTTATTGCTTACATTTTTCTGTTGTTTTTAAACCTAAAATTTTGCTAAAAATTTGAAAATTAGATTAAAAGTTGAAACGCGTGAACTCTCACGTTAGCAAGTTTTTTTTAAAATCAATTTTATTTTATGTATAACAAGTTGTGAATAAATACTGTAGTAATGGTACGTACTGCCTGAGGAGAAATGTGTTAAAAAGTTTAACACCATAGTCTAAAGCAACAAAATCGTGCGACTTCAATGCTTTCCACTATTGAGGGAAATGAAGGAAATTGGACTGTTGGTCGGGGAAATAAGTGATCGACATCACTGATTGTTATTTCAAAACTGTTATTTGTTGATAGCCCAGCGGATCAGAGGTAAGTCTAATCTTATGCCATCAAAACCAATGGTTCGATTTTGTAACTTTGCGTTAAAACAAACTGATACATGTCACAAAAAATGTTAACTGTGTTTGAATAATTCACATGTAACAGCATAATGTTTCTATTTCAAATATTATATAATGCAGCAAAGTATATCGAGTAAAAATGCGCAAAACTGCAAATGTAACCTATAGGAAATATTTGATACATCATTACCTCAGGTAGTATATAAACACACAGTGTTAACCTTTGCATTGTTATTAATTGTTTTTGCTGTTTTCACTGGCCTGACATGGGTCGGTAATTAGGGCAATCCGATCATATTGCAAACTTATAATATCGGGTTTGAATGTTGTCCTCGAACTTGCTTTTTTCAGCCGTGGGGGCATTATGATATGACGGTCAATTCCATTGTTCAGTGGTAAAAGAGAACCCGAAAAGTTGGCGGTGGGTATCGATTACTGCCTGCCTTTCCTCTATTCTTTCAGTGCTACAATAGGGACGACTAGCGCATACAGTTCTCGTGTAGCTTTGCGCGAAATTCAAAACAAGCAAACTGTTTTTGATACTTCGTTATGTTCTCTAACACCAATTATCGTTGTAGTGCCCAAAACAATTCCACAGACACAATTTATCTTGCTTGAGAAAGAGTTGCAAGAAATACCTCAAGGGGAAACTTTTAGAAGTGAAGAGTTTTATCATGTCCTTATTTGTTGTTCATAAATAACGGCACTGTATTTTTTATTGCATTTTTAAAAAGCCACCATTCGGTTGAAACCAACAACGTTGGTGCTGAAATCGTGTATTCAAACGTAAATGTAGTTTTAATGCTAATTGTGCAATTTATTATTTCAGAAACATAAGTGTTGATGGAGGTCCAGATGCCTGTCAGACAATGGTTGATTTAGACGTAATGACGCCATTGGTGGCGCTTTTACATGAGGTAAATATGATTTGTTACTCTTTTTAACATACATATAAACATTATTGACTATATGTTGATTAAGCACTTTTTCCTGTTAGCCGTTGAATTTTATTTTAACATAAGTGGGATTTTGGTAGTTAGGAGTGGTTTGAAATTCCTATTACAGTGAGGTGCGTATCAGGGCCAGAACAGTAGGGGTTTTCCATTAATTTAAGTGCTTGTAAATCCATAATTTCTCTATACCACAAAACTGGTTTGTGTTGTTTGGTACAGTGTTAGCGTTGTAACCATGAGTATTGATAAACTGCCTGATCAGCCCATTTGGAAAAAAGTAATACCCTTAAAAACGTCATATATGTATATACTATTTATGGTTTAACCTCGTACGTAGTAACTTAGAAGTATGACAGGGTATTAATTCGTGCAATAAGTGCTTTGAGATAATATCAAAGAGAAGCCTATCTCGGGCGTTTCAGTGATAAGTCTGATGGCTTGTAACATTAGAAATCAGGTTTCTGTATCCCGAGATGAGTAGAGCACTAATGCAGTTCTGTGCTTGACAGAAAACAAACAGCATCATCACACTTACATTATTCTCTCAGGTTTCATCCTTTCCTCGCAGCCCAAGCTTTCCCGAAATTCTTAGAAAATGAGAATTTTATTTTTTTAATTTGTAAAACAAAGTTAAAGTATCGGTTTTTTTCATTAGATTTTTACGCCGCCCTTGATCGGTAGGATGTCGCATCTTAATACATTTATATAGTAAGCCCATATTTTTATAAATATATTTTAGTATATTTACATTATATACTAATGGCAGACTAATTTATGATCTGTACATGATTAAACTTCACGTTATTTAATTAAAAATATATAATATGCAAATTATGAATATATAATAGGTTTTGGCTTATTCTGCATTTGATAACCCTAAACTACCCTTACATTGGTAATTTTTATAAAGATTGTGAATTATTATCTAATGGGATTTTTTAATAATTGTTAACAGTAGAATTACTGTATATTTTCACCTGATAAACCATATGTTGCGGAGAAATTCTTTATTTGCTTTTATAGATTGAATAGCAGTAGGAGAAGGTTAAGCCTGTTCCGCCACTTTCAGTTTTTATTTTCAAAAGAGGTTTGTGTGTTTATAAGTATCAAAGATAGTTTCTAATTCTCGAGTAGGCAATATTAATCGTTTTTGCGTAATTTGTTTCTGTTTCTCTGAATTTTCTAAAATGCATCTCCCTGCATGTATGACAGCCTTTATGTCTGGCAGGCTGTGTACAGAAAATAAGAGTTTTGACTCTTGAGACCATAAGGCGTGATCCTGTTCTAGACATACAAGTTCCTTCGGGATCCACGAGGTCCTTAGGCCAGTAAGCGAACGCGTGTTTCTGAGAAGATAAGGGCTCTACCGTTTGGCTTGAAGCATGCTTTCTGGTGGTATGATTTGCCCCGCTGGTGTCGTGAGACCTCATTTTTCTTCTGCATATTCCAACCACGTATAAGTTATTTCAATGATGACTGCAGCAAAACCTCCGGTGAATATATCTCCATATGCACTTTTCCGGAATTTAAAACGCAACTATCTCAAGGGAAACCTGCCATTTTCACCATTTTCCTTTTTCTTTAAAACCAGCAGTGTAATGATGAAAAATAACGAGAAAAATATGGCCACTGAGACTGAAGTTTAATGAGCTAGGAGTCCCACGAGATACGAGACTAGAGTCAAACGCGTGTGGAAGCATTAGTTTGCATGAATTAGTCTCCCTCTAAAGTTCGATTTTGTAGAAGGGGTTTGGAAGGACGCGAAATGAGCTTCGAGTGGCAGGGGAATTTCAGACAGAGGATTAGACAATGTAATAACGAGACTAGAGGAGCGAATACTAATGAGTAGTACTACCTAGGGAAAAGAGAATATAAGATTTATGAATATACAGTACTCTAGTCTTGACTTTCATTTTCTGGGGCTCAACATTAAGGCATTAAGAAGACTTTCTGTTCTTTTCTTTTTAAAGTTTTACAATCTACGTCATCATCTTCCATTTCGAATGGGCACTGTACACCTTATCTATTTGAGTAGCTTTGCAGTTATGTAATCTAACTTGTCAGGTTTTATGTTGTTGTTTTTTCTGGAAGCAGCGGCTGTTTTTATCCCTTGAGCACGTGCAATTCCCACTTTCTCAAGTTCTGAGTGGTTTTGAAATATTTGTTGGATATTTCTGTTTTTTTATTATTATTACTATCGAATTAAAAAGAAAGTAAACGTTATTTAAAAAAAATATAAATATGTAGATACAAGAACGGTTTATTAAAAATTGTACATTTTTGTCCAAGACCAGAAAATAGTATGTTTTGTTGGGAATTAAACATTTGCATGGTAGGTGTGTATGTGTGTGTGAGTAGATATACAAGTCAAACTAATTTGCTGTAGAGTACGTAGGTAGGTGTGTGTGTGTGTGTGTGTGTGTGTGTGTGAGTAGATATACAAGTCAAACTAATTTACTGTAGAGTACGTAGGTAGGTGTGTGTGTGTGTGTGAGTAGATATACAAGTCAAACTAATTTGCTGTAGAGTACGTAGGTAGGTGTGTGTGTGTGTGTGAGTAGATATACAAGTCAAACTAATTTGCTGTAGAGTACGTAGGTAGGTGTGTGTGTGTGTGTAGATATACAAGTTAAACTAATTTACTGTAGAGTACGTAGGTAGGTGTGTGTGTGTGTAGATATACAAGTCAAACTAATTTACTGTAGAGTACGTAGGTAGGTGTGTGTGTGTGTGTGTGTGTGAGTAGATATACAAGTCAAACTAATTTACTGTAGAGTACGTAGGTAGGTGTGTGTGTGTGTGTGAGTAGATATACAAGTCAAACTAATTTGCTGTAGAGTACGTAGGTAGGTGTGTGTGTGTGTGTGAGTAGATATACAAGTCAAACTAATTTACTGTAGAGTACGTAGGTAGGTATGTGTGTGTGTGAGTAGATATACAAGTCAAACTAATTTGCTGTAGAGTACGTAGGTAGGTGTGTGGGTGTGTGTGAGTAGATATACAAGTCAAACTAATTTGCTGTAGAGTACGTAGGTAGGTGTGTGTGTGTGTAGATATACAAGTTAAACTAATTTACTGTAGAGTACGTAGGTAGGTGTGTGTGTGTGTGTAGATATATATATAAGTCAAACTAATTTACTGTAGAGTACGTAGGTAGGTGTGTGTGTAGATATACAAGTCAAACTAATTTACTGTAGAGTACGTAGGTAGGTGTGTGTGTGTGTAGATATACAAGTTAAACTAATTTACTGTAGAGTACGTAGGTAGCTGTGTGTGTGTGTGTGTGTGTAGATATACAAGTCAAACTAATTTACTGCAGAGTACGTAGGTAGGTGTGTGTGTGTGTATGTATATATGTAGATATACAAGTCAAACTAATTTACTGCAGAGTACGTAAGTTAAATAGGAAAATATATTTTTGTCGTTCTAATATTTTTTTTTCAATCACTCCGTTTCTTGGTGTAAAGTCCACATCAGGGAGTTTGGTTTTACTGAATATTAGATTTTGTTTCTCTAAAATATAAAAATAGATAAGAAGTCTAGGCTGAGCAAACTGTGCATATAGTGCATAATTAGAAAAATGTTAAATGTAACTAAGCTATAAAAAAACAGGATTACTGGAAGGAATGAATGTAATTATAAGAGATAGTATGATCGGGTATAATCAGTGTCTGATTAAGGTATGTTTTGATTTTCTATGATCAGAGTTATGAGGAGTTATTTGAGATACTTTTTTTCGTCTCTCTCTCTCCTGACGTTTTTTGCGATTTTTTCTTCTTGTGTTTCTCTGACTGAATAACATACACTGTTCCGTAAGCCGCCATTCTTCGGTTCTTCTCTGTGTTAGCTGACAAAGTTTGAAACAGAAATGAACTTTTGTGAATAAATGTCAAGAGCTGTTTAAAAACAAGTTTTTATGTTTCCAGTTGGGAGTTACTGAATAATACACGGCGAGTTGTTTTGTATGTTAAAACATTCAAAACTCGGCAGAAAAACAAAAAGAGAAAAGAAATAAAAAACTTTCGATGCATCTTTTCAAAGCTTTAAGGATAGAACTGGAAATACTGGAGTCTCTTGAGGACTGAAGAAAAGATAGCTTACATTATTTGTCATTAATGAAGATTTTTTTCTTAAGTGTTGCCAAAGTATGCACTCTTCTACTTTCTCATCTCTTGGGTTCTTGAATTTCTCAGCTATGTGATTATACTGTTCTAAGTAACCGCCGTTTCTGGTAACATTTATAATGTAAATTTTCAATTAGCATTAATAACCCTTGGACTGCAGGTGATCCCCCTAGACTCGTGCATTCTAGTTTTTTGTTTTTTTCGTGTTTGTTAAGTGTGCTAACGTGTCTTGCTGGAATACTACTTAGTAGTTGTCACATTTTTAGTTCCCAAATGACTTGGTTTGTCTTGACCGATTAAGAGTTGTTTGTTTTTGTAATTCTGTAACCTAGGCATTCGCATGGGCGGAATTTCAGAGAGAAAAAAAAACCTCTTCGAATTTTAGCTCTGATGGTTTCATGTGCCGACATCTTAAAAATAACTGTTGATTTACATAAACGTTTGGTATTTTACGTGACTTCGGTTTTTGACCAGTTTCTAAAAAAACGAAAGAAATAAAACAGTAGGTTTTACTCATTTATTAGCAAAATATTATAAATGTACATGTAACGAAACTTTGATAATACATTTTATTCAAGTTATAGAATAACAAATAATTTGTGTGTGTGGTGACCATGACACGTTATTATATTGTTCCGTTTAAAGTTGGTATTCATACATTGTATTAATTTTTCTTCTACATTTTTAAAACCTGTCAAACCATAGACCACAGTGAAAAGAAGCGAATTACTGGGACATTTATTGTTATTTAATATCGTATTTTCTATCGTAGAAAGTAATGACTATTTGATTTTCATATTTAAATTTATCCTAAAAAATCGTTTATACTACATGGACATTACTAAAGAACTATCTAACTTGTCTTCGAAAGTTTTTTTTTTCACTAAGATTGAAATAGAACAAGAATTATGTATTAGTGCTAAATGCTAAAATATTTGTGGCGTGTCAAGGACTATATCCAAAGAAAAACAGTGTATCAATTCAATGATACATAGAAAATAAAAGTAGGTAGGTAAGCCTTTTACTACTCCCAAGACGACTTCTATTAGTCATAGTTCCAAACAAGAATAAGTTGTGTTTGATTTAAATGGAAACGTATCTGTCATATTTTTGTTCGTACGCATTCTAGTATTGTATGTGGCGCCATCTGTTTGAAGATGCAAAAATTAAATATTTGTTATTTTGTTTCGTAAACGTGGCTAGCGTGTTTTAATATCCGTTTAACTAATATATATATTGATTGTTTTAAGAAATCCTGTTAAAAATGATTGTGTTAAAATCACACTCTTTGTGATATTTCATTGAAAAAATGAATATATTCTGAAAACTCGATGCTCTTAAAAAGCAAGGAAGAATAGAAGTATTAAAGCTTTAAAAGTATATCAATATAAGATTTAATTAATTTGAATACAAATGTATACGAGAATAAATTTACAGTATAATGGAGACTGGCATCCAGTACTTTATGCAGAAAGCAAAATTGACTCGAAGTCAGAAATATTCAAAGAAGCGGTTCATTTCTTGTGGAATCTGTGGTGAGTATTTATATTTCTTGCTCAGTGTATTTAGTGAAACTGTAGATTTTAAGTTATGTATTTTTATACTTTTTATCTGTAGTGTATCTCTTTCTGAGTTAGAGTAAACACTGAGTTCTTTTACATATCATGTGGCATCTCTCTCTTTTCAAAATGGAAAGTTGAGATTAGAAGAAAAAGTTATTTTTTTGAAACCAGCTTATATTAGAGCAGTTAAATGATGTATAAAGTTTACACTTCCAAAATGATAATGTTATTAGATTATATAACAGATATTTCCACAAAAGAAGTGATTTTTCTGAGTATTTTGAATTATCAACAACATTTTCAATAGTACATTTGTTATCATTTAAAGATGGTTATAACTAAGGCCTCTTCTCTAGTTGAAAGTTTCTGTTCCATTTAAATAATGATCGTATAGTATTCTAAGAGGTGTGATGTTGCATTCCTTTGTTACTATGGTAATTGTACTTTAAATTATGTGCACTGTTAAATGTGTGTTATTGAAGCCTATTTAACCAGCAAAGTATTAACAGTAACTGCTGGAATGACATATAGTTTAAGGCTGATATTATGTTAATATCTTATAGTTAAATATATGGAAATTTCTTGATGGCTAAAAAGATAATTGTTTTAAATAGATTTCATATAATTTTTTTTTAAAGTTTTGGAAATGATAAAGTTAGGTTATGAAACCTGTTTTTAAATTCTGTGTAGTACCAAGATAATGAATCACAGAATGTTTTTCATTAGATTTTTTCTTGATATATGGTGTTCCTATTACATATGAAGATATCATAAATGTTAGAAATTAAACCAAGCACACTGTTTTCATTTCAGACACTAGAAGCATGTGAATGTGTACAATAAGCAAACACTTTTGGTTTGTTTACACTGTACATCAAATACAGTGTTTATTCAAGCAGTAATAATAAAAATATGGACATTGTTATTTTGCATCTAGATATTAGCAGATGGTTATTTTTCTTTAGATTATTCATTAACACCTTCTCTGTTGTGTGTTTTCTGTATGCTTGTGTAAAGTATTTTTGTGTTACTCCCATATGATTAACTGTACTCTTTAGTTTGCTTGAGTGAATAATATTAACTTCTAATCGGAGCAAACAGTGCACTTTGAATAATGCCAAACATCAACCTGGCAATCACTGTAGCTAATCAAATATACTTGTGTTTCTTCCTATAAAAACTAGATTTCATTGCTTCATCAGTGATGTGCCCATTGACATTTATTGGGAAATTTGAAAGGCAAAAAAAATTATTATTTTTATATTTTAAGATATTCTAATGGTTTAATGAAAGGATTTGCCGAGATTTTCGTATATATCCTAACAAATTTGTCAAATGCTTTTGTTAATAGAAAAACATTTTAAGATTAAAAAAAAATCTCTAAACTATAAAATGTTCAAAATCTGGGAATCAATGAATAAGATAACATGAAATTTTTATTTTAGTATACAAAGCTTTCAGTTATTATTTAATATAAAGGTTCAAATATTATCATACAAAACTAAATTCTAAATCATTTTAAAGGTTAAAGAAATAGTAGTGTTTTTATAGAATTTCACAAAGAAAGCAAAGTCAACTTTTCATGTTTGAATGAACCTGAGATTACAATCTGTGTTTGAATCAAATTAAAAAGACTTGAAGCCGGCATCTGTGACTGAGTCAGCTAAAGACTCAAGTTTTCACACAATGTTGCAAAATTTTCGAGATCTCAACCCATGAGTGATTCATTCAAAGCACGTTCAAATATCTGTAATCTCAACGATGGTTAGAAACTTAGTACACTGAAATGATATTTAGAGGTGTAGAAAGTCCTACAGGCTAATCAGAAGTTTTTAAACTAATCTATTAGAATATAATAATTACTTTTGAAAATTTGGAATTTTATAGTTATTTGTAACAAAAGCAAAATTTTGCCATTTAATAGAACTTCTTAATTTACAGTCTGAAGGTGTGTCTTATTTTGGCTGGCAATGTTGTAATCAAAATTAATTAAAAGCTACGGCACATATTAAGTGTTAAATACATTTAACCTTCCAGTGAAAGCAGTGAAGCTGCAGTGTTCATCTTCAACAAACAATCTCTTCTGCCTGTTCTGTTGAACTGCTTGAGTCTTGAAACATTCGGAGAGGATATAGTGACACCTGTAGGTAAGTTTTGAATGCTGAGAAAGTCTGTGATCCTTCAGCTGTGGCTAGTCCCTCTGGATCCTTCAGCTGTGGCTAGTCCCTCTGGATCCTTCAGCTGTGGCTAGTCCCTCTGGATCCTTCAGCTGTGGCTAGTCCCTCTGGATCCTTCAGCTGTGGCTAGTCCCTCTGGATCCTTCAGCTGTGGCTAGTCCCTCTGGATCCTTCAGTTGAGGCTAGTCCCTCTGGATCCTTCAGCTGTGGCTAGTCCCTCTGGATCCTTCAGTTGTGGCTAGTCCCTCTGGATCCTTCAGTTGTGGCTAGTCCCTCTGGATCCTTCAGTTGTGGCTAGTCCCTCTGGATCCTTCAGTTGTGGCTAGTCCCTCTGGATCCTTCAGCTGTGGCTAGTCCCTCTGGATCCTTCAGCTGTGGCTAGTCCCTCTGGATCCTTCAGTTGAGGCTAGTCCCTCTGTTATGTTTGTATGTTTTCAACTGTTAATCAACATGTAATGTTATATACATGAGGACAAAACAACTTCAGCAAGTGAAATTTGATCGTATATTCATCAACCAATCTTCATCAAAACCTCTGGTAACTGATTGACTAAAATATAGATGCAATCATTTCTTTCAAATAATGTTTAAAAAAATTTTTCGTGCTTAATTTTTAATTGAAAAGGCAAATAATCTCATTTATAATTGAATAAAAATGAATGATTAGCTACATTAATAATTTAATTTTAGGTGCACAATTTGAAATGTCCAAAAGACCTAATAAAATTAGGCCTGCAGTACACTGTAATTTTTTATTTGCACAAATTATTCACATGATACATGTTTTTTCTTGTGTTTGTTTCAGGTATTTTCTTTATTTATTTACAGAATATGTGACATAACATCTTTGTCGAAGAACAAGTTTCTTTTTTATTAGCTTGATTTGTATATATCAAAAATGTGTGTGAAAATTTCTTGGCTGTTAGTTTGTTTTTCTGCCAACCGTTTCTAATCCTTCATATTGCATCCCAACTTCTCCTAACTGTTTATTGGTTTGTTTCTTCCAATTTCTAAGTGATACTGTAATTAAACCATGTTATCTATCTTCTTGACTTATTCCTTAATCCTGTGCAGTTTAAATTCTATTTACCAGTGTATTAGATTATTTTTGTTAAATAATTTGTTTTTACATAAGGTACTCATTGAAACCAGGTCTAAAGTATTTTATTTTTTATTAGTCATATTTGTCCACTTAATACCATAACATTTTGCATCATTTTATCACTTGACACACACACACATACATGCTTACGTGAAATATTTGTTAACCTCATTATGTTGCATTTTAACAGGCTAATGATTAGAAAAATGGTCAGGTATATAAACAATGAACCTTTAAATGTACGTTTCCTGCATAGACTGTATGTTGATTTACAAGAATGGTCAGGGACGTTACTAAAACATTGAGCCTTTTGATGGAAGTGGCCTTCACACACTGTATGTTGATTTACAAGAATGGTCAGGGACATTACTAAAACATTGAGCCTTTTGATGAAAGTGGCCTTCACACACTGTATGTTGATTTACAAGAATGGTCAGGGACGTTACTAAAACATTGAGCCTTTTGATGGAAGTGGCCTTCACACACTGTATGTTGATTTACAAGAATGGTCAGGGACATTACTAAAACATTGAGCCTTTTGATGAAAGTGGCCTTCACAGACTGTATGTTGATTTACAAGAATGGTCAGGGATGTTACTAAAACATTGAGCCTTTTGATGGAAATGGCCTTCACAGACTGTATGTTGATTTAAACTGTGCTTTTGAGCAACTTTAACATTTTTTTATCTTCAGTAAAGCAAACAATCTAGAAATAAGTGCATTTTGTGTGCAGAACTAAGGTCTAATCTCTGCATTTTTTTATGATATATAAATTTGATGTCTTCTAGTTAGTACTTATTTAAAGTGGAGTTACGTAAACCTGACATATTGAATTAAAATAAAGAAAAACAACAACCATTCTTGGGTTCATCTGTTTATGTCATGAAAATCAACATAAAATAAGTTCACTTTATAGCTAATCAGTAAGGTTATTCATATCAGCTTGTGAAGGGCTTATTTTAAGTTTTTTATAACATTAGCAAAGCTTTGTGTTTTTTTAGATATTCAAAGAAAAATAATTTATAAGCTTTTTAAATTGGTGTTTCATAAATAACTAGAAACTTGGTTCTCATTTCCACATTAAGTAAAACAACTGTCATATTCTTTTCGCAGTAATAAAAGCAAAACAAGTAGCCAAGGTTATAAAATCATTTAAATATTTAAATTATTGCATTGTTTCTTCCTTGTGTCTTTAGTTAGAAATCTTGTCATAATGCATATGTTCACCTGTGTTAACATGTGCCATTAAAAGTCAAGTTTCATAGATTTTCTATGGTGTTTTAAACCATCATGCTATGAGCATAGGTCATATGTTAAAATGTGTGCTTCAAAATTACAGATCTTGCAAAACCATCCACACATTAGGTATAATTTTTGAGTGTGAACAACTTTCTATCTTAAACATTGATGTGCCTGTTTTATCTTGGCTGGCCTGATGAGTTCTGGTATTGGGCAAAAGGCCTCGTTGGCACTGGATTTGTCTGGCATTATTGTGCATTTTCCTTTTGCCCATTGTTACGTTTTTTATGTGGACTGAACGCAACAGAAAGACACAGATAACAGCTTGTATAATCTATTACAATGACCTACTTATGTGTGACAGACATAAAATAAATTATCCAATAGCAATAACAGATGTCCAGTTTCAACCTTCAAAACCACTTACAATACAAAATGGTACTGGCCTGAGTCTAATAATATGATCCAGAATGAAAGTCCAAATCAGAAATCCAAAATTCCAATCTAGGCGGTGAATTTAGTCCCACGAAGAAACTCCAAAGTTTGAATGGGTAAGTTCAGAAACAATTCACAGTCCAATATGTGTTGACTTTCAGTATAATCCGTAATTTGACTGAATCGTAAAGATTGATGGAATAAAAATTCACCGCTTTAGTTAATCTAGCTCTATTCACAAATCCAATTTGAATAAACACATGGCAAACGTTTAAACTTTCTCAAACGAAGACAACTCACTTCCCTCGCATCGCTGACTGCTTATATACTAATTGCGTAACTTCCCAGAATTCCATAGTACAGACACCAGGCAAATACAAGTGATCGATCTACCTAGTTCTAGAATTTCTAAATGAATTCTATTTAATTCTAAATGTTATTTTAAATGAATAACAACATATTTTATTGGTTTAAACTTTGAAACAATAATATAAATATGGAAATATAAATAATAGATACAGGAATTCAAACACGACATGACATGGTTGTTATTTACATAATATTTAATAACACCCATAAGTTCTTATAATTGTTCTTGAACAAAGGGAATTCCTTTGACGAGTTTTTTATTATTATTATTATTAATAGCCCAGTGTCTTCACACTGTATCAGAAGAAAACCAAGAAGTTATCAGTAAACTGAATGAACCTGTAGTGTTAGATTCCATATACTCCCTCTGTTCCACCAGTGGAGAAGAGACAGCTAACCTATTACTGAAGACACTTGGTATAGGTAATGTATTTTGTCTAGATAGCTTTCATATGTTTTTGTTTTGCTTTAATGAGTAAAGCAGCTGTCGTTGAATGAGTGTTTGATATTTTATAGTATATGAAATTGTCGACAAATGAAGTGTTTATTATCCTAGAAACTAGGATTTGAAATATTTAACAGTTTTGGTTCTAACTTTTACATTATTGTGGAGCTTTGAAGTTTTTTTAATAAACCATACAAGTAATTGTGTTATTGACCAAACTGTATCAATTAAAAGTCTGTAAAAAAGTTTTTCATAGTTTAAAAACATAAATTTGAAGTGAATGATTTACTGTGTGAAAATTAGCACAAATCTATGCAATAGGCTATCTGTGATACCCTATGATACCCTACATGGGTATCAAAAACAGGTTTCTGGTGTTGAGAATTCACAGACATACCACTGTGCCATTGGACGGTGTGAATTTAAAATTTAAACACTAATCATATACTATAATTTTGAAAATTTGTAGTGTGTAAAAAAAAATAAAAGATAAAAACAATGAGTGCTTTGTGATTGTTTCCTGATGGAACAGCAGTAAGTCTGTAGACTTATAATTCTAAAATCAGAGGTTTGATTCCTGTCAGTTAATACAGCAGATAACCCATTGTGGCTTTGCTGTGAGAAAAACACACATTTCATTGTCAAAGTTTGTTCTGAAACAAGTGGTATTGGTGTTTGGGTATTATTTCAATTTTTACTTTTTTTCAGAAAATTTTTGACTTCATAAGACAGTGTGACAGCCTAGGAATTTTTACAACACTAGATAATATGTAATTTTTGAATTGTTAAAGAAAGAAATTTAAATAAATTTGGACAATAACCTAAAATTAGAAAGGATTGAATTAATTAAATAACTTTAGAAAATATGGAAAAGATACAAATATAAACATTTATTGTGTTTTGTTTCATCCTGTAGTAAAGTATAACACAGGAATATGTAATGTTATTAAGGCGTACACAGCTGCTGATGAGAGAGAGAAAGAGAAGACACAAGTTTTCTGGTTTAATATTCTGTTACTGTCTTGAAAAGTGGTTCTGAATTTTTTCATTGGTTTTGTTTTATAATGTAGTATCATATTTTATTTTCTTTGTTAAATGAATGCTCACAAATTTCAGTCTTATTGGTTTTTATTGCTTGAGTATTTTTTCACGATGTCAGATTGTTGTCAACTTAATATAAAGAAAAATTAGAAATATTTTTAAAATATAAGTTCATCGACAACATCACTATATTGTTCTGTTTTAAATTATCAGTAAAAGTTGCATTCAAGCTTGAAAGGATTGATTAATTTCCTTTTTAAAAGTGGACAAAAACTTAAATATCATGTTTTTTTTTCATCTCTACATTTATCATAGTGTTGTTGTTTTTCAGCATAAATGCAATCAAAAGAAGCTCAGGATTTTTTTTAATTATGTGGAACAAAATCTTGATCAATAAGTAAGCACTTTATTCTATTCAAAATGGATCATTATAAAAGGTTTATTTTAAAATATTAGCTTGGAATGTTTTCAACCTCAATTTTGTACTTGTTTTTCATAAAATGTTTCTTTCAACAAAGAGAAGTTCTAAATAAGTTATTTGTAATTATAATTTAAGCACTCTGTGAATATTACGGTAACTGAGTAAGAATGTTTTTGTGTAGTTGCTGATGGTTTTAACCATTTTACAATGAGCCAGGATTCAAAGACCATATAGTTGTGTTTGTTGACTTTCATTCAAAATTTCATTGAACCATAATTTTGTGAAGTTATGTCAGTAGGTTTGGAATCAAACTGTAGATTATAATTCAAATTTTAATATTACATATGAATTAATTTCCTAATTTAAAATTAGATATTAGAAGAACACGTTTAAATGTAGATGTTAATGAGTCATGTGGTATGTTGAATGCAGCACTATTTAAAATAAAGTGTTTGTGATCTCAAAACACAAGTCTGTAATTTTGTACAAATTAGGAACTCCAATTACTAATATTGTTAAGTTAGAATATAAAGTAATAACCTCATATTTTTATTTATGTTATGACCTTTGCACTTGGTTGTTGCTGGACATACATTGCTAAGCCTTTTAAAATTTCACAGTAAGAAGAGATAATTGTTTGCTTTACTTCATTTATTTTTCTACAGCTTAAGAAAAATAAGTTAACAATTTATTTCTAAATAGTAATAATCTATATACATATATATAACATATAATAATTGAAATGTAACTGTATATTACAAAATACTATTCCACTAAAACACAGCTAAGACAGAGAAAACTAAAGATCAGGCCAGGTGAGTAAAGGCGTTTGACTCTAATCCGAAGGTTGTGGGTTTGAATCCCCATCACACCAAACATGCTCACCCTTTCAGCCGTGGGAACATTATAAGTGACGGTCAATCCCACTATTCATTGGTAAAAGAGTAGCCCAAGAGGTGAAGGTGGGTGATGATGACTAGCTGCCTTCCCTTTAGTTTTACACTGCAAAATTAGGGACGGCTAGTGCAGATAGCTCTTGTGTAGCTGTACACGAAATTTGAAAAATAAACAAACAAACTAAAGATCAGATTTATATTATCATATATGTGACCTGGATGCACATGAACCTCATCAATTCAATTCATGTAATGTTAGGTAGACTTGACTGAACGGCCAATATAAAAAAAAAAAATAACTATATATAGCATTATGAGGCTTAAGTTACTTAGACTAAACATTCGCATTTTTGTGTTATAATATGTTGTAATTCTAGCCTGAGAAAAGCATAACTTATATTTATTTCCTAATTTTTTATAGTAGTTACAAGGTTGGTTAAGTAAAAAATTCCAAATAGAGCATAGAAAATAAAAAAAATAAAACAGAAAATTTAAATATAAACATTAAATACAAATACAAATGTTTGAAATGTATTTAGGAGGTTTTAGAGATTATACAAATAATATTTGAGATTTTTGGCATGAATAATATTTTTTTTAATCATAACATGAAATCACTTTGCAGTCAGACTGGTAAAGAAACATACTTTATTTTCACAAACAAGTCTTCAGTAAAAATATTTTATTAAAAATTCTGAATTTTTTTCTACAAAATACTTGTAATCTTCACTAAATGTCTTTTATATTTTGTGAAGATACATGAGCTGTATCAAAAGTTATAGTGCAAATACTTAGTGTATAAATGTGTATATGAACGTGACCATTATACCAAGGCCATTGTGGAAGGGTTAAATAATACGTATCATTCGTAAAAATAAGATTGTACTTGTATTTGTTTTTAAAAAAAACTTTGTACATTTTTTTGCAAAATGTGATCATATTTAATTTATCTTCATTTAAAATTTTTGTACACATGTTTTTTTATGTAAGTTTATTATTTTTATGTTTGGTTTTTTGTACAGTTACGTTATGTTAGCTACAAATGTAGAACTTATTAAAGGCACATAATTTTTTAAGTGAGATGAGTTAAAACTAATTAATATTTAATTAATATTTTAACTCTAAATTTCAAGGTTTTATTAAAGGCAATGTGTTTAGTATATAGTCAATAGTTTGTGGAAGAAATTTGTATGTACTACTTGATATAAAAAATTTAAACTTGGCTTGTTTAAAATGTTAAAAGTGTACACTGAGTGTATTTATCATCCATAGCTAAATTTTATACAGGTTTACTTATATTCATCTTGTTAAGAAATCATATGGGTTTAAAGATTAAGTGATTTACAAAGAATGAAATTCAGTAACGTTAGTGCTTTAGGAAAGTAGGGCTTTTTAAGTCCTGAAAGGCAAAAGTTTATCCTTAAAAAAATTCTTTATTGGATTTCTTGGTTTATGCTAGGTTTATGTATTACTAGTGCTTTATGGGAATGTAACTACCTAGGTATGTCTGGAACATTATTGATATTATACATTTATATATATTTACATATAGAATTTTGTTGACGAAATTGAGCCTACAGCTGTTACTGCTACAAAGCATATTTAGTTGAAACAGTTGGTGCATACTCATTGAAGAGATAATTCTGTATTAGGTGTGTATATTTACTCAATACAAAGAAAAGATTTTAATGTGAAAGTTAGTTTTTTGGGGGGTTTTGGTATGTGTTAAATTAACTTTTTTTTCCATGTTATTCATGTGAACAGGCATCATCTTGAATATTCATTCTGGACAGCTTGCAAAATGCTCTCCAGCTACTGTTACCTTGGTGATGGAAACTTTAAACACTACCCTAACAGCTTCTGTTTTAGAACGAATGAAGACCCTAGTTGAGATGATTCAGTGCATTAAGGTAAATTTATTACTGCTCAGTTTGGTGATGTGGGTGTGATATAGACAATTGCTTTTTTTTTTTTTCAACTTTAGCTAACCCTTTATCATCTATCCATCCTTTTATCATCCAAAGGATGATAGTTATTACTGCACTTGGTGTAAAAGTACAGGTGGAGATGTCTGGGATGCACAAATATATGGTGAAACTGATATAGGGTTAAAGTATGTGTATCTAAATAATCAAGATTTAATTACAGATTACATTTTCCAGTTTACTCTGTGCAGTTGCAGTTTTATGTGCTTGTTAAAAACAACAGGCCTACAGCAGAAAACAACTATTACTTTTAAATTATTAAAATTATTAAAGGAAAAATAAGTTACATAGTAATTGTGTAGATTTGGTGCAGATGTGTGGTTGAAACCTTGGCTATATGTACATTTGGCTTAATAACTGATTTCCAACAATTATCTACACAAGTTGGACAAAAGCATCAATGAGGATATGTTATTGACTCTGTGTGTCAGTCCTTAAGAATATAAATTATACTTCAAGGAGATAGGTTAGTCTATGTGTTAATTTTTCTAACTAATAGTATCACAGAACAACTATAGAAAAAACATAGCAATCTTTTTATTCATTTGGCTTTTGTTCAGTGATGAATTTTATCAGAAATACCAGTTACTGGTATTAAACAGTTCTTTAATAGTCTTGTAGAGTCATTTGTGACTATCTGCCTTCTATTTTGTTTGAAAATAATTGGTTTTATAATTTTAAAGACTATTAATATTAGTGTGAAAACAAGCACCAAGAAAGCTGCTGATAGTTGCATATTATATACTTGTAAAATCCAGTTACAAATTGTTGCACTGTATTCTGTTTTTAGTAACTTCTAATCATAAATGTATTAAATGTATAAATCAAGTACAGTCAAGTTTGTATTACAAACTGACTGGAAGTGTGTAATATCATAAATCGGTCCATACCTACAAATGCTTAATGATTAGAATGTATTGAACAATAAGTTTTGTTGAAGTGTTGTGAACAGTATTTTAAGCAATAAGTTTAGTAATATATTAACTGATGTGAGATGTAAAGAAAGTTATATTTTGATGTAAAAAAAATGTTTGAAATGCTGTAACAATTTAAGAGAAAGATATTTGTGATAAAAATACTTCAGTTTTTTGTTTTGGGGCAGATATAATTACCACAAATATTTTTAAGTGTTACCAAATTTAAATTGATCATTAATGAGTTTTGAAAATTCATTAAACTACAATATTTAATTTTTATTTAGGAACTTATAATATGAGTTTGATATTAATTCAATAAAATGTCTAAGACTTCTTTTTCATTGAAAGTTTTAATAAGGTAAAAAAAAACAAAGTTTTGAATTAATTATATGAAATATTTTACTTGGAAGTCAAAATATCTTCATAATTGCAGCTTTCTGTTCAAGCTCTTTTACTGTAAAACTCATAAGACATTTATGTGAATTATGAAGCATAAACTTCAATGATTAAATACGATTGATTATTCAAGGTGCAAAGATAATGTATAATTTACATGTTCGTTTTTTAGGAATTTTTCAGTAATTTGCTTGAAATAAAATTTGTATTTGTTTTGAAAGTAACATTCTCTTTTCCTTTTTTGTGTAGGTATACTTGTTAAGTTTATAGGCAATAGATATAGTACAGAGATGGGTTTAATTATCCATATATATATGGGACATAGGGTAAGAAAACAGTAATTATTGGTTGGAAATTTTTTTACAACTTCTGATAAATAACTTTTTGTCTCATTTACATGTAGACAGAAGATAAAAAGAAAGAAAACATAGCAGAATTAGAAAGTAAGGTAAGACAACTTTGATCCCTCCAATAAAAGTGAAATTGCACCTGAAATGGTGATTATTTTTTAGCTACCAAAGTTAATATTTCAGTAAACATTACTTCACATAAATAAACCAGTAGATGCTTTAGAAGCGAACATTTAAAAATATATACATGTTCAGCAAACATTAGGATTTCAGAGTTTACATGTAACAAAATGTTTGGAAGACTAGATAATAATGGTTGTTTGTATAAATAATTTCTCCTGGAAAGAAATAATTTGATTATCTGTTTTCAAATGGGTACATTAATGTGTTTTTCTTACTGATACCAATACAGAAGGTAATTACATTTACTTTAGCTGCTAAATGTAGCTGGAAAGAGGTACATTGTGACAGTTATTTATAAATTTTATTATTAGGAAATCTCAGAGGTGTATTTGATTTTAATGTGTATTATTCCTTAACCACTTTCATTCTAGGCTCGTTGTAACAAAAGCTACAATTAAAAATCAGTTTTGTTTTTTGTTTTAAATATCTAATTCACTTTCAAAGAATAATGTATGTTTACATTTCAAAATTTATGAATTTTATCCAGATTTTTGATAGATGTTACCAGTTTGTTTTAGGACCTAATGATCATTTTTTTATAAATTAAAATAATAAGAAAATAAAATGTTCTTTGTAAAGAAAAGTTACCATTAGACTTTTCTTATGTTTTTTTGTGTTATTTAGGCTTTGCTTCTGATATTGTTTGAATTTAGTTTTGCTAGTTAGAGTTAAAAATGTAAAAATAATCATTAAAAAATCAGATATAGCAAAATTTAGAATGAGTAATGATACACCTATTATTTGCATTCTGTCTTTAAGGAAACCTTGTTGACTGTATGTGCCAGAAAACTACAAGATATGTTAATAGCCAAACAGATCGCCTTAGAGATTTTAACAAACATTCTGTGCTCAGAAGGTACTTATAGCATTAACTTCAGTAATTTTTATTAATTTTTAAATTATTTTTGGTATGAATGCCAAATACTGTTTACTTGCTTGAAAAAACTTGTTGGATAAATAGATATTGTTGAAAACATTAATAAAGACAGATATAAAGAAGGATTGGAAAGATAGTAAGAGTATACCAAGATATATAAAACTCGTTGGAATAAAAAAAAAAATCTTACTGCTTTTTTTTCAGTTACTTCATTGTGAGAAATTAGTAAATATTTATGTAGAAAAATTTTTCATTTCTATTTTTTTCAAAATCTAGTTTAATAAAAATTAGTTTTCTCTTGGTGTTAAAGTCCATGTACTAAAATAAAAACTTGATACTTAGGTTTAATAAACTTCACTTAATACTAAATCACTCTTTATTTTTAGTTTGTTTTTTGGTTGCCATTATCTAAATATCCTGAACTGTTAATGCAGAATGTAGTGTTGTGATTTTGTGAACATATTTTGATAGAATTTTTCAAGAAAATAAATTATTATAATGACAAGTTTTTCAAGAAGACACTTAAAAAAAATTGTATTTTCTTGAACTAAAATATAGTGTTACTATCAGCTTACTACAGTGTACACTAAATATTCTGGAACAAACACAGAAAATACTTCTTTAAGAAAATTTTAACTTCATTTTGTGTACCTGTAAAATAAAACTTTTACCATAAATTTATGATTCCTGATAATTTATAACTGTTCAATTGATATATATCTGGCATCAGTGTTGGATCAGAATGATTGTAAGGCCTAGGCACCTTCTGTTCATAGGCCTACTAGCTGTATAAGTTAAACCAAAGATTAACTTTTAAAGAAAATTTTCATAACCCACAGTTTTCATAGGGCCTAGGCACTGTGCCTGTTGTGTCTAATTAGTAATGCAGCTCTGCCTGGCATGGCTTGATGATTACAGTGTTAGACTTGCAATCTGTGGGTTATGGAATTGAAACTGGGCTCCACACATCCTCACTTTTTTAAGTGTTTGAGCATCATGGTATGATGCTGATTCCAATTTTTTTGCTGGTAAATATTACACCTTAAGTTGATAATGAGAATGGGTACTACTGTCTATTGCCTTTCATGTGTTTAGCAGTTGGAAAGGAAATTAGGGACACTGTTAAATGGTCTTGTTATCTTTATTATACACAAACAAACACTGAATTGATATAATATGCTATCTGGATGAAAAGATATAACCGTCATTAATTAAATGTCATAGCAAAAATATTTAAATCGAATTAGTTTGATTTTGTTCTTTTAGTTTTTTCTATATTCTACCTGACTAAACCTCAGATTATGATGTTTAATTATTATTATTTGGTATCGAAACAGATGGAGATGACTGGGAAGATGTAGGAAGCAGTGACACTAGTGAAGAGATGATATCAGATATAAGCATGGAAGAAGACAGTACAGCAGTTGAAAAGGTCTGATGTATTTGATTTTTTCACACATTATCCACTGATAGTTTGGATGCAAGGATTGGAAATATGCTGTAGCTTTTAACTTGAATTTTAATGAGTAATTTTAAAGTTATTTTTGAAAAGAAATTTGACTGTGACAATGTATTTATTTAATCAGTTTTTCACTGAAAAGGATAATTTGTTCTACTGAGAACTTTGGATTAATTATTGAGACTAATTTTCCTTTTTGAGCCAAACTGGTGAAAAACATTAATTTTGACCTATATAGAAAATTTAACATGCTCTTTTAGTCACATTTTGAAAGTCATTCGTCTTGTTAACATGTACATTTACAAGTTAAAGCTATTAGGAGGAAATTTATGTTTTATTTGTTATGAATGTGTCATGTAAGCAGTGGCTAACCCCCCCTACTTGTTAAGAAAGAGTAGCCCAAGACTTTTTGGTATGTGCTGTTGATGTGTGTTCTAATCTATCAGTTCAAACTTAGAGACAGCTACACACAAATAGCATACACTTTATTTAACTTTATGTGAATATTTTGAAACACACCACCAATAAAAAAAAATACATCTCTCTCAGGCATCATGGTGACATTTTTTAATTTACTTATAATTAAAATAAGATTAGTTTCTCCATTTTTTGCTGTCAGTTTTACAAATGTTTAATCTGAAGTTGTCTGTGTTATTTATGATCCTTATGGTTTTTGCTTGGTAGTTTCCAGTTACTATTCCATGTGAAGTCCATGAAGCACTGGTTTCACAGGACCTGGTGAATAAGGTGTTAGATCACACAAATGTTTTATCTGAAGAAATACTATCTGTGTTAGAAAAACATAAAGAAGGACAGAATATACTAAAAAGGTAAAAGTCATTGGTTTCAAACAGTACACTAATTAAAGTTTAAACCACAACCTGTTTTATATTCAGTAAAGAAATGAAATCATTAAGATTTTCCCAGAAAAGACAGTGGTATTAGAAGATTTATTTAATTAAAGAGAAAGTACTGTGTAGGATACAAAGTAACAGAATTATAATTTTTTTCTCAAGCTAGGTTCAGTGAATAAAATTAAAATAAATAGATTAATATAAACATGTTTTGAATATTAGTTTGCAAATCATTTTGTTTAGAACTCAGAGACAGTAAATTTAATGTGCACGTTATGAACTAGGGATACTGTTTTTGAGATATTTTAGTGACTGTAAAAGAAAAAGTATTGTGGAAATAAAATAAAAGTACTATAATTGATAGAATAGAAAATAAATGACAAATAAGAATGTTTTTCATTGAAATTGGGTGAATTTGTGAGTAAATGCAGCCATCAATATCTTCCATATATTACACTAGTTAACGGTACTTAGATCCAGTTGATCCTTCTATTTTGGGTTGGGTGAAATTCATCTAGTTGATAACCACAAAATAATGGTAATGTGTAATGTGCATATGTTTCCAAAACTGCAGGTTATCAGTCAACATTACAAGGATTTCTCACACAAAATATCAAGTTTGCAATTAAGTATTGAGGTTTAAGATTTTTTTTAATTAAAAATTTAATCAGAATATTGACTATTCAACGTGCAGAGAACTTTTCATTTAACTTTTATGCACAGAAAATTTATATGACCTTCACGTAATTGTCAAATGTATTTTTAAAGAAATAACTATTTTTTATATTTTATTTTTGCTATCAAAAGAAATTCTCTGTTTAGTAGATTTGACTGATCTCATAACTAATATCAAAAATTAGGAGGTGAATATAAATTGCTTTTCATTCCAGAATGATTACAATTATAACTTAAACACAAATGTTTAGTCTAAATAGCTTGAATGTTATAACATTTTATATTTATTATTTGTATTATATTGATATTATATGTTTCATTTGCACCATAATACCCTTATAAATCAAAAGAACTACAAGTTATTCTTCCTTTGAATCCCAGGTGATGTGTGATCATAAAAGTTCATCAAATATCCAGGAACATTATCTCCATCTTCATCATCATTTCTATCATACCCATATCTTTGTTCACTTTTATTATACACCTTGGTTCTGTGCTGCACTATTCTTTTTTTTCCATGGTGTTCAAGTGTCTTTTCATCTTGTAGCTCAGGGCCTCATGTGCTTTAGATATTTTGACAAGATGATCCTGCTGGTTTTTTTACTCTCACGTACAATTTGAAGTGCAATCTTCTGTCATCTACAAGGGAATAGTCATTAAAATTCTTTTTCAGAAAAATTAGTTTTGAGTGAGAATTGGAAACAATTTCATGAAAATTACTGCTTAAATTGCTGCTTAAACCATGAGCAGAATCATGACGTGCAATTATCTGTGTCAATAAGGTTTTGAATCTCAAATTTGAGAAAATTCACAATTACTTCCAGAGATTTTATTGAAATTTCTTTTACATCTTGATTGTGAATGGTATCAACTATCTGCCAGAAAAGCTCCACATACTCATGAATAAGAATCCCAGAAGCATAATCCACAGCCTTGATCGCTTTATAGTCAAGTGATGTAAGACAACTGGTAAATGTTAAAAATGACCCATATGAACTTTTCTCAGCCAAAGTCTAGATAATCCATGTTTATATGTTTTTTTGTTTTCTTACAACAAAATCGTAGTAAACTCATCCTTTCTGTCACTTGGAATCTTCTGTGTCCTCCATGATAAAATGTTTTGATACTGTGAGGTGACAAGATATTGTTATGTGTTATTATTTATTTCCAAACAAATCTGTGATTTACTATATTATGTTATGCATTACTATCTCAAGTAACTGGAAATTTGAATCTTAGTAATGAATTAGATGTTAATCTGTATTAAATTTATGTCTTTTGCTGACAGGATTGACACACATAATCTCCTTTTTTAAAACAAATATATTTTAATATACAAGCATAAAAACAATACAATTTATAATAATGGTTGTCACTAATAGTTATTAAAAATGATAGTTTATATACAACAGTTTTACAAATTTACACAGAGAGTTATATCTGGTCAAGAACTAACAATCCAAGCTTGCTTCCAACTAAATTAATTCCGAGTTAATATTATGGCATGTTGCTTGAGCTAATGACATCTTTCTTAACTAGTCTCACACACCAGTTAGAAGTTTATTCCTTCCATCAAAGCTATGTAATGTCCTCATAGAAATAATGACATCCAAAGTATTTCACTGAAGTGGAATTGTTTGTAATGTTCAAAATCTATGATGCTCCTAGTTTGTTGTTTTCTGATTGATAGGTGTTAATTATAATTGTAGCTTCCTAGGCCAATAGCTTACTGACTATAGCTGTCCAATCATATTACTACTTTAGTCATTTAGGTGGCTGTTTTTTACACATATCATACAAGACTCTAGAACCTTCATGATAATGTTGTGAGTCACTAGTATTAATTATATACGCATTGTTGATCTTTACCCAAGAACATCCGACAACTTTTTAAATCAGACAGAACTTGCTTAGTACACAGCTAAGAATATACATTACATTAAAAAAAAAGAAAACTGTACAGAAACAATAGGTACCATAATAAAGAACTAAATCTATTACAGTATATTCAACAGCCTTTTCAAGAATTGATGTGCTGTATTGCTGACCTTTACAGATAGGTGGTTTAATCTTTATTCCTTTTATTAATAGATTATAGTTTTTTTAGCTGAGTTATAATTTTTCTTGTCAAAGGAAGGAATCATTTCCTATATCTGCTTGAACTTTAAGCCAGTGCATATAACTGCAAGGACATTTCTCTGTTAACACCATTCTGACATAGCCACTTGCATGTTTTTCATGTCCTTTGTGTATTCAGGTTTTTTACAGTTAAGAATTCTTTGCATTACAGTTCTCATCAATCCCTCTGAATCTTTAGACAAAGTTGCATAATAAACTTTGAAAGACATTAGTGACTCTACTTTGTGTCTAGCGACTTAAAAGGTGTAGCACTATTTTGTCGCTCTTTACTTTCAAGGTTTTTTGTCATACTTGCAAGCACCTAAAATAAAGAAGTTTCAAATGTCATGAATGGTCATGTTAACATATTTGGACATACAATGAGTTTTGTTTCAGATCTTTCTTTTTCTTAACTTGGGCAACCTCAATCAGATTCTCTGCTTTCAGCTCCACATCAAACAAGTCAAACATGTTTCCCCAATCATAATGGGTTTGCTGGTTGCTTCTCACCTTTCTTTCAAGTCACCTTTGTTTCCAGAAACAGCCCATCTTAGAAACAAACACGAGCTAAACAAACTTTGTGTCTGGACCATTTACATTTTGAAGATATCTTTGGATCATTCATCCTGGTACCAATTAAATATTAATCACTCAGAGAGATTAACATAAATGATGCAAGTTGACTGAAATTTAACCTGAAAATTATACAATTCAGTGTAAAAAAAATGTGTGTGTCAATAAATATCTCAACAAGATGCATACAACAAAATAGAGATTGTGTAAGTCAGTATCATTTTGTGCGAGGATACAGCTTGTAAAATTTAAAAAATATAGGGCCAGAGCTATAATTGGTTAGAAATAATTTGTCACCAGGAAAGAGTATGCTACTTATGACATTAAACTACTTGGTAGCTCAAACTCTGTTTAGATAATAACTGCAGAATGATTTCAAATTTTAAAATTATTTTTTAAAAATATTTTAAGAAGTTCAAGAAGCATAAACACTCAGTGAATTAAGGAGTTCATATAAGATGTTGCTGATAACTTTGACATGTAGATAAATGGCAGAAATGTAATTTAACCGTTATATTAACCACACAAAAAAATGGAAATTTTCAAAAGATTTCCCAGATGAGTTAGTCAAATTTTTATTTTGTGCATATGAACTAATTGTTTTTAACAAGATATGAAATATAACACAGATGTGTTATACTTTATTCATTACTTATTTTTTATATACATAATAATAAAATAAATGATCAAAGTTTCATTTTTTTTGCTGTAATAAAAGTTAAACCATCACCTTACCTAACTTTAGGTTTGGGTGAATTCACATGCTGTTGATGCTGCTAAGACAAAATAATTTTTTACCAAAATATAAATTTCTATAAAACCAATACTTACATGCTTAACTTAAGACAAACAAGACTGCTTATACCTAAAACAATGGTGTTAATTTGAAAAAAAATATTTTTTAATTTTTTTTTACTCAACAAACAATTTTTAAAAGAAAATTGGAAATGGCTGATTCATTTGAGAAACATCCCCTGCGTGTTAAGGTAAATATCAAATAAGAACTGATAATTAATTAAGTATAATGCAAAAACTATTATATATTGTCTTAGATTATGAAGCAAGTATATGTTTGTGTTTACAAATTAAACAGTGGGATATATATACTGACAAATCAATCTCATTGTTTTCAGGATCTCTTTGATATAAATTTGTTGTTACTTCTAAATTTTTGTTAGACAGAAATGTTTACTTTCTCTGACGAAATAAATTTCATTGTTAAATAAAAACCTGAGACTTTAATAAAATATTTAGCTCATAGTTAATCTGTAAACACTGAATACATTAATTATTGTTAAGAAATGATTAAGGCAAATTTATAAGAATAGTGTTATCTGTATTGACTAATAATTTTTTTTTTGTATTATAGAGTGAAAACAGTTAGATGCCGTGCCTTTTTATGCATCAATAATATTGCTCAAGGATTAGACAAAGAGGATCTGGGTAGCTCCCAAAATCTCTACAACATGTGGATTTACCTGGCAGAGTTAGCCTTTAAACAAACTGGTAATACCAAATAATGCTAATTGAAGAAACATATCAGTCTTAGGTAGAGAAGAAATTATAATAAACACAAGACACTGAATTTTACTTCATTAGTTTTTCAAGAAAGGCTTACAGTAAGTTCTTTTTTTAGAGTGATTATTATGGATAAAAATAAGAAAGCATGGATTGTTAAATTTTTGTTTTCTTTAACAAAATGCATATTATTGCATCTTTGAACTTCAATGATATGATTTTTTCTAAGGCAATAGTGATAAACAGAAGTTATGATGAACTATAATTACATTTAAAAAGGTAGTAAACAGAAAGCATAAAGAATATTCACTGTAGTTTATCAAGTTATATTTGAATTATGAAATTTTATTAGCTCACTAAAGACTCACCTTACTAGTTTGAAATCTGCCACAAAAAAAAGCCTGTTTATGTATAAATACTTTACAAAGATTTAGAGAACCTATGGCGTCCAATCTGATCTTTCAGTTGGTTATTCACATGTCATGGACATAAGTAGATGCACATTAGGAAGTGTTTAAAAAAAATATTTCTTGCAGTAACAGTAGATGCAAGCAAAAAGATGTCAGTGGCAAACTTTTATATTTTTCATTGAAAAATTTAAATGTGTCAAAGAAGAAGCAAACGTACATTCAAGTGCATCATTTAACCTCAGTCACTGCATTATAGGTAAAAGAATTACAAAATTTTCAAACCTCGAAATTTTGTCCAGAGGAAAACATAAAATTAGTATGACTTCCATTCTAGATTCAAAAGACAGTGAACTTCTTGAAGCGGCAACAAGTGCAGTCCGAGGAATTTTAGAAAAGCTGGGAGAGTCTGGAGCATCAATGCTGTTCCGACATACTACATTGTCAGACTTGCAGCTACTTTTTGAGTTTGGAAGACAGTGCACTGATACTAGTGTTTTAGTGAATTTGGTTCGAATTGTTGGAACACTAGGGTGTTTGCTTGGTACAGTGCCAGAAGATGGGACAAAGCTTTTAACTAAAGTAAAAAAAAATTAAAAGATGTTAATTTAAATATTTTAATGATGGTTATATTAATTTTCTGTATATTATCAGTACTAACTTAGTTGAACAAAAGTTAAATCCTGTGATTATAACATTTTAACTGAATAATTTTATTTTCAAAACTATACTTCTGTCAAATAGAAGCCTTCCTTTATCATTCCTCAGTGGTCCAACCTTCTCTTAACATGGCCAGGTGGCTATGGAGTTTGACTTGTATATGTGTCTGAAACTAGATAGTCATGCTATTTTTGAATACGTTGCGTATTTGTTATTTTTCAACCTTGTGTGATATGCACTCTTAAGGATCAGGACAATAAGTAGGCATGACCAAGGTGTTAAGGCACTCAACTCGTAATTCAAGGGTCGTGGGTTTGAATTCCTGTTACACCAAACATGCTTGCCATTTCAGTCATGGGACATTATAATGTGACAGTCAATCCCACTGTTCATTGGTAAAAGAGTAGCCCAAGAATTGACAATGGGTGGTGATGACCAGCTGCCTTCTCTCTAGTCTTACGCTGCTAAATTAAGGATGGCTAGTGCAGATAACCCATGAGTAGCTTTGTACAAATTTAAAACAAATTGAACCTTCTATCATTTTGTTTACCCTAAATGTATTCAAAGAAATCCTTACTGTTAATTTTTTTATATTTTCAGTCACTCTTTTCTAACATCCTTTTCAGTATTCTAATTTCCTGTTACTCCAACTTATTTGATCTTCTATAATCATCTAAATTGCTTAACATACTTGTGAATTTAAATTTCTCATACTTTCCTTTAATTTCATCTCTTCAACTGTTTGTGAGCCAACCTAGTTTTTTTCACTTTCTTTCTGTAAAGAATATGTTTATCTTGAATATTTTAAAATTTATTTTTTGTGTGGGGTAACTTGACAGCTTTACTCTGCTGAATATGAATAAAGTAAATAACCATCAGTTGTGCAGTTAACTTTTCATATATTATCTATAACACTTTCATTTTTTCTGTTTGTTTGTTTGTTTTTTTGGAATTTCGCACAAAGCTACTCGAGGGCTATCTGTGCTAGCCGTCCCTAATTTAACAGTGTAAGACTAGAGGGAAGGCAGCTAGTCATCACCACCCACCGCCAACTCTTGGGCTACTCTTTTACCAACGAATAGTGGGATTGACCTTCACATTATACACCCCCATGGCTGGAAGGGCGGGCATGTTTAGCGCGACGCGGGTGCGAACCCGCGACTCTCGGATTACGAGCGCACGCCCTAATGTGCTCGGCCATGCCATTTAAGTGCAGAGAGATCTTTCTGTGCCTCCAGCAGAATCATTTACAAAACATTGCCCTCCATGATTAAAAGAGTTGATGAATCTGTGTCTACTTCCATCTTTGTCTCTGCCACCTCTTCCAGTGACTACTCAGTTCCATTTCCTTTGGCTTCAGGATCAGGTGTTCCTTCAGGTCCATCTTTTTCTGCATCTCTGAGAATTAAAATGATCATTCATTCACAATCTCAGCCACTGAAATATTTATCCTGTCTACTCAACCCATGACAGGATCCATGGAGATGAATAGACCTTCGTCCAGTAAAAACAAAAGAGCTCTTTGCCACATTCTTCTCCACCTCAATGAAAATGGCTGCTCTGATCCAGTGGAACTGTTGGGGTTCTTGTTCAAATATAGATGACATTAAGGATTTGTTTGGTTCTTACCATCTCATGTGTCTCACCTTACAAGAAATGTTTCTGAAATTTGTCGATACAGTCACCCTTTGGCAGTTTTCTTTGTACAGAAATAACAGGTTGTGTGTGTTAAATGAGTGCTTGGAGAGGTGGCACTGCTGGTTGATCAGTGTGTATTCACCCTGTCTTTGTCTCTACACCCTTGGAGGCTGTAGCCATCCGTGTTTCCTTGGATCGTATCATCATTATTTGTTCTCTCTACCTGGTTCATGAAGAAACCTATGTTAAGTCAGACCTTGCTTCCCTCATTGAGCAGCTACCATCTCCCTTTTTAATCCTGGGGGATTTTAATGGGCATAATCCCTTCTTGGATATGCTCTTGGATACATCCTTTCTCTCTTCAATACTTGTTCTTCTACTTATTTTCATGCATCTAGTCATTCTTTTACTGCTTTCATCTCTCTGTGTGCTTCCCTTCACCTTTCTCTTTCTTTTCTTGAAGGGTTGAAAGTAACCTATGAGTCACTGATCATTTTCTTGGCATTTTGAGAGAACCTGACCATGATTGATGCCACCCAACCTGTATGCTTTGATAGAAGTTAGATCAGGCAAACTGGCCCTCTTACACTACTCTCTTGGAACTTGATCCTGCCTCTGTAAACCATCAATAGACAACTGCATTGTAGCAGTGACTAACTGTATTGTTTCAGCAGCTGCTTATTGTTTTCCTAAAACCTTGATACATTTTCCACAGTATCCTCAATTATGGTGGAATCCTGCCGCATGGCAGAAAAAGCCCAAAAGTGGGTTTTTGATATCTTTCATAGGTATCCCACACTTTTAAACCACATTGCTTTTTAGTGTGCTCATGCATATGCTTGGCAGGTTAGATATCAAAGCCAAAAGGAATCTTGGATTAAATACACCTCTTGCATCTTTTCTATCACCAGAGTTCCAAAGTCATATGGGACAAGATTCAAAAGTTCAGTGGACAGTATACTTCTGACCCCCTTTCAATCTTTCTCTGTGATGGCCAAAAAGCTGCTGATGTCTAGAGCATTGTCAGTACTCTTGGTGAAAGCTTTTTTCTTGCATCTAGCAATTCTGCTTCATCCTCCAACTTCTTAGCCATCAAGACACAGGAAGAGTAATTGCCTCTTTCCTTTCAGGCTATTGTTTCTGTGATTATAATTGCCATTTACACTGATGGAAATCAAATTTGCATTTCATAGGTGTGGCAGTACATCAATTGGACCTAATGATATTTATTATGAGATGCTGCACCATCTCTCTCCTGCATCTTTTGCAATTCTTCTGGTTATTTTTAACTAGATCTGGCAGGAGAATGTTTTTCCTGATGCTTGGTGCCATGCTGTTGTACTCCCTTTTCATGAGTCGGAAAGGTCTTCAGGATTCTTTCAAACTATCTTCCAGTTGATTTGACGAGCTGTCTGTATAAGATCTATGAGAGGATGGTTAATGTTCCTCTTATTTGGTTTCTCGAATCAAACAACCTCCTTTCACTCACTTAATATGGGTTCCAATGACAGTGCTCCATCATATAGACCACATGAATCAACTTAAAATGTCAATCAGGCAAGCTTTTCTTAAGTGACATCTTGTTTTTCTATTTTTCTATCTTGAGAAAGTTTGCAATAGAATGCAGAAGTATGGCATCTTGTGAGACCTCCACTCATACATGTTGTGTGGCCATTTACCCATTTTTATAAAGGTTTTTTTAATGGGCCAACAGTTTCAAGTCCATATGGATTTGATACTTTCCTGTTTTTTCATATAGGAACTTGGAGTCTCTCAGGATTATATGTCGAGTGTTACACATTTCATCATAAAAATTAATGTCATCAGTGGACAATTCCCCTCTACAGTTGCAAATGTCTGTGTGTCGATGTCTTTCACATCTCATGTCAGTTATTGAACGGAAGCCACAGACTGTCCTCAGTCGCTTATTGAAATGGATAGCAGCAAACGGTTTTGCCTTTTCTCACTCTTAAAACCGTTTGCATGCACTTCTGCATCCAACAGGGTATTCACCCAGATCTCAAGCTCTGTCTCGGAGAAGTTGTGCTTCCCATGGTCCCTGAGGCAAAGTTCCTGGGGCTTATCTTTGACCATAGGCTGATCTTTATTCTACACCTCAAGCAGCTACATGTCAAGTGTACAAGGGCACTGAATACCCTACGTGTCCTTTCTTCCACCTTTTGGGAAGCAGATTGATGTTCTATGCTAAATATCTCTCATGTCCTTATTCGATCAAAACTGGACTATGGGTCTCTGGTCTATGGCTCTGCCAGGATCTTAGCCTTGAAGATGTCAGACCCTGTTCATCATCATGGGTCTTCTGCACTTCTCCAGTCCAGAGTTTGTACACTGAGTCTCATGAACCTCCTCTACACCTTTGCCTTTTGCAACTGTCCCTACTGTATGCTTCAAAACTTTGATTCTTACCACAGCATCTCACCTGGGTTTGTGTTTTCCTTCATCAATGGGGCATGCATTTTCAGAATTTATGGTCTGCCATTGTTCCTTTTCGTCTTAGTATCCAGGCATAGTTGGATGAATTGGATTTGTTCTTGAATAACATAGCTGAACCCACTCATCCTCTCACCATGACTAATCACCATCCCCAAATGTGGCCTTTCTTTGAGTCATCTGAAGAAGACAGATACTCCTGACTGGAAGTGCCATCTTTTATTTGCTGAACATCTTTTGAACCATCCTTCATTCCCATTTATTTAGATGGTTCGAAATCAGGTAGCACTGTGGACTTTGCCATGGTTTGTTGTGGTTCAGTGATTGTACACAGAATCCCCTCTTCAGTTTCTGCATTCACTGCTGAATCGTATGCCACTTCTCTTTCCCTGGATCACATAGAAACTCTGCAGTACTCAAACTGTACTATTTATACTGACTTGCTTAGCTCTACTGGCCCTGGAATCACCTCACATTAGTTCTCACCGTGTTTTTATCAATATTCAAAACCAACTGGTCCATTTCTTTCTATCACTTCTATTGAGTTTTCCTTAAAACCAGCCATGTTGGTATTCATGGGAATGAGCTCTTTGGCATCACAGTGAATTCTGTCTGCTCTACTATTGCAGCCATGTGTGTCCTATACTTGGACTATGGTCCTGTATTCAAGGCTTGACTCCATGCCAGTTGGTAGTCAATTTGGAGTGAGCAGTGTTATAACAAGCCTTTCCAGATCAAACCTTCTATTGCTCTTTAGCTATCTTGCTTCTTTAAGGATTGGAAGGAAGAACTTGTTCTGGCTAGGCTTCACATTGATCATAGTTTTTTAACACATCACTTTCTTTTATCTGGTACTGATGCAATGATGTGTGATCTGTGTGACACTAAAGTCACAGTAGTCCACATTTTAATGTGCAGTCATTATGACTGAGCGTGACAGCACCATTTTAAACATATTATTATCATGGGTTCATCTTTGATACTGGACAGTGTCTTTGATGATGGTGACACTGTCCACCTCAATTGTGTTTTTAAATTTTTAAAGTTCATTGGCCTTTTTAATTTTATTTAAATTTTTAATTTGAAGTTGGACTTTGTTATGTCTTAGCATGATCTCTTTTTACATACTTTAATAATTTTACTTTTATTTTTACTATTTACTGGTTGTTTGATTCAGATAGCTTAGTTGCTTTGCATTAAATAAAGAGCCGTCCAGCCAGATGCAGAACGTGTGCTATGTGGAGTATTACCTCAGAGTGCTGTTTTTTAGAGTTTACTTTCTTTTTTTGCTATTGTAAATAGCATATAATGAGTGTACTTTTACCCAGTATACTGGACTACTTCTATATCTTTTTGTTCATGATAGAACAATGACTATATAAGAATACACAAAAGGAATTAGTATATGTATTGTTTGAGATAAATTTAGTGTAATCACTTTAAAACAAATAATTTTTTTCATGTTATTGTACTAACTATGCTTTTTCTAGTTTTCACTGAACTAACTTATAAAATGTACTGATGAAATGTGTTTAAAAAGTTTACCAAAAGTGTTTTGGTTATACCATTATTTGTGGTAATTCATAATAGTATTTTCTTTCTAGAATGTTGGATTGTTCATTCTAGAAATCATTCACAGAGATTTAGGTCTCAGGACTACAGCAGAAGCTATGGATGCAATATTTGATGTGTTTGGTGAAGACCATTTAGACCCAATAGCACAAGAAATTGGTTTGGTTGACAAACTCAGACAGTTTCTTCCTGTATTAGTAGCTAAGGTAAGATACTTTTATAAATCAGTAATGAAAACAATTGTTTTAAGTGCTTCAAATCTAACCAGTGTAGCTTGGCACTTAACATATTTTTAAGTTTTATTCAAAGATATACTCAATTTGCTCTTTAAGTCTAAATTAAGGTAGTCACTATTTTATTAGAATTTCCACAGAAAGTCATAACTTTCCTCTCACTTTCAAAATTTTCCTTTTTATCAGATCTGCATAGTCTGGTGATTATGGCATTTGACTTGCATTCTGCATTTTTTAAGTTCAAATTCTTGTTACCAAACCTGCTTGATCTTTCATCAGCAGGGACATTATAATATCACAATCAGTCCCACTACTCTTTTAAAAAAGAGTAACCCAAGATTTGGGGGAAGGTGTTGTTGACTATAGTAGTATTTCCTGTAACTTATCACTACAGAATTAGGTATGGTTAGTGCATATGGCCTTTGAGTAGATTTGCACTATATTTGGAACAAATAAACAAACATATTTTTCCCAAAATTTCTGTAAAACTATATTTTTATGAAATATAATTTTACCTGTGTAAAGACATACATTGATTTATCACTTCAATAGGTAATAATAATCCAAATATCTTTTTCCCTCTAATGGAAACTGAGAGAAATGTTATGCTTTTTTGACTTTTGCTGATAATATGCTATGCTATAAATTCATGCATTTTTATAATCTGATGACAGATTGGTAATGTTATTTCAAATAGTTATATCTGTCTCTCTATCTCTAAAATTTTTGTATGGTGAATGGAGTAATGTCAGAATTAATAATGTGGGTTTTTAATTTATACAAAAAGGAAAATGGAAATTTTCTAGACTTTTGGACCAATGAAGGGCTTATAAACAAACTTCTAGTTTGTCAAAGTAAACTACTGATTGACTGAAACACTGAGGAGACAAAAGAATTACTAAAATTTGTTCAATATTTTAAACCTTGGGTGACTGGCCTGTGATTCAATACTACGCAATGCATGTTTTAGTTTACTTTCTGTATAAACACCTTTAATGACCTTATAAATCTCAATATTGTAGATTAAGACTGTCCTGTAATATAACAGAAACACTTCAAGGTCTGGTTTTAGTGGGTTTTTTTAAACCTTATTTAATGAAAAGCAGCAAAGGTATAAGCTAAAAAACAAAACTGGTGGAATATAGTTGGGTTTTTAAATAATTTATTATTGCTTTGTGTGAGCTTGTATTTGAAATAAATAAGCATGTGATGAAGATTATGATGAATAATGTCATTTTGTGTTCCTGCAACATCTTAGATTAATCCTCATAAGATTCAGTTTTGGTTTTGCTTTTGTTTTTCAGAAGACTCAAGTCAAATCTAATTTACTGCATTACTGACTTTAGGTTGCAATAATTGTTTTGCTTTTGCTATAAAAATGTTCCCATGCAATTATTAAGATTTTGTTTCTTTCAAACATCTTAAGTTCTTATTCACACTGGATCAAGAAATGATGTTTTTCTTTCACTAGATCAAACACCAGAAGAAATCATTAGGAGAGCATATGCTTATTATAATGACAGCCAAAACCAATCTTGTACGGTTCATCCAGTACAAAACAAAGGGTTCACAAAATGGCCACCAATGATGATATCCCTTATTGTTTATAGTGATTTTTTGTACTCATTTACTTTTGTAAGTATTATTTTAAGGTATAATTGAAGGAATAATGGTTTCGATTTTTACATTTGAAGACAGGATGATTTACATACAGAATGAAATGAATCAAATTTCTGTAAGTTTGAATGAATAAAAACCTGTTACAGATTTTGTTATCTTTTTTTTACCCTAATTTCATACTTTTTTGTGCCATTTGCCATTTAAGGAATATCCAAAGTAAAATTTGTATTAATTTTTTTGCTGAATCATACATGTATAAAAGTCTCAAAATGTGAATTTTATTATTAATTTTGTAGAAATGACAAGCTCAAGATGTTTATCATAAAGGCACAAATATGCAGTGAAAGACAAAATTACTTGCCTAATTATCTATGTTATGGTTGTAAATTTAAACTCAAACCAATAATAATTTGAAATGGAGCACAAAAAATATAGCTTGTTTTTTAATTGATTTTTATCACATGTATCATAGTTAATTTATAAAATAATTTTCTTGTAGTCATTTTCTCAAATATGCCATTTTTCCCATAATAGATGATAAAAGGTGTATTACACATATACACCCATACAAGGAAACTGCTAAAATATAAGTTTGAAAACTGAAAACATTGGTTGCTAACACACATTAAAAGTCTTACATAGAGTTGAAAATGACAAACAAGTTGAACTTTAACAAAACCTTTTTTCAAGATTGTGGGTTTTATCATAATAGATGATAAAAGGTGTATTACACATATACACCCATACAAGGAAACTGCTAAAATATAAGTTTGAAAACTGAAAACATTGGTTGCTAACACACATTAAAAGTCTTACATAGAGTTGAAAATGACAAACAAGTTGAACTTTAACAAAACCTTTTTTCAAGATCAGCGAAAAACTAAATTAAGTAAAAAAGTTCTATATAACTAATGAGAAATCACTGAAACAGGTTTAACTCAAAAGTTGAGCTTATTATTCAAGATCCAAAGATTTTATTTAACCCTCATCAACACACCTTGTAATAAGCTCTAGATTGAATATCCAAAAACTAGTTGCATTACAACTTTTATTCAAGTTAGCATGTAATATGAACAACATGAAAATATATGTATTCTAAAGGAAATATGCTTACAAATCAAACAATTACAAAATCACATTGTTCTCAGTGTACAAATAAGTAGTATTAAATCATTCTTTAAAGAAAAAGTGTATCAAGAAAATGTTTATTATTTTCTTATATTAAAATCATTTTCTACCAATATATAATGAGATTATCGTAATATTGCAAAATTCAACTGAAAACTGAAGTTGTACATTGTGGGTTCCTTTTTGTCAACCAGATCTCAAACCAAATCTATCTTTACAGTAGGCTATGAATTGAAAATCCAGTAAACAGGTTATTACAGTTATCGACCAAGGTTTTTATAAAATAGGTCATTATAAGTTGTGGTCACAGAAAACACTTGTTGATGAATGAGTTATGTGTATGTACATACCACAGTGATGTTATAAGCAAACAAGTGGGATGATACTGTAATACTTTGATGAATTATAACAGTCTAAATTGTGAAATAAATGTTTATAAGTTTGTTTCATAAACTAAAGGGCAAACTGCATGCTGAGTGGTAGTTAGCTATGGTATTAGCTTTGCATGGTTCCCATATGGATATTATTTCATAGCCACATACTCTGCCTGTTTCAAAAAATAGTAGTTTCTGCATCACAGTTACATGAATGGATATAAGTTAATAATGGTTATGATTATGTAAAAACGTATAAAACTGAGGAAGTTATTGTTACCCATGTAGACCACAGTTGTCCTGATGAGGGTTAATTGGGTGGAGTCTTTATTGAGAAATTTTAAATATGGGTGATATTTAGCCAAAACATGAAATTAAGTTGAAGAAATTTTGTGTCCAATAATTTAATTGCATTTTTGTGTATTGATAAAAGGAAGTCTCCATGTGTTCATGGATACAAACAGTTAAAAGATGTTTGGTTTTGCCAACTTAGCTTTGGTGCTATCACACATATGGGAATAAACTATCTATCAACATGAATTTTTTCACATGATAAAAAGTGTTTTGTCATATGTAACATTTTAGAGATAATTTTCAGTTGAATACTTATATAGTATTTGTATAAAAGTTTTGTGACCCGACATTTAAGAATTAAGCACTGCTTACCTAAGTAAGAAAGACATAAATATGTGGCATATTTAGGTACAATCATTCACTTAGTATTTCTAAGGAGACTGAGATTTCTTTCTAAATAGTCATAAGATATTGTTTTAAAAAATGTCTTGAGATATCCCTTTTTCGAAGAGAAGGAGACAAGAGTTTTATTTTACTGTGTAGAGAGAAATAAGAAGGAAAACTGTTAAAAGCTTCAGTAAATAAAAAAAGTGGTTAGATTACATTTGTAGCTGGAAAGAAACTGTTGAAGCAGGAGTAAAGGCTAGTGAAGGTTTGTTTGTGGTAAGTTGACATTTATAGGAAAACCTTCAGCATCGTCATTTATAAGACTGTCTTAAGAAAAGTACATCATGGTTGTTCTCAATTTCTATAGTAGACTTTATGTTAGGGTGACAAGACTTAATGTATTTTAGAAATTTGAGTGCATGACCTTTAAGCAAAATATAACAAGTATTGTCAACATAGTATGTTGGTTTAATAAATTCAATCAGACAGTTCTTAAGTCATGATTACTCATAGTAATAGAAAAAGTCACTATCTAGGGTCAGGCTGAGGGATGATCCCTTTGCAGTGCCATCTATTTGGTCAAAAGGATAATCATTGAACAAAATAGGGGGATTATTGCTTACAGAGATGCAAAGAGTTGTTTAATGTTTTGAAAACTGAAATCATTTATTAGATATAAGTCATTACTGGAAAGAGAGACAGATGTTGATAGTTTCATTAACAGGAACATTGGTAAAAAAATGAAGTTGTGTGAAGGCTGGTCATAAAGTTATCTTTCTTTACATGAAGCAAAATGATGTGGTTAAAGAAAATAAGTCATTATAAATAAATTTGTTGTAAGGGATTAGAAGAAATAGAATTTAGTCAGTTGGTAAGAATTTGTGCAAGCAGAAAAAATTGCAGGTCTAATTTACCCGAAAGGGGGACCTAAGACCATCTGGAAGGGTCACCTATTTTATTCCCTCACACCTTTATACAGTAATATGTTGTCTATCTCTCAGTCAGACACTAAAAATGATGTCACACAAAAAAGGATACTTAACATTGCAATTTGAATGTGATGTTAGCAAAATGTGCACATTCCATGAAACATGAGCTTGAACTTGTAGCACTTTGTAGGCTACAACATAGCATGATGTATGAACTTCAAAAGCAAGAAATAAATATATTCATTACTCTTAATTTTGGTTTTATTTACTTTTGAAACCGGACACTTTGGGGACCCCATACAGTTACATCCATTATTAGGTATATTTGATTTGCATAATTTTGGAGGGTCGTACACTGTTTTTTAAGTGTGTTTTTTTTTCTTGTAGGTCAAGAATAATGTTCTTGATGAATGTTTCTAAGTTTGAAATATTTATTTCAAAATGTAGGTTGTATGTTTGATGGAAGAAAAGTGAAAGATACTCCAATGCATAACACCTACCATGAAGCATGGGGAAGGCAGTGTGATGGTTTTGGGGTGTTTATCTGCTGAGGCAACAAGAAATGTTTGCAGCACAAGTACCATCAAATGGTGATTAGTTACAGTATATCCAGGGGTTTGTATTATTGGTAAAGAATTCTGCCACCAAGATGATAATGATTTCAAACATACATCCAACCCATGCAAAAATTATTTAGCTTTGAGAGAAGCTACTGAAGCCATTGCATCGTATGAATGGCTTCCACAAAGTCTATATTTCAACCTAGTTGAGTAGATATATGATTTAATTGATCAAAAACTTGATAAATCAAAAGTTACTTTTAAAGAAACTTTATGGAAATGTATTAAAGATGTTTGGAGTAAAATTCCAAAGGACAAAGTGCGTGAAAGACTACCTGCAGTTGTTAAGCAGCATCCCAGTGGTATGTCTACGGACTTACACACTGAAAACCGGGTTTCAATACTCGTGGTGGGCAGAGCACAGATAGCCCATTGTGTAGCTTTATGCTCAATTCTAAACAAACAAATAAAGCTGTTAAGCAAAAGGGGGACACAAAAAATATTAAGTTTTTGCTGAACTCAATCACTTCCAGTGAGTTTCTGTTGTACTAAATATGAAGGTTAATAAATTTAATGTTTCATTTGTGATTTACCATCCATTGCTCTTTGAAATTAGTCTAAAATCTAATTTTTGATTTTGTCCCAACAAATTTGCAGAGTACTGTGGGCTTTATGCATCTGTTCGAGTATAAACAGGTGAATATTGCTTTTTATTTTAGTACAAACATTTTATGATTTTTGTCAACAATTTTATCAAATATTTATATTGTTTTAAAAACTGATCACACAAGGTAATTAATTAATTATTATTCATATTGCTTCAAGATATTTATAAATAAATTAACTTACTTAAGAAATTGTGGGCCTAGCATGGCCGAGTGCGTTAAGGCGTGCGCTCGTAATCCGAGGGTCACGGGTTCGCGCCTGCGGCGCGCTAAACATGCTCGCCCTCCCAGCCGTGAGGGTGTATAATGTGACGGTCAATCGTTGGTAAAAGAGTAGCCCAAGAGTTGGCGGTGGGTGGTGATGACTAGCTGCCTTCCCTCTAGTCTTACACTGCTAAATTAGGGACGGCTAGCACAGATAGCCCTCGAGTAGCTTTGTGCGAAATTTCAAAACAAACAAGAAATTGTGTTAATCATTCATTTGTAAATTTCTTTTCCTTACCAAAACATGAATTTCAGTGGGAGAAAGTAATTAATATTAATAATTAATTATGACACTATTGTGTATGTTATTTCAACACTTAAACTTTTTAGGTTATTAGTAATTAGTAAAAAACTACACGAAAAAAATAAAATGTTTATATGTACAGCATACGTGATGTTGACCATTCACAACATTTCGATCTCTTGACCAAGGATCAAAAGTGGCCCAAGTCGCTGTATGAATATAAAAAAAGCTTGGTTTGTTGTTGTTTTCAATTAAGCACAAAGCTACACAATGGGCTATCTGTGATATGCTCACTACGGGTATCGAAACTCGGATTTTATCGTTGTAAGTTCTCAGACATACTGCTGAACCGCTGAGGGGCGAAAGCTTACTTATTAATAGGTAGAGACCCACGGGTTAAACAACACGAGTCAGTAGTAACTTTGCTTTATTAGTTATAAATTAATGGTTCTTATTTATATGAATATAATTTATGATAGTGAAATAAACTTTCCTTATGACTCTTCAAGGGACCTTTTAAAAATTCCAAAGAAATATGTTGAGTAAGTTCGATTTAGTATGAGTAGCAAAGTTACTTAGAGCCTCCACTAGATGAAAACAAGAACTTGAGGTATGTTTAATTTTGTGTTAACAATCTAATTGCGGTCGATAATGAGTTAAGTACATTAGATACTAATAACATTTCTCCAATTTAATAAACATCGCGACGAAACAGTTCTTGTTCAAGTAGTTCATGATACATGAAGCAGCATCTCGACCACAACGTGTGAAGTATAGCTGATGGTCCCTGGTATTGTGCGAATATAGCAATTATAGTGTGGTCAACATATTGGTTCTTCTTTACGTTCACCTATAAGTTCTAATAATTACCTATAAAAGAAACTTTATAACTTTTACTAGTTCAATAATTTTCAGTTAATTCATTTTTGTTGTTATTTTTCGAGATTTTCGTACAAAGTTAAACAAAGGACGATACTCGCATAGCCTCCCTAATTTTGATTTGTTAAGACTAACCAACAGCATCTACTGCTATTTCTGACCAAACAATAGGTCTTAGTCATCATCTGCATGGCACGTCGATAAGTTTATTTACCCGACTTAAAAGTTCCACTGACAGATCGCAGAGGAAGAGCAAGAAACCTGTCTCGATGGAAGATCTCGACTCAACAACACTGTAACATCTCTACATACACACCTCGCAATATGCAAAGGACGTTGACACTAAATCTGAAACCTGTTCCTTAAAACAACAAATAGATAAGTCTGGCATTGGTTATTTTAAAAAATCGAATTATGGTAAGCCTTCAATTAAACTCAATGGTATTAAGTGTTAAAAAAACAAAACGTTTTAGCAAAATAAAAGAAAGAAAACTATTGCCTAACAAAAAATGGCAAATAGCAGTGAAGGTGAAAAAGGTATAAGTATGGCTGACACTAATCCGATACAATCAAACTAGTTTGAGCAAGAATAGGAAAACCAACCAAAAACTACAAACACACCCAGAGAATCGCATTTAGCAACACCTGAAATCCGAATTTAAAAACTGTGGGAGTCACAGTTCTTGCTGAGTGCAGTGTATTAGTCAGAGGTTCTGAGGAAGCTGACCTAAACAGTCTTCACAAAGAATGCCCTCCAGCCAGAATACATCAAACTTCACTAACCAAGGTCAAAACAAACATGAAACCCTTTGTTATCACGAGTATTAATTACAGCATTGAAATAGAACAAATTTAAAATGAAATTACAGAAAACGATTTTTCTTTCACCAGATTAAAGAGAACCAGAAAAGAACACAAAAACAAACAAACGTGGTAAAAGATGTCATTGTTCTCTAGTGTCTGAGATTCCAAGTGAAAGAAGCAAAAACAAACGCCTTATTTGTAACGCAATGTTACAACTGCTCTCGTTACAGGCACGTTAAGGCCTTTTGCCCCCCAGTGGCTCAGCGGTATGTCTGCGGGCTTACACGCTAAAATCCGGGTTTCGATACCCATGGTGGGCAGAGCACAGATAGCCCATTGTGTAGCTTTGTGCTTAATTCAAAACAACAACAACAGCCTTTTCTAAATTTCTCTGACGATTTGTTTCCTGTGGTGGGAAACATAGCACATCTGAATGTAGAAAAGGGCGTGAAAACCCTCTATTGTAATGCAATCGTAGCCACACTATAAACTACAAAGATTATGTGACATACAACATAATGTCGAACCAACACAATCCAACAAAATAAACCAATTATAAAAAAACCGACAACAAAAACACCTCTTTGCCCCATTGTTACGTATTTTTTAATGTTTTAAGTTCTACGTAGATTAAACGCAACAGAAAAACAGATAACAGCTTGTATAATTTATTACACTAAACTATTAACAAATATAACAGATATAACACAAATTATATAATAATAGTGACAGATATTAAGTTACAACATTCGAAATTAATTACAAAACAAAATAATATTAGTTTCAAACTTCAAAATAAATCACAATACAAAACGGTACTGGCCTGTATCTAATGTAATGATTTAAATTAAAGTCTCAAATTCCAGTCTAGGGTGTGAATTTGGTCCCACGAAGTAATTCCGAAACAGTTCACAGTTCAATAAATTCGCCGTCTCTCAGCACAAGCAGTAATTCAGATGTATCGTAGAGATTGACGAAATAATATCACAGCTTCCGTAGATCTAACTTCAGACACAAATCCAAGTTGAATAATCACAGCAAACACTTAATCTCTCTCAAATAACTGACTCTCTTCTTTTCTTCGAATAATAACTGATGTCTGAATCTCACACTTGTTCTTCCAATAAAACTAATGACTGAATCTCTCTCCCTCGAATAAAACTGATGATTGATGACTGAATCTGTCTCTTGTCACCGTCTTTTATACCGATAGGCCTATTTCTCGAACAATCTTGCAATTTCCATACAACTCCAGAGCTATCCACGCATATCCGTTCTTGCACGAGACGACACTTCTAGACAGGAAGTCACCAGCACTCATTTACAAACATGTGATTGGTCTACTTAATTCGAGAAAGTTCTAAAATGTTACCCTAAATAAATAACATATTTTAGTTTAAACTTCGAAACAATAATATCAATATGGAAAAATGAATAATACAAATGAAAATTCAAACACAACACGACATGTTGTCGTTTACAAAATATTTACACATATACATAACACTCTCCCCCTTAAAAGTAAAAAAAAAAGTTTGAACTTGTGAAAACCCTTTTTTTTGTTTTGTTTATTTGTCTTTTTAAACCAACTTAAAAGGGTTAAATCCAGTGGATTCTTTAATACCCTCACGAACTTCAAACAATAAGAAGGGAACACCCTCAACCTAGTTCTTTGAGTGTTTGTGGAAGTAATTTGGTGGAAACGATCAAAAATGCCTTGGGACTCAGGATGGTATGCACTGGATGAAACTTGATGGAGGTTTAATTCATGTATGGCTTGTTCAAAGAGCTTGGACATAAAATTTGTGTCTTGATCTGATTGCACAACTTTTGGAATTCCGAACATGGTAAAGGATTTGACAAGAGCCTTGACGATGTTGGGAGAAGTGATTTTTCTCAAAGGGATTGCCTCACGAAAACGTGTAGAAGCACACATGATCGTCGAGAGGTATTCATTTCCTACTTTGCTTTTTGGCATTGGGCCAACACAGTCGATAATGACCCTTGAGAATGGTTCTTCAAAGGCAGGAATAGGCTGCAGTGATGCTTTGGGAATCCCTTGATTTGGTTTTCCAGTGATTTGGCAAGAATGACATGCCTTACAAAAGCTAACAACATCTTGGCGCATCTTTGGCCAATAGAAATGTCGTCGGATACGATCTAAGGTCTTTCTTACACCTAAGTATCCCGACAATACATGGTCATGAGCAAGACTAAGAATATCATTCCGATAGTATTTTGGAATGACGATTTGATGAATAACATTACACTTTTCATCAGCAGCAACGTCAGGAGGTCTGTATTTTCTCATTAGCACACCTGACTTCTTGTAGTAACAAATAGGGACAGTTCCTATTTCATTTTCATCAACAGCCAGTTGTAGAAGAGAACGAGTTTCATTGTCCTGTTCCTCAACAAGTTTGTTTCGATGAAGAGAGTTGAAAAATGACTTGGAGTCATCAGTAGAACTTAAAGTTGAGTCAGAAATCTCATCGATGTGAGACATGAACGTATCAGACAAAGAGAAATCCTCTTTGGACTCCTGAGAACGTGTCTGAAAACGAGTAACAGCACAGGCGGGAAAAACGTCAGGAAACTCTTCAACGAGTTGCTCTGTACTGGGGCTAATAACAGGTGCTTCAACAACACGAACCTCTGGTACCACCTTACTACCAGCCAAATCATTCCCCAAAAGCATAGAAACACCTTCAACAGGCAATGAAGCTTTAATACCCACAGTCACTGGGCCTGAAACTAAGTCCGAATGTAAATTTAATCTATGAAGAGGAATAGAAACGACGCCACCTTCTACACCAGAAATGAGCACATTGGCCCCAACAGATGACTTTTCAGAAAACGGAAGTACACTTTCCAAAATCAAACTCTGAAAAGCTCCAGTATCCCGCAGGATTTTAATTGGTTGTAGACGTGAATCGCCAACAAAAGAAACAAAACCTTCAGTCATGAAAGGCTTAAATTTGTCCTCAACAATATCTTCAGGTACATCAATAATATTGGACTTGGAATCCACAGTGGACTGAACAGGGTCAAAATCATTGGGAACCAATGATGTATCAAACAAGGGCGAAATGAAACTATTGGGTGATGGCTTGTTTTTGAGCTTATAGCACTTAGAAATCAGATGGCCAGGTTTCTTACAATAAGCACATGTTTTGGATGAGAATGACACGTTTTTAGTAGATGACGAGCTTTGAGAATAAGATGGAGTCTTCGTTTGAGAATTAGAAGTTTGCTCTTTTTTGTCTCTGTCGACATTTGCATAATATTTGAATGAGTCATTGGGTTTCTTTGTTGTGTGATTTATTTTGCTTTTGTATGAGAAATCTTTGTGAGTCAAAGCATACTCATCTGCCAAGACAGCAGCATCATGAATTTTGGAAGCTTTTTGTTCATCAATATAAGTTTTTAGCTCTACGGGAATACATCTTTCAAACTCTTCGACTAACATGAGTTCTCTGAGTTTCGCATAATCATCTTTAATTTCTCTGGAATCACACCACCTGTCGAACAGAGTTTCTTTTTCACGAGCAAATTCGACATAAGTTTGGCTGTCAAACTTTTTGTAACCACGAAATTTTTGTCTGTATGCCTCTGGCACCAATTCATATGCATTCAAAATGCATTTTTTGACGTGCTCGTAATCATAACTTTGCTCGGCTGTGAGCTTGGAAAATACTTCCTGAGCTTTACCCTTGAGAACACTCTGAAGTAATACTGTCCAATATTCGGTAGGCCATTTTAGCCTAAGGGCCAATTTTTCAAATTGCTGAAAATATGTATCTGCAGCTTTTTCATTGAATGGAGGTACTAAACGAATCTGTTTGGAAGCATCAAAATTATCCAACTGCATTTGGACAACCTTTTCTTCTGTATGTGCCTTTCTCATATTGATTTCTTTATCAGCTTTAATGCGTTCCATTTGTATTTCCGCATCAAGGCGTTTGTTTTCTTGTTCTGCCTCAAGAACAAGGCGTCTGTTTTCCTGTTCTGCTTCAATACGTTTTTGTTCTGCCTCAAGTCGTTTGGTTTCTTTTTCTGCCTCAAGTCGTTTAGTTTCTTGTTCTGCCTCAATACGTTTATTTTCAATTTCTAAACGAAATTTCATTTCCATTTCCATTTTTTTTAATACGAAATCTGGGTCAAAATGAGCGACAGGCAATTGTTGTGCAACTGTTTGAGGTAATACCTTTTGGCTGACCAAATGTTCAACAATAATTTGTTTAATATCTGCTTTCTTCATTGATTGCTTCACTTCTAAATTAAAATGTTTACCAACATCAAGTAATTCAGATTTTTTTAATTCACTGATTAGTTCGAAAGAGGGATTCCGATTAAATTCGTTTATAAAATCTTCAAGTTCGAATGCCATTTTAAATATACAAGCTGTCTATCTGTATAGAATATAAATCTTATTTTATAATAAAATTAAATTGTTTGTTCGATATCCCGGACGGGCCCCCAATTTTCTGTTACGTATTTTTTAATGTTTTAAGTTCTACGTAGATTAAACGCAACAGAAAAACACAGATAACAGCTTGTATAATTTATTACACTAAACTATTAACAAATATAACAGATATAACACAAATTATATAATAATAGTGACAGATATTAAGTTACAACATTCGAAATTAATTACAAAACAAAACAATATTAGTTTCAAACTTCAAAATAAATCACAATACAAAACGGTACTGGCCTGTATCTAATGTAATGATCTAAAATTAAAGTCTCAAATTCCAGTCTAGGGTGTGAATTTGGTCCCACGAAGTAATTCCGAAACAGTTCACAGTTCAATAAATTCGCCGTCTCTCAGCACAAGCAGTAATTCAGATGTATCGTAGAGATTGACGAAATAATATCACAGCTTCCGTAGATCTAACTTCAGACACAAATCCAAGTTGAATAATCACAGCAAACACTTAATCTCTCTCCCTCGAATAAAACTGATGATTGATGACTGAATCTGTCTCTTGTCACCGTCTTTTATACCGATAGGCCTATTTCTCGAACAATCTTGCAATTTCCATACAACTCCAGAGCTATCCACGCATATCCGTTCTTGCACGAGACGACACTTCTAGACAGGAAGTCACCAGCACTCATTTACAAACATGTGATTGGTCTACTTAATTCGAGAAAGTTCTAAAATGTTACCCTAAATAAATAACATATTTTAGTTTAAACTTCGAAACAATAATATCAATATGGAAAAATGAATAATACAAATGAAAATTCAAACACAACACGACATGTTGTCGTTTACAAAATATTTACACATATACATGACACCCATCAATACAATTATCAATAACAACTTCTCAGATCTGCAGCAGGTGTGTTACCACCAAATAACAAACAGATAAATACGAACAAACAAAACTAAAAAGTAAATGAACGGTCGCAGGGCAACATTCAAATAAAATTACGAAAGAAACAACTAATACGTAAAATATCTAGAAATAATTCACTACTGATATAAAAGTTGAAACAATCACTCATTACTTGAACGTTCATTGTATGGGATGATAAAAAAGTTGTGATTTACCAATGAACTGTTTGCGAAGTGTTATTAATAACCAAATGAAATAAAGTAGTAATGAAGCAGTAAATGTTATTATATTGTATTCGTGGACATGGTTCCGCAGATGGAAGAACAAACTGCTTGAATATTTTGTTTTAAGCCTTGTTTTCGTAAATTATTTGCTAGTATCTGTCGGTTTAAAATAGAATTCGTGCAGGAGGAAGAGGTCTGAATTACACCTGATTCTCCCAGATTGTGAACAACAGGTCAAACACCAACAAAAATACACAATAAAAAAACATATATATTTTGGTAGTATTATGAAGGTGGTACTTTTAGTCCGTCAGCTTAATCACCTGTTTTATGTATAATTCTTAAGTTATTATTATTAAAACGTTTTCACAACAGCAGTAAGATATTTCAGCTTAAGGTTACTGATTAAAGTTAATATGCTGCAGAATCTCTGTAACCCAAAGAGTAAAACTGTAGAAATGAAACCAGAAATCAGGTGTAGCTCGAACTATGCCTTAGTGTTCACTGACTTATTCAGAAAGATTACCAACTTCCTGTGACAAAGACTAACTTCCAAAACTTGAATTAACTTGAAGAGGAATTAACTATACGTTATTTTTAAGCATTATTCTATAAAATGAAGTAATTAAACAGTAAGAAAAATTAGTAAAACAAGGGGGGGAAATTAAAAAGTCTAAATAATAAAATAATATGCTATAGAAGTGTACGTTTTGAAACTTCAAGTCAGCTATGGTGTATGCGTGTCTCACAAAAAAGGCTTAATCTATGTAAAAGCATCTTTTACTCTAGTTATTATTATATCACCTTCAATCTTACTGCAAACAAGGTGTTCAGTGTGTCACGTGAGGTAATCAGGTATGTGATAGAGAGACCATCACCAAATTTGGTATATGATTACTCATAGTTCTGGTAGTAGCATGATGCTATTGGGTGTAAAGGATTGAATAAGCTCTTAGTTTTGTTATAACTCGAATGCCACGGACGTAAAGAAATAATAAAGTTCATCAACCGCACTAGCACTCAAGCAAGTGGAATACGAATAGAACACTTTGAGGCAGTGGGATGTAGTTCATATAAGGAAACACTTCGGATTAAGGAAACAATGTTTGACATGAGGCTACGTAGCTTAAACACATAGCACAAGGTAACATAAACTAATATATTCTTTTTTGCCTTATTAATTCACCATTTACATTTTTTTTTAATATAAGAAAAATTCCGATAGTAGGTGAGTTAGTCTGTTATTTACGTATAACAGGTTTGTAAAAAAAAAGAAAGAAAAGGAAACAAGTTTACCCGTGAAGTTAAAACCTAAACGCTTGTAGTGTGGGGCGTAACGATGTAGAGGTGATGATTACATCTCGAAAGTATTTGTTGCGGATCTCAGCTGTGAGGTTATAGCTATCACTTGATTTATATAGAATTAAAGTGGAGATTTGACCTATCGAATAAGCGTCATAAATTTCTAGCGTTGTGTTCTCCCATAAGAATTCATTCATCATATAAATAATTACCAAGACGTTGAAACATACAATGTTCGGACGTTTTTTACTTTAGTTTACTCAATACTTGGTTTACATTTGAAAAAGTAATGTGTGGGTTGCATGAAAATTCGACATGGTACACGGCTGATCTTAAAACCTTCCCGATTTCTCCGAGCACCCCTCACCCCCACCCCAACATTACACATCTGAACATATCTATCGAGGAATTTTCTTTTTCATCTGAGCCACGTTTCTGTTTTGTGAGTTTTTGGTAACGTCTATTTTTTCACGATACGGTTGTTGTTCATGACACATATCTATCTCTATTTGCAGACTGACGTGTTGAATGAGGAGAACAGAAAGTGTTGCTGTTTTTAGTTGCTTAGAAGATCTCGGTACGCGACTTCGTTTCTAGGATCTATTGCCGGCGTATTCTTGGGAACGTTTCCATGGCAACATGTCAAGTCGGCAAAATATGATACCTTTGACTGTTGCGTTTGGGTTACACATATTGCAGTACTTTGTCACTTTAGATGCGTCAAGTAATGCTTTTTAACACTAGCCATGTTAAGTTAATACTCTTACACATGAAATAATATGAGAAGATTTAGTCGTTTAATGTAGTGTTGTAAGGCTATTGACAACCTGACGTCAGAAAGGCATGTTGACGTTTAGCTGTTCTCGGAGCTGATTGGTTAACTTACTTCTGATCAAATTAAAAAAGGTCTAGTGACAGTGTCGAACTTTCAGATGAATCTGGATCGAAAAGCACGTTCTCGCTGCAGTATTAAACGATTCTTGACAGTGTTAATCAAATAAGAAACTATGGGGCGCGTTCGAAAATTCCGTGCGATTTGTGGAATCAACGAACTTTCTAACGGAAACAAACTATGGAAAGCCATGTTGGCCGAATTCATTGGCACGGCGCTCCTTGTTTTCATCGGCTGCGGATCCTGCATTTCGGGCTGGGACAACGATTACAGCCCGTCTATGGTCCAGATTGCTTTAGCTTTCGGAGTGACCGTAGGAACCGTAGTTCAGGCCATATGTCATGTTAGCGGAGGGCATATAAACCCGGCTGTCACGCTGGCATTTTTAGCTACCGGAAAATGTTCTTTTATTCGCGCCCTTTTCTATGTGTGCGCTCAGTGTGTGGGCGCGATTGCAGGAGCAGCAATTTTGAAGGCTCTAACTCCTGTAGAACAGCAAGGGCTACTAGGTGCAACCACTGTCCACGCACATTTAAACCCTATTCAGGGTTGTATCGTGGAGATCTGTATCACGTTCGTCCTGGTTTTAACTGTATTTTCTGTGTGTGACAGCAACAGGCTTGACGTGAGGGGCTCGGCACCTTTAGCCATTGGGTTGTCAGTTGTTACTTGCCATTTATTTGCTGTAAGTACATTAGTGTTATGTATATATTTTTAAGAGACAGTTTTTTTCTAGAACTCTTCATATCATGGCCTAACAACATTTACATTTCTGGTTAAGAAGTCAGCACGCAGAATCATACATTAAAGTTGCAATGGTTTTTAAAAGATATCTAAACTCTTTGAAAAACTATTGCAACTTTTGTATATAATTCTGTGTGCTTTCTTCTTTACCAGAAGTATTATTTACGTGTGTGTGTTTATCTTATAGCAAAGCCACATCGGGCTATCACCTGAGCCAACCGTGGGGAATCTAACCCTCGATTTTAGTGTGTTTTATTGACTTGCCTGTATATAATGCTATATAGATATAAGGTTTTTATTTATTTGTCTAATGTGCTGTTATATAGATGTGTGTATATGTATTTTCTTATACCAGAGCTATAATGGACTATATGCTGAGTCCACCGAGGGGAATCGCACAATGGATTTCAGCTTTGTAATTCAGTAGACTTATTGCTGTACCAGCGGGGAACATATGGATGTAAGAAAGATTGGGCAAAGATATATCATGCTTCTTTTACAGTTGAAAAAAAATTGTTACTGTATTATAACTGTGAAAATCACGTCTTAAGTGCGCGTGTTTGTGTTATTTGGGGGGAGGGGAGTTCTTAAACACTGTCATTATCATAGTATGACAACTGACGAAACCCGAGGTAACAATAGGAAAACTGTTCCAAAGTTTTGTGCGCTTGAAAATAACTCATGTTACGCAAATAATGTTTCTCCGGATTTCAACGTTGTTACAGGATAAAAAGAAAAAAATAACACACCATAAACTTTTTTCATGATAAAAACCAAAAAAATTATACAATTATTAATCAGAATTAAATATTTACCCTGTCTCTTCTTATCAACAAAAACATTTACGTGATAAAAACTGTTAATAATTGAAGCATTATTATAAACGAATCTAACGTAAGAATATAAAAATACTTATATATTCTAGCTTGATTTTTTCTCTTCTTTTTTAGAACCATCAAGTCACAGTGCTTTAAAATATAATAACTTTAAATGTTCTAAATCTTATGTTTATGATGTATATCTAAAAATGGATCTAAATATAATTATTTAATAAAAACATGTGTGAAAACACATTACATAATTCCTGTATCGTGCCCTATGAAAATTCTATTATGTTAACTGCTGAGCACGAAGATACACACAATGAGTTTTTATCTCTTCCCAATGCGAGTATCGAAACCCGATTTTTACTGTTATATGCCTTGGGAGTTTCTGCTTTCCTTTGAGTCACTGGAATGTAGGAGTTCAGTTAAGAATTTTACTATCGGAATATCTTCCAGTGACACGGCGGCAAGTTTACAGAAATACAAAGCTGAAATCCAAGGTTCGATTCCACGTGGTGCACACAGCTGATAGCACAATGTGGTTTTGCTCTTAAACAAATAAACTATCGAAATTCGCGTATATCTTCTGTTACTTAGAAAGCAAAACATGTCTTTTGATTCTCACAAGGTGACAACCATAGAATAAAAACTATTATTTGTTAGGTTGTTGTTTAGTGCGAAGTTACACAATGAGCTGTCTGTGATCTACCAACCACGAGTATCGAAACCCGATGATTAGCATTGTAAGCCTGCAAATATACCACTGAATCTTGAGAACTGGGGACGAAACAGTACTACAAATGTTATTCATCTAAATGAATAGCCCATTTCTCTTATCCAAAGTTTATGAGAATTTTAATTTTTCAAACATATTATTCGGTAGTGAAAAATATAAAATAGTGGGTAATTCTCAATTGTTACATAAATAATTCTCACACCATATTTACCAATCAATCAATCAATCAGTGTCGGTGTTTAGGTCGTAACCTTATCGATGGTCCTGTTCACTTTTGACCTCTTCTCTCTGAGAGTTTTTATTATTTGTTGCTGTAAATGTTAATGATATATTAACACAAGAGCCAGAGTTATCTTTTTAGTAAACATTTCGTCCGACCCTTTCTATTGTCTATATCCATGTTTACATTATTAACGTTTACCAACTAACCCACTCTATTTATATTCAAATATATTTAGACGTTCTTACTGCTATCTAATGGACTCAAAAATATTTTAACAAATTACGGGACGCACTTGTATTCGTTTTACTTGATATAAACAAAATTGGACTATCTATAATAACATATTACACTTTTACTCTCATAAACCTACTACAACAGTACAACATCAAAATAAATTTGAGGATGTGTTTTTTTAAAAAGAAAATTAACTGACATTTGCGAGAATAGTTTCAAATCTAAAAATATGTGATATTCCGGTTCACAATTAATTTCAAAAGTATCCGTGTCAACAAAGATTACGGATTTGTTGTTGTTGTTTTTAATTTAGCACAAAGCTACACATTGGGCTATCTGTGCTCTGCCCACCACGGGTATCGAAACCCGGATTTTAGCGTGTAAGTCCGCAGACATACCGCTGAGCCACTGGGGGGCAAGATTACGGAACTTTATGTTTACATCGTAGAGAATAATTTAACTCGGATAATTTTGTTTGTCGTTAAACAGAATGGGCTATTTGTGCTATGATTACTACTGGAATCGAAACCTAATTTTTGGCATTAGTAGTCCACAGACTTGCCCTTAAGATTCTGTGGACAGAAAAGAAAAAAACAAACGTAAGTGAAAAAATAAATAAAACAATTGTTTTCGTACTTATTGTGTTAGGTTTCTAGCTTATTGGTTCACTTATTAAAAATATAATTTCAAACCGCTTATTGTCATTGGAAAGATAATTTATACGTCTGCGTTAAAAGAAGAAACAAAATCTGATTTACCAACCAAATCTGGACAAAACTTTAAAAAGAGAAGTGGACCAAGCGTCTGATTATTTCTAATATTATCATAATCGTGTTTCGTACTTTGAGACCGTGGGCGCGTTATTAAGGTCAGTGATAAGTTTCTCTTCGTTTGCATACGTGTGAAACTAATACGTAAATGGAAAGACAAGTAAATGTTTACAACCTTTTGACATGCGGTTTACAAGAATGTCATAACTTCGTGCAGAACACCTGCACGGAAATATCCATATATTACATGTTTTCTGCCTGAAAAATTAATCGCAAAAATAAAACAAAACAGAAGTAACAAAAGCGAGCTGGTGATGCTGTTATCGAACCAATAAATTATTCACTGTGACTTTACAAAACTGTCACGGAACAAAATAAAGATTCCTCCTCAGTACGAAAATCTCCATAGAAGAAGATTGGATTGGATAAACACCCAGTGACTCAAGAATAAGTCTGAAGGCTTATGACGCTAAACACTGGCTTTCGATACCTGTAGTGGGCACAACACACATAGCTAATTGTCTAGCCATTAAAACAAACGAATTGCTTAACAATTTATTTGTCAGCCATTCTTTTAGTTTTACGTTATGTAGTTACAAAAAATGAAGTTTATATCACCATCGTTTTTATGATATTTTTAACAGTGTTTTAATATTCTTATCCGATCATTATAAACATACAAAAGTAGGCACTGTCAAAATACGTCCACAGATTCGCCCGTAGGAGAGAGAAGGTAACAAACAAGGGTCACGAACTGATGCATTTTATTTTTTACTTTAAATTACGACTTGCAATCACAAATAATTACCTGTTTCCTGTTCTTATTAATAGATTAAGAAGTGTCACAACAGTCCTGTTCGGTGGGACCAGCATGGTAAGGTGGTTTAAGCACTCGACTTGTAATATGGGGGTCGTGGGCTCGAATCCCCTTCACACCAAACATGCTCGCCCTTTAAGCCGTTATGATGTGACGGTCAATCCCACTATTCGTTCTTAAAAGAGTAACCCAAGAGTTTGCGGTGGGTTGTGATGACTAGCTCCCTTCCCTCTAGTCTTACATTGCAAAATTAGGGACGGCTAGCGCAGATAGCCCTCGTGTAGCTTTGCACGAAGTTCAAAACAAAGCAGACCAGTCCTGTTCTGTGTTAACATTGATTGTTCTGTCCTGGGGTTCGGAATTATCTTCAGGCCTGCGTATATAAATTAAAATTTTATGTTATTTTTGTAGTTAAAAAATGGGGAAGACATTTAACAACAGAATGTCTGAAAAAAGGTTGAACAGTGACTACGTAAACAGTATAAAGTTAGCAAACTACACACTATAAATAAAGTTTGAATAGTGGGTAAACAGTATAGTTTAAAGAGACATAAGCAGGGTGTCCCAAAATAACGTTTACACTCTTTGGATCATTATAACTTGCCTTGTTTATTGATTTTGACAATGAAACAAGATACACATGATAGCCAAAGGATTTATTTAAAGACTTAATACTGAAATCAAGAGAAAAAATTCATCATCGCCTGCACATCTAGCAAGATACCATTCACAGAACTCAACCCTTCGATTAGGGTCATCTTCATTCAGAGCGTGAACAAGCGATGGGATGAAACTTTTGAATTAGGAACGCTTCAAAATGCGATGAACGCTGGATTTAGGGATACCTGTTTCACGAGACAGTTGGCGCACTGATTTTCTGGATAATTCAGAACATTATCAATGACCTGTTGCTCTCTTGTTGGGCTTGTTGATGATCTTTTTCGACCGGAGCGACCCTTTCTCATATGGTGGAGAGTTCCGTGTTCATCAAACTTAGCGATGATGCGTGAAATGCTGAGGCGAGATGGCGCATCCATATGGAACTTTCTGGTAAAACGTTTTTGCACTTCAGCTTTGTTTTCGACTTTCCAAAAAGTTTTGAGAATGAATATTTTATGCTCGATTGTAAGCTGATTATCCGCCATCTTTGGACACAAGTCAAATCTGAAACAAAAGAAAGGGTTTATTAGCTATACACAATCAAAGAGTATAAACGTTATTTTGGGGCACCCTGTATATCTATTATGCTCCTCAATATTACCTTTTTTGTTTTTTTATTTTTTAAATGTAGTCTAGTCCTAATTTGAAAAGAAATATTCATCTAAAAGCAACAGTTCCTTAGCAGCCGAAATGTAGCGTAAAAACTTGCTAGTGTTTATTATCTGGTAATAATAATTGAGAAAAAGTATTACTGGCTAATTAATAATTTTATTAGCGTAAATTTTATCCCTTTAATCAAGACAATAAAACAAGTCGTTATACATCTCTGTTTTGTAATTTACTCAGTTTTCTGATTTAAATAAAATGTTCAAAATTAGTTCAACGAACTAATTATGACATCTGCTTACAACTAATAACAAATACTGATTTATATTAGATACAAGTCTAACTTTTGAATTGTATGAGCATGCAGTCTTACTGGCTTCTTTATGTGTTTCATCATTGTTGGTTCGTTTTTGGCTGATAAACAAATGAATAAACTTGCATTTCAACCAAAAAACTACCGCCAGGAGACTTTATCAGCATAAGACCAACTGCTCACTTACTCAAAAAATTAGGTTTTGTGCATAAATATACCCCATTGATTTCCACCACTAAAAGGCACAATGTATTCCTGAGGTTTCGTGGTTCACAACTCGTTACCGAAAAACAAAAATCGCTTTTCGCATTTTAGGGCTGTGGGTACATTATAAAAGTGAGGGTCAAACCTCACTATGCGATCTGGCAATCGCCAGTAGTAGCCTGATAGTTTGGGGTACGTAGCGTTGACCAGCTGCTTTCTATCTAGTCTATAATTTCTAAATAAGGAACGGGTAGTGCTTCGTGCAAAATTCTATAAAACGAACAAACAAATCTCCCATGGAGTGTGACGTTAAATTCGTTTAGGCAGTTCTGAGATATAAAACTCGAAGTTCTTACCCATGTAATTTACAATGGGTGAGCGATTTTGCGACTAGCATGAAGAATCTGCTAATGAACCAACTGGTTGTGGAAGACTCAATAAAATTATTCGGAGTTATGTAAATCATTTTCTTATCAAAGGTAAAGGTTAGTGTTGTCTAGAAAGAGACAAATACATCTCTAATTATACATTTTTTTTTTCCTGCTCGTGCTTTCGACTATACGGTTTTGTTGTTGGAACTAATCAGTAGTTCTTTTCTCGTTAACAATAACTATAGGACGGTGACCTCGGTTGTTTTCCCACCTCTTGTTATTTGTTCTGTTGCTCCTGGATTTATAATTTATGTGAAGAACAAATAACAGAGACCCTACAACTAGAGACACGATAATTTAATCTTCAATCACGTGGTTTATAGTTTTGAAGTGGTCAAAGGTGAAAATGAAAACAAAAAGTATGCACAAGTATATTTGGTTTTTTTCATTTACGTCTGACTTCTTTTCATATTTAAAAAAAAAACCTTGACTAACGGTTGAAGTTAGCTCAAAATAGAAAACAAGAAAGAAACTCATGAGTTTTTGTTATAAATTCCTGTTAGTTTTGTTACTGTTGAAACTAAGGTCTAAATTGTGCCCCCCTCCCTGGCGGTCGTTTTTGTTATTTTTGTTGTTTTGAATTAAGCACAAAGCTACACAATGGGCTATTTGTGCTCTGCCCACCACCGTTATCGAAACCCGGATTTTACGTGTAAGTCCGCAGACATACCGCTGAGCCACTGGGGGGGGCCCGGCGGTCAGTGGTCAGTTTACATATTTATAATTCTAAAATCAGATGCTCGATTGCTAGTGGTTGAAAGAGCGCAGATAGTTTATTACGTAGCTTTTTGGTGTTATAAGAAAATATTCAAATTGCTAACTGTTAAATGAATTGGTTGGTATTTCACTAACTCGCGATCCTGTTGAAGAAACAGCGCTACTCTTGTACTGGCAGTAAAGTGAATAAACTGGTGTTTGATGTTTCTTTACCTAAAAAATAACAATATTTCGACTTTTTACTCGTATTGCATGTAAAATTGCACCAGTAATTCACGGAACATTAAGTCGACTAACAACTGAAATCCAAGACAGACCTGCGTTTTTGAAAGCTGTGATAGTAGCCATTACTAAATACAGGGATTAATAGTCCAATCACGTTACTTATAGTTCAAAAACGTAAAAGAACAAAAAAAATGTCCTTTTATTAGTTGTCTGTGAGGAGGGGGATATAAAAGGAAAAAATATTTAACTTGTAAACCTTAATCTAAGTATTTATTGGAGTTTAGTGCTTTCTACTCATAGGCTAACGAAATGTGACATGCTGATAAAATCCCAGTATATACGTTGATCTGAAAAAAATTATCGTTGGAAATGTAATAGTAATGTGAAGTAAAAAAAAAACAAATGTGAAAAATATGTAAAGTTGTTTAACTTAACGAGGTCATGGGCCCACAAGAAGCTTGGTGCATAATATAACTAATTCAGAAAAAATTTGCCAAAAATCCAATTGGTTCCATTGTACGTAATTTTGGGGGTTAAAGCAATGTCTTCAGTCAATAACGTTATTTTTTGTGCCTGTAGTTGTAAACAACAGTTAAACATAAGATACTGGACTGAAGGTTTGAAACTGTGTTGGTGTACCTATCATGGTTTGTAGTTACCATTCCTCATTTCTCTGCTTAAATGAATATTTTAATTATATATAATAAAATATTCAACAATATCAATGTATCATTAAAAGTGTGGTATCATCCAGAAATACATCTGTTTATAGGTGTTGCTCATTACCAGTATCTGATGAAACTTCAAACCTATAGTGTTGTTAAGAGGTGTATCTACCTCGACGGCATATTTAATACATTTCAAAACTTGAATTGTACTTGTATGGTTATCATAGTTATCTCTGTTATACAGTTGATAACGGCAATAAAAGTATTTTCCCTTATCAAACATTCCACTCAGGTTATTACAGGAAGTGTTGAAGCAAAACCTTGTTGTAAATTTTCTACTTGTTTATTATTATTTTTCAACAGAAAACAGAACTCGATATCTTCAAGCAAACAGAAGAGATGGTTGAGTCATGTTTCACTCCAAGAAATAAATTACAAGCGAGAAAGGACAAAAACTGTAAACATTCCGAATCTTCCAAACCCTACTATTTAAAGATAATATTTTACAATGAAGTGATGTATTTTTTATCATTAAACATAAAATTTGAAGCAGAATTGATGGAAAAGAAATGCTCTATGAGTTGTCTTAGACAATTTTTTTTCCTGTCTCGATTCTTCAGGTAATTGGTCAATTACAAGTTTGAAGGAGCGACGCGCCTCAAAGCACTAGAAAATACGCGGATAAATATTTGATAAAGCAAGTTTAAACCGGTCTAAGTGAGAATAAACCTGCTGCCTCTACCTAGTAGGCTAATATAACTATGAATCAAACTTTCTCAAAGTGTGGGAGCAAGATCATAGAAATTATTTTAACAATCAATAAATGTAAGAAGTAACGAAAATAAAAACTTATATACATTGCTAATACTACTATTAAAATAGAGATATCAACATGTAATTATGAGTTATAACAAGCTTATTTTGTTCCGCAAACCAACAATAGATCATTATTTCGTGTGTATATATATTGTAGATAGATATATATACGAGGGCTCTTCAAAAAATACGCGGACTGACGTCATACAACCAAATGTACTTTATTTAGAAGTTACCGGTCTGGGACCCCTTCAAAGTACTTTGCTCCCCTACGCACACACTTATCCCAACGGTGTTGAAACAGTCCTGGTACGCTTCTTTTGTAATGTCCTTCAGCTCCTTCGTCGCACTTGCCTTAATCTCAGGAAACGTCTCAAATCTTCTTCCTTTTAAAGGTCTTTTGAGTTTGGGGAACAAGAAAAAAATCGCAAGGAGGACGGTCAGGTGAGTAGGGGGGTGGGGAAGAACAGCGATCGAGTGTTTGGCCAAAAACTCACGAGTTCTGAGGCACAAATTTTGCAGCAACGCGGTGCATCTTCACTTTTTCGGTCAAAATCTCGTAACAAGACCCAACTGATATCCGACACTCTTCAGCAAGCTTCCTGACAGTCAGAAGTCAGATTTGTTTGCACCAGGGTGTTGATTTTGTCAACGTGTGGGTCGTCAGTTGACGTGAAAGGACGTCCAGATGCTCATCATCTTCAATGGACTGTCGACCATCCTTAAAACGTTCATGCCATTTGAAACATGCCGTACGCTTCATAGCAACATCACCGTAAGTCGTGTTAAGCATAGCAAAAGTTTCAGTCGCAGATTTTCCAAGTTTAACACAAAATTTCACAGCAAATCGTTGATCCTTCAGGTCATTCATTCTGAAATCCGCCAAACGAAAAATCGCAATTCACTTACAAGTGCGTAGCTAATACACAAATGAAGATATCTACAATCGATAATGGCGTCGTAATTAGCTGATCTGTGCAAACCTAGCGACACCAAGCGGATTCCCCTGGAACCAACTGGAGCCGCGCAATTCAAACAGTCCGCGTATTTTTTGAACAGACTTCGTATATATTTCATTAATAGAAGATCAGTTGTGTTCAGACATCACTCGTGTCAGTCATCTGTATTTACTTCTTATACTTCAAGTAACTTCAGAAAGTTTACTTCTGTTAAGATTCGAAAGACAGCTAACACAAAATTGTCATATTTAACTCATCAATGAAATTTAGTTGCCAGTTTATACCGTTGTTTTAAAAAAATTCCTCGCCAAACATTACAGCATATATATATAAATCAATTTTTTAACGTGTTATAAACTTCCAATGGGTGGCATAATAAAAAGCTGTTTTTGTTTTATATGTGCTAGCCGTCCCTAATTTAGCAGTATAAGACTAGAGGGAAGGCAGCTAGTCTAGTCATCACCACCCACCGCCAACTGTTGGGCTGCTCTTTTACCAACGAATAGTGGGATTGACCGTAACATTATACACCCCCACGGCTGGGAGGGCGAGCATGTTTAGCGCGAAGCGGGCGCGAACCCGCGACCCTCGGATTACGAGTGCACGCCTTAACGCGCTCGGCCATGCCAGGCCCTTGTTTAAATAATTAAGAAAGTTGGTTCTATTTGGTGATTGATTAATTTAAACTTATGTTATAATTATTCTGATGTTTACAATAAACTAATGTTGTCAGAATGTTTACAAAAAATAACATTAACGTTGGTGTTCAATATCACAATAACGGAATTTTTGCTTATATGAAATTGGAAAAACTTTTTTAATACGTGATGCACAACTCTCGATTTCGCCAAATTTTTATTCTGTTTGCATGTAGATTTGCAATAGGGGTCATAATTTTCCCGTTTTGCCTGCGTTTCCTGTCACGGAGAACTTTATTTGTCTCCATTCTCAGGATTAGATATGGTGTCACGAATACGTCACACGTGGATCTAATGCACTGGCGCCACGGGTAATCGGCTAGTATATTCTAATGATACGAGTTCTTACAACTTTTTTTGTCCACCACTGTTAATGTTTTGTGTGCTGACTTTGATTAGGCACTATTGATTTGAAATATGTAATATTCACTACAACTGGCCCTGTATGGTCAGGTGGTTAGAGAGCTGGATTTCTTATTGGAGGGTCGTAGTTCGATTCCCGTCACATGAGACGCTTTCTCTTTCAGTCGTGGGGGCTTTATTTCAGCAATGAACAATCTAATATTTGTTGGTAAAAGACTAACCAAATATTTTTTGTAGATGGTGATGACTAGTTGTTTGTCTCTAGAGTTACGCTACTAAAATAGAGACAACTAGCGCAAATAGTCCTCGTTTGCTTGAAATTCAAAAACAAACAAATTTACTGTAAGAATATTTTGCGCAATACACTGACGTTGTCACTGTTCTTCCTCCTTTTCTTTGTTTACTTTCTAAAGTCCATCAACCACGTGCAGAAGATGTCCTGATGGTCCATTTAATCACTTAAAAACAGAAGTCAATGGGCGAGGTTTGTGAATGTCATTGCGTTTGTTCTTAGTTGACGCGTTGAATTCGAGAAGTAATGGGTGCTGGACGAAGCCACACTTTATTGAATTAACTCAGAGTAAAGACGACTCGTCACATTGCCCCCAAATGGCGTAACGTTAAGCTTGGCAGCTTATGACACATTCATACACACAAAATGGCTTTGGTATCCGTAGTAGACGCAGCACAAATAACCCATTACGTAGCTTTTTGTTTAATTACAAACAACAAATAATTCCTTACACTATAATGGTGCCTGCATGTTAGTCAAACAGTACGCAAAATAACTTGGGCATTTGTCTAAAAACTTTGAATCTAACCTTTGCAATCTACAAGCTTTCTTAGTCCCTCAGAAAACTTCAGTTATTTCTCAGTATGATTTTTAAAAATTCTGTGTTACCGGCGGGAGTATAATGAAATGCCTGAAATTTTACACAAGCTAAAATATATATATGCTTCATGAGAACATATTTTTGGCAGTTAGCATCTGTTTCGCTATGTGTTTTGAATGAAATTTACATATGTATGTAGCTTTCGTGCCTCTTTGTATTCCTAAATCCATGTGAATTATGTTGTTTGATGTTCCTACTTTATCTGCAATGGATTATAGCATTCTGCTGCTACTTCCGAAGGGAAGCCGCTAAACTTTGTTCACTGCCTCTGAGGTGTGTTTTATAGTTGGTTAAAGTAGCCTGTTATTTTTGTTATTGTTTAAGATAAAATCCAGGAATATAAAACTGCACTTGGTTGTAAACTTATGGACGGCATATTTCTTTCAAGATATTCGAGTACGACGTTTCGAATTACTAACAGATTAATACAGTTAAAAATATTTCCAAACTATTACTTTTAGTCTTTTCCTGAACCACTGATACGATGCAAACCTACAGATATCTCTTTATTCAAAATATTACTGTTTCGGGTCTTTCTTTACCGACATGGCTCAATACAATAGATATCTCTTTATTCAAAACATGACTGTTTCGGGTCTTTAATGCTTTTATAATCGTGGAGTGGGAGAATTTCACGTCAGGAAGTCCTGTAATTCAGAACTATTATAAATGATCAGTTTAAATACCATCTATACTTGAAAGTTGGCGTATCTTAACAATGATGATAAGCACAGTTAAAGGCAAGTTGATTGGGTATGAAAAGCTATTATTACAAATCATAAAAGGCCCCGTGTAATATAAACGAGACTTATGCTCGTCGCATTAAAATAGTTGAAGTGAACATGATATAGGCTTAACCGTAATACATTGCAACATACGGAGATCTTTTGTTTGAATGAGCATCATCAACATTGTTATTATTGAAAATGTTTAATTAATTCAAATGGAAAATCTTGGTAAAGGAAAGAATTAAACTTCCGTAAAAGGCAAAAGGTCTCTTACAGAACTTACATCTCTTCGTCACCAGACACGCTATACGTCAGTGAAATATCTTTTGTTTTGTTTGTTTTGGAATTTCGCACAAAGCTACTCGAGGGCTATCTGTGCTAGCCGTCTCTAATTTAGCAGTGTAAGACTAGAGGGAAGGTAGCTAGTCATCACCACCCACCGCCAACTCTTGGGCTACTCTTTTACCAACGAAAAATGGGATTGACCGTCACATTATAACGCCCCCACGGCTGAAAGGGCGAGCATGTTTAGCGCGACTGAGATGCGAACTCGCGACCCTCGGATTACGAGTCGCACGCCTAACGCGCTCGGCCATGACGGGCACATTTACTCAATAAGTAAAATAAAAAATATCTGATTTTATTACTAAATGATATCATATTAACCTGCGCCTCCAAATCATTGCCGAAACGTTTTTCTGTCCCCAATCATTTTTTTGTGACACATGCTTTATATTTCCAACTCTCCTCTAAGAAAATAAACAAAATTCCGATTTTTGTTGATTTCACGTAAGATTCAGGACCTTCGTAGAATAGATCTTAGGCAAGAAAAAGCTTCAAGTACTCATAGATTCACGTGCCTTTTTAATGGCGTTTAAAATTGGAGCGTGACTAGACGGATTCTTTTAGATACTTCTCTCGTGGTCAAAATATGGATCATAAAATGAAGTCATTTTTAACGGAGTAATATTTATTTTAACCTATCTTTTTGAAACTTAATATCAAATTTGGGCCGTAGGAGCGCTATATGTGTGTCGGAGAAATCTCGCATATTGGTCAGTCAAGAGTAGTTTGCGTTGTTGAATACCTGTCCGTCCTCTAATCACAAATTTAAAATTAGGAACAGCTCTTGGTGATGTCAAGAAAACCCACTTGTAGAGAAAAATATATATGTAAAAACGGTTCGTTTGGGTTGAGAATTTTTTTTACGTAGAGAACTTGTTGTTTTGAATTAAGCACAAAGCTACACAATGGGCTATCTGTGCTCTGCCCACCACGGATATCGAAACCCGGATTTTAGCGTGTAAGTCCGCAGACATACCGCTGAGCCACTGGGGGGCTTACGTAGAGAAGCGAACAACGTTTCGACCTTCATCGGTCATCGTCAGGTTCACGAAGAAGGTCGAAACGTTGTTCGCCCCTCTACGTAAAAAAAAATTCTCAACCCAAACGAGCCATTTTTACATATAGAGAGCTCAACATGCTTTTTAACATGTGTACTAAGAGATATTTAGGGGTACCTAAGATATTAAGGATATTTTTGGCTCTACTTCCAATAATAGTGCAATCATATTATAATATTCGCAGTAATAGTTTTGTCTGTTTGTTTTGAATTTCGTGCAAAGCCGTTTTTACATATATATTTCGGGACAGCTCTGCGCAACTCGCACTTTTTTCAGTTTGGCGCGAATAGTTTGAATTAAATAGTATCTTTTGTTCTGTCCTTCATTTAGTTACTGGATATACGAACTGTTTTACATAGCACCACTCTATATATCAGCTTACATGGATTTAATTACCTTTGGCATTTTCACAGATTAAGTACACCGGTTCCAGCATGAACACAGCGAGGTCCTTCGGTCCTGCAGTGGCGGCTGGCGTTTGGGAATATCATTGGGTGAGTAGCGTACAGGCACAGAAGTGCTGTAACTTGAAAGATTTCTTCAATGGCCGTTTAGTTTCATATGAAGTTGTCTTGTTATTGTAAGTCTAGTTGTTGTATAAAACTAGGTATAAAATTTATGGTGACCTTCTAGATTATATTTTAAGTAAATTACATGATACCCAAGTTTTAGTGGTGTTTAGAGAATCTGAAATTGAAAAAGTTTCATACTTACAGAGGATTTTAAAGGCTCTTACGATTATATTAATGGTGATGAATTATATTCAGTTTTAGATTATCGCCACCTTGTGGATATTTATAGAAATCATTTTATAGCAATAAAAGTGATAAATAATTTTATTTGCTATTATTGTTGTTTCGAAATTAAGCACAAATCTACACAATGGGCTATTTGTGTTCTGCCCACCACGAGTATTGAAACCCAGATTTTAGCACTGTAAGTCCGCAGACATACCGCTAAGCCACTGGGGGGGGGGAGGCGATCTTCTTATTTGTAGACTCTGTATACCACCAGTGGATTAAATTGTAGGAAAATTTGAAACTTTGGGAAAAAATAAAATTGAATTTTCTTCTTCCTCAATGATTTACTTCAAAACAAGAGAGAATCTTCAGTAACCGCAACATTTAGAATTATTTCAAGCAGGATTAGACTAATTTAGTCTAAGATAGTTCTTTTCCCTTTTTATTAGCTATAACTTTGTTTGCTAGCAATTCCAAACTTGGGGCGCGCGTATATACGATTCGATTTTATTGTTCATCAGGATGTCTACCAGCCTACCGTCAAGTCGAAATTGTTTCAGGTAGGATTAGAGTTAGGTAACCTATGAGACCTTGGGCACGGTCAAACACACCAGTCGAAAGTGTTTGACCTCCTGAGTTCAGAACTGTAATTATATCTCAAACTCAGTTATGTCGAGAAAACCCACTTGTAGAGAAATATATATGCAAAAACGGCTCGTTTAGGTTGAGAAAATATTTTACGTAGAAGAACGAACAACGTTTCAACCTTTTTCGGTCATCGTCAAGTTCACAAAGAAAGAGAAAGAGGTAACTGACCGCAAGCTAACCACATGTTTGAAAGGGGTTGTGTTCGCTCTTCTATGTAAAATATTTTCTCAACCCAAACGAGCCGTTTTTGCATATATATATATATCTCAAACTGACAAAGAGATGACTGGGTTATGAACTAAAAGTTTGCATCAAGCTGTTCTACATGAAATACTAGATTTTCATGTGCAACTTTGCAGCTCGATTTCTTATGGCTCAAAGATAAGCATTATCGTAGATTTATCAGAATAATATAGTATATTGTCTGGTTCATTTCAAGTTTACTTTATTTTTCTTACTTAAAAAACTAAATCATATTTATATTGAATTTTGTCACTATTGATACAATTGATATTCATGTAATTTTCTTGTACTTGCTCATGTTTGGTCACAATACGACGAGAGCAGTTCATAATGTCAATCATGCAAGTGGTGATGAAACAGTTAATGAGCGCGCAGCGCAGCGCTGGTTTAGGAGATTTAGGAGAAAATAGCCCTCAGACATCCAATAATGAGGAAGTTGTTGTTGTTGTTGTTTTGAATTAAGCACAAAGCTACACAATGGGCTATCTGTGCTCTGCCCACCACGGGTATCGAAACCCGGATTTTAGCGTGTAAGTCCGCAGACATACCGCTGAGACACTGCGGGGCATTTTTTAAAAGGGTTATATGGTTGGTGTGACTTGGATTCGAACCCGCGACATGAATATTATACGTCGGACGCCTTAACCACGTGGCTATGCCAGTGCGGAGGAAGAATTGAAGGCTTTAGCTGAATTATGTAGCAACCACACAGCGAGAGAACTTGGTGACACACTTAATGTTCATTATTCGACTGTTTTTCAATATCTTGAAGAAACTGGTAAGGTAAAAAGGCTCCTTAATTGGATATCTCACAAAATTACTGAAAACTGTTAAACAAGAAAAGTTGAAATTTGTTCCTCACTCCTTACTGGCAAAAAAGACCACCCGTTTCTCCATAGAACTGTCACTTGTGATGAAAAATGGATTACTTGCGACAATAAACGGACAGTGGCTTGACGATGAAGGAGCAAAAAAAACCAGTTCTTCACCCTAAGAAGCTTATGGTCAGTGTTTTGTGGTCATCAGCAGGTGTGATCCATTCTTAAGCCAGTAAAAACAATCACATCAGAGAAATATTGTTGTGAACTTAAAATTATTCAACAGAAGTTGTCACGAAAACGTCCAACAACAGTCAATCACAGTCGAACTATACTGATTCATACCAATGTTTGACCTCAAGTCTCACTCGTTCCTACCCAAAAGCTAAACTAACTTCAGTATGAAGCTTTACCTCAACCACCATATTCACCACATTTTTCCCTTACAGATTATTACTTTTTAAAACATCTGGACACTTTTTAAAGGAAAAAAAACGTTTACACACCAAAAAGCAATTGAAAGTGCCTTTGAAGACTTCATTGCATCAAAAAACGTCCAGTTCTGAGCTTAAAGATGGCATTTATAAACTTACAATGCGTTGGCAGAAATGTATTGAGTCTGAACAAGCTTGTTTTGATTAAACAAGAAAGAGATGTACTTGTTTCACATTGTTTCGTGGCAAACAGTGTGCTCAATGACAATAAATAATATTTTGGGGCATGTATTACTTCTTATATCACAATAGAATGAGAGATAACACATGGAAGAAATCAAATTATATATCACCACAATGGAAAAAAGAAAACCAAGGAAAACATTTCTTTTTTTCCCGTATATTCAAAAGATTTAAATACTTTATAATAAGTTTATTTTACTTTATAAATTTTGAGATGTTTTGTTTGTTTTTTCCTGTCACTATACTAATTTTATTTTAAAATCCAAAATTTACTTTTAGGTTTACTGGTTAGGACCTATTCTAGGTGGCGTTATTGCCGGGATGGTCTATCAACATATTTTTTCTGCTTTACCACCAGAACCAGAAGAGCTAGAGAAGATACGCCTTGAGAACCTCCGCCGTTACGAGGAGAAAGAAGATGCTGAAGACAGAACTTCATCTGTTTAAAACGTTTTGAAGACAACAATCTCGTCAAAAACAACTTGAAAAATATTTAAAAAAACACTGCCTTCCAGAGAACTACTCATTTAGCTTATTTTTATATTAAAACTTTTTGAAATGCAACATAATAATTCAATTAAATCCCAAGAAGAGAGACTTTTAACCTGTATTGCTTTCCAATAACGGATACTTCTTTAGGGTTAGTAAATATAAGCATGGTTAAGAATTTTTGCTGTTTGGGTGCATTAAGAATCAGAGATTTGTTTGTTTGTTTTTTGTCAGCTTCACTTCTTTGTGCTGTACAAATGAGTTGTAAGTTGAAATTTATTGCAAATTGCTTAATAATGTGAAACTATTTACCTGTTATTTGGAAAATAAGACTAATGAATTTAAATAGTGAAGTTGTTTAAATTCACGAAATGCTGAAAAGAAGCTTGAGTTCCGAAAGGAATATTACGTTACTGATGTTAGCTATTCTTATTACATGTATTAGCATTTTCTTTTGTTGCTCTCTTTACCAGGAAAATATGTTATATGAGTATAACATATGAGTAAAAATATAGAAACGTTATGTTGTTAAAACAGTGACGTCCCTCAATTAAATCAAACTATTTGATGTTCTACTTTGTTGTTAATTCTTCGTTTGAAAGTAGCAACAATAACAAAACTTTTTTCAATGTTTAGATTTTTCATATCTTTTTATTATTATGTCAATGTTATACACAGAAGCGCATCACTACAAAGTTGCCCACGTCAACAACTACAATAAACAGTTTTTTAAATTACATACAGAATGAATGTAAGCTTGATTATCAGATTATTACTTATCAGTTATTGAAATATTTGTTTTTTATTTTAAGTTTATTTTTCTCAAACTAGGGTCATTATGATCACTCATTTAGGGATTGTTTAGGATGTATTTTTCATAGAGCGAGACTTAAATCATTAAAAATAGAATTCCTTGCTAAGCATCGTGCATTCCATCTCTTACACGAAAATAAAATAGCAAAGTTTCATAAGAGTTGTGCCTTTGAGCTAAAGACACTTTTTTGCTTATGTTACTGTAATAACACTATTAACAAATCAGGTAAATTTCTATTTGTTGTTGTTTTGAATTAAGTACAAAGCTACACAATGGGCTATCTGTGCTCTGCCCACCACGGGTATCGAAACCGGATTTTAGTGTCTAAGTCCGCAGACATACCGTTGACCCACTGGGGACAATTTTGTATTTCTATTTTAAGCATATAAAACTGTGATGAAGAACATATATAGGGGCGCTATGTTCTATTAAAATAATTTTAAAATGCAAGTCAGTTGGTCATGTGCAAAGAATATTGATATAAAGCCGCATTAAAAAGGTAATAATAAAAATATGTATTCTGATATTCTTTGCGTTCAATGCCATCAAAGCTTTATAGCATTTTCCAACTCAAATTATTCATTCTTTCCGACCATAAGATTAATTTAAATTGGAGGTGGTCCAGCATGGCCAAGTCTGTTAAGGTATTCGACTCGTAATCGGAGAGTCGCGAGTTCGAATTCCGATTGCACCAAACATGCTCCGCCCTTTCAGCCGTGGGAGCATTATAAAGTGAATGTGAATCCCACTATTCGTTGGTAAAAGAGTAGCCCAAGAGTTGACGGTGAGTGATGATGACTAGCTGCCTTCCCTCTAGTCTTAAATTGCTAAATTAGGGTCGGCTAGCCATCGAGTAGCTTTGCGCGAAATTCAAAACAAACAAACAAATTGGAGATTTAGAATTTCGATGAGTATATTTCTTGCACGTAACAGCATTAGAAAAGAATGATAGGTGGAGTATCTGTGGGAACTAGCACAATTAAAAAACAGCTTTTTGTAACAGAAAAAAATGCATGAACTTAAAAATTCAAAGTATTCAACGTAATAAAGAATGAACAAAGAATAAATAAGGATCGTTAACGTTAGGTGCATACGTAATGAAAAACAAAAGCAGAAAATAGAGATCGTGTTTGCTTTAGAATTTATGTCGTTAAATGGCCTGGCATAGCCAGATGGTTAAGGCGCTCGAGTCGCAATCCGAAGGTTGCGGGCTCCAATCCCGGTCCCACCAAATATGCTCGCCCTTTCAGCCGTGGGGGCGTTATAATGTGAAGGTCAATCCCACTGTTCGTTGGTAAAATAGTATCCCAAGAATTGGCGGTGGGTGGTGATGACTAGCTGCTTTCCCTCTCGTCTTACACTACTAAATTAGAGACGGCTAGCACAGATAGCCCTTGAGTTGCTTTGTGCGAAATTCTAACAACAAATATTCTTTGTTATAATATCCAGTCTTATCATAAATGAGTTAAAATAATTGTTTTTATTTTTTAAACCAATCCCTACAAGAATATCAGTTTCGAGAAGACTTCTAATTGTTTTGTTTTTTGTTTTTCATTCAATTCAATTACTACAAAATACCAGTTTCGAAAAGTCACTCAGTAATATATTTTATGCTTATTTATTCAAGTTAGTTACTACAAAGTACCAAAAACAACTTTCAAACTAAAACTTTTAACGCTTTTCGATAACCTACTTCTATGTTATATCACAAGGAGTAAATAGATTTTAACTCCTTCTTAACACAAGAATGTGTTAAGAAAAACAGAAGTATAATGGCTTTCCAGTGTTTTAATGAGCTATGATGTAGATCCTACATCTGACCAAAGTTTTGGTCATGTACAGCCATATCAATTCAGTTTCCTTTTTTCGTAGTTCTTTGTTGACAAAAATAATGGTTAGTTTATTTACTTTTGAAGACCTTTTTGTTATGTTTTTATTTGAAATTTGTTCAGGTTTTTTTTCCCAAAAAATTCTGGACTTTGACAGTAAACGAGCTTGTGATTTTCTTTGCATCTTCAGCTTGGGAGGTAAAAAAGAAAGTTCAAGAGTTGTCTATAGCGCCCTCTAACATAAAAATATCACACAAGGGCCAAATTTATCGAATTATTTTTTGTTGTTGTTTAAGGATGCATTAGGTGTTTCTTACTTCTGTACTTTTTCTGTAGTTTTATTTTATATTATCAAAAATAAAATTATTTAATATACTATTGTTATTTTGATGTCTTCTCTTTGTTTAATATTAAAATGTTAAAAAAAGGAATAGCAAAAATAGTTTAATAATATGTACCGGAACGCCATTATCACACTTATTTTGGTATCCGGAACGTTGTTCCTATACTGTTTAATAAAAAATAATAAAAAAAATTCTGGTAAATTAAATTCGAATTTGGCCACACGGCCTTGTTCCATAATGTGAGTAAACTCACACAGCGAAGCATAAAACGCAAGGTATTTTAGTGCATTTAATGTGTGTTTGTAACATTTTCCATAGATCTGACGTACGTTACGTTTCTCATTACGTTCAGATTTCGAGTCGAGTATCCTAAACATCTTGCCATGCTGGGCATTGTAAATAGAAACAATAGTTTTTCATTGTAACCAGTTTAATTTTTTTTCAGCTTTAATTTCTGTTTCGTTAATTTGTTTTGGCTTTGGGTTTTCGTTTCTAGTTTTCATTACCTTGGAAAGAATTAACACAAGTACTTTATTCTTAGTTATTTTGCAACTGTTGTTGAAATAATGTAATGTGTTATATTTCTTTCTCTTCTTTTCGTTATAACGCCTCCACGCTAAAAGGGCGAGCATATTTGGTGGGACCGGGATTGGTGCCCGCAACCTTCGGATTGCGACTCGAGCGCCTTAACCACCTGGCTGTGCCAGGCCATTTAACTATGTATATTCTAAAGCAAACACGATCTCTATTTTCTGCTTTTGTTTTTCGTTACGTATGCACCTTACGTTGACGTTCTTTATATCTTAATGAATAATATAAAATATCTTACATTTCACCTTGAAGACTGAAACAGTTACACTCTCTTTCATGGTTAGAAATTTAACGAGCAAACATATTTTTCGGGGAAATCCCGCAAATTAAACTAAATAGTTGAGAAATTACAGATTTGTTTCTTTGCTAAACAACGTTAGTTTTTTATCGCTATTCTCTCTTTCAAGTATTTTTACTTAATGACAAAGACCTTGAATGTCCAGTGTATTATTAATATACACTTCCTGAACATTTTAACCTAAATATTTGGTCCTTGAAAGAACTATCTTAATTATTTCCTTTTCTCAGAAACATGAAACATTGTAACGGTTAGTATACATTTCAGAATGAATTTAAACTTAAAAGAGTTATTTTAAATGTTACATAACATAATGTCCTCAATTCTCAAAATACAAATTAATTCAGTCGGATTTCGTGCATACAGTATTTTAGTTCTGGGTTCTTATATTTACTCTCAACAACTTTAACTTTTGAAACATGGTTTTTCAGGTTAAGACAGTGACCTCTGTTTGTAGTTCGTAAAAAATATTTTAACAATATACAAGTATTTCTGACGTCTAATGTCATCCATATTTAATTTATTACCTTAAAATATCATTAGATTTTATGGACAGGTGAAGTCTTACAGAAAGGTGTGTTTTCTTACAGCAAAAACCAAATCGAACTGTCTGCTTGTCCACCGAGGGGAATCAAACCCCTAATTTTAACATTATAAGCCCGAAGTTTCAAGACTGTCCTACCAGGATATTAGTAGTACAGCATATGATAAGTGATATTAGTAGTACAGCATATGATAAGTGATATTAGTAGTACAGCATATGTTAAGTCATTTTGACTAAAATTAAATTAAACCTTCATTACTGTGCAACTAAAACAATAGTAAATCAAATGAAATATATTCAACTTCATTATATACTTCATACTTTATTGTCATCCGCAGGGACAACGTTAAGTCTTCGGAGTTACAACGCTAAAAATCAAGGATTCGATTACTCCTGGTGTACACAGCAGACAGCCCGATATGGCTTATAAGAAAAACACGCACTCAGACTTTATTAAATTACCAAGTGTCATAATTTACCAAGTTTTATATGTATATTTTATTCTATTGACAAGGGTAACAAGACGCACAAATGTCGGTATGATGGATAATTATTTTACCATCGATGTTTGTGCCACCTGCTTTTTTTCATCTTTAATTTATCTATGAATATGATATAGTCAGATTTAAATATTTTCTGGCGTTTGGCTTCATATAGCCAAACCCCTTGATATGTGGTACCTTTGCTTCAACCATTTTGATTTCCTGTGACATCTGACAGCTCAATTCTGAAATGTTTAATGCCAACGAATTAATTCTCCAATTACATCTGACAGTTAAGTTCATTAATGTTGCCCAATTAGATCTCCTGTGATGTCTGACAGTTCAGTCTTGTAATGCCTAATGCCAAACAATTAGGTCTGTCATGACAGATCACAGTTCAATCCTGCAGTGCTTTATGTTAACTAATTTAATACTTTGACCTTGCATTTCACTCACGAGGAACTGTTATTGAATTACTATTTCCACAAATTTAATCTTCTAATGTTGTTTTTTTTTTAATCCGGTATGTATTTTTCTGTTTCATTATCGTTTTTCTTTTTCTAACCCTATTTGTTCTAGGTTTGGAAAACGATTTTATACAAGTAGTGATATCCTGTAAGTATTATTTCAAGTTTCTTACACACTTATTTCCCATTTGTACACAGCTCAAATAATATCCATCACTCAAAAAACCGCGAATAGCAGATTATCAGAGGCATAGATAATTTAAACATTTCTCCTTACGATTCAAAGTATCATTAATACAGAAACCATACCAATATTCATTTCTCAGAACGGAACACAATTTAAGGAATACGGAAAATTAAGAAAAAAGTTTTGCTTTAATCTTGCGCTCCAAGAAAGGGATCAGGTTTTATGTGTAGGCTGGATTCTTAACAGTAGGCGTCTGTGACTTGCTAGCGATAAGTTGCACAGTTAGTTATTACAGTTCTATCAAGACCTTCAAGTAATTGTCTCTTTTTGGGCAAAGTCACACAAGCTGGTTCAACTACTCAGAACACAACTGACAAGAGAAATTATTCTTCTCTACTCTGTTATTACAAATAAATATGGGATAATTTTACTTTACAATTCTTCACAATGTGCTCTTTATGGCTAAATTTACAATCACACAATCTAGATCTAACTATATTAAACTACATTTCTTACTCTTACATTTATTTGTGTTCCAACAGAAGTCTAAAACGTTTCATAAGCTTGTAGATATTATGATGCAATAATATTCAGTTGATCAACAAGAAAAACTAGAGGGTTCAAGTAATATGACACAATAATATAACAATCGTATATTCACACTAATTGATTTACACAACATGTACTTCGTAAACAGTTGCATAGGCAACCTTGCCATAAGCTATCACGTCTCGAAACAAGTAAATTAACTTTCGCGTTATATAAATTATCCAAATCATAACTATCGCATTAAACTTAAATAGTCGCGTGTATTTAACAATGGACAATACATTAATAACACAAAGCTTTCCAAGCAAATGCATGATCCATTCTTTAATAATCATTGTTTGGACTACGTAATACATAAATAATATTTAAGGACAACAAGGAACTTGTTCGTTCATTTCGTCTGTTCTTTCCTCTAAGCCAAACTAAAACTATTATATACACAAATTAAAAACTAGCTCTTATTGTTCATATATCTATCAAACTTTCCCTTAAACATACTGAAAATTTACTGCTTCCACAACATCTGAAGGCAACCCATTCCACAGGCCTACCACTCTATTTAAAAAATAAAATTGTCTTAACCTAAAACAGCTTCTAGCCCGACATGGCCAAGCGTGTTAAGGCGTTCGACTCGTAATCTGAGGGTTGTGGGTTCGAATCCCGATCGCACCAAAGGGGCTCGCCGTCCCAGCCGAGAGGGCATTATAATGTTACGGTCAATCCCACAATCGTTGGTGAAAGAGTAACCCAAGAGTTGGCGATGGGTGGTGATGACTAGCTGTCTTCTCTCTAGTCTTACACTGTTAAATTAGGGACGGCTAGCGTAGATAGCTCTCGAGTAGCTTTGCGCGAATTAAAAAAAAAACAAGACGGCTTTTTTCTTGCTTAAATTCATATTTTTGTCCCTTAATTCTATAATTCTTGCTGTTAATTAAAAGAATGTTAATTTATCAACATTATCAATTTCTTTCACAATATCAAACACTCCAATAAATCTCCCTCTAACTCTCCTTGTTTTAAGTCATGAATTTTAAGGATCTTTATCACTCCTTACATAACCACTCCTCCATTGTAAACATCATTTCAGTAGCTCTTCTCTGAACCATTTCCAACAGTTTAATGACATTTCTAAAGTAAGAAGCTCAAGACTGAACACAATACTACAAATATGGTCTAACCAGTTACCTATACAATGAAATTACAACCTCTTTAGATTTGTATTCTATATTTTTGTACATACAACCTAAAGTCTTATTAGCTCTACTACAAACAAAAGCACACTGCATGTATGCCTTAATAGACTGATCAATTACTACACCAAGGTCCTTTCCTTTTATAGTATTCTTAAAGTTATTCTAATCCAAATTACACTTACAATTCAAATTACGATAACCAAATCTACACCATTACTCTCACCAACAGTAACATTTTAAACTGCAGACTGCATGTTGTGCAATACCCAGAAAATCCATAAAGTTTAAAGTTTCTGGAGATTTAAAATTTTTGTGCAGTTGGTAGAAACAAGTGTACGTTATAAATCGAAAATCAATAGATTAGTTAGTTAACTAGTTTATCAGTTTAGTGTCTATTGGGACTTGAAAGGCGTTAAATGCGATTCTATTATTCAATGAGTTAGTCGCCGTGTTTGTTATGGATCCATTGACGAGAGAATTCTGTAAGTAATACTCTAATTCTGAATTAGGTATATTTAAGTATTGCATTTTCTGCTGAAATGTTGTTTGTGAAACTAGGTCTTCATGTGAACGTAGCATGTAGTAAACCTTACTGAGTAAATGAATTAATTCATTATTGCTTCGTGGGTGGAGCCTTGCAATATTTTTATTGGAATAATATAAAAATCCTGCTCATCGATGGAACACGTTACAACGTGCAGATAACAAGCGTGTGTTTTTCGTGTAGCAAAGACACAAACCTCTATCTGCTCAGTCCACGGAGGGGAATCGAGGCGCTGATTTTAGTGTTGTAAATCCGGAGACATACCGCTGTACTAGCGGGAAGCAGGTAGAAAACAAACAAACAAACAAAAAATAACTAAAGCTATGAACACATTAAAAATAAATAAAATAATTTTTTTATTAACAAAAAAGCATGTTAATAAGCGAAATTTCTTTTAATAGTGGAAAACTACATTATAACACATAGTTTGTGTTATTTACTAATCAGCTCATGCTAATAGATATCTAACCTAGGTCAACCCAACGTCATCACCCTAAGATACCAATGTTGTCAACTAGTATTTGTCAATACACAAGGAAATATAGTGTAATTTGTTAATTAAACATATGTTCACTACTGTTGATTGATTTGATGCATTAATTATGAATAAGGTCAAGTACGACGAAGTTTCTATTTTCTTTTAATACATATAAAAAATTCAAATGCATGTGTCAGTCTTGTGTTCTGTTTAAAGCAGGGGAGGATAAAAGTGTTATTTAATTTCCCTTTCAGTGGCTCAGTGATAAGTATGGATACTTATAACGCTAAAAATCGGTAGGTACCACAAGATAGCCTTATAGTGTTATTACCATTAATATGTGCTTCCATCTAGTATCACATAATCTAAATAAATAATAATTGTATTACAATTTAGTCGTTATTGCACTGTGGTAAGATAACAAATTATTTTTTCTAGAAAGTAAATTTAATAATGCAAGTTAATGCATGAGTTTACAAAAAATGTCATATATGAGTAAATAACATCAGGTAATTGTCATTACCCAGTTCACACAACTCACACTTCTAAAGAAATCTGTATAATATGTTTACACTAAAATGATAATTTATACTTACCAACGTAAAATGATAAATATAACAGAATGATTACTTTTATTCCATTTCTTTGAAGAGATATATTTCGATTTTTTGTTACATAAATGTACAAATTTTAGAAAAAAATAATGAAGCCATTATTTAAACATTTTTCACATATAACAAAATTACTGCTCTTTTAAAGTATTTATCTTTTGGATTTACACGATGTTTGTAAAATAATAAACATTTCTATTTCTTATTTAACATTGAGTTAGTTTATATAAATCTCACTAGATGACGCCATTAACAAACACTTTAAAATAAATATTTAAATATACATTTTTGTTTTGAGAAAACTTTAAAATACCCATACTTAGTCAGCTACCATAGGATCACACCTAAATTGCCATCATTTTTAATTTCAAGGGATTCAATTCCCGTGGTGGACAGAACGCAGATAGCACACTTTGTAGCTTTGCAGTCAAACAAAACAAACGAACTTATATTACGGACTTGAAAGTAAAAGTTGTTGTTTGTTGTTGTTGTTGTTGTTGTTTTGAATTAAGCACAAAGCTACACAATGGGCTATCTGTGCTCTGCCCACCACGGGTATCGAAACCCGGATTTTAGCGTGCAAGTCCGCAGACATACCGCTGAGCCACTGGGGAGCAAAAGTAAAAGTAAAGAGGAAGGTGTAGAATATGTCAACCACACTAGATCTGCAACATCTACTGCTGAGGGTTGCGGATTCGCATCTCTGGTGAACCAAATATGCTCGCCTTTTCAGCCGTGGGGGTTATATAATGTGACGGTGAATCCCACAATTTGTTGGTTAAAGAGTAGCCCAAGCGTTGGCGATGTGTGGGGATGACTAACTGCTTTCTCTCTAGTCTCACACTGCTAAATTAGGGAAGGCTAGCGCAGATAGCCCTCGAGTAGCTTTGAGCGAAATTCAAAAACAAACAATGGTATCTGCAAGAAAATACGCCCATCTTTGCACGCTTATACCCTGTTGGACAATTTTGAATCTATCTGAAAAATACAAGAATATTTGGTTAACTAAAATGGGAAATGGAATTTTGTTTATCATCTAATACAAGAAAAAAGAATGCAACAGCACTAATATTTATGTCGGGTTCTAGAATGACGAATATATATAATTTCTTATAATTGCCATTATTTTTTGTTTTAATTTGTGCTTCAGAAATAAAAAACGGTTTGCAAGGACTTCACAATAAACTTTTATTGTTCTTATGATATATCTGTATGTTTTGCAGACTGAATGTCTTTTAGATTCACAAAAAATTAATAAAAATAATTATTTTATTGTAGGCTTTGAAATAATGAAAAATTTGTTCCGTATTTCTTAACTTACCCCACCCCCAGTACAGTGTTAAGTCTACGAATTTCCACCCCGAAAATGTGAGGTTCGATTTCTCTCCGTGGGCTGAGAAGATTAATCGATGTGGCTTTGCTATAAGGAAACACACTTATTACCTTAAAATACGTTTTTTTTTAGAATTTTGCCACTTGTAAACAAACTTTATATTTATCGGACGTTATAAATATAGCAGAATCAGATATATTTTTTATCAAATTTTCAAAAACAACCAAAATACTTAGTGACAGTTTTTTATTTTTATTATTATTTAAAAATAAATTACATAATAACTAGAAGAGGGATTTCTTGGGCCTTCGAAACCACAGAACAAGGATAACTGTATGACGTTCATAGAAAGCATTAATTAATAACTATGGCGATAGATGGCAGGAGCATTTTTTACTTTTCTCTTGATTGAGATAGAAATATACGAAAATGTTTAGGTTTTTCTTGGACAATTATTTTTATTCTCATTAAATTAAGTTTTTCTATAGCTAAAGTTTTAACATAACATCAAAAATACGGAGCTGAGGCCATAGAAGTATAAAACAGAAATGCCGCCCTCTGTGCAGCTGTAGATTAGTAGTAGTATTCATTCCTCGTTGAAGAAAAATTTATGAAGTGGACATTTTCTGAAAAAGAATTTTTGCTTTGAAATGTGCTAAACGAGGAGAGTGTTCAGATTGTAGTTTACCGCTTTGAAGTAAACGCAGTCTTAACCCATTGTCTCAACATTTTTTTCTTAAATTCAGTCTTACAACACGTGTTCTCAAACTATTTAAATATATTTTTAAAATTTTCATGCAAGTTATACATCTATCCGTAAGTTTTTCTAACTGAAATATAATAAAAGTTTTTTCTGTTTTTTAAGCTATTTTTCAGCTGTCGCACCAATAAAGCGCATAGCATACATCACCAAATGTAGCAACGTAAAATATGATTAAATACGCGCAACAAACACTGACTTTCTATTTCTGCTAATCTCTGATCTCTGAACGCCAAACCTTGTGACCAATCAGACCCTACTTTGTGCCTGATGAAAGCTGTGGTCATCTGCACGTGAACTCTAGTATGTATGTGTGGGTGGACAAAAGCACACGGGGAAGTTAAAGGACAAATGCTGTGGTGGAGAAGCATCACAGATTACTATTTTGAATAGAACGTCCAATAACTCCTCCACTTTCTCTCCCCTACCCTGAAATGTTATACGACCGTTGGACTCGGAGTGTAGACTGCAATCCCTTCGGCTCAGAAAATTGTAGTAAACAAATGCTTTACCATAACAACGTGACGAAACGCACGAGGCAGTAAAATGAAATAGCTGTAAAAAATCTCATTTATTTGGTTTTATTTAGAATTAGCGTTCTTTTTATGAAAGAAGGCACGTGATTTATTTGGAAAAATAACTTACAGTGTGTTTTGTTCACAAATAATAAACGCCGTTAATGCTATTTTATACATTAATTACATGTTTTTCGTCCCTAGGCGTTGATGTCCCTAACTTTCGACCATTGTAAAGCGTATTCCACTAAAACTAGTTCAACGCCGCGGCAGCAATAAGTCTACTGACTTATAATGCCAACATCCAGGGTTCAATCGCTCGCTGTACACGTGGCAGATAGCCCAATGTGGTTTTGTTCTGGAAAAAAAAGCAGCGAAGAACATATTAAAGTTAACACCTACTATTCATCATATAAAATGTGTTTTTTTTAAAGAAACCATTAATAGTAAGAGCAATATCATAGCAATAGGATGTATAATTCATTTTAATATCCCTGGTGGCTAGGTAACTCGACTTGCAATCTACGAGGCACATGTTCGAATCCTATCACAAAACATTCTCGATCTTTCAACTTTTGGAACGTTATAATATGACGACCAATTTCACTATTTGTTGATAAAGAGTAGCTCAAAAGTTGGCGGTGGATGGTGTTGACTAGCTACCTTGCCTTTAGTGTATGACTTTAGATTTAAGGACTGCTAGCGCAGATAGTCCTCGATTAGCTTTGTACGAAATTCAACAAACAAACATTTTAGCATATCAGTTTAAGTTGCCAATATAAAACTGGTGTGTAAATTCTAGTTAGAAATTATGGAAATTCAAAAGACGTGCACATTTATATTTTCTTAAAGAGCTACAAATTATTAAATACGCCTTCGAAACGTCTTAAATCTTCGTGATATAATTGTTCAAAGTAATAAAAGCATTAGGTTGCTACTGTATGATAATTTTGTTTACATTTACCTTCATTTTCAAACGTGTCTTATGTATTTTTGCCCTTTATGTAATACAGTATAATGAATAAATGTAAGTAATTTTAAATATTGAGTACAAAAGTTTGTACGAATTTTTTCAAACACACACACACATATATATATAATTATTAAATAGTTGATCCGCTGTATAATATAATAATATAATATCGAATAGTGAATTAAGCGAAATATGTAGGGATAAAAACAGAAAACAAAAAATAGTGTTGTTTGCAGTTTCGTGCGTAAACTTGAAGATTTACGTAGTTTGAAGGAGCTCAGATCAATATGACTGATTTTGGTGTTAAAGGACTTTAATATTACAGGGACATGCTCGTGGGAGCAAACAAGGGAATGGGCCCACATTAACTCTTTGTATATCGACTGGGTCATTTGTTGAGCACATGACCCGAAATGTAAGTAGAAGGTTTGATTGTTTACGGTCTCGTATCTGAGTACAAAAATGTGCTATTTGCATAATGCATTTTACATTTTACTGTTAAATTGTTACATTGTTAGATTTATATGAAATGAAATATGTTACGGTATTTAATAAAAATGTTACTGTTTACTGCTGGCATTTTTTATTACTTTAGCTGGTCATTTCACAAACCAAAGTATTAAAGCGTGGTTTTTACACTTTCGCTTAGAAGAAAGAAGGAAAGAAAAAAAACGGGAGACACATCAAATACCATTTCATTAATTTCCGACCCTCATGTTTATACCAAGATAATTTATATAATGTACTATGAATTTCTACGTTAATATTTAAAATATTAGTTTCAATGGATGATTTTCTTCCATGTTTCCATAAATATGCCCCCTAGTGGCTCAGCGGTATGTCTGCGGATTTAAAACCTTAAATCCCCGGGTTTCGATTCCCGTAGTGGGCAGAGCAAAAAAAGTCCATTGTGTAGCTTTGTGCTTAATTCAAAACAACTTATCTATAAATATAATTAGAACAACAATAAATCATTTGTTGTTTAAAGACAGTGATATTTGTCAGATTTTATAATACATTTAAGTGATCAATAGTATTCGAAACCACATTTTCTGATTTAATAGTTTGTACCCTTATCCATAAACCTTAGAAAAACTCTAAAAAAATGAAAGAAATAATTTTTTGTTACTTAGCTCATGGCGGTAACATATAATTTAACATCATAAAATATTTTTCTTCTTATTTATATTTAAAAATTCCAGCTGATGCCATATTTGAACACAATTTGTTTTCTGTAAAAATAAAAATACTCTAATGCTTTTATAACAACTGTATGGAGTTGACCCTGCGGTAGAGCTCTGAGTTTTGCAGATAGCAATACGGGTTCGAATATATGCTATAAAACAAAATATTACTGAGAGTTTAAGTTGTAGATATCTTAAAAGAATGATTGTTACTATTTAGTGTGGATGGTAGATAGTATGATGTTGTTGACTGACTGCTATCTCAGTGAAGATTAAAAATAACCTCGTTAACTCAGTGATGTTGAGAAAACCCACTTCTAGAGAAATATATATGTAAAAATGGTTCATTTGGGTTGAGAAAATTTTTACGTAAAATTTTTTCTTAACCCAAACGAGCCGTTTTTACATATATAAACCTCGTTAACTGTACCATAATTATAAAAAAATATCAGCAGCTATAGATTTTAATCTTACATTTTACACAACTCACATTAAAATTATGATGTAACATATACATACACATAAACATATATATATACATGGTATTATTCTAGAAAGCAAATAATTGCCTATTATACACTTATAAAATATTATTGCATATATATCATTAAAATTACTTTATAGATTTTAACATAACATAATTTTTATATCAAGCGCCTTAACACTCATATCGAAAATTGAAAAGTACTAATATAGAGTAAATATGTACGCTTTAATTGTATGCGGTAGATTTGGCATGTTGGCCAGAGCTATTTAAAACTTTACTTGTGCTTCCGCTAGATGGGGTAGCAATTATAGTCCTGACTTTGTCTTCTAGAGTAAGTTTAACCCACCGTACGAACCGGAATTGTTAGTTAGGGACCAGGGAGGAGAGAAGGTACGTGAAAAGACGATTGATTTGTGTGTTTGTTGTGTAAAACGAGAAATTATACTTTAATAAGTGTTGAAAGTAGGGAACAGATTCTTTTTCATGTTAGAAAAATCGTCGGTTGATCACGTACTTTCAGGTATGAGTGTCACTAAAAAAATATGTGTTAGATTACTGAAATTGAACGTCATTAATAATGCTAACTGTTAGGCTTACGTATCACAACGCGAGAACATAAGTTTTAGCTTACACTGCGTAGATCAGGTTAACCAGCAAGGCGTACATTGACTGTTCTGGAAAATCGTGTATGACAAACATGGCGAGTAACGAATATATCATAATACACTGATAGATCGTCTTAATATTGTAACTGCGTACCAGTACTTCGAAGTTTGATCTTCTGGATAACCACCTTTCAAAGTTGAATACCACTTTGCAATGCAAAAGTCATATTAACAGTAGTAGTATTATTAGCATGTCTGCAACCAGTTACAAGGACCTACTACAAATCGATGTAAGAGTAGGCCTGAGCTCACTGATAAGTTTCTCCTGAGGCGTTACCAAGATTTAAAATTAACTTTAAGAAACTTAATATTTAAATTTGTTTGATATTTCACTGTGGGCCTTTTTTTATGTACATTATTTTCATTATAAATACACCAGGACTTTTACCCGTAAAAGAAAGATAATAGAAGTTGTTTGGAAATGTTTTTCATTTGTATAAACAAATCCAGTATAACTTAATTTTTTTATCATGAGTTAAAAGCTAAATAATGTTATGGATATTTGAGACAACTGAGAGCAATGTTCTTTGTGCAAAAAGTGTTTGGAAGGAAGAAAAGTACAACTGGTACTTCAAAAAACATTACATCAGCTCATGAACTTTCACGTTGGCATCATAGTAAATCATCCTTATGAAACCAAATTTGTAAAAGCAAATTTAAGTCATAAGTATTACTAACTAATCTTAAAAAGAAGTAACAACAAAAATTTGTTTTAAATGAAGATCCAAATGGCCGCTGCCTTTCCCAGTACTCGGGGTGAAAATTCATGCCCATCATTCATTTGCCCATTATGCCTAACTCGAAGCCTTGAGCCCAAAATTTTGCCATGTTTACATACATTTTGCAAAACCTGTCTTGAGCAGTACAACCAAAATAGTCAAGAATCCTTTTCTGGAAATTTTAAATGTCCATCATGTCAACAAAAAATATCCCCCACCTCAGAAGATTTGGGGTTGGATACTATGTCATCCAATTTGTTGATCAGCAATATACTGGAAGTAGTTAAGGAAGAACTTGATTGTGAAAATGGCTTTGATGGTCAAATATCTCTGGTCATGTGTAGCTGTTGTGAAGAAGGAAATAAGGCTGTAGGTCGCTGCCGTGATTGCAATGAGCTTTTATGTGAAAACTGTGTCCGGGCACATCAGAGAGTTCGACTGACAAAAGAACATTATATTGTAAGATTTGCCAATGATGTGTCACAACATCGAACTCCTCCACCTATTCCACCAATTGGAAGTCGTCCCACTCATTGTTGCGAGTTGCATCAACATGAAGTGCTTCGATTGTTCTGTGATACTTGCAATGAACCATTGTGTAGGGAGTGCACCATGAAGGAACACAGAGGTCACAGTTTTATTTACTTGCAAGATGCAGTGCAGAATTCAAAAACTCTTTCCATTAAGTTATTAGCTGATGCAAAAGCAGGATTGAGAGCAGTGGAGGAAAGCATTGAAATAACACAACAAATGGCAGAGAAAGTTGAGATGAGGGCTCAGAATGTTGCCACTGAAGTTCGTGCAACAATACGGAGACATATGAACGCTCTTGAGGAAAGGGAAAGAGATCTGCTTCAACGTGTTGAAAAAATTCGCCAAGTGAAAGAACGATCATTGCATTTACAGATAGATGACTTAAGAGTAGCATTATCAAAAATGGCTCAGATAGTGGAATTTATTCAGCAAGTGCTTGAATCAGGATCGGATATTGACATTCTCAAAGCTAAGGACAAAGCTCTTACAAAATTACAGGAGTTGAGGTACTATCGAAGCCATTTACAGCCTCATGAAGATGATAATATTCTTTTCACTCCACCAGATAGTGCCCTACTAAGTGCAATTAGTGCCCTTGGTTTCATAAGTAGTAGTGGTTTTGCACCAAACTCTGTTGCCATGGGTGAAGGTTTGAAGCGTGCTCTTCGTGGTCGACTCTCCACATTTACTGTCCAAGCTAAAGACCATTTTGGTGACACTCGCCTTGTAGGTGGTGACCCAATTCGTGCAATTATACAGAGTCCTGATGGGGGAATTTATCGAGCTGAAATTGTAGATAATCAAAATGGCTCTTACTTAGTGAGCTATCGGCCACAAACTGAAGGCCACAATGTAATATCTATAACAATGCGTGGCATGCATATTCAGCAAAGTCCCTTTACTGTTATGGTACGATCTGGTAGAAACTACAGTACTGTAGGACACATGTTATACACTTTTGGAGGAGATGGGGATGGAGATGGTCACTTATGCAGGCCTTGGGGTGTTTGCACTGACAGGGAAGGTCATATTATTGTGGCTGATCGCAGTAACAACCGCATTCAAGTTTTTAATGGTGATGGATCCTTTAAACACAAATTTGGATCACCTGGCTCACGTCCTGGACAGTTTGATCGTCCTGCAGGAATAGCTGCAGATTTGCAAAGTAGGATCATTGTTGCAGATAAAGACAATCACAGGATTCAAGTCTTTGCTTTTAATGGTACGTTCCTATTAAAATTTGGTGAAAAAGGTAGTAAAAATGGTCAGTTCAACTATCCTTGGGATGTGGCAGTTAATACTGAGGGACAGATTTTGGTATCTGACACTCGTAATCATCGTATTCAACTATTTCTACCAGATGGGACATTCATTAATAAATATGGATTTGAAGGTGCACTATGGAAGCATTTTGATTCACCTCGTGGTGTAGCTTTCAACCCCGAGGGGCATATGGTAGTAACTGATTTTAATAATCATCGCATTCTTGTGATCCATCCTGATTTCCAATCAGCTCGTTTCCTAGGGACAGAAGGATCCAACAATGGACAGTTCTTGCGTCCTCAAGGTGTGGCTGTAGATCCAGAAGGGCACATAATTGTTGCAGATTCTAAGAATCATCGAATCCAGGTTTTCCATCCAAATGGAAATTTTCTTTGCAAATTTGGGACACTAGGAAATGGACCAGGGCAAATGGATCGTCCTTCTGGTGTGTGCATCTCACCAGATGGCCTAATCATTGTGGTCGACTTTGGAAATAATCGGATCCAGGTATACTAGCTGAAGGTTTTTTTTATGTCAAGTTCATAAAAATATTAAATTTTGATAATGCTAAACAGGAAATTCTTTTTTTATGGATGACTAAGATGTGTTTGAAGTTAGGTATAAATAGGAGAAGAAATATTTAAAAGAACATTTTAGAGATTGTTTTTTTTGTCCAAGAATTTCAAGCATGAACATGTTATTTGTATAAGAATTCTATGATGTTTATATAAATGCCTGAATCATGAGTAAAAAAACAAATGAATTCAAATTTTTAGTAACAGTGTTGAATAATTATCAGTTGAAATAATAAATTTTTAATTTTGAAGGATATGGTATTTGCAAATTAGTGTATCATAGTATTTGAATATTGAAAATCTTTGTTTTGGTTTATGCAAATACTAAGAAAGTGTAATATTGTTTGTAATTGGTAATTTTATTAGTTTTTAGCTTGCTGAGGATGAATTAATGTAAGGTTCCAGTTTACACTGTATGAGGTTTATAACAAAAATTGGCAGAACCATTTACAACTACAGTTTCTAAATGATTAAAGAAATTTAGAACCAATAGTTAAATTATTTGACATTAGTTATAAGCATAAGAAAAAAATAACTGAAAAGTTTACTATTTTCAGTTCATTGGCTGAAAAAGTAATTTTTCCTTTGCAAAATATGCATTTGTATTTTGTGTGTGCACTATTTCTCACAATGGAATTTTAATACAATATTGTTGTTGTGTATTTCATTATAAAGATAATTGGGGATTTTTCCCTTAAGTTCCTCTTTACCTTGAAAATGTATCCTGTAACACATTTTCTGTGGAAAAATGTATTTCGATTGTTTCATCCTCAATCATAAGGTTGAATACTTCATACTCTGTGTGTGAAAACTAAATGTGTATCCTATAAAATTTACCTCGTATCTAATACTGGTTCCTCTCAGGGATTTCTTAAGAATGTATTGTTGACTTACAGAGGTTTTCTAGAATGTGGTGTTTCATTTGATATGCAGCTCAAGTGGTTATTTTCTTTTTACTATATCTCATAGTAAGCCAGTTTTGTTGTTAATAATGTGAAATAGAACTTCATTTTATAAAGACTAGTGTTATAATTGAATTGTATACAAGTAATAGTACAAAACTGGATTCATTTGTAGTCTTAACAGTCTTCTAATTTACAATTGTAACCCCAGGAATTATACCATATATTCTAAGAAAAATACTGTTTTGTAACATAAATGTCACTTTGAAGTGTGGGGTAAGTTTAGTGTGTGTATGAATGTTTTTGTGAAGACAGTTTTTAGTAGTTCAAGTAATAACTGAAAGAGAAAATATCACATATTTTTAGGGCTAATTGAACTTAATAATTTGTTATAGTATTTTCAAGCTATATGAAAATTTTGAAGATATTGGTATTATACAATTATCATTTTTGGAGTTTTCTTTTTGTCAGGATACAGTATAATTGATTATTCAACAAATTATGTTCTTGCATTTACAAATTTTCAGAAAAAGGTGTCAAACTATCTATTGCCTAAACAGTAGTAATTTCTTCAGGTTTTCAGAATACATCTCTTATCATGCATTAAATTTATATTTTATGTAACCATTCACAATTTTGTACTTTACTTATCTGATAAATTCTGCAGAACATGTACAATTTAAAAAAGATTAAAATGGATAGAAATGTATTTAATTCTCTAAGCCAAGTTTTGAAAAGTGTAGGAGTATTAATAATAAAAGTTTAAAGCTCAGTTCTAAATTGTGATAATACTTGACAGTTTAAAAGTTTCTTTTTATTTAATAATGACAGCTTATTCCTGCAGAAGAATTTATTTGATATGTATGCCCATTTAGGTACAAATTTAAGAGTTGTGAGCTGTTGTGATACTTAATTTTTGTCCAATATGAATGGCTTTTTTTTGCTTTGTTATTCAATTTGGTTTTTTGACAAGTGGACAAAATTTTGAAGGTGGAAATATTCCTTTTTGTTGTGACATGCTTGAGAAAATGTGGCCAGTAGAGTCAGAGTAGTTTTTTTTAAGTTGTTTTATGATATTCCCTAAGTATTAATTTACTGAGTAGAAATTTAATAATCTACTACCTCAATAATGTTCTGTACAGGTACTTGAAAATATAGTGTTCAGTTGAAGCTTCATGGTGTGTATACATATAGTATGTTGATTAACAAAAAGAAAATGAGTAAGAAAAACCTGCAGTGTGTGATTTATTATAATGGATCATAATGTTCCCCTTCTTGTTCATTCTTTCTACCTCATTTGTATTTAGTAACTTAAAAAGTGATTGTTTTATTTTCAGAGTATTGTGATTCAAATTTGTGAAATTCTGATATTTTGAAGATCCCTGTTGTTTTTACTTTATATTGATTTAATATGTATTTCAGTCTTTTTTTTTCCTTGTATGTATGAATTTTCAGAAATACTGATATATTTATAAAACAGTTTCCCACTTTTGATTTCTTAATATGCAAAAACTTTTTTAATAGTGGCATGTAGCTATGTATGCATTGAGGAATAATTTATTGGAATTCCAGGAGAAAATGCAAGTTTCACTTGTCAGTACATTTTATGACCAGTTATCTTCCCATAAGATGTGTGGAATAATGCTTAATTACATAGAAGAGAAACATGAATGGTATACATGTCTGTGTGTGTGATGTGAGCTTCAATGTATTAATAACATAAAACGTTAATACATTAGTGTAAACTGAAGATGTGACTAAAATGATTAAAATACTTCTATAAAGTACAGCCAAAAAAATCTTGAAATATAAGGTATTTTAACAGTTTTTTTCTTTTAAGGATGTTTAATAATGACTTTTTATTTCTTGCAAGTTCAAATGGTTTTTATGTTTGTGAAATGATAGTTTGCTTAGATAGTAATTTTATTCATCCATTGTGGCTGGCTGGTGTGTATTTCCCTGTTCACTGGGAAATACATGCCCCATCCTCAGTAAGTGGGTTAATAACCAATAATGTTAGTTTGCAATTTAGTAGTTTCAGTTAATAGTGAAAAGTGTTTAGATTATGTGAAGGCTGTTATGGTACACAAGTGAAAGACCTTATAGAAAGTGAATTCTTTGGGTACCTAGCCATCTGTTTTTTTTATGAGTGTAAAGTAATATTTATAGGAAATTTTTGAGTGTGTATGATCTTATGTAGCAGCATATATTATATAGTGTGTGATAAAAATATGAAATGCTTCCTGTTGGGAAAAAATATCCCACTTGTGACCACATTTTGTTTTCCCCTCTGTCAGTCCAGAATATTTGTAGTAGTTTAAAATTCCTTTTGACCCTTTTTTTTTTGTTCTTTCTTCCTGGATATAGTTGTACAAAAATACTTCTAATTCTCTGAACTAAATTTTTGATACACTGTTTAACCTTGTAGGTTATCTAGAACTTTTCATATAGTGTTTACAAATAATCCAGGAAACTTTTGTGTATGTGAAGTCTTATTTTAGAAAGCCTTCCATATGAATAAGCTGTAAACTGTACGTTATTTACCCTTGCATAACCTACCTAAAACTGAAGTGTTTCCTTTAAATTAACACATTATTGTAAAGCCATGTCAGTGCTGTAATGAACTGTTGTTGTAATCATCTTCAAACATTTAGAAGAAAAGTAAAAGAAATCTTTCCACATTATTTGCATAGATAGATCAATAGTACACTGTTTCTGTTAAAATATTTAAAACAGACTGCATGATATGGTTTTTCATTGGGTTAACTCTCACTTAAATTAGTAGTAATGTTGACTTAGTTTTAACCTCAAACATGTCAGTTGAAATAGTTTATTATTAGTATTATCTCTTTTATCTCAATTAGTAATAACATAAGACTTACAATGTTAACTTTAGACCCTAATGTCATCCAAATGGCTTTGTAGTTATATTGCTTTTGTATAAGAAGAAATTTAGTGAATTTGAAATTATTATTTTGTCATTTTTGGTGTATTTTGTGATTGTCAGTTACAGTGATATAGGTTTGTGAAGAAAACTATCACATAATCTCTTAATCGCATTGTCTTGTAGAAAGAGGTTTTCAGCTTCAAAATTTTCAATGCATTTGAGGAAAAAAATCTCTTATGGCTGTTATAATTGCTCACATCTCTTATTAAACTGATTCTAACTGTGTTGATCACACTAGGTAACTGATTCACAGTTTTATTGTGTGTTTCCACTATTAGTAATAGTTCTTAGGAGGAAAACTAGAACAAAATATGTATTTATAATTGTACTTCATTGATCAGGTTTTGAAAAATCTAGACTTTATACATCTATAGCCTGAAAGAAACTAAGTTACTTATGGAAATTTTCACGTACCTGTAGAAGTACAAATTTAGGTTATTTAGTCTAAAGGAAAAGTTTCATAACTTGACTATTGTATACAGTGTAGTTGTACTTTCCATCTTATCCTCACCAGCACAGAAGACTATTTCTAAAGAGTGGATGATGTTATTAACAACCCTTGATTCTTTTTCTTTTTTTTACCTTTCACAGTGGAATTAAGACTATTGGGGAAAATAAATTACTGTAAAAAATATCAATATGAAATGATACTCTTTCATTATCTGAAGAATATATTTATATGTATGCTTTTCAAATGAATGAATTCAGGTAATTAAAGACTATTATGTTATGCCCAACCTCATTTAGCAGAATGAAATGCTAAGAAATCTTAGGTATTAAACTGATGTCATTGATCTGCTATGTCAGTGTCTTTTCTAATGTTCCTTAATAAAAAAGTTGGAAGAGAGAAATACATGGTTAGTTGTATATAGTGTCATCATGTCCAAAAATGTAGGGCACAAGTATGTTTACTATAAATTTTTCAAAATATTCTTCATTAAATGATGTTGTAAATCTTGTTTTGAATATGAATATTTAAATCCTTGAAATTGACTATACCAGTCATATATGCTGTTTGTAACAGATGTCACTGATTGTATTTATTTTGTTGATGGGTGGTGTCATCTAAGGCCTTGTATAGGTTCCTTCATTGTCAGCCTCAAAGCAGGCCAAGGCATCATCCATATTAGTTACTAGTGTTTACTGCTCCTCATATCCAAAAATCATGGACCACCAAAGATTCTCTCTACCTCATCTGTTTCCTATTGGCACCACCCTCAACAATTATTGTGATTGGTTAATTGCTTCACCATCTATGAAGATGTTGTAAATGTGTTACTTTAAAGTTCACTATAGCTCTTCCAAAAGAGCTTGTGAAAGAATATTTGGTGTTGGTTAACAAAAATAAAGATGTGTTCCACTTAAATTTATAATTGTTTGTGTGTATGATTATAAAAAAAAAAGTCTTAAGGTGAAAATAGTGTGTCCAGAAATTCACTCAAATGAGTAAGTCAAGGTTGCTAAATGTTAGAAAAATTTTCTGTTTTCTAAATGGTTTGGGGTTGAGTGACTATTCCCATCATGGATAAATGTTATATTTCTTGAAAAGTCAAATATTCAAGAAAAAATATCTAAACTGTGTAAAGGTGTGAAACTTTTATTTAGGAATATCACATTTAAGCTCAATGTCTAACTTGAGTTGCAGGGGGAGATTTGTCAGTTAAGAAATCCCCCTCCCCTTTTGCCCAAGTAATGCTTTTACCTTATGGTACTGGTGACTTTAAATCAAAATTGGTGGAAAAGGTATTTTAAGGTTTATTTTGTTTTTGTAAGATTTTGGTGATTGAACATGAAGTGGTTTAAGTAGACCTAATAAAATGTTGCAGGATGATGTTTTGAGAATTTTAAACATTAGGCCTAACTCTGTAATACTAACTATGTGTTATTGATATACTTTTTGTGTGTAGCTGTGTTATATATTCCATTTGTGCAAGTAATTTACAATGTGTAATAGCACAAAGTATAATGGGTTATTGTGTGATGATTATATGTATAATGTGGCATAATCAAACTGTTTTGTGTGTTTTTTTGTGTCTTTAGTGTATTACTAGTTCCAGATGGTAAACGTAAACCAACCTACAATGTATACGGGTTTTCAAGTATGTTTAACATTAGTCTCTCTCTATATTATAGCTGGGTACAACCCTAACTTGATTCAGGTGGTCTTCGTTCCTGCCTGGTGTTTCGTTATAGTCTTATTTGCTACCAGTCCCATCTCAAGCTCAAGGCTGCCTGGTCCGTTAAAAGGCATCGTGTTAACTTACAGTGCTTTTGAAGCTATCACTATTACACAAGTTTTCTGGCCGTAGGCCGACATTCAATGTCCTACACTTTCTCAAGGGGCAGTGTAACTGTATCTTAAATATCCCTTGGAATTGTGGGATATTAACATGGCAAGCCGTCAAACGGTCTCACTCTGATTTGGTCCGGTACGTTCTACAAATTGCTGTGGTTTCAGGCAAATCTTCACAGTTATTTCATCTCAGCTGTCTTTAGTACATTGTATTTTACTTCAGTAGATAGCCCTCATGTGGCTTGTGTAAAATTGTGTTCATCAGTATGATCAAGGGGTAACAGCCCACCTATGTAACCCTATTAATTTATAACTGCAACAGTGATTTCTAACATTATTTCGTGGTGCAGTGAATAGACCTTCTCAGAAATGTCCAAAAATTGTCCTCATCTGATACCTTTCTATTACATAATTAAAGTGTGATTAGAAACACAAATCCATTTAGCGCTACTCAGGAAACTTAATGCCAAATGATTGTGCTGTGTCATCATTGCATAATAATTTTATACTTGGCCCATGGATCTTTAATTAATGTCTCCAATTAGTGTAATTGAAAACTGCTTCAAAGGTAAATAAATTGTTTCGTTACCTGGTTTCAGGGTCGAGAGTATAAAATACGATACACAAGAGGAACAGGGTACATTACGAAATAGTTTTGTTATGCAATCAAACAGTCGTTATAATATATTTATATCTAATACAGTAATAGTTTTTAGAAAAACGTAAATGCATCAGCAAGTTCATTTCTAAACTCGCACTGATTCATATTTTATACAAATCTGTCATTTTATAGGTTTATGAATATTTAAAACTGCTATTTGTGGGATAAGTTTGACAGTGAAAGCGAAAGAAATTGTATACTTCAAATTGGTAGCTAGCTGTACATTTACGTTAAAAGTTACGAAAAGTTGTAACGCACTTTGATATAACTGGACCCGATTTAAAATCGTTTACAACGAAACATTTGTGCAGAGAAAAGTATATCTTTGGTGACTTCTGACATATTGTTCCACAAAATAAAAATTGGGTTTGGCTAGGACTAGATCAAAACTTTTCTAATTGTGTCTTGTTTAGAGACTTATATTCTTCACACAACTACCTTTGAATGTTTAGAGATACCAAAAACATTACTAAAGGGTGAGAACGCTTTTTAATCTTTTAACGGAGTTTTTTTTCCTGTGAATGTAATTTTATGTTGAATTGCGATAAACGTGTTCAACGAATATGTTTTATGGTTTGAATCAATTTAAAAAATATCAAAAATTACTATGCGCTCAGAACAAACTCTAATAAATATATTTCATAATTATTTAATCGAGAAAATTATTTGCTTAACTGTGTTTTAAACTTCGTTATCAACATAAAACTAGTTCAACCTAAACATAATGAAGGAAACCACAAAAAGAAAGTTTGAAAGTTAGGGTAAAAACATTCAAGATAGCATAAGCAGCGAAAGCTGAGCAAAAACAGTGTATGCAAGTGAAATATACGTAATACGTATTTGCTTTCTGAAAACAGAATGTCAAGAATTGTTATCTTTGAAATTTCTGGAGTTTCACGCATGTATAATATCCACATTTAACAAATGAAAAATCATTCATGCCATTAGTACGAGTTGGAAGTAATGCAATCAAATAACTCAGCGGAACATTTTAATTATGTACATGTCGATTACAGAAGATTAGTATCCCATTCAAGAAGCAGTGTAAAGCATAATGTATTAGATGTTACTGTTGTTTGGTACACATATGAATATGCAAACAGAATTATTTACTGTATTTGTTCAGAAAAAGAAGCCAAAATTTTACTGAGTTTTCTGTATTTTTATCTAATGATAACCACAACGTAGGCCATATATTTGTTAATCAACATTTTGCTGTGAACACACCCAGGTTTATAGGCGTAATTTTTATGAGTCGTCGTTAGTACATGTGAATGTCGCCATTTAACTATATTAGGGTATAAAGAACATTAATCAGTCCTAAAACAAAAAAGCAGCTTGTTAAATTTTATTTGGTAAACGTAGGACGAATACCAGTGTTATTTAAATAGTGGCTATACTGACTGTTGATCTTATATTTGAAAATCTACTCCCTTGGGTCATCGCAGATAAAATTATGGTACTCCACTCCAGTCTTGATGCAAACTCTTTGTCCAATGTTGTCCATTTAGTTGGCAGTATCTGCATAAAGGAGAAGCAAACGTGTGTAAACTTGCTACAAGAGTTTAGTCTGCTAACACCATCCGTACTGTTATAGTGAAGATCATTCTACATAACTAATTTTTGCTGTGTTAAAAGTTGTATTTCAAATGTGAACAGAATCGATAGGAAAAATGTTAACCAAACTCGCGAATTAATTCATTTTTGCTTCTTTTTAACGTGGTGAGAGTATCTGTGAAGATTTTGTCTGGAATCATTGCAGTGATTGTCAGAAATCATGGTAATGTTACCACCATACTCCTTTCAGGGATTTTGTTCCAGTCGTGAATGACCGTTTTATCGTCCTTTGATTTATGTATTAATTAATTTGTTGCCAAATTCACGGCATGAAGTATACGACTCAGTACCAGGTTACAATGGAATCAAACTAGGTTTTGTTTTATAAAGACTAAAATAAAATTGGTGCGAAAGGTTTTTCTTCCTCCGTCGTGTTGCTGCCACGATCTATAAGATGATAGTGCAAAAAACAAAACATAATGCGTGCCAGTCTTCTGTCATTTTTATTGGGTTTTGAACCCGGATGGCCAATAGGTCTTTTTGCACTAATATTAATTTTTTAAGTAAATTTATTCTGATTATATTTTAAACTCAAAATAAAACAATAACAACAACAAAATAATAGAGTAAGGTATCGTTGAAACGTCGGCTATGTGAATGTTATCTTTAAAAGAGAAACGACATCCAGTCAGTTCTCAGGGATTTCTGGATTGCGAGTTAAAAACTCACGATTTTCTTAAGTGGTGCCAATTGTTAAGATTTTATTGGAGCCGACGAGAGAGATGAGATTGCCCTCTTGAACCAATAAAAATGCATGTGGTTTAAAGTCGTACCAGGGGTTTGATCAAAGAACCAATGCCCTTCGGGTACTCCTCTCTCTATCCTTCTCATGTCCATCTGTCTGAAGTCCGAATGCTTTGCGCATGATATGCTGACGTATGCGCTTGCGTATTAAACCTTCGGGCGTTTCCTAATTCCAGGAAGAAGAGAACTCCTGCCTAGCTCTAGAGTACAGTAAAACACTCGGAATATATATCACGTTAGCATTTTCGAATTGCTGCAATTACTCGTAGAAATATTTAGTGAATTGGCTATAGGTTTTATTGCCCGCCCTTTTATCATCATCGATAGTGTCTAGCTTTTCCAGGAAAATGTTTCCAAACAGTTGTATCCGTTTAAGAAATAACTAATTGTTATCGTGTGTAAACCAAGTACAACCTGAACAAGCGAGAAGTTGATCTCGATAATTTTGAATTAAAACATGCATTTTATAGGCTGTATTAATGTGATGGATATTTTGATTATTCCAGTTTCTAAAACCGTACCTCGAATCAACATCAATAAATTGTTTGTTGTTAAAAAATAGTGTATTTATATAGACAAAGCTTTCGATCACTATACGTATTAATTTTGTGTTTAGGATTACTTTAAGTAAGATTGTTAATTCATTTAAAGATAAAATTCAATATTTTATATGTAGTTGTTTGTTTGGTGAGCTGATGTAATACAGGTAAGAATCACCATTTCTGTCATTTTCACTTGGAAATACATATGTCAATAGCTAAGAACAAATGTTTCTTTGGTATAACTTTTTCATTGCTTTTCTTATTTTATTAATAATTTGTGTGAATAATCGGAAGTATGTTGTGAAAAGTTTTTGTTTGGTGTTCTCTTGTACTAGGTGCTCACTGGTAATGCATGTGAAAGGGGGTATCTAGTCTGTAAGGGTATATCTTCATACCTGCTAAATTTATGCGCACATTACGTTGTATGGAGTTTGCGGACATTCCTATGATTTTATTTTTGTCTTAGTTCAGGGAAAATGTATGGCTAGATTAGAACACATGTTACAGAGTTGTTTGTGTATTTGTGGTGTAACAAGATTTACGGGTCTATCTGTGAGGGGCCACTTGTTCCGCATAATTGTTGTTCAGAGGAGTTCTTGTGTAAGCGAGTGGTCCCGCTGTCCTGATACCGTTAATGTATCGAAATGTTTATTGTGGATAATAAAGTTTATCTCAGATGTCTGACGTAACGGTTTTGTCTGCATATTTTTTTTTCTACAGTTTAGGATGTATTCTTAGGGAAGTTTTGAAACCGCGTCTTATGCCTACCACAACATTCAAATCAATGTTATCACTCTAATACATATTTTCCCTCAGATATATGTTAGCTGACTTCTTAATTTGGTATAACAATGTTTTGCTACATGTTCTTGAAGACTTAGTATGCTAAATGTATGTTATTGTGAAACAAGTGTTACCAAGCAATATATTAGTAAACACTTGGATAAGACCACCGATTCCGTTGCTGAAAATCTAGCCCCAAAATCGTAACACAGGTACTCAATTTCTCTTTCAGCTTGAAAATTTCAGTACCATCTTCTTACTTGTATAGGAAAAATGCTTTTCTGAAACACAAATATGGAGTGGCAAAAAAAAATTCGTTTGTATACTTTAGTAATGAGGAAAATTAAAGGCTGGCTGTTTTTTGTTTTTTTTAATGCCTTAATGTCCGATTTAGTTTTAGGTACTACCGTCATAGAAAACTTAATGTTTATATCACAGTTTTCTCAAATTTAAGCTTAGAGGCATAGGACTTAAACTACGAAGTACGATTGTCACATCCCAAACGCATACTTTACAGCTTTTAAAGCTTTGTCCGGAAACAACAGTTTTAAATGGTATAAAACGTATTTGTATAATTTCCAATATACTTTCAAAGTGTGTAGGCTTGATAAATAATATTTGTCATCAACAGTTTTAAACGCATAAAATGAGAACATCTAACGAGTTTTATAATCGTTATGATACTGCGGTTCAGTGGGTTATATTAATACCGTTTTGGAGCCTTACAATGCCTAATCATACTGTGCCCGACGGCCATGCATCTGGATGATAACCCTTTAGCGTTGTTTGGTAAAAGTTTCCGACGTGTGGCTGATGTGTCCAAAGCACATCGCATCTTAGTGCAGTTAGTAATCAGTACAGTGTACAATAACGTCGGGTTTCCGTTTTCAAAAATCTGTAGGCGCTGCGATGTGTCGTCGTGTAAAATAGCATGACTACGCGTTCTATTTTCCACCTATTAGGGGTATGCAAAATTTGAATGAAATATATCATGGGAAGCCTTATCATAACTTGTATCCTGATGGCCTTGTTTACAGACGGAGATCTCTTGATTATGTTGCTTGCAGATATTTGGGACACCTAAACGGGTTTTTCCACTGACTTTTGTGTTTGTGGATTCTCACCTGTTACAAGATTCCACATTTTTATTAGCACGACTGAGACATAATTTTTAGCTGGTCTCTTTTTGGATTATTCTGGTTCTTTCACTTGTTCGATATCCCTTTGTTTACAATGCCATTCAAAGAACATTTTAAATCCAGATTATGAACACGCGTTTATGATCCCAAAGCAATGGATTTTCGGTGTCATCAAAATATATGCATTTTAAAGACGGATGGTATGGATATTTTGCATTTTAATTGAAATAAAGTACAGAACAACCTGCAGTTTTTTTTACTTCAAGCTGGTTTCTCGTCATCACAAACGTTAAAAATATAGTTTTTGTTCTAACTGTTCTGTGCAATTTTATATTGGCTGTGCTTGTCACCTGCCCAACTAACTTCCTTATTAAAAGTACATTCCATGTAACGTACTCAGCCCTGTGTTTTTACATTTAGAGAAGTGTAATAGTAAAATCACTGTTCAAATTTGAAAATCGTTCTGATCATATAACTATTATGTTCACATTGGTTGTAATAAAAGTAAACACTCTGGGATATTGTATTTGTAATAACCGGTATTAAGAAGTTAACAGTTAAAAAATAAAGTGAAAACTTTTGAGTACACGTTTTTTTCGTTTTTTCTTCGAAACATGTTCAAGAAATCTCCCACTTGCGTAAGTTGTACTCTTCTAATTACACAAAACGGACGTTTAAAATTTAATATTCTGTTATATAGCCAGTATAGTAAGAGGAAATAAAACCTCCATATCTGGCCTAACAACGTCTGTACATTATGCTATATTTCTATATATATATTTTAAAGTACGTAATTGGATTGTTTGAATTTATTTATAACTTAATGGTGGAATTATCTTGTACAAAGTTACTGAAAAATTAATTAGGAATTATTCTCGAAATCTTAGTTGCTTTAGCTGATAATTTTTTTTTTCAATTCGACAGACTTTTAATCTGTCCTCTTCAAGCAAATGGAGAAACGAGTAATACACAGAACGATAACTAGTAAAATTTTATAACGTTGAGTATAAAATAATGTACAACAATTTGTTAAATGTGTCGTGTTTCAATCTACATAAATATTACTAGATTCCAATTTGAAGAAATTCACTTCAAATAGTCCATTGTACGAGTGGGCGGGGCTTTTACACCATGTATTTTCAAAGAATGAGAAAGAACTGTTTAATCATTATCTCGTTAGGGTTGGCACAAAACATTCGTAATGAATATTCATACAGATATATTAAATATTTCTTATGCTAATTCAACGGAAAACATACGTTTATTTTTACATGGATTTACATGCATAAAAGTTACAATTTCCGGTGTCTTCCTGAACTTTCCAAATTAATTATTCAAGAACATACAGCTTTATGTGAGATACACATCATTATTGTGATCAGGGTCTCAATATTTTATTTGGTTATTAAAGAGAAGATATTTGTATCAGTGGCGCAGCAATCGGGGTGGGGGTCATTCTCTGCTTCGAGGTTTAAGTAAGGAAGTCAAGTAGTAATGGTCATTCACAAGTAGAAAATTTTCCTTTGGGACCAACATGACGAAATTTTCTTTTTGCAAAATAGCAACAACAGCAGCAAGTTGGCTCGGCATGGCCAGGTGATTAAGGCACTCTGAGTGTCGCGGGTTCGAATCCCCGTCACATCATATATGCTCGCCCTTTTAGCTGTGGGGGCGTTAAAATGCGATGGCCATTCATATTATTTGTTGGTAAAAGAGTAGTCCAAGAGTTGGCGGTGGGTAGTGATGACTAGCTGCTTTCCCTCAATTCTTAACCGCCAAGTTAGTGACGGCGAGCGCACATAGCCCTCGTGTGCCTTTGCGCGAAACTGAAAAACAAACAAGTATGAGATACATTTTTATTTCAACTGGGTTTCTCGCCATTAAGAAACAAACAATTAGCTTCTAAGTTCTTACGCCTCTACATGGTAAATGTTTCGTTACGTCAGGAGTATGTTTTGTTTTCTTGTATAATACTATAATTTTTCAGGACTAAAATCATAAATAGCTATCAGAAACAATTTGTAAACATTTGTTGGTACCTTGTTACTAATCTTGTATATGTTAATTACGCTTTAATGTGTTTACAAAATTGGCCACGAATCTTTGTTTGATTTCAGATCTTAGATCAATCTGTTAATGTTACATAAAACACTACAATATAAGTATTTTTGAGAAGAAAACTATCACACGTTGCTTCAGATATTACATTATCTGATGTAAATAAAATACAATGTTAGGTTTTGGAAACTTAAACAATGTTAACTCGTAACTTTTGAAAGTTAAAGTACTCCAAATTTAAACTAAAAAAACAAACTCGGTGACAAAACGCTAAACTACTTTTTTTTTAAGTTGTGATTTTTAAAAAAAATGGTTAATTAGAATACCCACACACAGAAATTTTTTTATGAAGGATTATATTTTTAAAAATTAAAATATTTGCAATGCGTTAACAATTTTGCTTTCAAAAGTTGTGGCGGAACTGAATAAATCGTTATGTAAAAAATACATTATGAATATGTAATAATAACTTTTAGGTATCTTAATATAAAAGAGATATCATAATACAGAGCGCTTTTGAATTCGCATTATGATGTACAGATTTATCAGATCTTATATCTGCATAATGTGCTAAACAATATCAAAATAACAGGCAAAACGTCAAGTTTATACCAATGTCATATTTGATTGTTCACAAATTTAGTTTCAAGTTGTTTTTGTCAGAATTACTGCGATTCTATTTTTAATTGTTTTGACGCCATAAAAAGTTACACTTACTCGGATTACCGCTTTAATACAAAAACTTGTTGCAGAACTGAATTTACAAAGTAATTGAAAAAAGATGTCGACGTTTTTCGCGCTTAGATGTTACTCTATTTTAACAAATTTTTAAGTTTATAGTATTTAAATGACAGATTACATCTTTACTGATAGCTTTACTCTCTTTTTTTTGTCAGTAAGCTTCTTTGCCTATGTTTTTAATCTTGGTAGAGTTTCCATTTTGAACATCTACCTGTTTCTGATAATGGATTGGTTGTCACACTTGTAACACAACCGTGGCGTACAATTGGGGTGATGCTTTATAGTATCGCGAGTATTCGAACTTGGCTCTCCACTTACGAAATTGGCCCGGCATGGCCAAGCGCGTTAAGGCGTGCGACTCGTAAACTGAGAGTCGCGGGTTCGCATCCGCGTCGCGCCAAACATGCTCGCCCTCCCAGCCGTGGGGGCGTTATAATGTGACGGTCAATCTCACTATTCGTTGGCAAAAGAGTTGGCGATGGGTTGTGATGACTAGCTGCCTTCCCTCTAGTCTTACACTGCTAAATTAGAGACGGTTAGCGCAGATAGCCCTCGAGTAACTTTGTACGAAATTCCAAAACAAACAAACTTCGGAAATTCAGTGCTCTACTGCCATAGGGCCAACCCAAGTCCAATTTTGGACAAGTCTTGTATTTGCCTTTCTTTATACAACTTTAAGTGGTGTCGTGAATAAAAATTATTTTTAATACTATACGTCGTTAAGACTTTTGAGTAAAAACCAATAAACAAAGATCACAAAACTAGCAAAGTAAAGTGGCCAAAACTTGATAGTTCCGAAAAGTTCCCTGTGGATTAACGATAAACATCGTCAAAAGGCAGGGTTCGATTTTTCCTGATGAACAAAATACGGGTAACCAATCGTGTAGTTTTATGTTAAAACAAAAATGAACAAAATACTGGTAACCAATCGTGTAGTTTTGTGTTAAAACAAAAATCTCCAAAAGTGGTCAATAGGGAGGGGTCGAAAGAGGAATATAGAATATCACATTCCTTAGACAGACGCTCTTTGGATATTTCTAAAAATCCTTGTTGAAGAAATAATAAATCTTAATGTTTAAATATTACTGAAATATTAAAGCCACTTATTTCATTCAAATCAGTAGATAACATATATTACATATTTAGAACACTAGTAGATAACAATATGTGTTACTTACAATGCCAGAAGCTGGTTGGTTGGTAGTAGATTATGTAGCAAAATATTTCTCTGTACTGTAAAAGCTGTAACTGGTAAAAATAAATAATTAAACGTGACAATACTGTTGCTTTTAACGGAAGTAAAATTATTTTTTAAATAAATGGCACAAGGAAAGTTTTATAGGTTAGTAACCACGTGTAACTGTGGTTTCTTAATTTCGTGGTGCGCGTCCCGTTATTGTAAAGAATCACAATAACCCTGGGGCTGTGGGTGCGGTATAGGTGTGATGGTCAAATCCTACATTATGATGAAAGTTCATGATTTCGAGGTGTGTGCTGTAGAGTAGCCTAGTATTTTAACAACAAAATATTTTTGTTTTTGTTGTTATTTATATATGATAAAGAACTCGTGTTTCTCACTTCCGACGTGTTTTATTAATTTACAAGTTTTGATAGATATTATACCAATTTTTATTTATTTTGTCGCCCCCCAGTGGCTCAGCGGTATGTCTGCGGACTTACACGCTAAAATCCGGGTTTCGATACCCGTGGTGGGCAGAGCACAGATAGCCCATTGTGTAGCTTTGTGCTTAATTCAAAAACAACAACATTTGTCATTCTCCTAGAGATTTAAGAAAACTAAATTTTTGCCCCTATAAAAAAAAAGTAGCTTTTGCACCAATGGAAGTTTTTGGAATAGACTGAAAAACACCGGTATTTCCTGTCTGAGAAATCTTCAGTTTTCTTCAAAAGCTTTCAGGCTTAAACTTATTTAAAATACACCCACTCCGATCACACCTTTACCAGAATGAAATATTTGAAAAATTTATTTTTTACACTTTTTTTTAGCGTACATTAATGATTTTTAAAATCGTTTGTACTTTCATTCAAAATTTGTTAATTCATCGAAAACAATAAAACACTAGCAACTTGTTCTTTACTCGTACTATTTTGGAGTTTTTTCGTCAAGATTATTGAGAAACGAGAATTATGATTCAAGAGATAAATAAATGAAAATACAAGTGTGTAAATCAATACCAAATAAAGGAGATATAGAAAACAGTTTAAAAATGTATAGAAATAGTAATTTTCCATCATATCCAGTGAATTAGCTGATAAAAGGAATGCATGTTAAGTACGGTTTGAAAGAACATTCATCCACGAGCAGCTGGCTGGCTTTCTTGATGGAACCAGATTTATCAGTCCGTTTACAAACGATTGCATTATTGACTTCTCGTTTATCAGGAAGACTGTAAGTTATAGGAAATGATCTGAACCCTGCTGTTACCCAATTCCACACCGGATTATCGGTTCTCTTCTTAACTTGTAGCTGTGCAGTTTTGCAAACTTCTGACATTAAAGTCGCTGCTACCCTCTAAAGGAAGGAACTTGGAACCACATGGAAAGAAGCGGTGAAAGGGCGGAACATTAAGTAGAAGCCTATAACTTTAACTAAAGAAGAAACCATTTGTCAACCCATCAGTAATCACAGGTCGTCACGGGACACTAGTGCCTCTCCCTTTACCTCGGATCATTTTGTGTCCGAGGCAAACCAAGGCCATGGAACGAAAGAGAATTGACCAACTCATACTTCACTGGTCGCACTTCCAGGAAAAGGAAAAGCGTGCACTTATAAGCAGCTGCAGTAGACCAGACCGTCTTCGACAAAGGGGGTCAGTAATGCAATCGTAACAGTATAACCAACTTCGACAAAGGGGGAGGGGTCAGTAATGCAGTCGTAACAGTACAAGAGCAAACAGGTTGTTTGCTGCCAGGAAGCTATTATGTAACGAGATTTTTCCATTTTTTTTTCTCTTGGAAATGACCCCAGCTGCATGTGCAGTGTAAATTATAATGAACAAAACCAGTTGGTTTGGACATCATGAATGAAAGTCCCTTAAAATTGTTGGCTGTGTTTGTAACTTCTTTTGGGAGAGCGTATTTTATAAATTTGTGAATGAACTAGTCCCGTGGAGATTTCACTAGTTCCGCTTGTTTTCGACACACCTTTTGTTGCGTTAGTGGACGTAAGTGTTAGTATTACCTCATATAGTTTGCAAATTCAATGAGAATGTAAAATTTTGTCCTGGTCTTACAGTTGAACGATACAATATTCTTTTCTGTGTGTATCTCGAGAGAAGGACGTGTAAGTGTGTAGCGTAAAACTTTGAAAATTATGTTAGTTAATACGATTTAAATTTTATACACTAGATGTTGACACTTATTTGGTAAATGAAATTTTCAGTTTTTGCCCATCTCAGACACAATGAGTTGATCATAGTTTGAGATTCAGTAAAATGACTAGTGTATTGTTCAGTTTAGGTTGTAGGTTACAAATTGCTTCATTTTATCTTAGCGTCCATTCATCTTTCGCCGAAAAACCGAACTGAGTCTAAATATTCTAAAGTTTTTACTTGCAACGTCACTAGATATCAAACTATGATCAACTATCTCATCGCATCTGAGACGGTCAAAATTTAAATTTTCGTCTAATAAACAAGTATTAATGTCTACAGAAATGAAAAACAAAAAACCTTTTGTGGTACACTAGATAGCAGAATAATAATTCCCAGACAAAGTTTAACTTTGTTATTGTGTGAACCGATGAAAGTTGACCCATGAATTTAGCATTATAAATCAGTAGATTTACCGGTGTCCAAGTGGGGGACTTTAAGACAAAAAAGATCGTACTTTAATGTCAAATATCGAAACAAATTCACTTTTGAACATTTCGTGTCATCTTCATCTATATCTTTAGGTATTTGAAGACATCTACTTTGTAACTTTTGACAGTACATTTTGGTTCTGATCTGTCACATGCAAGGAACATCTTGAAGAGAAATTAGACCAATAGTTTGTAAATTTGTGTCAGGAAGTGACATACGATTTGAGATTAACCCCAATAGTTAGAAATGATATTTATAATAAATAACTTAATTTCATATCTTGTTTACTTTGTTAGTGAAATGCTGTTCTCAAATAATTTTCTAGGCATCTCTTAATGAAATTAATCACATATATGCCACTGTCTCGAGGTGGGAATAGGGTCTGTGGATGTAATAAAACGTAACATGGTATGATCTCACGTTTTCAACATTGAAAGAAAACAATAAATCGATATTGAATCTATCAATGTGCAAGAAAGAAGAGCTACTTATGATATTTATAGGAAAACTAAACAATTTTCAGTGGAAAATGTTTTATTTACCTTGGTGTTTCCATTTTTGGATTGTATCGAGAAATTAACATCCAAAGAGTTTCAGGAGTCGTGGTAGGTATAGAAATAACAAGACGAAACGTTGAGATTTGCTGCGATCAGATGTGTGAAGAGGAGGCCACACCACAAAATTGACTAGAAAGTTTTTTTTTCTTTAAATATATAAAGTGGGAAAATTATAAAGAAAACACATAACCGTTCTCCAATTATCTATTAAAGGAATTTGCTCATTTAATACATCGTGGAAAGAGTTTTCTTACAATTCTGTTTATTAAGATTATCCACTAACTGTTATATGGATAAATGTCAGAACACAGAAAGCACTCAAAACGTAACTAAATTGTTTAAAATCAATTCAGTAAACTCTCTTTTGTGTTTTAACGTAATTCAATAATTGGAGTTCAAAGTTTTTATTAACTTCTTAGCTGATTTTAGAATCTTGGTTTTATGTACGGGTTATATATATATAGTATTTATTGTGATTCGAGAAGAATACAAGTCAAAGTTAAATGTGTATATTACATAACATCGCTGGTCACAAAACGTGTTTCCTATTAAAATCAGCTTTCATAATTAAAGATTTTCATAGTCAACACGAATTTTAAAATCCACTTTTAGAAAGAAAGAACTAATTACATTATTAGTAATTTAATGTTATTAATATGTTCCAGAGTTATTAGCCTATAATGCAGTGCAAGCTGGATCCCTGTCATGTCCGGATTAAGATATTGCAATTACTTAATCAGTTTCGTATTGGTCTCCAATACAGCGAGCTTGGTCAAATCCTCCCGAGGCCTAACTGTAACACTCTCGAAGAGCATGTAATTACAAATATTCAGTGTATGTAGCATGCTTAATTAATTAAATGCGTCTACTTTGTGTAAATATCTCGTGTAGTAGTTTTAAACACGTTCGAATAATGTAAGATATATAACGCCCATTTAATGTGTTAATGATAAATCGGTTAATTTAACGATCTCAAAAGGTAATCAAATAACATTTATTATCCAGAGAACATGAGTCCTTCATTTTGGGATAAAATACATGTGTATTACACTGTATATATATGGAAAGTATTTGCTTTTATTGGTTTACAGTATAAATTGTTATTATAGACACATATTTACTCTCAAACCATCTATGATGTTTATTCATTGCTCAATTTTCATACCCATGTTTTAAATATTATTACGGGGTGGATTAATAAACATGTGCACACTACCCTCCCAGTATCTTTGTTATAGCACAATCTGGTGTGTAGGGCGCAACCCCCTAGGTATTAATACCATTCATCCCCTTCCTGAAATAGGACAACAAGATGCTATCAGCATCTCAGTAAAGTAACACTTAATGAGGTTAAGAATACCAAACTTGTTTTGAACCATAACCTATTGGGCTATAAAAGACAATAAAGACGGTGTGTCTTCAAACTCAAAAGGGAGAGCAGTAAAGTACTTAACTAAATCGGAGTGTGAGAAGTAAATGGAACAAATAACGCAAACTGGTAACTACATGGTGTAGCTACTCTGTCGACGAATATAGATTTAATTGAATAGATGGTTGTGTACTGTTAAGCATTGGAAAGCGTTGTTTTTTGTTTTTTAAACTTTGTTTAGTTAAAAGATTTACTCTTCAAGCTAGCTATATTTGAGACGGTAAAGTTGTCTAAATCAGTAAGCTTTCCATGAGTGACCATGACTACTGAAATTTTAACCATGTTAAAATAACAATATAACATTTATTGATATTTCGACGTTTTCACAAGTTTGTGCTTTGTGGCGGTGTTAAGTTTTGCCATTTTGGGAAGCTATTTTGTTTTCATACATATGAAGGCCACATGAACTACCAGAAGGAAGACATTTACATTCAAATTTGAAAAATAATTGTTAATGTTATTTTAAGATAACTTTAACATTTTTATTTTATGATATTTCGAATATAATATTCTTATTAATGATCTATTCAAACTCAATTAAAATAAACAAAATGAGACATTATGATGGATGTAGGCACATAAAAAAAAATTCCAATTTTCTTTTCTTCATGAACGAATAGATGGCGCTATAATAGAATTACTGTTAGCTGACGTATTTCTTTGTCACCAAGAGTTGACCGTTGCATGGTTGAGTTTAAACCGGTCTCGTTAAAAATAAGGCATACGACAATTTTTATTTTCTTTCGTTTCAAAGAACATGTTTCTTCTTTGTTTGAGCTGCATTGATTTTACTTTTGAAATTGAAGTCAAGTGCGCCCTTTCTTTCATATTATGATGATTCTACAATTGTTTTCCTTCTGGTTAACAAGGAAAGACATTTGAGGTTTTTTAACATCCTAATAGTTTAATTTCATTTGCATCTGGATACAAATGTAATTTATTTCCTTGCATGCACATTATAAATTCAGCTTAAACCTTTTATTGCTTCTCTCTGTATTTAATGTATTACCTTCAAACACAAAGGTTGAGTGAAAAAACAACAGATTTTAAGTTAAATAACTTTGCAAAATATGTGAGATATTATCTACTCAGATATCCGATTGTTTTACGAATCCCGTATATTCTCATTAACAAAGATTTGAAGTCAAATCCAACATCAGCATGCCAATATTACCCACTTGTAGACTAGTCTCGAGATTATATATAAACCTGCTTGCTGCACACTAGAAACCTAATTTGAAACAAAGACCGCCTTCCGAACTTCCCGCTATGTATATTATACACGTGTGGAAACCGTAAGGGCTCCTACATTAGCAAACCTGACCGTTCGAGCCTGTGAGCACGTGGAAGTAAGTATACATGGAAGCTGGCCAAAAACTCAACAGTGTTTTGTACCCAAGCATTTTAAAAACTGGTCATTTAGTTAACTTGAAACATCTTCATTAATTACTCGTAATTTAGTTAATGTACTTTTACTGAAATAAAATCTTAACAATGCACAACGTTATTTTTTAATTGAGATAGTGCATGATTGTCCATTTTAAGCAAATATTTATATAATACTGCAATAACATTTTTGTTTACTTTCGCAAGATATATTTTACATTTCTGTTTATGTCGTTGCAAAGCAGTACTGTAATGTGTATTTGACTAAATGAAAATTTTTTGGTGCACAAATCCATTACTGTGAAAGCTGTTGTGTTAAATTTTACACAGTTGCGTATCCGGGAAAAGTTATTATGGTACCTAAATTAGCTCTTGGATGAGTGGAGATAGATTTATGATGGGGAAAATGAATGTAGTTAAGACACAGAACCCTATTTACAGTCTTCGTACATTACGGGAAGTCTTTATCCTTATTATTTTCGAAGGAACGGAATGATGACTTTATTATATTGTTGTTACTTACGATAAACGTGAAATAAGTATGTTATTTCTGAATTATATTTATGCATCTCATTTTAGACTTGAACTTTGAAAACTTCACATCAAACGTGTCGATAAGGTGGTACTCGAGATACGGACAATGTCTCACTCGTATATAGTCTACCTTTTTATTTATTTTTAAATACTTTTTGAAGATATTTAGAAAATTTATTTGCAGTTTAGGTTTGTTTGTGTCAAAGTGAAAAGTTATTCACGACAGGAAAATTACTTCAAAAAATTGTTTCATTTCATGTAAGATTGTTTGTTTTGAATTTCGCGCAGAGCTGTTTGGGCTATTTGCGTTAGCCGTCCCTAATTTAGCAGTGTAAGGCTAGTGGAAAGACAGCTAATCTTCACCACCCTCCGCCAACTCTTGGGCTACTCTTTTTATCAACGAATAGTGGGATTGACCGTCACTTTATAACGCCCCCACGGCTGAAAGGCTAAGCATGTTGTGACGGGGATTCGAACACGCGACTATCAGATTACGAGTCGAGTGCCTTAACCGCCTGGCCATGTCTAGCCCTCCACGCAAGAATCTAATTAGGTAGGTAATTTGATAATTAATAGCTTCTGTTTTTCGAGATTAGAAATTACTTATTGTTACAAAATATTCGGCAATTTTTATATCAAATCTCAGTAGAGAGAAATGGTTTTATTTCAAAAACAAATGTCAAACATTTTTTATTCGAATACAGGAGATTACAAATTTAAAAGAATGATTGGAGAACGTAAAAACATATACGAAAAAAAATTGTCTGAACCCAAAATAAAAAGAATGACAATTCAATTCATGTAAAGAAAAACTTACAGCAATTGTTTACAACTGAAACATCGTTCAGAAACGTCTTAAATATTCACATAAGATTAATTTTGGTGGTCCAATCATTTTGATTACCGCATTCAAGTCTTACAGTTATAATTTTTCACAAAATATGTATCTTATGCAATATTAAAGTAACGCCAAGTGTTTTCAACAAAAATTCAACATCAAAAGTTTGTTTTAAAGCGAGAGTCAGTGCTCACGAAGGAGAGACATTGTCTTGTATCCGTGGTTTTCAGGTACATTGACATCTGCTAAACAGTTAAAAGTTAAACACAGATTCTGGAAATGTATTTCAGAGAATAATTTGAAGATTAATAATAAAGGAACCACAAGAAGAACTAAAACAGTATTTATTTATTCACAATTACTAATTGTGTCTTTCCTATAAAACAGTGTTTCCTAAAGTGCAAGGCTCTCCTCCTTCACGAGCAATTAGGGTAGAGTCTTTGTTTGTTTTGGAATTTCGCACAAAGCTACTCGAGGGCTATCTTTGCTAGCCGTCCCTAATTTAGCAATGTAAGACTAGAAGGAAGGCAGCTAGTTATCGCAACCCACCGCCAACTCTTGGGCTACTCTTTTACCGACGAATAGTGGGATTGATCGTCACATTATAACGCCCCGCGACCCTCAGATTACGAAGCTCACGCCTTAACGCGCTAGGCCATGCCAGGCCCAGGGTAGAGTCAATTGTGCAATAATGCAAAATTAAGTCTTTTAATATATTTCTATTAAGGAAAATAATGAGTAGTTGTTACAACACATGTAGCATTGCAGTACGTATCCCCATGTTACATCTCATCGTTTAACTCATTCATTTAAAAAAAGAGGGGGCAAGCAAAAAGAAACCATATTTATTAATTAAAGAGGGGTGTAGATGACAAAAACTTGGGGAAGGATGCTACATGGCATGACATCCATACAAAACCAAGAAAGGTCACACCTAAACCCCAGTAACAAGTTAAAACAAATTATAATCACAGTGAGTTATTGAAAAAAAATTCAAAATTAAATAAAAAATACAATAGTCAGCCATGTAGACGATGTAACAAAGCCGACTAAATATATATATACTCTTCAAAAAAAAGGAACGCAAAAGGGATGTTTTTGTTATTTTAAAGAGAAATATATGTAATAACGTTACAAGCTCAGAGTATGTGATATTACACGTGTTAAGGCACTGATTGTCAGACCAAAATGACAATAAAAGTTGTGCACTTTGAAAACGGAAAAAGCATCGGATTTTTTGCCAAAACGCATTCGTGTCCAATAAATTTGTTTGAGAGATCTGCATCTTGTGCAAGTGCAACATGTTCATAATCCCTATAAAAGTGATGGGTTCTCGATTTCCATAATTCAGTGTTAAGCCACCGACACGCAATACAGTTACGCCAAGACTGACTGAAGCACAACGCAACGACGCCATTGGTCGCTTGAAAGCAGGCGAATCTCGATTAGATGTTGCCAGAGCTGTGAACGTTCACCCAAACACCATCACAATGCTATGGAATCGTCACCAACAACATGGATCAACTTATGACCGTCCACGATCTGGCAGGCCTCGTGTGACCACGCCTGCACAAAATCGCTACATCTAGTTACCTCATTTTGGGATAGGACCACCACAACGACGTCTACTGTCTCAACCATATAAGAGCTGCGTAGAATTTCCGATGAGACCCCACGCAACCGTCGACGAGATTCTTAGGCCCCATGTGCAACCCATCATGGTAACGTCAACGATGTTTTTCAACATGACAACGCCCGTCCTCACAGCCCGACTCACCACTGTCTTCTTGAGACACCACAACATCAACATTTTTCCCTGGTTCTCCAGATCACCAGATTTAAACCACATCAAACATTTTTAGGACGAGTTCGACCGAATTCTGCGACGGCGACAACCTCAGCCGCAGACTCTGCCTCAGCTTGCAGCAGCTTTGCAGGCTGAGTGGACAGCCATTCCACAGGATGTGATTCGTCATCTTATCGCTTCCATGGGCAGGAGATGCCAAGTAGTTATTGATGCTCACGGGGGGCATACTCGTTATTGACGTTGAGTGACGTTAAACTTCAACTAGTGAGTGTGGACTTCGCCTTTGCAGACTGTGGATGTTCAGCAGTGAATGTGCAAAGTTTCACACATTGTCATACAGAACTACCCGGAATAAACTTGTTAACAATGTGTCTCAAATTTTGCCTTTTGCGTTTCATTTTTTTAAAGAGCATATGTAGAAACGGCTCGTTTGGGTTGATAATTTTTTATGTTTTTTTACGTAGAAAAGCAAACAACGTTTCGACCTCCTTCGGACATCGTCAGGTTTATAAAGAAAGAAAGAGGTAACTGACCGGAAGCTGACCACATGCTTGAAAGGGGTTGTGTAACTGAGTGTCGGAATGTAGAGGGCGTGCTTAGATACTCGAATATATAATTTTATATTATTTATTTTATTATTATTTATTATATTGTTTTTAATATGGGTATAAAATTTTTCTCAACCCAAACAAGCTGTTTTTGCATGTATATTTCTCTCAACAAGTGGGTTTTCCCAACATTACTAAAATCCAACTAAAATGTAATACATTTACATTTGCTATAAATAGATAGAATTAAAACATACAGAACTTCTGAACACAGAGCAAATCAAAACTGATAAAAACTAAGTGTAGTGTATAATATAAATAAGAAATGAACTAGAGACACAAGCAAAATGATAAATAATCAAACAAAAAACAAACAGCATGAAATTGGAAATATGTGAATACAGTGACTTTTGTTCAGCTATCTTTCCTTTTACTTTCATTGGCCACTTTTAATATTTCGAGGTCGAACCCTAGCTAGCCAGCACATCTTTTTACCGTGGTAGGTCACAACTACTCATCAGAAGTTGATAATGCAGGCACTTTTCGATTTGGTGAGTGAATTTTGTCCTGTGATGAGTGCTGGCGCAGATAGCCTTGTTGCTTTACGCCATAAAACGACAACCAACGAATGATTAGTGCAATATCCTTTAAAGCAGTTAATGGCCTCATTACGATTTTAGAACTAAAAACTCCCAGACAACTTAACGCGTGTATGATAGGTTAGCTCAACAAGTAGTGTAAAGACAGCCCATTCTGGTTTTCATAGAAATAGACCTTGGGTCCCATGCAGAAGGGGTGAGGGGGTCGGTGAACTTCAACCGATACTTTACACTGATAACTGGAATTAGCCAACTAACTATTTTACAAGTATCAACCAATGTTTCTTGCTCTAAGGATTTCACAAGCTGTCTGTTTACAACTCTTCTGAAACAAGTTAAATATCATATAAACGAATTAGTAAAATCATGGCTGATTTCACAACTAAATCAAGAATATATAACACAAAAATTATGTAATAACAATACAACTAAATATGATTAATATAAAATTCGTGAATTATGACTATCTTCCCCAAAAATAACATTGATATACAAAATTTAGAAATATATGAGAAAAATCAACTTTTCTAAATCAAAAATATTCTCAAACAGTAGACACGCTTTATATGGTTTTCATTTGCATATAGAAGGGATCATACATTGATTTTACCGTACAAAGTCTGAGTCATACAATCTTAAAGCATTTAACTACAATATATTTCTCCACTAACGTCAGTGAAAACGATGTGTCTGCTGAGGTTTCTTCATTTGATGTGATATAGATTTTATAGGAAATCCAGGTGTTTCCTTTTGTGAGAAATCACACCCACACATATTCCAGGTTTGGGACAAAAGTATTTATACATTTCTATTTGCATTAAGAAAGTAAATAATACGCTATGTTTTATATTTCAGTGTGGTCTAAAATAATCACTGCAGTTTGTACAAAACGTACCACATCTCAATACTCCAAACCAAATTATTTTATTAAACTGAAAAGTTGTGTTGCTACATAAATTACATTCCTGTACATAATAAAGCACACACAAAATTGATAAAATATACAACATAAAAATATGTTTGTGCTTTTGCACATTCGTATCCATGTGCCAAATGCATAAGGCCTCAAGTGTCATTAATAGAGTTAGACTTACTCCAACTCGAACATTCTCGGAAAAAATATAGTAATCATGGACGTGAATAAGCGGAAAGGCCTTTCCCACTGTAAACATATTTTCAGATCACATTTCCTGCCTTCAACTGCATGATGCTTGCTTTTACACATAATCCAATACATGAGGAACAGAGTAAAAGTACTCTTGGTGTCGTAATTTAGCATGTTTATCCTGGTGGCACTATCAACGAGGAATTTTAAACAGTCTGTTGTATCAGATACACACACAAACAATTAACATTTGAAAACAATCTAAATAACACAGATTTTGTTTGATTTTAAGAGTCTATGCTAATTTCTCGTTTTGTGTTAGTTTGTTTTATTGTTTTTGAATTTCACGCAAAGCTAACCGTCCTTAATTTGGCAGTATAAGACTAGAGGGAAGGCAGCTAGTCATCACCACCCACCGCCAACTTTTGGGCTTATTCTTTTGTTAATGAATAATAGGACTTACCATATATTACAACGCCCCCACGGCTGAAAGGGCGATCAGGTTTGGTGTGACGGAGATTAGAACCAGCGACCATCTGTGTCGAGTGCTTTAACCGTCTGGCCATGCTCGGCTGCGTCAAAGGTTTTCATCCTCAAGTATAATTAAATTCAGAACATTTAAAGTGGTGGTGATAATTGTAAAAGTTAAACCCATAATATGAAGTTTTATCAAATATTGTAGGCTGTTCGTGTGACGTGAAAAAAAAAGACATTTATCTTTAAAAATATAAAAAGAATACCGTCTTCCACTTTTAATCATTTATTATCATTCCTTGTTAATATTATGTTAAGGAAACTATTAAAAGTTTCAGCTAAATTTGTTTTGCATATCAAATGTAAACGCGTTTTAGTAGAAATGAGTGAATAAGTTTTTCAGTTAATCATTGGATCTCCGAAAGTTTCAAATGTAGTTACTATATTATCTTCTCTCTAAAGATGAGTATTAATAATACAAAATCCTGAACTTCTGTTTCACTCGGTATATAAATCACTTCATAAAGAAATAATTTACTTGATACACTCATACTTATTTACAGAATTAGAATTCTATGGTATTTGGCTTTTCGTTTGTTTAGGGTCTTTTAACAAAGCTTCTCAGTTGGTTATCTGTACATAGCCATTTCCAAAGTTACAATCAGGCAAAAGGAAAAAAAGCTAGACACACTGCCAACGTTTACACTTTCCTGCGAATGGCTACGAGGGCTATCTGCGCTAGTCGTCTCTAATTTAGCACTGTAGGACGAGAGGGAAAGCAGCTTGTCATCACCACCCACCGCCAACTCTTGAGCTATTTATTCTCTTACTAACGAATAGCGGGATTGACTGTCACATAATAACGTTCTCACGGCTGAAAGAGCGAGCATGTTTGGTGCAATGGGGATTCAAACCTTCGACCTTCAGATTACGAGTCGAACGCCTTAACCCACTTGGCCATTACAGGCTTCCAAAGAGAGAAAGGAAATTTTGTGGCAGCGGTTTGCAATCCATAAATCCCCAGTTTTGAAGTTGCATACTCACCATCAGAACCTTTTTTTATACAATTTTGTTGACGGAAAAATCTATACGACTAATTTGTTTCAATAAAACAAATGTTTTTGTTATTGAGAAGTAAAGGTCTTGTATAACTTTCATATTTGTTCCAAAGTTTGACAATCGTCTTTTTGAAAGCTATAATATTCATTATATTAATGAAATTGTTGTTGTTGTTGTTTAGAATTAAGCACAAAGCTACACAATGGGCTATCTGTGCTCTGCCCGCCACGGGTATCGAAACCCGGATTTTAGCGTGTAAGTCCGCAGACATACCGCTGAGCCACTGGGGGGCAATATATTAATGAAATTATGATGAACATTTCAAATGTATTAACTTTGGTATAAGTCTTAGACATACGCAATCCTTCGATTGCGCATGCCGATTTCTTCAAAAAAAGTGTAAAATTTAATATTTCTGATTTTCTGAGCTATAATATATTGTAATGACGATAACAGAAGGTTTCTTGATTAGGAGTCTTAAAAAAATAATTAATTTATAAACCCATAAAACCGCCCTGTAAATGATAACATCAAACCGAAGTTCCAGAGATCCCAGAAACAGTAAAATAATACATTCTCAGACGTAAATATTTTTAAACCCAGAATTTTTATACCATCTATTTGCACTTCTCTCCTCTTGTTAAGTCCCCACTCTGGTGTTATAAATTTAGTTGAGGAATTTTGTACAGAAGGCAGGAAACGTCAAACGGTCCCTCCCCGGTCTGTGAGGAACTAAAATTAGTCAATTTACAATAAAAACGTACAGCGAACAAAATATAACGGCTACATCGCACTCAAGACAGCACATAACCATGTGTTTACCTTAGGTATGTTGCAGTATAATGGAGAGTTTCGGTTTGTATTAATATGTTTCTGCTGCGTGCCATGATCATAAATATACGTTATCATACAACAAGGATGCTTACAAAATAAGAAGAAGCAATAAGTATATAGGTAGCACAATACAGTTTTCTGCATAAAAGTTATTTTTGATCTGAAATAGATACTAATTCCATCATTGTAGTTAGAAATATATATCTGGTCAGGTATTTTTAAACACATGTGAAAGTGAAAATATGACACACTTGATAATTGGATGTCAAACTCTCACAAATATGTACTAGTTTTTTTACTTAGTTAAATATTACATATCGCAGTAGCAGAATGACCACATTCCACAGAATACAGCCATCCTCTGGTAAGATCATGTTGGTTTTTCTGGACCCCATGGACCCATCCTCTTTAACTTTAAGAAACACGATCGGTTGTTGTATTTACAAGTTAACTTTACTTTATGAAACACTCGTGTTTATACAATACGTGATGGCTACTTCATTTTTTAAAATTAGGACAGTTGTTTGGAATAAAGAACAACAACTGAAAAAAATCAATGTGACCTTAATTCCTAAGCTATAAAGCAATATTTGGTAAACAGGTGTTGGTTTGATATATTGCGATTGTTTCTTAGCATGCTGTTTAGCGTTCTATCCAAATCCATTGTTTTGGATCCGATAGTGCAAAACTCGCTAGACATATCTAAGACAGGTGAAGGACTTGGGTTAAGATTCTAGGAAAAAATTACAGTTATATTCAACTGTTCATTATTTTTGAGAATTTTGACTAACACACTGAAAGCATTTTACAATATTTTTAGCTACTCGGGTTCTTTTATGTGACACGTGTTAGTGAATGTCTACTTGGATAAACCTCGTGGTGAAATTTATGCGCAATTCATTAAGGCATTGTGTTACATTTCTATGAAAAATTGTACCTGAGTGTCTACTTGGTATATTTCAATCTTTCAGCAGTGCATTTAGCAAGGAAGTTGATTTTTAACACAACAAGGTCCGCCATGGCCACTTTAAGACATGCGACTCGTAATATTACTAAAAATTATATTTCAAAGATGAACAGCAGTAAGTAATTAACAATTATGAATAGACAAAGAAAATAGCATCATATAAATATTTCAATAAATTAGAGTTCGATAAAAATAAGATGCCATCAATGGCTCAACGTGCCAAAAAGTAAACATATATATGTATAATGGTTTTAATTTTATATGGATATAAAATAATATTATTTTGTATATCGAAACGTCGGCGTCGTTACAGAAACTTTGTACAAGAGCTATCAGTCTCGTCTATCGGAAATTAGAATTATACACAAATCTGAAGCTTTATTTCATGGTAATGAATCAAAAACTATTATAATGATAAATTATTGGACGCCAACAGGCTTTTTGTCTTATCAGAGATGTTCTACTTCCAAACCTTCCTCCTTCCTTTTAGAAGACGAAACGAAACATTAAATCCAACTTTGATCTCCCGAAATATTCCATCAGCACTTTATTAAACTCCTGGAACACCTGTAGCTCCTGTTCCTCTGGTTGACAAATGCGTTCGACAGATATAAACCATTTTTGGAGAAATGAAACTTCCTCAATTAGAGACCTATGCTGTCCTTGTAAAAAAAGAAAAAAACGTCTCTCCCCTGGTGAATCAGCGGTAATTTACGGATTTACAACGTTAAAATCCAAATCTAAATTCCTCGTGGTGCACAGTGCAGAAAGCCTATTATGCAGTTGTGCACTAAGAAACACAAGTACAAAAGCTTAGAAAACAACAACAAACAAACTCAAAACAAAACACTTCTTCATATGCAGTCCTTCAAAAATGTAATATTGCGCTTTTTTTACTGCTTTTCTTGTGTTTTATTACAGAAATTAGATTCGTTTATTATTAAACATCGTAAGATGCCAACTGACAAGGTTGAAGTATAATTTTTATTGACGTTTAACTTGTATTGTTTGTTTGTTTGTTGTTTTTTTAATTTCGAGCAAAGTTACACAAGGGCTATCTGCACCAGCCATCTCTACTTTAGCAGTGTAAGGTTAGAGGGAAGGCAGCTAGTCATTACCACCCACCGTCAACTCTTGGGCTACTCTTTAACCAACAAATTGTGGGATTGATCATACATTATAACGTCCTCACGGCTGAAAGTATGAGAATTTTAGTGGGACGGGGATTCAAACCAGCAACCCTCCGATTACGAGTCGATCACCTTAAACACCTGGCCATGCTTGTGATGCCAGTAGAAACAGGAAATGTGTAGTTTTATCCAAGGATAAAACTCTTTATTTAAAGGCCAAAAATATGAAGCTATTTGTTTTCATAGACGGTGAGAGTTGCCTGTGAGAATAATGTTTTTAAAACAAATATTTTGAATCGAGTTTTCTGAATATACATTGGATTGAGGTTTTTGCATTTGACGTTCGACATCCCTCGTGACAGAAAACAGATAGTCAATTGTACAGCTTTGCGCTAAAACAAATCGATTCTTCTAATACGACTGATGAACCATTTTTGGCTATAAATTCCAAATTTAACCATTTAACAGTTTAAAGGATTTTGTTTTTCTTATCTTCTTTTGGTTTTTTTTATTGATATTTAGTTTTCTTAATCTTTTGTGCTTAAAGAGAGAAAGTACGTTGTAGTTTTAAATATGAGTTATTAACTTTTTTAATGTAAAAAAATCACAACACTGTTTTTCTGACTTATTTTATATAAGTTTACATTGCATTACGTTACATTGTTTAACGTACTGTAATGTTTTCTTATTTTCCAAATGTTATCTTGTTTAAAAAAAACCAAAAAAACACGACAGTGCTTCTGATCTGCCCCCCAGTGGCTCAGCGGTATGTCTGCGGATTTACACGCTAAAATCCGGTTTTCAATACCCGTGGTGGGCAGAGCACAGATAGCCCATTGTGTAGCTTTATGCTTAATTCAAAACAACAACAAAACCTTTCTTCTATTTACGAGCGTCAGGCATGGCCAGGTGGTTAAGGCAGTCTACTCATAATTCGAGGGTCGTAGGTTTGAATCCCTGATACACCAAACATCTTCGTACTTTTAGCTGTGGAGGTGTTATAATGTTACGGGCAATCTCACTATGCGTTGGTAAAAGAATAGCCTAAGAGTTGGCGGTGGGTGATGATGACTAGCTGCCTTCCCTCTAGTCTTACACTGCTAAATTAGAGATGGATGGCGCAGATAGCCGTAGTTTAGTTTTACGCGAAATTCAAAAACAAACATACTTTTGTGGAAAAATTAATTAGGGATAGTGTCTGAAAACGTAATGAGACAATTTCATAATTTATTTTCAAAATTATTCGTGTTATCCGTTTTTCTATAATAATATATTGTTTTTTTATTGTTGAAGCCTACCGCGAAAAAAAAATTCTGTAGTCACATGAAAGAACAATTGATAGATTTCCTTTACCACCATTGCACGTGATGTATTAGTCACAGTTTTGTTGTTTCCACACTCGTGATAAGGTGTCTGATTTCCATTGGGTGATGACAAAAACCTAGTTATTGTGTGTTACTGAGTGTCAACTGGTAGCATGCAATAATGACATACTAATATGTGAATCAATATCAGTTTGTTTTCATTTGGTGAAACACTATTGTGGAAATACGTGCAGTTTTATTTTCTTCTTGATCATTTGTTTTTGTGTTAGAGGAAAACTTCCGATGCACCTTATTCGCCATTTAGATTCAACACAAAATTGTAGCGTTATAGCTTGTTTTGTTTGTAGTTAAGAACAAAGCTACACCGTGAGTTATCTGTGCTCTGCCTACCAGGGGTGTGTAAGTCGCAAATACGCTGCTGTACCACTGGGAGGGATGATGGTGCATTATAAGCCTGAATGTTACCACTGAATCGCCGAGGTTAATTATTCTATGAATAATAAAATGTTAAACAAAGCAGAAAATAAACAGGTATCGATTTATATTAAAGAACAAATTTTAATGGCAGTACTAAATAAATAAATTATGTTGTGCAAACACTAATGTGTATTACTCTCTACCACGTGCAGTGCCGATAGGACCTTTTGCCAGAACCAAGTCCCATCAGGTCATCTGAGATATGACAGATATAGCTGTGGTCGAGGGGGCTGTTCATCTCATAAATTTTTATATACATTTGTTATATCGAAAATTGGATTAAATAAGTGAATTATGATCATTGACAATTTTCTTTATGTCACTTACGAATAATTAATTAAATACCAATAACATATGATTTACTTATTTCAGATATCGATTATTTAATATTATTATTTTATTATAATTAACATTACTGTTATGGAACACGTTGTGTCTTTTTCTTTCGACAAGTAAAACGCGACACGCACATAACAATTGATGTCTCAGAGAGTTAGGGTTGTCATTTTAGCGCAAAGCTACACATTGAATTATTTACGCGAGAATTGAACCCTGAATTTAAGCATTTGAAGTCTGTTAATTAATCGCTGACAAACTGGAATGGGTGAGCTGACGATTGAGAAAAATACGATGAAACCAGGTATCTATCGAAAAATCCCACTTCTATAATAGTTTAATGTAAACTAGTTTGTTTGTTTTGAATTTCGCGCAAATCTACTCGAGGGCTATCTGTGCTAGCCGTTCCTAATTTAGCAGTGTAAGACTAGAGGGAAAACAACTATTCATTACCACCCATCGCCAACTCTTGGGCTATTCTTTTACCAACGAATAGTGGGATTGAATGAAACATTATAACGCCACAACGGCTGAAAGGGCAAGCATGATTTTGGTGCGACCGGAATTTGAACCTGCGACCCTCGGACTACGAGTCGAACGCCTTAACACGCCTGGCCATTCAGGCCCCGATATAGACTACATTTTTGCATGTAATATTCCCTTAAACACTAATTCCGTTTACTGGGAGATATAATGGAAAGTGTTGTTTGCTTCAAGCGGTTTTCGTGAGAGACTCACTACAGCAAAAATATACCATTTAACAGCTTATCTCAGTAGAAGTAGTGATTTTTTCTGGCGTGCCCTTGATTGCAAATTGTGTATAGGAAAGAAATATTTATGGAGTTACAAATTCACCCACATAAGTTAATTTAAGTGGTAAATGTTAAATTATATATATTTAAGATAATAAAATTCCATTCCAGAGTTGGTAAATAAATATATTTACTGGAGTATTCTTCATTGTTTGTATCATTTGTCACTAGCCATGTATATAAGACGTACAATAAGGTGTCACGTATTAAAAAATGATGAACTTAAATTACAATTGTGCAGTTGAAAAAAATCCTTCGGAAAAGCACTCGTGTCACACCCAAAAACATTATAACTTTAGATGAATTGTTTTATCCTAGTACTTTTTATTGAATGAACATAATTCAATCATGCTACCAGAAACTAACTATCATGTGTATAATATATATTTATATCTAGAAGGAGCCAAGTCAGAGAGCTTTAATGTTTCAGTTAAAGTCATCTCTAATTTCAAAATAATGGTTAAAGAGAAGACAGCAAAATAATGCCAAACAATGTCTCAATAGCTCAAACCAAATAATGGAGATTCACTGTCATTCTTTTCACGTTTCAAGACATGAATTTGTGATACGTATTTATCGAGATCACGACGAAAACCTCAGACCTTCCTACGCGCAGTTCAGCTCTTTAACTACTTGGCCACGCCCATTCCATTCGTTGTCATTCAGTAGAAACACTTTATTTTTTCGTTTTCAGATAATGAAATCAAACATGACTTAAACAGTATCACAATTACAAAGAAAGGAAACTGCGTCTTAACAAGCCCCTACCTGCACGTGTGGGAAGAATAAAACGTAACAAGTCTTGGCACTTTGATTTTTGAGACAATAGTTCAATGTTCATCATACAACACAAACAAACAAGGTTAATGGATAAAACATAAATGACTCATCAGGTCTGACAACATTTCTATTTTTACTTGACTGATCTGTGTAGTTGCTTCAAAATCTGTTGGCAAACACGCACATATTAAATAAAATAAAATATAAAATATTTTGATAAGATTACACATGCAATTAGATGATAACGTCTAATAAGCATTACAAATGATGATAATTAGTCTTACTTATGAGTGATCCCCCGGTGGGACAGTGATAACTCTTCGGATTTACAACGCTAAAAGTAAGGGTTCTATTCCCCTCGGTGGACACAACAGACAGCCCGATATGGCTTTGCTATACGCAAAACACAAACTTATAACTTTATTAAATAAAATATTTTATGATTATTCTTACTTGTGTCATCAGTTGAATATCTTCACTGTTAGCGGTGTTTTCGACCTTTATTTCAAAAATGCCAGACAAGGTTGGACCCGTTTAATGAATTATTAACTACTGAAGTTAGAAATTGTCATATGTAAATCTTCATGCACAAGATCTATCACATTTAACCAAAGTGGTTATTACAATTTAGGAATTAAGTTATAGGAATTTATGAGTGATCTATATATTATATGTACCTGACACTATAAATAACCAAAATATATATTGCAATGATTAAAGTTAATTCTAGAAATTACATGTAAACTTAGTATGTGGTAAGTTCTGGATAGATCTGTATAGTAATAGCAGGGCCTGACTTCTTGTGGTACTGAACAAGTTCAACTTGTCTTAATCCACTTGTGACCTTTCAAAAGGTTAGATTTGAAAGGGGGATTAAGAAGAAAGGCAGAAAGATACTTTAAGAAAGTTAGAACGGAGCTGTGTATTTTTCTTATAGCAAAGCCACATCGGGCTATCTGCTCAGCCCACAGAGGGGAATCAAACCCCTGATTTTAGCGTTGTAAATCCGGAGACATACCGCTATACTAGCGGGGGGATTTAAATTTCTACGATGTGATAAGTGCTTAGACAGATGTTGAAGAAAATACAGTTACTTATATTTTATAACGACCATGTTAGATGTGTTGACATCTACTGAGTCCACAGCCACACTGTAATAAACAATTAGTCCAGAACGACGTTTACTGCAGTTAAATAAAATTATAAATGTGAAAGGATAACTAGTTATGCTTGTTTCGAGTACGTACTCTTAAAATGAAGAAATATATTTATAATCTGTATTGACTATGATAGTAATGTGATGTATTTCGAATTAACGATCATGCTGTGGAAATCAGCTCATTCAGCATAACTTGAATAAATCAATAAGTTTTAACCGAAGAAACGTTTTAAAAATGTACATTTAACTCGAGGAAACGAAACATGAAATTGGTAACTTGGAAACGAAACACTGTTTATCTTTTAAACTGTTTTAAGTTAGGTTTCTTTCTAGGAAGACAATTTAATATCAATATATCTTGTGATACCACCGTCACACCTTTCAGAAACGTCAGGAATGTTTGAAATATAGTGTGGGATTTTTAGAGAAACTTAAACGGCAGAAAGTATTAATATGTGATGACGAGAAATCCCACTTGTAGAGAAAAATATATATATATATATAAACGGTTGGTATGGCTTGAAAAAATTTTTATGTAGAGGAGCTAACAACGTTTCGATCTTCTTTGGTCATCGTAATTTTCTCAACTCATACCAGCAGATTTTACATATATAAATCGCAGAAAGTCGCTGACGTTTTTAAGTGTATATATTATGTTTCTATATCATCATATTAAAACATTATGAAGAAATTATTTTTGTGCATCTTTTGCTAAACGTAAAACTACTTTTAACAATGGACTACCTGTGCTCCGCCCACCACGGGTATCGAAACTCACTTTCTAGTGTTGTAAGTTTGCAGACTGTATGAACAGTTTTAATAATAAAATTTCCATGTACATACACTTGTTGAGAACCTTTTTCAGCACGTTTCTGATAAAACGATTAATCTTTAGTATGAACTCCACCTAAGTGTAGATTAAAGGTCAACGTCCTCGGACTGTAAATCCCATAGTTTTAAGTTCGCATCCAATTATAACCACAAACATGTTCTGCGCTTTGGGGCTCTGGAGACGAAGTAAGGGTGATGGTTAAATAACGTAATTTAGCCAGATAAAAGTAGCACAAGAGCTTACGCTAGGAACAGCTTTATTTCTAGTGTTTCTATTAGGGACGTATAGATAACTTAGGATATGTTCATGTAAATAGACCCACATTTTATTTTCAAACACTTTTCTGTATAGAAGAGGAATCATAATATAACGATCTTTGGTAAGAGGTGAGATACTGCATTATAAAGTGACTTTAATAATAATTTTAATTATGTATTTACTGGCCTATCATAGTAAGTAAATGTGTTAAATACTAGACAGCAGCGTGCAGTAGTGTAGTGTAACTGAAATGATACCGAAAACTAGTATTGAACTGTAAGGGCCTTTCAGTGGCACAGCGTTATGTCTGGAGACTTACAACGCTAAACACCGGGTTTCAAGATCCGTGGAAGATAGAGCACAAATAGCTAATTTTGTAGTTTTGTGCTCGATTACAAAACAAACAAACATGCTATAGGGCTGATAATATAACACTTACTACTTGTCAAAGAATCATGTTTCGCCAACTTAACCATTACATTCTATAAGACATTACATAGTATTATTATTGATCTAAAACATGTGAATTAAAATAAACTTAACTTGTTTCTAGGTCGGTGGATTCTATCATCTGTTTATTCGTCGTGCTGTTTCTAGTGTGTGGTACATTTTGTTTTATTGTAGCATGAAAATTTAGTTGTCATAGTTCAGAATCGTATCATACACAATCTAATATACGAGTCTTCTGATATAAACAGACGCTTTGTTTTACTTAATAATTAGAACACTGTAGTAGGAGATGGAACAGAAATTGTCACCGGCTTGAGATCACTCTCTGATGCAAAAGGAGATATATAATTTATAAAAACAAATTTTTAACTTCAATGTATTGCATACAAATACAAAATGGAACATCCACTAGTTTTAAAATTATCTAGTCGAATAAATTTAAGATTCTAATTAGTTATACAAACCATTAAGTTGTACAACCGACATGTGTGTAATCTCATGTCAAGACCTTTATGTGAATAGAAGAAAATTCACTTATATGTAGTAGTATCGCTATTAACTTAGTAATAATTCTCAGATAGTGTTACGAAGAAATCTTAAGATAATTGTACTGCATTGAAAACATGGAAAGTACCGTCTGGCTTTGGTATATTATGTCTGTATCCTTATGTTTAGAAACAGTTGTTATCATTTTCACAGAATATCTTATCAGCATTTTAGATTATTCTGTCTGAAAAGTTTTAGGCTAAAAGTAGCGACGACCTCTAGTGACTAAATAGTGATCTTGATACAAATAGTTAACCTCACCTCTCCGTTAACTCAGATACAATGATAGGAAAAATGCTTTATGCTATTCAGTTTTAATAGTGTTTGCTCTATTAATGTTTATAAGATATCTAAGTATAATCTTAAAAATGAACATTTGGTGTATTTTATCTAAACGTGTTCAAGTAAGTGATACGACTGAGACGTCATGTATTTAAAGTACAGTAATGTTAATTATCATACAAAAATGGGGTTTATTGCGCTTCGAATATTTTATTGCCAAATGTTCAACAAAGATTCACGTACAACTAGTCGAACATAGTCTACACACACACACACACACACACGCACAGATATATATATATATATATATATATATATACACATAAAACAAAAAGTAATTTGAGTTCATTTCTATACAACAGTATTTTTAATACAGCATCTAACCTTTTATTTCTAAACAGAAAAATATTCGTATAATCTATAGTAATTGATAAAGGAGCATACGTAATATTTATAATTAGCAAATGATCCTCCACTGTGAATAATATCATGTGGAAAATGTTATTTCAAACTACAGAGTTTTGTATACGTTTCTTTAATTAACCTGAAAACTAGAAACTGCATCCGGATATAAACACCTCTTTTATCAGAAGTTTCTCTTGAGTAAGGTACGAGTAGGCACGATATTTAAATAGATAGATTAAGGATTAACTCTCTGTAATTACATACTTTGTTCCTTTTAGAGAACGTGGTGATCTCTAACAGAAAAATAACATTTTGCTATGATGTGAGGTTTTGTTTCTATCATAATGTGTGCGTTAGCTCCGAAATCTAATATCACGTGACTGTTCTGAATTAGTCGTTGAAACAGTTTCTGTTAAAGTTCCTTCAAGCCATTGATTAGCACATTAATTAAACAATGTTTATACAGGCATGCACATAAATATATGTGTTTGTGGTCCAGATGCAGTACCCTCCTATATATATATATATATATAACTAATACATCATGCAATCAGCCTCAGGCTTTCAGAGATCCCAGTTTAATTTATTTACCGACTTTGTTGTGTTTTAATGGTAAAAGTTCACAGAAAGCGTTATTAGCTGCTTAAAACGAACCAGAAATTAGCCAATTTAATAATTTATATTGATAAAAGCTGTTATAAATCTCATACAATATCTGTGCCGTGCGTTTTGTTAGGACTATTCAGAGATGTGGTATTACGGTGAAATTAATTTCCAGAATCAAAATCACGAAGAAGATAGAATTGTTGTTATTGCGAAATTATTAACAGGTGTTCTGTATGTATCTCAGTCATCCAGAGATACATTTTAACTTCAAGTGTTTCTCGTCATCACGAATAACAGTTCTTTTACTCAGCAATCAAACTTAATAAAAGATATACTGCTAGATGGTATCATTAATTTGGCTGTTTTTTTTCAAAAGACGAAAAGTATTTCATTTTCTTTAAGAATTCCAGATGGCACTCGCAAATATGTTTAACATGCAACAACAAATGCAGGCAGACATCCTACAATGTTCTTTCTGCCAGTCGGGGCAATAACAGACACATTGATTAATTTACTACAAAATAATCGAGTTCATTATCACATTAATGTCTAACACCAGATGCCACTAACAGACATACTGATCAGTATTGCAGTAAACAATTAATTTCCCACACTGTTTCCATTACCAGTTAGAGTAATGACAAACAGGTTTGTTGTAAGAGGTTTATGTTTTCTAATAGTAAAGTCACATCGGGTTATCTGCTGAATTCATCGAGGGGAATCGAACTCCTGATTTTAGTGTTGTAAATCCGTAGATTTACCGCTGTACCAGTGGGGTACGTATTATTAGGAGAATATCTTACTTAACATTTTTAAATTCCTAGCGGACTAATTAAGTATTAAAACAAGTTCATATTTTACATTTCTTCTAAAAAAAAAGATGAAAGATAGAATGATATAAAGTAAGACATAAGATTCCAGGTTCTATGAACTGGTAGTAGAAAATAGAAAAAATCCTTCAATTTAAATGATATTTACAAAAGAAGAGATGGAATTATTTGAAAGGCTGTTTTGTACTCCAGAAGTAATAATGATCTGATCACAAACCAGCAATTATGTGCCAATAAGTCAATATCCTTGTTTATTGTGAATTTAATTTATTTTTAACTATGTAACACCCCTGATTTTAAAAATGCAAAAAAGTAAAAGTTATCTCTCTTTTCATCTGTTTATGTATTTGTCTTCTATCTTTGTGAGTTTCTATAGCCTATTCTGTTTTTCTGAATGTATTGGCTTTGTAGATCGATAAGAGAAAGCCGAATGCTGAAAAATAAACATCTTCTGTTCGTATGTTCTGAGAATATAACTTCGTCATCTTCTCATGTTATTGCTCTAGTGTGACTACATTAAATACACTTAAGTTCCTAAATCTTTCGAAAAATAAGCAGCGTTCATTAGTAAACACATTACTTTTCCAGGCTTGAATATACCTGCGTTAACGTACACTAGGGAGAACATACATATATTTATAACCTTCCTCGGCGCCAACAGAACCGTGAGTAGAGATTCTACAGGCAAATTTACCATCTCACATCCTGACTCAGCCGATTGTTCGTACATACCAAAGACTGTCAACATAATCCAACTATCTATTTTTGTCCTGCCATCTAGTGTCAGTAAGCAAAACTAGAACTCTAGATTTATCAGGCCTGGTGAAATTTTCAGATAGCAAAAATATTTATTGAAGTGATGATTAAACATACAATTTTATTCAACGAATAGCAGGTGAACTTTATTTTAGTATAAAAATAATCATCAATATAATACATATCTTAGGGTAATTTTGGTATGTTTCAGTTTGGAACACAAATCCTAATTAAATAATCTTGCAATTATTGGCCTTTTTTTTTTAAACTTGATTCAGTAAGAAAATATACAACAAGAGAGTTAATCTTAAGTCAGAATGTTATGAAAATTTTCGTAAGCATCGAATACGATAGATTTAATGATATGTGAATGAATTAGAAATAGTCGTTTATTATCATAAAAAATATTAAACTTGGTTCTATATTTAGTCTTGTGACACAAACATTTTAATTAAATAACAATAATCTAGAGTTTTTCGAAGGCATGATTAGTCTTATATAAAATACGGATTGCAAAAATAATGTAAATATTTTTATTACACCACTTTGATCGATCTTCTAAATTTTGATTTATTCTCCACGATATTTCATTCTATTTGTTTGCGTGTTTTTCCCGAAGTCTTAACAGTTTGCTCGAGTGTACTTATTAATAAATAGTAACTAATATGGCATGTTAACACCAATATTTTCACGTATTTAGAATGTTTGTTAAAATTTCTCTCAATCAAAACAAGAACAGAAAACCTTATATTATTATATGTTGAACGAGATGGGTGGTAGCATAGCAACGTGTTATTATGAAACAAGCACGTGACCAAGTAATCCAATCAGCGACAAAGATATTATTCTCAGTATTACGTATCTCTATATATATATTTATTGCCACGAGCTATGTTTTTAATTATTCATAATACTTGAAGCTTCGAGCATGTGACTGCTTTCAGTCGCTAAGTAACAACTTATCTTTTAGTTTTATGAATCATTTTAAATTTTCATTAATCCGATATAAAAGAAAAAAAAGATAAACGTTTCTTTTTTTCAGATTCAACTTATAATCACAAGGTGCTGGACTGTAACTTTGACATAAAAAAACTAAAATGTTGGATTAAAACCTGCAATGTTGGGGATTAGTCTGAACAATAAGCATAGTAAACTGCATTACGCCCTATCTATCGTAATGTAAAACATTAATATCGTGTTGTAAACATAGTAAACTGCATTACGCCCTATCTATCGTAATTTAAAACATTAATGCAGTGTTGTGAACAAAAGTGCCAGTGGGTGGGCTCAACCCCATGCCTTCCTTTTCAAAAATGATATTTTACTGTCATGAAAAAACTTAAACAACTACAAAAAGATTCCCTTGATTCTGAGTATTGCTTGTTCTGTGTTATTAGAAACAGACAAAAAATCAGTTACACAGGGACTTGTAGGTCTTTACAGCAAAGAATAATTTCGTTATTCTATTAAGTTCTAACACGTAATAATTAGCTATTTAGTTTTAGACAGTGAAACTGTTATAAAACCAAATGAATAGCAATAAACGGAAGTTTGTTTTCTTTTACGGTTTTTAACCTATGTGTACTAGAGACAACCCGTGTCTTCAGAGACTCCCCTAACACCAACCTTCCTAGTTCTTTCCTTATGATATAAAGTGCCATTTTTTGCAATGAGCCCCTCTCCTTTCAATATCCTTCGTAGATTGTTGCTTCAATAAATACCATATTGTAATTCAAAATATTCCATTCTATGATCATGCTAACTTTCATTATAAATCTAACTACCAGATTACGTATACATACTGAGCTATTGTTATACTGAAAAATCAGAAATGACAAAATATATTCCTACTATTTATAATGACTTCTACTTGAAATTTGATTAAATCTATTTTTTTTGCATTTTATCCTCAGATGTGCTAAAATACTACAAATTTTCGAATTCGTTAATACAACATTTTTATAGTACAGGTGTCGGTAACAAGTATTCATTTTAGTGTTCCATATGGGTGCTACTTTGTTGTTTCATTATTGATTTACTCTGAGCTTAGTAAGAAAAAACGGTTGTTACTCTCAGTCTCACAGGCAGAAAAGTTCGGAGATTGCTATATTTATCGTTACTAGATGTCACTAGTCATCAAAGCACTGAATAACTCGTAATAAAAATGAAAGAGAAACCTTACAACTTGAACGCTTTCGAAAGGTGGACCTTTCTCTTTCAGAGTTAACTGGAAGTCTTTGTTACTTTGCCCCTAAGAAGAAATATCCACCTTTCGAAAGCGCTCGGATTATAGGGTTTCTATTTCATTTTTATAAAGATTTCTTGAACCTATATGTTTTTCGAGCATCCTGGATAACTCATAGATAATGCCTAGTGAAAAATAAATCTGAAACAGATACAGAACACATATAATTAGTGCAAAGATAAACACTTTAACAGGCAAAATGCTTTATATATCATAGAAAGTGTTAAATTCTTCTTTATACATAGGATCCTAATACCAATAATATATCTTGGGTAGTTTGAAGTACAATTTGCGGCGACCTTTAAATTAATTATATTTTATACCATTAGGTGCCGCCACAGCTCCATCATACCGAAGACGTACTGGTTAACCTATTTTTGGCCGCCATTTTGACTTCGGCTTTATAAATCTAAAATGTCATTGGAGACCATACTACACAATTATAACAATGCAAGTTACATTCAAGTAATTAGACAAGTATAAATATTTATAAGAAACAAACAATTTAGAATTACAGAACATTCCAAAACAAATAAGCTAAAATAAAGTTTTCATTGAATGACCTAAGACTTTCGAAACGTCTTCCCATGCAACAGGCAGTTGCCATCCATTCAACCTAGATTCATCATTTATACTATGTCCAAATAATCTATCAAAAAATAGCATAATCTTATTTATAAGTAATGTAACAAAGCAATAGGCGTTGTACATGTACTTTTTGCGTGGGCAGCTGTAGGATATGTTATTACAATCTTGGAACTAAAATGTATAGTTCAGTTTGATTTTCTCACTATTCGACTCATAATCTGAGAGTTGCGGGTTCGAATCCCCGTCACATCAAAAATGTTCACCTTTTTGGCCGTGGGGGCGTTATAATGGGATAGTCACTCCCACTATTCGTTAGTAAAAGAGTACCTCAAGAATTGGCGATGGATGTTGCCTTCCCTCTGTCTTACACTGCTAAATTAGAGACGGTTAGTGCAGATAGTCCTCGAGTAGATAGTAGCTTTGCGCGAAATTCAAAACAGTCATACCAAACCAATCTTTTCACTTAAAAATGGAAACTTATAGTCTTTAGAGACAAACATTTTTAAGAAACAGTTTGAAATTTGTCGGAAAATCTCTTTCCCTTAACAATCATTTGTTGACGCGTTGTTAAAAGCTTTTTGTACTGAAATTCGAGATTTATTTCCTTTGACAAGCACAGTAAAACTAGCTGTAGTAAAACCGATTTCCTCGGAACATTGAATGTAAGGAGACTGATTAAGTTATCTGTTATGCAGTAGTTATAAATTTCAATTAAATTGACTGTGTTTAACTAACACAATATTGTGATCGACTACTGCCGCACAGCACGATTTAACATTGCAAGTTTCGTGTTAAACAACACTACTCAACTTCTGAATTTCCATATTGCACAACATAAATTATCTTTCATTTTAAACAACCCAGCTAACCTTCAGTATAATAACCAGCTAAATTTGAATGAAACTGACTATCAGTTTCTCAAGTCACTCACATCATTTTTCATTAGTAAGTTCGAAGACTGTATTTTCTGTATAGGGCTATGATAATTAAAGGGACCACAGCGATAATTTTTTTTTTTTTGCGGGAGGAGGTTGGATGTTGGTAGTTACTTAAATGTTGGATGTGAATAAATATTAGCTATACAATATCAGTTTGATGTCGGTTACGTGGTTATCTTTGTCACGATTCCTTACGTTATCTTTACTTTCTACTGAGCAAACAATTTACTGTTCACATTTTTAAAGATTTCATAAGAGATTTCATTGCCTGTTGGTTACAAGGACGTCTTGAAGTGTTGAACCTAACAATATAAATTTACCCATATTTATTGAGTAATTCAATGTTTTCTATCAACTAAAATCTGAGAAACAATGGATAGTTATATATATATATATATTTCAAACTCAATATTAACGGGAGCTTTGTTTTAACAGTAATTTGTTGAAGAAAGACGATCTTGTAAAAATAATTATCAATTAGTATTTGAAGCGAAAATCGATAACAAGTCTCAGTAGTAAAACCAATTACATTCGTCTGTGGTCTTCGAGATATTTCTGATTGTCATGCTTAGTACGTGTTAAGTATGACGGACCAGCTTGCGCTCTTAAGAAATTGCTGTACAATGCTTATTATGTGAAAGCGACTAGATGCCTTGAGATATATATTTTTGGGCTGACTAGTACAAATAATGTTAGGTTGTCTCGGCATGCCCAGGTGGTTAAGATACTCGACTCGTAATCTGAGGGTCGCGGGTTCAAATCCCTGTCGCACAAAACATGATCGCCCTTTCAGCCGTGAGGGTATTATGACGTAACGGTCAATCTCACTATTCGTTGATAAAAGAGTAACCCAATTGTTGACGGTGGGTTGTGATGACCAGCTGCCTTACATTGCTAAATTAGGGAATTTAGGGTTCATTTTGGGCGAACACGCCGAATGGTCCAAAAGAATCATGTTATTCGCAAGGAAAAAGTCCTTTGTTCTATGGGCATTGTGGATTGCAGCTTTGTCCTGCTGAAAGATCCAGTCATTTACACACAAGCGAGGACTTTCAGTCAATAGGGATGCTCTCTCCAATATGCCAATATAGCCAGCTGCTGTTTGACGCCCCTGTATAATTTGAAACTCCATTGTTCCATGGAAGGAGAAAGCACCCCAGAGTATGATGGAACCTCTTTCACTATGTTGTGTAGAAAATGTTTCTGGTGGGATATCCTTATCGTGCCAGTGACGTTGGAAGCTATCTGGACGAACCAGGTTAAATTTTTCTCATCAGAAAACAAAACCTTCGTCCACTTTTCTACGTCCCATGTTTGGTGCGTCTTAACAAAGTTTAACCGAGCTGTTTCGTGGTGTGGAAGGAGGCATGGCCTTTGGAGGCGTTTACGGCTTTTAAAGCCTTTCTCTCGTAGATGCCGTCTTATTGTTCTTGAGCAACATTCTGCGTCCGTAAATGTCTTAATTTGGTTCGACGATCGGCTGGTGTCTTGCCGGACAACGCGTCGAATACTCCTGCTCAACGCCGGAGAAATTTTCTTGGGCCGACAACTTCAAATTCTCGTTCCATATCCCTGAGGGTCTTTTGAGAAATTTGCAACAGCAGTTTTACTACGCTCAATCTCACCAGCGATGACACGTTGAGAGAGACCTTGCTTTTGCAGCTCGACAAGTCTGCCACATTCAAACTCTGTCAACATTTTAGTCTTTGCCATGTTTTTACCTAATGTAACACAGGATATTTCAGTGGGAGATGTTAACAACGCTAATGCTTAAACACAAATGACGAAATTTCGTTACGTGCTTACCGATTAACGCTTCGTTTCAGTATGGTCTTAAACATTTGACCAGCTAGTATTTAGGCTAATTTCATAGTGTTCACATTTTCCCTATTAAATGCCAGAAATATTTTTTATTTTTATTTTCCATTTTCTTATTTTCATCTTTCGAAGCTCTACTCAAATAAGTGGTTGAGTCTAACAACGCAATATGCATATATTTTTTCATGTTCATTGACCATAAGATTTTGGCCAGCAGTTTAAGTAATCTAAGAGTTGGTGAAAGGTGCTGTTGACAAGCTACCTTTTATCAAAGTCTGTCAATTCTAAACATCCGGCATAGTCAGGTGGTTAAGGCACTCAACTAGTGATTCGAGGAACGTGGGTTCGAGTCCCTGTCACACTAAACTTGCTCTCCCTTTCAGTCGTGGGGGTATTATAAAGTGAGAGTTAATCTCACTATTTACTGCTAAAAGAGTAGCCCAAAAGATAGCGGTGGGTGGTGATGACTAGCTGCCTTCCTTTTAGTCTTACACTGCTAAGCTACACATCGTGTAGCTTTGTGCGAAATTCAAAAACAAACACTTCTAAATTAGGAAAGACTTGTGCAAATAGACCTTGAGTAGATCTGAGCAAAATTAAACAAGTAAATCAAAATCACTTTTCCATTAACAATCTAAAAGCTATACGAGAGTATTTGCGTTAGCTGTTCCAAATTAGCAGTGTAAGACTAGAGGGAAAACAGATAGTCATCACCACCCACCGCCAACTCTTGGGCTACTCCTTCACCAAAGAATAGTGAGATTGAGCGTTAATTATAACTTTACCATGGCTGAAAGGGGGGCATGTTTAGTATGATGGAAATTCGAGCCCGCAACTCTCGGATTACGAGTCTAGCACCTTAACCATCTGGTCATGCCAGGGTAGAACACCTGTTCAAATAAACTTTAATAAGATAAAAACACATTACTTTTGCCTTGATGAAATATTGCATATCCATTATTAAATAGAGATTTTTATTGTTGCACCATAATCTTTCCGAAAATAATTCATATCCTTTTACAAAACATATTAATGAGACAATTTTTTAAGTAGCTTATGAATATTGAAATTTGACATAATTATTTTTAGCTTTACGTTAGTGTCCTTTATTCGTCCGGGTCTAACAGCGAGAGGAAAGGTGTTTGAAAACTTTTCAATGTGTGTGTGTGAAGTGCATAACTCGAAAGGTTTACATTAGATTTTGACAACGTTTGGTGGATGTAGCTTAAAGTTTGTTTGTTTGTTTGTTTTGGAATTTCGCACAAAGCTACTCGAGGGCTACCTGTGCTAGCCGTCCTTAATTTAGCAGTGTAAGACTAGAGGAAGGCAGCTAGTCATCACCACCCACCGCCAACTCTTGGGCTACTCTTTTACCAACAAATAGTGGGATTGACCGTCACATTATACACCCCCACGGCTGGGACGGCGAGCATGTTTAGCGCAACGCGGGCGCGAACCCGCGACCCTCGGATTACGAGTCGCACGCCTTACGCGCTCGGCCATGCCAGGCCCGTAGCTTGAAGATTAAGGTGACACTGAAAGTCAAACAGTTTCGTTACAATGGTATCAAACTGGACTTTTTACAAAATATTTGAAAGACACGATTATTCTTTATTACACCTGTATAATGAGGCAGTAAATGTTGACATACGAAATGTGTAATTGTGTTAACAAGTCGTCATAGTTTGATATTATTATTTTGCAGTAATTTTCAGAGTGAAAAATTTTATTAGTTTCAAGACAAGCGATATTTTCGTATATTTCAAATTAAACGAATTGGATGTTTTACTTTAAAACTGTATTTATTGATCAGAGTGTGAATGGGGTCAAGTGATTAGTACGGGGGATTGAGAATCCCGAGTCCATTATTTGCGTCGTATTTCTCCAAATTTGCGTTCCGTACGTATTGCTGACCAAGAGTTAGCATGGGTTTACTTAAATAAAGAACATTATAAGCCTGCAAACAACGATTAATAACCATAATGAAATTATTTACATTTGGACGAACGTTCTACATGTTTCGACATAACATTGAATGTTCTGGCTTCTTCAGAAGACAAACCAGTGTTGTGTCGAAACATATAGTATGTTCCGCTAAAAATAAATCATTTCATAATATTAACGAATCGTTGTTTGTTACCTCATTATCAGTGGTATTATCAGTAGCTGCATATACTCTGTGGTCACTTAAAGATCACAGAACGTTATAGAACGATAAAAACGGGGTGAAAATCACGGATTTACTACTCAAACTAAATATTTGATATTGGTTTGTGCGCCGATACTATAAACATTTTTTTAACTATTAAAATCTTTAAAACATTAGTTTAGGCTTATTTTTTATTATGTCAATGTAACCAACTTACCAACTTCATTTAGAAGAATAAACCTCGATATAATTTGTTAAGGAATTTGACAGTTACTCTAATAACGCTCCCGTGTTTGTTTTTTACCAAACGGGACACAAACTGTGGAACTTCAGCTCCACAATCCGTCACACATACCACTAGAGCGCGCTAGGGCAGTCTTTGTACTGAAAATTGTTTGTTTGTTTGTTTTGGAATTTCGCACAAAGCTACTCGAGGGCTATCTGTGCTAGCCGTTCCTAATTTAGCAGTTTAAGACTAGAGAGAAGGCAGCTAGCCATCACCAGCCACCGCTAACTCTTGGGCTACTCTTTTACCTACGAATAGTGGGATTGAACGTCACATTATAACGCCCCCACGGCAGGGAGGGCGAGCAAGTTTGGCGCGAACCCGCGACCTTCAGATTACGAAGCGCACGCCTTAACACGCTAGGCCATGCCGGGATCTGTACTGAAAAAAATATAGCATTTTGAAATTATAATTTCTTGTATTTGTTTTAAATAGAAGCGTAATTTGAACAGGCATTTTATGAATTTATAAATAAAAATTCAAAATGAACTATTTGTAAATTTTAATCTAAATACTGATGCATATTTTTATAGAATGTGCTTTGTTTTTAAAAATTAAGATTTCGTGCTTTATTTTATAAACGCACACGTTCATGAACAATGTTTTGGATAAGTTTGGTTTCTTTCTCAAATTGCATAATGTTGTTGACTGGATTCAAAAGAAATCACTTAACGTTTCAAAGCTTATTTATTGAATGAGAACATTGAAACAATCTAATAATTTGATTTACAAACGTTAATTCAATAATAAAAAAAGTCTCATCCTAAATGTTCGGAAGAATTAGTTTAATTATTAATATCGATTACTGAATGAAAGAATTTTAATACAAGTTATCAATCATCTTCGTTTCATGTCTTCATGTGAAGTGAACATTTTGCTTCGTCAGAAACGGCCCACGAAAATTATGTTCATTTATTTATCGGCATAATCCCCAAAAACAGCGATATGGTGCGCAGCACTTTGAAATCCAGGAGCACTAATACATAAAAAGTAACATAATATTAAGATATTATAATAGTAAATGAAAAAAAATTAAGGTGAAAATTAAATTTGTAAAACTAATGAGGAAAATGTACAATTTGAGTCTATGTCGCAAACATTTTAGTATTATATACTCTTCAAAACAAGAAACGCAAAATTATATTTTTTTATTTTAAAGAAAAATATATGTAATAATATTTACAAGCTCAGAGTATGTGATGTTACACGTGTTTAGGCATTGATTGTCGGATCAAAATGACAATAAAAGTTGTGCACTTTGAAAACGGAGGAAAACATTGGATTTTTTGCCAAAACGCATTCGTGTCCAATAAATTTGTTTGAGAGATCTGCATGTTCTGCAAGTGCAACATGTGCAAAATTCCTATAAAAGTGACGGGTTCACGGTTTCCATAGCTCAGTGTTAAGCCACCGACACGCAATACAGTTACGCCAAGACTGACTGAAGCACAACGCAACGACGCCATTGGTCGCTTGGAAGCAGGCGAATCTCGATCAGATGTTGCCAGAGCTGTGAACGTTCATCCAAGCACCATCACAAGGCCATGGAATCGTCACCAACAACATGGATCGACTCGTGACCGCCCACAATCTGGCAGACTTCGTGTGACCACGCCCGCACAAGATCGCTTCATCACCTTCGGGATAGGACCACCACTGCAACGTCTACTGCCTCAACCATACTAGAGCTGCGTAGGATTTCCGATCAGACCGTACGCAACCGTCTACGAGATGCAGGAATCCGACCTCGACGTCCAGTCAGAGGCGTCATCCTCACCTAGCAACTTCGTCAAGCACGGCTGAAGTGGACTCGGGCATATCGGGTATGGCCTCATCGACGATGGAGGCGTGTTTGGTTCAGCGATAAATCAAGCTTTATGCTTCGAAGGCAGGATGGAAGGACCCGTGTTTTTCGTCGGCGAGGTGAACGTTTTGCAGCAAACTGTGTGCAGGAAGTTGACAGATTTCGTGGTGGCAGTGTCATGATGTGGGCTGCCATCGCCTACAATGCCAGAACAGACCTTTTGCACATTCGAGGGAATCTTACGGCTCAACGATACGTCGACGAGATTCTTAGGCCTCATGTGCAATTCATCATGGTGAAAGTCAATTTGACGTTTTTCAACATGACAATGCCCGTCCCCACACAGCCCAACTCACCATTGTCTTCTTGAGACACCACAACATCAACGTTCTTCCCTGGCCCTCCAGATCACCAGATTTAAACCCCATCGAACATCTTTGGGACGAGTTGGACCGATGTCTGCGACGGCAACAACCTCAACCGCAGACTCTACCTCAGCTTGCAGCAGCTTTACAGGCTGAGTGGACAGCCATTCCACAGGATGTGATTCGTCATCTCATTGCTTTCATGGGCAGGAGATGCCAAGCAGTTATTGATGTTAACGGGGGGTGGTGGTGGCATACTCGTTATTGACGTTGAGTGACGTTAAACTTCAACTAGTGAGTGTGGACTTCGCCTTTGCAGACTTTGGATGTTCAGCAGTGAATGTGCAAAATTTCACACATGTCATACAGAACTACCCGGAATAAACTTGTTAACAATTTGTCTCAAATTTTGCCTTTTGCGTTTCTTTTTTTGAAGAGTATATATATATATAATGTTTATTTGACAGTTTTAGAAATACTAGTCGTACATTTTATCACAAATGTAAAAAAAAACAATTAATGTTCAAAATTTCTCTTACCTTTTCCCATCTTGACTGGCAAAAGAATGAACGATGATAAATAAAGCTCCTTGGTATGGAAAACACAGTTAAAATGACACAGAATACAAGAACCAATGCGACTGCACACAGGACCGTACCGGTTTTCATGGTTTCTTATAAAAACAAAAAGTAATTACATATCAATATCACGATATGTTTTCTATAACTTTGCTACTTTTTGATGTTTAATAAATCTAACCTGATTAATATTCATCAATAATATCATCACAAATCTTCAGGTTGAAAATAAATGTCAGAGGGAGAGATTTAATTTTAGTTTTATTAGAGTGTGTGTACATTTGTTTTTCTTGTAATAACGCTATTATTATTCTTTTCTCGTAATCTGACACTTTCTTTCTCACAAAAAGTCTCAAAACCCCAGGAGTTGCAAATTATAATTGAAGGCACTGAGTGATATTTTTGAAAGAAGCCTTCCCTTTGTATGTTTATTTATCCACAGATCCAAAATAAGAAAACCATACATTCTTACCAGGTTCACAACTCACTTCCATTCATGAACTTTCATTGTTATAGAAACAAATATTCCATGAATAATCTGAAACAACAGTTGATGATTATAAAGAAATATTTGATTGATTGCTTATATTTAACTTTTCCAAGGCTCTCTGCAATCCTTAGGGTTGCGGGTTTGATTCCCCGTCACAACAAACATGCTCGCCCTTTCAGCCGTGAGGGCGATGTAATGTTTGTAAAATAGCAGCACAAGAGTTAACACTGGGTGGGTATGACTAGCTGCCTTTCCTCTAATCATACACTGCTAAATTATGGTTGGCTGGTGCAGATAGTGCTCGAGTAGCTTTATGCGAAATTCAAAACAAACAAACAAACAATCCAAAGTTCTCTGATTGTGCAGTTTCTATGTATGTTTTATATTTAAATTAATATACGTTAACGAATTATTTCATTTCGAAATAATTTAGTTTTGAGTCAAAAGTTTAAAATTAGGTAGTTTTATTATATTCAGTTTCTAGCTGCAGTTATGATAAAATATCTGGAATTAGCTGACGTTAGAGTAAAATACGTTACACAAATTCCGGTTGCTTTGTCACGGTAAACATCTATGCTAATTACTCTGTAAGTATTACGTACAAGAAAATTGAATTGAATATAGAAATTCAAATGAAACCAAATAAAAACATAATTGTGTTTTGATTTAGCTAAATGTTTTCCATAGTTTTTTTACCAAATGTTACATAGTTTCCAACTAAACCAGTTAATAAGTAATACATTCTTACTTACTTCGATAGAAATAATTTTTAATGCAAAAACTTCACTTACCAGCTGGCTGCGGTCTATCAGATAATTTGCAGATAGTATAGTGACGCCTAAGTGTCTGGATTGCCTTATCATAGGTATGTATATTTTAAACCTTGCGAATTTCTCTACCCATTCCAGGAAATTTATGCCCAGTTCTTGCGTCCTTGTTTAGTCAGAAATAATATTTCCGTCTTTGGTGCTCAAGAATATTCCTTTTTGCCCCTTGAACATCCGGGAAATCTTGAGATGATAACAGAGAACAATTCCGATGTTCTTCTGCGAACTTACGAGTGATAGCAAAATCGAGTGTATAATACTATATTAACTTTTCATGTTGAGACCATATCCAGTGCCAAGATTTGGTTTTGTTTTGTTTTGAATTTCGCACAAAACTATGCGAAGGCTATTTGCGTTGGACATCCTTAATTTAGCAATGCAAGACTGGAGGGAACACAGTTAGTCATCACCACCCATCGCCAACTCTTGGGCTACTCTTTTACCAAAAAATAGTGAGACTGACCGACACATTATCACGCTCTCCACGGCTGAAAGAGCGAGCATGTTTGGTGTGACAGGGATTCGAACTCGCAACCGTCAGATTATGAGTTGAATGTCTTAACCACATGGCCATGCCGGGCCCCCATACTAAGGAAACCCTTTGTTCAGTACTAGAAATAAACCAGGCCTTCTAGGATACGGTGGCCATAGTAATGGTCTTGACAATACTTACATCATCACCTGTGTGAGCAACAATTGTCACGGTGTCAACTGGATTAAACAATTGTTATCATTTATTGTATTAATAAATTTTAGAAAAAAATACATTTTCATCTACAGTAAAGAAGTATTATAAGTAAAAACCGTAATAATAACTGGGAAATTATTTGGTTCCGGCATAGATCTTTAAAAAAGTTTCACAGATGTTTTGTTTAGTAAAAATACATACTTTAAGTAAATGTCTGTAATAATCCTTGGATTATGATATATATATGTGACGTTAGCACTACTTCTGGAGTTCTGACACAGCAATTGTATGGCATAGATATTTAAATAAACGTCACCAGTAAACCCTACCAATTTTTTGTGTTTTTAGCATGGTTCCTGGAGTTAGAAGCACTCTATTTTTTTGTGAAGATACAGCGTAAAAAAAAACCCTAATTAAGTGCTGGATTGTAAATATAATGTCATGATTTGAACACAATTCCTCAGATGCGTTTAATTAAACACGCGATGGCAGAAGTCTTTCGATGAGTCGAGGAAGCTGTTTTGATGATTAGAACATTCTTATTACTCTGTTGTGACTAGTTTCAAAAAAAGAAATGTCACATAAAACATGCATGTCTTACGAAGTTCGAGACACTAGCAGTCAAGGTTGGAAAAAACTCCTTGAGAGCACTTCTGACTAACAATGTTTTATTACATGTCATCTGCTTGTGATCGTTTCGCTTAAGAGTCATTAATTACAAGCATGAAGACAATACAAAAACACGCTCCTTTTTATATTGTGAAATTAGCTGGAGTACCCGTCTTTCCGTTGAACTGGTGAAATAAAAAAAAGTTTCTAACAAAGGATAGAACATTTTTATTCTTAACATAATAAACATTAAAAATGCAACGAAAATATATAAAAGTACAAATGCTGAAAATAAATACAAACTGTTTTCAAGAATTCTATCAATATGAAATTAGACTAGGAAGTCCAACTTCCCTCACCATCCTCTTCATATCTTCTTCTGCCACTGTGTCAGGTTATGCTGAGTTTGTAGTTTATCCGAAATTTAATGACGTTCCATCTCCCCTATCATGGCCTTCTTCGTGCCATCCTATATCACTGTGTCAAGTTTGGTGCTGATTAATTAAGAAAATTATTGACGTTTATTTATATAGATAACTCGAGTTTAAGTAACAGCATTCCACCTTACAGTGGTTTTCATTTTGTATATATATATACATAATTTTAGAGAGAATAATACTGATAAGAGTTAAGTAAACAAAGTCATAAGGAAGGACTGCGTTAAAAACAAGTTCAACCTCTGACTAATGGAATAACCAAAAACAAGCCGAAACCATTAGTTAAGACTATTACACTTAATGGAAAACTGCGACATAGTCAGCAACAAATCGCATACATTGAAATATCATTTTGGGGAATATTATCGCTGATAGAGTTAAGTAAGTTACACTGTGTCACCGTGAAACTTTATAAAATTTCATTTATTTATTCTAGCTGCATGTACACACATATGTATATGTAGGCAAAACTACTGTTGCTTTATCATTTTGCTACATGTGAATTAATGAGATTCTTTGATAATGTTACCGCTCCTTAAAATTACATGAAAGCTCAAACTGCCCCCCTCCTTCCCAGCGGCATAGCAGTATGTCTGCGGACTCGCACTACTAAAATGCGGGTTTCGATACCCGTGGTGGGCAGAGCACAGACAGCCTTTTGAGTAGCTTTGTGCTTAGTTCCAAACAAAGAAGAGCTCAACCATTATCTTTAAAAGAAAGTCGGTTCTGTTATAATGCGTGATCTGTAGAGTATCCTGGTGGTCAGAAATACAACAATAACGCTGCATAAGTTCGAAAATTTAACTTTGGACGTAAATGGGTACAAAACGTGATACATCCCTGCACTACACAGTTATAAATACTACTATTTATCTACTCTCCAGCGGTTCAGAGGTAAATTCACTGGCTTACAATGCTTAAATTTGTGGAACGATCCTCTTTTGTGGACAAGCGAAGACAGCCCATTGTAAAGCTTTTTGTTATAATTTAAACAAACAAATAAAACCACGATGAAGATGTAATGACTGACATATTTTAATGCTAAAAATTATAAAAATTAGATTTCTTTACAGAAATTAATTCTTAACACACTACAAGAGGAATAAATAATCAAAAACAGCAAAATCAATACTTTCCTTATGTGTGTTTTCTTATAGAAAAGCCACATCGAGCTATCTGCTGAGCCCACCGAGGGAAAGTGAACCAATCCCTGATTTTAGCGTTGTAAATCCGTAGACACACCGCTGTACTCGTGGGGAGCCTTTCCTTATGTATTAAAATTGTTTAGATTATTTATATATTTGCTGTAAAAAATAAAAGACGGTTGACATTTTTATTTTTCTTCAAGATCCTTTCACTACTATGCTTCAATAATGTGTTGTTGTTTTTCTTCTTCTCAGACTATTAGTTACCGAAGTTCATGCAGTTTATATATACCTTTTTACATTTTTTTCCCGTAAACTTGACTATGAGAAATATCGTAGTACTTGTAACTAAACAAGTGTTTTTATCATTCATTACTTTATTTTTATTTTTGTAGTACATTTTTGCTAAATTTACTTTTCAGACTTTCAGATTTACTTTTTAGACTTTCACTACTGTATTGGATTTGTCTACGTCTTTCATTGGCCATCGGAATCCCTGTCACAGCTTATAAGATCAATGTTGTCTCTTGCTATTCATAGAACTAGATCTTCCATTATCAGTCGTGTTCTTTCTGATAACTATGACAACCTACTATTATCTGATGCTGTAAGTTTTGTTGTAAAAAGTAACTAACACCAAAGAAAAAAAAGATACATAATCAATCGTGTTCCATACACCTTGACAGAATTTTCACACATCCTCTGCCTCACATTGTCACAGCGAAATTCAAAAACAAACAAATATTTGTTTGAAGTTTTGCTGAAATTGTTTGAGTCTTTAATTTACCAAACACTCAAAATGCGTTTCTTTATTATACTCCTAATGATAACAGATTACATGTCCACACTTTTTAGCATTGACGTTTTTAGTGTGAAAAAATCTCCCCTAATTATAGTTTTCACTCTGTGTAAGTTGGTGCTGCTTAAGGTTACTTTGGGTGTTTACAGAGCCCGCTGTAAGTGTTTTGCTTTTAGGAAAAGAAAAGAAAAACACATTCAAGCCTTTATTTTTTATATATTTTTAAGGCCTAGAGTTAGGACGCTCGATTCACGATCTGTGGGTCGCGGGTTCGAACTCCCGTCACTGAACATACTTCCTCGTACAACCGTGGGGACGATATTCGAAAATAATATTCCTTTTTTTTCTATCGCGTAAGGATTTTTTTTACAAATCGTAAAGAAAAAAACTCTCATTTAGATAAAATTATTATTTTGTTTACTTCAATTAATATTTTTTTATTATTATATCTGCTAACAAATATGCAAACAAACTGAGTAATACGGAAGAACACTGATGTCAAACAAATATGCATCATGATTTGTCTTTTATTTCAAAACTATTTACTCTAGTTCTTCTTTTATGTATTACGTCTTGAGCATCTCGATTTAATAACCAACAGTAATCAGTCATTATGATGATGTTTACTCCTTTTCTGATACGTCCTCTCCATTTCCCTGATCTCTTGATGTAATTTTTCCCCCTTGTTATTCGTTGACGGCATCGAGATTTTCAGGGAAATAGTCAATATGTAAATGTCAGAAGATAACTTTCACGTATTTTAACTAAACTCTCTGAGCAACAAGTCTTACAGCATATTGTAAGTTCAGATAAAAAAATGCCTTTTTATTTCGAGTGTTCTTGCATGTTACACGAGTAAAAATAGTAGTCATCACCGTAGTTTCTAAGCTCCCGCCAAATCACTGGAATTACAAGCAAAGCCTTCCCTTACTTTTAGCCCATTGTTTCAACGCTTTGACATAAACGGTGAAAACTTTGTGCGAAGCCCATGATTTGTTTTGGTCTCCACGTTTTGTTCCAAAATACGCGTCATACTCTTTTTTCCTTGATGCATTCTGTAATGTTTTGCTATTGTTTCTTTACAATAAATCTACTATAGGTACAACAGAATACATTTGAGTTACTTACACAACACCTTGTTGTCATGGCAACGAATAAATAATAATAATAAAAAAGTATAATGTCATGGTGCATGCACAAACATACAATATTCAAAAATAACACACGATGCGGCTTTTAAACGGTTTATATGCTGGCGGTGTGTTTTTTGTGGGTTCTAGAACGATCGATAAGACTCTCACGTCGCCATTGGTGTAGAGAAATCTATAATTTGTGGTTGTCAACATTTTAAGCCTAACAAAATGTAACCTGATTTCAATGAAAGTGAATTATGTTAAGGTACATGTGGTGATAAATCTGTACGTGATGAAGAAAACTGATATCATTTTTGGATTCAACGCAAAAAAATTACTGAAGAACATGTAAAAAGTTCAAGAAAGTAAAGTCATTGCAAGACTGTATATATCTGTTTGTTTGTAGTTGTGAACAAAGTTACACAATGGTTATCTGTCCACCAAAGAGTATCGAAACCCTGTTTCTAGCGTTGTAAGTCTGAAGACTGTTACAGATGTACCGCTGTATGTTCATTTTAGTGCCTTAGCTTGTTTCCGTATAGTTTCCTTTTTTGCCTGTGACGTATATTGTTGGCAGTGTATTGCGAACACGAGCGTAGATCCTGAAGGGGGGGTGGAGGGTATACATCCTTTTCTTCATTTTAGGTGGGGGTATGGTTCATACAATCATCCCCCTTACAGTTTGGTCTCTTGAATTGTTTTATTGCATCACATGCTTACAAATTGTGAGTCTGTTCTTGTAATTCTCGTGTTCTTACCAATCAAATTACATAATTATGTCTAGACGTAGGCTTTTTCAGTAGCCGAAATGTACATCTTTGATTTTGGCGCGCTTCTTAGCTTTTCGATCTAAGCGATAGTTCGTAAGTATCAGTCAGTAGGCCTAAGTATACATGCAAGTATTGTGGCAACAAGATTACTCTGTGACTGCATGTTTACAGCTTTCAGGTTCACGTAATCAGAGATTACCAATTTGCAAATTGAACAGTCCACATAAGTGGTTGGAAAAATCATCACCCATCGGGTGTAAGAAAATCTACGCCCCTGATTGCGAAAGTCCCTGCCTGTTATCAAACTTTGTAGAGAATATTTGTAAGTGAAAAATCAATATTTGTTCACAAAAACGTGCTAGGTCATTGTTAATAATTCGAGTACTTGGTGTATAAAAATCGATGCTCCAAGAGAAAAGTATTATTATTGCTGGTCAGTTACAGTCAGTGTGCTATAGGTCTAGGAAGCTATAATTGTGATTAACACCTATCAATTGGAAAACTACAGAATTTGACCAGGAACGTTTATAGACTTCGAATGTTACAAACCGTTCAACTTCGGACATTAAAGATCATCGCCGGGAAAAGACAGTTTGTAAAGGTGTGAGACCAACCAAGCTTGCTAGCTTAAGCGGGGTGTATGATAATATCAACTCATAATTAATTTGTTCATAGTGAACATGAATCGTCGATGAATTAGACCGAATATAAGCTTCAGTATTTTTCGTAAGTTTGCAAAACCCTTGTATATAAACCATTATTTGTTATGGTGATTAGTAATAAACGTTATTATAGAATTTTATATGCAAAAACGGCTCGTTTGGGTTCAGAAAATATTTTAAATAGAAGGTCGAAACGTTGTTCGCTCTTCTATGTAAAATATTTTCTGAACCCAAACGAGCCGTTTTTGCATATAAAATTCTCAACAAGTGGGTTTCTCGACATCACTAAACGTTATTATAAATTATATTGTCTTTATGTTTGTGTACTGAAATATATGTGTTAAAAAAGAAATTGTGTGTATCAATCTTGTTGAAAAAAACATACATTCAATACATGTTAACGAAGCTCAAATTAAAATTTCTGTTATTTTAAATAGTAATACGTAACGTACGTAACATAATAAATCGGAGACTCGGCCGAAATAAATTATGATAGGTAACAAGACATGTCGCTGTACCACTGGGAGGCGTATGGTTATGCAATTAAAGGTTTAGGTTCAAATGCCTTTTCAATTTTCTTACAAATTACGTTTTAACATGTTCGACATATTTTATTGTTTTCATTTTTTGATCAGACGAATATAACTAGTTTGTTCTTTGATGCGCTTCTTATAGCTACAAAAATTACCGCCCCTCGCTTGTACAGCAGTAAGTCTACGGATTTACAACGCTAAAATGAACGATTCTATTCCTCTCGGTGGGCTCCTTAGATAACTTGATGTGGCTTTGCTATAAGAAAACAAGAGAATATTAGACAGGAGTCAGTTTTTAATGTTATTCAAAATACATATTCGTGCATAACCGAAATCAAAGTTCAACGAATAAAAATCCCTGGAGTTTGAAAACAGCAACAGGAAATCAATTAGGCTATAGATGGTCAAATCAAGGAAAGGTAAGTACAGCGGTAAGTCTACGGATTTACAACGCTAAAATCAGGGGTTCGATTTCCCTATATGGACTCAGCGTGGCTTTGCGATAAGAAAACAGACACAAGTATTTGTAGTGTATTTAGGAAATTTTTTGGTATAGATTCAGAGAAAGTGGAATGAAATTTTGAGAAATATTGTAAACTTAATCTGACTGGTTGCTCTGGAAACGTTTTCAACATTTTTCCATCAGTAAATTAAAAAATATTAATTTCCAATGAAATGATTAGTAATATTACGTAACATAGATTTCAGGTATTAGAATTTTAACTTTTGAAGAAAGTAGATCGATTCTTGTACCTTTTGAAAATAAACTAATTGTTTTTGGGATTCATTACTTCGAATTTTTATTAAATAAACCAGTCAGTTCGGTTCGGCAAGTCCAGGTGGTCAAGGCGCTCGACTCGTAATCCGAGGGTCGCGGGTTTGAATCCTCATTCCACTAAACATGCTCGCTCTTTCAGCTCTGGGGACGATATAATTATTTGTTGGTAAAAGAGTAGCCCCAGAATTAGCTGTGTGTGTTGATGACTCGCTGTCTTCTCTCTAGTCTTACAGTACTAAATCAGGGATAGCGCAGATAGTCCTCGTGTAGCTGATAAATAACGTGATAACAGTATCAGACATTGTACATAATGAAATAGTACGAGGTTAATCTTGTCGTCACGTTTACTGAATGATGAAAATGAAGAGCATTTGAAATGTTTAGTTAGTGCGATAACAATACAATTTAAATGCACTGTTAATCCTGTAAGATTGACTAACAATAGTGAACATTTGACTAATAACACTATGTGACAAAAGTTTTACTTTTTCTTGTTCCTAGGCAAAAAGAGTTATTTCCTAAACTTTGCTTTTGTGACCTGAGTAATGAAGTTTGAAAAATTACCCATTTTCAAGAACATTCCAGGTAGATTCAGTACTGAGTAGCTGATAGGAAATATTCTCGAGCTTACAAGAACTTTCTAGAATGTTGTAGAACTTACAAGAATGTTCAAGAACTTTTTAAAATTTCCTAGAATATTGCATAGTAATATATATATATAAAGAAGTTCACCACTCACCACTTCAGTTTAGTTCTAGCTGCCTAAGTGAACACATAGACCTATCTGATTTTATCAGAGATGGCATCAAGAAATTGCAAACATTCTCGAGACACATTCTGCTATGTATGTGGCCAATTTATCAAGACAAAAGCGAAAAAGTATTCTATGACAGCATCTGCTAAAATATGTAAAACCTACAAGGAATATTTTGGGTATCAATACAAACCCTGGGCACCTCATTTTACCTGCGAGCACTGCAAAAAACTCTAGAAGATAAGACGGACAATTTTTGCTTGTTTGAATAGTAAGATTTTATATTACACAAATTTTAGACCTTTTAAAATGTAAATATCTTTTAATTTTTTTTTAATTTTCAATAGTATAGAAAAATATCACCTAAAATATTTTTTATGAACCTCTTGCACATTAGTTGTGGGTGAAATAAATTTATTCTTCATAATAATTTTATTTTGCTCTTTTGCAGGATAATACAGAGGTGAAACGAGAGCCATGAAGTTCGCCATTTTACGAATTTGGCGTAAACCCACTGACCACTCAAGCAATTGTTACTTTTGCATGGTGGACCTTTCCAAATGTCGGGCTGGCAAGAATGCATTTACTATCATGTATCCAGACCTTCCATCACCCTCGCCCCAGTATCACACTGCCCAGAGTTCCCTGCACTCACTACACCAGAGAGAAACCAGCCATCATCAGAAGAGAGCAGCAAATCAGAAGAGGAGATGGGCGTTGAAGATCCAGATTACAATTTCAGAGGTGCAGCTGGTGACAGAAACCCATACTACCCCAACCAAAGAGACCTCAATGACTTGATCAGAGATCTGGTCTAACAAAGTTGAATGCCGAGACTATATTTATGGGCTGATTAGTAAATCTGATTTACATTACAGTCACAAGTCTCGAAAAACTACTCACCTATAAAAATTTTTTTGTTTATTTTTGAATAACTTCAGTATAAATACATGTAAATCTTGATTCATATGTTGTTTTATTCAGATCTTATCTTAGTAAAAATGTGCATATTTGCCCGTTTTTGCATAGAAAGTAGGTTAATTTCTAATTTTCATTATGCAGGTCACAAAAGCAAAATTTAAAGGGAATAATGGCCATTTTCTGTACTTTTACAACATAAGCAATTAAGAAGTGATACATAGAAAATTTGTGTTACATAGTAAAATGAATAAAGTAATACATCTTGTCTCGAATCGCCAGTAATAGAGCAGGACACTAAAACATTCCACAGAAATTTAGTAAAAAGAAAACGACATAATTTTTTGAGTGAATATACTTCTCAATTTCCAAAAAGTAAGTGGAAAACATTGAAAGCACGTGACGCTGAAATACAATGGAGACTTATGCATTAGAGTTAAAGCGAATAAAAGTAACTATAAATGATCGTTTTTGCATTATAATACTAAGCTAAGTAAGACTTGATTAACTGCTTCAGGTATGTTATTACATTATGATTTTAGAAAAGAGTAATAGATACAGTTATTGGTGCGAGATACAAAAACAAAAATAACAAACATAGTTTGTATCCTAAAACAATTGAAGAGGAATGATCAGATAGTTTCATTAATAGATTGAGGCCCGGCATGGTCTGGGGGTTACGCCACTCGACTCTTAATCCGAAGGTCACGGGTTCGAATCTCCGTCACACCAAACCTGTTCGCCCTTTCGGCCATGGGGGCGTTATAATGTAATGATCAATCCCACTATTCGTTGGTAAAAGCGTAGCCCAAGAGTAAGCGGTGGATGGGAATGACTACCTGCCTTCCCTCTAGTCTTACACTGTTAAATTAGGGACGGCTAGCGCAGGTAGTCCTCGAGTAGCTTTGCACGAAATTCAAAAACAAAGAAACAAACATTAATAGATTGAAGTAATCTTGTCGTCACCTATGGACCAAATAAAATTATGAATTAAAATTATTAAATAAAATTGGATTCAAGAATCCCGGTGGTTTATTATAGACCAAAATAAAGTGAAATTACTTGTTTTTTAAAAAAAATATTGATTTTTCTTTCCTGTATGATATATATGTATATATATATACACATATTTTAATTATTATAACTATTGTATGATATACTGTATTAAGTGAATAATAGTTGATATGATTGAAACCTACAATACAACAACTTGATTTTTTAATAAAAGTATTAAAAGTTAATCCAACATTTTACAGTTATGACATCTCACTGAGGTTGTTGATCATAGTTAAAGGAAATCGTTGCTTTAAATCATCATCCATTTTAAATATATTGCAGCATGTGATAATTATTTGTAGATGTCACTGATAACGGTGATAATGTAGTCACATAATGGATGAATATATTTTTATTTCGTTGTAGTTGTTGTTGTTGTTGTTTTGAATTAAGCACAAAGCTACGCAATGGGCTATCTGTGCTCTGCCCACCACGGGTATCGAAACCCGGATTTTAGCGTGTAAGTCCGCAGACATACCGCTGAGCCACTGGGGGGCGATATTTCGTTGTAAAAACAGGTTTCGTTGTTTAAGCAAAAAGTACCAAAAAAAGGTACAGACCTATTTATCACAGATTGAGAAACAGAAAATTGATTCAGGAGAGAATTTATTCAGTGGGTGATCCAGAATGAAATTTATAGGTTGGGGTAAGTCTGATTAGTGAATGTAAAAATAGGACATTTGTTGATAAATGAGTCTTTGTGACAGATATTAATCTTGAAACAGTATTCTCTTAATAACAGGTTATGAAAGGCATACCACAATCTTTTCTCCACGAAACCCTAGTTTTTCTCAAATAAATTTATCTACGAAACTTCCTAAAAATATCTTTTGGCATCCTATCCCAACTGAAAGTTATTGACTTTTGTAACAAGTTCGAAAATTATATTTCTTGATGCCACAGTTATTTAATATTTATAAGTAATAAATTTTTAATAATTTTTAATTATTCTCATTAGATTATTAAACAAAACGCATCTAAAAGAGGTCCGGAAATAATGAAAAAATGCAAAACAGTTTGTTTGTTTTGAATTTCGCACAAAGCTACGCGTGGGCTATCTGTGCTAGCCGTCCCTAATTTAATAGTGTAAGACTAGAGGGAAGGCAGCTAGTCATCACCACCCACCGCCAACTCTTGGGCTACGAGGGCTGTTAAAAAAATACGCGGACTAACGTCATAAAACAAAATGTACTTTATTTAGAAGTTACATATCTGGGACCCATTCAAAGTACTCTCCTCCTCAATGCACACACTTATCCCAACGGTGTTTCCACTTGTTGAAACAGTCCTGGTACGCCTCTTTTGTAATGTCATCCAGCTCCTTCGTCGCATTTGCCTCAATCTCGGTAATCGTCTCAAATCTTCTTCCTTTCAAAGATCTTTTGAGTTTAGAGAACAAGAAAAAATCGCAAGGAGGAAGGTCAGGTGAGTAGGGGGGTGGAAAAGAACAGTGATCGAGTGTTTGGCCAAAAACTCACGAGTTCTGAGGCGCAAATTTCGCAGCAACGCGATGCATCTTCAATTTTTCGGTCAAAATCTCGTAACAAGATCCAACTGATATCCCATACTCTTCAGCAAGCTCCCTGACAGTCAGACGTCGATTTGCCTGCACTAGGGTGTTGATTTTGTCGACGTGTGGGTCGTTAGTTGACGTGGAAGAACGTCCAGGATGCTTATTATCTTCAATTGACTGTCAACCATCCTTAAAACGTTCATGCCACTTGAAACATGCCGAAATCTTCATAGCAACATCACCATAAGCCATGTTAAGCATAGCAAAAGTTTCAGTCGCTGATTTTCCAAGTTTAACACAAAATTTCACAGCAAGTCGTTGATCCTTCAGGTCATTCATTCTGGAGTCCGCGAAACGAAAAAAAAATGCACTTCATTTAAAACCGCGTAGCTAATACACAAATGAAGGTATCTGCAATCGATAAATGGCGTTGTAATCAGCTAATCTGTGCAAACCTAGTGACACCAAGCGGACTCCCCTGGAACCAACTGGAGCCGCGCAATTCAAACAGTTCGTGTATTTTTTGAACAGACCTCGTACTCTTTTACCAACGAATAGTGGGATTAACCATAACATTATAATATTCCCACGGCTGAGAGAGCGAGCATGTTTGGTGTGACGGGGATTTAAACCTGCAACCCTCAGATTACGAGTCGCAATGCAAAACAGACTAAAACAGATGACTTGGTGGCCATTAACCCAATAAATAATACGAAACATGACACAAGGACAGTAAACAATAGTCGAATGGGTGTCCATTAACTCTAAACATATCATGAGAAGTCAAGAGAGAAAGGTTAAGTAATCCGAATCCAATATTTTAATAACAATAAAACATTCTTATTTGTTATTTTGCCTTGTACCTTCTTCGAAAAATATTATGAATACTAAATACCTGACGCGTAAAACTGTGTATTCGTACAGTAGATATTTAAATGATCAACCACCATGTGTTACTGCCAGAGAAATTTTTTGTGTATTTTTCTGACTGAAATTGAAAGCTTTGCTGCGCTTGTGAAGCTATTGTCACGTTGTTTCAAACAACTAACAACACTTTATTTCACATGCAATCCAAGAGCTGCATTTCGAACAGGTGAGTTTGTTTTTCTACTTGCATTGCCTAAAGGCTCTTCCAGAACGACAAACACGAGAGTGGCATGACTTGCATGTACTTGCAGTTCTTAGCTAATGAAATAAATTAACTCGACTAGTTGATGTTGCCGGAAACAAAAATTACGAAAAAGAAAAGAATACAGTAAAAAAGTTCGCAGACGTAATGTTTTTTATTTAATAATTCTTATTTTTCGTACACGGTTTAACATCTAGAAGAAATTTAATTTTTTTTCCGTCAACTTTTGTTTGTTTTGAATTTCGTGCAAAGCTAAAATTGGGCTATTTTGCAGTGTAAGAAAAGAGGTTAGGCAGATAGTCATCACAACCAATTGCCAACTCTTGGGCTACTCTTTTACCAACAAACAATGGGATTGACTGTTACTTTATAACGCTCTTGCAGCTGAAAGGGGGAGCATGTTTGGTGTGACGAGGATTCGAATCCGCGACCCTTGGATTATGAGCCGATTGCCTTAACCACCTGACCATGCCGGGCTTTCTGTTAGTCCTATAGAACACAGCGTCTCTGCGTTCTTCTCTGTGAGTGACCACACACACAGTTTTTAGTTCTTATGTGCTAATCGAATCGAAATGTAGGTACTAAATAATCGTATAATTTCGGCTTCGATGTTTACTTTAATAATCAAAATTTTCATTAATTTCTCTGCAATATTATCTATTACAAAATTTGAGCAATTTATAGAAATTCGCCGACATTACTTTATTACCTTGAATGTTATTTAAATTTAAACGCCAGAACTCTCATTTGGCCTCTCTCAGTTTGTCTCTTATCTGTCTTTCTGTACATAGTATCTGTATCTTATCAGTGTATCTTTCACTTCCAAAATGAGTTATAGTTTGGGCCTTGGCGTTTGTACTTACCAGCTCGATCAGCATGAATGGGAAAATTCTTTCATGACGGTGCTTTATTCTTGTAATTTGTCACTTGTAACGATTTCATGCGATAGTTGGAAAAATTACTTCAGTATGCAAAGAGACACGTAGAAATAGTAACAATGGCGTCGTCCTCACCGTATATGACGTCATATTTACTAAACAAATAGTTTAAATGCTTTTGGTTTGTTTGAATTTCGCGCAAAGCTACACAAGGGCTATCTCCGCTAGCCTTTCCTAATTTAGCAATGTAAGACTAGAGGGAAGGCAGCTCGTCATCAACATCCACTGTCAACTTTGGGCTACTTTTTTACCAACGAATAATGGGATTGACAGTCACATTACATCGTCCCCACGGTTGAAAGAGCGACTATGTTTGGTGTGACGGGGATTCAAGCTCACGACAGTCAGATTATGAGTCGAGTGCCTTAACCACATGGCCATGCCGGGCCTCAGTTTAAACGAAGAGGGCTACCAACGTTTTCGACCAAATAAAACGTTACATTTTCAATTGTAGTTATTTTATAATGCTATATATTTCTGTCATTATTTAGAGAATACTGACAAAGAGACGGTGCTAAATGCTGCTATCTCAGTCCTGTTTTATGACACGAGTTCTTACAATAAATAGAACAAATTATCAAAAGTTCTCATGCTAGAGAAACTAGTTTTGACATGAAGATGTGTCCTTTTAGTATTATCTAGCAGGAAAACTTGTCAACAATACCTACGTGAACCCTAAATTTCGAATTTATTTAAGGACAGAGGAGATTAAGAAGTTTTTTTTTTTAAGTAAAGGCATTTACTCTGTCTATGCTAGGGAATCGAACCCTGGATTTTGGCGTTGGAAGTCTGTAAATTTACCGTTGTTCCACCAGGAGCGGTCAGAAAGTTGTTTGACTTAAAGTGGTCTCAGGAGGTGTTGAGATTGACGAAACTTTTGATGATTTGTGTTTTAGTGTAATTATCAGTTTTACATAAATTTCGTTTTTGACCTTCTAAGTCTGATGGCCAGAATTTCATGTTGTTGTTTTTATCTTAAGGTGATATTGTCTTAGGCTAGGCTCTTGTATTATGCCATGTCAATCCTTTGAGAAGGATTATGCAAAAAACTGCAGAAAATATCGACAGAAGATATTTTGAATATATATATATAAAGAAAATTAATATGGTAAAACAAGCAATACCATTTTTCTTTCTGTGAGAGATTTTGCTTATCAAATCAATTGGAAATCAACAATAATTTTATGTAAAAATGGATAACTGCATGAAAAAAGCCCCCCAGTGGCTCAGCGGTATGTCTGCGAACTTACACGCTAAAATCCGGGTTTCGATACCCGTGGTGGGCAGAGCACAGATAGCCCATTGTGCAGCTTTGTGCTTACTTCTAAAAACAAACAAACAAAGTATAAAAAAAATCGTTGGAAGCTGTTTGATCAAACATTTGTCGAATTCCAACATTTCCTGTCATGCAAAAGTTGTTAACCAGTTAAACTGAAGAGAGCATAGAAATCTGTCGAAACTAAATTTTCTAACATTAAGACTTCTGACAGTTTCTCCCATTTACTGTGATGTTTCACTAACAGCTCATACGAACGGTATTTTGTTTTGTTACATTTCACTGTTTAAACAAGAATAACCACAGTGCATTTTGATATTGTTTTTAACTGCACAAGCGATTTTCTTTATATCTAATGTCATGCATTACTTTGTCGATATGCAAGTAAAAAAATGTTTGACAGGAGATAGATTTAGCTAGCATAAATTATTACCAAGCAGAAAAGTTGAAATGTGCCACCAACAGGACTAACGAGTTCTAGCTGCTCTTGCGCAGTTGCGAGGATATTCTGTGACGTAACAAAAATGTGATAAATTATGGCTTAGCTTAAACGCTCACGATTTTTGAAGTTGGAGGTCCAAAAGAAAAGCTTGCTACCAAAACCCAATAGAGCCAACTGTAAGAGTTCTAATTCCTTGTAAAAGCATCTTCCAATGGGGGACTGGGGTTACGAGAAACATAATGGTAAGCGAGTTATTTTCGATTTAACGATAAAAACCTTATATATTAGTATTTACGAAATATTTTTTCAATCAAATAAAAATTAACGGAATAATCATAAAGTAATTCTATTTGTGCTTGCTATGTAATATTTCATTTATCTTAAATATTATCTTGAACCGAGAACCTTTTTAACTTCAAATTTGCTTTCAGTTTTATTCCATTTGTAAAAGAGTAGTTATTTCAATAATTTTTGTCTGGAAAAACTTGTGTTTGTAAAGTAAGTAATAGAAGCAGTGTTGTTTGTAATGTACTGTTGTTATTTTAACGCGAAGCTACACAAATTTACTGTGCGCTTTATCCACCAAAGGAAATCGAACCCCGATTTTGATATTGCAAGTCTGTAAACTTAGCACTGAGTAAACAGTTAACATTGTTTTTGAACTAATATGCAGTTTTATAAGAATATTTAAAATTAAGTTTCTATTCACGAACTTTTTAACACAAAGAGATAATACCAAAGAATATCTTAATATTTTTACCTTCATTCAAAATATTAAAATGGATACGTGGAGACTGAGCTACAAGTAAAAAAACTACTTTAAGATTTTGAGAAAGTGCAGCTATTGTTTACAAAAGGCATAGTTTTACATTTAGTTAAATATTAGAAAAGAATTTGTAACATTTATGATAAATGTATCATTTAGTTATTATATAACACATTTTAAAAAACTGTGATGCATATACATAAAGGGGAGTAGCTAGCCACCTTCGTTCCCCTTAAATCTGCCATTTAAATAATTTTTAGACAAATAAACTTGTTTATTTACCATAAAAAACTTCATCAGCAATGAGAATTTATATAAAAAAGACCCTTGACAAAGCTTTTATGGCGGCGAGTAAGGTTGACAGGCTGCTCTGTGTTTGGCAATTACAGTGGAACCACTGTAAGCGGCCACCTCCTTGATTCGGTCACCCCTTGATAGCGGTCAATCAATCGCAGCCCATTTTTTTATACTACCCATCTAATCAGGCCAGTTTGTCTCAGTCCCTAAGGTGGCTGCTTTAGAGGGGTTCCACTGTAATTAAAAATTAGGGACACAAATAAATTTAATTTAATTTTCGTGCAAAGCTACATAGGGCTATTTGCGCTAGCCGTCCCTAATTTAATAGTGTAAGACTAGAGGGAAGACAGCTAATCATCACCACCCACCGACAACTCTTGGGCTACTCTTTTACCAACGAATAGTGGGATTGATCGTCACATTATAACTCCCCCACGGTTGAAAGGGGCGAGCATGTTTCCCTAGTTGCTCTCATTGAAAGAAGAATCATTACTTTTATGAATTTGCTGGTTTGACAATTAGCTTTGTTTTGTGGATGACAACCCTTGCTTTTGTTGTTCTTTGGGGAGTATATTTACTTCTGCATGAACAAGGATATCTTTCAGGCTTTTGTTTTTCCAGAAGGAGACAATAAAAACTGCATGAATTTTCTGTTTTAGTCGATCATTCATTTGTAGGCTATTGAAATGTTTTTGTTTTCAAAATGCGCGAAACAGTTTTGAGTGTAAACTGATTTGTAATAACAAGAACTATTTTATTTGATACTTTAGAATTATTTTGTTTCAGGTTGCTTTCCCGCCGGGTGTGGTTAGTTTTTCGACTTGTCTGTCAATTTCGATATCTTTATATCATCTTTGTATCATGGTTTGTTTAAGATCCTTGGTGTATTTTCTGGAATCTGTTTCATCTGAACAGATTTTCTTTATTATAAGAGCTTAACTGTGAGTAGAGTTACTACTTTTGTGGTGAAGGTACTGTCGTCTGTCTAAGTTTTTGGATAGGTGTGTGGAGGAATTTTGTACTTTAAAAATCAGTGAAATTAAGAAAGTTACTTTGGGTTGGAGAGTAATTAGTGACAAACTTGTTAGTTTTGTAAAAGGTGTATCTATATGAGATAAATTCTTTAAGTGATTCAAAAGTGATTTTTCTAAATGAAATAAATACGCCATCCATGTAATATTTCCACGTATGAAGTTTCATAGGGTTTAGTTGTGAAAGATGGTTTGACCTATTATGACCCATTAAAGCATTGACGTAACTGGAAGCCATTTTGGTACCAGTTGCAATACCGTTAACTTGAAGGTAACGTCTGTTATTGAATTCAAAGTTGTTAAAAGTTAATACAAGGCTGGCAAGACAAGTTACCGTTTAGGATTCTGAAAGGTTAGAAAGGGTTAAAGCTGACTTGTCTATTGACGATAATTTATCATGCTTATCTTTAGAAGATGATCGTCTTAGCACGTATTACTTTATTTTACTTTATCAACACTTAAGAATAATTGACTTGACCATTTCTAAAGCAAAACGTCTCCTCACACTTTTTTACATAACTCTCCGGCCGTGTTGAGGTACACTTTTAACAACACACTGAAAACACTCCCTGAAAACCGAGATAATCTTAACATTATTCAACTCTCTTTACATATCACTCATCAGATAGACAACCTTTTATAAACATTTTTCATGAGCGAGAAGAAGGGAGTATCAACATCCCTGAATATCTTAAATTAGGAAGATTTCTTTTCTTTTAAAAACTAAATCCCTGCCACGAATATTTCATTTTTTTTACCATTATTTCCAGTTTGTTCTTAAAATAAGAAAGACGGACATTTCAGGTACACGGTTTTTATTTTAATAATATAATTACTTCTCTTAGCTAACACGATTCACACTTTGATTTCACTAGTTCATTTTCAAGCAAGAGTAAGTAACACACACACACACACACACACACACACACACACACACACAGAGTGACTGAAACTTTAATTGAATTCATTTAGGAATTAAATATAAATAACCAAACACTTCTAAAGACAGTATGAAAATGCAAGACAAAAACTTTAAAATATTGATATTTTATAATAAAGTGCTATCTGAACATAGGGTAAAACAACATATGATAATACTAATAATAAATTCCAATTCAGCGACTTTCATTTGTTAGTCCAAAGGGGAAAAACTAAGATACAAAGTTCGACCTATGTGGATCACATTCAACTCGAGGCACCAAATGACATTCGTGACACTTTATAATAAACCGCTCTCTCTCAGTAACAACCTCCACCTGCAGTCTCCGTGTGTACTCGAGTATGCTACATGATTTCTTGACTGTGACTAAAACTGCCATTGAGTTACATGAAGCCTTATCGAGGTTCTTCTCTGTTTGTCTATTTGATCGTAAGTTCTTAAGAGTCTAGGTTTTCAAAAATATTTTATTGTTAGTTTCGAAAAAAAACTAGCATGTCTAGGTTTTCAAGAGGTTCTATTTAAAACTATTACTAAGATTTGTAAGAATACGTTGAGGGTAGTGTGCTTAAGAGGAATTAAAAATATAACCTCAAACTTGAGGTTGTTTTTCAGCGTTATTTATCTGTTATTAAAGAAAGTACATTACAATTAACAATGATGTTCTAAAAACACATAGGTCCAAGAGGTCTTGATAAAAATGAAATAGAAACTCTAACCCGAGCGCTTTCGAAAGGTGGACATTTTTTCCTTCAGGGGCAAGTCAACAGTTTGTCACAGTCTGGTTGAATGATTATAGATCACTTTGTTGAAAGGTGCTTGTCATAAAAAGATAGACTTTATTATACTGTTGCTTCGTGAACTATACAATAATACTGTTCCTACATATCCATTTTTTAAATCTCGAACGGTTTGAAAGAAAAGGCAAAACGTTAATAGTTATTCGTGTAACAGAAAAGCTGGGAATTCTATAAATGTTTATCGAAAGGATGAATATTATTTCTCTAACTATTTTATTTTAATATTTTTGCTGTATTATACGGTTCATTTAGTTATGTAAGCTTCATGTTTACTATTTCAGTTATAATAATTTATTATCAGTTTACTTCGTGTTGTAATCGAGAGTTAGACAAATGAAGACAATGCTGAAATAAAAGTAAAATTTCAGAAACTTCAAATCGTATTGTTTGTGGATGATGATAATGCAATTTGATAAAAGTTTAAAACAATTCAAAACCTCCAGGGTCAGTAAAATTTATTTGTGAAAGGTGAATAACAGCTTCCGTTAATTTAAATTACATGTGCTATCAGCTATTCATTAATTCAAGTGATACAGGTTTGAATTAAAAAAAAACAGCCTAAAACGACGAATGAGTGATTCTTAAAGACCTGATGTACACACATTGCAAACTATAGAATTTTTGATAATGTGCGTTGTAATGCATGATGTGTGAAGCCTGTGAAGTTTAAATGTCATCGTCGAAGTTTAAATTGTTGGGTTTTGTAGTTCCCGCTCAATTTTCTGAAATCGAGACATATGTAAAAAAACTTACAAGTTTTAACAGTCAGCAATGTGGGGGTCCAATATGTCAAGTGACATATTGAAAAATAATAAATTACCTATTAAAATTCACTAAAAACATTAGTTTAAAATAGTTGAATTACATATGTTTTAAACGATCATTAAAACTGATCTATAGTGAGTTCTTGTGAATCTTCAACTAAATATAAGCAGTCAGTCCTTAAAAACATCTAAACCTCCTTTTCTGTTCCGTAACAGGACTCGGATTTGGAATTTTAAAAATCTCAACTTGGATAACACGGCTTGCAAATTTAAACTTCATAAAAGTCATTTTCGTTCTAATAGCGGATTTTTCATAATTCAGACACGTAGATTTCGAAAATAATATTCATTTTCTCCATCATGTAATGATGTTTTACCAATCAAGAAGAAAAAAAGCACTTTTACTCATGTCAAGTTATTATATTCTTTATCGCAATGAACATTATTTTATGTTTATTATGTTTGGATTCTAAAACGGTTGATGAGACCGTACGTTGCGATTGGTCTAGATAAATCTATAGCCAGTGGTTGTTAACATTTTAAACATGAAAGGTGACCCCGATTTGAATGAAAAATGAAGAAATCATGTTTTGTAAAAATATGATGAAGAGAAATAGATATATCATATTCAGCGTACAGAAGTTACTGTATAATGTATATTTTTTGATGCAATAAACCATTCGCAGGCTTTTGTAATGTTTTTGAGCAGCTTCTTGTATAATGATACCAAACTTCAATTAGAGGCTACTGATTAAAATTTTAAAGTCACCCTCTTGATAAAACAAAAGAAAAAACAGATATTTGCCGAGATCTTTTTAGATCCTTTTAGTGGAACAGCGGTATGTCTGCAGACTTACAACGCTAAAACCGGGTTTCGATATCCGTGGTGTGCAAAGCACATATAGCCCATTGTGTAGCTTTGTGCTTAACTTAAATCAACAATCATATAGTGCGAGTATCAAAAGTCTATTCTCAAAAAAACCACATAAACCAAGGTTTGTAGATGCATGCAGTGTTACACTTCAGGTCGAATATATAGACACAAATTCTTCACTACAGTAGCCCTTTCTCTGAAGAGTTTCGATCATTCTCTTGCCAATCTGCGAAATGTTAAACAAATATTAACCCAAAACAGATTACTCGTATACATTTTTAGCGCGTGATTCCAGAAGGTCATTGAATAATGATTGTATTCTCATCTCAAACAAGTTGCTGGAGTAAAAAGTTAGTTAACTGGACTGTTCCTATCTCTTACCAGAATGGGTCGATGTTTCGACCTCCATAGTGAGGCCTTCTTCTGCTCAAAGATATACAAGTAAAACTTTTAAAATTGACGAAACGAATATCTGTTTGCCAAAGTAATGTTAGCTTTGGTTACAAGCCAGTTTATTTATGCTCTTGAACAAGGTATAGAAATTTATAGTTAAGGACAATATATTCCAAATAAAATAATTTTTAATTCAGTTGATCGACTATTCATAATTAAGGAAAATATGGAAGACATTTAAGTTTCAGATTTCGTTGGTAAAAGAGTAGTCCAAGAGTTGGGGGTGAGTAGTGATGACTAGCTGCATTGCTTCTAGTTTTGCCTCCCGGTTGCACAGCGGTAAGTCTGCGGACTTCACTGTTATAAACCGGTTTATTTGTGCTCAATTTCAAACAAGCCTTCTAGACTTACGTTGCTAATATTCGCGTAGCTATGCGCAAAATTTAAAGAACAAAACGGCCCGGCATGGCCAGTTGGTTAAGGCACTCGACTCGTAATCTAAGGGTTGCGTGTTCAAATCCACATCACACTGAATATGCTCGACCTTTCAGCTGTGAGGGCGTTATAATGTTACGATCAATCCCATTATTCGTTGGTAAAAGAGTAGCTAAGAGTTGGCTGTATGTGATGATTAGCTGCCTTCCCTCTTGTCTCACACTGCTAAATTAGGGACCGCTAGCGCAGATTGCCCTCGTGTAGCTTTGCACGAAATTCAAAACAAAACAAAGCAAACAAGATTCACACAAATGCCTCGCCCTCCATAAAGAAATGATTTAAAGTGACGGTTTGGTTCATATAGAGTACCACGCTTTTCTGAAGAAAACAAACTAGAATACATAATATATTGCCATGTCTTCTGAGCCAAAACATAAATATTGGTTTTTATTATTATTATTATAATTAAAACCGCACCCCAGTAAGGAAATATTTAAGCCTCTTATTGTTAAGAATTACATTGTTTTATAAAAGATGTTATCAAGCTTTGTTTGGTCAGCTTTAAATTAATTTGTTCTTATTCATAGCAGATTTCAATTGGAATAAGCCAAAATTCTACTGAGTTAAATATCTATAATGGATGATAAAAACAAATGTAAAGGTTCTGTTCGGACCGTTGGATTTAATATTTAATTACTCAACACATCTTTCGCTTTAAAGCTGTTGCCATTGTTGTAAGTTAGATTGTTTAATTGTTAATTTAATACTTTACTAGGTAATTCAGAAATTTTGAAAGACTTGATGCACACAATAAAAGTCGATCTTCACGCACACGCACGCACGCGCACACACAAAATGGCGTTATTGTGAAAATGAGCAGGCTATTCCTAATAACAGAACTTTGAGTGCTTTCAGAAAATTTCAGTAACAGATGAGTAACATGTATATGTGTACCGAGAAATATTATTGATTTCATGTTGTCATGATGCGACGTACCTCAGCGACGTACGTTTCCATGTTCATTTAACTGAAATAACAAAATGTTTTTCCTATTTCATCATGACTGCGCAGGTTAAAACTGAAGTCACTAACAAGTACATTAAAAGTTGTACATTCCGGTTCACCACGTAAGAAACAAAACCAAGAACTGTGTAATCTTTCATTTTTAAAACAAACTACTTTTTTAACGAAGCTGTTTTCTTTTAGTTCTGAAACCGGTATTCCTAATCCAGTTTACTAGACCAATCATAATTCCATCATAGGATATGTGGTATTAGGAAGGCTAATGCTTCAATTTCTGATTTTCATGTTACTGCATTCCAGTGAAACTTGACGCTTCGGTTCGCAAATAAGACACGAGTTGTAAACATGATCGTATCCTACGTTTGGTACGAAATTGCTATACATCAGAAACTTGACACGGTTGAGTAAAACAGTGGGATTGTTTTTAAATGTCCAGTTTCTTAAGTTATTTTTTGCACTTAAGTAGGGAATATTGATTTTGCTTTATATACTGGCAACGCTGAATCTGAAAACATTTTGTGAATTATATTTTACGAACTACTATGCCGAAAACTATTCTGTATAATCTTTTGGAGCTCTATCTGTGGGTTTTGCCCTATTATGCGCACTTATCTTTGATAACTTGTGAAACTTATAATTGGATACTATTACCATCCAATCCTTAAACAGGACTGTCTTTACACGTCCAAGTTAATTTAATTTCTCAAAGAAATATTCACAACTTACTTTTTAAAAAAGTACAGTTTGTGTAATTTTTACAAATTTCCACAATAATATAAATATTTCCCCCTATCATTAATATTAGGGTCAGTTAATATATAGAGTTCGATCAGTCACGTTGGTCAGAGTGCATATAGCTAACAGTGTGGCTTTATGGTTAGAGACGGCTTGACTGGGTAATGAAAAAACTGTTATAAATCTACGAAGACGCTTCGACAAAATTGTGTAAGATAGTAAACTGTTACTTGAACCTGGTAATTATTTCTTGTGTTATTAATTTGAGGTAGCATACTGGCATTTGTGACCATCTCTAAACAACTTTCGACTGGTTTTAATTTACTGTCAAAATTTTATCATCAGTTGTTTTTTTCTTTTTGTGTTTGGGTAACTGTATTTACACGCACGCAGAAGTCCGTGTGAGAACCTTATTTGGGGTCTGATTGTAAGACACAAGTCAAATTCAATAAATTAATAAATTTAAGTCAATAAACTGAGTAGTTTATTTTCTCAAAATTGTCCTCTCATAAAATACTTAGCAAAAAAAAACAATGAGATAGAATACGAATTTTTCTGATTCCTTGTGGAAAGGGAAGGTTTGTTTTTTTGTTTTATTAATTTTGCGCAAAACTACTCAAAGGCTATTTGCGTTAGCCATCTCTAATTTAGCAGTGTAAGACTAGAGGGAAGGCAGCTATTCATCACCATCCACTACCAACTCTTGAACTACTCTTTTTACCAACGAATAGTGGGATTGACCGTCACATTATAACGCCCCCACTGCTGAAAGGGCGAGCATGTTTGGTGTGAGGAGGATTTGAACCCTCAACCCTCTGATTACGAGTCATGCCAGGCCTCGTACTAAGATCAAATATGCTTGTAGAAAAAGGCGTATATTGCCGGACCAGTTCAATAGGCCATTCCGTTTTATTATGCACTAAAGGATATTTGATTTATTGATCATAATCACGACTAGATGATAATTATCTTCCATTTACATTGCCTTGTCGATCAAAACAAACATTTTATCAAAAGACTGAAAACAAAGCCTTCTCTCGTGGATACCGTGTAGTTTTCTATTGAACAACAGACAAATAATCGGACTCTTGGAGATAAGCTTTTCAATTTATTTAAAATCGGTTAAACGAATTTCTTAAATTACTTGTAATATCTTTTTGGATGAAGTTTATTTTACGAATTATTGTGCGTACATTTTTATATTACTCTTACTTTATACGTCTTCTGGGGAGTTTCAACAGACACTGTTGATAAGGTTGTTCTAAGAGGTCAGAAACGGGACGAAGTAATTTAAACATTTCATTTCCGGTTCGGTGAAATGTGTCAAACTAAAACAAGGGGCAAACAAGACATTGTAATTGCATGTCAGATGGAAGACTAATATAATTCATCATTTCAACGTGTTTAGAATAAGATTTTAGTAATATTGAATGAAAAAAACACCTTTTGAAACAAGAAACAAATTTAGTTTTAGCATGTATTACCAAGATTTGCAGTCTGTACCATTACCGGAGCTATCGATACTGGTTTATGGTATATCATGTGTTGAGAATAATACGTTTCACATGTTTCTTCTTCGCAATTTTGACCAAAATGCTTCCTCTGGTATTTCAGCTTTCTTTTTCATAGAATTATAAATGTTTGTGGTTCTTCTGAGTTCGTATTTCAATAGTAAAGCAAGCTCGCCATGCTAAACTCGCCGGCAGTAGCAGAACTTATGGTGATTTTCATCCTCTGATAGAGAAGATGGATGTGCTTATACGACTGCTCGCACGTTAACACTTAACATTCGGGAAGGTCAAACTTCACGTCACGACATTTTAGTGAGTTGCATTCAAAATTTCATTAAACTACTTAACTATCACAGTATACAAATAAACCTGAATTAAATCATAGATAATAAATCAATTTTAATATTATATAATTATATGCTCTTATTTTTATAAGGAAATATTTGAATTCAACCTCAAACTCCCTTAGTGTGATAATTTGGATATTTGTTCTTAGTACGTCTCTTCTTCTCGACTTTTTGTCCGCCACTAAAAGAAATACGAAATGTAAAGTTAAAATTTTTCTATAATTTCGTCATTAATATTCTAAATCTGTTTTCATATTCTACAATCTTATGGTGCTAAAGAGCAATCAATTAAAATTCAGAAACCACTTTCATTTACACTTTAATTTACAGTTTGCTAGTATAATTTTCTGATGCCGACTCCCATTAAATATCTAACTATTCAAACGTCCAAATTTTAACTGATTCATTGCCAAACTTGTCATATCACGTGGGCTTGCAGGTAATTTGTAGTGTAGTTTGACATGGAAAATTTCCCACAATAACACACTGAGAAGAACAGTTGGATCTGTAACTGCTCAAGTCACAAGACTAGAGATGTTCGAGTACTTGTATCGCCGGAACTTATACGAACCCTACATATTATCTAAAATGTTAGTAATAGCTGTGTTTTTATTTATTTATTGATGTTCCTGACTTGTCTTTACTCTGTTTTTGAATTTCACACAAAGCTCCCCAAGGATTACATGTGATTTTTCCGACAGCTCATAATTTAGGGTTGAATACAAATTGGTTAATAATATTCTTAGTAAATTCTTGTGCTGCTTTTATGTGACTCAAGTGTGGGATTATATCACCCATACTTTCAAAACATGGGACAAGCTTCTTTGTTATTTGTCTTGTATTTTTGGTTTTTTTTGCGCCAACTTGGCGCCAACCATGAACACTTGAAACCACCAACTTAGGTCATAATGCCACACCTGGCCCCAATATTTTCTAAATTTATTGAACTCGATAAACTGATTAGAATACTAGGTCACTATAAGATTACAGCAGTCGAATTGTCGAGAAGAGCTAAGTTCATGTTATACAAGTTTTTACAGAATTTAAATATGCCCGTATGATGTCTCGTAAATAGTACTATGTAAGGTCTCAAAGTTGTATAGCAGTTAAATTAATTTTCTAATACGTTTAGGATCATACATGATGTTTGAGTTTATATGTATTTACAAAATGTACGTATGTATGCTTAAAATGGTAACAATTCACGCCATACCACGATATTTGTGGGTAATTTATTTATTTAGAACGTACGGCAACCACACAAAGCTTTTATGTTTGCTATGTGATATGTAATATTGACTCTGTCTTCTCCCAATTTTTTCTCTTCTGGCTTATTGGTAATGATACTAAAATCCGGGCTTTGATACCTGTAGTTGGCAAAATACAAGTAGTTCATTGTGTGGCTTTGTGCGTAACAACAACCAAATTAATACTCAATGTAATTATGCTATCCATAGATAAATAAAACGTGATCCAGTGGCCAGTGTACCAGACTGTGATCCATTGTTTGTGTATCCTTAACACCCTCCAAAAAAGGCATTCTGATATTTAGGACTATGGGTGTGCTGAAAGAATGACGGTCACATCCCAATATTCGATAAGTGTAACTCGAGAGTTGGCGGCAGGTGTTTTTAATAGCTATCTTCCATCTAGTCTCAGTTAAAATTTAGGGGCGGCTAGTGGAAGATAAACTTTAGTAGTTTTGGCCAAATATCCAGAAATTTTTTTTTGTAATTAATGTCCATCCCAGAAGTTTGATTACCAACTGATTAAAATAATGTCTGTTAAAGGTCTGGAATTAAGATGAAGATTTATACAATGATCCTTAATACTAGCGTAATTGTTTTGTTTGGACAAACATTAAAGGAAGAAGATGGTTGTTAAGCGCAGTATCTCTCTGGCCGTGAGATTGTGCATACATGTCCAAAATTTAGTAAAAATTCTGTTTTGCTACAATATACATTAAACGTGTTAAGTGGATGTTTTCGTTAGTTTCATGTTCCAAATAAAACAACAAAAAATCAATACATTCAAAACAAGTAAAACTGTTTGGTTTTGAATTTCGCGCAAAGCTACACTAAGGCTATCTGTGCTAGCCGTCCCTAATTTAGCAGTGTAAGACTAGATGAAAGGAAGCTAGTCATCGCCATCAACTCTTGGGCTACTCTTTTACCAACTGATAGTGGGATTGATTGTGACATTATAACGCCCTCACGGCTTAAAGGGGCGAGCATGTTTACTAATAGACTATAAATTAGATAACAACATTAACAATAAATGAAAGTTCATTAAGGTGTAATTTATTTTCTTCCTTTGGTACTAGGACCAGCCACATGGGCCAGCAAATTTTCAGCAGCAGCAGGAACCAAACAATCACCAATAGACATAGAGCCAACAACTGCACAGTCTAATTCTAAGTTGTTGGACGTACCATTACAATGGTCTTACGTGCCAAACAAGAGCCTGTATTTGTTAAATACTGGACATGGTTGGAAGGTGAATGTTGACGGAGAAGGTTCATGTGAGTAACTTGGTATCTTTATTTTCCCTTGCGTCGTAATGAACAACGTCCACACCTCTATATCCACATTCATTCTGTTAATGTAAAGCAAGAATATTCATGGTGTGAAAAATTATCGTTGAAATATATTTGTAACTTGATCTAATTTTTTAGACTGACCTTTCATAGTACAAGTTAGGAGAAATTAAAGATTTTGTTCTGATACCATTTTTCCTTTTTTGCCTCGTTTAAAAATAAATTCAATGATGATCTATAGAATACAAATATTAAAGAAATACACATACATAATTAGAATGAAAACATTTTCAATCAAATAGATGATAAAATTGAGTTATAAAATAAATAACTTAACGTCAGACTATACATTGTTTACGGATATTCAAGCAAAGTTACAGTGACTACTAGTGACGACTAGCTGCCTTTCCTGTTGTCTGACACTGCTAAACTAGGTATGGCTAACTCAGACAGCCCTCGCGTAGTTTCAGGCGAAATTCAAACCAAATCATCTTACAGCCTCAAAACGTTATACATAATTACATGACAATGAGTCGCAAACAAGGAATCATCGAATTCACAGCCCGAACACGATAGTCATTAGGCGTCGCCCAGTTCCCAATTGCAAAAAACATGGTGAGAAAACCAACAACTGAGTCCAAAATATTCGAAAGACAATTCTATCTTTACTGATAAAAAGAAAACATGTACGTCTATAAAGATTTCTTATCAAAGTTCCGTCAAATTTAAAGATTATATGAAAATCGAAATACTAATGAGAAGTAATAAAAATTGGGAAAATCACTCGAGTTCAAAGGTAGATATGAGTATTGGATCAGTCCTTTCTGTATTAACGTTGAACAAGCTAGTATAAAGTTAAACCTTAATTTCTTGGTACAAATGTGTGTATTCTCACCAGAAAAACAAATTCTAAAATCATTAATATATTTTTTCTTATTGGTGCATTTCCGATGCTAATACGGTAATTTGTTATAACACATTTAAACGATGAAGGGATTTCTTATTTCAGTTAGACAAATTAAAATATGAAAACCTTAATCTACAGACTATAATTGAATCGAATTTCATCTGACAGTTCCTTAAGTAAACATTGTGCGCAATCATTAATTAGTGACAAAGGACGATGATTTCTGTGTGTTGAAGTATGGTATAGTAGTTAAGCCTTTTTTTCAAGTTTTATTTTGAAAGTTTCTCGGTTCAGTTGCATTAGTTATTTCGTGCATGAATGCTTATTGTAACTAGAGATTTAATCAATAACCGTTGATGCATCTAATGTTTTAGTTTTTCACTATACCTGCTAGCGACATTATATTTTAAACCCATGCACGAAATACTGTACTTTATTTCTTTTTCTGAAAAACGCGACCTTACACGTTTAACAGGGTAATTTTTCATTATGGGGGGGAAAAAAAATTGGTATGGTAAAATTAATTTGAAAAGACTCCAGAAAAAACTAATCCTGGCCACATAGTAAAAATATCTTATTCAACATAAATGTTAAATACCAAAAACATAATTCCAAATTTATAATTCCTAAACAGTAAAAACCGCATTTTACTGGTTAATCTTAATGTCTTGTTTAGAACGTAGTTTTAATTTTTAAAAGTGATATTGGCATTCATTTTATTTACTGTATTAACATTTTTCTTAATCACAGATAAGCCACTGTTGTAGGTTTTGTTTGTGGGATAGTAACATAAAACGAAAATTCGAATCTCTATGTTGAATACGAGTTGTTTGAAACAGAAGTCAAACTAAGAACTCGATTTTAAGTATGCACAATATTAATACTTGTATGATAATTATGTGATACTTGTATGCTAATGCAACGTTTTAAAATCTATATTTCATAGTTATTGTTGTACGTTCAGTGTAAAAGGGCGTACTTTAATCATTCTTTTCTCCTTTACAAGAACTTTCATAACCAGGTGGTTAAAACACTCGAGTCGTAATCTGAGGGTTGTGGGTTCGAATCTCCGTTACACTAAACGTGCTCGCCCTTTCAGCCGTGGGGTGTTATAATTTTGCGGTCAATCCCACTATTCGTTTAGTAAGAGTACCCCAAGAGTTGGCGGTGGGTGGTGATGACTAGCTGCCTTCCCTCTACTCTTACACTGCTAAATTTAGGACCGTTAGCGCAAAATTAAAAAAGTTATGTTCCAGTCTTGAGTTGAATATAACACAATTGTTTTTGGTGTTATGGCACGATTTGACTTTTATGCGTACTATAACAACAAACTCTAAACATATACTTTAATCGAAAATAAGCTAATGAGTTAGCTATTTACTGTACCATCATCTTTCAAAACACTCTTAAAAGTAATTCAACTCCAATGGGAAAACAACACCGTGTTACTGAGCTTTGGATTCGAATTTTTTCCGAAAACATCTGTTCTGTTTTTTTAATCTTTATGCTTTTAATAAGGTATCCTTCGAATGCTACAAAGCATATTGTTCATAAACCTTTCAGAGTACCTTGTGAATACGAAGGTTTTATTTTTTCTATAAGGCTTTAAAAAGAAGTTGATGTTTATTCAGTCGTTTAGTTTTCTTTTAAGTATTTTGATCGAATCGTAAGCTCCAAGCTGGAAATAAGTGGCTATAAACTTTGTTTTAGACTAGTATATTATACTTGTTTGTTTTTGAATTTCACGCAAAGATACATGAGGGCTATCTGTGCTTGCCTTTCCTAATTCTGCAGTGTATTTCAGCCTTGGGGTCGTTATAATGTGACTGTCAATACCATTATTCGTTAGTAAAAGAGTAGCCCAAGAGTTGGCAATGAGTAGTGATGACGAGCTGCCTTCCCTCTAGTCTTACACTGCTAAATTAGGGGCGGCTAGCGCAGATAGCCGTCGTGTAGGTTTTCGCGAAATTTAAAACAAACCAAATCAAATTTTACATAGAGTAAGTAGACAGTCTTATCTTTCAAGTTTTTATATATCTTTTCAAAGTTTTTTTCATAAAATGTTTCGAACATTTGACTCACGAGAACTAGAGAAAACGTATTCAGTGTTTATGGTATTTATTCTGGGTGAATTTCTGAAATTGAAATTTTCGAAATACTGGAAACATTCGGACGATACATTTGCAAAACGAATGTAGCTATTATTATAAAATTTATTTTATAATTTCATTTGCGTTGACGACATTTGATTATTTTTATAGCATTATATGTAAATTATTTAATTTTTTTATACTTATTTGTTATGATATATAAAACCTCCAACAGGACTTAAAAAAAAGGAAGTTAGTCTTGGTTGCTTTTTTTCACTGGCATTACGAGTTTGTGGTTTGGTTCTAAAAAATCGCGAAAAGCTATATGAGGGCTATCTCCGCTGGCCGTCACTAATTTAACAGTGTAAGACTAGAGGGAAGGCAACTAGTCATCACCACCCACCATCAACTCTTGAGCTGCTATTTTAACGAATAGTGAGATTGACCGTAACATTATAATGCTCCTACGGCTGAAAGGTCAAGCATGTTTGGTGTGACGAGGATTCGAATGAGTTTGTGTTTTTTATAGCAAAGTCGCATCTGACTCTGTTTCCACTAAGGGGAATAAAACCCCGGATTTTAGCATTGTATCGTTGACTTACCTCTGTCCCAGCGGGGGGCTAGTATTATGAGAATGTTACGTCAAACATTCTGAAAACAATTATTTAAAAAATGAAAAACAAATATATGATAGAAATCTGTTAAAATGAAAACAAGTTTTAAAAATCAATAAAAGTGTATTTCGTCTTTGTTGAAAATCAGTAAAAGAAAACTTGTATATCACTCACTATAATCTCAACATACCATTTTAAATTTATCTATCCCGATGTAGTTTATCAGTCAATTAGATTAATACTGCTCAGCACGTTACCCGTTATTTTGTCACGGACTGCATAATGGACATCTTAAATAAAACAAGCAGCGCAACGTACATTTATTTATCTTCTCCCTAATAATCTCCAAAATAAAATCTGATTTTGATGTGTTGTTTATCAAAATAAAATTGAATTTTGAAAAGCTGTGTAGCTTTTGAATGTTAACAAAGCAGCTTCCTTGAATATTTCACCATCTACTTTCAGTCCACGCACTATAACAGGAAAACAAGTGTAATGTAATCAGATACTTCTTACTTGCAAAACAATTGATTTAAAAACAATCCTTCATACACATGTCTACGTGCTTGTAATAAAGATGTTGTTAACATCCTTCGTCTTTTCTTTATCATCTATTTCCTACGCTCAACTTTTGCATAATAATAATTCTAATCTATTAACTAATTTAACAGTTGAAATGCGTAATTATTTATTCTCTCATATTTACCGACGTGCTCACCATAATTTATATCGTTCTAGTGATGCTAAGGAAGAATGGTAAATATTTATATATGTTTGTTTGTTCAGAATTAAGCACAAATCTACACGATTGTTTGGCTATGTTCTGCCCACCACTGCTATCGAAACCAAGTTTTCAGCATTGTAAATCCGCAGACATACCACCATACCATTGGAGGGTGGATTCATATGTAATCTTCTTTAACTGGTTTACAATTCTGTTCCATAATCGAAAAAACGGTAAAACTATGTTTATCAAAATATTGATTGGATTTATCATGTTCAGAAAACAGATCAGATCTGGAAACAAAAGACTCAGAAACGATGACATTATCTATTTTTTAGAAACATCGAAAAATTTAACGGTATCTTCCAATTCACTGCAACAATAGAACGGAAATGTTTGTATTTACATTAGACATTTGTTCAAGTCGTCGGTTTTATTTTGTTCATCTCGTATATTACTTGCAGTAACAAGAAAATTAGTTGGTTTCTTATATGGTGCAGTTGAGCTTCACGCTTATAAAAGATATTTGTTTCAACCCTAAAATAACTTAAACTTTCATACTTTGTCTTCCAGTTAGCTCATCAATAAACATGCTAGATTTTGGTGCATTGATAATTATATAATTAGAACGTACACCTTTGTGAAAATTAATTGAAACAAGACGGAAAATTACGATTTTTCAATTTTTTGCGTGTTATTTCTGAGAATTCACAAATTATTCGCAAATTAATACATAATATGAAGGCCTTTATTTTTCAGAATATCATTAATCCGCTTTGGCATCGAGTCCACGAGTTTGGATCGCGGTACTACATCTCAATTATGGCCTCAATTATCTTTCGTAGTACAGTCTTTTCTCTGAAGTCTCTTTACAAATCGCCCAAAGATTTTCAATAGGATTTAAGTCTGGAGAGTTTCCAGGCCAGTCCAACACCTTTGTTCGCGTTGTAGTCATAAAATTCTTCAAGTTTCGATGTGTGGCACGGAGCCAGATCTTGCTGAAAAATGCTAGATCCATCTGGAAATATTTTTCAATTCTGGAACGACTCTTTTCTGCAAAACTTCGATCTACTGTGGACCACGAATCATACCTTCTACGATATGTAAGCCACTGACGTCATAGTAGCTGAAAAAGCTCCAAAACATCTTCTTCGAGGGATGTTTTACGAACTGATTGATGTGAAATTCTAGAATTTTCTCATCTGGAGATATGCGAACATGCAGACTTCTTTGACCCTGTACGAAGAAATGAGTCTCGTCACTGAATAACACATTCCTCCATTGTTCTTGTGTACTGTTCTTGTATTTCAGACTATTGATACCGTTTTTTCTTCATTGAGTTAGTAAGTTGTTTTTTGACTGGTCTCCTAGCCCTTCGACCAGCATCAAGAAGCCTACGACGAACCATTGAAGAATTGACTTTTATTTCTTTGACCTCCAAATCTCTCTCTATGGCGTCACTTGTCTTTTGTGGATCTTTCACACTCTCCCTAACAATGTCTCTTGGCATTGTTTTCCTTTTCAGGCCATATCTTCCTTTACGTTTCAGACTGATAGATCCGGTTCTCTCCTTGGCCTTGATCACACGGCTGACAGTCAATAGGCTAACACCAACAACGTCCGTGATTTTCCTGTAAGTCACGCCGATGTGATCGTGCAGTGTCACAATCTTTATACGTTTTCTATGAGTCACGTCCATTGTGTACGACGGTTGAAAGACGACTGATTAGCAGTAAAACAAATAGCCTCATTTTTAAGAAAAGTCTAACGCAATTTCCAATCAAGTAATATTCCTCAATTTCGTCATATATCCCAAAAATAGACCGACCGTACTGCAAAACACAGCTAATGACGCCGTCTGTGTGAAAAAATGATTATTAAAGGGAATCAGCGGGTTCAGCGATCCTCCACCGGCCGCCATGCTGAAAATATTGTAAAACAACAAGTTATTTCAATTAATTTGCACAAGGGTGTAATGATGATATATATAATTAAGTATCAAACTTTTTATTTCTCGCAATTTTAAAATATAACATATTCAATTTTATTTTTCGCCGGAATAATTAATTAATAATTATGCCGTGCGTTGCCTAGTGATTAGTGTATTACAAGGTCCATTGTCCGAGACAGACGTGTTTACAAAAACACGTTGTGTAGTTTCAATCGTAAAAAAATTAGTTATACGTGGTTTGGAGTACCCATTGTAAGCATCGATCACTGTGGTTGTCTCTGATATGCAGCTTTCAATTATGGATAAATACATTAAACTTCGAGGTCTTTGGTCTGGCCACAAACCCATATATCAAATAAGGGTTGTTCAGGAAGAAACCACAAAACCTGTGGCTTCTAGGTGTTTTTTAAATATTATTATCTATAAATTAAGCAAGTGATTGTTTCCATTAAAAATACATCTTTCTTGGTCTTTATATGGAAATTCTGGTTTGGAAGGAAAGCATAACCAATAGTCATTGTTTGCAAGATTTCAGAAGCTGTAATTGGAATCTTCTATTGAGATTAATCTTTTAGTTTTTGGCTCCATAGTTCCATTCTTTATTGCCAGAGATAAAATGTTAGATGTTTGGCATCAAAGGTATTATATCAGGTTTGTATTCAATTAAATTAGGTCTCCAAGGAGGACCATTGAACCATAAGTATCAACTGGCTCAATTTCATTGTCATTGGGGTAAGACGGATGAAACAGGCTCAGAGCACACCGTTGTTGGAGTCATGCATCCAGGAGAGGTAAGAACTCCTACTTTCATTAAAGTTTTAATGTCAAATTAATTTCATATCATTACATTATTCATATGTATAGATTCGAGTGATTATAATTCTAATTTTTTTTTTCTGAGTAATGGGCAGACATGATTACTTGCACTGTGCAGTTTTATCACTTTTCATTGTGGTTAAAAAAAAGGGCTACATTTAACAAGGCAGATTTTCAGCACTCAAAACATTAAAATAATTACAGTAGTTTAAACATATGTCCTTCTGTTTACTCAAGATAATATCAACTGGATGTAGCTATTTGAAGCTTTTTTAACAGTAAATTGAAAATTAGAATGTTATTAAACTTACTACTGATTTATAAACTGTTACACCACGTATTTTTTAAATGTTGCTAGAATATAACACCGTGAACTGAATTTTGGAAGTTCATTCTTGTATAATTTACCTGAACACAAGGATCTTGTGTGCCACCGAAATCAAAATCACTTCAGACAGATTTATTTAATATGGTGTCACAGCGACAGCGAAATAACCAGTTTTAGGTTATTGAAAAACCTTAAGCAAAGATAAGATATGTCGAACTTAGGATTATATCATTTGCTTCATCATTTCATCACAAGACAATTTTATCAGCGTTATTAAAACGTTCATAAAGTGGACCCGTGAGAAATGTGAACATCTCATAACTGTTCCTCTGACGACAGTTTATTTACGACAAGGTGAAACGTGAAGTCTGTATAACAGTGTCTCAATGTGTTGCAGTGAGATACCCAAATTTGACGGATCTGTAGCATTTTCAACAATATTAAAGATGAAAATTCTGAAATATTTTCATAAATATTGAGCAATAGCGTTTTATGATTAAGACTATAAGCAAAATCTAATCTATTGGCGTTTTTCTTCATTAAGGTAAAATCTCTGCAAGGACACAAATCAAAGAGCTTTGCACTAGATTTATAGCAGTAACTAATTGTGCACGTGGCAGTACGTCAGTTTGGAAGATTTAGTACATCATTAGTATCGCTAAACTTTCGGTAAATATGAAGCCACGTTTTCTAAGTCGTTGTTAAATAGTATAGCCACATTTCTGTTTAATTTACCGATAACAATTTTTGTCTTCTGAAATCAAAATTCAAGTATTAGGCAAAAGCCGTTTACAAATATTCATACGATTCCTACAGTCCACTTTTATTCTATAGGTATAAACGATAGATAACTAAGTCTTCCCTAAACAAGGCTTGTTTAATTAACAGTATAAAAAACAAGAAACTGATTTAAGAATAAAAAATCCACGTGTTATTACTTTAGTTCATTTATACAACTGAGAGTTCCTCTTAACTCTATGTTGGACAGAGACGAAGATTAGTTTGTTACTGAATTACTGGAATTCGGATAGTGAATTCCAATTTTTATTCATTTAACAGCATTGTTTAGAAACTTAGTTTTCACGTTTTAAAATGTTCTTCATACAGTTATACATTATAGACCTAACTGATAGCTTTACTAATCATTCCCGGTAATGATTTTACAATAGCCTGGTTTATTAGTATATATTTTTTCTCTTGAACTAACCATTGGAAGGCAGTCATAGCTTTAGAAAATTATAATAAATAAGGATTTAGTGCCTACAACCCATCAGCTATTCTAAGGGATTGACGGTCACTCTTACAAAACTATGGGTAATATTATGTGGTGTCATACAGATTCGAACCATAATTTCCGACTCCAAAATCTAGAACTTTGTTAAAGTCAATAAGTTGAAATCACAAGTCTGGTTAAGATAATTTATTTTATTTGTATAAAATAATTTTGGAATTATTATTTTTACATTAAACTGTTAAATGTGATTATTCCACTAGATCTAAAAAATAGACACGAACTGATCACTTAAGTTCCTGTTTTTTGAACTGCTGATTAAAAAAAAATCGAAACATAGCTGCAATAATGTTTACCACGACTTCTTGAATAACTAACTCCATTTTTGGCAACTTTATTTTAATATTATTCTTCTAGTCTCCTAGGTCATATTTAAAGACTGCTGTGAGCATATTTGTGAGCAGCTTTGCAAGGCAGTTCTAAAACCAAACACTTATGCTACTTAGAAACCGAAAACATTTCTAAAACAAGTATATAATCTCCCTTGGCTTCTTTGCGTACTTATTAATAAACAAAACGTTTTAAAGAAACATTTTCAACCGAAGAAAACCTATTTGATAAATATTCATTACACTACGTATATTATAACGCGTAAGAGTTCTGATCTGAAACATTATGCAGTCGTACCTTTTTCCGTATAAAAACACGAATTCACCTTGGGGTGGATCTCTAGATTTTGGGTTAGTAAGCTAAGCTTGAAATGGTAGATAGCATAAAATATTTCCCAGGCTTTAAGCTGTGATTGCGTTTTAAGAGTAAGAATCAATTATTTAGCGTGAATCCTTCAGAGGGTCATTGGTAAGTTTATGGACTTGCAACGATAAAATACCGGATTTGATTTCCTATGGTGGCCAAAAGTAGGCCGTTGTTTAGCTTTACGCTAAACAAACCTTGTTGTAGATGATGGGTATTTCCTGGCCACCTGTTTTCCTTTCAGCCATTAATTTAAAATCAAAGATGGCAGACCTACAATGTTTGTAAAATTGCCATAAATGGAAATACATATACTAACTCATCGTATTTAAAAATAATTAATTTAGAACGCAAACTTTAAATTAATTATTTACTTGGGAGTTTTAATAATTTGTTTGACTATTTAGAAGTCATTAAGAGGATATAAGATAATAAAAACAAATTAATATAAAGCAGTAGCTTTAGCCAAATAATAAAATATATATTTTTTGGAATTTCATATTTATTATTAATAACAGATTTTTTCATTTCTTAATGATCTTTCTTCTAATTTAATTGAAGTCTGTAAGAAGTGTTCTATTTGATAATACGTCCAAACCTGATTTTTGTAAATGTTCATAATTATATTGACCCGGCATAGCCAAATGGGTTAATGTGTTTGATTCGTAATATGAGTCGCGGGTTCGAATCCCCGTCGTACCAAACATGTTCGCCCTTTCAGCCGTGGGGCCGTTATAATGTTACAGTCAATCCTTATAATCATACAATGCTAAATTAGGGACAGGTATCGCGGCAGATAACCCTCGTGTAGCTTTGTGAGAAATTCAAAACATAATCGTATCCTTATCCTCTTTTGTTTTATTTCTACTGAAATATCGAAAATGTGAACTTATTTCTATAATTTTGTTTCTAGAAGACTTGAAAAGCATTTTAAGAGACCTAAGCCATAATGAAGGTGTGTGCTTACCAGCTAGAACAATGGTAAGTCTTCGGATTTACGACACTAAAATCAAGGGATTCGATTCTCCTCGGTGAACGTAGCAGATAGCTCGATGTGGCTTTGCTATAAAAAAGAAACATACAAAAACTTAACTAAGGTGTTAACTCCTTGTAAAGATTCCGAGAGTATGCTTTCTCGGAAAATCTTTAAATATCAGATGCGAAGTCGTGCATTGCATAAGTATTTTGTGGCTCTTTGCGAGTCGGATAATTCCATTCCAAAATGGTAATTTTTTTTTAGACCGTTTACTAGTTATTGATTTTGATGCATTCTGAACGTTTCAGTAGAGGTTAAAACTTAAACCTCCTGCACGATGTAAAGTAATTTTGTACGAAACTGAATTTCATATCCAAAATACATGTTCTGAAATGAACTTTTCATAAAGAACTATTCAATTTCCATACGCTTTGACTATGTTACTTATTATCTTCGGGACATACAGTAGTTTTCTTTATGCAAGAAGTATTTCATACGTCGATATCATCATGTTATCTTCAACACAAATGATACACAGAATAGCTGAAACATTCGCTCAATACACAAATGTTTTAAGCACCTTGTAATATTAAAGAAAACTATTACAGATATTACTATGTATATGAAAGGTTAAAAGAATAATTTTCTTCATTACAAACTTAATGAAACAAAAGTGCTGTTTATAAAATACAATACTTCAAACACTTTCATATGGTTGCTAGAATTATAAATAATTACAAATTTGTGCATTGTGCTTTGTAGATCACTTGTTTCTGAAGATCAAGTTGAAATTTTGATTTGGATCTTATAAAGTAGTTGTAACCAAAATGGATTCCAATCTTGAGTACGCGTTTAATTAGTGCAGTTGTATTTTGTTATGCCAAAAAATTGTCTTCAATCACGAGAACGTATTGAACAAGTAGAATTGTATTTTGTTACGTTAAAAATGTGCTTCAATTATGCGAAAGCGTTCAACCGCTGCAGTTGTATTTTGTCATACCAAAAATGGATTCCAATCATGCAGACGTATTCAACGAGTTGAGTTGAGACTAGGTATGAGCAGGCTAAATGGTATATGTTTTGTCGCAGACATAGCTCGTTATAAACTTACCTGCTCTAGTATGTAAGAACAAATGAAACGCTGAGAAAACGTACGAACTAAATTTCATCTGTGTCCGTTGGAAAAGTCTCTGCCAGACTGTTGATCATTTTTATTTTCATTCTGTTTGTTTTTTTTTGTTTACCATGATGCAACTTGATGGCGATTGCACACAAACTTGAGAGAAGAACGTTTTCCTGAACAAAAGATCCCTTTTCACTAGCTACTGAAATCTCTCACTGTATATTTAAATAGACCTTGCTAAATTGGCGTCAGTTTGGAGACACTAGCGTAAATATCCGAATTCTTAATACATAACACTTGTTAATTCACAGCCACGCAAAAAACAGTTTGAGATTATGTCATACCGTATTCAGCCACCGTCACCAGTACTTCTATGTGAAGGATAATTAATACTAAGCGTTAAACGGAAATATCAGAACTATTCCGAAAATAATAAACAGGGAAAATTCTCGAACCCTGCGCACTTTGTTTCAGTTTGATAATTTACGGCCCGGCATGGCCAGGTTTAACGGTTAAGGCACTCGATTCGTAACCTTACGGTCGTGGGTTCGAATTTATGTCACACCAAACATGCTCGCACTTTCAGCTGTGAGGGCTTGATAATGTATGGTCAATCTCACAATTCGTTGCTAAAAGAGTAGCCCAAGTGTTAAAGGTAGGTGGTGATGACTAGCTAGTCTAGCCTTAGACTGCTAAGGCGTGCACTCGTAATCCGAGGGTCGCGAGTTCGCGCCCGCGTCGCGCTAAACATGCTCGCCCTCCTAGCCGTGGGGGTGTATAATGTGACGGTCAATCCCACTATTCGTTGGTAAAAGAGTAGCCCAAGAGTTGGCGGTGGGTGGTGATGACTAGCTGCCTTCCCTCTAGTTTTACACTACAAAATTAGGGACGGCTAGCACAGATAGCCCTCGAGTAGCTTTGTGCGAATTTCCAAAACAAACAAACAATAGACTGCTAAATTAGGGACAGTTAGTGCAGATAACCCTCGAGTAGCTTTGCGCGAAATTCAAAACATACCAAACCAAACGACATTAAAGTGATATTAATTATTAAATCCTTATTTAAGATTCCATAAGTTCTTGAAATATTAAAAAAATGTTAAATGTATATATTTGTTTTCCATTTCGGTTTCTTTTCATGTAAAAACATTATGGAGGAACAAAATTTATTTCCTTCGTTCTCTTTCTTTTGAGTTCCTAAAACATTCAGTAAATCTAATGTGATATTTTCCTCTTTTGATGCTACATTTATTAAAATGAAAGTATTTGTTACTTACGCCAATGTTTCAAAAACTGTTTTATCATTTTTCTCAATAGAACAAAGTTAATTTTTACTCCACCAAAAATCCATATTCTTTTAAAGAATATAATTTTAGGCTTACTATACTCGCGGATTATAATATTAAAGATATTGTAGAAAGTTTCTTAAGGCTGCATTATGTACGCTTAATAATTAATTTTCTTGCTCGTTTCTTGATCAGTATTTTTCCATCAAAACTATTTCACTACTCAAATATTAATTTACTAAATACAAGTATGTTAGTTTAAACTCAATCACCAGTTGTTAGGTTAAACTGTATACAACTTACGGTTTTCTCGAAATCCTTAACATAAAATTTGATCTTTTCTTAATGAAAGTGCTTTCCATAGCAAAGCCACATCGGACTATCTACTGTGTCTAACGAGGGGATCGAGCTCTTGATTTTAAAGCTGTAGATCATTAGATTTACCTCTACTGTATCTCATTCTCGGCATAGCCAGCTATTTAGGGAGCTCAACTCCTAATCCGAGGGTTGCGATACGAATCCCCGTCATATAAAACATGCTTGCCTTTTCAGCCCTGGGGCCATTATAAATCTGACGGTCAATACAACTATTCGTTGGTAAAAGAGTAGACCAAGAGTTGGCGATGGGTGTTGCTGAGTAGCTGCTATCCCTCTAGTCTTGTACTGCTAAATTATGGATAGCTAGCGCAGATAGTCTTCATGTAGCTTTGCACAAAATTAAAAAACAAACAAGCCAATATCGAGTTGTACTTCTAACAAAGAGCACGACAGGACTTACTGACACATACAAAAACAAATACCTCTGTCCCATCAAGTTATCTTCTTTTACTATTTAGATAGTATGGAATATTTTACAAAACAAGCTGTTAAGTTTTTTTTTTTACCAAGTCGTTGTCCGAGAAATACCGAAATCTACACGATTAAACGTACTTAAAACCAAAGGCCCATTAGTAGCAATGTGTTCCAATTCACGTTGAAAATGATTTCAAGATGTTTCATACAGAAAATTAAGTATTTATAAAGAATAAATAAAATTATTTCTCGTTGTTGAATTCCTCATCCGTTAACCAGTTTGTCTTCATTTTTGTCTCTTCAAAGATTCATCTGGTTCACTGGAATACCGAACTCTTCCAAAGTTTCGACGAGGCAGTATCAAATAAGAATGGTTTGGCAGTGCTAGGTGTATTTTTACAGGTGCGTCAATACGTGTTAACTTATTTAGGAAACGTTAAAATACAAATCATTAAACCCTCATCAAACCCATTTTCTCAAACGATAAGCTGTTGACTAAATATTAGTATAAGCACTATAATTTTTTTCTCTATACTCTGCCAGTTCATTTACTATGTTCAGTTGTATTTGTAATTCTACTCTGTATTCATGCATCAATATTATATAATATTATATTTATGAAAATACGGCGTAGACATTTTCTGAGGAATTAGTCTTTTTGCATACAGACATGATGAAAATAATACTGTATACATTTAAAACTCGACGGAGTTAAAACTTTTACGTTTTTCGCTGCAAAAGAGATTTTGGTTATTTTTTGTTACCCTCTTTTACTTAACATTTGGTTTAAAAATGTTAGGTATTTGAAAACAAAATAAAAAATAGCTACTTTTGTATAAGCTTAGATCACATACCAAAATTAATCTCTGACTAAAACAAGTGCAAAAAATTCAATAACAAAATATTTATACTCAATATTTTCTGTTTGTATGAATAGAAGTATCTTAAGAATCCCCTAGTGGCATAGCGACATGTCTGTGGACATGCACCGCTGGAAACCGGATTTCAATACCCGTGCTCGTGGTAAACAGAGCACAGATACCCATATGTAGCTTTGTGATTAATTCCAAACACACAAAACAAAATATCTTAAGAAATGTTGCACGGTCTAAGAGAAACGAAGAAACGAGCGATTTCAATTTTGTTTTTAACGATCTATTAAAATGTGAGGGTGATTTAACAATTGCTATGTTTTGATACCAAAAGTAACTTGATTTATAACAACAAATAAAATGTTTAATGTAAGAATAATAAATTCGATTTATTTGTATTATAACTGATTAGTTTCAAATTAAAAGATTCGTATATTGGTTGAAGATTAACCTAAATTGATCGAACATCGTGAGACATTATTGAGATTACGATATATTAAATTAGTTATGTTAATTATATTTTAGATCTGTTGTTTATAGATAACTTCCTTTGATCAGTGGTTAATGACAACAACTAATATCGTGGTGAAGAAAAGTATTCGATTATATTATCACTTTTATAGGTCGGAGATGAACACGTTGAATTGAAGAAACTGACAAGTAAAATGCCACAAGTCAGTTTCAAAGGTCAGACAGTACCTCTTATTGATGGATTTGACCCTTCAACTTTAATTCCAGGTAAATTTTGTTGCTAGTAAATGGATACGAACTGCGGTTTTGACCAGAAATTATGAAAGATAAACGCAAAAAAGTATTTTTCCTGTTAACTACGGTTCGCTCTACGTATAATAGCTGTTAAAATTATGACTAAGATGAACAATTTATTTTTTATCAAAACAAGTGGAAAACTACGTACTCATAAATACTTGGTGTATTTCACTAGTAACTACAACAATGTAAAAGAATTCAAACAAAATATTTTCTAAACAGGATTGCAAGCATGCGTAATAACTTCAATTAATTAAATAACCACCATATACACTGCTGTCCAAAATATCAAGGTCAATGAACACAAAGAAAAAAAAATGCATTTTGCGTTGCTAGACTCAACCGCTTATTTGAGTAGAACTTCGAAAGATGAAAATAAGAAAAGGGAAAATAAAAATAAAAAAACATTTTTCTCACTCAACAAGGAAAATGTGAACATTGTGAAATTAGCCTAAATACTAGCTGGTCAAAAGGTTAAGACCATAATGAAAGGAAGAGTTAATCGATTAACACGTAACGAAATTTAGTCATTTGTATTCAAGCGTTAGTGTTGTCAACATCTCCCACTGACATTTCCTCTGTTACATTGAATAAAAACATGGCAAAGGTTAAAACGTTGACAGAGTTTGAACGTGGCGGAATTGTCGAGCTGCAAAAGCAAGGTCTCTCTCAACGTGCCATCGCTGGTGAGACTGAGCGTAGTAAAACTGCTGTTTCAAATTTCTTAAAAGACCCTGAGCGATATGCAACGAGAATTTCAAGTGGTCGGCCCCAGAAAATTTTGCCGTTGTTGAGCCGGAGGATTCGAGGTTTTCCGGCAGGACACCAGCTGATCATTGAGCCAGATTGAGGCCCTTACGGATACAGAATGCAGCTCGAGAAAAATAAGATGACATCTACCAGAGAAAGGCTTTTAAAACCGTAAACGTCTTCAAAAGCCACGCCTTCTTCACACCACGAAACAGCTCGGTTTAACTTTGTTGAGAAGCACCAAATATGGGATGTAGAAAAGTGGACGAAAGTTTTGTTCTCTGATGGGAAAAAATTAACTTGGATGGTTCAGATGGCTTACAACGTTACTGGCACGATAAAGATATCCCACCAGAGATATTTTCTACACGACACAGCGGAGGATGTTCCATCATGATTTGGGGTGCTTTCTTCTTCCATGGGACAATGGAGTTTCAGGTTATACAGGGGTGTCAAACAGCAGCCGAGTACATTGGCATGTTGGAGAAAGCACCCTTATTGACTGAAGACCCTCGCTTGTGTGAAAATTACTGGATCTTTCATTAGAACAACGCTGCAATCCAAAATGCCCGTAGGACAAAGGACTTTTTCATGGCGAATAAGTGATTCTTTTGGACCATCCAGCGTGTTCGCTCGAACTAAACCCTATTAAAAATGTTTGGTGGAAGATGGCAAGGAAAATCTATAGAAATTAAAGTCAATTCCAAACAGTACGTTATCTTCGTGAAGCCATCTTCACCATTTGGAATAACATTACAGCCAGTCTTCTGCAAACGCTTATATCGACCATGTGAAAGCTAATGTTTGAAGTTATTCGCAATGATGGCCGTGCAACTAGCTACTGAGACCTCTTGTTAGGCATTTCCTACCCTGTTTAGGACTTCCTTTTGGTATGGTCTTAAACTTTTGACCAGGTTGTATTTAGACTAATTTCAGAGTGTTCACATTTTCCCTATTATATGCTAAAAAAAAGGTTATTTTTATTTTCCCTTTTTTGTTTTCATATTTTTGAAAGTTCTACTCAAATAAGTGATTGAGTCTAACAACAGAAAATGCATATTTTTTCTTTATGTTCACTGGCCTTAAGATTTAGTCCAACACTCTGTTACTCATTCTTATATTTATGCATTATAGGAGACCACGCATACTGGACTTACGAAGGATCGCTTACCACCCCTCCCTGTTACGAAAGCGTCACCTGGATGGTGTTTAAACAACCTCTACAGGTTTCTGGACAACAGGTTTGTATATGCATATGCATAGTTCGGAAACAGTTTCAGTATATGAGATTATGAAAATTTATAAGCTTAAAATATTCAAAAATATTTTCTTGATATATAATGCTTTTTATATTTTCCCTCTTGAGTTATAGCTGTAGCTGTTTGTAACTTTTTCATTTTTTTAAAGTTTTATTTGTTATTTTCCTTGTTTTAATCAACGCAGAGCGAAACATAAGGACAAGTCTCCTATTGGTTAATAGCTTATCTATTTACTGTGACGTTTACGTTTTTATTGTAACGTGATAACTGTATAATATATTTATTTGTAAACATAGAACGGATATTTCAGTATATTCATTGTTTTGGCTTTCGTGTTATGATGTTTCTGTGAATATATATTTAACTTTGGCATAATAATATCTCATTAAAATTAAATTACTTAAAATTTTTCTCTGTTCTGATGATTTGTAGGTTTAGCAAAATCTCTGTTACGTTTTATTATTTTTAAACCTTTTATCATAGCGGTATCAGTATCGCCCACTCTGTCACTGTTTAACAATAATTCGTTATTAGCGTCAGCTGTAGTGTTTTAGCGTAACTGATATAACGTTTACTCTTTCAGAAACTTACCCTTCTTATTGTTTATGAGGTAATCAGTGAAACGTATTGTCTAAATACAGTACTGTAACATGTTTATCTTAGTCGTCTTTTACTACGGAACTCTATATTAGTGTAAGATTTATGAAATTATTTTGTTATCAAATTAGAAAAAAATGTTGTCTTTACAGCTTAATCAATTCCGAAAGTTGCATTGTTATGGTGAGGGTGAAGTCAATCCAGGTGGAGAATTTTTTGGCCACATTTTTGAAAATTATCGCCCACCTTTGCCGCTCGGTGACCGGGTTCTTTACACTACTCCAAATTAGAAAAAGTGAAATGGTTCACTTTGATCACATCCTTTATCACTGTTCAGTATACCTTTAGTATATTGTATCTATATTTTTCTCCGAGTAGCTAATTTTGAGTTAGTTATCAGTATGTAAGTGTTTTTTGGTAATACCGCAAAATACAAACTAAGAAAAGAAATGAGATATTTATCCATATTTTTTCTCTTTTTGAGTAGCTAATCTGGAATTAGTTATCATTAGTATGTATATTTTTTGGCAATACCACAAAATACAAACTAAGAAAAGAAATGCCTGTGTAAAAACAAATAAATGAACAAAAAATCTCGCAAAATACAGCATCGATACGTGAAATCTAACATTACCTCGTGTGGTATTGTGAATGTAAACAAGCTCGTAATGAGATTTTTGCAAACGTGAGAAGCATCACGTTTAAAAATACCATTTCAGGTTTTGGTTTTGATCAAATCTAACAGCTGCCCTTGGGATTATTCGTATCAACAATACTTTTTCTTCCATACGTTAGGATATATCGCCATATTTTGTTAAAAGTTAACTGAAATGTTTGCTAATAAACATATATATTAAGCGTAATCCTTCAGATATTTATCATCTTAATTTTTTAATAATGCTATTATTAAAGTTTCTTTTATACATTCAACGTTTGAATATAAATTGTTTCTACTGGCGAGTTAATCTTACACTTACATTGATTACTGATGTATTTTGTAGTTACTGTGGTCTGAGCTTCGGATAAAAAAATATTTGGTTTAGCAATCGCAATAACTTTTCTTTAAAAAGATAAACCTAATGCTAGTTTTTATAGATCACAAACAAATATTATGGGGTGACGTTCACTACACACGGAGTTTGAGGATATTGTTAAGCTAAGCACAGTTCAGAGCGAGCTCGGCAATTTATTTATCTATTATTATTATTATTTAATAACTTTTTCACCTTCTCGCCTCACGTATTCAATGTGGTTTTAATTGTAGAGGAATTTTACACCTACAAAGAAAATTTTAATATTTTACAAAACGTGTCTTGGAAAAAAGACTAAGCAAACTTATTCCTTCAGGATCCAAATGCTTCTAAGGTTAGTGGTAACATTTAACACTTACCAGGTCGTGATCTTGTCTTTATATACTGTTAGCCAAATCAATATGTTCTTCTCCACAATACAATGGCAGACATCCAGCGTTTTATCTTTCACTGTGAAATGATTATATTTTTGTCAAACGCGGAACAACTGCTTTTATAAATTAATCCCAATCGATCAAAGCACAATTTATAAATACGAGTTGAGTGTTTAGTTGAATAATTTTTTGAAATAAAGGAATACGTTAAAAAATCATTGTTTTGCTTTCGAATAAGATGTATGACACCTGGTTGAACGTACAAGAAACATAATTTGAAAATTTTTTGTCACAATATTAAGCAAGAAAGATTTTTAAATGGAACCATTGTCCCAGTTCATCTATTCGGTCAGAAATTTTCTCGAATATTCTGATCTTAGGTGTTTTAGATTGCGTGTCCTTTGAAAATAATTGTATAAATATTGATAAATAACTGATTTTAAATGAAATATTTTACACACAAAAACCATTTTATGTCGCATATATTTCAAATGAAAGTGTGAAAATAAGTCAATATACCTAGCTTGATGTCACACATTCATTCACTAAAAACTAGTTTCAGATTAATTCCCAATCATTTATTAATATCAGATTAGTTTACTATAAAATTATGGTAATAAATCAAAGATCGGCACTAATAGTCTGATATAAAATATTTGGGGAGATCAAATGTGTAAATGTTCTATTTTTCATATAACGACGCTTACAAGCTTGTGTTATCAGAACAGAAGTTTGACTTACTTGATAGTTTTGAGCAATGTTTTTCTGACTAAAATCAAAATATCTAACACTAGCTTAAATGGGTAAGATCAGAAAGTTAAAATGCGATATCTTGATATATTTATCATGAGTTCATTCGCTATAGCTGTAGTCTGTCTAGCTTATTTATCATGACTGTTTACAATGATATAAATACGTTTTTGAAGTATAGTTCACGAGACGTCGTATCAAATATTATTCGCATTAATTATATTACTTGTATGCTCTTTCCTCCCTGAGGGGGCTGGTTTATCTATAGAAGTTCACTATCTGTTGTTGTGCGTAAATGGTTACTAAAGTTATTTGACGATGTCATGGTTATATTTAATGTATATCTACAGTCTTTATTTATGTTTTTGCTGAATGAATTACTTTATTATCTGACTGTAATGTCGCCTGTTTGTTTTTTTAAGAGAAACTAATTTTATTTACAATGTTGTGATCGAATTGTAATCATACAAGTACGCGTGTGTGTTCGTTAATCGTGTGTAATCGGAACATTTAAAACTGATGTATTTATGTATGTACTTTAGCTGTTGTAATTGGTATTTTTGTGGACCAATAAATATAATGCCTATTTACTTTACGTATAAATATTAGCAAGATTTTACATTCCTGGTTTTTTAGTTGCAGCATGGTGGCTCATAAAATGGATCTGAGTTGATTTTTTTCAAGTACAATTTTTAGGTCATATCTCCATCTTCTATTGTCTTGCTTGAAATCGAGTACTGGATCCAGACAATCGTAGGGCCTAGGAGCCTTCTGTTCGTAGGCCTTACCAGTCGTATAACTTAACCCAAAAGTTAGATAAATAAGAAATATATAAATAAAAAATTCTGGTTTGAAATTTCGTAGACCCAAGGCACTGTGCCTAATAAATAATCCGGCCCTTTTGAGATCTAATAAGTTTTTGGAATCAAGTCAAACTTTTCCGACTGATGGAGTTGATCACGCCCAAATTTTCGTAGATAAATTTACTCTAATTCTAAAATAATTTCAATTTGAAGGTGGGCTGGTAGATATCCTGATGAGCAATAAAACTGAACAGGACATACGCGCGCCCCAAGCATAGTATTGTTAAAATATAACTAATAAGCATGAAAATAATGAAAAAGTCTCGTAGATAAATTTTAATTTCTGTCTTAAGGAATTTCAAATACACGGCTATTGAGGGTTCCCTTTTGTTTTAAATCGTACCAGCAATAAAGATTAAGTACCAGCTTTTAAAACTTCGTTTAAATAACGTTTTTTTTTACAGTGTGTCTTTTATAATTTGTCCCCCGCAAGTGCAGCGGTAAGTTTACGAGTTTCCAACGCTAAAGTCAGGGGTTCGATTCCCCTGAGATCCCGATGTGGCTTTGATATAAGAAAATACACACAGTGATATAATTTATTTTTCCAAAGTTATTTTGCTCGATCTTAAACGAATAAGCTAATGTATCAAGATAAGTTATGTATGAGATTGAATAATAAGCGTTAAAAGCTTATAATCTTTCAAAACTCTTTTAAGGGATATTAAGATATCTAATATTATTAGCGCGATCAATGATATTTTAGTGTTTGTTTGAAGTTAAGCACAAAACGTCACAATGGGTTAAGTTTTGCCCACCACAGATATTAAAACCTGGTGTTTAGCGTTGTAATTCCATAGGCATACATGCCACAGTGCCATTGAGAACTTTTGTTTCAGAGTTACGAGAGGGCAGTGAAGACAATATAATACGTACAGATACATTTAAAATAAGGGAGCATTGACTGGTCTTCTGAGAAAAAACACATAGACACACAAATTATATTAGCATTCTGTAATTGGATTCGTTACACACCAGGCATGTACAATTGGCCCTACCACTAATCTAAGTTGTCTAAAACTTACTTGTATGATAGAAATAGTTGCTTTAAAATTTGACTTCAGAATTAAGTGACGTGTACGAAGAAGACGCTTGAAAAACAGTTCTCTTGTAGGACAACGGTAAGTTTACTCAGTGTCCACAGTAGATAGTCCTTTTGTGGTTTCGCTCGAAAATGAACAGGGAAAGGGGTTAAAACCAATATAAAATGTTTGTTTTAGAATTTCGTGCAAAGCTATAAGAGGGCTATCTGCGTTAGCCGTCCTTTATTTAGTAATGTAAGACTAGAAGGAAGGCAGTTACTCATTACCACCCATTGCTGACTCTTGGGCTACTCTTTTACCAACGAATAGTGGGATTGACCATCACATTATAGTGCCCCACGGCTGAAAGGGCGAATAAGTTTGGTGTGGTGAGGAGTCGAGTCCGTGACCCTTAAATTACGAGTGCAGTGCCTTAACCACCTGGTTATGCCAGGCCAGAAATGTTATCATTTTGTAATGTAATTATTTTCAGTGCTAAGGTTATTTTTAAGTGTCGAGTGTGCATCTGAGGGTTAACCTCATGAATTATAGACCTTCTGATTCAATGTTTACGTCTCGTAATGCGGCCAAAATAAATTACGTTCCGCACTTTGAGGCTGTGAGTGCATTTTAAAAGCGACGATCAAAGTTTCTTATTCTGTCAAATAAGAGTTTAGTATATTATATTAAGAATATTAGACGATTACGCGTGGCACCAGTGCATTAGATCCGCGTGTGACGTATTTATGACATTATATCTGCACCCTGAGATTGGAGGAAAATAAAGTTCTTCACAGACAAATGAGGCAAAACGGGAAAATCGTGACCCCTATTGCAAATCTACATGCACACAGAATATAATTTCGCAAAGTTAGAGGTTGCATATTTCTTGATAAAAAGAAAAAAGTTTTTTAGTATCATATAGACAAGATTTTAAAGTATGATTCTGAATATGCAAGTAATCAATCACGTGACAATCATAGCCAATATAACGTTGTGATAGAACCTTAAGGCTACCACGCTCATTGTACGTAATGCAATAAAATCAATTTAGATTCTTATCAATACCGGCATATCTCGTGATGTTCATTGATTAACGGATAGAATATTCTCCGAAGCTTATTTTGTAATTGTAAGATGTTCTTCAGAAAACAACGATGTGTAATGTCGCGATCGACGGTAATAACAGATTTTTTATTGTTGTTTTTGTTTTGAATTAAGCACAAAGCTATACAATTGGCTATCTGTGCTCTGCCCACCACGGGTATCGAAACCCGGATTTTAGCGTGTAAGTCCGCAGATATACCGCTGAGCCACTGGGAGGCCAGATTTTTTAGGTCGCAAGAAATGCAAGCGTAATATGTATTATCATTTCATAAAAGAAATATCTCTGACCAACAACGAATCTTTGCGGCTACTCTCGAAAATACGTGTAATGCCAAGTTTAAATGTCTACGGCTGGAAAAATACGAGTATTTTAATTTTTCTTGTATGATAACTATAAGATTACATAATTCCTATACAAATAAGCCAAAGCAAATCATTGTAACTGAATCTTAGGGCTATCTGGTCCCCGAGGTAATGAAGTAAGGCGTATGGTGAAATTATTTGAATGTACAAAATGAGAAATTGAGTGAGTTGATGCTGTACATTTCGGATAAATTTGACCATCTTCATTGATGGTCGATTGCAGTCAAACAAGGTTTGATTATACTTGTATACATCACGTCTTAGAGCGAATACATCTGTGAATCCCTAAGATTAACAAAAAAAGGTTTAATCAACACTTTTCAATAAAGGTTTAACATAAAATATAATTTCCAACATTTATTTTATTTCCATCATGCATGTTTGTTTTTCTTAAAATAAAGCCATATCGAGCTATTTAAAGTGTCCATGGAGGTAAATCGAACTCTTGATTTTTACCGTCGTAAATAAGAAGACTTAGCGCTATCCCAACAGAGGATATTTCAATCACTTGCTGTGAACAACTATATAATATATAGTTTGGTAAATATTTCACAATGACAACAAACTTTGGAAGATAAAAACTCAGTTACACACCTGTAATTATTGTGTCCATAAAATTTACTTTTCTCATTTTTAGTATATATATCTTTGTCACTTTATATACTGTTTCAAATAAGTTAACAATTTATAACTACAATTTATGGATTATAGCAACTTCTGGTAGGCACACTTTTTCGCTCTGTCCGAAACCAGAAAGGTTAATATTATTATATAAAGCGGAAGTTGTGTTTACTTAACATCCTATCAATAATTGCAACACTCCCTATAACTTCAGCACTCTGAATTTTTTTATTTTTTTTGTATTTAGCGACATCTCGGAGTTTTTCTGAGCATTAAATATAATATTATAACAATGTGCATATGGAACAATAATAAAATATAATAGTCACTTGAAGTAGGGCCTGGCATGGCCAAACGCGTAAGGTGTGCGACTGGTGATTCGAGGGTTGCGGGTTCGGGATAAACATGCTCGCCCTCCCAGCCGTGGGGGTGTATAATGTTACGGTCAATCCCACTATTCGTTGGTAAAAGAGTAGCCCAAGAGTTGGCGGTGGGTAGTGATGACTAGCTGCCTTCCCTCTAGTCTTACACTGCTAAATTAGGGACGGCTAGCACAGATAGCCCTCGAGTAACTTTGTGAGAATTTCCAAAACAAACAAACAAAACACTTGAAGTAATATCGCAAGTAACGATCAAATTAAATGAATGAATGCCCTTTTCACAATAAGGTTCATGAAATGATATCCTTTTTCGACAAAAAAGTGAATCATGTTGTCTCGTTACAGCAAAAACATTTCGAAATCTCACTTTAAAGTTGTGGCGGGTCACGTTACAATTGTTTGAATATTTGATATGATCATTAGCTAGTGGCATAAATATCTGGTGAGGCACTTGACTCGCAATCTGAGGGTTACGGCTTCAAATTCCTGTCCCACTAAACATGCTTGTCCTTTCAGTGGTAGGGACTTTACCATGTCACATTCAATCCCATTATTCCTTTGTAAAAGAAAAGCCCAAGATTTGGCGGTGGATGGTGTGACCAGCTGCCTTCCCTTTAGTCTTTCATTGCTGAAGTAGAGATGGTTGGAGCAGAAGGCCCTCGTGTAGCTTTGCGTGAAATTCAAAAATGAACAAACAAACAGAAATCAACCATAAGCTGGCGTAAAAGTTTTCGTTACAAAACAAAAAAGGCCTGGCATGGCCTAGCGCGTTAAGGCGTGCGCTTCGTAATCTGAGGGTCGCGGGTTCGCGCCCGAGTCGCGCCAAACATGCTCGCACTCCCAGCCGTGGGGGCATTATAATGTGACGGTCAGTTTCACTTTTCGTTGGTAAAAGAGTAGCCCAAAAGTTGGCGGAGGGTGGTGATGAGTAGCTGCCTTCCCTCTAGTCTTACACTGCTAAATTAGGGACGGCTAGCACAGATAGCCCTCGAGTAGCTTTGTGCGAAATTCCAAACAAACAATACAAAACAAAAAATAAGATTATTCCTCGAGTTTTACTAAACCATCTTGAATTTCTTATATAAGAATTTCTTTCTTTTTTTTCAACTATCTGTATGTACTTTAAAGAATAAGACAGAGCAATTGGTGAACCATCGCATATTGCTAACTTGTAATTAAAAATGGTTACAATATTTTCTTGTAGTCAAATTCAATAATACCAAAATATTAAAGTCTTCGATAACTTTGTTTTATATAAATTTTATTGAAAGGTTTGTTTGTTTGTTTGTTTTGAACCTTGCGCAAAGCTACTTGACGGCTATCTGCGCTGGCCGTCCCTACTTCTGCAGTGTAAGACAAGAGGGAAGACAGCTAGTCAGCACTACCCATGGCCAGCCCTTGGGCTACTCTTTTACCAACGAATAGTGGGATTAACAATCGCTTTATAACGCCCTCACAGCTGAAAATACGAGCATGTTTGGTGTGACGGGGGCTCAAACCCGCGATCTTAGGATTAAGAGTCGAGTGCCTTATCCACCTGGCCATACCGGCCCCTTTTTTCTTCTGAAAGGATTTTATTTAATGTACGTTAATAAAATGCTGGGATAAACACCAATATATAGATTTTTAAATTATGACATAAAATAAGGTATCGTAATTAAAGACAGTAAGTAATATTGGACTTTTAAATACGGATTGTAATATTTTGTTCAATTCTATAATCTATAGGGAAAATTTTAAGTAACATTTCAGAATAATTCAACAAATGTTTGTTTGCAACAAGTAATAAAATTTTATGAATGGATACGTGACGTTTATCTTGTAAACTTTTTTAACAGAAATTCATACCTGTTCCACTAACACAGACCGAAAACCATAACTGAAACAGATCAACTACACAGTAGGGTTCAGGGATATTTTACATCTATATATAAAATTGAAACTGATTCCTGTTTCAGCACTTTACTCTATTTTCTTTGATTTTGCGTGAAACTGCTCAGAGCCAGGTGTAATGGTTGTTCCTGTTTCAGAAGTCATAGATTAGAATTTGTTTTTGTTTTTTTTTATTTTTCGCAAAGCTACACTGCAAAGGCATTAGCCTCCCTTATTTTGCAGTGTAAGACTTGAGGGAAGACAACTAGTCATCATCACTCACCGCCAATTGTTAGGCTACTCTTTTACCAGTGAAAAGGGTGATTGACCGCATAGTATAACGCCCCAAAGGGCAAATATGTTTGATGTGACTGGGATTCGACCTAGCGACCCTCAGATTACGAATCGAGGGCCATATTTACTTGGTTATGCCGGCCATCATAAATTAGAGAGAAAGTAGCAGAATTTAACGTCAGATTACAAGTCAAGTGCCACAACTAGCAGGCTACACCAGATGACTTTACTATACTGAGACGCCAGATTTTGAAACGATTTATTTCTTGTGTACAATAAAAACAAAGGCCATCGCTCATCGTATAAATGTTAAGAAATATGAAACAATGTTCAGATTATCTGAAACTAATGGTCGTCTTCGTGATGTCTCTCCAATGTGATAAATCTAATGACGATATATCAAAATAAAACTTGTTTACATTTAAATGTACTTATAAATTGAAGAAATATCGCTGTTTTTTGTTAATCTATGGCTACTTCTTTCTCAAATTATGAATTTTTATAACACTAATCTTTCAGATGCGATCTGGAAAAATCTATTTTTAATCAATATATCCCTAAAAAAATGTGTCTTCTTATATATGAAAAGGTGTAGTGGTTAATATTGGTATATACCGAATGAAACTTCAAGAACTGTTCACTTAAAAATGCTTGGTCGTCGTTTTTTGTTTCAGATCTATTAACGAAAGGTTTTAGTAATATTACATGTGGATATACGTAATACTGACAAAATGATGGCGCCTGCTTGTGGCACAGCGATATGTCTGCAGACCTGCAATACTAGAAACTGGGTTTCGATACTCGGGAATGGGCAAAGCACAGACAGCCTTTTGTGTAGCTTTGTGCTTAATAATAAACAAACAAAATAACGCGCCACATTTTCAAGACACTTTACCCAAAGTTCAATTTATTCTATCAGCAGCCAAAGGCCTGAATTTGAAGCAAAATGTGTAAAAATATTTTAAATAATTTAATCATTAAAAATAACTTAATTCTTCACTGGCTTGTGAAAACTCGGAATGTTATTACAATTTAGTTAACAAACACGACGATAACTCTTCTTAAGGAAAATAAAGACAAATACATTATTACCGCACAAAAATGTATCTTGAGAAATGTCCAAAGGTTACACTCTAAAATAAGTTTAAAAGCAAGCACGAACTTAATAAACTTTCCTTAGGCATACATTTCATTCAAAGATTCTAATATTAATTAGCTTTTGAAACAAATAACTATTATTGATATGCAAATACTATGATGAAGGCCTGGAATGGCCAGGTTGGTTAAGGCATGCAACTCGTAATGTGGGAGTCGAAGGTTCGCGTCCCCGTCGCACCAAACATGCTCACTTATAATGTGACAATTAATTCCACTATTCGTTGGTAAAAGAGTACCCCAAGAGGTGGCGGTGGGTGGTGATGACTAGCTGCCTTCCCTCTAGTCTTATACAACGAAATTGGGGACGACTAGCAAAGATAGCCCTCGAGTAGCTTTGCGCGAAATCCAAAAACAAACAAGTAAATAAACTGTGGTGAACAAATCATAAATTATATGAATCAGGCAAAAGCTGAAGAAAATCTTTATATATAAAATTTGTTTTTTGAATTGAGCACAATGGGCTATCTGTGCTCTGCCCACCACGGGTATCGAAACCCGGATTTTAGCGTGTAAGTGCGCAGACATTCCGCTGAGCCATTGGGGAGCATTTATATATAACATCGAATACGTTTAGAAAGGGGCATCCAATGATAGATTGACCGAAGTATGGCCTGTTGTTAGTGTGCCACGCACTGTCTAACATAAAAGTCGCAATATATCGACAACATACTTCGTAATTTCAGTTTTAGGGGCGTTACGATATTGATAGACAGTTCCACAATGTAATTCAAAATAAAAAAAACATGAAGAAGAAATTTTTAACAATGTATGAAATAACTGTTGTGAAAGTTAATCCTATGAACTACACATGCTATTTCAGTCTTAATGCATTTATTAAAGGCTTTTATTTGTTAGGAGAGTATTCAAATATTTATAAACATTTAAAAAAATTACCACCAACCAGTCTTTATTCACACCATGTTAACCTACGTGAAAGCACTTTAAGCCTCAGTTTCACAATTTTGTTTTGGCTACTGGGCAAAAATCATGATGATAAACCACGAATAGGAGTTATTTTTTAAAATATTTAAATTTATACGTGCTTGATTTATTCATGAGTTTCATGTGTGTTTTTCTTGTGGCAAAGCCACATCGGGCTATCTGCTCAGCCCACCGAGAAGAACCGAACCCCAAATGTTAGCGTTGTAAATCGGGAGATATACCGCTGTACTAGCGATGGGGTTCACGAGTTTCATCAATCCATGACACGTAGCCATTTTTAAACAGATTTATTCGATCAGTTTTCATTCTAATTAACACTTATGATACTATATATTGGTTTTCTTACGAACATCGAAGATGTCACTGAACAACTTCAATTGCCTACAAAATTCAGAATAAATAAAACAGATACAATAAAACCACTTTTGTAAGTATGGCTTTGTTATAGAAACACAATAATGAAACCTTCTAGCACGGAATACAATAATAAAAATATATTAACATCAAGAGATAAAATGAACCTTATATTATTTTGAAAGTGAGAGAAAAATATTTTTTTTCAGCTACATGCACAAAAGGAAAATGTTAACTATTAAAACCTTGGAAATATTTTAGCTTATGAATAATATACCTTCCATTTACACTAAGTTTCACTCATTCTTGATGCTTTGGCACTTCAAATCAGTCACATATTTTTTTTGCTTTATGATCTGGCAATTTTAACAGCCATAATAGAAAGTGTTTTATGTAATTTATCCAATTATTAATATTCTGTAATTTATCCAATTATTAATATTCTGTAATTTATTAGCAGTCATATTAATTAACTGGGGTAGATAGGTATGGCAGTCCAATGAAGAAGTAAAAATAATGCCTGCTTTAATTCACAAGTTAATCTTTGCACCAAGAGAAATTATCACAACACTTCATTCCATGCACACCTGTTTTAATTCCCTTTCTTAACATTTGCATCAGTGAACAGCTCAGTTTGCAGTGCACTCTCTTGTGACATTAATATTTTTACTTTGGAACATTACGTCATTCTCAGTACAGATGGGACGTTATGATTTACTTCAGTCTGTCTGGGCTTTGTCCAGTTACCTTGACTACCATATTTTTATCTTGTTGCTTATCTAGGTTAGCCTGAAGATGACCTAGGAAGGTTGAAACATTGTTCTCTGCTTATCATTAAAAGTTAATACTCATACCAGTTATTCTGAGACAGTGATTTTTTGTTGAACAATTCAAAGTCATTCTATAGGATCTTTTTGAAACAATTTTCAAATCATCTGAAGTTACTGGAATGAGAACTATAACAAGCACAATTTACAAAGCATGTTGTTTTAAAGTTTATTTACAATGCTTTAATTTATGTATTTGCTAGAGAATGCATATGATCCGGAAAATTAGTTACTGTTAGTTACTGAGATTTTCATTCAATCTCCAATCAATTTCAAATTTGAATAATAAAACATAAAGTAAAAACATATAAACATATGTTTATATAAGTAGAACAAAAAAGCTGTCAAGTAAATTAACTCAACCTTAGGAATTCTAGGAGATAAATAATATATCTAAGAAGTTGAAACATAATTAAACCGAATGGTCTAAAATCCTTACGAATAGGTTTTCTATTACTCCTGCTTGAGGGCTCTTTACGTTTAAAATTTACTGTTCAATCCCTGCAGTGTAAACAGTTCAGACGCTAAGCAACAAAATAAATTCTTCTCTAAGCAATCGGTCAAGTGTCCTAACCGTTAAATGAATGCTCCAGAACAAGACACGTTGAATGTTTTTAAACACATTAGCAGCAATACGCATCCTAACTTCAGACACAGCAGTGCCATATCTACGTTTCCTTTTCTTCATTTCAGCTACACAGTAATAATAACATGAAGTTCTTGCTTGGGTAGTTTATTCTCAATCACTTTAATATTTGTATCAAGAAAATGATACATACTGTATATTGTTGTCATTAGGACGATTCTTTCTTCATTATTCGCATTCCACTATTCGTTGGTAAAAGAGTAGCGTACGAGTTGGCGGTGGGTGTGGTGATAACTAGCTATTTTCCCTTTCCCTCGCCCCCCAGTGGCTCAGCGGTATGTCTGCGGATTTACACGCTAAAATCCGGGTTTTGATACCCGTGGTGGGCAGAGCACAGATAGCCCATTGTGAAGCTTGGGGTTAATTCAAAACAACAACAAAAACCCTTTCCGTCTAGATTTGCACTACTAAGTTAAGAATGGCTAGCGCAGATAACCCTTGTTATGAAGCTTTGCGCGAAATACAAACAAACAATCATTATTCGATAAGCCTCGGCATGGCCAGGTGGGTTAAAGCGTTCGACTCATAATCTGAGGGTGGTTGGTTTGATTCTTTTTTGCATCAAACATGCTCGCTCTTTCAGCCGTGGCGGCGTTAAAATGTGACCTGTCAATCCTACTATTTGTTGGTAAAAGAGTAGCCCAAGAGTTGGCGGTGGGTGGTGATGACTAGCTGCCTTCCCTATAGTCTTACACTACAGAATTAGGGACGGCTAGCACAAATAGGCGTCGAGTAGCTTTGCGCGAAATTCAAAACAAACAAATTATTCGATAAAAAAATACAAAGGCTAGTTCGCTCAATGACAAAAAAGCGATCTATTTCGTTAACTGTTTAATATATAAATTTCACAAAAGCTTGTGAACTAACTCACAAATAAAACTGAAGAATAATTTATCTGTAAACGAGTTTTTGTCCAAAACCGAATCCAAACTGAACTGACTTAATAGCCAAAAACCCAATGATTAACTAATTCACTCGTTCTTGTGTTTCATGAAATATTTCTACTTTCTCCCTAAACCTGCAGAAAATTAGAAATTTCACGTCATATCTAGACACTCGGGAAATTTCTAGGCGTCACACATTATCATTGTGTCATGCCAAAAGTATCTTGAACAAGCAATATAAACATTTAAAATAAAATATTAAAAACACAGCCTATAAACCAGCACCTCATGGGGATGTGAATTCCCTTGAACAATTCAATACAGATATGAAACAATACTAAATTAAATTAAACTTAAATTTACATAATTAGTAATAAAGTCACTATTTGCTGTTAACAAAATATAAATGCTCACAAAACATCATAGTTAATCCATTATTAATTAGATGCATTAAACAAAATGCAATAAAAAGTTTGATTAACAAAACAAAATATTATTTATCTAATTTACTGTGTCTTAATTGTCTGTTCACCAAACCTGTTTGGTAGTTTTGGTAAAAGGCTATCTTGTACTTTATTATCATTTGCTATTTTGTAAGTAGGGAAGTTCTTTTTACGTAGATGCCTGAGAGAATTCACCAGTGGTTCTATCCTTGGTGATACTCTGAAAATGGTCTCTCAAAAACATTAAGCTTAGTACGTTGACTTAAACATTGGAAAAAAAAATCTTATGCTAACCAGTCGACTAAAAATAAACCTCTGACTTATACTGCATATCCTTGTGGATTCTATAAATTACATCATTGGTTATTTTCACTATAGCATAGAGCCCTTCTCTGTACTTAACTTTCTAGTATGTATTCGAGAAAAACGAGGATTGTACTGTAATATCAAGTCATCGCAACAAATCAAGTTTTATCAGTATTCACTTTTCTCTTTGTCACTAGCTAATTCAAGTCTTTCTCTGGTATAATTACGTGTGACATCAATGATATTCTGTAGTCCTGTTGCATAATCTGTGTAAAACTCTGCTGATTGATTATTCTCAGGACTTGGTACAAAGGTTCAATGAGGCTTTAATTTCTCTTCCAAACATCAGTGACAACAGTATGTTGCCTTTCTTGATGCAGTAGTTTCTTATCTGACTCATCCTAAATAGTCAGATAAGTACTACCAGCTTGATCTTCTTTATCTTCAGAGTCAAAGTGGAATGAAACAGTGACGTTATTTTCATCTGACTTGATTGTTTCATCTTTTGACTTTTGATCAAGACGTTTCAAATACGAATGCAAGTGACTGATGTGATGTGTACTAAAGGGTTTAATTACAACCCTCAACTTCCATACTGCTGTCACATACTAAAAAAACTTCAAGTCTCCATTTGGGTTATTCATTCCTTTTATCTGTCTCACTGTAACATTTTTCTGTTGTATGGTTGTTGTTATTACTTTTTAATGCATATTTTTTATATATTTACTATCACAGACTTTAACTTCTCCATATGTTCATGTGAGCTCTGTATGATGTCTGCCACATCATACATCTACAGGGACTATGACTTCTCGGCTTAATATTAGAATATTTGGTGAAAAATCTGTGAATCTCTCTTCATTTTGATGGTGCAACATTAGAAAATAGGATACATGTTTACAACAATTGGTCCAGTAAAGGGTGACAAAACTAGCAAGCACATTCTTGACAGTCATCATCCTCTCCACTAAATTATCAGACTAGGGGGAGAGATAAATCGAAGGTCGCATCTTCATCACACGAAACATATTCAGCTCAGAGAATGCTATCCATATGAATCTCTTCGTGTTCTTCCAATCAGGTTATCCTGTGAGGGCATATTAATCGATGGATAAACCACAGTTTATTTTCTAAAAAAAGTCGACAACCATAACGTTTTCTTACCCGAAGTGGATCAATGATATGCAAAGCTATTTTCTATAGAGAAGAGCTAACAATTCTTTGTTAAAGGTTACTTTGTTTAGTTTCAAATTTTCTCTAGATGCAAAATTTACAGTATTAACATCACCACTGAATGCTTTGACTTGAATAAAAACAGCCTCGAACAACAGTATAAATATGAGTAATACCTTTGTGCTCCCCCCAGTGTTGGGAACACTAGCTTAAAACATGATGAGCATAACTGCATAGTTATAAATAACATTATAATGTAACAGCACACATATTTACACTTGTAACTAGTTAAACAAATGCCACAGGTTCTTGCATCCGTCATTCTCGATCTACAGTTGCAAGTTTTTTCGTGTAAGCTCCATTTGTTTTTTAGTAAGTTGAGTGGTATGACACTGAATTTGTACGAGCCAGTTTTCGTGCTAAACGTTATCTTAGGTCTGTTCTCTTTATCCAATTTGATTTACCAGTGTCTTGATGTCAAGTCTAAAATACTGAACAACTGAACTTCTCTCAATATATTCAGACATTCATCTGTTCACGGTTATGGAAAGGCATTAATCTGAGTTATTCTGTTCACTAATCTGAAATAAACTTAATACTCGTATGTACCTCTCCTTCTTCTGAAAAGTGCCACTGGAGATGTCTAAGCAATCTTCAAAAGCTGGATAATTCTATAGTTTAAAAATGACATATTCAATAACAATTCACTGAATTGGTATCACTACATAGAGTTTAAATTGTCTGATAATCTCCATATAGCTGTCTCAGGTGTGTTGGTATCTATGTTTTCTTTCAGGCGCAGCATGGTTGACACAACCCTAGCATTATTGCTAGCATCATACTTCTAATTTGCTTACCGTTCCAATGAATACTCCAGCTTCTGGCTAGATAACTTATCATCCATAATAACAGAACAACACTACAGCTTTATCTCCCCTTGAATAGATGACTATCTGATCTAATGTACTTGTTATCTGGAAAATAGTAAGTTTACTTTAATTGTGGGTCCTATAAATGAATTGATTTAATAAATATTGTCTGAAATAAACCCGTCGAACATCACTTGTATGCATTAAAGATACTGTTACTTCTCCTTCTAACATCTTTGTGGAAATTAATTGAAACAAGAAGGAAAATTACGATTTTTTCGGTTTATTTCTGAGAATTCAAAAATTACTCACAAATTAATACATGATATGACCGCCTTTTTTTTTCAGAAGATCATTAATCTGCTTTGGTATCGAGTTTACGAGTTAACTGCAATCTTTACTAATTTTTGGATCACGGTATCACACCTCAATTGTGGCCTCAATTAGCTTATCTTTTGTAGTACAGTCTTTTCTCCGAAGTCTTTCTTTACAAATCGCTCAAAGATTTTCAATAGAATTTAAGTCTGGAGAGTTTCCAGGCCAGTCCAGCACCTTTATTTGCGTTGTAGTAATAAAATTCTTCACAAGTTTCGATGTGTGGTACGGAGCCAGATCTTACTGAAAAATGCTAGATCCATCTAAAAATTTCTTTTTCAATTCTGGAACGACTCTTCTCTGCAAAACTTCGATGTACTGTGATCTTCGCATCATACCTTCTACGATATGTAAGCCTCTGACACCATAGTAGCTGAAAAAGCTCCAAAACATCTTCTTCAAGGGATGTTTTACGAACTGATTGATGTGAAATTCTCGAAGTTTTCTCACCTGGAGGTCTGCAAACATGCAGACTTCTTTGATCCTGTACGAAGAAATGAGTCTCGTCACTAAATGACATCTTCCTCCATTGTTCTTGCGTCCAATTCTTGTATTTCAGACCCCATTGATACCGGTTTTTTTTTTCATTGAGATGGTGAGAAGTTGTTTTTGACTGGTCTCCTTGCCCTTCTAACGCAATTTTGAATGACGCAATGTTCCTCAAATTTCGTCATAAATTCGTCAAAAATAGTTCGACCGTACTGCAAAACACAGCCAATGACGCCGTCTGTGTGAAAAAACGACTATTAAAGGAAATAAGCTGGTCCAGCGAGTCTAAACCGGCCGCTGTGCTGAAAATATTGTAAAATGACCATTTGTTTCAATTAATTTGCACAAGGGTGTACAATCATGTATTCCACTGTTTCTATTTGACATTAAATAACTCTACCACAAAATGTTAATTTACTCATTAAATAAAAGCTCGCCAATAAGCTCCACAATACGTTCATTTCGATAATGAAAATGCCCAAGCTAAAGTTTATAACAACTACTTTCGTTCTGTTAGAGAAACTTTCTAGACAGGGCAAAATCGTTAACACCCCATTTACATTTAACTCTCCTCCCATTCGTCAGATCAAAGTTCGTGTCAATAAATTTGGGTCGTGCTTTTCCTTGGAGTGCCTGGTAAGCCACAAGATTTACCAGTGTTTTGGTTATTCCTGTATCAACCAGAAACTCTATCTCTTGCATTTGCTCTTTGATAGGCGCATATTAAGACTAATCTAGCCCTGAAAGACCTGTGCTAACAATCGAACGTCTTGATACAAGCTGTTCATTGCATTAACCTAAGTTGGAGACTTGGATTTCTCCATTTTCCTGAAGTATAGACAAAGCATTCATTGTCTGCCTTTGGTCCCAGAGGTAATACGTATTATCCACTTTCAATAAGAACAACAAAATATAGATATTTACTGATAAGCCATATCTAAGCATTACTTAATTAGTGATTGCTGGTACTTCGTAAAACTTGTGTATGTAAATTTGTAATTTTTGCTACCATAGTAGTAATGTGGAAGTAAAACAAGTTAAAAAGTAAATATTAATCTTAGAGTGTATAACACTTTAGCCGGCTAAACATGATATTTCATATTCATAATATGTGTCACATTACATCATAACAACATTTTCCCCATGTGAATTGCGCTAACTTTATGAACTTACAACATTAAATTCGTAGTTCGATTTCTCGTAATGATTACAACAAATTGCCCAAAGTAAGTAGCTGCTCTAAAACATAATTAAAACAAACAAACAATACTGATATTTATTTTGAAACACTTTATTTTTTACGGGTCCATGTATAACAGCCTTTCAACCACATAATAATTATGCATAAATAATTTTAGTGGTTATGAGTGACAACCGTTTTGGGATGATAGCGTGAATAAAACAATAACAAAAACAGTCAATATTATATTTTTTATTAAACCTTACCGTCAATCAACTTTTGCAGTATGATTTTGCTTTTTATATTTATAGATAGCGAGATTGTCCGCTAGAGTTAAAAGATATGAGTAGGTTGTTGCTGTCTCAGGCGTATTAACGAGGTGTATATGATTACGTATGTTTGTATTAAGAAATTATGATTCGGTATCCTAATACTAAAGAATAACTTTTTTGGACTAGGAGGGTGGAATAAAGAAACACCTTTTATTGATTATACTTATGGTATAGCTACAAAATAGAACAGGCTAAATAAATAACAGGTTTTTAGTTTCATAGCTTTTCGCACCGCAGACTAACGTTAGTCGGAAGTACTGTATAACTAAAGCATCTTCGTGTATATTTGAAAAGTTATAATAATCGTATAGTTGTATGCTATTGATAGTTCAAGACGAAGAATTCTAAGTTAACAAGATGAAATAAAAGTAAAAAGGTCAGGCTTAATTTAGCTAACGTGAAAAGCTGATTTATCGTTTGTTATTCTTGCGTTGTTGCAATGTTTTTGGAAAGATTTACAATTCAGAAAAATGGCTGTGAAACTTGACAGGCTAGATTGGTAAGTACTGTTACTAATTCTAAAATACGTCTAAGATTTGTATGATAAAATAACTTTGAAATTAAACATTATATGATGAAAATTTCATCTGGTGTAAAATATATGTAAATGTTTACTTTCGATTTCCTATGAAGACGAATCCAGTTGAGTATTACTGGTATTAGTATTGTCATATTAGCTTATTAGTGGTACTTCTACCACTAGTACCGTGTTTCTCCGAAAATAAGACAGGGCTTATATTAATTTTCACTCCAAAATATGACACTAGGGCTTATTTTCGGGGGATGTCTTATTTTGATATATTAAAAAAATTATATTCTATTTAATGTTGCAAACTATTAAACTAACCATTTAAAATGAACTATTATTAAACTATTAAACTAACTGACTAATACTTAAACAAACTAATTAACTAACTATTAAACTAATTAATAAATCAATTTTTTTTTATTTCTTTCCTCTTCCTGCCACTCTTAACTAGGGCTTATATTAAAACTATCCCCAAAAATCACACTAGGTCTTATTATCGGAGAAACACCGGTACAAATTCAAATGGGTTGAGACTTTCAGAAGTAGAGTGGAGATTTTTAATTTGATTTCAACATGTAACAACATAGATATTTTGAAGTTCCAGTATTACATTGTTTTGAGATGTTTTATGTTGTCTCATTGGTTTTGAACTTTTGATGAATAGTTAGAATTTTGAGATTAAATGTACAAATATTAAGTACACAGTTGAAGATTGTCACTAGCTTGTCCTGTTGTACCACCTTTAAAATTGTATGCTACTTTCTGTTATTCTTTTGTGAAGATTTAAATAGTTTGAAGCACTTTGCAAACCCATTGACACTCTTCCTAAGTCTTACACTGAGCACAAATGTTAAAAGTTTTTGACATATATTTGATTTGATGATCTGTATTAAATTAACTGTCTCATCAACAATTTTTAATTTTATTTTTCCTTGCATACATTTTAATATATTTGAGGTAGATTTGCATTTTGCGTGGCAGTGTGTGCTCAGTCATTTTCATGTTATTGAGTTTTTACTGTTATTTCATTTTAATGTCTCCTGAAGGCATTATTATGGTTAAAAATGTATGATTTTCTTATTTTAAGAGAAAAATTAAAATGTGAAATAGAAATATATGAGAATTGCCAGGAATTGAGGGTAAAAGGAGGGGGTTTAAAAGAAATGCCTTGAAGGACCAAATGGTTACTAGTTGTCCATATACTATAACAGAAGATATTTCTAATAGGTAACAAAAAGTCATATGGTTTGTCTAGGCTATCCAATTTTCTATTTTTAGATTACAAACTATAAATTTAAACTCTCATTTCTTATATAAAATGTCGCCCTTTTAGAATATTCATCCAGTTTCTTAACCTCAATCAATGTTAACAGTTCCTACCATACTTCAAGGAAAATTGTTTAATAGGCCAAACATCTGAAAATAATAATAATAACACTGCCTTAAACGGATTTGTGTCATGTGTTTTTCATAACAAATGTAAATTTATGTTGTAGTTTTAGTATTCTTACTGCTTGCAGAGTTTATGGAAATGCCTTGGATATGTGGATATCTCTGTGTTCTTTCAGGCAAAGAAATGTCAAGAGTCCATTTCTAGCCCATTCAAATTATGATCATCATGCTAGTTCTTATTTGAATCCTTTCTAACTGATCAAATAATTTCTTAAATAAGTTGACCAGGAATGAAATGATGTTTAAATAGCACTGTATGGAGTGAATTGATGATGTCCATCATTGTATACTCAATATTTCTTTTTTTCTACCAGCTGTCCTGTTTCTCTTTTTAATATCTTATATTTTCTTGAAGACTAAAAGCTTTTGCTGCAGTTGTGCTCAGATATTTTACTCTGTTTTTCCCTAGCTTTAATTCAAAATTATGATCATTAACATAGTGATAACCAGTATGCATGCATACCTTGCTGTTGTTAAGGTTCAGAGGCATGAGCTATATATTAGATAGTAGTTCAGCTCACCAGATGGTCCACATCTGTTTGATAAAGTAAAGCATCTTTAATTGAATACAAATTTAACAAATTTACTGGTTGTTCTATCACTATTGTTAATAATGAAAGTGAGAACAAGTAAAGGATCTAACATATAATCATGAGGTACACCATGTGTAACACTAATCCACTGTTAAGTATGCCATATTTCTAACAGTCTTCTGTAGTATACCACCGAATCATCAGTTTGTTTGATTTACTCATTTCTGCCTTTAGAGATCCAATTCTTGCTTGTATTAAAATGTAAAATAACGTAATACATTGATATTACTCATAGAAAATTGTAGATCTACAAACCGTTTTTTTTATGGCTATAAATATTATATGATTCAAAGGAATTTTAAATTACTCATTTTAATTGTGAAACTAGGAAATGTATCTGTATGTAGAGGTTGTTATATAGTTATATTTGTATGTAGTTGAGTGTAATGAAATATTTGTGATACAAAAGGAAGACTAGAACTAGGATTAGCTTGCTTATTAGAAATTAAAGTTAGGGTGTAAAAGGTGTAGATACTTTAGGGAGATTCTGCAGAGTATTCTGGCTTTACAGAATACATATCAGTGTACTGATATGAGTAATGCCAGTTCTGAAAAGTTAAAATACAAAGAAATATTAAAATACATTTTTTTTAACTGTGAATAAGAGAGTTGAAAGGAAATTTTGTTAAATATGAGCTGAAAGTTAAGAAGTAGTTGTAATGTCAGTGTTGGTAAAATAATGTGTAATGTAGTTGAGTTGAATTTTCTGAGAGAAAAAGGAAACTTATTGGTATTTTAATAGATCATTTGACATTGACATTTGCCAGGTGGATAAGCAAAAATGTTACAAATGTAGATGTTACACTAGGAGACTATTTGAAGGACATTGGTTGAAGTAGTTTGTGTTTGTTGTATGAAACTGAAAAACTTTATTATGTGAAAGATCACAAAAACAAGGAAAACACATAAAATAAAAGTTAACTGTCAATAACATGTAAAATAAAATTTACTTGGTTTAACATGTTAAGTCAAACAAAAGACAAATGAAAGATATTTAGTATGTTTTACTTCAGATCATTAGTGAAAATACATCAAAAGATATGGAAAGCAAGAAATATTGTACTGAATTATAAAGAACATTTCAAATCTGGAATTCATAAGTAGCTAACAGAAAGAAAACTACAGTTAGCCATAGTAAGTGGCACTTAAAAGTAGAAAACTACCCCAATGACAGAGAAGTCAAGTTGAAAGGCAATAAAAAAACATGTTACATGAAGCTGAAACATTTCAGTCATCATGTGAAAGATTCTGTTTGTGAAGTTGATAGTTATTTGTTAGATCTTGTTCTTAGAACTGAGAGCATTTTGGTTAAAAATTAGCTGTGTACAGGAGCAGATAAGTTATCATGACAGAAATTTCTTTGCTGTGTTTACTAAAAACCAGTTTTATAGTTCATATGACAACTTACTGAGTTTAAAAAAGTTGACCTTCAAACACTAAAATATTTTCTTTTCTAAATTAAATAAAGTGTGTGATGGCTTTGTTTGTTGAAGCTAATAAAACAGTAATTTATTCATATCAAATCATTATATGCCAGCTGGAAAAGTTGTTGCAAAGGAATTAGTTGAGAATTTAACTTCTAATAAATAATAAGTGCCTAGTTTATGAAATAATAAGTTTATTTCTAATATGGAGGATTCTGAGGTTTATAAAAAAACAAAAAACAAAATATAATTAAAGTCATGTTGTGAATAATAAGCATTACTTCAAGGTTTTACATTTAGAATAACTACAAAAAATACAAGGTTATTATTGCTGTTTTTAATTCTTTGAATGTGTAATTAAAGTTTAGATGAGTTTTCAAAAAGTGTAAATTAGCCACTAAAAATGAAATTTAGAATTTGACATTTTTAGTGCTTTTTCAATATAAAAATCCTAACAGTGGATTTTTATTCACTGATGTATGCAAGGGCAGTAATGAAGTGGAAAATTCAAGAATGTGTGAGCATTATGATTGTTGCATCATGAGGAAAGTGTTTTGGAACACTGTGGAGTAAATTCTATGGTTGAACCAAATATATATAAATGTCATGACAGATAAATTGGATTAAAGCATCCAAAGGATTAAAGAAATTTGAAGGAACCATAGTTAAAACTTTTTTTTTTTAACACTGGAAATGACATTTATTTCAATTGGACCAAGGGTTGTGTTTGAAATTCTCAGATGATGGAAGAATAAGATGTGAATAGAAAGATTCTAGAAATTTATAAATTAAAAGCTTAGGTTTGTAGTCTTGGTTACTCCTAGAATATCCTGTATTGTAATTTAACCTATGAGCTGAAGGACCAGGCTTTCTTAAGTGTTCATTTTTCAACTGGAAAATGCTGAAAAAGTCTTCTCTTATGAGTATGATTTATACAGTTCTTGAAAATATAACTACTGAAAAACCTTGAGCTACATTTTGTGATATTTTTTTCTTTTTCAGATTATACTCTAAAATAAAAAAACAAAAAACAAAAAAGGAAACAAATTGTAAAAAGGTTGTTCTTCTACAGACATTTTTTGTTATAATATACTCTTCAAAAAAAGAAATGCAAAAGGGATATTTTTGTTACTTTGAAGAGAAATATATGTAATAACATTACAAGCTCAGAGTATGTGATTTTACTTGTGTTAAGGCACTGATTGTCAGACCAAAATGACAATATGAGGGCTGTTCAAAACATACGCGGAGTGACGTCATAAAACAAAATGTATTTTATTTAGAAGTTACAGGTCTGGGACCCATTCACAGTACTCCTCCTCAATGCACATTCTTATCCCAACAGTGTTTCCACTTGTTGAAACAGTTCTGGTACGCTTCTTTTGTACGTAATGTCCTCCAGCTCCTTCGTCGCATTTGCCTTAATCTCAGGAATCATCTCAAATATTCTTCCTTTCAAGGGTCTTTTGAGTTTGGAGAACGAGAAAAAATTGCAAGGAGCAAGGTCAGGTGAGTAGGGGAAGTGGGGAAGAACAGTGATCAAGTGTTTAGCCAAAAACTCACGAGTTCTGAGGCACAAATTTCGCAGCAACGCGGTGCATCTTCAATTTTTCGGTCAAAATCTCGTAACAAGATCCAACTGATATCCGACACTCTTCAGCAAGCTTCCTGACAGTCAGACGTTGATTTGTTTGCACCAGGGTGTTGATTTTGTTGACGTGTGGGTCATCAGTTGACGTGGAAGGACGTCCAGGACGCTCATTATCTTCAATGGACTGTCGACCATCCTTAAAACGTTCATGCCACTTGAAACATGCCGCATGCTTCATAGCAACATCACCGCAAGCTGTGTTAAGCATAGCAAAAGTTTCAGTCACAGATTTTCCAAGTTTAACACAAAATTTTGCAGCAAGTCGTTGCTCCTTCAGGTCGTTTGTTCTGAAATCCGCCAAACAGAAAAATTGCATTTCCCTTAAAACCACATAGCTAATACACAAATGAAGGTATCTGCAATCGGGAAATGGCGTTGTAATCAGCTGATCTGTGCAAACCTAGTGACACCAAGCGGATTCCCCTGGAACCAACTGGAGCTGCGCAATTCAAACAGTCCATGTATTTTTGAACAGATCTCGTAAAAGTTGTACACTTTGAAAATGGAGAAAAACATTTGATTGTTCGTCAAAACGCATTAGTGTCCAATGAATTTGTTTGAGAGATCTGCATGTTCTGCAAGTGTAACATGTGCAAAATGTTTATAAAAGTGACAGGTTTTCAGTTTCCATAGCTCAGTGTTAAGCCACCAACACGCAATACAGTTACGCCAAGACTAACCGAAGCACAATGCAACAATGCCATTGGTTGCTTGGAAGCAGGTGAATCTCGATCAGATGTTGCCAGAGCTGTGAACGTCCACCCAAGCACCATCAAAATTGCTATGGAATCGTCACCAACGACATGGATCAACTTATGACCGTCCATGATTTGGCAGTCCTCGTGTGACCACACCCGCACAAGATCGCTACATCCGGTTGTGTCACCTTCAGGATAGGACCACCACTGCGACGTCTCCTGCCTCAACCATACCAGAGCTGCGTAGGATTTCCGATCAGACAGTACACAACCATCGATGAGATTCTTAGGCCCCATGTGCAACCCATTATGGTAAGGTCAATGACGTTTTTCAACATGACAACGCCCACCCTCACACAGCCCGACTCACTACTGTCTTCTTGAGACACCACAACATCAACATTTTTCCCTGGCTCTCCAGATCACCAGATTTAAACCACATCGAACATTTTTAGGACGAGTTGGATCAACGTCTGCGACTGCGACAACCTCAACCGCAGACTCTACTTCAGCTTGCAGCAGCTTTACAGGCTGAGTGGACAGCCATTCCACAGGATGTGATTCATCATCTCATCTCTTTCATGGGCAGGAGATGCCAAGTAGTTATTGATGCTCACGGGGAGTATACTCGCTATTAACGTTAACTGTCAACTAGTGAGCGTGGACTTCGCCTTTGCAGCTTTTGGATGTTCAATAGTGAATGTGCAAAGTTTCACACATGTCATACAGAACTATCTAGAATAAACTTGTCAACATTATGTCTCAAATTTTGCCTTTTTCGTTTCTTTTTTTAAAGAGTATATTTTAACTTTCAGCTGTGAAATTTCACAGTGTGAAATCCACCACTGAAATGCATACCACTTCTGTATATTAGTAAAGACAGGTGTAGAAATTAATGTGATCTCCATTTTATTTATTCAGTAAATCGAACTATAACAGGCTGATATAAATAGTTGTTTTGTGTTAAACTGTGTCCACAGATAATAAATGTAAGTTTTTATTATAGTGTGGCATTATACTATTGAGTGGAAAGCATTTACCTCTAAGAAGTTGAATTAAAATGGGGAATTTTTTTACCCATTCTGTGAACTTTTCATGTATCTACCATGTTTCCAATTGTATGTTTTTTTAAATGCACCCCTAATTATCATTCAAAGATTCAGCTTTGTAATTTGTCAGTCATTTACATCATTTGAATGTTAGTTATACAGTAAGAGATACATACCTGTTATGTAATCTAGTATTCCAGGACTTGTAGGAAAATTGGTTGATTTGTGAGTGATACATTTCAAGCCCACCTTACCCAAACCATCTGTGAAAACACTGTGCACTTTATATATTCTCCTCTGAAGCAAAACTGAAGTAAAGAAGAACATGATAGGAGTTCATGCAATTTCATGTTTAGTAATTTTTATTGAAGAATGCAATTTGCTCTTCCATTGCAGTTTTTGATAACAAATATCTTGATTCTTGTGTATAAAGATACAATAAAATGACAATTTGAGTATTTACACTAGATATGTGTGAAGGAGGTCACATGCTTAAATAAAAGAATTTTAATACAAGCCTCAAATGTACACATCTAAAATATTTTTAAATATTTGTTTTTGGTTTGATCAAATCAAATTATATACTAGCTGGATTGATTTTAGCCTAATCTTTTCATTTACTCAAATATTTGTTATTATTGCTTTGAAAATAATTGTAAAAACACATTATTAAGACTTATTTTAGGTGTTTTTATATGTGAAAAAGTAATGGGACAATGAGCTAATAATATAATTTAAAGATACAAATATTTACTAATTAATCAAAATAAAGGTTTGATCATGCTCACAACTTTTGTTTGCATTATTGCTTTGAAATTCAATTTTTCTACATGTGACATTCTACTTTTAACACCACACCATTGTTTATTTCCTTGGTTTGCTGGAAAAAAAACGTATCACATGAGATATATGTTTGGAAAGTTCTTTGTATTATCTATCACTTAGAAATTATATGTTTGTGTAAAGTATGTACTCAGAGAAACTTACTCCATAACATTTGTGACATCAAGTTGAACAGTTGAAGGTCTGGCCCACATGTTTGCAAGAGCTATGCTTATGAGGAAGTGAATAAAATGGAAGAAAAATTACTCAACTGATGCTGATTGTTGTGAAAAAGGAGGTTTGAGATATAATTATTGAAATAATACTGTATATAAAACTTACCGATTAGTTTTCAGCTGCTTTTAACAGAAAATATCGGGTTTTTGCTTCTGTTTAATGGAATTTTGAGCTAAAGAATAAGAAAGTCGTATTTTTGTGCAACTGGACTTATGCCATATTGCCCTTTCTTATGGCCTTATGCCAGTGCTCATTTTGTATATTATTATTATGTCCTAATAGAGCTCTTCAACTTGTCCTTCATAAAGCAATATGATACATTGGTCAAATGTAACTATTGTTGGTTTTTTTAATAGCAAGAACACTTGAGACCTAATTGAAACATTTAAGTATAAAAACAATTTCTTTATACCAAATTGCTTCTGTTTGCTTCAGTGAACACCAGCAATTACTTTTTATATTAGATTGTTATAAGGGAATTTTTATTTATTTTGTAATTATTATTATTTTTAATTCAATTTAGTAGAAGGCATGCACGCAGCTCTTCGAGACAGCTGTCTCATCCGTCATTGCCCATCGCTGAAATGTCAGTTTTGGAGAAGAATAACAGGTGTTGTGGGAGAAGGTTTTGGTTTGTACGAGACATTTGTGGCATCATCTGTGCAGTAATGACTTGGTTGTTAGTATTGTATGCAGAATATGTGATTTTGATTGTAATCATGCTGCCTATCAGTGGAGCTTACCCATACTACAGTGCTGTGAACTTGGTGGTTTTTGAAATACTTGCATTTCTGGCTGTATTTTCTCATCTGAAAGCAATGCTAACGGATCCAGTAAGTATGGTGTAATTAAGTGGAACATACTGTTATTTTTAGGTGTAATCCAAACCTGTTAGGAAAAACAGATTGTGGTTCATATAATTTTTGTGTCAGTATCTAGTAGTCTTTTAAAAAAATATACCTAGGTATTCATACAGTACTAAACATGTTTGAATATGAATTTTTATAGTATAATAAACTGTAATAATTTGAACATTTTGAATATTAAAACTTGTACATTCCAAGTATATGTAGTTTTAGTTGTATAATTTTGTAGTTTGCTGAAGATCCAGTTTGCGTTTTGTCTTATCAAATTCTCAATAACAATTTAAACAACTGACAAAATTTAATGATGCAACTCATATTTATTGAAAATGTTGGTGGTAATTAGATATTTTTGAACACGTAATTTTTTCCGTGTAAGTGGTGCAAAAGATTTAAAAAGAATATGGTAATGGTGACTTTTGCTAGCTGTAGTATTCTAAGGTACATGTAAGATCACAAATACAAGTCATTGCAACCAGTATAATGAAAGGTTTTGACAAGATTTCTGAAGTAAATTTATAATTAAATTTGAATTAACAGCAGATGAAAGAAATTATCATGAAATATTTAATAAACACTGAGTTAAGCACAATGAATACATTTCAAGAATGCAGGGCAATATTACAAAATATTTTCTCAGTGCAAGATTGTTTTGTTGTCTGTCCTGGTTACTGAGAAATAAGAAACTGCTACTTTATGAAGTCAATGCAGTGCAAATATATGTTTGATACCAGGCAAATTCTGAACAAGCAATAGTTTTGTTGACAGGCTGTTTTCATTAACAGAAAAAAAAAGGAAACAAATTAGCATTTCAGCCAACCTAATTTGACCCATTTAACAAATTATCCAGTTCACAGGCCAAATGTGAAGACTAGAAAATTATTGGTTTAATTAAGTCACTGAATATGAAAGGATGTTCCAAAGGGCAAGAGTGTAGTTCAATGTTGTATACATCATATGTATCAAGAACTTGTAGATAACTGTCAAAAGCCATAGACAAATTTAATGTATAAGTATATATTGTCACAGACTTCTGATAAAAGAAAGTTGCTAACATGAAAAAGAACTAAAATGTAGCCTAGTAATTAGAATAGCTATTTTAATACAAATTTGTACCAAGCTGTTTGTTGTCCTGGATCTCTCTAATTTTAATTTTAAAACAAGTTGAAACACCAACTCATTATCCAAGTCCAAACAACAATACACACGATAACACTTGCATGTTAAATGTATAACAACTTCAATTGCCTACAAAATTCAGAATAAATAAAACATATACAATAAAACCACTTTTGTAAGTATGGCTTTGTTATAGAAACACAATAATGAAACCTTTTAGCATGGAATACATTAATAAAAGTATATTAACATCAAGAGATAAAATGAACCTTGTATTATTTTGAAAGTGAGAGAAAAATAATTTTTTTTCAGCTACATGCACAAAAGGAAAATGTTAACTATTAAAACCTTGGAAATATTTTAGCTTATGAATAATATACCTTCCATTTACACTAAGTTTTACTCATTCTTGATGCTTTGGCGCTTCAAATCAGTCACATATTCTTTTTGCTTTATGATCTGTGTGTGTGTATTGCAGTAAGTATGCTTACACCATACTGTCTGTATTTCTTCAACCTGTATGTGCATGTGTGTTTTTTTATAGCACTATAAACTAAACCAAACAGGTTTATGCACCTCTTTAAGAAACATGGTTTCTTGTGTGTCCACCCTCTTCTTTTTGTAAGTGAATGAAAGAGCTAGGAGATACGATACACGAATGCCGATTAAAATACCATGTGTTCTACTAATTCATTGCTTTCATGATTAAAGAATTTGAGAAATGCTGAATGCAACATTAAAATTACATTTTATCCATATTTGTGAATGTTCTAATAAATATGACCTTATAATTATAGAAATAAGTGATCACACTTACTTTCACAAATCATTTTGTGAACACTTCAATTTTAACAGCCATAATAGAAAGTGTTTTATGTAATTTATCTAATAATTAATATTCTGTAATTTATTAGCAGTCATATTAATTAACTGGGGTAGATAGGTATGGCAGTCCAATGAAGAAGTGAAAATAATGCCTGCTTTAATTCACAAGTTAATCTTTGCACCAAGAGAAATTATCACAACACTTCATTTCATGCACACCTGTTTTAATTCCCTTTCTTAACATTTGCATCAGTGAACAGCTCAGTTTGCGGTGCACTCTCTTGTGACATTAATATTTTTACTTTGGAACATTACGTCATTCTCAATACAGATGGGACGTTATGATCCACTTTAGTCTGTCTGGGCTTTGTCCATTTACCTTGACTACCATATTTTTATCTTGTTGCTCATCTAGGTTAGCCTGAAGATGACCTAGGAAGGTTGAAACATTGTTCTCTGCTTATCATTAAAAGTTAATACTCATACCAGTCATTCTGAGACAGTGATTTTTTGTTGAACAATTCAAAGTCATTCTATAGGATCTTTTTGAAACAATTTTCAAATCATCTGAAGTTACTGGAATGAGAACTATAACAAGCACAATTTACAAAGCATGTTGTTTTAAAGTTTATTTACAATGCTTTAATTTATGTATTTGCTAGAGAATGCATATGATCTGGAAAATTAGTGTAGAGAGTATGATATTAATATAAGTAAAGTAAAACAGTAGTTCATTTATGTGTTATTAATGATAGTTATGTTTATCCAGCTACTCAGTCAATTAGTTAGTGAAGAAATTCTCTAAATTGTAGTTGTGAGTGTGGCATAATATTAATCTTAAACATCTGTTGAAACATCCTTCGTGAACTTAGATCTACGATTTCTTTTGAAGTAATGTAGTCTATAGAAAACATTATTGAAAAAATAATTTATTATTGTAATGTGAACTGGATTTGGGATTAGTTTTGCCAAATAATCCATAAGAACCATTCTAATAATAGAATAAATCCCCATGTTGGTGTCAAGTGTTTTTATGAAAATAAAATAGAACTTTGGCTGTTTTTCAAATTTTAAGATGATAACCATGGTAAGAAGTAAAATGGTGAATTTACTAGGAACAATTAAAAGAATATGAAGAAGAAAATTGTAAAAAAATTAAAGAAAATGACAGGAAGGTTAAAAAAGAATGAGATGTAATATTTAAATAAGAATTAAAATAAATAAATTTGATTGAAGACAACTGATGAAGTTATTGAAGATATAGTTGTAATGATAAAATTGAAAAGTACAAAAAAAAGACAATCAAGATAAGAAATAACATCAGTGATACAATAAAACATTTGGAAAATAAATTTGTAAATACAAAGATAAACCAGCCACATACCTCTATACATATGTCAAGAATGCTCACTTGAAACACCCTTTATTATAATGTATGGAATAAGAAAATCTATTTGGACTACACCAGTTATTTTACTGGACCCATATTTAAAATTTAGCTACTAGTTTACTGTCAGTTTGCAATTGAGAAACCAGTGGAATAGGATCGTAAGGTACCGTTCAAAATAGTTTTCAAATATTATTATCCATTCGATAAATTAAAATATTAGAAATAAAGTGTACAAATATTTACTGTCATGTACATGATGTGGTGTGAAGTAATTACTTTTGTCTGTTGATGGTAATTTAGACTTTCTTCAGTAGAAGTTAGATTATAGCATCATGAATATGATGATTGTATAATAGCAATGCCTCCTGTTATTGCTTATTATAACTACACTAGGAGAGTAATGTTGTATTGTTGTTCTTTCATTGGCAGGTTCTTTTAAATTATCTGGTGAAAGTAATTTAATTTTCAGTTCCCATGATGAAAATAGATTTCTGTATTTTCTCTTTTGACACATCTACAAGATTGAGCAGTTGTACATATCTTAAATTGTTGTAGGTGTGCATTACAAATACTATTCAAACACTAATGCAAATATAAAATACACTTGCTTGCACAAAGTAATAAGTAACACACTGATTTTGCTTTAATATTTTCTTAACTCAGTTTGACAACTTTTCAAGCTCCGGCATGGCCCAGTGATTAAGACATTTGACTCGTAATCAGAGGGTTGAGGGTTCAAATCCTCCTCACACCAAACATGCTTGCCATTTCAGCCCTGGGGCATTATAATCTGAAGGTCAATTTCACTATATATTGGTAAAAATAGTAGCCCAAGAGTTGGTAGTGGGTGGTGATAACTAACTGCCTTCCCTTTTGTCTTACACTGCTAAATTAGGGACAGCTGGTACAGATAGCTCTCATGTAGCTTTGTGTGAAATTCAAAAACAAATTACATTTCAAATCACTCACCTCTTAAAACAACTATTTTATTTTTGTTATTCTTGAAGAAAAATTGATATTAACATAAAACTTTAAGTGTTCTATGCCTATCTTAGGATTGTGCACCATCTATCTAACAAGTAAAATAAATAATTAAAAATATATCTTACAGCAGTTGATATTATGGATCACATTATGTCTTAACCCAAAGAAAATCTGTATGCTTGTATATGGAGCACTTTGTCTTTTGTTTTTTATATGCAAGCACTTATCTGGAAGTCAGTAGTTTTGCACACAGTTTATTTCTTTTTTTCATAAGTTCACTTGGTGTGACCTAGTGGCAAAGGTGTCAGATTGTTAATCTGAGGATCTGTGGTTCACATCTTGTTGCGACAGAAAAAATCTTTTTGAATTTTTAAGACATGGGTTTATTGTAAATTTGCAAAATTAGATGATTAGTGAAATTCACAAATCAATTATCAGGCTCGTTTATATATTACATTGAACTAATCAATTTTCTTATAAGATTTGGATACTTGGAATAATTGAAAACAGTAATTATCAGAAATACTTAGTTGTATTACTTGATTATTTTTGCAACTTTAATTGATTTAATTATAATTTTACGTAGCTGATTATTTTGTGTGGTATTGCTCATTGTTCTCGTTATTTGGTGAGATAAATCATAACATAATAGATGTATTGAAAAGTGTGTATATAGGAGGGTAGAGTGGAGATAGTAGGCAGCAGCCAGTTTACACTGAGAAAGAATTGGTGCAGATCTAGTTACTTTGATGTGAATAATCTTATTGACGAATAATTTAAAAGTATTTTATTTGGTAGTTTGTATTGAAGGATTTATTAATATTAAATTGGATTATTACCATGAGGAAAGGGTAAAATAATATGAAATATTTATTGAATTTTTAGAAAAAATTTGATCTTGTACTTTTTGTATCAGGGATGAATGATTGAAATCATTAATTTATTTTTCCTGAAGAGGAAAGAGCTGTTACAGAGTTAGGATTAGTGTTACATAATTTAATTTACTTTTGTAATAGAAGCGAAATGCTATTAGATTTCTTTTATGTCTGATTCTTTAAGAAATGAATTTAGTTTAGACCCTGATTTGCTCATAGGCAATTAATTAATGGAATTCATTACCCAGCTGTTGTTGACTAGGTGCCTTTCCTTTAGTTTATTAGTTGAAAATTAAGGACAGTAAACACTGGTAGCCCTCGTGCTTTGCATAAGTACCTGAAACAAATAAGTTGTTCACTACTTGAAATTTACATGAAATATATCTCTGAAAATAGTTAATTTACTCACCATAAGCATTTGAAATGTAAATTAACTTAGAAAATAACCTATTTGAACAAAACAAATTTAATTGGTCACTTTTCTAATCATTTTATGAATATTAAACTTATAAACTGGTTGCACTTAGTTTTATATTTTAAAGATGGATCATCATCTTTCTTAAGCAAATAATTGAGGATGAGATGAAAATTAGAAGTATACTTAAATTGTGGTCAGCCATAAAGTAATGTCATATGTTCATACCATAGATTGAAGCATAGCACTTTTTTTCAGTATAACTGAGAAGAAAACATGCATTGTTAGGGTGGAATGGTATAAGACAAAGACATGTAATTCTTGAAAAAAATATGTGTATGGATGTGTATTTATTGAAACCGTTAATGAAACTCACTTCTTCATTGCATCCTACAAGATGTAAACATATAAAGATAAAGTAAATTAAAATTAATTGAAATAGTTTTTCATGTGCATTATATATTCTGTCATATTTAGGGTGCAGTACCCCAAGGTAATGCAACCAAAGAGGCTATCCAACAGTTAGGTTTGCGGGAAGGACAAGTTGTTTATAAATGCCCAAAATGCTGCTGCATTAAGCCAGAAAGAGCTCATCACTGTAGTGTTTGTCAACGTTGTATTCGTAAGATGGATCATCACTGTCCTTGGGTCAATAACTGTGTTGGAGAAAATAATCAAAAATATTTTGTGCTTTTTACAGTAAGTTTTATTGCATATTTGTTTACAGGTTTGTAACCTCATCAGAATTGCACACAAATTCTAGAACTTAAAAATATTTTAGTTTCCTTTATGTTAATACAATTGTTTAATGTATTCTTATTTGGTTGTTTGTGACTATATGATGTTATACCAAATACCTGGATTGCATGTGAAAACATTTTCCTCAAGACCTACATCATTTACCAAACTGTTTATGAAGGAAAAAAAATTATAATTTTAGTACTTGCATGCAGGTGGTAAGAAATATAATATTATTACATTATTATTTTTAAAATTTTACAAGTAATATATGGATGTTGCTGATTTTTGCATCTTTTTCAAATATTTTCTAAGCTTTTAGTCAAAAGAAAAACAGAATGTTATTTTCTGATTTAGTAGGTTACTTCCACTCATGTAAATAGCTATTCTCAATCAATGCTTCCCTCTATAGACAAAACAATACTCATGTTGTAAGCCATTGGAATTGATTGATTCCAATATGTGTGTTATGCAAATAATCATGTCAACCCTACATCAGTAAGATTGAGATATATTTTCATGATGCATGTGATTCCCCCTATTCAATTCTATCAAACTGTCACCTCTCATTTGGCAGTACTTGTGTTCAGAAATTTTTTCTTTTGATGTTCTTCATGTGATTTAACATTTGTCATTTTAATCATTTAATTTCTGAAGTGGGATTTTTTCATTAATTTTCTTAAAATTTAAATTGAAGAATTATTTTACTTTGTTTCTCAGTCTTTATTTTTTCTTACACTTGCATTTTTTCTACATCAAACTGTTTTGTTTGATATATAATTATGCAGTAAATTTTGAGGTTTATGTTACCACTTTAAATATCATATGTCCAACTAGCACTGTTTTAAAGGTTGGGGATACCTGCTGTTGGATTTATCTGCTGTATGATTGATCATTGTACAGGTGAACCTCCTTTTCCTGAATTTGCCCCACTTTCTCTTGAGCAAGCCAAACCTATTCAAGCTAATGAAGATCTTGCTAGCCTTTTTCCACCACTGGATTTTGTCATGTCTTCTGATGCCCCACCTGTGAAATTAGTTAGGCCTAATACGGCATTTTTAGATGTGATTTTTCAGGTGTGTAATGCTTTATCCATTTCCCCAATTTATTATGAGCCCCAACCTTGTTTGTTTTATGATAGTCCTTTGTCTACATATTTAGTTTTCTTACCCTCTTTGCTGAGCAATTTGCTTCACAACTGGTTGAAGGTGCCAACATGCCTCATCGTCCATGGGCTGTAGATAAGTTTGCATTAGTTTATCATCAGGCTCACTGTTTGTTTCTCAACTACAGTTGGGATCAATTTCACCTGTCTGTTTAACCCATGCCAAATTTTCATGTATTTGGTTTAGCCTTACTTCCCTTCTATGGTATATTTCAATTATCTATCTCCTTTTAGAGATGATCTGATGAATCTTAAGGATTTTTCAAGTGAAAGCTTCTCCCTTGTTGCTTCCACATTGGGTAGAATGTTGCACACTTATTGGTGGAGAGTTGATGCATGATGATTTACGTGAGAGATCCATTGGAATCGGTCAATTCCAATGGATGGGAGATAAAAAGCCTGAGACGTGCATAATATTTGTTTTTTTGCATATAGAGGAGAGCAATGAATAAGCATAGCTATTTATGGGAGAGGATGCAAGTACCTATTGGAAATGTATTTCAATATAGGGAAAATTATAACTTTTGAGTTATACTGGTGATATGGTGTTAGAATCTTACTTTTTTTTCTCTGAAAGTAGAATTTGAAATAACTACAATTTCTTCCAGCAAATGTATGTTATAGGATTGCAAATAGAGGTGAAAAGACCTGGAGATTAATAATAGTGACTAAAAATGCTACATAAATAACTCTTTATAGGCATACATAGGGGCAACATTTTTAATTTTTTGAGGGAAATAGAGTTATAATTTAAATTTTTGAGTTATAAATTCTGATATAACCATAATATTCTAGTGCCAAAGGAATTAAAATGGTAACATATTTATGATACATTAATAAAGTTGTTGGTTAATTAGCTGGTGGGCATGGTGTAGTATAACTTAAAATATATTTGTTGGTTTTATAAAGTATTAGCGTCAGAGCACATAAGTTGACATTGAAATATACTTCAAAGTTCATCTTATAAACAATGTATTGTTTTCCTCCTAGTTCTACATAGCTGTGATATCAACCCATGCTTTCTTTTTGGCCATCAGTCACTTTATAACTTGCATAAATGGAGATTGGAAAAGTAAGTAGCATCTTTACAACTACTAACAATTTGTTTTTGTTCTTTAAAATTCAGGTAGTAAATTACTATACTTAATTCATGCTATGCATGAATGTTTGTTTCTAAATAATACAGTCATGTTGTATTACAAACAAATATGAACATAACACTTACTGTATTTATTAAGTATATATTTCAGAGTAACAAAGATTCCATCATCAGTAACATATAGGCATGAGAAGAAATATAATTACAGTAACAGATCTACAGAGCTGAATAAATCATCCTTTTTACAGTTCAGATCTGCCTATCGTACAGTTTTAATCTTCCACATTACTTACATAACACAGCCTATAATCTATGCTCCACTTATCTGGTATTTGGAGAGATTTCCTTGCTACAAGATATAACTCAGAAATAATCATCCACTTATTTTATAAGATTGTTAAATGATAAAAATTATTGTGCTTAACTATCCCATTTACATGTTTTGGAAAATGCATCTACTCATACTTTTAGTGTGGTCAAGCATTAAAGTAAGCAGGGAAGTCTTTTTGACTCATTCACGGACTCTGAATGAGTCTTCTGTTTGAACTGTTGAGAGCTACTTAGGTATTTTTTCATGTTTCAAATTTGTTTTCCTTGAATTTTTCAGATTTTACTCATCTACGTTTGACTCTACCAGTTTTTGTTAAATTGTAAATCTGTCAATTTGGAACTTTTGAACAACAAAAGGGTGTTGATGTTGTATACTTCATACTTACTTATGGCCTATTACTTTCAGCTCTGCAGTGCCACAAACAGAGATGGTGTAAACTGCTCCAGGCTCATATGTTATCTAGGTATTACTCATTTCCAGTTGAATATTCCTTATCAAAATTTTTTGGAAGATGAATAAGGATTTGAAAGACTTATTTACACCTTTTGATTTACCCATTTTCATTTTATACATGATGGAGTGATATATATATATGTTGGTAACTCTCCATCTTTGTCTGTGTTTATATGTGTAGTCAAACTATTGGTTGATCTTCTACACTGACAAGGAATCGTTAAAAGATGCTTCTTCAGTGGTTGTGTTGCAGTCAAACGTGCTTTTCAGTTAACTTCTACTCTTGGATGGATTGTTCACAACTCCATTTTTCAGCTTATGCCTACTGAACATCTTATTCATCTGAGATCTTGTATTAACACTATTTAACATTATTCTCATTTGGTTTTGCAATACTTTGATTTAATGGTGTGCCTACTTCTTCATCTGCTAGATGTTCTTTTGAATTTGGTACAATGACCTCTCAGTGCAGCAATCCCTGTGGGTGTTTTTTAGTACAGGCAGTGTCATTGGGATCCTATCCCTTTGTGGGTTTGTCTTTAGAACTTTTATTTATTGGAATTATCAATTACCCTCAAGCATGATTCATTTTTTAGTTTCCAGTTGTAAATACCCCTTTTTTTCCTCTTCCTCTGGTCCTGAATTCTTCCATTGATGTCTTTGTAAAGGTGATATGTTGAGGTAACATTATCTTTAGGGTTTATAGTTTTCTCATATATTATATTTTCATGTTATTCTGTTAAAGAGTTTTAGGCTATTCCAAATGAGTGTTTGGAGTTCCTGCTCTTGTTACATTTGCACTGTTTTAGTGCTCACAGATATGGGTACATTGGCAACATATATCAACAGGCTGAATAAGACATGATTGAGCAGTCTTTATTTGCTCTGGTTTCCCTGCTATGCTTGGTATGGACTTAGTAGTTAGGATAATGAACTTGTAACCTGTGGGTCAAGAATTTGAAGCTCATCATCAGACATGGTTACCCATTCAGTTATGATGGTGTTAAAATATGAAGGTTAATCCCACATTTTTAATAGTAAAAGAGTAGCTCAAGAGTTTGCAGTAAGTGATGTTGGCTAGCTGCCTTCCATTTAGTCTTTTACTTTTAAATTAAGGATGGCTTGTGCAACATAATTCCCAAGTAGCTTTATGCAAAAATTAAAAATAAACATATTTCTCTATTTTATGGGGTGGTAAATGTTTTCTCTGTTGGTCATTACCTGTTGGTCCCATTGTCCAGTATTTATTATCCCGTGTTAGCTTATTCCATCATGGTTTTCACTCCTTTCATCTATCTCGGAGGGATCCTATTCTCATTAACTTTTTGTAATATTTGTCATCTGTAGCTTTATAACTGACTATTATGTAGTGCTTTATAAAGAAACTGGCTTATCTTTTTTAGTGGCTTAAATGTTAATAAATTCGTGTAAACATTATTCTCTTACACTATACTAATCTCATGGGTTTAGTTTTTGAAGTTGGTGCCATAATAATTTAATTTTTGGAGTAATCCAACTTGTCAAAAAACTCGTTCACTTTTTCTCCTTCATAATCAGGACTAGTCTGCCTCAATTGTGGGCTACTGAGCTACATTTCTGTCCACTTTTTTTTTCCTAGTAAATCATGCTCATGCCAGCTCCACATTTTTTAGGATCTCTGTTAATTTTTTTATTATATTTTCTACAGGTACATTCTGTACATTGTTTTTTAAGAGATTTATGCCTGGTTGTAAGCTGTATAGGTTCTTTCAAACCATTTGCAATTTGCTTACAATCTTCTTCTGCCATATATAGATTTTATAATTTGTAATCTTATCCTGAAAGAGCGTTACTACCAGAAATTTGGGCCGTGAAAGAGTTTTATACTTGTTTTTTTCTCTTTTTGTGTTTCTTAGGCTAACTTATTGTGATTCTCCTTCTGCTAAATGTTTTCTGTGTCTGGTCAGGGCTATTTTCTTTAATTTTCAAAAAAATATTTTTTTTTTTTTTTTTTTTGGGAAACCAACATTAGCTGTTTGTGTTTATGATGATTCTTCTTCAGCAGGGAACCCTGTAAACATATGAACAACGTGATGTCTACAACTGGTCTGTTTTGTTTATCATGATGTTCTTGGCCACATTAAGCATCAGTTGTAGGTTACATCTCATTACATTCAACATTTGATGATGTCTTTGGCTTCCCCATTTTTATATCCTCTAGAAGACACTTTCAAGGCTGTTGTGGGGACAGATCCAAGTTTGTTTGTTTTTTCTATTTTCTCTGTTTTACCTTGAAGTCACTGTATCTTTGATTTCAAAATTCATTTTACCATCTTCAGTCTCACTGGAATTTATTTATTGTTTTTGTTTTTTTTAATATTCTGCCCAACATTCATTGTTAAACATTTTCAAGAGAGCTGGAAGTGTGCATAATTTTGGCTTTGAAACTATATCTTTTGCATTGCATATATGTTTAGAGGATCTGTACTTATATCAAATTGAAACAGTCAAGACTCTTGTATGTTCTTAAACTCTGCATTTGTCTAAAGCAGCTTGTGTATTTCTGTGTCACTCAATACACAAAAACAAGATGCTTCCTTCTGTGAGACACTAAGTATGGATATGTTGAGTAACTCTTGTGTGTTGCAGATGTTCTATACAAAATTATATCTTCTCCAGGATCTGGGTGATTAAGTTGATTAATCAGTACAATTAATTAATTGGTTATGACAGGTTTTTAGTTAATCCAAACTCCCAAGTTCCATGCAGAAAATTTATTGGGATGCCTGAGATTTGATCTCCTGGGTATCAAATTTACACTGCAAAATCCCCTACATATAAGACAAGCACAATTACTTTTCTTTGAACTTTCTCACACTGAACTGAACAGCATACAGTTTGTACACAACTGTCCATCATAAATTTTTCACAGGTTTCATCAAGGACAATATATTGCATGAACAATATTGTCAATGTACCACAAGCTTAACCCATTAACCTTGGGCAGGTCAAAATGGCATACAACAGCATTTCATCATTACATTCAAAATTTAATTAAATAATTTCAATTTTAATGTATATTAATAAACTTTACATCAAAATTTAGATAATAAATCAAAGTTTATGTTTTAAATTTTAATGTTTTGAGGAAATATTTTAAAATCTCAAACTCCTCTAGTATGAGAACTGGGATATTTGTTATCTGTTTTCCCTATTTAATTTGTTACCATCCATCCAAGAAGTACAGTACTTAAATTAAATGTTATAATATTGTCTTATGCAAAACATAATTTACATAACTTTCAATCATATTTAGTTCCAGAACAGTAAATTAGTAAATCAGATCTTTCTTGCCATGGCTACCTGTCACATCCTCTCTTTCAGAACTTGCCAGTAGTTGTTTTTGATATTTAATACTATGTTATTTATAACCAATATGAAACCAAAGTTTTTCAAAAGACACATTTTATTACATTGTTTTCTGTGCAGAGAATTGTTTTTCTTTCAGTTCAAATTTTATTCAGATGGGAAACAGCTGAAGATTTAATGGTTTTTGTCTCACAGAAACCCAGAAAAATCATGATAGTTATGAGACATTGTTTTTTTTTTTTGCATGCAATTATTATGTGTTTTGGGTGCATTATTTAAGTTATTTGAGTTTTTATTATTATTTTTGACTAATTCAGATAAGCTCAGCTTAATAAATTAGTGTCATGACTCATCAAAATGACCAACTGATTGAAGTTAGCGTTTTCCAGGTATTATATTTTGAGTATTTTAACTTTTCAAACAATTTAAATATTCCCATTGTTTGCTTGTTGTTAAGCATGAAATTACATGGTAGGTTATCTGTGCTGTGTTCACCATGAGTACTGAAATCTGGTTTGTAATGTTGTTTTTCATCCTGTAAGAATAATCAGTTGGTTGAATGTAGCCAGTTAATGAGCTCAATAATTTATTGAGTAGTAAATTGTACTTATTGCTCAGCTCTACCCCTTTATTAGATCTCCACTAAGGGTTGTTGAACTTTGGAAATAGACAGAGGATGATCTCTGGTATCTAACACTGCATTAACAGGTACTTTTTTGACATCCTTATGAGGTGCTAGAAATTGGTCAACTGTTAGCACTAGATATTTCAACTTGAAACCAGGATGTCTCTCGAGTATGTCATTTAATGATACGCATTTGAGGTTCTCACCTGAAAAGTATTCCTCTTACTTGTTTATGCCAACACTTGTATCCAAATGTTTGCTTCACAGATTTAATATAAAATTGCCATTTACAAAACCTTCACTGAGTTCAAGAATGTCATGGGTAAAGATGTGCCCTAATGAGAAGAATTGCCTTCTTTCTGAATATTTTAAGAAGCTTGTCTATTTTACTCATTCTCTCTTGAATATGGTTCTGCAGATTGTGTTCTGGTTCTGAATTCTGTTTCAACTTTGCTTGGCTACCCAATTCTTTCAGTCGAGATTATTTTCCTTCTATTCTGTACTTTGTGGTTTTATATCTTTGGATGTTTTTCATGTTCATCACCTTTGCTGTGTGGGTATTTTGGCTTTTAGTATTTCAGAGGTATGTCCACAAGGTTTGACCTTGAAATACTTTTCTTCTTGCCTTCTCACAACTGAAGTTCTATTGTGACTTAAACTTTCAATAAAATAAAAAAGCAGAGGTTTTGGTAGATTCCCTGACACTTGCACAATAAGTCAGAAGCTCTTCAGTATGTAACAGACATTTGTAGATGTTTGTTTGTTCACCATAAATTCATGCTGAAAGGCTTTAAGTATTCTGTAGGTATGTAGCCGTTTAAATTTAATTTAATTATGAAAGTGTAAAAAATAACTAATACTATCCTCAAACTGACCTAAAGGATATGTTTAAACCTGCCATTAGATAATTTCCACAGTAAAGTCTGTTTTCTAGTCACTCATATTATATTGCTTTTTTATTTTTACACATCTGCAGAGAATGTGAATGTATGGGATTATCAGTCAGTAATTCTTTCCACTATTCAGTGTCAACGTAATCAATGTATAAAACCTTTGATCAGTATATTAATCTTCAAAATTGTGAATTTGAATTTCTGAGAAAAAGAAAAAAAAACCTTGCTAACTACTGAATTACTTCAGTCCCTCAGCAGTTCATGTGACTTAAGATTTTTTACGTTTTTTTTGTTTGTTTTTCGTAGACTAAATGCAACAGAAGGACACAGATAACAGGTTGTATAATTTATTACAATAAGTTATTATATATATATGTAACAGATATAACGTAAATTATATATTAACAATGACAGATATTCAGTTTCAACATTCAAAATTAATTACAATACAAAATTGTACTGGCCTGTGTCCAATATAATGATTTAGAGTGAAAGTCCAAAAGTTCAGATCAGAAATCCAAAATTCCGGTCTAGGGTGTGAATTTGGTCCCACGAAGAAATACCAAAGTTTGAATGGAGAATGACGAAGTTCTTTTTACAGTGCTTCTTGATGAACGTCTCAAACTTGCCACCTTCCAATTTTCCCAGTCTCCCCTAAATAGTCCGTACGTGACGACTCTCAGCACAACCAGTAATTTGAATGAATTGCAAAGATTGACGAGACAAAATCACAGCTTCTGTAGATCTAGCTTCAGTCACAAATTCAAGTTGAATAAAATCAGAGCAAACACTTAAACTTTCTCAAACGAATGACTGACTCTTCTTATTCTTTTCTTCGAATAAAAACTAATGACTCTTCCTATTTCTCGCGTCTCCATCTGTTTATATATTAGTAGACCTTTTCTTGAACAATTGCGTAACTTCTACAGAACTCCAGAGCAATCCGTGCATGTCCGTTCTTGCACGAGACTCAACATCTAGACACTAGGCCGCCATACATTTCCGTTTATTGTCATATATTTGATCTACCTAATACTAGAAATTTTTAAATGTTATTTTTAAATGAATAACAACATATTTTATTGGTTTAAGCTTTGAAACAATAATATAAATATGGAAATGTAAATAATAGATATGGAAATCTAAACACAACACGACATGTTGTCGTTTACAAAACATTTACATGACATTTACATAACAAGATTGTTCTAATTTTATGTATTTGTTATTGTAATTATACTTGTTTGAGTTTCTGTATATTACTGAAGTGGAATTCTTATTATTCTAAAATGTTTTTATAAATGCTGCTTTGTCAGTTTGATAGATCTATGTTTATCTTCATACATGATTTAAAAGCTTATCAAAAGTTTTTGCAGTTTTAATAATAATTATTTCTTAAACTTGAAAAGGTTAGTTACTTTTGCTCCACTTAAACTTACAGTATAGAAAAACATGTTAGCTATTTGAAAGATATAGTATAAAAATTGGGATTTAATAATACTGAATAGTATGTAAACATCAAAATATTCTAAATTAATAGAGGGGAAAGACTTAAAGGCATTCGTGGAAAATGTTTTTATTTTAATATCAGATTTTCTTCTACTTATTCATTGTGGTACATAATACAAAAGAAGTGAAACTACTTATGAAAATTTGACATAGCTTTTGCATTATGTAAAATATCATAAACATAATTTACTTCAATCATGCCTATATCTTTTATTATGATTTACCAGACATACAATGATATAGTATAAAATCCCCTTGATGTGGATTTCTGTACATGGTGAAGGGACCTCCCAGAGAAAGTTCTGTACTTTTCAGTTTACTTCCTCTGGGATATAAACAACCACCTGTGTGTTTGCTGTGTGTGGTGACCTGTGAAGAGGAGGAGAGGATCCTGGTGGTTGAGGGGTCCAACTCCAGCATGCCACTTTGGACTTGAATTCCTGTAGATGGGTAGTCTTGGGGTGGCTCACCCAAGATAAGTTGGATGGTCCATTTGATTTAGTTCTGCCAGAGCCTGAGCTCTGAAAACGCTCGATCCTCTCCACCATCAGGGGCTTTGGCTTTGCACTGGGGTCTTTCGTACTTCTCCAGTCAAAAGTTTGTATGTGGAGTCCCATGAACCCCACCATATATTTGCTGTTTGCAACTGTCTCATATATATGCTTCCAAACTTCACTCTCTACCACAGCATCCTACTTGGGGTTGTGTTTTCCATCCTTAGTGAGCCACGCTTTTCTATAATAGAAAATCTGCCATTGTTTCTTTTAGCCTTCGTATTCAGGCACAATAAAAAAAATTGGATATATCTTTGAATAGCATAGCAGTATCAACAGTTCGGCTTATTCCACCATGGCTGATTACTATCTTCAACTGTGACCTATCTTTGAGTCATCTGAGGAAGGCCGAAACTCTTGATTGGAAATATTGCTCTTTATTTGTTAAGCATCTTTCAAATGACCCATCCATTCCCATGTATTTGGATAGTTCAAAATCATGTGACTCTGTAGGTTCTGCCGTGGTTTGTTACAGTTCATTTGTAGCATACAGAATCCCCTCTACAGTTTGTGTTCACTGCCAAATTGTATGCCATTTCTCCTGTCCTGAATCATTTTGAAACTGTGCAATATATGAATTATATGATTTGTACTGATTAATTCCGTTCTCTCTTGGCCCTGACATCATTCCATGTTAGTTACTATCCTATTCTTATCAATATCCAAAACATACTGGCCCACCTCTCTATCATTTGTCTCTGTCCAGTTTTTTGGGATACCAGGTCATGTTGGTATTTATGGGAATGAGCTAGTTCATAGAGTGGCAAAGTTCATCTACTCTGGCTCTGTAACCACCTTCCCTGATCCATACATGGACCCAGGGTCCAGTTATCAAAACCTGACTGTACACCAGCTGGCAGTCGACTTGGAGTGACCAACGCAATAATAATGCTTTTTCAAATAAAACCTTCTTTAACTCTTTGGCCATCTTGTTTCTGTAAAGATCAAGGGGAGGAAGTTGTTTTGGCTAAACTACACACTGGTCACAGTTTTTTATGTCACCACTTCCTTTTATCTGGTGCTGATGCACTAACGTGTGGTCTGTGTGGCAGGTCACAATCATACATGTTTCATTATCATTCTGTTGTTACAACCAAGAATGACGCTGCTATTTTAAAAATTTTAAGGTAGGTTTGTCCCTGAAATTGGCCAATGCCATAGGTGATACTGGCTCTCTCATTCATGTTTTTACATTTTTAAGAACCATTAGTCTTTTTAACTTAAATTAAGGTTGTTATTGGACTATACACTTTTTTAATATGATTTCTTTTACACATTTTAATTTTATTTTGACATGAACCTAGGACTAGAAAGGCCAACTTCAGATGACTGACAGCAAGTTTGAACTTAATGCTTTAGTCTTCCTGGCGGGTCTTAATTTTCCATATTTTACACATTTCTACCTTCTTATTTTTGTTAAGCAGATTTGAGCCAGTAAACATGAAATACCTACCTACCTACAATATATATAATAAAATTTTATTTAAAGTGTGTATAAAGTTCTTTCTGAATGTGAAGGTCACTTCTTTTCAACAGTCGTGTACTTTTGTGAACTCTTTATTCACTGAAATATCTTTTGTTAAAATTTTTTTTCAGAAAACACAAAATATGACGATTTCTACATTTAGCATCATTGAACAGTTTGTATAGCTGCTTGTTACCTACTGCCATCTCCCAGAGTTTGTTTTGAATACATACCTATGTGTTTCTTTTGTTGTTCTTTTCTTTCATACATTTTGCAGAAGTATGTAAAACCAAAACAGTCCTTCACAAATGAGTATCATTTGAGGCTGAGACCTGTAGTTTAGGGTATGAAATAATAAATTTATGACAATCTGAAAATTGACCAATTCACTTCCAAAAGGCTGCTTCATGGTGTTGTAGCTTCATTATTGGCTTTCTTCTACCTTAAATACAAACTGTTGTGACAGTAAATTATGTTTCAAGGTTTTGAATTTGTTTGAACATTAGCTTTCCTGTGAACTGAGAATAGTCTGAGTGCTTGGTTTGGTAATGTCTACAAATGGTGTATTCTTTTGGTACTGTGATTGTCTCTTTGAATATTAAGTGCAGTGCTTTGTTACATGATTCAATAATGAATTAGTTCATGCTTTACTGTTCTTTCAAAAAGATAACATTCAGAATTAACTTTTTTTCCCTATTCCTGACATAATAATTATAATTAGGAATAGCTATGAACTCAAACATAAAGTAAACAGCAGCATTCACTGACACACACCAAGGTAGACAAGGCAAGCGTGGGAAGAAATATGAGATGATGGAATAATAATTAATATGATGTTTTCCAGCAAATAGAAAAGTATATTGCACCTAGATTGACATTTTTTAAATTAAATTTTAATTTTTATATAATTAAAAATGAAAGTTTTATAATTATATCATTATATCATTTTAATGAACTTTTGGTGGGCCATATCACAACTACAACTATGCTCAATTACATTTTATTTTTGGTTTTATAATAGTAAAAAAGTATAACTTTAATAAACTGTTGGCAGGCAAATTAACTGAAGTTGCAGCCCACATGCAGCCTGCAGGCTGTAGTTTGGAGACTTCTGGTTTAAATCAAACATACTTAAAATAACACATCTTGTTTAACTAACTACCTGTTTAATATATAGTATTTTTTTGCATCTTTTAAAATTGTATGAAAGTCTGCATATTGCACTTTTTTCTCAAAATTCAGGATATTTCAAAATAAACTAGTAATTGCAAATTTTATTTGTGTTCAAATGAATAGAAATATGAAACAGTAACAAAGGTAAAAAATGTAAATGTAAAAGTATTTATTAACTGTATTTTATCATTAACCCTAATATCCAATATTGATTATTCTGCTGCAGCAAAACTGTCATCAATCTTTGTAAATGTGCTGTTGAATCAAGAAGATGAAAGATTTGTTTTTATTGAAACTAATTTCTTTGTAAGTCAAAGATAAGTAATAGTCTAGGTGAATAACACGGTTTGATTGCTTTTTTTTGGCATTGTACAGTGAACCTTTTAGACCTTAAAAAGAAATGTATTAAAATCAATAAGCTGTATGATTTTACATATTTTAGAGATTCTATGCCAAGTGTAATATTATGGTTTAATGTCTTTCTGAATTTGTGATCTTCAGCAGTAAGAAGTCAGTAGGAAATGATATTTATAAGCAGAATTATTGATGTTTATGTATTTGTCAGCAGTGATTAGTACTGAAAATACAACAGAATTTGAAGAGTTTTTTATTTTTTGTCTTTAGAGATCAAATGAGACAAAAGACAACTGAATAAATATGTATTTACTAACTTGTAACAGAAGAAAAGATTATTTTAGATTTGTAGCTAAAAACACAAAATGATTCTTATGTTAATAGAGTATATCTAGCCTCCTTACAATGAAATATTCTAATTGTATAGTGAATTAGTTTATGTATTTTTTACTGATCTTTTAAGATTATTATGATAGCTTCTTTTCAACAAAAAACCTGCTCTGAGATGCAAAGCTTCATACAATTTGACACTGCAGTTTGTGGTGTTGAGGTAACACTACCTTCATTTTATCAAAATTCCCTGGAAAATGTTTCTTTTAAAAGTATAAGAACTGTGATTTTATAGAGAAACACCATTAAGATTTTTTATTTTTTCAAAATTTTTGGGTAGTCAATAACATTTAAAAAAAATGTTGTATGAAAAAGAAAGAAATGTAATAGTATTATGGACTCTAAGAATATTAAATGGAATTTTGAATAAACAAGGATTACGTTTCAGCTAGATTCAGAGATAATTTAAATATAAAGTTTTGATCCATGACCTTTGATTAATGAAATTTATTTTTATAGTTATTATTTTTATTATTATTGTTTTGAAGTAAGCACAAAGCTACACAATGGGCTATCTGTGCTCTGCCCACCACGGGTATCGAAATCCGGATTTTAGTGCGTAAGTCCGCAGACATACCGTTGAGCCACTGGGGGGCTATTTTTATAGTTATAGATTAATAATTCACATGAATACCATACTCACTGTTCTACTTCCTGTAGCATGGCCAAGTGTGTAGGTAAATGCATTTTATTGGATATAACAAGGTTAAAATTTGTCAGAAACTATATACAACTTACAGAATAAGTAGAATTCCATTATAATACAATTATTTTAATTTATCCTACATCAACTGAAATTGATATTCAATTGTGTTATTCTGTGGAGTTTAAGGTTGTATCTTTTTAAAAAATTATCTGAACATTATTTTTGTCATTTTAGTTTCATACCGTTGTACTTCTTTTGAGAAAAGAAAAATATCTTATTACAGAATGTTCCTCACACTCGCCATCTGCTACTGTAGTCCTTCTGCTACTTCTGATGTTTGAAGCTTTACTTTTTGCCATATTTACCTTGGTTATGTTTGGTACTCAAGTCCAGGCGATATGGAATGATGAAACGGTAAGCCAGGAACAAAGTGAACAGAGAAAGAGATTAATTTGTTGGTTAACTCGACCAGTCCTTGTATTTCATTTGATTAAATATAAGTCAACAGAAAATTTGAACTTGGAAATCTGTATTTGTTTTTAAACATTTTACAACCAATTGTTTATTTTATTTTTTTACACAGAGCCTAAATTACATAGAATATCAAAAAGAAAAAGTGAAACCTAACTAAAAAATGTATTTTTTTATTACTTCTGGAAGAGGAACTTGGACAGTAAGGTTCCATATAATTGAAAATTTCTTTTATTGCTGAAATTTCATTTTTTGGTACTTTTAACATTGAGCTTAATGAAATATGTTTTTAAAAGATAAAATACTAGAAATCATGAGTAAAATTAAATTCAGAAACCATTTTGTTCATTAAATGAACATTAACATTTGGTTTGTTTTATTTTTGTCTTGTTTTATGGCATTGCATCTGTATGCAAAATTTAGAAAATATGAAAAGAAGTAATTACAGCCATACATAGTTGTTTTGCTTAATATACATAAAACTGTTAACTTATTCTGCCAAAGGATAACCATATTGTGTTTTATGTTTCACAAGTCTTAACACTCCTATGAAAATTGGGGCCTAATAGGCCCCAGAGCAACTTGAAAGGTTATTAATATTATGCTAATAATTTTGTATTTAAATGAAACTGCCATTAACTGACCCTATCACTTTATATTTTAAAGAGCAATAATATTTTGACTTTTCAGACATTTGCAAAATAATATTTAAAAATTTTGTTTTAAAACATCCACTAAGGATATCACTTTAGTGGATGTAAATATGTTTTTCATAGGAGAGTTAACAAACTAAGTTCATCTCATTCCTTTGTTTTAGAAATTATATTTGTTTTTTTTTCCTTTTTTCATAATATGTTTTTTCATGTTTGGGCAGTTCTGTTTCTGTGCTGAGTCTTTCATTATGAAAGGTTTTTTATATGAAAATAGTGCAAACATTAAAGAATAGAGAGTATTAATACATTTAGAGAATAATGGTTCACTCCTGTTCTTCTGTCAACATGGTCCTAAGAGGGAATTTGTGCTGTCCTTAAAGTATTATTGCAGGTGATACTTTTCTTTCTTACAATAGTGAGGGTGCTTTGTAATGGCTGATTTCTCTGGGTGAGGAAGTCATTACATTTACGTGTTCTGCTACTTTTTTTATTCTTTTTTCAGTTTATCCATGTTTTACCACAACTGCAGGTATATTGTTGGCTATATGCTTACTTTTATAGGTCACTGAGGTGAGAAAGCACTTCTCGTATCTTGCCAGATTTGACAGTTACTTTGATATTAAAGTTCTAGCAATTTTTTTTGAATTCATAGTTGATATCCTTTCATGGCAAAGAAATGATGATGGTTTGTTCATTAGTTGCTTGTTCGAAACATTTAGTTTCTCGTGCTTGATTACTGTAATTCTTAGAACATTTGTTGAATTCCAAGGTTTGGCAAATGATCTAAAGTTCTTTTTGTATATATTCAGTTTTACAAGCTTTTTCAACTGTTTTAGAAGTTCCTGGTGATTGCACATTTTATTAACTGTAAATGATCAGATCTGTGTGTAGATTCTGAAAGGTATGATGTGTTCTATGTAAAAGTTAGTCAAAAGCAATGTGCACATATGATGGTTATGTACTTGTGCTGTGGTAGTAGTTGTGTTCTTCTTGTTGTAAAATGCACCAGTTGTTGGAGTTTTGGGTGTTTTTTATGACCAGATGACAAATGTTTCACTGTCATATTTTCATACAAATGGCTAGGTTAGCTGATTTTATGAGTTATGTCCTGAAATAAAGATTTTATTGATTTTAGAAGAAAGGGAAAACCATGACAAAGCCCAACGTTTGTTGATAGAAATTGTTTTTAGTTGTCCCGATTAGTAATTTTTATAATCACCTAAATCAAATTATTAATTACAAACTAGTTTATATCTTACGTTGATACTGCTTATATGCTACTGTCTTCAGGAAGGGACTGTTTTTTGGTGGTTTTGGCCAGGATTTAATTCTCTGTTTTTTTGATACAAAGGATGCTGTACCGTCCATTGACAAGATATGAGCTAACTTATTTGAATGATTTCAAGAGATGTATCCAGTCCTGCTCACTTCTGTTCTATAGTCATTGTGTTAGACTATAGAATAGACAATTAGTGGAATTTGCTAATTAGATTAAACATTGGGTGTAGTAGTTGATTAATTTTTTCATTTATGTTGTCTGTCCCAATTTGTTGGTTAACCCAACCAATCCTTGTATTTTGGAACTTAGAAATCTGTGTTTGTTTTTAAAATTTTCTGCAATAGGATACACTCACCCTCTACATTCATCTTAAGATTTTAATATTTGGGAATTATTTAAAGTTTCATCTTTTGATATTTAACAGTATGGTTTCAAATTAATTTTTAAATCTTTAGGGGATTGAGCATCTAAAAAAGGAGACTGTTCGTTGGCAGAAGCAATCACCATGGAGGAGTATGAGGACAGTATTTGGACGTTTTACACTTGGCTGGTTTTCTCCATTCTCAGGCTCGAGGTTTCCTTCTAAAAGAACAGAAGGTTTCCTCTATGCTGTTTAATTAAGTGTTCAGTGATAGTCTAATTGTATAAACCATGAAGATTTTGCATGTGTATTTAAAATACAAAGTGACAGATGTTTCCTTTTCTATATTTGCTGTGTTTCAGGTATTTAGATTTGATTTTATTATTGCTCGTAAGTTTTATTTCAGTTTGGTTGGATATGTGATAGGTATATACTTAGTACGTTTCAACTGAATTATACACTATTTTTCTAAAATTCTTAAATCTGTTTCGAAACTTATTTTTGCTCTTCTACCAGCAAGTTAAATTCTCAATATTGAAATTCAATACTTACCAAATATCTGTTTCTGTTGTGGTCAGCCTAGCTACTTATATTTTTGTGCATCAGGTAGTTCTAGTACAATTTTACATTCTCCAATTTACCATCTAATATTGTAGTCTTGAATTGTAAGTCATAATTTCTTCTGTTGAAATGAATTACTTTAATTACTTTGTTTTATTAAAAACCTGTTTTATTTTGATAAATTGTGGTTCACTAATAATCCAATTTAAAATTCCTTTTTAAATCTGAACATCTTAATATTGCAAAGCATTAATATTTGAAGTCTTAAGAGCATTATTTTTTTTAACATTAATGATGCCTCGTGCTGTGTTTCCACGTTAATGGTGCAAAGTTGTATTTTTTTTTCTTGAAGTAATGAAAATGGTACAATTTTTGAATATTTTGTTTCATGTATCTGAAATGAAAAAAAGTTTGTGAAGCATATAAAAAGAATGTTTTTATTGTATTTCTTGTGCTGTAAGAAATGCATTTTTGTGTTCTGTACAGTTACTTGTTAATTGTTACTAAAATTTCACTATTGCATAACTGTTTAAATTGTAAAGTTTAATTTCTTTGGTTTGACATGTATGAGAGTCTCTGATAAAGAAAAAAAATACAAAATATGCTGCAAAGTTTTTGTAATCAACCACTTATAATTTTTTTTCATAAATTACTGCTAACCATTTAATGCATTTGAGTACATAACATTTTTTTTGTTTTAGTTATCTATATAATTCAGGTTTTAAATATCCAACTCTGAAAACACCTGAAAAAGTGATTACTGCTAGAAAAATTCCAAACGGTAATATCTATCATTTGCCAATGTTTAATTGTCTATATCATTTTATCAATAATGGTACAGTAATGTCCATATATATTTTTTAAGGGAAGGACATACAACTGATAGTTTTAATGGTATTAGAAATGACTTTGGTTTAGGCAATGCTTTATATGTAATAAAAATTTGTAAAGAATTAAACCTTTATAAATAAACTTATCTTTTATGTTTATTTATAACATAATTATAGCATTTGTTACTACTTTTCTTCAATACATTTCATTTCTAATCTCATCTGAATTTGGGTTACCCAATGGTACAGCAGTACATATGCAGACTTCTAACTCTAGTCACTGTGTTTTGATATCCATCATGGGCACACACAAATAGCTAATTGTTTAGCCTTGTGCTTAAATATAAACAAACAAATTAATCTGGATTAGGTTGAATTGTCCATCAGCCTCTATATCTTTTTCTTATTTTCTGTATTCACTAGTAAGCATGATATTTTACCAGTGTAGTTATTAAGTCTTAACAGAAATCCAGGTTACTTTTTTAAATGGACTTTTGTCACAAAATTGTTATAGTACTCGTTTCTTTTATTACTTCATAGAATGACTGCTTTTGTTTGTGTATTTATAAAGAAATGTTTAAACTTTATACAGTTATGTTGTTATGCTTTTTTTCAAACAGGTGAATTTTGCAGCTTGGCAGGAATATTTTATCCAAAATACAAATGTACATGTCTTTTAAGTTTGTGTCTATATTAAGTTAGTTTTAAGAAGAATAACAGTGTCAAATGTAAAACTTATTTTCCTTTAGCTGCTACTGGCTTCATATCTTTGTGGCTTATCGTTTGATTCATAAAATTTTAATTTTAACATATTAGATTATGTACAAATTATGGTTTTAATTTCTAAGCTCTGTTTTTTGTAAATAGGGTTTATATGACAAGATAATAGTGTTTGAAATCTAACAGTGTCCGTGGGTTCTGAAAAGCCATGATATTGCTAAATAGTTCAGAGATGTGCATATGTACTTAAGTGTAAAGGCATTCTTTTAATATAGAATGAAAGTATTTATAATGACTTAATCTTTACATACATACATATGTTTATAATATTCCCATGTATTTAGGTAAAATGTTTTCCCAATGTCTATATAACAAATACAGTGGTTTAGTGCTAAATAAAGAAGTACTTGAACATGTTTAACTATGTAAGGTGAGGTTCCTTCAAAGTTATGGCAGCATGATGTTTTGGCTAAAAATAGATGTAAAGATAAGCCATATCTGTGTATTCACATCACACTAGATAGCTAAATAATTGTTATAAAAGTAGAACTATATCAGGAAGGATTTCAACATAGGTTGATATAACTTGCAGAAAATGTTTTGAAGAAAACTAAAATTAAAAAAAAATTATTTGAATTAAATAAAAACTTAGAAAAGGAAAAAGACTTGTTGTTATATAGTCATATGTGTGACAAAGGGTGTTGTTTACAGTGCTATCTTGACATACTGTCTATCATCTACTGCGATAGGTTGTTAGAGCATAGCTGCTTTATAGCTCCTATGACAACAGCAGCAAAGAGTTGATAAATATAACTTGATCTGTAACAAAAATATTTGTGAAGTAACGTGTTAACAGGCTATTAAGTACGTAATTAGAAATGAAATATATTGAAATACGAAATAAAAGAAAAAAATAATCTTAAACCTGTAATTGGCTAACATATTATCAAGGAGATAAAAAACATTATGGTCTTTCTAATGTATTTACTGTTAATAACTCCTGAATGCCATATAGAACAATTAAACTATTTTGTTGTGGGTTAGATTTATTTACTGTGCAGAGTGAATCAATAACATATGTTGCATAGTTTTAAATTAAATTGTATACAAATTTTAAAAGACAAGAATTTATCATTGATTAGGCCTATTTGTTATGTAAAGCAAGTTTTTTTTCAATCATATGAGCTACATATTTTTTATTTTTATTTTTTTACAAAGATAACTGGCCAGTAGTACTCATGAAAGTAATTTCTAATTAAATTTGTTAGGTAATTAGAAATGAAGTGATAACAGTGTGAGGAGACACAAACAGAATCAAGAATACATGTTTGAAAAGAACTTCACATCATGTAATTAACTAATGTATCAGCATGAAGATAAAACATTAGAGCCTCTTTTATGATGTTCCTTTGTGTTAGGCCTATCTTCTCTGTGGTATTCCTAGGGGTTAGGCCTATCTTTTCTGCAAAGTAAATACTTAGCTATATAATACTTTTTTATCCTATGTGCTTATGCATTTTTGAATATTTTTCTTCAAAGATAATTACTCATTTTCTTTACTGAATGATAAAATACTTAGGGTCTTACTGTTAATCTGGCATATCCATTATGTGAAACTAATTAGTAATTTTTTCGCATGTACTGCTGAGTTTTTATAATGAAACTGTGTAAAAGGATTTTTGAAAAACAAACTTGTAAAAGGTACTATCTTTCAATTTATTTGAAAATATTTAAAATTCTGAGTAACTGAGTTAACACTACACCTTTTATTAAATATTTGTAAATGCTTGTAGAATATGTGGAAAGACATTTGCATTAAATGGGAACTCTTTTTATTTGTGTTAAAAAAAAACTTTATTCATTAAAAGTTATTTCAATATCTAAAAAGTGTAGTGAATGTCTTGTTGTAGTATATGAATTTTGTAGTTGTACATTTGTATAGATTGTAAATACCATGTTACTATAACCTTTGAAATTCATAAATGTCAAATTATCCATGGGTCTATAATTGCATATATTGTTGACATTACTTGAATCAGTCATAAAATTTCTTTAATAGTAAAAGAAATGTAGATTAGCTAAATTAGTTGAATAATTACCATCCATTAGAATACTGATGATTTCTGTAATATTTTGTTTTTAACGACTAGAATTATTATATAAATACCACTTAAGTAAGTTTTTTATTTTTTTTTAAAACTAATATTATGATATGGTCTAACTATAAACATTACTAAAATAAAAATTACTTAATGAAATGTTCTTTAACTTCAGTAGATAGTTATTAAATCAAATGGCTTCATGCATCTATAGTTATATTCTAAGCAGATTTTTTAATTGTAGAAGTAATTTACCACATATTTGTTTTCATTGTAGTTTATATTTTCTTAACATAGTTTACCACGTTGTTGAATATAATAGTTCAACAGTCAGTTGTTTTGAACTTGTTATAAATTTAAATTTGCAGGATGAAGAAATTTTGGCATAATGTACATGGTTAGAAGCTAGCGATTATGAGTTAGCACAGTTTTGATATCTGTGTAGGAATGAGTTACTCTAGTTTTTCTTTATTCCATTTTGTCAGCTGTAACTTGTAATCCATAGTGTGCGTACTTTCAGCCTACATACAAAACACTTTGCTATTCCCCAAAATGCATCTTTTTCACCCAGGTCCCCAATGTTCAATGACAGGTTAGTTACAGCTTAAAATATATGTAGTGATACAAATTGTTTAATAATGTGCAATAGTCATATCAGTTGATAGATAGTGCCACTTTAAATACTAACTGTAAAAATTCCAGAAACCAGAAATAAAAAAAATTGTATTCTAAGATTGTTGAGATGTAAGGATGGAAAAATATCATAAACTAGAAAGCATCCACTCTGTGAGTTGTTGAATCCAGGAATGGGTAATGCAGCTTTTCCTTCCATCCTAAATGCTTGGAGTTTTTTTTATCTTTATCCATCCTTACATCCCAACAATTTTAAAATAAAATTCTATATTGCAAGTTGAATAACAGATCATTTTTTTATTTATTAATTATATTTTAGTGAAGTGGCTTGAAGTGTTTCTGAGTTAGTATCACAGGGCATATGCATATACTTTTTGTATGAAAATGAAATGCATCTTTTTTTTTTCTGTCTTCCATTTTTTAATATATATTACTTCTTTTGCTTGTTAAAATGTTTCTTTCATAAACAGTCCAGGTATATTTATAAACTCTTTGCTGTTGTCATAGGAGTAATAGAGCAGTCATCTTCCCATAACCTACTGTAGTAGGTGACAAAGAATAAGAGAAATGGAAGTTTTGAGCTACAGTGCCTTTAGTCACCATATATGTGACAATAATTCTCATTCCTATGTAGTTGTATGAAACGTATTGAAATGTGTTAAAGGTATTTGAAAAATGTTTGCTAGTGTTGTAATGCTTTTTATATATTAATTTATTCACATCAAATACGTTTTATCTATAATCCATTATCCTTTGTAAGTACATAGGATATTATGTGTGTAAATAGGTAAATATTCATTTTAAATACATCATGCATAATTGTATTTACATTTTGATACGTGTATGTTCGTAGGTATGCAAATATATGTAAATAAAGGGAAAACAGCCTTGTTAGTGAATAAATAATAAAAAAATACTATATCAACATGTGAACCCTAAATCATATTCTCTGCCTTTATTAATTGGTTAGTTTTAATTACAAATCTTAAAAACATATGAACATTGTATAGCTAGTAGTAATTATCATTTGCATTAGATGGCTGAAAAGTAAGACATAGTCTATGAAAAATGAAGGTTTTCATAATTTTGTTACTTCCAGCCTATATAATGTTTAGAAATACTGTAATTGTGATACGACATTTAATGTGTTATACCTTGATGTTTTATATTATTCAGTGACGGTTAATGTTAACATATCAAATTTATGATACTAGATTGATAAGGACTGCTGTAATCAGCTTTAGAAAGATAAGTTTGATAGTTAGTAGAGTTATTTATATGTAAATAAAGCATCTTTAAGGTCAACTGGAATAAAATTGACAACAAACTTTAAAAATTGTCACCTAAAAATTTTAGTAAAGATTTGCTTCCAGAAATAGTGATTTTGAATCATATAATCAAGGTATGTCTTTAGTGACATGACATGAAAACAATTTCAAGAAGAATATTGAAATAGGATAAGCTAGAATTATTCGAATAAATGAAATTTTAGGCAAATTTTATTAGATGTCATAAACTATGGAAACGTAGCTGAAACACAAGTTGTAGTGGGAAAAAAGTAATTACTTATCCAGGAGAATGAAACAGAGAAAGAAGTACATGCATCTTAGTGTTGTAGGATTGGTTACAAAGCTTACATTTGTTATAGAACAAAACTAGGAATTTGATTCTTTATCTTGGAAAGAAGTTTATTTCTACATGTACCTCTGATACTATTATGTAATAATTTGAGTCATTTTTTTTGACATATGAACTAAATAGTGAAAGTGCTGTCAGTGTATTTATTCAAACTTTATGTTTCTATAGGAGTAACATGCTAGAAATTGTTTTACTAAGCATGAAAGTTTTCTCAATATACCTGTTTTGACTTTTTATATATTAGTAGAAGTAACGTGTTAGAACTTGTTTTGAGTGAACACTGAATGTGCTCTCAGCTTATGTATTCAAACTTTCTATGTATGTTTCATTGTAAGTAATATATTAGAACCTGTATTGATTGAACACTGGGAGTGCTTCCTGCTTACTTATCAAGTAAATATTGAAACAAATTAGTAAAATATTAATGGTTTAAATTGCTGTTTGAGGTTTAATTATGAGGTTAATGTTTTAGCCAAATGGCATTTATCCTTTGCTGAGGTCCTGTTAACTGTTGTTTAGTTAATACGTTAATTACAGAAAAGTTTTTCTTTTTTTTTCAGTACATTTTTTTGTATTTTCAGATTTGATTGTTTTATTTCAGAATGTGTTTTCTTTTCATATTACTTTGTGAGTTGAGTTGGGTGTCTCATAAGCAATGATTGGTATTAGAGAGCTTTGAAATTATTAGATGATTTTAAGATCTTTTGAAAACTATTGATACAAACATGAACTGTTCTCACAGATTCCACCAAAAGTAAAGTTGCATTATTATAATTTTAATTAATATGGCAAGGCAGTACTCAAGCAGTTCTAAACAGTGAAAGGTATTTAAAAATATTATGAATAATATAGCTTACACAGCTAAGCCTATGGGTCTAATGCTACTGAAGTATAAAGCAACTAAGATTAACTTACTTTGTTTAATAATAACTGATATATATGCTTTGTCCCTTAGTGGGACAATGGTAGGTTTTTGGATTTGCAATGTTAAAATCTGGTTTGATTCCCCTTTGTGAACGTAGCAGATACCTTGATGTGGCTTTGCGATATGAAAACACATTCATTTATTTTTCTTTAAAACAGTTGATTTGTGAACTATCCTCCATGATTTTTTAGCATTCACTTCATTCAACAGCCTTGGCTTTTGTAATTTATCAGTTGGGTACCTTTTCTGTAACATTTTTTGCAAGCATGTTAACATGTTAGATATTAACATTTGATTATTAAAATATTGATTTAAAGATTCTATTATGTCCCAGCTTTTAATTCATAAAACAAATATTAACAGTGGCTTTGTTGTTAGGTTGCAAGTTTCTTTTATAGATGTAAGCCTTTAAGTAAAGAAAATATATTTTGTTACATGTATAATTTTGCTTCATGACTTCAAGTTTATGTAGTTATAATTCTTACCCTTAAGTTGAGTTTAAATTTTGTTTTCTTTAGGGATGTAACTTAAATAAACAGGTAGTTTTCATGGGTATATCTAGCACAACGGTTGTTTTATGAAAGGGAGGAGTCTTTTTTTTTTCAAAAATATGTGGACCCTTCTATATGAAGCAGTTAAGTGACTTAAATTAGCATTAATGAAACTTGTAAAATGATAGTATTCAAAAGTTAAGAGAACAGAAACAAAGAAGAGCTCAGCTTACCTCAGAGTAATAAACTGCTGAGTTATAAATGTCATGGGTAAGTTTTTGCAACCACAAAAAAGTCCAAATACAGTGGCCTTTTTAGACTTCTTAGAATATTGGGAAGAATGACCATTTGGCCTCTTTTAACTGTTCCTTTGTTTAAGTTACTTTGGTTTAAGTATTCACATGTAAATATAGAATATGTAAACCACTTGACTATTCATTGCTATTTTTTGTAGAATTTTCTTACTCTTCAGGCTATTGTTGACCATTGGGCTTAAACACATCTCACTAAAAATTTTATTTCCTCCAGTCAAAGTGAAGTTTCCTTGTTAGTGAATTATTTATAAAAATGATAATATGCTTTAAAATCATTTAAAAGGTGCCACATTTTATAGGTTTCATCATTTAATAAATTAAAAATATAATGCATAACCTAATTGTATGTTACATTAATAACACCAGAATTTGAACCATAGTTTTGTGGTTTATTTCTACACTGCCTGTTATAGTCTTTTTGGAAAATGGGAAGTTTATCTCTGAGGCAAAATGTTTGTCTTTGTTTAAAATTCATGCAGTAAAGCTAAATCATTGATGTTTTTTTATTTACTGTAGAAAATAATAACGTAGGCTTTTCATGTGAAATAAGCACCAATAATAACATTAAAAATGGTAAGTTTTTTCTCTATATTTAACAAGTTTTTGCATTGCTAGTGTAGTAATTTATAATATTTTATTATAGTGTTATAAAAGGTCTTTTTCCAAAATTATGTGGGCCTTTTCCACCCCAGAAACAGCTCCCTTTTTTTTCAAAGCTTAATGGAGCTTTTAAAATGAAATTATCCAAAACACAGAGCAAAAACGTGATCAGTACGAAAAGAAAATCATTTGAATTATATTCACGTGAATACCTCATTACATTCTGCAAATATTCAAATTAGTTGTTTTGTAAAAAAGCCAAATAAAAAATGTTTTTGAAAATGCACTATTGCAGTTTGAAAAAAATTTTTATACATGATTTTTATTTTCTGAAAATGTAACAAGTCAATTTTCTAGATTCCTATTGGGGTTAGACATTGTTATAAAACATAAATCTTATTTTTGTAAAAATTAAATAGAAATTTATTGTGTTGATGGCAAGTCAAATTTTAAGAATTTTGTAACAAAGATTTTAAAAAAATACAGAAGTAGTTTGTTTATAAACTTCCACTTGCATGAATTAAATTTTTTGAACTTTGTAAATGGAATTTTCGATAAACTTACAACATCAACAATTTTATAAGGGCGAATAAATTACAATCTAAAAGTTTTTTTTAATATGTATATAAAATTCTTTAAGATTTTCAAGTACAGTCAAATTGTCAACTTTTACAATAATCTATAATGCACACTTGGTTAATAACGTCGATAGAATTAAAAATATTTTTACGTTAATTTTTAAGTCAGAATTGTTTTAACTGTAATTTTTTTCTACAATCCATTAGGTATAGAAGAATATTATTATAGATACAGTTTAAAACTTTTTGTGTAAAAACAAATTCAAGAAACTACCACTGTGTCCTGCTGTTTCCATGTTTAGATTTGTGAAGCTCTCAACATGGCCGTATTTCATGGAGTTCGTGGCGCCACCCTGGACAAAGTGGGAACAAGCGTTATGTTCAAGTTCGAACGTTTCAAAGTGTTTACTATAGATGTTTTATTCAATTAAAAAAATCATGCAAACAGTAATTTTAAAGACATGAAAAAGTGAGCGATTTTGCAAACTGTATATTTGTAGGTGTTAATGTAGTTTACGAAATAAGGTACTTCTGATTGATTACCAGAGACGATATGTTTTTAGAAATTGAAATGTCGTTTGAGTATATGAGGGCTTTTGAAGGTCTAACAGAGTTTTTATTTCAACTACACATGCACAAGTGGTGTGTGTGTGTGTAAAGTGTGTATGGTAAGCAAACAAGGTAAAGTGAGTGACTGAGAAGTGAAGTGTGGTCTAAACTGTGTATTTAATCCCTGCTGAGACAGCGGTGAGACTACGTACTTACAATGCTAAAATCTGGGTTCGATTCCCCTCGGTGGATTAAACAGATAGCCTGATGTAGCTTTGCTGTAAGAAAACATGCACACACAAACTGTGTATTTACAGTGTTTGTTTGAAGTAAATAGATTGTGTTTTTGATTTCCGTTAAATTTTGGGCTAACTTAACATTGTTATATCACAGGTTTATAACATTCTTAACAAATTTGACCAGTAAGATAATTTCCATAAGAAAAACAAAAAAATGTTGTAATACAAGAACTGAGAAACTTCGGTTCGTGTGATTTGGGTTACAAGTGATCATAGCCACTGAAGAGTGTATTAGATCTTAGTTTTGTATTTTACGTAGTAATAAAATACTTATTGTAACTCGATACGTTTGTAGTGTTTTAAGGATAGCTAATTTCATTTCTCCCGCCAATGTAATAAGAGATATTTAATATATTGAGATTTAAAATACAAAAATCATAGAAATGCCACTGTAATTAGTAACGAAACTGTTTTGTAGACCATTAATATCGTGTTCTTGTCAAAGTTACCTTCATGTGACGATTTTAAGTGTTTTCTTGTGTTAACAAAGTTACGTAAATTTATATACATATTTTCCGTGAAAATACATATTGTATGTTATTTCATCGTTTTGAAAACGTTTTTGCCGTTATGTGGTACACGTTCGCAATAGGTACAAGATTTTAAGGTAAATTTGAAATAAGATATATTGTTCAAATCACGTGTGCAGAAATTCATATTTTGGGTACGATTATAACAAGTACGTTATTATAAGTCTGTTCTGGATTGGATATTTTCTGTTTAGTACTGTCTTTAAACGAAACGTAAGAATAGTAAGAAGGACGTAGTAAATTAATGAATGAATAAATGTTTAAGTGAAAATATAGAAAAGGGTGAAGTTTCACTTCTGAAACAGAACAGACTGAAATCATAGATCCATGTTGTTTTTTCCACTACAGCTATTTCCTTTAATTACAGGCCCAGCATAGCCAAGTGGTTACTGCTCTCGACTCGTAATGCGAGAGTCGCGGGTTCGAATCCCCGTCACACAAAACATGCTTGTTCTTTTAGCCGTGAGGACGTTATAATGATGTCAATCTCACTGTTCGCTGGTAAAAGAGTAGCCCAAGAGTTGGCAGTGGGTGGTGATGACTAACTGCCTTTCCTCTTATCTTACACTGCTAAATAAGTGTAGCTTTGCGCGAAATGTAAAACAAACCGAACAAACGTTTTAGTGCAGGGTTTTTCAGACGGTTTTTGCTGCTTTCCAACTGAAAATATTTCGGGCTGTAACGTCTCTCTCTCCTCAACACCATATATATATATACATACTCGCAAAATGGAAGCAGATTACTGTATATATTCTGAAATATCGGTTATTGCAATATATTTTATGATCTCGCAGGCCCCTTTGTAACACGTGTGAAAATTGAAACCCGCAGTCTGAGAAATGCTGCTTCTCTGTATCAGTACAAAATTAGAAACGGCTGGTAAGATAGCCTGTACGAAATTTTGAACCCAAGTGCACACGTGAAACATTATGTAAAATGAGGTTTAGTCATCTCGTACTTTTAGCTATAGAGGTTTGGGAGTGGCTCATTGTCAAATAATAATCGAATTATTGTGTGAAAATTAATTCAAGTTTTTCTGTTTTTTTTTTCTAAATAAGTAATGATACGATAAGAAGGCTACTTAAAGAATTTATACAACCAAACAGTTTTTACTTTTTTAGTGGTATATTTAAATGGCACTTTTATGTTATTACTGGAATTTTATGTGAAATATGTATAAATGTATTAATATTTAAATGCAACTAACAATCCGTGAAAAGGTTTGAGTAGGATGTATTGAACCTGGAACATTGTCACTTCATAGTTAGCATATCTTTTATGATGTTTTAATTAACAATTCAGATAAATGGTTTCAGAATTATCTGTATAAGAAGTTTCAGAAATAAAAGTTAAAAATTTAGGTTAAGCTGCCCCATTTATTTTTTGAATATTATTACAACATCTTATTAGAATATATAAGACAGTTAAGAGAAATGCAAATTAAAATTCAATTACTGTAACTTAGCGGTAAATATATAACATTACTTGTCATTAACACGGGTACCTTTTCTTTCTTCTTAACTATACAAATAAATAATTTTCTTAATTTTATAAATATTTAGATATTCATGTTCATTACAATATAAAATTGTATTTCGTAGTAGCAAGTTAACTTTTTACCTGAGATAATCATATCAGAATATGACAAGCGGAAATTTATAATTATGTTAAAAATGTTTCGGTAATGTGATAAATTGTGAAATTTATCGATCAATCTATAATATTGATTTTAACCAGTAATCGATGACTAAATCGAAACCAAATCCAACGCATAAAAAAAACAATTGTTTCGTTTATTTTTTTTATTTTTGTCCGTAAAAGGAACAGGTATTAAAACACATTAGTTTAACTACCTAAATATTTTTTATATGTTTAATACCTAAACCTAACTGTTTGGCTGTACCACGTTTTGGTGCAATAATATGGACTTTTAGGAATATCCTGCAGCCCATTTTGTCATAGTTCTTCACCAGAGCCTCAATCAGCTTCACTACGACAGAGCTGCCCCAATCGTTTTTTTCCTTCCTACTGAGCTTCTTGGGGAATTCTGTGCACTCAAGGATCTTCTTTATTTATAATCCAACGAAGAAACCAGCTTTGGCTTCTGCCTCAGCTTAGGGAAGAAGTCTCGAAGGTAGTTGAAAGCTGCAGACTTCTTGTCAAGAGCTGTCACAAATTGTTCCATAAAACCTAATTTTATGTGCAAAGGCGGGAACAACTCCTTCTGGAGGTTCACTTGTGGCTTACACTTGACACTGTGTCCCTACTGTTCCAAAGGCAAACATAACGGGGGAACTTGGTGAAGCCTCCTTGGAGACCCATCAGGAATGTCACCATTTTGAAGTATCCAATAACTTCCCAGCCACGCTCATCATACTTCAAGATTTCTAGTAAGGTCTTGACGCTGTTGTATTCCTCTTTGAGGTGCACCGAATAAGCCAGGGGAAGAGACAGATATTTATTCCCGTTATGGAGCAGCACAGCTTTGAGGCTTCTGGATGAGCTATCAGTAAAGAGGTGCTACTCGCTGGGGTTACAGGCAATTCCATTGCCTCACACAGACCGGATACATTGTGGCAGAAACAGAGCCCATCTTGATGAATGAAGTTTTACAACATTCTAGAAAATTCTCTATCAGCTACTCAGCACTCAATCTACCTGGAATGTTCTATAAAATGGGTACATTTAAAAAATTTTATGCAGGTCATAAAAGCACAGTTTGAAGAGAAAAAGTAGGTCTTTTTCCGTTTACTTTAGGCATTGGGAAATAACATTTTCTGCCCAGGAACAAGAAAAAGTAAAAATTTTGTTACATTGAAGTGTTGTACATGTTTGAATGAAGTTACAGCAAAGTAGTAAGGCAGCGTTAGAAAAATGTACAAGTTATAAAAGTTTCGGGGATATGTTATAACGCCATCTACTAAACAAAATATTTTTGTCAATGATACACTTAATACTAGAAATAAACGAGATTGTAACACCACGATGTTTCTTCTGGCGTGTCCACTAAAATTCAAATCGAAAATGGTAATGAATAGATTAAAAAACAACAAAAACTTTCGGTTTGTGTTTTAGTAAACGCTTCCGGAGAAGTTTCAAAGCGAAACGTTGAGTTTAATTGCATAAAGATAACATTTTCACGTTATAAAAGTCGTTTATTTCCGGTATTACTATGTTTTTTGTTCACTAATATGCACTACAAATATTAAGTGATGATATATTTAAACGAGAGACTAATAGTAAATCATCAAAATAAGATAATTTATGAAAGAATGAGAAATGTAAGTTAAAGCTTGTGTCTAAAGTTTTGATAATAATAAAGATAACGATCATCTTTGCTGGTTGGTGATACTTTTAGTACCATAATCATGCACAGTGAAAACTCGATAAACCGATTTTACACTTTTATCACTAGATGGCGGTAAATATTTGACGTCAGTTTTGTTGGATGAACGTGATATATTTGCAACATTTTATTCGATGTCTGCCATTGAAAGTTTACGTAAGAGTACATACAGTAATTATATATAACAATGGGAGATTTTTAGAAATTAAATTCTATTCACGTAATCACATAAGTATCACTGTTGTTTATATGTTCAGTAACTGAAGTAATGAAACAAGGACATAAGTTTATTTCTTGTGATTTGACAGTACATAATCTGAATATGTGGGCTGCCTGCATTAATATCGCTTAATACTCGGTTTTTAACATTGTCAGCTTTCTGTTGATATTATTAATAACCATTAGGCTAACTTTTGAAAGTGAAACATTCGAGTGTGTGTAACTACTTGAATTTGGGCGGGTCACAGTCTCCATGCTAATCGATAAATCATACGTATAATAGTAAATCAGAATAACAAACAAAACAATTTTGTTTTTTCTTCATCTGATATTGAACTAATCATTATAATAATTTTTGTAATAAATAATTAATTAAAATTTACAGTCTGACCTTTTGCTGCTTTGTTTTGAATTTTGCGCAAAGCTTCACGCGGCTATTTGCGTTATCCGTCCCTAATTTTGCACTTAAGAGAAGAGCATGTTTGTCGCGACCGAGATTCGAACTCACGACCCTCAGAATGTCGAATGTCTTAACCATCTGGCCATGCTGGGCTGTGATAGGTTGAAATGGGTTTCGAGGTGTTCAAACAATTTTAGTGCCTTTTCTGAGGAGAATAACTTGAATGCTGTCTTTTCCTGGAAATTTGTTGTTGTATACTTTATTACTTTGATTACTTGTTCTAATTCTATACATGTTATGATTTTTGTCACTTTATGTTTCACAATTGTCATTTCTGTTGTAATTTTTTGATAACTTTGTATATTAATAGGAAACTGTGGTTTGTACAGTTATCTTTTCTGTCACGTGTGTTCACCTCACTGAAGAAGTATATATTCATATCTGGTTCGTTTCGCGATCAGAATAAGTGTTTTAGGTGTTCTTTGAATGTTTCAGCCTTTTCAAGATTAGTGTGTGCTAATGTGTTGTTTGCTTCTGGAGGTGGATAATTCTTGTTTCTTGGATTTATGAATCTTTCTAAATGTGTTCAGAATTGTTTTGGGGCGGTTTATTTATTTAATTATGAGCAGAAATAATCACAGCTGTTGTGTTTTAGTTCTTGGACTTCTTAATTGTGTGGGTGGTTGCAAATTATGTGTAGTTTTGGTTTCGGTGTGATTTGGTATTGGTTGTTCTTATTGATTGTTTGGCAGTATTAATCGATTCCCGATGTATTTGCAGTTTTGTCGGGTATTTCTAATGGTAGAATTTTTATATAAGATTTGCTTATAATACTTCAAATTTGATATTTTTATAACCTAGTTCTTCGGTGTGCACCGTCTTATAGATTTAGAGGGTAGAATTGAAGACAACAAATCGGAATATGACCACTAGTCAACACCAGTAACTTTAGGCTACTCTTTACTAAGGAATACTGTGATTGACTTTCATATTATAATGACTCCACGATTGAATTAGCGATCCTCAAATATACATCTGAAAAAACTCGGTTGCTAATATTAGCAGTTTTATATTTTGTCAAGATATCATTTTATTTGAATCAACTTCGGTAAGACAAAATAAAAAAATACCTGAAATTGAACCCTCTGTCTTGTTGATGCCTGAATGAAATGCATGACTCTTCTAGACTTTAATAAGCTGACATTACGAAGCATTATCATTGATTTATGAGTCTTAAAGTTTCCTGACATTTTGTCCTTGGACGACATCAAGGTTGAATGGTCATACAACCCACGGTTTAACAAAAAAATAAAGACTTCTGGAATTATTTTGATATTTATCATGATCGAACGAATGAAAACGTGTTGACATAAATATTCAACTGTACCACCTATGTTTCGTGCACGAGACATACCTTTAAGTCTATCATAACCGGCACACAATGAAAGTGTTTTATGCCTCTTAGGTTATATAAAGAGGCTTCTCCTTTGATTAAGATACGTTATTTAGAAGTTGTTTACGTTATTTTAAAAGGGGACACTTCGTTAAGGTAACTAAATTCAAGCACTAATGCGCAGAGGACATTAAAAGGGCACTTTTTCAAGCAAAGTAAGGTCAGCATTGTTTTGGGGGTATAGGCAGAGTACTGTTAAATAAAGGTAAAAAGAATGCGGATTTCTTCCAGAACACACTGAGCAAAAACAAAACACAATAAAGAAACAAATCATCTTTCATTCCTATTACGTTTTTTTTGCAATCGCTTTTATAAAATAAAACTAAACACTGGCTTCTTGCGTATTAGCATTTAATAGCTTATCACAATTTTTCTTCTTTACTGTAAAATCCCACAAGTTCCTGTCTCATTTACTTTACAGTTGAAATCTTTTATTTAATAATTTAGTAAGTAAGGTGTAGAATCAGATGTATTTTTGGCAGCTGTTGACAAATTTTACAGCAGAGAAAAAATTGTCAAATTTTGGAGCTGTAAATAACGAGTTTCAAACTTTACCCCGTACTTGTCATTAAATTTAATTTCATATAATATTAAAAACTGACATGTTGGCGTCATGGCACAGTTCAAAACATAAAACAATGTACTTAATTCGTTATAGAAATAATCACGTTTGCTAATATCAAATGGTGATTATTTTAAGCTCTCTGGTGGAACAGTGACAAGTCTACAACGTTAACATCTTAGGTTCGATTCCTTGCAGAAAATAAAGAAGATAGTCTAACTTGGCTTTGCTCTAAAACAAGCCCATTATATTTCGAGATAAATATTTTAAATTGAACCGTTTCTCAGATTTCCACCATCCTCGAAATAGATAATAAGCACGTTAATTTCAAGAAAAAAACATTTCTCCATTTTCGAGGGTCTTATTATTATCTCCAGATCATTTTATGATGGAATTTGGTAACATAAAATAATTATATTGTTAATGGTCTTGATGTATCTCATCAAAAGATCACCTTAAAAAAACAACAACCTCAAACATTATAACCCTTGTATTAGGTGTCCAGAAACAGATGTCGTTTTTAAACTGCGAAGTTTGGAAAAGTATGAGACAGTGTTGTAAAACATGCTTTAATCAAAGTAAGCACCATTTACTTCAACACACTTACCAACATGTAATGATATTATTTATGCTCCTGTCATAGAAATCAGAGTTTCTATGGTCAGTGAGCTCTCTGAAAGCTTCTTCTGCAACTTCCTGGTTTTGAAAACGTCTATTGTTCAAAAAGTTGTCAAAATACTTGAAGTTGTTGTTGTTTTGAATTAAGCACAAAGCTACACAATGGGCTATCTGTGCTCTGCCCACCACGGGTATCGAAACCCGGATTTTAGCGTGTAAGTCCGCAGACATACCGCTGAGCCACTGGGGGGGGGGTCAAAATACTTGAAAAACTAAAATATGTAGGGGAAAGGTCTGGGGAATAAGATAGATGAGGCAGAATCTTGATTTCCAATTCTTTCAATTTTTGGAGCGTCATCCTTGACAGGTCTCATAACGCTGATTTTGTTGATCTTCAGTCAGCTCATGCGAAACCCACATATCAAACTATTTCGTCTTTCCAATCGCACTCAGGTGGTTGGCAGTGCTTGCTTTGCTTGTGCCCAGCTTATCTACAAGCTCGCATACTGTTGTGTGAGGGTCTGTCTCAAGTGCTTCACTTAATGCAGTGGTTCTTAACCTTGTTGGAATTACTGAACCCCGAAAGCTTCGTACTTGCATTCACTGAACCCTTCATAATTGGAAAAATAATATATGATTTTTCAAATTCAAAACATAAGTAGATATTTTATTAGTGCATAAAGCGAACCATGCATCAGTTGCACACAATATCACTGTGTTCAAAGAACACAACCAACAAAACGTGAATTTCACACAAAAACAAAACCATAAGTCAATGAATATTTAGTGCAAATCAATGACTTTTGCTGTTGCCTTTCAGGGACAAGTTCGGAAATGCACGGCTTCACCTTAGCAAGTGTCATTATCATATTATTTTCGCAACAAAGTCTGTTCCGTTTCTTCGTTTTTATGTCTAATCATCTTCGAAAATGTTTGCTTGCAAAGATACGTTGTAACAAACAATATGAGTATCTCAAGGGCTTTCTTAGCAATTAGAGGGTACGCTACGATTTGGTGACACCAAAACGTTGAGAGAGTTGTTGTTCTGAAAAGTTGCTGTTGAACCTGGCTTTGTTGAAGTTTAATGATTTCGTCGAGGTATTCATCATTGACATCTGTTGTCGTAACACTAAACGTAAATGGCTGTCTCGCCCATGCTGGATATGACTTTCTAGTGGGAAAGTATCCGTGGAGAGACTTTGCGAGTTCATCTAAGTGCATGGAAATTGCTTGCTTTTGTTCCCCGATTTCAGCCACATCTTCGATCTTACTTACACAGTCGTCCAGTAGGGGAAAGTTTGCGAAGTTATCATTCTCTATTCGTGGTTTTCATAATAGTAGCTTTTTTGAAAAGCCTTCAGGTTTCCTTCTACTTTGATGATGTTGACTCCACCGCCCTGCATCTGTTGATTGAGATGATTGAGAGCATTGAAGATATCGGCCATGTATACCAAAATGAGAATGAACTCAGATTTTTCGAAACAATCTGCATGACAATGTTGGTGCTCTCGCAAAAACAGGGCTAATTCCACACGCATGGCAAAAATACGATTCAGCAGCTTTTCCCGGGATAACCACCGAACGTTAGAATGGTACAGAAGTACCTCGAATTCAGAGCCCATTTCATTACACAGTTCTTTGAAGATGCGGTGCTTCAGGGCACTGTTTCACACATTTCACTACAATTTTTAATACTTCTGCCAGTTTTTAAGACAAGGTTTTTGTTGCCAGCGCATGCCTGTGCAGAAGACAATGCGTTACAATGATGTTTGGTGCATCGGCTTTTACTAGCACACCAAAACCAGAGTTTCGTCTCACCATGACTGGAGCTCCGTCCTAACAAACTGCAGAAACCATATCCCACGAAAGATCGTTGACTCTGAAGAAGTTATTCACAAATTTCTTCACGTCGGCTTCCTTAGTTGTTGTTGTAAGAGGCTTACAAAATAAAAAAATCTTCTTTTATCTCGTCGTTCTTTACACAGCATACAAATACAACAATCTGGCTTAGATTGGAAACGTCGGTTGTCTGATCGAGTTCAAGGCTGAGTTGTGCTGGGCTTGAAATCAGATTTGCAACTACCTGAGCCAAGATGTCATCGCTCATGTCATCTATTCTGCTGCTGATGGTGTCATTTGAAAGAGGAATTTGGGATAACTTATTTTCAGCAGCTTTTCCCAGCATGACATTCGCCATCTTCCATGCAGTGCTTTACCAATGGTGTGTGGTTTGTCCTGCTTTGCAATCAAGTACGCAACTTCGTACGATGCTGTGAGGATAGGTTTGTCGATGGCAAAGCCGAGAACAGACAAAGTAGCCTTTTCATCGAACCTGGCTCTCCTTACCTTGAATTCAGCAAGCGTTTTGTTCTTGTATTTTCCATCTCCATGCAGCTTTAGAGAGTGTTCTCTTAGTTTTGCCGGTGCTAGACTAGAATTGCTCAACTTGGCATTGCAAATCATGTATTGAGGACGCTGACTCTCATCGTGTTCCGTTATACATGTGAATCTATATTGTACATATTCGTCCGACCACTGAATGTTTTTGCTCGACAGTTAGTATGAAGGGATTAAAAGATTAGGAAAAAATCACAATTGACACACGATTACTACAGTCACAAGTCGACTGCTAAGCGCACGAAGTTCCCTGTAGAACAGAGATTAAGGCCAAGTGATGTGACACGATTAGCCGCAGCCAATGATGGCCAAGTGAAGCACGACGTCACAAATCATACGAATGGGGTGAACGGAACGGATACACACAGAGTGTGTGTGTCTTGACCTCCACCGAACCCCTAAAACTGACTCACCGAAATGGGTTGAACCCAGATTAAGAATCACTGCCTTAATGTGTTTTATATAAGGATAGCTTCCTTTCACGACCTTCGTGTTTTTCAAGACTTTCGTCTCTATGTCGAAACTTTTGAAACCAACGCTGAACTGTACGTTCAATAATAGATCCATAGCCGAATGTCTGTTTGATGTTCCGTGTAGTTTCGGTAGCTTTTCGTCCAATTTTGAAGTCATAGAGGAAAAATCAAAGTTCTTTTCTCTATGCTGCCTTGGGGGTTGTGAAACTTTGAGTAGAATTGAAAGAGCAGACAATTAAGAAGTTTTAAGCAACAAACGTTGGATTAAACCAACCAACAAACGATAAGTTACTTAAAATTCAGCTTCTAAATGTCATCGTGAGACATTTATTTATGGACAATCTAATATCAAAACCTGATGTATTTTCTTACGTCGCTCTCATTTTATAAATTATAATTTATTTCAAAATATAGTCTTTTTCGGTTAATTATTGTTTTGAATTATAAATTTTTTTAATTATTCATATTATGCTATTCTTATAATAAATGTTTTTTATAGTGTAAAACGAGGCTTTAAAGTGCAAAGAACACATTGTTAATATCCGAATAAATCGTCATATAGATATATATGTCACATTTATAGTGTACCCGTCATATAATCACGTCCTGATTTGGTCAAATGGTTAAGACACTCAACTCGTAATCCAAGGGTCACGAGTTCGAATTTCTGTCGCACCAAAGATGCTTGCCCTTTCGGACATGGAGGAGTTATAATGTGATGTTTAATCCCACTATTAGTTGGTAAAAAAGTAGATGGGTGGTAATAACTAGCTTCCTTCTCTCTAGTCTTATACAGCTAAATTAGAGACGGCTAACGCAGATAGCCCTCGTGTAGTTTTGCGCGAAATTCAAAACAAACCAATATCCTAATTTCCAGTTCGTTAAAAGCCCCCAGAAATTTTCTAGTCTATTTCTGCGATGGTCCGGCATGGCCAAGCGCGTTAAGGCGTGCGACTGGTAATCTGAGGGTCGCGGGTTCGCATCCGCGTCGCGCCAAACATGCTTGCCCTCCCAGCCGTGGGGGCGTTATAATGTGACGGTCAATCCCACTTTTCGTTGGTAAAAGAGTAGCCCAAGAGTTGGCGGTGGGTGGTGATGACTAACTGCCTTCCCTCTAGTCTTAAACTACTAAATTAGGGACGGCTAGCACAGATAGGCCTCGAGTAGCTTTGTGCGAATTTAAAAAAACAAAAAACTATTTCTGCGACCAATTTCTACGCGTGCATAAAAGAACTCCACTCACTTCCACGAAATGGTAAGAACTTTACTTTGGCTTTACATTACAGTTATTGTTATTTTAGCACAAAATTTAACAAAATTTGCCTAGCAGAGGAGAACAAATAACAGAAACATCTGGTCGCGTCATTCATTAACCACGTTATTACTCGATTATCTGATAAAAAAAAAAAGATAACCTTCCAGTGTGGGACATTATAAGCTATGATTATTTCAACAAAATAAATTATTTGGGTTCCAAACAGAGCTATAATCAGGAAAACTTAAGTGTCTACATGAGTGATTTTCTGACTCCAAACTGAACGAAAATGAAATAAAAAATAATTACGTATTAACTAAAGGTGTAGTAAGCACATGGTTTACTTACCCCTTGTCACAATTTCAAGGTCAAAAATTCTTATTGTGCATTCTAAAATGTCATTAAAATATATTAACATTTTACAATTTACAAAAACTTATATTGGTCAAATTAACTGATTTATAACTGTTTTGGTAGTCAAGTTAGATTTTTTAACAATCTAATTAGTCGTAGGAGGTGAACTAATGGTACAGCTAAAGTACAAAGTATCTTTACAAGTGTTAAATAACACTAGTTTTTTATTCAGAATTTTTCCATATATGTCTTTGCCCTATTTTTCTTATCATTTGCTTCAATTTTAATCCCATTCTCCAGTTGCGCAGCGGCACGTCTGCGGAATCGCAACGCTAGAAACCGGATTTCGATACCTGTGTTGGGCACAGCACAGATAGCTCATTGTGTAGCTTTGTGCTTATTTCCAAACAATCAATCTATTTTAAAGAAATAATTTGCTTTGTTAAAAATCTTCATTTAAAATCAACGCAATATGTATGATAAAATCAATATTGTAGAGCTACTTTAAAATGATTTGAAGATAATGAAGTCCGTTTTTAAACACAACTTTTCTGTATAAGATATTTGGATGATCGAGTACGTCATATTACAAAGATTTTGAATATGTCGATCAGCAAACCAATGACAAACGCACGAAGCAAATTGTCATGGTTGAATGATATTTGTTAGAACTACATATTTACATTGTTTGGTATTAAGTAAGTAGTGGGGATGCTGTCAAAAATTAATCTATTTAGTGCAAGATTTCAAACAATTTTTCTGACTCGGAATATTTATATAATAATATTATGAACATATGTTTATATCAGAGATTTATAACTTTCGAAACGGGTATAGCCCTTGTACTTAAGTACATTAAAGACAAAGAAAAGTGGATTAACATGGATCATCATAACCACACAGAAAGAGACCTGCAACAAGTCATTACCATAAGTGTGGTAAGTAACGTGCAGAGTCTTGTGACAGGAAAGATTTCACGAACACATAGGCCAGTACAAAAAAAAAGTTTTCCACGTGGTCTAGACAGTAGTGTATAAAATAATCAAGAAGGATCTCCATTCGGAAGGGCCTGGCATGGCCAAGCGCGTAAGGCGTGCGACTCGTAATCCGAGGGTCGCGGGTTCGCGCCCGAGTCGCGCTAAACATGCTCGCCCTCCCAGCCGTGGGGGTGTATAATGTGACGGTCAATCCCACTATTCGTTGGTAAAAGAGTAGCCCAAGAGTTGGCGGTGGGTGGTGATGACTAGCTGCCTTCCCTCTAGTTTTACACTGTTAAATTAGGGACGGCTAGCACAGATAGCCCTCGAGTAGCTTTGTGCGAAATTTCAAAACAAACAAACAAACCATTCGGAAGAAAAAGCCCACACAATTCACATATACACATGATGTTTCCACGACACATCGGTTCAATCATCACATACATCAAGCTGTTGGAAAATGAAACGAATGCTCATATTGTTTCCAATGAAAACATACAATTTAAGTCATTAAAATAACACATACGATTGGGTTGTTGAAATAGTTACTGGGACACTGGTGTTATTGTACACTAGGTGAATAATGGAAAGTAGTTAGGGATGAGTGGTGTATTTTGAACAAAACAACTTACGATGAAGCTTTTTGCATTGAAAACTATAATACAAGGCTCTTGTCAGAGAGAGCAAGACTGTACGTGACCACAAAGGCTGTAACGACCTGTTTTAGGCTCTCAACTTATTAAAAGATAACATATAAACTTCGGTACACGCGTAATATGGCATCAGAAATTTAACAAAAGATGTTATGATTATCTGCTTTTTTGAAAATAATACAAATTTTTATGCATAAACAAAATATACACAAGGCAATTTTGCGCAACAAAGAAAGTAAAGCTTGTTTGAACAGCATCTCGCTCTTACTGAGCTGATAAGATATGATACACATCGAAACTTCAATACTCAGTCGAGTGGCGTATGGAATCTGTTACACAAGCTGAGCAAATATGTCTTCTATTTCAAGCTGTGTATATATCACTATAAGTGTTCAAAGCATAAGTGTTAACTCTAGCTATAATAGGATACAAAGATGCGTCCAACCAGTCAACAGCAGTAATTGTCATTTGTTAAATGCAATTATGTATATGTAAACCGATAATGTTAAAACGAAGTTAAAATCCCAAGATACTATTGCTGCTTTACTGTAACAACGTAACACATATAACAAAAATAAATTTGTTAATCGCTCTTCCAATTATATATAATTATATAACTTGGTGTGTGTGTATGTGTGTTCTTATGGTGAATACTGGCTGCCAGTGTCTACAAATTGACGTATGCATTTTGTGCACAAATAAGTGAAACAATTACTTCTGTGATAAACAGATTATAGAATTATAATCAACTATTCGAAGAAAATAAATATTGATGTTTGCTTATATTTTCTCCAAGGTGTTGTGTTTTGATTATCTTCTTCCTTATTTCTGAGTCGAACGTGCATAATATGTCGTATGTAGCTTGTATTTGCCCTGAAACATTTTTGTAACAAAGTGACAAAATATAACAAAACTGTCTTATTGTACCTTCGTTACTCAGGTTTTGGTGATATATTATGTTTTCAGAGATAGTTTTTACTTTCGTTTAAACTCTACCACAAAGTCACTAAACATTTTACTGGTAACAGTATTTGAAAATATAATTAAATTGTGAATCCATCGCCTGAATCATGCACTGCACATTGGTTAAGTCTCTTTACTATTGATAAAATATAAAATACTGATGGTTATAACTTTGCTGTTGTTTCTTCAAATACACTTAAATTTATTTTAACAGCTCTATTTTAGTTTTTGTCACTTCTCTCCAGATTTAGCAGACTAACATTGAGTTGTCATAATCCTGGAACCTAATGTATTTTCGCTTGGTCTAGAGGTGTCGACTCTTAGAAACAACTGTATTTTCGATGGTGAGTTATCTGTGCTGTACCCACTTCGAGAACCGAAACCCAGTTTTCAGAGTTATTAACCTCTAGACTTGCCGCTGAGTCATTTTGAGGTTCTTGAGATGGGTTTTATTTTATGATCGGTAATACCTTTAGAGGTATTGCATCTGTAAACATCGAATTTAGCTACCTACCTATTAAACCCTGCAGATGGTGTCAGTTAGATATATTTTCAATGCATCTTTCTTAAGTTCTTCATAACATAGATAGCAGATACTTTGTCAAGGCTATAATCGGGCCCGCCCGTCTATTGCACAACATAACAAATCGCCTAAAGCTACACCTTAAATGACAGGAGGCTAGAACTGGTAAGATAAGCTCCAGTGTTCATAATATTTTTAGTTGTCATATGAGGACCAGTCTATTTATTTAACTGCCCAGACACGAGGGAAAACTAAAATGAGATGAACAGGGAAACGGCCTTTAGCTCTATCTTTCAGCTTACTGTAATACGTAAAACCTAAATATTCAGCATTAGGTGGCCCGGCATGGCCAGGTAGTTAATGCGACAGTGCGTTTTTCGTTGTTAAAACTGGTCTGGTGTCTTTTTCCTTTTTTTATTTCGAGCAAAGCTACATGAGGGCTATCTGCGTTAGCCTTACCTAACTTAGTAGCTAATCATCACCACCCACCGCCAACGTTTGGGCTACATTTTATCAAAGAATAGTGAGATTGACCTTACATTATAACGCCCAATCGGCTAAAAGGGAGGGCATGTTTGATGTGACAGAGATTTGAACCCTCGACTTTCTGATTAGAGTCGAGCTCCCTAACCATCTGGTCATGCCAGACTTTGTTAAAACTATATATTACTGTTTCTGTTAGGCGAACTAGGTAAGCGGTGGTTTGTTCTAGTTTTCTAAAACCACTTTGGTATTCTGGTGACTATTATTTTCAATATTTTGTCTTTTCAGCTGGTCAGGGTGATCACATGGTAACTATATAGGGGTATATCCGAATTTTAGTGGAAGGTTGATTTTTTGTTTTTGTTTTTGGAATTTCGCGCAAAGCTATACGAGGGTTATGTGCACTAGCTGTCCCTAATTTAACAGTGTAAGACAAGAGGGAAGACAGCTGGCTATCACTACCCCAATGTTGCGAAATTAGTTATTTTGAATTTCGCGCAAAGCGATTCGAGGGCTATCTGCGCTAGCTGTCCCTAATTTAGCAGTCTAAGACTAGAGGGAAGGCAGCTAGTCATCACCACCCACCGCTACCTCTCGGATTACGAGTCGAACGCCTTAACACATTTGGCCATACCGGGCCTATGAAGTTAGACTCAAATAGTTTAAAATACCGTACGTTACAAATGGAGTTACCGTGCGGTATTATTCGCTGGTTATTAGATTTTTTGAACAAAAGAGAATGTAAATTTAATGTAGGAGGAATCCTCTCTTAGCTATTTAATTCACAAACAGATGTCCCTCAAGGAGAGGTAGTTAGTCCAATGTTCTTACACCATGTGTGTGAGTAATATTCTCCTTAACTATCCAAACGTAGGCTTCTCCTCATGGTTCGTCGACGATGTTACAGTCTGGAAACGTGAACCTACATCCTCAATCAGCAAAAAAACTTACAACCACAATTAAATAACATAGTAGAATGCTGTCAAAATTATCGTATTAAAATTAGCATCCCCAAAATTCAACTGGTAGTCTCACAAAACTAACAAAAAAAGGACCCGCTCAAAATATATATAAACAGGACGTATCCAGAGGGCAACACCAGTCAAACTTCTAGGACTAACCTATGATTCCAAATTTATGTGGATTAAACAAGTGAACAATATTCTAACAAAAGTTTGGATCGTTTGTTTGTTTTTAAATTTTTCTCAAAACTACATGAGGGCTAGCCCCCCGCTAGTACAGCGGTATGTCTCCGAATTTACAACGCTAAAATCAGGGGTTCAATTCTCCTCGGTGGGCTGAGCAGATAGCCCTATGTGGCTTTGCTATACGAAAAACACACACACACACACGAGGGCTATTTACGATATCTGTCCCTAATTTGGCAGTGTAAGACTAGAGGGAAGGTATTTTGTCATCACCACCCACCGTCAACTGTCGGGCTACTCTTTTACCAACGAATAGTGTGATTAACCGTCAAATTATATCCTACCCACGGTTGAAAGGGCGAACAATTTTGGTGCGACGGGAATTCGATACCACGACTATCATATTACAAGTCCAGTGCCCTAATCACCTGGTCTTGGCGAGCCCAAAAGTTTGGAAGTGCACAAATAATGTCAGAAGTCTACTATTCGATAGAAGCTGATAACATCTAACAGGGGTGAGGAAGAGGTTTCTGTTTCACATTTGATCAAATTAGTGAAAAGGTTTTAGAATTGCCCCCCAGTGGCTCAGCGGTATGTCTGCGGACTTACACGCTAAAATCCGGGTTTCAATACCCGTGGTGGGCAGAGCACAGATAGCCCATTGTGTAGCTTTGTGCTTAATTCAAAACAACAACAAGTTTTATAATTTCATCGTGAGTCATAATATTAAGGGTTATAAATATGACTAAGAATATATCAAGTAAACAAGAAGAACAAAAGCACCTCATTTTTATATTATAATTGAATTAGATTAAATTAATTGTACTCAAATAGTTCTCTTTAACTCGTTGATTATCACAAAAAGTAAAGGAGAATCCAGGTTTGAAGATGAGGCAAATTTTAAGCATGTCATAAGTAAAGAATCTTAAAACATGTAAAAGATGGTTTAGTATATCACTTCTGGTATTACCAATACAAGAGAAGTTACCCGAATCAACTGTGGTATGAAATATAAAAATAAGATGAACTAGTGATAAAGCTACTTAATTGTATAACTATTCGTAATTTTAGTTATAAGATAATACTGGTAACTAAAAAATATTTGTTATATTTTTTAATTATGAAAATATATACAGTATTGCAATGATGTAGACGTAATGATGATAAACATAGAATAATTTTAAACAACTAATGGCAGTATATATTATTATAGAATATACAATAGAAAACTAATAAGGTGTTTAATGCATTATTATTTCATGTTTGTTTTAAACAGAGTAATATGCACGTTTTTACGTTAACTTAAATTTATCAGTATATACGGTTGCGAAATTTTATCAGAAGAGTCATCTGTTATTCACTTAAATTTAACTAAGTTGTTTGGTTACCGTTTGACTTTCTCAGTTACCATATAAGCCTATATCCAGTGGTACAGAACTGTCGGAACCGGAAACCTATTGTATAACCATGTAAAGTTAAATTACTTGTAAACAGTAGCAATATAGTCATCTGGCTGAAAAAAATACAGATACATTAATACGTTCTCACTCCACCACATATAACTCTTAAAATATTAGTATTAGAGATTTGTGTGCGTCAAGCCATAGTTATGTGTTTATGTGTGTTTTAAGCCTCTTTTTACTACCAGGTATCGTTTTACCACATTTGATGTATGCTTTGGATCACTGTCTTCTGGAAGATGAGCTCCCATAAAACAGGTTTTGTTCTGAGGAATGATGACTTAAAATTTGATTTATTTGCTAGCAGTCAGGGTGCCATCAGTTTCGCGTAGGTCTCAATAGAACTGACTAAGAGGTAACTTACACTTGTGTTGGTCCACTAGCATGCTTAACTAAGATATTTTTCATTGTTTATGATGTTATTCTCTTCTCAACCATCACATAATTTATCATTATTTGTTGGTAAAGAGCACCCTTCTTGAGCTTTTGTGGTGCTTTTGTTTGGAATATGATGCCAGTTTCAGCCTTTTGAGTTAGTTGTTTTTCCTAAATAATATGTTTTTGAATAGCTACACAGTAGCTGAAGGTGGTTTTGTGTAGCTGGTAATGTTTATCTTATCGTTTGGAAAAAAGCGTTTACATTTGTGCTTACATCAGGTACATTGGCAAGATCTCTGGTGTATTTTCTTGTTTCTCATAGTCCAAATTACTTAGCATCGCTTCTGAGGGGATTGAGATATATATTTCAACCCCTTCTACCAACAAATGTGCAAGTTTAACGCACTTTCTTCAGAGTTTCTATACAGCTACTATTGAAGCATAAATTTTCATCTCTTCCTGTTGCATGGGGCCCCTGGACGGCTAGGTGGTTAGGGTGCTCGATTCACAATCTGATGGTTGCCGGTTCAAGTCCACGTCACACAAAACATGCTCCCCCTTTCAGCTGTTGGGAAGTTATAATATTACGATCAAAACCACTATTTTTTGGTAAAACACTAGACTAAGAGTTGGCGGTGGGTGATGACGAGTACATGCCTTTTCTCTAGCCTTACGCTGCTGAATTAGGGATAGTTAACGCAGATAGCCCTGGTGTAGCTTTGCGCGAAATTCAGTAACATACGAAAAAACTGTTGCATGGACCTGTCTTCACCAGCCAAAACTTTGATTTCCATTCAATAGTTGTAACATTTTTGTCCTGGGAATGACCCGTGACTATAACACCATAATACTGCTGAGAAAAGTACGACTGCATTTACTTTAATTGGTATACAATAGTATTGTACTATGGGTGACAACCAATCACAGTGTAAGGTAGGAGCACGTGACTGTACTCTTGCTATTCTACATATATTTCCAACACACCATATCTACATATTACATTTAATAAAAGCTCCAGATCTTGCAGCCCAGTAACTAACTTTTAAGAAGAACCCTGGGGATAGGTTTTATTTTCATTTTTATAAAGAAAAAGAAAACCTTTAGATTACGTTATATTTTAAAATATGTCTCTTATTTATACACTATAGAGTTTTTGTTTGAGTTAAGAACAAAGCTCCCCAATGGGGTAATTCTGTTCTGCTTACCACGGGTATCGAAACCTAGCTTCCAGTTTTTGAAGTCCGCATACATACCACTGTGTCATTAGGGGAGCTGTAGTACAGAAAGCTGATAACGTAAAGTTGAATAAACTTAACTATTTTCAGTGTAAAAAGTTTTAATAAAAATATTGACATTGCATTTTAAAAACATTTTTTTATTTAGCTACTCCTCCCTCGATTGGTCAGCAATAAGTGTACGGACACACAGAACACAAAATTCATCCATTTCCATTGTCATCTGAGATTTCAAACGGTGGTGAGAAAACCTGAAACATCATATGATGCGTGGAGAACTGACAGTGTTAAGGGATTTCAACCAACATAAATTAGACAATTTTAGTATATATATATATATATATAAGGATAAATTACAACTATAAAACTCAGGATTATAAAATGTGTAATCACTTTCGCTCACCAACATTATATGTTAGGACAGAAATGATAAAATTACAATGATACGTATTTATGTATAATCATTTGAAAGTTTTAGAAGAAAACTAACAATAAAAATAATTAATTAACAATTTAACATTCTAATTTAATCGTAAAACATATAAGGGAATATAAACAGATATTAAAAGTTATAAAATGAAATCACTCCACAAAGATAAGGTCGTATTGTTATTTTTAGCCCCGAGTGACATATACTTCCCATAAGCCAAATTTCAAGGTCAAAGACGTTTTAAGGCTTAACTACCTATAACTTAGAACTGACGACAATAGAAAAAGTAATCAGTCAGTAGTGCTGTTCAAAAAGGACAGTTGTTTTTTATTATTAAGCTAAAAGCTACAGAAGGAACTATTTGTGCTATGCTCACCATGGGTATTGAAACCATATTTATAACGGTATAAGTCCGCAGACATATCTCAGCGCGACTGGGGGGTATTCACTGTCGAAGCTGTAACGTTCCCACAGTTGAAAGAGCAGAGGAAGTGGAGTAACATATCGCAATTCGGATATTGGTCCTTTCCACTTGCACCCTGGCACATTACCTACTAGGCCAAAGCATGGCCTAATATATACAGTCTGGAAAAGAAAACTGTTATATAAGTTCGTACACATCTAGAAATTGACTCGCAAATATTTGTATTTTCTTATAGCAAAGCCACATCGGGCTATCTGCTGAGCCCACCGAGTGGAATCGAACCCCTGATTTTAGCGTTGTAAATCCGAAGATATACCGCTGTACTCGCGGGGGGCAACTCGTAAATGAGATAACATTTGCCTTTAGAGGGTGTGCTTGACCCTGTGTTAGAACTTTAGACTTCAGAGTTGGTGAACTGGGTTCGATTCGTGTGATACGACAGGATACATTCCTCACTCCTCACATTTTAAGTTGTGAGTGCTCTATAACACTGACATTAGGCCTTTTAGCATCTCTGGTCAGTAGTTCAAAATTAGGGAGGGGCATATATTCAGAAAATAATAGAACGAAAATAATGAGACAGAAACACACTATCAGAGTCCTGAATCTTTTGAAACCAGTAATTCACCTTGGCTTCCTAAAGTTGAACATTTTGACATGATTTTTCGTTGGGCTGATTACCAAGTAGTTTTCTCAAAGATCTCTTCAGACACCTAACACTGTGAATGTGACCTATTTTGTCATAAATAAAGTAGGCTAATGGTTTGGAGCAACCTTGAACTGCGCTACCTATGACTAAAATACATTGTTATTGTAAGTTAAAAATACGTGTACAAAAGCATTTTTAATTATGAATCGTTCAAAGAAGTTTTTCTGAGAAAACCATATGAATTTGAAGAAATGTCGAGGGTCGATGGGCTTAAAACAAACTTCTTTTAGGTAAATAAAACGTCTTTATTATCTTAAGTCTCTAACTACCGAAATGATGCCATACAAAATAAAAAGATACTTGGAATATTTGCTACTATGACTTTTGTTCACCTACCTTTTACTACCGGCGCACGCTATCTATATTTATAATAATTATTTCAATGTTTATATGAACAGAAATATGGTTTGATAGTAACTATATAATTATATTTGTTATCTCTGTTTTGAGTTTATCTTTGCATAGCGGTATGTCTGCAGACTTACAACGCTAGAAATCGCGGTTTAATACCCATAGTGAGCAGAGCACAAATAGTTCATTGCGTAGCTTTGTGCTTAACTTCAAAAAACAAACATTTATCCGTGTTTTTATAATCAGAATATAATAATGCAAATCTCTCAAAGCTTTGGTGCTGTCAATGTTTTGTTTTTTATTCAGGTCATTGAGTGTATCGGTATTTAAACAATATATCTTTATATTCGTCTTAGTTAACTGAGAAGTTTAGATACGGATGTATCCAATCTACTGAAGCGTTCTCCGCCAGTAAACAAGAAAAATCAAACCAGTTTTACCCCTTCCCCATGTCCCCTCCAGTTTATCGCCACCATAGCAACGGATTTTAGAACAAAAACTTTCACCTTCAAATTGAACGGTGAACAACTGGTAACCTTGGATGTTTGTCGTGCTCTGAAGATGTAAACAAAAAGAAATAAGTGCCATTTAGAGAATTTAGTTATATACACATCCACATGTGTACCGGATCATAATACCATATTTCCTGATAAGATTATGAGATGATTATTTCTTCGAAACATAACCCACAAAATATTTCAACTTTGTGACAAATTCCCAACGCTAAAATCCGGGATTCGATTCCTGGTATTAGATAAAGCGCGGTTAACTCACTGTGTAGATGTGTGCTATAAATATTAACAACATTGTCTTTAAGGCTAATCAGAGAGTAACAGTATAATGTGTATAAATCATTCTGTACTCAGTAAATCGTTTTTGTACACACACACACACACACATATACATAAATATACAGTACAACAATATAATTTACTTAATATAACAACTTAATTACAAAATTAATTTTCGTTAATTTCGACTGTTGTTACGCTTTTCTTCTTCAATTTTACTTAAAAACATGTCTTCTTCCAAGAAACAGTTTTGTGTGTCAGTTTCCACCTTCTGGACGAAAGAGTGAAGTGAAAACAGATTTGTAAAACGTGTTCACACTCTTCTTCTTGGCCTTCAACTCTTTTAGGGGTGACAGGTACGTGGCGCAATTCACTTATCAAAGTATAAGCCAGTTCCTCTGGTGTTTAGAGAGAAGTCTTCTTGTGTGGACCAATCGGGAACATGACCGATATATTCTTGTTGAATATAAAAATAAGATAGGTAGCCTACAAAAATATCTATTTGAATATGACCCTATAACATATCCTACATAACTTAGGTCGTCTACGAAGACAGGTGCTATATAAACAAGTGGATGGCATTTTTCGTCACACAAACAAGTCCTTTGCAGAAATTGCGTATTTCATATCAACAGTACTTTAGTAACGAAGATGAGTTTAATTCAGGTAAGAACATTAGCTGCACTAGATAACAGTTGTGTGTGTGTGTGTATATATAAATATATATATTTTCATGCGTTTTCGACACTTCAAGTTTACACACTTTTCTAAAGAAGAAATATTCAAAAATAAATATCCTATGTTCCATTTCGAAATTTTTAGACAAAATGGTGTCTGCGTGTCTTTAAGAGATTTGTCATTTTAATTCGAAATTTGACTGTAAACAAATTGATAGTTAGGGGACATTTTGGAGTAATAATTTTGAAAACAAAATATGATGATAAATTTTAAAATAAATAATATAACTCGTATCAAAATTCAACAACTCGTAGTTATGATAATTAATATTGCATTCCAAGATTTCTGTAAACATATTTTGGCTAAAACTAAAAAAATTGTCTGTTGGAGCCATCAAAGTTTTGCTGTAATGATACATAGAGTCGTTTAAGAGAAGTTAGTTGAATTGTAATAGTAAATTATTTCGTAATTGTGTTCGTAATATTGAAACGAATAAAGTAAAAGGAACGAAATGAAAATTATTAAGTAAAATAATGTGTATTGACTATTATGTTTATACTGATTGTTTAGACTTTGGCTCTTTTAAAAGTGGATTAAAACTATGTAAATAAATATACATATATGAGGCGCACTTCTGCAAAATCCTCGAAAGTGTTTTGTTTCAAGCGTAAAGAAAACCGAAATTAAGAGTAACGAAAACTTTCATTTTTTGCTTCTGAAGTTCGTATGTTATGCTGTGTCATAACCTATAGATTGGATAACTCTTCTCGTGATTCATGGCATTCGCACGTTTTAGTGACGCCGTCACAGTATAAATTGCAACATTAAGTGCCCCCTATATGATGTCATTTTAGTGTCTATTGATTGACTGACAGACAACACACTGGTGCGAATTCTTAAAAGAGGTGACCTCTCTCGGCGCCCTTTGGCCCTCTGCTCGGCATGGCCGGGTGGTTAAGCCACTCGACCCGTAATTCGAGAGTCGTGGGTTTGAATCCCCGTCACACCAAACATGCTTGGCCTGTTAGCCGTGGGGACGTTATAATATGACGATCAATCCTACTATTCGTTGGTGAAAGAGTAGCCCAAGAATTGGTGGTGTGTGGTGTTGACTTGCTGCTTTCTATCTAGTCTTGCACTGCTAAATTAGGGACGGCTAGGGCAGATAGCCCTCATTATTTTACCAACGAATAGTGGGTCACTTTATAACGCCCCCACAGCTGAAAGGGGGAGCATGTTTGGTGTGACGGGGATTCAAACCTGCGGATTATGAGTCCAGTTCTTTAACCACCTGGTCATGCCGGGCTTATTTGATAGCTAATTTATATCAATATAATCAAAAACTAGTTTAAGGATGTTTTAAAGTTAGTTTGTTATCAAAGCAGAACTTTTACCTCGCCGTCGTAGCTAATGTACCTAAATGCTGTGAAATGTGTGACAAACAGAATTATAATAAAAAATATCTTTATACACGTTTCCTTCACAAGTTAATTTTTTATCTATATTACTGCTATACACAGTTTTAGGTTGGAAATGCTAATCTCGCTACCTAAAAAATTCAGTTAAAATGTAATTATTATTATTACAGTTAAACATAGAAACAAGTTTGAGGATTAAGCACGAAGTTACTACGGGTATCGAAACTCGGTTTTTAATGGTGTGAATCCGCACTGTGCCACAAGAGGAGAGGAACTTTCAATATATATTTACATATTAAACGCATCTCTCGTCCCTGTAGTATATTTTTAGAAAGCTAAGTAAATGTTTTAATTTTAAATATTTATAATTTTTAGTTCTTCTCCTGCAGGTTTTTGCTTTTCTTCTCGGCGTGTTGTACTTGGTTGAAACTAAGGTGTCGATAGATGAGCCTGTTTACAGTGAGAATATTATTTATCGATACCTGCTGCCAACAGACGACAAATTCAGATACAAACCTGACGTAAAACCACTAAAACAGGTGGACGCAAGAAAAGAATTAAAGAAAAAGGAGACATTATTCACCAATATTTTGATGAAGAAAGATCTTGTAGAAGACAAACGACCTCCAGCAAAAGAATCTCACAACAACCCTTATGACACCTATGCTTTCTCAATAGTTAACCCTTACGCTTATCACACTTTGCATTCCATACCACAAAGCTATCCTAACCAAAATATTCCATCTTATCTAGATTATGGTCCTTTTTATCCTCCATACAGTCCCTACTCCTACAGACGTCCAAATACAGAAATTTATCCCCATCGTTGGTATTCCGGTGAAAATGATCAGCATTACGAAGCGCACAAGACTGTAGAGAACAAAGGAAGTTTGCCCTTTCAAAATGACCGTTACGTACCGTATTTTACACCTAGTTCTTTCTCTTATCCCAACCTACCTTCCTTCTACCGTTACCAGTAAACAGCAAACGTGTTTGTTTGTTTTTCAAAAATAGTCCACCTGTAGAAGAAATAAAAGGTATGTTGAAAGACATTGATAAAAAATATAAATTTATATTTCACACGCTGTTTCACAAAGTGCTTATTTCAACAGACTGCATAGGTTGGATGGATCATATTAACTTCTGATCGTTGCAAACTATCTACTTAGATAAAATTACCGATTAAAATATAAGTTTATTTATCAATATTTTACGTATTATGTAGATACGAAATTGGTCAGAACAGAGACAGCTGGAAGGATACAACCGTCCCAATAAACAAGTTATAGACCCGAAAATCATTTGGCCACATCAATATTTTACTGACAAATGTTTTTTATTTGTTTATTTTTGTATGCAATCAACTGAGTTCTGCAGCTAATATGAAATGAAATTACAGTTCTATGGCAAATTCTAACCACTTCGTTATCATTAATTTTTTTGTGTATTGCTATACCGGTTAGTATTTGAAACATTCTGGTTATTTGTTTCACTTATGATTTTGTAGTACAGGGAAAACAATGGAAACTGTATTTGTGTTTTGTATGTTTTATACATTACTTGTTGTTATTGTACGAAATTGTCGAGTAATATTTTAGAGCGTTTTTGTTGACTGCCTGACAAAATTTTTTTTTTATTTTACGACCTCCCCTCCTAGTATTATGTGCGTTCCGTCGTGTCTTTAGATCTTGGTTAAATGGTAGTAACCAGTAATCTTGTATTATTCCTATACCTAGAATAGAAATAGTGTGTGTGTATACACGCACGCAGTGATCGATGTGGTAATTCAGCTTGTATGTATAAACTTATATATTTATGTTATTTTGACTGTTTAGTGGAATCGATTTCAAACGTTGTCCAACATTCGATGTTTATTTATCTTTCGTGATATTGTTCATACAATTGTAATTGTTCTGTTTAATTTTACCTATTGTTTTTGAATGAAATTTAATAAAGTATTATTACCAATATTCTGTTAATTTTTGCCTTTGCTAAAAACATCTAAAACACTTACGCTGCAAATTTAGCAATTATATAAATTGTTAATTTATTCAGAATTAATCAATAAAGTATTAAATTAGAGTAATTCATTCAAATAATTTCTGTATATTTTTCTCCATACATTAACTACGAAACGCAATTCATATCAAAGAGGCCAACATTTGCGAGCGAATGTTTGCGATATGTTTCAGTCAATTGTAACGCCAGGAAACTGTCTATATAATTGTTTGAGACTTACTGGAAGTTCCATATAAGGTTGGAGTAATTGTGAAACAAACGACCTCAAATTACGTTTTTGTGACATCTTGAACTCCTACAATTATTAATTAAAATTTAAAGCTTTCAGCAATTTTGTTCAAATTACTAGATTACTCGTTATATACAAGTTAAAACTTTCAATTTTCAGTCAACAATGAAAATATTAAAAAAAATGTTATATCAACAACTTTCGCCACTTCCAACAGAAATATACTGGTGTTCGCAGCAGCTAAGTTGCATTATTATGATACTATCTCCCAATGTACGCGAACATTCGAACAGTGAGGTTCAGAATCACTTATTTATGAGAACGCTACAATGATGTGCGAACTGTATCGGCCCAACATGACCAGGTGGTTAGGACGCTCGACTCGTAATCTGAGGGTTCCGGGTTCAAATCCCCTTCACACCACATATGCCTGCTTTTTCAGCCGTGAGGGTGTTATAATATTACTGTCAATTCCACTATTTGTTGATAAAAGAGACGCCTAAAAGTTGGTGGTGATGACTAGCTCCCTTCACTCTAGTTTTACACTGTTAAATTAGGGACGGTAAGCGCAGATAGTCCTTAAGTAGCTTTGCGCGAAATTCAAAACAAAAAAAGCCATTTGGTGTGAATACAAACCACACTTGCAAAATTATTCAGCAAAACTGCTCAAATTTAATAAAAATGTGTGTTCACGTCTATGCAAAAAAACGCAACAAATTACGTGGGATATCAGACTAATATTTTAAAACTAGTTTCACATAAGAGTACAAGTGGATCGTTTTTAGTCTTTTGTCATTTGTTTTAAAGACAATTGATTTATAGCACTAAAACTATAAAGTGAAAGGACGTACAGATACATAAATACTAGTTAGGTCAACCAAACTATATTAGCAGTTTCTAGTTCAAAGTTTTCAAAATAATCATATGTGTGGACGGTTATTATTCATTATTCACTGTCAACTTTTCAGCATAAATTTACTAAGTTTTTTGAAATTATTTTAATTAATGCGCGTTTAGCGTCACGCGTTATTAGTTTAAGCAATCAGCATAAATAATGATGCTTGATACGACTGTACCGATTGCACGAGATTATGACAAGAAACTGTTGATGTGAATCCATGGCATTACAATAAAGGAAGTTATTAACACTGTTTTAACGAGGGAAACTACCATCATATATTTTAAAGACTCTGATTAGGTTTGTAAAGATCTATTCCAAACAATATGGTTGAAATCCTGAAGCTAATATTGGTTACTATCAAGTGTCACTTTTTCACTTGCTGTGGTTTAATGGTGTATTGATAGAGAGACATGGTATCTCACCAAAAACACCTTAGGTGTGAAAAAAAATGTGCGGAATAAAAAGAGATTAAGCGTGCGACTTAAAGGAATGAGTGTGTATGTTTTTCTTATAGCAAAACCACATCGGGCTATCTGCTGAGCCCACCGAGGGGAATCAAACCTCTGATTTTAGCATTGTAAATCTGAAGATATACCGCTGTATCAGCAGGGGACTAAAAATTCGTTTCGTGTGGCTACAAGTTTGGCCGCCAATTTTGATTTTGTTTCTTTAAATCTTACGTTGAGTCCTTTTTGGACGCAACGTTTTTCACACCTAAGGTGTTTTTAATCAATATATATTGCTCTAGCCAAACTGATGAGTTCTGTATTGAGAGAAACGCATCGTCGGTAATGAATACTCAGACATAATGTGGTTGAAACACACTTTTTTGAAAAACGTCACAAGATTGAAATAAGAATATAGTGTCAAATAATAAGCCTGATATTAATGATAATACTTATGTTTTATGAAAAATATAATTTTTTATACTCATCCCCAGTGGCTCAGCGGTATGTCTGCGGACTTACACGCTAAAATCCGGGTTTCGATACCCGTGGTGGGCAGAGCACAGATAGCCCATTGTGTAGCTTTGTGCTTAATTCAAAACAACAACAACAAGTTATACTCATGATTTGCTAGTTTAGCGCCCTCCAGTGGCTCAGCGGCACGTCTGCAGACTTAGAATGCTAAAATCCGGGTTTCGATATCAATGGTGGGCAGAGCACCGATAGCCCATTTTGTAGCATCGTGGTTAATTTAAAGCAACAACAACACTAGCTTAGAAAAGACGTTGATAACATAATATTTTTTACTACTACAATGTAAGCTATTTCAAACATGTATATATATATGAGTGTGTCTTTTAAACAGATATAAATGTGAAAATTATCTTGCAAACCTGGTGCAGTATTTGGTATTTGGTATTTATCGCTCATTATATTCAAGAGTCATGACAGGTTGAACGTCTCATTGCAATATCGGTTCTTTTCAATAGTTTGCATCAGTCAGAAACTTGGAGTTCAAATTATTTAACCCGAAATTGGAATGCAAAACTGGTTTAGTAATTTTAAGGAATTTAAGCAACTTCTTTTCACATCACTTAATTTACATAATACGTATATATTAGTTCTCATGGCGAAATCTTAAGTTTCTAAGAATTGCCGACAAGATTAGAATAAGATGCATTCTTTTACTTACTTTTCAGCTTGTGATTTTAGCTCATGAACTCTACCACTGTATATCGTTCGTTCGAAAAATATATTTTTGTTTCGTACTGTATGAAGAAAGACAAGTTTGGAAAAGCTTAAAAGTTTAAAACACCAATGTCTAAAGTCAAATTCTTGATTTTACTTTTTTATAATGAAACCAAACGATTTTATTCCTTTTTAGGATAACACTTATGGTATAAATATGTCTAAAATGCATAAAATACAAATAAAAACTTCTACATTGTTTTATCAAGAGAAGTTTACAACGTTAAAATCAGGGGTTTGATTCTCCTCAGTGTACTCAGCAGATAGCCCAAATATCTAAAAGAGGTTTATTTATTGTTATTCTTATAAGAAGACTTTATAAGAATAATAATTAATTTTCGCTCATGGCAGTTTATTTGTTTTGAATTTTGCGCGAAGCTACATGAGGACTATCTGCGCTAGCCGTCCTTAATTTTTTAGTGTAAGACAAGAGAGAAGACAGCTAGTCATCACCACTCACCACCAACTCTTGAGCTACTCTTTTACCAACGAATAGTGGGATTGACCGTTACATTATAACGCCCCTACAGCTGAAAGGGCGAGCATGTTTGGTGTGACGTAGATTTGAACTTGTGACCCTCGGATTACCAGTATTAACCACCTGCCCTTCACTCGTAAAAGAAAGTTTTGTTAATAAAACGTGGTTTGGTTGTTAAGTACAAAGTTGCACGATTTATTATTTTTACACTGTTCAAAACAAATATCGAAAACCTAATTTGATGTAATAAGCCACTAATTAATGACCGTACTGATATTTAACATAAGTTATATTTCTGAGAAATTTGCATTAAAACCTAATACTTGGTGATCCAATGAGGTTCTTTAATAAAAAAAATTACAAAAGTAGAATTTGTGTTTAAATTTCCACTAATAAACGAGGTTTATGTAGTTTATATCATTTCCATTATCACTTAATATTTTTTCCATTACATTAAGCCATTAATTCCTCTACTCCTATATGCCTGAAAAGAACCAATAAAATATTCAGACACTTTGAAAGAAAATGGTTTATTTGTCGTTTTTTTTTTAATTTCACGCAATGGTACACGAAAGCTATCTTTGCTAGCCGTCCCTAACTTAGCAGTGTAAGACTAGAGGGAAGACAACTGTCATCACCACTCACCGTTACCATTCAGAATGCTCTTTCACCAACAAATAGTAGGATTGATTGTCCCATTATAACAAGCCAACGGCTGAAAAGGCCAGCATGTTTTGTGTGAAAGGGGATTCGGATACGTGAAACTTAGATTACAAATTGATCGTACTTACCACTTGAGCGAGTTTGAAAAAAATAGAAAGATAACCTCGAAGGTTAACGCTGAGAATTCCAGACAGGTAATCGACCAGTTAATCTTGTTCTTAACCTTGAATTCAGAAGTTAGCCTTGAAACTGACAAATGTGTAAAGTTTTTATAGACACAAGTATAAAGTATTTATATATATATATATATATATATTTACATAACGTGAAACAGTGAGTGAAACCTTGTCATTCTTGTAATACCTGTATCGACGAATAGACAAAGTTCAGTTAAGAATTTTAGTGGTTCTAAAAAAATATCTTTTGTGATATTTCTCGTGCTGGTTGCTATTACGGTACTACAGTTTAACGTGAGCTATTTTCTGAAAATTTGTATTAAAATCTAGTATTTGGAACACGAACAACCAGCAAAAAATGAATAATTAATTTGTATTTTCATTTACAATTACTACGCAAAGCTACAGAAGGACTATCTGTGTTTAGATTTTGACCTTATACTTTGGTTTGGTTTGTTTTGAATTTCGTGCAGAGTTTCACGAGGGCTATCTGCGTTAGTTGTTCCTAATTAAGGGGTGTAAGACTACAGGGAAGGTAGCTAGTCATCATCATCCACCGCCGACTCTTGGGCTACTCTTTTGCCAACGAATAGTGGGACTGACCGTAACATTATAACGTCCCCACAGCTGAAAGGGCAAGAATGATTGATGTGACGAGAATTTGAACCCGCGACCCTCAAATAACGAGTCGAGTACCTTAACCACCTGGCCATGCCGGGTCTCGAACTTATAGACTGTAGAAAAGTGAGCAAATCAACAGGGCTCACTGCAGCCTTCTTATCTATTATCCCATCTTATAGTAGAATTTTCCCGTCCTTGTTATAGCGCAGCCATGGCCCCAAAATGTGAGACCATATCTTGTGGCGTCAGGACGTATATCAATGGTATACGTCATGCCACACTTAATAAATAAAATTTAGGTGACCATATCGGTTATTTAAGCACAACAACAGCTTAAGACTATGCTGTTGAACAACTTATGTTACATAGAACCGTTTCTGCATATAAATTTCTCAACAAGTGGGTTTCTCGACATCACTGATACAACCGTATTCATCCGGTGACTACAAGCAGTATAATTTACGAGAAATATACATGTTAATATATTTAAAAAAACAAGATCTGAAAACTGTTAAATATATAGTGTTCGTGAGTCAGTTATTCTGTTATGAGACGTTAAATAGTTATATTTTGGTATTTGAGGTATTAAACATACTGCGAATCGTGGTGTCTGTTCGAGCGTTCCTTTGTTCGCAGCTGTTTAGAGCGTTGCGTTTAAAAAGCTGTGCACGCAGTCACTTCTCAACATTCACTTTCGAAATGACGGGAAAACAGGAATGAACAATTTTGACGTCAAATAGAACATAAGATATTCTATATTAAACTGTTAGGAATTAATCATACTTCCATTCACACTTTAGAACGTGAATAAAAACCTAGTTTTATTGTATAATGTTGTTGCTGAGCGACTCTTAGCATGACTGAAATATTCAATAATTACCAAGAGTGCAACACAATTACGCTTTTTTAAAGTCTATAAAATAATTTAAATTGATAAATTAACTTAAACTTTTCCCGTCAATGGGACGGACACTTTTGTTTGTAATTTAATACGTAAACACATTGAAGTTCTTCATGCAAGTGATATGGGAAAATGCCTAATTATATATAAAACTTCACGGTATGACGCAAATAAATGTACATTTGAACCACTAATCACAGGTATTTTTTTTAAAAAACGCATAGTATCCTTCGTTCCTCAAACTAAACACTTTTGAAACCAGATCATTCAATTTTTGATCCTCATATGTGTTAGATTAAGCTCTAGGTTTTTAATCGAATTTTTAAAACCAACTATTTTGAAATATTTTTCTGCTCTTACTTTTTATATTTTGTTTGTAATTTTATTTAGTTAATGTTATTTGTTACTTCCTGCTTATTTAATATGTCTTTTGGAGCTTTCTTTCAATCGCTATTAAACACTTATTTTCAACCTCACAGAATACTCAGAAACTAGAACTTTCGGTCTGTAGTTTCAAAATAGCTGTGAGACCTGTATCATTAACCATTATTACAATGATTTGCTACTTGAATACATATAATTAATTAATGCCTGAAATCTACTTGTTCAAATAGGTTTTTGATTCCCTTTGGTGGACTTAGTAGATAGCCTGATGTGGTTTTGCAATAAGAAAACACACACATACTTGTTCAAATATTTTAGGTAATCTAGAAACTTTCCCCTTGTTGTCTCCTGGCTACTCCTGCTTTTATCAAATGAAATCGACTTCTGTGCAAATTTATACGGTAATAAAACAAGAAACGTTTTCTACATACTGGAACTATTTATTATGCTTATTTGTAAGTCAAAACTACACACTGAGATAAAGTCTTGGCGAAAATGGTTGCACACTAAGTAAATACTGATTTTATTGTTCACATGCATGGAGTACATAATTAGTAAAAAGCCAAGTCGTAACAGAAAATGTAGGGTATGATGGAACATACATATAAGAGTGGTTATTATGGTCTTTATAAGCTGTTTTGAGCGCTTATTTATCATAATACACATACACACCTCTTTTATATAAAAAGTATGATTTTGATATAATATTTTTCGAAACAGAACAACACTTTGCTTAGACAAGTTCCTTGTAATTGGTTTAAAGTCATGTCTTGTCGCATGCCAGAAGTTATAGGGCGTCAAGTCGTTTGACTGTCCAGAAATGGTACGAAACAAATGACCCAGTGTACTGTATCCATAATCCATAAATTTGATCGGATTATCACTATAGGAAACTTTATCCTAGGAAAGCCTACTGGCAGCTGCCGAAATGACCATCAGTTAACGCGATAAGGTTGAAATAAGTATTGTAACACTTTAGGACAAGAAAGGCACGACCACATTCATTCCAAGATATATTGAGAAAAACAGTGAATAGAGGTCTGATAAAACAATATTATTTTGTAAGAAGGGCTATTCGTAAACCGACATTAACCAGAATTTACCGTCGCCACTGTATTACTTGGGCAATACAGCATGCCAACATACAGTTACGATACTGAGGCATTGTCACTCTTTCTGACAAGACATGTTTTTGACTTGTTAAAGCTGATTGTAGGATTCGTGATAGTCGTTTGCCTGGAAAACAGATAAGCAAAGACTGTCCTTTCTGAAGAAAACACACAAAAAGTTGTGTTATTACTTGTTTGAGAAGCTATTTATCATGATGGAAAAACTGCTTTTCATATTCTCCAGGGAAGCGTCAACGGCGCCTTCTGGAGGCATCACATGGAAACAATGTTTCTGCCATATGCTAGGGCAAGGTTTAACTTTGTGTTCTAGGATTACAGTGTCAATGTCCACAGTGCACATGTTGTGCAAGTTTATCTCTACCAGGAGGAAGCTACAAGACTGCCACGACTAGTAAACAGATTGTAATCCCATTGACAACTTTTCGGTAGAACTATATGGAAAATTGCTAGCCATGACCATAAAACAGCTGCTGTAGCTACGTTTTAGTAATTTTTACTTTCCAGTGATAATTTGAAATGAAAGCACGGTGGATTACATCAATAACCTCATCAACAGCATGTATATTTAAGTTAACATGGCTGAAAATATTTAATGCCTCACTTGAGTGTCTTTGAATTGTATCAGTAAATATATTTAGCTTTTTATGATAATTTTAATGTCGAGTGTTAAAGTATCAGCTATTTTTTTTACCAAACGATTCACTCATTAACAGTCCATTCATTTCCAAAATTAGAATTCGTTTCATTTGAAATGAATAAAAAGTTATAACCTTATCCTTCCCGAACTGACATCATTGATTTTTAAATCATACTTCAACTGCACATTGATTTTATGAAAGCCATAAATCGTCAATTAGAATATGTTGTTTAAACTATTTTAAAGCTAGATCCAATTTTGTTTCTTATTTTTATAAATATTTTCTTTTCTATTAATAAATAGTTACAGAATTGGTATTTGTTTATTGTGACATGTATAAACCAATAATTATGAACTGTGTGAAAGATATATTTTAAATATATTAGTTATATAGTTTTGCAATGTATTGGATCTAAAACAAAATAAGTCATCATTAAAACGCTTGATAGGTAGAAAATTTTATTGTATTATTGGAAGTCTCAGTGCCTTGAGAAGAATAATACACATGGTACCCATAAAATCTTTAACGTTCGAAACTTGCTAAAAATTGTGAATTGTGTCCATAATTGTGTGCGCAAACTCCAATTCATAAAATACCATCGAAAATTCAGAGATGGTTATCTTTCAACACATTTTTCGCTCTTATATCGAAATCACTAGAAACGTATGTAGTTTATATAAAGCTTTGAAACTATTGCTTAAATTATCGTAGACTCCTTAATGTTGAAGAAATTTTGGTATTCAAAATGTAAATGGATTGCTGTACCAAACGTTGTATATCAAAACATAATTTTCAAATTGTTATGCACAGCTAGGCAAATTTTTAAATAGATTACTAATGCTTCCAAAATTGGAAGTTTATGCACTTTTTATTTTTACTCAGTATCTCTATTTTTTTTCGAATTTATGAATGTTCAAAATACATTAAGTACTTAACAGATAACATTTACAGTTCCAGATATAATATCTGAACGAATATAAATTAACTTATCTTGATTCATGTTTAGAAATTCTCTATGAAAATATTAACATTTTTAGTAGTAGCTAAACCTTTCATGTAATTTCTACTTGCTAATTCTATGGAAATTTTGTTCGTTTAAAATGGGAAGAAAAATATTAATATTTTGAAAGGAAACAAAATCAAAAACTCACATTACTAAACACTTAAAATTGAATGAAATATACTAGAACTCTTTTTAAACTCAATTATCCTAATTTCTGTCTTATCGAATTGTTTGAGCAGATTCAATGAGAGTACTCTCCTTGTTTTTGTAATAATCATAATAAATACTTCAAAAACTTCATTCTAATTCTTTATCTTCTAGCTAGAGATGGCTTAAGTAATATGAACAAGTTATTCAATGTATACGCGAGCATATTTAATTATTATCTACGATAATTGAAGTTTTTATTTCAATAAAACATTTGCATTTGAAAAATTGAAAGTATACACATGTTTTATAGAATTTATTTAATGCGTATCATCTTTGTAATTTATAATTACTTAAAAAACATTTATCTTTGAGAATTTCTAATGTTTTAACAATAACTGTGATATATTACACTGGTTTACAAAGAAATTGAGGCAAGCACAAAAATAGCTGTTTTAATCTAATTTGGGGGTGCTGAATTCAGATTTGAAATCCGTTTTTACTCATCACCTCTAGTTTTTTAGATATGCATACTGTACATTTTGTACACATACTGTATATAAAGGCGTATATGCATTCAGGGTTAATTTCTAATATTGTGTGACTTGTGTCTTCTTTTTTAGTTATTATGCAATAAATGTAATAAATAAATTACATTATATATATATATAGCTATATATCAAGATGGATCACCACTTTCAGGAATCGGAACAAAGACCTTGCTTCATTTATCGACATGGAAAACAAGTTGTGCTACTGCACAAATGTACCTGGCTTGTTCACTTTCCTTGGTTTGCCACATAATCCTTCAGACTGGCGTCTTTTCTTAGACTCTTCCAAGCGAAGTCTCAAGGCTGTGCTTCTGCACAACGGGAATAAATATCCCAGCATTCCCACTGCACACTCTGTCCATCTAAAGGAGTCCTATGACAATATGGAGCTTCTTTTAGAAGCTGTTAAGTACAACCAGTACCAGTGAAGTCTGTGTGAGGACCTCAAGGTCATTGGTCTTCTTATGGGTATGCAAGCGGGCTTCACAAAGTACTGTTGCTTTCTCTGTCTCTGGGATAGTGGAGCTGTATCCCAGCATTACAAGCAGAAAGACTGGGGGTCTAGAAGCACTTTCGTTCCTGGCGAACACAGCGTCACGGAGAATCCTCTGGTTGACATGAAGAAGGTGCTTCTTCCTCCTCTTCACATCAAGCTTGGTTTGATGAAGAATTTCGTGAAGGCCATGGACAAAAATGTTGCTGCCTTCCAACACTTGTCTACTGTGTTCCCAGGTCTCAGTGCTGCTAAGCTCAAAGAGGGCATCTTTGTCGGACTTCAAATCCGAGAAGTGCTGAAGGATACTGATTTTGAGGAGTTTCTTACCTTAAAGGAACTGAGAGCATGGGAAGCATTTAAGTCAGTCTGTAGTGGCTTCCTTGGTAACACACGCGTACCAAATTACCAAGCCTGTATTGAGAAGTTGCTAAAGACTTATGAGGATATGGGATGCCGAATGTCACTCAAAATTTATTTTCTCCTTTCCCACCTCAACTTCTTCCCTCCAAACCTTGGAGCAGTGAGTGATGAGCACGGAGAAAGATTCCACCAAGACATTACGAAGATGGAGAGCAACTACCAAGGCAAGTGGAACCCCAGCATGATGGGAGACTTCTGCTGGATGCTCTTGCGTGACATCCCGGAGGCAAAATACACCAGATCATCTAAGAAAACACACTTCTAACTGTCTGCGGTACTATGAATTGTGTACATTGTGTCATCCAAGTATATTTATTCTGTCAATGCTCTTTATCTATCCTGTTTTATCTGTAATAAGCTGCTGCAACTGTTGAAATAAGCACGTATATTATCTGTATACACTAAAATGAGACTATTTAAAAGCCAGAAAACTAGAGGTTATAGAGCAAAACTGTTTATAAATTTGAATTCAGTACACCCAAATTAGTAAAAAACATCTATTCACATTCTTGCCTCAGACAAAAAATATTTTTTTCTAAACCAGTGTTATTGTTTGTGTCAACATTATCATAGCACGTTATTTATTTGGATGCAAATGTCATATAAAATACCGCAAATTCCATTAAGTTAAAATCTGAGAGATGTTTTAACCGAGGAGGGGGTTAATTGTATGAAAAGCTTTTGAGAAAAGCGAATCAAATAACCAAAAACCTCTATCAAGAGAGCTATCTGCGCTAGCCGTCCCTATTTTAGCAGTGTAAGACCTGAGAGAAGGCAGCTAGTCATCACCACCCACTGCCAACTCTTGGACTACTCTTTTACCAATGAATAATGGAATTGACTGTAACATTATAACGCCTCAACGGCTGAAAGGGCGAGTATGTTTGAAGTGACGGATATTCGAACGCTCGACCCTTGGATTACGAGTCGAATGCCTTAGCTACCTGATCATTTCAGGCCGTGCATGCATATATAGATTATATATTTATTTAAAATTACTGCCAAATAGGCCTTTCTTTTATTGCCAGAATTAATTAAATGTTAATCTATATTAACTAAAAATACATCTCAAATGTTATACACAACAAGAAATACATAATGCAGTAGATTAAAAAGAATGAGGCTGTTTAAGCTAAATAAACAGTTTTCAAATTACATTTTACCGCTTATGTTTTTACCTCCTTCTTAATACGTCTTTGCTCGAGAAAATAATAATACAGTTTACCTATCCGAAATGTAATAAAGACGATCATTTTAGGTAAACTTTGAAATATTTGATACAAGCATATTATACAGTGCCAGTTGTAACTCGCCTTGATACAATACACATATGTACTTCAGTAACAAAACAAGTATTTACAATAAACTGCGAATTTCTGTTGATTCATAGTTGTGTTTCTTACGAAAATTAAATGTTTTAGTCTTTTTAGATAGATTCTACAGATACGTAATGAATAACCAGAAAGCACCTGTGTCAGAGAGCTTTGTATGATTAATTTTTTATAAATATTGTCTGATAGGTTGAGTTACAGCAGGTTTCTGACCAGGAAAACTGAACACTTTCCAAGGGTTAATGACGCTCATGTTATTTTATCTTACGTTTGTCTTGGAAAAATATGTAAAGAAAAAAACCTGAAACGGTTCGTTTTAAATATGCGCATAACATTCGCAAAAATAAATAAATTAAAACTTATTTTGTACAGAATTCAGGGAATTTTCTGCACTGTTGTTTAAGGTTAAAATTATAGGTTCTTGTAATGTTTTTTACGTTTCTAGTCAGAATTGTTTAATGTGATTCTTCCCTTCTCCTTCTTCCTTTTTGGAACTGAGAATTACTTCAGAGTAAAAAACAAACAACAATAATTTATAAATGATGATAGTGGCCGACAGGTAGCGCTTCTGTTAACCTTACTTCATTTTTCATCTCTCTTTTTTTTAGACTGCGTTTTTTGTAAATATGCTTTGAAGGTAAATTTACTTTTATACTTACAAGATTATCATAACTGTTTTAGCTAAGCTCTTGATGTCCAAGATCAGTAGATAATTTGTTTTTCGGTTAAAAAAAAGGAGTCTAGAAAGAAAAAAGTCACAACTGGACGCCAGCTCGTTTGAAAGTACTTACTATGTCTCACGTACCTCAGTGTTCTTGACTTTCTTTTCTGAGCTTATTATTGACAGTAGTTTTTCGAGGATATAATCAGATTTTGGTAAGCATTAATTCTGAGAACACTGAAATACTCATAAAAATACTGCAAGAAAACAATAATTCAAGACATTGTCAAGGTACTTGAGAAAATTTGCAAATACATAAACATAAGTTAATCTTCAACTACTAAATCCAAAATAAGATATTCATCTAGAATTATTATTAAAGACAAATTACAACATAAACGGCACAGTAGACTTAGAACGCTTGAAACTTGGTTTCGATACGCGTAGTTGGCAGCATATGGATTGCCTATCGTGTAGATTTGCGCTTACTTAGAAATAAATCAAAACTAAAATGTAGAATTAATGGGACAGCGATGGACAAAATATTTTTAGAGGTCATTTAGCTTGCTTGCTTGTTTCTGAATTTCGCGCAAAGCTACACGCGGACTATTAGCGTTAACTGTCCTTATTTTGGTAGTGCAACACTAGAGGGAAGGCAACTAGTCATTACCACCCACCGCCAACTCCTAGGATACTCTTTTAACAACGAATAGTTGGATTGATCGCCACAATATAACGCCCACATGGCTGAAAGAGCGGACATGTTTGGTGTGACGGGTATTCGGACCCGCGACCTTCAAATTACGAGTCAAGTGTCTTAATCACCTGGCATTTCAGTTAACTGGAATCAGAATGATTGCCAAAAAGGATTTTCAATACTTGGAGTAGTTGTTCCATAAGCTTATTTTAGTTACTTTATTTCTCCTTTTTAAAGGTAATACTAGCCCGACATGGCCAGGTGATTATGGTTACAATCTGAGGGGTTGCGGGTAAGAATGTCCGTCACATCAAGTATGCTTGACATTCCAGCTGTGAAGAGATTGTTATGTGACAGTGAATCTTACTATTCCTTTATAAAAGCGTAGTATAAAAGTTGGCGGTGGGTGGTACGGACTAGCTGCCTTCTCTTTAGTCTTAGACTGCTAAATTAGGGTCAGGTAGCTTAGAGAGGCTTTTGTAGCTTTGTACAAAATTCACAACAAACAAATTTAGCTCTATTGAAAACTATCTCAAGGTAGTGGGCAACACAGCGTAAGAGAAGAAACCTAGAAACACCTTGGAACATTAAAAAACCCTTACCAGTGATGCATTTAGTCTCACATGCACTTCATGCCACAGCGATGTCGAGCATTTATCAATGACAGAAAGAGGTATAACCAATTATTGAAACAAAAACATACTTCGTGTCCACTTTTTGTCAATTACATTAGTGGTGTTTCCTCTGAATCTAGATATTCTTGTTTAGAATACATTTTGGTATTTGCTAACCATATACTGTAATACATTTGTTACGGCTGGTTTGTTCATAAAGATGCATATACATGTTTTGATGGCTGAAATAGGAATCACTTTATACCACATACGTCCATAACTGTTTTACACTAGTTCTGCTTTTTCACACAATGCACAATCCCGTGAAAAAAATTACTTTAACCAAGAAGAAGAAAAGAGTGATACAATAACTTTTTTCAGCAATACACAATATCTCGTAGAATGACCAAAGGCCATTAAAGCACTAAAATCCACGCTTGACTTAGCTGATAGCTCAATGTCGCCTTATCCTAAAACAAACAACTGCAACTAGCAAAGTATTTGATTTCTTTCAATAGATAATCATTATACATCACATAATGTATTACCTAATTTCTTTAGCTTTAGCTTCTTCTTTGTGGGTATTTGGTTTTAGATACCAACAGATGCACAAGACCTCTCTAAACTTTCGACATTACGTTTGTCTGTTTTTGAATTTTGCGCAAAGATACACGAGGACTATCTGTGCTAGCTATATCTAATTTAAGGGTGTAAAACTAGAGGGAAGGCAGCTAGTCATCATCATCCACCGCCGACTCTTGAGCTACTCTTTTACCAACGAATAGTGGGATTGACCGTCACATTATAATGCCGACACGGCTCAAAGGACGAGCATTTTTGGTGTGACAGGGATTTGAACCTGCAACCCTCGCAATATGAGACCAATGCCTTAACCATCTGGCCATGCCGGACTACTCAAGAATGGAACCAACTATTTTTAGCAAGTTGTATCGCTGACCTACATGCCGAAAGTGTAATTATCAAAAGTTCATTTGTTCCTGTTTTAACTTTCTTTGTAGTATCAGCCATTACATTTCCTTCAGAACATGAGATATACAGTGTTTTCTTTGTTTCAAAAAAATTAGTTCAAGCTCTGTTACACAAATGTTCAGGCATTGATTTGAAACAATGTTTTCTTTATTATCTGTATATATAATTTTATTTTTCAAAATTGTTGTGGTAGGTTGAATTTTATTGTATAAAAAAAATAGAAAAAATGAGTTTGTCAGAAAAAAAAAGGATAACAACTCACATTGTTGACTGGTTTTGTCAGGAAAAAAGGATAACACCTTACACTGTTGAGTGATTTCGTCAGGAGAAAAGGAAAAGGATAATAACTTACAGTGTTGCCGGTTTTGTTAGAAAAATGGATAATAGCTCACGCTGTTGATTAAAGACGTCGAAAAAATTAAAAGTTATCCACTTTTAAGTGTTTTTTAGTTTGAAATAACTCACAAAAATCTTGAATATAGGCTTTATTTTCGTACCCCTAAGTAATAAAATCTCAGTACCATTTTTTAATATTTAACATGAAATTAGATTGGTTGAAAAATAAACTAGAACTTTTTATAGATGTCTACAATGTCATTGAATGAAAGTCTTAGTAGATCTTCGTGAAATTTTCCCATCTGCTTTCAGTCATAGAGAATTCTGTGAAGAATAGAAAATAAGTTGTAATTTCTTTGATTCACTTGCATATTTTCATTCTACGATTTGGTTTAGATTTTTAAGGTAAGAAGGGTCGATACAGACAATATATCAAGCTTCATAGCTCAGCATTAATTAGTGAATATTTTATAACAACTACTTTGTAGACTTATTTAGATTGTATTTTTTTATGAAGAAAATATAACGATTAAAAGAGATTCTGGTTTAACACCTTAATTTCTCACGACTTTGTTTCTTAGATCGATGTAACATGATAGTATTAACTTACGGAGTAACTTACGAATTAATTGTTACTTTATATGTGATTACTGCAATTTCTTCAGGAAACAATATATTGGCAATATACTGCATAAGTACAGTAACTGTTTTATTGGCTACTTCTCGCAGAGCTGTAATTAAGACATTTATTAATCAGAGCAGGCAGCAATGTATGTGATCCCTTTTGCGAGTGTTTTGGTAAGCCATTCTGCCTCCATTCATTACTTTTTACCGCGGAAGGCTACACTATTCGTATTGCCCTGGTTACGGCTCTAACTCTTCGAACATATTACGTGACCATACAAAATGTTATTATAACTATACGTCTGCGCCAATGATGTAGACAAGTGTTTGGTTTGTTTTGAATTTCGTGCGAAGCTACACAAGGGCTATCTGCGCTGGTCGTCCCTAATTTAGCAGTGCAAGACTAGAGGGAAAGCAGCTAGTCATTACCACCCACAGCCAACTCTTGGGCTACTCTTTTGCCAACGAATATGGAAGCGAACGTCAGATTATAATGCTCCCATGGCTGAAATGTCAAGCATGTTTGTTGTGACAGGGATTCAAACTCGCAACGTTCAGATTAAAAGTGGAGTGCTTTAACCATGTGGCCATGTCACCTAGTAGACAAGTGACATCAAAGTGTGTATAAAATGCAAAAACGTCGCGAACTGCTTATATTTGACTGGTATTATAAGATGCTAGAAAAGTGAACAAAAAATATATTAACATAGTTTGGATGTCTGGTCATGTGAAAGAGCTCAAATGTACAAATTATTTGGTTTTACAATAATGTAAAAAAGTTCAAATCAAGCGTAAGAAATATTCATTTATTAATAATGTAAAAATAAAATGTGTCAGAAGGTGTTTTTCTCAACAAATCCGCAATTTGCTGCTTTAAATATGGCTATATCTGAGCTGGCACCGCTAGTGAGCTCTATGTATTGTTCTCTTTAGTAATATAAATGCGTTACGAGAGCTGGGTGGGATACGTAGACCCTTCATCATTTCCAACAATGCATCGCGCCTACTGTTTCGCCACTGAATGTTGACAGAAGGTTGAATTGGCTTGGTTTAACTTTCGCACAAAGCTACTCGAGTGTCATCTGCGGAAACCGTCCCTAATTTATCAGTGTTAGACTAGAGGGTTTGTTTGTTTGTTTTTGAATTTCGCACAAAGTTACTCGAGGGCTATCTGTTAGCCGTCCCTAATTTAGCAGTGTAAGACTAAAAGGAAGGTAGCTCGTCATCACCATCCACCGCCAACTCTTGGGCTACTCTTTTACCAACGAATAGTGGGATTGACCGTCACATTATAACGTCCCCACGGCTGAAATGGCGAGCATGTTTAGCGCGACGGGGATGCGAACCCACGACCCTCGGATTACGAGTCAAATGCCTTAATTACCTGGCCATGCCGGGCCTAGAAGGTTTAGAGCATCATAGAGTTAAATGTTTTAACAAGTTTAGTGACGAAGAAGAAAGACTACGAGCTTATTACACTGAATGAAGAAGATTCTGATGAAAAGCATTTAACATAGAGTGTTGGAACTAGTCAGGAGGCCTAACTTAACAATATCATTTTACGGATAGTAAGAAATTTGAAGTGAGCACTTTTCAATTTCCATAAGAGAATGTTCGAAATGGGCTAAACAACGTGTTGTGTCAGCTGGATAACATTTAAAGACACATGACCCATTATTGAATTCAGAGTGACAATATCGGGCAACATCATGTATTGGAATATCACACCGCACAGATAATTTCATTAATCTTTAAGATATTCCTTGTTAGCAAAACCTTTTAATTGTTATTAATTATCCGAACGTTTGAGAAATCAAAGGAGACAGACTGCTGAAGAAATTTATTTAGAATACGTGCTGCAAAAGAATGTTAGTTATTCAAGTCAAGAATGTTGTTTTACTGTATTAGGACAGTAAAAACTGGAACACTTTCGTATTTTTCTGTACTGAAAATCTTTCTGCAGAGTATTGTACCTATACAACGAAACGAACAAACAAACAAACGAGGTTGTGTGCTACAGATCAGTTAAAAACTGTTACACATTAAGCCTAGCCAGGATTTAATACAATTTATTAAGATGGCATGCAACATTAATTAATCAGTTTCTCCTTGTTTCAATAGGTAATTATTTGAGTAATTAATTTGGTAATTAGTTTTAAGAACTATAAATATCCCAACGCTTTCTTAACGACTTTTATCACATAAATCCAGCTGGATATAATCGCTTGACCAAATTTATATATTCAAAATCAAATTATTTCCAAAATTCAGATAACTCAAGGGAATCAAATACTTTTTTTTATCACTGAGGATAGTAAATTACAACTTACTCTCACCAGGATTTAAGAGAGGTTGAAAATCTTTATTGTTCCAAAGTGCTTTCTTTCTCTTTTTTCTCGCCCTCTTCAAGATATCTACGATCAAACCAGTATCGTTGTGGATAGTGGCCATACCCATATCTTTTATAGTACGGCTCGTAACAGCCATAGCCTCCGGAGCTACATGGACTGCTGTAATAGTCATAATACTTCCTTGTGTCATAACATGGATATCCGTATCGATCTATACAGTCATAACACCGGGATCCGTACCATCTTAAACATTTCCATGAGCTTGTATACCGATCATCATAACGATTGTGCCAGTAAACACGGTCATAATAGCGATCGTAAGGTCGTACATGAGGTATTCTCCAATACTGGTCAGAATAATATCGGTCATGGCTACCCTTGACAGCAGCGATCACCAAAGTGGCTGCAAGAAGAAAGCTGAGCGAACCCTATATAAAGATATACATTAAATTTTAGTGTTTCCTAATTATAGCTTTGAAGCTTTGATACTTCGACATTTAAGAGAATTCTTTTCTACTTTGCAACAGTTACTTGAACCAGTGCTTTTTAGTGTCCAGGGTGGTTCACATACGAGAGTAGTTAATATTAAACCTCATTATAATATTACTCCTTAAACCAACATGTCTGAAAACTGAATTACTTTTACAGTTTATAGACTGAAAATGCTACTGAATAACTCCGACAAATTGACAAAATTTCAGATTTAACGCTATTATTAACTGGCCCATAAAAAGTTTTGAAGCGACTTGATTTAATGTTTCACTAAAATCATAAGGAAAAGTTTTGTTTCAAAGGTATAAACACTATTGTGTTGTTGTCATTTCATTAGAATTTCTAACGTCAGCATTATACCTCTCCGGCTCCACGTTAGAGTCACTATAAACTACTGTTATATACATGACTGTTTTCTAATAGTACTTCAATTCCAGTTTACGCTGTTAAAACTTGGTAAGTGTTGCAGGTTTTGCAAAAGGTTTTATCAAAGCATATGCAAGCATAGTTAGAATATCATACATATATTTATGTACTGATAAGGCATTAAATACTTTAAAACAGTATTTTAAATATTTTAACGCTTTATTGGACCCTATCAAAGTAACAGATTTCATGAATCATAAGATTTGGATTGTGGCATTGTAAGCTTTAAGTCTAAATTATTCCATCACTCACCAGCTAAGGACCAGAAGTTCCAATATAACAAGTACTTGAGGCTTTTTCTTTTAATGGTTACACCATTAACTTAAAAATTATGAGGAAAAAATGGACTTTTATTTATTTCTAGAAATTCAAACAAAGCAAAAGAGAATGTATAAACTATCCATGTTTTATGTTCTCCACAAAAATTAAGACTAAAAGCTATCTGCTATCATTATCTATTTTTCAAATATCTGTGAATATTAAACTTACATCTGTATATAAAGAATTATTCTTTAATTTCTTGTGAATGTCTGACTTACCAACGTAACACATGGCTATATTGATGTTGCAGAGAAATCTACAAAAACGTTAAAGTTTAAAATATCCATATTGAATAACAAAAGAAAAACAAGAGCTCAGAAAAAAAAAGCCAAACGCAAAAAATGATGCATCAGATGATGTTATTAACAAACAGAAGATTACCAACCTGTCTCATTTTATCTCTCCACAAAATCTCCTCTATTTAGTTTGAAGAGTTTGGATGTGCCCTGCACAAGTACAGAAACTGACCTAACTACTTCCCTTAAATAACCCCAGTTTGGTTATTTTTCTTCTTTTACTTCTTGGAGTAAGTCATACTTGACTTATGCGTGCAACAAAATGAATGAAGAAAGCCATTAGGTCCATCGACTGTATCATTTAGACAACAGATCAAGGTCGGACTGCACTTCTTATTGTGTGAAGTTAGCAGACCGGCGACTGGAGTAAACACTTACATTCCTGAGAACGAGTGCTTTCAGTAAACAAGGTTGCTCGTAAACTCTTTCAGTAATTCTTGTAATTGGTATTGAAAGAGTCACCAGACTCGCTCTTTTTTTAAAAATAAATAAAGGAAGGAAAAATTATCAGTTTTTTCCCCAAGTGTTATTTAAGAATTTATATTACAATGCAGTAGTGGATTTAGGGGTGGGGTCAGTCACCACACTCTTTATATTGTTTAAAAATTGTGACATTTTTTCACGTTTATTTAACAAAACATTTTCAAAAATGCTACATACTTTTTAAAAGTGATATCAAAATGGGGGTGGGGTCAGCTACACTAACCACACCCTCCCTAAATCCGCCACTGCAATACATGACATAAAATTAATTTGTGCATGTGTTATTAGAGGTTGAGATTAACAATTATAATATTCATCCACACCGTCATTTTAGTTGCCGTCAAAACAAATATTCATTGGTTGATTGTGATTTATACTAAATGCTTTTGGAAATGCGAGGTAAAAAAAATCGCATTTCGTTCAACCTGGACACTTAAGTTTTAGGAATATATGTTTCAAATACTTCATCAAAGATGAATTTTTAAACTATCCATTACATACCTGCAAGTAATCGAGTTCATTTATGACTTGTTTGTTTGTAGTTGAGCTAAACGCTTTACAATACAACATCTGTATCATGCCCACCACGAGTATCGAAACTCGAATTTTAGCAGTATAAGCATGTATACCCCCAGTGGCACAGCGGAGTGTCTACGAAGTTACAACACTAAAAACCGGGTTTCCAGTCCCGTAGTGGGCACGTTGTGTAGCTTTGTGCTTAATAACAAATAACAGCACACTGTGTATTGACTGTAATGGCAATATTATGGCATTACACTGGTTCTAATATGTTACCCGAATGTCATTATCATACGAAAATATTTTTTTTTACTTTAATATTTCAAAACTTCGCGTTATGGCTTTTTTTTTTTTCAAAAGATGTTCTAGATCTCAGAGTTATTACAAATACAACTTAATTATCCAAATATATTTGAATACAGTTTAATCTAAGTTATTCTCATGTGCCTCTGAGATACAATGTTCTATTGTATCTTCATAATCTTAACGCTTCCCAGTGGCTCAGAGGTATGTCTGAGGACTTACAACGCTTAAAACTGGGTTTCGATACCCATCTTGGGCAGAGAAAAGATAACCCATTGTGCAGCTTTGTGCTTAATTCAAAACAACAACAACATAATCTTAACAAGATGATTGGAAAAGAGAAACATATTAATGAAATAAAATATTCTTATTGATTGGAAAAAGAGGTGTGAAAAAACTTCATGTCAAGCTAATTTCAACAAAATCATTCAAAATAAGTTTTCTCGGTTCCATGAGATATTGGACAACAGTGTTTTTTCTGAAAGTTTTCGAAAACTATAATGCATATCATTGAAATAGATGTCCAAGTCAGAACGAAAACAATATGTGTATTAGCGTTCGCAAGAAACGCATTATTTTTTTAGTTTGAAAGCCATAATGTAGCGCCTATACAGAAGCATCAATAAACCATAATACTTCCTCCTCGTGGATTCTTTCTGGTTTAATATAATCATGTATAGATTAACGTGTAAAACCACTTAAAATCTCATTTTCTACTTGAACCATTAAATTCTAGAACACTTCAATCATTTGCAGGAAGCTCTGCACTAATAAGACCCATAGGAATTCAGGGTCAAGCGAAGCTTTGCACTAATAAGACCCATAGGAATTCAGGGTCAAGCGAAGCTCTGCACTAATAAGACCCATAGGAATTCAGGGTCAAGCGAAGCTCTGCACTAATAAGACCCATAGGGATTCAGGGTCAAGCGAAGCTCTGCACTAATAAGACCCATAGGGATTCAGGGTCAAGCGAAGCTCTGCACTAATAAGACCCATAGGAATTCAGGGTCAAGCGAAGCTCTGCACTAATAAGACCCATAGGGATTCAGGGTCAAGCGAAGCTCTGCACTAATAAGACCCATAGGGATTCAGGGTCAAGCGCTACTGGATTTCTAAAACACGTAATCGTAAGTAAATTTTACGTCATTTGATAGGTTTTTCGGAAATCGACGTTCTTTGATTTTCCATGTATATTCGAAGTATTGAAATAGTGTATTAAAAAAGTTTAAAATTTTTAGGTTCAGTATTTTGCAATTTTTAAAATGTTTAACGTTTGTTTGTTTAGGAGTACAGCCATAATGGAATACTTTCTGCGTCTACTTCGGGGAATCGAACTCCGGATTTTAGTGTTATAAATCCATAGAATTACCATTGAACCACCTTGAGACACTTGGTGTTAGGTACAATATTTAAGTGTTATTGCATCACAGTGACTCAAGCAGTTTTTATAATTTATGTTATTGAAAGATAAATATATTAATTACATTTACTTTCTTCGGAATACACGTTATATGAATGATTGTTGTCAATATTTTAAAAACTTTTGAACATTTAAAATGTACACATAGTAATAACGTATTAGTGAGGGCTCAGTAAAATAAGATTTATTTCAAACGATACGTCCAACGTTTCGGCATGCTTGCAACAAATATCAAGCATAGAATCTTTGTATCAAACACATCTAATTTTATAAACTTAAAATTTTCAAATGCGTAATAAAACTAATTTCTTTAGCAAGTTTACTTTATTGTTTTAGTCTCATACAACTTAGTTACAATTGTATAATAGAGAGTTTTCTAATAAAGTGTTCCCTGCTAATTCAGCGATAAGTCTACGAATTTATAACGCTAAAATCAGGTGTTAGATTCTCCTCGATGGGCTTAGCAGATAGTCAGATGTGGCTTTGCTGTAAGAAAACACATACATACACAATCTAATAAAGTATTTCTATGGATTCTTGAAACCCAATTTATCATTTTAATTGTGATTATATGCCCATGATTTTTTAAACATATGAAAGTTTCATTGAGTTTGAACATGTGGTTTTACGGCTATATTTACGCACGAGTATAAATTATATTTGTAACTTTAAGAATAATCAAATGATAAGCATGTATGAACATGTGGTTTTACGGCTATATTTACGCACGAGTATAAATTATATTTGTAACTTTAAGAATAATCAAATGATAAGCATGTATGAACATATGGTTTTACGACTATTTTCAAGCACAGGCGGAAATTATACTTGTGACTTTAACTTAAGGGTGTTTGGAAAGTCATTGTGCAGTTTTGAAAGCAGCGATAACAGCATTCATTCAGTCTATTTCAAGCCAGCAACTGATAGAGGTGTTTAGAAACAAAATAAGAAGGATCCAGGCCTATATTGATGCCAACGGGGGTCACTTTCAACATTGATTATAATTGTCATTCATATCTACCTCCTGTATCCGATATTAAAACATTTCTGTTAATAAGTATATAAGTGCGCATTGACTTTCCGAACACCCTGTATAATCAAAACTATGATCTTGGACACATATTTCTTTTTACTCTTCATAATTCTCCTCTTACTATCTCTTATATACACATCACAAAAAGATAAAATTTAAAGACACTAAACAACAACTACCAGGTTGATAATACAATGAACCTGATTTGAATTATAATAAAGGATCTTTGCAGAATAACATAACCGCAATTACTAGTTACGCTGAGGAAACAAAGAAGAACCTGTCTGAGGTCACGCAGATGAAATCATTAAGTTGTTTTTACGTCGAACTGGGATGAATTATCTCATGTAATCATCTGGCAACGATGAAAGTCAAGACTTCATAACGAAACTCCAATAACCTTTTATGTAATGAATTTTAAAATAGCGAGTGACAGCAGTAAGTTCAAGGACTTACAATACTAAAATCAGGGGGTTCAGTTTCCCGCAGTGGATACAGCTGATATCCTGATGTGACTTCATCTCAAACAAAAAACAAGCAAGTATATAAATTAATAGAATTTTATCAAAGGTTGAATTGTATGATATATTACAGCTGATTAAGGGTGACTGTGAAATATAAAGAATTTCAGCATTACTAAAAAACAATATTTTTTCTTCTTTTTGTCCAAAATTTCGTAGCAGCTATCAAAATATCTTACTTGCGTGTAGTGATCCGATAGGTCCACAATTTTATAAGGTGGTAGTAGCAACACTGACATAAAATATCAGCTTGTCGTCTTAATGATAAAATTTTAAATGCATTTTATGATATTGAAAATACGAAAAATTTAGTTTTGGTGGTATTTGTTGGCTTATTATTTTTGCAGAAAGCTATTTGAGTTGAATTATCAGAGCTCGTAGTAATTTGCAATTGTACGCATTTTCCAAATAGTAAAAGAAATTGCCCGATGTCAGGGTAGGACGGTTTGAAACATGTAAGCACTTCGTGCAAATATGTAACATGTAACAACGATTTTGAAATAAATTATCTAGCTTGTACTTCTTTCAGAGAACCTCAACAAATGCTCAATTTGAGTTGTGTAGATCACAAGCAGCTATTATATTTTTAATCAAAGAGGCAAATGCGCAACTATGTTTAGAGTTGGTTTAGTAGTTGTATCATTTATTTTTAGAACTCTTTAACACTATCTTATCTTTTCACGTAACTTACTCACGATCCTCAATGGGAATAGAACAACATGAAAAAAATCGGTAAGATTTATTTAAAAAGTAATTATTCTAAAGCAATAATTTTTCGACAAAATATAAATGGTTTGTTTTTTGAATTTCACGCAAAGCTACACGAATGCTAGCCGTCCCTAATTTAGCAGTGTGATCACTGTTAAAGGCTACCGCCAACTTTTAAACAACTCTTTTACCAACGAATACTGGGATTGACAATAATATTATAACGTTCCTATGTCTGAAACAACGAGCATGTTTGGTGTGACGAGGATTCAAACCCGCGATCCTCAGATTGCGACTCGAGCGCCCTAACCCCGTAGCTATAAACTGTGGAACGGCACTACATGTATCATTGAAGTATGATAGATTGTTTATTTATATTATTAAGCTCAAAGCCACATAGTGGGCTATCTGTGCCCACTATAGTTATCGAGATCAATTTTTTAGCGTTCTAAGTCCACGAACTCACCCTTGAGCCATTATGGGTGGGGCGACATATGATAGTGTTAATGGCTTGTGGTTATAAAACAGTGTAATATCTGTATGTACATTACACAGTATGGCAGTCTTTACTGTAACGTCTGTTCAAATAAACAGGTGGTAAGGAAGAAACTGGACAACTTTGATTAGGGACGTTTTATTGAGTTTGCTCTTTCCAGTTTTCTGTGCTCTTCTCTAAAGATAAAGCTGTTGACATCGAATGTTTTCCGAAAATACGTGTGGAAAATATTACGGTATCCAAGCGCAAGTACTTAAGTATTCTTTAAACATTAAAATACTAAAACATGAACAATGAAATGATCGCTTCGTCATTTTATACTATATTTATTACCTAACGAATTACATAATTAACACAGTTTCCCCAGTCTCTCATGCCTGATCATTCCACGATCAGACTAATTTAAAAATAGCTGATATAATTTTCCTCTTAAATGTCCCTCAGTAGCACAACTATATGTCTACAGACTTACAACGTCAGAAACCAGTTTTTCGATACGTGTTATGGGTAGAACAATGATAGCTCGTTGTGTAGTTTTGTACTTAGCTTCGAAGAAGAAAACGAAATCATTTTAAATGTTAGACCCACAGTTACTATTGTCTCGCAACGATGGAAAAAAGGAAAACAAAAATAACGTATTTTTGTTGTCACGCTAAACAAATATATTTTGAGGGGCAAATGCATATGATTAGTCTGCTTACGAACAGAAAGAAACACAATGTTTTTTTATTAAAATGGATTACTGGTTCTTACTGTTCTTTGTTTTTTGAATGGAAAGCAGTTTGGTTTTTATCAGTTATATCGAAACGAAAAGTTCGTCGTCCTACCTTGCTACACTTCAGGAAACACGCATGCAAAGTAGTTTAACCAAACAAACATATGATTTTTTAGCCTCAGGGACATAATACTATTTGTTAGAGCTTTCAATGGTGAGACGAAACTATTCTCTTCCTGTACTCTCATGTCAGTTCATATAATTTACAACAAATAGGATCTTTTTTGAACGGGTGGGATTACAATAATAAATGTACTTCGGTATACAGCGGAACATGAGCTACGGGTAGATTAAAATAGATTGTTATTGGTTCATAAAGACATATATTATAGGACAACTTTTTTGAAGAGCAACGTTATTACCTGATGTGTTGTTTCATATTGACGAACCAGCTTTCTGGATTAACAACGTAGCTAAAAAATTTCTTAGAAATGCAACCTCACAGAGGAAGTCGCATAATTTGTGTAAGAACAACGTCAACAAATTTTGTTTTCATCATAACAATAAAATTTAAGTAGCTAACTCCATGTAACTAATAAAACGCAGTATAAAGGTCTGGAGTTTTAATGTCGTAAGCTCGCAAATTTACAACTGAGACACTTGTGGGTGAGATGGGTGGGTAAGGGAAGTTTAATATTAAATATAACACATATATAACATATATACATCCTGTGTATTGTTTAAATATATTTGATGTTATGTAATTAGTCTTACACTGCTAAATTAGGGACAGTTAGCGCAGATAACCCTCGAGTAGCTTTGCGCGAAATTCAAAAAGAAACAAACAAGTATGAATGCGATTACGGGAGAACAGTGGGGGATAAGTCCCCCACGTATCCGAAAACTTCGAGCCTTACTGCGATGTTTATTGAAAGAGTGAGAAGCTAAGCTTCGAATATAGTGATACATGGCTCTTAAAACACTGCTACAGAGGTTTCCTTAATTTCTTATTTTACACTTTTCTTGAATTAAAGAAACTTTCCCGACATTCTTTGCTTAGCCATATTCAGGCGTTGGATTACATTTAGAAACAGTCTGTAGTCTGCTTCATTGTAAGATAATCGCATAACTGTATGATAAGTTTTGTCTGAAACCAAACTAAGATTCATAAACGATGTGTCATAAAATCATTGTGTTTCTCTCTCCCTTTCTTCTTTCTCTTCTTAAATCTTTATCAGTTGAAATAGGAAAACCGTGTATTTGTTCACGTAAAGCACGTTCGTTTTATTTCAGTATCGTGTTTTTATAAGCCCTCTGTTTAGTTGTTTAATTAACTCGACCATGCAGACCGTTAAAATTAAACTAATGGTAAAAAGACTACTTTCAGAGGCGTAACCGTGATTCACCAGGACGTGTTTCTATAGTTTTTTTAAGACACTTGTTTTTGTTTACCTGAGGATAGCAGTACAATAATCAAAACCTCTGTTCACTGAGATCAAATTAGGGATTCAAGTTACAATTATCCCCCATAAACCTAGAAACCGGATTTTGATACCCGTGGTAGCCAAAGAAAATATAGCTCTTTGTTTAGTTTTGTGTTTAATAACAAACAATATTCACGTTATATTTTTCCATTGTGCGTATACATATATATATATATATATATGTGTTAATAATGTGTCAAAATTTGATAACACTTCGATTCACATTCAAGTCTAAACACACAAACTCGAATACTTAGCTACTAAGATATGGTCTTTCTGAGAAATCTTTTACAACTTAAATTATCCCTGACAATATTGACACTGAAAAAAATCACCCTTCCTTCAAAGGTTTGAATTAGTCATCTATAATTATGGTTGAGTTTGGTTTGTCTTGAATTTCGCGCAAAGCTACACGAGAGCTATCTGCGCTAGCCGTTCCTAATTTAGCAGTGTAAGACTAGAGGGAAGGCAGCTAGTCATCACCACCCACCGCCAACTCTTGGGCTACTCTTTTACCAACGAATAGTGGGATTTACTGTACATTATAACGCCCCTATGGCTGAAAGGACAAGCATGTTTGGTGTAACAGGGATTTGAACACACGACCATCGGATTACGAGTCCAGTGCCTTAACCACAAGGTCATGCCGGGCCCTATAATTATGTATTTGGTAGTAGCAGAACGAGTTTATGATAATTACTCTTCAAAGTTTTGAACAAGTCAGCCATGTTTTTGCATTTTTCAACTGAATTTTCAAAACTCAAGAAGAAGATGAATTTGTAAACAAAATTTCAGTAAAATATGCAACAAATCCATTCCATATTGAAATAAAAACCTTTTCAAACGTGTTTATTTCACGTATTTTTTAAATTTAAAATGTAAAAATGCAATATGTATTTATTTGCATAACACGACATAAAACACACTCTGAAAATTGCCTTTTAAAAATAATTTTGATGCTATAGAGTTGCATGAAAAAATGATTTATAAATTTGATAGCAGAAAAAAGCTTTTGCTAACTTTTAATCAACAAACACACACATTAACTCGCATATATAATTGTCGCTCTTACTAATCTTTACCCCTATACATGTAACTTGTCAAGTAATTATTTTCTCATCTTCATATTCAATCCGTTAAAATCAGGGGTTCGATTCTCCTCTGTTGACTCAGCAGATAACTCGATGTGGCTTACCCATAGTGAAAATACACACACACTTATTCACACGTAATTGACGGATAGAAATCTGTTTCCCAAATAATATTTTGTTCGTACAACGTGTCGAAATTCGACGAAATATAAATCCTTGTAGTATTTCAAGCCATAGCCTGAAGCTAAAAATAATGAATTCACAAGTAACAAGAGGAAATCCTCAATAGCCGTGGTACTTGATATTCTTCTAGGCAGGATTAGAGTAAGTTAACCTATGAGACTTTTTACCCTTTTATTAGATATATTTGTGTGCTCTACCAGTACGAATACCAAGTATACGTACCTGATTCGACTTCATTATTCATTAGGATCTCTGCCAGTCTGCTGCCAAATTCTTTCAGGGATGATTATTGTAAATTAATCTGAGAGACCTTGGTTGTAGTGAAATATACCAATCGAAAGCGTTTGACCTGTTGAATTCACAAGAATAATCAGATCTGAAATCGGTCAAGAGATAATACTAAAACTTTATACTTGAGAAAAACAAACTCAGATCCATTCTATGAATCGCTATGTCGCGTCTAATAATGTATTTACAAAATTTTCTTGAAATTAATATTTTAAATGTTTCTACTTTCAGGGACATAAAGTTTTAACCGACTGAATAACCGTAACTTGGATAAAGCTAATTAGGGCTAACCATGATAAAACATGAACTCAATTAAGTGCAACTTCGACGGACAGACATCAGTATTTCAAATTATATTATTGTATGTATGAAATTTATGAGTGTGTGAGTGACGGAATTCTCCCTCCTCCTAAAAAAACAGCAACCGAGGATACGACCTCGATGACCTCAAAGCTAGTTATAACCGTGATTGATGGTAGTAGAGATTGTCTATTCGCCAGGTTGATTTCTAAATTTGTGAAACACATGCTCATCAATCTAGTGGAAAACATTTACTGTGCATCGAGTGTTTCTGTTAAAACGCAAGTCCAACGAATAAACATAATTTGATATACTGTTTTTATGACACTAAAAACGTTTGAACAAACATGTACAATCGTTTATGTTTTGTTTGTTGTGAGGCTCAAGGTTATAACGGGTATTAAAACCTGGTTTTTAGCGTTATAAGCTTTTGAGCTGCTGCTAAGCAGTTGAAGAGGCAGTGTTTATGTAATTGTAAAGGTTTACGTAATATATTTTAATTTTGTTCAAAGCTACATGAGAGCTATATGCGCTAGCCGTCTGTAATTTAGCAATTTAAACTAGAGGGAGGACAACTAATTATTACTACTCACCGCCAACTCTTTTGGGCTACTTTTGTACTGATGAATAGTGGGATTTAAAGTCGCTTATAATGACTATACGGCTAAAAGGGCGTGCATGTTTGGTGGAGCGGGGATTCGAACCCGCGAACCTTATATTGCGATTCGAGCACCCTAACCATCTGGCCATGTTGAGCTCAATTTATACAGTCATTATGAAATATATATTCATAAGTATAAAAAACAATTAGTTGAAGTTGTTTTTTTTAGAGTAAAGCTACATTAGGCTACCTGCTAAGTCAATCGAGCCCCGGAGTTTAAATCCTTAAACTTACTGTTGACTAATTTTTGGTCAGCATGCACGTTATTGTATATTGGTGAGAAAATGGCACCGGAGGACCCAAAGGCAGCTCTATCTAGGAGAGATCTGGGGCACACCCCAGAAAATTATAATAATTTACAGTTGCTAACCACCCAGTGGCACAGCAGTATGTTTGTGGACTAAGAACGCTAAAAACCATTTTTCGATACCCGTGGTGGGCAGAGCACAGATATTCCATTGTGCAGTTTTATGCTTGATTAAGAAATAACAACTATAGTTGCTATATAAAAGTCAAGTATGTGAAAGTGGGAGTACTACAGCATCACTTCACTCCCTGTACCAACGTCCTTGAGCATATGCATAAGTCATCACTACTGATTCTTTTATTTAAATGCTTCTTAGTGACACAGTTGTATGTCTACGAACTTATACTGCTTGAAACTCGGTTTCAATACCCGTCTGGGCAGAGCACAGTTAGTTAGCTCTGTGCTTAATAACAAGCAACAATAATTAACGTATTTAAATGCATTATATTACGTATCATAATTTATCTCTAACGAGCTTCCAATTTATTATGTTACGTATAACGATTTCAAATAGCCCGAAACAAACTTAAGCTATAAGTTAATTAAGTTATTTGTTGATATAAATTTATTTTAAAAAGAAGCAATAATACAATTTGTTATAACGACTATTACAAAAAGTGATTTTTATAAAAAAGTTTCACAAATTTACAAACGAAATCGAGTCTTCTATCCGATCTGGAAATTCCTTAACACTTTGTCGAGAATTCACGACGAGTGAATTAATTCTAGTTGATATCGGTACAATTCATTTAATGGGGAGCTAGCTAGCCCCTTAATGATCATGCCCCCCGCTAGTACAGCGGTATGTCTACGGATTTACAACGCTAAAATCAGGGGTTCGATTCCCCTCGGTGGGCTTAGCAGATAGCCCAATGTAGCTTTGCTATAAGAAAATACAAATACTTTAATTATCATAAGTGAGTTTTCCGCATATAAATGTACATAATATCTTCGGGGACCCCAGTGGCATAAAGGTATGTCTGCAAAATTACACACTTAAAACGGATTTCGATACCCGTGGTGAACAGAGCACAGATAACCCATTGTGTGGCTTCGTGCTTAATTCTAAAAAGTATCTTCGTAAAAACACTTACATCCGCGTTAATCCACTGAAGTTAATCGTTTTGTAATGTTTGAAATTTATAAAAGTTTCTGGCCAGTTATGTGTAATTTTCCAATTTTTAATCATTAATCACAGTTACAGCAAATCGAGGCAAACCAACAATATATACCGTCTTTCCGCATTGCTTTAGTTACTTTTTATAAGCTTGAGAGGAGATTTTCTAGAAATTTCAGTTAAGTCAACAATATTAGCAATCATTGGTATTTTCATACACGCATAGTACATTGTTGATTCTGACATTAGAGAATCTTCTACAACTTTAATAAATAGACAGGAAATTCGTAATACAAATTTAACAATACCAGTTACATATATTTCTAAATATATTTTTAATGGAAATAAACATCGATACTAAAATAAATGTATAATTGTAAATCTGTTACAACTGTTAGACTGTTGAACGTTAATTTAAATACAAACATCTTTACAGGTACAGTCTGTGTATTTAAGAATAATCGCATCAGTAATCAAAATGTCGTACATGTTTAAAAAAATAAGTCTTTGCTCCTATTTAGCTCTTTACCACCCTTAGAGCTACACTTCCTTATCTACGAAACCAATATTTGTGATCCTAAATTACATGACCGCTGTGTTTCTTATAAGATATTTTAAGTATCAGTGATGTCGAGAAACCCACTTGTTGAGAATTTTATATGCAAAAAAACGGCTCTTTTGGGCTCAGATTCTATTTGAAGTGTTTTCTGAGCCCAAAAGAGCCGTTTTTTGCATATAATATTTTAAGTATATTGCTATTTGAAGGCAAGGTTCGAAATTTACAATACACTTAGCTGTCTACAAACACACCTGCCAATTATGTCCTGAAGGCTATATTGGTTCAAGGAACAGGTGTCTCTTGTAAAATATTTCGAAACATCAGTCTCTCTCTAATTACAACTCACGTTTATTCAGGTACGTTTCAGACGAATTTCATTACATTTTTTTGACTGATGACCCCTTAGATATTTTTTATGCTTTGATGTATGGTACTTTACACGAAGTCTTACTTGGTATAGTACATATCAAATTATAAAACTGTTTGTATACTGTTTTCTATTGGTCGAGTCCACCTGCTGCACACTATTAAGTAATTTTGTGCTTTTGATTTTTAGGTAAGTTTATATAAAGCCCCAGATCACCGATTGGCCTTATAGTAGAGTGCCTGATTTCAAAGCTGCAACCAGGTTCAAATTAGTGCGAATGAACAAAATATTTCTCGCATTTTAAGCTGTGGGGGCATTATATGAATGAAAGGCAACAAATTAGCTTGGAAATGGGCATTTAGATGCTGCTGACTTGCAGTCTTCCCTTTGGTCAGCAGTTCAAATTTAGGGGTGGTGGGAAAATAACTTTAGTAGCTTTGCAATAAATTTCTAGGCTCCCAACCTAGAACTAACCACCATATTTTGGGCTCTGTTGTAATTGTGTGTAACTTTTTCTGAACTCTTAACTTCATTGTCTATTAACTTTTGAATGTATGCTGTTACACACTGCCTAAGTAGGCGTGTCTGTAAAAACTGAATAAGTGAATATCTATATATAAATATCAAAATCTGTTTCTTTTCTTGTTTGTCCACCGCGTTCACTGTGCAGATCACACTCCCCTCATGTGAGCGAGCGGTGGGCAAAACGAAAATATTTCGTTGATATACGCGTCTGTCGTCTGCTTGTTTTGGAATCTCGCACAAAGCTACTCGAGGGCTATCTGTGCTAGCCGTCCCTAATTTAGCAGTGTAAGACTAGAGGGAAGGCAGCTAGTCATCACCACCCACCGCCAACTCTTGGGCTACTCTTTTACCAACGAATAGTGGGATTGACCATCACATTATACACCCCCACGGCTGGGAGGGCGAGCATGTTTAGCGCGACCGGGCGCGAACCCGCGACCCTCAGATTACGAAGCGCACGCCTTACGCGCTCTTCTACCGAACGGTTTGTTTGTTTGTTTTTTGGAATTTCGCACAAAGCTATTCGAGGGCTATCTGTGCTAGCCGTCCCTAATTTAGCAGTGTAAGACTAGAGGGAAGGCAGCTAGTCATCACCACCCACCGCCAACTCTTGGGCTACTCTTTTATCAACGAATAGTGGGATTGACCGTAACATTATAACGCCCCACACGGCTGATAGGGCGAGCATGTTTGGCGCGATTCGGGTGCGAACCCGCGACCCTCAGATTACGAAGCGCACGCCTTAACGCGCTAGGCCATGCCGGGCCTGCTACCGATCGGTTTTTATTGTTAATATATACACATTAATGGAATAAATTCTACTCAGACTAAATAAACTCAGATTTTGGTAAATTTCAATTAACATTTAATTCAGAGTATAACGTTGTAGGCCTATTTAGTTAAAAATCATTAACTACGCATGTACTAATGCATCATATATTTAACCTCAAATACAAAATAACTACATGCAGAATTAGAATGTTGTATGTTAAAAAAACAAACATTAGACATAGCGTACAAAATAAAGTTGTGCTGTCTGTCATAAAACAATATATGGAAAGAGAACGGCTTAAATTACAATATTTACTTTGTGCAATGAGATTAAAGTCATGTCTGTGTAACTGTTAGGCGCTTGAATGAAGTGGAAGATGGGTTAAACCTGGAAATAGTATTTTGTGTTAACATTACAATAAATAAGCCTAGTTAGTTATATATTATTAATTAGATCTGGTAATATATCATATAACTGACCTCGCACATAAAAGAAATGTATACAAAATTAGAATGTTGTATGTGAAAAACAAACAGTGGGCCTGACCTATAAAATAAAATTTTGCTGTTTACCATGAAATAGAATATCTGTAAAAACGTAAGGCTTATATTATGACACTTATTGTGTCAAATGAGATTAAAATAAGTCAGTGAATACATTTTATTCTACTTATTTCCTACAAGTCGTTCGATAGTTAGAAGTCGAGATTTTCTTTAGATATATAATAAGGTAAATATCGCATTTTGTTCGTAGTATTATACATGCATCAATGTGAATACGGTATTACATTCATAAAACTATATTAAGTTTACATTAAAGCAAATTAGAAATAATGTTATATACATACTTATATTTGAAATTTTAATATTTGAGGAGGATTGGGAGGGAATAAAACTACGCTTATCCTACTCGCCAGAACGGGTACTCATACGAGTATATTGTGTAAGTTAATCTAAATGTTCTCCATTATAGTCTGTATATCTTTGCCAGTAAAGGAAAACAAAAAAAATGTTATTCATAAATAAACCTTGATTTAAAAAAGGTTCATAGTGTTTCAAAAATCACACCTAAGGAGTTTTTCCCCGTAAATAAAAAAAAAATTACCTATCGAAATATGGAGCAGGGAAATGATAAGTAGTTGTTTTGTTTTTCTGCAAACCTAAGCAACGCCAGATAACGCTGCTAGTGATTTATAATACAAGTATGAAATGTATATTTTATCGAACGAAAACATTAACTACGTCCAGCATTTTCCAGCATAGCTTTCTGAAATTCGTTCTATACGCGTTTGTGTCGCTTGCTATGGTTTTCATGGGAGATAATAGTTAGTTGGCACACAAGGCTGTTAACTAACACACGATTTTCCATTTGTCAATTATTTTATTTAAATTTATTAAAGTATTTTGTTAAATTAATTACTATTAGTTCAATTGTCCTGTTTCGAATTTGCTTGCTGTACTCGCTAACCGCTATATAAAGATTGTGCTAGATTTAAACAAATAATTTCACACGCATGACAAACAACGTTCATGAATCAAAATATCATAGTATGAAAACGAATTTTTTAAATCAAATAACAAAACATAGGTTTTCGATTTTAATATTGCAAATAAAAGAAATAATTAAAATTCTGATAAAAATTCATATTTTATTTGCATAGTTATTTCTATAGGACAAAATGACCTTGCACAAAGTAACCTTTTTTATTTTTGTGGAAGTCTATTTTGAATATGTATCAACAATATTACGTCTTGGAGACCCTGTTTGTACATTCTAGGATTTGAAATTTTGAATTTAATTTTTAAATGGAACTTGTTAACAGGTTAGCGTGTCATTTTCGCAGTCTGCATGCAGTTTCCTAAGAATATGATTTCAAACTGTTTGGTTTCGAATGCAACAATAAACCTCTCAACAGTTCTCGAGATATGAAAAAAAATTTTTTTTTTCAAGTTCCTTCCGATATTTCTTGAGGAGCTGGTTGCTTTTATTTTTCTATTAGCTTTCAAGTTAAACTTGTCTTTGGGTACTAGTCATCTTTAAGATAATTCGTAATACTGTTCGAAATGTTAAAACCACAAAAGTCAGTGACCTACAATACAGCAACACAATGTGAGCATCTTATCGTGAAACTGTGATACAATTGCGTCGATACGATACAATTTATGTATTTTCATGAAATCTGGCAAGCTTTCAGTAAACCTTGTAAGTCTTTTGTACAGAAAAAATTGTAATTTCTAGTAAAGTATTTTTGCTAAAAAATAATGATTTAAAAATCCAAGATGAGTACTAATTATTGTATGTTGTCTTCATTTTTTTAAATCAAAAACATTGCATACAAAATAACATAACAACAAAATAGATCTACAGTTATTAACTTACTTTTTATTATTTTTTACTTTTCTTGCCAGCCGCCATTAGTTTATCATATCTAATTGAAAAAGCTCATTAAAGTGTGAAGTACTTACACAAGATGGTCCGGCATGGCCAAGTGGTAAGGCACTCGACTCATCCGTAAGTCAAGGGTTCGCATCCCAGTCACACCAAACATGCTCGCCCTCCCAGCCATGGAGATTTATAATGCCACGGCCAATCTCATTATTCGTTGGTAAAAGAGTAGCCCAAAAATTGACGGTGGGTTGAAATGACTAACTGCCTTTCTCCTAGTCTTACACTGCTAAATTAGGAATGGCTAGCGCTGATAGCCCTCGTGTAGCTTTGCTCGAAATTCCAAAGAAACAAACAAACTTTGTGACAAACCGCGAATAAAACTTCTGTATTCAAATAAATATCGTATCGCGGCATGAATATCTAGATTCGTGTTGTATCGTATGATGAGATACGCACCATTAATAAACAGTTACAAAAATGTGTTGTTTAAAAAATCAGATGGAGGGATAAAATTTTCGGGATGAAACTTTATACAAAAACATTGGGTTATATAGATAAGAGTTCAACATGAAAACACATAATTATGTTGAAATACATGTATAAGTATAGTATATAAAGCACATAAGTAAACACTATGGTTTGAGCCATGAAGATTAGATAAATATAAGGCCAGATAAAAAAGTCAAAGTCAGGCCTTACGGCACAAAGTATAACTAAAATAAATAATAACTTTCAGTTTTTATAATAGGAATGAAGGAGTTCTCAGTTTACTCGATGCTAGTTATATCATATAGATATCTACCAGGTTCTTGTCCTATAATGATATATTCTAATGTTGATTAATAATACGTTTTGAATCCATATACAAATAACTACTTTCAGTGCAACATAGGTAATGTGTTATTTTGATTCATATTATTCGAAGCAAAAGAAAAGTTAGATCTTCTGAAAGCGAGTACAACGCTATCAGATTTATTATGTATAATAAATCATTTATTACAAAGGGAGTGTATATAACATGCAAACATATAATGAATGAATACCGACCCAGTATAAACTTACAACACAGTTCCTAATATGGTGAAACTGGTATGATTTTCAGGAAATAATAACCACTCATTATAGAAACCTTTTTTTTTGTATTTGTTGTTCTTCAACTTGTATTGATCTTTACTACTGAACCAGGAAAGCATTCCTTTTAATAATGCAGGTTTCAACCACATACAGTATACAATTTAGCTCTTCTGCTATGGACATCTGGACGAATTTATGTCAGTTCTGAATTTTTTTTCTCTCGAAAGAAATGATTAAATTTCTTTATATATATTTTACAATTACATAACTTGAGATTATTTCTTTGAAGATTCTTTGTGTGCACAAGTGTAATTTTGTTTACCAAATAATTATACAAAATTCTTTGATAGATTATTTCGGTGGCCCGGCATGACCAGGTGGGTTAAGACGTTCTACTCATAATCTGAGGGTCGTGATTTGGAATTCTTGTCCCAACAAAGATGCTTGCCTTTTCAACCGTGGAGGCGTTATAATGTAACAGTAAATCCCACTATTAGTTGGTATAAGAGTAGCCCAAGAGTTGGCGATGGGTGGTGATGACTAGCTGCCTTCCCTCTTGTCTTACACTGCTAAATTAGGGATGGCTAGCGCATATAGCTCTCGTGTAACTTTGCACGAGATTAAAAAAATAATTATTTAGGCAGAATGCTCATGAAGAGTAAAGTGGAATAGACGGCAATTGCCTGTCGTAAAAAGTCACAAGTCTAAAGGACGAAGTAAGACTTCTGAATCGTCGTCGTCATCTGCACGTCGTCATTGTAAATATCACAGCTTCTGCTGCTTTTCCTTATATTTTTGTTTTTTAATTAATCGTTTTTCTATCATAAAAGAAGTCTTCTAAATAAAAAAATAGATGAAAACAGTTTACTCATTTGACCCTTCCTTTATTTAAATTCTGTTTTGTTTGCGATAAAAATGTAACGAAGATTTCTGTTTGACATGGATCCTTTGAAAACATGCAACAATCATGAAAATAGGTTGTAAGCTTTCTTTAGAAGAGTTTATGTAAAAAGAGGACCTCTTCCTTCAAATTTGTTATGTGCAATAGATACAACAAATGGATTTTATATGGAAACTACTGTATACTTTTAAAAAGCTGGTAGTTAGAATGTTTAAGGGAGGAATCAGTTAAGATTAACAGTGATACTCAGGAAGTTAGAAAAAGGAGTATTAGGGTTAATGTAATTGCAAAGACCCTATTCTATTGAGCAACAAATTTCAGTCAATGGCTTGTGTAGATAAGGAACTATTGTGTATGGTGGAAAGGTCAAAGTAATAGAGAATAATATGTATTATGAACTTAAAGAGGTTGTAGTAATAGATGATTCCTTTATACAAAATGTGGATAGAATAGTCTGTGAGATAAACAGGGAAAAAAAAAAGAGTTAGATCAAGCTAACCTGATATTCCGGTGGAAGACATAACTGACAGAGCAATATTTGTTGTGTACGTAGGGGCTAACGACATAAGAAAGAGTAAGTCAGAAGAGCTAATAAATAAGTAGAAAAGTTGGTAAAAGCATTTTGAAATAAATGTCACAAAATAACTGTTAATGTGTCAGGAATACTGCCAAGAATTAATCATGGAAATGAAATTTTGTATCAGTCACTAGGACTAAATGCTAGGCTGAAATTAACGTGTTAGGACTAGCAGGTTAGTTGGTTGGACTTTTGGGATCAGTTCAATGGGATGAGGGAACTTCTTTCTGGGAATGAAGGATTTACACTCAAGTAAGAATGGTTCTGACATGTTTGCAAGGGCTATTAAGGGAAGGTTTTAAACAAGGACTCAAAAGTGGAGAGGGTAAAGATAAAATAAATGAAACAAATGTGAGATGTAAAGAAAAGTTTAGCAGAGGAAACCAGAATAAAATTAGTTATAAGAACGGGCTTAATTGTTACTATGGTAGTGCTAAAAGTATAAGAAATAAAACAGATGACTTTAGGACACTGAAAGAAATAAATTTTGATATGGTGAGAATAACTGAAACATTGTTAAATGTTAATGATTTTAACGACAGAAATCCCTTTGAAATACATGGTTATAAGTTATTTAATAGGGACAGAGTAGTATAATAGAGGGTTGGGAGTGGCTGTGTGTGTAACGCGAGAGTTACATCATGTTGAAGTTGAGAATATTAAGGGTCATAACAAGGAGACTGAATCCATTTGGGTTTCTGTTAGTGGATATCAAAGGGAAAGTTCTTGGTACAGATTTGCTACATATCACCAGATGAAACCGATGAGATTAGTGAGACTAAGATCTCAGCTTTTAGTGAAGTCATTATTGTGAGGGATTTTGATTTCAGACATTTATTTGGAAATGCTAGAGTCAAACCATGAGGGAGAAAGGTTTCCGAAAATTTTTCAGCATGGATTTCTTCACCAATTGGTCAAGGAACCTACTAGAAATAATGTAGTTGCAGATTTATTCTTACCTTCTAATATTAAAATGATTGAGAGGGTGAAAACTGGAGAACTCATAGGTATAACAGATCACCACTGCATTAGATTTAATGTTTTTGCTGCAAATGGAAATAAGGAATAATGATATTTTGATTCTAAATTCTAAATTCTAAATTTTGAAGGGATAAAAGAAGAATTAGCTGTTGTGAATTGTACAGATGAGTTATTCGCAGACACTACTCGAATGTGGAAAAATCTTTAAAAAGTTTGGAATATTCAAAACAAATGTATTTCTCGCAGAAATAAAATGGTAGCTGCAAATGAAAACTATGTCGGCTCATAAAGGATAAATATAATTAAAGAAATCAGCAACTAACTGAAATTGACTGATATTGTAGAAGATTAAGACATTCAAAAGGATATGTGAAATATAATTAAAGAAATGAGCAACCAACTGAAATTGACTGATATTGTAGAATATTACGACATTCAAAAGGATGTATGAAGTAAATCTGGCTAAAAATATAAAAATTAATAGTAAGGATTTTTAAAGTACATTAGGAGTAAAGAACATTTTAGGATGAGTATAAGACCCTTAAGGAATGACAGAAGAAGACTTGTATTTAATGACTATGAAATGACTAAATTCTTTCCAGTTTGTACTGATGAGAATTTCAGCCGTATTACTCGTCTTGAACAATTGATAGATGAAAACAAAATTGTACAAAGCAATTACAAAAATTATGTGCTTGTTAAAATAAAATTTTAAAGTCTAAAAATTTTAAGTCTTATGGGCTATTTAACATATCTTGTAGGTTTTAAAGGAGCTCAAAAACTGGATATGTGAGACACTTACCACAATGTTTTTGCAAGTCCTTGAATAGTGGCAAAAAACCAACAAATTAGGGGTTGACTAATGTCACTCCTATCTTCAAGGGAGGTAACAGAAGTTGTCCCAGTAATTATAGGCCCATTAGTCTTAAATCAGTTGTGGGAAAAGTTTTATAAAGTGTGATGAAAGATACTTTGCAAAGTCATTTGAAAAGTTTAGAATTTTATTGTATAGTCAAGACGGTTTCACTTAGGGAAAATCTTGCCTTACAAATCTTTATGAGGGTAAGGGTGGATATTAGATGTATCCGGAGTTTTCTTTCAGAAAACACTTGACAAAGTGCAACATAAAATACGTTAAGTAATTGAAGAGAAGAGTGACTTGATGGAAGAAAGCAGAGATGCTATACATGGAGTTCAGCCACATTAAATTAATGTTGTAAGAGGTGTATCGTCCCCCGCTAGTACAGCGGTAAGTCTACGGTTTATAACGCAAAAATCAGGAGTTCGATTCCCCTCAGTGGGCTCATATGGCTTTGCTATAAGAAAACCACACACTCTATGAACGTTTATACTCTAATGATTCTTTATTATTTATGTGTTGATTAACAGTAATTATGGTCATTCATTAACCCTATACATTCATATCTTTGTTACATGTCTAATTGGGTGGCTAAAAATAATGTTCTTTTGAGCCCGGCATGGCTAAGCGTGTTAAGGCGTTCGACTCGTAATCTAAGGGTTGCGAATTCGAATCCCGGTCGCACCAAACATGCTTGTTCTTTCAGCCATGACGGTCAATCCCACTATTCGTTGGCAAAAAAGTATCCCAAGAGTTGGCGATGGTTGGTGACGACTAGCTGCCTTCCCTCTAGTCTTACACTGCTAATTTAGAAACGGCAAGCGCAGACAGCCCTCGAGTAGCTTTACACGAAATTCAAAACAAACAAGAGGTGTATCTCAGATGTCAGTATTAAAATCATCGCTCTTTTTGATTTACCTTAATGACATAGATGAATTAATAGTGAAAATATTACTTAAATTTGCTGATGATATCAAGATCTTGGATATTACAAGTCGTAAAGAGGATGCTGTTGCTGCTTTACAAGAGGTTTTAGAACATTTAGTGAATTGGGCAAATAAATATCACATGGTTTATTTATAATAAATTTAATATATTGCATGTGGGTTATTATAATTTGAATTATAAGTATTATTTGGATGAAAATGTCCTTAATTGGTGTAATGGTTGATCAATATCTCAAGCCATCCAAAAAGTGTGCTTTTGGTAGTGATAGAGAAAATAGACAGGAATACAAGTCTTAAAAAGTTATACTTTGATCGTTGAATACAAGTTTTAAAAAGTTATACTTTCATTGTTGAACCATATTTGGAGTATTGCATTCAGTCTTGGGCTCCTCACCTCAGTAAAGACATTAAATTATTGGAAAGAGTGCAGAGAAGAATTACTGAAATAGAGCTTGGGATAGACTGGTTTTCATATAAGGGAAAATAAAGATTCTTAAAACTGTTTTATCTTGTTAAAAGAAGAGTTAGAGGGAATCTGATTGAAGTGTTTAATATTGTAAAAAAATAATTGATACTGTAGATGCGTCAAAATTTTTGTCCTCAATAGCGAGAATTATATATAAAACTAGGGGATACAAATATAGATTTAGGCAAGGTAGAAGCCTTCTTCAGCTAAGACACTTATTTTTTAAATAGGGCGGTTGGCCTATGAAATGCTTTGTATTCGTATGTTATGGAGGCAGTAAATTTGAGTGAGGTTAAAAGAAAGCTTGATTCATACATGAAAGATAAGAGCTGGCTGTATTTTTTTTATAGTTTTAGTCTATCTTAAAGGATTGAACAGCTGAAATGGACCATTAGGTTCATTGTTGTTCCTAAACATTGTGTTATAATTTTTAAAGACTCCGGATACAAAAAGTGTTGTTTTTAAATTGATATTTACACGTGAATAATCCATAAGTGTACTAGAAAATTATCTCTAGGTTACTAGACGAACGTATATTCAGCACACGTATCCAGTTTTTGTTATTTATTAAATTTTAAATAATATATATAAATAATTAAAAACAAGTGAACTCCAAACAGCCATCCAGTCTCGGCATTGTGGCTCATAAAATGGTTCCAAGATGTTTGTTTTTTCAAATATAAACTTTTGGCTAATAAATCTATCACTTGACCGGCTTGAGACCTGATTATAGCCGTGACTACTGAGGATTCCCTCTTGTTCAAACGAAAACTAATATTTTTTGTAAAGCTTAAGCCGGATGTTGCCTGTTTGTTAACATGTTAAGTTGTGGATTGGAAGGTTCAAGATTCGAGTCATGATATGCTGCTGAACGCACTTCTTTCCTTTAGCTATATTATAATCATGACAGTACCTTTCGCTGTTCGCTTAAGACTAATTGTGTAGGCGACAAGTGCTACTGATGGATGTCTTTCTCGGTCAACAGTTCTATATTGGATTGGTTCATGAGTCACGTAAAACTCCTTTCAGGTTGAAAATATTAAGTTAACTTATTGTAGAACTAAATCGTTCTTTTGTTGTTATTAGTTAACAGATTGGAATTACCAAAACTTCAGTTAAAAGTTAATTTCCAACAATGAATAAATTACCATTTAGATTTATGGAAATACGTTGCATCTGTTAGCATAAAGAATTATAACCAAAAAACGATGGAAACTGCAGCAAGTTTTCCATTTAAAAATTCATACCTCTGAAATAAACACGACAGTAAATTAATTACATAAATATTTAGGATTAGAATGAATCTGCTGATGCATTATTTCCAATGAGTAAGTTTATTGACTTGAACGCTAAAATTCGCTGTTCGATTTTCTACGCCTGATACAGTAGATATCCTACTGTGGTTTTGTTCTAAAACAAACTAAGAAATACCGTTTTCTATTTTCAGCAGAACTGGATACTTATTTCTGAGCGACAAAACATATTACAGCAACCGCCGAGTTTTATCTACTTGTCACATCATTTTAGTTATCATGCATTGCAACATACGTCAGTAATGTTATATATTTATTTCTATGCACATTGTGGTTTAAGTCAACTTGCGATGGAAAAATGTTAAATCACAATGTATTAACCATATATATGTATTAGCAATTAGTTATGGTAAAAATATGTACCTTTGTTTCTGAATTTCGTGCCCAATTACGCAGGGTCTCTGACCCAGCCGTCCCTAATGTAGCAGTATAAAATTAGAAGGAAGGCAGGTAATCATCACCACCCACCGCCAACTCTTCCCCTACTTTTTTACCAACGAGTAGCGGTATCAACCGAACATTATAGCGCCCCATGGTTGAAAGGACGAGCATATATGGTTCGATGGGGGATTCGAACCCGCCACCCCCAGAATACTAGTCGAACACCTTAACCACCTAACCATACCAGGCAATAGAATGGACAACACCATATGGTATATTTTGACATGATTAATAATAAGTCTCATTAAGCATTGTTAATCAGTATTTTAACATTTGGGTTGAGCCTTGTGCTCATCAAGCCAATGAAGTTTCTCTCACGAATCAGTGGAATCTAGGAATGAGACGACTAAGTGATTGGTACAGGCTACTGTATCAATACAGACATAAGAAAGCCTCAGAGATCACAGACAATTACTTTTCTTTTTATATTTCAGATGTCTTCAGTGACTCAGTGGATAGGTTTGGCTCAAAATAAAAAGCGAAACACACAGAGACAACAAAAACATGATATTGTTTGTGAAGTTCAAAGATCTGTAAGCTAGCACAAACTAGTGAAGCTGGCGACAAGGTGTTTGATAGTCCGTGAAAATATAAGATCAAGGAGACAACAGGGAACGAATTAACTTAAGTTATTACCATAACGCTAGCTTTGTCGTTGTTATTTTATTTATTTATTTATATTTAGTAAAAGTACAAGAACCTGATATAAAGACCACTTCGTTGATAAGGACTTCCTTTGTATCTAAACTGAATGGAAATATGGATGTTTTTGCTGCAGTAATTCTAGGTGGGACTAGTTGTTACCGTCAATCATTGTTAAAACAATTTTACTGTTTTTATACTTTGAAACAATTACTTGTATCGTTTTAAAAATCACAATGACTGTACGTTTTCTTTATAATACGTCGATGAGACAACCCGTACTTATTCATAAAATGTCTGACGAATACAATACTTTTCAAGTTATTTCCTTCTCATGCAGTCCCACAGGTTTCGCAATCATGAGTAAATGTTTTTGTTTTGATGAGTTTTGTCTCTTAAAATTATGTAAACATATATTATTGCAAGTAAATTTGGTTTACATATCTCAGTCCTTCCAAAGAATTCCATTAAAAACACAACACGAAGACAATACTGCAGAGATAGGAGACGCCTTTTCTCACGATGGCACATTGGATGGCCTCTGTTCCCGAGATCATGAACGATTAGATCCAGAGTAGTCTCCTTACACGACACCTAACACCTACGTCAGACGTCTATTTTTCACATATTTCAGCAGCTTAAATCGTTTCTTAAGTTTCCTTAATTTACAACAGAATATTTCAGAGTCCACACTTATAGAAAAAAACCTTTGTAAGGGCAGTCTAACTAATCTTCTTTATTTTTTTTTATTTTAACATTTATCTTATAAATGTGGAAATTTATTATCACCAACTCGATTATTTATATCTCAATAAGGTTTCATTTTTAACTAAACAATGTAGCCTATAAAGCGCCATCTATTAATTGCTTTTGAAGCACCTAGAATACGTTTTTCATCAGTTCACAAAATACGAATAAATTTAGAAAAATAAAAATTAATGAAGTGCAGTGACAACAAAACACTATAATTAAGAACGAAACCTTTTACGTACACCTGCCATTTGATATTTTGAACCATGATTTTCAGAACCTGTAAATGTGCCTAAACGGAAGAAAATGAATTAGTTATCGATAAGTGACAAACTTATAATTTAATATTCTTGTGAATTAGGAACAAAAACAATAAGAAAACAACTTCTTAATAAATAATTGATTTACCATAACAAACAAATCAGTTTATTTCGTTTTACTCTTCAACACATTTCGGTCAAAGATGAGTAAAAGTTGAACGAAAATGAAGTTAATGTTAGAAATAGTGTATATCTGTTTCGAGTGTAACGTATTGTAGGTTAAAAACATGAGTAGAATATATATATATAAGCCTGGCTTGGCCGAGCGCGTTAAGGCGTGCGCTCGTAATCCGAGGGTTGCGGGTTCGCGCCCGCGTGGCGCTAAACATGCCTGCCCTCCCAGCCGTGGGGGTATATAAAGTGACGGTCAATCCCACTATTCGTTGGTAAAAGAGTAGCCCAAGAGTTGGCGATGGGTGGTGATGGCTAGCTGCCTTCCCTCTAGTCTTACACTGCTAAATTAGGGACGGCTAGCACAGATATCCCTCGAGTAGCTTTGTGCGAAATTCCAAAACAAATATATTTATATATATGTGTATACGTGTATGCTGTTAAACAAGAAGAACTAAATAAATGCTATAATTATTATTTTTGGTAGACTGACAGAGTCAGTCGCTATGGAAATCAACGATTCTAATTCCACCTCTTTTCTTTATTTATTTTATTTTAACACGTACACCACACAAAGAAAAATAAAGCAATAATAATACTAAATGTAAAAATACACACCTATATACATATATATACATATATATGTGTGTGTGTGAATACAGTAATTCAAATAAATGATAAAATTAATTTGTCCAATTCTGGGCCAGTATAAACACACGATGCTCCTGTGACTCTTTTAAGGCAAGTTGGTCTTTGCAGTCACATAAGCGTGAATAAAGGCTTTTACAGACACATCTTAAAACGTACGTTATTCTAAACTCAAATTGTTTGTACTTATACATGAAGCAGAACGTGAGTTAATATCTTGGTTGGCCTTATATCGACTTCATACTTTGGCCCTTACAAGTTCTCTTAGTAAGACGGAAGGATTATAACGCACAGACATGGCTTCACTACTCATAACTGGCACAGCAGAGAGAGCTATTGCATACGTTTGTGTTTAATAAGAAACAAACGATGTAGAAAAATAAAACTTCACAGACTAGGGTTTCAATGTTCAACTACTCATGGAGGTTATCGAATAAATCATAATGGAAGTATGGTTTTGTTGCTTTTACGTTTACGTTCATAATTTCCAGTTACAAAAAAAAATAGAAAAAAGGTTAAAATTGTTCAGCTTTACTGAAGGTTGGTCAACTCATTAAACTTGTAAACACAAAACAAAACAAAAGGCAACAGAGAAGAATTAGGTTTTACACTAAAGTAACATCTGCTAAATACAATAAGTGATACTAATTGCACCTTTAAAAAGATTTTGTCCGTAAACGTGGGGATAAAAACATATGTACTTATTTAGCACATCAGATTTAATCTCATTTCAATATAAAGAGAGTTTGAAAAAGTGCAGTTTCTTTCTAGATTCACCTCAAACATTTTACTTTCCTTTTCGAGGTTTTAAAGACGTTTTATAAAATATACACTTTTATATAATGTTACAAAGCACACATACCATGACATTCTGAGAATTGACCGTTAATTATGACTAAGGTCATGTCTTATAGAAAACAAATTTCTGCATAACATTAAGCATTACACAAAATATGTGTTATGTGTAAACTTATTGCAGATGTATGGCGTCCGTTCTACTCAAAGTGGATGTTTGCAGTTCCATAATTTCTCAAGAGATGGAGCAGCAGTTCTCTCTTCTATAGCCAGTGAACGTGGCGGAAGAACACAAAACTCTGAGTAATTTAATAAGAGTATAAAAATGTATAAAAAATAATAAATTTCATTTTTTATACATATATATTTTTATTACAGAATGTCTACAAACAATAAACGTTTCAAGATAAGTCACAAAGAAGTTAAAAGAGAGGAAATTATTAGTGGAAAGTGCTTAAAGATGTAGAAACACAAACGTGTATTTCTGTGATGACAAGAAAATCTCATAAACCAGGTTGTCCACTGAGACCAATAATGTCCAAAATGAATTATTTCATTACAATATTGGTAAATACATAGCATGAGTGTTCTCCAAATATGCAACACCAGCCAGCTCATTCGTGAAAGACTCTTTTAATTTAAAATCCAACCTTAATCAATTTAATCATAAAACCTTAATGGCCAGTTTGGATGTCATGTCCCTTTTCACTGAAGTCTGCAAGATAGCCTTATATTTTATATCCGAGACCCTAACCAATCAATAGACATTCCTAGAAACCAGATAGCGACCCTCATAAAATTCACTACGATGAAGACAAACTTCATGTTCAACAACCACAACTATATACAAATAAATGGCCTAAGCATGGGCAACCCAGTATCACCAGTTCTAGCCAATATTTTTACAGCACAAGTTAAAAGACAAACAATTAACACAGCATTTCATCCATCACTATACTGGTACAGATATGTAAACGACACGATTGCGGGATTCACATCCACAGAACACATACTTAATTTTTTCAATCACATTAACGCTATACATCCCAACATCAACTTCACATGTGAACAAGAAGAAAGCAATCAATTTTGCAAATTATGCGAAACAGAACTCTTACACTAAACTATGTATTCCAAAAAATAGTTCTTTTTGTATTTTCCATGAATACAGCTATTTACCCAATTTAGAAGACAAACTAAAGTCCTTGACTATTACAGTTAAAAAGTAAGAACACTTTTGTTGTCAAACATATTTTACATGTTTTAGTTTTATTGTATTATAACTTCAAGTATGATTTTATACTTACAACTTCTGGAACTTGTGTTGTTAGTTATCTTTACGTTCGTTTTGCTTGTATATTATTTATTTATTATTATTAGCTTTAAAAGATTGACTCAATTTTAAGTTTATCGAAATTGTTGGATCAATACCCATTTCAGTTTTAGCTTCACAATAGAGCACATTTATAGTTTGTACTAAACTGTGTAATAGTGGAGCAATAATATGAAAACAGCTGATTTCTCTCGATATAAGAATGGGCTGTTATTCTATCAGAATATATCTATTATTATCATTTAAGTGATTAAACATTAATGTCTATATTTGTTTCGGTTAAGGCTAATATTTATGTACCAATACTGTTCTAATATCCTAACTAACATCTTATATATTATTCATTCCAGGAAGGAAATACAGTAATGCATTTGTGTGTGTGTGTGCGCGCTGATAGCAGATAAAATTTAACAAGTGAACGTAAGCGAATTGGGTATGTGTCGCTTCTTTATCCGTTATCTTGTGAAACTTCGCAAGTTGTATAACTTTCAGACGAACAACAAAGTTTAGTTTCATTAAGTGGATCAGATTTTGAATTACTTTTATTTATTAATAAAACAAAATTGTGCCAAACGATAGCATCCATTTTAAATGTGATCTCGGGAGTGGGATTATTTTGGTGAAAATATAATAAAATTCAGACTGACCTCTAAACTTAAATTGAAGACACATTTTCGAAATGAGATCAAATATTTAACGAAATTAATGAAACAGTAAAAATAATAAAAGTATAAAGAGACAGAACAACAAAATATAGATAAAAGGAGGTAGAATATATAAAAATATGTCAAGAAGAAATATAAAAACTAGAATAAAAAATTAAAAGAATATTAAAAGTAGTCGAAATTAAAAAAATTACAAATATTAAGATTAAGAATAGAGAGATAACTTAAGAAAGGAACGACAAAAGTGAGACATATGATTTATAGAACAATTAAGGATATAAATAAATGCAAAACTGAAGATAAGGTTTAAAAAGTTACTTGATAATCATAGAGGGATTATAATAACAAAATTGAAGAAGTGCACTAACAAGGACATTATTGAAGTACAGAATATTATACCTAAATCAATATGGTACAGAAGAACACCAGTAATAGAATAATGGAAGATAAATTTATAAATTCAAATACTAAACTAACCACATCTCTCTCTTTCTATGCATGTGTCAAATAACTTCAATTAACACCACTAATATCCACGAAATATGAAACAGAAGAATCCATCTGCCCTTTACCTTTCACTAGTACAGCTATGCCATTTATGGACTATTCCAGTCATATAATTGCCTGATTCAGTTCCAAAACATAGTTTGGCAGTTCAGAAATATTGTCAAGTTTAAAAAATTAAAATATGATGACCAACGAATACTATGGGAGTCATAGTAGATTGGGTCTAAAATAGTTTGTCTAGTAAAAAGGTAGATTTGTGAACTATAAGCTTTTAATCTTGCTAGTCACATTAAAATCTTTAAAAAAACCAATCAAATACTGGTGGCTTCTATCTAACAGGTTTTGAAAGGCTTTTTGGAAAAAAAGTTTCCAGAACATTGTTTAAGAACAGAGTAAGAAAGAAAAGATAATGTCTCAGCTAAACTGGCAAAAAACATGAAAGTTTTTCTTAGTTATTATATGCAGATGCACCATGTAAAATGATGGCTCCATCAACCCACAGTCAACTATATGTGTACTAAACATATGTTGTAGTGGATGAGAGGATACAAATTAGATTAAAGAAAAGTAGATTTACATTGTTAAAGGAAGCTGTCCAATTGGGAATGGACTTGAATCACTTACTTAGGGTCACACATAAGAGTAAAGTTTGCCATCTAGAAAATATGAACTTTTCAGCCTGAATAGTATTGTAACATCAACTATTTATGCTGAATGTCTTGAAGAGCTCACACAAATCATCTGACAACTGCTAACTTAATTTGGACGGAGTAAACTATGTTGATACATAAGGTGTTTCAATTGCAAGTTAATAGAGTAGTATCAGGAACTGCAAAAATAAAAACATAAAAATCTGAAGTTTTTTATTTAGAACAGAGGAAATAATCCATAAAACAGAAGGTGTTTCAAATGTAACTTAATATAACAAATTGTTAGATGTCACTCCCAAACGACAACGAGGTAAAGAAACGGTAAAACAGACACTATATCCGAGATTGTAATGAAGCAGTCATTGATGATAAATCAAAAATATGATATCTTAAGGATGAAAATATTCTATCTAAGTCATTATACAACATGAGCTGTGGAAACTAACGTCAAGGAAGAGTGCATATTAGGAATGGATTGCATGTGGAGACGTAGATGCGAGGTTAAACTAGCTTCAAATAGCAGCGCAGTCTTTAATCAGTAAATTTTCATGCAATATACATCATTTACATTACCAGAGATTAAACTTCAAGTTACTGAAATGATTGGTGCACATAGTAATGAAAACCCAACCTGGTGTACAATTGAGCAGAACCCTGAAGGCAAAATGGTTAAGGCCAAAAGTTATTAGTATTGATTGCCTTTAGAAGGATGTTGATCGGAAAAGAGCCACCAGCTTATCTCCACAAGAGCCTTTGCTTGTGATAAGTCAAGAGTCTGAGATTCCCATTAGAACATCTTTCAGATAATCTCCAATGACGGAGCAACCAGTGTTTTTCAGAGAGATCCCCCAGTGTTAAACAGCAAATGACAGCAAAGGACAAGAGGTCATGTCATCCTTGTACTACAAGTTACAGAAAAAGAAACACAAAAAAACGAACAGTTTGGAAATAGTAAGTAAGATAATAAGGATTTTGTGTTGTCAGTAGAAAATTAAGTTTGTATTTTGTGTTTAGTATATTTCAGTAGTGATTTTGTATTAAAAATTCAGTGTTAAAAATGTAAGATGTCTAATACTTATGTCTGATATTCAATTAATGTTTTCAATGTATCAGATTAGAAATACTTGCCCCCCAGTGGCTCAGCGGTATGTCTGCGGACTTACACGCTAAAATCCGGGTTTCGATACCCGTGGTGGGCAGAGCACAGATAGCCCATTGTGTAGCTTTGTGCTTGATTCAAAACAACAACTAATTAGAAATATTTATTGTTTGCTAGATATTGTTTTAGCATGATATAGCGATAATATATGATGACTAGAAGTTTCTGAGTGCTCAGATCTGACGTTGAGGCTTGAATAATCCCAAGATTCGTGATTTTTAAAAATAAAAAAACAGAGCTGTTTCTAATAAATCAGTGATTTGGTTAGTTTTTAAATAATTTAAGTTTTATTTCTTATCATTCATTCGTGAAACTGTATAAGTTGCAACTCGCTAAGATAAAATAAGATAGTCTAGTAGTTATTGTGCTCGGATTGTAAACTTGAAGATTCATGGTTCATGGCAATTATTGTAAAATCGTATTTTTAGATTGGGAATGTTTATTTGTTTGAAGTTAGCTACAAAGCTGTTCAAAGGGTTATCTGTGCTATGCACACAACGAGTATCGAAATCAGGTTTCTAGAGTTGCAAGCCTGCGAACAAATAGGGTAGGGAGTTTGGCTATCATAATTCTCTATTCAAACAGAGTAGCTCAAAAGATGGCGGTGGGCGTCTATGATTGGCTACCTTTCTTTTGTTCTGGCAGTTCAAAATTAGCATGGTTATGTCCAAATGACTGTGTATATTTTTGTGCAGAATTACTAATTTCTCTAAGAAAAACCATTCTGAAACTATTACAGACCCCTAGTGATGAATATGTGAACTAAATTATATAGAGGTGTTGCACTGACGTTAAAAATGTAGTTCGCTTTGCCATATTGAATGTCAAGTACTTACATTTGTTTGAAGTACAAAATTACAAATTTATCTACCACTATCACGTTATATGACTCACTGAATAATTCCAGCGATGCATGTAAGGAAAGATCTTTTGAGAAACTGAATGAACGTAGTTTTAGATTCACATCTTTTGCTAGATGCGATGTTGAAACCCATAATTGTAAATCTTAACAAAAATTGTATTGATACAGATTGCTGTTGCTTGAAGAAATGTTTGATGCTCAGCACATGTAAACATGTGCAAATCTGATTAATGATGATGAACCCAAGGAACTCTGCACAGCGATGAAATGATACGAAACCGAATTTTGACTGTCTCTCTACGAGGAAGTAGTGTAAAAGGAATAATGTATTAATGTAGAAAGTGATTAAACTATTTTTGTACGATGTATAATAAGTTTCGCAGATAATACAGATATATATACTGATTACACTTTTGTCTATAATGTATTAAATGCCTTATAATTATTCGAGTCATTTACAAAACAAAGGTTATATTTGGAAATAAACATTGGATCTTTGATCATTATTGCTATGCTTAGCCACATCATCAAATTCATCTTCAAACATAAAGTAAGGAAAGATAGTACAAATTTATTAGATTGGGCCATATTCAATATTCAAAATGTAAATTTTCCTTCCTGGTTCATTCGATTCATCCACTGGTACTGAACATCTAAAATGTATCTCAGAACGGCTGGTAAGAGTATTAATACTTTTACCAAAATTAAGTTGACCTAGAGATCACCTAAGAAGGTCGAAACATTGTTCTCTACTTTATTTTGGTAAAATTGTTAATACTCATATCAGCCATTCTGAGATACATTTTCACTTGAAGTGTGGTTCTCGTTATCACGAAGAACATTCAAAAATTATATGAAGTACATGATGGTGGATAATACCTTACAGGCGAATGGAGTATGCCCAAGATGCTAAATGTTAGTGAGTGATACTCTCAGGTAGCCGACAGATATTGAATAATCTAATGACATAAAGTACTCGGTTTGTTTCAAATTTCATGCAAAGTTACGATTTATCTGTTCTAGTCGTTTTGAATTTAGCGGTGAAAGACTATAGGGAAGGCAGCAAGTCATCACCGCCCATTGCCAACTCTTAGGATATTATTTCACCAACGAATAGTGGGACTGATCGATACTTCATAACGCCTGAACGGCTGAAAGGGTGAGCATGTTTGGTGGGATGGTGGTTCAAATCCCCGACCCTCAGATTGCATGTCGAGCGCCCTAACTACCCGTACATGCCGACCAAGGGCACAAAGTACTGACTTTACTATTATAGAATATAACTATTTTTCCTGAGGTGGGATGTTGTGATTGTTTTCTGTTTTGTTACATAATACAAGCACTTGTAAAAGAGGACTTAAACTTGAAAATGACACTAAACACATTTAAAGCAGCTTTTCTGTCTTTTAAAACAATCTTTAAAATTTCTTTGATAACGAAAAGGGCAAATGAAAAATATGGAAATTTTCAATATTTGTGCGTTTGTTTAACATTAAGCACGAAGTTACATAATGGGCTATTTGTGCTTTTCCTATAACGGCTAGCGAAACCTGGTTTCTTGCGTTGTAAGTCCGTATACGTACTTTTGTGCCACTAGAGAATAATGTTTGATAAAAACAAACGATAAGTTTTTGCTCTAAAACCAAAATATGCTCAATGTTTGTAAAAAATAAATTTGCTGGCCATTTAATAATATCTACGAGTATAATAAGCAACAGTTGCAAATACGTTTAATTCAGTTGTGTTTAAGGCTTAAATTTAAAATTTAGAAACATGATTCTACCAGCCCCGAACAGGACTTGAAGGATAAAAGTATCATCTCCTGAGCACAATTATTATTTCATGTTTATGATTTATTATACAGACCGCGCGTGTTATGTTTCATTCTCACGATACATTGTACTTATTACACGCATTATTATCGCAATATAATACCTACGTTTTCCAAAATAAAACCACTTCAGTGTACTTATAAATCGTTGTTGGTCGAATTACTGTTCAATGTGTTCTGCTAGTATAACGAATGATATGACCCTTTTAAGACATTTAGGGTATCTCATAGTTTCAGAGGTTTTTATATTTTAATTTAATGTATAACATTTTACATATGAGCACATGTGCATTCAATGCTATAGACAGTGAACAATTTCAATCATGATTTTTGAAGCTGTTCCTTTAATAAATATTTGTATGTTATTCGTACTGATCGATTTTCATGTTTAAATTCTGCTCCATTCGTTTCCTTTGCTCTGTATTAGGCTGAAGGCATGGTGATACCACGTATGAAATGGGTGTATTATAGAAACGAAATGTTGTAGATACTGATATATTAGTAATGTATCAAGTCGAGATAATCCGTCAGGGACAGCTCGCACCACTTTCCGGTGAAAAGATTGATACTACATAGTAAAATGATTTTGTGGGCACACGTGATATTGCTATTTCTTAGAAGAGACATGAGAGAGAAAAATATTGTATCGTGGAGTTAGACGTATTATCTCATGTTTCCGATTTACTGTATTAAAAGAGCAAGCAGACTTTAACATTAAGCAGTATTCGTTCAATGAAGATTAATTAAAAGTGATACTGAGGCCCAATTTGACGTAACGTTGACCCCAGAAAGTCACCCTACCTCTTAAGGTAGCCAAATGTTTCGTCATCTAATTAGTGACGCGCATGAATGGATTAACGAGATTCCCACTGTCCCTGTCTACTATCTAGCAAAACCACAGCCAAGAGAACGGGCTTGGATTTTTGTTTGTTTGTTTTGGAATTTCGCATAACGAAGAGAATTCTGAGTGTCACAGAACTTCAAAGTTTGGTCTAAATATTGTTTTGGTTACTATCAATATGTGGTATATTAAGTTTGTTTGTTTTGGAATTTCGCGTAAGGCAACTCGAGGGCTATCTGTGCTAGTCGTCCCTAATTTAGCAGTGTAAGACTAGCGGGAAGGCAGCTAGTCATCACCACCCACCGCCAACTCTTGGGCTACTCTTTTACCAACGAATAGGGGGATTGACCGTCACATTATAACGCCCCCACGGCTGGGAGGGCGAGCATGTTTGGTATGACTCGGGCGCGAACCCGCGACTCTCAGATAACGAAGCGCACGCCTTAACTCGCTAGGACATGCCAGGCCTAACGGGCTTGGATAAATCAGGTTCTAGGTTAAAAGTCAAGATAGTTTGTGAGATTTTCTTTCAGTTTGAGATTACGATAAGTTTATTTAATCAGTATAATTAAGGATTGTTAGCATGGTTACATATACATACTTACTTCTGTTTTTCGTACTTATTAGTTTTATTACTATTTTCATTTAGCATCAAATTTGCAAACTGATATTAATGATGATTTCATTATCTAATTCTAATATTTGATTAATTAACACAGTAACTTCACTGCTACTATTCTCTTGCTGATACAGCGGTAAGTCTACAGATTAACAACATTTAATTAAGCGACTCGACTCCCTTCGGTGGACTCAGCAGATCGCCTGATGTGGCTTTGCTATAAGAAAACACACACACACTGCTACTAATTAATATTGTTGTTAATAATGATTAACAGTGCCACTTTCATGTTGAAGCTCAAAAGGATAACACTTAATTCCCCCCTGGGGCAGCGGTAAATCTATGCATCTACAAAGCTAAAATCAGAAGGTCGATTCCCCTCAGTGGACACAGCAGATAGCTTGATGTGGCTTTAGTCTAAGAAAACACACAAACACACAGAGAACCATTAATTTATTACATAGTATTACTAATGTATGATTATCAACGCATGACTTGTGACAAAACTGTCAAGATAAAGTTCATAAACTACAATTTTACTACTGTAACTTCATGCAAGTTATTTGTATAAATATCACTTATCTTTTTAAGTTTTTACGTAAGCAACGTAATGCACAAGGATACAACTTAATGAAACCTCAAAAGGTATAACTGTGTGTTTGTGTTTTTCTTATAGCAAAGCCACATCCGGCTGTCTGCTCAGCCCACCAAGGAGAATCGAACCCCTGATTTTAGCGTTGTAAATCGGTAACGTACCGCTGTACTAGCGGGGGACAGGTATAAGTGTGATCAACGATTATTGGTTGGGAACTTAAGATATTTGACCAGAAATGTTAATAAATTTGGATTACAACAAACCGTTTAACTGTTGCGGATTCACACCGGAATTTAGTATTTTTACAGACTCATTATACAACTTCAGCGGCAAAAAACTCGACGTGTGATCAGTGAAGAACACAGAACTATCATCAACTCACTCAGGTTATCCATGTGTGTGTGTATTTATATATACTTTGTTTGATAGTTGTTAATGTCTACTGATCTTTGAAATCTAATCTTTCATATTGATAGACATACAGGCTAAGATGAGGTCAGAGCAAGTGCACAAGTATTATTAACTTCCAATCAGAGGAACCTATGTACTTAAACCTAAAAATCATGTTCTTCTTGCAGGAAACACAAAATATAAAATAAATGTTAGTCCTAAGTACTCTTAAGTAATTTATAATTTTTCATTTGAGGAAACGGAAAAAATTTATCTACATTTTTCAAGAACTTTGTCAAAACTTATAAAAGCATTAATATCTTAGTTTCCAAGTGTACACAAATGTCAAAGTAAGAGATATTTAGCGGAAAGTAATAACAAAATCTGAAAAACTTACAAGCTCTAGCCTAGATCATAAGTAAATCTTCTTTGAGATAAATGATATAAAAGAATACATGTTTATTGTTTGAAAAAAAGAAAAATAACACAAGGCTGGTAATGGTAGCAAATCACATTTCTAGAATTTATTAAAACTCTAAAGTTGTTTAAGTGGTGATTTAATTAATTTAAACTAAGTTATTTTGTCTTAATTTCAAACTAATTTTAGTCTTCACCAGTGTTTTCTACAGCTGATTTATAAAGAAGGGAAAATAAATTGAGAAAGGCACTATGTAAAATCAAATGGTGAAATCCAATACTTTTCATCCATAAATACGGTAGCAGGAGTCAAACAAGAATAACAAACAAAGAATATTTCATATATTAAATAAAATATTAAAATACATGGTGTGACAGAGGAATAAAATTTCTAGATGTCTCCAAAATAATAAATTTAACAAAGAATATCAATTCAGATGCTAATAGCTTGGGAGATGAAATCTGGAGTACCTTGGAGTCAAATGGAAAGAAAACATTGTGTAGAAATTCAGTATAGTCAGAGCCAAGTAAGATAGCAATGGTACATTAAAATACTTGATTTAAAGTAAAACTGTAAAACGTTTCATAGTTTAAAAAATATTAAGACATATTTATATTATATTATATTACTTCATAGTGGCTGGAATACAGATAATTTTTTTCTTGTGCTTATGGAAGAACTAGTTGTATATTAGGGGTGGATAAAGCAATTTTGGATTGGTTAGAAAACTCATAATTGTATGCAAAGTATGCCAGTACTAGGGGGAACTGGGCGATGCCCCCAAATTTATTATATTAGGTTTTATGAAATCTTTATGGTTCACAAAAGCAGGTCTTCATTGGCACTTATACTCATAGTTATAAACAAGAACAAGCGGGTATACTTGTAGATTATGTGTGTAATTTGTTTTGTGCATTGTTATACTGATTCATATATACTACTGAAAGTCTATCTACTTATCTAAAAATGATTTTTGAAGTGGAAGTTAAATTTAAAAAGTTACTGTCACAAAATGTTGGCTCAGCCTGGTCTGCTTCGACATCATTTTTGTTATTAAAACACAAAACATTTAGTGTAAAAATTGATCTAGTGCTCTGCCATTAGTATGACTGTTTTAGTTTGAAAAAAACACTTTTTTTTCTTCAAGCTTCAATGAGGTAATTGTTATTGGTGAATTGATAATGTTATGATTAAAATGCTGAGTTATAATACAATGAAGTGGACAAGAGTATGAGAAAAATAATACAAATATTCAATAAAAGTTTAACTTCTGGAATTTATATGACAAAACCCACTTTTGTAATAAGCTGGACTTTTTAAAATGCTACATTGATTCATTATAACTATAATCTGAAGTATGCTTATTTGTGGATAATTTTGTGTCAGCATAAATCTTGGCCATAAATACATGAAATCATAATTAAACATTTATGATAAACAGTACTACTAATTTATTTATCTGTTGATTTATATTGTTCAATTTGAATTTTGTTAAAGCAGATACTTAACTATATGTCTACTTTGACTTAATTTATTTTAAAATCCATATCATGAAACTCTTGTTGAAGTATTTCCACTGGAATGTCATCAGTTAAATATAGCACACAAAATATCTCATTTTTTTTAACACTATTGCTACAGCTAAAAATTTTGTGGCATAAACTTTAGATTAAACAAATCTTTGTTTAGGTAATATGTGCATTTTTATATGATATTTTAACAGTAGCCTTTTGATGTCTCATAGTTTGCAAATTAAAAATAAATAAAAATGTACAAGTTCTTGAAATGAAGACCTTTTTGTTTTTCTGTAGAAAATGAATAATATCAGAAATATTCTTTTCTACATAAAACTACTACCAAATGTCACTAATCATCGTGAAATTTTTTGTATATTTATTCATAACAATAATTTATCAGACTTAAGTTTAATAATCTTGGTTACAAGAATCTGTGTTGGTATTTTTTCCTGTTCCAGCAGTGTTGTAGTTAATGAATTAATATGTAAAAAAACAACTATCCTTTAAAGATAGATTGATTCAATTTGTTGATGTAAAGTTCTCAGTCAAACATTTTTCATTATTAATAATTATATCCTGTTGAACACAAAAGTCTAGTCTAGCAGTAACAGAATATGATATAACACTCTACATCAAAATAGAATGCAATTTTTTGTTCTATGATCCAACTATTTCTCTGGTTGATCAATCAATAAATGTAAATTAAAAAGTAACAATTTTCAGCTTTAGCTTATTGTATTTTTTACATTTTTGTAGAATTTATTAAGCATATTTTACTATTTACGTAATTAGATTTATAGAAATATTTGCATGACATTTTCAAAATTTCATTTTAACTTTCTTTTAAATTACCAAGCCTTCGATCTATGAGACTCTTCTTTTCGTTTTTCTCATTACTTAAGGATTACAATTATAAATTGATTATAGAATTGGTAGAAATGGAAGGAAAATAATATTATGACCAAATGACAGAAAAAGAAGAGGTCGATCAAGAAAGAGATGAAAGTATGATATAAAAGAGTATTTAGCAGTGCTAGTATGAATGAGACAGATGAAGGACAAGGAATGGTGGAAATACATTCGAAGGTAGGCCATTTCTCGATTACAAAAGAATGAAAAAAAAAAGAAGATATTATACTAAATGTCCAGATAGGTTAAAAATTTCGTTTTTAGTTAGTTATCACTGTTTATCCATTTGGCTAAAGTTTCTCATAGTACCAAAACTAAACTTCAGAGGTGAGAAACGTAATAATTAAAAATAGAAAACAAAAGTAACAGCTACACTACAGAATTTAAATTGACACACTTTTACAAGGTTTTTGAAAATAGTAGCAGTCTATATTAATCCTACATACTATATATATATACACTCTAATAATTTGAACTATCGAACTTAACCTAAAAAGTGGGCATTTTAAATTTATATCTCCATCTACAATTTTCAAAAGTCCCCTAACACACGAAACAAAATTACAAAATTAAACATAAAACCCACTGAAGTTTTATCAAAACATGTATTTTATATTCCTTTCAAATCGTCTACACTTAACAGTATAATGTGATAATATGCCTCATGATGGTACAAATTTGCTTTTACACTACATGGTCAAAAGTATGTAAACACCTGACCATCACACCCATATCTGCTTGTTGAATATCTAATTCCAAAACCATGGGCATTAATATAGAATTGGTCCCTCTTTCCTGTTGTAACAGCCTCAACTTTTCTGCGAAGGCATTTCACTATATTTTGGAACATAGATGCGGAAATTTGCTCCTATTTAACCACAAGAGCATTGGTGAGATCGAGCGCTGATGTCAAACGAGAAGGCCTGGCTCGCAGTTGGCGTTCCGATTCATTCCGAAGGTGTTAGATGAGTTTGAGGTCAGGGTTCTATGCAGGAGAGTCAAATTCTTCCACACCAACCTCGGTAAACCATGTCTTTATGAACCTCGTTTTGTGCACAGGGGCATTGTCATGCTGAAACAGAAAAGAACCTTCCCCAAACTGTTGCCATAAAGTTGAAAGCACACATGTTTCTAAAATATTATTGAATGTTCTAACATTAAGATTTACCTTTACCGGAAATAAAGAGCCTAGTCCAAACCATGATAAACCTGCATTCAGGCAGGTAGCGTTCTCCTGGCATTCACCAAACCCAGATTCGTCCGTCAGACTGCCAGATGGTGAAGTGTGTTTCATAACTCCAGAGAACGCAGTGCCACTGCCTCATAGTCCGATGGCAATGTACTTTACACCATTCCAACCGACGCTTGGCATTGAGCATAGTGGTTTTAGGCTTGTGTGCGGCCTCTCGACCATGGAAACCCATTTCATGAAGTTCCCGACGAACAGTTCTTGTACTAACGTTGCTTCCAGAGGCAGTTTGGAACTCGGAAGTGAGTATTGCAACTGTGGGCAGACGATTTTTACGCGCTACACCCTTCAGCACTTGGTGGCCCCTATTTGTGAGCTTGTGTGGCCTACCTCTTCGTGGCTGAGCTGTTGTTGCTCCTAGACGTTTTTACTTCAAAAGAACAGCACTTACAGTTGATCGGATTAGCTATAGCAGGACAGAAATGTAACGAACTGACTTGTTGGAAAGGTGGCATCCCATGACAGTGCCACGTTGAAAGTCACTGAGATAGCAATGGGTTTGGCTGAAATAGCCGAGCACACTAATTAGAAGGGGTATGTTCACATACATTTGGTCATGTAGAGTATGTTTAGTTTACCAACAGTTTACATGGCATAAACGTAAAGCATTTCAAAGAATTGTCGTTTACGCTATTACTATTAGTAGTACCTTTTTTCTTCTTGTCCTTCCGTATTTCCAATGCTAAAATGTCTGGTTCTGTTTTCCGCGAAGTATGACATTGCCCCAAATACGAAATTTTTATTATAGGGTTCTTGACTCGGTCACTTGTCGATAGGCAAATACTGTGTTTTTTACTTACAAGTCGATCAATAATTAAATTATGTTGATCAATCTTTCTTCTTTTTCTTTCGCAAGAGAATCATGATTTTATCTGACGAAATATTTGGTAAACGAAAGACGTGTAGAATTATAATTTCCATAGGTCAGTGTTTGATTTTAAGTACAGTGGATGAAATGTAACATGGCTATAAAAAGACAAACTATAAAAATCTGCAGGAATGAGTCTTTGTAAAAACAAACTTTAATATTCAACACCAAGATTTCCGTAAAATCTTATTGGTACAAGAATATACGTATTATGACAGATATTTGTGGACTCTTAAAAACTATATTGCTCTTTTACTGTTTGGTTAAAAATAGCCAAGAAGTCTACAGTAAAGCAGATTACAAAAATATTGGTTTTTTTTTTGTTATTATTTTAATTTCGCGCAAAGCTATATGAGAGCTATCTGCCCTAGCCGTCTCTAATTTTTCAGTGTAGCCAGTCCTTTGTTTCAGCAGATTCTTCTGACTGGCTGCCTTTATTATGATGAGTAGGTGAAAAGTAGTGACTACTATATCTGAATACTAGTCGGGAGGGGGTCTCTGATCTGGCCTTTTGGATTAAATTCTAACTGCAGTTCTACTATTTGATTCCACTGTTACTGAAATTAGAATAAAGGAAAATTGGTATTATATTTGCTTTTCTTGTGAAATTATAATTTGATTTTATCTTAAATCATTAACGTTCCCCATCATTACCCCAGTAGGAGTCAAATAAATCAAGCAAATTTATGTAAAGGAAGCTTAAATAATTAATAACTTGCTTAAATTTGATATAAACAACATAACAGTGTTAACATTTAGCGTCACTTGTATTTTATGAGTATTGGTATATTTACGTAACATTTTATGTAGGCTCAAATATTGGGTGTTAAAAGAAATTTGAGTGTATTAAGGCAACTGTTTATATGCTTTTTTTGTTTGTGTTTTCGTTATTGATTGTTATCAGTAACTAAATTCACATACTCAGACAATATTTGGTAATTTTGAATTATATCTTTATTTCTTGATTATATTTAAGCTTCCTTTAAACAATATCACTTTTAGTGCTCAAATGAGTTATCCGATCTAAACAGTTAACAAACGTCCAGTCAATTAGTAAATATGAATCTTGGATGAATCTACACATCTAGACAAAAACAAACAACAACATTGGTTTTAATGTTGCTTTAGCTACACAACCTTCGTAAATAAATAACACAGTATTAATACGTGCGGGCATACATTTTTTTGTGTGTTTTAGAGTAACAACTTATCAAGTGCTAAAATATGTTATTTCAGTTTGTTTCATAACGTACTACTTAAATATTAACATTTTCCATTTCTGTGTTTCTTCTATCATTTAAGAAGACACCGTGTAGCACATCGGTGTGTCTACGGGCTTATACCGTTAGAAATTTGGTTTTGCTGCCAGTGGCGGATACAGCACAGTTAGCCCATTGTGTGGGTTTGTGCTTAATTAAAACATTTAAGCAATTTATTTGCAGAATGAAAAGTTCTGAATTTTCTATTGTAAAGTTCGTATGTAATATTGAAAATCTGCTGATATAAAGTGTTTTTTGCATGTTTGAGGTGGGACATTTATTGTCTCATATGTATTTTTGTTATTATTTTCTGATGAACTCAGGGAACAAATCAGAATAAGCAAACAAGCTTTCTAAATTAATGTGTTTTTGCTGCACATTTCTTGTGTTAAAACATTTTACCTTGGCTGATAGTTTCAGAAATTGCATTTGGATGACATTGATATAACCTTTACACCAGGGATAATGCCAGTTAACAAATGAACTCCAATTTTCTAAATATCCTATGTCAGCTGAATTTTGACGTTTGAAATGTACTTCAAAAAAGAAAGAAGAAAAATAAGTACATTCATTTCACCATACGTTTTAGGTATCATGTTGTTGTTGTTGTTGTTTTGAATTAAGCACAAAGCTACACAATGGGCTATCTGTGCTCTGCCCACCACGGGTATCGAAACCCGGATTTTAGCGTGTAAGTCCGCAGACATACCTCTGAGCCACTGGGGGGCTTTAGGTACCAACTAAACTGACTTGGAACAACTAATCAATCACTAACAGTCATTTTTTTCGCTTTTTATTGCCATTATCAATTAACTCTGATTAGTACACATCTGAAACATCTAATATTGTTCTTAACACTGAAATATTGGGTGTTAAGAAATTAAAGAGCGAAGTTCATGACAATATTCTTGCTAAATGGATTACATTTTATCATGTTCCGGGTAAATGTAGAATACATCCTTGCTCTTTCTCACTGTCTTTAAACCTAACTACAAAAAGATACATATCTTACAATGTTTGTATTTATAGAATTTAATTATTCACGTGGCACTACATTATTAGAGTGTTTTTTGGATGCGAATAAATGGAGAAGTGTTCTTTACATATATTGTGTGAAAGATAGAGAATGGTTAAGAAAGTGCCCAGCTAGTCTGCTTACATTTGTAATATGATCCTATACATGACCTTTCTCATCATTTTTGAGCAGGATAATACTTTGTTACTCTTTTTTTCATAATTTAACAGCCGGGATATCTTTGTTAACGTTTAATGTTTGGAAGATTTAGATATCTGTCAGTCTGTGAGCAATATGTTTTGTAACGCAAAAAATTCAAACAAAAATCGTCGTTAATGTATTGTACAATACATTTTATAAATATTCAAATACTGAAAGCTCGATATTTTAGAAGAAAATTTACATTTCGTAAAATGAATATTCATTTTTCAACTAAACCTTTTAAATGTATTTTTTGTCTTTTATTAATGTCAAAGAAAAAGCTGTAATCTATTGTTAATTAAAGTATACTTTTTACATTTTTATAGCAGTCAGCGAAATGCTCACGGTCTCTTATCGCTAAAATCTGTGGTTGATTCTCCGCGGTGTAAGAACATCTGTCCGAAAACAAACAAACAAAAATTATCTGGTGTCAGTAAACCTAAAGTTATTACTAAATGTTCACAAGATTATATTGAAAACGTTGAGAACATTTCCATATTAAAAAGTTTCAAAATCAATAAAATGTTTTTCTGGCATGGTGAACTATTTTTAATATAAAAAAAAAAAACGTTCACTTTTGGAGCTTGGTCCAGTGGTTAGTGTACCAAACGTTGGATTCGAGGCTCTGTGGTTCTCGTTTAACTGAAGATGGAAAAAAATCGCCTTCCTTACTTCAGAGCAATGAGTGTATTATCAAAATGACAGTCAAATCCAACTCCAGTTGGTGAAAATCGGTGTTGACTAGCTGTCTTCCCGTTAGACTATCACCTTCAAAATTAGAAATAATAATGCAGCTAACCCTCGAGTAGTTTTGCACGATAGGCCCGGCATGGCCAAGCGTATTAAGGCGTGCGACTCGTAATCTGAGGGTCGCGGGTTTGCATCCCCGTAGCGCTAAACATGCTCGCCCTTTCATCCGTGGGGGCGTTATAAAGTGACGGTCAATCCCATTATTCGTTGGTAAAAGAGTAGTCCAATAGTCGGCAGTGGGTGGTGATGACTAGCTTACACTGCTAAATAAGGACGGCTAGCACAGATAGCTCTCGATTAGCTTTGTGCGAAATTTCAAAAACAAACAAGTTCTGCACGAAATTACACAAACATTTTCTTAGTTTAAATATAGATGAGTCTCATAAATCAATACTAGTACCGTCTATGTAGTTTTGAGTACGCTTTATTCCATCATATAATAACCTGAACTAATTTATGTTACTGTATGGCAAAGCAAAACGGACTGAAAACCACGTAGATATTATATACGCTTCACCATTAAAAGAGGCCTAATAGTATTTCTTTGATTTGCTTACCCAAGCAGTACTGGTGAGCCTCAGATAGGCGAAACTTCAGTCCACAGCAGATAGTACAGCCGATAAAAGAATGCATTAGGACTCTATGCATCATAGATTCTATTTTCCGTTTCATCTCTCTTAAAAAAAAAAGAAATTTTAACACATACATACATATATATACTGTATAAATAACAGTCGTATCTGTTAAAAGGCTTGGATAACATTTCGCTTATAATGACAGTCAAATGTACTTTGTACTTATTAAACAAGTTGAGATATTTTACATAATTTTAATTACTTGTAGCATTCTGTAAAAGTTTAGAATTAACCTATATATAAGGATATGATATATAAAATGATTTTAATTTGTCATAATAAATAAACTTTGACATTTACTGAAATTGAAGTAATAATTACCCGAAAACAACTATTATTAAACAAGAGCTTAAATTAGAATTACTAAAATAAAATAGTGATATATATATATATCATATATCCATATATATATATGGAGTTATGTGTGCTTTTAGATATATCGTTGAATAAATTATCTTTCATGTAATTTGCATGGTCTGATGAGCTCCATAAAAAACCATAAAATTTGAATAATAATAAAAAACTTTATGATCAATTAATTATAAATCTAAGACGTTTCTTCTCGTGCAGCTGTGATGAATAAAGGTTTTATCCAATTCCTATTATAACAATTGTTTCTAATTTTAAACGGAAGTGGTTTTCAGAGAAATTTTAAACAAAGAATAAAAGCAAAACTTTTATCTATGATTTTTTTTCATTAAAACTATCTTTGAAAATTCTAAAAAATAAAAATATCACTAATTGATTTAAGTTTTACCAGATCCACGGAAGTCTTATTTGTTTTATTTACGTATGAAATAACTCGAACAAATTCCTGGTTGAATGTTGTTGAAACGAACAACTGGCCAGACAGGCTACTGATTAATTTTCGTCCATTTCCTTGGTCGCCGTGGAGATTATCCACCATTTCACAAATTAACTTCAACACCACAACAGCGTTCCAATTTTTATCTTTCAGATTCTTGATGAAGAGACATTGACGAATTTAATCACATTAATAAAATATTTGGGATATTGGAGTTTTCTTTATTTTATCCATTTCTTTAAACAAGCGAGAAAATCGATATTTAAGGTTTAGTATAGTACTTAATATTTACGCTTAGAACAGAGAAGTACCGTGAATTATTGCTTGAGACTAAGCTCGTTGCCAACTGTTTTTTTTTAATGTTCTATCGATTAATTTAAACAAAGAAAAATTTGGGGGCAATTTGGTGAAATAATTTTGTGAATAAAATGTAGATGTAATTGATTCGTCAGTATATACTGTTTTACTTTTACCTTTTTAAGATTCAAATGAAAATACATTTTATTTTTTGTAAAAAAATATGTATAGAAGAAGAGTAATAAAGGGAAGACGAAAAAGTGATTTAAAAAATATATTCCTACATATTTACTAATCCAATCAACTTTTATGTTCAAAATATTGGTGAATTTATTAGTGCGAAATAAAATCAATTAATTTCCCTTAGCTTTGTGTAGTGTGGTAAAAAAATCCTAGTTTGTTTTATATTAAACGTATAGTTATTGGTTTTTAAAATATAAGTTCTGGAAAATTAAACGGGAATTTTATCATAATGGAGTATTTACTTTCATTATTCAAAAGGAAGATAGACATAGAGAAAAACAGTATTAAATATGTCGTGAGTGAATACAAAATAATCATTGTTCTCGCAAAGTTCTTGAATTTGGGAAAATTTAATATGAGGTATTGTTACTTTTCAGTTCCAGTTACTTGAATGCTTCCTTTACAAGCTTAGCAACTTCTTTTAGTCGAAAATCCTATTAACTGCACGTGTTCTCATTCTCAGGCAGCAGATAATCCATCACGCCCACACAGCAATGATGTCAGATGATGTTGCCTAGCCCTCTCTTCAACTTAAGGAGGAAAATAAGTTTCCGCATAGAAATTCTGACATAATACACGTGAAGTTCTTCTATTTATTGTTGTTTCTTTTTCAGAGATGAAATATAAGTTGTTGTTTTTTTCTATTGATTGACTTCTATATCTCCAATGACCGATTTCCCCACACAAAAACAAGAGTAATTTAATTGTTATTGTCGCAGCTAGAGTTTTGAATTGAAACGTTCACGTTTTCATTGTGACACATTCAGTTATCTTAGATAAATATTAGATCACAAAAGCAAAATAAGTAACAAAAATGAAACTTACGAAATACTTATGAAAATATGAATTCACTGCTCTAGAATTAGAGGCTTCTTTTCCCGCTTTTCATTAAAAAATTAAATCAACGAATGATTTAACATTTACTGTGAATTCATTATTTTTGTTTTACAGTCAACCTAAGTTGAAACGATTAAGTTTTTAACAGTATTGTCGTCCATTAGACCACTCACTGAACATGCACGTTCTTTCAGCCGTAGGGTCATTATAATATATTGATAAATCCCACTATTAGTTGATAAAAGAATGGTCCAACAGTTGGCGTTGGGAGGGGTGATGACTAGTATGACTTTTCTCTAGTCATACGCTGCTAAATTAGGGACGGCTAGAGCGGATAGCCCTCGTATAGCTTTGCACGAAATTCAAAACAAACTTAACAAACTTTTTCAGTTTTACCAATTCAATTTCACTTTTGCGTATGGCTAAATGTGTGTACCCAAGTGAGACAGCAGTAAGTCTACGGATTTATAACGCTTAAAATCGAAGGTTCGATTCCCACTGATGGACACCAAAGTAAGCCTATTGTGGCTTTACGATAAGAAAGAAACATAAACATGTCTAAATGCAAGTTTCCATACACAAGACTTAAATATATATATATATAACAACCACATCATTCCCATGAATGGGTAAGCGTTAAAAATATTAATATTTGGTACTTTTTTATCTGTCTGAATCTATACTTCAAAAAAAAAATTGAACAAAAAGTGGTACGTGAGACTGAAAAGTTAGAGGACCACTGCGTTGTTCTATTTCACATTCACTGTTTCTAGAACAGTTATTTTTACTGCCTTTTCTCTGGCCTAAAACATACATTAAAATAAGGGAAAGCTGAAGGATGTATTGCAGCTCAACTATTTTTGGCAAACGTTTTATACAATCCAGCTTTCGAAAACGTTGCAACATGTTTTCTTGTATAATGCATGTTCCACTGAATGTGAACTGATACAGTGTTTAACTCAGGTATCATAACGCCAGTGTTTTTCCCTAGCGGTAACTGCCTCTATTTGAATTTAACGGTATCGATCCTAGACATTCACTTTACTATATACCTATATATATGCTGACCTAAATCTCTTGCAGTACCCGAAAATAGTTACCAGCAAGACGCCAGCGATTCTGGTTCGTATAAACAAAGATTATTTTAAAAACCTATTGATTTATCGAGAAATGCATTGACTTTAAAAGTGTGCCGTTACGAATAGGAAAGTAATATAATGTAAATTGAGATATTTTATGGACATTATCTTACACTGATTTTCCATTAAAAAATAAGTAAAGCAAACATATGCTTAAAAAGAAATAACTTAAAGAACCTATGTGTCGAATTAGAAGTTGTTCCCAATATGTAAAAATATCAGAATTGGAAAGTTTTCCCTTGTTAATGTTTGTTTATTTTAGGGCAAAACTCTGATGGGCTATCTAATATTTTCACCGCGGGAATCGAACTCCAGATTTTAGTGTTGTAAGACGGAGAACTTACCGCTGTCTCATCGGCAATACTTTTTGTTAAAGAAAAATATTTAATATACAAAAGCTAATTTTTGAGGTCATATAATAAAATACATTTTAAGAGTTTATTACTTGTTTTCAGTTGGTTTGCAACTGGTTTGCAGTATCTATCTTTCTATATATTCAGTTATTAATAGTACAAAAACGGGAATAGCTGTGTGGGTCAGAGATATATCCGTTTCTTTCTACTAAATATGTTTTGTAATAACATTTTATTGATGTGCATGTATGTAATTTATGTGATGAAAAGAGTTGTTCGAAATGTCAGTTAAAATTCAAGCACATTAGGTACTGTATGTATGAGGTTTGTAGCATGAGATTCACAATTATCACACAGATAACAGCACTGTTTTTCTCTCGTGTGTACCAAAGACGATCTGCTGAAGAAATGTAAAGGAGTAAATTTGTGAAGAAAAACAAAATGTATACTTTTGTAAATAACATAATATGAGGTGAGTTCCTTTTGTATCTTTAACAATATACGAACATTAAGTTCAACATAAGAAACCAGGACCACTGAGACTATTGAATATCATTGGTTGCTTTCTTCAGCATTATGCCACGAATACCCAGTGTTTATTAGGAAATCACGGCATGGCCAAGTGGGTTAAGGCGTTTGACTCGTAAACTGAGGGTCACGGATTCAAATCCCCTCCGCACCAAACATGGTCACTCTTTCAACAGTGAGGGCGTTATTATGTTACGACCAATTCCACTATTCGTTGGTAAAAGAATAGCCCAAGAGTTGGCGGTGAGTGGCGATGTCTAGCTTCCTTCCCTCTAGTCTTACTCTGCTAAATTAGGGACGGCTAGGGCAGATAGCCCTAGAGTAGCTTTGCGCGAAATTCAAAATAACTAACTACCTAAATCTGAAAAACCATCATCACATGAACGTAAAACCCAACGGTCCGTCCATACTGCACATTATTGTGCAATGCTCATAAGAAATATGATTCCCACGAAATGTGAGACATTAAGCCTTATACAGGACGGTAGCCGTATTAGTAACCACTTTTATTTATTATGTAAAGAGATTAGCATGCTTACCAAGGCATATTGTTGAGTTTAGTTGAATGTTTCTGGTTGTTTTACTCAATAGGACTTCTATTCCTTTTGAACCATTTGAGCGAAAAATATAACTTTCACATCTATGCTTTTCACAAACTATTGTGGAAACATGCATTTCCAAACCGAATACTCACTGTTGCTCGTAACATACAATTGGCTCATATTAAGTGTTTTAGACATCACTATGCAGCTTACAATATTATTATTGCTTTTTAACTACTGTTTTGTCAGATGCACGTGTGTTTATGGTTGAATAGTCGCTCTTTTAGTATGAAGGATTTTCTTGAGTTATATTACTTTGTTTTTTCAATAGTATTCCTTATTTATAACGTTTTGAAAGGGTTTAACTTATCGAGAGACGATTAATAGGTTTCTAGGTTATTATTCGTGAGATAACATTGAAGGGTTTGAAATACGTTATAACAGTTTACGTTTTATGCATAATATACCACACCTTACCAAAAATATCAACGGTAGGGTTATCTGTTTTCAATAGATATCTGATAAGAGAGTCCCTAACTGTGATCAACATAATCTATTTGTTCCTTAAATCAGAGTAAGATAAAACATTATTTTATAATTCTCTGATAAGAAATCAAACTATTCTGATTTGAGCTCAATTTTTTTTTTACTGAAGACGAAAATCGCAGCTATTATTTATTCATTCATTCAGCATTTAATTATCACGAAATCCATGATTGCAGCTTTTCTGTTGTTCCAGCTTGAGAAGTGTGGTCCAGCATCGCCAGATGGTTAGGGCGCTTGACTCGTAATCTGAAGGTCGATGGTTCTAACCCTTATCCCACCAAACATGCTCGCCTTTTCAGCTCATATGACCTTATGATATGACTGCCAGTCTCTATTCGTTGGTAAAATAATAGTTCGTGGACTTTCGAACTAATCTTAAGTGATCAGAGAATGGTATTTGGCTTTCATTTTTATAGCATGCTGACCATTAAACATCACCACACAAGAAACATGAACACATATAGGACTGAATGACGATCAAGCTATATAACAGGAAATTTGTTATTCTCTTGTTATCTATGACCTGACATGGCCAGATGGTTAAAGCACTCGACTGGTAATCCAAGGGTTGCGGGTTGAAATCCCTGTTACACCAAACATGCTTGTCCTTTCAGCCGTGGGGGCGCTATAATGTAACGATCAATCTCACTGTTCATTTGTAAAATAATAGCCCAAGAGTTGGTGTAGGTGGTGATGAGTAGCTACCTTTGCTCTAGTGTTTCACTGCTAAGTTATGGACGTCTATCGCAGATAGATCTCGTATAGCTTTGCGCGAATTCAAAACAAACGAATCGATTCAAATTAGCTGTAATTGACAGCGTAAATACGTGAAGTTTATAAGATTGAGCTCTGTTAATTTATGTGTCTAAGTTTTGGAAATCAAAAATTGTAAATGGGATTAGGGTAAGTTATAAGAATTTCTAGACAAACCAAAGCTTTATATATGTTTTTCGATTAATTGAAGTTTATAAAAACCAAGTGTTTTGTTAAGAAATGCCTGTTTATCTAATAACCAATAGGTCCTTATAGGATTTAACTGTTTATTTTAGGCGACAGGTAATTTTATTTGACGTAAGAGATGGCCGTTTATCTAATAACAACAAGACACTTATGAATTTAATGTATAAAGTATTTGCTTTCTTCAATTTGAAACACACTTAGGGTAAACAGATGTAGTTTAAGTATAGTCATTGCTGATTTGAGCTGCTAATCAGAAGGAGGGGAACTAGTCAGTATAGGATAATACTCGTTATGTGGCTACTCTTCACCGAGTAGCAGGGTTGACTGTCACATTTACAATTCTCTCACAGCGGAAAGTAGGAGCATGTCATCAGCATATCGCAACACGAGCCTTAAACCTTCTGAGAGTGTAAAACACATAAATGCTAATCATATTTACTTGAGTAAATTTGACAGTTTAAATACCTCCGAAACTAGCCAATGTTTCAACTGTTAGAAGGAAATAAGATCGAGGTATTTTTAAATTTCAAACATATGATTCTGGTCAATTAATAATTACAAAATACATGCTCTTTTTTATGAAGTGTGATATTTATAATCGTTCAGTGACGTAAGTTCAATATTTCACTACGCAATTCTTGTAAGGATTTTGTTTTTGCTAGCCGTCCCTAATTTAACAGTGCAAGACTAGAGGGAAGGCAGCTAGTTATCACCATCCACCGCCAACTCTTGGGCTAGTCTTTTACTAACGAATAGTGGGATTGACCGTCACATGATAACGCCCCCACGGCTGAAATAACGAGCATGTTTGGCGCGACCGGGATGCGAACCCGCGACCCTCAGATTACGAGTTGCACGCCTTAACACGCTTGGCCATGCCGGGCCATCTTGTAAGGATCTGACATTAACCGTAACGTAAATCTTTCTAATCGCATTCTTAGCCTAACAAAATGTTATCAAACAATCCCATCCTTGGAAAATTGCCTCCAAGTGGCACAGCGGTAGAAACCGTCGCTAGAAATCGGGTTTCGATACCAGTGGTGGGCAGAGCACAGATAACTCAGTGTGCATATTTTTGTGCTAAATTCCAAACAAACTTTGAAAAATTAAATCATATTTATTTGTATCAGTGAAACAAATTAATCCTTGCAAAAAATACTATAATTCAACAAAAATAACCTTTAAAGACATATATGTCATCAAATGTTATTCACATATCTATATACTTGGGAAATACGTGGTGTTAAAGATACAGTAAGTTGAAAAAAAAAAGATTCTCTATTAATTATAAATTAAATTTAATAGGTAATGGACTTTTACAGCTTACAAATACTGGGCATTGTGTGCATTTCGTTTGATTGGAAAATTTGTTATTGCAGAATTAGAGTCATTTACTTACTCCTCTTGCTAATAGTTTATTCAAGTTAGTTTTATTTTAACATCTTCTCTATAACTTGAATGAAGGGAAAATGAATAATTCAGCCAGAACTATAACTGGTTTGAGAACAATAGTCATTGTCTTGTGTAATTCAGATTTCTGTTTGATTGCTTGGGACCTTTGAATCACCCAAAGTAATTTATTCGACTTTCCTAATTAATTAATATTTCTTCATGAGCGAAATTAAGACCTCGACTTATATAGGCTTATTTCTGTCCAGAATTTTCAATCTTACAATCTTAAGCAGAAATATCTTTTTCTTAGCTTCAGATACCATCTTTCATCTCTTATAGTCCTAATCCAGTTTATTTCCCTTTTATAAAATTTGAATGTAAATTCACGAATTCTAAAGTTATGTTTGGTGATACCCTTGTGTTTTAACTTTATGTTTGCTGATATCTTTGTGTTTTAACTTCATGTTTGCTGATATCCTTGGTTTTAACTTTATGTTTGCTGATATCTTTGTGTTTTAATTTTATGTTTGCTGATATCCTTGTGTTTTAACTTTATGTTTGCTGATATCCTTGTGTTTTAACTTTATGTTTGCTGATACCCTTGTGTTTTAACTTTAATACAATATGTTGAAATTAATTAAATGATGATCGTGGATAACATTACAGTACAAGTAAAGTTAACAATCGGTGCTTTAGTTTGAGAATATTGATCTGTTTGATTAACATAGAACAGTGATATGTAATGTTTGACTTTAAAGACAAAGGTACGTGACGTAGCACGAATGATAATGTCAGGAAACTTAAACTTTCAAATGCTGGCAGAAAAGTGAGTGAAGATAATTCAGCTGATTCGATTACAGCAGTGAATTTTAAAAGATAAAATTAATATAGTAATTCAAATACAGGGTGGCCCAAAATTTAATTTCCTATTTTGAAATTTAATACTAAAATGACTAAAGAAATATAACTATGAAATTTTCGAAATCTTGTACCCCTGCTCAAAGAGATTTTATTGACATGTCAGTAAACGTATACTTGAGCTCCCAGCACGTTCGCTGCATGTCCAATGGCGATTGGTCCGTTATCCTGATCTTCAGGTTCCGTGATGTTTGCTGCCGGTGTGTGACACACGATACCCTTACCAAACCTCCATATTTCTTTCCTATACTACAAGTCAAATGACGCATTAAGCATTTTCTTGCAATGTTGCCATCTTAGGGGGTAACACTACTTACTGGAGTGAAAAGGAAAGACATGACAATGAAAACTGTTTGGGTTGGACTACAAAGTGTTAAACATTACATGACCATATTTCTTAAGTTAATTAATTATTATATTTTAAAATATAAAAGGTAATTTAGTAGTAAAAGACTAGAGGTAAAACATCTAGTCATCATCACCTACTGCCAACTCTTGGGATACTCTTTTATCAAGGAATAGCGGGACTGACCGTAACATTATAACGCCTCCCAGGCTGAAAGGGAAAGCTTATTCGGTGGGACGTGGAATCAAACTCGTGTCCCTCAAATTACGAGTCGAGCGCCCTAACCATCTGAACATGCCGGACCACTATGTAAAGAAAACGTCTGACATGATTTTCTGCAAGAGATGTTTAAGCATGTTTTGAGAACTAAATGAAGTTTTCTCTTCCTTTCCTTTGAATCGTAAATCTTCCAGGAAAGGGGAAAATATTCCATGGATTTTCACTACGTCATGCAAGAACAATTTTATTCAGTTATATAAGATAAGAAATTGTGTGTCACATAATTCCCTATTTTAGCACAAACAACATCTACAAAGCTTTATTAAACCTTACAAGTATCAATATGAATATTACTAAATATATGAAGCAAACATGACAGTCAACAGAAACAAACATCAATGGCAGGTAAGTTTGAAAAACAACATCCCTTCTAATTATAAATTTTAACAGTTCTGTATATATTCTGACATCAAGTGTTATCCTAAGTGAATATATAATACATTTAGTAGGTGCCACTGTAATCAAAACCAAAACATATCCTTCAGCGAAGGACACTTGAATACGTGTGTTTACATTGATAATTTCGTCAGGTTCGCATAATAAGCTTGATAAAACCAGTCTCTACATGTCATTTAAGTGCAACATGTTACTAATATTTTATTTTTCATGTGTCTGTAAAACGTCTATCTACCATGATGATACCCAGTTCACAGTAATATATATTAAAGTATAAAATCATTACATGTTCACCATAGGGTGCTTCAACTCTAAATATAATATCTGCATTTAGCTTCAGTACATAACGAAGAGAATTCTGAGTGTCACAAAACTTCAAAGTTTGGTCTAAATATTGTTTTGGTCACTATCAATATGTGGTATATTAAGTTTGTTTGTTTTGGAATTTCGCATAAGGCAACTCGAGGGCTATCTGTGCTAGTCGTCCCTAATTTAGCAGTGTAAGACTAGAGGGAAGGCAGCTAGTCATCACCACCCACCACCAACTCTTGGACTACTCTTTTACCAACGAATAGGGGGATTGGCCGTCACATTATTACGCCTCCACGGCTGGGAGAGCGAGCATGTTTGGTCGCGACTCGAGCGCGAACCCGCGACACTTGGATTACGAAGCGCACGCCTTAACGCGCTAGGCCATGCCAGGCCCCCGGTGTATTAAGTAATGACCATTTTAAAATAATATTCAGTGTATTGTGAATCCAAATTTTGATTAGACTAGTTTTGTATTGAAAGCACACAAAAGTGACAAGAGCGGAGTTCCTTACGACTGTTTCTGGTTGTTTTCAAAAGAAAGAATATGACTCACTCATATAAAATAACAATATAGCAGATTTGGTTTGTTATTATGAGTTTAATAAACTTTGGAGCAAAGTGATATTTGTTTGTCACATTTACAACAACACATAACTATTTAGATTTTTCTTACAGTTTTATGAACATATTAATGTAAACGTTTTGTTGTACGACCGTCATTTTGAAATATCAAAACCTTCACTGAGAAACGAAGCTAGTTTCAACATCGCGTTTTTAACGTAGAAATAGGAGCAAAAGAATGGTCCTCCTAGTGGGGTAGCGTTGCGTTTACGAACCTATATCACTAAAATTCTAAGCTCGATTTCCCGTTGTAGACAGAGCTCAGATAGCTTGTTGCTTAGCTTTGAGCTAAAACACACAAACAAACCAATCTATTTGATAAATAAAACATTTGAGGAAATTTGTCCATCACATCATATTATGTTACCTTAGCATAGAAATAAATAAAAACCATTCTTAAAAAAAAGAAAACTTTTTATAGAAAATTTGTTCTTTAATCAAATGAACATCTGAAATCAGAGTGTAGCTTGGACGTGAACCAATTTGCCGAATAAATCTATGAATCGGTTTTTTAACAACTCATAAAACATGAGCGTCCTTAGACTTGATTAAGTTGACAGAATTTAGAGTCTACAGACATCAACTTATCTGAAAGAACAACAACAATGATATTTAGTCATGACTATCCACTAGACCTCGTCATTGAAACAGTCTTTACTCATGTAAGTAGTGACCCTGAGTAGGAGTAAGAAAGTATTCACTTTACATTCAGAGTAATGACAAGTTGTATGGTGTAGAGTAGTGAGTTAACACGTTGGCACAGAAAGCGTGAATGAGATCCCAAAAGTTTTCAATAGGATTTACACAAGATTTTCTTGCCTTTCGGTGTTTAATTCAAAGTTTTCCTTCGTCATCTTGGCAGCATGACACTGTAGCTTATACAGCATTAGCGAAGATGTCTAGTCTGATTATACCAGCGAAATGACCCATAAAATGGGTCGAATACCCTTCCCATATATCATCGAGTAGTTGCCCCTCCGTGACACAGCAGCATGTCTGCAGACTTACACCGTGATAGGCAGAGCACAGATAACCAATTTTGTAGCTTCGGGCTTAATTCCAAAACAACTAGTCAATCAATCGAGTAGATTATTCTTTCTTCGAGTTTGTTTGGTTTGAATTTCTCGATGGCTATCTCCGATAGCCGTCTCTATTCGAGCAGCGTAAGACTAGAGGGAAGGCAGCGAGTCATTACCACCCACCGCCAACTCTTGGGCTACTCTTTTACCAACGAATAGTGGGATTGATTGTCACACTATAACGCACACCCGGCTGAAAGGTCGAGCATGTTTGGTATGACGGGGATTCGAACCCGCGTCTCTCAGATTATGAGTCGAGTGCCTTAACCACGTAGCCATGTCGGGCTCTTTCATCAGGAGTTAAATAAAAGTACTCATGTTGATAAGTCCCCAAACCATAACTGAACTGTCAACGAAACTATCATGTGCAAATATGTTGAATTGAACGTATGATTAGTTTCTGGTTCTCGCTGTACGAATCTCTCAATAGTTGTTGATCTTTTCTTATCCCAAGTAAGTTAATTATGTAGAAAATAATTGTAACTTATTAGTTAACGAAACGAATCCCGCAGAACAAAAGTATTGCAAATACATTTTGCTTTACAGTGCAAGAAAAACTTAAATCTTCAATAATTATAATTCATTGAGCCAGCCATCAGCTGGGCTGGATTCTTTCGATACTTTTGGTTGTAATCCGAGTGGCTTGTTGTTTATAACTTGACCGATACTGTATACGACACATGGACAGAAGTGCAAAGTTAGAGACGTCCTAAGGTCCAGGCATATTCATTCATGAACTGTTGACCAGATGGAGGATGACCAGATGAAAGTTCAGTTGAATATGCGTTTCATACTTTTGATTTTTTAATTTACAGTCAAATATGATAACCATCAGGCCATTACAGGCTTTAATTTCAATAATGCCTGATGAGATACAGCTAATTATTAGATTTACGGTAATCATAAATCCACGTGCAAAGAAGCTTACAATGCATAATATTGTTTCTGAGCGTAAATACTGATTTAAAAATTATTCTAAATATTACAGACAATAATAGTTATGACAGTGTAATTGACTAGAAATAAAAATAGAGTAGGTAGTTTCTTACAAAACAGGACCTGGCATGGCCGAGCGCGTTAAGGCGTGCACTCGTAATCCGAGGGTCGCGGGTTCGTGCCCGCGTCGCGCTAAACATGCTCGCCCTCCCAGCCGTGGGGGTGTATAATGTGACGGTCAATTCCACTATTCGTTGGTAAAAGAGTAGCCCAAGAGTTGACGGTGGGTGGTGATGACTAGCTGCCTTCCCTCTAGTCTTACACTGTTAAATTAGGGACGGCTAGCACAGATAGCCCTCGAGTAGCTTTGTACGAAATTCCAAAACAAACAAACAATTCTTACAAAACGCATGAAAGCATTAGTTATTAGATCATGATATATACACGGCATACTAATAAAAGAAATAAATTTACAAAACAGGACCAAAACTCTTAAATAAAAGCACACCAGCCGCCTATCTTACAGATAGAAAGCATTGGTTCATTTATTAAGAGAACAGAAGACCGGTTGCAATTATCTGATAAAACAGTCACTTTTTATTCCTTAGTTAAATCAGTATACTTGATAGTATGATAATAGATACAATACTAGAATATTATTTGAACACTTTATAGTGTGAACAAAATGTAAAATGTTATTTACGTCATGTACTGACCGCTAATTGTATAAAATGGCTATTGGGAATCGTCACTCTTCCGCACAAAAAGTTCAGGGTAGCAACAGTGACTAAACAACAGGTTTGAGGACTCCAGCTTGAAGTCAGGAAGGTCTATAGGAAGTCTACAGGAAGATCAGCACACAGTCAACTACACTGACTTAACTGAGGTAAGAACAGTAAGTGCTCTAATTAGTTAACAAAAAGTTAAATCAGAGTTTCCTTTCTTACGGAATTAAAGAAATATAATAGGCTTATGTTGGCAACAACATGAAAATACAATGCTCTATTTTACATTTGGTATTTCTCAAAGTTAAACACAAGAATGGATTATCTTTCACATGTTTCTAAACCTCTCTACAACAAATACTGTTAGAGAACATATCAGTATAAATCTACGTTATTCTTCAGTGTTATCTTTCACAGGAGAGTTCAGAAATATCAAAAGGAGAATGCAATTTAAACATAAGTGCAGTGAATGCGTTGAAGTGTGTGTATTCTAAATTTGGTTAAAATGTTTAAACTGAATGGGACAAAAGCACTTGGTATGTTTCATATATACTACACCATAACCCACGCTTTAAGGATCTGGATACAACATAATGAGCAGAATTTTAACTTCCATCATGAATTCATCAGCTCAAAATTAAGCTGATAAAAATGTATCACATATTTTGTTTATTGCCTACTTAGTGAAGCAATACATTTAGGCTTTCTGTTTTCATTAATAGAAGAAATAAATATTATATATATTTCTCATTTTCAGTACAGTGAAAAGCAAGAGATCAAACCTCTTTGAATTATAAATTGTGAATTAGACCATTGCGAATTACGCCTGCTTTAGAAGATTTTAATCGATTTGTCACCAGGTCCTTTTTCGTAAACAAGATCATATTTCTGTGTTATTACAAACTTGGTAAATTAACAAATCGTATTTTTTTTCGTAACATTTTCATCACCGGTAAACAATATCATGTAGGTTTCTGCCAGTAGCATTTAAATGACATAATAAAATAAGGCATTAGCAACGCAATAATGTTTTAGTTTCATGCTTGAATTTTGCGCAAAGCTACTCAAAGACTACCTGCGCCAGTCATCCCTTACTTAGCAGTGATAGACTAATGAAAAGACAGCGAACACCACCTACTGTCAACTGTTGGACTACTCTTTTACTAACGAATGGAGGATTAACTGTCACATTATAACGTCTTCACAACTGAAAGAGTGGACCTCAGTGACGGTGATTCGAACCCGCGAACTGCAGGTTGCGAGCCGAGTGCCCTGACACAACAAAGCAATAATGAATCATAGGTTCTCGCTATTAGTAGCACAATGAAGGAATATATCATAGGTTTCAGGCTTCTCTACAAAGTTTTACGACGAAACATGTTACACTGATCTTACGATGGTTAATACGTGCCAATAGTAGAATAAATCGGCTTATAAGTTACAGCACCTAGTGTATACACTGTGAATGAAAACATTTATTATAGAAATGTATGAAACTATATTTTAATAAGTGTTCTCGTAGCATAATAAATTACGACTACGATTCTTCAATATTAAAGAAACTGTCAGTTAAAGCCATACAAGTGAAAACAAATACGCTTGAAGTGTTTGCAATAATTTCGCAACCAAAACGTCTTTTCTACATTACACCGCGGACGTTCTACGATGGAGCACATCAGTATCTATTTTCCCATATATTAGTTTAACATAGAGATACATACATGTACCTCAATTTTTTCCAACTAGGTAACGCATGAATAAGATCTTTTTAAGTAACTTATTATGTTTATTAAAATTACTAGAATAAAAGTGAAAATTACTTAGGCGTACTAAACATTTTTAAGGAAATTATAATTTTAAAGGTTTCTAGAGAAGTTTTTTTTTTCTTTTCAGAAAGTGATTTGAACGACTTAAGATAATAATACGAAAATATTGGATGAATTACCACCAATATAAAAAAGGGAATTTTGAATCTCATAGAGACCGTTACTATAGAAACCATGAAAATAAAAGATTATGTAGTTTGTAAGAGGCTTAATAGGATGGTTGAGTCGTATCCAATCAACCAACATTTTTCAAATATTTAATTTATAAAAAGTTTAAAATCAAATTATAACCAAGCATTATTAAAATTCATGACAGGATAAAAACTTAGACTTTTTTCTTTAACATGTTTTAGCCGAGTAATCTTGATTATGTTGTATAGTTTGTATTAACTATAATACAGTATTAATTTTTAATTATAATTGAGTTGAGCGATAAATTAAAGACTCGTTAAACGGGTAGAATGTGAAAATTTCATAGCTATAATTGAAGAAATCATTAGCAAATCGTTAATAATGATACGCCTGTCATGGATACATTCATTATGAAACGAAAAGTGTTATTGCATTGTGCTGACGTCAGAGCCAGAGTCCTGTCAAAAGAGTTAAAAACAACTAGGGTAGAAAAATACTAAAATTAAAAAAAATCTACCAAGGATTTTATCAATAACTAACTCAATTATTCCTGTAGTTATGTGTTATAGTCTCAGTAACTAACTCAATTATTCCTATAGTTATGTAGTATAGCGTCAGTAACTAGCTCAGGTATTCTTGTATTTATGTAGTATAGCGTCAGTAACTAGCTCAGGTATTCTTGTATTTATGTAGTATAGCGTCAGTAACTAGCTCAGGTATTCTTGTATTTATGTAGTATAGCGTCAGTAACTAGCTCAATTATTCTTGTATTTATGTAGTATAGCGTCAGTAACTAGCTCAATTATTCTTGTATTTATGTAGTATAGCGTCAGTAACTAGCTCAATTATTCTTGTATTTATGTAGTATAGCGTCAGTAACTAGCTCAATTATTCTTGTATTTATGTAGTATAGCGTCAGTAACTAGCTCAGGTATTCTTGTATTTATGTAGTATAGCGTCATTAACTAGCTCAATTATTCTTGTATTTATGTAGTATAGCGTCAGTAACTAGCTCAATTATTCTTGTATTTATGTAGTATAGCGTCAGTAACTAGCTCAATTATTCTTGTATTTATGTAGTATAGCGTCAGTAACTAGCTCAATTATTCTTGTATTTATGTAGTATAGCGTCAGTAACTAGCTCAATTATTCTTGTATTTATGTAGTATAGCGTCAGTAACTAGCTCAATTATTCTTGTATTTATGTAGTATAGCGTCAGTAACTAGCTCAGGTATTCTTGTATTTATGTAGTATAGCGTCAGTAACTAGCTCAGGTATTCTTGTATTTATGTAGTATAGCGTCAGTAACCAGCTCAATTATTCTTGTATTTATGTAGTATAGCGTCAGTAACTAGCTCAATTATTCTTGTATTTATGTAGTATAGTGTCAGTAACTAGCTCAATTATTCTTGTATTTATGTCGTATAACGTCATTAACTAGCTCAGGTATTCTTGTATTTATGTAGTATAGCGTCAGGAACTAGCTCAATTATTCTTGTATTTATGTAGTAATGCGTCAGTAACTAGCTCAGGTATTCTTACAGTTATTAGGTGCTATATTATAAATACATTTCTAAAGTATTTTTATAGTAATGTGGTGTGGTGTTAGAACCTAGCTTAGATATTCTTGTAGTTATGTGGTATAGTGTTAGTACCTAGCTTATGTGTTCATACAGTTATGAGGTATAGCGTCAGTATCTAGCTCAAGTGTTTCTATAGTTATGAAATATAGTCTCAGTACTTAACTCAAGTGTTCCTATAGTTATGTGGCTTTGTGTCAGTATCTTGTCAAGTTTTATGTTGGTGAACTCTGCATGGCTTATTTTTATATTGTGATAGAAATGCATTTTTAAAGTATGTAATCTGACGAGTGTATGTATCTTTATATGTGCCCAGTTACATTCACGTGAAAATGCTAGGAACAGATTTTACTTCCGTTTTTGATAACAGAATAAACATTTTAATTTTTAATAATGTTGCTATAAGACAATTAGAAAATATAAACGAATGTTTTATCACAGACATTTGTTTTATGTAACTTATTTTCTGAAATTTTATTCAGCTATTGCATAGCGAATAAAAAATAAAAATTTAAATAGAACATCAAGTGAAATTATATTAATAATATTGTCTTAGCTAATAGACCTAAACAGAGTTAGCGCAGATAGCTCACACCAATTTTTAAAGGAGTCAAAATTAAGGATTATTGATAAATAAAAAGACTGACAGTTGATTTTGTCTCGGTAAAAAAACTCAAACACTGCGGTATGCAATATGTTTTCTGATAGATTATCAATTACTTAAAAGAAACTTGGTAGGTATACACATAAAGGTTAAGTTTGTAAGACAGGATTATAAAGCACGTTGTTGCTCATATTAAAAATCTAATTTAAATATTTTCGTTGTAAATTATTCAGTGACAAAAATTAAGTTCATAACCCACTGATTTAATGGATATATTGCTAGTTTTTATATATATATATACAGAAAAATACTAAACTATAATAAACACGCATACAGTTTCCTGTACTTTAGTCACAGAAATTCATCAACTTGCAGGAATTTTCACTTAGCACAACTGATATTCAAAAGGAAAATGTCACATAACAGCACAAATATTTTAAGTATTGCTTTGTATCGATATAATCGATAATGATATACTCATATTTATTATATATATATATATATTTACAGATCATTAATCTTTAAACATACGGGTTGTCTGAAAATTATCTTAGCAAATTCACTTCTCGAGACAGAAGCTTTGGGTCTCTACTATAATTCTTAAAACAACCACATTAGCCTAACAGAGGTACTTTGCGGTAAATATGGAATACCATAGCAGCGCGACAAGAATTTCATAGAAGTTTTCAATGTATTAGACATGTGATTTACACATAGATTGATTCAATTAGTCAAACTAAATGGATAAAGCAATGTGTGAGGTCAATTCTGTTTCATAATGAGATTTCTTGCTTTCAATCGCTTTTAATGTAATGGGTACTCCTAAGAATCTTCATTAGACTTGCTTCCTTATGAAGCTGATTCACTAATGTTTATAATATCCATAATAACTAAGATTTGATTTAAATCAAAACAGTTCCAAAAAGGTTTTAAGTAACAGTTTGAGCCACGAAAAATTATTTTTAAATACGGTTACAAAATATGGAGGTTATCACAAGATCTTGATTTCAAAACAGTTTTCTCTAAAATCCTTTTGATAAAAACTTTTGTTTTACCGCCAGTACAAAACGAAAACATGTTTGGAACCGTAAGATTTACTGATTCTCTCTGTTTCTTTAATCTTTCCTGTTGCTGACATTTTAGTCTGATTTGACTGAGGATTCCAACCAAGAGCTCATCCACGTTATGGTTTATTCCAGTTGAGGTCTCGATAAATTTCCAACTGTGTGCAGTTGCCAGGTCTTGTCCTTCTACAAATAACAGTAATAATCAATGATTAATTGGGCAATTTTTTATGATGAATTAGTTTCGAGTAATCGTATAAGTATGCATAAGAACAGTCTTAGAGCTCATGAATAAAATATTTATACATCTCTCAAACTAACCCTATGATTTTGATGAAAAGTCTGTTTATGTTAATTCATGTTGAAGTTAAACATTGTTATCTGTCAAAATACGTAAAGCTGTATGACACCATCATGGTTTTCATCAATGAATCTCATATATTTCCTTCGAAGGACATAGAAAGTGTCTCATTTTTATCTCGATACTATTATAAACCCTTAATTTATCAGATTAACTTCACACCAGTAACCAACTACTGGTGCTGCCTACGTACTGAATGATACTGAGTAGTTCCACACTTCTTGCTTGCTATGACACTGATAATAAAAACCAGAGAATTTACTCATTTTCTGTGTAAAATAGAAAGGACGACATACCAATAATTGTTGCAATTAACTCCAGTGGTGATGGCATTTTGAACATTATTTTTGCATTGTTTCTTTATCATTAACAAAATCTACAGCACTATTGAAACAGCAATATTGTAGGTTTTTAGTATATTTTTATAATTATAATTTAGTGTTGTTACCTATTGTTTCTGTTATAAAACTCCATTTAGCCATAAACAATTTTATAGCTCTTATAATTTTAAAAAAATAATAACTTTTTGAAAAAGAAAATAATTAAGCTGAAATAGCACTTTGCAAACTAATAAAATGATGTGGGCCTAATAAAAACTGGCTATTAAATTGTACAGGTAAACTTTAAATAGCAAATGAACAATCTTAATTTTATGCACAAATTTAGCTTTCAGCTACTTTTCATGATTTTTACATAAAATATTAGTATTTCTTCATACAAGATTTCGATCTTGAGAAAATTGAAATCGAAAGGATCTCATAAAAAAATCCATTAAAGATTTGTTTTCGAATTTTTGCGTAAAGCTGTTTGTTTTTGTTTGCTTGTTTTTTGAATTTCGCACAAAGCCACTCGAGGGCCACTTGTGCTAGCGTTCCTAATTTAGCCGTGTAAGACTAAATAGAAGGCAGCTAGTCATCACCACTCGCCGCTAACTCTTGGGCTACTCTTTTACCAATGAATAGTGGGATTGACCGTCACATTATAACGCCCCACGACTGGGAGGGTGAGCATGTTTAGCACGACGCGGATGCGAACCCGCGACCCTCAGATTACGAGTCGCACGCCTTAATGCGCTTGGCCATGCCGGGCCTGCGTAAAGCTACACGAGAGCTATTTGCGCTAGCGGTCTCTAATTTAGCAGTTCAAGACTAGAGAGAAGGTAGCTAATCATTTCCACCAATTACCACCTCTTGGGCTTCTCTTTTAGCAACGAATAGCGGGATTGACCATACTTTATAACGCCCCCATAGCTGAAAGGGGAAGCACGTTTGGCGTGACATGTTTCACATTACACTTGTTTGTGGGTAGGTCTTAACAAAAGAAGATACATCTACATGCCTCATGTAAGTGATCTGACTGAATAAAAGATATCTGTTAGTTTGTTTCGTTATTTGGGAATAACAAAATTGTATTAGTATGTGATATATTTTGTCGTATTTTATTTCAGACGTTAGTTAGACATCACACTAAGATCAAATATGCTTGTGTTAAAATAGCCTAATTTGTTTTAGGTTTTGTCACGAATATTTAGTAATTTTACAAAACATCTAGGAAGAAGGATACATTAAAAGTCTAAGGATCAGCTGGCAGATATTCAGTATTTTGTTTTCAGTGGTAGTTGCCAGTGAAGTATTTAGTTTGAATTGTGTCACCAGGAGACGGTGAAAGAGAAATAATATAATCGTGATAAAATAGCCGCGGAATGAAATTATTTTTAACTTATAAGTGACATATTTCAGTGAAAAAACAAAAAAATCACTTTTGAATGTAAAGTCAAACTTTGGTTCAATTCATATTGAAATTTAGAGAAAAGTAACATTTCGAGTAATATTAAGCTTTGATACCAACTCACCTTTCATGGAAATCTTTCGTAGCCTTACAAGATCCGTTTTGTTCCCTACTAGAATCGCTGCTTTCGCATTGCAGGTGTTGTCCATAATCATCACATTACTAATGACTTCCTTCGTTTTCTGAAAACTTTTTTTATTTGTAACAGAATAAACTGCCACGTAGGCGTCGTAACTAGAAGCAGAACCTGGCGAACCTTTAATTTTGTCCTGGAATTTCATGCAGAAAAAACTTATAAAACATTACAATAGTTGATAACGAGCTCTAAAATAAAGAGGCTTAGAAAAATACAGTTGATTCGAAATAAAAAAGAAAGTTTATATATTGTGTTTTTTTTAGCATAGCCACAGCGAGCTATCTGCTGAGTCCACCGAGGTTAATCGAACCCCTGAATTCAGCGTTGTAAGTCCGTAGATTTACCACTGTACCAACGGGGGAAATATTTGTGTAATCTCAGAGATTACAGCAAAAATATAATAACAATAGTGTTGACTCAAATATAAAACTTCAAGTAGCTGTTGGCTCCCTCTAGGTGAGTATTATTATTACTATTATTTATCAAATTTCATAGCTTTCAGCAATTTTGTTCAAATTACTAGATTACTCGTTATACACAAGTTAAAACTTTTAGTTTCCAGTCAACAATGAAAATATTAAAAAATGTTATATCAACAACTTTCGCCACTTCCAACAGAAACGTACTGGTGTTCGCAGCAGCTAAGTTGCATTATTATGATACTATCTCCCAATATACGAGAAACATTCGAACAGTAAGGTTTAGAAACACTTATTTATGAGAACGCGAAAACGCTATGCGAAATTTATCGGCCCAGCATGACCAGGTGGCTAGGGCGCTCGACTCGTAATCTGAGGGTCCCGGGTTCAAATCCTCTCTCATGCCAAACATGCTCGCTCTTTCGTTCGTTGGGATTTATAATGTGGCGGTCAGTCCGAATATTCGTTGGTAAAAGAGTAGCCCAAGAGTTGGCGGTAAAGATGATGACTAGCTGTTTCTCTCTAGTCTTACACCACTAAGTTAGGAACGGCTGGCGCAGAAAACTCTCTTGTAGCTTTGCGCGAAATTAAAAAACAAAACAAACAATAAAATTTGAGATTTGAGCTTTAGACTTCAAATGATTCGGTATTATATGTTTCCGGATCACTTGGGGCGGTTAGATTGTTTTTCATTATAGTGTAGAAGTGCATGTTTTGTGCACTGAAATTCAAAACCAAATGTCACGCATAATATAATTCTATTGGCAGATACATGTTCGTGTGTCACGTAACCCAAACAACCTGCTGTAGGACTCATCGTGGATTCGTAACAGGACCAACAGTTTAGCAAAGTTCCTCTGGTTGGTTTTATAAAGAAAGTTCTATTCGAAATCATCGGGTTTCGATTGTGAAGCTAATGTTGGTTACTATCGAGTTCCTTTTTCTTATTTGCTGTTGTTTGTTAGTGTGTATTGACAAAAAATCATAATATTCAATGAAAATATCTTAGGTGTGAAAAAACAGTGTTCAAAAAGGACTGAATGTACTAATTAAAAGAATGAAATCAAAACCGGTGATTAAACTGGTTCATCTATACAGCAAGGACAAGAAACATTCGTTCATTAGTTAGCCAGACAACATGGTTTGGTTCACTCCTCACCATGCCCCAAGGTAAACACAAAATTCGGCTTGGCCGACTAGTGAATAAGTATCTGCTGTAAAATTATTATCAAAGCCATACGTGTGGTTACACCGTGTGGTCGTTAATTCTGATGTCATTTTGTAAGTCGTCCACTTATTTCTGTTTTGGCTGCACCATTTTATTTCACATATAAGGTGTTTTTGATTAACTTAATATAATAAATGTATTTGAAAAAAGGGTGAAACTATCCCATAATCTTAAAGATCTAATAAAATATTAAATATATTGATAGAATTTTGGAAAACGGACGTATATCCGTTGAGGGTGCACTTAGTTAATACAATCGCGAGTACAGTCATTCGATTGGTTGACAATTTGTATCCCCGAATATACAAATACTGAACATATGGGTTACATGTATCTTTCATAAACGATTGTTCCAATATCAATTCGATAGTTGTTATTTTTAGACCATGTACCAACTCTCTCTCTAGTAGAATAATATAATTTTAATTTGCATATAAACATAAAAACAAATACGCAAAAACACCTATTTATATACGTGTAAGGTGTACTGAGAACGACTCTTAGGGATAGATATTAATTTATTTAGCGTCGTTAAAATTCATAAAAAACTTTTTCTTTTGCAAAATTTTTAAATGATAATTTTTATGTTATACCCCAATGTCAAAATGGTTTTTAAAAGCCAGTTTTTAAGAGCCCTGTGTATGTCGCTTTAAGCTGATAAAATGGTACTTTTCTTGTATTTTAAAGAAAATGTATGGGCAATAAGCATGTTTGAAAATTGTTTTGTTTTTATTTAAGTTTCTAGTAATTTTGCCGTGTAATTTTCTTACATTTTTGTTTAGTTCTGAAAAGCCCCCCAGTGGCTCAGCGGTATGTCTGCAGACTTACACGCTAAAATCCGGGTTTCGATACCCGTGGTGGGCAGAGCACAGATAGCCCATTGTGTAGCTTTGTGCTTAATTTAAAACAACAACAACATAGTTCTGAAAATTCGGTTTGAAGAGTACACAAAATGGGTGACTAATTAAAAGTTTTGGTTTGAATTTCACACAAAGCTACACGAAAGCTCGCTGCTCCAGCTGTCCAAAATTGATCAGCGTAAAACTAGAGGGAAGGTATTCTTTGATAGATTGTTTAGGCAAAGTATTTATGATGAAACTTTGTAGAATGGATGGCAACTGCCTGTTGTGGAGGCACAAGTGTAGAGGACGACGTTTAGAAAGTCTTCCACCTTTCGTCTTCATGTATAATGATTAGTGGGATTCACCCTCACATTAAAGTTGAATTCAAAACCGCGACCTCAGGATTACTAATCGAGTGACTTAACCACCTGGCCATGCTGGGCCTAATGTTTCGAAGGAGGAAGTGTTATAAAGTTGTTTTGCTGTTAGCAAGTATCCATATTTATCCAAATATGGATGAAGGTGGAGAGGGTATTTACAGTATCAAATATTGCCAGATGTGGTTTTTAATTTAAATAAAACTTTCAGAAATAACGTATCTTAGTCATCAGATATTCTATGTAATGCAGTTATAAAAGAATGTGATTTGAATTAAATACTGCAATCTTATACATTTTGTCAAATTTCAACACGTTCCACTCACATACATCTATAAGAAATAGTTGATTTTAACGAAATCTGAACTACAGAAATGTAGGAAAAAATATTAAGATTTAAGCTCTTCACGTTGGTTGTGATTTAATTTTACATGGTTTTTCTGATGAAAGATAATTTTTAATTAACCTAGAAGATCTTTCTATCTTTTTTTCTTCTTTTCTTCGGAATCATTCGAAGAAAACTTCATTGTATGGTACAAATTTTTCTAACACAGTAAAATGGTCGTTTGGTGAGTTAAGGACGGTTTGAATACAGTTCTCGAAAGCTTTGCGCAAAATTCAACAAAAGTCCACATAAATATAGCTGTTGAAATAGTCTAGAAGTAACCACTCTTCACCCAACCATCTAAGGGTAAACAAAAAAGCTATAGCTACATTTTACAGAAGACACAAACTGTTACATTCTTTTGCATTGTAGTTGAGTGGAAGGATGCATAACTTTGTAAAATAGAATACATTGTTCAGATATTTTGCACGTAGCTACACAGAGACTATCTAAGCATAGCCGCCACTAATTTGGACCTGACAAAATAAGAGTAAGACAGCAAGTCAAAAACACCTATTGCAAACTCTCAGTCTCAGGTGACTAGAGAATGATGCTGAACTTTCATTCTTGTAGCGGATCTACGGAATCAGAGTGTAGAGCACGTTTGATACGACTCGAACCACGAGTCTCTTCCCTACGGATTCAATGTTCGAACATGGTAACCATAACCATCATTAGACATTGTCAGCTACACATCGAACAGAAACGGGTCTGAGTGGTAACATGAACACGTACAAGACTGAATAAAATTCAGGCTCTGTAACGGGTAATTTGTCATTCTCTTCACATTTGTGGCCTGGTGTAGCCTGATGGGTAGGGTGCTCAACTCGAAATCTGAGGAGGACTGTCGGAACAATGTTGATATCGAAATAAATTTTTATAATGTCAAAAAATGATTTTTTTTCTTGTAATATACTTTAGAAAATAATCAGTTTGATATATATATATCAGTTTGTTATAACCTAAAACCAAGCTGAAACAAAAATAAATTAAAAAATAACAAACAAAATACACTGCACTAATTTAAAAGATTCCAGGATACAAGCTATAATGTGGAACATAAAATGTACCCTAGGTTTTGGAGGTGACTGTGGAAGTAGAACCCACATGGCGGTGGAGATACACCGTGTATCAGTCTTAACCTTCATTCGCTAGTCTCCCATAACGAAATAAAATAAAGGAATAGCAATAGATATAGAAGTAAAAAGGAGGAAAGCGAGATGTGGGTGCTCATGCCCACAGTGTCCCATATCTATATCACCTACACTGCCTGCATACAGGTGAAGGATGGTGACTGATCTCCAAAGTAAAAAAATAATCAATTGAAAAATAAGAAAAAGAAAAATAGGGTACTATCGTTTGGGGGTAAGTAAGTTAAAACTTACCTCTTGAAGTTAGCATTCCAGCACCCATTGTGGTAGAAAGGCACTACTTGATAGCCGAGTAAACGAGTTATACTCATATGAAAAGTCCCAACCAATTATCTAAATAAAATAGTGTATCACACAGCCACCACACATGTATTAAGTCTACTGTAACTATCATGCTCTAAACAAGATTTTATATGAGGCAAGGTGTACATCCGAATAAAGTAGTGCTAAATTGTTAAATGCCCTTATTCATAACTAAAAATAGTTATCAGGAATTTTTAGTAAAATTTCTCTAATTTTTATTTAGTACATTCTTATATTTGTTACAGAATGTTTTTTATTAAATCCATTAACTATTGATTTTTGTATCAGTATTTCAACATTATTGATAAAATATTGTAATTTATTACACATTTTACAATAACTGCGAAGTTATAATGCTTATAACAGAAGGATATGGCACATTACTATTAAAATAGGGTAAACCATAAATTGAAAAGATAAAATATTTTCTATTTTTAAAAATATTCACATTGATATCCTTACCAATACTTTTTTTTTATTTCGAAATCTAAATAATGTACTTCTGTATTAGATATTGAAGTATTTTATATTTCTAATTCTGCTGGATAAATAGTATTAATAAAATTATTTATACTAATTAAATCATCTGTATATTTGTAAGTTAGGGTAAAAATACCTAGATTTGTGTAGTTTCGATAAATATATTTTTAAAGTAGTAAAGACATAAATATATTATGCAAAGTAGAGTAGTTATCTCTAATTGGAACTCCTATTACTTGTTTACGGAGCGCAATAGACAGCTATTTGATAATTATATAAAACCCATAATTTCATGTTTAGTTATGTATTTGTTATCAAATTTATATTGGTCTATTAAAATGCAGTAGTAATTTTAAAACAAATATAAAAGCTTATGAAGAAATTAAACACAATTTAACATAGTGCTTGAATGAGCTGTGTGGTTTTGTAATATATAGTTATATTCAATGTCATTTAGTAAAAATTTACCAAAAAGTCTTGGGCGACACATTCAACAAAAACTAGTTCTGATTCCATTCCATTCAAAACAACCGTCACAGATTTTTCATTTTCTTCATCTGAAAAAACAAATCAAAAAAAGAAACCGTTGTTTGATCGTCGATTTCGTAAAATAATAATATCTATCTATCTATCTATATATATATTAACAACTTTTATAATCAATAAATCGTACTTGGTTTAAATATCTTTATTCATTTCTACGTCCCACTGTATCGAAGTTACTTAGTTTAAAGCTCCCCGCTACTACAGGGGTATGTCTAGGGATTTACAACGCTAAAATTAGTGGTTTGATTCCCCTTGCAGGGCTCAACAGATAGCCCGATGTGGTTTTGCTATGAGAGAAAACACACACAAACACATACGTAATTTAGAAAGGTTCAACCTCTATACAAATTATATAAAAATCTGTTTGTAAGACTACTTTTGAAACGGTTTATATGGATCTCAGTATCTTTCAGAAAGATAATTATGTTTTTGGTGCATGTTGTAAAAACATAATTTTGCAAAGTAATTGTTAAGTAAGTATACTTACGGAAGAATTAAAGTGCTAAGATTTTCCTGATTTCATTCAGCATAAACGTATAAGCTAAAAATATCGCACTAATTAAATTAAATATAATTTTCATGAATTTGCAAACAATATAAAATGTTTTAGTATAAGATATATTTATTTTTGGTAATATTTATTATTAGGTACAAAGCTATACAAAGGGCTATCTGTGTTCCGCCCACTACGAGTATAAAAATCCAGTTACTCGCGGTATAGGTCCGTCGTAGGCACACCGCTGTGCCACTAGGGGGTCTTTACTTGCATTGAATTAAATAGATTATAGCACGACCCACAAGAAAAGCAAAGGTGATAAAAACAAGAGAGGTAATTCTAAGTGCGAGATCGCAGAGACTTCAGTGATAGAAATATTTGTGTTCATCCAACATTTCACACCAAAAGAAATGTTAATGCACACAATTTAAGTTAAACATGCACATACACACACTTCAGTTGTTAATGGACACACTCCAAATTTAATTAATTTGAAGAACCATAAATTTACCACGCCCTCTAGCATGATTATGTTCTCAATTAAAAAAAATGCAAATTCTAAACGTAAATGATTCAGCCTTTCCGTATTGTCTGTGGATGTATTAACTATCCTTTAAGCTTTATAATGGTCATAAAGATTGAAACTTGACGACTAGATTAATTTTTCTGTCAGTTTTTTTTATACTTTCAAGTATATTAAATTCACTAGTAGAACTTAATATTACGAGCCACTGGCAAACCACTGATTACTCTTTTTTTATTTGTTCGATTTTTGTACCTTCGTAGTAATGTACTTTTACTTATGTTACACTAAAAGATAGTGATATATTACAGAAAAGATATTACGACAAGGTTTAGGTTAAACAGAATGGTCTAATGAAATAAGTATTCGTTTCTGTGTTAAAACAACATGTGATGAACTGTACCCAAGAGATTTTAAAGTGAAAGAAATAATAAGAGATATTTGGAAAGTCGTTGGGTGTACATAAAATCAGATTTAAATATTTGTTTTGTGGAAATTAAACAGCTTTTTTCATTATTATTATACTAATACTCTAATTTTTTACTATAAAACCTCAAAATTGTAAGCGACACATTTTCAGTTCGCAGAAAAAGTTTTAACGTTGTTATATCTTATTAATAGATAAACAGTTATGAAACTGGAGCGCAAAGAAGTTTATATCAGTGGGAAATACTTGACTGCAGTATAACATAAAGTCACAAAACTTGTACGAAGATCAATTAGCCAGCAATATTGATATACAATACTCTGACATAATGAAACGAATTCTTGAAATAGAGTTCATATTGATGTCATCTATCTACAACACAAGACTAATGTAAAATTTAGTATGAGCAGATCCACCAGTATCTGATAGCTTAGCTTTTTCTATTTTTAAAATAATTTATATTTAGTGCAGTTATGCATATCATAGGTTTGGAAGTATTGTGGGTTCTTCGCACAACAGAACTGGTTTCGGAGGTGTTCATATTAATATGCCTGAACATTGCATTTTTTCTCAACCTTCTTTGTCCAGGTCACACTATCTATAGATGAATAATTTTGCAGCATTTATTACTCGTGAGAATAAAAAAAAATGTTTCGCTACTTAGTGGAACTTGACGTGTCTCCAGTACAAGTAATGCCTTAATTTGATATCTAATGATTTATACTTGTTTATTTTATTTATTTCAAGGAAATCCGCTTTAGACACAGATATTTCCTGATAAAATTGTATAATTTAGTGTTTAACTACAAAAGGTCTTAACGATGGTGTACTCTCTTTTGATGTTAGTTTTTTTTTTGTTTTTTTTCTGAGGAAATGAAAGCTGAAGCTCTGAGAAAGTTTGAAACTGACGTTTTATTACTTCAGTTACTGCAATTTAAATGCTACATTTCTAAGTTTCTGTTTGAAGGCTTTTAAGAACAAGGGACGAAAACGAGCGAAATCAGGCCGCATTCAGACGGTTACCCTCATCATTTATTATATGACGTCATGCGTACAGATTATGCGCGACAAAAAAAAAAGGAGACACACAGGCACATATAAGAATTTCTTACTTATATTTATATAAGCATCTCTACTTGCTCAAGATGCATTACGCCTACAACCTAACTGCGGTAGTGGAAATGAGATATAGTTTAGGTTTGTATGATAGCGTTCAGAATGACGTCAGAGAAAAGGAAGAAATGGTTTTTATGAAGAACGAAAACTGAGACATGCTTTTGTATTTTCCATGGAAAAAGAAAGTATATCTTCAACATCGGCGTAAAATATAAAAAAAATATACTTCATTTTAGCTGTTGTTCTTCGGGTTTCATTGTTTGAAATGAAACGAAAAAAAAACGTTTCGGATGTTATTCGATTTTAATTAAAAACCAAAGCCTCAAATAACCAAACAGGAACGCAAAGTTTCGTAACTGTGAACTTTTGCCCAGTGGGATACCCTTTTCATGGAAAATAAAACAAACATGAATCACGAAGTCAAAGTTATGTTTTTTTACTTAGTGGGAAATTCAAGCGAAAAACAGAAAATTCACAAAATAGTTTTGTTACATACTTCCCTCCAAACCGTATTAAAACTTCACTTAAATCTTAAATCATTTCATGGCAAGGTGGTTCAGGTGTTTGACTCGCAGTTTGAGTGTCATGGTACCAAGTATAATTGACCTTTCATGCGTGGAAACGTTATAATGTTATGGTCAATCTCACTACTCGTTACTAAAAATAGCGTAAAAAATAGTGGGTGGTGATGATTAGCTCGTCTTCTATCCAGTATCTTACTGTTAAATTAGGGACACTAGCGTAGATAGCCCTCACGTAGCGTTATGCGAAATTCAAAACAAAAAAATAAACCCGAAATTAGTGATTTATTTTTATACTGTTTTCTTATTGAGGGGGGCGTGTATTCCAGCTTAGTGAATAATTTTGTGTGTTTGTCTGTTACAACACTTAGCGTAGAAAACTAATCACTAAAGAAATGGGTCAAATTACTCACATTTGTATATCATTTTTAACATAATGGAATTGACTGCAATATATTCTTTTCTAGCTTATTGTTATAAGAAATCTATAACAAAAAACGTCGTGCTTTGTTTGTTTGTTTTGAATTTTGCGTGAAGCTACTCAAGGGCTATCTGCTCTAGCCGTCACTAATTTAGCAATGTAAAGACTAAAGGGAAGGCAGCTAGTCATCACCACCCACCGCCAACTCTTGGCTACTCTTTTATCAACAAATAGTGGAATTGACCGTCACATTTTAACGCCCCCACGGTTGAAATGGCGAGCATGTTTAGTGCGACCGAGATTCGAACCCGCGACCCTCAGATTACATGTCGAACGCCTTAGCCAACCTGGCCATCCCGGGCCTAAGAATAAAAAATATGAGTCGTTTACCAATATTATTTTTTATTTTATTTGTCTTTATTTCACAGTAGTTTACGTTAACCAATAAATATTCTATTTTCTAAATATTTGCTCTTCGTTATCATCAAGATTTATGGAAAAACAAACTACATTCATAGATTCAAGTAAAGTTTAAACACAAAGTTTTAATTTCTTAACTTAATCGCTATTCTAATAAGGGAACAAAACGTTCATTATTTTCTACACGACACCACTTTTTCATGATCGTGTCTATCCATTATTAGTATTTTTACCTATAATTTTCAAAGACAATAATTATCTCATAACTTCTTCGCATTAACAGAATGGGATATGAGTTTCCTAATGAGAATTTAAAACACGTTTGGATTTAGATTAATGTATTTGAAATGTACTATTTCGTAAGTTTCTAAACATATTTGTTTCTTTTTTTCATTTCAATTCCACGTTTGATGAAATGTTTTGGCCAAATGTGTTGAGGCGTTCGACTCGTAATCCGAAGATCGCTTGTTCTAATCCAGGTCGCACCAAATATGCTCGCCCTTTTAGCCGAGGGAGCTTTATAATGTGATGGTCAATTCCACTATTCTTTAGTAAATGAGTTGCCCAAGAGTTGGCGGTGGACGGTGATAACTAGCTGCCTTCTAGTCTTGCAATGCTAAATTAGCTTTGCAAGAAATTTAAAAACAAACCAAATATGCATCTTTATCTTTAAGGTTCAGTAAAGTGTAAATATGCATCTTTAACTTTAAGACTCGGTAAAGTGTAAATATTCATCTTTAACTTGAAGACTCGGTAAAGTGTAAATATGCATCTCTAACTTTAAGACTCAGTAAAGTGTAAATATGCATCTTTAACTTTAAGACTCAGTAAAGTGTAAATATGCATCTTTAACTTTAAGACTCAGTAAAGTGTAAATATGCATCTTTAACTTTAAGACTCAGTAAAGTGTAAATATGCATCTTTAACTTTAAGACTCAGTAAAGTGTAAATATTCATCTTTAACTTTAAGACTTTTTAAGTGTAAATATGCATCTTTAACTTTAAGACTCAGGAAAGTGTAAATATCCACCCACTTGAAAGTTTTAAAAAATAAGGGATTCTTTATTTCATGTTTCAAGGAACAACACGAATTAATTCAGAGTTTAAAAAACAAGTAAACAAAAAAAGACAACAACCATTAATCGATATCAATATTTGGCTTACTTAAACGAATAGTTCCCTTTTCCTTATTAATGTATCAACAATTTCACTTGATGTATTTCACATTTCAAGTTCAGGATGCTCACCATACAGTTGTGTGTACATGTATGCTGAGCGTTACAAGGATGGTTGAATCAGATCAGGATTGGCTAGGGGCTAGCTTGTTGTTTTCTCCGCAGAACTACACTAGTCTGCGGAGAACTGTTACTGTCAATGAGAACCAACAGTAATAACCTGAGTATAAATATGTATTACATAGTTTCGTAGCTACAGTCGATAGAAAATACGAATAGTAATTCGGATAAATAAAAATTACACAGTTTTGTAATTATAATAAACCTTAAACCGTAAATACACGTAACAACAGCAATAATAATATATTTAATTACAGACAATATAATTTTGCAACGATAAGTGATGAGAGACAACAACAACACTGTTACTACGTGTACTCATTATGTGGTTATAATTGTTAAACTCAACAGAAAAACCTACTTGTCAAGTAAAAAGTGATTCAGTTTTCATTCGCTCTAACATTAAAATTTTGATTTCTTCAACATTAAGACTAGACTTCTACCAGACAATCCGAGAGAGCATAAAATTTATGAATTGTGTTTACTACAATAAGACTAAAATTAACAAAAAGACATGAATCATAAAAACATCCATAAATAATGAAAATCTGTACAACACAAACTACTGTTTCTCACCTTGAGAGTTATCGTAGGCACAGATATATTCGGAAGTTGTAAATTGGGTGGTTAATGAAGATTTTCCAACCTCTGACTCTCCCACCACTAGCACCCTGTGCCTTTCGGTGTCAGTGACAGTAATAGATAAGGCTTTAGGAACTTCGGGTAAAGAGAGATACATGTTGGACAATCCTGAAGGAGTCGTAGAAGGAAAATATTGCGATTCTATGGACGACACACTGTGGACGCTCCGAGATTTGCATCGGAAGGAGTCCCCTCGATTGATAAGTCCTTTAGGAGTCACGTAAAAGTTTCGGAGTCGTTGGAAGTCGCTGTCTTCTCCTAATAACGCGAGGGAGTGGTCAGAAGCTGAACGAAGAGGAGCCGAACTTCGAGGAAGCACACTATGTTCGGTGGGAATACTGGCTACTCTTGAGCGAAAGTTTCTTGAAGAAGTAGCCGTCTGGGGTTGTCTGGGGTTCCTCATAGACTGAGACCTATTTATGCCGCTACGTTTACATTTGTTTCTACCTCGATGTACTTTTTTGACAGGTAACAGAGGTTGGAGGTCAAGCTCGTCTGACGTAAGAGGATCAAGGTCATCCGGTAAGGAAATAATGGGAAGTGCACCACGAGTGCCCTCTACCCTAACATTGTCCTGATTATCCAACGTTCTTAGATCTGGAGTGCTTCTTGGAGACGAACCTAGCAGCTGTCGTGGATTGAGCAGGCTTGCAAAAAAATCTTGCTTAAGAACAGGCATTTGGTCGCTTATTATTTCAGTCCGTATTTCACAGTACGTTACGTGTATTTTCCAACCTTTACCGTTTTAGTTTTTTTCTTTACGATACGTATGACAGAACTTTAAAATTAGTATCTGTCGAATTTTCCATGTTGCAGCACTGTTGTCTTATTTTGTGAAGAAAACAAAACATTTTTATGGTATTACCGACAGATACTTCAATATTGTACTGACTTCGTCTGTTTATAAGTCTTTGTTTATGTCTTACTTTCTCTCGTTCTTTCGAACGTTTGAATGCACTGATGCTGTTTTCTCCAACGCGAGTGTTCGAACCATATATAACATATAGACAAGTCACGTGAGCTGAGAATGACGTCATCGTTATAGACTTGGACTCGTGTATTGATGGTGTCAAGCGACTAGCGTTCATGTCTGCTGTTTCTATGAGCATTTGCGGACAAGGTGAAGACACTAGGCGGTTTCTTCTAATCCTGTTTTTGCAATAAGATTTTTAAACTCACATTACTTAGTTTTCGTTCTTTCATTTCAATTTTCATGACAATCGTGAATATTTCTTAACAAACATTTATTAATGTCTCTGGCAAATATTTTTGTATTTATTCAAATACACTTGTATTTGTTTTGGTTTTTTCATATTTACTTGAAGTATTGCAACAGTTTGTATTTGAGAACGTTGATGCTCATTAAGAAGAGGGAACAATTTCTCCCTGAAAATTTATAACATTTACTTAAAGGTCAAATTAACGTCTACGTTAAAAAAAAAAGAAAAACGAAATTTCTAGAGGACATACATATATTATTATTCCAGAAGTAGTAATATATAAATTAAACTTGGAACATCTTACAATATAAGAAACATAGTAACCAAGCTTGTCACATTAGAAACATTCTTTGTTTATTGGTAGATTAAAAAGTGCATTTGTTTAACTGACCAATACTATTTGACCATATTTATATTTAATGTTTGAAATATTGATATACGATAGGAAACTAGAACAGCAGACATCTGAGTTACAAGCAAAAGCGGTGGACCAGTGAGGAGTGGGAGAGAGGGGCGGCACTGGGGAGAAGTACCCTCAGATGTTTTGGTCTGTTGGTGGTGAAATGTCCTTGTGAATTGGTGTTGTTGTTTTGAATTAAGCACAAAGCTGCACAATGGGCTATCTGTGTTCTTCCCACCACGGGTATTGAAACCCGGATTTTAGCGTGTAAGTCCGCAGACATACCGCTGAGCCACTGGGGGCCCCTTGTGAATTGGAAATATAATTGTGTGTAATTATTAGGGAAAGACAATGCTTCAACTCTAATGGTAACATTTAACAAATAAGATGTCTTGGTATTCGAACTTTAATTCCTATGAAAACAAAGAAAATATTAAGGCTATTAGTTATTTGATAACAAATACAAGTATATGTGCTTAGCAATGCAACTAAAATGATATATGATTAAATTATAGCACAAGTTTCTACAGAAACTACCGCTAGAGTTTCCACCACGTATACAATAAAAAGACTCCAATCAAGCACGTTATTACATTGAACGTTGCTGGGTTATTGTGTTAGACTAATTTTCACTGCTTTTACTTTGACCTTCGCTTGTTATTAAATACCACCTAAAACCAAATTACTGAGTTACGGTTATCAGTAGTTGTTACAAAAGTCTTGTCTATATTCATTGAAATGCTATGATTAAAGTCATCCCACGCACGCTTACTAACGCAATTCAGCAAAATATGTTTGTTTGCTGTTATGTACAAACCTGCACGATGGGATACATGGCCAACCCTGTGAGTTTACAAACCCGGTTTTTAATGCTACAAACCCCAAGGCTTGCTGCTTCGCCGCCGAAGCGACATAAGAAAATTAATACAGTTCGTTTATTTTCAAATCATTAAGATCTTAATTTTCAGTAGCATATAAGATTTGGCGTAGTCGACACTTGAAAATAAATTAAGTTAGAATTGCGTGCATGAACACAAAAATTTATTGAAATAAATAACAATATTTTTAAAGGAAAACGAAAAGGAAAACTACGAGAAAATAATGTATCGCATATCTAACTTAAATTTTAAAAAATAAGTAATGATAATTTAAAGTAAAAGTTAAAATATTTTTTTTACTTTATCGCGAGATTTTATTCTAAATGCGGTTTTCACGCATACAAAGTCCACATTGAGAAAAACAACTAACAACTCTTTTTCACGACATTTCGCGACGTAACTTCGGTCGTCGAAATCGCCATGTTCACGTGATCTGAAATCGATCACAGTTCCGACGTCACCCTAGCACATTCTTAAATGCCAAATAGTCCTTCTGTTATAATCGTGTAAAATGGTACAGAGAAAAAGGAATTACTATGCCTTTACAATAAAACCAGTTCTACATTTGGAGCCACTCACCATAATTAAATGAACAAATTAAGAGAGTTGTTTTTCTTTGTAATATTAAACTGAGTCATTTGCTTTCACATTTATTACTATGCCTATATTTCACACAATTGTTCAACTTCCTTATGTAATATTTATTTATAAACTTCAACTTAAATACTTTTTTCTGAATAATAATTAACAATAATTGTGTATAATTGTGATAAAAAGTACTGAATGACAGCTCGGCAGGTGCTTAGGACGTTCGAATTTGAAGATTGCAGGTTCGAATCCCCTTCACACCAAACGTGCTATTTCTGTCATCCGTGCAGTTGTTATAATGTTATGGTCAATTCCATTATTCTTTGGTAAAAGAGTAGCGTAAGAGTTGGCGGTGGCTAGTGATGGCTATTTATCTTGTCTCTAGTCTTACGTTGCTAAATCAGGGACGGCTATTTCACATATCCCTTCGTAGCTTAGCGCAAAATTTAACAAACAAATAAATATCGAATTATAAGAAAGTCCTAGTCAATTTTTTTTATTTTTAAAAATATTTCCATATTTGTATATACATATAGTAGGATATAAAGCAATTAAAGCGGATAGATGACTTTTTTCACCCTTTCTGTGTGATGGATTTACTTTATATGTCTATTTTAAAATCAACGTTTCTTTAAGTTACATTTTTATATTTAGAAGCTTATATAACTTATGCTGTTGAATATTGCGATATTCCCGCATATTCACGAAAGTTGTAAAAGATTCTCTAGTGTAAGAATCAACAACATATACGAGTATGTAAACACTAGTATATTATCAGTATTATTGTGCAGGCTGAAATTTCTAAAAAGCCTCCTCACGTTTGTAAATATAACTAATGCGACACGTTTGGTATAGTTGGTAAACTTTAAAGCTCAGTTTGTTTGTTTGTTTTGGAATTTCGCACAAAGCTACTCGAGGGCTATCTGTGCTAGCCGTTCCTAATTTAGCAGCGTAAGACTAGAAGAAAGGCAGCTAGTCATCACCACCCACCGCCAACTCTTGAGCTACCCTTTTACCAACGAATAGTGGGATTGACCGTCACATTATAACGCCCCCACGGCTGGGAAGGCGGGATGTTTGGCGCGACCCTCGGATCACGAGTCGCAAGCTTTACGCGCTTGGTCATGCCGGGCCTTAAAGCTCAGAAACTGTGACTGATTATAATGCTTTTCAATCGAGAGCTTAAGATGTCTGACCAAGAACGTTTAAAAACTTCAAACATTAAAACGTTTAACTTCAACAGATTCATGTCGCACATAAATATTTTTTTATGAAACATTACATAATTTCATTGATGTACAAATTGGACATGTGATTGGTGAAGAGAGAAGAAAAGAATACAGAGCTAGGAAGCTCCTGGTTAAGTGAACTGTATCTACATCTACTCGAAATTAATTTGTTTCTCGCGAATTTTCGATAAGACATCAAGGAATTTCCATATCGGATAGAATAGCTCTATATTCTTGGTACGTTTGTAAAACTCTGTATATGGATCATTATTTGTAATAACCGTTTATTTAAATTGTGTTATTGTTTGTATATTCGGTATATTTGTATTAAAAAGTAAAGAAGCTGTGTGTATCAATTTTGTTGGCAAGTATCACAAATAAGATAGATATCGACATTTATTTAACTTCTAAAACTAAATTATCATGCGACTCAGTTTCAGGCTATTTAAAACTGTAACACTTAACACTGGTAAACTGTATATCGTTTATTAGAAACCAAAAGGATTAAGTGCTTCTGTTTTGTTGTTTTTTAAATTTCGCACAAGACTACACGAGAGCTATCTGCGCTAGCTGTCCCTAATTTAGCAGTGTAAGACAAAAGGGAAGGTAGCTAGTGATCACCACCCACCACTAACTCTTGGGATACTTTTCTACCAACGAATAGTGGGATTGACCATTGCATTATAACGCCCCCACGGCTAAAAGGTCGAGTATGTTTGGTGTGACGGTGGATTCAAACCCACGACCGTCAGATTACTAGTCGAATGCCTTTATCCATCTGGCCATACAAGGCCATTTAAGTATTTCTACGTTGTTTGGTTTTCTAACAAAATTGTGACAAATTGCATTGACCTAGTTTCTTTTGTTTTTAGTTTTATTTCTCATATGGCAATGGTCGATTACAATTCAGTGGTTAGTGTATCTGACTACACGATTTTTGATTCAAGGGTTGCCCTCTTATTATCAAAAATTAATAAAGAACCAACAGAATGACGATCTGCACTCTAAAGTTGTGGGTGCGTTATAAGAGTTACGATCAAATCTCACTAATCCATTAAAAAAATCTCACGAGTTGGCTGTTGGTAATGTTGACTAGCTGTTTTAATTCTACTCTCTCATTTCAGAATTAGGGGTGGTTACGAGCAGATAGCTTTTGTATAGCTTTGTGCATAAATTCATCAAACAACATATCCTGCAAACCCTTTATTTTCAGAAAGTAAATCATATCAATGACTGCTGTCACTATAAGGCAGAAAATACTTGAATATCAAGAAAGATACTATTTGACAAGAGAGGGGAGTTATGAATCTGAGAAGTTAAAATTGCTGTAAATTGATAAATATTCATTGTTGTTTAATACAGCAAATTACCGGATATGAAGTAAAAGTATGATGTGTTTGTTGTGTAATCTTTGTTTTACAACATGTTTACTTAAATATGTTTTGTTTATCGTCAAGCACAAAGCTATAGAATGAACTATTTGTGCTTTGCACACCGAGAGTTTCGAATCTAAAAATTTAGTGTTATTAGCCCACAGTTTTACCACTGAGTAAACATGGACCACTTAAGTACGAAGCAGAGGTTTACTGTATACGAGTAAGATTGCTGTTCAAGTGACCTTGGTATAATAACGTACGGTATATACACAGTTCTTAACACGTTAGCAATTATGACATACCCATTCATTTATACGGCACCATACTGATGACGTCAGGCATCTATAGATTTTTTCTTTCATAAACTAATATTTTACCAACATGGGATAACAATTTTTATACTGTTATTTTTTGTAACCTAAATGGCGAAATAATTAATGATAAATTAAAAAGCTTTCTTCAAATATAACACATATTTTGGAAGCAACTGCAATTTTTCTCTATTATTAAACATCGTTACTCTCTAAAAAATCTCTTGGAAGATGTGTTATCAAAATATGATAGTTGTAATCGTGACGACGTGTAAAGTCTTACGAATACTTGTTATTGTTGTATGTTTTTAATAATAATAATATAAAAATTTAAAACAATAATTTTTTTTACGTTGAGCCTAGAGATTATAACCTTGGCCTCTATTTTATTTAGGGATACAATGTGATATTGATATGAAATGAATTATATTGTAGGTTAAGCCTTTACGATAAGATGTTAGCTACATATATACATATAGGTATATACATTGTAACAAATTTACCTTTATACGCTTGTTTCTGTATAGTTTTCTTTTTTTACATGTAACGTGTATTGTTGGATGTGTATTGCGCAAGCCTCGCCTGTTCTCAAAATTTGTAGTGAATTATTTACAGTGAAAAGCAAATATAGTTGTTTTCCAAAATATGTTACATCAGTGCTGCCAAGTGAACTTTTGGTGAAGGTTCTGAAGACTTGCATGGTTTGTATAAAATTAACATGATAATATTATTGGACAGCCACAGTCAGTACGCTATAGGCATAGGAAGCTATAATTGTGATGAACGTCTATTAATTGAAAAATACAGAATTAGACCAGGAACGTTATAAATTTCAAACATTATAAACTGCTCAACTTCGGGGAATTACTTTATTTGTTAGAGTTTCTACGAGGAGATCAACTATCTTTGTTGGAAGGAGTCAGCTTGTACCCGGTGTAATGCCAGCCAAGAAAAGGACAGCGTTAGCCTAGATGAAGGTATAACATATTTTCGGTGGTTTCCCTTACAACAGATTTCTTTTTTATCTCTGAACAGCCACCACTCGTAATTTCTTACACAGTTTTATATCAGGATATTACTAATCTAACCTATGTAAACGCTATTGTGTGTGTTACTTTACGCTTGATTTCTTTCGAAATAGGAGAATACATAAAAGTTAAAATACATTTATATAGATAGAATAGTTTGAATTACTGGCTCTCCCGTTACGAATTTATTGACGAAGTGAAAGAGGCTCGTAAAAAGTGTGCTGTAAAACCTTATAAGTGTTGTGAGTTTTGGTATAATAAGCCTAAAGTAAAGACGTAGTGTGAGATCACATATTCATTTATTGTAAAAGCAAATATTAAATTTTAAACTTAAATCATTTCTGAATTAAGCTATTCTTTTTGCATCAAAAATGTTTTATGGTAAATAAAACAAACTTTTCTAATCAAAGGTGGCTCTAAATTAAGAAATAATGAAATATTTTTCCAGTTTAATTTTATGTACACTTCACTTTATACATTCAGGTTATAAACTAACAACAATATTGGGTTGTACTTCTGTTGCTGTACTGTCTCATGGTGTTATCAAAACGCACTGTCTTTTCTACGTATTAGAAGCTGATACTTTAACTAATTTTTACCAATAATTGTTCTACGAACACATCACGAATTCATTTCAGAAATTATCATAATTTTGATTGGCTCGCAAAGGAATTTACCGACGTTTGACTGCCTCGAATATACTTTTCTGTCTTTTCATTGGTCACACTTAATTTCACAAAGTTTATTTCTTTGAGTTAGCTATGAAACGTAAGTTTATGATGTACTATATGGTGAGGGTAGTAGTGTCTGCCAAGTCATTTTTGACAGGCGATACGCTGGTTCTTTTATAACGTACGTGAACAGAAGTTAGTCACGTCAGCTAGAAGCATCTTAAAATAGCAAAGAAAATTTCTTGGTGTTATTACCATAAATATTATTCTTCCGCCTTCTTTTCAAACATCTGACACACCTCGCCATTTCTCCCACCTGTATCGTTAGTCGCTCTAACGTTGTGATTCGTGATTTATATTACAATAGTTTCTTTATATAGCATCTGACTGACAGATAATAACCGCTTCGTCAAACGATCTTGAGGAAAGCCAGGAATTCTTGCGTATTAAGACAGAATATATTAAGCTAAAAATAGACATTTTGCTAGTAAGTTAGCCACGTGTGTTTTTTCCGTTCAGCAGGTGTCGTGTAATAAAATAGCTAGATTTTTAATCAAATAATGTGCGTTCTTCTATAAGTTAAAATTACGTAAAATAATTTGTTTAGTATAATTTCACAGAAAAAATATATTGTACGAGTGTTAAAAATGATATACTTCCAATTATTTTTAATCTTAATTAAGTATGTGTGTTATACAAAAAAATATAAATAAAAGAAGGGTCATAGTAATGCTTAAACTTTTCATTAACTTAAACGAAAAAGCGTAAAGTTATGTTATTGTATAAAAATTATTTCTTTAACATAAGAACAAAGTCAATAATTAGAAAGGCTTTTTTTTGCAATAAACAAGCTTCAACTGCTTTTCCCAAATTTTCTAAAACTGTTTGAGAAAAACGAAAGAATTCTGATCCATTGTTTTATCAGTCAGTTGTCTTTGGAATAATATGTATCATACGGGCTATTTGTGATCTGGCCATCACTGGTATAGAAGCCCAATTTTTGGAAGTATAAGTCCGCAAACACACCACTGTAGAATGAAACAGTCAATATAACATTCAGTAGGCATATCGAAATTATCTTTCTGTTCAACCTCTTCCCTTCTCTCCCACAAGAAGAAATCAATTCATTTTTGTTTCATAGTTTAAGCACGATTAATCAGTTAGTCGTTCTTGATCACGTGGGAATAAGTTAAACTATATAGAGTAGCTGCTTTACGCATGTAACAAACCAAACAACATTTTAAAACAATATTGCTACTAAATCCTACACGTCGTTTAAAAAGCGTGTCTTCATTTGAGAATTTTCTGTTGCAGTTTATGAATAAGTAACGTGAGATATTTTCTGTCATATACTTATTTTAGTATCGATGTTTATTTCAGTTAAATATATATCTGCAAATGCATTTAAATTGTACTGTTAAATGTGTGTTGCGAAATTCCCGATTATTCACTAGATATGTAGAAGATTCTCGAGTGTAAGAATCAACAATACATTATATGTGTATATAAATACTAGTGATTATCAGAATTGTTATGGTAGTTGAAATTTCAAGAAACTCAGTTAACGATTATAAAAGATGGCCATTGTAACACGTGGAGAGGCAGTTTACATTGTTGATTTGTTAGAGTTAGCGTTCTACAAGCTTCGGATGCTATAATTGTCAATAACAATTTTTTATTTGTGGAACTACACATATTTGACCAGGAGTATTTATAGATTTCGAACATTACAAACCGTGTAACTTCAGTAAATTAACTTGAAATTAGTATTGTTATTGCTTTTTTTGTTTTAAGCACAAAGCTACACACTGGGCTATTTGTGCTCTGCCCACCACAGGTATCGAAACCCGGATTTTCGCGTGGAAGTCCGCAGACATACCGCTGAGCCACTGGGGGCCTTTTTTACGACATAATTATGTAACTTCAACTCGAAAAATTCACGTGTGATCAACGAGGAGTTAGCTAGCTTGTTCTATAACTACTCTAAAATTAATTAGCTTATTGAGATTCGTTGATAGGATATCAAGAAAGATCATAATCAGATATAAGCTTGTGGAAAATTTATATCTAAATCATTACTTGTAATAATAATTTGTAACAACCGTTATTATAAACAGTATTATTGTTTGTATAATAAATATGTTTGTGCTTTACGAAAAACTGTGCGTCTGTTTGTTTTTTAATTTCGCGCAAAGCTACTCGAGAGCTATCTGTGCTAGTTGTCTCTAATTTAGGAGTGTAAGACTAGAGGGATGGCAGCTAGTCATCACCACCCACCGCCAACTCTTGGGCTACTCTTTTACCAACGAATAGTGGGATTGACCGTAACATTATAACGCCCCCCACGGCTGAAAGGGCGAACATGTTTGGCGCGACCCTCAGATTACAAGTCGCACACTTTAACATGCTTGGCCATGCCGGGCCAACGGTGTGTGTCAATCTCATTGACAAATATCACAAATTTGATACTATCAATATTGAATTAACTTTTAAATTCAAATTCAAATTTAACTCAGTTTCAGGCTATTTAAAAACGTAATACATAACATAATAAATCAGAGGGTCGTACGAGATAAATTGTAATACGGAACAGTAATATATTGAATGTTCTTGTCATGTAACTTCAGACCATCTACTTTACCTTTTGCATGGTCGTCTTTGTGATATTATGGTATTTTTTGTACACTTAAAATGTATACTGATTTTCTTGAGAGATTTCTCCAAATCATTACATGTATGATTGTGCAAAGCGAGTGCCTTACAAAGACTACAAAAGCCATTATCTGAATAATTTACAGCTAGTGCTGATAGATGGGTTTTTTATAAACCGGTCTTATTCAGTGACATATCTCCAAAAATAGAATAAGCCGTATCTTTCTTTTTTCGTCAAAAATAAACCACACTTACGGAAATATAATCTTATTTGAAATAAAAGTTATAAATTGCTGAATAAATTTTCCTAATTCTATATTCAAATAAACTTCCACTTGTACAGCAATGTTTAATTCTCGTGTTTTCACTCATTAACATTGTTCTAAATAAATTATGAAACTGTAATTTTTCAAATAGACACGCACCACAAATTTTACACGTACAGCCAGAATTTCGTTTCGAAATTTTTTTTAAAAATCTTTCGGCAGATATTTTCAGTAGCTTAAAACAACACTTTCCTTAAGAAAGTCGCTTAAGATATTACTGACCTAATGTCAATATTTCAATTTTATTTGCGTACAGCCTAACTAAAAAAAAAAAAATCGCATTTCACGAGAGCAGAGTGAGAGGTTTTTGTGAACTGTTGGTGGAGAGAGTTAACGCTACGTAAATATAATTATACAATGTATCAAAACTAAAGAAAATAAATTAAATCGTGGATTTCTGAACAACACATTTGATGTTACTTTGGGTTATCACTTTCAATTTAGGAATCACTCTTGGTGAGTTATACGACATATTTTTCATCATAATTTTAATTGAAAATACAGTAAATAAGTATTTTATAGGTGTGTTAGGTAAACAAACAACAATTTGTTTTTTACACTTTAACTGCATAGAAGTTAAAATGTATTTGCGGTGCGTTAAATTACGTATGTTAAGACGTCATACATCTTGAGGCAATCTTTTTACTTTATTTTTGTTTTTTGAATTTTGCGCAAAGATACACGAGAGCTATCTGACTAGCCGTCCATAGTTTAATAGTGTAAGACTAGAAGGAAGGTAGCTAGCCATCACTACTCACCGCCAACTCTTGGGCTACTCTTTTACTAACGAATAATGGGATTGACCGTCACATTATAACGCACCCACGCCTGAAATAGCGTGCATGTTTGGTGTGACGGGGATTAGAACCCGCGACCCTCAGATTACGATTCGAACGCCTTAACCCACCTGGCCATACCGGGCCAGTTTTACTTGAAGACAGCATTAACAAAAAAATTATAATTTTTTCAGAACAAAAGAAAGTTGAGGATGTTGAAGAAATTGCTACATTACAATCCTCATTTCAATACCAAACTGTGTATTACTTTAGGGTTAAATAATTTTGGATTTTACGTTAAACATTCAGCCACAAGCTGTTTTTGAGATACCTCACATCGTACATGAATGACGACCAATTTAAGAGTTTTCTGTTAAACTAGTTTTAAACGGAAAATTGTAATTTATCTTGAAAGGTTAAGTGGGCTTCTTACACTTACTGGAACTGTTTTCTTTGGTATCCTAATGTGTGAGAATACAGTTCATGTGTGTACTTATAAAATACAAAATATATTTACAAATAAAAAAAAAATATGTCTGTACTAGAGAAGACCCCTAGAACTTTCGTGGTTAAATAAATGTTTGTTGCAACATGTTTAAATACAGAATCTTGTAAATAATATAAAATAATTTTAATCACAAATAGCGAAATGTATAAATCCGTTTATCTCAGGTATAGCATTAATTAAGCCTTTATTAAGCACTATCTATATGAGATAAAGAAACAAATTAACGCTGTATCTTTTATACGTGTTTTTGCTTCAGTTTAGGCTAAACTTTATCGCATTTAATACGATCAACAAACAGATTATATTATTTTAAGAGCTAACACTGGACCTTTATGAAAAGTTTGTAATACGTCAGTAAGCATTTTGTTCAATAACGTATTACAGTAAAACTGAGTAAAATTAGAATAGACTAATGCACTGTTTAAACTGGTCCCGCATGGCCAGATGGTCAAGGCACTCGACTGGTAATCCGAGGGTCACGGGTTGGAATTCCTGTTACACCAAACATGCTCGCCCTTTCAGCCGTGGGGGCGCTATAATGTTACGGTTAATCTCACTCTTCATTTGTAAAAGAGTAGCCTAAGAGTTGGCGTTGGGTGGTGATGACTAACTGCCTTCTCTCTAGCCTTACACTAATAAATTAGGAACGGCTTGGGCAGATAGCCCTCGAGTAGCTTTGCGCGAAATTTAAACATACAAACAAACAAATATTCCACTGCTACTTGAACCAATTTCTTATCCTGTAGAGACTTATATTTAGCGAGAAATATTATTATTACCTATTTTGAAACTGCTAGTAGAATTATGAATTAATCAGCATTTCTTTAGCACCAATACTCCAAAACATATCTAGGGACACAGTTAACGTCTGCTCCAACATTAAAGACACATTTATTCAACTATGGAATGTTGCTATCACCATTCTGCAAAATTTCATCTTCTCATAACAAGTGAAGATTCTATATTTATTTATGTGCAGTTAATTGTTATGAGTGTAACTAGTGACATTTTTTTTAATTGCACGCACAAAGGACGTAAATTAGACAAACATTGCATACCACAGTAATTGTTTCGTAATACTTATCTGTATTTCTGCAAAATAGATTACTGATGTTTCTGATACTCATTTTATAAGATAGTGCAAATACTTGTAAAAGTTAGCATAAAGTAAGTACTATAAAGGGAGGGGCTCCTAACGTAAGTAATTTATAACTCACTGAAAGAGTTCTGACTTCAAAATGTATTAATAAACTTCTTGTAGTTATCTGTATATAGTGAAGGTGGACCACCGTTTTCTTTCAACAGTCACAGAAATTAATATAATATATTGAAACCAACCGTTATAAATAAAGACCCCACATTAATTTACTTCGTGTTTTTTTGCTTTCCATGTGCACATTTTGATTAAATTTTCCTTAAGATGACAGAACTTACATAACAGTGTCATTTATACGTTAGTTACACAAGTAGTACGTGTAAATAATTTGTTGATTAAAGGTTGTTTTTGTTTATGATGAATTGCTATGCTTCTATGCAACAAAATTTACCATAGGTTTAGCTAGTAAGGGCCTCACTCTGATTAACTGCTTCAGGAGAGGGGATAGAGAATGTGATATCAGAAAAGATGACAAGTTATGTCCCAAAGTTAGCAATGTAAAACTAAAGGGAAAGCAACTACTCATCACCATCTACCTCCAACTCTTGGTCTACTCTTTTACCAACGAATAGTGGGATTGACCAAAAAATTATAACGCCTCCATGGCTGAAAGGGGGAGCATGTTTGATGTTACGGGGATTCGAACTTGCGACTCTCAGATTACGAGTCGAGTGCCTTAACCACCTGGCTATGTCAGGCAGAGATAAAGTAAGAGTATACGTGTGTGCCCGTGTCTTTTCTTATAGCAAAGCCACTTTGTGGTACTGAGTACACTGAGGGGAATTGAACCCCAGATAAAGTAAAAGTATGTTGTTATTTAAATGATATGAATAGATCTAAAGGCCCATGCTTACAAAATAAGGATGTTGTCACTTCTGAAATTATTTTATCTACTGTCGAAAGAAAAAAATTAGAGTGGAAAAATGATATACCACTAGATAACTCATTTAAAATAAAATTACAACATCAGAATTACCAATAGGTAACGTCAGATGGAAATTATCATACATCAGTTTTGACTGAATTAAGAAAAAACGAGTTATTCTTATAATTAATAGCAACGCAACATATGTTGTGCAAATAGTATTAGCCTTATTATCCGTCAAAAAAGATCCAAATTATAATTATATTAGAAATAAGCAACAACCACTAGTGACACACATGGCGAAACAACTGCATTCATTGGCTAATGTTCCAGAAGAACTATGTGTCATAAATATTATTATATTTGAACGTCATTTAAATGTTTAAGTAGATATCGTTTCATCGGTAGTACATAAAAGTTCTTCACGCTCAGAAAAAATCCTATGTGATATCACAATCACCATTTTAATGTTATAACGTCAATGAAAGGTTTCCTCTGGATAAAATATTGCTATTTAGAATGCGTTAAAGCACTTGAGGATTTAAAAAATAAAAATTGTTGTTCAGAGTACTGTAACGTTTTTTATAGTAATGAATGTTTGAAAGGTCAATCTATTGTCTGTTTTGATTATAACAGAATTTGTGAATATGTAACATCTTACAATCGACGTAAATCAAAGGATACTAGACAAACAAAATTTTCATAGGATAAATTTTATCTGTACAATAGTTGTTCTATCATTATTAACAGAAAGAAACGTAATCATGAATAATATAACTGTGGTGAATACATTTGTGTTTAAAGATATTTATGTTTTCTCCATGACAAAGATCCGTCAAATAAATATTTATTTTTTTGATCAGGAAACAGGAATTCATGAGGCAAACTGTTGTGTTATCTATGGTTTTAACGATAAAGAAACAGTTTTAAAGGACATAATTCAGGTGACGAATTCAGCAAATTCTTATCTTCGAAAGAATGTAAAAATTATACAGATATTTCACATAATATGTAAGGTTTTGATGGTCACTTTATACTGAAATATTTTTTTCAATAAAGATAAAGAGTCAAAATGCACTTAATGTAGGTGAGAAACATATCTTGAATTGTTAAGTAGATGGTTTCTGTGTGGAACAGAACACCATCTATGAGTTTTATGGATGCTGTTATCATGGTTGTGATAACTTTCATGACTCTGATGCAAAAATCTGGTTTCAAATAAACACGTGCTTTATAAGAAGCCGTACTATTAAAAGACAAATCAACTTGAAAGTCTACGATTTAAAGTCGTAACAATATGGGAGCATGAATCCAAGAAAATAATAACTAATGACATTGACTTTATGAATCTCATTTGGGACTACATAATATTTCCCCACCTGGATGTACAGGACTCCTTTTATACAGAAAGAGTTAATGCTACAAGACATCTGTGTAACGTAGAAGGAGAAAAATCAAATATGTATATCTCACATTTTTATATCCATGAGCTAACAAATATTGTGAATACCCTGTTGGAAATCCAATAATTATAATGACAACATTTCGACTTTAAACGACTATTTTGAATTTATTAAATGTAAAATGTGTCGAATTAAGAACATCACTATCGTGTAATCAATGATCAGATAGTTTTTTTAGCACATGGGTTGCATAGAAAGTGACAGAAGCAGTGATAATACAAATTTATGAATTTACCATTTTACTCAACTTTCTACACAACTGTTTTAAAACTGTATAAACATATTTTAAAAAAAGGAAACAGGAAAGTTAAGGATTGTTTTTTTCTCTGTGTTACATCAGAATCAAAACAGGAAAATTTTGAACACAATACCTAAAAAGGAGCGCAACTATCTCCTGAAAACATATAATTTAACCCAGGCAGAAAATAAGTTGCAAAGATTTTGTCTTAACTCTTTCTCAGATCGTGTATATCTGAGGACAGATCCCAATGACCTACTTAACATCTGTTAAAAATATTATTTGTCGATAAATGATGACACCAAAGTTTTAACAGATGTTACTTTTAATTAATGAAGAAAATATAGTGTTTCATCAGAAACATTCTGGCATTGTTTACAACGATACATGCTCAATTGAAATTATATGATACATTAGAGATGCTAGTTTTGTCTATTCTGTATTATGATACAGACAGTATCGTCTACATTTCAGATGTACTTAACAATTCACTTCTAGGAGATCATCTTGGAGAGTTTACAGACGAGCTGGATGGACACTACATAACATCATGGGCCGAAAACAAAAATATAGTTACTTATGCTACGACGGAAAGATATGTTGCAAGATCATAGAGTTTACCCTTAGCTTTATCAACAATAAAAAATAAAACTCTTCATCAATGAAATGTATGATATCCGATATATATCGTCCTTTTCAGCCTTTTAAAGCTGTGATTAATAATAATTTCAGGACAGAGACCAGTTACAACAAAGAAGTAAAGAATTTTATCGTCCAGTATACATACCAAACAAGATATACTTCTAAACTTTAACACCATTCTGTTTAGATGCTCATTTTTATTTATTTATTTTTCTGTATTGCCAGAAACTAACTCCTCATCATAATCTATGGACCAAAAATAGTGCATAATCAGAGTTTGGGGGATGATTTCCTAACGAATTCAAACATGATCTATATTAGTTGAGTCACATTGTATGAAAACATCGTATGGTTTTTTTGGTGACTTTCAACCGTTATTCACAAAAATAATGCAAAACGTTATCAATATTTATTTTCTTGAACGTTTACCTGAAAATATTCGTGATTATTTACTGTCTGATAAACAAAATATTTCTATCATTGATGATCTTACGAGTGAAAATTAAAAAATTAAATGAGTGTCTCAACTTTTTACAGGTGGAAGCCATCATTTGAATTTATTGGTATTTCACATTGTACAGAATTTATTTCATCAGAGTAGAGAAATTAATTTACGTTATTTTGTTCAAAAATGTCAGAGACAAATCTCCTTTGATTGTTTTTAGCAAGACAAATGTTTAACAGAGGGCGCGTCTTGTCTTAATTAAAATTGTACAATGAATGGTATTTGGTTCGTGTTTAAGTGATTTATTTTCTTACCTCGTTGAGTCTTTGTGAGAGTAATGAAATTGGAAATGTTAAATGTTTCAAGAAGACATTGGGTATAACAAAGGCTAGACACATCAAAGCAAAATACAATCTGCTCTGAAAACGTTCATTGTGTAGCTTTGTGCTTAATTCAAAACAACAACTGAAAACGTTACTCAGATAAGTGCTTCGTACGAAGTTGACAAAGGGCTATTATCGCCCACTGATTTGTAATTAATAATGACTATGATTAGGTTCTTCATTTTAAAACTACCCTGGTTTAATGAAAAAGAATATTATTTTATTTTTAGCCACGTCATAATGGTTCATAGTGTGGATTTAAGTTGTTGTTTTTTTAATTACGAAATATTAGGACTTTCAGTGGCTCAGCGGTATTTCTGTGGACATACAACGCTAGAAACTAGGTTTCAATCCCCGTTGTCGGAGGAGAACAGATAGCTGTTGGAGAAGCTTTGTGCTTAACTACAAACAAATATTTAGCTCATAGCTCCATCTTTTGACCGATTTGAGATTTACTTCCAACGCGGCTATTTAGAATTCTCACTTGTTTTCAGGTAGAAACTTTTATTACATAGCTTTATTTATTGACTGATTTGAGATCTATTTATAGCCGTGGCTATTGAGAATTCCTTCTCGTTATATTACTAAAATGGCGGAATTTCCTTGAATCGACTGTTAAGTAAGTAATCCTTCTCATTTTGTTCAAGACCTCAGTTACGTAATTCATCTAATCTGGTGTGAAATTAGTGTCATTTGCTTTTTTTTCGATATGTTACTGAATGTATTTGTCAAGAATCAATTAATACCCATATAAAAGGTTATTGTTCTGGAAATGTTATTTTCTCTTTTTCTCTTTGTTTTAATGTCAATTTTGGTGCAAATTTCGTTGATATCTGCCTTCGATAGCTCAAATAATCAACTCGAAACGCTAGGCTTTCATCAACCATGCCAGAAAATAGAATCCGATGGGTTTATTAAAGTAACTCGTATCCACATCAACCACTCAGTTACATTTATAAGTAAATAACAAACGTTGCCATGAGAAGTGCTTTCTTAAGAAACACGAATCGGATAGAACGTATTTAAAGACGTTGTAGAAGTTCCATTTTCTCATATCTGCGTATGAATGAAATTTATTTACTTATTACATATATTAAGAGATTATGGACACAGTTTGTTTGTTTGTTGTTAAACGCAAAGTTGAACAATGAGTTATCTTTGCTTTTCTTATTACGGCTGTTTCAACTCGATATTTAACGTTATACGCCCCTTAGTCACAACGCTGAGCTGCTAAGAGACGTTGTAGGATATACATAATTGCTCGTAATAATACACAACTGAAATTAAGATGGCTATCTTTCTTTTCTCTCCCAGTTGATTTGAAAGAGATATTGATATATACATGCTGATAAATTTATAATAACTCATTTTTAAACTGTGTGAAAATCCTAAGTTAATAACCTAGAGGAAACTAATATATTTAACGTTAATCATTTAGTGTAAGAGATTAACAATTTTTGCTAAATAGGATGGAATTAGACGTTCGATTTACAGCTTAGCATTGTTTGTTACAGGCGCAGATATAGTTTCATCTAAATACCTTGGAATCACAAAGTAAGTTAGTGATTAGTTTGCAGACTAGCACCACTAAAGTCTGGAGTTCGATTCTCCGCAGTGAACAGAGTGCAAATGACTTACCGTGTAGCTTTGAGCTAAAAATCAACAACAAAAACATTTACTATAGAATATTGGTTGTTATTAAGTGCAAAGCTGCAAAGTGTTTGTATTCTGCCTACGATTTATAGCATCTTAAAGCTACATTCCGTTGAAGCTCTGGGGGGAGAGGAACATTATAGAATGAACATTGCAACTCTTCACGAACATTTATCGAACTAAAGCCTCAAAAATCATTAATAATTAATAATTATGCTTCTACATAAATTTAAAAAATATTTGTCCCATATTACTCTGACAATCATAATGTATCCTATCTTTGATCCTTACAGCCTATTGACAGACAACCCGTTTTGCATTTTTTGTTTAACAACAAATAAATAAAAATATTTTCCTTTATTGTTTTATTTTTTACTTTCTTAATCACTGTAACATTAGATAAAGAAATGATGCTATTAAGTGTTTCGAATATTTTGAAACCGACATTTGAAATGTAAGTATAGTTTTTGTTTAATCTTAACGATACGACCCTTTTTAATGTTGATAATAAGCGAGTATTGGGTGGTGTATTTATGACATAATACTCACACAAAGTATTGATCAATCTATTGATATGCTCTAAGTACGAGAAACCGAGTTAGTAAGATTTCATAAAGTTATAATGTATAGCATCCATTAACGTAATTATCAGGCATGCCTTGTGTTAGGCACGCATCAGTGGGCATTTTTCGTGTGAGAAACTTGAGGAAAAATTCCGAGTTGCAGAACACACTTCCAATAACATCTATTTTCTGCATCATTAAACGTTCCACGCGAACAATACATGTGACCTTTCCAAACTGGTATTCTTTGCAACGCTTAGCCGAGTTTCGTTTCAGTAAAAGCAGCATAGCGTGATGTGTAAATAGTTTTCTTGTGCACAAACACGAATAATTACTATCTCGTGAAGGGTTAAACACACGAAGTTCCAAGTTTTAAACAGAAAAGAACTATGTGTATACATATGAGTTGTGTTTAAAGGTTGGATACAGAGTGCGTTCCTTGGATTCGGTTTTTATGGAAACTTTTCAAAGCATCATATAATTATAACAGCATGATTCACTCGATGGAGATAATGATATATACTACCATCAGATCGTCATACCGATAAGATATTCTTGAATTGGTATATGAAGTTTGTCTAAACAGTCTCAACACTTTTGAACTGTGTGTGTGCTGTGAATTACAATTTTTCCCTGTAAAGCCACCATATTGACCATGCGTATTACGGTGTTCTTACCCAGGATGTGAAAGCTTACGAGGATCAATATTTAATATATTGCTGTATTGGCTGTGATGCTTGAAATACCAAGATGCTGTAAACTATATATGTTTTCCATACTCATTGGGAAATGAATACTATTATTAAACCGCTATTCTAAACTCGAGTTTCGATTTAAAAAAAAAATGTAATTTTATGAGATATAGAACAACAGAAAGTGTGATGACTGAGATACAAAAGTAGCTATTTAAAATGGACATCGTACTGCTGAAGGATTCCATAAATATGTGTAATAAACTGGAGTGGAGATGTGGAATCGACATGTTTGTTTTAAAACAATTAACTTCCATAGAAGACCTGACGCTAGTTAAGTTTTTTTTTGGTTTGGTTTGTTTTGAATTTGGTGCAAAGCTATTTGAGGGCTATCTGCGCTAGCCATCCCTAATTTAGCAGTGTAAGACTAGAGAGAAGGCAGCTAGTCATCACCACCCAATACCAACTCTTGAACTACTCTTTTACCAACGAATAGTGGGATTGACGGTCATTTTTAACGCCCCAACGGCTGAAAGAGCGAGCATGTTTGGCGCGACGGGGATGCGAACCCGCGACCCTCAGATTACGAGTTGAACGCCTTTACCCATCTGACCATGCCGGACCACTGGTTAGGCTACATATTACTCTGATTGTTGCTTTCTGTTGTCGTTGCAGTGTACGTATTACCGTTTAGCTGGTATAAAAGTAATCAAAACAAGGTATTACAAAAAATTATGACCCAAGTTTTGTTCTGAAATTTCTGATAGTTATTGAATGTTTCAGTTTGTTTACGTTTTTGAAACTTGCTGATGAGGATTGACTGCTTGGGGTTATTTGTAGTGAAGTGTAAAGCTACACAATGAACTGCATGTACCCTGTCCACCATGGGTATCGATATTTGTAGTGAAGTGTAAAGCTACACAATGAACTGTATGTATCCTGTCCACCACGGATATCGAGGCTCAGTTTCTAGTTTTTTTACATTCATAGATACAAATTATATTACTGGGGTTGTTACATGTCATGATTCTATAGAAATAATCACCCTTTTGTTTTCCATTTTTATCTCTTTCTTTATTCTGTCATGATGAACATTTTTAATGTAAATCAGAATAGATACTTGATCTGATTGAGGAAGTTTATACAGACAGCTAATATGTAAGGCCCGGCATGGCCGAGCGCGTTAAGGCATGCGCTCGTAACCTCAGTGTCGCGGGTTCGCATCCGAGTCGCGCTAAACATGCTCGCCCTCCCAGCCGTGAGGGCGTTATAATGTGACGGTTAATCTCACTTTTCGTTGGTAAAAGAGTAGCCCAAGAGTTGGCGGTGGGTGGTGATGACTAGCTGCCTTCCCTTTAGTCTTACACTGCTAAATTAGGGACGGCTAACACAGATAGCCCTCGAGTAGCTTTGTGCGAAATTCCAAAACAAACAAAGCTAATATGTACATGGTTTCTAGTTTATTTTAATTAACGAAAGCATCAAAAGGCAGTTGAAGGTGTGTAGTATCACGAATTCGTATTTTACGCAAAGCTACACATAGGCTATCTGCGCTAGCAGTCCTTAATTTAACAATGTAAGAACAGAGGAAAAGCAGTTAATAATTTACTCTTTAACCATTTAACATTTTAACGTTCCCGCGGCTGAAAGGGCGAAAATATTTTGAGTGAGGGGGAATCAAACTTACAAAGCAAGCTCTCTAACTACCTAGCCATGACGAGTCAACCAGCATCACTAATTAATTAGTTTAGAGAGTAATTGTTAGTGTTGACTGATTATTTCTTATCTTATTTATCTTATAACAGAGTTTTTTTTTACAAAAGCGTTCTTCACACTTTGTAGCTCTGTGTATGCGCTGTCAGTGTAATGGTCAGGTCTTACTTTTACAATCATATAAGAGCAGCTCAAAAAACTGGCGGTGAGCGTCGTTAATTGCCTTCCCTCTAACTTCTCAGTTCAATATTAAGGATTGCTATGTGTAGCTCGACTCATAGACAGAGGGTTGAAGGTTCGACTTCCCGTCACGTCAAACATGTTTACCCTAACATAGGAGCGTTGTACTTTGACAGTCAGTCCCACTATTCGTTGGTAAAAGAGTAACCTAAGAGTTGGCAGTGGTGGAGGCGAGTAGCTGAATTCCCTTTAGTCTTTCACTGTTAAATTTGGAAAGACTGGCACAAATAGCCCTCGTGTAGCTTTGGAAGAAATTCAAACAAACAAACCACGTGTCGCTTTAAGGGTTAATTGTGGATAAAACAAAATAAAACGAATTTGCCAATAGATAGCAAGGTATTCTCGTTTCTTAAAAAAATATTTTATTATATATTTTATAAACTACACCTCCTCAAAGAGTTTTTTTAAGCAATATACGTAAGCAAAGGAATCTTGTGTTCCATCGTTGTTTATTTTATTTTCAGATGATATAATTTTTTGTTGAATTGAACCATGGTTAATTGAAAAAAAATGATCGAAACGGAAACTTAATACATTCGATCGATGGAAATAATATAACCATAATGAAAGTAGTCATCAACAGAGTGGTTTCTTTCCTTTGAATTACAGACTCTGAAAGAGCATTTGTTAGTGTTAGTTAGCGCACTCACAATGGCGTTTAATCAACAAAACTTGAAGATTGTTTGTTTTTCCCAATGTACGATCTGAAATTTAATACAGAGATAAATTTTATGAAATGCTTAAATTAGTTATGAGAGGATTTATCCTGCAACAAAAGTTCACGAAACAAATCATAAACAATAGGAAGTGACGACAGTCACTTATAAACATTTTATTATTATTCAAAACTATGGACATCTGTGTAGTTCTTATAGTTACTTAGTCTATATAAAAGTACAAAATATGTAAAATCCATTATATGAATTTTTAAAATTTTTATAGTTGGAATTAAGCCTAGGTACGTTAGGCTATCTGTGGTCAGCACACCACGGTTATCGAAAGTCGGTTTATAGCGGTATGAATTTTCGGGCATACCGTTGTGCCAGTGGGGTTTTATATCTAGTGACAGTGGAGACTTGATAAACTATGTGGTGACCGATTTTTTATGAGAAAATCTCCAGTTGACAAAACCGAAAAACCAAATAAAACTTATATCGTATATTCCTTGGTAATTATTCAGTTGGTTGAGAGAAATCCATACTATTATGGTAGTGTAATTCTGTTTATTAATTAAACACAAAGAGCTATCTATGCTTTGCTCATCGTAGGGATCAAACGTCGAAATTTAGTATTATAAGGCCTCAAACTTGCAATTGAGCAATCGGGAGACTGTTAACTGTGTTTATTGGCATTCAAACAGCCAGTATTATTGAGCAGTTGCTTAAATCATGTGTTTCATATTATTCGATTGCATTAAGGCTCATACACAACCAGCTCGGTATTCGTCATTCTCACTGATCTCAAGTCAGCTGTACCGACACAAGATTAAACTAACGACATCGTGTGTCAAGATGACATTATTTAAGTAAACAGTTATTCAAGAGAGATCACAGTTGTCCTCCACGTCACTCTGCCATCAGTGTTTTCCTTCTCCAATCAAATAATATAATCTGTCTAATTTATTTTTCTGTTGAATTTTCTGTCATATTAAAAAACTCATAAAATAGAACACACGCATACAGAGGTTAATACCCTCTTCGTTTTCTAGTAGATAAGACGTGTGCCGCTTTGGTTACTGAAGTGTATCACATCCTAGTGGAGAAAGCGGAAACCAGATTTAAATTTAGTATCGCTTTGAGATATGTGACGAAAGACGTCTTTCTGTATGTCATACTTAATGTTTTTTCTGGAAGTTAAGAAGTAATGATTTAAATCAACATAATAATTCTACCATTAGTTAAAATAACAAAACCTTTCTTCTCTTTATTCTCTGGAATGTTGAGAATGATCCATCTATCACTTGTGTCCTGTACTGGCGGGAAAGAGATTACAGTATGTGTATTAAAATAGGGTACTTCATCACAACCAAAGAAAAACCTTCTTTGGGAAACATTATAAAAGTTTTCCAATTTACAAGCAAATTATTTGACACAAGTATAAATTATTAACAGACATGTCTTATTCAGAACGAGTAGGAATAAAACAGTTTTTGAAATACTTTTGTGACTTAAGTCAAAATTAAGACAAGTAACATTAGTGATTTAACGATACCACATGTGCATAGATTTCCACCATTCACATTACTAATAATTTGTTTTATAATTACTGTAGTTGTTTTTATTTGTTCATTATTCAGAAATGGCTTTTTTCTTTTTTTGGATGTTTTGAAGCTTGACTTATCTATAAACTTTGATAATGTAGAAATTCGATTCATTGATTCCAAGAAAACATAAAAATGAAAAAAATGAACCAGTTTAAAATACAATTGTTGAAATATTCTATTTTAATAACGATAGTTCCCCGTTGAGACAGTGTTACCATTACGCATTACAATGCTAGAGTCTGAAGTTCGATTCTCAGTGAGGGCCACAGCAGATAGCCTAATGTGGCTGTACTCCAAAAATGGAGCGAAACGATTAACAATCATAATGATAAACATTATTAAGTAACTTCATTACAGTGTAAAAATGTAAAAGGTCAACAGCGCAGTATACAAAGATTTATTTTTTGTTAATATCGAAAGGATGAAAACAACAACAACAAACCAACAATAACACCCAAGTCTTAGGTCAGACACAAGTGACTAAGAGCAACAAACCTCTAGTCTGAAACAACATTCTAGTGAAACATTTGGTGTAATATAAAATTATTTAAAGGCCCGGCATGGCCGAGCGCGTTAGGCGTACCACTCATAATCCGAAGGACGCGGATTTGCATCCCAGTCGCGCTAAACATGCTCCCCCTTTCAGACGTGGAGGCGTTATAATGTGACGGTCAATCCCACAATTCGTTAGTAAAAGAGTATCCCAAGAGTTGGCGGTGGATGGTGATGACTAGCTGACTTTCTTTTCGTCTTACACTGCAAAATTCGGGACAGCTCAGGTTTTCCCTCCTAGTTGGGGGTTGTGCAGTGGGCTAACAATTTACTCACATAAAAAAACCCAGCCTGTTAATAAATCCGCAAGCGATTGCGACCTTATGTTCCTTCATGGAATCGAGAGGCATAATAAATAATAATAATATAAATTAATTATTTATTTGACTTGTTGTATGGAACGTCTTTTATCATTAACCACGAATGGTTGAAAATATATTATTTGTTAGATTATTTTTTTCACAAAATATATTAAGACGAAAGTTAATTAAAGCAGTATATTGGAGAGTAGAGCTGTGAAATAAATAATTATCAGTTATTCTGTTGTATGATTGTATGAACAACGCTTCGTATAAGGTTTGTTTGGGATTTCACGCAAAGTTACATGAGGGCTATCTGCGCTAGCCATCCCTAAATTAACAGTGTAAGACTAGAGGGAAGTCAGCTAGTCATCCCCACCCACAGCCAACGCTTGGACTAATCTTTTTTACCAGCAAATAGTGGGATTAACCGTCACTTTATAACGCCCCCACGGTTGAAAGGGCGAGTATGTTTAGTGCGACTGGGATGCAAACCCGTATCCCTCAGATTACGAGTCGAACGCCTTAATATACCAGGCCATGCTGTATCAGGTTTCAAGTGGATCGGTTTTAATAAGTTTTTGCTTAGTTTCACAGCATAATGTGCTTTACTATTTCAAAAATATCAGTCAAAATTATACAAAATATAAAAAAAATAGATTGCAAAATTACGCGTACCGTAGTTGTTCTGTATGATTCTTCTATATTCTTCACATCCAATTTGTAATACTCATAATATCAATATATTTCTAAGAAATTAGATTTTAATACTGTATAGTAACAGCAAGGACATATTTCATATATTTGAACGTAGGCTGTTTTTTATATTCAATGATGTTTTAAATGACTTCTGTTGACATCTGTTTCACACCTGACATGTAGGGTAAATGTGAGCTGCATTAATTTAAAATATATTATTTCTCGAAAAACAATAACAACGAAAAATCAAATATACGAATAGCAGAAGAAATATATTGCATAACTGTATAAGTGAGCTTCTATATTTATTAATATTATGAATGTCTGCCGGTAACCTTTGCAAAACTGATACACAGGATAGCATTAGCTTTAAACTTATATCGCCTCAAGTTAAAAGAACAACAACAAAAGCGCTAAGGTTTATCGAAAAAACAACAACAACAACAATAACAACAACAAAAAACTAAAGTGTTTTGAAAAAACATATAACAATGACAACAACAAAAAGCTAAATCGTTTTGAAGAAAACAACAACAATAACAATAACAAAAAACTAAAGTGTTTTGAATGAAAATAATATAACAATAATAAAAACAACAACAAAAAGCTAAAGTGCTTTGAATGAAAACAACACAACAATAACAAATCGCCCATAAACTGACTACTGTCGGTTTTCCCACCAAAGTGTTTCCCAAAGGAATTCAACATTGACCATGCATGGGAAGTGACAAGCGAATAACCTTTCTATCTAGAGAGTCATTTGTTAAATTGTTTGCTGCTAGATGGCACAACAGTTGTAATATATTTAGGCTTTTTTTTGGTTGTTTAGAATTAAGCACAAAGCTACACAATGGGCTATCTGTGCTCTGCCCACCACGGGTATCGAAACCCGGATTTTAGCGTGTAAGTCCGCATACATACCGCTGAGCCACTGGGGGGCATATTTAGGCTTCAATGACCATTGCTTGTTCTCTGAGTAGAATTCAACCAAGTGTTTCTTACTCTTTACTTCGTGAAGTTTAAATTTATCTTTAAATGATAAACCTGATGCAATAATTAAGACCAACGAGAATGTTTTATACACATTTTCTGTGCCACATTGTTATACATTCTCTGTGCAACATTGTTATACATTCTCTGTGTACCATTGTTATACATTCTCTGTGCCACATTGTTACAGATTCTCTGTGTCCCATTGTTATACATTTTCTGTGTCACATTGTTATACATTCTCTGTGTTACATTGTTATACAATCTCTGTGCCACAATGTTATGCATTCTCTGTGCTACATTGTTATACATTCTCTGTGCAACATTGTTATACATTCTCTGTGTCCCATTGTTACACATTCTCTGTGCCACATTGTTATACATTCTCTGTGTTACATTGTTATACAATCTCTGTGCTACATTGTTATACATTCTCTGTGCAACATTGTAAAGTTTTCATTACTTCATAATCGGCAGAAAACTGTTCTTTTCTTGTTAACATTGTTCCAAACTTAGTCCACCTTTACAATAAATGTTCTCACGTGCAAGAATTTTTCACGCAGTCTTATGAAACTTGGTTTTCTGGTCAGTGTTTCTGGTGGATAGTTTGTGCACTCGTAACATAGGCCAGTTTATTTCATGATGACCAAAAATTCACATGAGGTAAAAATACATACTCAAGTCGGCTAGTATGGGTATTAGCACTTTAATTAAAGTACAGAAAGCTCTTTGGTTTTGTCAAAAGCGATTTCTGATAGGTTAAGCATATATCAATTATCTGTGCAGAAAAAAACTCTGAAATATTTTATATCCTTTGTACTTCTTAACAATAACAACACTATGTAACAAAATTGTTCCTGGGCAGAAAGTTTAATTTCCCAAGTGCTTATGCCTGAAGTAAATGGAAAATATGTATTTTTCTCTTCAAACTTTGCTTTTGTGACCTGGGAGCGTATAACGAAAATATGATGGGAGACTATATTTGGGGGCTGATATGTGAAAGTGATTTGCATTACAGTCACAAATCTCGAAAAAATGCTCACTTCTAAACATTTTTGTATAGCTAAGTTAATACATGTAAATCTTGATTCATATGTTGTTTTGTTCAAACCTTTTGTAAATGAAAATGTGCAAATTTGCCCGTTTTTACATAGAAAATAGGTTAATTTCTAAATTTAATTATCCAGGTCACAAAAGCAAAGTTTAAAGGGAATAATGTCCATTTTTTATACTTTTACAACATAAGCAATTAAGAAATAGCAGATACTATTCAGGAACCAAATTTATATTACCTAGCATAATTGGTATATGTTTATCTTATAATAAATCACTTTTGATAGGACTAGTCTGCAAACTTTGGAAATGTTAATAATAGTTTTGCTTGTGATGAAATATATCTTACTTGTTTACAAATTAAATTTTTATATAAGTGCTGTATTATAAAAATATTTTTGTTGAAAACAAAGATATCATAACAGTGTGACGACATCCTGACCCAACGCATTATAACAAAACGCTGTTGGTAATTGCTAGTAATAAGTACTGCCATCTCTTATTTAAGAAACGAAATATGAGTTATAATTTTATTTATTGTGATTCTTAATTTATGGATTTGAAAATTTGTAATGGAAATAAACCCGAATAATGGTGGCCCATACATAAGAAACTTTTAAACGTTCAAGTTATGTGAAGCGGCCTGATCATCAGTACATTACTTTTTGTATTATGTGTATTGTCTGGATTTAATACACTTTGTGATGATGTACCGTTGACAGGCGGTTGTAGGTCGTTCTTTGATATAATGAAAAAAATTAAAAACTAGAAGAAACACAAAGTTAAGGTTATATTTAGATAGATCATATCGAAAAATTATAATAAAGTTGAATGGTGGGAAGTCTTAGAAAATAAACAATCAAAACGAAACAAATTAAACAGTGATATTCAGAGAGTGCTCCCCAGTGGCTCAGCGGTATGTCTGCTGACTTACACGCTAAAATCCGAATTTCGATACCCGTGGTGGGCAGAGCACAGATAGTCCATTATGTAGCTTTGTGCTTAATTCAAAACAACAACAAAAACGATATTCGGAGAGACTATAAAATTCACGCAAATAGCTAAAAGGGATATACAAGGTTGAATACATTATATTAAAACAATTTTAGAGCCTTACGACGTTATTACAGTCCATGTCGTTTCGTCTAGTTATACTTTATGTAACCACCACAGATTTTTGACAATGGTTTTTCAACGTATTTTCTATTGCAAAAGGCTACGTCCTAGATCTGTCATGTTGTAAACACACTTCCTCCGTGCGACATTTTCATAATCTATCAAATGAACGTGGATGACGATTTCCCAACGCCAGTTGAAATTGTTAAATCGCACAGAAATTTATATGTCTTCATATGAATAATCGCTTTATTCACCAGCTGCTTGAGGTATGTGACGGCTTAAGACTGGAAACTTTAACTTGGTGAACCCATGCACTGTTGACTTCGTGTGCGTACAAAACCAATATTATTGTGTACTTCAAAGAATCCAAAAAATTAGTCTGATAGCAAATAGAGTTTACTTTGAACTCAGTATCCACTGTCTTAATAATTAACTTACCTCTGACACACAAATCAGCAATCACCGTGAATCTTTTCTAAAACATTTCTTTTTCACTTATTGGTCAGTAGATATTTGTATACGGTTTGTTATAGTTACCTATGTACAAATACTCTCTGTCAACTCCATTAAATGTTATCACGTAATGTCGCTTTTTATCATGTCAGGTTTTGTTCATTCAGTCAATTTGCTTTTCTTTCCTGGTCACCACTTCTATCCCTGGAGACTCAGTGGTATTTTTGCGGACTCAAAAAATTGGTTTCTCCTTTCAATACGTATGATGGACACATCACAGATATTTTATTATGTAACTTCGTACTCAACTACAAACAAACAAACCTTTTGTAGATATGTTATGCAAGCAGCTTGTGTACACGTGATTTGAATGGTTTTATCAGACAGATATCCATCTTGATTATCTTGCGCATTGTTACGTGGACAGCTTTTGCTGCTGATATTTTGTGTTCATGGATTCTTACCTATTTCAAGACGTCGTAATTTGTTTACATTGGCTGTGTTACGACTTGCTGCAAGTCTCGTCCTGGATGGTTCTGGCGCCTCAGGCTATTCCATTTTCCTTTGTTTTCCTTTTCTAATAAGTGTAAGAATTTTGTTTGTTTGTTTTTTATTTCGCGCAAAGCTACACAAAGGCTAACTACTCCAGCCGTCCCTAATTAAGCAATGTAAGACTAGAGGAAAGGCAACTAGTCATCATCACCCACCGCCTTGGGCTACTCTTTTACCAACGAATAGCGGGATTGATTGCAACATTATAATTGCCCCCACGGCTCAAAGGGCGAGTATGTTTGGTGCGACGGGGACGCATAAGAGATAACCACGTCTTCAGAAAAACTAAATCCACGATCTAAATACGTTTTTATGATTTAAATGTATGAATACTATATGTTGAAAAGGTTTGTTACATATCCTTCACGAAAGAAATAAATCTTCGGTGATATTTCACTACATATGTGTGCAACGCTAAACAACGTCAAAATATTTCGTCCATTTTGACTTTATAATTTCTATGGTTGTTATATAATTTACTGATTTTTTATTCAAAATAATTTAAATACCACTATTCAACCTATGTATTGGCTAAAATTTTGAAGCATATATATTAACATGACAAGAATGAACAAGTGATAAAAATGTCAATGTTTTTCAGATGTTGGATTAAACGCTTAACTTATATCTCTTTTTAGTATCAAGTCAAAGGAGAAAGAAAATTACCGAACCGGTATTGAAGATATAAAGAAGTAGTTTGTATAGCAGATTGACATGTGCTTAAGCTTATTTTTTGCATTTCGTTTTAGATTTCTTTCAGAACACACGAATTAAATAGCAATCTACTAGAATAACTATGCAGTCGAGTCTGTTGCTTTATTCGGTCGAACTGATGTTGGAATATTTCATAGGTGAAACGTTATATTTTAAGAGCGATAATTTTACGCTGTGTTGTGAAAATATATGATTACTTCTTCATTTGTCAATAGATGGCAGTTTAAATCATAATAAGTTACGAGGTGTTGCTAAAATTTTTTTGTTATTCTTTAGGACATAGATAGGCCCGATATGGCCAGATGGGTTAAGGTATTCGACTTGTAATCTGAGGGTCGTAGGTTTGAATCCTCGTCATACCAAACATGTTCGCCCATTCAGTTGTTGGGGCGTTTTAAAGTGACGGTAAATCCCATTATTCGTTGGTAAAAGAGTAGCCCAGTAGTTGGCGGTGGGTGTTGATAACTAGCTGCAGTCCCTCTAGTATTACACTGCTGAATTAGGGACGGCTCACACAGATAGCCCTCTTGTAGCTCTGTCTGAAATTTAAAAACAAACAGAATTTAAGAGAAAGAAATCTGTCTTTGAAATCAGCTAACTTATCAGTTGCTAGCACAGAACCATCTTAAATAAAACAACAAAAAAGTTCTTTTTGAATAGAGTTTTCTTGTATCTTAGCTGTAAGTTTAGTGGTTATACGCTAAAATCTAGGGTTCGATGATCGTATAATGTTTGTTAATAGCATAGATACATAGAGCTATCTGCTACACTCACCTTTGAAAATCGAACTTCTGATTTAAACGTTGTAAGTCAGTGGACTTATCACTTTCCTTTATGGGACTTCTCGTGGAAAACACGTGGATAGCTTTTTGTGTTGTTTTGCATATAAAAAATCAAACAAACTATTAGAACGTGTGTTTTTCATATTTCAGTTACCCTGCACATTGTGCCTGTTTGTATTAAAACATTCCATTATTATGATACTCTTTCATTTACCTGTTATCATGCACAACTAATCAATCCTCTGTGCAAGTTTCCCGCTCAATCACTTGTAAGTCTAAGGATTTACAATGCTAAAATCAGGGGTTCAATTTCCCTTGATGTAGCTTTGCTGTAAGAAAACACACAAAAACCTATTTATTTTAAAATAACAAATGTTAAGCTTATTTCGATAAATTTGTATACGTTTCAAATATTCTGCATCATGGAAATGAACGTGATAGCATTGTGTGTGTATTTTCTTATAGAAAAGCCACACCGGGCTATCTGCGGAGCCCACCGAAGGGAATCGAACCCCCTCATTTTAGCGTTGTAAATCCGTAGACTTACAGCTGTACTAGCGAGAGGCGACAGATAGCATTGTGATTCCCAAAGTTAAATTCTGAGTGGAGAAGAACTGATGGCATATTTTGCAAAATTTTATATCATCGTTAAAATCATATCATTTATCGTTATCGTATAATTATTTTACTAATAATGTTCTTCTTAAGTATGAGACATAACAACGAATGATTTGAAACTTCATGGTATTGAGTGCAGCATGTCTCTGTGAGTGTATGAGGAAACTGTTATGAAGTTTCCATAGCAACCAAGAATTTACCAGATAAATAATCGCATCTGTGTAACAGCTTTATATCACTTATCTGTAACAGGTGGTGAAGTGTGTGATTCAAATGCCAAGTTGTTGCTGTTGTTGTTTTTTTAAATGCGTCGCTTAGAGCAATTACTAACTATGATTCAGAATAATGTGTTTTTTATTTGTTTGTTTGTCGAATTTTACGCGTTTATACTAGCCGTGGTTACTTTTGAACTTATGAACTAAAGTGTGCGTGTCTTTGTCTACTGAGTCTAACGAGAAAAATCAAACTCTTGATTTTGGCATTTAAATCCATAGACTCACCGGTGTGCCAATGAGAGACGTGTACTAAAGAGAAGGCAACTAGTTAACACCATTCACATTGAACTCTTGGACTTCCCTTTAGAAATGAATTTTGAATTAAACATCACATTGTAACATCCCGAAGACGAAAATATGAATATATGTAGGAACTATTTTGGATCTCGTTATTAGCACATCAAAATTCAGCCACTTATTCACAAGTCCATGCCAGACCCAATCAATTAACTGATCAATTCGTTACAAAATTGGTGTTTAATCTTACTTTACAAGCTTTTATATGAAAATGTGACCTATCTACAACTGAATTTACCATCTCTATATGGGATAGACGTGGTCTAATTTGTTAATTTTTTCGTACTATGAACTTGATGGTTCATTGTTTGCAGCCGCTTGCCCTTAAAACTACACGTCGCCCTTTAGGATGGACAGTGAGTGCTGTTGGCTAGCTAATTTCTTTGTTTTGTAACAAGCAAACCATCAAACACCTTTAAATTTTTCAACTGCAACCTTTACCAGATTATTCCTACTATTCAGTGGAACCTTAGCGATTCCGTCTGAGTTCCATTTTTAGAAGGTATATAAAAAATGCTTTTAACTATCATAAATAAAAATAAATTTTGAAAATTAAGAAATATTTATTATTTTTTCAGCGTAACTTGTTTTTTTGTTTTTGAATTTCGCGCAATGCTACACGAGGACTATCTGCGCTAGCCGTTTTTAATTTAGCAGTGTCAGACAAGAGGGAAGGCAGCTAGTCATCACCACCTACCGCCACCTCTTGGACTACTCTTTTACCAACGAATAGAGGGATTGACTGTGACATTATAACACTCCCACGGCTGAGAGGGCAATCATGTTACGTGCGACCGGGATTCGAACCCACGACTTTCAGATTACAAGTCTAGTGCCTTAACCACCTGGCCATGCTAGCAGAAAATAATATTTATACACAGCATCATCTTAACCTGAAGATGACCTAGGAAGATCGAAATGTTGTTTTCTCCTTATCAATAAAAGTATTAATACACAGACCAGCAGTTATCAGATACATGTTTATCTCAAGTAGGTTTCTTATGATTGATTCAATACAATTATTTCAACACTAGTGGTGATAAAGAGTTAATCTATGTTGTGTTTGTAAAATTTAAGCTTGTAGAGAGACATATTGAAGAAGAAATATAGCATAGCGACCTTTCGCAGTTAAACTTAAATGATATCTGAGTTAAACGGCTTGTCTAGAGACTCTTAAGATAAAAGCATTGTACTCATTAATTTTTAACTATTGACCAAGAAGAGAGCAACTAGTTAAAAGAGCCGGAAATCCTTGCAATTCACATCCCTGGCAAGTTACAACCAACTTAGGATACTAAGAATAGCGGTTTCAAAGAAGTAGAAGTTATATGAGTTTTCAGGGCAAAGCTCATCTTCAAGTGAAGATATCCGAGGCTCAAGATGCATCACTTGATGAATAGTGGAAACCTTCATTGTCTTTATCAGTTTCATAATATTTCAATACATGATCTCATGAAGAGGTGGTATCTTTCGATTTGACATTTCTGCCCTCTGACGTTGAAAATTTTTTACCTTAAATGTTATTACAACACTAGCCAACACTTAGCTGCAACAAAGTTGACTTTAAATTAGAAAATCAGTTGAATATATTTATATTTTACGATTTTTTCCATTTGGAATTTTCACATTTCTCTTTCTCTGAAATATTTTTTCGTAAATTGGTCTCTCTGATTTTATTTTGAATTTCGCGCTGAGCTACAAGAGGGCTATCTGTGCTTGTCGTCTCAAATTCAGTAATGATAACGAGAGAAAAGACAGCTAGTCAGCATCACCCATGCCACCTCTTGGGCTACTCCTTCATTAAGAAATAGTAGGATTGACCGCAACATTCTCACAGCCCTCCTATCCCACGGCTGAAGGGGCAAGCATGTTTGGTGGCGAGGTTTCACTTATTCCGTGATGACGAGAAAACTATCTTGTGGAGAAAAAATATCTATTTTGAAACGGCTGGTATGTATAGAGAAAGCACTAATTAGAGGAGCGAACAACTATTCGATCTTCTTCGGTCATCGCCAAGTTTAGAAAGGTTTCACTTAGCATTAACCGTCTGCTTGAGTTCATTTAAAAGCACTTCTGTGTATTAAGAATGAATCATCGTATGACAGCCTTACTTCTTGGTTTATGTGCGCTACCGAGAATGCTTGCAAACCTCAAATGACTGCCACGTATTCCTAGAATTTCAGTTTCCAACACAGAATAATCATTCCAAGAAATGTGATGCATTAAGCTGTAAGTTAAAAACTGTGCTATAAAACGCTTGAATTATTTTCTGTTAAGCCATATAAAAATATGCAAATTAATCGATTAAAATTACGTAAAGAATATAGGGCCTTTTAATGACTCAAAGGTAAACCTTTAGGATTATAACGCCAGCAGCTGAATTTCGATACTGTGGTGAACATAGCACAAATATCCTGATGTGTAGATTTGCACTTAACAAGAGAGAGGCAAATAAAAATAAAATTTAGGAACTACAATTACCTCTACTGTAACTATGGTTGCTTCTTATTTTAAAGTGTAGTAGCCAAAAAATTGACCTCTCGAGTGAATAAGGAAAATGGTGCTACAAATTTATATTTTCGTACTTAAAAAAAAACAACACAACAATTGCATGTCACATTTGCTGTCTGCTATGTTTATGGTATTACTGCTATTACTATGACATGAATTTTTTTGTTTGTTTCGCCAATGTACAATTACCACGTTATTCATCAGAACTGAGGTGCACGAACAGCTTTCATGTTTCAAAAAGTTATTTTTCTTAAATAAATCTGAAATAATATAACATTTTACAGTAACTTCATATCCAATAATGAACCAATATTTCAGTTATTTGATTCTTCTCTCAAATACGTTCTACATTAAGAGTTCAGGTTTTTAATAAACCTTATGTAACGTATCATATAAAATATAATAGTCGAAAAACAATAACAAAACGTTTTTCTTCACAAATATAATTACGAGTACATAATAAATGGATGACAGTAATACATTATAAATTTTACTATTTAATCAACCACGAAAATATTAGATCATAAAGAATGTGTGTAGTTTCATTTCAATCAACTATCCGAAAAACGTCTAAATTATGAAGCTTATGTTTTTTTATCTAACATTTCATATCTAATTAGCAGCTGTTTTTTTAATTCCGCTCATAACGTTAACGGCTTTCAGCACGTGTAACCCAGAACTATACTTTTTTTCTCTATGTAGCACTTATTTAACGGCCCGGCATGGCCAAGCGTGTTAAGGCGTGCAACTCGTAATCAGAGGGTCGTGGGTTCGCATCCGAATCGCGCCAGACATGCTCGCCCTTTCAGCCGTGGGGGCGTTATAATGTGACAGTCAATCCCACTATTCCTTGGTAAAAGAGTAGCCCAAGAGTTGGCGGTGGGTGGTGATGACTAGCTGCCTTCCCTTTAGTTTTACACTGCAAAAATGGACACGGGTAGTGCAGATAGCCCTAGTGTAGGTTTGCGCGAAACTAAAAACAAACAAACTAACAAATACTTGTATGATACTTTCCAAACTGTCAGTTATTTAATGTATCCCGTAGTTGTTCGTATTTACACCATAGAAATGTGACTTACTGTAATATTTTTGCCTTTTGTACTATTTTCCATCAAAGCTTCCATACATATTTCTAGAACTACAAATGTTTTGTAAACATCGTAAAATGAAGGACTCGAAGGTAAATTTGACGAAACTGATGTACCACAAACCACTTTCCAAGTTTTCTGTCAGTTATTAGAACGTAACAAAATATTCTATCCATACTTCAAAAGTAATTTTTTCCCACACTAGATTCCATTTGCTCCAGTTTTATGAACAACAATGAAAATTAAGAAATTAAAACGAACATTTGGACAAAAGCAAAATAAAATAAAGTAAGTATTACTTTCAAGAGGTCTTTCTGTGATTATGATATTCGGACAAGCTGTATAACTAAGGGTTATATGACCTAAGATGGAATCTAAAAGAAGAAACAAGATAATATGAATTATATTCAATTAGAGACTTTAATAAACTTGGAGCAACAGAGGCAGTAAGTATAACCGAAAATAATCACACAGTTTGTACAGAATGTTCCATGTAACTTTCATTGTTGTTCATTTTTATTTACGTTCATAGAAATTAGCAGAAATACCTGTCCTCCAGGTTGGTATAACTGGTAGTTCCTACTTAAGGCCATAGTGCCTGCGACCTTTTCTGAAATTATCTGACAGTTCTATAACGGGGTTCTCATACTTGACATTCAATAATGTTCACTTTCCATAAGAAAAAGGGTTTTATTGAAATTTTAGTTTGAAAAGAAGCCATTATTAGAGCATTACATCACAAAACGAATTTTATGAAAGCATTTCTTTTAGATTAAGTTATCAGTCAAAATGTTTTGATTTTCTGTTGTAACACTCAGGAGATTTTCATTACAAAAAACGAATATTTTTAACTTTTTATTTTTATTAGTTAAATCTGAAACTTACTTATTTTTGTTTTAAATTTTAATTGTTTAAATCTGAACGTATCATTTTTGTGAAAGTTTCAATTGTTTTATTTATTATTTACATATAAAAATCCTTCCTAGTTTAAAAATTTAACAGGTTATGATTGCTATTGATCGGTGCTGTAGTTTCGAAGATTCGAGTTTTTGACGTAAATATCGCAAGCTTTATTATAATAAGATGTTCCATAATAAACCCCAATTTGCTTTGAACAACGTTAAAAATAACTGTACACTGTATGCAAGCGCAGTGTGGTCCACATACAATGCTACAATATAGGATCTGTGAAGTCTGTTACAACTTAGACGAGAGCTTCATTACATTCATTGTTATTCTGAATCTCACGGTTGTCATTAATGCACAAGTTTCATTTTCGCGTTCAACGAATTTTTTTTAAATATACTAGTCGAAAATAGAAATAAATATATGTAAACTTTAGTGAATTATTTTCATACTTTAAAGGGAGCGAATTTCCAGACTGTTTTTACAAAAGACTTCTTCTATGCAGTGTTCGTTTAAAACACGTAAAATTTATATAAATGTTTCTTTCTGAGATCTTAATACAGGCAACACTTAAAGAGGTATTGATAATATACTTTGGTTGCAAGAAACAAGTAGAATGTGCATCCTACGTAGTTTTAAAAATGGAAAGGCCAAAGACGTCAGTATATAAAGATGAGCAATCAGGAAACAAGTGAGTCTAAATAATCCAATAAGTTAGTTACCCCTACGCAAATAAAGGTTGAAAATGAGCTTCCAAACAACATAAAAGTAATCTTTTATAAAAAATTGTCTTGACGTCACCAGTATACATTGTGTTTGAATAATTTACAAAAGCACGTAGATAAAATTAGAGACGGCTAGAACAGATAATCCTTGTGTAGCTTTGTGCGAAATTAAAAAAAACCCAACAAACTTCGTGACTCTAGGGTTTTGCTCTTAAAAGGGCAATTTGATGCCATTTTTTCTGTTTAAATTCTAAAACTAGAATATTTTAAGAATGATATCCTTTAGAGAACCGTAACATTCTATGAATTTTTTAACTTTGAATAAAATAAATGGGATTGTCATTCGCACAAGTTGGCGCTTGATCCTTTCATTTAAACATACAATATGCTCACAGAGAGAGGTACTGGAACACTTGATATGTGTGTAAGCTTGTGTTTTACACTGTTATTTTGTTTTGTTAAAATTACATCATCCGTCTGGAACAGCGTAAATCTACAGAGTAGGATTTGATTCCTCGCAGTGGACACAACAGGCAGCCCAGTGTGGCTTCGCTATAAAACAAACAAACTTGGTAAATTACTGCTGATTTTTAAACGTCCATAACTCTTTAACTTATTAACGTCTCCATCTCAGTGTCACAGCAGTATATAGCACTACTGTTTTTTTCAATTTCGCGCAAAGCTACTCGAGGGCTATCTGCACTAGCCGTCCCTAATTTAGAGGTGTAAAACTAGAGGGAAGGCAGTAAATCATCACCACCCACCGCCAACTCTTGGGCTACTTTTTTACCAACGAATAGTGGGATTTTCCACAACATTATAACGCCTCCACACTGAAAGAGTGAGCATGTTTGGTGCGATGGGGATGCGAACCCGCGATTCTCAGATTACGAGTCCCCCGTCTTAACACGCTTGGCCATGCCGGGCCTATATATAGTGCTAGATACCAGGTTCTGATATTACATGTAACCGTTTGTGTAGCTTTGTAATTAACTACGAACAACAACAACAACTTGTTAACAGATTTCTACAAACCTTTTTATATATTTGTTGCTATTTTTCTACTTCATGCACATTGATATTAACCCTAAGGTTTTTTCTCTTCTCTCTTAAATTACTTCCTGCTTTCTCATCATATTTTCTTTATTTCATTTTTTCTTCATGAAATTCAAGTTTTCAATAATATTTTTTTTATATTCAATGTCTATGTTTTGTTTTAGTTCACTGTTTTCTCCAAGCTAGTAACCGCTAAATTTAAAAGCTTGCAACGCTAAAATCCGGGTTGGGGCACGAATGAAAATAACCAGTTTTTTGCTCTAAGATAAAAAAAAATTCTGTTGTTTATTCAATTCGATTTTTATCATAAGAACGTCTTTAAAACAAATATTTTGCTTTTGACGTACGCAGTCTCCCACTGGTATAGTGGTAAGTCTTCGGATTTACAACGCTAAAATAAGGGATTCGATTCCCCTCGTGGACTCAGCAGATAGCCCATTATGGCTTTGCTATCATAAAGTACACAGATGTAGGCAGCTATTCTTTTATTATCCAAAGTCCTTGAGATGTTTGGTTGTTTTTGAATTTCGCGAAACCTATACGAGAGCTGTTTGCGTTAATTGTCCCTAATTTAGGAGTGTAAGATTAGAAGGAAGGCATTTAGTCATTGCCAACCCTTAGGTTACTCCTTTACCAACAAAAAGTGGGATTGACTGCCACATGTAATACCCCCAAGGTTGAAAGGGTCAGCATATTTGGTATGACGAAGATTCGATTCCGCGACCCTCAGATTACAAGTCTAGCACCCTAACCAGTTGCCCTGCCAGATCTCCTTGAAATGATACGTGCGCCTTTATTTAAATATATACAGGGTAACCGATAAAATTATTTTTTATCAAATGTTCCTAAGTTACGATATTTTTTGGGAATAAAAAAACAAAAGTAAATGAAAGGCAAAATAATATTTTATTTTGTAACTTCTGATACTTATTTAATGTGAAATTGAATGTGACTTTCGTAGGTGTTTTGACTCTGATAGCTCAGCGACAAATTAAAAGCCTTATAACACTAAATTCCAGGTAGGTACAGGACCGATAACACATTGTGTTTAATAACAAAAAAATAATGCGTAATCATTAATGGCCCCTAACATTGTACACATTAAACCTGAACTGTTTGAATGTATACGAATGTCCATATTGTTGAACCATAATATTTAGCAACTCACGCATATCCAGTTTATTTTCTAATTTTCTGGCAAAGCTACACGAGGACAATCTGTGTTAGCTGTCCTTAATTTAACAGTGTAAGACTAGAGGGAATAAAACTTGTCATCACCGTCTGTCACCGATGTTTTGGCTACTCTTACTACCAACGAATAATGGGATTGACAGAAGTTTATAACGCTCCCACTGCTAGAAATGTCGAGCATGTTTGCCACGACAGGGATTCGAAATCTTGTCTTTCAGATTACTTGTCGAGCGCTCTAATCACTTGACCATGCCGGGTAAGAAAACACCATTCATGACAAGATATTAATTATGAATGCACAAACACTGAAATAAGTTACAATAATGCAAGTGTATCAGTTCTCTCATGTTGTTTTAACAGTTTCACTCATATTTTTGAGTTTTCTACTGACAACCATTTCTTTATTTTTTTTTCCTGACATCATTAACATTCCCAACGTAGTTCAACCATTTTAAGTACACAATATTACGATAATGAAATATACGCTAAGATATGACTGCTTTTCTTTCGGAAATAGTTAACGCTAACAGCATTTTAACCATATTCATTTGTATGTGACATGTTAATGCTTGAAAAGATAAATTAATGTGTATTTATTCTGATTAGATGTTTCAACATTCAACTGAAGTTGAGTAACTTAAAATACTTCTGAGAGTGACGGCTGATAACTTTTGCTCTTTGAACTTTTAACAAAGCTAATGCACTACTTTCTCTCTTTAAATAAAAACAACATATTTTGTTTTCATAACAAAATAAAAATGTTGTTTATTTTGAAAGAAATGTAGCAATAAGAGAGAAACTATATGACAATAAGAGAAAAACTATATAACAATAAGATAAAACTATGTAACAATAAGAGAGAAACTATACAACAATAAGTAAAACTATGTAACAATAAGAAATAAACTATATAACAATAAGAGAAAATGTTTAAAAATGATTTATTAACGTATTCTTACAAATTAATCAATCTTATTTTCTAGGAATATGAAAACTTTATTCTGACAAATGACTTACGTCTTCGCAGAAATTAAAAACAAGGAATGACTTTAAAGACTAAATTCGGTTAATTCACTATCATTAAGTGCAAGTGATTTTGTTAGTTCGTCAGAGACTGACCATGTGGTTAGGACTATCGACTCGTTATCTGAAGGCTGCAGTTTCATTTTCCTTATCACACCAAACACGTTTGCCCTTTTAGAACTGGGAACGTTATAATGTGACAATCAATCTTACTATTCATTGGTAAAAGAGTAGTTCAAGACTTAGCGGTGGGTGATCATGAATATATACCATCCCTCCAGTCTTATATTGCTAAATTAGGAACAGTAGCACAGATAGCCCTTGTGTAGCTTTGCGAGAAAATTAAAAAACAAAAAATAAATACGATGTGCCTGAATTGTTTAATATTATGGCTCAACGACATAGACATTCGTGTATATTCAAACAGTTCAGGTTTTATGTGTACGATTTTAAAGGCCATTAATCATTAGGCATGAATATTTATTTGTTATTAAACATAAACAAACCGGACTCGAAAACGAATTAATAATCTAAGGGCTACCAAACTGAAAGAAAATACACGCTTGCTAAGTAAATATGAAAGAAAATAAATAGGATGGTAAATTGTGAGTGAGAAGAATTGAAAGTTGTACACTAGACAAACGAACACATATATACATACATACACACATACATAAGTATGTCTGCAGACTTTCATCACTAAAAACCGGTTTCGATACCATTGGTGAGCAGAGCGCAAATAGGCCGTTGAGTAACTTTGTGCTTAAACTCTGAAACAAAATTTCTAAAAACAATGAAAAAAAAATTCTGTGAAAGCTTTCTTGGTATGGTGCCTTTCGTGTTGGAAATGAACGAAAGATGAAAACGATAAAAGAATTTTTATGTTTTGAAATTTTGCGATCTTCAGATTACGAATCGAGCAACTTAACCACATGACCATGCCGAGCCCGATAAAAGAAACTGAGAACTAAAAATCAACTAGGTAGTTGATGAGAATCCAAAAGAGTTTTGGTGAAAATCTCTCAATGCCCCACCTTTTCAAAACAAAATGTTTAAGATAACGTACATAATAGAAGGAAGATTATATATTAGGGCAACATTAATTGTTTCATTGGATATAGAAAAGCCTGCCTTATGAAATAAGATATGTTTGAGACAATAACAGGTAACAAATTGATAGCAGATTAAAATGAAACTAGACGAAGACCACGCAGAAGAAAGATTAGTAAAAATTACTGTCTGTTGCAGAGTTGACGAAAGTATAACTTTTCCTGCAGGGTCTTTTGTTATCCATAGAAGTAAAAGTAAAACAAAAAGACATCTGAAAATAAAACGCACAGCAGATCATTAATAATGCGAGAGGTCATCATGGTGAAGTATAATACGAGGGGTCATCATGGTGAAGTATAATACGAGAGGTCATCATGGTGAAGTAAAGGAAATTACAACAGAAAATAAATTGAGAAAAAGACTAGAAATCGTGAAATCAAAAGCAAAGATAAAATAAAATGATAAAAATATTTCCAAAGTAGCGGAGAACTTGTAATGAAATTAAATATTTAATACAAACTTTATTTTAAATCGTTAATTCGTAAAACGTGATCAGAAGCTTAGGTGCAAGGGAAAAAAAACACATTGTATAACTGACAAGAAATCATTTGAGGAATATATTTGTTTATATTAAAGCCACATCTCGCTATTTCCATTGAAGGGAATCGAACATCTCAGTTTAGCGTCGTGAATTCGAAGATGGCCAGGCATGGGCAGGTTGGTTAAGACGTTCGACTCGTAATCTGAGGGTCGCACCTAACGTGCTTGCCATTTCGGCTGTGGGAGCGTTATAAGGCGACGGTGAATTCCACTATTCGTTGGTAAAAGAGTAACTCAAGAGATAGTGTGGGTGTTGATGACTAGTTACTTTCCCTCTAGTCTTATAGTACTAAATTAGGGACGGCCAGCGCAGATAGCCCTCGTGTATCTTTGTGCGAAGTTAAAACACAAACAAAACAATTCGAAGACTTTCCTCTGTACCACCGGAAAAACATGGGAAGGAGAGACCACTTAGAAAAAGCATCTATTTTGGAAAAATACTAACATATTAATCTACAAAGATCGATTGTAATTTTGTAACAGCGATCAACTTTCTCGGAGTTAACATTTTCTTACCTGCAGAAAATTCACGCAAGAACGTTTACTTAAACTCATAAATAACACAAGAGAAATCTGAAAACAATAAAGCAGGTTTCATGGTAGATAGAAGAACTTCGCTTGTTTGTTTGCTACCAAACACAAAAATCTGTTTACATGTAAAAACACTGATAGATATGACAAGTTAGTGTTGAAAAAAACAATTATTTACTTTTTAAGAATCTATAATATTATTATATACTCGCGTGGTGGAAAATGAAGAGAAAATTATTTAAATAGACCAGCATCCGCAAAACGTGGTTCAAACAACAAAACGGAATATCACGTGTTACGTACAACGTAGGTCAAAGAAACGCTTTTTAAAAAATAAACGTGAAACTGATATAAGATTGTCCTTGAATTGTTTAAAATGGTGAGTTTTAAGTTTGTAGAAAAATTAAACATATAATTACAGTAAAAACTGCGTAATTTGCAAATATCGAACGTTTTACAGCAAACGTATATATCATCACACAAAAACTATATGTCTGCTGACTCAGCTAAAAACTGGCTTTTGATACCCTAGCGGGCAGAGCTCAGACAGCTCAGTCTGTAGTTTTGTGCCTAATTTCAGCCAACCACATAAATAACATATTAATGCTCTTTGCTGTGGCTGTTTCTTGTTAAGGCTTCAGGTCAGTTTTATTTTTGTTCACATCTCTCTCGCTGTAAGAAGCAATAACTACAAAATTAATAAAATCATCAACTTATAATAATATAAATTTTCAACGTGAAAGGTACCTTAGTCACATGAGATTAAGCAGCCACATAAGGGTTCAGGCATAGGTGTCTCTCATTTTGATGACGCAGATAGCCCAGCTGCTTTGTGCCACAACACACGAAATCATCCAATCAACCGGCTCGTGTTTTGAATTACTGGCCATAGGAAAGGTTATGAGCCAGAAACCGTTACGACCACAGACACTTCGTTCTACTTTTAAAACTGAATAACCGTAAGGACTATTACACTTATGACGTTCCAACTAAAAAAAAGTACGAAGAACGTTTAGCGGTATTATATCTCGAACCCTGGATTGTTCGATCTTTAGCTCGACATGCCTAAATTAAATCTTATAAAAAGCAGTGAACATTGCGTATGAAACATATATTTTTCATTTTTGTCATTTTAAGATATTATCCAACCAGTTCTGCTCGAATTTTCTTTGTTATTTAAAGGCTTAAATATCGTACTTTTAAAATTCCATGTAAAATTTTATCTTTTACACTCAAAATTTAGGTTAAAATGTAGTAGAATTAAATCTATACAAGTTTATTTTTTCAGACACTTGTAACGAAACACTAAAGGCCATCCCGCATAATCTTATATTAAAACACAGGCTTAAAACAAATGCTCATAACCAATAAAGTAGCATTATAGTTTTTCGTAGCAGTACATATTGAAAAAGCTGGTAAAATATTAGCGTTACAGAATTGAATCAAATGATTCTACTCTCTAATAGCGACATCGTGGTGATTTATTTTGATCTTTTTATGAACCACTAGTATTACTACGTTCAACAGGCTATTCCCATAACATCGATGTAACTGGAAGAACACCCAGAACCATTCTGAGGGTGTGACACACTTCTTTTTTAATTAAGAAAAACTTCAGAACCTCATAAAAAGATTTATTTTAACGAAGTTGTTGTTGTTTTGAATTAAGCACAAAGCTACACAATGGGCTATCTGTGCTCTGCCCACCACGGGTATCGAAACCCGGATTTTAGCGTGTAAATCCGCAGACATACCGCTGAGCCACTAGGGGGCATTACTTTAACGAAAACTAGCCGTTTGGGTTAAATGTTAACTTATTTGGGATTCATGTGAACATCAGAAAATAAAGTGTGAATCGATTGTTAGTTTGTTTGTTTTTTGGAATTTCATGCAAAGCTACACGAGGGCTATCTCCGCTAGCCGTTCTTAATTTAGCAGTGTAAGACTAAAGGGAAGACAGCTAGTCATCACCACCCACCGCTATCTCTTGGGCTACTCTTTTACCAAAGAATAATGGGATTGACAGTAACATTATAACGCCCCCACGGCTGAGCATGTTTAGTGTGAAGGGGATTCGAACCCTCAACCCTCAGATTGACCGAGTATGCCTCGAATATCAAATGTTATTTACAAAAATCAAAAGAATATTCTTAATTTGAATTTTGAAATGTTGTGAAGTAAATTTTTCACATAAATTTCCCTATCATCAAAATTGCAAAAGACAAACATTTTGTACGATTTTGAAAGGCTGGACGACGAAGGCCATTAATTGTATTTTACTTTTTTGCAAACGAAACAAAATTTTAGCGGACCCAGTGGCACAGCTGTGTGTATACGGAGTTACACTGTCAGGAAGAGGATTTCGATATTTGTGGTGGGCAGAGCACAGATAGTTAGCTCACTGTGTAGTTTTGTGTATAACTACAAACATGTGAGGCAGCTTGGCGTTATTGTACTCTCTTGACAATATCGTTGTCCTTCGAAACAAATATAAAAAACGTATCTCCAATTGTTTTGTGGCACAATTTTATTAACACTTTTTAAATCTCACTAAGTCCACGCAAACTCGTGGAAACTTTTGATAATATAATTTCTTATGCTTCTGCCTTGTAAATTATTAAACACTTTTATTTTGTACTATGTGCTATGTACAACATATTTATCATTTAACTGTTTATAAATTTCTCAAATCAAAGTTATATCTGTGTAAATGTATTCTTAAGAGACATTACTGAACTTTCAAAGATTATTTTAATTCGATATTTTGAAAAGTATGTACCTCTTTTTTTTGTTTCGTAACTTAGACGATAACTATCTTGGTTTATTTACTTATTAAACATTCCGAAAATTCAACAAAGACAGCTTATAAAATTAGCCTAATTCAATAATTTTCAGTAGACAGCGTGACCTTTATGCCGATTTCAAGTACAAGAAATGAATTGCTTTGTTCGCAAATAAAAATAAAGCTAAAACTGAACATAGTCAAAATCACTATTTTTAAAACATTTTCTAACGAAAGGCTTCAAATAAAGTTAGTTTGAAAGGCAACAAATATAGTCTGTAAATGTTACCGATTACAGAATTTAGAGAAAGTGTATTTGTTTGAACGTTTTAGCTTAAAGTGACAAAAACACAAGAACAGTAAGAACAGCCTGAGATTAAAACGTTTTAGTTTTGTCATTTATTGAGCTAAAGGTCGTGAAGCATTGGATTCGTCGAGAAACGGTTTATATTGCAATATTCTGCCTCATATAACAAACTGACTAGAGAATGATCTTAATTGATAAAACAACACTTTGTCTGGCTTGGCCAGGTGGTCAGGGCGTTCGACTTCCCGTCTCACTGTCGGGGTGTTGTATACATGGCGGTAGGTATCACTATTTGTTGGTAAAATTGTAGTCCAAGACTTAAAGGTAGTTGCTGATAACAAGCCACTTTTCACTGCTAAGTTAGTGAGGTTAATCAGATAACTCTCGTGCAGCTTTGCGCGGAATTACGCAGTAAAATAAACATGTAATAATTATGAAGCAATAAACAGGTAGTTAAGTTCCCTCGTTATTAATATTGTTTTAGACAAAAATGAATTATTTTAAAGCTCCAATACTTCAAACGTGATAAACTTTGTTAAATGTACTCACTCGATGATGCCGGGTTTTCCAGATGATATTTTAAGTATTTTTTAAACATACACATATGTATTTGTCCGTAAACAAAGTGTTAGGATTTTAGTTTATTTATCCGAGCTTGGATAAGAAGTAAGTATGATAGAGAAGGTTTACATTTGTTAATAAAATTAACACGTATCATTTTACACGTTGTTTTTTCGGTTTTTGTTAAAAAAGAGAAAACATTTTAGTTATGCAAGTATAGACTTTTCCAGCCGAGTGAATCGTTCCCAATATTTATTATATGAATATTTTTAACGCTTATGAATACAAATTATACTGTGTTTTGTGAGTGATGTTTCTTTCGCTCATTTGTATAAATTGTAAAAATCATAAAGTTTCACCATCTAAAAGCCCGGCATGGCCGGGTGGTTAAGGGACTCGACTTGTAATCCGAGGGTAGCGAGTTCCATTTCACGTCACAACAAACAAGCTCGCCTTTTCAGCCGTGGAGACGTTATAATGTAACGGTCAATCCCACTATTTGTTGATAAAAGAGTAGCCTAAGAGTTGGTGGTGAGTGGTGATGACTAGCTGCCTTCTCTCTAGTCTTACACTGCTAAATTAGGGACGGCTAGCACAGATTGCCCTCGAGTAGCTTTGTGCGAAATTCAAAACAAACAAACAATTACAATTTAGAAAAAAAATTCGTTTTGAAAAAAAAAATAAATCTACAATCATTAGTGCTCTACAGGTTATAATGCTGAAATCATGGGTTCAAATCCTCCGATAGAGTTAGCAGATAGCCTGATTTGGCTTTGCTATGAAAAAACACACACACAAATATTAATTAAAAGTAATAATTTAATTAACAAGTTAATTAAAGAAAATAATTCTTTAAAATAACTTAGATCTTTCCTAATCTAGTTCTGATACAGATGTTATTTGAGGATCAGTCCTTAACAAAGATTGTTGGTGTTTTGTTCGTTGTTTGTGTCCAGAGAGGGTCACCTTCAATACAAACTCTTCCTTCCTCAAATAATGAAGCTAATTTGAATTTCGCGCATAGTTAACGCGCATAATGTGGTAGTGATAGATTAAATGGAAGACAGTTAATCAACACCGTCCATCGCCAATTCTTGAGCTTTTTTTTCTACTTACGAATAAAATGATTGACCATCCGTAACATTATAAAGACCTTACGGCTGAAAGAACGAACATCTTTTTTCCGTTGCCACCAGGTTCGGCATAGCCAAGCGTGTTAAGGCGTGCGACTCGTAATCTGAGGGTCGCGAGTTCGCATCCCGGTCGCGCCAATCATGCTCGCCCTTTCAGTCGTGGGGACGTTATAATGTTTCGGTCAATCCCACTACTCGTTGGTAAAAGAGTAGTCCAAGAGCTAGAGGTGGGTGGTGATGACTAGCTGCCTTCCCTCTAGTCTTACACTGCTAAATTAGGGATGGTTAGCACAGATAGCCCTCGAGTAGCTTTATGCGAAATTCCAAAACAAATAAGCAAACCGTTGCCACCGACTACGAATAGAACACTCTCGTCACAAGGCTATGACAAGCCTCGAAACTTCGTTTTGAAAATATTTGTTTCAAATGTTCTGGATAAGCAGAATGTAAATAAATATCTGTATAAAATGCAAGTAATATTATACTAGCTTCTGACACGTTTCCTACATCTTAAACATAAACATTTATTTAGTATGCATTAGGTTTGTGTAGCACGAAATATTTGTGTATTATTATAACTTTAGTTTAAATTTATTTTCCAATAATCATCTGTAGAATATAACATGTAGCGAAAATTATATGTATATCATTAGGATGCTACTTAACTAAGCAGGCTAGTTGTAATAACAGCCGTCCAAGAATATCCATTTCTTATTATATCAAAGAAATAAAAAATATACACCCTTACATGTATATAGTTACGCACACATTTAATTAGTTATTTGTTTTTTTTTAATATGCTATCTAGTTTGCGTAGCTAGTGAATTGGGTTCGAATTCATGCGATACCATATAAAATATTTCCTGAAGTTAAAGCTGTGGAATAGTTATAGTCAGATGCCTCACCAGACACAGTAAACAGTATGGTAATAATGAGTGACTTTTTTTTCTGGTTAGTAGTTCAAAATTAAGGGGGTCATTCAGATACATAAAACAATACTTTAAAATATTTACCTTTTTAAAATCTTATTACATTCTCAGTAAACAAATATTTGTTTCGGTGGAACAAAGACTCCCGACAAGCCAAAGCTCTTACTAGCTGAACAAAAACAGAATACTTGCTCTATTACGTATGTCAGTCTTCTGTTCTTAGTTTAAGTAATAGGTATTGAATTCTGTGGCGAACAAATATGGTTTTATTTAAAGTTGGCTAATTAATAAGTAGATTTTCTTATTAACTATTAAGCTATTTCACTTGTTGAAAGTAGATTCTAGCAAAAGCAAGGTTAATAATGTGGATATGGAATTAGCGAAAGGAGGCGTGACACAATTATCCTTTTTACATGGATTTCACAAAGCTTTATTTGGAACTGTTTATTCGTTAGCTAAGGGTTATTTTTGCTAACCGTCTTTAATTCGGATGTGATAAACCAGAGAGAAGTTAGCTATTCAAGTGCACTATCCTCTGCCAAGACTTGGGCTACGCTTTCCCGATAAATATTGGGATTGATCGTACCATTATAATGCTCCTTATGACTGAAAAGGTGAGAATATTCTGTGACAGGTTCCTAACCCTTTGACATCCACATTGCGAGTCGAACGCTGTAAGACTACTGGGCAATAATGAAAGGTAATAGTGATGCTTTTTCATTTGGTTTTAATTTAAATAACAGTATTGATAAGCTTAGTTTTAAGTTGAAAACAGTTAAGAACAATGTAAGATTTGTAAAACATCTTTATATAGAATCCAGTAAAGCTGCACAATGAGCTATTTGTGTTCTGCCCAGCGCAAGTATCGAAGTCAGATTTTTAATGTTGTAAAATATAAGACTTATTGCTAAGCACACCTAAGAGTAAGAGGTAGCAGTGAAATGAAGTCAAACTTTATACAAATGAAGTAAACTTTAATCTCCGAGTTCATTGATCTTTCTTACATCATCCCTATTTTAACGTACCCATAGTGGCAGATGGCACAAGCATCTGCATCATCACGTAGTTATTTATATACATATTTTTATGTCTAACATGTTATGTTCATAGAACGAACACTTGAGTCAGTTAACTTTTGGACTGAATGGTTGCTATGACAACAACAAAATATTTTCAAAACAATTCGCTTACAACCACAACTGTTTATGTTTATAAAACACGTGTTTATCTACCCAACGTACTTTCCTCAAGTTAATTCTATGCTTCGTGTATATAAAAAGTGGAAAATGATAAATGTGCCTGAGGATCCACATAGTTGAATTTATAATTTGTATTAAAGTTACCTTGAATAATAATTATAATCTATCTTATAAATATAACTGTCCATCCTAATTAACCTAATCCGTTAGTATGAAACAATTCTGAGCATTAATATAACACATTTTTAAAATTGTGTTGCTCTCCATGTATACGAAATTGAAGTTTTTTTTATATTAAGACGGAATTATTAAGTTAAAGTTTATATATTTACATTGCAAATGCTTACAAAAGTAATGTTGTGTTTTCTAATAGTTATTTATCAGTTTATATTATGAAAAACTTTCAATAAAAACAGGTCTACCGTGTAGGTGATACCTTGTCTTATAAGTAACTTAACTGAACTTATGCATTAAACTAAAACGTATAATAGTTAGATTGTATTAAATACTCAATTAGGTTCCATCAGTGTTAATAACACTTTTTAAGGTTATTTTGCGCATGTGATTAATCATAATATTTTTTGTAACATGTATCAAATTGACAAACTTTTGGGACCTTTTTAAACAGCTTGCTTTTCCTTTTGACAATAAGTATATTTTTAAAATCTTAATCAATTTATGTAGTTGAATGTCACTTTATTCAAATCAAACTTGACTGTATGTTTATCTATAATATTCAGACCTCCTGGAACTTTCTAGAACATGCGGCACGTCTCTAATTGCGGTGCTCGATCAAAGTGAAAAAAAAAACACGTTAAGTTCACTTGACCTAAGTATAAATTAAAATGTATTTAATCAATAACCTATAATAGATGTACTTTTGCAGAGTCTCTTAAAGTATTCTGTTTTAAGAATAAACAAAACTAAAATTAGGAATAACAAATATTTTTATTTTTGGTTTCTGAAGTTCATATGTCACGCTGTGTTGTTAATCTACAAAGTACACAGTTTTTCTCGTGCCTAATCGTATACGCACGTTTTATTTACATCAAGACAGCACAAAGTGCAACATTAAGCACCCCTATGTGAGTAATTTTAGTGTTTACTGACTAACTGACAGACAACATACTACTGTGTAGTGGTGCAAGTGATTAAAAGAGGTGATACCTACAGGCAGTCTTTGGTTCCTTTAAAGGGAAAATATCGTAATGTGTAGCAACAGGAAATAAATCTATTTGCTTGACAGAGTACATCATGAATGAATTAAAAAGTGTGCTTTCAAAAATACAATGTGAAGTCGCTCTTTTAAAACTTGAAAAATAGACAGTGGTAAATAAATTTATTTTAGATTGCGTCTTCACTTAATTGTCACATTAGAATTGTAAGTCTATCGTATCTTATAATAACTTCTTTTTATCATTTTTCTAACGGTTGTAGAAAAGTAACATTTTTTTGCACCACACCACCAAATTACTCCTTATAAGTATATATACACTTTCAGAAACGCTATTATAACGTGTGATTTGAATTATCATAAGTGTGTAGGACTTAAAAACGTAAATTATGTCTTTCTAGTTAGGTGTGTCGCTAAATTCACCTTTACCGTCAACCTAGACACAAATGTTACGTATTTCAGTTATGAAAACAAAACATAACATAAAGGTTATAGCTTTCAGAGACATCTTATGTTTAACTGTTTACGTTTCAGGTAGATTACATATCGCCAGCAGTTGATATTTTCAACTTTTGATTCGTTCTCTTATAATGTAATCAATGTTCACATGAATGTAGACAATATTATCTTTATCCTTTTATTACTATTAAGTTGATTTAGAAAAAAAAATCACTATTTGCAGCACAAACTTAGTTTAGAATAAAAATGAAGAATGCATTATTTTTTGTTTTACCTCTTTTCCTCAATTGTTATAAAAATATTGAGCAGACATATTCAGTATAATACTAAGAATTTTGGCCCGGCATGGCCAGTTGGTTAGGTCGTTGGACTTACAATCTCAAAGTTGCAGGTGCGAATCTATTTCACACCAAACATGCTCGCTCTTTCAGCTGTAGGGGCGTTATAATGTGACGGTCAATCCCATTATTTATTGGTAAAAGAACAGCCGTAGAGTTGGCGATGGGTGATGATGACTAGCTGCCTTTCCTCTAGTCTAACACTGCTAAATTAGGGACACCAAGCGCAGATAGCCCTCGTGTAGCTTTGCGAGAAATTCAAAAAATAAACAAACGAACTTAATCTTTTATGTTGTTCGCGTCATTCGACAGAATATCTTGTCTTAATCAGATAAAATTAAAATTTATTTTATCTAATATATATGACTAACATATATAATACTTTAAATTGGTTAAAATAACATCAACTTTGATTTGTGTGTGTTTCTTATAACAAAGTTACATTGAGTTATCTGTTGTGTGCACCGATGGGAGTTGAACCCCCTGATTAGAGCGTTTTAAATCCGTAGACTTACCACTTTCCCTTCGGGAACAAAGTGTAACTTAAGAAGTATCCAAAGAATGTCATAGTTGTCCAGCAGATTAGTATAAACATTGTGACTTTAATGATATAAGTCTGAAATTTAGCTTACATTTAGGGTAAACTTCAATAAGATTTCTGGATATCACAGATTGTCCTATGGTGGACATGGAAGTCATTGAAGTGCCTCACTTCTCAGCTGAACTTTGAGACAAATGTGTTTTATGTCAGGAGAACACATCTGAGGAGCCTACTTGTCTATTTGATTCAATGTGTCACACTATGAATCAAGAGGGCAATTAGGCATCTCAGATGTGTTCTTCTGACACAAAACGCATTTGTCTCAATGTTCAGCTGAACAGTAAGGCACTTCAGTGACTGCCATGTGAGGTGCATAATTGTCCACTCGATTCATTGTGTGACACATTGGGTCAAACGAGTTCTGTGTCCAACTTATTTTATTACCAGACTAATTTAATTAAATTAGGAAATTTCTCCAAAAGGTCGAATATTTTAAGAGTAGCTTATTAATATATTATGTTTGGTCATTAAGCTCATAAAGATTGATCTTTAGGTTTCACGCTTATATTATATGTACGGATTTACTGCTTATTAATACAAATAGTAGTAGTAGTTTTTGTTCTTGAATAACCGAAATCTGCTATACAACGAAACAATCCGTGTAAAAATGAGTAAACAAATTTGAAAAATTAAATGAAATTACAGATATTTTTTAAAATTCTAGCTAATTATTCGAACTATTTTAAATGATGTTTGTTTAATTACGTATGTTATTGTAGTTATAACTTCTTTCCGTCACACTCTAAGTCAGAAAGGTGTGATTGTTACAATGACATCCTTTGTAGTGTAAATTTAGAATTAATACACTTCATACTTAGGCCATATACGTATTTGTAAAAGTGTAAACTTATAAACAGAATGGAAGTCAAGTAGGCAGCGTTTGAAAATGGACACAAAACTGTCAAAATAATCGCTTAAAGTAAGATCATTTTACGTCTGTTTAAAGCTTTATAAACATCATTGTTTTAGAAGACTCTATTTTTTCCGAACGTATACTTCCACGATATACAAAAATATTGCTAATATTTCGTAATTCTACTGTGAGTGCGAAATCACTTTTTCTAAATAAGGGCACGAATTCACGTTTTTTTAAGTGTAGTTCCTACATTAGTAATTCACGCCCACAGAAAATCGCGAAATCACGCTTTATTTTTTTAGTGTAGCAAGTTGATATGGAATGATACGCTCTTATTTTAAATCATTTTCCTCTTTACGACATTCTTAAGCTGTTTGGAACAATATCCAAGGTGAATTGTGTAACATACGAAAGAAATATGTTGCATACAAGAATCAAGCTCCTCAAAACCATTTAAACATACACTGACGTGATCTCACCATTTCTATGTTCTGTTTATGAAAAAAAAAACATTTGTATCACCATATTCAACAACTATTCTTCATGTTAAGGATATCACGGTGACAGAGATTTCGACTGCTTCACAGTGTACTGTAAGGTTCCACAATATCCAATATTCAATACCCAAATGTCAGTATAGATGCGATATTTGCAAAATAAAAGTAACATTGGACATTTGCTTTGGTTGCGATTCCTAGTGCTATTTCTAAGATTCAGTGGACTTTAGAAATGTAATCCTTGAGATGTGTGCAAAATATTTTCTTCGTAGCTTAGAATGTTCGTCGTACAAATTTTTCCAAACACATTCTAATTTTATAACTACCCTGTATATAGGCTTAATATAATTAATAATTTTGAATTATTTATATAAATTCAAAGTATATACTTAAGAGGAAGAAGAAGAAGAAACATGTGTGACGTAAGCAGATGTGGCTAAAATGTTAAGTCGACATAGCAGTCCGATTTCGACACATTCGTGCTCACCTTCCAAAACATTTTATTTTGTTTTTGCTCATAATTATTTTATGGGATTAAGTTAAGATACATTTAAGAGAGAAGCGTACAATATTTTTTTTCTGTCAAAAACATTACTTTATTGATATTAATGACTTCTAGCAAGCTATTTGTGTGATAGTCTTAGGTAAAACCGATTTATCGAAACTTATCAGACAGGCTAGCCCGCAATAACAGCAGATTCTATCAGAAAATAAGGAAAACGTCTAGACGATCTCCTCTACTAAATCAGCGAGTAAATAGTCATGATGGATCTCTTAAAACCAATTCCTGCTGATCTAGTCAAGATAAAAACTACATAGAATTGAATAAAGAAAGTGCTTCTTAATTCGATGGGCAAACTCGCTTTCTTCATACAGTCGACAGCGTCATCTTGTAACAATTAGTTTCCACATAGAACTTGCCAGATGTTGCATTTAGTCAACGTCGTATTCAAGTTGTAACTCAGATGATATGTAATTACTGCAATACCTATGTGAGAAGGTGTCACTCACTTTAAATAACAAAGAAATAAAAAAGAAAATATTTTTTCAGTTACATGCTGAAACCATTGTAGCATGTAATCTAAATAACCAAAGATATTTAAAAATCTTTATATGACTAAAAAGCATAAAGAATATGATATCCTCTCATATCACAAATATCACTCCTGTTCATGTTGAACAGGTACATAATTTCTAAATTACTGAAAATAATAACTGCAGTGAAGGTGACTTGATTGTTATGCAACGCATTCTCAGAATTATAGGTTATATTATTTCTTATTGTTACTTGACTAGCTCGTTCACCCATTTAACGCACGGGTGAGATATATGCACGACACAAGGAGGTAAGATCCTAACACAGACTCTTTTATGCGAACACACGCACAAAATTTTTGTTAAATAATGATTTTAATAAGTGATTCCCAAAAACTAAATACTGGCACCCCTACTTGAGCAAAGTTTCGTTTACGCCCCCTAAAATTAATTAATTTTCTCATTTGAGAACAGCAAAATCAACATCATCATTATCTGTTTTTAGTTTTTAAAATGAAAAATATATCTTCTAAGAAGTGAGTAAATGTGAGAGGAAACAACAGCAACAAAAGCTTTTGAGAGTAAAGTGAAATATTTGTTAAATTATCACCATCTTCAACTTCTGTCGTTATTTTTGGGTTATTCCACCCAAAAGGCCTTGCCTCTTAAGAAGCACGTTTCATTGTGCGGTTGTAGTCGTTGTTTGTAATCAAGCAAAAAATTACACAACGAGTATCGGAACTCATTTTTAGCGTTTTAAGTCCATCAAAATGTGGCTATGCAACTGGGATGAATAATAAATTTTAAATCACTGATTTACATAAATATGCTTCTTGTCAACATTCGAGCTGAGTTGCCGCTAATGTACCGGGATTGAATAAGAAATTTCAAGATTCACACGACGTTGTTGCTGAATGAACTTATAAACCCAAGGCCGAACAGCGTTCTGGTAGTGGCATATGTTGTTAAATGACTTTTACTGATCAAGTCAAAAGCAGCACAATTTTGTCTCAAGCGCCCCTGATCAGTCAAGTTCAGCTCCTTTTTCGGACAAGATGCTATTCAGCTTGACTGGTTTGGTTTGTTTTGAACTTCGCGTAAGGCTACTCGAGGGCTATCTGCGCTAGCCCTTTCTAATTTAGCAGTGTAAGTCTAGAGAAAAAGTAGCTAATTGTCACCCCTCACCGCCAACTCTTGGGCTACCCTTTTATCAACGAATAGTGAATGTGACTGTGATATTATAGTTTCCCATGACTGAAAGGGTGAACATGTTTGGTGTGACGGGGATTCGAACTCGCGATCCTCGAATTACGAGTCGAGTGCCTTACCCACCTGGCCATGCCGGGCCACATTCAGCTTGAAAGCACTAAAACCATTATTTTAGTCAATCAGCTTATAAATTAATTTCTTAGACCTGATACGACAGACTGAGCATGGTCCAGTAGTAACATGGAGCTTAAGTGCCGCGATTCGCGTCGCGTCCTCAAAATTAATCAACTTTCACACCACAGGTGCGTTATAAGAGTGATAGTCTGTTCTGACTGACAAGATTAGCTAGCGAGTTGGTGGTGGGTTGTTTTGTTAACTGATCTTTTTATTGTTTATCACTTTGTAGATAACCTTCGCTTAGGCTTTCTGCTTGTCTGTTTTAGAGCAAAGCTACACATGGCTATCAGCTATATACACCACAAAGCTACATTATGGGCTATCTGTGCTCTGCCCCCACGGGTATCGAAACCCGGAGTTTAGCAATGTAAGTCTGCAGACATACCCCTGAGACACTGGGGAAGCCCATGAAGAATAAATAATCAACTTTTTTGCATTATAAGATTTTTTTGGAAATTATCGTTTAGCTATTTCGAGAAACCAAACAAAATCAACAATATACGTATATTGAGCAAAACATTAAAAACCAATATCAAGTCTCAAGTTGTTGTTGTTCTGAATTAAGCACTAAGCTACACAATGTGCTATCTGTGCTCTGTCCACCACGAATAACAGTGAAAACAAGGAATAATCTCACCAACACGTTTTATACAGTGTTTGAATGCAGATGAATTAATATTCTTTAATTTAAAATTAAAGTTTAGAAACAAGTCGATAAAAGGACCACAAACACTGTATCTAATTTAGTTTTTCAAACGTCCTTTCAATCAATCAAAATCGATTGGGTCAGTTAACACTGAAAACATTATCATGTTATGGTCATAAAGCGTTCTCTCATTATTTGAAGAGTGTTCATAGGTTATCATATTAGACGACTAGACTCTTATAAACAATCACATGCATCCTCACTTGGTTTAGAACTTTAGATTTAAAAGAGAAGTTTCTATGAATAACGATTCTCATTGTTTTATTTCTAGATCTTTTTTTCAAATCTTAACTCCCAGTAATTTTATATTCACATATATTCTACAATTAGTTCTATTATGCTTTGGTTTAAAGTGTTAAGATATAAATTTTAAAGCTGCTTGAAACGTACAAAAGTTATTTTTAAATATTTAAAGATTCCTCAATATACAACAGCTCATCTAAAAGCTAAAAAAAAATTTGTTCTCGTTACAATGATGATTATTCAAAAATAATATAAGAAATATAATAATTCCGTTTTGTTAACAAGAGAATGAGAAACGTGAACCTTCCTACGCGATGTCTCAACTAAAGGCTCGATTGGTGACGACCAAGCTATCGTGCTCAGAAGAGGGTCGTGTGCACGATTGAAAACTCGTACAAGTTGCCACCTGCTCTGTCGTCATTTTGTATCTCACATGATCACCAGTCCTCAACAGTTAGCATACATCTCTAAACAGACAACACACAATCATAACATCGCTCGAAGCCTTTAAACCTGAAACGAAAAACATTTTGACATATCTACTCCAGTTTCAATCAAGGTCGCAAGTTCTCTGTAATTTCTTTTTCCTCAATCTCAGGAAGAACTGAACACAACCTTTGAAGCCCTTCATATTACACCTGACGTTTTTACCCCGTTATGGAAAGGCTTTCCTCAACATTTGCAATGGAAAAGTATTCTCATGCTCAAAACATTTTTTCCATTACTGATTCTTATCACAGTAACTGCCATAAGAATCTTGGAAACCCGAATGTTACTGACACAAAGTATACGAAAACTAAACGATCTCATTCCGTGCAGAACCCCTGTCGCTTTATCAACAGAAATTTAACGGATTCCTTGCTCTTCCGGGCGAGATTAGCAAGTTACCCATCAGATGTGAGTAAACTGCAGGATCCCAGGTTCCAAACTCTTGCTGAAGATGATGCCGTTTACCAAAGGTTACGAAATTTTTCCATAACATCTAAAGGTGTGGTCAATCGAGGCGATTCTTTTCGTTCATCTTTGTGCAATGTATCGTCACACACATCTCATTCTCATTTGAGCTGTGACGGCAAAGATAACCTTTACCATGTTTCCACGCCTGCTCATTCTTCTTCCGATGGAATGAGTGACATTTTCGGGGCTACTTACAAAGTTCTGGTAATTGGAAACCCTGAAGTTGGCAAGTCACTTCTATGTCAACAGTTTAGAACTTCAGATTACATATGTACCTACGACAGTTTGATGGGTAAGATTTTATCAGAAAAGTCTCTACTCTGTCGTATTAGCCTTAATATTTCCTCATCACTCTTCTGTATCTTTGTTTAATGATAATATTTATAAAAAATGTAACAAACATGTATTACTAATAACTATTTATTTTATTTTCGTATAATATATATACGTAGTTACCACTTGACGTTGTTTCCGAACTGCCAATATTAGAATATCATTGGAATTCGTCTTTTTCTATTGAAAATTTTCACCTACACTTTAGAAATGTATAATTAATATTGTTAGCTCGGGTTAGATGCTTTGAGGCGTAATGATTGTTTGTATGTGAGCTTTTCTACTGAACATTTTCAGATATTAAGTAAATCAATATAAAGGTTATATTTACTTACTTACTAAAGATCTACTCAGATTAGATACTGTTTTTTATACAGATAAGAATTTAAATCTGTCGTAGTTTGTGTGTAATATTACACAACAACAACAAGTTATAATTTCAATCACAACAGAAAACTGTATAATAAAGGTATAGTTTCAATGCTTTATTGCTGAGAACAAAACTACACAATGGGCTATCCATGTTGTGCCCACCACGTGTATCAAAATCAGGTTTTTAGCGTTATAAGTTTTGAGAGTTACTGCTGAGGAAAAAGATAGTTTCAATGCTCATCTTATTGGAAAGTTCTATTTACCTAATGAGAAGTAATGTGGTGTAATATCACACATACATTACTCCTTATGCCAATCTCCACCAGCTAATAAGTTCTGTACTACAGGTTTTTATTTTGAATTTCGCACAAAGCTACTCGAGAGCTATCTGTGCTAGCCGTATCTAATTTAGCAGTGTAAGACAACAGGTTTATTATTTTATTTTTGAATTTCGCACAAAGCTGCACGAGTGCTATTTGTGCTAGCCGTCTCTAACATATCAGTATAAGACTAGAGGGAGGGCAGCTAGTCATCACCACCCACCCCCAGCTCTTGGGCTACTGTTTTATCAACGAATAGTGCAGAATGTGCAATAAAGAAGAGAAGTTTTATCTGGGGATCGGACTCTCATTTCTTGATTTGGTGCGATAAGATTTTGCTTAAAACTTTGGCTTCAACGACAAAATGTGTGTACAGATCAGTGTGAATAATATTTAACACAGTCATGAGAAAGCCCGAAACTACCTTGGGAAAGAAAAGTGAAAACTGAATAGTTATTGATCTTTTAGCAAGCATATGCATGGCATTAATGAACGGACTAAATATGTAGTCGACTGTCACACAGTCAAGTCGAATTCGTTAAAAATTACTTAGAGTGCGTCGTATTTTGTACATTTATTTTTGTTGTGTTTTTTCTTTTGAACATAATTTTATTTTCCACGTCACTGGTTGGTTATCAATCAGTTTAATGTATTTTTTATAATGAAAACATGCTATACTTTTATCCCTTAAAGACTACAATAAAACGAGATTAAATGTAAACAAAAATGTTTCCAGGCAATATTCGAACAATTTATTTCTTTTCATCATAACAACTGCTGCCAGACAACTAAATGCTACCTACGCACGCACACACAGACATATCCAATAAAACATGTTCTTCTCTTAAAACATTACTTTATTAAATTGTTACGAGTGAATTGCAAAACAGTAACTGCATGCTTGTAAAACTTATTTGAAACGAAAGAAAAATATTAATTAAATGTGAACGACTTTCAGTTTCGTTTCTGCTTGTTAAATAACATAAAATATATAAAAATAAGCGAATTTAATGTAGACAATTTTTCAGAAATCTTGGCTGTGGTATTGTAGGTTGGGCTATATTTGTTAATGTTTTCCTAATGAGCTTATTTGTTTGGAGTTAAAAAGAAATATACACAATGGGCTATCTGTGCTCTGCCCACACGAATATTGAAACCCTGTTTCTAGCATTGTAAAACCGAAGATATGCCACTGTGCCACTGGAGAAAGAGGGAGGGGATATTCACACTAGGTCCCCATGGAGCAAGAAGTACAAAATGTTACCTTCTGTTTTTGTTAAATACAACTATTTTGTGGTTTAATGTGTTGAAGTGAATAGTTGACAAACGACGAATCATCAGATGGGAATGTAAAAATAAGTGAGTAAGCTCACTTGAGTCATGATGCTTAACGATCTAGTTTGATGTGTTTTCTAACCATAGCTGACTTTTGAGATGTGTTCTGAAGGTATAATAATATTTTAGAATTGATAAAATTACACTATGTATCCCAAATTTTGTTCCTGGATAGCATGTATGTGTTATTTTTTAATTGCTTATGTTGTAAAAGTACAAAAAAATGGACATTATTCCCTTCAAACTTTGCTTTTCTAAACTGGATAATGAAATTTAGAAGTTAACCTATTTTCTATGTAAAAACTGGCAAATTTTCATATTTTCATTTACATAAGGTCTGAATAAAACAACATATGAATCAAGAGTTATATGTATTTATACTAAAGTTATACTGGCCTGGCATGGCGAAGCGCGTAAGGCGCGCGACTCGTAATTCGCGGGTTCGGGCACGCGTCGCGCTAAATATGCTCGCCTTCCCAGCTGTGGGAGCGTATAATGTGACAATCAATCCCACTATTCCTTGGTAAAAGAGTAGCCCAAGAGTTGGCGGTGGGTGATGATGACTAGCTGCCTTCCCTTTAGTCTTACACTGCTAAATTAGGGACGGCTAGCACAGATAGCCCTCGAGTTGCTTTGTGCGAAATTCAAAACAAACAAACAATTACAACTTAGAAAAAAAAATTCGTTTTGAAAAAAAATAATTTAATCTACAATCATTAGTGCTCTACAGATTATAATGCTGAAATCATGGGTTCTTATAACAAAGCCACATCGGGTTATCTGGCCAGCCCACCGAGAGGAATTGAACCCCTGATTTTAGCGTTGTAAATTCGTAGACATACTGCTGTACTAGCGGAGGGCTATCACTTTTGTTTGTTTGTTTTGGAATTCCGCACAAAGCTACTCGAGGGCTATCTGTGCTAGCCGTCCCTAATTTAGCATGGCCAGGCCTGTTAAGGTATATAAAACCAACTGGTTGAAATTTCTTACCATTGGTTTGTTTATTTGTAATTAAACACAAAGCTATTCAATAGGCCATCTGCTCATCACGAGTATCGAAACCAGGGTTATAGTGTTGTAAGTGCACAGAGATATCGCTGAGCCACTGGGGAGGAGCCATCTCACCATCGGTCTACCATGATTGCCAACTGTTATTATTTGAACTTATAGTCAGATAAGCGAGGTAGCAATACTGTTAATCCAATATTTTTATTTTATTTTATATACAAAGTCGTAGAAGAGGTACTTGTGATGGGGCCATTCTAACCGCAGGATCTCATCTGAAATGTCAGCTTTATAAGCCCTAAGGGTCACTACTGAGACAACACGAATTTAAATCTAATGACAACTAATCAGTTTTATAATTCATTAAAAACTATCTAAGATCATTTATCCACTTTGTATTTCGGGTGAGCTTAATTGTTAGCATTTTGGACTGCAGATCAAAAAGTCCACAGCTCAAGCAGCAATATGTTGTTAAAAATTAGCCATTAAACTAGCTAGCATCGCTAATTGGTGATACTCTCTCATCAGTTTTAAATTACGAATGGCTAGAACTAACTCTGACACGGTTGTTTTATCGAACGTGTAGCATAATTTATTTGTTAAATGCAAAGCTCTACAATGGGCAATTTGTAATCTTTTCACATGGATATCAAAAATCGATTTTTCAGCGCCATAAATCTGTTTACCGCCAAGCTACACGAGAGCTGGTGACGCGTCACATAATGACGTCATCTATAATCGTCTTGAACTGTATACACTATATCATAAACTCAAGTGATACGAGTTAACTTCTATATCATTCAATTTCTTTTACTTTTAGATGATGGAGATGATAAGACAGTGACCGTTGTATTAAATGACGATGAATCTAACCTAATTTTCACAGAACACACTCTGGTGGATGATCAAGTAAGATCATTTTTCCTGGTATCAAATAGCCCGTGTGACTTAAGGAAAAGATAGCTAGTAGCACGTTACATCGAATGGTAGTGTAGTTATAAGTAACTTAAAAGTGTGAAAATATATCTATGAGAATTAAGTATTGTTCTTTCAGCATCTGCATAATGTTCACAAGATACATCTGCATAATGTTCACAAGATACATCTGTGTAATGTTTACAAAATACATCTGCGTAATGTTTACAAAATACATCTGTGTAATATTTACAAGATACATTTGTATAATATTTACAAGATACATCTGAGTAATGTTTACAAGATAATCTGAGTAATGTTCACAAGATACATTTATGTAATGTTTACAAGATACTTCTGCGTGATGTTTAAAGATACATCTGCGTAATGTTTACAAGATACATCTGAGTAATGTTCACAAGATACATTTATGTAATGTTTACAAGATACTTCTGCGTGATGTTTACAAGATACTTCTGCGTAATGTTTATAAAATATATCTGCGTAATGTTTACAAGATACATTTGTATAATATTTACAAGATACATCTGAGTAATGTTTAAAGATACATCTGCGTAATGTTTACAAGATAATCTGAGTAATGTTCACAAGATACATTTATGTAATGTTTACAAGATACTTTTGCGTAATGTTTACAAGATACAGGCAAAATAAAAATAAAAGATTTAATTGTAACATTATGTAGAAATGTCTATATTTGAATAATATTTAAACGTGTGAAAGGTTCTGAGAGAAATGCGATTTTTTAGGTTGAAAAAATAAAAACTTTAATTCATAGAATTAACATTAACAATTCGATAAGCTCGATACAATCTCAACTACATTTTTACTTCTTAAGCTCGTTTTTCGTTTTGGGCGTGGTTCTATTCGTTTTTCAACTTCGTAAAAGTTAATAATGTGATATTTTGAGTGCCGTATAATTTCTGTGGTAGAACCTCCTCTTCGTAGCTAGGAATAAATAAAATGTCAGTGTTAATGAAACGTTTTAAATTTGGGCGGTTCTTGAGAACAATAACAACAACAACAAATATTGACTACCAAAAACAGTTAGGCTTAAATGAGATTAGCTTAACCATAAGCACTTATAAAATATTATTGTAAAAGAAGACATATTTAAATAATAAGTATCATGCTGTCCAAAAATTAAATAAAAACCTATTATTCTGTTGTGCATAAAACGAAAATAAAAATGCGTTTCAATTATTTTATTAAACGTTTTTTATAAGGAATTTTTTCCAGGTAGGAACTAGCAACGAAATTGATATATTAAAGGGCACATTTTGATGTTTACAAAACCGGTAGTGACAGAAAACTGTTTGTATCGTCTCACAGCTACCCAGCAGCATTCATTTTGTGGACTGTTGTGTCGTCGTCTATTCAGTAGCAGACCGTTACAGTTTTCGTTATGCAAAATGTTTTCTAAGCAAGCTACTGGAGTGCGTGAACAAGCCTATCATTTTAGTGGGAAACAAAACGGATCTGGTTCGATTACGTTCAGTCACCACAAACGGTAAGCATCACTGGATTGATGAATTCCTGGAAAGACGGTATAATATATTTATTTGGAGTTAAGCAATAAAAGAAACATTGGCAAATCAATTGCTTTGAACTATGAAGTAACGCCGTTCGCGAAAATCTAAATCATTCCTCTGATTAGAAGCTATTTGGCTTATACATCTTATACAGTATTAACGTTTTGATTGTACCTATTTTACAATGTATATTTTTCAAATTGTTACTTTTGAATAATAGAAATCTCTCTCGTTTGCTGGTTGGGCATACAAAAGCATAACTGTCACTGCTTTGATTCTCAATGGTTGTTTTTTGGAATGGATATAAACAGTCACATATAAATCAAGACAATTATGCACATTTATTAATTCAGATATATAATTATTATGATCAGTTATTCAAATTTAATTGCATCCGGTATAAAATCGGAAGAGTATTGGTAAATGCCTGAGATCCTAGGATTCAGTCAGTAGATTTCTATCATCTAAGTAAATCCGTACAACAATGATAAAATTAGTCTATGGTGTTTATTTGCTCAGCATAGTTTCACAACTAAAATATGACCTAAGTGTGTTCGACATGTAAAAGTATGCAAATTTTATACAATTAATTTGCCAATCATGTTAAGAATGCGATTTGAATCTTTAGGACAAAATACTGAAAATGGTGTTATTAAATTGAAGCATGTTTATTGAGATTACTGTGTATTACACAGGAATTACTGAAAATGGATATCATTGAAAAACAAAAACCGTGAAAGGGATTTAGTTTTTAATGGAAAGAAACATCAGACTTATGTCCATGGTTCTAAGTTACCCTAACTCTCAACCAATAAGAAATGATCCTTAGGTTATCTCATTTGTAGGTAATACTGAAAGGGTAATTACTCATATATTTAAAACATTAGGACTGTGCTTAAATAACTGGACTATGGAAATTGTAGACTTAGCAAAACAAATGCTTTCATCTAAAATGTCCTGGCTCAATATTTATTTTTATGTGACTTATTTATGTTAATGTACATATTCACTTTAAAAAGCACATCTACTAAATTACAGTAATTTAGATAGGGGTTGATAATTGACTCAGCAAATGAGAATTTTGAGGTAATAATTATTTATTATGTAAGTTTTCCATGATATAATATGAAAATAAGAATCATCTCATATGTATAACAGCAAAATGTCGTTATGAATTAGGTACCAAGGTTAAACCTAAATCCGTAGTTTTTGTGTTACATCACTATATCACCTTCGATACAACTTTTCTTTTGATATTTTCTTAAATTGTTTGCGTAACATACAATATTAATAAAATTATGCTTTTATTACATATAATTTAAAACACATTTCACTGTCCTGTTACTGTGTATCTGATATTTATATCCTATATTGTCTTAATTTAAAACACATCTCACTGTCCTGTTACTGTGTATCTGATATTTATATCCTATATTGTCTTAATTTAAAACACATCTCACTGTCCTGTTGCTGTGTATCTGATATTTATAACCTATATTGTCTTAATTTAAAACACATCTCACTGTCCTGTTGCTGTGTATCTGATATTTATAACCTATATTGTCTTAATTTAAAACACATCTCACTGTCCTGTTGCTGTGTATCTGATATTTATAACCTATATTGTCTTAATTTAAAACACATCTCACTGTCCTGTTGCTGTGTATCTGATATTTATAACCTATATTGTCTTAATTTAAAACACATCTCACTGTCCTGTTACTGTGTATCTGATATTTATAACCTATATTGTCTTAATTTAAAACACATCTCACTGTCCTGTTACTGTGTATCTGATATTTATATCCTATATTGTCTTAATTTAAAACACATCTCACTGTCCTGTTACTGTGTATCTGATATTTATATCCTATATTGTCTTAATTTAAAACACATCTCACTGTCCTGTTGCTGTGTATCTGATATTTATAACCTATATTGTCTTAATTTAAAACACATCTCACTGTCCTGTTGCTGTGTATCTGATATTTATAACCTATATTGTCTTAATTTAAAACACATCTCACTGTCCTGTTGCTGTGTATCTGATATTTATAACCTATATTGTCTTAATTTAAAACACATCTCACTGTCCTGTTGCTGTGTATCTGATATTTATAACCTATATTGTCTTAATTTAAAACACATCTCACTGTCCTGTTACTGTGTATCTGATATTTATAACCTATATTGTCTTAATTTAAAACACATCTCACTGTCCTGTTGCTGTGTATCTGATTTTATAACCTATATTGTCTTAATTTAAAACACATCTCACTGTCCTGTTGCTGTGTATCTGATATTTATAACCTATATTGTCTTAATTTAAAACACATCTCACTGTCCTGTTACTGTGTATCTGATATTTATAACCTATATTGTCTTAATTTAAAACACATCTCACTGTCCTGTTACTGTGTATCTGATATTTATATCCTATATTGTCTTAATTTAAAACACATCTCACTGTCCTGTTACTGTGTATCTGATATTTATATCTTATATTGTCTTAATTTAAAACACATCTCACTGTCCTGTTGCTGTGTATCTGATATTTATAACCTATATTGTCTTAATTTAAAACACATCTCACTGTCCTGTTGCTGTGTATCTGATATTTATAACCTATATTGTCTTAATTTAAAACACATCTCACTGTCCTGTTACTGTGTATCTGATATTTATAACCTATATTGTCTTAATTTAAAACACATCTCACTGTCCTGTTGCTGTGTATCTGATATTTATAACCTATATTGTCTTAATTTAAAACACATCTCACTGTCCTGTTGCTGTGTATCTGATATTTATAACCTATATTGTCTTAATTTAAAACACATCTCACTGTCCTGTTGCTGTGTATCTGATATTTATATCCTATATTGTCTTAATTTAAAACACATTTCACTGTCCTGTTGCTGTGTATCTGATATTTATATCCTATATTGTCTTAATTTAAAACACATCTCACTGTCCTGTTGCTGTGTATCTGATATTTATAACCTATATTGTCTTAATTTAAAACACATCTCACTGTCCTGTTGCTGTGTATCTGATATTTATAACCTATATTGTCTTAATTTAAAACACATCTCACTGTCCTGTTGCTGTGTATCTGATATTTATATCCTATATTGTCTTAATTTAAAACACATCTCACTGTCCTGTTGCTGTGTATCTGATATTTATAACCTATATTGTCTTCAGCTATATTGTTTGTAAGAAGGTTTGTGTATAAAATGTTTTTGTTTTGTAACATCCTCCTTTTTAAAAAAATTATTCATAAAATACTGGTTATTTAATTGCTTATAAAACTATTAAATTTAAAGTGATATTTTGATAAACGACAAACTTCCAGTGTTTTCATGACTTGTTTCAAATTTTTCATCTTGAGGAACATTTTATACACATTTTAGTATCATTGCATTTGTTCGTCTAATATTATATTTGTTGGTTTAATATTACGAATAGTATTCAAATAATGTGAACATATAGTTCTCCCATGCAACTGTAGCCAAAATTTATACTATTAAAAAGATTTACTGATTCCACTCTGTTAAAATTAAATTCAAAATTGCTCGAACATGTTAAAAAGTTGCTTATAATGTACAAGTGTTAACAACATTATTTGAAAGTTTAATTCTAAATATTTGTCAAATTCATTCAGCATTCAAGATGAATATATCATTTTAACAGTTTTATTGAGAATGAATGTCAAGCATCATATTTATAAAAACGAATATTGATTAAATTATTTAGTTTATTAAGTACAAAGGAAATTGAAATTATACCTTTACCACGTTTATAAAACTGCTGTCGTACGAAAATATTTGTTGAAAATATAAAGCATCCCCAGTGACTCAGCAGTATGTCTGCGGACTTACAACGCTAAAAACCGGGTTTCGATAGTCGTGGTGGGCAGAGCACAGATAGCCCATTGTGTAGCTTTGCGCTTAATTCAAAACAACAACAACAAGAAGGATGATCGTATAAAGTTGCAGACCGACCAATCAGTTAAAACACTTTTGTTCTTTATTATATGTTTAGCTCGTTCACAAACATCTATAGCTCAACGCGTAACATTCAGACGTTCAGGAGTTTTATTGTAATACCGTTTTCGTTCCACGTGTTTCACAAAATTAAAGTGCCTGTAAGTATACATAGTTTTGTTTATGAAATATACTATTAATTGTTTCTTCCGTCACCAGAGGGTCGAAAGTTAGCACAACACTATGGCTGCAAATTTATCGAAACGTCAGCGTGTATCAACTACCATGTGGACGAACTTCTTGTTGGCGTTTTGTCTCAGATTCGATTAACACAAGAACGTAAACATCAAAATCAGAAGAAAAGAGCTTCCATTTTTCCCGAAACGTCAGAATCAGATGCTTATTTTTTTTCGAAACAGAAGAACAAAAATGTTATTCTCGGACGACTTCTATCAAAGCTGTTTCGGAGGTCACGACCATGTGACAATTTACATGTGCTTTAATGGAAACATCGATAAAATTGAAACTAAACATGAATGAAATATTCGTTTCAAAGAATAACAACTTCTCTTATCGATGAATTATTTCATCAACGAAATCCGTTATTATTAAAAAAAACAAAACAGAAACATGAAAGAGATCCAAAATTTAATTTTTCTCGAAAATTTGTCAATCTGTCATTTTCCCTTGGTTCTTTATAAAAATATTACGATGTGAAAATCTGTTTCAACAGAAAGCTTCGAAAATGTTTGTTGTACCACAAAGTAACGTTGTACTTAAATTTTACTTCACACAAATAATTATGTAAATGTCCCCAATCAGACAGCAGTATGTTTTTGGATTTACAAGACTAAAATCAGGGGTTTGATTCCCCTCGGTAGATACAGAAGATAGACGGAGTGGTTTTGCCATAACTACACAAACACTAACCAAATAAAACGTTCATTCTGATGACATTTATATGGAAAATAAATTTCATTGGTGAAAACATAGCTCATATCATACAGAAAGTTTGTTTGAATTGCAACTATTTTCTAATGCTAATCGTAGATTTCTTTTACTGTTCTCTCATTGGAGTTTCCGAGTGCTTGTTTGAAATAGAATAAAAAAGTTTAGAGTGATTTGAGCTACAGTTTAATAAATTATTTCATTTATATACATTTATATACTTGTATATACATATAAACAAGTAAAAAAAAACTCCAAAAAAAGAAGTAAATTTTGGGATGGCTAATATCAAGCCTCTAAAACAATGTAAACCAGGTAGTAGGGATGGTGTGTGAATCATCACAATGTAAACGAGGTAGTAGGGATGGCGTGTGAATCATCTCTACATTATAGCACAGACGCAAAGTGTAATAAAACAGTTGTGGTTTAATAATAATATATACTACTATATTCCAGTTATTATCTACTGTTTTATCTGCATTGTTTTTGAAGGATTGATATTAGCCATCTGTACATTTATTTCCATTTGTTTTTAATGCAGTATTTCAATAGACATAGAAAAGGGGTATTTACAAGAATGTTTTAAATACAATGAAGTTTCAACTATGATATTTATTATTTATTATTGACTGATAATTCCTGTTTCAACTTGTACTCAAGGTTTTCTGTAAGAAAGCTAACTTCAAGGGTAATGATAACATCATTTACACTAAAATTATGATATCTCTTAATTACTACTAGTTAATAATACTTATAAAACCGTTTGAACCTGTGTGGCGTCAGTGAAGTTGGTTGACACCATTGTTAGGTTTTTTTAGTTATCATTTCATGAGCAAAAAACAGAAGAAAGAATAAAAAAATGGAACTTTTTTCTGTAATGTTTACAGATATTCCTAGAACCTGTGATTCAGTGATTATAAAGATTTTATTATAAACGGAAACACTGTATAGTATTGTAAGGTTCTGATGACGTATTGAAGATAAATGTAAAATGTTGTTTCGATGAATAATCCGAGCCATTATTATATAGGTACTGCTACCAACTGTTTTATATTTGTGTACTAAACGAAATATAAGTAAAAAATAATCTAATTTGTGAGTATATATAAAAACAACAAACACAACTAGTGTCTATTAATATCGAGCATTATATATGTGTGTTTGTTTGTGTGTGTGTAGTATCGAAATTTTTATTTGAATAAAAACTTTAAACCAAACTCTCACAGTTCTGTTATCAACGTTTATCAATAAGCTATTCAAGCCTTAGTTTGTCTCAGTGTTTGTAGAAATCAAATGACGTCTACTTTCATGACAACAATATGCATGTTTCAATTTATAGACCATCACATTTTAATCTATAAACGTTTCACGAATAAAATCACGTTTGGTTGAGGAAAATTAATTTGAATGTTGACGTACGTGATGCAAGTGAATTTAAAAAAAACAAAGATTGTGTGTTAACTGAAGTGGGAAAATGTTATTTTCCAGCTGAATTTAATTAGTTATTTTTATACAAAACAGTCTCTTTCTTAGAATATTTGAAGAAACCGGAATTCCAGTACTACTCGGATAGTGGAAGTGTTATTAGGGTTAAGTATGCCTTTGATAAAGTTATCAATTACTAGTGACAGCCTTTTCTTCCTCAACAGATATGCTTACTCGTAATAAAATACATTACAATTAGTTGTAGTAAAGCGACAGAATATAATGGAAATGTGATAATTTTATGTTTGAAAACAAACGCAAATTGTAATATATATTATTCTCATAATTTATTTGCATAAAACATTTAAACAACAAAGAATGTCCAATAAGTCTGAGATGATGAGAATCTCAGTGTGACGTTAACGTAGCTCTTCGTCTATAGTACAGCAAAATAAGCTTCATATTATTTGCAGTGTTGTCTTTTCGGCGTACAAAAATCACCGAGTCGCGTTTTCGAAAACTCAGAACGTAAACTTTAATTTTCTTGTAAGTAACATGACCGTAGAATAAAATGAAATCAATGTATACTTATTATTAACATCAGGTGTTATTGAGCAGCTAAAATATCATAATTAATGAACTTTACATAGATATACGTGTAGAAACACATTATGCACTGCTGGTGAGGGTGGTTTAACACATGAGTTTCCAAGGCAGGTGCTATAAGCTATCACCGTCCACTTTATCTTTAATGTAAACGCTTCCAAATATATAAATTACATGCTATAACTACTTTTTTCTCTAATTCATTAACTCCAGTCTTTTACAATGTTACAGTGGGAATTTAGTTAGTTAGTGGAGTAAACATAACCTTAAAGTGGAAGTAAGCGACATTACTTCTCGACTTCAGAGATAAATTAATTGTATGAGAATCTTTAATGAAAACACTTCTACTTTATTAACGCACCAAGTATTTGGGTGGAGTAGCAACATTTGAACGGTTAGAATCTTCCAGTTTTATTGGTTATTGTCTGAAAAACGATCAGCATTAGAATAAACCGCTAACTGAAGTACACACACACATATATATATATACACATATAACTGAAGTACACACACACACATATACACATATTGTTTACGTTATTATTAATAGTCAAAAGATTTTGAAACAGTTTCAATCTTACGAATACTTCGTGTTTGTTTTGTAATGTTGTAAACATTATTTGTTGATTAGTGACACTGTCCTGTTATTATTGTATTTAAATGTTGACTGCAACCAATACTAGAAAGCAATAATAAGAACAACAAATTCTGGGAACTAAAATCTTGTAGAAGCAGTCCTAAGATAAAACATGTGCATTAATATCGCACGTGATCTGTCACATTACACAGTTGATTTCATGACAAGCAAGTCAATCCTGTCGGGTAAGCTCTTAAAAGTACGTTATAAGCTAAATCCAACCATTTGGAAACTAACAAGTTTGACCTTATTTATTCTTATGAAACACTGAATAAAAATAATAAAATCTTGTATCATGTAATATATAAAGTTATATCCAATCTACATGAGTTGTTTTTCCATTAAAAATAAAAGTAAGTTTCTGAACCACTGCTTAATAAGATCTCAATTTTTTTCAAAATAAATTGGACTATAGTACATTGTTTAGTTTTTTTTCGCTAATCAGTAATATGAGCTCTGAGTTTGAAAGGAAAATTACAGCACTGTAGCTAAAATCATAACACTGGGAATATACATACTGGAAATAAAAAGTTGATTTACGTAGCTATAAATGTATAACATATACGATGTTGTTGTAGTTAAGCCCAAAACGACACAATGGGCTATATTTACTCTTTATACAACAGGTATCAAAACCCGGATTTTAGCATTGTAACTCCGTAGACTTGTTGTACCACAGGGGGTAGAAGCATGTTACGTGAACGGCTTCCTTTATATTCGACGCTTTGGTTTGGTTTGATTTTCACATGAAAGTTAGCGCTAGCCGTCGCGAATTTAGCATTGTAAGACTAAAAGGAAAGCAGCTAGTCAGCACCACCCACCGCTAACTCTTGGACTACTCTCTTATCAACGAATAGTGGGATTGACCGAAACTTCATAACGTCCCCACGACTGAAAGAGCGAGAATTTTTGGTGTGACGGAGAATCGAACCATCGACGCTCGAATTATGAGTCGATCGACTCTTGTTAAATGCATGTTTACACAGAAACTCAGGCGTAAAACCATCTAGCCCAGTAACTAATTGTTGTATTATAAAAAGGCAATGCAGAAGTGAAATGTGGAAAAAATACATATAAAACTGAACTAAACGCATATGCAAATACGTAGCTTGAAATTTGCTCTCTATAAATGGACATAAATAAGATCAAGAAACAAGATAGTTATTAAAACCTGTTAATGTAAAAAGGGAAATAGACGTAGTTAAAAAGTACCGAAATAAATTGAATCAAGATAGATAGTTTATTTTTTTCTAGTCTACAATTAGGGACTCAGAAAAAGTAAAGAAACTAAGCTACAGTTTCTATTGTGAGTCCATGAATACAGTTTTATAAATTTTAGTGGAGTCAAATAGAAGAGATTTGTAGTTTAAAAAATAACGTGGACATTATTTCCAGCCTAGTTTTTTTACCTTTCTACAGTCACTAGTTTTGGGCTTAAAAATATAATATTTGCATATTAATTCATCGTGTTTTTGTAGAAAACCTATAAAAATAATGAATTTTTTTTAACTAGTGATAAAATTTCTGTGAATTATTTTAAGGATGTAAAACAGAGAAAACTTGATTGACAAACGTTTCTCTTCATGAAATATACGAGTGAAATTAACAGATCAGGCACAGGAAATTATTGTAAAGTTGCTCGCCTCTTTAAAATACACCATCGTATGCATTGACCTTACTATGCACCAATTAATTAAAAATTAAATTTATATAAGCTAACAATGGTAAATACATAAAGATGAATCGTCGATGGAAGTATTATTATTTCCTTCACATTTCACCAGATGGCGTAACATTTAATACATTTAAAACGTTTAATGAAAGTTCAAATTTATGTTTTTTGGAATAGAACAGTTTTGATGGTAAAAATTTGGTCTGTACATACATTCAAAAATCTTGCAGATAGTTTAATCACCTTGTTAAATTAAGTATTTAAATCAAGAATATACTTGTACTACCATGTCATATAAAAATTACATTATCCAAAGGGACGACAGTAAGCTTATGGATTTACAACGCTTAGATCTGGGAGTTCGATTTCCCGCTGTAGACATGTCAAATAACCTCATGTAACTTTGTTTTCCTGTTAAATTTTTCGTTAAAAAAAGCATATTTTGTTTAGTAATGGAAAATCTTATTGTTTTAATATTCTAGCAACAACAGAAAAAAATGTAACACGTATTTCTTACTATATTCGAAATTTACAATTTCAGGAGCGTCCCAAGGATAGTGGAAGCAATGTGTTTTACACAGGACTCTAATTCAAAAGTGGCATACATTGCCCGATTGACTAAAAAAACAAACGAACGAATGGGTCGGGATAGGAGGGGGAGAAAACGATTAATTTATATTTAGCACAGAGCGCCTTCAAACATCGATAAGACACAATATAATTTTGAAACAAATATGCTTGTTTAAATCATGAATACGGCCATGAAATTGCTAAAACTAATATTTAGGAATAACAATAAATCATAATTTAAAATTATATATAAATATTATACATTACGGCCTATTGAATGTTGTTCTTCATAGGATAAACATTTTAGCCAATAACTGAAGCTGTGGTCAAAGTATTCCAGTTTTAGTTTCGAGGATAGTGCCATTTAAAATACTTATTATGAGATATGAAACTTATTTTCACTTTCAAACTGTCAGAATAGTAAGTTATTAATATGAAGCCTCTCACTAGAAAATCCTAAATAGTGCATAGTTTAAATATAACTAATTTCATAATGGTAGTTGCAATGTTGAGTAGATTTTCACAGCTGTGAAGCGTCGTGGAACTAATTTAAATAAAGTTTTATTAATACAAAATAATTAGTGTACCTAACAGACCTCTATCAGCATTTCTATCATAAGATTACACATTTCATATCAAAGTAAAGTGATAGTTACAATAGGAAAACGGCATTGTAATGCAAAATGTTTGACTTTTCAAAGTTAATTAAGTCATGTTTATATGACATTTCTATTCTAGTTATGAAACACAATTTACTTTTATCATCGGTATTTCCAATTTCCCTTTATCTCTTTTATTTTCAGTTGCTAAATTTGAAATAAGTTTTCAAAAATATTTCTGTTTTGTTCTTCCAATATGTTATTATTTGCTTTGATATTCATATTATTTCATATCTACAGTTGTGCAAGGTACTAGGTATGATTCACAGGTTTTTTATACACGGGTCTCCCACACCTTTTACATTTCCCTACCATTCATCATGTTCCATTCTTCTACTACAAAACGAATAAACTATTTTTAGGAGGGAGTTGCAATCAAAATCTTCATGTGACAAAATCAGCTGGTTGAAATCACTTATCGTAATATTCTTTTTTCTTTCAGAGTTCAAATAAATGGCATAATCCTGACGTTTCCTTACGTCACTAAGTTTATTCTATTATAATCATTTGTATAGTTGTGATGTTAGGTAAAGAACCCATTACGTCTTGCAAAATAAAAGATGATCTGACTTTGAAGTTGTCATGAACAAAAATTGATGGTTTTTTGTGGTTCTTTTTAATATATCTATAAACAGAACATTACTTATTTCACGAACCTGGGAATATTAACATATTATATTGACACACAGAAAATAAGTCTGCTGTTAAAAGAAATATATCTATAACAACCATTGATTTTTAGTATTTGTAATATTTTAGAAATTAAATTCTACGTTGAACGGAGTTACTTGAGTTAACTTAGATAATTTTCAATAAAAAGTTACATTTAACCAATACGTCTGAAACAAATTGGATAAAATGTATCAAAAATATTTAACTGAAGGCTAAAACCATCAGGTATTTTGATGGAGAAGAGAGTTATTATAGGTGGATAGTCATGAACTGTGATTCCACAGCTGAAGTTTACTTGTAAATGGTGTATAAACGTATCTGTGATGTATAAGAGTGGCATAAGATGTCACTCTTATAAAGAGTATACATGATGTAGCTGGAGGGATGCATGCTGTGACTTTGTAAGCGGTGTATACGTGGAAAGGCTCAAGCTGTGACTTTGTATAACTGGTGTATATATATATATATATATATAGCTGGAGAGGTACATGCTGTGATTTTGTAAGTGGTGTACACATGTGACTGGAAAAGCATAAGCTGTGACTTTGTAACTGGTGTATAGATGTAGCTGAAGGGATATGAACTGTGACTTTGTAAGTGGTGTATACCATTCTAAGCCGCATTTACCTTTGTCAAAAGTATATTTTAAAGCTGTTTTTTTAATTTAAAAGCTATAAAAACTCTCAAACCTAGATTTTGGTTTTCAGTACTCTGCGATAACTTATACAAATATAAAAGAAGTTTGGCTCGTGAAGTCTTAATTCTTTTTTGTTTAATATAAATTCCCCTATGGGAGAACGATAAATTTACGCGCTTGGAATGTTAAAATACGAAGTTTGTTTTCAGGAGGTAAAAGCAGAAAATTGCTCAATATCGGCATGCTCTAAAATACACATTTAATGTAATTCGACTGCCTGAATTTAAATAGTTTTTTTTTGTAAAGAAATTTCCAACTCTATTTCATTTATAATATCTTCCTATTTCCACAAGCTTAAGAGATTGTCAAACAAACTTCAAAGTCTTAACAATACGTAATTACTGCGTAGGCTTCGCTCAACATTTTGTATTTCTCTCTCCAACAATGGTGCTTCGTCTTGTGTATGTTTTAACAACAAAGAATTAATTGCGCATGTTAAATTTCAATAAACCACTTGTTCTCGTTTCTCTCCATGTTAAAGTGTTAATTATCGTTCTTAGACATAATTTATAAACAACATTAAATTTGCATTTAAATTACAGCATTTTTGACAATTAAAAAGTTGTGTCTGTAATTCTTAGTTGTTGTTTTTTTTTGCCTACAGTATTTCTTTCAAAGAATAGTTTCGGAGAACACCACGTTTCTTTGAATGGGACCAACGGGACATTTAGTTGTAAACCTTGTGTTACGCAATGTTTCGACGTTTTGGATAAACATATATTTATATATGCTTAACTTGAATCCGCTCGTTTTAAGAAAACGAGTTGGTTGCTTATGTATAATAAATACGTGAAGGTCTTTAATTGTTATTAATTATATACACTCTCGACACTACGAAACGATTTTGATTGTCTTAAATAATGGTTTTCCTTAAATTATTTTATTAATTTCATAAAACAGATGTCCGGAACATTAAGCTCTTTTTCCGATTCTAGTAAACGTTCTGAAACTAAGAAATCTCAGAGAGGTAACATCCTGGTAATACTGAATTCTCAGAACGTTCTTTCCGTTCTCGCTGTAGATGTTTATAGCAACATCGAAGCAAGCCAAAGTCGCTCGAAAAATTAAGTGTATAAAGAGACAAGAGTTCGGATTACAGAATGTTATTATAACAATACTTGCTACTTTTTTCGTTTTATAAAAGTATTTTAAAGTTATGATTCAAAATACGATAAACATTTTTAGGTAGTTTCGCATAGAAATATAAATTATACACAAATGGTAATTTTAAAATTATATACAATGTTACAGAAGAATATAGTTATAGATATAAAATATATGATCAGTATTGAGTTTTAAAATAAAACAATAATCTTTAGGAACAACACTAGAAAGACGTGGTAAAAGTGTGGTTTGTTACTATGATACGTTTATCACAATTACTCGGGTCAGACATGGCCAGGTTAGGCGATCTACTCGCGAGTTAGAATCTCCGTCGCACCAAACATGCTCATCCTTTTAGCCGTGTAAGCATTATAATGTTACGTTCAATCCCACTATTTGATGGTGAAAGAGTAGCCCAAGAGTTGATGATGACTAGCTGTTTTCCCTTAAGTCTGAGACTGCTAAATTAGGAACAGCTAGCACAGTTTGTCTTCACGTGACTTTGCGCGAAATTCAAAACAAACTGAACTCAAAGATTCAACGAATCATCCTCCACTTTCTTTCGTTTTATAAGATATAGTCTGTATTTCTTTTACCTGGCTTCGAATGAAACAGTACTTTACAAACTGGATATTAAAGCACATTTTCGTTAAAATAGTAGTTGTTATAAGAACTATGTTTTGTCATGACGAGTAAACTGGAATGGACGGCAACTGTCTGTTGTAATAAAACGCAAGTGTAGGGTACGACGCTGCGAAAGTCTTACTTCTTCAGATCAGCATATTAGCAACCGATTCTTGACATTTATTTTGGTTTGTTACTTTTCAGGCTCAGAAATAGTCTGAATGACAATCAGGGACGGTCACAAACACTTGTCTCTCTTCAAACCCACTTCTTAATAAATGAACAAGGACTTTCGTGAATAGAGAATAAAAAATGAATTCATGGGTTACGAAAGCGATGTCATGACCTGTTGTAGTCCTTGAACTCTGTAGTAAAAATAATAATACCTCAAGCCTTCCGTAAGAGCAAAAAGTGTGTAAATGTGATGACTTTGACATTGTTGGTGTTTTTGATATCATTCAAATTATTGTTCTTCTTATGTAGCAGATGGTCATTGTCAGACTTACGGTCCTTCAGGGAAACAAGGAATCTAAAAAATCGAACAGTAATTCCCCGAGAAATCCCACATTTACTGGTCAGACAACAAATGATATAACTGACCAGCGCCTGATTAGTTTCGATGACATAGCAACATTCTTTTTGAGAAGAGAAAAAGTGATCGCACAGTGGAGGATAGTGTAGCAGGAAGATCTTGGAGATAAGAAGTGAGATGTTGAATTTAGATTGTGTTGTCTCGTTTTAGACAGTTCAATGCATCACATTTCAATTATTTAATGGCATTATGTTTTGGTTTTTCGGCATTTCTCAGGATGAAGTCAGTTTGATGTTGAAATTGCTCAGCCATGGGATTTGTGCAGGTCTGTCAACAGTTAAGAGTGCGCTAGACTGTATAGAAAAGTTTAGTCTCAGGTTAAAAGTTTTGTTTTTTGTATCATTTGGTGGTTTTGAACTGAAGTTGTGAGTGATGTTTAAGGTATCATCAAGCCCTTCCGTGAAAATAACCCGCATACTGTTATTGCAGTAGCTATTGTAAATAACTAAGTTCAAGCAAACCTCAAACCACAACAAAATTCCAGAACGCAAATATTATAAACATATTTTTCAGCATTTTGGGCTGTTTTCTATAACAACCAAAATATCCAGCTATGAAGCTGAAAATAAAAATAGTTGTACTGTTTAAATTTCTCGCTCTTTTCTGATTCACACCATTTAACTTCCGATTTATACAAGGGTTCAAATAATTGCTTAACCCCTTTATTAGACAACCATTTCACAACAAAATATATTTTAGAATATTTTTCACTTCGTGATGTAAAATATAGTTTTCTTTTAATAAAAATTCAAGATTATTATTATATTTAATGCATTAAATGCACAAAATAAGACACCAGAAATCTTGACCACATCTCAACTGTGAAATAGGCAGCATTGAGCAGAAAGTGAAGCAAATGCTTTATCATTTCTACCAAATTTCTCAACTCAACTGCTACGTCTCCTCTCTTTCGATACACATCTGTCTTACAGCAATTTTATTGAAGAATGAACATTACTTAAGACACCTGTTAAAATTTTGTTCATTTTTAAAACAAATTTATCCTGTTTTCAATAGAACAGAAACAGAAGAATGAAGTATCCTTTAATAATCTGCAAACTTTTTATGATAAGATATTGAAAGTGCATTACGAGAGTTTCAAAAAGCCCTAAATGAACTGAAAGTTTACTTTTATTTGTAGACTTCCACTGGATCTGTTGGGATTCCAACAAGGGCATAACTAACCATACAATTTATCGCTCAAAAAAGCGAAATTGCACATCTTCTAAATTATGAAGATTTTATTTCAGTCTTTATGAATCAGATGATGAAATATATTTAGAATCTACATACTTTTCGATTTATTAGACTACTAGCAAATCGAAACATATATGCCTTTTTGTTTGTTGTTAAGCACGAAGCTTCGCAATGAGTTATCCGGGTTCTGTCCACCATCAAAACCCGACATTTATAGTAAGTCCTCAAAATTATGTTGTGCTACAGGGGCGAAACATATTGACTGATAGCATTGAAGTATAAGAGAATCATTAAATAATAAATTTCCATTCAACCCCCAGAGAACTAGTAAAACCAATATTTTCTTGGGTTACTGTAGTGTATACGTTATTGCAGTATATAACACGATCTTAATTGGATAAAAAATACTTTTCTAAGAGCTACTTAATTATGAAATTAAGAAATATGAAACATAAAATTTATTTTAAGTAATTCTTTAAGGAATTAATTTTATGTTCAGAGAAATGGTAAACTAGTCATCAACATGGGCGTCTACAAAAGCTGGGCACTTGTTCCCCCTAAAAAAAATGATAAATATAATTTTTTTTTATTAATTCAGCATATGTATATTAATTTTTTATTCAGTTCACAAGTTCATCCTACTTTGCTCCTTTCCCTTAAGGAAAACTTTCTGGAGATACCCATGGTAATCAACACGATTCACATTGTCATTGTCTTTGAACACTTTCTTAATCAACTTAATTCATTAAGAAAATTACCTGACGTATTTGTTGGTCATATTATCCTTAGGTAAAACAATAACAAAAACATTTTATTTATACAAATTCAAGATTTTTATGATAATTTTTATGGTTATTTTAATAAATCAAAAAAGGAAAAACAGGAAAAATTAGAGTTTAGAAAAATGTTATTAAGGTCTTGCTTGTTCATTAAAAAACTTTGACAACAGATTAAGTAATTTTATGATTATGATGAATACTTCCTCTAATACAAATTTCATCAGTTGTAAAAGCTAAAAGAAATTTATTATTCAAATAAAATCTGTGTTTTTAAGGAAAATTAAAAATAACGAGAAATAATTGATAGATAAAATTTTTCCATGGCAGTAGTCAACGTTTTTGCGACTTTATTTTGTTTTCGGGCGTTATTCGATAAATTGTATAAGGAACGTACTGCTTATAGAACTCTAAAATCCAGGTCTATTGTATTTCATACTATTCTTTTTTATGTGATGCCCGTATAAGTATAATATACCCTTACAAATTCGTTGTTGGTCTAACGTATCAATAAGTAGAACTATATTTTGGGTTGAGTTGGGTGTGAAACGTATTTCACTTCGCATGTGATATGTTTACTATTCATAAAATAATCATGCATACATTTATCGGATTATCAAAATGTATCTGGGATACTGCGCACCAGTTTATTAAGCTGGAGAAATCACGTAGTGACAGGCCGAGCTGCAGTAGCAGATGAAGAATTTGCTGTTCAACAAATTTTTGAATTGCTATATTGGAAGCGTTAGCGACCTATTTAGCGTATTATTACTCTACATGCAAGTATTATATCGCAGCCAATAACTTGAATGGTCGGTGTTTCGCTTAGAAATTCAACACAATGTTTTTTTTCGGCGTGGATTCAATAGTTCAACAGTTTATGGTTGTCTAAATGTCGCAAAAATGTACTTCAAAATTTGGGACTTTAAGTGCGTTATAAAAGTGAAGGCCAAATCCCACTCTTTAATAAAACAAGAGAACCCACGCATTGATGATGGATACTGTTGACTAGCTACCTTCGATTCATCCAAAATTAGTGAAAGTTTGTTTGTTTTGAATTTCGCGCAAAGATATACGAGGCTATTTATCTGTACTAGCCGTCCCTAATTTAGCAGTGTAATACTACAGGGAAGACAACCAGTCGTCATCACTCACTGTCAACTCTTAGGCTACTATTTTACCAACGAATAACAGAATTGATCGTCACAATATAACACCTCTAAGGCTGAAAAGGCGAGCATGTTTGGTGTGACGGAGATCAACCTGTGACCCTCGATTATGAGTCGAATGCCCTAACCATCTGGCAATGCCAGGCCACAAGTAGACATAAGTATACTTGTTATACCCTTCAGTATTTTTGCGCTAAAGCATTGAAACTGAGGAAAGAAGACTGAAAGAAGTTTATACTATAAAGTTTATCTTTTTGATGACATCCTATAGCTTATTCCTACGTTTTCCCATTTTCTCCTTAAAATCATTTTTTTTTATTTTTCCGTATGACATCACTCTTCGGATAAACCTGTTTAGCTTACTTTGAAGCCAAGTTTGTTTTTATTTGTAGAAAAAATGACTAAAATACATTTCTTCGAATGGTGAGCTTACGTTGTACCCAGGTAAGGTTTTATTTGCTTACATAAACTATCAAATGAACAGAAACAGCGTCATTTGGTCACGTGATGGCAGTATGCCAGGATGATATAATGTCTGGAAGAGAGCTGTCTTTCAGAAAAGATCTGTTGGCTGGAAGCCCGAGATCCTTACAGTTTAACTCTAAGTCAAAGACCCTCTATATTTTGAAGTAATATAAAATCTTACAACACAGGATTTTTACGCTGTTACATTTAAAAAATACTATGAGCTTCTTGGTTGGTGAAGACGGATCAGACGATGAGTTTTATAAGTTTTCCAAACCGTCAAGAACAAGGCTTTCATTAAAGATCCCGAGAAGTGAGCCTGATCTCCAGAGGTGGACTCTACAAACGCCATCACCGACAGGACAGTGGTCTGTTCCTTCTACTTCGAGACTAACCGGACCACATGCAATAAATCCTTGGGTTAGTAGTTGGGAGTCATCAACGAATGAATTAGTTCATCCAGGAGAGACGCAAAAGCCCAAACCTACTAAAAAAAGGAATATTAAAAGAGTTAGTCGGACACGCACTGTAGGCACCCCTGCTGAAAGGTATGATTCTGATGTTGAATGTTTCCCAAAGCATCAACAAGAGACTAACATATCTGATATCACTACAGACAATACTACTACCAATCCTAGTGACGAGGACTCAGCTCTTCAAAGACTTCGAAATTTTTCTGTCCGGTCGAAGAGAGTAATCAATAGAGGTGACTCTTTTCGATTTAAAGAGGAGCATTCTCTAAAATTCCAAGAGTTTCCAAAACCTGAATGTCCGACTCCAGAGACGTCTGAAACTCCTGATACCTCATCTACGACAAATATTCCAACGCTCACTAAGAGCCGTGAAAACATCAAATACAAAGTTCTCGTACTTGGATGTTCTGCAGTTGGTAAATCGACTTTGACGAACCAGTTCACGACATCTGAGTATATTTGCGATTATGACAGTACTCAAGGTATGTACCGCATTTCCAATACAAGAAGATACTTATCTTTTTAAGAAACACAAAACATTTTAGCGCTTATTCACTGAATAAAGGCACACAAATTCTTAAACTCGGTAAACACATTGTAGGTTTTAATAATAATAGACTAAACCTTTCGTTCCCCCCTCCTTTCTGTTGGAATTAAAATTTTTGTTATGAAAAAAAGATAGAATACTATTTATTTTTTAAAAAAAATGAACAGTACAGATGAATAAATTGATTTATATTTTTAAATATTATAACACAAAGAAATTCATTTATAGAGATAAATATGCTAAGCCTAAAAAGTTTAACTTTAATCGTTACCACTTCTAAGTTAGAATCTTTCCCGGTCGTCACAACAACGTTTTGAAGGTTATTACTATACTGAAACATTACCGAGTAGTAGTGGAAAGCAGTACATCTATGTGTAAAATTAACGTTTTTAAGTCTGTTTTTCCACCGACGTGGAACAGAAAAGAATTAAAGTAATTTTACGTGCAAGTCAGAGATGTAGTGTAAATGCAAGAATTTTATTTGGGAGTAAACAATTTAAAAATATATATTGTGATGCTTTTCACAATATTTACATAGATCTGTAAGAATACTGTTTTTTCAGAATATTTAATGTAATTACCAGGGTGTGTATTACGATAAAATTTCTTTCGTATTATTGCATTTAGATCACTCGAATTTAAAATACACCTTTATTCCAGCATATTTATCAAAGCTTTTGTGCCAATAACATTTTTGTAGTTTTGCATATTAATAGGTTTAATGCACGTGTACTCGTGAACAATTGAAGACAGGACTACGAATTAATGAAGTAATTACACTTCTACTGTTAAATCATTAATATTTATTTTAGGTTTACTGTTTATTAAAATATATTTAGCTATTAGTGTATACTAAAGATTTGTATGTTACTTTCATTCATAACAACGAACAAGTTGAAAGGTTAAAAATCGCAGTTTCTGTAATCGTTTTAAATGAAGACATGGTGAATTATGAAGCATTTGTTAAACTGTGTATGACATTTATATGGAAATGCATACGAACATTATTATTGGCATGTACAAAAAATAACTGATTTTATGCACCAAAATGTCTTGAAGTTTTATTCTAAATGTCTGTAGAAAACTGTACTTAAGCTATTGCAAAAAGTCATTCGGGAAGTGATGACTTCTGGTGTTATATTCAGCATTTGCTTAAATTTCATGAAAAAACATAAGTTATCATATAAACAGCTGTTTCGTTTGCTACATTCTTTAAATAGCATAATGAATCTAATTAGTTTATCGTGATTTACATCGATCTTTACAAATTTATTTTCAGATGAGGGAGATGAAAAACTCGTGACAGTCATTTTAAATGGAGATGAATTTGAACTTCTGTTTATTGAAGAGACAATTCCTGAGAATGAGGTGATGAATAAGAAACATTTATTAGTTTTGTAGTTTATTTATTTTAATCTAATATTAAGGCTGAGACTGGAAAAGACCGTTATATTAAATCAGTGGAATTTCAGTAAATACGATAGTACAGTATATTTCATGAAAGAATTTCGTTAAAATAAGAAAAATAATAAATAAAATGATTTACTGAGCTTCAGCGTTTTGTTAAAATATTAGTAGTTTATGGACATTTCTGGAAACGTTTGTTCGTGTGATAATACACAGATTACTTCTTAGCGACTGCGCAGAAAGCAATGCTTAAAAATCTTGAAAGAGAAAGGATAATAACAATAATTATTATTATAATAGAAGTTAATGTTCATAGCAAGAATAATGTAAAACTTTTTGAATGATAAAAATTGTCGAAAACATTTCGAAGTTCACATTATATATATTGATAGTAATAGACGAGGCCTTACGTTTCACGCCACCTTTTTTGTTGGAATTAAAAATGTTGATGTGAGAAAATAATAGAACGTCACTTATCTTGAAAACAATTCGAATAGTAGAAACAAATAAATATTCATTTATATTTTAAGTATTATTACACAAACAAACTCAAGTATAAATGAAAATATGCTTAGCCTAAAACCCACTAAATAATAGTTAGAAAATTTGCCCCATAATCCACATGATTGTAATACAAAGCAAAATATATTGTAACGTATTTTTTCATGCAGAAATTCACTTTCAACTTGTAAACTTGTTTAAGACTATACACTCTTTAATTTTTTTCCTATTCAGTACAAAGATACACAATGAGATATCTGTGCTGTGCTCAACACGGGTATCAAAACTTGATTTTTAGCGTTACAAGCATCCAGACTCACTGCAGACCTACTAGAGGGGTGAGCAAACTCTTTAGAAAATCGGTGTTGTAGGTTTAACTACGTTTCGCCCGGGAAACGTTTAAAATATAAAGGTTAAAATTAAGAATATTAAAAATCATAAATATAAATATATGAAACCATTAAATAGTTCAAAATGTTGTAAACCATTATGTCTGCACCATTCTCTCAGAGTATTCGCAACTGTTCCTTAAGGTGGAAAATGAAATTTTATAATAAAAATCAGTTAAACTGTAATACCAAAACATTTGTAATTACATTGTGAGCCCAACGCTAAACCAAATGTATAAATCCTTTGAGCTCAAGATATTTAATTAACACTGTTTAAGGGTGCGGTTAAAATGATTCTAATTATATACTTAATCTTAAATTCTAAATGTACGGCAATAATCTGAATGATAAAACGCGACCTATTTATCAGTATATTGAGGTTTGAGACATGATACTGGTAAATGCGTGTCACACATTCAGCTTTCGGTGCGTAATTAAAGTGGTAGTTTGTCACGAAACGTGTCATAATGGTGATCAACACTAGCTTTTTACTTTCGCTCTGTCCCTCAGTGGCTCAGCGGTATGTCTGCGGACTTACACGCTAAAATCCGGGTTTCGATACCCGTGGTGGGCAGATCACAGATAGCCCTTTGTGTAGCTTTGTGCTTAATTCAAAAACAACAACAACAACAATTGCTTTCACTCTAGTCAGTAATATAAAGTTAGGGATGGCTATACCTGTATCCCATTAGTCCAAGTGTGAATAATGATGACTTTCTGCCCTCCCTCTAGTCAGTAATATAAAGTTAGGGATGGCTGTATCTGTATCCATTTAGCCCAAGTGTGAATAATGTTCCTCATAGGTTACAATTCCAATATGAATTAATTATAAGGTTAATAATTAAATATATCTAAAAATATCTAAAATAATATTGTATGAAGCAAGGCCTGTAACATTATGACATCACTGATACGAATGTATCATTCTAGTAGTGCCTATAAAGATGTTGAAAGTGCCCTTAGTAAGTGATAACAACAATATTCAGCTATTGATAATTATATATATATATAATCGATATAAATATCAGGGTCATCATCAATGATAACGACGAAAACAATAACCGGTAACCCGAATCTATAAAAATTAACTTAGATATTTCTGTACCTTCAATCTTTCCGAAACTCCTTTGACTAAAATCAATATTCCGATTTAGTCATATTAGTAATTTACACTGAAAAATTGTCGCTTATACATATATTAAACAACATACGTATGCTAAGTAATTTCACTTAGTAATTTCGCTTTGATTTTTCATTTTAAAAAGAGTTTATCCTGGAGTTACTGCTAAATAACCTTCACTAAATTATAGTTCGTCTTAACACACGTGACTTGGAATTTTGTTTTTCTTCTTTCCCGATCCTACTTATACAAAGCCAAGTAAGTGATAACTAGCTTTTAATTATTCTGTGTATAGGTAGAATCTATAATGCTTGTTTGTTTTAGATTTTCGCGCAAAGATAAACGAGGCGTATCTGCACTATCCGTCCCTAATTTAGCAGTGTAAGACTAGAGGGAAGGCAGCCAGTCATCACCGCCCAACGCCGACTTGTGGGCTATTCTTTTACAATAAATGGTGGGATTGACCGTAGCTTTATAACACCCCCACGACTGAAAGGGAGATCATGTTTGGCGCGAGGGTGATTCGAACCAGGGCTCTCAGATTACGATTCGAGTGCCTTAACCACCTGGCCATGCCGGGCCAGAATGAATTGAAGTTAAGACTTAAAGTTAATATTATTGAGTTATTTATCTATTCCTGAATAATTTTATAATACTTGAAACTAACTGTTACAAAGTAACTGAATATTCGATTCAAACACAGGCAGTTGAAATAGAACAACGAGAACGAAAACGACTAAGTAAATATATTCACAAGTGTATTATACTGTTATGAAAATAATCATAATGCAATTTCAATAAAACGAGAAGTAGCTCAAAAATATTTAATGAACAAAATAGTTCATAGGGCCTTTTTAATTTCTTTCGACATTTTCCCTTCATTTCCAAAGCTATTAATTTCAATGATGCAAAAATAAATTTATAAATATAAACATTCTTAAGCGAATGCAATATGTCTCCTATATCCACTTTTTTTCGAAACAATCGTCAAAATATAATATCATTTCAGGTATTTAAGGGAATAGGAACGTTCAAGGGACGACAGCATAAACTACAACCTCTACACTCAAGAAGCTATACACTTAACACAGTATCAACTTGTGATAAAGACATACCAGATCATAATAAAACGTGACTATAATACACAGAATAGCGAGTTTCTGCGTAAACTGATTTATAGACAAGACAAAACCTTTAGGTAATATTTGGCTAATAAGATTTATACCACCTTTACACCAAACGCGCTCGTTTTTTCACCCGTGAGGGCTTATAATGTGACAATCAGTCTCACTATTCGTTGATGAAAGAGTAGCTCAAGAGTTTGAGGTGGGTAGTGATGACTAGCTGCCTTTCCTGTAGTCTTACACTGAAAAATTAGGGACGGCTAGAGCAGATAGCCCTCGTGTAGCTTTGCGCGAAATTCAAAACAAACCAAGATCTATGTTTCGAAATGAATCATTTTTATTATTATTAATAAATAATATTTAATATAATTATCAAGCCATTATTAAAAATAAATCCTTTTTTTACGTTTATACATGCAGATCATATTTCTAGGCTCAGAGCTCTCCATTGCATTAGCTTATTTTAGATTTTATCTATGTAAAATGAAATGAAATATGAAAATTCAAAATGTCTAATTTAGTATTTGCTGTTGTTGCAAGGTGCCGATGTGTTAAGTCTCATCTATCGTATTTTTAGGTCAAAATATTAAAAACGTGACAAATCAAAAATCCCTAATTCTGCAAAATACTCAGATTCTTAACTCTTGTAATATTGTTTGTTAATGAATTTCGCGCAAAGCTACACGAGGGCTATCTGCTCTAGACCTCTCTAATTTAGCAGTGTAAGGCTAGAGGGAAGGCAGCTAATCATCACCGGCCACCGCCAACTCTTGGGCTACTCTTTTACCAACAAATAGTGGGATTTATCGTCACATTTATAACGCCTTCACGGCTGAACAGGAGAACATGTTTGGTGTGATAGATATTCGAACCCGCGATCTGCAGGTTACGAGTCGAGCGCCTTAACCACCTGGTCTATAATATTGTAAGAAAGGCACAATCACCAAACTGTCTTTCAGTTTGTGTGAGTTGCTGTAACGTACATTTATGCAAATTTTAATCCGTACTCGTTGAAATATAACGAGAACAAGTTTAAAACCCTAATTTTACGATTGTTCTTTTAACCTTCTAAAAATAAAATTAAAATTGCCAACTTCCAATTTTGTTTATTTTGGTTTATCAGAATTTTTACATCGTATTCTTATGCAATGCTTTCTTTTGGCTATGGAAATATAAAGAAATTGCCGAACAATATGCGTTTTTGTAATGTTTGACCTTTGAAACTTTACAATCGGAACAGAAAACTGAATTTAAAAAAGCTGTTCTGACGTGTTGGACCTATATATATGCTGGACCGGCACGGTCAGGTGGTTAAAGCAATCGACTCGTAATCTTAAAGTCACGTGCTTGAATCTCCATTGTACCAAACATGTTCGCCCCTTTCAGCCGTGAGGGCGTTATAATGTGTATGGTCATTCCCACTACACATTGGTAAAAAAATAGTCTAAGAGTTGACGGTGGTTGGTGAAGACTAGCTGTCTTTCCTCTAGTTTTACAGTGCTAAATTAGGGACGGCTAACGCAGATAGCTTTTGTAAAGCTTTGCGCGAAATTCAAAACGAACCAGGTCCGGCATGGCCAGGTGGGTTAAGGCGTTCCACTCGTAATCTAAAAGTCACAGGTTTGAATCCCCGTCGTACCAAACATGCTCGCCCTTTCACCCGTGGAAGCGTTATAATATGACGGTCAATCCCACTATTCGTTGGTAAAAGAGTAGTAAAAATTGGAGGTGGATGGTGAAGACTAGCTGTCTTCCCTTTTGTCTTTCACTGCAAAATTAGGAACGGCTAGCGCAGATAGCTCTCCTGTGGCTTTGCGCGAAATTATAAAAAACAAAAACAAAAGACTTTAAAACGAACCAAACCAAACTTCGGTATATGCCCTCCAATATTTGATTGTTGGATAAACGTAATTTCTTAGAAAAAAGAATGGGGGAATGTTAGAAATACAACGTGTTTCTTTTTCCGCGGATGAGGTATAATTATAAATTATAGGTAGTGTAATGAAATTTATTATGTTCACAAAAATCATCTGTGGACGTGTTCAAATAAAACAGTTGCAAATATACATCTCTCAAATCAAATATGTTGGTGTTTCCTCTCTTTGAAGATATATATCTCGTAATATCATGTGTAACAAGTGAAACTAAAAAGAAATGAACGAAAGTTTAACATTAAAAAGTGATGTGACTAAAAAGTCCAGATCCAACGTGCAATCTTGTATTCTCTATCGGCCTCTTTCATCTTTACGAAACTTTAGTGTTTTATTTGTTCTTTTTCTGAATTATCAGATCTTTATAATTTAGATTTTTTAAATTTGACACTGTTGTTAGCCTAAAGTGTTAAAAGCAGGTCGGATAGTATTTACTTTATTTGCCAGACCTTTTCAACATTTTTAGAAGTACACTGTCTAAAATGCTGGTATGTATATAAAGTGTTATAACGGTTAGATCAAAGAATAATTAATTCTTAGAGCTCAGACGTTTTAATGAGAAGATGGATCTGGCAACTTGCCATAAAAATGTCTGCATCTTTGTGTATTACCTAAATAACTGATAACATTAGTGTTTTTTACAGCTTAACAGACCGCTATCTCAAATAATAACGTAACGGCTATTCAACTGAAGTTTGTTATTCCCAGGTGTACTATATTTACTAAAAAGATTTGAAAAACTCAGGTTCAAGATACACAAGGGCTGTATGCTTGCGTCGGACATCAGATTTTAATAATACAATAATTCACAGAATCGCTAAATAAACTTTACGTATTGTAAATTGAAATTTCAAACACTCGTTTGTTTTATTAAAACACTTGTTTTTATAAATACATATAAAAATATTATAGTTTTTAAGTTGATTTTGCTTAAGTCTCCACACATGAAAATGGACATTTTGTCAGTGATGTTTCTTTTAAATTGGCAGTTGTTTCATTTTGGTGTCCAGAAAGAGGTTTATCTTCATCCCGCTCGCGATATAAGGTTTAGAGGGAGGTTTTAAAATGGTAAAACAGTGGGTTGGCAAGCAGAGATCAAAGAGTCACAGACTATTTGATAGTATGTTTCTACGTTATATTAAAATATTGACTGGTGATCGACATAAGCAAGATAGACATGTTGTTATACAGGCCTAATATATATATATATATATATATATACATAAAAGCATTGTTTAAAATTAACCATTTTTTCTTCTATCCCGAAGCCTCGAAATTAATCAATACCATATTAATGTAGATTCAAAGCTAATTTATTTATAAAGAAAATCAAGATAAGCAAATGGAATGTTAGGCCTAAAGTCCGAAATTTGTAAATTTATTTGATCTTTAACCCATTTAATATTGTAAGAAAGGGAGGAACCTCAAACCTGCCGCAAAGTGCCATTATTCAAATCTCATATATGTTGATCAAAATGTAAAGGAATGGCAAGCGAAAGAGCCCTAATTCTGCAATTGGTTGATTCTTGACCCTTCTAACACCTTAAAAGCCATCATCTTTAGAAGCACCCAAAAATGTCATAAAATGGTATAGAGCTGTTACATTATCGGTGGAATTTTATGGTCGAAATAGATGAAAATTCCAGTGTAATTTAATTTTAAACAATCAAAATTATTTATTTTATATATTTCATTAATAACGACACAGTTGATGACCTAAAATACATTCCTACAAGTGATTGGGTTTATAGTTCAATTCGGATATTGTGAAACAGCGAAGCAAACTTTTTGATATAACAAACAAACTTTGTCATGATAGTCAAATGGAGTTTGCCTAAAACGTTTTTTATTGCTATTATTGTACATATTTTGCATATGTACAACAAATTCTTAGGTTATTGCACAACATATCTATATAAACTTTTGAAATGTGTAGTAACTAAACATTGCATAAGTTATCTTAAAATAATATATTCTTTTAATTAATACAATACCTTCTTCTTGAAAAAGAAATATATTATAATTTTAGTTTTTTATCATTTTTTTGTTCCTTAATATCCTTTTGTTTAAGATATTATGTATTAAATGTCAGCCATATATAAATCGTGTATTTTGGAACAGATAACCCCAGCTTTACCTTCACTGTAATAACATAAACAATAAGAATTTCTAACCCTAAAACGAGACATTTTGGTACTTAGATTTCTTTAATGGATAATTAAACACTACTTTTCGCTTGGTAAATAAACCTCAAACGTTAATATTTATTTTACTTGTATTCAGCCATTAATATTATATCATTTAAAAGAAATTTTACACATGCACAAACGTTTCGGAGTATTAATCTCAATTGTACTTCTAAAACTTTTTGTATAAGTGGAAAAAAATGCAAACATATATTTTAAACGATAACAACAGAAAAGTATATACTGAAAGAAAGAGCAGTTGTGCACACGCTCTAGAATCAGTAGTCTTATGCCTTTGCCGACGAGTTACGCCTTAAGCCAAAGCTTTCAAAAAGTACCTAAAAAAAAGTATTAGACAAAACAATCTTTTTCGTACTTTTTATCTAAGTTATATTTTTGTTTGGTTGACTTTCTTCCAGACAGAAACGAACTTTACCCTGATGGTTGAGAACGCCGATGCCTATGTAGTGGTATACTCTGTAACTCACAGAGAAAGTTTTCAACTGGCCAAAACCATTATAAAGCACATCAAAAAATCACACGACATGGACAAAAAAACTGTTATCTTGGCAGGGAATAAGACGGATTTAGCTAGATTAAGAACAGTTAGTACTGACGGTGAGTAAAAAGTAAAAATATTTTACTACAATAAGTGTTTAGCGAAATAGTTTAAATGATATTTTTGTTTGAACAGAATACAAGTCATTCTATTATCATTACTTTATTTCAAGTAATTTCTGGAAATACTCTTCTTAGGCATAATCGTGATCTCGCTCAGGGTTTCTTATTACGAAAGAAGTATTAAATTCCAAGTTAAACAACTAAAAAAGATAATAGTTTAAACTTTTAACTTACTTTTCTGTTAGCAAACACTTGAAACAAAGGATTTTCTGCTAAAAATATAGTGGAGTGCATTTGAAATTATAAGGCTATTTATCTTACCCTAGATTACAGCAGTTAATGAAAAAGTTACCTTTAAATTTGTGAAGCAAAATAATTAAACCTTCTCTTTAACTTGTAAATTAAAATGTAAATCGGTAAGTACACATAAGTTGTTTTGAAGCAATGAATCTTTGCACTTCATTACTCAAGAATTTTATATTTTGTATTCAACCGAGGCCTATAAAATTATCGGAAGTCGTGTATTTAGAAAATGAGTTTTGTATAAAGCCAGAGTTAGCTTTCTGCATCGTTTTTTTATTTTCAAAATATTCGTGAACGATTTTCTTTTCAGCTGGTAAAGATTTAGCTACGTCCCAAAACTGCAAATTCATCGAAACCTCAGCAGGAATCAACCATCATGTAGATGAACTTCTGGTTGGAATCCTCAGTCAAATTCGACTGAAATATTCTCAGTCGGACAGGTCAGGAAAGAAGCGTTATTCTGTAAGTTTAGATAAAATTATTGGATTATCGTTCTCAGCCGTTAGCTCTTCGAGAAGTAAAGAGAGGATTAAGCAGTTCTTTCAGAAGACATGTCGAAGATCCAAGTCGTGCGCTAATCTTCATGTTATTTAAACCCAGAAGTATATAGAACGTTTTATCAGTATCTGTCTTTAATACTCAACTTATTTTTCATATTTGGAGAAGAAATATGAAGATCTTAAGCAAAAAAACTTAAATCAGATTTTAAAATATTGTAGATTATTATCCTCTTACAGCTTACTAGAGTGAGCTTAATCACGTATGGTTTTCTTTAATTTGATATAGTCACAACCTAAAACCTCACTGTCACATCTTCCACCAGCTGGCTGGTATTTCTTTGGTGTTTATGTATAAAGTAGGTGGGGTTGAGTTAGCAGTTGTTTTTAATAATTAAGTACTATAACACTCTGTAGGCCTATTCACATTTGTAAGGTTTTTTTAAAATGTTATATATATTTGAATTAAAACAGTAGAATAATTAAATGGTAAGCATTTACGTATTTAATATGTCGTTTTCTGTTTAGGCAAAACTAAATTCATTTATAAGTGACATGATATCTATTGAAAAATTTAAAAATAAATTTAGGTTATTGTGAATAAATTAAATTGGTGCTTTTAATTATTAAACATTATTATTATTATTTTGTTTATTTATAATACCATGGGTGAGTGGGTTACGTAAACATTTCTACAGATTTCTGACAATAGCGCTAAGAATAGATTGTTGTTTATTTATCCCACACTTTTCTTCAAATATGGAAGCTAACGTTTTCATATGTATAAACTATATTTTTCACTACGTAACACTATCGCACTTATAAGAGTATGTTTCTACCCTGTAACAGAAGAATGATGGAACACAACTTAATTTTCTATGGTATGGAACAAGAAAAAGTTAACTATTGATGATAATGTATGTGAGGTTATTTGCTTAAAAATAAAAAAATAATAATTACGTAATAACATTATGGTGTGATACATAATATTTTCTAAACTAGTATTTTAATTAATTACTAAATAAATGAAACTAGTAAAATCAAATTACTTGTCGCAAACATGTACAGATAATTGATTTCCGTGTTTCCTTTAAATTTCTAACGATTTAAGAAAGCTTTTGAGAACACTAGTTTTGCATCATATAAACAAAGAAATTGTTGTTTTATATACTTTGTTCCCAGTGACTTAGCGGCAAGTATCAAGACTTGTAATACTAGAAATAGTTTTGTTATTCATAACGGACACAGCAAATAACCAAGTATATAAACTTCTGTTCAGTTATATTTTCACACCGGTCTTATTTTATTCATTAATTTTAATTCTAAAAATATCATTCTTTAAACTAGAAAAACAAGCATTTAAAGTGCGCAATATGTCTATTTCACAATGATACAAGTGCCTTTTGTTTCGATGTGTTAATCTTTAGTTTGAAAGCAAGTCTATGTGATGTGAAGTGGTTCCCAAACGATTAAGCATTTTTATTTTAACTTTGATTTAACTCGTTTAGTAAATGAAGTTTTTCAAACATTTTCATCGTTTACGTACTTACTGTAACTCTGTGATATGAAAATAATATCTGATGAACATTTCATAATTATTAGGATTATATTTATGCAAGTTAGATGCAGAAGAACTGTTGAATAATAACAGTTAACGTTTGTTAATTAATTAGCTTCAAAAATAATATATTGAATAATTTTTGAAACTGAGGTTTATTCATTCTAAAAGCACGACTAATTATTATTATTTTTACTTATTTGGAATAGACATTTTTACCTATGCATATAGCAATGAAGGAAAACGCGTAGATGTTAATGTGGCAGTCAGCAACTATAATTAAAGTATATGAAAAATATATTGCAAAAATTATTCGACGAATATTTGAAATGTTGTGATTAATGTAAAACAAATTTTAATGAAAAGGAAACTACAAGAAATTTAAATTCACGGAAAAGAAACACGTAGGTTGAAGTTCAAACATCTTGGACACGTTTGTGGATTGTAGTTGCAAAATGACTGATGCTTTTTACTCACTATATGCAAATTAGTTTTGTGTTAGTTTAGAAATTTACTGATTTCTTTTCAGAGACGATCGTTTTATATATTTTTCAAACATTTTTTAATATGTTGACATGTATTTTGTGTGTGTTGTTAATAAAACAGAAAGTGAAATATATGACATGAAATATTCTTTTCTTACCAACTCTTACTGTTGTTATTATCTATGTTTTTTACACCACTAGAAACAGCACATTCTGTATTAAAATGATTTATAATTGCGTCAATAGTTTCTTTTCGAATTTTGTCACACGAGGGTTTTTGACTATTCTTTTACCAACGAAAAGTTGGATTGACAGTCATATTAAAAGGGCAAGTATGTCTGGTTCGACGGGGATTCGTACCCGTGACCCTCATATAACGAGTCAAGCGATTTAACCACCAGGCCACGTGGAGCCTGCATGAGTACTTTCAAATTTGTAAACTATATACAGTGTTTTTTTCATAGTTTCCGCACTATATTGCATTTATGTTTAACGCTACGATAATTACAGGGTGGTCGCTAGAAAAGCTGAAAATTTGAGGGTCAGATGAGACCATGAATAAAATGCGTGCTTACTCATTTCTATTTTGATTTCTTTACATCATGAATAAAATGCATGATTTTAATAATTTTGAGCATCTATGAGTGTAATATAACATATGCCTTTAAAAAAACTTTGTAAAAGTTATTCTTTGTAAAAATAAAGAGCTGTTTGACAAATTTTCCGCTTTTCTAGCGACCACCCTGTACGTCATGAAATTCATTTTCTAAAAAAATAAAATAAATTGTTGTACGTTGCAAAACTTTTTAAATTACGGACCTTTCGGAATTGCTTCAGATTTCATCATAAGATTTTGTTTTTGATTAATTGTTTATTAATTGTTCTAATTGTATTCCTAAGTGGGTGTTAGTGATTGAGAACTGAATGTCAAAACCGCCCTTAACGAACTGGTTTCCATACAAAATTTAAATATCTCTTAGGTAAAGGAAAACGAGTGTTTAACATTAAATTTGTTTTCAGTTAATGTGCTCAATGCAAGTACAAATTATCTAGCGAGTCTGTAAATGTAGAAACTGAAAGTATATTGACTAATCGTCAGAGATAAATCACTATTTATGTATGTATTTTTGGTAAGTTATATATAAAGCTACGGCGGGAATCTGAAATGTAAAATTCTGGAAAGTTGGTGTTAGAAATGATTTTACAACTCTAAAATAATTTAAAGTCTGTTGAAAATTTCCCTCATGCTTAAAAGTAAGCTTAAGTCAATTATTATCAAAAGGTTTAAACTTCGTTCTGTCATTTCAAATGTCCTCCATTTTGGAAACACAGTCATATGCGTATAAAATGATGACAGTTGTACACATTTATATGACCGAATAAAAACAACGTTTCGGTTATTTGTAAATTTTTTAAAGCAGAAAAATGAATTTGTGTATTGGAAGAGCTTTTTCAAGAGGTCAAAATTATAGGGGAAAGATGGTGTAAATTTTAAATTGTTTTTGTCAGGCATATGATATTTGGTGTTTTATCTTTATTTGTATTTAAGCCCAAAAGTACACAATGGGCTATCCGTGCTCTGCCCACCGTGGATATTGAAACCTGGTTTCTATTGTTGTAGGTTAGAAGACTTCCCACTGTGCTACTGGGGGGGGGCGTGTTATCTTTGTCTTAAAGCTAGAAAAGAAGTTTAAGAGTTTTGTAAATACACTGAAATATGAAAAAGTAATTTGAGAAAATATGTTTTCGGGTAGGTAAACAAAATCTAAACCTTTTGATCGAACCATTTTGCATTGTTCACTTAAGATAACCAAAACTAAAAATAATATTATTGGAGTTTATGGCACTATATTTTATCAGTGGAATTAATTCATTAAAGTAAAAATTATTGTTGCGTTCAGTAGTAATGTTGGATTACTGGTTGAGATTTTCCAACCAGGTTGGAGAGACGAAAATAGTTGACTCCCGAAATGTTCTTCTTAAGTTCAGGACGATGTTCGTTTGTCAGCTGTTTTTACCGTCGATATTTTGTTTTCAGCTCTTCTATCAGTAGCTATCTTTTGACAGATATGATAAGCGTGAGGATCTTGAAAATATCGATTCGCCGTCTTGTAGTTTGGGATTTTTTAAAATAATGTCGTTTTTAAAATTGTTGTTAAAAACTGAATATTAGTCGAAATCTTCCTAAGTTTGAGATATAGCTTTTCAAAAGTACAAAAGAAATGTAATATATCATATCCATACCACCGTGTTGGAGTATTTTCAACTGCTTTTATGAAGATACTAAAACACGCTTTCTAGTTGATGCTGTGATTTATAGCTAGAATATTTTTGACGTTTTAACGCTGTTGATAGAATCTGAAGAAATTTCGAACCGTCCGTAACTTAATAAGTTTGTTTTGTGTCAACGAATTTTTAATATTTTTTATAAAACTTCGTTTTCTATATGATAAATAGTTTAAAATCCATTATTTTATCTTATATCAAAACTATTTAACATTTCATCTTAACAAATCAATTTATTTATAATAATATTATCTAAACATATTTATCTGAAAAGATCTGTAATTTATATTCACGATGTGTTTAAAAAACGTAGGTCCAAAAAATATTGATAAAAATGAAATAGAAACCCTATAATCCGAGGGTTTTCGAACGGAGGACCTTTTTTCTTCATTGGCAAGCTGGAACGAGCAATGTATAGATAGAAGGTGTTTAGTGACATCATGGGGGTCATCCGGTTTCCTGGGAATTGTTTATTTCTCTGTGTACTATTGTGGGTGGGTGTGAAAAGGTGTTAGTGATATTTTAATACACATACATTTAGCCATTTCAAAATTAAAATATCACTAACACCTTTTCACACACACAACAGTATACATTTAACATAGCATGTGTATACAATACACGTACATTTAGCCATTTCAAAATTAAAATATCACTAACACCTTTTCACACACACAACAGTATACATTTAACATAGCATGTGTATACAATACACGTACATTTAGCCATTTCAAAATTAAAATATCAGTAACACCTTGTCACACACTCGTCATTATCTACATCACACCGGAAATGAGACGCTTACAACAGTAGACAGAGAAATAAACAATTCCCGGAAAATTGGATGAACCCCATGATGTCGTTAAACTCCCTCTATATATATCACTCGTTCAATCACACTACAATTCCCAGTTTGTTCCTTTAAATTATGTAATAGAATTAACTAAAAATGTTAAATCATTTGCACAAATACAAATTGTATTTGGTTGCTGAGCGTAAAGCTGTTGAATGAGCTATCTTTACTTTCCTCACCAAATATGTTCAACGCAATAGAAAAAAAAATCTTCATTGCATATTCAACTTAATAAATAGTTGTTACTTATTTACGTGCCTTATGTGTTCGTAATTTTCATTTTTATTTAATGAGAAGCACTAATGTCTTTTTCGGTTTTCCATCTTCTTATTTCCTTTGTTTTCTAATTCACACAGTTTCATTCAAGTGAAGAAAAATACTATAAGAAAGGGAAAGAAAAAAGTTTTATAAAGTTTTAAATTTCAAAGTTATTATAATTTACTGTAATTTAAGGAACAATTTATATTTCAGATTGAACCATCAGGAATACTATTGTAATCCATTTCTTATTAAATAGCTACTTTGTCTGGGGTTATCCATGTCTTTTATTTTTAATAAGTTGTACTTATTTTCACTAACTTAGCCTTTGTTTTGTTTACTTGTTGGTCACAAAGCTGTACACTGGCTACCTGTGAAATACTCATCGTAGGAATCGAGCTACAAATTCTGACATTATGAATTGTTTATTTTGTCCCTGGGTTAACAGCAAGATTTGATATGTTTTTTTTAGCGATGAAAAATGTTCTGTAATGAATTTATACTTAACACGATTCTTATAGTGACCATTTTTGTTATCATTTTAAATCAGTGCGCACAACACAGATAATTTAATAAAAATTCATATAACGAAATAATGTAAAACCAAACCTGTGAACACTATGATGGATATTCAAGGAAGGTTGACTAATACTAAAGACGAGAGTCCCGTGATAAATATTTAAAGAAGGTTGGCTCGTACTAAATCTGTGAATTTCATAATGATTATCCATAAACGATTGACTGATACCGAATCAATTAATTAAATGATGGGCATTTAATGAATGCTAACTGATAACCTTCATACATCTTTAAGGTAACAAAAACTTTTGTTTCAAATTAAAATTTTCCTCTAACAAGTCAGAAAAGGATATTCAGAGCTTACATTTACATAGCAGGAGTATATATGTTCCTACCCTCTGGAAGCTATACATAATTCATATAATACATTTGTACCCTCAGTTTAGTCAATAGATAAATTTGGAGTATTAGGAACAACCAAAAATCAGTGGAATGTGTCACCAAATCTCATCGTTGATCTGTATGTAATCTTCAGTATTGTAACATTAGTATGTATAAGCTAGTGTTAAACTTGTATTAACTAGAAAAGAAGGAATGGTGGTGTTTTAGTACCAAGCATGTATCAAAACAGTTAGTTCTTATGATGAAACATTATGGGGATTGGACTAACTGCTTTTCATCTAGTCTTATTACTTCAAAATTAGAGACCAGATAGCCCTTGAATAAACTTATTAGAAATTAGAAACAAACAAACTATTCAGCGGCGTAAGACTAAAAAGTAAAATTATTTCGTATAACTTATAATTTTGCTTTTGAAGTAGTTACCAAATAAATACGATGATTTTTACCATTTAACTGAAGCACGCTATTTAATCAATTATTCTAAAATAATTAAGATAAGGCATACGACTTTTTTAATAGTTTAAGTAATTAAGTGAATCTGCTTTTTAAGTGTGATAGTTTTTGTGTGTGTTTCTCTGGCTCTGTTTGTTTGTTTTTTGAATTATTTTTATACATTTTTAGAAATTTGCTAATTGAAACAAGGTTCAAGAGAATTCAACTTGAAATACTACTTTGCAATTTTTTAGAAATCTTAATATCTTTTCATATCATGCAAACTTTCAAGATAATTTATACTGAAAAACTTTATATTATGAATTAATAGCTATATAAAGTGTGATTGAGATTCTAATGTGCTGCAGAAATAACGAATATATGAAAGAAGTTTTGCTTCATTACTTGTACAGTTCCATTGGTTCTGCATCTCTCTCTCTCTAGGTGTTTGGGTATATAACTTTGTATACCTAGGAGGGTCAGATACACTAGACCTCTTCCTCCTTCCTTTTCATTGTTAGAGTCGACTTTGTAATATATTTAAAGTAAATTCATGAAGGCCAAAGTGATGAGCATAACTGAGGCCCTTTTCAGGGCAAAATTTTACTAAGTTTAGTTTTATTTTAATTTTGCGCAAAGCTACACGAGGATTATCTGCACTAGCCGTCCCTAACTGAACAGTGTAAGATTAGAGGGAAGGCAACTAGAGATCACTAACCACCACCATCTCTTGGGCTACTCTTTTACCAACGAATAGTGGGATTGACTGTTACGTTATAACAACCTCACGGCTGAAAGAGTGAGCATACTTGGTGTGACAGGGATTCGAACCTTCGGCCCTCGGATTACGAGTCGAATTCCTTAATTACCTAGTCATGCCAAGCCCAGTTCTGCTTCTGAAGAATTACGATTTTCAAAAAGTTAAATAAAGATTAAAAGAAGACCCACCATTATGTTTTTGAGAAATGAAAATTTATACTCAATATAAAATAATGCACATACGTAACACATATATTCAACTCAACGAATGGGGAAGGATGTAACACAATGCTAAAATTTACGATTGTTGTAAACTTAGTTAAACAAATAAAGCTAAAATTAGAACGGCCACTTTGAGTTAGGCCTGGTTCCGGGAGAATGTTTATTTGTCGTTCAACACTTGAAAAGCTATTAGTTGTGAGGTTTTGAAATATTAAAAGTAGAGTAAGAACTGCTGTTATTTCTAAATGGTTGCTATGTTTACGTTTTTTGTTATTTCTGTTAAAAAGATTGTTTTACAAAAAATAAACAAATACACATTACCAACAACTTTTAAATATGTATAACAGTGGTATAATTTATTTTTTTACTTTATTTGTACAATATATGTATGTATATGTATATATATATATTGCACTTGATTTACGCCATTTTTGTAGCAACAACAACAAAAATACATTTAAATCACGAATGTCGTGGCAAGGGTTAGGTTTTGTATCTTTTATTTAGTTTTATCTAGTGTTGAATATTGTCATAACAGGTGATTACTAGAGAGAGTTGCTGGCAAAGTCATAAACGAATATTATGGATGAAGTGATGACTGGCTAGAGATAGATTAAGAACAACCTTATATAATGAGAGTTTTGTTCATTTAAGTGCAATATTTTCTTTAAACGACAATAAATTCATTTCCTTTGTATAGAGAAGAGAATCAACAAAACATTAACGATGGTATCTCTATCTTTAACAAACTATTGATTTGTACTTCCAATAAAATAGTTACATCAGTTACTGGCCAACATTAGATGTGGATTTAATGGGCTTCTTCTATAGTTTCTCGTATGATTCATCCATTTTCTAAACAATTCTGTTGAATAACCAAGCCGAGTAGCGAAAAATGAATACAAATAATTTGTTTTTGTGAGGTCAAAAACATTCATCAGCATCTTTAAAGACATTAAGAACTTATATTTTGAAATTTTTGTCATAATTTATATCACTTAGTATTTTAAAGGATGTTATTCAAAGAACGTAACTGTTTTTTAATTCATTTATAAGTAATTATAGGTCAGTTTAAATGGAGAGAAATTCAAATGAAAAGATAGTGACTTTAAACTATTTCAATACCTAATCTGTTTGCAACACCCATATAAATAAAGTTGGAAATATATGATTTGCACGGAATTAGAATGTTTAAGTGAAACGTCTTAAGTTAATCACAGAAATGTGATGTACGCGAATAGGTCACAACCAAAGGATGTAAAATTTTTCATGTAAACGTGTTTAGGCAATGGATCTCATAAGCTAGAAGAATAAATGTAGACACTATTTTGAGCTGAAGGAAGAAAGACTGAGCTTTATGGAAATTACAAGTTAGTTTTAGTCCGGAGAAGTAGTCACAAGAAGCTTAAGCTAAGTGTATAAATAAAACAGTGAAATATAGTAATAATTGTAGTGGAGTGAGAATAGGTTTTATGGTATATGAAATGATACTAATGGCATTATTAAAACTAATTGCAATGCATCATTCCGGTTCGTCACGTAAGGCTTAGTCAACAACATTTAACTATCCTGGGTTCAAATTTCACATAAGGATCGAATGTTGTGTTATTGAAATGAAATCACACATCTTGTTAACTAAATCTAGTTGACTGTCACTACGTAAGCCGTCTCTGGTTTTGCTAATGATTATTAAAATCAGAGTTAGGTTTATTTTAGTTTCTGGTAAATAAGATATTTCGTTTTTCACAGTAAACTACTAAGTAAACTGAATATTTAGTTTTAATATTGCACCGCTAAGCGAATACAGTACCTACTTTTAAATAGTGCACCACTAAATAATTACAGTATCTAGTATTTAACATCGCACCACTAGGTGAATAAAATACAGTTTTCCATAGTGTACCATTACGTAAGTCGTTTCTCATGTTATTACATGAGCATGATATATTCCTGGTTTATTTTTTACTGCACTTGCAATGATAATTGCGTTTACTTGCATATAACTGCTGCTAAGTAATGGATATGTACGTATTGGTTTTAGGACTTATAACTGAAAAAAGAATTAAACACTAAACTATGAAAGCATGACATTGATGCTATTCACTGTCATGGTAAACATTAGGTACTAAATTAAGATGTATAGCATTTCATAGAATATATTACTTTGTAGGAGGCTCGTAATTTCCATCTTAATCAGTTAGTAAAAACACTAATAATTATTCACATAAAATGATTGGCAACGATAAATAAAACAATATATCTAGAAAATATGTTCTTCAAAGTATGAAGATTAAATATGTATTTTAAATAAAGATTAGACGGATATCGATTTATAAATATGAATGGCAAAAATTATTTATTTCATATGCAAATCTACATGCGGATAATTGATACAACATACAATGACAGAAAAAAATGAAGAAAATAGATATAATATTCTTAAAATAATATTTTTGTGTATAATCTTGTAATTGAGACAATATGGTATAATCTAAAACTAATGTAATTTAGATAATAAAACTGACCTTATCTTGCAGGATGAAAAATTAAATATGTTTCACAAATGATTTTTTACAGTTGAAATTTTGATAAATATTACATTCTCGCATAATATCCAACTTTAACTTGAATATAAGAATTTGCAAAAAAAAACAAATAATTATTGTGTAAAAAGTTAAAATAAGAAAGTTTTAATAATCCATTTGCAAAACGCAATATAAATTATTTTAAAATACAATAAAGAATGTAAACAAATATGGAATATAGTTCTGAAACTGTTTTTTATGTGAGAAAATATTTTTTTCTTATACAAGTGATAACACACGGAAAGGATCGAGTGAAATCAAATTATTAATGTGCCGAACTATGGATCTAAGGTCTATATTTCGCGTCTTATTACTGACCGGTAAAAGAAATATCGCACTCCGCACCTTGGGATCAAGTGTATGTTATAAGGGTGACCGTCAAATTCCACTATTCAGTTAAGAAAAGAGTTGTTTAAGAGCTTCCGGTGGATTCTATTTACAAGCTGCTTTCTTCCAGTCCATAAGCTCAAAATTATGGACAGCTAGCGCAGATAGCCCTCGAATAGCTTTATACCCATATCTGGAAACAAATACAAAAATACCGTATAAATATATATGTTTTTTTCCTTTCTTTATCATAAATCCCAGAATTATTAAATTGTTTTACAAAAGTACTTTCTACGTATAATTTCAGTTGAACAGTAATTTGTGACTAAAAGTGCTGTTTAATGTGTTAATTAGTTGCATTATTCAGACACAAATGTGACTTGCATGTAGTGGTCACTAATTTTAAACTGATTAGTTAGTTATCTAATCAACAGCATCCTTTGCTAGCTCTTGAACTTAACTAATCTGACCAAATAGTGTTTAGTGTAACCTTCACTTTTTATAAATATCAACCACAGCCTTAACTTACGGAACGCTTTCTCTTTTTTTTTTTTTGGCGGCGGACCAGGAACTACAGACACTTAAATTCACTATTCAATGATAACCACCAGGCAACTCAGCCACGTTATTCACCTATGTTATCAGAATAGGCTTTCTTGATTTAAGTGACTATAATACACTTGTAAAAATAACGACGAAAAATGGTTTTAAGGTGTTGTGTTCGTATTAGAATAAAATCTATTTCTAGCTGACACTGCTTCTAACTATATTTTATGAAATTTCAAGTTATATACCATACACTTATGTAATTAATAAGATATTAAGAAACTTGTGAACGTTCCTCATAAAGTGTAATACGGAATTACGGAATGTACAAAACAAAAAAGAAATTTGTAACAAAAAGGAAACTTAGCAAAAAATACCTTTTTACTAAATGAGAATGACAGAAATCTATAAATTACTTTTATTTATTTATGCACCTCTTATTTTAATAAAAATAATATTAATATAATTAGGCTTGGGATAGGCACATGGTTAAGGTAGTCAACTCCTACTCGGAAGGTCCGGTGTTCGAATACCCCAGCGTACCAAATATTTTTTTCCTTTTCAGCCGTGGGGCGTTATAATGTGAGTGTCAGTACCACTATATTCGTTGGTAAAAGAGTAGCCCAAGAGTTGGGGTCGGTAGTGATGAGTAGCTGCCTTCCCTCTAGTCTTACACTGCTAAATTATGGAAGGCTAGCGCTGATAGCCCTCGTGTAGCTTTGAGTGATATTCAAAACCAATTGATGAAATTACTGTTTTAAGTAAAATGTTATTTGAATTGTTTTTTTTTCTCGTTTGTATTAGTTGATATTTGTTTATCAGAAAAACAGATCGAATATAGTTGCAAGAAATAATTAAATTGAAAGCTTTCAATTAACCTAAATATTTGGATAACACTTTAAACGCTTGTCTTGTCTTATCTTACTACTACAACGTTTATTTGAGTAATGTGCCCAAATGTAACTGTAAGACAAACAAGCTGAATATAAAACACTAAAGACAAAATCTTTTTACCTCTCTACTTTTCAAAAATGTCAACAGAAGTTTTTTATGACTTGCGGCTCACTATTTCTCTAATGTCACTCGAAATTGAACTCATGCAAATATATTAAGTTATATTTAACTATAATTTCAGCTATTTTTCTAAGCTACTCACCTAAGCGGTTGTATTTCAAAGACGTCCATGTACTCAATTTCTCTATTTTTTCATCTTTATCTAAAATAAAAGAAAACAAATGTTATCTGAAGTAGCATGTGGATCATTAACTTAATACGGCTCTACCTTATCTTGCACATTATGGATAATTAATTTAAGTTCTACAAACAGTATGTTTGTAGATAAACAATGTGCTAGAGCTTCCTTCCTATTCTCAAAACACTTGCATAGCTGCTCATTTTCTCTGTGCCCATAATAAAAACGCATGACGCAACTATAGATAAAAATACACAATATATATATATAATTCTGAGGAATAGCATAATCAGTATCTAAGAAAAATAAACGTAGAATATATTTAACATAGTGCTTCTAATTATGTTGTTTTAAAGACAAAGTTATATAATGAGCCATCTGTTTTATGCACACAACAAATATTGAAACCCGATTTTTATTGGTGTAAGCCTGCGTGTGAGCAGCAGTAAGGGAAAGTTTCTAATTACGTTCAAGCTCATTACTTGTTCATTTTAAAGTAGAATTCTACACAATATATTATCTGTGTGCTGCCCATCGTGAGTATTGAAGCCCCATGTTTAGCCCTCGGGCTTACCACATAAAAATTCCGAAAATGACAACTCCTAACTTAGTGCGAATCTTAATTCTGTTGCTCATTCACATGCTGTTACTTTGCTACAACGTCTTTGAAGTAAACCCATCGAAATAAATACTGGCCACTTGCAACGTTATATGTGGTTAGGTAAAACCAACGTGTGGATCATGTTTTCTTCATCAGTCATGTTCAGACTGTGATGTTATATCTAACTAGTCTACTGTAAGCCACTGGGTGTAAAGATATAGAAAACTGGCTGTGTGGAGCACAGGAGAGAAGGGGTACAAAAAAGGCTTTCACAGTGGTTGACGATCGTGTTCTGAAACCCACGAACCTGTATAATCATCTAATGACCTCTACAAATCTCACAAGAAAAAGGTAGGAAATTTCAAGTGTTTCTGTTCCTGCGTGCACCATCCAGGCTCGTATTTATCCATCCTGGTTTTATCAACACGATTACCAAGATAAGGAATTTTAACTCAACTGAACCAAAAAGCATGTCGACTGAACTAAAACAAAGTAATACTATAACATTAATCAAAATTTAACCTGTATTAATCTGACGGAAAGCATTTTGTACAACGTCGAGGTGGATAAGAGTTTCAACCAGCGTATTTAAATGCAACTAAGATATATAGTTACAGAGTCAGGTGATATGAAGATATATCTATGACCAGGGTGTGGAACGCCTGTTAGTGTCAAAATATATCTCGAAATAATTCCTGGTGGACATTTTAAGATGACGTTGCTCTATCTCACAGAACTAAAACAGGTTGATAACATTCATGCAATGAAATAAAGAGGACATTTCACTTACTGTGTATTAGAAATATATTTTAGGGTTCGTTTCATTGTTTTAGGTGAAGAACTATATTCGAAAGGAAAGGATCAAAACACTACGCTGGTCGAACAACACTCCAGATCTCAACACTATGGAAAACTGGTGCAGGGTAATGAGCAATAAAGTGTAAGAGAAGAAACTGAGAAGTACTTAATTTAGGTGTAGTATTATAAACTCACCTTTCTTGCATTCAATCCCTCAAGCACTCTATTTCATGTTGATGTCAAACAGTTATCAAATCAAAGCACTGTTGAATATTAAAATTAGAACCTGACCCCGCGATCACTTTTATGTCAATTTCATTTGAGTCGTTATCTTCAAATGCAGTTTTTTTATTCAAAGAACATTTTCGTACTTGACAAGTATTTTTTGATCATCTGCTGTCAAGATTTGTTTGTTATTAAAGACCCGTATATGTGTTTGTATGAATAAAATTGAGTTTGCTGACATCACACAATGTCCAAACCCATTTTACACTAGCTCGAACATTTCTACAATGTGTAATGTCGGAAAACATTACCAGAGAAAAAAAAAAAAAAGATGTGTGAAAATAATCGGTGATATAACAAGTTATTACACAATTGTATTGTCTTATTTACACATAAACGAACATCGGTCGCATTGTTGAATTAACACAAGACACTTCTACACTGTCTAACTACTCTTTGACGATCTTCACACTGCCATATTCAATGCACTGCTTTTCAGGTAATCGTGTAATCCTTTGGTTATTGTGGTTTGACTTTTCTGTTAGCCCTTCTAATATTGCACTGGAACAAGTAAATTCTAACCTTTTGGTATGGAGAGATGTGGTGATAATATATGTGTAGTAATTCAGATAGTTATAAGTACCAGTTGCTGCTGTCATTATTCCTGTGAGATGCTGGGAATACAAGGAACGAAAAATAAATTATTGAATAACAAACTAATGATGAGTTATAAGAGATTCGGATAACGAAATCCAACGCAAAATTCGAAGCATAAACTTGTCTAAAGCTATTGTTTCTACAAACACAAATATCCTTATCCAGTGTAACAGCGGTATATCTGTGGACTTACAACACCAGAAACCAGGTCTAGATATCCATGGTTGGCAGAGCACAGAGAGTCCGTATTTAGCCTTGTGCTTAACTTCAAAATAAGCGAACAAATAAACATAAGATATCATCGAACTAACAATTTACCGCACAGAAAATTATTTCAACTCAAGTTGTATTGATTTATATTTAGAATTAATTATCATTAAGTGATGTGTGCAGCATAACTTTGTGTCATTATTCATATTTATTAATGATTATTCCCAACCATGAAAACCACATTTCGTTTCATTTTATTGTGATGTTGTGAGTCACTTTTAGGTTACCGCTATGCCCATCATTTTGCGACTTGTTTTAACAGAAATCATAAGAGTCTTAAATGTTTTTAGACCTAAGCTTTTAATTTGAAACTTTCAGTATAAAAATTGGAAATCTGTGGAATTCGAGTAGTAGACCTTGAATATAAAAGTCAAAAGCTACGCCCTTGTTAATTAACCATGTGAAAAGATATTTGTAGTATTCACAGACGTGGTAGTGAATTAAATTATTCGATTCAAAAGGAAAGACATGTAATTGTGTCCTGTCTGGCTTCTCAATATACAATTCCCACTGTAGTGCACATATCCTAACATCTCTGTAGTAATGAACTTGATCTTTGTTTTGTAAGAAAGGAAAACAAAATTTGAAACAAGATAATCTTTCTATGCAGATATCTAGTAATAAATAGCAACATTGCTTTAATCGTGTTACTTGCTACTACTTGCATAAAATGCAACTTTTATGTTCAATCTGAGTGAACATTTTTTTTCTTTTTGCAAATTTTGATTCGTTTTAGATGTTATAAGAACGAATACAAGTACAAATAAATGAAACAAAGCTAAAAAAAACTTGGAAATTTAATTGCAAGTAAAATGTAATGTTTAAAATAGCGTGTAAAGCCATTTGACTCATTTAGTTTTACCTGTCTGGATAATGGTAGCTGAATCGAATGGATTTATATGAGCCTTGTTTTAAATTTCTCTATACCTTTTCAATTGTTCTTAAACTTAGGTATTATAAATTTTTCGAACATTAAAAATTCACAATATATATATATATTCTTTTGGTATTATTATTTGTTTAATGTTGTTGTTTTGAATTAAGCACAAAGCTACACAATGGGCTATCTGTGCTCTGCCCACCACGGGTATCGAAACCCAGATTTTAGTGTGTAAGTCCGCAGACATACCGCTGAGCCACTGGGGGGCATATTTGTTTAATAGAAAATGAACAATGTAAATCTATGAACGACGAAAAAAAAGTGTGTTTTCATAAACAGGTAGAGAGAACAATTTAAACAGATTTAGTTAAAGCAAGTGCGACGAATAACCAAAGAAAAATTGTAGAATTGTAAGATACCTTTATCCAATTATACGGATAGTTTTAAACTGTAACTTATACGGCACAGATATATCTTCAGCAAAAGCAAATTCAGCAAGATGTATTCTGTGCCCGAAGCAGAAAGACTGTTTGTTGTCAGGATATAACTTTTAACTGTGTAACGTCTATATATAGTATATTTTAATTCTCAAAGCACCCGCTGGCTAAATGTGGGACTTGAAGAATACCAGACACACTACTGTTTGTACGTCAGGGTTGTCCTTGGAAAAGTTTGGGGTGGGAGTAGATTTAGCAAAACAAAACAGATCTATGCTTATTTTCCTTCTTCTGGTTATTAACAGCCAACTGACAGACCACCCTGTCGAATTTAATGTTGAAAATTGACTATATCACACCTTTCTGAATAGCTTGTAGGTTTTACAAGTTAAGAGCTTTTTTGGAAGTATCCATCAATATAAGAGTTCGTCCTTAAAACTGAAGAGGCAAATTTTTCATGTCAACAATGGTTGATAATTTCCATTCACACTTGACCCAACATGCTTCCAAAATAAACGTAGATTTAGCGCCCTTACTTCTGCATTCATAAGCACAACCTATCACTCAGGTAACTTTTTGATATATGCATAGACACGTTTAACTGCATTGTTTAATACACGCTTAGAAAATATGTGAAACACTAAATGCTATACAATGAGACTAAAAACACTCCACTATTTTTATAGATTAATGAAAAATTTGATAACAAGATTAGAAATGCATTTAATGATACACAAGATATTGTTCAAAATGTCTTTCCATTTGACCATCCGAAAAAAATTTGTAGAAATAAAGTTTTCTTCGATATGTGATCCAAGTTTATGATTGACGAGAATTATTTTTATCATTTTATATATATATTTGTATATAGAGGGCGTGTGTGACAAAAGTAGATGTTCAGTATTTTAGTACCATAATTATCCAACATTTTTTTTCCTTCTAGGAAGTCATTAAAAACAAAGCATATGGCAGAAAACCAAGTATAGAAATTTATTTGAATAAAAACATAATGTATGCTTTCGATAATATTAATAAAAATAAGAAAATGTGTCAGAAAGTTCGCAAAACTTAATATCACGAATCATTTTTAGAAAGGTGTCAGCTGTGACAGCCGTACATTTCCCAGAGTAGTTTATGATATATATATATATATATATGTTTTGTAAATAAATAAATAAATAAAGAGCTAACTTGTATATCTATATTTAATGCACTCCTTGTATTGAATTTAAGTGGTTTATTCATATTTTATTTTTTGACTAGAGTTTCAGGCTAGTGTACTTTTCAGATCAACTTGAAATTTTGAGAAACGCATTGAAAAATACAAGTGTGTTATAGACTTAGAACTGAAAAGAATGCTACTAAACTGTGCAATATTCGTGACTTGCGTGAATAAATTTAACAATGCGTATGTCGTTAATAAATGCATTCAATACAAATGTCGACTTATTTCTGAGTGAAATTAAACGAGCATTCTATCTGTAGTTATAATGCACTTTTTTCTTTGAGCTTATTCTAAATGTTTAACTACTATTTCATCTACACGACACACAGAGTACTTGTATAACAACGTATCTGTTTAAAGCATTGAAAAGCTGATTTTAAACTTATTACAGACATTCACATTTATATAAAATCAGTGCAGTGCACATACTTCTAAATTAAGCTGCTATGTTCAAATTCTCGTGGACTACGAGGTTTGTTCTCTGATCACCTTTCTTCTTTTGATACCTGCTGCTCTAGTTCTTCGAATGTTTGTGAGAGATCATTTTTGTTTAAAAAATATCTATTTGAAAGTAGAGAATGTTTAGTAAAGTTTTGCGAAGAGAAGATAAGACTATAGAGCAGACATTTAGAAAAATGCAAGAGATACAACAAGACGGTCTTAACTTATCGCCATATTTGTATGCGTTTTCTTTGCTATTGTATCGTAGCATCAAGACAAGAATACACGAGTGTGTATGGAATAAAATTGTTACAATGTTTAAAACTGCATCATGATTCATAAGCCATGTAATATATTTTTGAAGAAAAATATTATTATGATGTGTTAAACATTTTTGAAAATTTCTAAGTTTATTTAATTTATCACTGAGGATTTTAATGAATAGTGTTTAATGCCATGAGGTCAAATTCCTTTCAACTACTGCTATGAGGTATCACTTAACATTCACGATGTTTCACATCTTAAATACACCGGTATTTAAGAAAGTCTAAAACATAGAAAATAGAATGATGTTGGTAAACGTGTTAGTTTCGTAATGTTAGAAAATCAACCCTGTTTTTGCAGTTACACTAAAACAGAACCAATTTACTGTACTCTATGTATTTAAATATTCTTTATAAAACTATAGTTTAGCAATATTTTTAGAACAAGAGTTTTGTACTGTTGTTTATCATATCATTTCAAAAATAAACCTTCAGATGATAAGTCATTGAATCTTGAAAAGCATTATTAGTATTACGTTCGAAAACAACATTGACATCTGGAATACATTGTATGGTAAATAATCATAGTTTCAAATACACTAAGAGATCTTTAACGTAAAGTTATTGTTAGTAAATGATGTTTACACTCACACTTTTTATAGGTACTAAAAATGAATAATTTAAATGTCAGTGTTTTCAGCTATAATTTATTTGAATTTTAGTTCCCTTTGGAACCTGCTTGAACTTAGAGTGAAGCCATAAATTATTTTAGAATATCGTGATATTTCAAAATAAATCCTGTAGTGATTTTGTTCTCAGATCATTTTAGCTGATGTAATAAATATATAGTTTCACTGAAAAAGAAAAAGTAAAGGTAATAATAATGAAAAACATTATCTTTTATATTTCAAGTCGGTGAATGTTTTAACCGTAAATAAAATAATTATATTTAAAACTGAGCTACTGTGATGATTTTATAGGATATTGTTGTCACAAACTAATTAAGTTGATAGGTTCTGCTACGTAACAGTTTAGTACGTGAGAAACGTGTTTAAATAAAAAAATAAAATTAACCAGTGACATTTAAAACTGTTCTCATCCATCAATATCATGCCCAAAATACACGTCATCTGACAACGCTACGGAAATATTGCTACGTAAGTCTTTCTGTTTGATATTCGCGCAAAGCTACATGAAGGCTATCTGCGCTAGCAGTCCGTAATTTAGCAGTCTAATACAAGGTGTAAGGCAGCTAGTCATTACCACCCACCGCCAACTCTTGAGATACTTTTTTATCAAGGAAAAGTGGGTTTACCGTCACATAACAACGCTGAAAGGGCGATCATTTTTGGTGTGATAGGGATTCGTACCCGCGACCCTCGGATTACGAGTCAAGTATCTTAAACACCAGGCCACGCCTCGCCGTAAAATCTTTCTGTTCTGAATACGTTTGTGGTAATCCTAGAAATTGCAATCTGATATAACCAGTATTATTCCCCTTCTCGTGCATAGTTTATGAAAGATCAAAAACTTTTACAACATACACTTATCATTAGCTCCTAGCACTTTATCATTCAAAATAAAATGTTGTAGCAATGTATTTTAAAGTATTATTTAATGAAATTTCCATATAATAAATGCAAATCTCCCAATTACACACGTTATAAAAGTCAATTTTTCATGTAATTGTTATATCATTGAAATTTGTATGAATTATAAATAAATAATTGGGCATTTGTTGTATCTAAGACGCTTTGTTGACGTTCTAGTGTTTTTATGTTTTAGTTACTTTCTGCAGCAATTTATTAAAGTTTTGTTTTCTTTTTAGGGCTTGGTAGGCGACTATATATATATATACATACAAAAATACACGGTCCTTCATGGCCAGGTTGGGACGTTATAAAGTGACGATCAATCCCACTATTCGTTGGTAAAAGAGTAGCCCAAGAGTTAGCGGTGGGTGGTGATGACTAGCTGCTTTCCCTCTAGTCTTACACTGCTAACTTAGGGACGGCTAGTGCAGATAGCTCTCGAGTTGCTTTGCGCGAAATTATAAAACAGACAAATAAAACTACATGCTTAATATAGAAGCATTCGCGCTAGATATAGACAGAAAGCTGAACAATGTCAAACACTTTCTTAGTGAGAAGTAATAAGGGGAGAAATCTAAACAAATATAACAGCAGATGACCTTCCTATGTAAAATTTTAAAATATACTTTAGGTGACTGCTTATTTTGGATTGATCAAAACCTAAAATTAATCTAATTGGAAATTTAACTGAAAATCTTCTGACCATACAACTAACGTGAGTGTCGTTAGTTTTTGTTTTTATTAATGCCACAATCTAAAAACTCTATTGTTAGGAATAATTGTGAACGCTGAAACAAGGTGGAAATCTTTGAACACTCATTCGCAGCAAACAACGTGTAGAAAAACGTCAAATGTCAGGAGGAAATATGGCGATAAGTTGTACTTTCTTTGTGTGAACAACTACGTTATGAAATAAAGGAAATATGGCGATAAGTTATACTTTCTTTATGTAAACAACTACGTTATGAGATAAAGAAAATATGGTGATAAGTTATACTTTCTTTGTGTAAACAACTACGTTATTAAATAAAGGAAATATGGCGATAAGTTATACTTTCTTTGTTTAAACAACTACGTTATGAAATAAAGGAAATATGGCGATAAGTTATACTTTCTTTGTGTAAACAACTACGTTATTAAATAAAGGAAATATGGCGATAAGTTATACTTTCTTTGTGTAAACAACTACGTTATGAAATAAAGCAACTCAGGACTAAAAGGGAACTAAGTGTACAAATTTATTTGTTTCTTTCAAATTTTTTTATATTCTTCTTAATGGCTGTTTGCACTAACCGTTTCCAATTTTAAACATATAGTTTGCCAACACCCGAGCGACGCGTGTTTGAACGCCCAGCGAGACTTGACAGTCGCACTTATAACGCACCATAACAGAACAGTGCGAGGTGCAGTTTTACGAGTTGTAATAGATCCTCAGATTTGTAGTCTGAGAAAACCTGGCTCAGTGCACAAATACAAAGCCGTATTTGCTCTTTACTGATGTTTGTTTTATATATATATATATATATATACATGTTTATATATACAATTAAACCGATTGTGTTCTTTAAAGAAAACCCTATGGCAGAAACCCATAAAAACTCTTTTGATACTTCGAAGACAGCTATATTTACTATACAGCACACAAAGCAGCTTTGTGTATCTACATGTATATATAAACAGTTGTTAACCTTCAAGGTCAATCGAACAAACTCGTACAATTTAGACAATTTCAAGGAATTTCCTTCTGGCGTTTAATACTATGATACCAAACGTATGCACGAATGAATTTTGTGACTTTGAATGCAACTGTAATTATTGACACTCGGTCAAACGGGTACGTTAGGAAAACTTAACGTTCATCAACATATGTGCTAAACGTTTTTCACGGTCATTACGGAAAGCACACACGTTAACATACTTCCAAAGTATTTTTCATGGCCTTGAGAGACTATTATTATCATTTTTTAAACGCACAAGAAGTTTTCACGACTAATATTTATTTACATTTATTTATAACAAGAATACACGATATTAACTATTATCTCGGGAAAAACTACGTCGCTGAAAGTACTTCCAACACAATTTACGGTTGGAAGAGAAAATGAACGTATACATGTACACAAAAAATGTCCGCAAAGCTACACGAGAGCTATCTGTGCTAGCCATCCCTAATTTAGTAGTGTAAGACTAGAGGTAAGGCAGTTAGTCATTACCACCCACCACCTCCGCTTGGACTACTCTTTTACCAACAAATAGTATGATTGATCAAAACATTATAATTCTCCCACGGCTGGAAAGGTCGAGCATATTTGGCATGACAGGGCTTCGAAAAAGTGTCCTTCAGATTACTAGTCGAGCGCCCTGACCAAGTGGCCATGTCGGCAAAGAAACGTCATTCATGACAAAGTATTAAATATGAATGCACAAACACTAAAGTAAGCTACAATACAACATGTACAATATACATGTTGATTTAACAGTTAAGCTACTATTCTTGAGCATTCTGCTGACAACCATTTCTATATTTTTCCAGGACGGAAAAACAAACAAACTACAAACCTACATGATCTTTGATGATGAACTTTAATTCTACAGAATTGCTTACGAGAACCTATATGATCTTTTCAGTGATGTCGAGAAACCCACTTGTTGAGAATTTTATATGCAAAAAACGGCTCTTTTGGGCTCAGAAAACACTTCAAATAGAAGAGCGAACAACGTTTCGACCTTCTTCGGTCATCGTCAGGTTCACAAAGAAAGAGGTAACTGGCCGGAAGCTGACCACATGTTTGGAAGGGGTTGTATGACTGAGTGTCGCAATGTAGAGGGCGCGGTTTGATGTTTGAATATATAATTTTATCTATAATATTAATATAGGTATAATGGTGTTCCTTTATATTGGTTTATTTTTGGTTTAAGTTGTTGTATAAGTAAGGCTTCTTTAATTTTGCGTTTGTTTATGTTTGTTTCTTTATTTAGTATTTTAGTGTTTTCTATGGTTATGTTGTGTCCATTTGACTTGCAGTGTTCGAAAACGTGTGAAGGTGACTTTTTATGTTCTATGAATCTGGTTTCCATTTTTCTACTTGTTTCTCCTATATAGAAGTCGTGGCAGTTATCACATTGTATTTTATAAATAATGTTGGTGTGGTGTTTGTCAGTATAGTTCTTACATAGTATAGACCTTAGTTTTGTGCCTGGTTTTTGAATAAATTTAGTGTTAACTGGAATGTTATATTTTGTTACTAGTTTTTGCCAAATGTTGGTTATTTGTTTGCTGATGTTCTTTATATTTGTAGAAGATTCTCGAGTATATGAATAAATAATATATGTGTTACGATAATACTAGCGTGTTTTCAAACATTGTTACCAACTGAATATTCAAGAATTTCGTCTTAAAAATGATAAAAGGTGACAAAAGCAATCTGGAGAGATAGTTTGGTATTGTTGATTTGTTACAGTTAATATACCATGTACCCAGGAAGATATAACTGTGATAAACGCTCACTAATCGGATAACTGCCGATATTTGACCAGGAATGTCTATAGATTTTGAAGATTTCAACTTTAGAGAATTAACGTCAGACGTTGGATTTCTTTTTCGCTGAAAAGCCAGGTTGTTTGGCCAATACAGCTAACTAGCTTCCCGTAAAGTGAATTGTACGTATGTATCAACATAGAATGAATTCGCTAGTCGTGAACCGTCGATAAAACATTCAGTTCCAGACCAGATAGGAGACTTGGTATTTTTGTAAGTTTGAAAACTTTTGTATACGAATTACTATTGGTAATAACTATTTGTAATAGCCGTTGTTCGTAAACTGTATTATTGTTTTTATCAATCTTGTTAGCAAATACAAGTTTGATACATATCGACATTCAGTTAACTTCTAAATTAAAATTAAAGTTTCAAGCTATTTTTATCGTAACACGTAACAAACTTGACCGAGATGAATTTGAATACGTAACATATACAATTAACATTTCATATAAAAGTCGTGGTTCTGAGATTATAACTAAGAAAAATGGCATATTTCAGAATACGTTTCTGTTTTCACACTTATATTTTTTGTTCTTCATACAACGACTTTTACTGTTTTATATTTTTTCTCAACTGTATTCTCCTAACAGCTTTGCTGTTTTTGTAGTTTATCTTCAATTTTTGAAAGACATTTGATGGTTTTTGTTTGGATTTTGTGACGCATAAATTTTTTGTCAAAAACCTGTTTGTTTTTCGCTTTTAAACCTAAGAAAATTTACGTATATTTATTTAGATAAGCTAACTTGTTAGACTTAGTGTTTACAGTAAAATTTTATGTTTCATTTAATCGGCTATGTTTGTTTTGGAATTTCGCACAAAGCTACTTGAGGGCTATCTGTGCTAGCCGTCTCTAATTTAGCAGTGTAAGACTAGAGGGAAGGCAGCTAGTCATCAACACCCACCGCCAACTCTTGGGCTACTCTTTTACTAACGAATAGTGGAATTGATTGTCACATTATACACCCCCACGGCTGGGAGGGCGAGCATGTTTAGCGCGACTCGGGCGCGAACCCGCGACCCTCGGATTACGAGTCACATGCCTTACGCTCTCGGCCATGCCAGGCCATTTAATCGGCAAAATTTCCTGAAAGCTGAAACCGTTTGTTAAAATTATAATTACTCAAAAAATGAAAGAACCCAAGGGATACTACTTCAAAAACGAAATAAAACATATTATAATGGTTGTTTCAAATGATTAATTACTTTGCTGTTATGTATGTTACTATACAGCTTGAAAAATTGAATTTGAGGAAAGCAAAAACAAAAACGATAAGCTAATCACTTGTTTCTTTGTGATGAAAGAGAATGGTATGGAAAGATAATTATCTTTACAAATAACAAAGATGAAACGTATGAATAATCTATAGAATATGTTTCAGCAAACAGTAGTATCTATAAATTAGAAAAGAAAACACACGGCTACATAGAAAATTATAATATAAATTGTGTATAAGTGGTTCAGCAAGAACAAGAACGAAAGGAAAATCAGAACCACCTTTATTCTGTATAATGTTTCTCTCATCCAAAAAAAAATCACAATATAACTGAATAACAAATGTACATTTTAATTTAGGAGAAAATTAATTTAAAACAACCGAAACTAAACATAGAAATATATAAATTTAATTTTTGTAAATGATAAAAGTTTAGTTTTTACTAATACTTATTCTGTGAATTCTAATTTCGAAAATGATCCAACCTCTTCAATGTGCGAATATTAACAATGGTCGACGTTGAAAATCTCTTTTAATCTCGTCTTATTTGTCCGACTTCTACTCGGTGTTTCATTTACTTTGCTTAAACAATGTAACTGCGTTTTGGCTTTCGTTGTATTTATTACCTTAAGACAAGAATATTATTATTTTTTGCTTAAACAACGTAGCTGCTTTTCCCCTCTTCCCTTAACAATAGCTTAGAATCCATTCCTAAGTTTATCACTTCAACAGAATGTGCTCTATTGTTCTATTCAGTTCTATAATTCATTATTTACGTTTTAATTGAGTTACTGCAGACCCTGTTGTAGATAGCCAAGAACATGTGAGAAACAAAAGTCGATGAACTTTTACACTGTAAGAGCATTGCACTTTAACAATCATGCTCTCCAGTTTTTATTGCCTTTATGTGCAAGTTAATCATGTATAAATCTTAGTGCAGTTTTAATGGAGATATATCTGAGACTTTAAACGTTGTTCGTAGCATGTCTCAAATTACCATTAGTATGAGATAACAAAACAAAGAACTCACGAGAGATAATAATATAAGGCAACATATGCAGAGAGTGGTTAAAAGCATGGTGGGTAATGAACCATTTTTGTACATATGAAAGATTTTGACCATTCCATAAATGGTAAAATGATTTTGAAAAAAAGGGAACTCCATAAAACGAAAATTTGCTGAAAACCGTGTAATTAATAGCACAGGTACGTTGTCGTGTACTCCAGATACGATTTTATCTTTGCCAGATCATGTTTAAATACAGAATACGTTGTAACAAAGTCTAGATAGCTATGTTGAGCAGCTCTGATAAGAAGTAAAAATAATAATATAGAGAAGAATAAATATATATATGTTGGTAAAAATAAGTCTTCAGTAATCTTAATGAAATTATCTAGCCATTCATCAATTTTACTAATATTCTACCTGTGGGATTCGTTTTTGTCCATATTTTAACTTTCAACAGCGTACTTGTGCAAGAAATTTGTGTATACGTGAAGATATAATATTCAGTATTACATATCTCAAGCCAGCTTTAAATCGCATTTGTTATTTAATTTATAGAATTGTATGAGAGCTAAATAAATGATACATCAGAAATAGTAGCAACACATTTTATTTAATCATCGGTTTCACGAAGAGATGATAAAATGTACAATGTATTCAATGTTTCAATATAAAAGCCTAAATGACAATAATATGACACGAACAAAGAATTTCGAGCATAAAGTAGCATTATCACATTAAAATCGACATTGGAAACTGGTGTGACGATCATGCTTTTAAAAACTTATTTCCTCATCCTTTCAGGGTAACGTTAAAGTAGATATACTTCAAATTAAACTTCATTGAACAATTTTTCATCAAATTTTAACACACTTTCAAAAAAAGTCAACTTGTCGCAACCTAACATGTGGCGAAAACATAAACTAAAATTTCTTTCTCAACTACAATAAAAAAAAATCTAGATTATAAATTACTAAATGATTTACGAATGACATAAAATAATGTCCATTAAATCAATTTATTTATTTGAATATTAAGCTAAACTTTGTAAACTGTTTAATTGTCTATCTTATAACCAGTATACGTATTTATTATTTTTCATAAACAGATGAAAAACAAAGTGATAATTTCTTGAATTGTGTCGCAACGTTAGGGTTGATTAAATCTTTCGTTGCTCTATCAAGATGCATTAGCCACCGACTTTGTCAAATTTGTTTTAAAACACTATAATATAGATTGTTTTGCTTATAATCTTGTACAGTAATTTATATAGACATAATTGTTTAATGGGTTATTTCGGTATTTGTTCCACAAATTAAGGTCATATCTATACAACTACTACACTTTGACTGCAAAATCTGTGAGCTATTTCTTAAATGTTATTATAATAATAATAAAGTAAAGTTTTAGAATAATTAATTATTGAAAGTGAAATAATGAGGGTACGGTTCAAAAACTCTTATTCATCTGAAGAGTTATGATGATGTTACATTATTTCAATCATTAATTGTCGGAATTGGTAAAATAACGTTTATTTGTAATTACGATTATTCATCAAAAGTAATATGAGAATGACGTGTTTTTAAAATAATTGAGAAGTGTAGACAGCATCACGAGGAATCATTTTCTTAATAGTTATTAATCGTGACTGGTACGATCAAGAAGTTACTCTCTTAAAATCACTAAATAGCAGCAGAATTAGTGAAATAATGGCACATTTCTAAAATAACTGAGCAGGATAATTGTGATAACGACACACATTTTAAAAACTATCAGTTCTTTAACTGACTTTGTGACGCCCATCTTTTTGAGTTGTCAGTTATCAAATCTGAAATGATAGCTTCACATTCTAACAATAACAATTACAAGAATGAATCACTAACATAACATTTCGACAACCATTAATCATTAGAATGTGCATGATGGTTATACATTACAGTTTCTTGTGGAAGTGTTATGATGACGTCACATTCCTGGAGCATATAATAATTGCTTCTGAATCATGTGATAACAAGTAAGTCAGTAAAATATTAAGCTGTATAAAGGTTTTAACTTCAATGTTTTGCGACACTTGGTTCTTTGGAACAAGGTAATATGCAACGCTTTGGTTTTTATACAATAATATTATCTTATAGGGGATATAATTAAGTAAGAAAGAAGATTTTTCCTTAACGTCATGAATCGTTAATATTTTAGTTATATTATTTAAAAATTGTTTAAAATAATTGAAATATACGTCTGTAAGATGAAAACTTCTTTCCTAAAAACAGCGAAAAATACTGATTACTAGTGAATAAAAATTTGGAATTATGATTATTTTTAATAATTCAAATTGCTTTAAATAAATTGGTTACCTTCTAATGTTAAATAAAAGTATTTTTGTACATGTTGTGAAGGGTGTTACCTGCGTTTGCTATTTTATGAAGTCAAAATAAACTTATAGCGATAATGACGTGCATGATATGTTTGGGAATTCAACACGCTACGCCTTTGGTACGAAAATGGTTATTATATAAACATTATGATGTAAAAATGACTAGGTGGCGATAGCATCGAGTCATAAATTATGTCTGGTGATTGAAAACAATACACGTTATTCAGTACAAGGCCATACTAGATACTGTTTTCTCTAAAGAGACCAAAAGTGGTGTATAAGAAATGCTATCAAAATTAACAACGACGTGAAGATACACAATTAGTAACGATGCATTATTTCTTTTGCTAGTTTTTACTTCTTAACCACTGTAATAGTAAGTAGGACTTTCCATTTTGATGTATTGTGTTCGGGCAACCAGTTATTAAACAATGAATAACAAATTTAGGAAAAAAAATCGTCGTATAGACCAACTGATACAGTCCACACAGAAAAATAAATTAACTATTTTGTATAAAGTTTTATAGAATAATCAAAAAGCCAAAAATGTATTATATATGTTCTATTTAAAGAATAATTTAAGTCTGATCGCTTTCACAATACACGTGAATTTAGCTTCTAAAGTTTCTAATATTCAGGAGTAGTAGATATAATTAATAGATACAATAATATAATAATAATAATTTATAATAGTATAAAATATTTAATGTTTTGCTTGCGGAACTGAAACTGCTTCAGATTTAGTAGGGACGTTTTTAATCGAGCATTATTTCAGTTGTTGGGTCTAAAAGTTCTAATGTCGATTTAGATATTTAACATTTTGACCATTTATTCTGTTCGGTCGGCTTTTGGAACATAAAAGTATTTTAATGAAAGGAAAAGACAATAAACGGCTGTGGTTTCATACTTCAGTTTAAAACCTCTACCGTTACGTATTCATCGTTGTTCATAATTCATATGATTACGCATTATTTTTATCTCTAGTTATTTGTTTGAAAAAAAAAAATCTTAAATTATTAATTGCTATGGAACGCTTTAGTTCTTCTTCAGTTAAAAATTATTTATTTCTCTTAATGTTAAAAAACAATAAAATAAAAATAATTAACATAAACATTTTATTCCATAGCGTGGAAGTTGGATTTATGATTGAAAATTAAAATAAAAAAATACTAGATTTGGTAGTTATCTCTATCCGCCTTAGTAGTTTAAAGTCAACGTTACAGATTGCTAGAATAGATTTTCATAAGTCTACAAACTAGCGAAGGCTAGAAAACATCGTTACTTTCGCGCAGAGAAATTATTAGCTAACTTCTGTAACTTTTTAAGCCTTTTATAATCGCACAAAAATAATCAAGTAAATGTAAGATTAAATAAGCATCGAATAGAAGAAGGACTAACGTTGAAGAATTACTCGCATTACTGACAGAAGATGTTGCCTGCATTTCATAATCTTTACACATAGTTTATACAAAACAAACAAAATAGGCAAATGTTAGCACTAATAAATCAAAGGGGATCGTTACAAAATTATTATATAAACGAAAACCCAAACCAATAAAAGATAATCTTCGTTGTTTACTTTAGCCAAATGAAAATTAATCGCAAAAAACTTTTTTTGTCAGTATTAACATATAGAAACACCTTTTCCACTTTATGTTGATATGTAGAACGCATTAAGTGAGAGTGAAGTCACTGGAATTTATTTCTAATATCACACAATATTCAGGTTTTAATAATAAATACTGCAGAAGTTTTCGTTTAATATGTGTGTATGGCATATGTAATTCACATGTAACAAGTATTAGCCACTTTTAATTAATAATTTGCTCTTTTATGTCTTACTGGTTTTCAGAAGCTAGACAAGTTTGCAAGTAATGCCACCCTGTGGTGTGACAATAAACTAGGTTAGCATTGTTTTAATTGAATAAATACAGCTTCTAAGAAAATTGTACATTTACCAATAAAAAAATAAAAAACATTAGCGATAATATATTTTAGCTACCTACTTACATTAGAAATATTGCTAAGCCTATAAGCCTTCTTAGACTTTCTGTGTACCATAATTTATTTTTTACTTTATCTGAGAACAATAATACAGTGTTGCGTAAAAAGCGACCAGACTATCATGCGTAAAAAACAGCAAACATAAGGTATCAGCGGCAGCTGTAAGACATAGTTCAGAGTGAATAATAACGCGAATGAGACAATTTCTGTAAAAAGAAAAAAAACATCAAATCGCAAACTCTGATCTCTTGCTTCTGGGTCTACATAGAGCGTTTCACGATTACGATAAACACGAAGGATAAGAAATGTTGGTAAATAACAGAAAAAACAACACAGTAAATCCATACTGTTTTAGACATTTGGATTCTGTTTTATTCAAGGGCAAAGACAAAACCGTAAGGTCGTACTGCTTTCAATTCAACATTATAAGAGTTTTTTGGATGTTTTACACTTCTTGAGTAAGTGGGATTTTGTTTTACAGTAGTTTGGAAAAATTGATGTGTTTGGAGTAATGTTTATCTTTACCTTTTAGCTATTAACTTAACCAGAAAACACCAATCAGCCACTTTACTCAACATTATGTGACATATTTTTACTTAAAATTATATCAAAATCAGTAGGAAAATGAATTTTTGAAGCAGTTTCATGCCTTTTCTATATAAAAAACGCATGAAATAAACTTCTATGCGCTACTTAATTTACTAAAATAAATATTTTAAGCCTAATTATCATTCGTTAACTCATTAAAATATTTGCTAAATTCTAATTGAATTTGTAATTTATATAAGTATAAAAATGTGTAGAATATTAAAAGTTATAAACTTCTTTGCATGAGCATTCAAGCTCTTAGAAACACAGAATGCAGGCGATAACTTTGAGCTTATTTCTGTGTATACTAAATTAGCCTTTTATTACTTTCAAAATATTCCCATTTCTCTTTCATAGTTTTGCTTAAGTATATTTAAAATGAACTACTTTTAATACAGCAAATTCAAGTTCCATCTCAAAGTATGTATATATATATATATTACATTTGATGTCTTTTTGTCATTTAATAAATATCTTGGCAAGATTATAAGTTATAAACTAAAACGATAGAATAAAAAAGCAAAATATTTGTAAGCTCAAAAGACCAACGAGAGCTGCCCTCTCTTACGATTTTAAGAAAATCTAGCTCTTTCTCGAAGCTAAATTTTTAGGTAACTGTTAACAAAACGCATCTTTAAAAACGTGATATGACATAAAAAAATTACAAATATATTTTACTTATCTGTTCCATCTTTTTTTTTGCTTTTTCTCCTATTGGATGACTGAAAGAAGTTATTAAATTATATTAGGAATGGTAACAAATTTAAATTGAAGCTCGTTCGTTAGCAGTGCACGTGTACTATTCTTCGTCGCTTTCTCCTTGACCATACATGTCAGCTAACTTGGAAAATCGTGGTCCCCACTGTGGTAGAAAATCAAAATCTTGTTCATTGTCATCAGTACTAGAAGCTAAAGAGCTCAATGAGCCTGCCAAACTGCCACAACCTTCGTAGGCGTAGTTTCTAATATTATCGTAAGGTGGCGTATTGGGATCAGAGTCTGCCTTTTTGAGCTTATCTATCAATTCCTCTTCATCTAATGGATTGTAGTCACCATAACGAACAGGCAGTGGTGGCTCTAAACAATGGTTATAAATACCGTTAAGTTCACAATCTGTTTTATGAAATACTTTCGCAACATAATTGCTGTTTAGTAAATTTATTTTACTTAGTTGTTAATAAAATGACCCTGATGAAGACATTTTAGACAGTCCTCAAACGTATGCTATAGGTGATATGGAGTTTTTCTTTAACAACTTGATCACCAGAGAATGCAGAATAACACTTGTTACATAAACCTGATAAAAACATGTAATGCTCGTGTTATTTTACACTAATTATGTTACTGCAACTTACATCTGTGCTATTAACAATCCCACCAATTTTCACTTCCTAATATACTCCTAAAATTCATTATTTTGATCTTTACACTTAATTTTTTATTTCACATAAACTGCAAGACAGTTATGAAGTTAATATTACTACAAAGAAAAATGAAACTGAACAAAAAATAATATAATTACAATATTTTACAATCAATCTAATTTGGGAAGCGTGATCAAACTCATTATTTTTCAACAATAATGCTACATTATACTCCAAGATTCACGAACAGTGCACATATATTTTTATTGTAAGGCCTTTTATATCAACCTCCAAATTACTTTGACTAAAAACGTTTGTAAAGTAAGTTTTGTTTCTCGTACATTAATTTAAATCCACATTATATATATATACATATAAGAACAAAAACAATAAGAAAGGTAATACCAACAAACTTGCATGTTGACTGATAATAATTTGAAATGAAAGTTTAAATATGTTTCAAACTTTTTACCTAATTTATGTTTTTCACCTTCTTCAGGTGGATTACTTTGAGGCATAGGGACAAGGGGAATGTCTTGAGATACATATTTAGGGTTTACTGGAACCTTTAGTAATTCTTTTTTAAAGTTAACCATGTCTTCTTCGCCTCCACCCTCATCAGCGTAAGGGATAACATTCTCTCGAGTGTCTTCTGTTATGTGCGAATGTTCTTTTTCTTCTATTTTGTGATTTCTGGTATACATTACAATGAGGATAACTAGAACTGAAAGAAACAAAGCTTTGTGAAATCATAAGTAATACATGATAAAATACTGTTATAGAAGATTTAGCCTAAATTAAAAGAAAAAAGTAGCAGCTCAATGAAGTATTCAGTTATTTCGTAACCGTTTATGTCATAATAGTTTCAATGATTTTATTCAAAACTTTTGTCGGTGATCCTGTGTGTTAACTACTTAAGCTGAATTTCAGTGATTAGTATTGTATATTTAACATTTACGAAAAACGTCTCTAATGATTTATTTATAATAGTGTATTTCGTGAAAAAGATTTTAAAATAAATTGCAATTTCTTTCAACAAAGCCTTCGACAGGTTAACTGGCACATGATTTCCTACTATTTGTTTCTTTATATTTTATTTATCTAAAGTAGGCTTACAATGATAATGAGTTTTACAGTATTATTCTAAATTTTCAATAAACGTTCACACTGGACTTAGTCTTAGCTCTTTTTGATGAATTTTGTGAATAAATTAAACCTCTTATTACCTCATACTTTTTATTTACTTGCATAGTATCCATGATTTTAAACATTGTGGACAGAGGGGTAGCGTATGAGAAAATCTTTAGTAATGTAATGTTTGATTTTATTTTCCTATTTGGCTTCTATAATTATTAGATAAATTGAAAATCTGATTCCACCTAAGCGATACTTAATAAAAATCGAGTAAACGATGTGTTAAAAAGACTTTATTATTTCCCGAATTATTCTGTCAAATGTATATCTAAATATTGGATGAAAGTATATGTTACTTAATCACCAGAAAATACGTAAAATCATATGTATTGCATATTTTACTACCACGTAAAAATGATACAGACCTAAAATAAAAAGAAAGCACACCAAGATGGCTGTTAAGGCACCCATGCTGAGTTTAATAGTGTTTGCTTCTACCAGAATCTGACAGTCGATCCCACTATAGCCATCTGGGCATCTGCAATAAAACCCTTCTCCGTTAGGTAGGTCAACGCAAGTTCCGCCGTTAAAACACGGATCAATAAAACAGTCATCTGCATCTGTGCAGTCCAGACCATCCGGGGTCTTTTCAAAGCCATCGGGACAGCTAAATAACGAAAACATAATTAATTTTTTTTTCTGACAAGTTGAGACTCAAACGTGTGAGAAAAAAAAATTGAATATTGGATACAATTTAATAAAGTTTGCTCCAAAAGCTAGTTAATGTTTAGAATACAACCAGCTGTTGTTATAATCCAGTGGTTCAGAAGAAAGACATAATTCAGTTTGTTGATAAACACTGAGAAAGAAAAAAAAACTTTCGGACAAAATGAATTCTACTTACATCAGAGACACAAAAGCTGTGTGCATTACGCATTAATAACTTAAGAATTACCAGAACAGTTTCATTTGAAATTTTCTAATTCTCGTATCCCATCAAACTTTTTAATGAAATTTTACTCAAAGTAATATACATTTGCAAGATATCAAATTTTACTACAATATCTAAAACAAACAGGAATATATAAAAATAAATTTTTGCTGGAATTTTCTTTGACGTGTTTTCTTGAGAAAATTTAGTTCCTCATATTAGAGTGAAACTGCCATTACAAAATTACTTTTTTCATTTAAGAATTCTTAAGTTACAATTGGAGATTCTTTTTCAGAAAACTGTTTGAAAAATATATGGAATGTGAAATTAATTTACAGTCAAAATTTTATCCCGTTTATTTCGAATTCCGCGCAAAGCTACAAAATAGTTATCTGCTCTAGCCATCCCATAAGTTATCAGAGTAAGACTAGAGTGAAGGCAACTAGACATCATGCCAAATCTTGGGCAACTCTTTTACTAACGAATAGTGGGATTGACCGTCAAATTATAATGCTCCCACGGCTGAAAAGGCAAGCATGTTTGATGCGACGGGGATGCGAACCCGCAACCCTCAGATTACGAGTCGCACGCCTTAACCTACCTGGCCATGCCGGATACGTTTGATGTGACAGGAAGTTAAACCCACGACTTCCAAAATTACTACTTGAGCTCTCTAATCACCTGGACATGCCGGGCAAAATTTAATTTCTTTAAGCTTCAAAGTATTTAAGATGATATAAGTCTTATATTTCCTCTTTTTTCCCGAAATAAATACGTTTGGTGAATCTCATTAGAAATGAACATTGAAACTTACAAAGTATACATTAAATTATAAGCCGTCTTACATATGTATTATTAATACCTGGATGTCGCATTCCCAGTACATGTAATTTGAGATAAATTGGAAAATAAAAACGGTATGATAGAATCAGCTATAAAGATGTTTCCCAGATAAATAAATTAGTTTAAAGAATGTTCAATATAATTTGAGGAACGCAATCTGACTGCTCTCCTAAAAATAAAAGAGAACACAGATATGGTTAATAAAATACCTTCGAAATTAATTCAGCTTTACGCGCCACCTTTCTTCTGTGTAAATTAATCTAAAAGTTTCATTGCTTTTACATTTAAAAATTTTCTTAACCAGTCGTCCAGGATGTAGCCTGGCATGACCAGGTGGATTAAGATGTTCAACTTGTAATCCGAGGGTCACGGGTTCGAATTCCCGTCACACCAAACATGCCCATTCTTTCAGCCGTGGGAGCGTTATAATGTGACAATTAATCACACTATTCGTTGGTAAAAGAGTAGTTAAAAAGTTGGCGATGGGTGGTGATGACTAATTGTCTTCTCTCTAGTCTTACACTACTAAATTAGAAACGGCTAGCGCAGATAGCCCTCGTGTAGCTTTGCCCAAAATTAAAAAAAAACGAACAAAACAAACAAACGACTACGAATTGATTGATGACGTATTATTATCAGATTCGTTTACACTGTAAGTTGTTTACAAGCTTTTACCTCTGATTGTGTTTCTGCCTTGTAGTAGGTAGTAGATAGGTTACAAGTATTATTGTAAATCTAAGAAGAAACATGTTTAGATATTTAGGTGATTTTATCTAACTAAATAAGTAAATTTATTTGTTACTAGTGTACAGTTTCTGGAGTATAACAACATAACGTTATCGAGCTTCAGTTTAACAAATCTTAAGAAATGCATCACCTGCATTCATGAACGAGCCACATATCCTTACAAACAAAAGGAGGGGGACAATCGACCCATTTACAGGAATAGTTAGAAGGACATCCTGGTATCAAGTTGTTCCATTCTATCACTGCAGCATTCTCAGAACCATTCTCCATGGGAAAAAACTTTTGATCCAATCGGATATCACTGATACAACCTATATAATTGTTTATAACAGTCATATCAAAATCAGAAGAATTATATTCTGGTAACTTACTAAAATGCGTTATACACATTGTGATCAAACAGTACTTTCAAAAGTTCAGTATTCTATCTGCCAGACATTATGATCCCAGAATTACCGAACTGAATGTTCTTAATTCGTTTGAGCAACATAAATAATAATATTCCTGAAACTTAGTTTTGAATTTTAAAATAATGAACAAGTTGTTTATTAATTGAATTACCTGGAAATAAAAGGGAATTAAAGGAAAACAATGTCTAACTTAACAAAACATATCTAGCCACATTTCACTGCAATTAAAATTTAAGCCTTGCTAGTAGTTAACACGATATTACAGTAAAATTATATGTATTTTTTACTTTGCTAAATATCCAAAGGCCATGATTTAAAAGCAGTGTTTTATACGTTGTTAAATATCGAAAGGTCATGATTTACAGCGTTTTATAAATCTTTCAGTCATTGTTAGCAAGATTAACGCATCACATAAACGAAGAAATGGCGAACACTCGTTTCAGCGAGAGCACTTTACTTTTAAAATGAACGTCTCGGAAATACCCTTTATATTTCTACAGTGTTTTTAAACCTTCAGTAAATGTTGTCTATGTTGTAAGCCCATGTACTTAACATTCACTCACCGAATTTTCCATTTCACGAAGTAAACAATCCATTCTTTATTTAACTGTTTGCCAAGAAATTGAATTTTTTTTGTCACCTGACCAGAAAAAAGGAAATCATGAAATACACACTGATAACGTATTCTGTTTACCTTCTTGGAAGTCGTTATCCACCAGTGTTACTCCTGGACCAACATACTGCACATCTCCACCAGCAACCACGTTTTGCTTCTCTATTTCCATAGTTTGATGCTGTTCTTCATAATCCATTAATTCGTTATATCTGCGACCACCACCACCATCCAGCGTGATACTGGCTGTGCTGCCATACCTCAAGATTCTTACAGAGTGCCACTGTCCATCACTGACCATAACATGAGGCAGCCAGAGTTCGCGCTCGTCAGTCGTTCTATATGGATTCAGGTTAAAGCGAAGTCTGAGTTTTTTGTTCTTAACCTATACGTAAGAACAAGTTCAATGTTATACTTTAGAAAAATAACACAATCCAAGCAGATTAAGGTTGGATTATTAAGAGCTGCAATATTAAGGTTTACGTTATTTTCTCAAACTCTGTATGTGTTATTACCAGTAGGAATATCGTAGTTTAATATTGTGCTTAAAATATCTTATGTTTTCCTGATAATTTACATTTCTCTATTAAAATTTTGCCGAAGGTAGACCTCAAAATATTGCAGAAAGTTTCAAAGACGATTTGTTGTTTTCCTAGTGCAAAACTACATAACAGGCTATCGCACTCTCTCTATCGCGGAGAATCAAACTACGGATTTTAAAATATTAGTTCTTTAATATCGATACGATGAAGCACTTGTGCTCATTTTATTAATGCAATGCCACTTACATTCGCTATTGTGTCCAGTACGGGGAACTAAATCCCGAATTTTAGTGTTGTAAGTCCGTAAAGTTAACACTCTCCCAAAGAACATCTTCCTTAAGTGAATAAAAAATCCTTTAGTTTTAAAAATCATCTTATTAAATAACATGTTGCAATTGCCGTAGGATAAATCATTGGCAGAGAAAAAAACCTTACATATTTGAACACCATTTTAAGAAAGTTAGATAAAACTGATTTAATTAAAATATAAAAAAATCTAATGCATGGCACAGAATAATTTGAAAAAGTACAAAAGTATGAAATATGTCAAAATTTATTTAATATGTTAAAGGATCTTATTGAAAAGAATCATTGGTCAAGTAGATTTCTTATTATTTATTAACAGTTCGCCCCCCGATAGTACAGCGGTATGTCTCCGGATTTACAACGCTAAAATGAGGGGTTCGATTCCCCTCGGTAGGCTGAGTAGGTAGCCCGATATGGCTTTGCTATAAGAAAAAACAAACACACATTTATTAACGGGATCTTATATTATAAAACCTCCAGGTATGAGATAGTCTCAGTCCAGTAAATATAGCAGAAATATTCACAGTACAAGGTATATATTAAGGTATTAATATATTTTTACCGTTGACATGGCCAGGTGGCTATGTTGCTCGACATGAAACATCAGAAATCCGAATTCCCATAACTGGACATACTCGTCCTTTTTCAGCTATGAGTGGGAAGATATGATGTGACGATAAATCTCATTATTTGTTGGTAAAAAAGTGTTTCAAGAGTTGGTGGTGAGCGGTGTTGACTAATATAACATTTACTCTAGTTTGTGACTTCTAAATGAGAGACGGTTAGCACAGATAGCCTTCTTGTAGCTTTGAGTGAAATTCCAAAAACGAACCATCAAATAAAATTGTAAACAGTTGTTGTTTTGAATTAAGCACAAAGCTACACAATGGGCTATCTGTGCTCTGCCCACCACGGGTATCGAAATCCGGATTTTAGCGTGTAAGTCCGCAGACATACCGCTGAGCCACTGGGGGGCAAATTGTAAACAACCAATAATTACTTAAATGAAATTAGATTGTTATTATCTCGTAATCGAACTGTTTTCAGTTTATATCGTTAGTTTTAGAACATTATTTTATGAAGTACATTTTGGAACTTCCTGCTACAGGATGCATAGAATATTGACTTTAATTAGATGTACTAGTTTATCCATAACCCAAACTACCCAAGTCTTAATTGGTACTTTAAATTCTCTGTAGCAGATACCCAATTCTGTGAAAGCGACGAAAGTAAGTCACCGGAACTCGAGCTTTCGAAAAAATAACTCAAACAATCCATTCAGTTTTGTTACTCATAATAACATTTTCGTACATGTCATGTTCACAACTCTATTTATCTTTCTATGAATTTTGAATCATAACAATTCAGTTTAAAATTAAATTTCTCGTAGACGACAAAGTAATAATCGAATTGTTTGAACAAAGAAACGTACTGTGAAAATCCTTAAGAGAGAAGCATGTATACTTAGCTCAAATGAGGTTATATCTGCCGAGTATCAATGGTGTTGGATTTAGGATTCGAGAGCATCGCCAATAGTTATGTGAGTAAATGAGATGAATATTCTCGATGCATGTTTTATTTTTATATTACACTTATTATTCAACAATTGTTGGTATTTTTAAAGCTTGTTTATGAATAATAAATGGAAGAAAAAATTGTTTTGTTTTTCTTTAAAATTATCAGTTGTAGACCAAAATCTGATTTTATTGGTATCACGTCATTGTACAGTCTATGAAACCATTGAAATAAAACTTATTTCGGCTAAATCGTGAACATTTTCTTTTTAATATATAATTAGCACCAAATGTGTAAATGAATATTTATCTGTTTACCATCTTTTTCACGTCTATTATTTTTAAAATATAGTCACCAGCTTTCTTATAAAAAAAATTAATTTCACAAGATCTCTCGTTCCATTGATTTTCACATGTTCGTAATTTTTTAGAAACTGTTTTTCTGAGTAAATAAGTAAATAATAAATTGTATTTAAATTTAAGTGGAAAGATGACCGAAATACCAGCTCTTCAGGTTTACTAGGCTCTAAATTTAATCGCAACATCAAATCATACTTACTTCTAGCAGCAAGTACTCTCGGCCATGTTTACTGGTAGCTCTGAAGAGCTCACCATGTTTCTGTCGAGTTCTAAACTGGAGTTGAATGTCTGTTGAAAAGGTGTCAGGTATAAAAGAAAGAGCATACTTGATATAGCTGCTTTGTTGAAACATTTTTGATTGAGTTGCTGAAAAGAAAGTAATAAGTAATAAGATCAAAATTGTTATTTCTTTTAAGCTTTTTAAACATGTTTGTATTTTCTTTCCTACCTGACATTTTAATCACCAATAAAATGCATTACATCACAGGTTCCCCCCACCCAAAATCGCTTTTATATTGTTATGCTTTAGTTTTATGTATAAAATTTTAGACAACAATGTAACCAAATATTCTATTATAAATATTGTTTCTATAAGAAAAGTTATTTAAAATGTCCTCAAAGTTTATAGATAGTCTACCTAATTTCATTATTTTCGTCGATGGTGCCACTTCCAGTGACACAACTGTTCGTTTATGAACTTACAACGCTAAAATCCAGGTTTCGATACCTGCAATGGGTAGAGCACAGATAACCCAGTTTGTAGTTTTGTGCTCAATTAAAAAGAAACAAAGAATTATTTTTGCTACTAAGTTGCAATAGTATGAGCGAATGAGCATATTACACCTTATCTAAATAACATTGCCAATCTATGTATCCAATTTAAAAAATACTGTTCATATACATGCGTCTACACAATTGCTATTGGTGGGTCTGTTATGTGGTTTATATAAATAGAAATTTTTAGAATGACTTAATAACTTGTTATGTGGTTAACTGTTTTCAACCAATTAAAGGCCCGGCATGGCCAGGTGGTTAAGGCACTAGACTCGTAATCGGAGGGTCGCGGATACGAATCCTCATCACATCAACATGCTCGTCCTTTCAGCCGTGGAGGGCGTTATAATTGCACGGCCAATCCCACTATTAGTTACTGCTAAATTAGGGACGGCTAGCGCAGATAGCCCTCGTGTAGCTTTGCGCGATATTTAAAACAAACCAATCAACCAATGAAAGGTTGAACAATACAACTGTTAACCGAAAATATAGACAAAGTACCTATCCAATTCAAAAACATGTTCGTTTTCATTTGGACTATTGACGTGTTTGCGTATTTGGATAAACAATTAATAGCATGTTAAAATTATGTTTCAAATAAACAACAAATAAAATCATACTTGAAATGTATTTCTATATAACTTTTGACACGTATTGAAAAAAAATTTGAGACCTAGGTTCATAAAAATCTCGAAACTCTGAGAAATTAAATTTCAGTAAAAATAATTTTTTTCTTACATTTATCGCATCTTGGTCCATACCAACCCGGGAGACACAAACACGTCGCTGTTTGATATGACGAATCGCAATATCCATTTTCACACTCAAATGTAATCTTTTTGTCAAAGCACATTTTTTCCGCTGGAGGACATCCTCGTTCACTATTAGCGTAGCTTCCAGGATAGGCAAGATCGTATAACTAAATAATATTCAAATAGAAAAGTACGTTATTCTGCTCATTTCGCACTATAAATACATAAACACAGCAATATTTCGATGAACTTTACGTAATTATAACGTTTATTTTTAACCAGACGAAATAGTATGAATTATTTTTTATATTTTTTAGGGAAATAAATAAATAAGTCTCATAGGAATACTTAAACGTTAGAGTCGTTTTTAGGTATTTCTTTTCACTTATTTTATAGGTAGTTACAGTTATTTTAATAAAATATGTAAAAATGTAATATTCGTCATATATATAACTATAAGCAGAGAAAAAGTTAAATGTACAATAACTGAATAACTTGTGTATAATAATTCGGTCGAAAATCTTTGCAGATACACGACTTAATCGGGTCTTTATAACTGTCACCCACGGGACTGTGTGCGTAAACTCGCCGTTCTCTGTAGAAGTTTCTTGCAGTGTAAGATACAATGTGTGTAACTATGGAAATTAGGCAAAGTAAGAAGCAGTTTCTCTCAGTGTAAATAAAGTCAGGCTCTTGTAGCATACCAAAGGTAGCTACAGAAGAGTGAGACTATATATTCTACATTAATATACGTAAACTACTCAGCAGTTTATAGATAACTTAGTATTAATTTACGGCACCATTTAACTAAAAGATGATAACAGCATTCAGAGTGATAATATATTTTTATATATATATACACCATAAGCTACTCTTGTAATCCTTTAGAGTAGCGGATTCACCATAATATATTTATTTCAACATCGATGTTTCTTTCGGTTAAGTCTATATTTAGAAATGCATATAACAAATGTGTATTCCAAAATTTCTGTCTGTTGTCTAAATCTGTAGAAGATTGTTGAGTTTAAAATACGACGACATGTGTATGTAAATACTAGTAATTGTCAGTATTGATACTGCAGCTGAAACTTATTGAAACTCGCCTGACGATTATAAAAGGTAGCTGTCGCAACACGCGAAAAGGCAGTATATGCTGTAGGTTTGCTACATTTGGTATATAATGAACCTCGGAAGTTATAACTGTGATTAACACTTACTAATCAGAAAACTACAGATATTTTATAAATTTCGAACATTACAATCTGTTTAACTTTAGAAAATTAACATCGGAGGCTGGTAATTTTACAAAACGTTATATAATTTCATCAGGTGAAAAACTTGCATGTGATCAAGGAAGAGCTAGCTAGCCCTTCGTCAGGTGATTTTTTTGTCAACATCAACTCAAAGTTAATTCAGTCATTGTGAATCGTCGATATCAAGGAAGTTTGGTTTGAAATTCGTGCAAAGCTACACGAGGGCCATTTGCTTTGTTTGTTTGTTTTTTTAAATTTAGCGCTAGCCGTCCCTAATTTAGCAGTGTAAGACTAAACGAAAGGCAGCTAGTCATCACCATTTATCGCCAACTATTTGTCTACTGTTTCACAAAAGAATAGTGAGATTAACTGTCACTTTATAACTGAAAGGGCAAGCATGTTTGGTGCGACGGGGATTCGAACTCGCGACCCTCAAATTACGAGTCGAGTGCTTCAACCATCAACCTGGCCATCAAGGAAGTTGCGGATTGTATATCTCTTAAAATTGTTTGTGAGTTTGCGAAACATGTATAAATATATAAATCATTATTTGAAGTAGCTATTTGTAATAACCATTATTGTAAATTATATTATTGTTTGTATATTAACATATATTTGTATTAAGACAAACCTGTGTGTTTCAATTTTGTTCACAAATATCATAAGTTTGATGCATACCAATAATTAATTAACTTGCAAGCCTAAATTTACAATTTAACTCATTTTCAGGTTATTTGAAATTGTAATGCAAAGCTCGTCCGACGTAAATTATAATACGTAACATTAGCAAAATAAACATATGTTTAGTAAACACCCCTTCTCTGACGCTTATTGTAGACACACAATATAAGAGTAATTTAATTTGATAAGTTACTTGATTTAGAGTCAGTTTAAAAAGAAAAATATTAATTTAGATTATTGATTCTGTGTTCATCCAAAATGTGTACATACATATATCACTCTTACCTCACTATTATGAATAACATTTCTAATGCATCCATCAAATCCTTGACGTGTGTGGTGAAATTGTCGGTTGAAGTTTAGTTGTTTGTGGTGAACTCCTCCAAGTTGTAATGGACCATTAACATTCAGATACTCATTGTATGGGGGAATTGTTTTCTTTCCTTCACATCTGGATCTGTCTGAAGTAGGTGGGTCTGTATTTGTATGTTGAGAATTTATGCAGTTATCTACCATCATGCGTACATTCTGAAAATAAAATGTGATATTCAAGTAAAGTTATATTTTTAAGGAATGTTAAATACACAAGTTCAATATCATCTTTTAGACCGCAATTTATTGGACAATGCTTGAAATATTTATCTTTGGATTATATACCTTCACTAATTACTTCTGTGATTAAAAAATGAAATAGTTAAAAGCCACACTGATGGCAGAACAATATTATAAAGTTCACTTAATTAACAAATGTATTATTTATCTACAAATCATTAATAGTCATAATAAAGCGAATTTTCTAAATACATCGTGTAGAATTTTATGAAAGAATTTACCTCCTTATCCCAAAATATATCCACTTTATGCCAAACTCCATCATTTAATGGCACTTTAACATCAACTACAACTTCTTCTGTTCCAGAACCAAAGTCTATTAGCAGCCTTGGTTTTCCATTAGTGAGTTCTAGTGACACAAAATCTTGTATCCCTTCCTCTTCATTGTCAGGATCGGAAATGGGTCCATTGTAAAGTATCAAGCCATTGCCAGTTTTAGTCATAAATTCGATACTAAAGTGAGAATTCTCACACTGCTGAAGAGGGGGAAACCAACCCCAACCATTTCCATTGAAATAACGAGTAGTTTCTTGGCACTGCGGGCCAGTAAATCCTTTTGTGCAGGTACATCTACAAAATACATCAATTTATCAATTTTAACGCTCAGTTGCTCATTAACAAACACAACATTTTATTAGTATATTTATCTTTATTATATTTCATGTACTTCTTTTGACCTTAGTTATTTGCTTGTCATACTTATCGAGACGTTTCTGTATGATGCATTATAGTTTAAAATTTCAGTCATAAAATTTACTAACTAAAATTTTAATGTCGTTATTGTTTTAACCAATCCAGAATTTAACTAACCTTACACCACTTCCAACAATTTCACATCTTCCACCGTTAAGGCATGTGGGAGGATATTTTTTACAAGTTTCTGGTTCTGAAAAATCTCGAGCACCACATTTACATTCAGGTTTCACCCAACTGTTGATTCCAACAAACGAGGTCTTGTTGGCATTGACAACCACAGGTTGGCTCTCGACAACCAGTTCGTTGGTACAGCTGCCTTCGCAATTTATATTTTCAAATAAACATTCATCGATCCCCACCATAATTATATTGATGCCTACTTGCTGCTCAATCTAAAATGTGGATTTACACAAAGATGCATACAATAGAAAAAAACATCTTGAAAAAAGCTGCAAACAACATTTTTTACGATGGATACAGTCCCTTGAAAAAGTATTCACTCCTGCAAAGATTCCACATTGTGCCATCTAAGCTAGCATTCATGAACTTTTCAAAGAATACGTACCATCTACTCCAAATGTATAGAAGTGAAAAACCTGATATTATGAAAGTAAGTTAGGTTTAGAAAGAAAACTAGAATATTCTCAATTGTCATGATAGTCTTAGATTAGTTCAGGTGTAATCGATTAGTTTGAAAGATAACCAATTTAGTGTAATTGTTTCTGTTTGTGCGTAATCAAAGTGTTATAACTTTATTTCACAGTAAATGCACGCGTTCAAGCTGCAACTCATATAATCATAAGACAAACCAGCTGTAACGACGATGAAGCTTTCCAGACAAGTCAGGGGGAAGTGGTAGAGAAGCACAGGCCAGTAGAAAGTTACAAAACAATTTCAAAGCCTTTAATTATCCCTTTGAGTATAGTGAAGTTCATCAGTAAGAAGTAAGATGGACTTCATACTATGCAAATCACGTTGCTCTTTCAAGGTAAGTAGTCGGGAAAACAGAAAACTGGTTAGAGATGCCCAACAATGAATTTGAAAATTTTGCATACTTCCATGTCTGAGATGGAAGTCATTTTATACACCGACAATATTCCGGTCCCTACACAAAGCTGACCTGTATGGGCAATTGACAGGAAAAAAGCTATTATTGAAAAAGAATCGCCTTAAATATCTCATGGAGTTTGTGACAAAGCATATAAATAACACTTCGTACATGTGGGAGAACGTTTTTGTGATGAGATGAGAGAAAAATTGAGTTTTGTGCTCTAAATTTAAAGTGTTACATCTGATACAGGCTCAACACAGCACTCAACACCATCCCAACTGTCAATCACGGCGGTGGCAGCATCATGTTATGGGGATGCTTCTCATCAGCAAGGATTTGTAAGCTTGTCAGGATTGAAGAAAAGATGGGTGGTGCAATCCAAAAACGAATTTTAAAGGCAAAGTCTGCTTGAGTCAGCCAATAATCTAAAACTGGGTCAGAACTTCACATTTCAATTGGACAATAACCCGAAGCACAAGGCCAAAGCCAAACTGAAATGGGTTTAGAATAAGAAAGTGAATGTTCTGAAGTAGTCAGTAAAATCTCTTGTCTAAATTTAATAGAAATTTGTGGGAAAACTTGGAAATTGCACTACATCAAAGATCCTCAAGTAACTTGTCGGAATTGGAGTAACTTTGCCAGGAAGAAGGGCAAAAAAGTACATCATCTTATTGTAAAACTCTGGTAGAGAAAACTTAAAACAGTAATTGCTGCTAAAGTTACTTCCATTAAGTACTGACTTAGGGAGCTGAATACTTAAGCAATCAGCAAAATTCAGTTTATGTATTTTCTCTGCAGGGTTTAATGCCATTCAACCTCCTTTACACGTAACGGTATTAAGTTTGATCATTAGAGTTTTGAATAAAAGTAAATTCATTAAAATCTTTTTTATATTGTTTGTATTTCATCAATGTATGACATTATTGGTAGGGTAAGAATACTTTTGCAAGGCACTGTAGCAAGATATGTAAAAAAAATGTAAACATGTTTAATCTGGTCAATATTACTTACATCACATATAAAACTAGACTAGAATTTAAAACTAAGAATAAACAAAATATTAGTCAAACTTAAAGCTTAGAACAGACAAAAAAGTACATACCCCCTAATAACAACAATGAAACTTACTGTTGCTATTCGAAATAATGAAGTAGCATAGTATAACAACAATTTTGCTTAAAATTGACTCATTTCTGAAAGGGATAGATAAAGACCATTACATCTTAACAACTGACTATATTCCTGCTACAACAACACAATTATGATTACATTTCATGTTCCTAACACTGGGGACTTACACGCTAAAATCCGGGTTTCGATACCCGTGGTGGGCAGAGCACAGATAGCCCTTTGTGTAGCTTTGTGCTTAATTCAGAAACAACAACAACAACAATCTTAACACTGGGGAACACTTTTTCAGTAACTTTGAGTTGAATTGGATATTTTAACTGATTCTGAAGGAGTTTTAGGCGCTGATTTCAAATCTGAAATTAGTTTTCTCTACAAGCTCTAGGGCCCCCCAGTGGCTCAGCGGTATGTCTGCGGACTTACACACTAAAATCCGGGTTTTGATAGCCGTGGTGGGCAGAGCACAGATAGCCCATTGTGCAGCTTTGTGCTTAATTCTAAACAACAACAACAAGCTCTAGTTTGTATGCAATTTGAGGTTAATGAAAATGTACAAATGTGAACTTGCGTAAACCATGTATAAGCATTTTCACTTCCATATATATAGATAGCTTCTAATATTTTTATCATTCTTCTTTTGTTTCAGATTAAACATGGCTTCCAAAAATAGATATAATTGCAGAAACAAGCCTGATGCTTTCTGTTACATATGTGGATGCTACACACTCAATCGTCAGAGACGTAACATATCCTCGTTCGTCAAGCGTGCCTACAAGGCATATTTTGAAGTTCATCTTGGTGATCAAGACAAGGAATTGGCTCCTTATGTTGTGTGCCACAATTGTGAGGAAATGCTTCGAGACTGGACCAAAGGAAAATGCAATGGTCTGCCTTTTGGTGTTCCAATGATTTTGCGCGAACCCACCAACCATGTAACTGACTGTTATTTCTGCATGGTAAACACAACGGATGTTGGGAAGAAAAGCCGACATAAGATTACGTATCCGAACATTCCCTCAGCTATTCGGCCTGCTCCGCACTCTGAAGAAGTTCCTGTTCCAGTTTTCAAAGGCTTGCCTTCATTGGACGATAAAGACATTGGACATGATACAAGCGAACAAGACAGTTGTGACAGTGAATTGTCAGAAAAGTGTACACAATCGGAGAACTGTTCTTCAGACACTAAACCTTTCCTCGTCCCCAAGCCTCTTCCCCAGGCTGAACTGAATGATTTAGTGCGGGATTTAGGTCTTTCAAAGAAAGGAGCATAGCTTTTGGCATCAAGATTACAAGGCAGAAATCGTGTTGATCACTCTGTTAAAGTATCATATTTCAGAAAGCGTGACCAGCTTTTTGTGACCTTCTTTTCAGAAGACAGACAGTTTGTTTACTACCATGACATCCAAGGGCTTCTCAAAGAACTGGGTGTATCTTACTATAGTCCTGCTGAATGGAGACTCTTTTTAGACAGTTCAAAACGCAGTCTAAAGTATGTTCTTTCACACAATTGGAATGTTTATAAAGCAGTACCTGTCGGTCACTCAGTGCATTTGCGGGAAGATTATGATGATATGAGAATGGTCATGGACTTATTAAAATATCATGAGCACAACTGAATCATTTGTGTAGACTTAAAGATGGTCAACTTTCTTCTTGGACAACAGAAAGGTTTCACCAAGTTTCCATGTTTCCTCTGTATGTGGGACAGCCAAGCACGAGACAGACATTGGGTCCAGAAGGACTGGTCTATTCGTGATACCCTTGAAGCAGGCATGCCAAATATCATACAAGACCCAATTGTAAGCAGAGATAAGATCATCTTTCCTCCTCTTCACATCAAATTAGATTTTATGAAGCAATTTGTCAAGGCACTGGAAACCGAAGGTGAATGTTTCCAACACATCATCACAGCTTTACCAGGGTTATATTTAAGAAGATCAAAGCAGGCGTGTTTGATGGCCCACAGATTCGAACCCTAATTTGTGATGATCAGTTTGTTGCTAAAATGACCGCTTTAGAAAAGGCAGCATGGTTATCCTTTGTGGCAGTCGTTCAGAACTTCCTTGGAAACAATAAGGCGGAGAACTACAGTGAACTTGTGAACAGAATGCTCCTCGCTTTTCGTGATCTCGGGTGCAACATGAGCATCAAGCTTCATTTTTTGAATAGCCACCTTGATAAGTTCCCTGACAACCTGGGGGCTGTGAGTGACGAACAAGGTGAACGATTCCACCAAGACCTAAAGGTCATGGAAGAACGCTACCAAGGGCGCTGGGACGAAAGTATGATGGCTGACTACCGCTAGAGCATTGAACGAGATTGTCCAGATGAAGTGTACAAACGCAAATGTTACAAACGCAAATTCCTACCTGAATAAAATACACAAACAAATTGATGAGCTATTTTTATAATTTCCTATAATAACGAAAAATTAAAAAATAAATAAAAATGTCAAATTGCATAAAATCTGTAGCTTTCAGACAAAAACCGACTTCAGATTTGAAATCAACACACTCAAATTGACTATAGAAAGGTCTTTTTTTAAATGAAACAATATGAGTGTTCCCCAGTGTAATTGGTAATATAAGTAAATAAAAAGTTATGATAAATTATAGGTATAGACACGGTATCGATATCTCATTAAATTTAATTATATATTTTTTATTATCAAATTTATTCCTGTGAGATACTTATGATTTTTTAGTATTCTATTTACGAACCTTCTGGGCTTTGGCTGAATAAAGTAATTGTGATGTTAAGTCTTGTATTCTAAAACAACAGTTTAAGTTATTTCTTGCTGTCACAAATATAAATCTGTATGTTTGTCTTGAAAGTGTCCTGGTACTGATAAGTTGTTAAATACCATGTGTAAACGTTATTATCTCTTTCTTTTCTATAACGTTTGGTTTGAATTTTGTGCAAAGCTACACGAGGGCTATCTGCGCTAGTCGTCCTAAATTTAACAATGTAAGACCAAAGGGAAGGCAACTAGTAATTACTACCCATCACTAGCTCTTGGAGTACTCTTTTACCAACGAATAGTGAGATTTATATGAATGTAAAAACGGTTTGTTTGAATTGAGAAAATTTTTTACGTAGAGGAGCAAAAAGGTTCAGACCTTCTTCTGTCATCGTCAGGTTTATAAATAATATAAAATCATATATTCAAACATCTAAGAACGCCCTCTACATTTCGATACTCAGTTACACAACCCCTTTCAAACATGTGGTCAGCTTCCGGTCAGTTACCTCTTCCTTTCTTTGTGAACCTGACAATGACCGAAGAAGGTCGAAACGTTGTTCGCTCCTCCACATAAAAAAATTTTTCTCAACCCAAACCAGCCGTTTCTTCATTTACATTTTTCTCTACAAATAGGTTTTCTCGACATTACTGGTTAAGAAGAAAAACATTGATTTTAAGAGTTGCAGCTACAATACATTTTTAAAGGTATGGCATTGAATTTTTCAGAAGATAAATAAACAATTAGACACTATCTGGCTGAGACATAAATAAACTGTTTCTGATAATACCTAAGATATATTAATGACACCTGCTGGAATACGTAATTTCTTTGTTTTCGTATGATCCTAAATGAGAATCTAAAGAAGATAATGTCAGTTAAAAAGTAGGCAAGTAATTAAACACGTCATATTTTACACAACAGCGACAGTTTTCGTCTGAGTAAAATCCAGCAGAGAAAATAAAAATAAACGTTAATTTGAAAGTTGTTGATTTCATCGCCCCCCCAGTGGCTCAGCGGTATGTCTGAGGACTTACACGCTAAAATCCGGGTTTCGATACCCGTGGTGGGCAGAGCACAGATAGCCCATTGTGTAGCTTTGCACTTAATTCAAAACAACAACAATTGATTTCATTATAAAATATTACTTCATCTTTATGCAATTGAAAAGGAACTAAAACTTTAAAAAATCTTTCAAGAACGATCTTTTCCGGATAACACTGGATTTAATCTCATGTAACATTAGATTTACCCTCTTCCGATTTAAGTCTACTGCTCCATTCAACATGCTGGCTTTAAAGTAAGGAGATCCGTGAGCAGCAAACCTGATGTCGGTTATAGGAGGACGCTCCTGCTTTGAGTAGACAGTAAAAATATCAATGTTCTTGCGGTCAATTTCCAATACTTCTGCCAAAGCATTCCGAAATTCATCGTACTTGCTTCTCCTCACTTTTCCAGTTTTCCAGTCCAGGATACGCACAAAATCTTCAGCAGAAGTTCCTAAAACAGAGTTTGTAAGTTGAAAATGAATAAATATTGTTTCGCTTTTATTTTTAGAAGATTTAAAATGCACTACGTGGCTGTAATTGATATTAACACTAAACCCAATTCTGTAAACACAGTACAACCAGAACCTGTATCTAATCCCTACCACAAGAGCTTAGAATAGATATATTTACGTCCAAAATCATTTCATTGCTTACCAGTTTAAAGGAAACTGTTCTCGTTTCATGTACTGTTATGAGTATCTTCGGCTTTTCGACTTATTGTAGACAGGAAATATTGTGATAGTAGCTAATGCGTAGTGTTAATTACAATACATGTTTGTATAGTTCAGACATTAATTACATGTCTTTATTATTAGAATGTATGGAAATCTTCTTTAGATGCAAAATATCCATACATTCTAATAATAAAGACATGTTCAGATAAGGAATTCATGATTTTCAAAAAGAGAAAATCCCTTGTATTTGATTTTATTTAAAACAAAGAAAATGTGGATCATTTTGGGATACCAGTACTGATACTATTAAAAAAAGATCCCTATAATAAGTCGCATCCAAGAAAAAATAAGCAAAATATAGCATCTTGTAAGTTAAAAATCCACTATACATTTAGCGGGTAAAACCTGTTCACGTATCCCAGGCATCATAATCAAGAAAGAGCAATACAAGTCACATGTACGCACGTTCTTACTACGACATATTAAATTAACTGTTCCATCCCACAAGTTGTTGAAAACCGCAATAGGCACTCATGTTATTATTTGCGAAGAAATTCCACTAAAACTGTCGGACGCAGCACTCATGGAATTCTGCGCAACGAGGTTGTTGAAGTATGCGCTGGAACTGACATTTTTATGAATTAGATGGATTACCAGAAGCCATCATGAAAGTGTGGTCTACTTTGACTATGAAAGCCATGCGATGAAACCTTGAAAACTGCACTGCAAGATTATTGTCAAGTTGCACAGGTGTCAGATGGAGCATGACGAGATGTGGTAACATGAACTGTGGCGAAGTGATGAAGCTCCGAGATTGTTTCGACATAACAGAAATGAAGATAGTTTTCTGTTTTCCTAACAATACATTTCTAGTTGTAAAATTACTCACCAAAAATTCTTATAGATCCAGAATTGTAAATGGCTTCTTCTGGAATTTCTTGCACTGTTACGTAAACAGTAGCATTCTCTGATTTAGTGTGTCGACGATCGTATATATGAAATGATAGAGAGTATGGGCCTCCAGGTGTAACATTTTTCATTATAAGTTTGCCAGTTTTAGGATCCAAATCGAAGTTGGGATCTGGCACATTATTTTTCCAAGCAAAAACTTTATCGGGTAAATCCCAGTCGTCCAGATCAGTCACATGTACTCTTCCAATGGGAATTCCAGAAGCTTGATCTAAAAAAATAAATACAATTACTTATAACCAAAATAGCATCTTAAGATAAATGTCTTTTTTTCTCTCTCTAATAGATGCTATTACTAAAATAATTGTTTGGTTGTTCGTTTGTTTTTGAAAATATTTTGTCAACTATTTTACAACACAAAATACAAATCAAACTTGCTAAATTTTACTAAATGTGTATAATAAATCGTTAGCATTTTCAAACATACATACCTTTGAATGTATAAACAAATATGTCCTTTTCACCAGGGTACATGAGGTTGTCATTTTTATCACCAATTATTACAGTCAAAGTGTTAGTCCCTGTCATTGAGATCTTTCCGCTATCTTTTATCACAATAGGTATATGGTATTCTTTCTGTTCCTCTCGATCAAACTCCTTTTTGGATCTAACTATTGCCATTCCATCTCCATCTGCACCATCTGTAAAAATATGTAATCGTACTTAAATATAGTTTACAGTATGAAACGATATTGAAGTTAAAAGTGTTTATATAGTTCAGACAGTAGTTTTAATGATCCATTGCACTTAATTATGATTGACAAGAAACAATGTTTGAGCTAAAAATATTTTTGCAGTTCATACAGAAGTTTTTTTTTAATCCATTGAGGTTAAAGTCTATTCAGGTATAAACTTGGTGGATATTTTAACGTTTTATGAAAATTCTAACACATATATATATATATATATATATATTTATGTAAAACTCTCTTGATTTTCTACATGCAAAATAAACTAATTTTCTAGTTTCTTGAGTCTATAAATGTGAAGCTGTCGTCATATCATGTTTAGTTTACAAGACTTTAAGTAATAGCAGTAATACTTATGACTTTGAAAAGGGCGTGGTATTGGTTATCCTTTAGCAGCAGCTTAATTAATACGATTTGCACAATTAATCAACTGTTCAAAGGCATCTAACATCAAAGTCTATCAACAGTGTCAATTCAAAGCAAATACGCTTAACACTAAAAAAGTAGCAGAAGCCGTCCAGTGGTGACAAATAAATTGATAGATAGGTTTATAAAGTAAAATATGTGTTAGCCCATATACTAATTGGCCAATTCACCTAATGACAATGGAAAGGGTTCGGTTATACCCAATTACAAATGACGAAATATGTCACAAATGATCTCCGACATCAGCGTGTAAACAGCTTACAGCTTAGACTGTGGACAATAAAGGACTAGAAGAATGCGATTCATATAAAGAGCTGCCTTTACCTGTAATTTCTCTACCGACGATAGAGTAAACATATAAGTAACAAACAACTTAGGTATGCGATTCTCCTTGTGCGACCTAACAGGGTAGTAAGCTGCTGGGTGAAGTGTAATGGTAATTTGTACAAGAGTTTTATGAAATGTCTCGAGACTTTTGAACCCTTTAGGCGATAAAATAACACCCATAGTGCTATTTTCGATCAATGCAGCATATCCGAATCCGAATTAATTCGAAGAACATAGCAGTAATATTAGAATGACATTTAATGTTACATGTGCCTTTGCAATCTTCTATTAACATTTGTAAATCACATTACGTCCAAACAAGTGTATCGAGTAAGAAATACTACAGTTCACTAAACATTTTCAACAATCCATATCAGTCAAAATCCATCCAGATGGGCATGAAATTAATTTACTGTTGGATGCTATTATTTCACTAAATAACTTTCCTAATTACACATAAACTGTATATAAATGTAATATTACAGTGTGAAACGTATGAAATTTAATTTTTAACAAGTATTTTCCATAAGACTTGTTGAGAACAAACCTAAATATTTAGTATTCGTCTTCTATTAAGAGAAAAAAATATAATTAGATGAGCATTTATTTTCTTTATCGAATATTTAACACAGAATTTATTTTTCAAATTACTTAGTTCCTTTACAATCAGTAATTCATTTCGTTCAAAATACTACAGGTGACAAATGCATGCAAAATATACAGTAGTTCTCACACTTATTTTACACATGATATTTTCTGTTAGGAATCAAGGCTAAACTTATATAACTTACTACTATATGGTTTATTAAGATTGACTGTTAAAACTTCTCTATAGAGTGATCTTAAAAATATCGTAAACCGAAGATGATTTTCCATATTTACACCAGTTAATCTTGTACTTATAGAATTAACCATTTTCTCTCATTGTGAGAGTTTCTTTGTTTTTATTCTGCATTACTTACTGGCATCGTTTTCAACTTCAAAACTCTCTTTAATTTTAATATCAGCATTGAAATCCATACGAAAAGTAAAAGGTGGTCCATTATGTTTCGACCTTTCATCGTCATCTGTTGCTTGGATCTGCACTTGTTGTTGTTGTGGTTCATTTTCATAGAATACTGGGCGATAGTCTTCCAGAAATCTTGGAGCATTGTCATTAACGTCGTCAACAGTTACGGCTAGTGTTGCAGTAGCAGTCAAAGCGGGATTTCCTGGGGAAAGCATGATCAAAGAGTTGAAACGTTCCGACCGTAATGTAATAACTGTTTTTCAAAAACCATGTAAATCCGCAAATTATGTATCACTAAAAGGTTAACAAGTAAATATTTAGAATCTGATTAAAGCTATGTAAACACTAAAAGGTTAACAAGTAAATAGCTAAAATCTGATTAAAGCTATGTAAACACTAAATGATTTTATTGAGCATAATTATGAACGAAAATCACGACAATTTTTTGCAGTCAAAAAATACTTACTTTTCCAGTGTTGAAATGATAATTATAACCATACTTTAGCAATAATCACTCGTTTAAAATAATTTTAGGACCACTATAAATTTTAAATCATCGATCAAGTTACATTTAACACATATACTTAACACAAGTGACAAAAAATGTCGTTGTTGGAGAAGGTTACAAAACCAAATGTCTCGCTGACACAAAGTTTTGTAGATTAACATTTCAACAATACACATTTATGACTTGTTGAACCTTGTTACAGGTACAAAAATTTTGTAAGTTGTTAAAAAACATGTTGTCAAGGATTTAAAAAAAAATTCAACTATAAACCAACCGTAACTAAAATTTGTTTGTTTTGAATTTCGCGCAAAGCTACACGAGGGCTATCTGCGCTAGCCGTCCCTAATTTAGCTAACTCTTGGGATACTCTTTTATCGTTAAGGGTGAAACGGAGAGCAAATATGAGGTTTATAATTAATACTTTCATTAATGCTCTTATAAATGAATACTAAAAATAAAACCATTTGAAGGGAAATTTAATTCCATATAAAATGCTTTATTTGTTTGTTTGCATTTTTCGCCCAAGCTTTCTCTGTCCACCGTAAAGAATCAAACTCCAAATATTAACGTTGTACTCTCGTAAAGTTAGAACTGAACCACAAAGGAAGAATGTTGTCAAAAATAAACAATCAATTATTAAATACAAAATATTACAAACTTTTATAAAAATATACAACAATGAGCTTAGAATATAAATGCAAAGCTCTGACAAAGACAAAAACAGTTTTATATAAAACTAGTCTTATCAAACACGAGTCCCCCGCCGGTACAGAGGTAATTCTACGGATTTACAACGCTAAAATTAGGTGTTCGATGCACCTCGGTGGATAGAGTAGATAGCCTTATGTGACTTCGGTGTAAGAAAAGCATGCGCACACACACATCAAAGATGAAAAATAAGTCAAAAACCTAATAGGTCAGCTACGCGAACAAAAATATGAAGTTACACTGTTGTCAAAGGTGATAAAGAAATAGAAAATTATAGTAATTCCGACGAAGTAAAGGTCCGTCTAAATATATGAAACTGCAGTTTTTGTAATGTAAAATAACAATAATCTAACAAAACTAAGTTTTTGTCAGAAACGATTGCATTGAATTGAGAAATTTGAAGTTAAATGTAGGAATGAGAAACATATATATTGAATTTGACGCTACTATTTTGGTTAACCTGTTCAGTGCCGTAAACGAGATAACTCGTCCAATTCGTTCTCAATAATACCTAACTTCAACGCTAGATGTCAGGACCATACTTGCATTTGACCTACTTACAAATTATTTTACTTTCGATCCAAAATGGCGTCACGAAAAAGTTACAAAATGAAGAAACATTAGAGTTTTATTGTAGCAGCTGAAATACTTGGCAGTCAACAGGTTAAGATGAAAACATTTTACCCCAAAAATTAAAATAACGTCCTGTAAAAGAGTAAAAACAGTTAAATTGTTTGTTTCTTGGAATTTTGCACAAAGCTACTCGAGGGCTATCTGTGCTAGCCGTCCCTAATTCAGCAGTTTAAGACAAGAGGGAAGGGAGCTGGTCATCATCACCCACCGTCAACTCTTGGGCTATTCTCTTACCAACGAATAGTGGGATTGACCGTACATTATAACGCCCAACGGCTGGGAGGGCGAGTAAGCTTGGTGCGACTCGGGCGAGAACCCGCGACCCACAAATTACGAAGCACCTGCCTTAACGCGTTAGGCCATGCTAAGCCTAACAGTTAAATACATAAATTTAAAACTTTGGCAATGGTGAAAAGGGAAAGTTAAAAATGTTGATGTCCACATAAATAAAAGCCACAACAATTCAACGTAATATCTGTTATATAAGTACTGATTATGAATTGGAACAAACGAGCACGCATAAAGTTGAAAAGGTTTTTTAAGCGAGACCCAAAATTCGAGAGTTTTCGAATAGTTCACTATTCTTCTTTAAAAGAATGAAGGGTTATATTTAATGAGAATAATGAAATAAATAGTTGTTTGGAATCAACCACAAAGCTACACAAAGAGCTGTATATGCTCTGCCCACCATGAGTATCGAAACCTGATTTATAGCGTTGTGAATTGGGAAGGGCAAGATAATTAGGCAACGATGTTGACCTCACGTGAACCACATGTTCAATATAAGTCAGCCTTGAAAACTAGCCAATCACAGTCAAGAGTTGCTTATTTCACGTTTAATTTGTCCCAAAGATATGTTTACACTACATAAAAGACTTAAGTGTAATAAAAATCGTAAGAAATATTAATAAATTTTTATACAGATAAAAGTAAAAAATAAATTAACTGCAGAAAGTTGTACAAAATAGAGGATATGAGAATACGACACAATAATATAAAGTTAGTTGAATTATGAATTTAGTTTTGAAGGTATTTTTAGAGAGGCACGAAGCTCAACAATTCAGGGATCGAGATTGGTGCCATTTGGGTGTTACAGTAGTAGTTTTAATATGAAGTCTTACCGTCGTCTATTGCCAGGACTTTGATTTTGTACTCTGGAATGTCTTCTCTGTCTAACTGTCGTTGAACCTTAATATGTCCAGATTTATCGATGCTAAACTGTCTCTTCTTGTCTGAACTTCGCTCAATAGCATAACTAAATAAAATTAGATCTCTCTTCATCGATCAATTAAAAACAACTTTAAATAAATGTAGTTTAAAGGATTAATTGTTTCAAAATCGAGCGTACTATTCTGACAATGATGCTATTATTTACGTGTTTCCATTAGATATTTAGGGATACTTACCCTATTACGTTGGAGTCTATTTATTGATAAGAAATGCTTTCCTCTTCTCTTTTTTAAATAAAATATCATAACTGGATTTTATTAAAGTAAAATAAAGCCTTCAATCCTTCGTTATTTAATTGTTGTAACTAGATTTGGTTTGTTGGGAATTTCGCAGGAAGCTACTCGAGGACTATTTGCGCTAGCCGTCCCTAATTTAACATTGTAAAACTAGAGGGAAAGCCTTTAGTCATCCTCACCCACTGCCAACTCTTAGGCTACTCTTTTACCAACAAATAGTTGGATTGACCGTAACATTATAATGCCCTCACGGCTGAAAGGAACAGCATGTTTGGTGCGATAAGAATTCGAACCTGCGACCAGCAGATTACAAGTCGAGCGACTTAACCACCTGGTCTATGATACTGTAAGAAAGGCACACCCGCTAAACTGCTCTTCAGTTTGCATGAGATGCTGTAACATATCTTTATGCACATTATGGTGCACCTACGGCTGAAAGGGCGAGCATGTTTGGTCCAAAGGGAATACGAACCTACGACCCTCGGATTACGAGTCGAGTGCCTTAACCACCTGGTCTTGCCGGGCCATGTGACTTGGAGAAACGCCGCCATATTTGTAGTATTTATGTGTGTGTGAGAGTGTTTTTCTTATAACAAAAGCCACATTGGACTATCTGCTGAGTCTACCAAAGGGAATCGAACCTCTGATTTTAGCGTTATAAATCCGTAGACTTATCTGGAAAAATTGAAAATTTACCAAAAATATGCATATGCATTTTCGTCTGGGATGTACTGCATGTGAAAAGTGTTTGAATTGTGGTTTCTAGTCATACGCAATTCATTGCATTCAAAATTATTCCATGTATAGATTTCGAACTTTTTCCAAATTTTACTAACATAAATTGTAACTTCTTTACACATTAAAAGTGATAACACATAGTTTGTAAATAATTCCAGTTTCACAGCACGTTTAAAAATAACGTCAATAAAAACATAATTAATTCCTCACTCTCAGTTCTGTTGAAAGTCTTGTTATTGTTGTGAGGAGAGAACTTCTATCTAAAGTTGGTGCTCAGTGATAAAGAAATGGTTGTTGCAGATACCAAAGCTGTTTTTCTAATTGTCTGATTCTTGAATATCCAAAGTGCTATATATGTTTTATGGTGTTATTCAATAGATAGGGCAGGAGGTTTGGTTACATAAATAGATACTGACCTACACCCTACGTCCACGAAAGTAAGATGTTGACCATAGTGCAGTGTATACAACATTAAATCGTTTTTATATCACTAAACACCTTTACTGCACCTAAATCTACAATTTATTAGTGAATAAAAATGAAAGAGACTTAAAATTAATGGACCAAAACTATATGAATGCTGTTTGGCTATATCTAATTTCTCATAGAAATTAACCAAACGCTAAATTTGGCTTCTCCCTAAAATGATGTCGTCTTTAAATCAGACACTTTAAAATCCCTAATTTTAAGGATGTTAAAATATTACAAATTTTAAGATTTTAACACTAGCCGGATTCTTACTTACGACAGTGTGTTTTTATTTTATCAAATTTACAGCTAACAGCATTAAACCAATAAAAAGGGAAAATAAATTAAAAATTCGTCTTCTCAAGAAATAGATACATAATATTAAGCAGTATTCTCTCTCGCTGCAAGGTAAATTTTGAGAAATAGTTGAAAAATGCCTTAAGCGTTCCAAGCAAAAATATTTGGTTACTCACGAAACTTAATGATATTTTCTTAGGCACCCTTTTATTTTTGCCACACGTTTTGTTTTAGTTTTCAATAGGGTAGTAAACAACTGTCTCGAGAACAAATACTCAGAACACGATATTCACCAAGTACAAGTCAATTGCAAAAGCCTAGAAGAAATTTAATTTAATTTTCAATATACCAGTCAAAAAATAATACTTATGTGACGTCTACTTCAAAAATTATCCATTTACTACACTAGAATATCAACAATCACGAGACATTTCGTTCAAGGAAAAACAGAACGTTAACATTGAAACTAAAGATGAACAACATTCTGACAAACCACTTAGACTATCAAACGGAACAGAACCTACTCTTCAAAGAACTCAAAGTTCAAGTAATTCCAACAATAATACTTATAATGGTTTTAGTTTAAATAAGACTATGGGACTCTGTTACGTTACATAACATTTTTCATGAAATAAAACTATTAAGCTTCTAGTTGACGAGGTAAAGTATATTTATATTCCTAATAACTAGAGGCAGAGACATTAAAACAAAGAAAATTATAAAAAAAAATACGTCAAGTACCACCTAAAGCTTCAAATGAACTCAGAGCCATCTACAAAACATAACGTACAAGTTTGGTGGGAAGTGTCTAACATTGTCAAATATATAGCCTATTATAGTCTATTACATCAACTATACTTCAACCACTAGATCTGTAACTATCGAAATTTTTAAAGTGTCCACTGATACTTAACCACTACTTAAGTGTCCATAATGAATTTTAAATGCATAACTGTCACATTTATGATTTTTTGATCTTCAGAAAAAGCTATGCAGAGTTGGATAAACAAAAATGTTTACATTAATAGTTAGGTTTTAGTATTTTTAGTTATTTAATATGCATTGAAATTTCAGTTTTCGTAAAAAGAGTGTTAGAGCTCATGATTTGAGAAGTAATATTTGTGACAAACTTTGTTGAAATTTCCAGGTCTTCGTTGAACAAGAAATATACATACATCACCAAGAAATTCTTATGCCCCACTGATGTTATAATATTTGATTAAACATTCCCATTTTGATGATATAGTGCCTGTCTTTAATATTGGGGCGAATTTTTTCTGTACCTCTTGACCTTGATCTATGATTTTACAAAGTTGATAAGGTCTAAAACTTTGTATGTAGTGCCTTTTACGCAAGTGTTATCAGTATCTGTTCACCATGTGTTTAAATATCAAATCCACAAAGTTTGAAGAGTTTATATATATATCTCGATTACCTTGAACTTTCTATCTATGATCGCCAAAAGTAAAAAAACAAAAGATTATAATACCGTATTTAGTGTTTCTGTGAAAGTTTGGTCCAAATCCATCATCCAAATCTTGAGATATGCTACTCACAAGATTGAGACAAACGAAATGAACAGACGAATAACGGCAAACAAATATACTCCACTTCACGATGCTTCGCAGAAGAGTCATAATTACCTTTGTTTGTTTTGAATTTTGCACAGAGAAACACAAGGGCTATTTGCCTTCCCGGTTTTAGCGTTGAACGATTAGAAAGAAGGCATCTAGTCATCACCACCCACCGCCTACTCTTGGGCTACTCTTTTATCAACGAATAGTGGGATTGACCGTTACATTATAATGCCCCCACAGTTGAACCCGTGACCCTCAAATTACGAGTCGAACTCATTTTTTTTCTTAGAGGATGGATAAACAAATATACATCAATATTCAAGAAATCTCGTGAAAATGACTGCACTTACCTGAATAGCAAAAATACATTAGTTAATAATAATTACTTAAAGCATAGACACTGAAATTTAGTAGTAATAAAGAATGCATAAAATAAAAATATTACTAAAATATTGAAAATAAAGTGATTTAACTGAAGATTATTAAAACTCGAACAAAACTATAATTACAAATCTTGGCATAGTATATAACTCTGTACACCTCACTTACCAAATGCCTAGAGTCGCGATAAATGCTTTAGAAAACTAATAATTTGTTTTGTAATCAAAACTTTGTTGTTGTTGTTTTGAATTAAGCACAAAGCTACACAATGGGCTATCTGTGCACTGCCCACCACGGGTATCAAAACCCGGTTTTTAGCGTTGTAAGTCCGCAGACATACCGCTGAACTACTGAGGGGCCGTAATCAGAACTGTAAGAAATCAATATATGTTTTAGCTTTAACCTTAAAAGAACATTAAACGATTCCTATTACTGCTTTGTCTGTTAAGGTTTAAAAATGCTTACTTAAATAGACAGAAGCATAGGACATAGATTACACATAAATTCTATATTTGTATATAATGAGTTTGTCTCTGTATTCACGGATACCATAAATACAAGTAATAGTAACTACTTTGTTTTCAGTTGTAATTATAAAAAGAAAACAACAACAACGAAGCAGATCACATATTCTTTTGATAATTTTCGAAATAGATATAACAAACTGCATTTGATGTAAATAAATAACCTACGTGACCCTTGATAGACCTCCTTTATCCGGGTCTTTTGCTGTAAAATTAGCCACACTAGTTCCTATTTGTGCATCTTCCGGGATTGTAGCGTTTTCGTTTTCTTTTATAAACTTAGGTGGGTTGTCGTTGATATCTCGGATACGCACTTGAATTTGGGCTCGATCAATGTGTAGTTGACCTGTTGATTGTCCTCCATCATCACTGACTTGAACAGTGATATTGAAACCGAATCTCTGATTGATATCTTCATAATCGAGTGGCTGACAGTAGATAAATCAGTGAAGCTCATTACGAAAAGGAAACAAATGAATAGAAAATGATGTAGGTAATTGTTTTTAAAGACCAATTGCAAAACTTTGACATGAGTTAGTACAACAGAATTAGCTTAAATGCATGAAACTTTAAAATAAATTAGTTTATTTCATAAAAATAAAATTTAGCTTATATTATCAATTGGATTTCATATATACATTCATAAATCTGTATACACCAAAGGCAATGTTAATTATCTTTCTTGGTGTTCTTTTTAATGTCAAAAATACAAAATAATTCAGAATCCGTAACAACTCTTTACATTTGTAATACACTTCCTGTGGTGGATTTCTCAGATTTTATTTGTTTTCATCTTTTGATTCTACTCTTTTGTCATTAGGGAGTTGCTCCATTCGCGTTACGATATACTCAATAACTTTATGATATTCAACTAAACTATTCGGCCTAAGTTCAGCTTATCTGCTTGTATAGAAGTATTTTTGATTCTTAGGGAAAGTGCTCACGAAGTTCCATTATTTACTTCTTGTGAAAACTATCCTTGAATGGATAAAATATTTCAGTGACAAACAATTGAGATGAGTAAATACAACTTGTTTGTGAGAAATTTATACATTTTATACAAATTGACCAATTTCTTATTTATTTTTTCTCAGAGGTTCTCCACAAACCGAAGCACGAAACTAAATGTATTAAAGTACTTTAATATTTATAAAGATTTATCAGAACTATAAAAAATAAACACCTTGGTTATTTTCAAGGAACCCGTTCCATCAGGATTTGTGAGCATTGTAAATTTTTCAGCACCGTAGGCAGACGGAAGTACCTCGTAGCTGAAGCGGTTTGTATCTAACATGTCTTTATCATTGACAGATAAGACAAGAATGGACTCCTGAGGAATGTTGTTTTCATCAGTCTCATCCACCTCCACGTTCCAAATTTTTTTTGTGAACTTTGGTGGCATGTCGTTGATGTCCTTCACTTTTATTGTAGCTGTACCAGTTCCTACGTGTGATAAAACCAATTTGGTTCAAATTATTTCCTTATTCCACATATAACTCATGGAAACACGAGAAAAGTTACAAATGACGGCTGTTTTTATTCATATTATTTTCCTATTTCTAACTATGTGTAATAATAATTCGTTTTGGAGTAGATTGTAGGTTTCTGTTGCAATATATGCCTCATATCTAAGTTTTTAATAATGAATTTTTGAAATAAAATGACCAATTATGTAATGAAAAATACTACATTAAGAATCTCAGACAAACAATGACTATTTAAATAACCGTATGGTAATTGTACACTAATGTGAACAATATTTCATTAATATCATTAATCAAACAATATTACTTGTCTGATTGTTTGATACATTCCAATATTCCAATAACCTCATTATTTAAACATCAAGCAACATTTCTCAATTATTTTTCTGCATTGAATCAAACAACATAAATCTTCTCAGTATAGCAAAACTCACGTTAAGTATCAATATGAAAGCTATGTTAAACCTTGAGAAAATGTATTTATCAAACATGTAAAAATTTCATCAATAATTTAATTATCGAGTTTATTTTCATGAATAGATTGAACTATAAATAAGTATTAATTCGTTATAAATATATGAAAACGTTCAGATATGATACGACACCTTTTGTTGAGATTTTTAGTGCAAGTAAATGAAAATAAGTTTTAATTTTCTATGAAACACCTCGATAAGCTAGTCATAGAAGTCGTGTGTTTTGGTAAATAAAATATATTTTCAAAAAATCAATAGAATAGTTTTACAGTTAACAATCCCAAGGTCCAAGCTGATACCATTTAATGTGTACAAGAGATATCTACATACTGATTAAACATAGACTCGTTTTCTGTTAGATTACAAAGTGAAAGTTTTCATGTAGCTATTAATATTAAAGTACCTGATAGTCTTCCCCCGTCTGTTGCGACGACTTTGATAGTATATTCTGGATTAGTCTCTCTGTCAAGACAACACACTGCTGTAGAAATAATTCCCGTGTCTTTATCTATACTGAAGATTAGTTCTCCGTTTTCATTGACTGGATTCTGCTCAATAGAATATGTTAGTTTTGCATTTTCACCTTCTTCCGGATCGTCGTAATCAGTTGCTGTCATCGTCATGACACTGATACCTGAGAATGTTGTAATGACAATGAACATTAAATAATATGTTCTACAAAGTACTGAACAAAATTAGAGGTTTGTGAGACTCTGCTGACGTAATTCGTCATTTTGTTCTATTTTGATAAGTCTATTTTGAAAATAAATATTATTATGATTTTCGCTATATATTCATGATCATAGATAAACGTATGCGTATTTATGTAAATCATATATTAATTTACACAATTACTCTACCTGCTGGCCCATTTTCTGTCACGTTACCAACGTAGAGATTGGAGGAGAAAAACGGTGCATTATCATTGATATCTTTAACATTAACAAGCACATCCGCATATCCAACAAGACCATCCCCTCCTTCATCTACAGCAAACACTGTAAAACGCCAATATGATCTGCCATGAGGTCTGTCACGATCCAAAGGTTTAAGAGCGTATATTTCACCTGTTGAGCTGTTGATTGCAAATTTGTTTAGTGCTGGATTTTTTTCATCAGTTCCTTGTCCTGTTAAAAAATACACGACATCTTGTAGACGGTCCCTATCTCCATCTGTGGCTTTTACCTGTGGTGTCGAGAAATAAAGGTAGTTAGTTATACTTGCAGCATAAACAGCTGCAAAAGTTATAAAAGTTTTGTACTTGTACTTAACTTGTTTTTTGATATCAAGGAAATCAAAAGGCGAACAGCGATGGGAATCACTAAGCAACTAAATTTCTGTGTCGTTAAAAGGAAACTTTGGTTCTAAATGAATTTTTTGTGTGCATAAAAAGGTATTACTTTACACAACTTCACGTTAAAGGAACGAACTTTAGCTCTTTTAATTCCACGTAATCGTTAATATCATGAACACTATAGGTAACTTCTGCCTAAATGAACCAGGCGATTGTGATTTTGTATTAACAAGTATGAACTGGGTTTAATTAATCTTAGTCTCATTTGTTCCGCTAATGCAGTGTCATTATTCCATGATGTATCCTTAAGAAAGTATTTCTCTATAACGCATTCTATAAGTCTATAAAAATGTTTTGAAACTATCAGTATTTTTTTTAGATTTTTTTACCATCTTTCTAAACACAACACAATTAAGCATATGAACTTATTTGAAAAATGTCGTTATAGGTAGCGGATAATGGGGAAGAGCAAAGCTGAAAATATTTTGTTTGTTTTGAATTAAACAAAAAACTACACAATGGGCTATCCGTGCTCTGCCAACCACGGGTATCGAAAACCGAATTTTAGCGTTCTAAGTCCGCAGACTGATTCAGTCGAGTTCGATTACAGAAACATATCTCTCAATCTTCTGATGGAATGTATAAAAATGTTTCTTTATTAACCAACTGGTATAAGTACACGGATTTTGTTAATAACACTAAAGGAATAAATCTCGAATCTACTGATAAACAAGCCCTTTTTTATGTTGTATCATTCAACAAATATGCTAGATGAGGTAGTACTTATTAATAAAGTTTCTTTATTGTGCAATGATTTAACGCTGCATGTTCGTTTTTAATATTTTTAATATGCACTATGTTATTGTTCATACAAGGGCTTTCCATCACTACTAGTATTTCATTGATCAAAACAAAAATAAAACGCAATTCGAAAATGCAAGTGATGGAATAAAAAAAGAATGTCATTTTACAGAACATAAGATGAGAAATAGCTTAAAATTTCATAAAAAATTCATAAACCCATTGCGGATTCACTTATCAGGAAACTTTCTATATATAATATTTAAAAATGATTGAATGGATAAGGTTTAACATCGAGGTATATTGGTTGCATAAGAGGCTTGTCATCAGCCAACAAAATTATAACCCGTTCCTTTCAGTGCACGCCGTATGCTTTGATCTTTTTTTAAAACTATCCATGCAACGCGTATTTTGCATTTAATTGAAATTCCGAAATAAAAAAAGGCAGAATGAGAAAAAATATCCGATAAGCTATCGACCAGTTAATTGAAATTGTTTTACATAGCGTTTCTTTCATGAGTATCAAAGAACTAAACATGAGTATTCTATGAACTTTAAGGATATAAAAACAATAATAAATTAGGAATGATTTCTGGGTAAAAGAAGTCACGTACGAATGAAAAGATGTGTAAAACTGAACTCATTTTGTAGGCGTTAAAGTAAAGGAGGAAAATATAACCTGTAGAATTCGCTTGGGTAGTTTCCTGTCATCTCCTTCGGTAATCTCTGTTTCGTAAGTTGATCGATCAAAGACAGGAGGGTTATCGTTCACGTCGTTTATACGGATAATCACATTGGTGAAATTCTCGTTTAGGTTATCCGAAGCCACCAATCGCAACGTGTACTAAAGAAAAAAATAAATGTAATCATCATTAAACAACCATCAGAGTTCTTCACTGACCCGAGGTCGAGGATTTGTAATCTACAAGACAAACAAATAGTTTCATTAACCAAAGGATCGTCGACTCAGTCTCCCTCGTGCATCATCAAAAGTAATTTTTTCATGCCTGCCTGAACAGTCTATCGTCAGCCTGAAGGTAATATAATAAAAATTGAGACTGTTTCATAAGCTGTTTTTCTTACAGCCACAGGAGTTCTGCAACTTAAAAGGCTTACCATGCCTTTCAAAGAATTTCTTGTTGGTTTGGTATTCGGATGACTCGTTTTGTTTTCCTAACCCGCCTTAAATACGAAATAGCTTGATTTAACTACAAGTTTAGCACCTGATACTTAGTGCTTATGTCTTATATATAAATGATTCCCGTTTGCATCATAAACATACTGTGCTGTTTTTGTCTTGTGTTTCTTGAGGACTTACAATTTATTTTGTTCTATATATTAAAAGATATGATTTGAAGAATTCTACAGCTGTGATCTTATCCAAGCAATTAGTAGCTTATGTTTCATTTAAAAAGCAAATATACAAATTTAACACTTTATCGTAAAATAATTTTAATACTTTGATTATCGATATGGGCTTATTTTGCACCACTAGTTTTTTACAGTAGGTCAGATTTTTTTATTAACAAAGTCTTATAAATCAGAATAATTAAAAATTAGTCATTACTTTTTAATTTTATTTGTTACTATTGTTACTACCACACCCTAGCTCACAGTATATTGTCCACGAGAAAGTGATATTGTCCATCGCAGTGACGTTTTGCTTCTATAAATTATATATATATTTATGTAAATAACAAACTAAAAAAAACATTTTTGTTTGATGTTAAGAACAAAGCTACACACTGAGCTATCTTTGCTGTACTCACAGCGAGTATTAAAAAACCGGTTTGTTACGTTATAACTTATAAGCCTTTAGACATATAGATGAGTCACTGGAGGATAATAAAAATAAAATTGAATAAAATACTGTAAATAAACCTACACTAGTTTTAAGTAGAAAATATTAACGTTGTCCTTAACTGTAAATTTGATATCTATTAATTAGTATAAAACTTCAATACAATAATTCTGCTTCAGGGCTATATGAGGAATTTTAAATGCTCATTGGTAGGTTTATATCAATTGAAAACCTGCAGGAGCCATAAAATGAGCGAGTTTTTGAAGAAACTTTCAAATGTTCATGAAGAGATACAACAATATATTGTTTAATCTTATTGACGTGGAGAAGTTAATGCAATAGCAAGAGTATTTATGTGGTAATCACAACAAAAGTAAGTGGAAACACTTGCGACTTGAGCAAAATTTGTTTTGCTCCTCAAGCGAAATTGTATATTAAAGAACAATTCCCGCTTGAGCCTAATGGAAGTGTCTGTCCAACGGACTAATCTTCGCCAATTTATTTCTCAAATGTTTTGTTTTACAGTGTGAACGCATAAATCGAGAGAACGTATAAGACTTAATCACAATTTAGTTTTATGTTGGAATTTCATGTTGACTGGCTTTTTACAGCTTGACATTTTTTTTTCAAGTAATAAACTGATTTAAGAATCTCTTACCAAAACGTATAAAGACTGTTCCACACATAATAGAAAAAAATTATGATACTTTATAGAAGTTAATTTAAGAATCCAAACATAGATCTTTAAACGCGATATTGTTGTTGTTTGGAATTAAGCATTAAGCTACACAATAGGCTATCTGTGCTCCGCCCTCCATGGGGATCGAAACCCGGTTTTTAGCGTTGTAAGTCCGCAGACATACCGTTGAGTCACTGGGGGGGGCGTAAATGCTATATTAACTTAAACATCCTGTAGCAAACAAACTGAATATACAACTCTAATAGAAAATAATACATGAACATTATACCCAATTCCAACACATGGTTACTTAAATCTACTTTTCAAAGAATGATTTTCATGCGTAAAAACAAACTGCCGAAAACGTTAGTAATAGTCAGATTAAGTGACCCAACTGCAAACTATCTATATCGACAAGTTTGACTAATTTATTGCCGAATATGCAATAAACAACTGAATTTCAGTGAAAACCAATACAATACCAGCCACAGCATCACTCTTGAAATCTTAAAATTCCCAGTTCGATAAGTCTAACACTGAAGCACAAAGCTATCGAAACTAAAGCTAAAAAGTTAGAATCTTTTGTAAATGAAAATGTCACATTTTGATATGGTTTGTTGTTTATCAGTTAAACTGATATTATTTGCTCTAATGTATGTAATTATGCAGCATTTTTTGTTCAGTTGGCCATTTTAAAAATAATTATATAGAATAGAATATTGAATACAAGTAATGATCCTTATTACTTTTATATTCAATTATCGAAGATCCATTTCGATATCACCAGAAACGTTCTGTTATAAAATAATTCCCGATTTCGTGTTTTCGTTTCATCTGTTTGTTGGAATGAAATATTGAGTTTCAAAATCATCATTTGCAAATAATATTTAAAAACCTTCTGAACAATGAAACCATAGAAGTGATGAATAAAAGCATACTTATAAGGTTAATGCCGAGGATCAAAGATGAGGGTATTGATAGACCAAGATAATTTATTACGGTTCTATAATTGGCTATATTAAGATAGCAAGAACACAGAATTTAGGGATTAAATTACCACTTATTCAGTAAAATAAAGACAAAACAATTCGTGGAAGAAACTATGAAACACATTTTACCAACAACACGTGAATACTGATCTCGTAGTTTGTTCCTGTCTCAAAGCTATACTTGGCTATCTGCTGTATTTGACTTTCGTTTTTGAATTTTTCACAAAGCTACACGAGGGGTATCTGCACTAGCCGTTCCTAATTTAGCATTGTCAGATTAGAGGGAAGGAAGATAGTCATCACCACCCACCGCCAACTCTTGGGCTAGTCTTTTATCGACGAATAGTGGTTTTTAACGTCATATTATAACACCTCATGGCTGAAAGGGCACACATGTTTGGCGTGATGGAGATTCGAACACGTGACCTTCAGATTACGAGATGAGCGCTCTAACCACCTGTTCATGTTGAGTCTTATCTGCCCTATCTACCATGGGAAATCGGACCCCTGATTTTAGCGTTGTATTCCCATAAACGTGACCCGTCATGGCCAGGTGGTTAAGGCACTCGACTCGCAATCTGAGGGTAGAGGGTTTGAATCCCTGTCACACCAAACATGCTCGCCCTTTCGCTTGCGGCCGTGGGGTCGTTATTACGTGCGGTCAATCCCACTATTCTTTGGTAAAAGACTAGTTCAAGAGTTGGCGATGAGTTGTGATAACTAGCTATCTGCCTTTCATCTAGTCTCACACTGCTAAATTAGGGACGGCTTGCGCAAATATCCCTCGTATAGCTTTACGCGAAATTTAAACCAAACCAAGCCTTATATAGTGTTAATTCATAATGTCCACTTTCTCGAGAAGATTTATTCTGTACAAATCTCTAGGGTTTACTAAATAATACAAGTACAGTTTAAACAGTTAGAAGCTTAAAGCTGTATACATTTTCTTCGTAATTTACTTAAAAGGTTCAAGTGCAAAAATGGAGTAGACTTTGCAAGCACTAAAGTAGGAAACTACAACCTGAATAATTCGTTCATACTAAATTATCAGTACTTGACTTCAATATAATTTAGAAATAAAAGCTTTTTGTAAAATATCTTTTGTATAATTTTAGACATTCTTATAAACCATCTTACCGTCTTCCGGGTCTCATAATCTAACGGTCCGGCTACATAAATAGCACCTGTTTCATTTTTCACTGCAAAGGCACCTCCTTCGTTTCCTTTAGTTATTTCATATCGGATTCGAGAAGCTAAGATGGAAAAGGAATATTATAAATTTTATACCAAGAACGTTTAATGTATTTCTCAGTTTAAAGATAACTGTGATATTTGTTCTTATCATTTGAAATAAACAACATTTCTTTGTCTAATAATATTGAGTAATAAGAAAAGCAAAACAAGATGAAATAACTTGCATCATTTGCTAATTAATCTGAAACTGTCACTGTTTAGTCTTAACCGAATAAACATGTAATGCTGAATCTTCATTTACATATTATATTAATATGGTGTACAGGATAACTCTGTTGATGTCGTCGCTGACGGTTTGGTCATTTTCAAGTGATCACAATATCCTATTTTCAAATCTTTCGTTCGTGACAACATTTTTTCCATTTGAGTCATGGAAAGAAATCAGGTTTAGATTTTAATTCTAGGAAGACTTATTACATGATAGGTCCGACACACACTACGAAAAACAGTATAAAGTTTTGGTCCTAATAATTAAAGGATTTGTTTGTAAAATCACGATTTCGAAGACTTGTGTAGTGTAAGAACCCTGATACAGTTTAAACAGTTAAAAATTTAAGCTGTATGCATTTTCTTCGTAATTTACTTAAAGAGTTCAAGGAAGGTGTGATCTATGTCTATAACCATACAATGTTGTCTTATGTTCTCACATGTTTTTCATTCTTTATATTATCATGTATATTGGTAACAAAGTTTTATGTCATTTCTTTTCGAGATATAACTGAAAAAAATGTATAAGTCCTCAAAAGCAGAGTAGTTATCATATACTCATATGACAGTGAAATGTGTAGTAAAGCCTTAAATATACGTCTTTTGTATTTTATTATAGCCTAAGCCATAAGTTAGTCAATAATAAATATTACTATGCCATATTGTTGTTTCCAGATTCTTTGAAGATGCAAAGAAATGAAAGTTAGCATGTTTATTGTTTAAATTTTCTTTGCGAGCACGTTAAATAAATGTTAAAAAAATTAAAAACAAATTCAGTCATAAATAGCAGAAATTGAGCCAAAAACTATTTTTTGGATATTTTTGTTCATTGATAAATCATAATTGTGAAAGCTGTCGTTTGTGAAATTAGAGACCTTAGATAATGAATTTCTTTGCTATTAACTATTTATCTACTGATCAAGCTGAAACGAATTTAAGGCCCTTTCAACTGGATCAATATGTGTAAAAATGTCACTTCATGAGCAAGAGATTAAAATATTTAACATTGACAACTACTCTAGATTTGTTTCTTTGTTAGCACAAAGCTGCACATTAATTTATTTGCGCTATGATCATGTATTAACAGTCATGCAACAAGTCGTGCCAAAACCCTGGTAAGTTCAAAATGGCGGCTTGTAAGAGTTGAGAAAGATCAGTACAATTCTGTCCAAATGTCCCAGGCAACATTATACTACATAATCAAGAAGGATCTTTGTTTGAAAAAGTGACACAATTAATTTCTTCACAGGTTGCTTCCACGACACGTTATTTTAACCACTAACTACCTCAAGCAACTAAGAATGAAACAGATATTCACGATATCCCACACGAAGATGTACTCATTAACCATTCGTCAGATAGAGTACGACTAAAAACAGTGACAAGGAATATAATGGCATAGTAAGTCTCCAAAATCCTTTTACTATAACGTACTCAGTCTCTATACAAGCAGTGATATTTTTAACTTCTCCATTAAAATTACATGAAACTGTATATGAGTAAAACCATACAAACTTAATGACAGCTTTATAAAATTGCTTTAAAAGATTTTTGTTAGCATATATATCTAATACATTCAAGGCTGTAACTGTTGAGATATCATGCTGTGTAGAGACTCGTTGTTGAAATAAATGAAATACGTCAAATTAAAATATTATTTCCACTTACACAGAAACAAAATTTTACATAATCGCTTAAAATTCTGCCAAAAATGAAAAAGGTTTTAATTCAAAATGTTACCTGAAAAATAAACATCATTACCAAGCACTTTATCTTAACGATATAGATTACAAGTGGAATAATTTTACTCTTAAAACTACATCTAATTTTATCAGTAAACAGTTTAGCGGATTACTCAAACCCGATGCTTTCTTTAGAAGCTCGCTAACTTTAAATTGGTAAAACTGAATTTATTTAAAGGACACGCATAATGTTTCTTTATAGAGGTCTAATTTTACATACTTAAAGCTGGTGAATTGTTTATTTAACTATTTAATTAAAAGCAACCCTTTCCAAACGAATGAACTTGATACTATGTTAAGCTGACGTTCGGAATTAATCCTTATATAGATATTTTCCCCAGCAAGAGCTGATATGTTTCACTTCATAAGACAACACTTTAAAATTACCGTTCTCAGATAATCTTCCAAAAGGAATTTTCTTTAGTATGGGCTAATATCTTTCACATCATAATATAACACTGGGCGTACATTGTGAAGTAGAGCGAAACAGGTAATTGCATATAGGAGGGTGACTTTACCCACAAAAAGGTGTTATTTGTTAAAATTTAAGATAAGTACTTAGTTAATATAAATTATTTTGTACTAAATTTTAAGAAGACAGCCAAAGTCCATCAAATCAAAAACTTACTTTATTTCCGACAAAAATTTCTGCTATGAAACTTCTTTGTTAGTAAACATTACTGTTAGTGTAAAAGCTGTTAAGTGAAAACAATAACAGCAGAATTCCCATAAGCGAGAGGAGAGGGTCCGTCTTGTAATCTTTGCTATTACATTACATCTTGGGAGCTTGCGCGACATCCAAGGATGCTCAAAAACGCCAGTTTCTCTTCAGCCTCACTACCGGGATTAAGGTTAAGTGTTACTAAAATAGAGTGATGAAAACACTAGGAAGGTTTGGTAAATAGCGTATTACTTGGAGCTGGTTTAAATATCCATTAACGTTAAAAGCGACGGGGAAATCTGTGAAACAGGGTGGTAAGTAGAGAAGGTAAGAAGATGTGGATGATTAGCAATGTGAACTAAGTGGTTCATGGAAGGCAAAGTGACCAAGGCTGCAGCGTGGTAACAAGTTCATGAATTGTGAGGTCATAGTTCATAAGATAACAAACTGTAATTGATTATCACAGTAGCTTTAGATTGACAATTGCTTAGAAAATGTTTTTTCTTTTAGTTTTAACTTTAACGTTTGTATGAGAAGGCACCTTTACGGGGCAGAGATCACAGGATCCAACGATTCAAGGCAATATATTTGGTGTGTGGGGGAAACGTAATTACGCCGAGAAAATCCACTTACACGGCCACAGCGCAGAACAGAATACCATGACCGTGCCGAGAAGTAGCTGAAAGAGAAAGCGACGTTAATGAAACACGAGAAAGATTTATACACCTCATGTAATAAAATAAAATAAATCCTAGAATTCACAATGATAAGTAAGATCAGTAAGGGTTGAAGGCTGAAGAGAAACACCGCTTTGACGAAGGATTCTTATCTTCGTTGCGTAGGTAGATACCCCTGGTTTGCACTGCTTAATAATCGGAGAGTTAATCGACGAAACACTTGTTGACTTTAGATATATCCTGGCAGCTATCAGTTCGCACATCTGGTGAGCTCGGATACTAGACTCAGAATGAAAAAAAAAGATAACTCAATGGGCTAATGTATTGGACCTTCCATTGATAGGACCTATGTTCGAGACTCAGCTTCTAAATTTCTTATCACTTGTCAGCTTTTTCAGCTACAACTGTTCGAAAATTTACTATCATGAAATAAATATAACAAATTATCCTTTACTTACTTGTCTTTGTGAAACCGTGTTTCAGAATTTTTGTGCCAAATTACATGAAGAGCTATATATGAATAGCTGTCACTAATTTTGAATTGCTAGATTGTAGGCACGGTAACTAAAAACTTGCACTAACCCTCTACTCTTGACAGTGGATGCTTGTATGATCGCCCCCCAGTGACTCAGCGGTATGTCTGCGGACTTACACGCTAAAATCCGGGTTTCGATACCCGTGGTGGGCAGAGCACAGATAGCCCATTGTGTAGCTTTGTGCTTAATTCAAAACAACAACAGCTTGTATGATCACATAGTGAGATTTGGCTGACAGTCACTCCTATAGTGCCTCAAAGGGTTCAAAGTGCGAAGAGAGCTCTTGCGGCAATGGACGCAAGTCATGAACTATGGATTCCATAGCTTAGACACACAGTTGGCCACGCTCAGCCCAGTATCTTGTTAATTCAAAATCGGGAAATAAAACACGTGGCATAATTTGCCTTTGAGTGACATAAAGCGTTAAATATACAATTTTTTTTAAAATATACGTTTGGAATCATAATAACTTATCTTTTGCCATTTACCAATAGTATTCTATACATTTGGAGTTAGAGGTCGGTTTAGCTATATCTTCTCTTTTTGGAGTTCTGTATATATATATATATGAATGTTCACTATATACGCATAGTACACTGTCCACCAGCGGCATAGTGGTATATCTGAGAACTTACAACGCTAGAGACCAGGTTTCGATACTCATGGTGAGCAAAGTTCAGATAACTCATTGTGCAGCTCTGTGCTTAATTTTAAACAATCGAATTACACATGTATAATTAAATTATTGTTTCAAAAGAGCGCAAGGAATTTCAGATAGTTCCAAGAATCGAAAATGAAAGGTATAACATTTCAGAGAAGAGTTCATGTACTTAAAAAGACAGAAACGTGAACAGCGCACGTGCTTTTGCAAAGAGATCGGTATTAAATTTTGTCAAGGTTTGATGTCGTTAACTGTATGTGTTAAGAAATGAAAAACAATTAAAGTACAAATTATTGCTTAGACAAACAAATAGTTAATTTAAAATATTAGGTGGGAATCGAGTATTGGATTTGTTTACTTGTAGTAGTGTAATCCAACTTATAATAAATTATTCTTATGTCACCTTACACTTGATTTCTCTTGAACGTTTTGAAAAGCCAAAATGTATTCATCTGGATAGAATTATGTCGATTAATGTCTGTCATTAAGGTTATTAGTGAAGGGCTTGCAAGGATTCATGACAGGATTCAGTAAAACCTAATAAGTTTATTTAGTGTTGGGTTTTCCTGGTATTCATAAAATTTATAAAGATAGTAAAAATATCGATCGGCCTGGCATGGCCAAGCACGTAAGGTGTGCGACTCGTAATCCGCGGGTTTGCGCCCGCGTCGCGCCAAACATGCTCGCCCTCCCAGCCGTGGGGGAGTTATAATGTGACGCTCAATCCCACTATTCGTTGGTAAAAGAGTAGCTCAAGAGTTGGCGATGGGTAGTGATGACTAGCTGCCTTCCCTCTAGTCTTGGACTGTTAAATTAGGGTCGGCTCGGTGCAGTGGGCTAGCAACCTACTCACTTAAAATACTTTTTGAAGAATTCGCAAACAATTGCGGCCCTTTGTTCCTAGACGGAATCTAATGGTGATAACTAACTAAAAATATCGATTCATTTTAAATTTAATTCGTTTCTGAATTGAGCCATTTTCTGTCGTATCACCAGTTTTTTAACGGAGATTCTAAATTAATAAGTGAACAAATGTTTCTCTTCAGTTTAACTGTCTGTACCTTTTTTCATACTGGAAAAAATATTTGTTGATTTCTTAATTTAGAATCTCCGTTAATTAAAGAAATTTGTTTCAAGAGTTCTGGTTGAGACCTGTATATTGTTTCAAATATGTGTGAATGAAAAGAAGTGCATTTTGGTAACACTAAAAGAAACGCTATGTAAGTCTCAAACAGAAGCTTAGAAGAAACAATATCTAAGTCTTAAATAAAACTTTATAAGAAACAATATATAAGTCTAAAACAGACCTATAAAAGGGACAATGTGTATGTCTCAAATAGAACTCGAGAAGAGACAATATATGTATCAAAACGAATTCTAGGAGAAACACTACATAACTATCACACCGAATTCAAGAAAAAATAAAGTATAATACCTTTAAACAAAATTTTGGAAGAAACAATATATATCACACAGTAGTCTAGATGAAACGATATATAAATATTACAGAGAACTCTATAAGAAACAAAGTATACTGCTGGCCAAAATCTTAAGGCCAATGCACATAAAGAAAAATATGCATTTTGCGTTGTTAGACTCAACCACTTATTTAAGTAGAGCTTCGAATGATGAAAATAAGGAAAGGGAATAATTTTTTAGCATTTAATAGGGAAGATGTGAACACTATGAAATTAGCCTAAATACTACCTGGTCAAAAGTTAAAGACCATACTGAAACGAAGCATTAATCGGTAAACACGTAACGAGGTTTAGTCATTTGTGTTCAAACATAAGCGTTGTCAACAACTCCCATTGACATCTCCTGTGTTACATTGGGTAAAAACATGACAAAGGTTAAAACGTTGACAGAGTTTGAACGTGACAGAAGTGTCGAGCTGCAAAAGCAAGGTCTCTCTCAACTAGCCTTCGTCAGTGAGATTGGGCGTAGTAAAACTGCCGTTGCAAATTTCTTATAAAACCCTGAGGGATACGGAACAAGAATTTCAAGTGGTCGGCCCAAGAAAATTTCGCCGGTGTTGAGCAGCAGGATTCGATGGGTTGTCCGGCAGGACACTAGCCGATCATCGAACTAGATTAAGGCCCTTACGGACGCAGAATTCAGATCAAGAACAATAAGACGGCATTTACGAGAGAAAGGCTTTAAAAACCATAAACGTTTTCAAAGGTCACGCCTCCTTCCACATCACGAAACTGCTCGGTTAAACTTTGCTGAGAAGCTTCAAACATGGGACGTAGAAAAGAGAACGAAGGTTTTGTTTTCTGATAAGAAAATTTTAACCTGGATGCTTCAGATGGCTTTCAACGTTGCTGGCACCATACGTATACCCCATCGGAGACATTTTCTATACGACATAGTGGAGGCGGTTTCATCATGATTTGGGGTGCTTTTCATCTCATGGAACAATGGAGTTTCAGGTTATACAGGAGTCAAACAGCAGCTAGCTACATTGGCATATTGGAAAGAGCATCCTTACTGACTGAAGGCCCTCGCTTGTGTGGAAATGACTGAATCTTTCAGCAGGACAACGCTGCAATCCACAATACCTGCAGGACAAAGGACTTTTTCATGGCGATTAACGTGATTCTTTTGGACCATCCAGCGTGTTCGCCCAAACTTAACCCCATTGAAAATGTTGGGGGGAGGTGGATGACAAGGGAAGTCTGTAGAAATGGACGTCAATTCTGCATGATTTTCGTGAAGCCATCTTCACCACTTGGAATACAATTCCAGCCAAACTTCAGCAAATGTTTATATCGACCATGCCAAAATGAATGAAGTTACTCGCAATGATGGCCATGCAATTCACTACTGAGACCTCTTGTTAGGCATTTTCTACCCTGTTTAGGACTTCTTTTGGAATGATCTTAAACTTTTGACCAGCTGGTATTTAGGCTAATTTCATTGTGTTTACATTTTTCCTATTAAATGCTAAAAGTGCTTTTTAACTTTTAATTTTCCTTTTGTTATTTTCATCTTTCGAAGTTCTACTCAAATAAGTGGTTGAGTCTAACAGAGCAAAATGGATATTTTGTTTATATTCACGGCCTTATGATTTTATCCAGCAATGTATAAGACTTAAAAAAGAGCTCCAGAGGAGACAATATGTACATTTCAAACAGAAAACTAGAGCTCCCCAGTAGCTCAGCGGTATGTTTGAGGACTTACAATACTAAAAACTGGGTTTAGATACCCGTGGTGGGCAGAGCACAAATAGCCATTGTATAGCTTTGTGCTTAATTCAAAACAACAACAGCAGCAGAACACAGGAAGGGAAAATATGTCTCAAACACAATTCCAGAGGAAACAAATATAGACGTCTTTAAAATAACTCTAAAAAAAAGCAATAAGTATTTCAAATAAAACTAGTAGCAAAATAATATTTTGACCTTACATAAAAAAAGATAAATTACAATGGATTTCATTAAAAGTCACAGAAAAATGTCTACGCTTACATAAGAATAAAATAAAGGGAAACGGAATTTAGGTGAAGATAAAAGTCACACATTTAAACAGAAATGATGTTTCAAATATTTGATTCTAAATGAAGTATGATAGTGTGAAAATATAATATGAACTTTGAAGAAGGATATAAAAATAATCTAGACTGGTTTGAAAATTGTGTCACGATTGAAAATTAAATTAGAACATAAATTGTTAAAATGGAATACAGAACGAAGTTCAATAATTCGTTCATTGAGTACCAGCGGTTTGCTTTAAACAGAAATAAACAATGGCAAATTTAAAATGCCTTAAGGCAGAAGCTATGTAAGAAAGATTTGAACAGTCTGACGTCTTTTTTTAGGATTTTCTTATCAAAGCTTAAAGACAGATATTCTGAATAAAGAAATAAAAATATTACAGTTCACCAAATTATTTTCAAGTTTAACGTGTCTTTATGGTTAGCATCCCGTCTGCTGGTCAGCAGATTCAAGATTTGAGTTTAAAATAGGTAGTTGTTCTTGATATGTAATTTTAACTGCATGCGTAATACAGATGTAACAATCAGTTCCACTCTTCACTTAAGAGTAACGAGCAGGAAATAAAAACAGCAAAAAATGTACTTAGAGAAGATAATTTTTCATGTTTTCCAGAACTTTTTTACGAATCAAATGACATTAAAGTTGCTTTTAAATAAAAGACAAAAACTATTTGACATACGGAACAAAGGAACTTCCAATTATCTTCACTTTTATTTTTACCAGAAGATAGCCATTCTTCATTGATTTCCAATTACGATGTTTACATGCTGTTACGGGAAGTAGGAATTTCACGGTTCTGTTCGAGTAATCGGTCTGCAGAATCTCAGATTTCACGTTAATAGCGTGAACAGGATATCACGAGTAGAAGGTGTCACTAAAAGACTGGTCATTTTCAAGTTATCAGTGTGTCCCAGTTTCGCATCTTTCATTCGTGACATTTTTTTCCAACTGTATCATGTATAAAATAAAACATTCTAACGTCTAACATATTTTATTGAATGACTTTTGGCTTCAAAGAGTTGATGTTGTTGTTTTGAATTAAAGACAAAGCTAAACTATAGATTATTTGTCTATTTTGAAACCACGGGTTTCAAAACCCGGATTTGAACATTGTGCGTCCTCAGACATATCGCTGTGCCACTAGGGAAGACGAACTTTGAAGAACTATAGGTCTTAAAAGTTAAGTAAAACGTTGACTTGTTCTCAAACGATTTTTACACCCACCTCAGGCCCTGTCAGAAAGGATACATACATTAAAATGTTTCCTCCAAAACACTGTAATGTAAAAGAACAGTTTTCTTTATGAAAACGAATCACGTTTAAAACACAGTAATTTCCTAGTAAGATGGTTCAAACGTTTGAAACCGACAAACGATATTCCAGACGTGTGTGTGATGTGTATTTTAAAGTATCTATAGTTGTCCAAGTTTCTTCACATTGTTTTGTTATTCCTTTAAATATAACGATGTTGGAAACAAATAGAATTTCCTGTTCTTTTCTTCAAGTGAAATATACAGAGCTTAAAAAGTGGAGCAGTTAACAGTAAAGAAAGCCCAATTTTCTTTTACTCTTGAGGTGTTAGTTTTATGTTATAACCACTTCATCACATATATTATAACAAAGCTGTAACTGCAAAACGCAATTATCAACAAAATAGATATTTTGTGTTTTATCACAGCTTGTATTATAGTGTCAGCGATAATAAGTAAAAGCATGTTTGTAATTCCTTCAAGTAAGATATTTTAACAAATTCGTCTGCTTTTGTTTTGAACAAAAAAAACCTTTATTAATGAAAGTTTAAATAAAATAAACAGTTGAAGGTTATAGTCTATTTTGTTATAACATAATTACCGAAGTAAAACATTATATTAGATTATACCAGTTTCTAATGAATTCAAATAATAATAAGAAAGAACTACATTTAAAATCCCCAAGACTTATCAGCATATGTTATATGTTGAGCGTTTCTAAACTTCCTTTGAAAAACAATGACATTTATATCATGAAGAATTTTAAACGACGTCTCTGGGAATATATTAACATTATTTTGTTTTTAATAAATTTTTTTCCAACGAAACATCAAGCATTTGGAAACTATTGATGAAATGAATAGAGGAGGACAAGAATTTAAATGAATATAAGAAAATTTAGACAATAAAGATTTGTTACAAACTTGTATTCATAATCCTCAGGAGAAACTTACTTTATACCTCAAAAGTTTTAGAAGTGGGAAATAGTTAAATTATCTTTATCTATAATGTCTACACAGCTGTTGAATATAGTTTATACAGCTGTTTATATTATTCTAAGAATCATTCCACAGAAAGTTTAATGCTTCTATCAATATTTATGCATTTTTTTTCTTTAACTGTTTTGTTTGTTTTGAATTTTTGCACAAAGCTACTCGAGGGCTATCTGCGCTAGCCGTCCCTAATTTAGCAGTCATCACCATCCACCGTCAACTCTTGGGCTACTCTTTTACCAACGAATAGAGAATTGATCGTCACATTATAACGCGCCCATGGCTGAAGGGGCGAGCATGTTTGGTGCGACCGGGATTCGAACTCGTGACCATCGTATTACGAGTTGAACGCCTTAACACACTTGGCCATGCCGGGCCCTTTAACTGTTATAACGTACTTTCAAGACAAATGATAACATATATACTAGGAAGCAATCCGATAGATCTTTACAAACATATTTTTTTACAGATACTGATTGTACATTTGATGCAGTAAATAATGGAAAATGCTATTTGATCAGTTTTCATTAAACATAAAATAATTTGTTTGATTTTCAATCCGATTCAGTCATTTATTACTTGTTCAGTAACACTTTCAGTAACACTTCAGTAACACCAGGATTAGCACAAGTGGATTTTTCCATTTTAGTAAGTGACACATTAATCCATTAAATTTGTAAAATTGTTTTGAATTTCGTGCAAAGCTACACAAGGACTATCTGCGCTAGTTGTCTCTAATTTAACAGTGTAAGACTAGAGGGACGGGGAAGGCAGCTAGTCATAATTACCCACCGTCAACTCTTGGGCCTCTTTCACCAAAGAATAGTGGGGTTGACGGTCACATTATAACGCCCTCACGGCTGAAAAGGCGAGCATGTTTGATATGACGGGGAATCTAACTCGCGACCGTCAGATTACGATTCGAGTGCCTTAATCACCTGGTCTTTCCAGGCCTAATCCATTAGATGATGGAGTATGTATAATCCTTTGCCTTTCTTTATTGTTCAGGTGGGATACTTTATTGGAAAAGATATAAAGGCATTTATGCCCCTCAGTGGCTCAGCAGTATGTCTGCGGACTTACAACGCTAAAAATCGAGTTTCAATACTGGTGGTGGGCAGAGCACAGATAGCTCATTGTGTAGCTTTGTGCTCAATTCAAAACAACAACAACAAAGGCAATTATACAAGTTTACGATTTTTCTTATGAAAAAAGGCATTTTTAGGATATTACAGCTAATGTTTGTTCTAGAAGCTAAATTATAATAAATGTTACGGACTGTTAAAAATTATAACAAAACGCACATAGTTCTTCCACATACGTCAACAATTGTGATGGAATTGCGTTTGTAGCAAAAGCGTCTAAGCCTAAGTAACAAGTCTTATACAATTATATTATAAAACAGCTATATGGACAGTGTTTATTAATTTGTTGAGTATCCGAGCAAAGTTTCTCGAGAGCTAACTGCACTTCCCTCTATGTGAGATGATAGAGGGAAGTCAGTTCGTGAACTCTGTTTATTGCCATTCATATAAAGCAATCACTACCTCAAAGTACAGGAAGCAATTTTCTGATTTTAGCGGCCATTAGTCTTGAACCATGGAACCTCAGATTCACGAGTTTAGCACGCTACTTGCGTCCTAGTGCATGAGGCATTATTTTGTTTTTATTGATAATGTGGTTTGAGCTACGGATCCGAGTTTCATAGTCCAACACGCTAACCATGTCCTAAAGTGTGGGTAGGGATTTTCGTTATAGAGGCTAGTAAGGCCTAAACTAGAGAACCTGAGATCTACATTCCACCATGATAACCCATTGGGCCACGCATAGCCCCTGAGAATGTTCGTTTTTTGCATATTTCTATCAAATCAGTAGCTACGGACAGAACACTGTGGATGGGGAGAGTGATCTAAGTCCTGCTTTCTTGCTTACTCAGCAGAATTAGAGTGTTACACCTAGCATGGTTGAAAGTTCTCAGTATAGTGCGATAGAAGTTTTATAACTCTGTGATAACAAACTGATTCATTGATAACACACAGGTTTAAGAATGTTTAGATACGTTTCAAACACACTAGTAAAATAACCAATCACGTTAGATATTTATGGAAGTTAGTAGCCCAACTGATTTAGCAGAATAAATTTTTAAAGTGTGTGAGAGATTGCACTAACGTATATATATATAATAGATTAGATGAAAAAGTCCAACGCCCTCAAAGCGATTTAAATATAAACAAAAATTAAGAAAAAACGTTTATTAAAATAGACAAGATATCTAAAAAGTATTTCAAAATTACATATTTTCTATTAATTTCGTGCTTAATAATCCACGAACAATTTTATCCAAAACACACATACGCGGTCCCATTAGTTTCAGCTTTCCGTTTAAATTATTTTTTGATCTAAAATATATTTTTTCTTATTAACAGCTGGCGGAAAAAAAAGGAAAACAAACAGCAATAATACGTTTCAGTTCTTTTATTATTATAATGTTAAAATGACGCTCTGTCCAGCATAACAATAACGTCATTACTAAACTTGCATTTTTTTAGCAATAAAAAGCACACTTTTCAACTACATATTATTTTCGCTTAAAGTTTCGAGAAAAAATCTAATTAACGTCATAGCTCAAACGTGAACATCAAGGCACTGAATGCAAGATAAAAAAAACATTTTCCTGGAGACGTTTCCTTATCTAATTACGAATTATATACAAAAGAACCCACCCAGTACTCAAGATAAAAATTAATTAGTTGTGTTCTTAAGAGTTTCATTTTATTCTTAGTTTGGAAAACCGTACGGCATTATTTATCCATCATGCTGGATTTGGAAAATTACTTTTGATTTCACGAAAACAATAATAAATATTGCGTGTCAACTTTTTACAATTGTAAGATGACGATATTCTTGTTTTAGCTACTTTTCTAGTTAGCTGAAAAATTAACAACTAAAACAATGCTTTTCATGTTTCAGTGCTATCTAATAACAATTTGTTTCTCACGTGACGTTGGGCTTCAGTGCAAAAATAACATGTCTTGATTTTTAGCCATCACAACAATTTGAAGTGAAAAGTTTTTTCAAAAATTCTATTCTAATGAACATATTAAAATATGTGCTAATTTCCGGTTTTAATTACCAGGTCCTGTTTGGACCTTAATGTTGTTTCTACGTCTATCTTGAATAAGATGTCATAATATTCGTTTTTATATCACAGCCACATTCCATAACATGTAAAACAATCAAGTTGTTACACATGGAAAAAAACACATCTTGTCCATTTCTTTGTTGCAAACTTCTGGTAGTGTAACCAAGATTGTCTTTCAACCAGAGAGAATGTATTTATAGACGACAGAAGATTGCTGTATTTTATCGATATTTTTTAACGGGAAGAAATTTCTTAATCAAAAGAAATCCGTGTTAACAAGTCTAATGAATATTTTAGGATAAATCTTATTAAATAAGTTCACCTAGATAAGGGAAAGTCATAGCTATCGAAGACTTTCCAATTGCCTGAGTTAGAGAAGTGTTATTAGCATCATTTAGTTTTTTTAATAACTCTCTGAAATTTTCGTCAAGAAATGTATTTGGAAAATAACGTTTTGTTATTTTGTTTTACTCTAAGCTGTGGTATCCTGAGATGTGATATTGAAATTTTTCTAAAATTCACAAGAGGTCTTAATGCTAGGATGTTGTTAGTGAAATTTGTACCAAAAAAAGATGGATAGCTTGATTTTCATTGTGAAATAAAAGGGTTTTACTAATACACCGTATGTAATGTAAATATTTGGTTTTATTTGTACTGCCCCCCCCAGTGGCTTAGCGGTATGTCTGCGGACTTACAACGCTAAAACCGGGTTTTGATACCCGTTGTGGGCATAGCACAGATAGTCCATCGTGTAGCTTTGTGCTTAATTCCAAACAACATCATTTGTGCTGTTGGCTAATCATTAGTTTTCGTGTTGAGGTAGGAAAAAAGTTTACCAGAATTGGAGTAACGCAGAAAAACATGACGATATTAATTACCTAATCATATCTTTTATTATTAAAATGAAAGTGGAAAAACATTTGTCAGCATACATTAGTTGTTTGTTTTTATGTTTGGTTTCAGTCTCTGGATGCCTTAGATAAGGTCTTTATCTCTATATACAGGGTGGTCGCTAGAAAAGCGGAAAATTTGAGGGTCAGATGAGATCATGAATAAAATGCTTGCTTACTCATTTCTATTTTGATTTCTTTACATCATAAATAAAATGCATGATTTTAATACTTTTGAGCATCTATGAGTGTAATATAACATATGCCTTTAAAAAACTTTGTAAAAGTTATTCTTTGTAAAAATTAATAGCTGTTTGACAAATATTCCGCTTTTCTAGCGACCACCCTGTATATATAATTTGTTGTCATGGCAATTGTTACCTCTTGAAAATATTTGTAATCAAGGATTTAATATTTAACCTTGCCATAAAACAGTAAAAAAGATGGTTTGTTTAATCTGTTGAGAAAAAATAAAACTACCTTGCATTATATATTTTATTGAGGAGAACAGTTTGATAAGTCTGTTTGTCTATTTTTGGAATTTCGCACAAAGCTACTCGAGGGCTATCTGTACTAGCCGTCCCTAATTTAGCAGTTTAAAGGCAGCTAGTCACCACCACCCACCACCAACTCTTGGGCTACTCTTTTATCAACGAATAGTGGGTTGACCGTACATACGGCTGGGAGGGCGAGCATGTTTGGCGCGAACCCGCGACCCTCAGATTACGAAGCGCACGCCTTAACGCGCTAGGCCATGCCAGGCCCAGTTTTGGTAAGATCCTTATTTAATGTGTAATTAAAAGTAACAGCACTGAATACAAAAGATCATGCACCTGTTTTTGTGACTGTTTGTTTATTTTGCTTTGCACCTAATAAAAAACTAATAAGCATCTGTAGTGCATTTAATAACAAAAGTATTTTTGAAATGGCAAGAAATTTACCATTTCAAACATCCCCATGGAGTCTGTAACGGTGTTTGTAGAGCTGAAGCCTACACTTATTGTCCCTCATTACACCACCAGGCTACAACGGTCAATATATTTATATCACAAAAGAAATATTTGGGTCCTTAATAAGCATGAATTATGTTGTCAGTACTTTAACACATTGAGTTCCATGTGTATTCTAAAACAAACAAAATTATGTTTTGTCTACTCATATAGAGATCTCTGGTTACTAGAACTTACCATACATATTCTAGAGATATTTAGTTAGCTTAATTTTAAATAGACAAGCCCCCCAGTGGCTTAGCGGTATCTCTGCGGACTTACACGCTAAAATCCGGGTTTCGATACCCGTGGTGGGCAGAGCACAGATAGCCCATTGTGTAGCTTTGTGCTTAATTCAAAACAACAACAACAACATTAAATAGACAAAATTTCTGTGTGAAGCCAGTACGTTTACATCTTTTTAAAATAGAGTTCCACGAATGCCCTTAACTACATGTAGCATTTTTTCGTGACTTTCAGCTCACAGTGGCACAGCAGTATGGCTTCGGACTCACAGTGCTAGAAACTGAGTTTCGATACCCGTGGTGGACAGAACACAGATATCTTACTGTGTAAATTTATGCTTGATTGCAAACAAACAAATCATGACTTTTAGGAAAAGGAAGTTGAGTGATATAGATGTTAGTAAATTAAAGTCAGAAACAGTTAAATATCTCGAGTTATGTGTAAGCAGATATACTATTAGTAAGTAATAAGTAATATGAACTTTTTATCTAATTTGAAAGAAAATGTAAACACATCTAATCAGTGTTTGAAGTGGGCTGAGATGAAACGGAATTCCATCTTACTTTATTTTAGGAAGTCCCGAAACCATCTCGCAACGACGGCAAAGAATATGGGGAGAGAAACATTTTTTCTCAATATGTTGCATAAGGTCGGCAGGGGAGGAATAAAACAAATTAATACATAGACGAAGTGAATAAACACTCTTGCTACTTTTCGGTCACTGTGACCCAGTTTGTAACCACAAAGTAACCATCATAGTTTCTATAATTGTAACAGTATACATCTGTTTATACATACTTTTATTGTGTAACGTGTCTAATTAATAATTTCGCAACATAAGCTGTAAATCACTCTGCGCACGTGCAGTTAACATTACCATGCCGATTTATGTAAAGCACTATCATACAGAGTGAATAATTTTTATTAATAACATCATTAATATTCAACATGTTATCTGACCTTATCTAATAAATTCTTAATTTTATATTTTAGTTAGTTTTACAAATGTAGGTAAAAATATGCTTCCAAAATAAAAAATATAATACACAGCTTCAGAACTTTCATAAACCATCCCGCTGTTTCTCTTATCCCCCCTTCAAGCACTGAATTTAACAGTTTATAGGTAAAACTTTAAAGACATGCGGTACCTATGTATAAGACGTACTATTCATTATTCTGTCTTTGGAACTGCAACGAGAAAGAGCTCTGCCAATTAATATTTTGCTTTCACTTCAACTGACACAAATCTTATCATTCATAGTCATGTATCCACGTAACGAATGTGTAAAGCGAGGTTTTATCATTCATAGTCATGTATCCACGTAACGAATATGTAAAGCGAGGTTTTATCATTCATAGTCATGTATCCACGTAACGAATGTGTAAAGCGAGGTTTTATCATGCATAGTCATGTATCCACGTAACGAATGTGTAAAGCGAGGTTTGTTTTAAATACGTTGATTACACACATCTATATATAACTGCAAAACATGACAAAATTCAAGCACTCTACGGGTAAAGGTAACGTATAGATTGATCAATAGACAGAGCCAAATAAAAAGTGCCATCTGTAGTCAAATATAATAACCATGAATCTTCTTTACTTTAAAATAATGTCCTAAAACTGATTGTCATGCTCTTTAATAATAAATAACGCTTAAGGTGATAAGCTACATTTTAAGAACGGAACATATTTTTAAACCTTGAATTTTCTTCTAGTATATCAGATTTCTGTTAAAATATCATGTCAGCTTTGAGATTTCCGTAATAATTCTCACGACTCTATAAAAAGAAAATAATGTTTAAAACCTGACTAATAAACCATTGCACTAATAAAACAGCAGCTCTCTGCAACAAACGTGTTTTACCTCAAACAGCAAACGGACTGTAATAACACCTTTGCTATTCAATGGAAATGTGCACCAGTGAAAGTGGTGAAACCATATTTGTCTCATATTGATTTTCGTAAGGGATCCAAAGTCATTGAAATACGAACAACGTATTTTAAGACAAAACTTACCATGTGTTTTTATACTAAATTTAATACGTAGACACATATTTCCATTTAAACAGAAAAACTAAATATGCGAAACGTTTGAGCCAATATTGAATATTTCTTTCTCTATAGAGCTTGAAGACGGCTTGAATGGATAATGAAGGAGACTTTATGGCAAACATGTGTTTCGACAAACTTATGTTGACACCTGATGATGGGAGAAACTCGTCTAAATGTCGTACATTTGTAATACAGATTCTTTCATTGTTCATTCTAAAAGGAAAAGATTTCTCGTAATCAGAAAGTAACTCGTATTTCTTCGGTTTATGGGACTAAAGACGAAAGTAACATAAAACCTTTTTCTGTTCATTCAACACTTAAATAAACAGTTCTCTCAGTTTCTACTTTTTCTTTTCTATCTCGACCAATTATCAAAAACCGGAAACTCAACGAAAAAAAATGTTGCTATCATTTAGAGTATGGTTATATATAATTGCAATACAGTTCCAACATATGGTTACCTAAATACTTAGATAAATATAGGATACAACTTACATCAAGGTTATGGTATAAACTTTATCCTGGTAAAAGAAATTTGGAAACATAAAACCCCTGGAGCAGTATGAAAACACAATCTACCAGAACCCAGCATGGCCACATGGTTAGGGTGCTCGAATTTTTATCTTAGGATAGCGGGTTTGAGTCTCCGTAACACCAAATATGATCGTCTTTCAATCGTGAGGGGCTTATGTTGCGACGGTGAATTCCACTATTCGTTGATAAAAGAGTAGTACAAGAATTGGCCGTGGGTGGTGATGACTAGCTACCTTTCCTCTAGTTTTATATTGTTAAATTAGGGACGGCTAGCGCAGACAACCCTCTTATCGCTTTGTGCAAAAATTAAAAATAAACAATCTAGCAGATTGAAACTGTCATCAAGTTCCACACGTAAAATGAAAAGTAAACGTAGAAAACAAAAACAGAGCAAAGTGATCGTCCAAACTGAAAACATTCTTTATTTATAAATACTATTTATTTATATTAGCCGTTTTTTGTTCTCTAAATTCTCCTAATAAAATAAAAAAAATCATAGAAGAGTAGCGAAAAGAAATTACTAAAATTAGTCTACTGGAGATGTTAATAGAAAAACAGTTCTAAAAAACATAGTTCCAAAAACGTTCTAATATCTGTTAGGAGAGCATAACGATAACTCGTTTGTACAGATTAGTAGATATTAAGAGTTATTTTCCTGTTTATTGTTTGTATCTACAGGGTATTATCAAGTGGTAATATATCCTGCTCTTATCATAAATACAGCCCTCATTTTACTGTTATTAGTATAGCCACTTATGTATTCGTATATACTTGTCTCTGCTACATATAGAACACGAGAAAACCTTGAACTCGTACTTTTTCAAGTTCTATGTTTATCCACTTTATGTAATAAACAGTAACTGCTTATTAATGGTAAACTATGCTAATATTTAGAAAACGTTCAAAACTCAACATTAACCAAATTGATACAAATGATACTATTTTAATTTTTAATTTTGGTTTTAGTGTACACTACAAACACTTATGTTACTTGTACCCTGTTTTCTTTCTTTAATTTTGTTCTTTTACCTCGAAGTATCTATTGAAAACAGTATATTGAACTTATGTTTGAATTGCTATTATATTAGATGTATTACAGGTCGCTGACAATAGGATATTATTATATTGAACGTTATGATATATCATGAGTCGCAGTCGTAACTTTCCTGTATTTGGTAAGGACATGGTGTGTTATTATTTTAATTTTCGGCTCTCGTTCTGCAAGTATGACTTATTTGTTAAGCCTTATTAGTCTCCTCAATAACAAAGCGAAGAATTTATAGCAAGTTGCAAATTTATAGTTAAATTTATTTGATCTCTTTCCTTTCTTATGATAAACAAATATTGGTTTATTCAAGTTATGTTAACAAAGGATATTTTTCAAACAATGTTATAAAAAGTGTGTAGAGAATGGTAAATTGGAATTTTTTACATACATATTAAAGCACTTCTTTTATGTAGATCCAGTAAATAGGAATACGGTTGAGAAAGAGTATACATCGCTCAACCGTTAGTTGACGGAAAAGAGAAAAGTTATGACGGTAACAAATGATGTACAAGATGCAATGTAAGGCCGCACGAAAAAAATGACATTTGAGGCTTACTGTGCTAAAAATGTTAACAGGCCAGCAAAAATAAAATAAGCAGCAAATTCTCTGCTACATCTCTTTTCAAATGCAGGAGTAGAACGAAGCTTTATCTAAAATCACCTGATAAAACACACACTACAAAAAAATAGTCTAAGGTGGAATGAAATTCGTAACATTAGAAGATTCTCACGAATAAACTTTCTTACAATATTTTATCAGGATCTGGGTTTGTTATAGAAAACCAGAAAACAGCTTTAATCCGTGCTTAACAATATCATATAGTAGTGTGAGAGTTAACAAGCCGTACGGATCATGTTTGATCAATATGCGTGTGGTAAGTTGAATTTAGATCTTAGCTCTCTAACCAACCACACAAATTATATTTAATTAATATGCATATGGTTTGTTTGTTTTGTTGAATTTCGAGTAACGCTACACGAGGACTATCTGCACTAGCCTTTCCTAATTTTGCAGTGTAAGAGGAAGGCAGCTAGTCATCACCACCCACCGCCAACTCGTGAGCTACTCCCAACTAAGTGGGATTAACCGTAACATTGTAACACCCCCACGGCTGAAAGGGCGAGCATGTTTGATGTGCCGGGAATTTGAACCCATGACCTTCGAATTCCGAGTCCAACGCCTTAACCCATCTGGCCATGCCGGGCCATATGCATATGGTAAGTAAATAGATCTTAGCATTCTTGTTAAAAGAAGTAGGTATAACCTAATCAACACATCAATTTAATAACAGTGCAATATATTAGAAACCGGAAAAGTAATTCAAATCACAATCAAACACGTTTTTAATACGTAATTAAAGCTATTATCCAGGAGCGTAATTTGTCCATCAGTGCAGCTGTTAAATACATTTTGATGCAAAGGAAAAGTTGATCTTCAACCATCACTTAACATGCGTATCACAGCAACCAATATTGTTATTGAATACTGAATATTTTCTATTAAACCGTTTATCTATTAACAACCACACGTTAAAGCATAATGAATAATTAATGCTAGTCTTGAGAAAGTAGAAAGCGCTATAGCAACAAATTTCTCAATAAATCAAAAAGGGTGTCTTAACCAGTGAGATACTTAATTATAAGATTAAAACTGAAACAACGCTTTTAATTCCCACTTTAATGAGACAAACTGCAAAATGGAAACGTCGTACGATAGTGATTTACCAATATACCTTACCCTATTTTATTTTCATTTATCTCTGTTGTACAACATACATTTGATGTAGTTAAGCAAAGGTACACAGTGGGTTGCCAATGTTAGGCAAGTCATGGATATAAAACCTGTATTTTAGCGATACAAATCTGTAAAAACAAATCTGCTGTGCTGCTGGGGAATAGGAAGTAGGATAAATTGGATCTCTCTAGATTTTCATTTTATTCTAATACTAATTCAATTTGCAAACTAAAAGAAAGAATTAAAAGAAGCAGACCAGATACCGTTAGACAACAAATATTGAATGTTTGTTTGTTTGTTGAATTTCGCACAAAGCTACTCGAGAACTATCTTCGCTAGCCGTTCCTAATTTACCAGTGTAAAACTAGAGGGAAGGCAGCTAGTCATCACCACCCACCGCCAACTCTTGGGCTACTCTTTTATCAACGAATAGTGGGATTGACTGTAACATTATAACGTCCCCACGGCTGAAGTCCCCACGAGTCGCACGCCTTAACGCGCTTGGCCATGACCGGCCAACAAATATTGAACTATCAGAAGTTGACAACTATAGTTTCATCTAAAATTAAGTTTCTTTACGCGTTCTAGATCGATAGTAAACTGAATAGCTTAATAGAACATAAATAACCTATGAATTTATCTGATCTGATAAGCTACCCCTACTTCCTCGTTTTTCTTGCGGAAGAATAATAGTGTTATTCGAAATTACACAGCTTTGCAAACAACGAAAGCACCCTGATGAAAGTACTTTTATGGTACGGGACACAACTATTATCATATATGTTTTTGTATGCAGGTTCGAATGCTTTTTAATTCAGTGAAATAATCTGTAAGACATCAGCTACTCGAAGGGCTACAGACAACATTAATTATTACAACAAACCAACGATACATTGATTCACACATATGTGCAGTTGTAAGCATTATATGCTTCAAAATTCCTTTTTATGACATAATAAAATGTTTGGACATCAACTCATAAAAATCAGAGTTTTTAATTAAAAATGAAACAAAAATATCTTAGGTATTTCATAATTAAAATATTGCAATGCTCCTTATTTTTAATGTTTGCGAGCACAAAAAAAAATAGTCGATACTAATAAAAGTAATAAAACTGTTTTGTAAATGTAACATGTTTTAAGATGGTAGAGCAAAAAATAATGCAAACAAAAACATAGAGATGACACAGCCATACATATATCATCCTTATGTAATTTTTAATACTAAAATGTAAAGCTACACTGCAAAATGCATACTTGGCTTTAATATTACTATAGTTGAAAGTTATATAGTCTTAACTTTTGATATCCAGCTCGTTCATTATAATATCATGGTCATGTCAGAATAGGCATCAGAGCATTATAATTATGAGACTTGGGCTTATGTACAAGGGAAATCAAGTTGAGTCTGTTTGTTTGTTTTGGAATTTCGCACAAAGCTACTCGAGGGCTATCTGTGCTAGCCATCCCTAATTTAGCAGTGTAAGACTAGAGGGAAGGCAGCTAGTCATCACCACCCACAGCCAACTCTTGGGCTACTCTTTTACCAACGAAAAGTAGGATTGATCGTCACATTATAAGGCCCCCACGGCTGGGAGGGCGAGCATGTTTAGCGCGACTCGGATGCGAACCCGCAAGTTGAGTCAAACAAAACTATTACAGATTCTTGTTACGAGGTCGATCGAACTGCCCGACCTTGTAACCATTTTGTTCTCGTACATCTGAGAGTATAGTAGTGTTTGTAGCAGTGAAAAAAATATAATAAAGCGTTGTTGGGACGATGAACTTTCTTTCTCAGTCTTTTCTTTCATCGGTCTATCTGTATTAATTTATCCCATTTTTAACTAATAATTGTTAGCCTTCATTTATAGAATATGCATTTATCACGACCATTAATATGAATATCACTATCATTATTTTTATACACGAATTTATTTATCTTGGTATATTACTACTACACCATCGACATTTAATTCATTTCAACGTATTTTTTAAAGTATCGGATAAGTGTCAGCCAAGGGACATTCATTAACTTGTTAGGTTGAACTTTCTTTGCATTGAGATTTAAACTTACCTGCACTCTTGAGGAGGGTCACTGAAACGTTTAATTCCTTAAGAAAGTGGCCCTAAATTACAAAACTAACATTGCGTTAAGAAATTAGACAAATGAAACAAAGGTAAAAATTTCAACGATGCAATAAGTAGTACATAAGAAACACATTATAAGTACATGAAACGCCTCTATTTCCTTTAATTTTTGGATTGTCACAAAAGCATATTAGCGTATAAATGCAGACTAAATCACTTAACCACATTGTTACACCGGAATAAACAACTTACTTAATTAACCCAACTTTTGTTGTTTTAGTAAATTTCATTAACGTTGTTTAATGAGCTATTGAAGTGAAAAAAAGGAATGGTTGATTTTACCATAAAATGAGAAACAGGATTTTAGTAAATAAAACTTTATTGATATATAGACCTAAGTCCCGTATAAAAAATAAGTACGTCACATATGTACTAGATGTAATGAAGAACGGATGGTACGGAAGTAATTAGTATGATGCGTTACGAATACAAAGTGTTTTTTTTTCTTTTCTCAGTCACCATATAAACAATTACAGTATCCATTCCCAAAGATTCTAGAATACTATTTTTTTTCCTGGTTAATCTGTATATTAAATAACACGTTCTCTAGAATTTTGAAATTTTGTGTACAATACTGCTATGCCAATTTAATTTTAGGATAGTTAAGATGATCTCATTAAACGCTACGAATTTTAGTTCGTATATATTCTCGTTAAGTTATACTTTTTTCTGGAAATACCATGTGTGAAATTGAATAACAAAAGACATACGCCTCGTTAAGTGTTTCATGGATTCAATTTTTCCCTATTTTTAAAAAAACTTTTCCTTTTCTACATACTTCATGCAGCTAATTTCCATATTAGAAACTTTCATTTGAAGCTTGGTAGTTAATGCTTTTTTTAGCTGCTGAATTAATATTTCATCTTAAAATCTCAATTGCTCAGCTAGCAGGAAACAGGATATTTAGCTGTTAAAAAAGAGTTTTTTAAAAAAAATTAAAAATTAAACAAATTCTATTTTGGGTAGAAAGTTCAACGTGAGGAATATAGGTAATTAGTGTTCTCTGAAATAATGTTTTAAAGTTCGTTACTTGCACCTTTAACAACACCCAGAAGTGAGGTTCACGTATTTACGTCAAAAGGTGACGAAGTATGAACCCCCCGATTCACAGTTCGGACGCTCAATTAATTAAGTCTGACTGACTCCTGCATCAAGATATACGTAGATGAATTTACGCATATTCTAATTTCAAATACATTTGTGTTATCATTTTTGACTTCAATATATTTCTGATAAAAAACAGGTGATTCTTTTATTTTACATATTTTAAGATTATATTTGTGATTTCGGTGTTTGTCATGCTATAAACTGACATAAATCCTTAAACTTTTTAAGTTTTACTGTACAAACACGATAAGTATAGAACATTTATTTTTTAATCTACCCGAAGATAAAACCATGTATCGCTTATTTACAGGGTATTTAACAATTTTTATATCTGTAGACTCATACTTGTATAAATAATTTTACTCTCGAGCTCTCCTGTCATTCCTAATCATTCCTAACTATTCATTTTAAATACTTAACTTTTATTATCTATTCAGGTATCCATCTATTGTATTAGTTATACATCTCGATAAACGTACAAAAATACTTTCACAGATTCTCTAAAAAATATCTTTATATTTATAAAACGTATGTCAAAAGAATGTCACGAGACTAACAAAGATATAAAACTTATGTTAAGAATATTTCACGCAGTTAACAAAGATATGAAACATATGTCAAAAAATGTCGCATAATTAAAGATATAAAACGTATATCAAGAGAATGTCACGCCGTTAACAAAGATACAAAATTATATCAAGAAAATATCACACAGTCAAACAAAGACATGAATCGTATGTCAAAAGAACGTCACATAGTTTGTTTGTTTGTTTATTTTTGAATTTTGCACAAAGCTACTCGAGGGCTATCTGTACTAGCTGTCCCTAATTTAGCAGTGTAAGACTAGAGGGAAGGCAGCTAGTCATCACCACCCACCGCCAACTCTTGGGCTGCTCTTTTACCAAGGAATAGATTGATTGACCGTAACATTATAACGCCCCCACGGCTGAAAGGGCAAGCATGTTTGGCGCGATGGGGATGAGAACCCGCGACCCTCAAATTACGAGTCGCACGCCTTAACGCGCTTGGCCATGCCGGGCCCACATAGTTAACTAAGATATAAGACGTGTGCCAACAGAATTTCGCATAGCTAAGAAAGATATAAAACATATGTCAAGAGAATGTCACATAGTTAACAAAGGTATAAAATGAATGTCAAAAGAATGACACATAGCTAACAAAGATATAAAACGTATGTCAAAAAAATGTCATGTTACAAACAGAGATATAAAACGTATTACAAGAGAATATCACATAGTCAAACAAATATATAAAATGTATACCAAGAGAATGTCACATAAATAACAAAGATATCAGACGTATGTTAAAAGTGTGTATTTTTCTTAGAGCAACGCCACATCGGGTTATCTGACGAGCCCACCAAAGGGAATCGAACCTCTGATTTTAGCGTTGTAAATCAGTAGAGTTACCGCTGTACTAGAGGGGGCTATATCAAAAGAATGTCATGCTACTCACAGAGATATAAAACGTATGTCAAGAGAATATCACATAGTTAACAATGATATAAAACGTATGTCAAAAGAATGTCGCATAGTTAAAGATATAAAACGCATGTCAAGAGAATGTCGCGTAGCTAACAATGATATGAAACGTATGTCAAGAGAATGTCACGTAGCTGTCTAAGATATAAAATGTACGTGAAGAGAATGTCACGTAGCTAACAAAATGTTCTTCGTGCATAAAAACGGGATAGAAATAATTATGTACATAGTTTACGATGTTAAAACAACATTTCCCACTAAAAGTATTGAATTCTTTTTGAAGATTTACCTCATCAAGTTAAATGTTTCAGCTTTATGTTCTGGAAGCCTATTATTGTAAAACTGTTTTGTTGTTTTTTCATCACAGACAGATTAAAAAAAACCCAACAAGAATCAAGTTCTATTTAACGTAAACAACCCTAATATACGACTTCAAATTATATAATCGACGTGTTACTCAGTCAGCAATTTTTGTTTATATAAACTCAGTTAAGTTTTTTTACAGTCGCAAGTGAAACTTAGATTACATAAATGGTTCTTGTTTTGAATTAAGCACAAAGCTACATAATAGGCTATCTGTGCTCTGCCCATCACGGGTATCGAAACTCGGATTTTAGCGTTGTAAGTCCACAGATATACAGCTGAGCCACTGGAGGGCATACATAAATGGATGAGAGGAAATGCAAAGATTGTTGGAAAATAAATAAATAAGCCAGCATATACATGTATGTGGTTTATCAAATTATATGAGACTACTCATAAATTACGATGTATAATAAATACTGAACTAAATTTACTCTCTTATTTAATAAGCATTCCAGAATTTCCAAAAAGAAATAATGATTTGAAAGCATCAGAGCATAATTTGAACTCGTTTTTTATGGTACGGATAGTTTAGTTAAATTAATACTCTGATCAGACTCAACAACTACTTTTTCAAAGTATTAAAAGTAAAAAAATATATCTTAAAAGACTGACTTACCAATTTTTGTGTATTTACTGTTTGTATCATCCACGGTAATTTAGTGTCTAGTTCTATATGTCAGGTCAAAATGTTTTCGATTTAATGTTTATTAATAGTTCATTGTGCGGATCATGTTTTTATATCTTTCAATAATTGGCAATGTAAATGTCATATTTAGTGGTGTATCTGTGTGATTTTTCTGTAATAACTTTTTTAGTAGTTAGGAACAGTTTTATTTGATCTTCGAACAAATGAAATAAATAATGTTTTACTTTAATATACGGTTAGTAAGAAAAAAAGTAAAACGGTATATAGATAGCAAGTCTTAAGCGAAATTTTATGTTGATATTGTATATGATATATGAATTAAGACAGATAACTGCATAGTTTACTTTACCATTATTCCAAATAATGATAAGCATTAATTTCAAGACGGTGACCAAATAACGAACACTATTAATTTACAGATGGTGATCACAGAGCGAACATTATTAATTTGAAGACGGTGAGATCAGGATAATATTATAAATATTATTGTCATCTCTCAAAATAAATTTATATACACATAAAAATGTTTTTATTAACTAAGTATTCCTTCTATTTAAAATTTCCTGAGACGAAATATGCACATTAAACCCAATAAAAATTACATCGAAATATAATTCATCAAGACAAACTGATCCATTATCTGTTACTACAATATTTTTTTCTCTTTTTTATGGTGTGGGGGGTGAAAATATTCTAATATTGCAGAGTCAGCAGCGGCACTTAAACATAGCATGCTGCATAAGTTACTAGAACAAGAGCAAAATAAAACAGATACAAAACAAGAGACAATAACAAATGCTCAAAAGACGATAAAACAAAAAATCAAAATTAAAAATTTAAAGCTCTTTGTTTGTTTTTGAAATTCGCGCAAAGCTACATGAGGACTATCTGCGTTAGCCGTCCCTAATTTAGCTGTGTAAGACCGTTAGTCATCACCATCCACCACCAACTTTTGGGCTACTCTTTTACCAAAAAATAACAGCATTGACTGTTACATTATAACACCCTCACAACTGAAAGGGCGAGCATGTTTGATACGACGGGAATTCGAATCCGCGACCTTTAGATTAAAGTTATTAAGTACTTTTTTACCAGTAAATACTGCAAAAAACAATTTTAGTGAAAATGAAAATAAAAAGAATAAACATGTTGTGACTTCCTTACATTCGTCTTTGTCCTTGGCTGTTATTGTTATCACTGTGTGCTGGATGTCTTCGTCTTCGTTAACCTCAGCTTCATACAAGGCCTGGTCAAAATAAGGCGCGTTGTCGTTTTTGTCAGCAATCCCAATTCTAATATACTTGGTAACTAAATATCGTTAAACAAAAGAAAACAACATATTGTCAGATATTAAGGATCGTAAAAGATTTATACAAGATGCTGTCAGACAAATATCTTTCATACATGTTCCTAGTATAAAAAAGAATTTTGAGAAATCTGTACGAGATGTTTTTAAACACAAAATATTAAATATTTTTTTGGATTTTGTTCATATAATCTAATTTATAAGCAATGTACTTATTCGATTATTTCTGTTGTAATGCGGAGAAATGCGCTTAAAAGAAATGAATCTTAAATTGTATTTTAAATTAATGTAGCCCTTTTAATAACAGTAATATATGTATTAATTTATAAAAATATCGCAGATGAGCACTAAAAAAGTGCTCTAATTTGAATAAAAGTCCTGTAATTGTGTTCTAATTTGCGTTTTGACATATGAACACATTACAATATATGGTGAATTGCAATATTCCTTGTTTCGAAGCCAATTAATGTTTATTATATACACTGTATACACTCGTGCCTGTCCAAACGTTCGCCTCTCCCATGTTTAAAAAGCTGCACACGCAGTCGTAACCCAGCATTCAACAGGCATGAATAATGTTTATGCTGAATTTTATTTCATAACAGGATATTATACACTAAACTGTTAGGAATTAATAAGAATATCATTCACATTTTATAACGTGACGTAACTTAAAGAATAAGAATGTTGATTTATCGTGTGTTATTGTTGATCGTCCCCTTGCAGGACAGAAATGTTCAACAATTACTTTTAGCAGTGGGCGGTATTGGTATTAAGTTGTCTAGAAATACATGTCGTTTTTGAACTGCGAGGTTTTAAAAAGCATAAACCAGTGTTGTAAAACATACTTTTATCAAAGTAGCACCATTTACTTAAACACACTTTTGCCAACATGTAACGATGCTGTTTATGCCCCTCCTGTAGAAATCAGAGATTATGTGGTCAATGAACTCCTTGAAAATTTCTTTTGCAACTGCCTGGTTTTCAAAGCATTTATTGTTTAAAAGTTGTCAAAGTTGTTTTAGTGTCCAAACAGTTCAATTTTGGACTCATCTGTCCAAAGAACATTATTTCAGAAGTTCTGGTCTTTGTCTACATTCTCTCTGGCAAACTTTAATATAACCTTGATGTTTCTCCTAGAGAGCAAAGGTTTCCTTCTTGCACACCTCCCATGCAGTCTCTTTCTGATTGTAGAGGTATGTACTTTCACATCAACAGTAGTCAGAGCCTGCTGTAGGTCCCGTGACGACATGTTAGGGTGTTTGGAGACCTCTTTTATCTTGCGGTCTGCTCTCGGGAAACCTTGCTTGAACGACCAGATCTGGGCATGTTGGCAGTTGTTTTGAAAGCCCTCCACTTGTTGACTTTTTTCTGGACAGTGGAATGGCTGATTTCAAAATCTTTTGGGATCTTTTTAAATGGCTAACCAGACTCACAAGTTGCTACAATTTTCTTTCTGAAGGCCTCAGACAGCTCTTTTGCTCTCACCATGGTGCTCACTCTCACTTCAACAGTCAGGAGCACACCAAACTAAATGTCTGAGGTTTAAATTGGGCAAGCCTCATTCAAAATCCTGAGTAACGATCTTCTAATCATGTGCACCTGGTGTGATACACCTGTGTGTGAGTTGAGCCATTTTAAGTGGGAATAAACGTGGGGGTGTCCTAACTTTTTCCTCAATTAAAATATGCATTTTTGCAGAAATGCATTTACAGAAGATCTTGAAAAGTCTTTTCTTCAGTTTTAACTGTTTAGTTATATGCCTATAATCTCTCAGCATTGTTGAAGTTGAGATTAAATATCCATATATCCAAAAATGTTACACAAACACACAGGCTCTCATAGGGTATCCTAACTTTTTCACATGACTGTAAGTATTTAAAAGCTAGACAAGATTATGACGTTCAAACCGCATTAAAAAAACTGCAGATAGACAGAACCTTTGTATAGAAGTTCAACTCCGTTTAAATAAATCAGTTATTGTTAATTTATTCTGGATATTTGTTTGCCTTTTGATGAAGCGCAAAAGTTTCTAAATCTCGAGAATCGAATCTCAGATTTTATCATAAAAAATGCTTAGTTTACAATTTCACATGAAATAATTACCTTATTAGCAGATGAGTAACTGTATCATATAAACAACACATTAAATCAACTCAATCAATTAGATTAAGAAAAGGGCAGACGAAAACGTTAATCAAAACTTAACAGCAGTGTAACTAAAATTACTACATGTATTTTCTCAGTGTCAATTTACCAGAACATTATAAGAAAGAGCAATTAATAATAGTGTATACAGTAAAGCACAACGGATGTTGAATGATTAATCACTGTGACACATTCAGCAATCTGATTAAGATGTTTTTTTTATGCAAAAACGCTCATTTGGGTTCAGAAAATATTTTAAATAGAAGAGCGAACAACGTTTCGACCTTCTTCGGTCATCGTCAGGTTCACAAAACCTGTGACACTGTGAACCTGTCGATGACCGAAGAAGGTCGAAACGTTGTTCGCTCTTCTATTTAAAATATTTTCTGAACCCAAATGAGCGTTTTTGCATAAAAAAAACATCTTAATCAGATTGCTGAATGTGTCACAGTGATTAATCATTCAACATCCGTTGTGCTTTACTGTATACACTATTATTAATTGCTCTTTCTTATAATGTTCTGGTAAATTGACACTGAGAAAATACATGTAGTAATTTTAGTTACACTGCTGTTAAGTGTCACAAAACCTGTGACACTGTGAACCTGTCGATGACCGAAGAAGGTCGAAACGTTGTTCGCTCTTCTATTTAAAATATTTTCTGAACCCAAACGAGCCGTTTTTGCATATAAAATTCTCAATAAGTGGGTTTCTCGACATCACTGATTAAGATGTGTTCATTTTTGAGTACGCTGAATGACATCCACACCGCATAACGACATAATACCACATACTGATATCAGTATAAACCTGAAAAGACATTTTTTTATTTAAGTGGGTAAGGTCTTTAACAGTTCTTTTTTATCTGATGATCGATTGTGAAATAATGTTTCATGTAAATACAACCTAAGTTTTTGTTGTTGTTTTTTACATTAATATTATTGATTCAGGTACTTAGGTGTTAACCAAGTGTCCTGTGACAGTACATTTATCATTACCATTTCCAAATGTCTGCATACAAACGTATACATAAGTGGTGTGTTTGAATTTTTACATTTTAGAAAACTTACAAGTTTTATAAAAAGCTTTTAATATTTTAAACATTGTAAATGTTTACTTTTTTATATGCAATATGAAAAAAAGCTTATTTTATCTTCCTTTATAAATAATATAATTATTTTTAAAGCTAATATACTTGCTTTTAATTCCTCAAAGTGGACTATTTATAGAAATGCTTGTTTGTTTTTTGAATTTCTCACAAAGCCACCCGTCCTTAATTTAACAGTGTAAGACTAGAAAAAAGGCAGATAGTCATCACCACCCACCGCCAACTCTTGAGCTACTCTTTTACCAACGAATAGTGGGATTGACCGTACCATTATAACGCCCCCACGGCTGGGAGGGCGAGCATGTTTAGCGCGACCGGGATGAGAACCCCTTGACCCTCAGATTACGAGTTGCACGCCTAAACACGTTTGGCCTTGCCGGGCAATGAAAGACATGCACTTTGCATTATACTAGAATATGCATTCGTTATAAAGCATACGTTTAAACAACAAGTAAAAATTATTGGTTGAATAGTAAGCAGCTAGTTACAATTAAATGAGTTCATGGTACCTTGGCATCTGTAACAACGAAATAGATGACTTAATAGAACAGACAATCTTGAAAGCCTTTAAGCAACATACATTGATTCAGCCACCAAACGACGTTTCACCTTGAGATTAAACTTCACTTTTCTACAGTTCCTTTAAAACTTTCACTAAACAGTTCCTTTTCAACCGAGCTCACCAATTTAGCCTAATATTAAAAACGTCTTTGTTAGAAATATATAACTTTTACTTTGTAACAAAATAATAGTTTGTTTTTGAATTTCGCATAAAGCTACTTGAGAGCTATCTGTGCCGGCCGTCCCTAATTTAGCAGTGTAAGACTAGAGGGAAGGCAGCTAGTCATTACCACCCACCGCCAAATCTTGGGATACTTTTTACCAAGGAATAGATTGATTGACCGTCACATTGTAACGCTTTCACGGCTGGGAGAGCGAGCATGTTTGGCGCGACAAAACATCTGTTTTATTTATGCAGTTCTTCAAAAGGCTATATATATTTTTTTAATATACTATAAATACATTAAACGACGACTTCCAGTTCTATTCTTCAATATAAAGATTTACGATTCAATTTTCTCGTTGTAAGATGCGATCTATGTTTAATATGATTAAAATTTACTATTTGTAATACAATTTACCAATTTCTTATTTATTATCTTCTGTCTGAACACATTTTGCGCGGTTGAATGCACAGTCTGTAGAACCCACCGCCTACAGGGCTACTATGAGCCGAATATATGAATCAACTTTCACTTTTATAACACTCTCACACCTGAAAGTGCTGATATTGTTCAATAGCAATCATGGGCTCAAATCTTGGACCTTCTAATTCGCAACTCACCAATGACTTAGATCTAGACCTTACGTTATCAGTAACTCTTCATCTTCAACTTAGATAATATTTCTGCTCGAATTCCGTAACAGTTGTTGTTCTAACAAACTGATAACATAAATAATTATAAACTACTTATGTGTCTTTTATACCCCAAATGTCCGCATTATTGTTTGTATTGTACGAAATAATTCGTCGACACTGTATGTAGAAGGTAGAGTGTGGTTAACACACTCTTACCCAGTGTTCTTTACTTTCATTTATAAGCTATTAGTATAATATTTGAATACGGAGTGCGTTTGTGAAACTCCTTGGAGAATTAATTTCCTCCAGTTTCAAAGTATAACAAAAATAACAAATATTCATGTTATAGAAACTTTCAACGGTCAATATCTACAAGTCGAAATTTTAAAACCAGCCGTAGCTTGTAATCTACCTTCATTTTGTTTGTTCTTTGTTGTAAAGATACTTTTTTTACATAAAAGAATCACGGCGCAGACTAAACTCACAATGGGGGTTCAAATGTACTTTGTATAAACGGCGTTATTCATCCTTGTGAACAAACATAAATACTGAATCATCTGTTAACTCAGTACAAATAATCTACGTTATCATCCATGCTGTAACGTCTTCCTTTATGGAAATTTGGTAATTCACAAGATGCTAACTTCAGCATACATGAAAGAAACAGGTCATAATTCACTATAAATGTAACTTCTAGTTTTACTCTTGTTACTACTTTTAACATCTTTGTGCATCACTAATAATTAAATCAAACTGTATTTGTTTAATATAGCGAAAAATTAAGCAGCGCTTTAGTGTACAAAGATTTGTTTAGAGAGCAGAGAGTCATTGATAAGTGTAATAAACTAGATTTTCTTAGTATATGTTAAGCTGGATTACATACCGAAAGAATTATGTCTCAATAAAGATTTGCTTTTCTTGTTTATTGTTATCTATGCCTTTTGGTAGAGTACAGTGTAAAAAAAATTGATAAGTTTTTAATCTAACACGGATGAACACAGTTTCAGAACATATATATATATATATATATTAACATGATCAGTGAAAACGGTGCTTTATCTGCTTAGAGATTTATTTTATTATGCGTAAGGATGACCCCGTATGGTACACATTAATATTTGAATAACCTAGATGTTATGTGAAATAATTTGCAATAATAAGTTGAAAGACGGCTGTTAGTTTACTGCACGTTATCACAAGTTAGAACTTAGATATTCGTAACGAAATAAACACTTGTTAGTTGTAAATTTAATATCTTAGGAATAAGTAATAAAATAAGCATATGCCTATTTAAAGGGCACAAATAATTGTTAACAGAAAGGTTGATAATAAACTATCTATATGTACAGTTTCTTTGCAAACTGTAAAATAAGAAGCGACACTTGAAGTAAAACAAATGCAGCTTCCAACATTTAGTAACCCTATCTTTCAGGCCAAACAATTGTCTAACAACATTTAGTAACCCTATCTCTCAGGCCAAACAATTGTCACTACTTTTCAATTTCAACACGAATACATTGAAAAATACTTCAAGACAGGATAAACATATCAGCACTTTCAATACCATGTTAGTGTTGTATTTTGTGTACAGGTTGTATGGATGAAAGTGGGATCCTACAGCTTATCACTAAACAAAAAGTCGCATTTTCTGAATTTTCACCCTTTAAATTAAGGAATTTCAAACCATATTAATTACATAATTTTGTATCTGAAATAAAATGACCTAACTAAGCGATATTCTTAAAGGAAAACGCGGTTTCTATTTTATATCAACTTTGTAAAATAGCAGCAATCGTTATGATGTGTACGTCTCGAATAAAAGAGTGATTACAGTTTTACTTGCCGTAAGACATTACATTACGCCTTTTTCATCTTTAAATACTACGTTCCTAATCCAGTTCCTTACATATCTTCATGAATTGGAAGAGAGTATAGTCATAGTATTCCAAATACACTATATTCGTTATTTTTACTGCCGACGTCGTGTTTCACTTAATCCTGAGCTCTTCAAGCCAACTAGAATAGATGAAAACAGCAGCGGTCGGATCATAGTGTGTATAAGTCACAACTGTTACAGCGTAGAATGATTACAGCTTTATTTGTCACAAGGCGTAAGTACTAAGCCTATTTCATTGTAGATATTAACCGTCTTTTTTCTAGTTTCGTTTGTCAATTATTGAAATTAGAGTAATCAGTGATGTCGATAAAACCCACTTGTAGAGAAATATATATGCAAAAACGGCTGGTTTGGGTTGAAAAAATATTTTATACAGAAGAGCGAACAACGTTTCGACCTTCTTTGGTCATCGTCAGGTTCACAAATAAAATAAATAAATTATATATTCAGCATCTAACACCACCCTCTACATTTCGACACTCAGTTACATAACCCTTTTCAAACATGTGGTCAGCTTCCGGTCAGTTACCTCTTTCTTTGTGAACCTGACGATGACCAAAGAAGGTCGAAACGTTGTTCGCTCTTCTGTATAAAATATTTTCCCAACCCAAACCAGCCGTTTTTGCATATATAGAAATTAGAGTAAATTAATTGTCTAAGGAGTTTCGTAAACGAACTTTCATATTCATACATAACTATAATAGCTTATAAATAAGAGAAAAGTATAACGCGTAGCAGTATATCAACCATACTCTATAATAATCTGTAATAAACAGTGAAATGTAGTCGCGTTGTAAGTGCTATATTGTTAATCCATAGGTATAAGGAAACCGCATTACCTTAATTTAAATGGAGTGTGAAATTATTACTTACAGGGAACATTTTTCATGTGGTTAAAATAATTTCTTTTTTAATTTCTGACACTTCGCAGAATTTGGTATCCCGAGAGTTAAAAGGTGCAAAATGAGTGAAAGTTGTAAGAACATGACAAAAACGCCGAAACTTTATTACAAAAATAAAACAGAGCATTCATGTATCTTAAATTAGGTCTCCAGAGCTTAATCTATGCAAGCTATGAAAGCGTACTAATGTGCATAATACTTTTAACGGTATTATGACTGTAGAAATCAGCTTTATTGGCCGTCAAAGATTTATATGTAGCTTTGAGGGAAATAGAGCATCCTGTAGGAAACAGAAATGAAATAAAAGAAGTTATCGGTATGTAATACAGTGAGGTAATCAATAGTACAAGGAACCTTGTTCGTTATCATCTTCAGGTCTAAGTTCATTGATGAAATATCACCATCTGCAGCACCAATGACTGTTTTTGAGATTAACTCGATGTAACGAAATATTAAACAATTATTGCAATATATTGAATTCTGTAGCTTTCTGTAAAATATAAGAATAGCTCAAAATTTTTTGGGCACTAAAATATCAAAACGTCTATCTTAGATCTATTTTCAAGAGAGCATAACATTCCGAACTTATGTTTTTGTTTTAGCGTGGAATTGTTTCACAGGAAAGAGTATTAAGGAAATATAAATACTTGCAACGTCAGCTAAAATACGTACGAACCACTTAAACTATGTTTTTACGTTGAATGAACTAGATCATTCAATATATGCTCAGTTCGATTGCTGAACGAGGACAATCGGTCAAACTCACCAAGCGCACACAGAACAAAGAAAACTATGTTATCCAGTTTCCCAATAAATGACTAAACAAGAATGCAGATCACTAGTTTTTTTTTCAAGTGTGGGTTTTGTTGTATTTAAACACAAACTTACAGAACAGGCAATTTGTGCTGTGTCCGCCACAAATATGGAAATCAATATTTAACATTTTGCATCCTTAGACGAATCGCTGGGTCACGGTGGAGCTTCAACATTGGGACTGTAACTGTTAGAATGTAATGCTAGAAGCAAATAATAAATATATTTCAAGTATTTTGTTTTTACAATTTTTTGGCAATAAATTTATTGGTAAATTGTAAATCAATAAGTCGAAGTCGACATCTTTTGGCATTATAAATATAGGACCGCAACAGTAAGGGAGGCAATTCATGATACAAAGAATATTGCCACAGCAAGGGAGAAAAGGAGGAAGTGAGGGGTGATGCATTCAAAAATGATGTGGTTATAGTTCCATTAGCTGCCACCAGGGGACTAGTTAGGGACGTTTGTTTGTTTGTTTTCGAGTTTCGCACAAAGCTACTCGAGGGATATCTGTGCTAGCCATCCCTAATTTTTCAGTGTAAGACTAGAGGGAAGGTAGCTAGTCATCACAACCCACCGCCAACTCTTGGACTACTCTTTTACCAACGTATAATGGGATTGACCGTAACATTATAACGTCCCAAAGGCTGAAAAGGCGAGCATGTTTGGTGCAACGGAGATGCGAACCCGAGATCCACAAATTACGAGTCGCACGCGTTAACCCATCTGGCCATACCAGGCCAGTTAGGGACGCGTTACGGCGTCGTTATGCTGACATATACTGTCACCAGATGACGCTAATATATATGATCATCAAATATTACAAAGTCATAATTACATTTTTTATTACAAGGAGCATGCTGCTAAGCAAGCATTTTGACATTTTAAATGATTACATAATAGTTCCATGTGTCACACATGATTATCATTAATTGATTTATCCTAAGAAGGATTATTTCTTAACCAAAGATTTCAATAGTATTATTCCTGAAACAATAATTCTTTATAATAATTTATCTATTAACAATAAAAATTTTGCAATCTGGCCTACATAAAAACACTCTTATTGAGGATGTAATTACATTAAAATTATTTATAACAAAACCATAAACAAAAGTGTCATTACTTTCTTTATGCGATCATCTAGATAGGACTTTTTGCTTCGACTCGTGTAGATAACTTTTCAGTTGTAGGTCCACACTCGACAATTTTAATTGGTAAATTTTCTTATATTGAGATTATGTGAAGGTAGTCCTAATGAATCAAAACATTCTTTTTTTTTAATTTCAATTAAAATAAATACAGATCCTGTGGCTACCAGATTTATTACAAGGGTCCAGGTTGACAGTATATAATTGTTTCTCTACATATTCTGTTAGCTGATCACTGACAAACACATCTCCAAAGGTTTTTCTCCTACACAAATCGTGCGATAGCATTGAATAAATTTATAAAGCATTCATATCTTCTTAAATATCTGTTACGATGTTTCTAGACCGATCGATTTTGAAAAGTGGCTGAAATTCTGCAAATAAAAAAATGTGTAGTGTTAGTTGAATACTACCAAAACGTATTTCAATTCGTACATTTCCGTCTTTCATCAAGAGTTACTGTGAGAATCTCCAGCAAATAAATCAGGTGTAAGATCAAAAAGTGTATACTATCCCGAGTATTCATCATATCTTTTATCAATTCCTTGATCTTGAAACTGTTTTCCGGTTCCACTAAATAATGTTTAATAGCTTCGTGCATACAGCTCAGCTTCAAAATCTGGTTCTAATGGACGAGTGAGAATATGTTTTCCATCCATGTCGATTGTCACAAAACTGATATTGGAATATTTGAAATTTTGTAATTTTTTTTTCCCAAGACACGTTAAATACATCATTATCAACACATCCGATGTTGGGGTACTTGATCTAAAAAGCGTTATTAATAAATTCTTGTAAGTTTCCATAGAGAATTGAAAACAATTTACACATTATATATTTCAAAGGATATTTAGTTGTTTCTTTCTGATATACATAAACAAGTGACAGAATGACTGAAGGTGTGATCATGACTTTTTTAGCGCGAATAGAAACATGTTGAAGCAAAATGTTGACTTCCAATCAATCATTTGACATAATACAAAAGGAACATTTACTCATATGAGTCAAAGTTTTAAACTTATATCATTAAGAAACAACATGTTCTTTAAAAATATAACTGAATGTAAACGACCGATCATTTTGTTTATTTCACTATCACACGTATCTATGTACGGATTTTTCAATCTGTCATTCTTGATAACATTAAAATCGTGATAATCAAAATTACCTGTTCTATCTTTTTTTTCACATTGACCATAATAAATGACTTCTCTTAGTTTCACCGGTGTTGGTCTGGCATGGCCGAGCGCGTTAAGGCGTGCACTCGTAATCCGAGGGTTGCGGGTTCGCGCCCGCGTCGCGCTAAACATGCTCCCCCTCCCAGCCGTGGGGGTGTATAATGTGACAGTTAATCCCACTATTCGTTGGTAAAAGAGTAGCCCAAGAGTTGGCGGTGGGTGGTGATGACTAGCTGCCTTCCCTCTAGTCTTACACTGCAAAATTAGGAACGGCCAGCACAGATAGCCCTCGAGTAGCTTTGTGCGAATTTCCAAAACAAACAAATTCACTGGTGTGTTTTTTTCCACTCAATTCCTTTAAGGAACATAGGGCCGCAATCACTGCGGTTTCCGTAACAGGTGTGTAAGTGAGTAGGTTGTTAGCCCACTGCACCTAGCCGACCGTAATTTAGCAGTGTAAGACTAGAGGGAAGGCAGCTAGTCATCACCACCCACCGCCAACTCTTGGGCTACTCTTTTACCAACGAAGAGTGGGATTGACCGTCACGTTATTACGCCCCCACGGCTTGGAGGGCGAGAATGAAGTAACAAGTATATAGATGCTGAATTATCTTCATCCACTTTTATATCGGTACCATCAGGCTTGACAACCTTTATATTTATATAAAGATATGATTGAGCTCGGTCTTTTATGTATTTGTTTTGGAATTAAAGACAATATCGAATTTAGCACTGGTATCGAAACCCGGTTTCTAACGATGTGAGTCTAAATATTCATCTCTTGATCCTGTATAGAAAGTTCAATAGGTTCTTTGTTGGCAACTGAAATAGAGGACAATTTTCAGTTTACTGACTTTACTCAAACACTGTTTATGTGGAAGGAAGAGAAAGTAAGTCTAACTTAGATTTTGTACACTGACAATAGTTTCCTTGTGGTAGAAGAGTCGTGATTACTTGTCAAAAAAGTCTGGAGTCTATAAGACTTTTAATACTAATTAATTATATCTCCTGTCAAAGCAGCCTAGCAACACGCCTTTAACGACACGCTCTCTGGTGACAACTTTTAGCATCATGACCGCCTTTTTACTTTTTTAAATGTTGAAGACAACAGAAATACATTGTTCACTTTTTAAAAATACGACACTTCGAACTTAACTTTTGAATACATCATGAATAAAACAATATTAGAAGATAATTTAATAGTAAAATACAATAATTTATGTTTATTGCAAGAAGTTTACAGTTTGGATTGTTATGTAGGCTTAAAAAGTTTATGACGGATTAAAGTTAATTATTTATTTTAGAATATAAGTAGCATGAAAAAATGTAATGAATAATACTTGCTATAGAAGCATTACATTTTATATATATATACTTATAAGAGCATAAATGGTAGATTTATTGGTAAATGTATAGAGTCAATTTGTAGATGAGAACCTAGCGATATACTTCTGAATATGCTCTGCATTTTCAGTTGTGGCGAGGCATGACCATTTCGGTGTAGTCTACTAGGGAGTGGATACTGGTGACCGATTGCATTCCTTATGTCTAGCTGTTTCAAATTAAGGATGTTTACAGCAGAATCTTGAAGTCATTAACATGGTCGCTTAGCTACTATGTCCATTACGGTTGTTTCTTTGTTGTTAAGCACAAAAATATACAATGGGATATTTGTGCTATGTCCACGTACTATCGAAATCCAGACTTAGTATTTAGACCCACGATGAGCCACTGTTCCATATAATATTCTTAATTCGGAAAATAAAGTAGATATATGCAGTATTGAAATTAATTCGAATAATACTTCTTCAAACTTTCCACATTCACGTTGTTTCGTTCTTAATACATTTTGAATTATCCTGTATGCGAGTGTATTGGCATTGTTGTATCTTTACGTAAAAAAATATTCCTCATTTTTAACAATATAAAAAGTTTCCTATTCTCACACCTCTTAAAATATTCTATTTTTTGTATTAAAATACGTAAAGTGTCTTTTTTTTAACAGTCTGTTGTGTCGTCACATCTGCAAAATACTTTTAGTATTAAGAGCTTTCCTTTGTTCTATTTTCAGATATATGAAGTGTGTTTTACTTGTGAAAGCAATCTTTTGCATCTCGAGATATTTCATTTGCTGCTCCATCAAGTACCTGAAGCGCATCTTTTACTTAAAATTAGTTCTTTGTTTCGTTTTTGAATTCATAAAGTGTTCACTACAGAAAATATCTCACTTGTTGTGTCCAAACATGAAGTGTTTATGCTTCTTGAAGAACACAGTTATTCTACTTAGACAGATATTTAAGTTATATTTGTCTGGAAATATTTTTATTGCTTAAAAGCGGGAATTTCTTTAATTTCTGAAAGTGTTCACTTAACCTATTGGAACGTGAGGAGATTTTATTACAATAGTTTATTATGATTTTTATCCGTGGATGAGCACCCCGTAGAATTACCCTTGAGTTTTTTGTTGTTATTTTTTCTCCAAGTACAAACTTTGGGCCCATAGCAACATCATCTGTTGACAAATCTGAAATCTAATTACACGCTTTGGCTCAAGAGATCCAACCCTCTTTCGATTAATATATATGACCAAAGTTTCTTAGATTAATTTATTTTGCCCCCCCACTAGTACAGCGGTATGTTTCCGGATTTACACCGGTAAAATCAGGGGTTCGATTCCCCTCGGTGGGCTGAGCAGATAGCCCTTTGTGGCTTTGCTATACAAAAAACACACACACATTAATTTATTTGATCTTTTTCTAAAATACTTCCAATTTGAGTGTAGGTTGGATAGATCCTGACGAGTAATAAAATCGTTCATTTATTTGTTTTTTTGGAATTAAGCACAAAATTATACAATGGATTTTCTGTGCTCTGCCCACCAAGGATATCGAAATCAGGTTTTTAGAAGTGCGAGTTTGCAAACATACCGCTATGCCAGTGACGCACCAAAATTGTTAATAAAAATGGAAAAGAAAGGTCTCAGTGATTAATTAACTATAATCCTTCCGAAAAGAATTTCAATTTCCGCAGCTTTTGAGGATCCCCCTTTTTTTTAACTAGAAACTTTCGGTCTATTATGATTAGATCGAATATTGTCCATAGATAGTATTGATTCAATAATAAGAATAAATATAAAAACACATAATACTTCCCTTTACGTTTAATAACACCTTACAATCTTAATACCTTTTATAATTTTATTTACTAATAAGTAACCAACATGTGATGTATTTACTTCGCTTAAATCAAATTTTGTTTTTAATTTGTCTGAAGTGTTGATTGATCTATTTACGTTGGTTTTGTAAAAATCCTAACTGCTTACGCCCACTGACAAATCCATTATGTACCCATATTACGCACACGTTGTTCGAGACACAGTTGAAAGTTGCTCTACGTAAACTAAAAACTATCTCTACAGACTTCTTCATTATTAGCTCCTCCCCCTAATAGCACAATGGTATGTCTGCGGACTCACAACGCTACAAACCGGGTTTCGATACCTACGGTGGACAGAGTACAGATAGCCCCTTGTGTAGATTCGTGCTTAATTACAAACAAAAATCATTTTTATTAGTGCTACTGTAAATCTACAAGTTTCAGGTACCATTGCCTTAAAAATAAGCAAATAAAAATTAATTGCGTACCACGTTGTGTAATATAAAAGTGACGGTCAAATCCACCTTCTCAATCATTAAAGCCAAACAGTTTGTGATTTTTTTGCTTCTAACTAGATGTCTTCTTCTGGTATAACACTCCAAAATTAGGGACGGCCATCGCAGTTACTATTTCTATAACTTATTTGTTACAGTTTGAAACGATGTCGTATATGTGCTTAATTTCATAAACACTTGGTAAACATTCTGTCAAGCACCAGTTTTACACGTACTAAACCGAAAGCTAAACGGTAAGATTAGTAGTTCCGTTTATCACGTCAACCCAGTTTGTCTTTCAATTTAAAATAAAGACCGTCCAGCACAGATAACCCTTGAGAGGCTCCGTTTGAATGTCCGAAAACAAAATTTCTGTTTTTAAATATTCTTTCTGTTGAAATTCACAAGAATCTATAAGAAACATAAATCTGAACTCCAATCAAATGACATTATTCTATACGCTTCACAGCTAACGTAAAGTAAACGGTGAGCAGTCAAAGTAAGCTACTTAACGAGCTTATTTGATCATTAGAACAATTAGTGATTTCACGTGTGTATTATGTAATAGATACATATGAAAGCACAATGAGCTTTAAAGCATTCATTAGATTTATGTTGCTTTACAGCGGTGGCTTTCTTGCGATGCCGCTATACACAAAGACACCATTACCATATTGTGATAATTAATTAGATTACATGTTACGCAATTAATCCACAAGCTTCAGTTTATGGACACATCTTCTCACCAACACCCCTAACTCAGGTTGTGTGACTGCAAACGATCTCTCAAATGGTGTGATCTTATGGAAACAGATGTTGACTGGAAGTTTAACGTGTCACAACAATTAGAATCAACTCGTCTTCTTTAACTTCTGTGGTATAGAACACATTAATTACTAAGGCAGAGAGCATTGTGTAATATAAACCTACTAAATATATAGACGCGTATATATATGAATATCATCAATTTAATTCCATAGGTAAGTAAAATAAAACCAAATAAGTAAATCAACAAATATATTTAAAAATAATAAAAACGCAGACAAACAACCATCCAACGCCGGGGCACAAATCAGTGGGTAGGTGATTACGTAATGTGTCCCAGTTGTTTTTTTAAGGTGTTGACGAAAGATCCAAATTACGCACTGTCCGGTTTAACTTCAACTTCGCTGTCCTCACATGCTTAAAAGAAACATTTCGACATGTGCATTCCTATAGTTATACAACTAGCCCTGCATAGCTAGATGGGTTAAAGCGTTTGACTCTAAATCTGACGGTCGTAGGTTTGAATCTCCGTCACACCAAACATGCTCGCCCTTTCAGTCGTGGGGCGTTATAAATTGGCGGTCAATTCTAGTATTCGTTGATAAAAAAAATAGTAGCCCCAGAGTTGGCGGTGGGTGGTGTTGGCTTGCTGCCTTTCCTCTAGTTTAAAACTGCTAAATTAGGGACGGCTAGTGCAAATAGCCCTCTAGCAGCTTAGCGCGAAATTCAAAAAACAAAACAAGCAGCTGTACAACTCTACCTTTTCTCCTCGTCCAAACTTCTACAAATGTTTTTCTTTCATTGCTCATGTACTGCTATACATTCTTATAAACTCGATAGACGCAACCTGGGTCTTACTTCCGCTGGTACGTCAAAACTTAAGTTTTTGTTGTTGTTTTTTTTTTACTTTTCGAACGTGTAAGACTTCTAAAACCAGATCACGTTACATAATGACCCACCTTATGATTTTTTGCCTCAGTATTGAATATTTGTTTTGTGAATACGTCATTATTATTATTATTTTCGAGTATATTTTTCGTTAATTTATATACTTTTGTTAATGCGCTTCCTTCTTACAAACTTGAATTAAATTATCTTTCGTCGAATGTTAGGATGTAGTGTGTAAATGTTATTCTCTTCTTCCTTCTGATGTGTGTATGGCCCGGCATGGCCAAACGCGTTAAGGCGTGCGACTCGTAATCTGAGGGTCGAGGGTTCGCATCCCCGTCGCGCTAAACATGCCCGCCCTTTCAGCCGTGGGGGCGTTATAATGTAACGGTCAGTTCCACTATTCGTTGGTAAAAGAGTAGCTTAAGAGTTGGCGGTGGGTGGTGATGACTAGCTGCCTTCCCTCTAGCCTTACACTGCTAACTTAGGGACGGCTAGCACAAATAGCCCTCGAGTAGCTTTGCGCGAAATTAAAAACAAACAAACAAACCTTTTAATGCGATATATTTATAACGGTTTTTCTAACTTAAGTAAAAAATCAATAATTAATATGAATTGGAATAAATTGTCTCGCAAAAAAAATATTTCTGAAGTAATTGCAATAACCTTAGAAGTAGCATTTTCAAAATAAGTTTGATGTACGAAAACAATTATTAAGGAAGATGAAATTACATTATATTTGGCCAAAACAATAAGATGCTTGTTGAGAAGACAAACATATTCATAAACTCGCCTTATGCAAAAAATAGTTATACAGTTAAGTAAGGGAGGACCAACACGGTTGTAATGGTAGTTGTGTCAACTGTATTTAACACATTTTGTTCAAAATATAGTGGCGTTCAGAATCGTAAACAACTCCTGAAACGTGATAAAAACTAAGTTATGTTAGCACAAAATAAAACGAAATACTTAACCGCTACTTCAAAGATTATTTGAAATAGAATTTTAGGTTGTTTAGAATTAAGCACAAAGCTACACGGTGGACTATCTGTGCTCTGCCCAACACGGGTATCGAAACGCGGATTTTAGCGTGTAAGTCCGCAGACATACCGGTGAGCCACTGGGGGGCTTGGAATAAAAAGGAATACTGTTTATTTATACTTCCGAGTCTTCACTATTTACATTTTAATGCGACAAAACTGATTTCTATGACCTCCCTCTTTCGGGTTTGTTTGTTTCGGAATTTCGTACAAAGCTACTCGAGGGCTATCTGTGCTAGCCCGTCCCAAATTTAGCAGTGTAAGACTAGAGGAAAGACAGCTAGTCATCACCACCCACCGCCAACTCTTGGGCTACTCATTCACCAACGAATAGTGGGATTGACCGTAACATTATAATGCCCCCACGGTTGGGAGAACGAGCATGTTTTACGTGACTCGGGCGCGAACCCGCGACACTCAGGTTACGAAGTGCACGCCTGAACGCGCTAGGCCATGCCGGACCCCCTTCTTTTGGTTTGACCCTATCAAGTTTATATATATATATATATGCATACCAGAAACAGTATTATACTAAATACCAATAAATAAGGTAGAATTGTAATTTCAGTTTTTCTATCATCACTTTGATAAATTGGCAATCATACTAGTAATAGAGTTCTGTCATATTTGTTTTATAACAGCAGCCATTTTGTATTTCAATAATACTACAGTAAACATTGATGTCTTTTAATATTAAATCATTATGTTCTATTACTATTCAAATACAATATTCTTCCTCTTTGTATTGTACTATTACTGCTTTAAATCAATGTAGATGGTTGCATTAACACGTATTCTCACTATAACGTTCTCCCTTAAGATAATACTTCTATACGTACCCAATGCTACAAATATTTTCTTCCTGTGGGAGATAACGAATCTCTTTTCAACAAATAATATTTTCATAATTTATTCTCCTATAAAGATATCGCCCATTCATTCCTCTATCAGACGTTATTAAATATCTTTCTTTGGTGATGCAACCACATTACCCACTTCAATTTATATAAATGTTTTCTGGTAGATGATACAGCTTTGTCATCCGTTCCTGTGAAAAACTACCTAAATGTCTGTTCTTTGGCGATGCTACTTTATCTTTTTGTAGAATTAGAGTTACATGCCATTTATTTATGTACCTAAATTTTTATAGGTCCTTCTCCTATGGTAATACTACCATGTCACGCATCTTATTATTGACATTAGCATTTAACTTTTCTTTCTGTAAGAAAATTACCAAGGTTTACCTAGCTGGACTAGATCTCTACTCCATGTTTATTCTGCTATAAAGTCCATTCAAGAAGCAATGGAACTTGAAAGTAACAGTATCCTGTATCTATATTACCAACAGTCCTAACTATTGATGACAATACTTTCCTTTAATGTGGTAAAACAATCGTATTCTCAAGAATTGTACAACTAACAATATGTGTGTTTGTTTACAGTGCTTGTAGTATTATAAGTTTTCTCTAATATTATACTATTTCTGGTAATAATAAAGATTTCTTTGATTACTGCCATAACCCATTTCTTGCAGGTAGTAATAATGATGTATTACAAGGTCGTACACGAATTTGTGATTATTTTAAGTACGAAGATTCGTGGTTCGTATTACGTTGAAGCAAAAATGTGTTCCGTAAGTTGTACCATAGGTGCATTATAAGAGTAAAGGCCAGATTCAATTATTCGGTGATACAGCTAGCCTATCAATTGGCTGTAGATGATATTTAATACTTGGTTTCTATAATCGTCCAGTCTACCTTATTAAAATTAAAGATAGTTTCGAGCTGATAGTTTTGGTATAGTTTTACAAAAAAATCTAAAACAAGCTATAAACTACAAAAGCTCTCTTAGCTGACATAATACCTCTCAAAATCATTTCTGAAAGGTAGTTTTAACACAGTGAGAGCCGCCAATTTGTTAATTACAAAAGTGACTTTTACTTTCGTATTTTAACCTACACTCTTAAAATCGAAATTATTAAAAATCTCTATCTTACAATCCTCGTGGATTTGAATACAATAAAACATCCATCATATGATAAATGCAGAGCACGTGTTAAAAATGTGAGCTATTAGTTCAACATCAATAGTACACGAAGTAAATACCCTTTGTATGAAATTTTAAAAAATGAAGAATAACCTGCAGTAAAAACAATAATTGAACATTTATAAACAACAACGTATTACCACGCATTTTGGTTTAATGCTGTTAGCGAAAAACTTAATACCCGAAAGCATTGGTTCAAGATCACGAATTTTCCATCTTCAGTAAAATTTTTTACTTTCTCAACGTTTTAAGACCTGGATCTTTGTAATCTTCAGAAAATAATGGAATCCAACACTACATCAACCATAGTTCTTGTTCTCGTTTGGTATGCTGAGTGTCACAAAAAAAGAAAACGCTTAAAATTGGTTTTGTTAAAATCTTCTAAAAATTATTGTATCTAAACGAATAAACATGTATTTCAGAATACACTTAAATATTTTCGTTCAAGCGTCTGTCATTCCATTCTTTAGTAATTACGTTTTTAGTAAGCTGAAAACATTAGATGAGCTGTTACGATTCAGAATATTATGACTCTTTGTGATAGAGTGAGTTGTTTGTTTGTTTTTTTAAGAAATATTTAAGAAAATGGTAAACAACAATATTCGGCGTAACTGAACAATGTATACATATACACACACAAAAGCAAGTTTCATCCCTAACACAAAAGGATATTGACATTAACAAATACATATATTGTTCAGTTTTAATTTTAATTGTTGCTTTTTGTATTATTCCAGTTGTTTTGACAACTCATCTGAGCTAAAACTAAACACTTTTTACATCACGTTATTTTTAACGTGGTCTGTGTTCCTGTTCCGCCACCAATGTTGAAAATAAAGTAAATTAATTTTAAAGGTATTATTTTGCATATTCGTAAAAAAGCACAGAGCAACATAATGGGCTATCTGTATCATGCCCACTAAATGGATCTAAGCAGGATTTTAGCATTGAAAGCCATCAAACTCATCACCGGACCATCAAGAGATCCAAATGTTTTGTTGGATAAGTATTACTTTCGCTGTTTACTCTTCAGATTGTGTAATCTTTAAGAACTACACCACCAGTAACATAACAGAATGTCTGCGGACTTACAACACTAGAAACACGGTTTCAATACTCGTGATGGGCAGGCCACAAATAGCCGATTTTGTAGCTCTGTGCTTAACTTCAAACAAACAAGAAAAGGGGTTAGTCTAGAAAAGCCAAGCTGTTTCGTGTTGAACTATGAATGTAAGAGCCCATAATTTACCTAAAGTAAGAAAAAAATCGCGTTCAGTCCTGTGTACTCGTTAGTAAGTTATAACCGTTTAGTCAAATCACAGTATTCGATTAGAGTAGCTAAAGAGTTGGTTTTCCTTTAAGTCTTCTATTTAAAAATTAGTCACCGCTAACACAAATATTCCTTACATATGAATATCTTGTTTGTTTGTTTTTTATTTCGCCTACAAAGCTACTCGAGGGCTATCTGTGCTAGCCGTTCCTAATTTAGCAGTGTAAGACTAGAGGGAAGGCAGCTAGTCATCACCATCCACCGCCAACTTTTGGATTACTCTTTTACCAACGAATATCGGAATTGACCGTCACTTTATAACGCCCCCAGGGCTGAAAGGGGGAGCATGTTTGATGCGACGGGGAAGCAAACCCGCGACCCTCAGATTACAAGTCGCACGCCTTAACGCGCTGGGCCATGTCGTGTTGTATGAATATCGAAACAAACTAAACCTTAATAAGGAAGATATGTTGCTTTAGTGCTGTTTGTTATTGCAAATCGTTCCCTTATCTGACCTTCTTAACATCGGACATTCGTTTAGATAAAAACGCTAACGTGTTTTTTCTCAAACAACATAGATAAAGATGAATTCTCATACCGTGTTTTAATACATATAAAAGCAATTAACAAGAGCAGCTTTCTCCTGGTTGTCATTTTACAAAAATCCGTATCACAGTTTTGTTTATTTAGCTTCATTCAGACGTAGTTATTTAATTTCACTAAAATATGTGTAAATGTACAATAGACTCCTTAGTGGCACAGTGACACGTCTGCGTACTTACTTCTAGAAACCAGATTTCGATTTATATGGTAGACAGAGCATAGATAATTAATTGTAAAGCTTTGTGCTTAATAACAAACAAGGCCCGGCATGGTTAGGTACTTAAGGCGTTTGACTCAAAATCTGAGGGTCGCGGAATTGAATCCTCGTCGCACCAAACGTGCTCGCCTTTTAAGCCGTAGAAGCATCATAATGTCCCGATCGATCCCACTATTCGTTGGTAAAAGAGTAGCGCAAGAGTTGGCGGTGGGTAATGATTAAAAACGGCAAGCGCGGATAGCTCTGGAGTAGTTTTGCGCAAAATTTAAAACAATACAGTGACAAACAACAACAATAATATGGGTATATAATATTCGATAATGGTATCACATAGAACTGTTAATGCTAAATATTTTTCTCTACCGTTATATAGTACTTTCATGTATCATAACAAATAGTAGGAAGTTTATCACAAAGAATGAAACCAAGATGGGTTTCTGTTAGTAGGTGGTTTCTTTAGGATCATAAGGTAAAAAGAAGAATGCGAAGTCAAGTTCACTTCATGTGAAAGCGTTTTATTTCTTCGACTACAAGTTCATTAAATTTTGCTAACGTTCGCTGATAGGCCTAACATCACAGTAAGCGTTAACACGACAATTTCATTTGCATACTGATTCTTTTGCTTTACAAACACACGGCGTATTTTTCATCACTTGTTAAAATACAAGGTTAGTATACACAAAATTAAACTAACTATCAGACAGTAACGGACGTGACTAACAAATTTGTTAACTCGGTAATCAGTTATATGACGATTACTTGTTATCTAATTAACATAAATTACTCGCTTACTCTGGCTTAACTCGCATTTCATATTGCACAAATAATTTCTTAAACTTTTATTGTCATGCTTACTTTCAAGCATGTCTATAACGTGACACGAAACGTAAATTTCCTGACAAAGAAATACAAACATCTCAAAGATACCCTACAACTACAATAACAGACCTAGTAATTCAGCATCAAATTTCTGAATGAATGTGGAAAATTAGAACTAAATATTGATGTTTTACTGAGGTAATCTTTATTATGCATTATTTATGAACGGGGATTCTGTAAAATAAGATAAATGCTTATTTATTAAATATGCAAATAAATTAGATCTGTCTTATCTTTGATATGTACATGTCTTTGTTAGACTTCCATCTGCATATCTAAATTTATCACTTAATACATAAACAAATAGCTTTGAAGGAACTATATGGGGGTAAATAATTCTAGGATGAAGAATAAACCAAACGACTCATTCAAAATCAACATAATCGTCACAATGCAATGATATATATGACCGTTAGAAGAAGATGAAATGAAATTTCGAATATAGCAGGGAGAAAATGCTAATACCAGGTATAAGGATAGTCTCACAGTTTAGGAAGATGTAAAACACGATCTTCTTGAGAAGTTTCATGTTCGAATGTATAACAATAAACATGAACGTTGTAAAAATATGATAAAACACAAATAGAAAATTATTATATGAATTACCATAATCTGTAGTTTTACACACTACTACGATACCTTTACACACATTTTCCACGTAAGTTTTGAATACAATACGTTTTGTCAGTTGTTTGAAGATACTACGTATTATTATACTGAAATGTGAAAGGTTTAATTTCGTACTAAGTTGTTTGTGGTAGAATAAATAATCCATAGACAATACGTTTGTCAACTCTTTGAAGAGTATTAACCAAACATGTGAAGGTGTGTACGAAAGATAACACCCTTTCTTTTCTTCTTTTAAAGGATGGTAAATGTATCTGATGTGTCGTAAACAGGCCTATGACATAAAGAGACTAGTGTCTATCATGTTCACACTTTTTATCTAGGCTTTAACATTGAACGTATATACAGACAGCATTAAAGAAACCTTTCTGGTCGGTTTTAACAAATATAACAATTTGACGATAACTATTTAAATCCTCGCTTTGTGGTAGGATAACAAGATTTTAGATACAAAACAGCAGTTAATGATGTCTGTGAGGCTGGTTAAGGTCACATTAGTTCATTACCCTACTTCATGACCTTTGACTGTAATGTAAAATAGTGATTTTTTTTTTGAAGTAAAAACGTTGCAAACATCATAAAGTTCATGTATTCTTGGGACAGATAGTCGATTTATGGAACAACACGAACTGTTCAGTTCATTTAACAGATATTAATTTACTTAAGAGAAACACTGCTAGAATTGGTTTTCTTGTTATCATACACAATTATCAATGAAGCTCCAAATCTCCAAAGATATAACATTTAGAACTCTTTTGGATTAATAATTTTTAACACTTTTACTTTTCAAAATGATCTAATTATCTGTCTGTCTGTCAGTGAAGTATAATTTTGTAATAACTGACCTCTGAACTCACTATTATTTCTAAACCAACTTTAGAAAATTGATAAAACAATATAAGAAATATAGAAAGATAGACCGAGTAGCATAAGACTTTCCACACACACAAAAATAGTTTTGTATGGACAAGAAATAGATACCTCTTTCGAGAAATATGATCACCTTTGACTGAGCTTTACACAACAAAAATACGGGACGGTAATGGATTAATATTTTGGTATCTTATGCTCGATGTTCCCGGAAATCATGGTGGTGTCATTTTACTGTCTCAAGAGATGAAAGTTATATCGATGAGTTTGAACAATGTCGTCCACAAAAACAAACTCATTCCCTCGATTTAAAGACGACGTTCACGGGTACATAACTTATTCAGCAAATTACAGTTTATAAAGTTGTTGATGTTTGGTGTTTTAAACGAACGATTAAAATGAATAACGTGTTTCACAAGTATGAAAACTAATCATTACCAGTTCCTCTTCCATAGTTTAATTTAGATCTCTCAAATACTAGTACGACCTGTAGACAATGGAATAAACATACCAGACCATCGTTTCATTAAAGTACAGAATGTTGATCAATCTAAAAATAATAATAATTATGTGATTTATCTCTCCCACTAAAGTTCGTCTGTTGTTGTTTTTTACTTTCGCGCAAAGATACACGAGGGCTACCTGCGCTATCCGTCTCTAATTTAGCAGTGTAAGACTAGAGGGAAGGCAGCTAATCAGTAACACCTACCGCCAAGTCTTGAACTACTCTTTTACCAACGAATAATGCAATTGACCATAACATTATAACGTTTCACGGCTGAAATGGCGAGCATATTTGGCGCAATGAGTATTCGAACACGCGATCCTCGGATTACAAGTCGAACGCCTTAACTAACCTGGCCATGTCGAGCCTCCTACGAAACTCCCAAAAGCGTTAACCAATATCAGGCGATATGTCTAACAACAATATAACACTGCTAGAATTGGTTTTCTTGTTATCATACACAATTATCAATGAAGCACCAAATCTCCAAAGATATAACATTTAGAACTCTTTTGGATAAATAATTTTTAAAACTTTTACTTTTTAAAATGATCTAATTATCTGTCTGTCTGTCAGTGAAGTATAATTGTGTAATAAGTGACCTCTGAACTCACTATTATTTCTACACCCAAAATTGAATTTATATTAAATCAGTAAAGGTATTTTAAAACGGAAAAGCTGCACAACTGACTATTTTCGATGTGTCATCGTAAGAATCGAGTCCCAAGTTTTATCGTTGTAATATTTCAAGCTTACCACTTAGCCCCCGTAGGTCGTCATGAAACGTATCAATATCTTTAATTAAATAAAGTATATTTCATGTCTATCGAGCATTGTAAATAGGAGTCAGTATCACAAAAAGGTTTGAAATTTTTTTCCAACCTTCAATTTCTTCTCTATAAAATATTACCGTTTATTTTCGTTAGTTCAGTTGAATGAATACGAATTATAAATGTCTTAATGATTTAGTAGTTCGCAATGCAATAATAATTTCACATTTTTTTTAGGCTTAAATCTTCAAAACTCAACAAAAATAAAATCATCATTATAAACCATTGTGTTTTAGAAAACTAAAACAAGTTTTCATAATTTCACTACAGGTGCGGCACAGAAAGACAATATATATAATATTGCGTGAAAGAGAAAGAAAGAAAGCGCACAATTCGGATGAGCTAATCACACGTGATAAATTCGACCAACCATTGTTTTGATCCATTATCAATCGTCAATAAAGTACAAAACAGTGAAAACCCCACAAAAATAAAAATAAAATATTTGCAAGCAAAATATAAGAAATGGTTGGGTTTTGGATTTCACACAAAGCTTTCGAGGACTATCTGCGTTAGCCGTCCCTAATTTAGCAGTGTAAGACCAGAGGGAAAGCAGCTAGTCATCACCACTCACCACCAACGCCTAGGCTGCTCTTTAACCAAAGAAAAGAGGGATTAATAGTCACATAATAACGTCACGACGGCCGAAAGGGCAAACATGTTTGATGCGACGGAGATTCAAACCCGCGACCCTCAGATTAAGAGTCGAGTGCTTTAACCACCTGACCATGTCAGGCCCGAATAAGAAATGAAAACGAAGAGACGGAAAATATATAAAGAAGCCATAACCACCTAAAATAAATTCCAGTATAAGTATCATAACACAGGTTAGGAGGAATTATTTAGAGCCATTATCACATGTTATATGGGATTCAAGATTTTAAAATTAGCATTTTTATTTGGGTTTTAAATTTTGTAAGTGCAGATGCTTCAGAAGGGGATAAAAGCAATGTTACTAAATTCTGGGAACGAGCACGTATCTACAGAAACGTCTTCTCTGCTTCGGTTACTTGTGTATATTCACATATCCCATCGTTTAACAACTTTATAAGGTCAAGCTAGACTAAAACACTTATTTCTCAGGTTATAATAGAATTATCAACTTTATTATTTTTGTACAGCTAAATACGACAGGGTTTATCAAAGTTACGCACATTATTTTTTCCTTGCAACGTGTACTTTTGATTTGTTGTTTCATACTCTATCTTCTTAATGTTGTCTATGTATATATCTTTTCAAACTTTGTGTCTGTTGTAAATCTAAGATAATACCAAGTACTAACAGACGTAGTTTATGTACAAAAAGAAAACCCCAAAACCTATAAATGGAAAGTACCAACTAATATGTCAAAAATATAACTGCCTGTCAGTTTGAATAGAACCAAAATTCTTATTTCACACAAAACTATAAGAAAAAGGAACTCAGGAAAAACCCGAATTTCATCGAACAAAATGTTTGTTTGCTTGTTTTGGAATTTCGCACAAAGCTACTCGAGGACTATCTGTGCTAGCCGTCCCTAATTTAGCAGTGTAAGACCAGAGGGAAGGCAGCTAGTCATCACCATCCACCCCCAACTTTTGGGCTACTATTTTACCAACGAATAGTGGGATTGACCGTCACATAATACGCCCTCACGGCTGGGAGGGCGACCATGTTTAGCGCGACGCGGGCGCGAACCCGCGAATTACGAGTCGCACGCCTTATGCGCTTGGCCATGCCGGGCCACGAACAAAATAAAACTCAAAAGAATAAAGAGAATTTTCAGGTAATTTTGTGTTTCGAATTTCTCTCTTTTAAGCTTTATTTTAGCTTAAGAGATTTAATATAATATGATATTACATATACATGCACATATATGTATAAACATACACCAAACACCCGATGTAACAGTGTAGCCTTATACTATGTGTAAATAGCAGTATATAAACCAACAGTTATATACTGTATATTTATAACACATACAGTTTATAACCATAATTCTACAGCTTTACAATACGTGCTCCACCTCAGTAACAATCACCAACTCGTTACTAAGTGTCTGTACAATACGTGCTTCACCTCAATAACGGTCACCAACCCGTCTGTATAATACGTGCTGTACCTCACTAACAATCACTAACCCGTTACTAAGTGTCTGTACAATACGTGCTTCACTTCAGTAACAGTCACCAACCCGAAACTGTCTGTACAATACGTGCTTCACCTCTGTAACAGTCACCAACCCGTTACTAAGTATCTGTACGCTACATGTCTTGTGTTATCTACATTCACCAACTCATATTTCAGTTACTTCATGAAATAAAAAGACTGGTAGAAATATTAAAATGCTTATATAATTTGGATTAAATTTCGCGTTTGTTTTTGCATTATTATAAGGATAAAGTGTACATGCAATTTAGTAATAAGAAAGAAACTTAACATGAGGGACAAAATAATTTTGTTAAAATAAAGGAAATTTCAGTTCCACGTGTCTAAACAACCAATCACTCTTCGGGAGTATCGTGAAAACGTTAAATTTGGAGTTTATTTTTAACGGACGTTTTTTATTGAGGCTAACGCTTACGAAACGTTTCGAAAGTGTCTGCTATGAACGTAAAACGTGCATTTGTAACACTCGAATTGTATATTTAGCAATTAGTACTATGTTTATACATTACAAAAATCAAAGCTAGTGTGTAAGAACAAAATAATTTTGTAATTCTACACATGTAGATATATAGGTCAAGCATACAAGAGCTTATTCCTTTGTTGTGAAATTAAAAAGTGCAGGACCAGATATGGAAAGTGGTTTGCTTGTGTAAACGCTAAAACTGAGGATTTGTAGTTCGTGTCTCGTTGACGTGTAAGAATACGCCCCGCACTTCAGGGTCTGGATTCACTATTATAATGAAGGCCAATCCCTGCTACTCGTTCAACTGAGAGTAGCCCAAGAGTTGGCGGTGGGCGCTGTTAATAGCCCGTTGAGTATTTTTGCACGAACGTTTTAAAGCTATTTGTTCATATCTTATTTAAAGATACATTTGAAAAGACAGCAAGTTGATCGTTGTACCAGATACTTTAATGTTGATATTAGGTATTATTGTGTAAACTAAAAGAACGTAATCCAAATCTCATACTTCCGGTTTAAAAGAACATAATCCAAATCTCATACTTCCGGTTCCTTTTCAAAGCAAATAAAATGCAATATAAGAAAAAAGTTGGAAAACTTAGGCAATCATAGGAAAGTGAAAGCTATTCATTTGATATTTTTTTGGTATTAATTTTTAGATGCTTGAATCTGCATATCGGATTTTTTACTATTGATTTTTAAAACATTTTTTGATCGTTTCCAAAACTTCCAAAAGAAAACTACTTTACGAGCAATATTGTAGGTTTTTCTTGTGTGTGCATAAAGTTTTCCAATAATAGTTAGCCTGTCTCTAGCTTCTACTTTAAAAAAAAAGAAGATATAGTCAATAAGAAATATATATGCGTTAGTAATATTTTAAGCAATTTTCTATATTATACAAAACTCTTTAATTAGTAATAAATATAATGATGAATTTTCTTGTTGATTAAGTATCTTATCTCTCTTTATCTGAATTGTACAAAAAAATATCAAGTAAACCTTACAGAATTTCTTGAAAGCCAATTAAAGAAGTTATCTCGTTTAATCCTTAAGTTTGAACTGCAATACCGTTTTAGGTACGCTTAGGCTAATGGACTGTTTATTGATGAAAAACTAAATGTAATGGTTATTGAGAATGATATAAAATATCTGTGCTCTAATGTCTGGTTAAAAAGTCTCCCGTTATGATTGACCGAGGCGTTTATTCTCAAAAACTTTAATTTCAACCACTAGGGGTTCCGTACCCTAAGACAAGTCCTGTAAGGATATAATCCATTGTACCTCAACATGAGTCCCACGTTTGATCCCGTTTGGTTGTGAGTAAGTATACGAAGGCAGTTTCAATCCTACGCTCCTGGAATCTTGGTGGAAGACTAAAGACATGGAATTTGATATCACAGTCAAGTTCAGCGGCTCTAAAAAACCTATTCCAAGGCACAATTCATGCCTGAATAACATTCCAGACGGTAAAAAAAAATATCTTACTGAAAGGAGCTACGCTTTATAAATAAGGACATTCTCAGGGCCACCAAGTCCAGTTGTCAACATTGATTCTGTTGAGTTTAAAACTGTGAGAAAGATTTGCGTACAAACAAATAAAGAAACAAAAAAATACACGCACAACGTCAATAAATATAGGTTTCTTTCATCAGCTTTCCGCCTTGACATATTCACATTGGTGAAACAATTTTATTTACTCGTGACCAATATTGTTACAATCTGTACAAAGAAACTTGCTTGTTTGTTTTGAAGTTAAGCACAAAACTAAACAATAGGCCGTCTGTGCTCTGATCATCACTGGTGTTGAAACTCAATTTTTATCGGTATAAATTCACAGACATACCACTGAACCACTGGGGGCGCTAAAGGCGATTAAATAATTTTTTGTTGTTGTTTTGAATTAAGCACCAAGCTACACAATGGGCTATCTGTGCTCTGCCCACCACGGGTATCGAAACCCGAATTTTAGTGTGTAAGTCCGCAGACATACGGCTGAGCCACTGGGGGGCGATTAAATAACTATTATGTCAATTATGTATACCAAGTTAACTGATAACTTTCTATGTTAATATGATAAATATTTTTTTGAGTTTGTGCACTACAACACAGATTTTTTTTTTTAAATTGTAAAATAAGCTTTTCTTTTTCATTTTTCTTAACTATACTTATTGGTAGTTGAGTTTTTTAAGTCAACTAATAATGTGTTTTTTGAACCAATATAAATATAAAAGTACTGTCTGTGGCCTGGCATGGCCGAGCGCGTTAAGGCGTGCACTCGTAATCCGAGGGTCGCGGGTTCGCGCCCGCGTCGCGCTAAACATGCTCGCCCTCCCAGCCGTGGGGGTGTATTATGTGACGGTCAATCCCACTATTCGTTGGTAAAATAGTAGCCCAAAAGTTGGGGGTGGATGGTGATGACTAGCTGCCTTCCCTCTGGTCTTACACTGCAAAATTAGGGACGGCTAGCACAGATAGCCCTCGAGTAGCTTTGTGCGAATTTCCAAAAAAACAAACAAACAAGTACTGTCTGTTGTATGTCCATGTAACTACTTCACAGGGTGTGAACGGACTATCACCAAAATTGGTATCTAGGTTTGTCAGGTGGTGCATGCAAGGGAGCGTACAAATTTATAGTTTTGCATATTTGCGTATCGTGATTTTTATAAACATTTTTAGCACTGCCTCGTCTCCTTTTGATGGATCTTCACCAACTATGGCATGAAAGTTTGGTGGGTCCATGGGGAAATACATAAATATATTTGGTTTTGCATTTTGCGGTTTTTATAGGCGTTTTCGTGTTTTGAATTACTACTTCGCGCTCTGTTGATGGGTCTTCACCAAATTTGGCAGGAAAGTTTGAAGGTCTATTAGGTTTATATGGATATATGATCAAATTTGCAGTTTTTATGGACGTTTTTCCTTTTTTTTCCAATTACCTATAATGGAAGCACTTTTTTATGCTTTAGGGTAACCTTTCATTCATTATGAATTTATATAACTTTCATCCAGGGAATGGATACTCCACCTAGTTAGAAAATACAATTAGGCTTTTAACTACCAATTTTTTACTAGTAAGAAGCATAATGAAAAGATTGAATAACAGTAAACTTTTAATAATTAGTTTTAATATTGATAATAATAAAGTGGTAGCATGTTGAATAAAGTACAGTTCCAATAATAAGGTAAAAGAATATTGATTTATACTAATTTCCAAGTTTGTTTGTTTCTGTGTTTTATTCAGAGTTTCGCGGAGATACTAATTCCTAATCATGGACTGATATGCTAGAGATAAGCCATAATTCAACAGCATTTACATTCAGCTTTTGGATTACTTCTGAATAATCAAAAATGAAATTTGAACGTTACTTTTATAGCGCACTATTGATCACAAAGTGCAAGAATATAATTTTGCAACAACGGGACGCGAGCTACGGACTCAATAACTCATGATCGAAAACGCTAACCACTATGCACGCTCTACCTCTATACAAAAGTGATGCACAATGTATACAACACTAAGCCTTGAAACTTGTAATCATTTTGTTTCTTTTGTACAGGTAAAAATGTAGCAGCTATGGCCAGATGGTTAAGACGCTTGACTCGTAATTGAGGGTTGCGGGTTCGAATTCCGCGGTCAATTCCACTATTCGTTGGTAAAAGAGTAGCCCAAGAGCTGACGGAAAGTTGTGATGACTAGCTGCCTTTTCTCTAATCTTACACTGCTAACTTAGGGACTGCTAGTGAAGATAGCCCTCGTGTAGCTTCGCGCGAAATTAAAAAAATAAACAAACAAAACAAAAACTTCGTTTGCTAGATTTTGTTACTGATCAAAAGCGAATATAACATTAATTTTGAATCTTGCCTTTTATCTCCTACTGGCATCACCACACTTATTAAATACACAATGATATTTATAAAAATATCATATAAAGATTCCCTCTTTCGACAGGTATTATAAAATAAAGATGGGCTCCAAATCTAAATAACTTTTAAAATAACTTACTCGGTAAAAAAAACATATACAAGATTCCTATTTGCTACTGAAAAGTGGTAAGTCTTCGGATTTACAACGCCAAAATCAGGGGTTCGATTGCCCTCGGTGAACACAGTAGATAGTCCAGTGTTGCTTTGCTATAAGAAATACCCATAAACACACATACCACTGACCTATCTTTAGTTATTCTCTCGGATCATTTCATATTAGTAAGTATTAAATTTATTTACGTGTATGTAGATATGTAACATAATATCTTGTGTAATAAACTTCAATGTCTTAGTACGATATCTTAAATATTTTGACATAACCCAACTGATACTTGGTAACAAAACTTAACACACTTACACATTCCAGAAGTGTGTTTCTTATAAACTGGTCAAAAAGAGAGAAGAACTACTTATACATTTGTTCATTATGCAAGATCAATAGGTGTTTTCGGAGTAATGTTTAGTGCCACTTACTATATTTTTCGTGATTACCAAAACAACTTGCCATAACATGTTAGTCAAATATGTGACGGAAGTTAAGTTAGAATATCTATGTGTTCGGAAGTATAAGCTATAAAAACAAAACCGAATGTATTGAGTTTGAACACAGAAGACAAAGTTTATTTTCCGGTACTTCAGACAAGGTTGCGTTAGATGACAGAAGTAAAAGAAAAAAAGATACTTTTGACAAACAAACCTACATATTTTTTTCAGATGTAGATTATTGAAACAATGGATAAAAAAGGAACGGCTGAAGATACTTAACTAGATGTAAAAGAAAGCTTCTTGGAACATCCAACATCGGAAGGTTTTTATTATGTATCAAACATAAACTTTCAAACACTGTTTGAAAGTCGTTCATATCCATACTTATACATACATATATTTTAAATATAGCTGGCTGTATAGTTTTGAAATCTTGCTTCTTAAGAATATCTGAAAGTATCTCTATCAGCAGACAAAATGGAATTACTCAATGAAAAAACACAGATATCTACTAGAAATCCTATATCCTATAGATATCTATATTTTTATTTACTTAATATCCTATAGATATTAACTAGAAATTCTGTATCCTATAAATATCTATATCTATATATACTAAATATCTTATAGATATTTACTAGAAATTTTATATCCTATAGATATCTACATCTATACACACTAGATACTCTATAAATATTTATACACACTAAATATCCTATAGATATCTACATCTATACACACTAGATGTTCTATAAATATTTATATACACTGGATATCCTATAGATATCTACATCTATATACATTAGATATCCCATAGATATTCACTTGAAATTCTGTATCCTATAAATACACACTAGATATCCTATAGATATCCACCAGAAATCGTATATCCTACAGATAACTATATGTATATCCACTAGAAATCCTATAAATATACAACAGAAATTTTCCGTATCCTATACTTTTCAAACATATGAGATAATAATGAACCTAAATAAACAGTTCATAAAATAATCATTCTACACCAGTGAAGGTAATACCTCTATGCTGTGTCAAATGCAATTTATATAATTTATCTCTGTTGAAAAATAAAATGAAAGGTGCAGATAGGGCTTTAAGTCACGTAGAAATTAACACACGTGGTGGTAACAAGACAGAGAAGCTAGTAAAAGCATTCAACCGATTTCCTCTTTCGATAACCTCTCGAATTTTCGAACATTTAATCTGTGGAGTCGGATAGCACGAGTGGAAACCATAGCGAAAAAAATAAAAACTGAAAATTGTAAAAAAGTTAACTGAACTTTGGGAAACTAACCAGCAGTTAAACTTTTCACGAATTTGTTTTAACAGAATCAAAGTGACGCCAGGTAACCAACGAAACTCTCTGCTGAATAGACAAAATTTGTAGAGATAAAAAAAACTATATAAAAATGAACAAATATACTTAAAATTAATTATAACATTTATCCAATTACTTGGAATTATAAAACAAAGATACGTATCATATTTAATCTCTTCACTCTGCACTTCTTCGGCATACAACCTTGTGATATACATATATATTGCTTTCAAACAAATATTACCGTGTTTATATTTTTAAATAGTATATTTGCTCATTGTTAACTATAAAGACATACGGTAGTCTATCTGTGCTGTGTCTACCACAAGTATTAAAACCTGCTCTATAGTGTTATAAGCCTATAGACTTACTATCGAGCTATTAGGGTATAAGGAGATAGGATAAAACTAAAGTATGGAAGTCGTCTCTGCGAAATAGGAAAACTAGCGGTAGTGATACACTGTCTATCAGATTTTTCCCTTATTCGTACGTCTTTCATACAAAATAGAACTACATCTTCGAAACTTCACTTCCTACAGCCTATAGTAAGACATCAGTTGGTCTTGTTTGTTTGTTTTTCAATTTCGTTCAAAGCTACACGAGGGGTCTTTGTTAGCCGTCTCTAATTTAGCAGTAAAACTAGAAGGCAGCTTGTTATCACCACCCACCGCTACCCCTGGGGCTACAAGGGGAATTGAACGTGTAAGTAAATCCTTGAGCTTAAAACATCCACTTTGTTAACTTTCTTTTATTCGAGAAAAAAAGAAAGATATATCAAACGTATTTTGACCATTGTTGCTTGTTATGTAGATTACACTTAGAACAAAACAAAATTAATGATCTCTTGAGTGTTATTTTACGAAACTCAGAGTTAGACCATTTTATAGTTTGTTTCTATTAGTACTTGTAAATATATTTCTTTTTGCATAACATATAACCCGGCGTGGTCAGGTGGGTTAAGGCGTTCGACTCGTAATCTGAGGGCCTCGGGTTCGAATTCGGTTCGCACCCAATATGCTCGGGTGGGGGCGATATAATGTGACGGTCAATCCCCCTGGTAGCCCAATGGACTTCGAAATTGAAAGTTTTTCTTGTTTTCTTAAAACTTAGTATGAAATAATTGCACTTCTGATTGCAGGAATATTTTTGATTTAACTCATGATTGTAGAGCAATATTACTTCAAAAACGTTTTCCTTGAAATTATGTATATATATATATATATACATTTTTACATGATGGATCAAATCATTTTACACACGCACACAAAAATAGAAAAATTGAGTCTCGTTTGTTACTAGTATTAAAATCAAAGTTATACAAAGAAAGAACAGAAGAGTTTATATGTGATATTTGTTTTTGAAATTTGCACAAAGCTACACGAGGGCTATCTGTGCTAGCTGTCCCTAATTTAACAGTGTAAGATTCGTAGTCACCACCCACCGCCAACTCTTGGGCTACTCTTTTACCAATGAATAGTGGGATTAACCGTCACATAATAACGCACCCACGGCTGAAAAGGCGAGCATGTTTGATGTGAGAGGGAATCAAACCCGCGATCCTCAGATTACGAGGCGAGTGTGTTTATCACCTGGCCATGCTGGGCCTAGTTTGTCTTAATGAAACAGAAAATCAAATAATGAAAATAGATTACTAAAAATAAACGTCTAGGGATGGAAAACAAAATTTAACTACTGCAGTTATTATTTCATCACTAGTAATAGTGACGAGTCTATGCCGACAGAACAATTAAACTTAAAATTTCTATTTTAATAAACAGTACTATTAATTTAAAAAAATAATTTATCCCCAAATATCCAATAATGGCATATCATTAGAATTTTCATTGATCATAGACCAAGTGGTTAAAACTCTCAACTCGCAATCTCAGAGTTTGCGAATTTTAATTACAGTCACCAAATATACCTGATCTTTCAACCGTGGGGCCTTTATAATGTAACAGTCAATCCCAATATTCGCTAGTAAAAAAAGTAGTCCAAGAGCTGATGGTAAGTGGTGTTATTTATCTTCCATCTTTAGTTAAGGACGCTGTTAGCTCCCGTGCAGCATGACGTGTAATTCAAATCAAAGTTATTGATCAAAGATTTTTTTTTAGAATAATCGGATAATATAATTTGTTAAATGAAAATAGGATTCTCAATAGATTGGATAGAATTATGCATTCATTTATCAAAAATAGTTATAATCATACGGGGAGTGGATAACAAATGTCCCTCATTGAGAATGTTGTTAATTTGTTCTGTATTTTATTAGTTTACAGAAAGAAACGTGTAAAACTACAGGTTTTTAGAACCCACTCGACTAAATCTGTTCACATATTACCTTAAATCCTAATTTTAACAAAGGCTTTCTTAAACACCTGAACAACTTTTGACGACTTCTTTACATATGCTCGTAAAAAGTGTTGTGCACGTGCTGTTGTTCCTTTGATCTTCTTATTACAATTAGCCTACAAAAAGATCAAACAAGTTTCTATGCAATTATCTAACGTAAAAAAGGAAACTTAAAAGAACACAAACTAGTTTTACAAGTTAATATTTAGTCGGCATTCCCTCAGATTTCAGTACTGCCTCGCAATGACGTGACATGCTTTCAATGAGTTTGTACAGATATTCCTGAGTGATTGACTGCCATCCTTGTTTGAGTACGTCAAAAAATTCATTTTTCATGTTTGGCTTGCGTTAGTGGGTTCAACTCAGCCCATACACTTTCAATCAAAATGATAGCTGGTAATTGACTTGGATTTTCCATAACATCAATTCTCTTATTTCTAAGATATCATTTAACAACTCTACAACTGCAGTGTCAAAATTAGGATTTGAAACCGTATTTGAACACATCTTGTTGAGTGGGTTCCAAAAACTTGTCTTTGCATATTTTTCTGTTATCTAATAAAAATATGACAAATTAACATTTTCAGGGGGGTCACTTTTGTTGTCCAATCCCTGTAAAACTTTAATTAAAAGGCTTTGCTAAATACATGCTTTTACTTTTGGAGTTATAATTATGATTTTTGTGTGTGTATTTTTGATGAAATGTTAACCGAGATGAAACATTGTTATTGAATAAATAAAATCTAAATCAATTGTCCAAAAATAAATTAAGTTAATTATTTTTATCTGCAAAATTTTTAAATTGTAAACAGTTACTTAAATTGATTCATGGTAAATAATGAATTATTTTCTCAAGAGACATGTATTTATAAAAAGCTACATGTTAAAGGCCATTAGAGTAAGGCCCGGCATGGCCAGGTGGGCTAAGGCGTTTGACTCGTAATCTGAGGGTAACGGCTTTGAATGCCGGTCACACCAAACATGTTTGCCTTTACAACCGTGGGGGTGTTATAATGTGACGGTCAATTCCACTATTCGCTGGTAAAAGAGCAACCCAAGAGTTGGCAGTGTGTGGTGATGACTAGCTGTCTTCCCTCTAGTCTTACACTGCTAAATTAGGGACGGCTAGCACAGATAGCCCTCGAGTAGCTTTTTGCGAAATTCAAAAACAAACAAGATACAATTTGTTAAAATGAAAGGTAGATGATCCTTATTATACAACGTACATTGATTGGTTGGTGATTTGTTTTTTGTTTTTTTTTGTAAAATGTACAGTTACCAGCTGTTTTATTAGAACCTTTGCTGCAAACTTTCCAGTTTCTTGTGTATGATTACCTGAGACCCTTAACTATGAGGGTGTACTTACATCATGCTCTACCTGCAAGACAATGGGTAAAAAGGATATTTTCGACTTTCAGAAAGACATGCAGATGGACTTCGAAAAATATGTGCTTAAAAGGTGTGTGTTGATAATTTGATTTTTTTTTTCAACTGGCTGTTCAAATACATATATTTTCTTATCTACACATTGACATTAGCAGTCAAAAGAGAACACCTCTGACAGCTAGCGCAGATAGCCCTCGTGTAGCTTTGAGCGAAATTCAAAAACAAACTGTTAAAGCAAATTTATGTTGTTTTTTTGTACACGTAAAGTTACACAATGGGCTACCTGTACAGTACCCACGTTGAGTATTGAAACTTGATGTTTATCTTGCAGACTTACAGCTGAACCACTGGAGGTGAAGTGGGGCTAGGGCAAAATAAAATGTTAAAGTGTCATGCAAGAAAAGTGTTGTTTCTCATTTCATTTTATTTCATTTCCTTTGTGCTCTGACCATTGGGACTTTTTTCATGACGTCAATGAAATGACTGTTTCATTTATTTATTAGATTGTGGAATTAAATGCTGTTTCGAGGTAACGAAGGTAATCGGGTGCAAACCTCCCCGTAACTTTGAGTTTTAGAGTTTTATTAATAAATAAACTGCCGTAAGGTGAACATTTGTTGCAGACAGTTTCAGTTCTACCTTTTAAACTTAAGCGTTATACATACACGCTTAATTATAATAAGCATGCAAGCTGTTGAACCATAATTAATCATATCACTGATATAACAAGAGGTTTAAGGTAGAGTAACATACGACTGAAATCATTCTAAACACGTCTCATCCGACACTTTCATATCTGTAACACAATAAACTCATGTTCCTGATACACTTTACTGTTTTTTAATGAAAGAAGAAACATCGGATTATGCATAAAACGTCTTGTAATAATATTGATATTAAATAATAATAATATTAACCTACAGAATTCTACAGACCTCAAAACTAGCACCATGAAATAAAAACAAGGGCAGAATATATACAAAATTGTAAGCAAAAACATATAATTAAATGACATGTGCTATATAACTTTCAACAATTTATGATAAAAAGGACATGCACATTTCAGATGGAAAAGCAATTTTTGTAAACTCTATATGTTAAAATAAAGAAGTTTTGTTTTGCATCTTTTTATCCTCAATTAAGATATTGAATGAAACATGTCACTCGGGACTGTTAAAACTTAAAGAAAAAATAACTGAATAGCTGAAGTCATTCACAAACTTTATTTTAGAAATGCCTTTTATGGCTGTTCTTTTATGAAATAAATTAGGATTACTTATATACTAACAAGTATTCTCAAATTTATTGCAATACTACTTCATCAAATACAAGATTTCTAGACTATTACAAAATAATTCTAGTCGCAGATATCGAATTCTATAAGTCTACTTGTCTTAAGCTAACATTAGTTAAGCCTGTATTAAGTACGGCCTGTATTCAATAAAAAAAACTAAATTAACACTTTAGCTTTAGTTTAATTATGGCTAAACTTTACCACACTTAATATTATCCATAAATAAACTTATAATGCTATTCTTCGATTTAACCTTAGATCTATAAAAATGTTGACACGCTTTAATTAAATAAATAAAATAAAAATAAATATATAATAGTAAACCAAATACAATTGTCCCAGTTGGCACAGCGGCATGTCTGTGGACTCTAACCACTAGCAACCGGGTTTCAATACTTGTGGTGGGCAAAGCACAAATAACCAACTATGTAGATTTGTGTTTAATCCCAAACAAACAAACTGTCAAAGTATGTGTAATAAAGTATATTTACAACCCGCCTCTTTTTATATCCGTTGAGGTGCGCTCGCATGCGCAGTTATTTATTAACGTATGTGCATATTTTTAGGACAGGCAAAACTTATTATCATTATAATGCATAGCAATAATATTATATATGTACATGTCATATTACCAAACGTATTGGGAAAGCACATTAGAAGGTAGTAATGGTCCTGTTTCACTAAATTTAAGTATTCAAAGGTCAGAGTTGTGTACAGCTTGTATAACTCTGCACAATTGTCTCAAATAAATATGAGAGAAATGGGTCAAGAAACTAAAAGGTGCTTATAATAACTAAAAGTTATCATACATTGCATGTTATAAAACGTTTTGTTGAAGATGAGGAATACGAATGGGCGTAATAATATGGAACAGCATTGTCTGGTAATTCATCACTGATTTGTCCGTTGATGGAACAGTGGTAATTCTAAGGACTTAGAATACTGAAATCTAAGATTTGATTATCTCTGGTGAATACAGCAAATGTAACTTTGCCCTAAAATAGGAAAACAAGAAACAAAATCCTTTGCCTTTTGGTCCAAGCAAACTTTCAAACGTCTTATGATATAAAATTAAAAAAATAAATAAACTGAAATATCAATTATTACTTCTTATTCTGATGAAAATACTGGGTTACAGACTAGCACTCGATGTGTCGTATGTCTCACATAGTATGCAGCCCATAATACACTCAGCACAATAGTAACTACAAGACATCGGCTTTCAGAATGTCTTAATCATCAAAACTGGGGTAAAATAATGGAAAACCATCTTGCAAAGGAACTATTCCCATGTTAGTTGTCTGCTTCAGATTGGCTTCTCAAGAGCCTGACACCATCATAGGTATTATCTTGGATACGATTGTGTTGTCTTCACTCTACAATGACTTCCTGATTTATTTCTCTTAGACATGATTTACTGGCAAGGAAAACATGAATATCCGTTTGTGTTGCAACATTCTCCAGTTCATAATCTAGTTGAACAGCTCTGTGAGGTTTTGGAATTTTGCTTGAAGAACTTAAAAGGAAGACTGCGAAATGTTATTTCATTTGGAGGGGATTAACAAAAGGTCTGGAAATTTATTTGACTATATTCGTGCCATTGATTACTGGCGAGCGTTTATAAAATGCGATCCATCTCTATTAAAATTGGTCCTTAGCAGAGTAAGAAAACATCCTTTCTTAAAATATATTGCTTTAGTAATATTCTAATATAATTGTAGAGCATACTGAATATATTTCGTTATAATAATCACTTAAAAATATCTTCAAAATACTGGGGCTGTACTTAATGCACTTTGCATGTTTATATAAAACTCGATAACTGAAACTAGAATTTTCGACCTGGAAGACTTCTTATATGTATATGAGCTAAGCGGCCATGTTTGATTTCCCTAGCTATCAAATACAGTAATCCCTAATTTTAACGAAATGGAATGCCACTAGCAAACAGCCTATGCTGCAACTTGGCTTCTGTTGAGCGCTTCAAGCCGAATAAAGGAATGAGCTGTCACTTTTATAACGCTTCCCTAGCTGAATCTGCAGTGCGTGTACATATGCGTCATGTTTGATGTTGTTGTTGTTGTTTTGAATTAAGCACAAAGCTACACAATGGGCTATCTATGCTCTGCCCACCACGGGTATCAAAACCCGGATTTTAGCATGTAAGTCCTCAGACATAACGCTGAGCCACTGGGGGGCGCGTCATGTTTGAATTGTGGACACTGCAACACAGCTTGGCACTTAATCATTTGACCACGCCCATGACAAGATAAAAATGTATTTTATATATGTATTCATTATTTATGCCACACACACAAAAAGAGATAGTTATTATAATCTTGTCTAATGACCAATGGACATTAGTACTGTCACTCTAATTTTTATCTATTAAAGTTATTCCATATTGTGTGCAACTTTATCGGTTTTGTAATTTTTTGTGTGTGACTCATACGCTTTTCGTAATCTATTTTTTTCACTGTATCAAATTTTTAGTTTTTTGTCCTTTAAGATAAGGCAAAAAACCGGAGCATATTCTGAAACTAAAAACAGCGCTCACTGTTTTATCTTCTTAAATTATTCTTTTTCTGTACTTGTGGTTTACAAAATCCTGTGTGGGTCAAATTACATGAAACGTTTTGAGCTTGAGTCAAATACAATAGCTTCAATGTCATAAAAGAATGTAAGAAGTTAAAATAATTCATATTTTAATTTTCCATTTTTTTGAAAATGCTACTACACAAAATAATACCTTTACTCCAATTATTAGACATCAGCAAGTCAAAGTAAGCTTTTCTCTATTTATTACTTTGACAATGTCACAAAAAAAAACATTGAATTTTCACAATTTACATTTATGGACATTCAACTAAAAATCCAATTAAAAGCGAGTAAACATTCGTTATCTTACTACCAATGAGGGAAATATTTGAAATATACTTTACGTTTGTACTTCCTTATATGTAACTAGTTTCATTGTGTTGTTATCGTACTCTTAATGAAGTTAACCTGCAATATATACTTTACGCTTTCAGTTTTGTTCATGTAAGCCGTTTTTTGTATTACTGTTATTGTATTCTTAATGAACTTAATCTGTAGAATTCACTATTCGTTTTCAGTTGGACTTTTTGTTTTTTTCCAGCTATGCCTAAAATATATATTATCGCTTGATGTTTACCCAGCTAGCAGAGTTTTATCGATTTGGTTTACATTAATATTTTTAAATAGCTAAATAGTTTTTCAGTAATGATTAATCGATTACCGTTTTCCAGGGAAAATGAACTAATTTCACAACATTATTATTTTCAAGTAAGAAAGTGACGTGGTTTATATCAGAACTGACTAAATATACACCGCCTTGTTATACACAATAAGATTTTAAACATTCGTATATTATTAACTAAATCTTCAAAGTTATTCGCATATTTACACATAAAAACATTTTTCTTATTTCCTTTGTTAACAAAGTTTGTTTGAAAATTTAACTCAAACTATTTTGATTAAGATAAATTAAGTAAGATTTATCTTTACACTTTTAACTTTAATTAATTAATGTTTTCATTGTTACATAATTTACCCGAGTAATTTATAGATTTTCAGCTCATTAGATTCATTTTACTATCACAGGTATAATTGATACTGAAAAGTAAATATGAAAGCGCTTGCGATGGCCAAAATTATGGAGATTTACGCTTGATCTTAGTGCAGTATTATTACAGGCGTATAATCATTTGCTATGTATTCAGATTACATTCTTGAGAAAAATAGTGTTTTCATCAGTGTTTTATATACCGCCTTACAAGTTACAAAATGATATAAAAAGAAGTGTGGATTACAACAAAGGGTTTTATTATTATAACGAACAGCGTTGTTTACATTCTTACTGGAAGGCTTGTATGTATGTTTCATATCTATAAAAAAACTGACATAACTGCATTTCGTTCATTTGTGTCATCGAGTCTCTTTTTGTTCGTGTGGTACAACTTAAGATATTGTAAGTATCTGAAGTTTCAAAATAATCTCTATTGGACTACATTTCTGCACGACAAATGGAAATTCCATGTATCTTATATAATACAATTGAGTACGTTATACGTATGTTGGTCATGCTGGGTATGTAACTCAAATGATTCTCATAATCTAATTTAATTACTTAAAATTTTTCCCTATTAAGATGTTAAAATACTATTTATATTAGAAAAAGTTCAAAACTAATGTGTAAGTCTCTTAAAAATTATAAAAAAAACTATTTCGTTTCCAACTGATTAATGAAAGTACGTTGAACATGTTTTCATGTTTTAAACTGAATAATTCTTTTCTTCCTTCAAGTAAAATATAATGTGTGCAAAGTTAGAGGATTATTACATTATGCTGAGTTTGTTTTCTTGTTTGTAACAAGAACGACTTACTCTGTTTCACATTTTTGATATTCTATAAATAATATATTAACATTTTCTCTAATGCTTTTCGTGCAATTTTTGGAAAATGTGATTCGAACGCAGAGCGCATAAAACCTTGAGAGATTAATTTACTAGTTTAATTTTAAGAACATTTCTAGAAAAAAATATGTTTTCATTCAAGTGGAGATTGAAAGAGACATTCAAAAACAACTCAGAAAGCTATCACAAACATAATTAACTCATAACAACACTTTTAAGCTTGTGTAAAAATTAAACAACAAAGAATAACAATATTTTAATGGCCCTTACAGTTTATATTATTTCCTTTACATTTCTTTCGACTCGTGTCTCACAGAATGATGGGGATATAATTTTTAATGCACTTAGCTTCATATCATTCAATGTTATATAATTAACTTCAGATTAATTTGTGTTGTTAAATGTACTAGTTTACAATACAGTCTATTTCATGTTGTTTACTATTGTTGAACTTGTTATATCAAAATATAATTAATTTCAGATTAATTGTTATTGATGAGCGTGTTATATAACAATATAGTTACGTAATATTTTTCGTTATTGTTTAACTTCCTCAATTGCAGTAGAGTTATCTTAGGGTCATCCTTCAGGTTTGAATCTTTTATGTTATAGATATATATTATTGTAGCTTACCGTACAGTTAACTCAAGTTATTCATTACTGTTATTTTGCAAAATCTTCCGTTACAACAATTTCAGGGATTACTGCTTAGTTCAGTATTTTACAGTAGAACACCTGTCATTTGTTGCCTGTTAAACTTATTCTGTCGCAGTATAGTTAAATTCAGTTTGTTGCTTTATTTGTCTTATGGTACAATTAACTTCCGTCCATTCACTATAACATTACAGTCAATTAACCTTAAACTAATTTCTGCGTTACTTTATAAAACTTTCAGTTAATCATTATTATTATTGTTTTTTATGTTACGATATGGTTCACATTAAGTTGTATATTATTGCAAAAACTTTTAGTTTCTCATTTGCGTTGACAATTTTTTGCACATCATAATAACATTTCACATTTTATAACCAATCTTTTTAAAAACTATTTTTACGTTAGATTGAGAAAGCAACATTTTTTTTAACTACATGTCTTGCTACAAGCTAGTCTCATATCTTTGCTTACCTAATTTATTGAATTATCTAGTTTTCTCGAATCTTACCTAAGTATGTGCTTGCTCCTGTCAGCACGAAAAGCACTTTCAATGCATCTAGCATTGGCAGGCTCAACCAAGATCAAAGCTTTGACTCGATAAAAAAGAACGAAGAAATTACTTCACTTAAGACCCATCCCGCTTTGAAGACGCATGATGCCAGTGTGACCCATTCTTACTGAATAGTGGAAAAGAGAGCACTCCGTTGAGTTCATGTTTCATGTAGACAGTACAAATAGAGTCAAGAAATCATAATTCCTTAAGTTGGCCTTATCTATGATATACCGAGTATAATAAGTAGCACATAGCTGTTAAATCGTCTTTGTCTTTCCAAGCGAGAATAACTTCCCCCTAAAAAATCAACAACAACAGAGCCTTATTTGCTCTCCAAATTCAGAAATTTTAAAGAACTTTACTGAAGGGTTCTTCCACACTAAGCTATAGAATATTATTATGAGTCCATGAGTTTAATTTAGTCTAAAATGCTGTAAAACTAAAGAAGCTACAAAAGTGGAGCAACTGGCTGGTTGTGGTCCATGCGTTATGTGTCCGATGTAGATTTCGAAGCGTTATATAAGATCAATAGCTGGTTCGAGCTCGCATGCTAGTGCGCGCATGCACAAACCGAAAAGATGAGAAACAACAACCTTTGGAGTTCTTCTATTTTCTGTGAAGAAAGTCTGTTTAAGTGTATATGTATATATCTATATATATCACATGTGTTATTCCATTTCACTAAGTAAACAAAAAGGATCTGAATTTCAAGATGAGAAAAAAATGTCCATGAATTCTCAGAGATAAATTTACATATTCATAGTTCATCATGTATACTCACGACTGAATATGTTTTGACTTTCTCTCATTTCTTATCGCTGGATTAAGCTATGAGACGAAGTGCATGAACATGACGCACACAATCAGCAGTGTTAAAATCTAATGGATTAAATTATAATTTTACAATTCTAGTGTTATTTCTAACCACATAAGTTCGTATTAGCTAATTAAAATAAGTTAATTTTTTAATTTAACAAGAGTAGGATATGTTTTTTTATGGTCCATAATTATAGTTATATTTCTTATTGAAATAATCCTTCAACAATATTTAGTAACTATTGGAAACGAATACATAGTATAAGTTAAACCGATGAAGTACATATGGGTATATTTATTTCAGCTTCCAGCTAAATGTTTGGAAAATTAAAATCAAAACAGTTGTAAAGGAACTTTCTGTGGCAGTGAGAGATGTTGTTCTGTGATTTATTGAATTATATACAATATCAACATAAAACGGTATATCAAATATTCGACGCGAGAATTAACGACTATATGAATCAACAAGAAGTTGTACCAAAGATATCAGATATCTATCTAAGTATAAAAGTACTGTTTGTTATTTGCTCTCTGTCCACATAACTACTTTGCTGGGTGTTAATGGATCTTCATCAAAACTGGTGAGGTGATTTATTAGGTTCATGTCAGGGAACATAAAAATTACCAGTTTTGCTGTTTTCATGGGTGTCTTTGCTTTTTTTTTAATCAAATACTTCGTTATCTGTAGATAGGTCTTCACTAAAAAGAAGTTTATTTAGTCCGTAGGAAGATAAATACAAATATTCAGTTTTGCATTTTTGGTTTTATTAACACTTGTATGTTTCTTCAACTACCTCACCTTCTTTGGAAGCTCATTTGGTACATGAAGAGATACCAACAAACCTGCGGTTTCATATTTTGTATTTTACAGTTTTTATGGCGCTCTTTATTTTCGATTAAATACAAAAGAAGAAACTTGATGTTATGAGATAACCTTTCATTAATAAAGAATTTACATAACTTCTGTCCTGATCACACACATTCCATCCAGTTATAACTGTATCGTTTTATACTTGATTATTTGTTTGGAATTTCGCACAAAATTACAGGAGGGCTATCTGGGTCAGCCGTCCCTGATTTAGCAGTGTAAGACTAGAAATAAAGCAACTAGTCATCACCACTCACGACTAACTCTTGAGCTACTTTTTTACCATCGAATAGCGGGATTGATAGTAACATTATAATGCTCCCACGGCTGAAAGAGCGAGCATGTTTGGTGTGACAGGGATTCGAACCTGCGACTGTCAGCTTACTAGCCTTTCAGTGGCACAACAGTATGTCTGTGGATTCACATTGCTAAAAATCGGATTTCAATACCTTTGGTGGGCAGAGCAAAGATAGCCGATTGTGTAACTTTGTGCTTAACTCAAACAAATCAAACCAAACTAGTTAGATTACGAGTCGAGCGAACCGGCATGGCCAGGTGGGTTAAGGCGTTTGACTAGTAATCTGAGGGTCGCGAGTTCGAATCCCGGTCGCACCAAACATGCTCGCCCATTCAGCCGTGGGGGCGTTATAATGTGACGGTCAATTGAACTATTCGTTGGTTAAAGAGTTGCCCAAGAGTTGGTGGTGGGTGATGATGACTAGCTGCCTTCCCTCTAGTCTTATATTGCTATAATAGGGACGGCTAGATACCCCTCGAATAGCTTTGTGCGAAATTAAAAAACAAACAAACAAACCAAACGAATCTAGCGCTCTAACAACCTAGCTATACCAGGCCGTTTTATATTGGTAATACAGTTGTAAATACCGCCTTTTAAATATCAAACTCATGGACATGAATATCTGCCAAGAGCACTACAATGGTGACAGTACTTAATAAAGAAAATCTCAAGACTTGAAGTTGAAATATACGTTTCTGATATGCAATACGTTCAGAATGTCGTAGTATATAATGAAGTTTCAATATGTGAAGCATCTGCTCTGGCAGATGATTTACATTAAATAACCATTTTATTATTAAAGTTACAGTTAGAAGTCTTCAGACTCTTCTAGTGCTGAATTTGAACGTCTGATATATTCAACAACTTTACGTATGTATGCTGATCTCCATACGAATACTCGCTTCAATATAATGACATTGTACGTTATAATCATTTATAACATCACTCTAAGTTCAGGATCGCGTGCACGTCTTGAATCAAATTTGACAAAGATTAAAATTTTTAGTTTCAAGCAAAACGTTTAAAGTCAGAAATTTTTGGAACACGTGTTTTGACCTATGTATTCAAATCTTTAAATTACCACTCGTGATGCTCAAATCTTTTGATTATCTTGCTTAATAACACGAAGGGTAAATAAATCAAGGATTTTGATTTTTAATTCAATGACTAAAAGTACATCCTTGGGTAAAGCGTGCAACTCTTAATCTCAGGGTCGCGGGTTCGCATTCCCGTCGCGCCAAACATGCTCTCCCTTTCAGCCGAGGGGGCGTTATAATGTGACGGTCAATCCCACTATTCGTTGGTAAAAGAGTAGCCCAAGAGTTGACGATGGGTGGTGATAACTAGCTGCCTTCCCTCTAGTCTTACACGGTTAAATTAGGGACGGCTAGTTCAGATAGCTCTTGGGTAGCTTTGTGCGAAATTCAAAAACAAACAAACAATCCTTGGGTAAAAACACTAAAATATCTTTGACTAGAAACGCCTATCGCCTAACCTTGGATAAATATATATATAAGTTATTTTTGTTTGTAAATGTTTATGAATGTGCCATTTTTAGAAATATTTTCATTTCTCGTGATTGAAAATGTTGAATGTGTTCTGTTTTGTTCTTGGTTAAAATTGTTTCTGGATACTGTTGATAAGAAAAACATTTATGGATAAGGTTCAAAAGACATCATGTGATACATTCTTCGTTGTAAATCTTGAAGCTATTTTAATTGAAATACTTAATGAAGGGTTTACTTACAGGTATCTTCCTTGAGTATTGGCTAATAATAGTTCCAAATTTCAATTTTTAAGGCTATCCATGGATGGTATTTGTTAAAAACGTGTCCTGGTTTCAATTATTTACGATTTAATTTGAACTGAAAATTATGTTAAACTTCCTTAATTACCCGCTATATACTGATAAGAAATATTTAATGCTAGCCCTAGTCGAATGCTTGAAGGATATCTACAACAAGAAATATCCATAACAATGCTAGTTTACAATATTATTCTGTATCTATTTTTCACAAACTTTTCTTATATTTCCAGGTATTTTAATAAGGAAGATGCATATCGGATCACTTTGATAATTATTTTCATACTAAGTTGATTGTAATTATCCCATGGTATAATACGTATTTTTGCGCCAGCCAGCTCTCTGCGAGTATCTTTGGTTGAGAATACGGCAGGAAAGTATGATACAAATGAATAAAAGTCTATTTTTGAAATACAAACACTTCAAACAATATATTTGTTTAAATTAACTATTTCGAAGATGTAAAAACATTCTATCGTAGATATTAGCTTTAAAATATACCTCGTACTTTTCTTAGAGAAACGATCATCACAATCAAATAGAAAAAAATAATGTTTATTTTCATAAAAGCGACCTATCTTAATAAATCACAGCACATCCATGCTTTATAAATTAATTTACTTCGCGTATAATATTTAATGAATTATGCTTGTAAAAGATGCTATATTAAAAGGTTGTTGATGTGTTTCTTTTTTCCGATATTCGCACAAAACAACAACAGCTTATGTGCATTATTGTCCGTAATTTTGAGTTGATATACAATGAGAAATTCAAAGGCATAAACCACCAGACTCCTTAATTTCTCTTTTCTGGCTTAATAGCCGAATTTAACTATCAGTCATATAACACATTCACTGACCTAAAATGTGGAGAGCGATTTGTGGCAACGGTACTTGAAATATGAAGTAATACAAAATAATCCTGTTTCATGTTGTGTACTATGTATGTCATACAGAAATATGTTTCTTCAAGTAGATATATATGTGTATATAAGGAAAGAGAAACTGAGATTTAGAATATTTTGTTTCGATGTATAAAACAGATATAGAAAAGTATTACTACAATAAATAAATAAGATATCTATAACAACTTATTTGTCTAATATGTTTCCATATAAACAAGCAACGATACTTGAAAATTGCTTTAGTGTTTCGTTGAGCCTGCCTAGAAATGTTTCAAAATTTAGAGGTTTATAAACATATTTCTCGCTTATTCATAAATAAAACTAAATGTGATTTAATTTATAAGTAAATCTATAGATATCTTAAGCTGAACTTTCATAGTTTTCGATTTATTCATTATATTTTATATTTTGATTAAATACATTAAAGTTAAAAACGTTTTTACCAAAGAAATGAACCACAGTGGATGAACTTCTCTATTTAATATTTTTATTGAAAGATTCAGTTTTAATATTAGAGAAATACTGTTTTAAGTACATTTTTACTTAGAATTATTTTACCAGTGGTAGCATACATGGACATTGGTTTGGATTTATGATTTCCTTTTCTAGTTTGTTTGTATTTTATTAAAATATCCTTTAGATAGCTCACTTAGGTTTGACTGAAAATCTACTAATGCAGGGCTGTTTCAGTTAGATATCAGTGGAAAGTTAATAGTTTTTTGCATATACATTACATTTGAAAGTTATAAAAAACTTATAAGGGCTTGTGTTACGTTGCAGTTGGAGAACGTAATCACTATTTGAAGTTTAGAAAACCAGATTTTCTAGGTGGTTTTTTCTGTCTTTGAAGGCCTACAATCTTCCCGAATCTTTCTTTTACCGGTTCTAAGAAACCTAATTCATATTATATAGATGTTTTACGAATTAAATTTATAGTTATTCTTGAGCTTCGGTCTTTGAATTTTCTTAATGGAAAAAATGTCGATAGCTGAGCCACTTTGGAATCAAGTGAATTAGGGTCTCTTTTCAACATAATCATATTTTATGCATAAAGAGGGAGATCGAATATTAACTTATCAAATTACAAATGTAATTATACACAAATTATTGTCGTTTTTAAATTGAGCATAGTCATACAGAACTATTTAAATTAGGAAACACAAAAAACAACCAAAACAAATTATTCATTTTCAAAGCCAAAATTTTCTAGGCACTATTTCGCTCTTTATCATACAGAAATGTGGTTGAAACTGTTTATTTTCTATAAGAATTATACGATATGGATATACATGTGTGCATTTCATGATGAAAGTACTTTTAATTTCATTTTGTTTCCTTAAAAACATATGAATTCTTCTAGTTATATCAAAAGTGTTACTTTCGTAATAAAATTCGAGGTAGCAATTAGTATTTGTGTTTTCCTTCATACATCATTACCTGAAGTTACTTTTATCTGCGAATTGTTATTCAGTGAAAATCCATAGCTGCTGCCAATGAGAAAATTGATTGGTCTTTTGGTTTTAATTTTCTATGATGAATAGTTTCATTCTGTTGGATTTTATTTTCGTTTTTTCTGCAACGGCTATATTTTATTCTTATTTTAAATATATAGTTATTCTATGCGTGCAGCAAGCGGTGTGTTCATTTTAGAGCAAAAGTACACAATGGGCTGCCTGCAGTCTGGCCACCACGGAGAACTGAGCCCTGCGGTCTGTCCACCACGGAGAACTGAGCCCTGCGGTATGTCCACCACAGAGAACTGAGCCCTGTATTTTCGTTAGAATGTGTTTAAAAACTGTAGACTTTTTAATTAAACACTTAGTTTCGTACATTTATAGCTTGGCATGGTGCGAGGCACACGACTCACAAATTGGGAGTCATGGATTCCATCCCCTCTTCACTGAAAATGCTTAATCTTTCAGCTGTGAGAGTATTAGAATATTACAGATAATTTCACTACTCTTTGATATGAAAGTAGCTTAGACTATAACTGCTTTCCCTCTGGTGTACCATTGCTAAATTAGTGACGGTTAATGCAGACAGCCCTTGTGTAGCTCTGTTCAAAATTCAAAACAAACCAGTCATATACTATTTATATATAAATTCTCCACTTTTTTATTTCACGAAGCCATTTCAAACAAACAGTTTAGTGCTGAGAACTTTTTTAAGTAATGGGGAATCATATAATTCCAAAAGTTTAATTTTTCTCTTCTACTTTCGAGCAGAAGATCAAAGCATTCACGAACTTCCTTGTTTTTAGATCTTAGAACTTGTTGGATAATAAACAAAGTATTGCTGAGAGCAAAAAGTTGAATTGTAAATAAGAAATAAAAGCAAAAACTGTGTACTCAGATGAGACGAAATATGAGACAAACGATTGTGAAATTTTCGCGTTAGACTGAAAAAAAGTTTTATAACACTATCAACTGGTTAAAGAAATAAAAATTTTGTTATGAAAACATAAAAATAAACTTAACATTTTAATCAAGCTGTATTTATTAATCACTACTTTTGTTGAAATTAGCCTTGTCGACGATCAAAAACCATTTTAAAACTTGAAATATTAAATACTAACTTCACTTAGAAGCTTATAGTATGGAGCTTAAAATGAAAGACATTAGAATACATATATTCCAACTCAAATGTAGGAGAAAAATAATCATAATATACTAACATTTTTCTTGCTCTCGTAATCAAGAAAAGAAATTCAGAATAGGACATTACATATATTGATTTTAAAAAGAACAAACAGAAGAAGTAAGAGGGAGTGTGTTTAGGATAGAAAACAAATATAAATAAAAGTAAAATGTTATTGATTTTAGACTTTGTAGCCAGAATTTCAAATTTACTTTCGGTACAGAAAACATGTGTGATACGTGAAAAGAGTTATTCAAGTGAATTTTCTTTATTAGTACTTATTATTTCTATCTAGAGAATAAAATCTCGATATTCATAGAGTGCAGGTTGATCTTGAAGGTTTGAAATGTTAAAATACATCTTCCTAAAAGCACTTTAAAAGATATCCTGCTAATAGCACTTTAATAATTTTTCATAGTTGGTAAATATTTTTTATTCGTAATGAACTAATGCGTTAACACTGATATCGATAGATAAATAAATTAAGTTGGATATCTAATTCATTGAAAAAAACTATATACGATATTCATCTGCTAATAACGGCTCGGAAAGGACAGGTGGCACTCGATTCATAATCCAAAGGTCGCGGGTTCGAATCCTCGTTACACCAAACATGCTTGCCCTTTTATCCGTGGGGTCGTTATAATATTATAGTCAATTCTACTCTTCGTTGGTAAAAGAGTAGCCTAAGAAGTTGGTGGTGAATGGCGATTATTAGTTGTTGTTTTTTCTCTAGGCTTACACTGCTAAATTAGGGACGGCTAGCGCAGATAGCCCTCGAATAACCTTGCGCGAAATTCAAAACAAAAAAGTTAAAGAAAAAAAAAAGGCATAAATATTGATAGAAGCATTAAACTTTCTGTGGACTTATTCTGGAATGATTCTTAAAATAATATAAACAGTTGTATAAACTATATTCAACAGCTGTGTAGACATTGTAGATAAAGATAATTTAACTATTTCCCACTTCTGAAACTTTTGAGGTATAAAGTAAGTTTCTCTTGAGGATTATGAATACAAGTTTGTAACAAATCTTCATTATCTTAATTTGCCTCGTGTAGCTTTGCACGAAATTCAAACCAAACCATCTTCTAACGGACATAATCATAGTGTTTTATATGAATAAGAGAAGTGGTGTAGCTACCCAAAATTAAATCTAAAGGAGGTTTTTTTTAAGAAGAAAGATGGAACATTTATTAAAGTTCGATTTTGTCATTCATTTCAACATTTTTTTTTGCGTGTGGAAAAATGAGTTTGTTAATTCTTATAACACATTTTCATTTCGGTGGCTTCTGTCATTTGTTTGTTTGCTGTCAACAATATACCAATAGCAAGATCAAAGCCCAAATTTCACCATTTTGAGCTCTGTAATTTAATAGGTGAGCCTTCAGCTATCATCGCTTTATGAGACGATATGTGTAAATAAATTCTACATTACTAAATGAATTGCAAATTTTTTACGACTTAGATTCTTTATAAATAAATATATATATATATATTGACGTGTTCGATAGATATATTTTATACATAAACCATTCAACTGAGAAAAACAAATGTATTCATAAATCTCAATAACTAATAGTTTATCAGCTGATGCTCATGCATAAGTCTATGTTCCTTAATCCAATATTCAAGTACTTCATATCCACTATTTCGTGTTTATTTGTATTATGTTTATTACTCACACATTAGCAACGAAATCCGATTAAGACTTCGTAACCCAATTATATGTCTTTGTGTTGCTATGGTTACTTCATTGTTGTAAAAGGACTTTTTTAAAAAATAATTAATTGAGAGCTAGTTAAAGTTCAGCTTTTTGAGATAATGAATGAGTTTATTCATGATAATGAGATACCCAGGTGAAGTAAAATATGTATTGTAAAGACGGCAGGCATGGGTATTAAAACATTAATTAAAATAAAGTAAAAAACAAAGTTTTGACCTTCATAGGTTATCAACAGGTTAACACAGATATTTTGAAACTGACCGTTATTGATACATGTCTTGGAGACAAGAGTGTGAACGGGTACGATATTGTAAAGGGCATTACAGTTATATTTTACTTTGTTATTTGAATTTCGTGTAAAGCTACACGAGGGCTATCTGCATTAGCCGTCCCTAATTTAGCAGTGTAAGACTAGAAGGAAGGCAGCTAATCAGTAACACCACCCTAGTCATCACCACCCAGAGGGAAGGCTGCTAGTGTTCAACACCCAGAAGAAAGGCAGCTAGCTAGTCATCACCACCTTGAAGGAAGGTAGCTAGTCATCACCACCCACCGCCAACTCTTGAGTTTCTCTTTTATCAATGAATAGAGCGATTGACCGTTATACTATAACGTTCAATTTTGGTTTGAGTTCTTGTATAAGCAAATGTTCTTTTTTGAGTTTGTTTGTGTTTGTTTCCCTATTTAGTATGTTGGTGTTCTCTATGGTTATGTTGTGTTTATTTTATTTGCAATATTAAAAAAATATTGATGTTATGTTTGTCAGTGTAGTTTTTACATAGTGTGGAGTTTGTATGTGTTTATTCGTTAATCCTTTTGAAGTGGATTGCATTCGAAGTTTCTCAACTGTCTCAGATACTGAGTAATAAGCTACTGTGACTTATAGAATTAAGTTTCAAAAGGTTCAGTAAAAATAAACAACTATACACTTATTAGTACAATGAACTTATTCAGAAATGACAATCAACTTGACACTTCATTCTTTCGTTCTCTGAGTACGTGAATATTTAATTTAATCTAATGGTGGTCGCTGGTTATATATTTAAATACATTTACATGCTGAAAGGTATTCGTACATAATTGCCCTCGTATAATTATTGTTTTTTTAACATATAATAACAAAAATTGATTCAAAAGTGTATGATGGTTTAATCAACAGTACATTATGGACTTCATTACATCAACTGCTAAATATACGTGGTTCACAAAATACATTTAATATTAATACTTCCCGATTAGTCCTGAGAGAGCTGGTTATTTCCGGAAATAGCTTTTGGACAACGTGCGGATTATGTGATATACATGAATTTTGATCCACATGTTTAACATGTTGTCAAGAAAACGCATTATGGCTCACATGTTACTTTCATGTCTGTTTATTGTCTGGATTTTGAAATTAAGATTAACCTTAAGTATTTTTATTAGACCGGATTTATTCTGATAATTACTGATTCTGTTTAAAATGAGTTGTTTAGTGTACCTGTTATGAAAGATATAAACTGATAAGAAACCTGAAATATTATAAAAAGCTTCAAGTTGTCTTAGTACCATCGATTGATCAGCCTTATTCCGACCTGACCATATAAAGAGAATCATGTAAAAATGTTGATGTATCTACTGAATAAAAATATTATAGATATGTATTTATTAATAGCTTGCATATATACTCTATTTCTCAGTTAATTATTCAATTTTTATTAGTTTTGTTGTATATATGTAATAGCAATTGAAGTACTATTTTTATATTATCTTTAAATTTTTATAAAAACAATTACATTCATTTTCAAGGACAATTTGCTTTTTTTAACTTTCTTGCAAAGCTACACTAGGTCTATTTTGATAGCCATCAATAATTTAGCAATGTAAGACTAGAGAGAAGAGAGCTAGTCTTCACCACTCACCGCCACCAACTCTTGAACTAATCTTTTACCAACAAATAGTGGGATTGATCGGAAGATGTATAATAGCCCCACGGCTGAAATGGTGAGCATGTTTTATGTGATTGAAAATTCGAAGCCGCAACCCTCAAATTACGAGTCGAGTGCCTTAACCACCTGGCCATGCAGGGCCGGATAATTACGAGTCGAGTGCCTTAACCACCTGGCCATGCAGGGCCGGATAATTACGAGTCGAGTGCCTTAACCACCTGGCCATGCAGGGCCGGATAATTACGAGTCGAGTGCCTTAACCACCTGGCCATGCAGGGCCGGATAAATTACTATTATCAATGTTTTGTTTGAATATGTAACAACACAACACGCAGTGACTGTCAAAATTATGAAGCAAAAATATTGAAATATCAATACACTGTGTAATATGCAAACACTTAAGAATTATTCTGATCATACGAAAGTAAACAAATATTAACACCAAAGAAAAGTAGATGTTTTCAACAATACTACATCAATAGTGTAATAAATTTAATTAAAAATATTTAAAAGATTAAAAATAGACGTGTCTTAGTATCTTTAGTTTAGTTTCCCAATTAAAATCTGTTTTAAGCATCTTACTTTAATAAATATTCTATTATTTGTATTTTTACACCGTCTACATTGAGTGTACTTTCTCTTTAGTTACTTGTTCGTGTAGGGTTTGAATAAAAGTCTATAATGAAGTTTCCTTGCTGTATTCGTTCCACGTTTCACGTTATCTTGTTATGTAACGTACGATCACTTTTTCTGTCGATATATATATATATATATATGTTCATATCATTCGATTCAGGTAGTTTTATAAGCCAAACTTGTCACAGTAAAAACGTTTAAACCAGATTTTGAAGAGTAAGACGACTTATTTTTAGCGATAGGTAACATTATAAGATAAAGTGGACAATATAAGCTGCCCCTGGCCATTATTAACACACATCCTCCATTGACATAAAATGGTTGAGTCGTTGTAGGGATGTTGTGTCTTATATATCACGTTATTGTCAGAGCACAGTGGTTAAAGAATGGCTCTTTCTATAATTTTCTTTTATTTTTTACATCGTGTTTGTGAAAGTTTAGATTTTAGTATTATTGCGTTAAGTACAAGAGTCATTGCTTATGTGACTTTTCTTAGTCACACTTTGATTTTAACTTTTAAATTACTGTTATGCTTTTTATACCATTCATTACCGATGTAATTCACATGCTGTATCATATTGAGTAATATCCTATTTTTTCTTGTTACAACACTCAGTATAAAATTCTTACCACAAATATTTGGTGACATTAGTCGGTTTCACTGCGAATCACACAAGAAACCAAACAGTAATTATTAGGACTAATTGTTAACACTAAAATGCCAGTTTTTAACCTACTGTGAGCGCAGCGCAAACAGTCTGTTTGGGAAGCTCTGTGCTTAAACACCATAGCAAATTGGTGAAAAGTATTGTTGCTAGTGTTTAGTTAGAATGTGGAAGGTTGGTTCTATTTTTAACATGTAAATTAACACATTTACTCATAATTACAGAGATGAGGAAAATTATCTGTAATTTGATTGTTTGATTCCGATCCCAAAGATTGAAGAAACTTTGATGTTAGCTGTATCCCTCTATATATTTGTACTTACTTGATTTGAACTTCGCGCAAAACTACACCAGGGATATCTGCGCTAGCCGTTCTTAATTGAGAAGTGTAAGACTAGAGGGAAGGCAGCTAGAAATCACCACTCATCGCCAACTCTTGGGATACTCATTTAACAAAGAACAGAGGGATTGACAGTAACATTGTGACGCCCCCACGGCTGAAAGGCGAGCGTGATTGGTGTGAGGGAGATTCGAGCCCGCCACCCTCAGATGACGAGCAGAGTGCCTTAACCACCTGACCATGCCGGACCTCGTACTTTGTGTAAGAAAGCTGCTGGATAATCAGAAATATTTTAATATTTGCTGTGTGATTTCTTGGAACATAAAAGGAAATATCCAGTTTGTATATAAATATAATTTTCCTTTTCCAGAAAATGTAATGTAATAATAAATTAATTTCGTCTTCATTCCGGACATAGCTTGTGTATCGACAAAAATTCTTTTCTTCTCAGCATTTTCTCACTCGAAGCATTTCCTAATTACAGAGATTTTTGAGAGTAGGTAAATGCTACAGTTTTGTAATCCAAAATGAAGAATAACCAATTGACTATATAGATTAGATATGTATGAATTTCAAAAATGTATCAACAGTCAACATGTTAGTATCAACCTTACTGTTGAAGATCAAACACAATCTGCTTCACCATTTCTGGATAATCAAATTGCTTTTCCAACAAATTTGCTTGGTATAAAGTTTTAGCGAAAACCTACATTTACTGTTTTATATTTTCATTTTATAGTTGTTTCATACACACAGAGTTAAAAATATTTATACGTTTTAATACGTCGTGTTTATAAAATAGTTATTTGTTAAGTCTCGCCAAGAAGTTTAAGTGCAAAGAAATTATTGCAAAAAAAATAATTTTCTTCTTTTTATTGGCCATACTATTCGATATTTACAGCGTCTGTAAAATCTTTAGCTTAAAAGATGTTCTATTATCAAAGAGATGTTTTACAGTTTAAAAAATTAAGATGATTTTAAATTGAAAGATTTATCCATAATTTCAACTTCACAATTTATGAAACCGATATTTCGTTTGAATAAACCACAGAGCTTTCACGTCATCCATGTATCTACACGTCCAAGTTGTAACCACAGTTGTGTAAATTCAACAGTTTGTTGTTTTAACTCGAAGACTAAAGAGAATGCGTATAATACTCCATATAACCAATCAGATCCTGTTTAACATGATTTACATGACTAACATTTTACATAACATCCAATGTTTCTGTTTATTTGTTTGTTTTGGAATTTCACACAAGGCTACTCGAGGGCTATCTGTGCTAGCCGTCCCTAATTTAGCCGTGTAAGACTAAAGGGAAGGCAGCTAGTCATCACCACCCACTACTCTTTTTAACTCTTGGGCTACTCTTTAACCAACGAATAGTGGGATTGACCGTCACATTATACACCCCCACGGCTGGGAGGGCGAGCATGTTTAGCGCGACGTGGGCGCGAACCCGCGACCCTCGGATTACGACTCGCACGCCTTACGCGCTTGGCCATGCCAGGCCTCCAATATTTCTGTATTTTGGAAAGTCTTCTTGTTTCATACAAGTTCATCAAATATCACATCTCTTGAGAAAGATATAGTAAGGAGGAAGTAAAACTGCTTTTCTAAAGCTAAAAATAATTGTATTTATATATAAATATTTATGTGTGAATATAATCATATGTTTACATATATGTGAAAAAATAACTGATTTCGATTTATTTCAAACGTGATTGGTGGAAAATTAAAGATTTAAAAAATATGATGCTAGCATTTGTTCAGTTACTCACTTAAATGCATAATTATCACCAAAAGACCTATTGATTTCGTGATTAGACCATCTTCTAAACATCGTTACTCGATTCACTGGCGTCTTATTTTTTTTTTGAAACCACAGAGCTTATTATGGTCACCTATACTTTTCACATTAGTGCCAAAAAAATATGCTGTTTCTGCTTTCGCTGTTCCCTTTTTTGTGTGGAAGAGAGCGAAACGACAAATAAATCATGTTTTGATGTCAAATTAAACTTTCTTCAACAGGTCTTATGTCAAACACGCCTTTCTCACAAAAATGTAGACATAGTTGTCATATTTACATACAGATACAAATTATTAACAAGGAAATATAAAATAATCATTACGATAAACTTGAAGTCAAAGCACCAATCATCGTTAGGACATTGTTTCAGGTTTGAGAACATTAGCAGCGCTACTTAAGATAATTCTTGACACAGTCCAGTACCCCAGATATTAATGTAAAATAATAATGTTGATTTTATGTGATTCATGTCAGCCATAAAGCAAAGAATCGTAAAATTATGTTAATCTAAGTAAATAATTTGTTTATATTATTAGGAAGAGATTTTGTTATTTATAAAACAGGAAATACAATTGATTTCATTTAGAACAATTTTGATAATTTTTACAATGTTGAAAAAAACCCTCTTCGGTAGGCCAGCGGTCAATATATTAAACTACAGCACCAAAATTCCACGTTCGACAACTGGTAGCAGACAGAAAGCATACAGCTGATTGTGTAGCTTTTCATAAAAGAACCAACGTAATTCTTGAAGAAAAATGCGGGTTTTGTATTGAAGATTTTTCTGAATAATGATAAATTAGCCATTTACATGAAAAACACACATAAAAGTAAATCATTTTAAAATAAAGAAGTCAACTTTTTACAATGTACAGAAAGTTTAATTCAACGAGAAATTGAAGCTTATCTCGTCACAAAAATATCATTAAATTGGTTTTAGTTTTACATATTATTATTAATATTTTCTTAAATTTATTCACTGTAGTTTTCTAACCAGGGTGTTGCTAAATAACATTTACTGCCCTGAATTAAGGAAGACTATACACCCAAAATTCCATTTAAAATGCTATTTATATGTACTACAAAACTTCTGATTTCGAAATATGAATGAATGTTTAAAGAGAATGTAATAAAATACATTTGTAGCCAAAATTGATATTATTTACATTTGTTTGATATAAAAGTTAAAATGTTAAGTTTTATCTTTATTATAAAAACACTCTAATAAAGGATTAAGCTGAAATTAACCTACAATGAGAGACTGTTTTATTTTTGAATGTAAAATGATGTCTAATACTTCAAAAATGCACTCCACTTTTTTATGAAAGACGTCGTTTGTTTTTTTAATTTCGTTCAAAGCTACACTCGGGCTATCTGCGCTAGCCGTCCCTAATTTAGCAGTGTAAGACTAGAGGAAAGGCAGTTAGTGATTATAACCCACCTTCAACTCTTGAGTTGCTCTTTTACCAACGAATAGTGGGATAGACCGTTACCTTATAACGCCCTCACGGCTGAAAGAGAGAGCATGTTTTGTGTAATTGGGATTTGAGCCCCAGACCCTCGGATTAGGAGTCGAGTGCCTTAGCCACCTAATCATGCCCGAAGGCTTTCTATAATTATGTACAAATACTTTAAACACGTTAATTTGAACTGAAAATAATTTTAGTTGCAGCCCTGTTTACATTACATTACATAAAAAATGTGGCTTCGAAAAGGTTAACCCATTCCAACACCATAATATTCGAAGCACCGTCGTCAAGATACGTAATTAAAGAAAAAAGAAGTTAACAAACACTTCACAAAGCAGCAAGTGACGATCTGAGGGTCTTGACAGAAGAGTTTTGAAAGCCTTTTTTGTTCTTTGTGGAAGTTTTTAATAAATTGTCTTGATTAAATCGTAATAATCATACAAAAGTTTATTACATGTGACGTGTAGGAGATATTATCCCTAATTACTATTATACATCACTTTGATCTACATATGTTATTCATATTTTTGGGTGATTGTAGAGTAATATTCTTCCATAATTTCAGTTCTCTTTCGTCCATTCTTTGATTTTAATCTTTAATGACCTGAAGTTTAGAACATTAACTATTCGGAAAACTGGAAGAATGCCAACAAGTCAATATCCTGCGTGTAGGCATATACATACATACATGCGCGAGCACTCTTGCGCGTACTTACATAAATGTAAAGGGGACATAAAAGACGCCGAAACACTATGTTGCTATGATGTAGACTCCAACAAGAAAATAAGTAAAACTAGGAGAAAACAAAAGAACTCAGTAGACAATAGTTTATGGTGACAAACACACAGGGAGAAAAGAATTTGAACTTATAAATAAATTAGCATTTTTTCCCAGAAGGCTTTGCGATTACCTTAAGTGACTGTTAGCAACAAGATTTAATTGACTGAATCTCTTCAGTTTGCTCTTCGATCACGTGACTAACTAAATGAATAAGATTTTAATTAGATTGGCTTCTCTAAAGCGTAGAGGTACATCACTTATCGTAATTAACAGTTACATAATTGATACTGCATGAAACATGCTGGGAGTGCTTACATCAACTAAGGTTTAGAAGAAATATCTGTCGAACTTCGAACAATGTCTCAAATTTCAGAAGTTACAAAGTACACTCGAAAAGTTGACCTAGTTTTTAAATGTGTATGCTAGATGATCATACAGTTTCTTCAAACGGATACCACATATATTGGTACTGTAATTGATAATAGTGGTTATATTCGCTGGTATATGGAATGTCTTTACGTTTGTCTCTATTTAATATTATGCTTTTATTATGAAAATTGTTAAGCCATTTTAGCTTAAATAAGTTTATAGAACTGAACTAAATCTTCCAAGTTGATCAAATTCAAATGAAGAAACAATGCATTTTAGTCTTTATTCGTAGGTATATCATATGGTTTGTTTAGATGTTTTATATCGATAAGTAAATAATTATCACTTAACATCAAGTTGCTCTCTTCTTAATACATTCTTCCAACTTTATGATGAGTTACCATCGTTTTTTGTGAAACATCTTCCAGTAATATTAAAGGTAATAATAACACAAACGCACCTGAACATAAAATATAACATAGACATGATAAATACGTATTTTTCTCTCATTTTTAATTCGAGCTGAGCATGAAAGTTAAATGAAAAACATAACGTTTATAACATCCCTTCGAGAACACTAAAGTATTTAGGTTAATATGCCCACATAGTATACAGTGTTTCGTTGTTTCATGTTATCAGTATATTCACCATTTTGTAAACAAATTTGATTTAATTAGAGGTAAGCACCCAAATGCCCATATAATTGAAGAAAACTTATTTAACTCAAAGAGAATTAAAATAAACTTGAAGATCGTCACTTAAAATATGAGACCAACTTTTAGTTATGGTAGAAAATCTCATTAACAATTTTATCATTCACAACTTTCAATGGTATTTTTAGATAAGGTGAGGTGGGCATCCCATAATAATTAAATTGTAACATACAATCGCATGAAAGTATGAAACTTTCATGCACAGGGTGTTCCAAAAGTCAGTTTTGTAATCACATTTTATTCAGTCTATTTCAAGCCAGCAACTGATAGCGGTGTTTAGAAACAAAATAAGAAGGATCCAGACCTGTATTGATGCCAACGGGGTCCACTTTCAACATTGTTTATAATTTTCATTCATATTTACTTCCTGTATTCTATATTGAAACATGTCTGTGAATAAGTATACACGTGCACAGTGACTTTCCGAACACCCTGTATAATATCATGTTTTACTGAGCCTTGTAAACGAGCAACTTCAGAAAATTTGAATAATTACATCACTTGAGTAAAACAAAACTATACCAGATAGATTGTTTTGGATTTAAGATTTTTCCAAACTCGTAAAATGAAATAACAGATAATTTTATGGTAATATTATGCAACATTATATTCAAAGACGTTTAATAAGTGACCTGCAGTAAACAGAAACCATAACCTAGGAAATTAGTTAAAATGTTTCGAAAAATTACATAATACATACAGTTAGTTATCCATGCCGTAATACCAAAGGATATATAAAATTCAAAAAGAAAACCGCAGTTGCCCATGTCGAATTAGCAACTACACTAGAACTCTTAGAAATTTGTAAGTTTGTAACCATGGCTTTCAGAATATAATAATACTTTTGAACTTTACTCTTTAATATGGTCCCAGTCGCACCAAAAATAATCGCCTTTTCAGCCGTGGGACGTTATAATGTTACGGTCAATAATAATATTCGTTGGTAAAAGAGTAGCCCAAGAGTTGGCGGTGGGTGGTGATAACTAGCTACCTTCCATCTTTAATATGGATGGTTACTTTAATTACTTCGTTTTAAGCGAGGGAATTCAAGAGGGGAAAATAATTTCATGATATAAATATATATATAGTGATTTAATTAATATCTCATACCACATGTTTCGACATCATTCTTCATTATTTTTCTTTTTTTTTCAAACGATTAAAATTTAGCAAATTTTTTATCTCTTTAACTATAAACTAGTCGAATCTTCGCAATTAATTCATATAATTTAACACATTAATTTGGACACGTTAAAGTTGCAGTGCTAAACAGGTGTTTGTTTTTCTTTTGAAAACATATAATGGAACTTAAATATGCATAGTATACTAATTCCAGAAATAAGATATTATAGTATTGGAACTTAAGGTGTTTTAGCTTACCTATTTTTTAAGAACGAATAAATTCTAATGTAAACATGCTGACGACACTAAAACACGTTTAACATACTTTTCGAAACAATCCTGGACAGCACAACAGCTGTGGAATCTTGTAACTTAATATCGGTAGTACCCATGCTCAACAGTATTGGAACTAAGTGCTAATCGGTTTGTTTGATTTGCAACAAAGCTAAGGTACATGATTTTCACCGTTCTAATTAAATCAAAGAACTAATGTGACGTCATTATAAAACATCGAACATCTTACATTGTTAGAACAATTGAAGCATCCCAGGATCCGAGTTATATCCGTAAATTTCTACCCGAATGACACATGGAATAAACAGTCTTGTTAGACATTTCTCAAACTTAACTTAAAAATTGCTGGCCAGAAAAAGGGAATGAATCAGTAGAAACTACTGAATACGCGGGTCTATATTCGTAATCTAGTAGTGGAACTGGCTCTTATAGTTCTAACAGTTGAAAGCGTGGCTCGAACTTTGGACTTTTTAATCCTCATCCTGGCTCCTGACAATCAAGTTATGTCAACCCTATTGTAAAATAGAAAAAATTCGAAGGAAACATCGAATAATCTTATACATTCCCAGTCATTTCTCACATCAGTTTGCACGCTTGGAACTGCTTCGTGTTTGAAATTATTAGTCGACTGCCATTTGACTTTCCTCATTATGTCATTTACCTAATTAATACAGTTGAACATAGTTGAATTCTGATCACTATTAATGGAATCAGTTAACTGGAACATGGTTTGTCATATTGTATTTAATAAACTTATCCTATTGTCTTTTCTCTTGGACAGACATCAGCAGTTTACAATCACAATTGCTTCTTCAGTTGAAAAAAAAAATTCCTGAAAAATTTTCGCTTTCGATAGACTGTGATGACAGATAACTTCTAACAACAAGTTACAAAAATGGAACAAAGACATACAAGCTAAATAAGCACCTAAGATCATGCCTCATTGTGGATCTTACATAGTTTTGGTTTAAATCACTGTATTATGAACTAACTATAAGTTGACTGCTTTTGAAAGATGATGTCTGAAAAAGTAATTTCGCATAAACCACGTTTTCAGTCGTAGGAAGTTGAATTTCATGTCTCACGTGCTTCATCGTTTAGTACACAGCTTTAAAATGTCCGAAAAAGTAATCCAATATCAATAAAAACAGGCCGAACAGTACAAATAAATATGTTTTTAGTTTCTTATTCTTTTTTTCTAGAAAAACTTTACTTTTAAATCAGTGAAAAAACATATTTTTTCGTTCTGCCTGAGTGTCTGGTATCGCAGTTTGGCACTTTAAAACAGATTAGTTCCTGTTAGATAGATTTTTATTTACTGTCATAGCGTGCCTTATCGTCAGCAATATATTTCTTTTGTATTTGTGAGTAAAAACAAAGTTGGTATTTACATTCTTGGTAAACCTTTGGTTAAACTCACACATACCCAACAATTGGACAAATAAAGACATAGGTAAGAGAACAAAAAGAATGGTAGAGAAATTATAAATACGGTGTCAATCAAAAGTTAACTGAGATATAAAGAGCTTCTGATGTGAACATTGTACTTGTTGTTCATAGCAATGTATATGTTCCTATATCACCGGAGTTATAATTTTGATATGCAACTTGTAACCTAAACACAAACAAAATACTTTGTATTTAATTGGTTACTTATATCAGTTAAATTGAACTTACACTATCAATTTATGGTATAAACACAAGTAATTTGTTTTATTCCAGTATTTACTGAAGGCTGTTGTATAAATGGAAAATTTTCGAGATTTGTTCAATGAGTTTGGGTCAGATATTAGAAAAATATATTCGAAATCATAGACATTCTGGACTTTATGACTATACAGCTATTTATAGAAGATTGCCAGAGCCGTATTTTTGTACCGTTAAGTATTAATTTAGATGCATCTCTTATACATAAATATATTTAAAAAAACTACTTCTTTGAACAAGTTTACTTCGCAAACCAACGTAAACTGACCGTGGCAGGGGTTTAGTTTAGAGAGAGAAAAATCTGGAGAATTCTCTCTCTGACTAGGGTGATCAGGAACGTTGTGGTTCCTCTTCGTCCCCTCTTGTGAAAGATTATTGACATTTGCATGACGTTTTTGTCTCTCTTTTGTTTTGACTCTTTTTTAGGTGAAGAAGTGAGGTTGATCATAATACTGATGAGTGAGACAAAGGTAGCACCGGAGAGATCAGCCAGACCAGTTCGCAAAAAGTAGATGTCAAAGTAAACATGAACATGAACATAAACGCGAAACGACCCGATTCAGGGCATGGTAATAATATTGCCTTGGTTGGGATCTAAAGATCCAATGCCTAAGATTTGGCTGTGGGGGGAAACGGGAGTGCCTCCAAAAAACTCACTTTCACAGGACAGGCGCCAAAAGATTTACCTGTCCTGTGCCCGAGACCTGAAAAAGAAACAAGTTTACTTTGCCATGTGGCAAATTTATATGCTTTAGTTCATATATAAATAATTAGCTGTGAATTTGTATTCTGCATTACGTATGTAGAATACAGCTTTATAGTAAGGAAGAAGATGAAATTAGAGATAAAATCTATGAAGTGTCTCTTAAGACATTGATTGTACAAAGATGAATAATTCGGTTTTCACATTTCAACAAATTTTATTGTCCTTTGCTCAAATGAAAATTAACAACAATTATATTCTAAAGTTATCTAGGTCTTTATAACTGCGACCTATTTCAACTCTACGAAGCTTTACGAAAATTATCTCCAATAGCTAGATAGATTAATAAATTTCCAGAGACTAGACATCTAGACAAAATTTCTATAAATTATTCATCGTCGGTGGACATAAGCTTCTAAACGAATGTAAAAGCAAATAAAAGTCATAACAGTTCAATGGAAATACAGTCGGAAAAATTAACAAACGCCTGGGCGGACGAGGTTTCGATGCAATTTTAACTTTTTCGACCACTCTACACATAGAAACAGTAGTTAATGTCGGCATGAGCTGAGAAACTTCAACAGTTTCGAAACATAAACATAACTTTCATTTTACTGAAGAAAGCTTTTCCTTAAGTTTCCTTGCGGTTTGATTTTGGATTCTGTTGCTGTTCTGTTTGTGTTTTTAATTTTGCGCAAAGCTACTCGAGAGCTATCTGCGCTAGCCGTCCCTATTTAGCAGTGTAAAACTAGAGGGAAGGCAACTAGTCATCACCACTCACCGCCAACTCTTGGGCTTCTCTTTCACTAATGAAGAATGGGATTGAATGTCACACTATAACGTCTATACGGCTGAAAGGGCGAGCATGTTTGGAGTGATGGGAAATCGAAATCTCGACCTTCAAATTACGAGCTGAGAGCCATAACCACCTGGCTATGCTGGGCCTGACAACAGTATGCACCTTATTATAATGTTATATCTAGTAGCAGTAATTTAACACTAAATATGGCTCCCATAAATAACAAATCGCGACCCTCAGATTACTAGTCAAACGCCTTAAAACGCTTGGCCATGGCGGGCCCGTTACCGTCCTAAACGCACAGTTGATTGTGTTCTAACTTCCACGTGTAGAAAAAAAGACTTCTTGCTTACGTTGTTTGCCATTATCGTTATATAGATATCTTTCCTTAGAAAGAACTAGGGTATAATCATTTTCCGATAGATATTATTCGTGATAAATAAAATTAAATCAATTAAACAATGAAGTTATGGCTCGCATACGTGACAACACTCCATTAAATTACAATAATCAAATTGTTCTTATAAAGAGTGATTTATTTTGTGTACTCCAGTTGCATTTAGATAAAGAAACAACATCAGAAAATAAAGACGAGAGAGAGTTGTTGTTTCAAATTAAGCACAAAGCTACACAATGGGTTATCTCTGTTTTGCCCACCATGGCTATCGAAATCCTGTTTCTAGATCCGCAGACACACCGCTGTGCCGCTGGTGGGTAAGCGTAATAGAGAATGGGAAGTATAATGTTATAAATGTGACACACTTATTTATTCATAGAGCAGACTAATAACGTAGTTTTGTAAACCACTTACGATACCATGAAGTGGTGAAAGTTATAGCTGGATATAGTTTACCACTAATGTCTTGGTCTATGTTACACGATATAAACACTGCCACTAATTATACACTCTCGTTAGAAACGTTTATTTTACTTGCAACTACCAGAGAGATACAAAGATTATCTTACATAGTTTACATGTCTACAGAAGTCTTTAGTGTTTGGAATATAAATAAGTGTCTGGTGTGCATACTCTAAACTAGAGTGTGTTTACTTATTGCAAAGCCACATCGGGCTATCTACTGAGCTCACTAAGGGGAATCTAACCCCTGATCTCAGCATTTTAAATCTGTAGACTTACAGCTGTACCAGCGAGGGGACCCTAAACTACTATTAAAAATTTAATTAAATTATTGCAGCCAACCAACTAACTGCGCAATACTTTTTATTATGTAATTGTATGAGTTGCAAATCAAAATTATAGGTTCCTTGATACAGAAATAAATATACAAAGCAAAAAACAAAAACAGAATTTTCTCGGATAGCTATTTTAAAGACACTCGGGAAGTGTAAAAACAAAACAAAAAAGATAACAAGTACCTACATGGTACTGAGTCATTATCAGTTAGTTTTATTCCCTAAGATTAAGACTTTCGACTTGCAAGCCAAAATCCTGGGTTCGATTCTTCGTGAGACAAAATGCAAATCGCCCATTGTGTTCCTTTGTACTGGGAAAACAATAACGTTTTCCTGTGTGTATTAAAAATCTTTACCATTGTTTTCAAATTTAAAAAGTTGCTTATTCTATCAAAGATGGCAAGTTTTTCAAACGTAAAAACTTAAATATCAAAACAACGAAATGAATATTGTGAATCTATTGTCATCGCTGAGGTTAATTTCTGTTTCCTTTATTTCGATTATTGGTTTGTTTGAATTTCACGCAAAGCTACTCAAGAGCTATCTGCGCTAGCCGTCCCTAATTTAGCAGTGTAGACTAGAGGGAAGGCAGCTAGTCATCACCACTCACCGCCAACTCTTGGGCTACTCTTTAACCAACGAATAGTAGGACTGACCTTAACTTCATAACGCTTCTACGACTAAAAGGGCCAACATATTTGGTGTAATTGCGATTCGAACACCCGACTCTCAGATTACGACTCGAACGCCTTAACTAACCTGGCCATGCCGGGCCTATTTCGAACAGAGCCACGAGCCCTTTTAAAATATACCTCGTCTTCCCTACCTTTAAGATGAGTACCCAAATTTCCAACTTCCAGGTGTATTTTTTAACTTATTCAGATTTATCTTTTTCATAACTATATTTTAAAACTAAACAAGATACAATATTTCAATATCCTATTTTTTTGTTTCACATGTATAACACACTCGACTTTGACCGCAAAATACACTCAGGGTCGTTTTCGGTAACACAGTAATTTCGTAAGCGTTTAAATCACTCTAGGAGGCACTCCAGTGAAGTCATATCGAGCAAAGAGTGAATAAAATAAAACTATTATTGCAAGTAATTGACGACAATGGCCTATTCGATCATAGAAGGAGCCGTTTCTAAGTCAAGAAAAAATGTTTTAAAAAGTTCACTCACTTCCTCGAGTGAGTTAAAGTTTAATATTAAATGGATAGTTCATAGGACGGTTTGGCCCATTAAAACATTTCATTTCTGCAAGTTTCAAGTAAATAGAATATTTCTCCTTTATGGAAAAAGTTTAATTGGGTTTTAAAATCGTAATAAATTTTCTTGATGATTCACAGGCACCGATAAGTGACTTAACTTGAAAAGTAAAATTAAAATTTCTTTATTACTGATTCTACTGTATGTAACACAAACTTCATCTAAATGGGGTACGCAAATTACATTAGTTTTGTCATTTTCCATTATATTATAAGTTAGCCTGATGTCGTTATACAATTAAGAACTCTAATAAGTTACTTATTTCACTTACTAGGCCTAAGTAAATCAATCGCTTTGTATTAAAGAAGTTGTCTTTTTTAATTTCGCGCAAAGCTACGCGAGGGCTCTCAGCGCTAGCCGTCTCTAATTTAGCAGTGTAAGACTGGAAGCCTACGACATAAACAGATTTGTTTCTATCAAACTCACACTTTTTTTTCTAAGCTTTAACATTGAACATATATACAGACAGCATTAGAAAAGGCCCAGTGGGACCAGGTGGATAAGACACTCGACTCATAATTTGAGGTACGAGGGTTCAAATACCAGTCAAACTAAACATGCTCGCCCTTTCAGCCGTGGGAGTGTTATAATGTCACCGTTGATCCCACTATTCTCGTTGGTAAAAAGTAACCCTCTAGTCTTACACAATAAAATTAGGGACAGCGAGCGCAGATTGTCCTCTTGTAGCTTCGCACAAAATTTAAACGAATAAACAAACACAGCGGCTCTAGAACTGCAGTAAAAATTAAACTTATCTCATTTATCAATGACAATTGCTTAGCTTTCAAAGATGCTAAAATAAACTATTATTTTATTACTTCATAACAACAAGAAGAGTAAAACGGTAAATTTATGATAAGCAGGAGGAGTGGAAAACATATAATATAACAATGCTGTTATAAATTTTAAAGCTTCCTTTTCCAAAGTTAATATACTAACTTTTAGGGTGTCCTTTGAGCAGAAATTGTATTCACAAGCTGTAACAGACGGAAAGGTTGAAGACCCCTAAGATTCCGGTCACATTCAGCCCGATGTTTGTGCGACTGGTTTTTGGAGCTGGTTTGGAAAATGCGTATTCCTTCGTTTTCGAAACTTTCAATCAGACTTTTTACCATTCTATATAAAACGTTAAGTACCCAAGTTTACAAATTGAATACTTTAAAATTCTCTACCAGCATTGAGGATTCATACGAATCTCTTTCACATTTGGAAATGGCTTAAATAGGTAAAGAAGAAAATATCATTATAATTATACAAAGAGTGGACAAGATTGTGTCATCATCAAATATAAGTAATTAACAGATTTAATCTTATATATTTAGTTTTATATTGATGTGTATTTCACTTAAACATATATTTAGATATGCATGTAACTTGTACTTTTAAATGTGTATTGCTAAATTTCCGCCTAGTCATTAAATTTGTAGAAGATTCTTGAGTTTAAGATTCAATGATGTATTATATGTGTATGTAAATGACAGTAATTGCCAGTATTGTTGTTTCAGCTGAACTTTTTAAAATCGCTCCTAACGCTTATAGAAAGTATCAAAAACAACACGTGGAGAAATATTACATATTGTTGGACTGCTACAGTTTGAAACTCAGAAGCTATAACTGTGATTAACGCTTATTAATCGGGAACTTCAAATATTTAATCAGAAACCTTTATATATTTCGATCATTACAAACGGTTTCACTTCAGTGAATTAACTCAAACGTTATTGTTATGCGAAGAAATTTTATAACTTCAGCTGTGAAAAATATACATGTGATCAACGAAGAGCCAGCTAGCACCCAATCAAGTGAATCCTATCGATATCAGCTCGAAATTAATTCACTAATCGTGAATTCTCGATAGGATATCAAGAAAATTCCGGAACAGATAGAAGTCACAATATTGTTTAGAAGTTTGTAAAACTTTTGTATATAAAATATTATTTGTAATAACCATTGTTATAAATTGTATTATTATTGTTTGTATATTGAAATATATTTGTATTAAAAAAGAAAACTGTGTAGTAATCTTGTTAGCAAATATTATAAATTTGATACATTTGATACATTTAATTATCTTCTAAAAACAAATTATAATTTAACTCAGTTTTAGGTTATTTGAAATTGTAATATGTAACATAATAAATTGGATGCTTGTTCGGGATTAAATGCAATATGTAACAAGAGACACAGGAATATATACATATATAAAGCATGAAACAAACCTGTAACGAAAAAACCGGAAGGAAATTGAAAATCAGATTCACCGAGCATAATAATAATAAAAAACATTCCTTCATGTTTATCTCCTTTGACTGTAATTTTAAACAAAAAAAACAAGCATCAACTAACACAAAATAGAGAGAGCTAGTGTAATTGAATAAAACAGCCTTATTTTAGATTGATGTATCAAGATAGAATTGCTGAGTTGTTAGGCAGTCTCCGGTCATGTAACTTCTATATTCGTACTCTGTTTTTCTATATCTTTGTATCTATGTAAAATACTTGTGCCAGAAGGTGACATAACCTTATTGAAACTTTGTACGTTTATAATATTTTTTCTTTATCCATTAAAGCTGTCTCCAAACTTATATTTTCTAAAAAATGGGTTCCTCGTTATCAAACTATTTTAATTTAGTTAGGTCTGGTTGAAAGCTAAAACAAACAGGGAGTTAGTTAATAGTTTTACCTTATTACTACTAAGGTATTTATAGCTTAAAAATTAATATTCTCTGATGATTATGTGAATAATGTTAATTAATTAACGCTTCATTTCTGCAAATTTAAGCTTAATTTATTATGCGTTCCAAGAAAAACATATTGAAGAAATAGTCAGTTTTATATGTTTTACAAAACACAGCATATAAAGCTATTTAAGACTAAAAAAGAATATGCAAAGACGTAAAATTCAATATGGTGCTATTCTGGTTAACTATTTTAAGATGTTTTATTATTTTGAAAATGTATTTTGTATGTTTTTTATTTAACTAACGGCAAGGTTACTAATACATTTCGATTAGTGTATAAGCCACACAGAAATTTAGATATAAAGATCATCAGTATTTCAGTTAACCTCAGTTCTCACTGAAGGAATCTTCTTTATTGTATGCGCAACGCGTGTAGAACTTAATCCAATGAACGTTGCTAAAGGCAGAAACAAAATTCTCAATATCAAACGATGCGTGGATTTCAGCTGTAGAAAATACTATTAGAAAAAAGCAGTGAAGCTCGTAAATGTCAAGAGTGATATTATGCATGTCAGAAGTTTAATTTAACCGTTAAATGCATAAGATGGGTCACAAATGAGCCATGCATACACATTATTAGTTTAACATCAGATAATGGGTTGTTGTTGTTTTTTAGCAAACTTCTCTAATTCCTTAACTGAAGTTTCTTGGAGAATACATCACATTAATTCGGTTAAAATGACAAAAATATCCTGTATGTTGTAAAGTAATGACATCAGACTTCAAAGTGTTTCTAATCATTTTTATTAATCCATTATAAAGTTGGAATTAGAGGAATATAAAAGTAGCATTTAAGATGTACTTTGTGTCTGTTGACGGAACCAATTCAGAAGACCTTTCTTTCAACACCAGAGTCCTCCAACGAGCATTGTCTTAAAATCCGAAATTCACGCTAATTTGGTTTACGTGAGAACAAGTGCGCCACGACAAGTACTCCACGCGTTTGTTTTTAACGGAAGGGAACTTGAGCTACAACACAGTGCTGTTACTTCTTAAGTGTGCACATTTACTTTTGCAGTATCAGAACTCATTAACTGACCAGAACACGAATTGAAAATTATAAGGGAATTGTCAAAAAAGAATTTCCATCCTAGTGGGATTCTAATCATTTGTATTAAATATATAGTCTTAAAAGCTGATCTTTAAAAAAAATATATATAGACCTCCGTATACAATACTTTAATTAGTAGGCGTGAAAATAACGTATATATATATATATATACATAATGGTTTATCACAAATATCTGTGTACTCATAGCTTCCCAACACACATACACAAATACTTATTTTTAACTGGATGCATAAACAAGTTTTAACTAATCACATAGAATTTAACTGTTGTAAACTTAGCTATTTCTTGTGAAATATCATTATTATATAATTTATAAAGAGATTGAATATTTCAGGTTTCCACTGTTCTCTAAAAATAAGGTGTTTAATGTAATTTAAGTAAGATTTAAACAAAAAAAATATTTCTATCAAATTATTCTCTTTGGTTCACGTTATAAATTTCAATATGGAAATGTTATTCGATTCTCCTAGCAGATTTGAGTTAAACTGTATTAAGTTTACAATAACTGAAAACAGAAACATCTTAAAATAACTGAGAAATAATTTAAATCAAAGTAAATCATAAAACTTACAATTTTGACTCAGGTTTGCTACAGTGTAACACAGAATAAAACGTGATACAGTGTAACATAGAACAAAACTAACTACAGTGTTTGGCCCGGCATGGCCAAGCGCGTTAAGACGTGGACTCGTAATCTGAGGGTCTCGGGTTCGCATCCGCGTCGCGCCAAACATGCTCGCCCTCCCAGCCGTGGGGACGTTATATATAGTGACAATCAATCCCACTATTCGTTGGTAAAAGAGTAGCCCAAAAGTTGGGGGTGGGTAGTGATGACTAGCTGCCTTCCCTCTAGTCTTAGACTGCTAAATTAGGGACGGCTAGCACAGATAGCCCTCGAGTAGCTTTGTGCGAAATTCAAAAACAAACAAACAAAACTACAGTGTAACATAGAACAAAACTAACTATAATGTAAAATAGAACAAAGCTTGATACAGAGTAACATGGAACAAAACTAACTACAATGTGAAATAGAACAAAGCTTGATACAGTGTAACATGGAACAAAACTTGAAGGTACATCTATAATATTTCAGAAACTTTACGTTATCAGATCCACAGTTTGAATCCATTTTTTTCTTTTCTTTTCAGCACTCTTGGAAAATCACATGGTCTAGTGGCAAGGACACTTGACTTGCAATCTGCAAGTCGAATTCTATCAACAGATATGCTCGCTTTTACAGTATTCTTTAGTAAATATGCAGTTTAAGAGTTGATGGCGGGTGGTGTTGACTAGCTTTGTTTTCATCTAGTCCACTGCTGTTTACTTAATTACGGTTAGCTCTAGAGAAACTCTTTGCTCAAAATTCAAACCAAATATGTTCGAAAATGAGATGCTGGCTATTTATTGTAGAAGCTATATTAATTTTCATTGAATAATAGCATTTCTTTCTTCGTTATGTGATTCTGTTTTTAATGATGCCCCCCCGCCAGTACAGCGGTATGTCTCCGGATTTACAACGCTAAAATCAGGGTTTCGATTCCCCTTGGTGAGCTAAGCAGATAGCCCTTTGTGGCTTTGCTATAAGAAACACAAACAAACAAACTGTTTTTAATGACAATGACCTTTTTGGTGTATATATAAGCTCTAGAATTATCCTTAATGTTATGCGTTAGTGGATGGTTTTGAATTATAAAACGACGTATGGGTTGGTTGTATGATGTATACTTAGCATCTTATTAAATGAGCATCAGTAATAAAATGTACCAGTATTGACAATTGCTGAGATTTTCACAAAAGTCAGGAAATCGAGTAAATATTCACAATTAAATATTTCACGATAGTCGAAACCTTACAAGAATTATCTTCGGAAAGTAATAGTTTGAAAAAACGAAATATAAAAAAATAATTTAGAGAAATAAGTGTCAAAGGTGACTAAAATGTAAAAGTGAAGTTTTAATTCAGTTCACACATACCATTAACTTTATTGGTTAAAACAAAGCACGTAGTGTTCTTTCAATAAAAAATAAAAATGACTGACAGAAATATTGTTCTAATAGACATCCTGATGGGAGTTCTTTTTATAATAATATAAAAATAAAATTCGGCAGGCAAACCAAAATTATTTAGTTATGAAAATATTTGCAAAATCAGAGCTGTAAAAAAAAAAATTCCAGAATAAATAATGCTGGTTTTTATGAAGCATTCATTAAATTCATTATTTAAGTAAATCTATTATTTTTGTATCATCAATATTATAAAGCTTGTTGTAATCTATCTCCGAAAATATTTTAATGAAGAAATGAGATTGATGATTTCATGGATAAATTATGCATTCAAATCGCTAACTTTCTTCGTTTCAAAATTGTAAGAGAAACAACTTCATGTTTTGTGGATGTACACAGCATTCACGTTTTTCTTACCACTTTTTTCCAAATATACAATAAAGTTTTAGAAGATTCTTTTGATCTCCATGAATTATCTTGTTCTAAAAAATCTTCCCTTTTAACAGAGCTCATCTTCGTTCCTTCAATAGACGAGGATGAAAACAACACCGGCCATTAAAAACAAACAAAAAAAATCATAAATAAATATACCTTAGGAATCTCTCGTTTTCACGTTATGGTTTAAATATATGTAAATTAGTTTGTTTCTCAGAAACCGCTGTTTGTTATCAGCAACTTTCTTTGAAGTCTTGGTTAAATATATGTATTTATTTTTAATTAAGATTTTTATCGATTGAAATCGAAAAAAAGTATTAACATTATTCTATATCACTCAGCTTTCATGCCAGTGTAAGCACTATTAATATTTTATAAAACTCTTAAGATAATGGTGGAGTTTTTATTTTAGTTTCGGTACAACGTTATTTAACTTAATAATTATAGGTTTTCTATTCATTACCTCTTAAGGATATCGTTATCAATAGCTTCACCGTTCCAATACGTATTTATTTTTAATTATAAATACTCACACTCTCTGTATCTCAGCTGGTAAATTAGACTTAAGAAACCCAGCACATACTGATTTCTCGTTAAAGACGTTTCAAACAAAGAAATTAAAATAATTTTAATTATACGTATGATTTTGAATATATTATTTCGTAATGTACTTGAGAAATGTAGAAAACAAGATCTGACAGGTTTATTTCATTTTTAACCTCAAAACATGAATTGTGTTTATTAGTATTTCAATTTTAAGAGCATATTATGTACATACGAACTAAACGACCAGGTTAAAATTTCCTAGAGTTGAGGCATAGCCACCCCTGATTTTGAGCCAGTGACCCAAAGGAATGTAGCCAGCCAGCTACATGCATTCGTTGTCAAAAATTCTTTGCCCAGTTTGGAACCGAACAACAAGAGTTACGGTCACTCTTTTAACACACAGTTAGTTGTATCGTCCAGCCTGCGTATTTGTGATCCTCTGACCAGTACAACCAGGGCACGCATCAAAACATATTCAGTTGTAAATATTTATAATTCAAGATTCTTAATGTTATAATAATAATGCCTAATCACACATCATATATAAACTTAATACAAGTAATTTAAAATAAAAAAAGAAAAGTACTAAAGAATTGCTTAGATAAAAGTTTTCGGCTGTGTTGCTGTGACGTCACACGAAGTGTTTTTATTGGTAGAAAAAACTGCAGTAGCGTCCTGAAGATGGGAAAAGGAAGTAGTTACCTGAAATGTCGAGTTAAACAACTGTCGTTACTACAAACCTGCTGATAATAATAGGGAAGATTCCCTCCATCAGTGACAGAGTAGAAGGTCTCCGAACTTATGCTGCTGAAATCGGGTTTCGATACTCGTGGGGGGTAAAGCGCAGATAACCTCTTGTGGAGGTTTGTGCTTGATGACAAACAAAACTAGCAGGGAAAAGTCTGTCAAATAATGAACAACTAATTTACGTTACTATAGCGGATATTTAAAGTACTTCAAAAATAAATTTAAATATGTTACAATTTAACAATGAACATACACTTGAACTAATTTATACAGAGATAATATTCTGTAATAGGTTTTAAAATTCTGGGATGACTTGGTGTTTGGGTCACGTGACTCGCTATTTGGGGAGGTCGCCGTTTTGAATATCATCACCGGAAATGGTCGCTCTCTCAGCTGCATGGCGAAATGTGTTAAGGCTTTCAACTCGTAATCCGAGGGTCGCGGGTTCGCAACCTCGTCGCACCAAATATAGTCGCCCTTTCAGGCGTGGAGGCGTTATAATGTGATGGTCAATCCTACTATTTGTTGGTAGAAGAGTATTCCAGGAGTTGGCGGTGGGTGGTGATGACTAATGCCTTCCCTCTAGTCATACACTGCTAAATTTGGGACGGCTTATTATTATTCATTATTTTTATTTATTTTTTTAAACTTAATTTTAACTTAATGTTCTAATGTACAAGTTTATCGGGGAGAGGTGTTTAGGGCTCTCTTCATTATATATGCAATACCTGTCTGGTTCACATAACAGCTCAATATTTCTCCAATTTTTATCGAAATATTTTATTGTACTCTGTAGAAGTCTCTCTGGTATTGTTTATGTACTTAAGTGATTTTGGGTACTCTATATGTTGATGTAATTAATGTATTTTCCAATAATTGTAGTTTGGTTTGCAGTTATTTTTTACCTACGTTAATCCATGCAGAATCTGCATAGTCTGCCACTGGTGTTATGTATGTTTTAAGATCTTATGTATATTTTAAGAATGATTTCAAGTGTTGTTCCATAATTTTTACCAGTTAGACTCCTAGCAGGTTTTAGATTGTGAATGATTTGTTTTGTTTTGAATTTCGCACAAAACTACACGACAGTTGTCAGTACTAGCTGTGCCCAACTTAAAATACTACTTTTCTATGTCGTAATATGTTTTCATATCATGCACACTTTCAGACATTTTGTATTGAAAAACTATATATCATAAATTAATAAATATAAGTGTTATTAAGTGTGCTGCGGAAATAACGAATATATGAAAGAAGGTTTGCTTCATTACTTGTACAGTCTCATTGGTTTTGCAGCTGGTTCAGTTTGTTTTGAGTTTCGCGCAAGTCTACACAAGAATTATCTGCGCTAGCCGTCCCTAATTTAGCAGTGTAAGACTAGAGGGAAAGCAACTACTTCTCACCACTCACCATCAACTCTTGGACTACTCTTTCACCAACACATAATAAGATTCTCCGTCACATTATAATAATCCTACGGCTATTTAGTTTGAATGGGATTCGAACCTTCGATCCTCAGATTACGAGTGGAGCGCTTCTAACCGCTTAGCCATGCCGGGGTCTCCTTGTAAATGAACAAACACCATTTCTTTCAGAGGCTCTATCCATCATTAGCTCTTGCAAACATCTTAAGCCAGTCAAAAAGGTGTGGCAAATTGTAACTATTCCTAAATCATTTTTTCTTAAATAAATGATTTTCGTCATTAAAAAATCTCACTATCTTCCAAGTAGAATAATTTTTGATCAGATGATCATTATTGATGTAAGTCCAAAATTTTCTCCATCTTTAACCAATCTATTTTTGTGCTTGTATAAAAAAAAAATATTGCATGCTGCAGTTTCAATTTTTTTTACTATCATAAGTATGTTGATGACACATTTAACATACTTAAGAACTGATCGAGCCGTTAATTTTAGTCAATAGACACAGCAGAAAAAAATAACTGTTTAACGTCGTTTAATGAAGACCATGAACGCTGTTATATTCAAAATTTCTGTAAATTTTCAAATGATAAAAGACAAAAACATTTGAATTTAGAAATTATAGAAGTTAAATGTAAAAAATAGTGGGGAAATAACGGGGTATTTTACTTTTTAGTCGGGAATGTAGTAAAATTTCAGTTGTAAATTTTTAACAAAGTTTATCATCAGTAGTTTAGTTAAACGCAAAGCTGCACAGTGGTTTATCCATAAATGTTAGTGTTATGAAGCCTCAAACTTTCCCTGTCCCCAACAGTGACATAGCGTTATATGTGCAGACGTACAATGCTGGAAACCGGGTTTCGACACCTGTTGTTGGTAGAGCACAGATAGTCCATTGTGTAGCTTTGTGCTTAACTACAAAAAATACTTGTTTGTTTATTTGTTCTTTAATTTCGCGCAAAGCTTCACCAGAATTATCTGTGCTGGCCATCTCTAATTTAGCAGTGTAAGACTGGAGGGAATGCAGCTAGTCATCACCACTCACCACTGACTCTTAGGCTACTCTTTTATCAACGAATAGTGGGACTGACCGTCACACCAGGACTATCTGTGCTAGCCGTTTCTAATTTAGCAGTGTGAGACTAGAGAGAATGCAGCTAGTCATATCCACCCACCACTGCCTCTTGGGCTACTTTTTTTTATCAACGAATAGTGAGATTGACCGTCACATTATAATGCCCCTACAGCTGAAAGGGAGAACATGTTTGGAGCGACGGGGATTTGAACCCACGACCCTCAGATTATGAGTGAATTGTTTTAGCCACCTGCCCATGCTGGGCCACTACTAATAATCATAATATTTTTACGTTACCATTAACAATATGATATAATTACATTACACTATGTAACAAAATGTTTACTCTTTTTTGTTCCTGGGCAAAAATTGCTATTTTCCTATTACTTATGCCTAAAGCAGAGATGCCAACCATTACCATTTGATTGCAATCATTACGATTTTGGTGTATACATTACGACTATATGCTCATACAGACAAATATTATGACTAGTTGCAACTCCCAAACTATTATATATTATATAGGCCTACACAATAAAGTGATAAATTGTTCTCCCAGGGTTTGAAAGAGGTGAAAAGAAAATTTCTAGTGAGATACAAATAAATTTTGATAATAAATAAAAGACGTAATCCAAATAGTCATTTGCGATAATCATGTTTGTGTTTCAAATAGTAAAAAAATATTTGTATCTCCGACGTCTACCAATAGTTTGAGTGCGGTGCTTCTCCATACTGGGTACGTGGGGGAATCCATAGTTACGTCATCAGTGTTTGTCGGCTAATCAGCGCTTGCGTAATTTGGTATTTCTCGTTTAGTAAGCGGCATAGAAAGACCAATGCAATTATTCACAAGATGGAACAAAAAGGCCTTGTTCACCAGATTGTCTTGTTTCTGGCAAATCTAAAAGGACTAATCTGTGAATCAAAAATTTAGGAAAGAGTGTAGTGCAAAATATCCGATCATTGCATCTAAAGTCAGTGACAGTCATTCGTTTCATACAGTTTGTCACATATTTTTTCTGTAGCGCATGGCGGGATAAACAATTGTTTCAAACATACAAAATCGGCATCTCACCAACAAAAGGCTGAGGAGAAGACAAAAACGATGCAGATAACGACATTTATGAGTAAGAATTAAGAATAAGAAACAATAAATGCAGAAGTGACGTTCACGCAATTCGTCATTGCTCATAATTTACCCATAGCTGTAGCCGATCATGCAAAACATCTATTCAGAATAATGTTCCCAGACTCTTATATAGTGAAAAAATATGGCTGTGCTAGAACCAAAACTACAGCCATTGTACAAATCTTGGGTTGTGAAGATGACAAAATTATTTCAAGCATACTTACTAACAGTGTTTACAGTTTAGCCACAGATGAATCCACGGACATGGATAACTCAAAACTGTATCCAGTGGTTGTACGATATCTGTAGGGGCTCTGTCTACAATCATTACGCTCAGTCATTTGAAATAGTTTACATCTCTGCTAAAGTAAATTTGAAAAACCTATTTTTCTCTTCAAACTTTGCTTTTGTGGCCTGGGTAATGAAATTTTTAAATTAACTTATTTTCCAGAACGTTCGAGTCATATTCAGTGCTGAGTAGCTGATAGAGAATTTTCTGAAACTCACAAGAATTTTCTCGAATGTTTTAGAACTTACGAGAAATGTCAAGAACCTTTCAGAATTTTCTAGAACTTTCCATAGTAATATATATACAAGGGCTCACAACTTCTATTTAGTCCAAGCTACCTAAATGAACACATAGACCTATTTGATTTTATCAGAGATGGCATCAAAAAGCTGCAAACATTATCCAGACGCATTCTGTTGTGTATGTGGCCAATTTATCAAGACAAGAGCGAAAAGTTACTTGTGTGACAGCATCTACTAAATTGTGTGAGGCCTACAAGGCATATTTCAGCATGCCTGTCTGGGATCAAGACAAACCCTGGGCACTCGTTTTACCTGCGAGCACTGCAAAAACTGTAGAAGGTAAGACGGACGATTTTTGCTTGCTTGGATAGTAAAATTTTATATTCTACAAATTGTAGATCTTTTAAAATTTAAATATATTTTATTTTCCAATAATATAGAAAAAACATCACATATGAAATATTTTGCATGAACCTCTTACACATTAGGCTTTACCAAGTTTCCCTGTTATCTTTGACTTTGGGACAGAAGGGACACTGCAGTGCACTACAACACGAAGTACTGGCCACAAAGGACCGAGTTCTCTGTGAAGAGGTATAATGTCAAGTGCGAGCCACTAGTGGACCTCCAGAAGGTGTTGTTCCCAACTTGTACATAAAATTGCGTCTTATGAAACAATTTGTCACAGCTCTTCATAAGGAGTCTGCAGCCTTCAAGTACCTTCGGACTTCTTAATTAAGCTGTCTGAGCAAAGTCAAGACTGGTGTCTTCGTTGGACCACAAATAAAGACGATCATGGAGTGTACAGAATTCTCCAAGAAGCTTAGTAAGAAGGATAAAAGCTTGGGGAAGCTTAGTCGCAATGGTTCTGGGCTTCTTGGGCAATCACAAAGACGAAAAGTATGTAGAACTGTTTGAAGCTCTGATGAAGAACTTCAACAATAAGGGATTGCAGGATGCTCGTAAAAGTCCATATTTATGACGTTCATCTTGATAAATTCAAGGAGAACATGAGAGCATACTCAAAGGAGTAAGACGAGCGCTTCTACAAAGATATATTGGATATTAAAAGACGCTACAAAGGAGCGTATAACGAAAACATGATGGAAGACTATATTTGGGAGCTGATACGCGGAAGTGATTTACATTACAGTCGCAAATCTCGAAAAATTACTCACTTCTAAACATTTTTGTATAACTTTAGTATAAATACATGTAAATCTTGAATCATATGTTTTTTTATTCAGACCTTATCTAAGTAAAAAAGTAAAATTTGCCCGTTTTTACATAGAAAATAAGTTAATTTCTAAATTTCATTATCCAGGTCACAAAAGCAAAGTTAAAAGGGAATAATGGACATTTTCTGTACTTTTAAAACATAAGCAATTAAGAAATAACACATGCTATTCAGAAAAAAAAATTGCGTTATATAATGTTATTTAAGAAAGATTTATTTATTTGTAAGTACATAACTACGCAATGGGCTATCTGTGCTCTGCCAACTAAATGTATTGAACAGTTAAGATAAAACATTTTGTTAATTAAAGTAATATGTTTAATATTATATTGCAAAAATTATTAATTTTTAACGTTAATTAATTATTAATTACGTTAAAGCAGACTCACGAAAAACTTAGATTCATTTCAACTGAATGAAATTCCCAGTCAATGTATTTTGAATATTAAAAACGTATTCTCTTTGTGCTATTTAAACGTATACTTTCGTTATTTAAAATCTTTTTTATCATGTCATCTAATTCGGAAATTTGGGTAACACACTGGAATACCTAATTCATTTTCACTAAAAATAATTCATGCATTTTTCTAATATTTTAGAAGAACATAACTGTCGGTTTAATTAAAAGTGAAAGGCTCGATATTCCTCGGAGATTTCTTTTTCTTAATTAGAGGGATTTTAATTACCTGGAAATCTCAGTTTCAATTAAGTCACAGCAGTCTGTAAAGTATGTATGTACATATAAAATATTAAACGGTCCAGAAGTTTTTGATTTGAGCTTGCGAAACACCCAAAAGTTTTGAAGCATTATCATGTATAACATGAACGCACATAAATATATGTATGACTTCGGGTCCTAAATTAATCCGCTAAACTTCAACAGACGCAGATACTTCCCTCAATGAAGTAGGGAGTTATTAAAAAAACGAGGAGACTTTTAATTTTATTAATTTAAAAATGTTTGTTTGTTTTGGAATTTCGCACAAAGCTACTCGAGGGCTATCTGTGCTAGCCGTCCCTAATTTAGCAGTGTAAGACTAGAGGGAAGGCAGCTAGTCATCACCATCCACCGCCAACTCTTGGGCTACTCTTTTACCAACGAAAAGTGGGATTGACCGTCACATTATACACCCCCACGGCTGGGAGGGCGAGCATTTTTAGCGCGACCCTGGGATTACGAGTCGCACGCCTTACGCGTTTGGCCATGCCGGGCCTTATTAATTTAAATTTAGATAAGTTTGGTTTCCAAATGTATCCCTTTTGTAAGGTGTACCACATTAAATTATACGAGGAAAATCGAAAAAATGTTGTCTATAATTGAACAGAGTTTCTGTAATACAGAGAAATAATAATTTTTCTTTAGAATGCTTATTTTATTAGAATTTCGCAAAAGTCTACTCAAGAGCTATCTCGACTAACTGGCCCTAATTTAGAAGTGTTAGAAAGGAAACTGTAAAGCATCTACCATTAGTGTTTGGACAACTCTCATCCAGTAGTAAGATTTGAACGTCATAATGATCCCTCGGCAGTGCGCGATTAATTTTACTTTATTTATTTATTTTTCCCATATTTTCCACTGAGTCGGGCTTGGCCAATTGTTTCAAGTAAGTAATAATGGTAAAACGAAACATAAACCATCTTTTGCTATATATAGCATCGCAACAAATCTATTAGTTTTGTTTTTTTTAATTAAGCACAAAGCTACACAATGGGCTATCTGTGCTCTGCCCACCACGGGTATCGAAACCCGGATTTTAGCGTGTAAGTCCGCAGACATACCGCTGAGCCACTGGGGGGCTCTAATTGTTGTTGTTGTTGTTGTTGTTGAATTAAGCACAAAGCTACATAATGGGCTACCTGTGCTCTGCCCACCACGGGTATCGAAACCCGGATTTTAGCGTGGAAGTCCGCAGACATACCGCTGAGCCACTGGGGGGCCTTATTAAAAAATATCCCGCGCCGGGCTTTGAGCCCGGTCTTTTGGGTGAGTGTGGCAAGTTCACCCACGCAATCTAGACAACTAGAAAATCTATTAGTAACTACTATAACATTATTGGTTCCGTTCTTCATATTGAAAAATAATTGTACATCAGAATTTCTGTACAAAGTAAATTAATTAAAGCGACACATGCATTACACGATCAGCATCCAAACTCTTTACATAAAATGTGTATTTTAGAACAAAACCCACTGGATTAAAAAGTGTTACATGTGAAGAAAAAAAAATAATCGGAATAATATTCAATAAATAATAATATTAAAATGTGTATTTTTAAAGTTTGCTTTGTTAACATACTTTTATAATTAAAGATATATACATTTTCAATCACGTGTATTTTCATTTTTTAGTAGAATGTGATTGGTTCAAACACAAATTTGTGTCGAAATGATCGTATATATATAAAAAAAGATATACTATTGATGGACAAATCATAAGCTTGTATGAGACATTAATAGTGCCAGTTCCAAAACTAAAAACATTATCCATGTCAGCAGGAGTTTACAACAATCAATCATTTTTTTATATATTTACACTTTACATTTCATTTTTTCTTTCTTTTTCAACTGTTCTATCCGTCACGACAAAATTTGATCAGGAGGCTGTCCCTACATTTTTCTGAAATATTATTTGAACGATCCACGATATATAATCTTAAGCACTTTTAAACATTCATCGTTAAACTAATTTATCGTCACTTAAGCATTTTTTCATTCTGATTTAAGTCCGACTGTTAATCATAGAGCACACTCATAACTGATTCTAGATGGCTTTCATCCAATTTTTCAGTTGGATAATACTTTTCCTTCTCCTATATATATGACCTTATATTCATTTTAGAATGATTACACTATAGTGTTAATTTACATTTTTAACGATATGCTCTAACATAATTTTCGTAACAATTTTCATACAATCTATATTATCATGCGCTTCAAAGAAACTAAAACTTACAATGGCGAATGCGAAATAACTGAAGGTCAGTAATTATCTTTTATATATCCGTCCATCAAGAGAATATTATATAACTGTATTTGTGTTTCTTTTTCTTTCTGTGTAAAATAGTATTTTAGTCCAGAGGTTTTGAACAAAATTTTCGAACCTATTACAAATTTCGATAAAATAGCTTAAGTGATGGTTTACTATAATAAGCGATGATCTGTCTGGATTAGTAGCAACAATAAAAATCCACAGAAATTTTGAAAGAAAGTCGAAACTTATTAAGTTGTCCTTATATATATTAGTAGATTTGTGATAAATCGAAAAGCTTGCTTTACGTTTACAAAATCAGCGTAAGCATTATAAACTGGTATTTCTTCCTTATGGATGTATCATATTTTTAACGTTACTTTCCGAAACCGCGTTCTTTGTTCGACAGGTACACTCACGTACACCTGATATACACATCTATTTAAAAATTATATGAGATTAGAAAACACTTAATTGCTAGTCAAAACTAGTAATAAATTTTATTAAAATTAATCAAAGATTTGCTGCTTGAATTGAATGTAATTCAAAAAGATAAATAGAATGACAAATACGTGATGACGAGGAACTCACTTGAAGTAAGAATATAACTCAGGACGGCTGTTTTGGGTATTAATGTGTTAATACCCATATTAACATATGTATTAAAGGTTTAACATATGTTAATACCCATACTAGCCACAAATACAAGCGTGGGTTTTTTAAGAAACTTTTTCACGTTTCTAGAATTTTTATATTGTTAACTGGATGATAAAAACATATATCGTATTGTTTATGAAATTCTTCAGGTTTAAAAGAAACCTTTCTTTGATGTTAAAATGAATGATGAAGACATTTATGGTATTGTTAACAAACCCCTTCTTCAAGTTTAATAGAAACTTTTCTGTAGTGTTAAAATGAATTAATAAGATATTGATAGCATTTTTTAGCAAATATACAAGTAAAAACGACTTGTTTGGGTTGGGATTTTTTTTTATATAGAGGAGCGAACAACGTTTCGACCTTTTTCGGTTTACAAAGAAAAAAAGAGGTAACTGACCAATAAATAGCTGGCCACATGCTTGAAGGGGGTTGTGTAACTACGTGTAGGAATGTAGAGGGCATGCTTAGATGTTTGAATACATACATATATAATTTTTTTTTTTAATATAGGTATAAAGGTGTTCCTTTGTGTTGGTTTATTTTGGGCTTCAGTTGTTGTATAAGTAAGACTACTTTAATTTTGTGTTTATGTTTGTTTCTCTATTTAGTATTTAAGTGTTTTCTACGGTTATGTTGTGTTTATTTGACTTGCAGTGTTCGAAAACGTGTGAAGGTGACTTTTTGTGTTCATTGAATTTATTTTTCATTTTCTACTTGTTTCTCCAATATAGAAGTCGTGACAGTTATCACATTGTATTTTATAAATAATGTTGGTGTGGTGTTTGTCAGTGTAATTTTGGCATAGTATATAACTCAGTTTTGTGCTTGGTTTTTGAATAGATTTGATATTAACAGGAATGTCATATTTTGTTACTAGTTTTTGCCAAATGTTGGTTATTTGTCTGCTGATGTCAGGAATATATGGTATGCAGCAGTATATGGTTTCGTGATTTTTTGATTTGTGAGATATATTTACTTTTGTTGGTTAATTTTGCTTTCTGTCTAGGTGTGTGCGTATAATGTTTTCTACGGTTTGTGGAGGAAACTTATTGTTGTTGATGAAGTATTGTTTTATTTTGTCTAATTCGTCGTCAGTTTTATCTGGTGAATATAGTTTTATGGCCGTGTTTATTTGATTTCTTAGTATGTTGAGTTTTTGTTTTGTTTCTTATGCTGAGTTTCAAGGAATGTATAGTCCAGCATGGGTGAGTTTTCGGTGGATAAGTCCGCAGACATACCACTGAGCCACTGGGAGGCGTAAAGAGAGATATAACATCGAAACTGGCCATTAAAGCCTTAAATAAATTGTTTAAGATAAGACTTGAAATTAAAAGAGTCTTTGATGAATAAGCTGGTTGATGTTACATAATTGGAGAATGTCCATGCTATGTATTTACCAAGATTGTAATCAAACGATTCATATGTGAACATTATTGGTCGTGATGGACAATCTGGTTTATGAGGTTTGGGGATGCCGTATATTTGTGGTGGGCGTGAGTCGGTTTCGCGTAGATAGGTATAAATTGTTTGTGAAATTGTGTGGGCTTTTTCATTTTTAGTGGTATTTTGTTTAGTTGCGTTTCATGTGTCTTTGTTGGATTTGTGTTTATTGGTTTAAATTTGTCAGTGTCTGATAGGATGTTCTTCATTTATTGGATGTATTCATTCGTATTTATTATGACTATAGCGTTACCTTTATCTGCTTTTAGAATTTTTATATTTTTGTCTTATTTTAGATTTTTAATGGAATTAATGTCTTTTTTGTAAGATTGTTTTTTAGCTTTCGGTTTTGTGAAATTATGTTTATGGTGTCGTGAGATAATTCTTTTAAGATGTTTTTAGGTGTTTCTGGAAAATATGAATTTTTAATTTTTTTCTGGGAAGTTTGTGAATATAAATAAAATTGTCTAAGTTGTCTTCTTTCTGTTGGTTGTTTTCGTGTTTTTGTTTTCTGTGGAAAGTATCACAAGTTTTCTGGCTAGATCTTCTGAACATATTTTAATTTTTAAGGTTGGAATGTACCTTGGTACCATTGCGAGGTTAAGTACTTTGTTAACTACATGTATCTCATCTGTGTTGAATTGTCGGTCGCATCTATTAATTATGAGGTTAGTCAATGGTTTGCCGTGATGTCTTTTCTGTTGTTTTGCATCATAAAATTTTTTTCAACCCAAACGAGCCGTTTTTACACATATATTTTTTTCTACAAGTTGGATTTCTCGTCATCACTGATTATTTGTAACAAACCTCTTCTTCAAGTTTACTAGAAACTTATCTATAGTGTTAAAATGAATTATAAAGGCATTTCTCTGGTGTTAAAATGAACTATGAAGAAATTTATAGCATGATAAACAAACCTCTACTTCAAGTTTAACACAAACTTTTCTATTGTACTAAAATAAATAATGAATACCTTTATGGTATTCTTAAAAACCTCCTCTTTACGTTTAATATAAACTTTTTTACACTGTTATTATGAATGATGAAGACATTTATGACATTGTTAACAAACCTCTTATTCGAGTTTAATATAAACTTTTCAAAAGTGTTAAAATGAATGAGGATGACATTTATGGTATTGTTAACAAAGTTTTTCACGTATAATATATTTTTTTGAGAGTATCTTATTTTTACGTCAGTTAAAATGCGTTTACTGAACAAAGAAACATATAAATAAAAAATATAATGTACTATAGTACAAATATCTTCGATGAACTACAATGTTAAAAGCAAACCACATAAGCCCTTTAATAGTATGCTAAGCACTGAGTCTGTAAATGATCATTATCTCGTTCCATTTTCCTTTAAGTGATTCAACTCACATTTCAAAAGTTATGTTGTTTAATTGTCCCTTCTCTATAGTTTTGGCCTTTTGGTGACAGTAAAAGGATCTCTTACTTCATGGCCAGTTTACACAAGAAGAAAAAAACTCTACATAAGTATAAATGTGTATCAGTCATCAGTGTCAGGAGTCTGAACAAGCAGCAGTGTGTGACTCTGTACGATTTGTAGCTCGACACATTGGCTTCTCATACAGTTGTGTTTGTAAAAACCCAGGCCTGGCATGGCCGAGCGCGTAAGGCGTGTGACTCGTAATCCGAGGGTCGAGCTAAACATGCTCGCCCTCCCAGCAGTGGGGGTGTATAATGTGACGGTCAATCCCACTATTCGTTGGTAAAAGAGTAGCCCAAAAGTTGGCGGTGGGTGGTAATGACTAGCTGCCTTCCTTCTAGTCTTACACTGCTAAATTAGGGACGGCTAGCACAGATAGCCCTCCAGTAGCTTTGTGCCAAATTCCAAAACAAACAAACAAACAGAGAAAAATCCTATTAAACAGATTACGTTCTTCAGAACTTATAATATCATCCTTATTCCAAATGACATTATCTATTGTTACAATAGATAAACAGTTATTTGAAACTGAAGTCAATATTTTTATGTTGAATGCTTGTAAACCCATCAGTCTGAGCTGTCTGTTGTTTTTTTTATTTAATGCAAAGTTACTCATGGGAATCTGTATTCTGTCTTCCACGGAGACAGAAACCCCTGGATTTTAACGTTGCAACACGAATCTATCGCCGTGGTGTGACTCATATGCAAAGTGAGCAATTATATAAAAAAATAGAAACTTCAAGCGTATTAGACATATCACTTGTTTTGTTTTAACTTTGCTAGATATCTTTCCTGTTCAAGGTGCAACTGAATCAGGGCCGGCACAGCCAAACGTGTTAAGGCATGCGACTCGTAACTGAGGGTCGCGGGTTCACATCCCCGTCGCGCTAAAACATGCTCGCCCTTTCAGCCATGGGGGCGTTATAATGTGACGGTCAATCCCACTATTCGTTGGTAAAAGAGTAGCCCAAGAGTTTACTGTGGGTGATGATGACTAGCTGCTCTCCTTCTAGTTGTGCACTGCCAAATTAGAGACGGCTAGCACAGATAGCCCTCGAGTAGCTTTGTGCGAATTTCAAAAACAAACAATGCAATTGAATCTCGTTCATAAAATTAAAATAATATGTATATCTGGCATACTCTATTTGCTAGATATCTTTCCTGTCCAAGGTGCAACTGAAACTCGTTCATAAAACAAAAATAATAATTATGTCTGGCATACTCTCGTGTATGTTTTTTATCCATAATTTCTTCAGATAAATTAATTTATTATTTTATGTTTTACTTTAACGACCAGATACATCCTTCACATAAGTTATCATACGTACACACAAAAACAAGAATAAAAATACCTCGACAGCTAAACTGATATAACGTGTTTATCAATGTTAGCTTTTGGATCTTTTTATTTTACATATAGTGACAATTAAATCCAGATAAACAATATTCACGTGTATTGACACACAGATAATCAGACAGGCTTGAATAGACTGATATAAAAAATAGTAAATGTGGGTGAGGGATAAAAGAACAGTCTGGTGGAAAGATGGATAGTTAGATTGATAAAAACTATAATATGAAAGAAAATAAATGAAAAAGCAAATTAATAAACGGAGTTACATAAAGTAAAATTGGTATTTTGTGTTTGTATTAGTCAACTAAAATTTATGTTTAAATATGAAAACAAAATATAACACACATGTGTAGCGTTTCTATATGTTATTCAATCACAAAAAATACATATACATATCTATTTTTAGAGAAAAATAATACTAATAGTACCAAGTAAATAAAATTAAAAGAAAGAACTGCGTTAAATATAAATGTCTGCAGGCAGTGAAGGTATTATAGATGTGGGATGTTGTGGCCTCGAACACCCACATCTCGACCTCCTAACTTCTATTTCTATATTTGTTATTTCTATTACTATTCCTTTACTTCATTCTTCATTATGTGAGACTGACGAATGCATGTTAAATCTGATAGACGGTGTATCCCCATCGCAATGTGGGTTCTACTTCAACAGTTACCTCCAAAATCTAGGGTACATTTTATATCCTACATTACAGTAGTGCCCTGGGATCCTTTCAGTTAGTGGACTTTGTGTTTGTTTGTTGTTTGTTTCGGGTTTTTTCTTTGGTTATAACAAACTAGTATGTATATATGTATACACATATCGGTATAATGATAGTATTGTCATATCTAACTGCCATAGATAACCAATTATTACTTATTGCATTTGTTAAAATAAGTCTTCCGGTACAACAGAACTAAATTTATGAACTTAAAATGCTGAAATAAAAAAAATAAGAGGCTCAATTTATCACTGTGGACAGGACACAGATAGAACATTGTGAGACTTTCCTTTCAAAGTACAAGAAGGAAATAGTCAAACAATAACTACTGAAATATCATTAACGACATTTTTCGAATCTTTGCTTTCCATTACTAGGCTATCAAAACGTCTATTAGTTTGTTTTAGACAAAGTCACTTTGTGTTAGCTGCTGTGTACACCGTGGGGAATTACACCTAGATTTTATCGTTGTAAGTTTGCAGAATTACTGCCCCCTTATTGGGCGAACAGTATATTGAAAACAACTTTACAATTACTTAACATTTTGTATATAAGAGTTGGTCATCTACTAAATTGGTAGGATTTCCCTAGTTTAAAACATTTGAATAACTCTAATTTCGCTTTTATGGACAACTTCTTAAATTTCTTAATGATGTAAGACCTTTTTTTTATTATTCCATGATTGGTTTGTTTTGAATTTCGCGCAAAACTACACGAGGACTGAGGGATACCGTCCCTAATTTTGCAGTGCAAGACTAGAGGGAAGGTTACTTCTCATTACCACCCACTACCAATTCTTGGGCTACTCTTTTACTAACGAATGATGGGATTGACTGTAACATTATAACACCCTCCAACAAATATGCGACCATGTTTGGTGTAACAGGGATTCGAAACCGCGACCCTCAGATTACGAGTCGAGTGTCTTAACCATCTGTCCACACCCGGCCTTGTTTTTTACAACACGAATGAACTTTGCAAAAAATTGAAATTTATTCTTTTTCTTTTTTTACACAAGTTTTTACGATGTAAATTATACATGTTGTAATGATAGTTTTTATTAGAATATCTTTTTTCTCTTAAATACATTTGATACGATAAATGCTATGTTATCCTACTTTTGATTCTATATTTGCATCTGTAATCTAGATTTCATAATTTACTTGAGAAATAGGCTTCAATTAAAAGAAATGATAACTTATTTTTCTAAATATAATTTTTTATAATCCCATTATTTAATCTAAAAACCAGGTATTTTGTTTATTTGCTGTTAAGCACAAAGCTACACAATGCGTAATCTGTGCTTTGCCCACGAACAGTGTTGACTCTCAACTCAATGACATTTACCTATCCTTAAGGAACAAAAGAATGAGTGAATATTCAAAAATTGTAATATTGTAGTATTGGCAAAGAAAACCGTTATTTAATTTGTTGTCGTGCAAGACAGACATGTGATAGTCAGCCAAAATCTTTGAAATGCAAAAAAAAAAATGAAATGACATTCTGCCTTCTAGATATAATGGTATCACATAACCTTGATTCAGTTGTTACCCTGAAATGAGTCACAGAGTTTGTAAAGTGATTATCAACCACACCTAGAACGCAGAAAAACGAACAAATAAAAAACAACAACATCGTATTTTTGCGCTCATGTAGAAAGTCATCAGAGGAATAAAAGATGATTGAACATTGTCTACATGCGTCATAAACTGTAATTAGGAGAATGCATAATCACTTTCAAGATGCTCAGACGCCTAAACAAGGTAAAAACAAAAACAACACCATTCACAACATAAGAAGACGACTGCTATCTGTAGATTTTAGCTTACTGCCATTACAGGTTACTTGTTTAAAGACACAATCAGATGTTCGCAGTTGCACATGGGTGCTGGACGTCAATAAGAATACCTATCACAAAACCATTCTGTTTGTCCGATGTCCAACAAAGCTCATTCCACAAACGACAATGCACTAAACAGCGCCTGCAGTCAAGTACATGTCTGGTAGACATATGAAACGTTTTGTTTTCGGTGTTGTTATTAACAGATCGCGCTTTATCCTGCAGTAGGTAACAAGCGTTTACTCGTTTGAAGAGAATCCAATCTCATTATCTTACAAAAAAAAACGATAAATGTGTCAACGTTGAAAGCATAGCACATGCAGAAACAGAATAAATATAGACGGATATATTATGCTCTATATCTTGTGAACTAGCACCAAAAGTACCATGAATTACGAGAACCACAGTATATAATTCAGTGTCCTGTTATATAGTGATACAATTGGCCCTAACTTAAGCCTAATGGTTGTTAACATCTTCTCCAATATGTTAAACTGTATGATATATTCCTTGATGAAGCTGAGATTGTTTTAATGAAATGGCTTGTATGTCCATCAGAGTTCAGTACCATCGATCATGTAATAAATAATTTTAGAATTATCATGTTCCGTGAAGTTTCTCAAGTCATTCAAGATGTCCTGAAAACAATATGTCGTAAGAACATTCAAAGATACCTTAGTGCCTTATCGACACTTGGGATTTAAGCATACAATTATTAGTATCATATGGTCCTCGCTATTATTGGTGGTCATGCTAAATACCAATATAGAAATCCATGAACCGTTAAAGTATAATGTCATTTTAATTAATTGTTCATTTAAAAATCATGGTTAAGAACCACTTGTTGCTCTTCAGATCCGATGATGGATTATTAGAGACGTGCTATGCTTAATAAAGTGTGAAAGTTAATATTATGTGTAATAGTAGTTTTACTTTTTTTTCTGATAAAGATGTACGTATCTTTGTGTACAGTCTAACTATCCCAAATTCCAATTATCTTTCAGTTTTTTTTCGCGTACCACATTTGTAAATTACAAGGAAATACAAATAAATTTCATTTGAATAATTCATGGTTGGAAATATTACAAAAATCTAACGTGAAAATATATTGTTTATTTATTTTACGGCAAAATTGTGTGCTTAATAATAAAAGACTTCTATTTTCGAGCAGAATTCCTAAGATAAACCAATAGTAAAGGCAGAGGAAATATATATAAAATATTATTTGATACCTGGACTCAACACAAATGTATAATAATCTCATTATCTACGAAATACTTAATATAATTAATTTATTTCACGTAATAAAAAATGTAGCCAACTAATAAATAAAAAAAACATATAACGTTCCTTTATAACCCTTCTGTGTTCTTCGCACTTTAATATAATGATAAATGAACTAGTAAATGATTTTAATGCAGGAAACCCGTACTATTCTGTTAAAACAAAGAGTTAAGTTAAATAGAACAGGGTGTGTTTTACTTATAGCAAAGCCACATCGGGCTATCTGCTGAAATACAAGAAGAAAAACAGATAAGTAAAATAGCTACTCAGCTTCATAAAAAATAGATTTTGAGCCAGTCACGAAACCAATTACTTGTCAGTCACGTGTCAGTGTATATATATATATATATTTCATATACTAAATGGTTAAATTACATGAATAGACTATTAAAAATTTTGTATTTACTGATATTTCGATCAGAAAACACAGGTAGAGAATGGCTAAAACGGCAGCTGTCTTCAGAGGAGATACCGTATAAAAGTGTAACAATTATATTAATTGACAAGAGACATTTCATTGCAACATGAAATATCGTAATAGAAAAAGAAACCTTTTTACTGAACAAACTATGAATAAAGAAAAACTGTAGAAAATATTTAATGAACATAACGCATGGTACTGCTTTATATTGTGTTGTATACACATTACTAATTCACAGAATTGCAGTTTGTCAAACGTTTATATAGTTGGTAAAAATGAATTTAATATTCTTAAAAATAAGACATTTAGAATGTTTATGTCAAATGACATATAACGTAAGGCACGAAATATTGCGGGAAGAGCTTAAGGTAGCAGAACTGCAGCTGCGACTTTCATCAATCTTGGCTTACATTCTTATCTTTCTTATTCAAATATAAAACTCCCCGGCACTCGACTCGTACTCCGAGGGTCGCGAGTTCGAATCCCCGTCACATCAAACATGCTCGTCCTTTCAGCCGTGGGGGCGTTATTATGTAACGATGAATCCCACTATTATTTGGTAAAAGAGTAACCCAATAGTTGGCGTGGGTGGAGATAACTATCGTGTTTCTCCGAAAATAAGACATGGGCTTATATTAATTTTCACTCCAAAATATGACACTAAGGCTTACTTTCGGGGGATGTCTTATTTTGATATATCAAAAAAAATGAAGTTACAAAGTAAAAATTATAAGAAACTATTAAACTAACCATTTAAAATAAACTATTATTAAACTATTGAACTAACTGATTAATACTTAAACAAACTAATTAACTAACTATTAAACTAATTAATAATTTTTTTTTCTTTCTTTCCTCTTCTGCCACTCTTAACTAGGGCTTATTTTAAGGGTAGGACTTATATTAAAACTATCCCCAAAAATCACACTAGGTCTTATTTTATGGGTAGGTCTTATTATCGGAGAAACACAGTAGCTGCCTTTCCTATAGTCTTAGACTGCTAAATTAGGGATGGTTATCACAGATAGCCCTCGTGTAGCTTTGAGCTTATTTCAAAAACAAACAATCAAACATATATTCAATAATTGTTTGTCGTGATAACCATCTGAAAATATATTGATGTTTTCAATCTTAAGTTTACCAAACTGTCTATGATTATTCTTACAGAACTAGTTTTCCTTTTTAAACGATAATTTGTCTGTTGTTGTTTTTATTTATTTATTACTGGTATCAAACTAGTTAGTACATATACTATGCGCTCTGTTTGACCCGCTATTAAATAATATATTTATAGATTTCAATTTGTTTTCAAAAAGTACCAAATATTTAAAATGCGTTTTTTAAGATCATACATATTTTTGAAAAAATATTAATGTATACGTATTAATATAAATTAAAACTGTTAACTCTGCATATTTAGGGGCAGTGATCCTTCAAAGGTACAAAGGGAAATGAAGAAAAAAAATGACAATAGCTTGACCGAGCGACTCTAGCCAAGAAGCTTACCGGAAAACACTAAAAATTAATATTTACGGTTTATATAAAAAGATAAATTATGGAACGGGAAGACACTAAGGCTGAAGAATAGTCTTGGTATTTGAGAAGACACTTATTTTGATAATCTAATAAACATGATAAAAGTTTATCAGAAGTTGATAACGGGTTCAAACAGTACAGGAAGCGCAGCTACCATTGTTAAAAAACACATGTTCTCCAGAACCATATCAACACATATGAGAAACTGAAACATTAATATCTTCTGTAAAACATGCTCATCAGAACAAGTAGAATTTAACCAGATTATCCTTGGCTATTTAATCACACACTGAGAAACGTTAAAGGATGAGAATGGTTTGTTTTGTTTTTGAATTTCGCACAAAGCTACTTGAGGGCTATCTGTGTTAGCCGTCCCTAATTTAGTAGTGTAAGAATAGAGGGAAGGCTTCTAGTCATCACCACCCACCGCCAACTCTTGGGCTACTCTTTTACCAACGAATAGTGGGATTGACCGTCATATTATAATATCCCGACGGCTGAAAGGGCGAGCATCTTTGGGATATGAATGGAAAATAAAGACAGGTGAAATATACGTTTTTATAAACGTTTGTTCGTATAGCAGAAGAACGGTAAGCTTAGGTATAATATGAACATAGACTCATTATGACGAAAAACCTACTTGAAATAAAAATGTATCTCAGAACGGCTGGTATGGGTATTAACTTGTTTACTGATAAACACAAAACAACGTTTGTTAACCTGAAAATGACTTAGGAAGGTCGAAACGTTGTTCTCTGCTTATCAATAAAAGATTTAATACACATACCAACCGTTCTGAGGAACACAGATTCTGTTCGGTAGAAATCCTTATACAAGATAAAATACTTATTTTACTTTCCACGTGTTTAAGGAATCGTTTATTCTTATCTATGTCGTAAAATAACATTCTAGGTATTATAATAAAATGTTATTTTCTGGTCAAAATGACACGCTAACAGTAATATGGTGTGTTGTATGTTTTGTTTTTAGGTCTAAATAGTAAAGCCTAGTTTATTTGTTTGTGGTTAGGCAGAAAGCTACACAATAAGCTATCTGTGTTCTGTTCACCACGGATATCGAAACACAATTTCTAGCAGTGTAAATCCGCAGACTTACCGCTGTGCCTCTGGCGAGCGTACAGCCTAGTGAAAAGGTGTGTTGTTCATATTAGGACAACATACGGTCCTTTTTATTTTGACTTTAAAATATTTACTCAAACGATCTTAAGAATAAATATCGCTGAATAATTTATTTATAATATTAAATCAAAATAACACTGACAATAGTTTTATTATATTATTATTGACTTAACAGGGGCTTTCAGCTTGAACAGTAAATACCGCTGGGAGTGATTTAGCTGATACTAAAACCCATTAAGTTTAGAGGGTTAAAAAGTATAAATCTTAGTAAAATAGCTTTTTATACTATTCGTTTACAATATTTCAAGTCTTTATAGTATTCAAGACGGTGAAGCATGATCCCCAAACAGACAACGGTTGTGGTATTTACAATGAAACAGATTAAATGTTAATCACATTTTTGTAACACAAATAGCACTCATAGTCTCTGATACAGTACAAAAGACCTTGTGGCATCAATGTACAGTAGACAAAGTTTATTTGAAGTGATACCACACAAGCTTGTTATCGAAAATTTATAATGGACCAATGATGAGCGATTTGTTTTGAATATTAGTTTTGTTGTGTCGTACTATTACACCTGTTGTCATGAATCACGACAGTGGTTCATAATAGAGATCGTACTAGAAGTTATTTAGTTAAAACTAACAAAATGTTTGGGTAAAACATCTTGAAAAAAAGAGTTATTATTGAAATAACCCTCAAAACCTCCCCTTTTAATAGTTAAGATCACTCAAACATTGATGATGAGCAAAGCAGTTGATTTCACTATTGTAGAAAAACTCAAAATGTGCCTATTTGTTCGTATTATTATTAATGTTATTATTGTTTCACTATTCTACAGTAGAATATACTGGATGTTTTGCACCACAAAATATACAAATCTACTACATGAAGCACTGCAAATGTCCCTGACTTATTTAATAGTTGATTATTTTTCATTGAATGTTAATTTACGTAATTATAAGTACACAATGCGAGATGTGTTTTTTTTGCGACTGGTCTGGTACTCGACGCGTCTTATACGTATATTTACACGAAACTTTAGACACAAAGCCACCTGGCTCAGTATATAATTATTCTAAAAGAGAAGAAACTTTATTTAAAGAGACGTTTCAGATGTATTTATTCTATTTTGGAAAAGGCTACTTTTCTACGGACAAAATTGCATATACGCTTGGTAGGGTTGTGTCTTAATCTAGGCATATATTTACCCAATGTTGTGCATTAAAAACAAACATACAAGATAGCTGAAAACATATTATTTAAAACGTACAAATAGGGATTGCAAAAAAGAAAGCAAACAAGGTTACAGATCTATTACTGAAAGCTCGCTCAAGCTACAAATCCCAATAATGACTCCACTATAAAATTATTGAAAGTGTTATATACTGTAGTGAGGGAAATATGCAACAAAAATAAAGACAGTTTCAATCTTAAATCGGCCTCCTTACTTTTGTCTTACTGCATACATTTATAACTTTTTTCACTTTCCACAGTCAAAAAAATCCATGTCAGAACGTCTATCGTTTCTTGACATAGTCATCAGCAAACAAGCAAGACAAATAACCACAACTGTATACAGAAAACTCGCCTAACATGGACAGATACCTACACTTCCAGTCCTATCAACTGACCTCTACAAAACGTCGTATAGTACAATGTCTAAACAAGAGAGCAGAAAACATTTCCAATAAGACATCCATCGAAGCAGAACGTCAAAATATCGTAGAGAGTTTAAAATAGAATGGTTACACCTCCTCCTTCATCAAAAACTCCTTGAAGAAAACCACCACAGAAAGAAAAGATTAAAAAGTCACCACCATTACCACCATTTACCTACCATACCCACAACATTTCAGTGAAAAACTCAAACATATAGCCAAAACATTTAACACAGAAGTCCGGTGTAAATTCGACAATATCTTGAGGTCCATTTTGGTAAAAAAAAAAACAAACAGCAACCTCCCAAAGAAAATCTCAAAAACGTCATCTTTGAAATTCCATGTTCCTGCAACGATACATACATTGAAGAAACTGGAAGAAAACTCACGGCAAGAATAAAAGAGCATAAAGATAGTACAAGACTCCTGAAAACACAAAATTCAGCCATTGCAGAGCATTCCACATCAAATGGATACAGAATAAACTGGAAAAAAAAACTTGAATCTTCGACACAGACAAATTCTGGAAGACAAAAAATGCCCAAGAATCATTTTATATTAACACTATTAAACCTTCATTAAACAAAGAATCCGGATTAGAATTGAGTAACCTGTGGTTCTACAGGAAATCTCTCCTCCAATCAGAAACAGTGATATTCCAACCAATCATAACACGCTCTTCACAATCCACCAGCTGAAATTGTGAGTGCGCTTATTCAGTATTTATTACCACAACATATATTACTCTTTCACATAGCTATTGTTATTTTTAAACAGCTATTATTAAGATAAACTTATGTAAATCTTGTCGATAACTGGAGAATTACGCTAAGTATGTTGCACTTGTCTATTTGACAATGTATTGTCAACTTATTTTTAAAATACATTTACGTACATCAAGTTGATGAAGAGCATACATATGTATCATGTAGGCCTAATATGATTAGTGATGTCGAGAAAACCCATTTGTAGAGAAATATATTTGTAAAAGCGTCTCGTTTGGGTCGAGAATTTTTTTACGTAGAGAAGTGAACAACGTTTCGACCTTCTTCGAAACGTTGTTCACTTCTCTACGTAAAAAAAATTTCAACCCAAACAAGCCGTTTTTACAAATATAGGCCTAACATGATAATAATGTTATTGTGTTTATTTGCATTGCATTAATCTGTGATGTATTATCTTAAGAGAAACATTATTTCGTGATGAAGATACTTCTTTGTTGCTGCTCGTCGTTTGTTACATTTTGACATCAATAAAAGTCTATCATTAAGTCCGTAATATTAAAAAAATTGCTTTCAAGTAGTATTTTGAGAACAATTTTGCATTTATTTCTTGTATTTGCAATACACGTGTTTATTCTTTGTTGTACAGTTGTCATTTATTTTGAATAAGTTCAGAATGGTGGTTCGGTGGAAGGAAAGTACTGCAGCAGTAAACTGTTGAATAAAACATGTAACATTCAAACTAACCCATAGGCACATATGTATTTTAAAATTTATTCTTTATATATCGACATCAAAATTAAAAATCAAGATGAGCAAAAATTGTTAAGTTAAAAAATGGAATAGGGATTGCCATAGATAGGAATTTTAAAAAGGCTGAAAATAATATTTACATTATTGTGTCAAGCTACAAATCCCTATTGTAACTCTATGTTTACAGTACTCATCAATTTTAGTGAAGTCAAAATTGGGATTTGTAGCTTGAGAAAATAATGTATACATTATTTCCAGCCGAGTTTTCTTTATTTTTAAAACTCACTAGTTGTAGGCTTCAAAATATAATCTTTGTGTTTTCATTCAACTTGTTTCTCTATTTATCATAATAGGCGTTTCACAGCAAACAGTGGCAAGTAATTTAAATTTATCTTATGACTTTTACTATTCATAACATTATTGGTAGCTTTAATTATACTAAAAAGACGAATTACTGACTAATATACACACATATAAGACTTGTATTATACCTTAAATATATATTGGGCTAAATGACATTTTATCGAAGATTGGGTAAAACAACAATTTATTATTGTTTTATTATTCTGCATTAGTGCCTAGAATATAAGGCCCGAAAATGGACAGGTGGTTTGAGCGCTTTCAGCCGTAAAAGCATTATAATGTGACGATCAATCTCACTATTCTCTAGTAAAAGAGTAGCCCAAGAGTTCGCGGTGGTAGATAATGACGAGCTGCCTTCCCTCTAGTCTTTACATTGGTAAATTAGGTACGAGTAACTTAAATAGTCCTCGTGTAGCTTTGTACGAAATTCAAAAACGAAGAAACAAACAAAGAAAACACTTTATAAAAAACGACTTGCTGTTTCAATGTATGAGAAAAACTACTAATTTTGTATTGAATAGAATATTCCGAGAAACCGTTTTCACAGCTGGAGAGCCAAAATATATACGTTTTTCAAGAATACCCTTACACGTATTAATTTTTACTTCTACGTGACTATGTTGAAATTTCAGCAACTGGTTGTGAAGAACGTCCTGTGGTCATTCATTTATGTTTTGTAATATGTATAATTTATTTTACTTTAGTATTCAATCACCATGAAAGTTTTTCTTCTGTATGTTGGATGTTTTTACACAAATAAATGTTTAGTGTTTCCATATCCATTTATTTGCCTTCGTCTTTTTTTATTTTAATAACTCGGTGGTATATGAATGCACATTTAAACTTTTAGGTGCAAACTACCTTCAAGCTCCTTAAAGATACATGTGACATATGAACGAACAAAATAATCTCCTTAAGAAACATTATAAACTTACATCATTGGAATCACACTTGTAAAAAAATCAGTTTTTTTTAATAATGTTTGTTGTTGTTAAACACAAAGCAATATAATGGCCGTGCCCACCGCGAGAATCAAAACCCAGTTTCTAACATTATTAGCACTCTTACTTCTAACGCTCCTGGAAAGAAAACAGTTGTTACCAGTATCCATAGAGAGTTATTTATACATCTTAATAAAACAATGGGTAAGTTGCATTCTCTCCAGGAATTTTATCGTTGTAAGTCCATAAAATTACCTCTAACCGATAGGAAGGTCAAATTCTTGTTTTACTATTTATAACAGCTTGAGTACCTTATTAGCCGTGTTGAGAAACATCTGAGCTTTACCGGGTCAATTACTGAATTCCATGTCCAGTATACATCGTTAATTTAATACATGGGTGTGAGGGAATATTTTAGCTGATGTAAAGTTGACTTTCAACAGACTTCTCGAAGAAAGAGAGGGCTATCAACTTGATTCAAGTGAAGCATTTATCAAGGCGACACTAACAGCAACTATGAAATGTTTGTTTGTAGTTAAACACAAATCTACACAGTCGGCTGTTTTTAATCTGCCCTTCACGAGTATCGAAGCTCGATTTCTAGCGTTTTGAATTCGAAGAGATACTGCTGTGCCAATAGGGGGCTGGTATGAAGTGTCTCTGATCGTAAGAATTTGTAACCATGAAACAAACCTTGACCAGGAACATTATTTTTTTTACTATATATTCTTAAGAAAAATAGAAGTATATCAGTGTTTTTCGATTTTTAATAAACTGTTTTAAACTCAATAAATTTTATTCACATATACATCAAATATTTTTTTCTTCTATCTCCAACAAAGTGTTTCAAGCATAATAGATTATATCTACCTACAATGTAATTTATGTGGAACACCAGGAAAGTTCGTGTAACGTTTTTACTGCGTGAAACCTTTGATGTAATTTTGATAATTGTATTCTGTTTCAGTAAGAAAGTAACAGGTTTGGGTTTTCATAATAAGCTATCTAAGTATTAATGATACAGTTTTTCACAACGCCCACTCAATTCAGCTCATTTATATACAAGGAATTGCACTGTAAATAACACGTAGTATTATTTATCGTCTGCTATAAGCATTTGGATGTAAAACGTTTGAAGTTTTTAATAAGTGCTATTAAAAGAAATCTTTGAATCTAATAAAAGTAAATACTTTTAAAGTTTAAATTTTTTCAGGTGTTCTATGACGTAGCAGAATTCATCTGAAGCGCGTGCGTTCCAACATTTTCTTCAAGCATCGAGAGTGATTATTAATTAGAGTAAATATTTTGAATGAAAGGTTAGAGATATTCGCATAAAAATTTATAACATGTAGAAAGCCCAACCGTTTCTCAATAATCGTAGTATAAAACACACAAAAATACAATATAAAAACGTGAAATAATTTCAACTACTAATGTAAAGAAATTTTGGTAACATGTCTCATAGTCTCAGCAGTCACGAAACGACTGACCCGTTTTTTTCAACAATGCTTATTTTACTTTTTTTATTGTAATACAATAAAGTGTCTTACGAGCAGTAAAAAATTCGAGCACATATATCTTGATTCTAGATTAATCGAGAAGTAAAAGAGATATACGAAAGACAAAGCACGGTAACGATGACAAATTATTTGATAACTTTTTAAATCCTTTCAGGACCGAGTCATTCTACCCATGTGAACAATTCTTTACATTTCAAAGTGTGAAGGATAATAAATATTTCTCTTTATTCGCTCCTTATCCAGCGTTTGTATCTCTGTCGTAAATCTTTTTCATTATTTCAGAATTTGTTTTTATTATTTTTCCAATACTTCGCTTGTGTAATACATATAGGATGAAATCATCAATCATTCAGAGTACATTTTTATGTTAATATTGTATTCAGCGAAATGTGTATGCTATTTTTTACGCTTGTAACTCGGCTTTTGAAGTCGTTGTTTTTTATATATCCTCTTTTTCGCGATAAATTACGATTGTTCTCTACAAACGTCTCATAAAAATGTATGAATTTATTTTAAGTATGAATTGAATTGCTCAATAATGTGTATTTTGGAAATAAATTAATAGGTTTGGTAAATTAAAAAGGATGATGTTCTTGTTGAATTTGGCTCAAAGCTACCCGAGGACTATCTGCACTAGCCGTCTCTAATTTGGCAGTGTAAAAGTAGGGGAAAGGCAGATACTCAGGACCACCCACCACCAACTCTTGGACTACTCTTTTACCAGCCCGGCATGGTCAAGCGGTTACGATACTCAACTCCTAATTCTTTTTAAAGTGACGGTCAATCCCACTATTCGTTGGTAAAGGACTTTGTTTTTTTAATTTTACGCAATGCTACACGAGGGCTATCTGCACTAGCCGTCCCTAATTTAGCAGTGTATGACCAGAGGGAAGGCAAACTCTTAGGCTACTCTTTTACCAACGAAAGATAGAATTGACTGTAACATTATAACGCTCCCACGGCTGAAAGAGCAAGCATGTTTGGTGTGACGGAGATTCGAAGCCGCGACCCTTAGATTACGACCCGCAAACCTTAACCACCTAATCTGTATTAATGTAGTAAAAACAAAGTGACGTCAAGTTATATTGATGATTAAAAGTAAAAAAAAAAATAAAAAAATTCACCCTTTCTTGATTTATCTACTAGTTTATTTTAACATTTCAAAACTATAAAATAACATGGATCCAATAGTCAAATTATTCTTTATAACAATGAAAGTGGATGATACAGAGACTGAATCAATCAACTCCTTTAGAAAGTTCCAGTGTAATCTTCCTGCACTGTTTTTGAAGATAATTTATAGTTCCAGGTTTTCAGTATATATTACTTCTTTTCATGATAAATAATGTTAATATTTTACGAGAAGTTAAAAGACCTTATTTAAACTGTTATGTACTTCGCCTTTGTTAGCTTTTCACCTCAAGGTGTCACATGGTTGCACTTTTTGCATCAACTCGTTGTTTTAATAAGTTAAGCTGTTGCATTCTTTACCCTCTTCTGTCTAATTTTGTTTATTCTAATGCAAAATTGTTATTTGCATTACCCGCAAAATCTCCAGCACTGAATATCTTTATGCAAAAATGTTCAACAAAAAGTCTCTATATACCTGTAAAAAACAAGTCTAAGTATAGACCAAAGAACATTTACTAGATTCAAATCAACATAACATAAAACCAGCGAACATGTAAAATAAGTTTCTAAAACTGACTGCCTCACCTTTAACTGCATTCATAAATAAAACAAATGGGATAATTCTTCTTATTTTACTATACTTGGCTTTCGTAGCTCAGCTCCTCAGTACCCTAGAGAGTTTGTAAGTGTGGCTTGTCTCTTACTTTTCAAATTTTGTGTATTAATATTAACCACGTGATGACAAGGAATGAACTTGAAATAATAATGTATTCCCAGAACGGTTGATATGGGCATTAAAACTTTAATTATAATAGAATACAGAAGGTCGAAACGTTGACCTGTACTTTATCTTTAATAAAAGTTTTAATACCCATACCAACTATCCTGAGAACATAGTAATATCAACCTACTATGACGAAATTATTTGACAAAGAACAATTTTGTGTATTGGAATTTTACAAAAAGTAAGTAAGTGCGCTTACTTTTATTTATGTTTATTTATTTACAAATTTTCTGAACTTGGTGTATCTTAAACTGTGGTAGCTTTAAAATGAATGTTCTTCAAATACTTATTTTTGATTAGTCACATCTCAGAGACATTTAGTATTAACACCAATTATTTTAAAATAAATATTCCTGTATTACAAGTGTTTCAATTTCGCATAAGTTAATTAGGTTGTTTGTAAATTTTAAAAAGAACAGTTTCTGGAACTTTCCTTTAAAAATAAAATAATTTACAAATGGAATTTAAGGTTTGAAACGTGGTACAACGACAGATATGCGGATTTCATGATGGTGGGAAGAGCATAGATAGACGTTTGTGTAGCTTTGTGTTTAATGACAAACAAAAACACTACAGAGTCAAAACTGTAAGAAACAAACAAGGCACAATAAATAACAGAGATTAAAACAAAATATATAGTTTCGTTCTGTCATACCGTATAATTATTATACAGGATGATTCATGTAGAAGGATAATTTTTCCACTTGTAGCGCCCCCCAGTGGCTCAGCGGTATGTCTGCGGACTTACACGCTAAAATCCGGGTTTCGATACCAGTGATGGGCAGAACACAGATAGCCCATTGTGTAGCTTTGTGCCTAATTCAAAACAACAACAACAAACAAACAATCAAATAAGCATTTTCTTTGTACTTTGCCTTCTGTTGTCTTGATTGAAATATTTTCCGACTATGACTAATAATTCATTATATTTTATTTACGACATTTGTTTATATTGCATTCTCTGTCATCTGAACTTATATTTTTTGTGGGGGGGATAAAGACGGATATTAATAACGTTATACCATGCCTAAGATAACGTATGTAGTCGTAAAACCTGTTTTGTTTTCCTCAAAATAATTTTAACCACTTTATAGCACAAAGTCACAATAAATAACAGAGATTACTTATTTGATAATTACTGTGTAGAATACGTTGAAAGTCGCCCTATAGGCACAAAAAGATAGACGACTATGTGAATAACCTGGAGTTACTAATTCAGAGCATTGGGAAATGTTATTAGTTACTAATTCAGAGCATTGGGAAGTGTTATTAGTTACTAATTAAGAGCATTGGGAAATGTTATTAGTTACTAATTCAGAGCATTGGGAAATGTCATTAGTTACTAATTCAGAGCATTGGGAAATGTTATTAGTTACTAATTCAGAGCATTGGGAAATGTTATTAGTTACTAATTCAGAGCATTGGGAAATGTTATTAGTTACTAATTCAGAGCATTGGGAAATGTTATTAGTTACTAATTCAGAGCATTGGGAAATGTTATTAGTTACTGATTCAGAGCATTGAGAAATGTCATTAGTTACTAATTCAGAGCATTGGGAAGTGTTATTAGTTACTAATTAAGAGCATTGGGAAGTGTTATTAGTTACTAATTAAGAGCATTGGGAAGTGTTATTAGTTACTAATTAAGAGCATTGGGAAGTGTTATTAGTTACTAATTAAGAGCATTGGGAAATGTTATTAGTTACTAATTCAGAGCATTGGTAAATGTTATTAGTTACTAATTAAGAGCATTGGGAAATGTTATTAGTTACTAATTCAGAGCATTGGGAAATGTTATTAGTTACTAATTCAGAGCATTGGGAAATGTTATTAGTTACTGATTCAGAGCATTGAGAAATGTCATTAGTTACTAATTCAGAGCATTGGGAAGTGTTATTAGTTACTAATTAAGAGCATTGGGAAGTGTTATTAGTTACTAATTAAGAGCATTGGGAAATGTTATTAGTTACTAATTAAGAGCATTGGGAAATGTTATTAGTTACTAATTCAGAGCATTGGGAAATGTTATTAGTTACTAATTCAGAGCATTGGGAAGTGTTATTAGTTACTAATTAAGAGCATTGGGAAGTGTTATTAGTTACTAATTAAGAGCATTGGGAAATGTTATTAGTTACTAATTCAGAGCATTGGGAAATGTTATTAGTTACTAATTCAGAGCATTGGGAAATGTTATTAGTTACTAATTCAGAGCATTGGGAAATGTTATTAGTTACTAATTAAGAGCATTGGGAAATGTTATTAGTTACTAATTCAGAGCATTGGGAAATGTCATTAGTTACTAATTCAGAGCATTGGGAAATGTTATTAGTTACTAATTCAGAGCATTGGGAAGTGTTATTAGTTACTAATTCAGAGCATTGAGAAATGCTATCAGTTACTAATTCAGAGCATTGGGAAGTGTTATTAGTTACTAATTAAGAGCATTGGGAAATGTTATTAGTTACTAATTAAGAGCATTGGGAAATGTTATTAGTTACTAATTAAGAGCATTGGGAAATGTTATTAGTTACTAATTCAGAGCATTGGGAAATGTTATTAGTTACTAATTCAGAGCATTGGGAAGTGTTATTAGTTACTAATTAAGAGCATTGGGAAATGTTATTAGTTACTAATTCAGAGCATTGGGAAATGTTATTAGTTACTAATTAAGAGCATTGGGAAATGTTATTAGTTACTAATTCAGAGCATTGGGAAATGTTATTAGTTACTAATTAAGAGCATTGGGAAATGTTATTAGTTACTAATTCAGAGCATTGGGAAATGTCATTAGTTACTAATTCAGAGCATTGGGAAATGTTATTAGTTACTAATTCAGAGCATTGGGAAGTGTTATTAGTTACTAATTCAGAGCATTGAGAAATGTTATCAGTTACTAATTCAGAGCATTGGGAAGTGTTATTAGTTACTAATTAAGAGCATTGGGAAATGTTATTAGTTACTAATTAAGAGCATTGGGAAATGTTATTAGTTACTAATTAAGAGCATTGGGAAATGTTATTAGTTACTAATTCAGAGCATTGGGAAGTGTTATTAGTTACTAATTCAGAGCATTGGGAAATGTTATTAGTTACTAATTCAGAGCATTGGGAAATGTTATTAGTTACTGATTCAGAGCATTGAGAAATGTCATTAGTTACTAATTCAGAGCATTGGGAAGTGTTATTAGTTACTAATTAAGAGCATTGGGAAGTGTTATTAGTTACTAATTAAGAGCATTGGGAAGTGTTATTAGTTACTAATTAAGAGCATTGGGAAATGTTATTAGTTACTAATTAAGAGCATTGGGAAATGTTATTAGTTACTAATTAAGAGCATTGGGAAATGTTATTAGTTACTAATTCAGAGCATTGGGAAATGTTATTAGATTTCGCTCAAGGGAAAAAATATCTGTCATTTCTACGTCACTGGCGGAATAAAGACAAATTATATTTGTTTGCTTAAGATTTCTTGCTTAGTTTTCATCATAAAATCGATAAGATGACTTTCTAAACGAATCATGCACGACTGATGAACGAGAAAACATGAAAGCAGCATTTGCAACTACGATGGAGAAACATCTGGTATGGCAAATAATGCTTTAGTTATCAGTGAGGAAAAGAAGTTATTCAATACTGATTAAGATGTAAAAATAAAAACTAGTTCCCTAAAGATATTTTGACCGTTACTAAAGTATAATCACCTAAACGCTACTCCACTTAAGCTATTGTTTTGATTAAAACAAAAGTGAAGGAAAAGATTTATAAAGCTTTATAACATGCAAATCCAGAAGTTTAAGTCACGTGTCTATTACAACCCCTTATGGACTCTACGATGCTACTGTCCATATTAAATTTTAGTTGCCCTCAAGACTGAAAATGTTACAGTTCAATTTAGTAATATTGGTTGTGTGACAGATATTAATAACACTAGATATGTTACGGATATGAATAACACTGGATGTATGACAGATATTAATAACACTGGATGTGTTACGGATATTAAAAACACTAGATGTGTTGCAGATATTAATAACACTGAATGTGTGAGAGACATTAATAACACTGGATGTGTGACAGATACTTCCAAATAAAGTACATTACGTTTATTACTACCCTGTAGAGATTTATTATAAACTTGTTAATAATAACTATATTGCTTCGGTTTATGCCAGAATAAGCCAGAATGTGCTTACAAAGGAAGCTGAATGTGATTTTTTTTTGTATTTGGGATAAAAATACTCGACCTGTATACGCAGTGGTTTTGCTAAATAACTTAAGTTAACATTTCTCTTCCTCTGACTGTTAGATAATGTTTTAGAAGCAACAATAAGAACCTTATAGCCTCCTGTGCATTGTGATAAATTCTCAAGAGCGTGAGTTTAAGGTTTCTGTAAACAGCGGAAACCGTCGTTTTTATGGAAAAAAATGTGCCTTGTAGATGCACAACAAAACAACTTTTTTCCAAAGTACTTCCAACCGATTTAGTAAACATATTCCCTGGAAACCCGCTTATATCGAAGCCAAAAAATAACAATAAAAATTTTAGAAGTAATTTAAACAAAATGTGAATCACGTTATTCTCAGACTACTACCACAATGGAAAGAAAACTACTAGAACACATTGTAGATCTGAGAACTTCTAACATGTCCTCTCAAAAACGCAAAATTAATCTTTTTCATTTCGTAATCTAGTTTATTTGTTTGTATACTTTCAGCCAAACTACATCTGGATATCTACTTAATCCCCTGAGGGGTGAATCAGTTAAACACAGAATCTGTACATTCATTTCAAGATTTTACTGACTAGCTTGTTTCTTCAGTCGTCTTATCATCCCCTACACTAATCAAACATTTTTTTCTTTTAACAGATGAGTAAATTTCAATTGAACAAACTTCCTCTGTAACTTCACCTTGCGACACAAAATTAAACCTGAACGACATTCGAGAAATGATTAATTACCTCAAATGTCATTACTATGAGGTTGTCGACGTGTAATTACATAATAATTCATCACTTATGGTAACAGACACGTTTCACGACCGATACTATCTCTACAGGCTAAAAAAGTTTGTTTTTGAATTTCGCGCAAAGCTACTTGAGGGCTATCTGCGCTAGTCGTCCCTAATTTAGCAGTGTAAGATTAGGGGGAAGTCAGCTAAACATCACCACTCACCAACAACTCTTGGGCTTCTATTTTACCAACGATAGTGAGACTGACGGTCACATTATAACGCCACCACGGCTGAAAAGACGAGCATGTTTGGGTTAAAAATAAATCGTTATAAATATTACTAAAAACATAACCCTTTATATATATGTATGTGTGTATATATATCTATAAATATATACATGATATTATAGAAAACATTTTGCAAATTTAAATTTAAGAAAAAAACGCTATAATTTACTTAGTACAATTTAAGTATTGAAAACGAAAATCACTTTTACTTGTTTCAGTTTCTCAAGGTATTATTTGTCAGACTTGATGTCTCGTGCCCTCAAAACAATGTTAACTAAAACCATTTTACTTTGTTTCAATTTTGCGCAAAGCTATCTCTCGTCAAGACCTATCACTACCGACTTTGAGCTACTGTAATCCAGTAGAAGGATTTTACTGTCACTCTAATAATGCACCCATGGTCTGAAAGTGTTATTACTATGACACTTTTTTTTTTCAGTGAACAAAACAACAGTAAATGCGGTCGTAATAACACCACGTGTGTTTATACAGTATGTTTTCTTCAGTTAATAAAGCACCAACAGTTATGGTCAGAACAGCCTTGTGAAGCTTTGACAATGCAACTTTAAATGCTGTAGAGCTTTATAGTTTTACGGTATGATATACCGACGATCAAGTCGCACCATCTGTCGGCAGAAATATAACTTACAAAGTTAATTAGTATCGCTTGTTAAGTGGTATTTGGTCTTTGTTTGAGAACAACCTTTGCCTAAGTCATCATTTCAAAGTATACAACATTCAGTCAGTAATAGATACAATAACTTAAAATACAATAAAATATGACAGGTCACAATTCAACAATTCAGTTAATAAAATTAGATGGCCCGTGTATTTTTAATCTGTAATAAACCATTTCCACTTATTGGAGTAAAACTTACAAGACATACGAGAAATTATCAGAATATTTGATGTGAAAATAAACTGAACGATTTTAATTTCCTTTTGAGATCAGAAGCACTGAGCTGTCATTAATATTAAACTATTACATTTATAGAATTTATACGAAAACATACTCACATATATATATGTATAATTAAACCAAAATTTGCAAAACGAAAAATAATTTAAGTTTTTCGTATTTTAATTTTACTATTGGCCTTATCCTACTATTTTCCTTTTACAGACAATATGTGGTGTTAGTATCATCGTATATTATTCTACAGTTATCTCATAAAGAAAGTTTGTTTTTCGAATTTCGCACAAAGCTACTCGAGGGCTATCTGTGCTAGCCGTCCCTAATTTAGTAGTGTAAGAATAGAGGGAAGGCAGCTAGTCATCACTACCCACCGCCAACTCTTGAGTTACTCTTTTACCAACGAAAAGTGGGATTGACCGTCACTATATAACGCCCCACGGCTGGGAGGGCGAGCATGTTTAGCGCGACGGGGATGCGAACCCGCGACTCTCAAATTACTAATATTTTTTGTTTTGTACTTTACGTAATACTATTAACAGACTTATTTATATAACAAATATATTATTTTTAAGAGTATTATAAGTCTAAGAGAATAAAACATATGTCTAAAATATAGTAAAATACAACATAAGAAGTAAAGTTGAAGATAACTTATAAAATTATGTTTCAAAATATATTTTTTTCTGCAGCTTAACTGCTTTAAGGAAATATAATTTAAGAAATTCATTTTTCTAAGAGCTGGGAATTTAACTTTCGAGCCCCCCAGTGGCTCAGCGGTATGTCTGCGGACTTACACGCTAAAATCCTGGTTTCGATACCCGTGGTGGGCAGAGCACAGATAGCCCATTGTGTAGCTTTGTGCTTAATTCAAAACAACAAAACGAATTATACGTTCGTTACAAAAGTGTTAGACACTTTAGATAAAATGTCACGAAACTTGTATTCTGATATTCTTGTTATAAACCCAAAAGGAATACATTTAAAATGTTAGTTTATTTAATCATAAAAGAAGTCTACAAGGTTTTCAAACGTGATATATATATCTAAATTCAATAGTATTCTAACATCATTAATTTCTTCTTCATAAAATCTTTCCAAAATATGCAACATAAAGCAAATTCATACTTGTTACATCACAATCAGATCCTGAGCAAGATAAATCCTCGCCAGTAGAACGTAAAACATGTTTACCTTATTTGATATATCTTTTAGCAAATAATTCACATCGTTGTTATGTGAAATGAAAATACCTTATTTACCGGGTTTTATTTTAACCATAAATACTTTTCATAAATGCTTACATAAAAATTAGCTTATTATTCTTGAAACCTTTCTCTAGATTTTCATCAACAAAGCTTCAATTTCATCATTAGATATATCAATATTTTTACAATGAATATAAACATAGGGCATGAATAACACAAATTTTCTTCCTGAATAGTATGTGTTATTTCTTAATTGCTTATGTTGTAAAAGTACAGAATATGGTCGTTATTCCCTTCCAACTTTGCTTTTGTGACTTGGATAATAAAATTTAGAAATTAACCTATTTTCTATGTAAAAACGGACAAATATGTGCATTTTCATTTATATAAGGTCTAAATAAAACAACATATGAATATAGATTTGCACGTATTTATGCTGAAATTATGCAAAAATGAGCCAAAATGCCAAGAAGCGAGTATTTTTTAAAGATTTGCGACTCTAATGTAAATCACTTTTACGTGTCAGCTCCCAGATAGTCTCTCAATATATTTCCGTTATAAGCTCACAGGTCACGAAAACAAAGTTTGAAGAGAAAAATAGGTCTTTCAATTTACTTTAGGCATAAGCAATTGGGAAATAACACTTTCTGCTCAGGAATAAGAAAAAGTAAAAATTTTGTTAAGTAGAATATAATCTCATTTAATGAACAAGTTTTGTTAACTGAACAAGGATCGTGTTTTCAACACATTAATTTTTTTAGTCGTTTCTCTCTGTTGCCAGGTGCTGTAATACAAATATATGTTTTATTATTAAAATTATTTAACACTTTATATGTTTTCCTCTTCTAAAAGCATTATGTAAATTAACAATTAATGATGTAAAAGATGTAATTATCGAAAAGATAATTTGGATGGATATTAGAATCTGAAAATTTCACTTGACGAAAGGCATTAATTAATAACAATTTTAATGCTAAATCTATACATACGGCCTGGCATGGCCAAGCGCGAAAGGCGTGCGACTCGTAATCCGAGGGTCGCGGGTTCCCGCCCATGTCGCACTAAACATGCTCGCCCTCCCAGCCGTGGGGGTGTATAATGTGACGGTCAATCCCACTTTTCGTTGGTAAAAGAGTAGCCCAAGAGTTGGCGGTGGGTGATGATGACTAGCTGCCTTCCCTCTAGTCTTACACTGCTAAATTAGGGACGGCTAGCACAGATAGCCCTCGAGTAGCTTTGTGCGAAATTCCAAAACAAACAAACAAAGCTAAATCTATAATGCTACAAAAGCTTGTGACAATATAAATATAACGTTCCAGATATTAAGTTGTATTAACATGGAACATTTGAATGTAAACAACGTTTAAACGCAAATAAGTGTTTTGGATCATTTTTAAAATACATTTTCTCCAGAATTATTATGATTTTTAAAACAGCTTTAAAATTTAAATAAAAATAAAATATCACTGTGTGATTTCACAATTTTATAAATTCCACTAGCATTAGGTCTTTCCAACAGATAATATTTCTACTATAGATTTCCTACTAGTTTCAGACCCAAAATGTTTTAAGCTTTCCAAATTTGTGGAAATTAAATACCTCTCATAAAGTTGTTGAATTTTATTTGTAACAGATTTACCAATATACATTTATTTTAGTGACTACATTTGTTCCTGTTTAGTTTTCTTTTTGCATGTGACGTATATTTTTGACTGAGTATTGCGCAAGTTCCGCCTGTTTTCGGAATTTGTAGAAGATTCTTGAAAGTGAGAAGCAACAGCATTTGTTTTACAAAAACGTTGGCGCGTTTTCAAACATTGTTGAAATTTCGAGAAACTATAAAAACCGACGCGCCGAGAGACAAGAGATTACAATATGTGAGAAAATTGTTACTTTTTTTGTTCCTGGACAGAAAGTGTTATTTCCCCATTGCTTATGCCTAAAGTAAGTAGAAAAAGGTAATTTTCTCTTTAAACTTCGCTTTTGTGACCTGGGAACGTATAACGAAAACATGATGAGAAACTATATTTGAGGGCTGATACGTGAAAATGATTTACATTACAGTCGCAAATCTCGAAAAACTACTCACTTTTAAACAATTTTGTATAACTTTAGTATAAATACATGTAAATTTTGAATCATATGCTGTTTTATTCAGACCTTATGTAAATGAAAATGTGCAAATTTGCCCGTCTTTACTTAGAATATACGTTAATTTCTAAATTTCATAATCCAGGTCACAAAAGCAAAGCTTGAAGATAATTATAACCATTTTCTGTACTTTTACAACATAAACAATTAAGAAATAACACATACTATCCAGGAACAAAATTTGTGGTACATTGTGTTATTATTTGTTAGTTACAGTCAGTACGCTCCAGGCCTAGAGAGTTACAATTTTGATTAGTCTATTAATCAGAAAACTACAAAATTTACCAGGAACGTTTATAGATTTGGAATATTACAAAATGTTGAACTTCAGTGAATTACCTTGGGTGTTAGAATTTCTACGATGATATAAGATATCTTCCTCAGTAAGCATCGTTAGGCCAAACAAGAACTAAGGTAGTTAGCTTCAATGAGGTGCAAAAATATCAACTCGAAATTAATTTGTTCGTGCCTCCCAGTGGCTCAGCGGTATGTCTGCGGACTTACACGCTAAAATCCGGGTTTCGATACCGGTGGTGGGCAGAGCACAGATAGCCCATTGTGTAGCTTTGTGCTTAATTCAAAAACAACAACAATTTGTTCGTCGTGGACTTGGATTACCGATAAAATATTCAGTTCTATACAGGATATAAGTCTCAGTATTTATTGTCTGTAAGTTTGTAAAACTCCTGTTTATAATAAGTATTAGTAACAACCGTTATTATGAATTTTCTTGTTTTCTCGTTCGTATATTAAAATATATTTGTGATAAAAAACAAATTGTGTGTATCAGTCTTGTTGGCAAATATCATAAATTTAACATTTAATTAACTTATAAATTAAAATTAAAACTTCCAGTTATTTGAAATAGTGTTACGTTAACGTTGGTAAAATATTAAATTGGAGACTCGTCCGAAATAAATTATAATACGTAACATCACCATCATCTGTCACTCGATTCCTTGAGGAACCGTAGGGCCGCAATCACTGCGGTTTCCGTAACGGGAATTTAAGTGAGTAGGTTTTTTAGCCCACTGCACATAATACGTAGCATACTGACAAAAATTATCTTATTTTCTCGACAAATTATCATAAGAAATGTTTATATTAACCTAAATCGTTTTTGATTTCCATTCACTCAAAATACATAATGAACATAATATGAAGTAATAATCGACTGAAAATGACGGTATTATAATATTATAAAATTTTCCATAATGACGAAACACATTCTTGTCACTCCTCTTGAGGATGAAATAATGTGACTGTTTTCTTTTTTGAAATATGATTTTTAAGTATACAAGAAACAACGAAGATTTAATTATCAAATATATCCATTTTACACTTTTCTTTTTTATAGATGCAAATATCAATATTGTTTATAAATGTCGTTGTTGTTGTTTTGAATTAAGCACAAAGCTACACAATGGGCTATCTGTGCTCTGCCCACCACGGGTATCGAAACCCGGATTTTAGCGTGTAAGTCCTCAGACATACCGCTGAGCCACTGGGGGGCCTTATAAATGTCTTGTTTCTATATTCATGTCTTGAAAGAGTATCTTCCAGTGAATCTAAATTCGAACATATCTTTAGCTTCATTCCAGTAGTTTTTTATTAGCTTCATTTTAATTCACTATTGCCCCCCAGTGGCTCAGCATTATGACTGCGGACTTACACGCTAAAATCCGGGTTTCGATACCCGTGGTGGGCAGAACACAGATAGCCCATTGTGTAGCTTTGTGCTTAATTCAAAATAACAATTAATTTATTATTCAATAAATTTTAAACTTTTACATATCCTACTGGTGAATTGTTTACTTTTAAGACACGTGTTGGGAAACATAATAAAATAAAAATCAGAAGTCTTTTGACTTTTTTTATGATGCACGTCATGAAGTAAATATTTTTGAATTTTGCTTCTGTATATGAATAACATCACTTGAATTGTATTTTCATGTATGCGTTGTTATGATAGGGGCATATTTTATTTTATTTACACTGTATTTTGTACCATCGAAAAACTTACAGGATATTATTTGTAACATATGTGGATATCAAACCATTCACTCTGCTTAAACATTTCATAATGTTAATAATAATCTGAATATAAATAAAAAATATTTTTGCGTTGTTCGTCTGTAGACCTATCGTTGACCCACCAAAGTACAATATTTTTATTCAACACTATAATTTCGCTATTCTTTGAATATGATACAGTATTATAATAAATAATAATCTCGACAGTCGCATAATTTTTTTCTAACATCTAATATATTTTTGTTTGCTTTTTGAACAGAGAACACGGCCCAGCATGGCCGGGTGCTTAAGGCACAAGACTCGTAATATAAAGGTCGTGGGTTCGAATCTCCGTCACATCAAACATGCTCGCCCTTTCAATCGTGGGGGCGTTATATAGTGACGGTCAATCCCACTATTCCTTTGTAAAAGAGTAGCCCAAGAGTTGGCGGTGGGTGGTGATGACTTCCTTCCTTCCCTGTAGTCTAACAATGGTAAATTATAAATAGCTAATGCAGATAGCCCTCGTGTAGCGTAGCAAGAAATTCAAAACAAAACAAACAGAAAACAGCATTATAAGACATTAAGAAACATTCCATATTATAATCGCTTTAAGATTTTAGATGGTCATTTTTGTTGAGCAGATCTGAAAATAAAATAAGATGAAAATGTTAAGCTATTGTTTCTTTGTCTGCGTCTATATAAATTGTAAATTTATTTTTATAGTTTCGTAGAGCACTTTAACACAAATTAGGTGTGTGAACTGATCTTTTCCACCTCATACCTACTCATTTATTGAGACAGGTTTGATTTATTCAGCAAGAACAAAACAAAATAGAACGTCTTTAGTGTTATTTAAGTCATCTCAGTTTTTGTAGTCGACATAATATTATGGAAAAGAGCCAAAAACAGGGGTCTTCTGATGCGATGGAATAACTGGAAATGTACAGCTGCAACTACTTTGCTTCGACTTTCTTGTTTTTAAATCTGCAAAATTTATAGCTAGTAGAAGCAATGTTTTTAATGTTTGCCCTTTTGGCTTCATGTACATCAGAAAGTAAAATCAGTCATATCTCGAAGAAAGTGTGCACCATTTACCGTTCACGTTGTTCTCTCATATGTCTGAATCTACTAAAACAACGGAAGCTATTTTTACTATGTCCTTTTTACATTTCTGTTATGTCAGAGTTGTTAATTTATGAAAATGTTGTGAGAAATTAGGCTAGTACTAAAATATTATTACATGATAGAAGCTATTTAAGTGGTTTACGTTTAAGTTTTTTTTTCCAAGTTCGTTTAAAACAAGAAGACAATTTTTTTGAAGATGTATATAACTAAACTAAAGTATTGTAATTATTTAAAGATAAAAGGTACATTGAATAAAAAAATTAGTTATTGCATATTTTGAAGACGTGTATCTTCAGATTGTCTGTATCTATTGCACATAATACACTTTCTAGCTAGATATTGTTTCTCTACTGTGTATAGAGGTATACTCTTTGTAGTTGTAGATAAAAGAAAAACTTTGCTTTTTCTACTAAGTTACAGTTATATAATAATGATGCACATTTAAAATAAATAATCAAACTTAAAACTGGCGCATATTCCCCACATTGTTCCGTTTCAAGAGTAAATAAAAACACGCTAACAGCAAAACATGTTCTTCTTTCTTGTTTTTGACGTTAGTAAGTCACAGTGTGTTGTAGGCTACAGAGCACGTAACTCTTCTCGTGATTCATAACATACACACGTTTTATCGACTTCTGGATAGCACAAACAGGTACGTTAAACGTCCTTTATGTGACGTCATTTTAATGTCTACTGACTGATTGGCAGACAATACACTACTGGACAGTGGTGTAAATCATTATAACAGATTACCCCACCAAGCGATCTTCGGCCCTCTTTCAGGAAAATCAAAACAAAATGTGTAATAATAACTAAAAGCATGTAAAACCGATAACAACGACTTGTATTAGTAGCTTCTATCTACTCTGAAGAACTTGTGGATGTCAGGTGTGGCTCATTTTTAATACGTCAATCACCCAGTTTTTAGATGATATTTTACTGTGTATTTATAACACACACGATTAGTAACATTAAAAAATCAGTCATTAAACAAATATTATTGATAATTTCCCTTATTTCACACTCTTTAATGTGCACTACTTCCTTGTGTTATTTTTATGGGATTAAACATTATAGCACATGGTTATACTTTGTTTGTGCCAAAAGTGTTTAACACTAAAAATACCGATGGTCCTTTACCCCATCGACGTTTTAAAGACAATTAGATAAATGTTACATGTATCAATTTGTTTGTTGGTCGTGACTATTGACTACAAGATCTCTAATGAGTCAGAAAGATATTTAATCAAAAATACCGCTCACACCTATTTTGTATTAATTGTATTAATTACAATTGATCCTCTTCTGTATTTTAAATATAATATAAGCAGTTTTAACTAAAGTTCTTGATCAATTGTTCTGTTTTAAACTGGGTATTTTAACATACAAAAACATAAAACTGGTCAGTATTGTATGACAGCAACATTAGTAGATAACTGTATAATACAACAGTTAATCACTTCGCAGCTCACAAAACAAAACTGCAAAAGGAACTAACAAAATTTTGTTCCATATTTAATTGAAATTTCACCTTTCTTTCGCTTTTTATAACAAACGTTCTTGAACGTTTCAACCAGTCCCAAAAGACACAGAACTACAACCAAGAGCATAAATTTTACCAATCGATAGCAATCTCTCCATACTCTAATCACTCTTTAAAGTTCATTCCTAGCTCTACCAAATACTGTATGCATCTACAGCATGTTAAATAAAACAGGAGGATAAGAAAGGATGCTACAGATCACAAGATGAGAAAGTAGAAATTCTAGATTAAATAATTATTTTTGTGTAATTACTTTGCTATCTGTACCAACTCACTGCTTGCTGTAATTAATTTTTGTCTTGTTTTTGAATTTGCAGGTAACTTTTGGCACTGATAGAAATAGACTTGCTCTTACAACACAAGACCCAGAAGAAATGTAACCATGTGAACTTGAGACATAACTACTTACCAGCGACGTTGGAGGTCTCTAGCAGAAAGATATGGAACTATATTGGAAAATGATTTGAAAAAGTCCATGTACGTTACAGAACGTGTAGAAAGGTGCATAAGTGTACGAACGCATGGTGTTGTTTAGTTTCCTTAGATTGTTACGTAATGAATCATTGCTTTAAATGGCAAACAGTAGGTTATCTGAGAACAAAGCTTGTGACAGATAAATAATAATATGGTCATCTACTTTCCTTTCTGGACTGTTACTTATTTTTACCTGTTTATTAATAAAGAAATAATTTGAACCTAAAAAGGGATGTATTTTTAATGTGTTCTTTACAATTAGAGCTTTAATATTCGGTCGTAGTCGCAAATTGAGTGAGTCAGTGTTGTCAAAGTTTAATTTTGCTAGTTAATATAAGCGTGTGAAAAACGTAACACATTAAATTTATTAATGAATATTCTTCAATGATAAGCGCAGTAGCAGGAACATAATTAAATCTCCTTTCTAGACTTGGCTAATACATATCTACCCAATTCATGGAAATTGTGTATGTGTGTATTGATGAGACACATTATATGTTGGTACGTGTTTACGAAACATTACACAAGTCTACGAATTTAAACTTGAAGTTGTGTTGGTTTTAATAACGGATTTTCAATATTTCAGCCACGTAGATTTCAAAAATAATATACATTTTTCTATAAACTGGAGAAAATAGAAGGACATTCATGTAACGAATACGCATCATCATTCATCCTGAATTTTTTGTGTGAAATCTACGTTTTTTGGTCTCAAAACTACGTGTTGTGGTCTTTCTTTCATGTATTTGGTTATGAAATCTTGTCAAAAATTCATACGTGGTGAAGGAAGATATATATCAGTTTAGGATTCAGCGTATAGGAACCACCGTAAAACATGCACAATTTCGAGGCAGTAAAACCATCGCAGGCCTGTATTATTAATGACAAAGCGAAGGTCATCTATTAAATCCATCATCAATAAAAAACACACTTAAGATGCAATACTTGTTTTGCATAGCATTGATGTGCAAGTAATTTTAAGATAAACCAGGTATTAATAAATATTATCCAAAGTCCTTACCTTTATTTGGCTTGGGCGTGCCAAATTTCTCGTGAGGTCGATCTGAGAGAGCTCCATCTTCAGCAGAAACCTTAATTGCATAAGCCTGCTTCACTTCTCGATCGAATTCAATTTTCGTATAAATAACACCTGATTCTTTGTCAATGCTGAAATATTCATCATCACCCTCTTCGATTTTGTAATAAACCTGGAAACATCCGTAAAGCGCAGAAGTTCATATTACAATTAAGTGCCAATAAAAGACATATGGACTGTAAAAACTGTTAAAAATCCTTCGCTTAATAATTTTTACAGTCGCAAAAATTCCAATTAATCAGAATTTACGAGTCATTCTCTTATTCACACGGCTAATCTGAAACTTTCAGACGCATTTCATATTAATTAAAATTAACAGTCCTCTTGGTATGTTGGAAAATAGCCCATTTGAAACATTATATAAATTTTCAAATTGTTAAACTCACTTTAAAGTGGCCCATCATGGCCAGATGGATTAAGGCGTTCGACTCGTCATCTAAGGTTCGTGGGTTCGAATCCCGATTGCACCAAACATGCTTGCTCTTTCAGCCGTGGGAGCATTATAAAGTGACGTTCAATCCCACTATTCCTTGGTAAAAGAGTAGCCCAAGAGTTGGCGGTGGGTGGTGATGACCAGTTGCCTTCCCTCTAGTCTTACATTACTAACTTAGGGACATCTAGTAAAGATAGCCCCTGTGTAGATTTGTGCGAAATTCAAAAAACAAATTTAAAGTACGTAAGTATCGTAAGGGGAATTTTATTGCGCTACTACTGCTGTCAAAATAATTCAGATATCAAATTTCATTTTGTGAAATAAAAAAAATTAAAAATCCTGTAGACTGGTTGCTTGTATTCCAACGTGGTCATTCAACGCTCCTTCGATCAACCACTAAAATCAGTCCTGGATAAAGAAACTGTTTCAAAGAGAACTTAAAATTGCCAGAAACAGAATCTTGCTACATTGGATGAAAATTATGTTGTTTTTGTATTTTAGTTTTTATGAATCACACGTATTTTCTGCTCATATACAGTTCAACTGTGCTTAAAATAACCATTGTATTTAAATGATCTTGAAATACTTTATAAGTTACCCTAAGCATAAAGTACAAGCCATCTGTTATCTGCATAAATAAAGCAAAAACTCTCAACATTCTCGACAGATGGCAGCACTAAGTTTTAATAAAAATTATTCTCTCACAGCAAAGGCACATCGGGCTATCTGCTAAGTCCATAGTATTTTTGTTTGTTTTGGAAATTCGCACAAAGCTACTTGAGGGCTATCTGTGCTAGCCGTCCCTAATTTTGCAGTGTAAGACTAGAGGGAAGGCAGCTAGTCATCACCACCCACCGCCAACTCTTGGGCTACTCTTTTACCAACGAATAGTGGGATTGACCGTCACATTATACACCCCCACGGCTGGGAGGGCGAGCATGTTTAGCGTGACGCGGGCGCGAACCCGAGACCCTCGGATTACGAGTGCACGCCTTAACGCGCTCGGCCATGCCAGGCCCAAGTCCATAATAATAAAAATAAAGTAGCACACGTTGAACAAAAAAATCAATCGAAATATTACCTAGCAGAAGATATTATACGATTACAAATTCAAATTATGTAATGACAATTTTAAATGAAATATAATGGAAAATTTTCAATCTTAAAAACGAATTCCTTGAAATTCCGTAAAATCTATATCTCCATTGAAACTTTTATGAAGCGTAACAACAAAAAATATATTATCGCGTTCTACGCCGACTTTTGGTAGAATAGAAATTAATACCTTATTGTTTGGATACGTCCCGTCCTTATCAACAGCAGTCACAGTGGTCACTTTAGTCATTGGAGGCATGCCTTCTAACACCGTTTCTTGTTCCGTTTCAATAAATAAAGGTATTTCATCGTTAACGTCTTCAAGAGTGATAAAAACTGTACATTCTGCTGCCATGACGTTCCTTCCATTATTCTAAAAACATATATATATGAAACAGACTGAGAGCTAAAATTTAACTAATAAAATTCACCAAAGTGCACTGAATTAATAATTAAATACTCAATACATTTAATTAATATTTAAATACTCAATACATTTAATTAATAATTAAATACTCAATACATTTAATTAATAATTAAATACCCAATACATTTAATTAATATTTAAATACTCAATACATTTAATTAATAATTAAATACCCAATACATTTAATTAATAATTAAATACAAATTACATCAGTTATATAACAACTAAACTTTTTCTCTCTTAAGCTATTAATATTGGACAAGATTGAATAAGTTTACTTATCGTATTTTCATTTCACATAGTTTGATCAGTATTTGAGAATAAAATGTAATAAATAATAATCTACAGATGAAAGAATAATTATTTTTATGGTTATGTTTGAATCTGAGTAAAGACTATTTCTGTTCACAGATTTCAAAGTTATTTGGTCACCAAGACCAACTGTTTTGTTTGTTTTTTTGTCTGGAACACGACTATCTTCACATTGCTTTTAATTCAAAATCCTACGTTAACAAACCAAATTGATAGCAACTGTTAAGATTATATGTCATCCTGTAAAATAAGACTTTTACTGTATTCTATACGAACATGGGAGTGTAACGAAACTATGACGTAAAATAATGTGTACCGGATGGTTATGCAGTGTGTCGTGTCATACATTAAGTTATGATACCATGCTTTCTTCACAAACATAAAGTTTTAGTACAAAGAGTGGTTTTGTTTTCATTGGATGTAAGTATATTTATATATATATTCATACACACAAGCATATACAGCTTAGTTTGATTCTCATATTAACTGACATGTAATCACAATAATACGATCCCGTCCAATAACCTGAATGTGTTCTGAATGACAGAATAATTTGTACTATTCAATTTTTACAATCGAAACTGTATGAACATCTTTAACACAATTATATACGTTGCTCTGCCTCATTATACTTAAATGTGTAAATCAAGTTAGTTTCTTTTCAATTACAGTGATTGCATTAATTGAATCTGTTTTTAAACATCGCAACTTACATGACCCTACGAGGAATAGCGCTGAATTCATATAATCAACTAAAGAGTTCGTCCACTTTGGCATCAGTTTTAATATTTGTTTTTGTCTCTTAAATGACTTTATATTCAACAAAACAGTGATTGAACAAGAATGTATTCGAATCAAATTAAACGGCCCGGCATGACCAGGTGATTAAGGTACTCGACTCGTAATATGAGGATCGCGGATTCAAATTCTCATCACATTAAACATGCTCGCCCTTTCAGCCATAGGGGCGTTGTAATGATACGATTAATCCTACTATTTGTAATCCTAAAAGAACAGTCCAAGGGTTGACGGTGGCTGGTGATGACGAAGTGCCTTCCCTCTAGTGTTACACTGCTAAGTTAGGGACGGCTAAAGCAGATAGCCCTCGGGTAGTTTTGTGCCAAGTTCCAAAATAAACAAACAAACAATTATTATGCTAAGAAACATGAGATACCCTTTCAGAATTCAAACTGTGTCCTCTTCTGATCAGAACGCCAAGAGAGACTACTAATATTTGTGTTTCGCACCAGGTGTGCTTTAAAATTTGTTCAATATTTTGTAACAACTTGCTAACAGAGTTTCAACAAAGGAAAAAACGACTGAACCGTTATCACAAACTGTATGGGAAAATAATTTGTATCACAATTATAGCTCAATCCATTTTCTTTTCAATAGCGTTTCTGATAGCTAATGTTTCAGAATAATATTTTAAGATTTTCGTATAGTCGATGAAAATAAACTTTATCCGCTAATACTAGATGTAAATGTATTTTTTATTTCTCTAGATAGTTTGTAAGTAACTGGAACAACTGGAAAGCTGATAAGACATACACTGATAGTATTGTGGATTATCTTGCGTTATTAAATATTGTTATTCAAACCAAAAGATAGTTTAAATAGTCTGTGCAGATTTCAAAGCAGCCTTCGATCCATGGAGATTGCAATCCTCTGATTGTTTTTAAAGCATTGTTTTTCCAACATAGTTCTGTGTATTGATAATATCAGCTGTATCAGCGCTTATTTGCAATGCTCTGGTCTTTAGATATTTCCAGTAGAATACATCAAGGATCCATAATATCCCAGGTCTATAATTTTCTCTCATGGACTTTCCAGTACGTTGCAAAGAAGTTTCAAGGCGTTACTCATCGCGACGTAGCATACACTAATTTGGATTAGACTGATAATGTAACCCTTTTGTTCGAAATGTTTGAAATTCTAACACTATTCCTGGATATCATTAAGAATGAGCTCTCTGTTTTGACCTTGATATAAACTGGTTCAAAAGAAAAATTCAGTTACCTATTACTAAGCTCTGAAAACGACAACCTAAAATAAGTAGGAAAACTTTGATATCGTTGATTCGTCCACCTGTCTCAACTATCATCTATATTTTGTTGGCAAAAAAGAGTTGGAGTTCCAGCGTTAAATATAGGATGACATGCAGAAGCTTATAACAGATGGAGTGATTAACTTCTTGATGTTACAAGCCAATTATTTCAAGCTATCAAAACTATTCGATATTGTTTGAATGACGACTGTCACTGATGTCTATGTATCTCCAATAATCACCTTATTACAACAAAGGAACTTGCAACAGAAACAGTATGCTCCCTGTGTCTGAAGCATACAATTTCCTTGGGCTCTCCTTCAGATCTGCTTGCAACATGTAACATATGTGTGTGGTCAAGGCAGCTATTGTGAGACCCTCACTACGGCGAAAATGACATCAAAGAAGACCCAGACAAATATAGATTGTTGACCGAGATTTCTACTCATCTTTATCTCAGAATTGCATCTAGGTGGCGTGCAGTGCAAGTCAGAGCTAGATGTCGATATCTCATTAAGCACAGCTACGCCTAACTTTGTTCGCCGGTAAGAGGGAGTGAGGTTTCAGTACAATCATAGAGTTCCTTAATCTGTCAATATGATTTAAAATCAACTTTATGACACTTCTAGTCTTCACTCACCTGAACTTTTATAGTCAAACTCTACTGATGAAATCATTTGATAACGGTACAGTTTCTGTTTTTCACTCACCTGAACTTTTATAGTCAAACTCTACTGATGAAATCATTTGATAGCGGTACAGTTTCTGTTTTTCACTCACCTGAACTCTTATAGTCAGATTGTATTGCTGAAGTTTTTCGTAGTCTAGAGGATGGTTAACTTTGATGTCAGTCCACATGTCTCCTTTACTGTCTTGTCTAGGTGTAAGATAGAACGTATCTTTGCTGTTTGTTTGCTCATTACTTCCCTTCATCAGTGTGTAAAAAACAGTTGGTTCATCCGGAATACCTGATCTAAAAAATCAACAACATTTGAGTAAACTATAGGAAAAATATTTTTATTAGCACGAGAGAGGAGGTAAACCTAGTGAAACATAGTGGTTTAGAGGAGTTTTTTTTTAAACATATTTATTTGTGAATAAAACGTTGAGTCAGTAACACCTATTGCTGCTACACTGAAAATATATTTAAAAAACAACAAGAAAGAACAATACGAAAGTCCTTGCAAAATTTCCTCCCTTGTACGTCAGTATAAAAATTCAATATGTTTGATATACTGTTATATATGACAAACGATTGTACAAGGTAAACAAAATTAGGTTTCAAATTTTAGTAAAATCGAAATTAAGAACATAATCCTAGTAACAAAACATAAAAACTAAATGCATATAAATTATTATACAATTTTTATTTATATGAAAAGAATCAAAGACAGGGATGTGGACAAAACAGAACGTTTGTAATCGAGTGAGTGGTAGTCATCGCTGTGTTCATGCTAGCTAGGTGTGACCTGTCTCCAAGAGGATTACTGGTGAAGTTCTAGAATAAAAAAAAAACATTTTAAATGGTAGGAAGTAAATCTCTTGTTCAGGAAAGCTTCATTGACTATTTATAACGACAACAGAAAAGCGAGTAAAATGGTTAAAAAATTCCCTCACTGGTATACATGTTATAATTTAATATCACGTCTTGATCTGGAAAAGTAAGTTAAACAAAAGTGTTTTAAAAGAATGGACAGTTTCAAAAACGTTTCAATTATTTTAGCAAGCTGCGATTTAGGTTTTGAAATAGCTTTCAACTGCAAAACGTGCTAATAGCTCTTGAAAGGATACAGTTAACCTATCCTGTTGTGTGTTAAAACCAAGGTTTACAACTTATCCCTTTGTGTGTTAAAACCAAGGTTTACAACTGTAGAAATTATTTATAAATTATTAGAATACTTTAAAGTATTCTTTAAATATTCTTCGCTTGAAATATTTTTAAAACTACATCTGAATCTCACCTGTAACGAGAGTTTTAAAGAAAACTCTAGCAAATAAGTTCTCCAGCTTTGTTTTAAAAGTCAAATCAATATTCTTGGTAAATTGATAAACTTTTTAGTTGTACCTGAGTAAGGACTTATAAAAACATCAGAAAGAATATATAAAAACAGACAAATTTAATATCTTGTTATACAGCTATTATACTCAAAGGCCAGGTACTGGACTCGTAATCCAAGGGTCACAGGTTCAAATCCCTGTCATACCAAACATGCTCACCTTTCAGCCGTGGGAGCGTTATAATGTGATGGTGAAATCCCACTATTTGTTGGTAAAAGAGTGGGCGGTAACTGGTGATGACTAACGCCTTCCGTCTAGTGTTACATTGCTAAATTAGGGACAGCTAGCAAAGATAGTCCTCGTGTAGCTTTGTGCGAAACTCAAACCAAACCAAACAGTTATATTGGATAAATATTTAGTAAGTTAATTAATAAAAGTTAGTATTCTAACGTTTATTACGTGATTACAGTTTCTACTTTATAAGGTTCGAACAATTTAATGGTTACGTTATTTCAAAATGTATTTCAAATATCCACTTATTTAATTTTTTTTAAGTTGATTGTGTTAGAAAACTAAATTTAGGACTGAAATAATTGTTTTAAAAACTTTTTGCAGAAAGTTAATAAGTTTTGTTACCCTAAAATATCAGGAGTAAAATATTTCTATAACCACAACTTGTTTCAGCATAGATCTTTGTCGGGTATTAATTAATGAAATACATTTTCGTTGTTGGAAAGAAAATTAGTTTTCAAAACACGTTCAAGAAAACATGAAATTTCAATAATTTTAATTATTCTGCGGATCGGAGAAAAAATAAATAAACTAATATCAGTGTCTGCTAGACAGAATATTTATTTTAAACGTGAAAAACTGTGCATTAGGTTCAATTAGTCGACACAATGTTTGATTTTGTTGGATTCAGGACTGTTATCTAGATACTTTCATTTACTTTTTTATTATATTAACAAAGGTAAAGGTTTTGGAAACTATTTCTGTGGTAGCAGGGATATTATGGATATGTCCGTTATAGTGGCCAGAATCGTAGGGTCTCGCATGGCCAGATGGTTACGGTGTTCGACTCGTAATCTGAGGGTCGCGGGTTCGAATCCTCGTCGCATCAAACATGATCGCCCTTCCAACTCTGGGGGCGTCATAATGTGACGGTTAATCCCACTATTCATTGGTAGAAAGAGTAGCCTAAGAGGTTGCGGTGGATGGTGATGACTAGCTTCCCTTCCCTCTAGTCTTACACTGCTAAATTAGGGACGGCTAGCACAGATAGCTCTCGTGCAGCTTAGCATGAAATTCAAAACAAAGCAAAGAATCTTAGTCTGAACCAAAGGGTTGATATTCAAATCTTTTCTTTGCATCTATTATATAATCCATAACCCTTTCCTGTATAGATCTGGAGTGTTTCTCAGATATAAGTTTGACTATAAAAATATACAGAATAAGATCGTTTACTTTCCTTTCTGAAGAGTAAGTAATGTAGTTTTTCTCAGATATTATGACAAGATGTAACTGTTTTTACGAGAACGGCTTTAAATGTAATGCCTGTGTTTTCTGATAACCTCAGACTAAATCCACTGCACTTTGTGGTTTTCTTTTAAGTATGCAACTTATGTAGACATTGCGACGAGTAGTGTCAAAGTAAAATCTGGCGATTAGCATATATGCATAGAAAATGTTTAAAAACAGCGCGCCATCTACAAAGATTTATTTATTTATTTTATTTTTCATATGAACAAGTACATAATTTGTCAAATCTCGTGCATTCTCGAACATGTTTTCAAAAATTCAACGATGAAGAACCTATTAATTTATCCTGAAACCTGATGTAGGCTTATTATCAAGATTACTTATTAATGGCTTTAATATTTTATTTGTGAGAATTTAATAAGTTTATAAAATGTATAAACTATACATAAAAGATTGTTCGAAACTGTCTTTAAGGCCTAAGAACACTATGTTGTTTGAATGATAAATATCTGACACTGGACAAATCTCGTGATGTATTATTAGAATACAAATGAAAATATCCATAACAGTTAAAACACTTCGCTTATGAATAATGATAAATGCGTTATTATCATTATAATTTAATATTTCATGCCTGTTGTTTTACGAAATTGTGTACTTTTGGTCAGTTTGTTTAATATAATAGGCTTAATTACTTTATAAGTCACTTTGTCGTCCTAATCTATTAGCTAGCTTGCTTTTAATCAAAAATTATTAACGCAATATTATTAGTGAATTATTGGTTGTTTGACATTTACTGGCACAAAGCAACTTAGCTATCTGTGCTCATTAGTGAATGAAATTACCTGCCGCGTATTTGCTTTAAATATTGGCATGGCATGTGATTACGATGCTTCACTCGCAATCTAAAAGTCGCTAGTTCGAATACCTCTACTCCATAAACATGCTCCCCCTTTTAGCCGTAGGTACATTATAGTGTGCCCCCCGCTGGTACAGCGGTAAGTCTACAGATTTACAACGCTAAAATCAGGAGTTCGATTCCCTTTGGTGGGCTCAGCCGATAGCCCAATGTGGCTTTGCTACAACACACACGTTACAATGAGATGGTCAATCTTACTATTTTTTGGTAAAAGAGTAGCCCAAGGGTTGGCGGTACATGGTGATTACTGGCTGTCTTCCCTCTGGTCTTTTCTTACCGATTATGGACGGCTTGCGTGTTGCTTTGCGCAAAATTCAAAAACAATTAAACATTAAATATTACCTTTTTCGGATAAAAACCTTTTAAATCAGTACAGACAATTGATCGCTAACACCAGTATCGTTTTTCTACGTCAAAGTACCTGCTCCGACACGTATTACTAAACAGCGATATTACTAATCGTTTTTTTTTACGTCCAAATATCTGCTACACTACATATTACCAAATAGTGATAATACTAATTATTTTTCTATGTCCAAAAACACTTGCTGTGACTAGTACAACTAAGCAGAAATAGTGGTAACCGTTTAGGCCTGGCATGGCCAAGCGTGCTACTCGTAATTTGAGGGTCGCGAGTTTGCATGCCGGTCGCGCCAAACATGCTCGCCCTTTCAGCCGTGTGGGCGTTATCATGTTACGGTCAATCCCACTATTCATTGGTAAAAGAGTAGCCCAAGAGTTGGCGATGGGTGGTGATGACTAACTGCCTTCCATCTGGTCTTACACTGCTAAATTAGGGACGACTAGCACAGATAGCCTCTGAGTAGCTTTGTGCAAAATTCCAAAACAAATAAACAAACAAACGGTAACCGTTTTTCTACGTCCAAACACCTACAGCGAGTTGTACCGTACTAAGTTAGGTATATTTAAATTGAATAGGAATTCGACTGGTTTTTATATATAATAACATCTGGAACATAGAGTTAGTATCACACGCTTCTTCCGGCAGGGCCAGGTGATTGGAGAGCTTAATAGTAATCTGAAAGTGGGGGGTTCGAGTCTTTGTTACACCATAAGTATTCGACCTTTGAGCCACGGGGGCATTATGATAATGAACAAGCAATCCAGTTATTCGTTGGTAAAATTGGCGGTGGATGGTAGAGACTAACTGCTTTCTCTCCAGTATTACATTAATAAGGTAGTCACGGCTATCACAAATAGCACTCGTGTAGTTTTGGGCAAAAATACAAACAAAACAAAAACAAAAATCACACGTCCGCTTAAATACTTGCAAACAAGAAACCATAACAACAACTTGTAGAGTGTCCTTACTGCAAAAATACTTTAGCAGACGAGCTACAATGTAAAAAAAAATACGTTACATGAACACTTTTTTACTACACAGTCGTTTTTCCAAGTAAAAATTCGTGAAATACAACTCACCAAGCTTTGGTATTGGTAATGATTTAGTCGCATTTCCGAAAGGAACGTAATTTACTACAACTGTCTTGGATTCGATATACTAGAAAACTATCTCGTTTAGTTACAATGTTTATCTGACTTAGACTTTAGTAGCCATGTAGTTGAGTAAGATTTACTGAAACTTAACTCACTTCGCCTTAATACTAGTGACCACTTCTCCAAGCCCAATGTTCTCCTTTATTGTAATTGGGCCGTAAACTGGTTGATCCCACACTGGAGGATTGCTGTTTCTGTTGACAACTTCTATAGTCAAATCCACTGTAGCCTTATTTTGTGGTTTTCCTTTGTCCAAAGCAACAGCTCGTAAACTATACCGTTGACGCTGAACAACATAAGCAAAGGCTTGGTTAATATTCTTCAAATTATATTACACTTTTTGTACACCTTACTTATAAGAAATAAAAGTAATATTCCCTTTTATGACTTCATCGTAAGATATGCTCAGTTTTTTTATATCTTTATTTTATTAACTAATTACATAAACTGCGTAATAGGAGAAAGCTTATGTACGCTATAAATTCAAAAAAAAAACTTTTTAAACTGAAATTGAACAATAAAATCAAGTGGTCAACATTTTATCTACATTAAAGATAGAAAACCCAAAATAATTTACGTCCTCAACGTGCTGACATTTAGTATCGCTTAGTGAACAATAACGAATACCATGGTGTTTGTTATAATTCTTAAACGAACATGTTGGTGAATTTTTTATTATTTTGAGGTAGCAAAATCAAAATCAGTCAACAAAATTATTTTGATTACATACATAGATATATACATATATGAAGTACTGATCATTACTTTCACATTACATTAGGTATTTCAATAAATTTGGATATTAGTATTATAATTATGTCCATGAACAACACAGCATTTTATTTCTTGAAACAGAATGACAAAAACTCTATCTACAATTATAATTCAGTTGTTTTTCAACTCTTAAATTCATTGAAATATAACATAGTTAATAAATGTTAATTAATTCAATTATTTTAATTATTAATCGATTCCTTGTAAACTACATGAGGTATTTATAGCTAAACCTAACAAGATAAAAATGAAGGAATCGTTGAAGATTTTCAATTCCTTAATATGAGTTCCACAGAAAGTTGCTGGAAGTCACTTTAACAAGAAAATACTAATAAATGTGTTTTTGCTATTTTTAAAAACTTTAAAAGTTAGAAAAACCTAAACTGGTTCGCTCCATCTTCCAGTTAGCTAGAAAATTCCTATAACCTATAAAACGTGATATATTATCATTTTCCTGTAATTTTGTTTAAATAGTTAAAGTTTCAGACTACTCAACAGATAGGAGAACAAATACTGACCGATTTTTTTTAAATGCATAAACTTTGTCAGTCTTTTAGTACATAGTACGACAAAACAAAATACTTTGTGATTTTTTCAAAAGACAATTCATCATAGAGATACATTATGTTTAACAGCAGAAAATTCACAAAAAAATTCCCGTCATGGGACATTAACTAAAATCAACCTGCAAAGCGGATGAAGTTAAAAACAATCACAAAACGTTTTCTTCAACTAAAAAGTATCCTATAAAATGGAAATATTATTTAAAAACTCTTTGGATATTCATTAATATTATCATTGGCACGTTTTACTACAAAATAAATTATCTTTATTTCCTCCTCCCTCCAAAAAATAAATTCAATACCAATTGTAAATGGTTGTATCTTTTTTTTCTCGCGAATTTGTTTTCTTTAACAGATAATAAACACTTAGTGTGATAATAGACATGAAACATGCAGAATATAACACATAAAATAAAGCTGAGATGCTGTAGCAACGTATTTATGTTTTACGTTATTCCTCTGTTGAATTTTAATTTGTAACGTTCACGTTTCTTTTCAATCCTTAAAAAAGAACACATTTTAGACATATTAACAGCTTTAGCTTACTCAAGCCTATGCTAAATTAAGCCATCTGAGAGCGTAGTATAGTTACAATTTAGAAATTGTATGTTAACGTACATCTAACGGCTTGTGAAGAATGACCCAACCAGAGTCAGGATTGACTTTGAAGTAGTTAAGGTCTAATGGGTCGTAAGAGGACGTCAAGTTGTACATTACAGCTCCATTGTTATCAGCATCCTCGTCTGAAGCTGACATTCGTAAAATACTGGTTCCAACAGGTGTGTCTTGCTTCACGTGTTCCTTATATTCGTGCCGATCAAAAAGTGGAGGGTTATCATTGATGTCTGTAATCTCGACCTTAAAGGAACAGGCGCCCTCAAGCGGAGGATTACCTCTGTCCGTGGCTTTGACAGTCAAACTTACAAATCGGCCATCTTCTCCTTCTCTATCAAACACCTAAAAATTGAACTGAGCATTGAATGTAAAGCAATTTTATACACACATATATAAGGTACTGAGAATAAGTAAAATACATCTAAAAGTGAGGTATATTTATTTAAAATGAACTGTTTCCAGTTACTGCCTCTTTATTTAACTTAAACAAACTAAAAATAAAGGCTCATGAGTTAACTGATAACAAAGTTTAGTCTATGAATTAGCTTCAGCCGTTCATGTTCCCCTAATGTTCTAACGAAAATAATAACCTACGTCTTTTGAGATTTAAAGCTCGAATTGGCTTGTTTTGAGAATATATCTTCAAGGTTAGATTCTTGAATAGCCTTGTTATGCAAAAAATGGTGCCCGTCTTCCCACGAGTGTATTTCTGAATAGCCTTTTTATGCGAATAAAAGTGTACGTCTTTTTCGGGATTATGCTTCTAAATAGCTTGTAACTAACATAAAGATGAAAGTCGTTTTTTCAAGATTGGTCCCTGCACAGGATTTTTGAAAGAGGAATACCTTTTTTCTACCTTACAGGGTTTTGTTAGGAAAATAACGATGCCTGAATTTTTTATGATTAAATTCTTGAAGAACATTTGCTTGATTGACGAATGTCGAATTTTCGAGATATACACCTTAATGTCCTTGTTTAAAGAATAAGGGCATTTATCTCTTAAAAATTGTTTTACAGGACATTTATGGTCATTACTTCTGAAAATTAATTGTTACATGGAGTTCCGTCTTTTAGCGTTATGATTTTCATGTAATCAAATCTATGTTATTAGGACTACTTTTTGTATTAATACAGGAATACCTTTCCTTTAGGACCATGTTTCTCTGCGATCTTGTAATAGGGATAAAAATAACTGTCTTCTCAGGATCAAACTTACGAACTTTATCGTTAAAAACATAAAAAGTTTTCTTTTTTGGGACTTTATTTCTTGTCAATCTTGTCATAAGAAAAAAATGTTTTCTGTGGATTAGAGTTCTGAACAGCTTTTTTAAAATAAAGGTTGCTGACTTTTTTTAAAGATTATACAGCTTATACTTCTAGGTACTTCTGTTTTTAGAAGAAGAATATTTATTTTCTGACGTTCTAGAAGAGTCTTATTGCAAACAAAACTTGTCTTCGTATTTAAGATTATTCTCCCAAACAAATCTGCTGAAACATTGAAGATAACTGCTTCTCGTGGTCAAAACATCTGGGTATTCCGAATTATAAGCTTAGGAGAACTTATTATTAGGACTTATGTCATTTTACTAGAATAAAGGTATATATGTTATCGAGGTTCTAATCTTTATTGGAATAAAATAATGAAAATTTTTTCAATCAGACTATTTGTAGGAATTGTTACAAAGATAATGAAATTGTTGTTTTGGAGTTACTCCTGAATGAACCTGTCATTAAGATAAGGGTGTTTTAAAGTGCTAGACTCCTATGTAGTCTTGTTTTGGGGTGAGGGAAAGAATGTCTATAGTTTCATATTAAGCAACGTTTAGATATTAGTTTATTTCTAACAAGATCACAGTTCTGTTGGTGTTGAATATTTGACATTAGCTTTCACACATTTATAAAAGTTTATATTGTTCTTAAATAGCGTGACAGCATGGATTGTGTTGGCTAAGAGCACGTGTCACCGCAAGAAACACAGTATTGTGATTTAAACAATGTCTGTTTGTAATACTCTACAAACAAATCGATCAGGAGTTTTGCATTGATTAATCTCTCCTAATTGTTCTTCGGTTTTGGTACACAAAGGTGACTGTCAAACATGTTCAAGGCAGAAGTGTAATATAGAACTATTAATATGGTTCAACAGTATGGGCAATTCATAATAAATTAAATAAATATATGACTAAACCGTAGTGGTTAATATTACCAGTTTAAAAACACTTCTGTTGAAAATTTTGGAAAATAAGAATGAGAAATTGCTTCATCTCCTAAACACTTACAAACTATATATTAATTTCGTGTAATATTTATATTATGTATCAACTTTAAATGTTATTCACAAATTATTCTCATGAGACGTTAACAAATTAAGCTAGCTAAAATAAGATTTGTAAGTTATATGAATATTTAATCTAGCCCTAAATTTAATCTCTTAATTGAAGCGTTTATAGATGTAAATCTGTTTTTAATCACACAAGTTATACTTTCATACAGACAATATAGACCAAGAATAAATTATCAATATACAGGGTGATCCAAAAGTTACCGAGCCCAAATCAATACATTCTACCTATTATAGGTTTTCATCTGTTTCAAATTAATGCAATGTTTCAGCACAAATGGTATATAGAAACATCACAGACAAAATAAACAAAGAAAACATCAGTAATATGATGATGAAAAGTATACCTTTAACCACATTTAACCAATGTTCAACTTTGAACCACTCTGTACATGAAAAACTCAATAAAGGCAGTAATATGAAATGTTAACCCACAGTTGAATAATGATGACGAATTGTCAAGTATTAACGTAGACTTATAGAGTGCCATATTAACTTCCTATATAAAATACCGTCCTTTAAACTTTATAATAAGTTAAACTATTTGCTTACAAAGCTCCTATTGTCTGGTACGTGTCACTCCCAACTATGGTAGCGAAAAGCCATCAAATCATGTAAAATCACTTTTAATGTTGGCTGACGGCCAAATACAGTTTTGTATGGTTTTGACGTAAAGCCCTTTACTTACCACTAATAACCTAAAATACATTCACGTATTTTGGATAACATGTGACTTACCATCATAATTAATTACCCTTCATTGTTCGGCAGACCAAATGATTCACAAATAAACTTTTATTGTACATTTTTAAACGTCGTGTTTTTTTCCCCACATTTTTATAATGTATTCTGATACGTCAGTGGACCGAAATTTAATGAAAATAATAATTTTTTCCACACATTTTACTTAAATATCATATATTAAATATCACATATTGCTACACGTTGAAATTAACATCAATTAACACGAATCTCTAACCTCCATAGATTATAAAAAAGATGTTGTTGTTTTGAATTAAGCACAAAGCTACACAATGGGCTATCTGTGCTCTGCCCACCACGGGGATCGAAACCGGGATTTTAGCGTGTAAGTCCGCAGATATACCGCTGAGCCACTGGGGGGCTATAAAAAAGACATGTTGATTATATTAGTTTTTAAACGCCAATGAACGTATTTCACTAATTATTAAAGTCAAGACAAAATTATCTACTTATTATTATATCACGGTAGTTTCCTGTTTGTCTTGTTGGTACGGGTATGCTAACCTTGTTTGTCTTTACAACTCCAGAAACTTCATCTACAAGGAATTTCGTTCCTTTCTGGTTAGGTTGTTTCACGATGCTGTATCGAATTAATCCATTATGTCCTTTGTCTTTGTCAGTGGCTTTAACCTTGGACGAAAACCAAAATATTGATTACATTTACGCTGTAACGATGTAAGAACCATTGAAAATAAAAATAAGCTTTGACAAAGAAAAACTTTTTACCGGTGGTCCTTAAAACGTTGAACACGTACGAGCAAGATTAAGGTACACTTGTGCGAAAAAATATAGTTTAATATTTTTGTGACTCACTTATAAAAAATAAAACCTTCCTACAATTGTTTCTAATGCATAAAATGCTATTCTTAATATACATTATATACAACAAGAACACCAAGCTCAGGAAACCCATGTTGGTACTTAATAAGTCACTGTATCACTACATCTAAATGCTTATATCTTACATTATATGAATTTTAACATAATATTTTGTTTTCTTACAAACCAAGTAATTTTCATCGTGATCTTAAACTTTATAATTTACTTCTAAATACTTTTTACCTCACCATATTGTCTTTTATCGATGCAAAGTACCGTAATATGATGTGTTAAATCGCTTTTTGAAGTGAACCTCCGGTGGTGTGTTTGTTCATCTCTTGGTATACTTATATAGGGCAGATATATTTTCATGATTGATCTGACCGGTATGTTCAAGTAGTTAGGGGCGCTGAACTCGTAATTTGAGTGCCGCAGGTTCGAATCCCCGTCCCACCAAACATGCTAGCAGTTTCCTCAGTGGGGGCGTTATAATGGGACGGTCATTTGCACTATATTTTGGAAAAAGTATCGCCCAAGATTTCGTGAAGGATGGTGATGACTAGTTGCCTTCATCCTAGCCTTTTACTGATAAATTAGGAAATGCTTTGTGCAGCTTTGCACGAAATTCAAAGCAAACAAATCATAATGGATTTGCTCTCCTGTAAATACTCCGTTACAAAGTAGGATTTCATTCCTATAGGTTCTTTTATTCATCTCTAGGTGTCACATTAGAAATTGGTGCAGTTAAATATCTTGTTATAATGTCTTTCTTCACCGCAAATTATCCTACAATGATGTAATAACTCACATCCTAGTATCCTGTTTTAATGTCTTTATTCCCTGCCAGCTATTCTACTAAGATGTATAAACCACCCACTGTAGTCCAGTCATAACGTTTTTACTTACCTCAAAGTATTTTACTATAATATACTATCTTACCTATTATAATCTCGTTAACTCCGTAAAGTATCGTACTGTAATGCCTACTCGAAAATATATATGTACATGTATATACATACAATGCATATTAGTATATTACATCGGAAATACCGAAAAATGAATTTTGTTTTTCTGTATATAAACGTAGAGTATTTAGGCCCAAGTGAAGCATTTATAAACCTAACTGAATATTAAAATGCATAGCACCAGAAAAATGAAACTTATTGATTTTGCAAAAGTACGAAAAGCGGATAGGTGTTTTCCCTTACATTTCCGCATTTAAGGGTATTTCGCTTTCCATTATTCACTCTTATGTATCGTCAAATTTTTTTTATCCATGTTATTCATGTTAATACATTATTAATAAATATAGAATTGAATTTGTTGTTTTCATACAAAGAAAACTTATTGTTTCCATTCTGCTAGCCAGCAAGATAATGGAAGCTTCACATAGTTTAGTGTAGTAGTTTCCAAGCTAGTTTAGTCTGAGGCTTTCTTGATTTGGAGGGAAAAAGTTTTAGTCCCCTCAGTCTGTAACTTTAGCATGATGATTGAAAAACAATACCTTCGTAAAAACAACAACTTCTTACGACATAGCGTATCATTCAATTAATTCAATATAATTTTTATCGGTTTATTGTTTACTTAGAATTAAAGTTAATTCAGCGTTTCTGTGTTCAACCCATTTTTGACACCTCGCTCTCCAAAAAACCTTCACATGCCCAACGGGGTCGGTGGGTTCCGCTTTAGAATATACATTCTTGCTTGGGAGTACGTGTTAATGTACTTATACTTGACCATTAACGTTATCCGATTTTATATGATAACGAGGAAAACGAGGAGGTATATTTTAATTAAAATGATAACGTACAGAATACACTAGTAAAATCTGATGCATTTATAATATTTACTCTTAAAATAATGTAAAGTGTTTCCTGTTACGACTTTGTATTAAATTGTCTTAAAACAAGAAACTCGTGTGTCTTCTATTGTAAAAAAATATATATACTACTCTACAATAATTAAAATCGCTTTAAATAATTTAACAACACAACTTCGTTAACGAAATCGTTTCTTCTTCTTATCTTCATATGTTATAGAACACACAAAGTCTTTTAAAAGTTTCTTGTAGTGTGTCGTAAGGTTTTACTATGAAAAGCATTATAAAGTTGTTTATTAGCTGGTGTCGAGTTAACACATGGTTTTTGAACACGATATTTGCATAAGTTGACACATAGGCATAGAAGCTGTTTCCCTTACCTAAATCTCTTTACAATCAAAATATTAAAATTGCATGAACACCTGAAATAAATTTGAGTAATTTTTACGTACGTACAAACATTAACGCCTAACTTCTGTATGGGGCCCAGAGACATTAACTTCAAGTTTTACGTTACACACAGAGGTATTAACCCTTAAATTTTGTACTGGGAAGAAGTATATTAACCTCAAGTTTTACGCTATGCACAGAGGAGTTAACTCTTAAGTTTTACACTGACTTGGCATATGAATTATAAAGTAAATGTAATATAAAGTAAATGTTTGTGTAGTTCCCTAGGCTATACGTGATGCTTACATACAACATATATTCCTGCTAGTTTTAAAAAGCAAAGAACATTTAAAATATGTTTACGGTAATAACGGAGGTGCCACTAGCTGCTCCTTCTTCCACTGTTGGTGAGTAATTATCGCAATCTTCGAACGAAGGCTTGTTGTCATTAACGTCAGTGATGAATACAACAACTAGAGCCGTACTTGTGTGGGGAGTTAAACTACCGTCTTTGCAGCACGAACCGTCATCTTGAGCAGTGACATTCAACTCGTATTTGTCTTTGTCTAACTGGATGTTTCCACTAATTAAGCGTATAACTCCTATCAAGAAACAAAAATAAACGAGTGGTAAATGAACATACACGAAAACTATAGAAATGAAGATAAAACAACATATTACAATTATTAACCAACTAAATGAAAAAAACTTCCGTCATAAAGAGTAGAAAAAGTGTATTATGTAAACAAAATTTAAGAAACTCGAATACATTTTTAAACTTCGTAACATACATACAATGATATAGTAAGATATAATCCTGCGATAGACAGAGCACACATAGCGCTAAAAGATATAACGTTGACGTCTACTGCTCACAGATGTTATTGATTTTCACCATCTCTAAAATTAGTTTTTCGTTTAAGATGTTTGATGAGTTTTTAATTTGTTCCACAATGATTTATTTATCATTCTGATTGGAGAATTAAAGCATCTTTACACAATTATTCACCGATTAGTAATTAGTAAAATTCACTGGAGCTACAGTTTTGAGTGTAATGAGTGTTTACAATTTGAGTTTTGGATACTGGCTCGAACAAACTTAATACCAGTACCAATTACTCTATAAAGATACACGACTCAAATAAGAAAACATTATGAGTATGTGTAAGCTGAAGTGTTGTTTTTTCTTTCTCTGTGGCCTGGCATGACCGAGCGCGTAAGGCGTGTGACTCGTGATCCGAGGGTCGCGGGTTCGCGCCCGCGTCGCGCTAAACATGTTCGCCCTCCCAGCCGTGGGGGTGTATAATGTGACGGTCAATCCTACTATTCGTTGGTAAAAGAGTAGCCCAAGAGTTGGCGGTGGGTGGTGATGACTAGCTGCCTTCCCTCTAGTCTTACACTGCTAAATTAGGGACGGCTAGCAAATATAGCCCTCGAGTAGCTTTGTGCGAAATTCCAAAACAAACAAACAAACAAAACAATTCTTTCTCTGCTCAAAGCGATAACCAGACTTTTATATCAATTAGAGCAGATATGAGGATCTGTTAAACTGTGTCATCCAGAACACCATTTTTTGTTTAACATTTTCCCCAATCCCCGAGACCTCAAGCGGAACACAACTGACCAATTCTCTAACTAATGAAAACCCTATGAAGAAACCCTTTCCCAATTGTACAGCGACAAGTCTGCAGAGTTACAACGCTGAAAACCGGGTTTCGATATCCGTGGTGAACGTAGCATAGACAGCTTTGTGCTCAACTGCAAACAAACAAAGAAACAAGCCCTTTGAAGAAAACTAATAATGAAAAAAAGTAAAAAAACCTTAATCACCTGTTCTTTCCTCGATCTGGAACATGCCTGAGACGGTTCCTCCTCCGACGAATCCAAAATGAACATTATCGCCATCCTTATCGTTGGCGACTACGGTAGTTACTAAAGCATTAGGCCCCGCATTTTCATCCACGTTAGGAGTGTAAACGTCCTGGCTGAATTTAGGAAATTCGTCGTTTTTGTTTTCTGTGTAAATACGAACAGTAGCTGTGCCAGTCAGCTGAGGATCTCCGTGGTCGACGGCTTCAACAGTAAATTCGTAGTTGTTGTTAACGTCAGCATCCAATCGTTTATTTGAATATATGATTCCTCTGTTGTCGATTGTAAATACTTGGCTCTCGACAGTGTACGTTATTTCAGAATTTTTGCCAGAATCCATATCTGATGCAGAAACTGAAAACACAACAGATATAGTGATAGTCAATTCAAACTGTACGCGTGTATTTGTACGTAAGAAAGTAAATGTATATCGACCAGTGATAATAGTGTTACTGCGTGAATAACAGTAATTTATAACACTTCTACTGTAAACATTCAAAGATGTTGGATCTCCACTATAGAATTCCGTTTCAAACAAACTAAAAACATTGAATATTTTGAAACCTGCGGAATATCTAAGCCGCTACAAAAAGCCCTATCTGAAGTATTAAATGAAATAAAATGTAAACTTGGCAAACGTGCCATCTATAAGTTTCAGTCTATTCTTTTTCAGACTGTTTCATTGTTATACTTATATATGCTTATGTCTTTCCAGTAGCACAACGGTATGTCTGCGGACTTCTATAATCTGAGTTTTGGTACTTATGGTGTATCTTTGTGCCTAACTTCAAACCACCACCAACAAAAACATATATGTTCATATACAAATAATCTAGGTTATGCAAAATGAATATTAAAGAAAATTAATGCTTCTGTGAGAATACAACAGGATATATTTGGCTATACTTATCTTCAAGCGATGTATGCTTGAATGGTCAGTCTTTGAGATACACGAATAGCAATCCATAGTTTGTAGCTGCTTATCAGAAGATAAACAAACGATAACATCTACTAAACACGCGGCTACCTTTAAACAAAAATCAGGGTTGATTTTCACGTTCAAATATTTCCTCAGCTGAAAAAGTTATGCGTGTTTAGTGGCAAGTTGCGATTGGAACTTTGGGCCTTCCGATAGACAGACCGGCATGCTCACTGTCAGCCTAGGCCTTTTCTGATCTTATACATTAAGACATACAAAAAAAAGGATATTATCGCAAGCATATGAACGAAATATTTTCAATGTTCTGATTAAAGAAAATAATTAAATTATCGGCGTGTTAAATTTAATGCAACTTGATAAACATTTCTTGTCATAAATTAATCTTAATAAAATTATAGATTTAGGATAGCAACAACAGAAATACCAATCAACAAAGATGTTATAAATAGAGAAACAAATAAATATTTTATATTTTTTATATCTAGAGTTGCAGAATTAATAGATTCAATAAAAATATTAATATTTGAATCAGATAATAAAATCAGAACACTAACCAGGCCATTCAAAGCAATGTGATATATATACATACACAGAGAGTAATAAAATGAAAAATGTAAAATAAAAAACTATATGTACCTTGGTTTATTGATTTTACATTACATCTATGTACACTATAAATCTTTTTCGAAATTAATAAATATATCATTTTATTTCTGTTGAGTAGGAAGGCGTTTCTTGTGTGCATATGAAAATATTGTCATCATTTATCTGTTCTTCTTAATTTCTACATTCGAATTTAATTATAGAAAATATACACATAAAGTAGACACTGTTGAGACATTGGTATCTCCTTTTACCTTGTTATATATTCCACTAATGGTACTACATTCACGGAATATGTTTTAAAGTTGTTTGCATTTTTTTCTTTAAAACTCGACTTACGCTCCCCCATTCCTTCTTTATTCAGATCTATAAACCATATTTTCACATAAATTATTCCCTCACTTTCTCTTATCTGTTCGTCTTCCATGAAATATCCACAAGTAATTCAAGTGTATTCACATCGAAAAATATTCCAATAGCAAACCTTTAGCAAGTATCTAGAATTACTCTTAGCTTTTTAAAGATTTTGAATATTTTTTTTACAATAACGTATTGTATAGCAGCAATGATCCAAACATCACATGTATTCGTAATCGTTCTAACAACATGACATATTAAAATCAGGTATGTTTCTTAAATGGTTTATTTTTACCTTATTATAAACTGATTATAAACGCTTTCTGCCCCAATTACCTAAATACGAAATTTGCAATTCTCTACCGTTTGAAACTAAAGAAAAATTGAAATGTCAAATTTATCAGATCATCAAAACAATAGTTCCTGGTTTCACGTGTACTAAATATGACAGTATACGTAAAACGTACCTTGTAAAATTGAGGTTCCTTGTGGAATGTCCTCGTCAACGTTATGGGCTTGGTAGTCTGGAAGCTCAAATCGTGGAGGATTGTCATTCACATCGTGTACTGTGATTGTGAGCTGAAACAAAGGTTTGGGTTGATAAACAAATCTCACAAACAACGAGAATTTCGTTTACTGTTTACGAATAAAGATCGGCCATGATATTCATTATCGTTTCCGGAAAATGTCAAATGCTATTATGACGATTATCCAGTAAAACTTTTTGTTGAGAATTGAGAAAAAAATTTCTGAAGACTGGCAAGAAGCATCATACTGTGTCTAGCATGTAACATAGCCTAGCGGTAATGAGCAAAAACCTTCTGTCTACGAATAGAAAATATCTTTATTTATTAACATGAAATATTATGCGGTGACTAGCAAGTAAAGAGTCTGACAATTACCAAGTAAAATCAAGCTTCCATTTTCATATTATTACATAAGCAAGAAAAGAAAATTTGTTTTCTGTATTGCAGAAAACCAACAACCTCTTTAAGCTAGCTTTTTGGTAAGCCACTAAACAACTATAAAACCATAAGTTATAACTTCAATGTTTTAAAGAGATTTCAGTACATGTCACAACACGGCCTCAATAAAGAAAACAAAAACAGTTATACAATTTTCAAACGGTTACAACATCCTATGGACTTTATTTGAAAAGGCCACCAAAAGACAAGAAAGAGTGTTTTTTCCTTAGAAATAATAACTGGCATCATTTAAAATCTGTATGTGAAAATATTAAAATTATAAGTATCCGCTATACAGACGGTATGGACAAGAGTTTCAAGGTTGTATATAAACTGCAGCACCATTCGAAATTTCTTCCGCTCGAACAAGTCGGCACTTTAAGATAAAAATCAAGTTTTTATAGAGTATATATTTACAATCCTGAAAAAGAAAAATATATATGTAAAAACGGCTCGTTTTGGTTGAGAAAATATTTTACGTACAGTAGCGAACAACGTTACGACCTTCTTCGGTCATCGTCATTTATAAAATTCAATGTGATAACTGTCACTACTTTTATATTAGAGAAACAAGTAGAAAAACTGGAAACCAAATTCAAAGAACATAAAAAGTCACCTTCACACGTTTTTGAACACTGCAAGTCAAATAAACACAACATAACCATAGAAAACACTCAAATACTAAAATAAAGAAACAAACACAAACAAACGTAAAATTAAAGAAGGCTTATTGATACAACAACTCAAGCCCAAAATAAACCAATACAAAGGAACACCTTTATACCTATATTAAAAATAAATAATAAAAAAATATAAAATTATATATTCAAATATCTAACACCGCCCTCTGCATTCCGACACTCAGCTATACAACCCCTTTCAAACATGTGGTCAACTTCCGGTCAGTTACCTCTTTCTTTCTTTGTGAACCTGAGAATAACCGAAGAAGGTCGAAACGTTGTTCGCTCTTCTATGTAAAAATATTTTCTCAACCCAAACCAGTCATTTTTGCATATAAAATTCTCAACAAGTGGGTTTCTCGACATCACAGAAAGGCACTTAGATACAAGACTCGCGAAGGTGAAATAAACAATATTATTTGTGTACACATGAGGGTTTCTGTTTGTTTTTATTAATTTGTTCTTATGTGCAAAGTTACACAATGGAATATATCCCGTACACTGCCCACTACGGGTTTCGAAACCTGATTTTTATCATTATAAGCTCGCATACTTGACGCTGAGCTCTGATTGAGGCTAGAAACAATTGATCATGATCATAAATCAATTAAAAATCTCACGTAAAAGGACACGTAAAAGTCTCGAAATTTGTATTCTTATAAATTTGCTGTTTCGTTACAATTGATAGAAATTTAAAGAAAAACCGTCTCTTCATATATTATAGAAACCTTACTTGGATTAGCAACAAACATTGTATAGCTACTAACAAGTAATATACTTTATCAAATGGCAAAGAAAATTTTGTTTTTTGTCAGTAACTGGTAGCACTGACTACCAAGTAGCACATCCTACTAAATAGCACTGTCTACCAAGTAGCACATCCTACTAAATAGCACTGTCTACCAAGTAGCACATCCTACTAAATACCACTGTCTACCAATTAGGAAATAAAATCTTCTAGCTATAGGCAAGAAAAATTTTAAGTAACTAAGAAATAAAATCTTCACGTGAATAACAAATAAAACAAGCAAGTGAAATCTTCACGTCATTAGCCATGTTTCTCTTAAACTTTACTGATACTTTTAACTCCTTGGAAAATAATTTCTGTATAGTGACTCACATGATTAACAGGTGTTAAAATCATCCCCCTATAAACAAAGTAGCACTCATGACTTATTTGAACTCTCTTATCAAACGAGTTTTGACTTCAACATTTCTCAGGAATACTTTCTGCAAAGTGACCTGAATTCAAGTTTTATCAAAATACTATGGGTCTAAGTATACTTTCTTCGAGTAGCTTTGCGTGAAATTCAAAACAAACCAAAGTATAATTTTGAATGATATTATTTTATCAATTTCATTCTAATGAGTCTTCCTGCAGAAGGAAAAGGATTATTAGATCGATACCGTATTCACTAATGGATCTAACAGGAAGGTTTCTGATATTATTTACTTATCCCGGCCCCCCAGTGGCTCAGCAGCATGTCTGCGGACTTACAATGCTAAAATCCGGGTTTAGATACCCGTAGTGGGCAGAGCATATATAGCCCACTATGTAGCTTTGTGCTTAATTTAAAAAACAACACTCATCCCTCTGTGAAGTTTTTGGTCGGATAGCTGTAAGTCTTCGGAGTAACAACGCAAAAATCAAAGGTTCGATTCTCTTTGGTGAACAAAGAAAATAGAAAATTAATCTATGAGTTTTAATACGATATTTTACAATTTGTTTCGTATTGACTAGTAATCTTTCCAAATATTTTCGGTTTAACTGTTCTGATTAAATTCCAACAGTAACTCTAAATGAAAATCAGCCTTACCAAAACAGAATGTTTATTGGTGGAACAGATATTTCTATTAGCTTAATAGGATTCATTGAATGTATCATTGAAATGCTAAATCATGATCCCAATAACCCATACAACACGATAATACGATTTTTTGTTTCTTTATTACGGAAAACATTACTCCAATTTTTAGTTACTTTAGCCATATATATCATTTCACACTTAATACGAGAGTGAAAACGAATTCATGGTTTTAAAGATAAGTTCATGTTTAACTACAAGCCAAAATACTGCTAGAATCGACAGTTACAAGTAACTTGTTTACTTTATAACCCAAGAGTTGGCGGTGGGTGCTGACGAATAGATGCCTTCCCTCTAGTTTTTCACTGCTAAATTAGGAACGGATAGCGCAGGTAACCTTTGTGTAGCCTTGCGCAAAATTCATACCAAACCAAATTTATCCTATTTTATAGATTTTTTCACACGTAATAAACGATAAACAAATAATAATTATAAAAGCATTGCATTTCCTTTGAAACAGATCACTTGAAACCTTTGTAGATGTTAGTAAAATTACGAGGTTACATTCTTTTTTTTTCACTGAAGTTAGTGTAATTAACAATTTTAATTATAATGTTTGGTATGTTTATATGTATAAATAAATGTATTTTTATTAAATTTTTATTTGTTATTTTTCCACACTGATGAAGACTACCTTCCATTGTTAACTTTGATATTGGTGGGATTGCTGACGAAAATGTCGGTGTTAACTGTTTTGCTGTGAATCTTTGTACAACATTCTATAATTATAGTTAGACTGGTGCACAGTGTCAAATATATTACTTACTATTTGATGTTATTGATGTTTCAAATTACTTCAAACGCTATATTAGTTTTATAACACGATTTTCATGAATAAAGAGCTGGCATTATTGAGAGAAAAACATTTTTGTAACATTATTTTATGGATAATTGAATTATCAGTTAAAGTTCTTATGCTGTCCTTCTGTTGTTTTTTTGTTTGTTTTTTCTTTAAACAAAAGAAATTAAAAGTCTAAAATTAAAACAAAATTAATTAAATGTAGAGAGAAGAAGTTTAAACACATAGTACATTTATTTTTTACCTGCGTTTTCATTTTTCATAAAACCTATCTAAATTCAATCGGTTAAAAAAGAACACGTAGATGAAATTAAAAATACACTCACATCAACAGATGTTGAGAAACCTCCCGAATCTTCTGTTGCAGTTACGATTAAGGAATACGTGTGAGGTTGTCGAAGGTCTTCATAGTCAAGTTCCTTGGCTAATTTCACAATACCAACAGAAGAATCGATATTAAAGGTTCCGGCTCCTGAGCCCTTAGCTCGTAGTGTGTACCGAATCATCCGGTCTGCGAATGACTTGGCCTTGACTTCGATGACACTGTAGTGAAAAAAAAAATCATTATGAGTTTTTGTTCTTGGAAGTTCCTGGAATTCAAGGTCCAAATCACAACGTCAACACACTGTGGATGTTCTCTTAAAAGAGCGTATTGGCATAAAAAAAGCCTTTAAAAATAACCATTCTGGATTTTTGAAACTGAAACAACATGTGCGAAATATCAATCGCTACTTAAAGTTTAAAAGATTATTTTGCTTTCAAAAATGAATTGTGAATTCATGGTCTCAATTGAGCACAATAGAGAAGTGTTACACGAAAACAAACTGACACAGAACTCGAAATAAAACCAACAGTAATAGTCGGCTAAACTAAATCAATGATAGAATTGCTCAATGAAACTATATATTAGTTTATATGAGTAAAGAAAGAGGTTGTCTTCAAACATATAGAAAAGTAAGTTCCTTGTTTTATAAGGTTTTTTTGAAATTGAAATATATTAATTTCTAAATTTTTAAAAAAAGTATTAAAATTTATTTTTTTTCCTGACTCTACCACATCCACGACCTGCGGAGTTAACAATTAGTCTTTCTTCTTACTCTGATCTACCACGACCACCACCTGCCTAGTTAACAGTTAGTCTTTTTTCCTACTCTGATCTACTGCAGCCACGACCTTTGAAATAACAATTCGTCTTTTTTCTTACTCTGAGTCTTTCTTCTGGTTCTCGGGAATATTGGTCTCATATTTTTCCATGTAAAACTGCGGAGCTCGTTTTCCTCCTATAATAGACAGTCGCATTTCGGGTGTGGACTGGTATTTGTATTGACTAATCTTTCCATTGCGATCTTCTGCTTTAATGTACAAAACGTACTCCTTATCCAACATGAATGGTTCTTTACCTCTAGTCCTCACCTCTCCAGACCGTTCATCTACCTCAAATCGACCTCCAGCTAAAATAAACATTTATAACAAATATAGGTGAATATGTAATAATAACATAGCACACAGATATAGGTGAATATGTAATGATAACATAGCACACAGATATAGGTGAATATGTAATAATAACATAGCACACAGATATAGGTGAATATGTAATGATAATATAGCACACAAATATAGGTGAATATGTAATGATAACATAGCACACAAATATAGGTGAATATGTAATAATAACATAGCACACAAATATAGGTGAATATGTAATAATAACATAGCGCACAGATATAGGTGAATATGTAATAATAACATAGCCCACAGATATAGGTGAATATGTAATAATAACATAGCACACAAATATAGGTGAATATGTGATGATAACATAGCACTGAATTTGTCTTAATTGATACATTTTCTATGATATTATGAGGAGAAAATTATTTTTTTATTCCTTTAATAATGGTGATTTTTAACCTAGGTACCTTAGGTTTCAATATATCTTCACACAGGCGCGCGGCCAGTATGAGATTGAAATGTCAACTTGAAGAAAAAGTTTAATTTATCACCCATGAGGGTCTGATTGTAGTAATGTGTTTTTGTTTTGTTTTTTTACGAGTATGTTTCATTAGGAGCACCTACCTTTCTGTAACTTCCCGCAATCGGAAAACGGTCGTTCAAGATGCGACACCTTGTGAACTTTAACTACCCGTATCTACTCTTGGGAATAAAAGTTAAATCCGATAGATAATCTTATCCTTACGTGTGTGGAGATTTATTTTTGAAGATATCTCTTTTACTAAGTATATTTAACCATTCCTACATTGTTCATCTTACTTACTTGCTTTTAGATTTATCTACACTCATTTTGAAATTCACCCTAAACTAGCTTGCACATTTTCATTACAAAAAGTAATGTTGTACTTCTTTCTTTAAAATACCATCCGTGGATAAAATGTCCTTGTACAATTATATGTTTCTTTTTTTTTAATTTAAAAATATCAAAAGAATATGATTTGGCTGAAAGAAACACATTTTCAGTTTTAACGTGAAAATATCTGGCAATAAAAACACGTTTAGAAGTAAGTTTTAAAACTTATAAGTTGTGTCGTTAATGAAGTTGTAATTTGTCAGTTGTTAAAGTTATTAAAAGCTTTAGAGGACAAATAATTTTCGATCACTTATTTTATTTTAGAATGTTTCCACTTGTAATTAAATCCAGTGGTCAATGTAACACGATAAAATTCTATAGCTCTGTCCTTGTCAAATTAACTTATTTTGATTAAATGTAAACCTTAGTAATGAAGTTACAGAAAATGAAAGGCCAGAACTGTTGTTACTTTTTAACTTTATAAATGCAAAGAATACAAGAACATAAAAACTAGTTGTTTTTTCAAATTTATACGATTGTTCCGCGCAGTGTTACCGAGTTCGTTACGCCCAAAATTTCAGTTTCACACTGTGTAAAGTGCTTCTTTTTGTTACCTCTCTGGAGAGAACAAAATCTTTATTACAAACTGTTGAAAATCAATCACATCAATTTTTTTAATTAACATTCAATGAATAAGAGATACGTATCTTAAGTAACTTTCACCAAGTCCTTTAATTTTTGCAATGCACTTGCGTTCATTGACGGATAACCTTTAATTATTCATAAAAGTAACAGTCGTGGTTAAAGTGACTCACTTCTGTCGCGGACTAACACATAATGAATGTTATGGTCGGTGTCTGGATCTCTGGCTTGTAGCTTGAAAACTGTCGTGCCAGGAACAGCATTAAGTTGGACCACTGCTTGTAATGGTAACGGACGATTGATGAAGTAAGGTGGTTCATCATTGACATCCTGAATGTGGATGATAATACGTTGTCTTTCACGCTCTGGAAAAGAGCAATAAAAAAGTTCAGTTTTACCAGCTGTATATCTTTTTACAAGCAGCTCGCTTTCTTTGTTGCTGTAAAAATCTAGTTAGTTATCAAGTTCTTTGTGCGTTTACCAACCTACCTACTTGCGTTTCTTCGTAGTTACGTTACACACTGTGTACAAACACTATATATTTTCAGAAATTGACCATCAGTTCTTGTGAGTGCCTTCCAAAAGGATCGGACTCTTATGACTATTACCTCACTTCAAACAACATAAATGTATTACAGAGAATACAAGACTGCAATTGAACACTATTAGATTATATCATTAAAAGTCCCTGTAATACCATACAAAACAAAAGTAACACGAAATAATATAGTGCCTACGCTAATATGTCCATTATTCAAACTTTCTTTTATGTTTATCTTCACATCTTGTAGACTTTGTATTATGTTTGATGAAGCAAATTATGTTAATCAGAATAGTAACAAAACAACAATTTTAATCGGTTTGTTATCTATATATTTGACATCTGTACATTCCTTCATTTTCTTAGTACTTTTCCTTTTCTATTATCTGTGTTATACATATATATATTTGTACAACGTTAAAAACGTTGCACATAAGTAGTTTAAGTTTATTTTTTACCAATCAATTGTCAACTTAGACAATACTTGCGCACTCGTGAACATGTCAGAATGCAGTTTTTATTATGACTGTTTTACTGAGTATTATTGAAAATGTTATAGTATCTTACAAAAAAAATCCCAACTTGAGGATTTCTGTTTATAGTGAAATGATGCCTCACACAAACTATAAACTTTTAACACACCCGGATTCGTGTCAGGTGACAACACTCATAACGTCGATTGGCTGCGAAAGCTTTAAAAAGAGCCAATCACGGCGAAAACAACAATAAAACACAAATATTCTTGTTTCGTGAATCAAGTCATTCAAAAGATTTCAAAATGAAAACTAATGTTGTATTGGTAAAAGGAACCAAACAAGTTACTTTCTTCCGGTTTTCAAGCAAGTATCTAATTTAGTGTCTATTTAATGTGATTATTTATACAATCATTTTATAAAACTAAATACGACTATTTTGTATTATCTTAGGTCTGGTATTTCAACATGTATTTACTTCAATCGTGCATTGTACTCTACTGGCAGGTTTTCATTAAAACCAAACCAATGTAACATATAGGTAACTTTCTATAGTTTAACGCACTATAATTAATTCATGAGTAATAAACAATTTTCCACGCTTATTTTTTTCCATTTCAGAAACTGTTTCCACCTATATAACTGTAAACTCAACATGTTTTCTTTTAATAATTAATAGAAATTAACAAATTAATGTACAATATTCTAATAAAATTTTCTGGTTTAATTCTATGTTATAAAATAAAACTAAAAATTAAAAAAACTTATTATTTTTTAAACAAAAATCAGAAGAATGGATTTAATTTACCAGATACTTCAATTTTCCTAACCCTAACAGCGTTTCAAAATTGTAAATTTTACATTAATTCACCGATTCTCTACCAGAATAACATGAGAACTGCGACTTTACGTTACAATGGTTTCCACTAGCATCCATTTTTTCCACCTTCCGTAAGCTTTGACCGGAGGAATAATAGTTGGTCAGAAACACCCTGTCAGCCACCACAAAAGATTGACTCTTATAGATTGTTTGTATTGGAATTTCGCGCAAAACTACGTGGTGGCTATCTGTGCTAGCTGCCTTATTTAGCCGTGTAATACTAGAGGGAAGGCAGCTTGTCTTCACTACCCACCACCAACTCTTGGGCTACTCTTTAACAGATTAATAGTGTGATTGACAGTAAAATTGTAACACCCTCACGGTAAGCATGTTTGGTGTGACGGAAGTTCAAACAAGTGTCTCTCGGATTAGCAGTTGAGTGTCGTAACCACCTGGCCATGCAGGATCCTATTTATGTCCTACTAAATTTATATAACATATAACACGTATTTTGTGTGTTCATGTTTGAAACTATCGAGTTTATCCTCTCTTTTTAAGATAACCTTTTCAAGAGCAGCTTTTAGATTGCGTGGATTTCATCTTCAAGGATACATCATACACACTTAATGCATTTTCTGCTCTTTGTATATATCTTTTATTTATACCATTTTTATTATTTCGAGGAGATATTCAATGTGAAAATTGTAGGATGGTCTGCTACGTGTTTTATTTTGGTATTTAATTATTTTTTACAAGCATGAAAGTTTACTCAAAAGGTAAAATATACTGATGTGTCTATCACAATTACAAGTAATAACGAAGAAAGAGTAAGTTTTAGGTTTAGTGAAATGCATGCAACAATTTGATAAACCAATGTAACAAACATAATTGTGATATTCTGTGCAGATAAGTACAGTCGTCAATAGAATTTGCACTCGTATTTATTTGAAGAAAATCTCAAGAGATGGCGATAACTACACTATATTTAAATAAAATGCAATACAATTTTAATCGCAATATTTAACATTTTCTAGCTTATAGCTCATCGTTTATATACATGTGGAAAACATTTGAGTAAAAACACAGAAATTGTAAGAATGTTCATTGTTGATAAAAAGACGTTAACGCGATAATACTAATAATAAGAAAAAAATAAATTCAATATACAGCTTAAGCGTGTGAACTCGTTAAAGAAAATTGAATTGTTTGTTTTTGAATTTCACACAAAGCTACTGCAGAGCTATCCGTCCCTAATTTAGTAGCGGAAGACAAGAGGGAAGGCAGCTAGTCATTATCACCCACCGCCAACTCTTGGACTACTCTTTTACCAACGAATCGTAGGATTGAGCGTCACATTATAACGCCCACACGGCTAAAACGGTGGGCATGTTTTGGTGCGACGGGGATGCGAACCCGCGACCCTCAGATTAGGAGTCGCACGCCTCAACACGCTTGGCCATGCCGGGCCGCCTGAAAAAGTTAAAATACTCCCAGTATTAAATCCTATAATTTTATGAAAATATATATCGATATTGAAAGTATATTTCTCCTGACAAATATTAATTATCCTTGAGCAAAGCAAATATAATATAACTCCAATATAATAACTAGTTTGGGTAAAACGAGATCCTCAAAGTTTTCCCAAAAAGATCATCAGTTAGTAAGTTTCATTGTCTTTAATATTTAAGTCATCTATATCTCCTGGTTTCGACTTCCTATGAAGTCATCTTTGATAAGAAAACCTAGAGAATTTGTAGCTCTAAAATTCAAAATTCAATTGCTGCGACGCATACTGGGAAAATAACTCATTGAGAAACTTTGTGCTCAACAATAAATATAATTTATTGAGTGAGATGTGATACTATTCAGTGATTGCAGACATGAATGTTCAAACGTATTTGTTTCTCATAAACTTTATTTGCTTTTCGGGTTTAGTTATTCTTATCCTTACATTCAATAACAATTACTCTAACTAATCTTAGTTCGCATGAGCTTTGTTTTAGATTTGATAAACTGATACAAACTTTCAAGACACCTTGCTCCCCAGTGGCTCAGTGGTACGTCTGTGGACTTACACGCTAAAATCCGGGTTTCGATACCAGTGGTGGGCAGAGCACAGATAGCCCATTGTGTAGCTTTGTGCTTAATTCAAAACAACAACAACATCAAGACACCTTGTGGCCCATTTATAAGTTAGATGGCATATAACACTATAAACTGGATTTCGATGCCCGTGCTTTCCAGAGTACAGACAGCTCACAGTGTAGCTGTTGTTGCTTATTGTTATGCGCCAAATTACACAAAAGTTTATTTGTGCTCTGCCTGCCACGGGTATCAAAACCCAGTCTCCAGCATTATAAATCCGCATGCATAGTGTTGTGCCACTAGGGGTCAACTATGTAGCTTTGTGCAACCAAACAACAAATGAGCAATACCTTGTGGCTGCGTTATTCCTAACAAGTATAACATAAAAACAATCATAGTCGCCTACAAAGTTATCGTTGGTCAGGTCACGAGAACATTTCAGCTTGTACTTCATGACAACTGAAACAACTAGATTGAATACAGCACACCCATCTGTTGAGAAAGACCAATATTACAAATTTTGTGTTAAAATATTTGCCTGCAGTTCCATTACAATGAACAAACAACGCAATATGACTAACAAAAATTCTAATAACAACATTCCTAACTGATATTCCCTATCAATTTACTGATAAGAAATGTTTGCTTAGAACTGAAATATGAGAACGATTATAAAATTCATCACCTCAGCACCAGTTTTTTAACTACATATGATTGGTTACAGATTTATGTAACTAGTATAAGAATTGTTTACTTGTCTCTTACACCGTAGAAGGTACAATTCTTTCTTCTGTCCTCTGAGCTTTGGAAATTGCGTTATTCTTGTAACAATAGACATGTTCCCAACACTAGAACTACTCGTCTCATACACCATGTTACCTAGGGAATGTATATCTCTTTCATCTGCCTTCAGAGCTTTAGAAACTACCACTCAGTATAGCAGTAATGTTTAGAACATTAAAACTGCTTATCTGTTTTTTAGGTCTTTACACCAATCCTCCCTTTCTTTCGCCATGTAATTTGACAGAAAAGGTAATTGTTTTACCATAAAAAACTACGCCAATCTTAGCAACCTGTGAGAAAAATAAACAAGTGATGTATGTAAAAACTACATACAATAAGTATTGTGTATATTTTACAAACTAAATGAAAAAAAAAACTCAGTTTTATTTTCTCTCAATGTTAATTTAACTGTCACGGATATTTATAATTTTAAGAAAAAAAAACCTCGATAAAGTAAGATAAGTTTCCGCCATGTTTGTGGTACTTGTTTTCCATTTTTCGTTGCAGTAATTTCCGTTCAAGATAAAGAGCTCACAACGCAATATTTCTTCGTCCATATGTTATCCGGAATGATAACAAATAAAACTGATGTCGCAATGTTAAAAGCAAAGTCTAGTGGTGTAAGTTTGATAATGCTTATGGAGACTTGTACTTTAATATATATTTGAAAGAATACTCAAGGATAAAGCATTCAGTATCTGTTCTTCAAAACTTTTTCATTGCAGTGGGTTTCACTACATTCCGTGTAGAGTCACCTTTACTTTTAAACTTTATTATATGCCTGTTTGTGTGGCGGAAACAAGCTTTTCGATGTAACACTTTTAGACTTTATCTTTATTAATTGTCAAGTGGTATCTAAAGTACATTTTGTTTGTTTCTAATAGAAATGTGTGTATATATATACCTATATACACACACACACAAACAAGAATTATATCGACTTAGTTTTAGTGATTTATTTTATCTTAAAACAATGTAATTTCCATATTTTAATCAAGTGTTAATTAACGTACGAATCTGACAAGATATACGCTTTTACCAAAGACAACTCCTGTTTTTGGTTTTATTAGTTAAGATGAGATTTTCTGAAATATTCCTTCACAAATGCTTGTGTGTCACATACTGAAATCAAGCTGACAAAGAAACGCAATCGGACTTTATAAAGATAAAATACCAGGATTATCTTTTGTTATTCGATAAGAATAACGACTTTTTAAAAAATATATATATTAAGAACTTTTCATTAAAGTTATTTGATTGGTTAGTTTTGTCGAGTTTCGTGAAACGCTACTTGAGGGCTTCTGCACTAGCCATTCATAATTTTTAAGGCAGCTAGTCAACACCACTCACCGCCATCTCTAGAGTTACTTTACAAACGAATAATAAAACTGTCATATACGAACGTCCCCACGGCTGAAAGGGTGACACGTACAGTAAAGTGATTCGAACATGATCTCCGCACATTGTGGAGTGAGTGGTATAATTACCAGTCCATACCAAACTCGGCTTATTTAAATAATATGAAAAGCCCTTGGTGGGACATCGGTGTTTGTGGATTCACACCAATAGAAGCTGGGTTTCGATACCTGTGGTGAGCAAAGCACTGATTGCCCATTGTGTAACTTTGTGCTTAATTCCAAACAATCAATTAGTAATACCAAAAATAACACTGTGGTGCAGCCTGTATACCCTAAAGTTTAACACTAATTTTACAATTTAATGTCCTAGCGGTAATACTGGTGAGAAACTTTCTGAATCTTCATGGGTTTTTTTAAGTATGCACAAAATAAACAACTTGAAACTCCATTGTCAAGAAAAGTGTTTGAAATATTTTTGATGAGCTAATAAAATAAATTAAACTTATTTATTCTCTCTGGTTTATTTGTCATTAATCACCCATTTTTCATTACGACTTCCTGAAGACTTTTATTTACTATTTCTTATAACTTCACTTATGCGTCATCTACTTCTCCAATTTAGTCTTACATAACAAATAGTTTCACTGAATAATCTCACCAGTCCTAGTGCCAACAGTTAGTGCGATGGTTTATAACACTAAAATACTGGACCTAACCCATGTTTTGGACGTAGCAAAGATTATCCAATGTGCATGTACGTGCTATAACAAAAACAAACAAATTTAACTAAGAAAGTTTTAAAAATGCAGCTAGTGAAAGGAAAATGTTTCAGTTATCTTAACAAGTTTTCGTTTTGCACTATGTCTCACCCAGTGTAGACACAGGTAAAAACCACTGGGACATCCTTCTTATTCTTATGATAGTGTTAGCACTAACAGAAGATAATACTATTTAATTAACGTTCTTCATCTCCATTAGTCTTCTACATTGGCTAACATCGACATCAATCTTCCATAACTAAATAAGGACGTTTTTCGGGTTTCCTGGAATCCTTAAAAACGTGAGGAAAAAGATAAATCAATCATGAAGCCATGGTTCTTTTTTTAAAATTGTCATTAGGGATTCGAGATGCTATACAATCTTAGAACCGAAACTAACAGGTTAGACTCTGAACATTAGAAAGTATTTTATCTGAAGTTTTGTTATGTCGTAATGGAACGACGTTTTAACCAAAATAAAATAGATAAAGAAAAGCTTTTAAAACATATTTATAGTACTGGCTATACTTAGACTCTGTGTGAAATTCTCGAAACTTTTAAGTAACAATACAAGTACGAACTTGCCACGTTCGTGTTATCAAATTTAATGTCTTTCGAACACTCTAAAATAGCATTACAAAACTGTGCAGTAAACTTTTGAAAGCAAAATAATTGTATTTTAAAGAACGATTTGTATACTTAATATCTATGTTTGGTTCAGCAAGTCTTTGATCGTATAACAGTATAATGCTACTATGTGTAGACTTATGACGGGTGTTTATGTCATAGCCCTTACAAAAAATATACGCATAGTGCAAAATATCATAGGGAAAGCAAACCGTTTACAAAGATAACTATCTATAATACGTTGAATAGCAAGCGCGAATTAAAATTATAACGAGATGATAAGAGCTACCTGACTAATATTCTGTCACACAGGGTGGTCACCACCACGAATTATCAAAATTCGCACAGTGATGATTAAAGAATTTTATCCTTGTGTGCCCACGTTAAGAAATTAAGTGCCGTCACGTTATACGTATCACAGCGAACTGTGTGCAGTTGTTCAGAAAGAATTTGTCCTTGTAAAGAGTCATCAACCGCAAGTACACAAACTGCTACTTAGAAACACAAAAGAATCATCAACCACAAATACACAAACTGCTACTCAGAAACACTAAAAAATCATCGACTACAATACACAAACTGCTACTTAGAAACACTGGTCCCAGAAAGAAAGGCTGGAGTAAATATAACATAAACTAAATATGTCTTGGAAGTGAAGAATGGAAATTTGCAGCAGTATCTCACAAAACCTAAATACACACCAATAGATTCAATTTGTTATCTTTATTTCATAATGCTTCAATTAATTTGGTTGTTGAATTTTGCGCAAAGTTATTCAAGGGCTATTGTGCTAGTCGTCCCTAATTTAGGAGTCTAAGGCTAGAGAGAAGCCAGCTAGCTCTCACTACCCACCACCAACTCTTTCACCAACAAGCAGTGGGAATGAACATCACATTATAACGTTTTCATAGTTGAAAGGATAAGCATGTTTGGTGTAACATGGATTCGAATCCGTGACCCTCAAATTACGAGTCTAGCGTCCTAACCACCTAGCCATGATTGGCCATCCCTAATTTAGAAGTGATAAACTGAAGATAAAGCAGCAACTCTTTGGGAATGACCTTTGAATTATAACACTCATACAGTTGAAAGAGCGAGCCTATTTAGTATGGGATTCAAACCAACAATCCGCATATTGCGAGTCGAGTGCCCTAACCCCTTATAATGTTTTAATATCGAAGTGTTTAGATGGAAGCTTAATATTAGTGGTGCAGAGCACGGAAGGGCCAGGTGGGTTAAGGCGTGCGACTCGTAATCTCAGGGTCGCGAATTCGCATCCCCGTCGCAACAAACATGCTCGCCTTTTCAGTCGAGGGGACGTCATAATGTGACGATTAATCCCACTATTCGTTGGTAAAAGAATAGCCCAAAAATTGGTGGTATGGGGTGATGACTAGCTGCCTTCCCTCTAGTCTCATACTGCTAAATTAGGAACGGCTAGCGCAGATAGCTCTCGAGTAGCTTTACGCGAAATTCAAAACAAACCAAATTAGTGGTGCTGTAAGCATAAACAAAATATGCGATACTTTGTGGGATTTTTTTTTGTAAGTAAGCAAAGAACGTTCTGCCGAGGCATTACACTAAAGTGAAGTTTATGTTGCACTTTGCACAGAGAGAACGGTTTGTTTGTTACTGGGTAAAATAATATAGGGGACGCTCGACGCCCAATTTATAGCATTATTTTTTAAGCTTGAATTTCCGTATACGTTTTCTTAGCACTTAAAATTTCAACAATGTTCACACACGTGTTTTATTTTATATTTAAGATCTACTTCTAAAACACATGATGTTCGCTACATTTTGTAAAATTGTATTATATCGGTGTTAATGGAGCTGCAGAACACTATGCGTACTACATACGTTGACACATTTTGTAAAAGAGTTCTTATATCACTGTCCTAATGAAACAGCAAAAGAATATGCGTGCTATACAAGTTGAAATAGTGTCTTTGGACTCAGCCTATCTAAAAATTGAATAGTATCTGCAAATACTAAAATATGGCTTTCAGGCATGTCTTTATGGCTTCCCAGTGGCTCTGTGGTAACTTTAATAGCTTATAATGCTAACAAAAAATAGATTTCGATATTCATGGACGCACCACACATCTTGCTCGTTGTGTTGCTTCGTTTTTAATAATAAATAAACAAATCATCCACATGACATCCAAAAACATAATAATATTATTTAAATTATTATTCAACTGGACGTTGTTCCAGCTGTAATGCATCTGCCTAAAGTTAAACTGTCGTCAGGCATACAATACAAAAATCAGCTTATTGTCTTGCCAAAGCCAACGTTTTGATTTATAAACAAGCACATTTTACTGGGACTAAAGCTCCTTACATTGTCCACAAAATTAACTTAATGATGTACTACATACACCTCAAATCTGTTAAATTATTTTATTTCGTAGAGAAAAACAAATATATTAACTTTAAGATGTGATTACTTATAAGATAATTGAAGTTTTCTTTTAAAGTGAATGTCATCCTCAATCGTTCGAGGCTGAAACGTGGGGCACGGCTTGGCCAAGCGTGTTAAGGCATGTGATTCGTAATATGAGGGTCGCGGGTTCGCATCCCCGTCGCGCCAAACATGCTCTCCCTTTCAGCCGTGGGGGCATTATAATGTGACGGTCAATCCCATTATTCGTTGGTAAAAGAGTAGCCCAAGAGTTGGCTGTGGGTGGTGATGACTAGCTGCCTTCCTTTTAGTCTTACACTGCTAAATTAGGGACGGCTAGCACAGATAGCCCTCGAGTAGCTTTGTGCGAAATTCAAAACAAACAAACAAGCTGAAACGTGTGAAAAAATGTTTCCGAGGAACAAGATATACAAAATAGAGAAGCAGACTTTTAGTCATTTAAAGAATCATTAATTCTTTCTTCAGTATACAACAAAGGTTACTACACTGTTGTTAATATGCTTTGATTGACTTCATCTGTCCTGCACTCAGACAACTTGAGCAGAAAATGTCTAATACAAAACTATAAAGGCAATAAAAAACAAGATTTTTCAGATTATAAAAGTCCATTACTTCTGATTAAAAGTTTGTTAGTATGTGATCCGTATACGCGAATACGTGTCATTGTAATAGTTAGTAAAAAAACAACTAATTAAACAAGTCAGTTCAAAGAGATCAGATTACGATAACTTTTATAGAGTACTGCGAAAGTATTTATGCACTTACTTACAAAGGCTTGATAAGAATAGTACGTAAGGTTTGCTTAAAACTCGTACCCACCTAAATTTTAATGTGTGTTTTTTTAACAAAATATTTTAAAGAAGTGATATGATTTAGGAAATTGCAAATCGCAAATATTCATTTTAATTTAATTTTGAAAAATTAAATTTTACTCAGTCGGTTAATGTCATAATTCGTACACATTGGGAGTTAAAATATAAGAAATGAACATAAAAATATTGAAAAAAAATATATATGATTAATAGCTTATTTTATTTTTGAAACAAAATACGGCACTTGTGAGGACTTACATAAATAAAGTAGAGAATCTTTGAGCCCCGTAGCAGAACACGTGGTTTGGTTTGAATTTCGTGCTACACGAGGGTTATCTGTACTAGCCGTCCTTAATTTAAGAGTGTAAGACTAAAGGGATGGCAGTTAGTCATCATCACCCATCTCCAACTCTTGGGCTACTCTTTTACCAATGAATAGTGGGATAGACCGTAGCTTATAATGCCTCTACGGCTGAACGGACGAGCATGCTTGGTGTGACGGGGATTTGAACCCGCACCCTCAAATTATGAATCGAGTGCATTAACACCTAGCCATGTTACATTGTAGAGCTGGTGTATCTTTTGTTAGTATTAACAAATTACTTATAATGTAATAAATGTTTTAGTATTTGGTAATTTGTTTGTAATTTAGTACAAAACTTCACAATGGGCTATTTGTATTGACCCCATCATGGGTATAGAAACAAGATTTTTGGCATTCTAAGCCCACTGACTCATTTGGAGACCGTTGTTCTGTTTGCTAAAAAGTAAAATTTAAAATCTTTATGGTTGATTTTTTTCAAAGTTTTTTTTCTAGAATATAATAATGTTGTAAGACTTTATTTTATTTTGGGTGAGAAAGAAAGCCTTTTTTCGAATACACAGCATGCTGTTTGTGTGTATTCTCAAGACGACTAGTATGGGTATTTGTACTTTAATTAAAATAAAGTACAGAACAACGTTTTCACTTTCTTAGGTCATCTTCAGGTTAACAAAAAGAGAGTTTGCAACTGACCGTTGCCGGGTGCAGGAACGAGAGTATAAACGGTTACGGGATTTTAAATGGCGTTACAATTAGATGTTAGGTTATTAATTGGTATGAGTATATAGGTGTTCTTTTATATTGGTTTAATTTTTGTTTTAGGTCTGTATAAGAAGGGCTTTTTTGATTTTGCGTTTGTTTATATTTGTTTCTCTACTTAGCATCTGGGTGTTTTCTTTGGTTATGTTGTTTTTATTTGATTTGCAGTATTCAAAAACGTGTGAAGGTGTTTTTTTTGTTTGTTGTTTGAATCTGGTTTCCATCTTTCTGCTTGCTTTTCTAATATGGAATAAAGGTTTTTTGATATTGTGTTGATTTTTTTCCATTTGTGGTAGTAGTTTAATTGGTTCTCATGTGTTTTCGTTGGATTTAATTAAACAAATACTGCTACAAATGAAAGACAAACAAACAACACAATATCAAAAAACTTTATTCTTACCTGTGCAAAACCGACTCGAGCACACCACACGATACAACACCCCCAAAACTCACAAGTCCGAATGTCCACTACCACCCATAATGTCGAATTATGGATCATTTAATTATGACTTGGCCCGTCGCGCCAAAACATGCTCGCTCTTTCAGCCTTGGGGGCGTTATAATGTTCCAGTCAATCCCACTATTCGTTGGTAAAAGAGTAGCCCAAGAGTTGGCAGTGGGTGGTGATGACTAGATTCCTTTCCTCTAGTCTTACACTACTAAATTAGGGACGGTTAGCACAGACAGCCCTCGAGTTGCTTTGTGCGAAATTAAAAACAAACAAACAAACAATTACGACTTCAGGCAATTACATAGCGTTAGGATTTCTAAATATGTAATATCAGTTGGATCCCTTTTCAAAGACTCTTTTAACTTTAAATCTATTTCAATCAACTAAATTATAAAGCCTTTATGTTCAATTTTGAAAAACGGAAACTATATTTTAAAAAAACAACACCTTCTCACGTGTTTGAACACTGTAAATCAAATGAACACAACATAACCATAGATAATATCCAGATATTGAGTATGGAAACAAATAAAAAAAAAAGAAGCCCTGCTTATATAGCAACTGAAACCAAAATTAAACCAATATAAAGGAACACCTTTATACCTATACTAAATAATAATCTAACATCTAACTGCAACGCCCCCTACAATTCCGTGTGCTTTTATACTCTCGTCCCTAAAACATGCACCAGACAACGGTCAGCCGGAAATTCTCTCTTGTTAACCCGAAGATGATTTAAGAAGGTGGAAACGTTGTTCTATACCTTATTTTAATTAAAGTACTAATACACACCAACCGTATTGAGAATACATTCTGATTTCAAGTGAGTTTCTCGTTATCACGAAATGGTGTATATTGTGTGTTAAAACTACATGTGAGTTTTCATCCTTCTATTTTTAAGGAACGATTTTAATTGGCTATACAATAGCTTGAAATATTATGAAAATTCTGCAATATTATGCTAAGTCACGCATTTAGTCATTAAATCTGTTATACCTAATTAGTTCAATAGAAATAATTGTCATAGTTCTAAAACTTGCATATTCTATCATAAATGTTTATATTGTACAATTATAAACCTTATGCAATCCAGGTGTTCTTTAAAATGGGTCTAGCCCACAAACAATCTCGTTATAAAGAGATAACTTGACATGTTTTCAAAAATTTCAGTTCTAGTCATTTAATATGTAACCTGAATCGCTATTAGTCAACGCCATCATAAGTTCTCACATACAAACATTGTCCACACAAGCCTCTAAGTAGCGTCACGTGGAATTACTACTCAAGTATAATTGGAAACGTTTACTGTAAAGTGAACTGACTTCGTTATTACATACTAATTGTTTCGTTTAGGGCGTTTTATGTAAGGTAAAATAAAACTGTGCTTAAACAACTTCCGTCATTTTCTTTCCTTGTATGAGCACAGATTCGTTTTAAAGTATTTCAAGCAACTATACAACAACGTGTCTTTTTGAATAATTCAGCATCTATTCTATCAAAGAACTTATTTATCGATAACATTACTTTGATGTTTTAGGTGAATGTGTCTACTAATTAAAATTACATTAACGAAATGAGTGTTGTTTGATAAATGAATTCAAAGATTTTATCTAATGCTAAAAATGCTTAGAACCAGAAACAATTTAGTAAATATCCTCAATATTTTCTTGAAGTACAAATACTAAAATATACAAATTAATAAGAATATGCGAAAGTTCCTTAATTTTCTGTGCAAAAATATGTACCATTCATTCGGTAATGTTATATACTGTGTATAAAACACCCACGCTTTATTGTGAGATTTTAATGTCTCCATATGATTCACAGAGGCATCAATGTACCAGTCAAGCATTTTCGAAACCTTAATAACTTCTACAGCAATCCTAATTTTCCTTAACTGACTTGTCTGTTGTCATTTCCTAAACATAATTCAATTAATTTTAAAAGCAATTGGTTGTAATTTAGCTTTTCAGATGTGATTTCTTCCTGTGTTTCTATTTGAATTCTTTTCATTTTCCAACTTTTCCAGTATTCTCTGATTTATATTCTCCTTCCGGTTTTTATTGCCATCTCCCAAATTTAGTTCAATTCATCTTTTTTTAAAGTTATAAGATCTGTAGTTTTCTTCAAATTTTTGTATTGAAAGAGTATTTGACAGTTTGTTTGTTTCGGAATTTCGCACAAAGCTACTCGAGGGCTATCTGTGCTGGCCGTCCCTAATTTAGCAGTGTAAGACTAGAGGGAAGGCAGCTAGTCATCACCACCCACCGCCAACTCTTGGGCTACTCTTTTACCAACGAATAGTGGGATTGACTGTCACATTATACACCCCCACAGCTGGGAGGGCGAGCATGTTTAGCGCGACTCGGGCACGAACCCGCGACCCTCGGATTACCAGTCACACGCCTTACGCGCTTGGCCATGCCAGGCCTGTTATTTGACAGAAAACATCGGCATGTTGTTCATTCAGTAAATGAAAATTAGGAAAAAAAATGATACTATTCTGTAGACCTTCAAGAAGCAGAATTATGGGGCTTATTGGTAAAAAAATGGTTTTGATATTTTGAATAAAACGTAGAAAACTAATATACAGGTGCAAACTTCACAATCCCCTTAGCATGTATACAAAGTTACAAATCTCTAGGTTCTTTCCTCTTGGAGTTTATGCCAGTTACTCACACACAAACAAGCTTTTCGGTGCCATATGTTTACACATTCTAGGTAACTGAAAGAAACCTCTTAACAGTCAACTTAAACAATAATCAATTTTATGTGAATAATACACCATTATTCTGTAAATGAAATTTATTAGTTTTTACTGACAGCCAATGTTCAAGAATATTTACTCCTCTAGTCATGTGGCATCTTCTCTAACCGGGATATCAGATTTTAACCATCACCTTCTAATATTTACTTCTCTAGTCATGTGGCATCTTTTCTAACCAGGATATAAATTTTAACTGAAATCTACTAATATTTACTCCCCTAGTTAAAGTGGTACTTGCTATGATCACGATCTCAAATTTTAACAGTTAACGAAATAGTACTTACCTTCTCTAATCAAATGGCACGAGCTTTAACCTGTGAATCTGATTTCGGTTCTAATCAATTAGATAGCTTAAAATAACATATTGTTAACATTTGTTATGTAAGTATAAGATACTATGAATTTGCAGTAAACTTTAATTATAAAAACTGGTAGAAAGGATGTGAATAAAGATCCTTTTCTGAAGACACAACTGGAGTTATTTAATATCACATAGATCAACAGATATATCGATAATTCGCGGTTTATTTTTGCATAGTGTCAGTTAATTTTATTTTAAGTACCTAACAGAAGTAAATTATGACATTGTCTGTTGTTTTCTTTTGGAAGGTAGAAAAGAAGAATAGAAGAACACATAAATAAAACGTTCAAAATAAGACAGACATGACGAAGTAAAATATGTTTCGTCTGCAACTCTTCTGTGCTCAAGTGTTTATTATTCAACAGGTTCCTCAAGCAATGTGTTGTTGTCCAGATACACGTGGTTATCAACTAAATTGAGCTCTTATTATAACACGAATATGACCATTTATTTACCTCTTAACATTACTTACAGGCTGAAACTTTAAGCCTAACAGTCTACAAGTCTTAACCTGTACTAAAGAGCGAAATCCTAAATTTTTTTTCGTTTGTAATTAAGCACGAAGTTTTACAGTGAGCAATCTGTGCTCTGCCTACCACCGGTACCAAATTCGGTTCCTACAGTTGTAAATTCGCAAACATACCGCTATTACACGGAAGGACGGGAGGGCAGGTCCTAAATGGTTTCAACTGTATTATATAGTATTATATCACTATCAAGATAAGCATTGGTACTTTTCAACAACAATGTTAACATTGTCATCGTATGTCTTATCAAGAAGATACACATTCTAATTTTCACAAACGATAAGGGTATTGTAGATTTCAACATGAAAAGTTCTGTAAGTTTTCAACAATAGTTTTAGCACCACAGATTTTATTAGAAACGTTGGCATTATAACTTTCACAAACAAAGTAAGCATTGCAATACATAACATAGTCTTAAGTGCCACACTAATGTATATAGAAACCGGGGTATTTGAAAATCGACACAGTGATGAATAAGGTTTGTAAGATTAGTTTCGCTATATCACACCACGTTGGATACACTTAAAGTAGTGAAATGCATGTTGATGGGTTTCAGCAGAGTTGACATTGACTCGCGAAGTCTTTTCATAGTAAAACTAACCAAACAGGGCAATCTGTGTAGTTAGTGAAGACAAATTGGGCTATTTGAGCCGATTGTATATTGTTTTCAAACTGAAATCTGTAAACTCCCAGAACATATTTTCAGTTTTTCTTTAGTCATGAGACAGAAAGTGAAAGTCACTCATCACGTTCCCACTGGTACTTCAATCTCAACACAGATATGTTACATTACTTTGTTATAACAATAAAAATAAATTAAACACATTGAAAAATAACAAAACGGATTGGCTTCTACTTTAATTTTGTATAGTAGTAACTTCCCATGACAATTTAATAATTGTTTGTTTGTGGTTGAGTACATAGCTACACAATGATTTGTTCTCTGCTCACCACAGATATCGAAATCTGGTTTTTAACATGCAGTGCAACTGGAGATAATTTAATAATTGATCAATTATCATATGTTTATTGATTATATATATATATAATAAAATTTTCTTGTTTCTTATTTTATCAGGTATTTTTATTTTCACATTTTCAATTGGGGTGAGTGTGAATAAACAGAATAATGAACTAAAACTCTTACCATTAAACGTTCTTTAGAGAATAAGAGATTTGACACACACACATTAAACGTATTGTAAAAGCACTACCTTTCTAATGTTACGTTGTGTTCTATCTGTAATTTAAACAACGTAAAATATAATTTCATAACTCTGTGCAAAATACATGATATATTAATAAATAATATTGTATTTATAAAATTATAAATGTTATATTTCTTACTTTATGCACGTTCTAGAATATGAAAATATATGTGAATTAAATTACGAAATGAAATATTTTAACAAAGAAGAGCATTACTTTTACACTGAATTTTCGAGACATAGATGAAAAAAAAAATTATAAGAACACAAAATTCTGCTTAGGTTTGTAATGATTCTTATTTCTTTCTTTTATTAATAGCTAAAAATATAAAAGAAATGACAGATAAGCGCATATAATTCATTAAGTATAAGTTAATTTTTATTCACAAAATGAGCTTGGGTTGGCTCTGCAATAAAGTCCTGGATTTTGGCGCTGGCGATTCAAGTTTGATGATAATCAACCCAATAGCTCATCAGTTGTAAGTGAATATGCAGGCGTATAGATATTCGTCAAATAATAGAATACATTAATGTAACATAGAAATGCGTTCAATTTGTAATTATGCTAAAAATGTAAAGTTTTACCATTTGTCCAAAAATCAAGGGACGTGAGTACATTAGAAAGAATTTTCGTTTAAATTAAAACCAACCGTCTCAATAAATTTTATCTTATCTCAAGTTGTGTGTGTGGCCTCATTGTAAGCATAACTATCTATTGATTCGAGGGTTCACATTCCATTATAGTAAAAGAAATTATATTTTGAGTTCTTTTGTGTCATCAATAAATTATAGGAGTAACAATCAAATTCGATTAGAGTAGTCCAAGAATTGAGGTACGATAATGGCTGTTGACTAGCTGCTTTCCTTTAGATCAGTTCGTTCAATATTAAGGGCAATAATTATTTCCGAAACAAATACACTAAAAATCATGAACACAATTTCCTATCCGATCGAATTTAGCCCATAGAAAAGGAAGGAATGAAACTTTCTGTCTCTTATTACACAATATTTTATATGGACATGTGCGTAAATGTGAATATGTTGTATATCTTTGTGTAAGTGAAACGTTAAAAAGTTTTCGGTTAACAATCAAACCGTTAAACTGAGAACAATCAATTTAAAATTGTGTTATTTCGCTCAAAAATTGCTTTATTTATTTATTACATCCATGCATTAGCTTCTGTTGAATGATATTTTTATTTTGTGTGTTAAATTATTTGGTGACTTTAGCAAGAAGGAATGAAGCGGATTTATCTTATCTCTCCAATGTTTACGAATACAAACGTGACACAGCTTTGAGTGATAAGTACTAATATTTTCCAACTGAATAGTATCTAATGTGACACATGATTTAAAGTGCGAGATCAAAATCCCCTTATATGATCATTGTTGCTTTTTTTACCTATACTGGCTCCAACGAAAAACAGTTAGAAATCTGTTTAAAAGTATTGTGTACAAACCGTGGATCTTCGAGACCGTAGCCAGAAACAGGTGATTATAAAAAAACTCATGGCCATAGTTTTAAAATATTGTATTATTACAGTAAGCCAAATAATAAAAAGCAAACACTTTAAAAGTATGTCTGTAACACAGAACTTTCATACATTATTCCAAACTTTGCACCTTAACAACATAATTCATTGAGATATTAAAACTGATAACATTTTACTTGGAAAGAGATTGGACCATAAAACTAGGTAAGGTTTTAGACATATAACGTTTCCGTGAACACAAGCATTTCTAAGTATCTAAGGTTCTTTGTAATAGTTTTATCTTGGCTCGGCATGGCCAAGCATGTTAAGCCATGCGACTACTAATAATAGGGTCACGGGTTCGCATTCACGTCGCGCCAAATATGCTCGCCCTTTCATCCGTGGGGGCGTTATAATGTGACGGTCAATCCCACTATTCGTTGGTAGAAGAGTAGCCCAAGAGTTGGCGGTGGGTGGTGATGAGTAGCTGCCTTCCCTCTAGTCTTGCACTGCTAAATTAGGGACGGCTAGCACAGATACACCTCTAGTAGCTTTCTGCGAAATTCAGAAACAAACAAACAGTTTCCTCTTAGGGTAAATTACTTGACAGTATATACATATATGTTATGAAGATGTGAAACATCACACGATATCAGTGTTTTATTTGATTATTTATTTATTTCTAAGAGAATATATCCATGTTTTTCTTTTATTTATCTTAACTACTTGGTGCTACATTTGATATTTTTAATTTTATTTTATGACTGTTTGTTTCTTCATTTTCACTTCAATGTCCAAATTGAAAAATATTATTGAAAAAGAATTCCTGACCAGTGGTTCTATAAGACACAGAGTCTATTATGCTTCTTTATAGGAAAAAACTGGGTAGTCTGTAATAATATTATTGAAAATAAACAAGTGCAAGCAGTAAAATAACTAGTGATGGTATACATAAGTTGAGGCTTATAGACGGTGGTCGTTTATCGTTAAGTGGGCCATTAATTAAAATTCATAACCTGTGTATTCCATTGTTATGTGAGTTATAATTATATAGTCACCGTACAAGACCCAGTGTATATTTGTCACAGTGTATCTTGTACTCTGGTAACTTCTTTTATTTTGTTTGTGTAGCGTATATATGCTTTTACTGAGACTCGTTGTGAACTACAAATATACCATGTGTATGTGTGTGAGTGTGCTTGTATACACATGAATAAAATGTTCATTTTTTTCACGATTTAACGATTTAGAAATTAAAGTATTTCTCTTGAAAAGCATTACAGCGTAACCATTGCATAAGTATAAATTTAAATTTATCTCTCTATTGCACGTGGTGTTGCCACCAGTATGTTTTTTTGGCAGTTGATTAATTGTTTGAAATTAAGCACAAAGCTGCACGTTAAGCTATCTGTGCTCTGCGCGCCAATGGTATCGAAATCCGTTTTCTTGTGGTGTGAGTCCGCTCTATCACTAAGTAGGTTGTTTTTTTATTTAACTAACACAAAGTGCTTCTATTATATAGCACACTATTGTTACACGTAGTTTTGTTTCAGTATCACTTTAGATACTCAGTTGTAATATTACGTAGAAAAACAGACATGTATCACCTGGACACACACCATAAGGTGGGTGGTTACGCAATGCGCCTTACTTTTTAATCTGCTGACGGAAGTACGATCAAAATTGCCTTTGGGGTACATCGCTTAATCAGCTTAACATTAATTTCGCATGGCCTCGCATTTGAGGCAAAAATAAAAAAAGGAGATGTGGGTGCTCTAGCTCTGTCTGCTGCCCCATGTGGTAAGGTGACTGCTCAAAAACAAAATAAAATATTTAAAAAGAAATATTCAGCAAGAAGAAGAAAGAAGATATTGGAATTTTATACATCAATAGAAGAGACACTAAAACTGCCCTGGAAATTGGAAATACAGCTTTATTTATGTTTGGACATAAATACCATGATATTAAGTCATTACTGTACTTAACCCAACCTAAACTGCTAGCTCTCATCCGTACTACTGTCAGGATCCTCAAAGGTTCTACAATATTTTCCTAGTAGCAGATCTTATATACGGTGTTAACATTGGTACACGTGTAAAAAATACAGTCACATAAGCATTTCAAATAATTTTTCTTACAAAAATTAGAAATTATTATACATTATGTTAATTATGTTTTCGTTTTTACTACAATTCATATTTATATTCATATTTGTTATAATTACTTCAAGATAATTTAAAATATTCCTTTAAAGTTATCTTATTAAATCAATTAAAAATCAGTTTATTCACTAATATATTAATGTTGGAAATTACGAACTGTTCTTTGTTACAAATACAACAATACCTGAGTAACTACGAATGTATGATTCTCTGTACAGCGTTACTTAGAACATTAATATTTGATGAAGGAAGTTCAAAAGTTTGAAATGCAAAATCATTTATTTTCTCATGAAATATTATTATCACCATAAATATTAATTATTTTAATATCTAAATAATTAATTTCGGTATTTAATAAAGAGGTGTCTTCAGTTTGTAGAACTGTAGGATAAATATTACTGATGTAATTACTCATTAATGAACTACTAATGCTAATTAACTCATTTATATATATATATATATAAAACTAAAATAAATCCGGGTTTGAAGAGTTATTTATACATTCATTTGCATAATAGTAAATTAACAACACTGCTTGATTGTTTGTTTTTTTAATTTCGCGCAAAGCTACTCGAGGGCTATCTGCGCTAGCCATCCCTAATTTAGCAGTGTAAGACAAGAGGGAAGGCAGCTAGTAATCACCATGGGATACTCTTTAACTAACAAATTGTGGTTTTGACCATCACATTATAACGCTCCCACAGCTGAAAGAGCGAGCATGTTTGGTGCGACGGGGATTCGCTCCCGCGACCCTCAGATCACGAGTCGAACGCCTTAACGCGCTTGGCCATGCCGGTCCAACACTACTTGAATAATTAGCACCCTTTGGTATACCTACTGTTTGCTTATAAATATGTTTACCAAAACGAATATTTATATATAATGATATATAAGTAAAAACTGAACTTATTTTTTTGAAATTGCTAGCAGTAAAATTTAGTTTTTTGTCGTTATAGATAAATCTAAAACTTGATCTGTGAAGTAATTAACCATCATAACTAAATAGTAAATTGTAAATAAAATAGTAAAATAATAAATTTATATTCTATCAACTGATCGGTTTATATCTGATTTTTCTGATATTTTAAGGATAGATTCATTATTTTAATTATCTAGCAATTATGTTTACTCCTTGGGTTTTGACGTACTTTAAGAAATATCTGATTCAGTAATTTATTTAACTTTGTGTGTGTTTTTGTGTGTTTTTCGTATAGCAAAGCCACAAAGGGCTATCTGCTCAGCCAACCGAGGGGAATCGAACTTCTGATTTTAGCGTTGTAAATACGGAGACATACCGCTGTACTAGCGGGGGGAAATTTATTTAACAAAATTGCAGATTGTTTTGGCATATTTTTACTGAGGTCCAAATGAAATGAGATTTACTGGAACATTTATTTAATTTCGGAACTGCACATAGATACGGTAATTCTGAATATGTATTGGATTTAACAATAATTTTTTCTACAGCTTTCAACAAATTGTTATATCTATATTTATGAATCATCTTTAGACTTACATTGTAATTGAAATATCTGCATAGTATTTATTTCACTAGTTACAAGTTTTGTATAACTGTAATAACGAAACTGTTATATTTATATATCATCTTTAGACGTAAGCTTTTTATGCAATATTTATTTAACTAGTTACAAGTTATGTGTAATCACAATAACCAACATGTTATTATGGACATGAGTAATCTAGACACAACCACGTTCAATGCGTGGTCGGGCATAGCCAGGTGGGTTAAGGCGTTTGACTAACAATCCGAGGGTCGCGGGTTCGAATTCTGGTCGCACCAAACATGCTCGTCCTTTCAGCCGTGGGCGCGTTATAATGTTACGGTCAATCCCACTATTTATTGATAAAAGAGTAGCACAAGAGTTGTCAGTATGTGGTGATGACTACCTGCCTTTCCTCTAGTCTTACACTGCTAAATTAGGGACGGCTGGCGCAGAAAGCCCTCGAATGGCTTTGCGCAAACTTCAAAACAAACAAACGTTCAATGCTTTCGGCAATGAATTACTGACCATCTGATCTATTTGGTTTCCGTAACAACTTTTAGTTGATACAGATTCCTTGTATTGGAGAATGGACTTTAGGTATCAACCTTTTAACTGCTTTTAAGCGTGAACAGTTTGATTCGATGAAGGAATTTTGAAGATATGTAATTGTTTCAAAACATTGTACTTACACACTTTAAGTTATGGTTACTATTGAAAAAAAATGTTGTCACATGTTTATTTATTTTAGTCCATTAGATATTTCGACTACGGAATTAACCATTTGCTCAAAACTGTTTGTTTTAAACTTCAATAAAGACAGAAATTCGTAAAATTAGTTTAAAAATAGTTAAAATAGTAATAATAAATCGTATCAGATAAAATTAGATTGCTATTGAATTGAGCTGAATATTATGTGACAAATTCAGAGGTTGCGCCGACAGACTCTGGCCTTTTCTGTCTCGCAGAATGTAGATAAGAGCTACTTTACTGATATTACCTGTATCCATCTGGTGGTATCTGCAGTACTTACTAGAGACACCACACGATACTTTATTTTTCAGCACTCTAACTTGCTTTGAATATCGATGGAAACATTTCGTGGCTGCTACTTTGACTTTAATAATGTAGCAGAAGTTGATATCGCCCCTGTAGATTTATGCAGAATTCAATAAAGAAACTTCTTACGAGCTGACCACCTTTCTAGTTTAGTTTTATCATCGCATGCCCTGATACACACACTCAGATGATAGTCTTACCGTGTGGTTGCTTTAGTTTCTGCAATTCATCAGGGGACCAGCACTCTGGATTTGAAGCAATATTACCCGTGAGTCAGAATTATGTTGGTGTTACCCTTAATCTAGAGAAAAATCTTATGTTATGGCTTCTATCTTCATCCTTGTACCACTTGTGAAAGTGCTTTTATATGTAATGTAGTGAGCTCTCTCCCAGTAATTTGTTCTTTAAATTTAACAAAGTACTAATTAATTTACATAACACATGAACAAAGAAATACACAGTTCCAAGTGTTAAAAACTTAAAATGCTCACAGTTACTGTTAAACTGGTTCATGGATCAACGTAATTTTTTGAAGGAAGTCTATTTGTCTATTTTTTTCATTCATATTCATGCAAAGCTACTCGAAGACTATTTTCGTATGGCTGTCCCTAATTTAAAAGTTCTAATTTTGTCAGAACACTTGTTACAAGTGTTCTAATTTTAAAGTGATAGACAAGAATGAGAACAGCTAGTCAGCATCACTCTCTCACTAACTCTCAGTCTACACTTGTTTGACCTAATAGTAAAATTTGACTGTTACCTTTATAACAGGCCCGGCATGGCCAAGCGTGTTAAGGCGTGCGACTCGTAATCTGACGGTTGCGGGTTTGCATCCCGGTCGCGCCAAACATGCTTGCCCTTTAAGCTGTGGGGCGTTATAATGTGACGTTCAATCCCACTATTCTTTGGTAAAAGAGTAGCCCAAGAGTTGGCGGTGGGTGGGAATGACCAGCTGCCCTCCCTGTAGTCTTACACTACTAAATCATGGACGGCTAGCACAGATAGCCCTCGAATAGCTTTGTGCGAAATTCCAAAACAAACAAACCTTTATAACGCGTTCATGGCACAAAAGTGTGGATCGCGTATCGTATTTGTTATCTTAAGAGGACGTGAATGTTTGACTGGCAGACTCGTAGAACAACACAATAACTAAGAACCATGTTCGGTCGAACCAGTAATTAATTGAAATAATAAATATTATAGCCTTTCTCACATGTTGTATTTAGGTATCTCTGTAGATGACATCTTGTTTATATAGATTCAGCTTCTCTGCTGAATTTTGTAAGAGAGACATCAGGCTAAATCTGAAGCGGAAGTTGATGATGTGCTATCTCTCTGATAAATAAACTAGTTTTCACAAACGTGCAGTTGCAGCAACCTGGTACAGGATTTATTAGTTTTATAGTTTTCTAAGGATATAGTTACAGTTTTTCAAAAAGCATAATGAATTTAGCGCCGGTTCATGCACAAAACTCATACACAGATTTTCCTTTTCACGACGCCTTCAACGTGTATCTGTTCAAAATTATATTGACCAACGTGTTAATACGAACATAAGGAATCTAGACACGACCGCTAAAACGACATTGATATGTAGTACTGCGGAAGTTTCGCCAATGATTTATTGATCATCTGATCTATTTGGTTTCCGTAATAACTTTTAGTTCGTAAAAATTGCTAGTGCTAACAAATGGACTACAGATATCAGCCTCTTAACGGCCTTGAAGCATGAAAAGTTTGATTCGATGAGGGAATTTTGAAGGTATGTAACTGTTTGTAAATTGCATATATACTTATTAAATTATTATTAAAATTGTGTACCTTTTCGCAAACTCTTGAAATAAAGAAAATAATTATTAAGAAAGATGTGCGCAACGAACTACTTGTTTGTTTGTGTTAAGCATAAAGCTCCACAAAGGACCAGACCTTTCCACCACTTGTATCGAAAGCTACACAAAGGACCAGTCCTTCCCACCACTGGTATCGAAAGCTACACAAAGGACCAGCCCTTCCCAACACTGGTATTGAAACCCGGTTTCTAATGTCGTAAGTCCGCACACATACCATTTGGGCCACTGGGGGAAAAGGCTTTCCGCGAGAATACGTGTTGTGACGTAATAGTCACGTGTGACGCGTAGCGTGTTATTTTCATGTCTCTTCGCGTCTTCCTGTTATTAGTACACCAGAAAATTAATGAGCGATCAGAAATTTTCCTTAAAAGACTGTTGGATGTGTGAGTTCAAAATAAACTATACTTTAGAACTCGGTTTAAGATAGAACCTTTCTGAAACATCCTTCCATCATAAATTCTTGACTTTCTTAAACTCTTTACGGCCGGAGCCTTCTTACCTTTCATTAAATAAGACATTTTAGAGTATCTCAAGCTTCCTTCCTGAAAGATGACATCTTTACAGAGTTATGTTCTTCCTGAAACATAATTTCTGAAGTTCCTTGAAAGTTATAACCCTCTTGAAACACGACAAATTCACTATCTTCCCAAACTCGTATGTTTTTGATATGATAACTTTTGATCATACAATGACACATCTAATAACCTACACTGAACACCTTCTGAAACTATCATGTTAAGTAGTTTCCTAAACATTTTATTCTAACGTTGAACTTTTATTAAGATATAATTAATTTAATATCAGTACTACATCATTAATGTAAAGCAAATAAAATATTTCGATAAGACCTATTGTGGATGAGCCTTAGAATTTTGAATTATTCAGTTTTTACATGATTTCGTGTATCTTAACTAATTACAGTATATTCAATGAACCGATGAAATTTGGGTATGACATAACCTATGTCGCTAAAAAATGGTTCTTCGGCGAACAACATCAGGGTTCTCTTCTCTTCCAAAGATCAGCAAACTACGTTATCTATAGCTACCAGGAACGCAACCCACGCTTTTCTATAATACTGTCGCATGTACACTAATCCACAGGGAAAAATCTCCGAATTAACCTTCTTGTTAACAGGATAAAATTACTGAGTCTATTAAATTACACTAGCGCTAATTGAAATATGTGTCTCTGATGAGCAGTATTATTTCATAAAATTTAATAGAAATAAAGTAATCCATATGGTTTCTGGCAAATTTATTTGTAACGTTATGCACCTACATTTTAACCTCAGTTAGAAGTACAGGTATTAGTAAGATATATATGCACATATAAAACATGTAAAAACGGGTGGATGTACGAATAGACATCACACTTCATGTACTAATAAAATGTTCGTTCTTATACTGTTAGTAGGAGTTTACTGCAATGTCTTGAGTAACTGCGTTATTTTAAACTATGACTAAGTTTCTATGTAAACCGGGCCTGGCATGGCCGAGCGCGTTAAGGCGTGCACTCGTAATCCGAGGGTCGCGGGTTTGCGCCTGCGTCGCGCTAAAACATGCTCGCCCTCTCAGCCGTGGGGGTGTATAATGTGACGGTCAATCCCACTATTCGTTGGTAAAAGAGTAGCCCAAGAGTTGGCGGTGGGTGGTGATGACTAGCTGCCTTCCCTCTAGTCTTACACTGCAAAATTAGGGACGGATAGCATAGATAGCCCTCGAGTAGCTTTGTGCGAATTTCCAAAAACAAACATCTATGTAAACCATAATGAAAGAGTAATAGTTTACTTCTGCATAAAACAGCTTCTAACATGCATGTCACGAGACAAACAATTGCTTTTGTACGCTTTCGCGTAACAGTTTCTATTACAAAAGATAGATAAAAGCCGAAACTTCTAACAACAGTACAACTTGTGTTACATAGAACACAAGTTCTGGTGTAACCGTATCAAATAAGAATAGGAAAAAATAATAATTTATTGTCTTAATGAAGTTGTAACAAATCTTTATTATTATGAGTGTAGTGTGAAAAGAACGTGGTGTTATGTTTCACCGTATTGTCACACATCATTACACTAGAATAACACTCTGAACGGTTGATCGCTAACCTCTGTTATAAATAATCATCAACGGTGGCGTAAATAATGTGGATATTAGAGTTACGTTATGCCATAATATATCTCATTAATATAAAAATGCAGTTTAATGGACTTGGATAAAGAAATGGGAAACGCGCTAATCAACACGCTTTTAACAATTTGCAACAAATGGTATATGATCTTTGTCTTTTTTAGCTATACATTCGAATCGGCAACTTTTCGTAATATATTGTGGAATGTATATTCCCAGCTGATATTTCGAAGCCTACAGAAACGCCAAAAAACAGTAATTATCCTGGCAAGCTTGCTGAAAAATGGCACTTGCCCTTATGTTACAAGCATCAGTGTAATGTTAGATAACAAAGTTATACGGTAACTTATACCACGTATATCCTATTCAAAGTGACCTAACCAAAACTGTTGTTCATAACGCGAACAAGAAAACAATGTGGCATTTAATATATGCATTGGTCCAGCATGGCCAACCGTGTTAAGGCGTTCGACTCGTAATCGAGGGGCGCGGTTTCGAATCCCGGTCGCACCAAATATACTCGCCCTTTCAGCCATGGGGGCGTTATGATGTGACGGTTAATCCCACTATTTGTTGGTAAAAGAGTAGTCCAAGAGTTGGCGGTAGGTGGTGATGACTAGCTGCCTTCTCTTTAGTCTTACATCGCTAAGTTAGGAACGGCTAGCGCAAATTGCTCTCGTGTAGCTTTGCGCAAAATTGAAAACAAAACAAACCAAATACATAAATTTGTCGTTTTGTGTACATCGAATAATATTGCATCAGTACAAGAGTAGAAAGAGAGACAAAGAGAATTGGATTGGGTACAGGTAATGGAAAAGATAGAAATATTTACAGATAAGTAGGGTCTATAAATATTTCTATATATACATGTACATGTACTGCTGGTTTACACTGTAACCTAGTACTCATACATATATACTGTGTGTCCAACACAAAACGTTTCTCGAGATTATATAACATAATGTTTAGGGGCAATAAGGAATCTGTTGATCCATTTATCCTATCGTCTAAGTGAAACAAAAACCATTAAATAGAAAATTAAAGCTAGCCCTCATGATTTATATATCTATCAAGCTTTCTTTTAAACCAGCTCAAAGTTACTGTCTCTACAACATCTGAAGGCTACCCTGTCCCCATCATAATATTTTGTTCACTACTTAATGTGCTCGAAAAGTCGTCAACGTTAAATTTTATATTTTCAAGCAAGTGTTTTTCATACATCATTTTAGATGTCCTAATATTCTACTTGACCACTTTCTAAATATTGTGTAATACCATTCTATTAAACTGGAACTGAATATGATACGCTGGAGGAAACATATTGCACAATTTTTTTTAACTGATGTAGTTCTTCAAGAAGCTTTGTGCTGTATATCACAGTCTTCAGAAAGATATGTAAATTCTCACAACCTTGGGTTTGACATAGCCTGGTGGTTAAGGTGATAAACTCGCAATACGATGGTCGCGGGTTCGAATTCTTATCATACCAAACATGCTTGTTCTTTCAGCCGTGGGGGTGTTATAAAGTGAAAGTCAATTCCAGTGTTTGTTTCTAAAAGAGTGGCCCAAGAGTTGGCACTCGGTGGTGTTGACTAGCTTCTTTTCTTCCAGTCTATCACTGCTAAATAGGAACAGCTAGCACTGATAACTCTTGAGTAGCTCTGCGAAAATTCAAACCCAAATGATTCCTTTTAGCTCAATGGCCTGTTCTAACGCAGAATCTGGGTTTAATTTATTAAAACCCCGTCCTACCAAACGTACTTGCCTTTTCAACTGTGCAAGTCTCATGATGTGACGACCAATCCCACTATTCGTGGGCAAAAGTGTAGCCCATGAGTTGGCGATGGGTGATGATGACTAGCTGCCTTCTCTCTAGTCTTACTCTACTAAATTTGGAACTGGTAGCACAGATAGCCCTCGTATAGCTTTGAGCGCAATTTAAACAAACAAAGCCAACTACCTTTATGGTTATATCTCACATCACGTCGTGTGAAACTGATTTAGACGGAAATGAACATTTTCATATTTCCCATATAATGCCTACCGTCATTTATTTAAGTAATGTAGGTATATATTTATATGCTTTACCACTTGTAATAATACTAATAAACTCTGTACGTTTGAGTGCCAATCGACCAATTTAAAAACATAATTTTAAACCTTACGTGCGCATGACTTAAACGGTCAGGCCGAGAACCTTTCAAACTCACGTATACCTGTTCTTACTGCTGGACTAATATTCAGAAGGAAATTAGCTGGTCAGAAGTAAACCCCTCCAAAATGACACTGTCTCACTTTTAACCGGATGAAAAACAGTTGAATATGCTCCGCATATTCAGCAGCATCGCACGTGACCCATAAAACTTGCAATCCGCAGTGCAGTATTCTGAACAATAAATCCACGCCTGACCATATACAGAAAAAGACGAAGTATACTTAGAATGACGAAGATTAGCCAAGCTCTGCCTCACTGAACTTCAAGTCTAAAGATCACTTCTAGTTTAATAAACTATGTGAACATAAAAACCGTGTATATTAAATTAATCAAACTGTAAATGTGCATGACTGAAATATTAAGAACGAACAAATAACATTAGATAGTTGAACAATAAATAAGATTTGTTAAAAATTAGCCAGGTGTTTACGGCGCTCAGCTCGTAATCTGGAGGGGGCTCTGGTTTGATTCCCTTGTAAATAAACATATGTGTGTGTGTGTGTGCTCTCCTGTAGCAAAGCCACATCGGGCTATCTGCTGAGTCCACCGAGGGGAATCGAACCCTTAATTTTAGCGTTGTAAATCTGTAGACTTACCGCTGTACCAGCGGGGGCAGAACAAACATGCTCTCCCTTTCAGCCTTGGAAGCATTATAACGTTACGATCACTCCTTATATTCGTTGATATAAGAGTATCCCAAGAGTTGGACTACTCTTTCACTGCTAAATTAGGGACGGGTAGCCCAGATAACTCTCATTGCGAGAAGTAAAACCAAATTATTAGAAAAAGAACATAACCCGAAAATAACTCTAGAGTTTTTAACTATTTATCAATTATTTTACTTAATTAAAATAAAAACAAATATATGTATATTATCTTAAAACAATAAAATTATACCTTTTGCAAAGAATTTCCCTAAATGACAGAAAATAAAGTAAATCACAGTATTTCCTGAAATAATGATTTGTCAGTCTTCCATACATTTCTAGTAGTTTTGATGCTCTTTTAACTTGATGAATTGGAATCGACTTTAAGAACTATGCAAATATAATTACAGATTGCACCATGAACAAAGGACAGAAACTTTAAACTGAAGTTTCGAACAAGAACAGCATTATCATGCTATAGATAACTTAGTAGCTTTAATATATTTTTATCTCAGCGGAAGTGAATAACAAATCAATATTTCTCAAAATGATACTAAATCACCTGCTAAATTGAAATCTTACTTTAACCTTTGGAAGTTCGAATGGAACAGCTGGAGCAAAAGCACGAGTTTTTAACATTTTGATTTTTATATATATATAGAGAGAAATGCAATAAAAACACATTTATCTAGTTTTGTTGTTCAGGCTTAAATCAATGTGCCTAATGTTGCAATTATAGAGAGATACTGTGTTAAGCCTATATTCCATAGATATTTTTAATAGTGACATCAATTATCTTTATTTTATATCTCATAAAAATAACTCACGTAACTGCTTATCCAAAAAAGCGTAAAATTAGATTTTAGAATTCCATTCAATCACAGTTGAAAATATTGAAGCTATTAATATTAACTAGTTTATGAAATACTAATATCCATAAGAAAGTTAAATAAGATCAAACATCGTTTTCCCAATTATTTTTAATGGTTATTATTTTTCCACATTTTCAAAGCTTGCAAACACGACTGAGTGAACGTGCATAAGGCATTCATACGAACGAACGCATCTACACTGCATTCTTCAGTCGACTCTTGTTGATGAAGACTCAGTTCATAGCTGACTGATTAACCTATAACTATAACATTCTGTGGCTGACACTGCTTGATTAGGGCTCATCTCGTAGCTACACAATAACTTATAGCTAAAAAAATTCTCTGATTGACCACGTCATTTCCAAAGGTTATACAAGAAGGAAAGCCCAGCCAAAAGTGGTTTAAGCTAAACTTTATACTAATCCAAATATAAAAACGTAAAATAAGAAAAATTTAAGTATAATCAAAATATCCAACCAACAGTAGGTTTATCTTAATTAAATATGTCATTATAACGTAAATTTGGTTGTTTTTTATCTGTAGTATCTTTACTCGTTATTTATACTCTAAAATGCTTTAGGTAGTTTGGTATCATGCAACATTTCGTCTCAGTTAATTGTCCATTATTATCCACGTCATATTTTCTTTACTGAAATTCGCATTCTTATGATAAAATTAATTCACAGACACATACTATAACCAAATATCCAATTAATGATAAATTTTGATATTGTGAAAATTTTATTTTAGTCAGCACATCCAGCTAGCAGTCGGTAACTTGTAGTCAGAGTATGTCAATATAACGAAAAATATTAAGTTTTCTCTTTGTGTTAGTTTGAAGGAAAATAATACATAGAACGTTAGTCATGAAAATATTATGATTAAATAGTGAGAAAGGTACGCTTTTGTTTTTGTTAGAAAGTTTTTATATGTAAAAGTATATCTTTGTTAAACATCAATGACACGGCATTATACGTATCAGACACTGTTCCCTGACTAGTTTTGTAACTACCGAGACCGATTAAAACGTTAGACGTGAGTAGTATTTGTCCTCCTCTGTTCAGTGACTGAAGAGAAATAAACTTTGCTTCTTTTGGTGTGCCGCAAGAAATGTTTAAATAATAAATCACCCACATCATCCGGCGGGAATCTCGAAAAGAAATTTTTTCCTTACGCAAAATCTCTGTGTTACTCGAGTCTAGAATATTTTCTAGTTACATAAAGAGTAATAATGGGCAAACTTTATTTGATACAGGTAAATTTAAAGAAATAGTTAAAACTGTTATGAATTGAAGCCGAAATGTTAATAGTTTTATCAAAAATGTTCTAAATAAAGGTTCACTACGAAATCGAGTTAAAGAGTATGCTATAACTGGTAGCAAAGTATTCGTTTCACATTCTTAAGTTTTATGAAGAAGTAACTTAAAATGATTTTCAAATGAAAAACAGCAGCAACAAAACAATTCCCTGGTGCACCAACGGTAAGCTAAATAATTTATATTAAAATTCAGATTTTGACCCCCGTGGTGGGCAAAACTCACGTAGTCCATCATGTAGCTTTGCTCTCAACGATAAAAAACCTTATATTTAAATAAACTCACGAATTTAAATATGCAAATCAGCAAATCACACTCAGCAATTGTCGAAAAAAATTGTATTGGAACAGAATGTATCAGAACCCTTGTAAATCATGTGCAATAACCGTCTCCGATGCCAGATATTTATTAATACAGTCAACTAAAAAAAGTCTTGAGATCGAAATTTAGAATTTTCCAGATGACGATGGATGCTCTTCATATTTAATTTTATTGAAAAACAAAGGAAAACAGGTCAACTGGGATAACTTGGGCCATCTAAAAAGAGACATACAACAAGTCATAACCTATCTGTGATAAGGAAAATGCAACGTCTTGCAGAACAAAAAAAAATGGGGGAGTTAATGTCAAAAGTTGAACAAGTGCCACACGCAACAAACAGTTCGCAGCATAACCAAGAATAATTCTATTTGAAACAACGACACAAACCACGTGCAACACAAGTTGCTTTCATAGCATATTCGAGAAAGGAAATTTTGAATTTTTCTTTGTTTGGATTTCGCATAATTTCAATTGCAAATCAACTGAGTTTCACATTTAATTAATTCATTTGTCCTTTTTTCTTGTAGTTGTTCACAAATTCTACTATTCACATAAACGTTTGTGAATGTCAGATTTTGATTTCAATTTTGCGTAAAGCTACACCAGGGATATCGACGCTAGCCGTCCTAATTTAGCAGTGTAAGACTAGAGGGAAGGCAGCTAGTCATCACCACCCACCCCCAACTCTTGGGCTACTCTTTTACCAAGGAATAGTGGGATTGACCCTCACATTATAACGTCCCCACGGCTGAAATGGCGAGCATTTTTGTTGTGACAGGGACTCGAGCCCGCGACCATCGAGTTACGAGTCGAGTGCCTCATCCACCTGGCTATGTCAGGCCAGTAAATGTTAGGTCTTACTGGTTGTTTAAATCAATATACAAAAGAGAGTCTAAATATATATTTACTGATAATTAGAAAACCACTTTGTCGATTGGTAACAAACCAGGTATGTCCCATTGGACTCATCAGAATATAACACTGAGGGGGGGAGCTTTGAATCCGGTGCACTATATTCCCCCTAGCGGCTCTGTGTTATTTTTGCGCGTTTCCAGGTATAACTGACCAAACTTTAGATGGATGTCAACAAACTCTCAGTGACCCCCGGGAAATTATATAGGTCAGATTGTAATCTGTAATGTGAATGCAGTGTCAAAGTACTAATGATTGTGTTAAATTGTTAAGATGATGGAAGATGTCTCAGTCAGTTCTCGACAAAATTAGGAATACACGATTTTCAGAAAACAAAATGTATGTGTTTCTTCTTGTATTTTAGTTTGTCAATAAAAAGAAAGAAAGAGGGAGAAAGGGAGGAATTATGTAGGAAGTTAGTTTATTGGATTGAACCTGAATGAATGTTTGTTTTTCTTGGGCGTTTTACCTCTTTATGATAAAAAATGTATGTTAACAACTCTTATGTTTTGTTACACTTTTTCAACCATTTTCAAGCTGAAAGTTATAATATTATCGATATAACAACTTCAAGTATTGTTTTATATCTCACTGTTAGAATTCTCTCACTGCTCAACATCACATCTAAATTTATACAGAACTTTAATAAAACCACTTTTATTACAATTTTTTCCACTCGTCTGTTTTCTACACTCAATAAAAATTCGAATAGCCTCAAATGTTATAAATGGTTTTTCTTGGATAACTTAGTTGTCGTGTTGTTGCCATTGCTATACAGTGTGTTTGCCTCGTGATCCATTTTACAAGTGTAACTTTTCCTGCCCACTACTAACATTCTCGTTCAAGTTGTGTTGATTTTCAAAATATTAACAAGTTTGTAAAAGTTTGTCCTTGTTTAAACCTTACTTAAAGCAATGTTTCTTTAACACGTTGCTCTTATTATGCTCTTCATTACAGTTTGACTGCAGAATAGAATATTAAGGTGTGAATGGTTTTAAGAAATCCGGGACTAGCGCGAAACTGAGATTAGAACACTGAACTTTAGATAAAAGGATCAGATATTTGAGACGTGAAACCTGTTACGATATTATATATTTTCGTATATGAACGCTTTATAAGAGTGAAACATAATCCTATTATTCGGTTCAAAACACCCTCCCCCCTAAAATAAAAACTTTTTCATGACAGGTGCCACTGGCTGGCTTCCTTCCCACCGTCCAGTAGCTTAAAACTAACGACTGTATCTGATTCAAAAGAACCTCTGCTTTGATTGTATAACAAATATGCACAAAAGGTGTCGTTGAATTGAAAATTTTCAACTCAACGCAGTTACATCACTTCATCCTATAATTAATCAAAATAGTGTAGCTTTAACACTTCTTACTGTTCTGTGATTAATTGGTTGATTTTATATAAAGATTTTATGATTGTTCATATTGTATGGAGTTTCTCACTAATGCTATTTGTTTGTTTCTTAGCAGTTAGTTTGTTTACTTTGTTTATGAACATCGCTCAAAACTACACGATGGTTATCTGCGATAGCTGGTAGTAATTTTAGTCCTAAGGTTTAAAACATTTTATAGGGATTTTATAAAAAAATTTGGAATCATACACAAGTGAAAGGTTTGGTTTTTAGAATTTCGCACAAAGCTACTCGAAGGCTATCTGTGCTAGCCGTCCCTAATTTAGCAATGTAAGACTGGAGTGAAGGCAGCTAGCCATTATCACCCATCGCCAACTCTTGGGCTACTCTTTTATCAACGAACAGTGAGATTAACCGTAACATTATAATGCCCCTACAGCTGAAAAGGCGAGAATGCATGGTGTAACGGAAAGTTGAGCCCTCGGATTACGAACCTAGCGCCTTAACCTCCTGGCTAGGCCAGACTTTCTTAGCTGTATTTGTATATTCTCAGGTAAAATGAAATCACGTTTTTTTACGAGATAATAACTGACAGGCACACAATTATACAAATCTACATATGTGTTATTTTTTGGACAAAAATTACAAGTATCTCGCAATTGTAAACACTTTCATCCACAGATGGCACATTATTAACACAATCTTGGACAACGGTGGCTCATTTTTATTTTTTGGATATGACAGGCTAATTTCTTAATTTTTTTTCAGAATTCTTCTCTTAAGATGTTTAGCTTCATCTTACATTTCTTGTATAACATAGATGAGTTAGCTATTTGTATGAAAAGGGATTAACATTTCATCCGTGAGAATGTAAGATCTTCGTTTGATCATAATTAATTTTTTAACGTAAATTCTTCAAGTGTTTTCTTTTCTGAACGCTTTATAATAAAAATTACAACGAAAAATTTTCACAAAGTCTATACCTTCAACTGAAATTAATGTTTTAACAGAATATATTCAAGAATTTCTTTGAGAAATATGCCTTTCTTCATACATACATAAGGTTCCAGTGCACGAGTTCTCTATACAATTACAAGGAGATTACAGAACTATTTTGGACTGAAAATTTTAACATTTCTTTCATACTTTAATTTTGTACAATGAAACAAAACCCTGATGCAGTAAAAATTTACAGTTCATCTCCTTTGTTCTCGACCTTCTCTAAAATTGACTTCCTATTTTATATTCTGTTTTTTTACTGACAAGTTTTCAAAATATTATGAACAGTCTAGAATTTTGTAATAATAAAATTATTTTGTCTTGTCCATAATTATCAAAAAGCAGAGGAATATATATTTTTTTCTCTACGTCAATAAAGTCTGAAGTGATCAAAAATTGATCGTTTTCGTGTGTAATATACCATACGATTATATTTGTGTAATAACTGATTATGGTAAAAACATAAAATACCTGTTAAAGCGCCACGTTTAAATATAAAGTTTTTACTGAACCTCAACTCGTTCTTTGTTCTGGTTATGAACTTCGTAACAATTTGTCAATGGATGCTATGATAGATAACATAAAAATCTCAACTTTCAAACAATTTATTTATAACATAAAATATCACCTCAGTATTCATTATTACCTGATCAACAGTTTTATTTAAGCTTTAAAGACTCAACATGACATACAGTGCGATGGTCACAGTGACTTTATATTAAGAGGTAGCGTTCAAAGTAGTAGTTTATGTTACCTGTTTCAAACACTCATCTTTTATTGTCCGTTTAAATTGTTTCACATGAATAATTAATGTTTGTTTGTTTTTGGAATTTCGCACAAAGCTACTCGAGGGCTATCTGTGCTAGCCGTCCCTAATTTAGCAGTGTAAGACTAGAGGGAAGGCAGCTAGTCATCACCACCCACCGCCAACTCTTGGGCTACTCTTTTACCAACGAATAGTGGGATTGACCGTGACATTATACACCCCCACGGCTGGGAGGGCGAGCATGTTTAGCGCGACTCGGGCGCGAACCCGCGACCCTCGGATTACGAGTGCACGCCTTAACGCGCTCGGCCATGCCAGGCCCGAATAATTAATAGACAATCGTTACCAATTGACAATCAAAGGGTCTTACAGGTAGAAGATGTAACGTTACAGGCCAAAATAAGAAGTAGATTCAACTCAAGAAATGGCTCTTCACATCCGCCTCATAGTAGCTATTTAATTAGAAACTTGAATTGAGTTTATGTATTATTACAATAGTAACGGCCATTTTTTTCAGTGCATTCCGTCTCAGATATAACGCATTTATTTTCTGAGACATATTAGATGTTTGTGTGCCCTCCCTCAATTTGTGTATGTTGTTATACAAAATTTAATATTTTTGTCAGGACTTGGCAACATCTATGAATGTAGTTAACAGTAACTAACGTCAAAGTTAATAAATATTCAATAATAGTAATAACGTGCAGGCGAATGGGTGCTTAAGCAACAGTAAGACGTCTCTTGTTCCAAACTATAATCCCACAAATTTTTGTTGAAATTGGCTCAGTGAACTAGAAGTAGCTATATAACGGACAAACAGAGAAACAGTCGTATAGATATTTTGTGCTTTATGTATATATAAAGTACTGTGCAAAAGTGTTAGCACAATATAATACTTTTTGTTATTTCCGTTTCCTGCGACCACATTTTTCATACCATTACAGTATGTCTACTTCCAGGGTATGGTAATACTTCCCTGATCCCTGTTGACAGTTGAATGAGCCAGGGTAAGAACATTAAATATTCTTTAGAATTCCCAGATACTTGTACCAAGGGCATGTCGTGAGGGTTCTGCTTGAATTAACATACTAATCAAATTTAGTGTCTAAAATAACTGTCATGGTATCCCATGCAGTGTCTTTCCTATATAGTAAGAAGCTAGCAAGAAATTAGTATATTGTACCGGCATATGCTAAAAGAAATAAATTTAATAGCTCTCTACAAATAAAACTTCATAAAAATAGTGTTTAATTTTATATCTCAAGTTTTGTTGTCACCCCAAGGATTATTAGTAAAGTAGAGAGTCATCATAAAAACTTTACGTGGTCCAACGTGCTGGTTGGACTTTCAGACAAATTACTGCAAACTTAAAATGGTCAGTAAGTACTGTAAATTACACTCTAGATCGTAAGGCAGAGGTAGGTAAATTTGAAAATAAGAAAGAAAGAGGCAGAACATCTAAACTCAACAATAATAATGTTAAGTATCCATGCCTATTCAGCGTGTGGGACAGAAGGAAGACTGTCACTGATCTCAAGCATGAGATAAACAACCATGTACTAAATAACAGAAAAGTGTCCAGATCTACAGTATCAATAAGACTCAATGAGAATGAAATACTTGGTTGTATAAAAGTTAAAATACTTTTACTTCGTTCTCCAAATATTGTTAAAAAACTTAAATTTGCTTAAAAAGTACAAAACCTAGACTGTTAATGATTGGAAGAGAGTGTTACAGATGGTTGAGTCTAAGTTTGAAATATTTGGTACAAAGAGTAGGTTGTACATCAGGTAAAAGAAAAATGAATGATAGTTACAATACATACTGCCACCGCTATGTTTCATGAAAGAATAATCCTTTATAATTAATACGCAAACCCATTGGGTTATGCCACGATGGATTAGTATCTGATGGTATTTGCACTGGTCCATTATTTCATCTATTTTGCAAGCATCTCATATTGCCTTAGCATAAGATCACCAACATAAACCATCATTGCATAACCCAATGGTTTACGTATTAATTATAAAGGATTCTACTATCAAGAAGATAATGACTCCGAACACTCATCCAATTTTTTGTAGAAATTACATGGCTGACAATGAAACTGATTGAGTCATTGATATAATGCGATGACCTTCAAAGAACCCCGTTCTCAACCTAATTGAGCAGATCTGGAATTTTACGGATCAAAAACTTGACAAATCAAATGTTACTTTTAAAAACACTTTATGGAAGTGTATTGAAGACATTTGGAGTAAATTCTCAAAGGCCAATTTGATTAAATATGTTGCAGCAGTAATGGCTAAAAATTGTCCACAGTTATAAATGCAAAAGGAGAACACACAAAATACTAACTGTTGGCTGAACTCAAGAATTCCACCTAGTTTCTGTTGTACTGAATATGAAGATTAATAAAATCTTGATGTTTCTCCTGTAATTCTCCTGAAATCTAACTTTTATCCTAATACTTTAACACAGTACTGTATATAGATAAGCTTTGCATTCTTTAAAAGGCTCTAGAGCAAACCACGAGAATAAATTGAATATTATAGTGGAAAATCTAAAACAAAAAGCTAATGTCGATCAAACATTATGCAACTAATTAAGATTAGATTCATACCAGACCACCAAAGATGTAGTGCGTGTCCACAAGACACTCAAACGTCTAATCATATCTATCGAAATCCCTGTCTATAATGTTGTGAAATGTCAGACCATTCTATTTAAATCTTTAGCTACTAACAGCAGCTTCGCCATCAAAGATTCAGAAGCCTTCGTTAAGAAAATAAAAGATGTAAAAAATTAACTCATTTACAAACTTATTAGTTTTGACGCGACTATTTTATTCACAAAAGTACCAACAAACGATACAAAGTCAGTCCACTCAAATATTAAAAGCCTGTTTTCTGGAGAGATGTTGTCTACGATGTGATAAATGAAAAACAATGGATTTTTATTCTTTACCCTAACACCTATGAAAGAAAGAATTAGAGAGCATATTTTTGCATATTGATTTACGCAAATGTTCTCTAGAATCATGAACATAGAATTTAATGTTGTTGGTATTAAAACTATTCACTTTAAAGAAGTCAACAATAAATAAAAGTGTTTTTTATTAGCATCTTAATTATAAAAAGTAACCAAACTTTTCTCTTCAAATCTTAGATAAAACCATCGCACAGATTAATATCTCACTTACAACTCATTCCATCTATCGTCATTCAAACATCTCTTGACAAAAAGAGCATCTGAAACCTTGGAACAAGTTCCTCACCACCAAGCTTATACATCTACACCAAATATTAAAAACTCGTTACCTCTTCAAGAATATCAATGAAAACAAGTCACCAACTATCGAACCACTAGACAAAAATCCTCCACACAAAAACCTAAAGATGAAAAGCTGCCCACAACTAAAATTTTCAAAAACACAGAATTCGTGCCAGAAACAAAATTTAAATAATCACTAAAATAAGGTAGAATACTTAAACGAGTTTAAACAAAATTAAAACTCCTGTACTTCTCTATGAGAACAAACATGTCGAATATAAAGTTAATTGTAAATACGAAAGAGAAACAAAGGTCATTAAAGGTTAAACTTCAGGAACATTGGCAAATACAAGCCTTTTTGGATATTCAGCCATCGTTAGCCATCATGGAACACAGAAAGCTATGTACTACATGGACTGATAAAGGACATTGTCCGAAATATTGCATTTACAAAAGTATTTATTATAAACTATATTTATATTGTTTTTGTTGTTTTGAATTAAGCACAAAGCTACACAATGGGCTATCTGTGCTCTGCCCACCACGTGTGTGTGTGTTGGTTTAATCTACAACATGCTTCTCTTTATCAATAATCATATCAATACAATATTGTTAAAGTACATTTTAATAACAATATGTGTATGATGGTAAGATTCTTCTCAAAGGATTATTTATATTTTTTAAACTTTTTGTTAGATTTTGCTACCCGACGAAGAGCGTTTTGTAGATTGTTTGTTTTGAATTTTGCGCAAAGCTACACTAGCTTTTTCCTAGTATAAGCTGGTTATGTAAACGACTAGCCATAACTTAGCAACATTCTAATACTCCGTTGAAATGTCGCAATATAGCAATACATGCGGTGTTCACGGGATAGGTTTGTTTTCTGCCTGTCTGTTTGTATGTTTTGAATTTCGCGCAAAGCTACATGAGAGCTATCTGCACTAGCCGTCCCTAATTTAGTAACGTAAGACCAGAGGAAAAACAGCTAGTCATCACCGCTAACTCTTGGGTTACTCTTTACCAATGAATAGTGTGATTTACCGTCACATTATAACGCCCCTACGGCTCAAAAGGCGAGCATGTTTGGTGTGACGAGAATTCGAACCTTTAACCCTCAGAATACTAGTCGAGCATTCTAACCACCAGGATATACCGGGCCCTGTATGTCGTTAGGCGCAAATCTACACGAGAAAACTAGCCACCAGATTGTGTCCATCAATAGCGTCGAAACTGAATCAATACTATTATAAGCATGCGGGTCAAAAAACATGGTTTGGGGGGAAAATGTTGATGTATATGCAAAGTGATTTTGCTTGTTGTATATACATAAAAAAATATAACGGTCTGTAAGTGTTCTACTCCCCACGGGTATTGAAATTAGTTTTCTAGCGTTATCCGATTTTTAATAATAAGGAAACAGCCTCTCACCAAACAAATCACTCGCTGTTGCAATGTAGACATCACGTTATTTTGTCTTCAGAAATTATATTCAATATCATTTTCTAACTAATATATGAAATTAAAAAATAATTTTAAAAGTATTTGTTAAAAAAGCAAATAATAATGAATAAAATGAAACGCGATTCTAGAAGACTAATTTTTAAACAAAACAGTATTTTCAAAAGAGATATTCAATTATTTTGAAGTCGCTATAGCTACTATTAGTGAGAACGAGCTGCTCTAGTTTCAAGGACTATTGCACCATATACTGAAGAGTTCGTTCGTGCGCTTCAATCTGAGCAAGGTGCATTTAGTCTTTCATAGAGACTCACTTAAAACAGTTTTTGACGAAATGATTTAAGCTTAAGTTACTTTTCCATTTCGGTACTCGCTCCTGGGTGTTTAATTATCCAGGATGCTTCTTCTACTCCAGATTACTTAAGATTTCCAATCATTCCGGTCGTTGTGAGTGGCATAGAAAAGACGTTGATTAAAGCCACTATTGTTCGTGTATGTTGTTCAAACGTACCAAGTTTTGGGAAGAATGATTTTCGAGAAATGGCAATCTTATTGCTACTTTTACGTTCCCAAAATCCTAAATATTAACGATCTCAGGTTATATTTACCTGTACTTGTACAGATTTGTATGATATGAAAAAAGGCGAATAAATAAATATTTTTTTCCTTTTGTTTTTGAACTTTGGGCTAAAAATAATGCTTTTCCCCGCGTATTTAAACCTGTATGTTGAAGTTAATTTTGACGTTAAATAGATAAAAACGGATTGTTTTTTTTGTAACACATTTTATATATATATATTTTTTTTTACGGGCGTGGCATGGCCAAGCGTTTTAAAGCGTACGATTTATAATCTGAGGGTCGCAGGTTCCAAACCCCATCGCATCAATTGCGTTATAATGTGAAAATCACTCACATTGTTCGTTGGTAAAAGAATAGCCTAAAAGTTAGCAGTGGATAGTAATGACTAGCTGCTCTCTCTTTAGGCTTCTATTACTAAATTAGTGGCCCCCCGCTAGTACAGCGGTATGTCTCCGGATTTACAACGCTAAAATCAGGGCTGAGCAGATAGCCCTTTGTGGTTTTGCTATACTAAAAACACACACACACACACATACTAAATTAGTGACAGATAGCGCTGGTAACTCACATGTAACTTTGCGCAAAATTCAAAACTAGGAAACAATTTGCTTCCTGTGTTTCCTTCATACGTGCAAATAAAGAAATAAAGGTTTCGGAGCTTAAGCACCATTGTCTTTTCCAACCCAACCAAGCTTTCTGTTTGACGCAGTGAGCTTTGACACATGCTTTACTATTACAACAAAAAGTTGAAGGATACTTTCATTTGCTTCCATGTGGCTTAGTTTCATAATGTTAAAAATTTCAAAACCCTCAAAGACAGAGCAGAACCACTGTGTGGCTTTGTGTTTAATAGCAACCATTTTTTTTTTTTTAAATAAGCATATCTATTGACTGAGATATTAAATTTTGAAAAATTATTTCTTCGAAATATGAACTAAAATTCAAATTATCGCTTATATGGGATTTTAAAATACTTTTAACCTTTATTACAGTATTAAACAAGTCGATGATTTGATGGGTAAGAACAGAAAGTGGTATAAATATTTCATCACCATGTAAAGACAGTACATAATGTCTTTTGTTTTGTTTGTTTTAATTTCATTTTTCATTTTCATTCAAACTGCAGCTGCAATTTGACAGCAAGTCTAGGCATATAATAGAGTTAAAAATTCAGGCTATTTATTTTTCTCAACATATTTAGATCTGTAAAATATCTTGCACACTTTTCAACATTATAAGCTGAGTATTTTAAAGAATGACCAAAATGTCACGGAATTATTCACAAATAAACTTGTTTTACGTACGTCCGGTCCCACTAACAGAGCAGTAAGTCTCCGGATTTACAACACTAAAGTCAGGGGTTCTATTCCCCTCCGTGGGCTCACCAAATAGCCCGATGTGGCTTTGCTATTAGAAAAAACACAAATACGAAACGTACGTCTATATATATGTATATATAAAAATTGACATAAAAATTTAGGTTTGGCAGAAACATTATTAATAGCTAGGGTCACTCCTTGTCATATAAAAGATAGCCAGTCAGACGATAGGATTCTTAATGGGGTTGATATAGTGTTAGCCCAATATTGGAAACACTGGCCCAATTCTTTGGCTACTGCATATTCATCAAGGCATTACAAACGTAACGAAATTATAGGGTAATAATGTTCCATTATACCATTGCTAAAAATTGGTGAGGGAAAGACAGCTTGAGTTTGAAAATATAAAAATAATATTAAGTTCTTTCCATTTTCAAAAAGGAACGCTATGCACTTTGGCGAGATACGATTTCCAGATGTGTGCTGATGTATTTTCCAAACCACTGAATTGTTATTTAACTGCTCTCACTCCATGTTTAATAAATTGTTTGAAGAATCGTGCTGTCATAAATGTTCCTTACTGCTCAACGGACGTTTTCTTTACGATCGAACTAATTTTTGAGAAGAAAAAAGCTTGAATATAATAAAAATCTAAGTTGACGACAGTGCATATGTTATGTCAGGTTTTAGGCGTTTTCTTTACGATGAACTAATTTTGCAAAAAGAAACCTCTGAAAATTGATAAAAGGGCATACACTAGATTAAGTTAGATTAGGTTTTGAGTGTTTTCTTTATGATCGAACTAATTTTACGAACAAAAAGCTCAGATGTAATAAAAACCTAAGTTGATGACCAGTAATATGGCCTGTATTTTTCAAAATAATAATTGGTGTTAAATTTTAAAATTCAACACTAGACATTTATGGTCATCCAAGAAAAGTTTTGTTAAAAGTACTCATTATCGCAGCATGTTTTTAAGTAGACAATGTCTTCTACAGAAAAGTGTAATGTCTACGTAAAGAGGTTCTGTAAACATTTGTGGCTTGGCATGGCCACTAGGCGGTTAAGGTGCTCGACTAGTAAGCTGAGAGTCGCGGACTTGAATGGGTTGTGATGACTAGCTGCCTTCACTAAATTATGGACGGCTAATGCAGATAGCCCTCGCGTAACTTTTCGCGAACTTTAAAATAAACAAACAATCTGTAAGCGTTTATTTAAGTGCTTGTTTTGTTTGAAAAACACATTCTTTACATTTGTCACAGAAAGAAGATGTACGTTTATCTGCCCACCTTGATTATCAAAACACTATTTCAAATATTGTTAGACATACCGCTAGGGAGCCAAAAAGTTTGTTTGTTTTTGTATTTTGCCCAAAGCTTTTCGAGGGCTATCTGTGCTAGCCGTCCCTAATTTAGCAGTGTAAGACTAGAGAGAAGGCAGCTAGTCATCACTACCCTCCGCCAACTCTTGGGCTACTCTTTTTACCAACGAATAGTGGGATTGACCATCACATATAACGCCCCAAGGCTGGAAGGACAAACATGTTTGGTGAGACGGGGATTCAAACTCGCGACCCTCAAATTACGAGTCGAGTGTCTTATCCACCTGGCCATGCCGGCTCTGGACGGAGTGCAAAAGATAAAACCAGTACCAAACAATATGACTAATGCAGATAAAACGGGTGTGACCGAGTGGTTAACATGCCTAATCTGTATGTTCAAAGACTAGCGTTTCGTGTCCCGTTCTCATAAAAAATAGCTTCGTACTTTAGGGCTATGAGTACGTTATAAGAGTGACAGTCAAATTCCACTGTTTAATCATCGTGCCCAAACGGACGGCGGTGACGTTGTTGAACAGTTGCCTTTCTTCTAGCCTATCAATATACAACTAGGGACAACTGTGCACATGTGGCTGTTTGTTTAGCTTTCGACGAAAATATTCTGATAAACTTTAATTCTGATACAATAAAACTCAGCCTTGAGGGAATTTATTTATTAAGAAAGAAACTTGAGAGACTATTTATTAACCAATTAAACTATAACTATTTTCGATTTTAATAGAATAAATCAGGTGTAATAGGTAATCTGAATATGATCTGCTTTACTAAAATTTTGCGTTTTCAGTTTATGCAGTAAGAAGTTTAGAATGTATCTTATAGAGGAATTATTAATAATTTCATAACATACATGTTATAAGAGCTTCACAAAATATTTAGAAGAGATTTTATAATGTAAGCTGTTAAACTTTCAGTGCAAGTTGTGCAGGTTGCATACTGTATGCAGCTCGTATATCTAGCATATCACAGAAAAAGATATATAGTGTTCAGTTATCCCCTTTTCTGAATGAGGATAACAATTAAATTAGGCAACTTTCAGAAAAATGGTTATAAGTTATCACTTTAGTTCTTCGGGTTGTTAGTGCCTTTAATGAAATGGTATTCTGCTAATTGTTCTAAATTATAAATTTTAGAACTAAAACAGGTAATAAAATTTATTGATAAACAATGATCATTTATAGCTTACATTATGCAACACCTATTTTTAGACATATACAGCGAAGCCGAATATTTCTATTAAATATTCAATTTTATGAATCGAGTGTCATTTGTAACAGCGACCTCTACTCCACAGCGCAGTTAATAAGATTTTATATTATAGAGAACGCGAGAGAAATGGCTGACGAAAGCAAGCACAGCTGTTGCCACTCATTACTTTTTTATCCAGCTTTTAATCAATATGATAAACGTGGCTAAAGTAAGGATGTTACATATCTGAAAATTAAGTAAATTCATGTAGTTGCTGGAATAAATATTGATCAAAATATTCTACTTTCAAGAATCCACAATTCATTTATCTCATAATTTTACAAGTATTGACGTGTTTAGGTTAACAATTAGAGCTGCTGAAAACTTCATTTATGGACAAAGAGGTTTTAAAACGATTGTGTCGTATTTTACATTCCTTAAATTTTCTTACTGTGTTTCGTATGATTAGCAGTGTTGCATGTTACGTCACTCTATGAAAGATAATAGAATGTAATAGTGTGCAGAAAGTGTGTGGGTTCAAGGTTTATCGTTAATAAGTCTGATGGCAACTAAATTAAGAAAACACAGCGATGTTATTGTGCATTTATCAAAAGAAAACAAGCACTTTTACCGAAACTAGAACAAAATCAACGTTGTATTGTCATAATATGATGGTTAACTGCGCAACAAGTAATACAAAACATTTACAACAAACTTAGTCTAATTGTTCAGATATTTGTATTTGTCTGTCCATCTATGTCTATATAGCTGTTTTTGTCCATGTTTAGCAGACCATCTAATTCTTTAAAAATAAGTCGTTGAATGAAAGAGAAAAATTTAAGAAAAATATTAACTGGAATAATTTTTCTCTGCACGAAAAATGTTACTCAGTCCATCGTTTTATCCACGTTTTCTGAGTCTTCAAGATTGTACTTGATTCTACATTATGCCTTACGTTAAAATAATTTCAAGATGATTAAACAACACGAGCTTATCTTTAGGAGTGACAACAACAGCCATATGGAGAATGACAGATGTGAGAAGCAATGTAGAAACTAAAGGGTTTACTTGAAAGACCCATTGAAAACTTTAAACATAAAATTTGTATGTAACTGGTAGAAATTATCAAAGTGGACGGGATTCGGCTCAGCATTCTTAGGCGGCAATTTTTTAATAGCTTGAGAATCAACAGAGATTTCTCTTATATTAAAAAAAAAATAAAGGTATATATAAATATATATTAGATAGGATAGTTCAAAGAATGGACAGTTTGTGAGTAAAAATGGAAATCGGAAAAGTAAGGGAGGGAATAACCGATAGCATTAAACAAAACAAAACTAAAGACTTTAGAGAAATGATAAAAATTTACTACAGAGAAATTCCACTTAAATACACCGATAATTAAAAGCCTCATTACATGGCAATTTTAATATCTTCTTAAATTAAACACTTTTTTTTCTAAAATTAAAATATTTTAGCTATTATGGAGTCGGCATTCCACTATAGGTTAACCCTAGCAGGGAGATAAAATAGGGTTACTGAATTGTACAGTATAAACCCAAAAAGTTCAGGATGAATACAGATGTAAAGGAAAGCAAGGTCTAAATGACAGCTTTTATGATATTGACGTCACTTTTACTTGTTTTTATAGCTTGAATACAACCGGTTCTTTATTAGTTTCGAAAAATATGAGTATAAATTATAGACACATTCCATAAAAAAGTAACATTGATATATATATATCTTTTTATTTGATTAAACAAAGTTTTAGTGAAGCTGTGATTGCTTAGACTAAGGCTAACATCTCATGTGTATTAAGTACATCGTAATTTCCTGTATCAGGGTGGCCTTAGTTTTTAACACTCTTCAATTTGTTTCTTATGCCTAGAAGAAATAAGACCAGCTACTAGATCATTCTAGATCAAATCATTGTTGATTAATGACGTGACACACGATTTATTTGTTCATCTATAACTGCCTTTCTGACAGTAAACACCATATCTCCTCAGGGGTTTTTTCTGTCGCAGTGTTGGATTTTCGGGTAACAACAAGCACTAAAACTTTCTTTAACTATAAAACATACAGAGTAAACCTATAATACAAAACATTAGAAGTTAAATGCATCACGTAACTGCTGTTAATCGAAATTATTTTAAGTATTGCCATTTTAATTCATTCTTTTCAATATTAAAAACACTCCTGGATGTACAATCAACCAATTTTGTATCTCAAACGTGTGTTATATAAAAGTACAGGTTAGTAAAAACTAAATCTATAACGTCTGCTTGGTGTTTAGCTCACGGTATAATTTGCATCATGTACTGTGATCGGTTTGTAAAAATCTTTTGAGCAGCGTTTTAATCGGAAAGCTTCACTCACATCCAATATGATACACCGTAAAAGTGTTCAAAAATATCAAGTTTCTCCTGGCAATCCAGCACTTCAGCCTATTTTCTAATTGGAGGATAAAAGTTTTCAATTTTTATCTATGATTTTGGCAGCTCAGAACTGCACTTTAGTTAATACCGATCAAAATATATATATCAACTTATTAGTTGTTCTATGCTTTGTAAATAAGAACGTTGTTGTTGTTTTGAATTAAGCACAAAGCTACACAATGGGCTATCTGTGCTCTGCCCACCACGGGTATCGAAACCCAGATTTTAGCGTGTAAGTTCGCAGACATACCGCTGAGCCACATGGGGGCGAAAATAAGAACGAAAATACAAAACAGTAACCAGTATATTCATTTTATTTCACAATGGACCAGATATAATGTTACGAACGTTTTATTTTCACGAGTATAAAACTTATAAAGCTAGAATTATTTGTCAAGAATGGATTAGAAATGTTAATAAAAACTCAGAAAATATATTTCGCTGGAAGAAATAAGTAGATTCACTAATAAAATTGATTTTTAAAAGTTTGGCATCCTCAGAGCAATACAGTTTTATATTAAAATATTGAAAGTATAAGTGAAAAAACAAAAAGCGATGCTGTAAGAATCGGTCATAAGACAATCTAATCTAAACAATGAATATCTGTTCTGGTTTGAAACAAAAATGGCACGATATTGCTCCATTATATCATTTCTCCTAATAAATGAGCTTTCGGCTATCGGGGAAAAGTCACTGAGGAGCACACGTGACAACGAAATACATTATTTCTATGTATACTTAGAGAAGCGGTATAGTGGCTTCGTTCAATCACTTTAACGTCTTTCAGTGAAAGAAAGAATATAATAAAAGAATGTCACAGTCCGTGTTTCCTACATACCAAGTTTTTTCTCATGTAGGCCCGGCATGGCCAGGTGTGTTAAAGCATTCGACTCGTAATCTGAGGGTCACGGATTCGATCCCCGTCACCAAACATGCTCGCCCTTTCAGCAGTGGGAGCGTTATAATGTGACGGTCAATCCCACTATTCGTTGATAAAATAGTAGCCCAAGAGTTGGCGGTGGGTGGTGATGACTAGCTGCCTTCTCTCTAGTCTTACACTGCTAAATTAGGGACGGCTAGCACGGATAGCTCTCGAGTAGCTTTGTGCAAAATTCAAAAACAAATACATAATAAAAAATATAGGGTTCGAGAAGGAATAAATTTTGCTGAAAATTTTCAGCTGCAGACGTGTTGTGTTATAAATGTAACAATTAAATCCCTTTTTTGTATATTTGGACAAGAACTACGTAAAGGAGGTTACTGCTAAGTGGCTTTCTTTTCATTGGTCATCATTTCGAAATAAGAGAAAGTTAAAACGCTAAAAATGCAGATACCCCATTGTTCAGGCTTGCTCTGAAAATGAAAGACCTACGACTTAAGACCATATTTTAATTTTTCATTGAATATAACCAAATGATGGTCCATAACTCGAAAAGTAATAACAATGCTAAGATAAGTCGTTTTTAAAATATTTACACATTTGTTGGAATTATCTGAATACCGAAATTTACGTTCGAGAATTTACAAATAAAAATCTACTAAACTAACATTCGACACTGAATTAAGCTAGCTTACTAGAATCGTTGCATTTTTTTTTACTCAAAACATTCTACTAATGGAAAAATGCTATGTAAATCAAACCAGATATTATGAAAAATCTGAATTTATAGCTGCCAAAAATAACTGTAAATGAAAATATTAAGGCGATAATATTTAAGGTTATTCGCTTAAAGTTAAATTAATCCTAAAATATCAGTTATAATATTAAAACATACTAGTTTAAATGCTGCTGTAAACACAACTGACCGACAAATCTTAATTGTAGAATCTGATAACAAAATTATGTACACAAATTTAATATTGTGTTATAGTAATTGGTGCAATATATATATATATAATGAGATTAATAGTAAATTAGGTATATGAGTGGTACCTTAAAGTACCCTACCTAAATGTTAGAAAATTATCAATGTGAATCTTTGGGATTTTATTTAATTTGATAGTTTATGTGTTTAATAAATCATTAGACTTTGAGACGTAAACACCACAGGTTCATTTCAAAGCTTCCTTTATCATATATTTCAACATTTATACATCACATTAGCCTGACAATGTAAATGTATACAGAAGCCAACATTTGTAAAAAAACCTGGTCAAACAGCAGTAATTTAAATGTTATGTTTTAAGCAGTTTTAAATGTGCTGATTTCTGTTGATTAATGCGTGATGCGTTTTAAAACAGCAACATTTTACACCGTAATTGAAAAGTCTATATTTGCATTCGTGTATTTTTTTTTTTTTTTTTCAAATTGAAAGTTATGAATAACTCATAAGTAGTCTTGCAGGTAAATCGGATCTAAACACAAATAACGCAGTTTGTATGCTGGAGGTTATCTAATTAAAGTAGAAGCAACAGGTAAGGAGAAGGATAGACTGTGGGGAATGTCAGGAGAAGCTTAAGCTTTGACATGCAAGAGATACATCAGCTAACAATGACTTTCAGGAAGTTAGAAAGAGTACTATTAGGGCTAAAAATGGTGGATTTAATATGTAAGAACGAATAAATTAGGTGTTTGGATTTGTGGAATTAGTTCATGGGAGAAGATAACTTTTTGGAATTAATGGTTTATATTTAAATAGAGTAGGGTCTGGCTTGTTTTCAAGGGCTATTAACTGAGCTATAAGGAAAGTTTTAAACTAGAGCTAGACAGTGGTAAGGGTTAGGATAAACTAAATGCAGAAGCTACGATGCACAGAACAGAAACGTTTAGTATAAGAAATGAGTAAAGAACTTTTTCAAAGAATATGTTTAATTGTCACTGTTGTAATGATAGAAGTATTAGAAATTAAATAGATTACTTTGTAGCACTGATAGGAATAGAAGATTTTGATATAATAAGAATTGAACAATTGTTCAATGTAGATGATTTTGATGAAAAACGTTTGTCTGAAATACAGGATCTAGGTTATTTAATATGTAGAAAGTATTATAAAAGGACCGAGAAGTGGCTTTATACGTAACATGAGATTACATACTGATGAAGTTTGGGATATCAGAGATAATAGTAAGATTGAAGACATTTGGGTTTATATTGACAGATATAAAAGAAAATGGCTTTTGGTTGTAATTTATTACAGACCACTAGAGGATATTAATAAAATTAGTGAGAAAATGTACGGTGCGATCTAGCTTTCATCTGTTCATAAGATCATAATTATTAGTGATTTTAATTACAGTCATATAATGTCACATCATTGGAAAATGGTTGTTATGTAAATGTTTTGTAAACGACAACATGTCGTGTTGTGTTTAAATTTCCATATCTATTATTTACATTTCCATATTTATATTATTGTTTCAAAGCTTAAACCAATAAAATATGTTGTTATTCATTCAAAATAACATTTAGAAATTTCTAGAATTAGGTAGATCAAATATATGACTAAACGGAAATGTATGGCGGCCTAGTGTCTACACGTTGAGTCTCGTGCAAGAACGGACATGCGCGGATTGCTCTGGAGTTCTGTAGAAGTTACGCGATTGTTCGAGAAGAGGCCTACTAATATATAAACAGACGAAGACGCGAGAAATAAGGAGAGTCATTAGTTTTTATTCGAAGAAAAGAAGAGTCAGTCATTCGTTTGAGAAAGTTTAAGTGTTTGCTCTGATTTTATTCAACTTGAATTTGTGACTGAAGCTAGATCTACAGAAGCTGTGATTTTGTCTCGTCAACCTTTGCGATTCATTCGAATTACTGGTTGTGCTGAGAGTCGTCACGTACGGACTGTTTAGAGGAGACTGGGAAAATTGGAAGGCGGCAAGTTTGAGACGTTCATCAAGAAGCACCGTAAAAAGAACTTCGTCATTCTCCATTCAAACTTCGGTATTTCTTCGTGGGACCAAATTCACACCCTAGACCGGAATTTTGGATTTCTGATCTGAACTTTTGGACTTTCATTCTAGATCATTATATAAGATACAGGCCAGTACATTTTGTGTTGTAATTAATTTTGAAGGTTTAAACTTAATATCTGTCATTGTTATTATATAATTTATGTTATATCTGTCATATATATAATAGCTTATTGTAATAAATTATACAAGCTGTTATTTGTGTTTTTCTGTTGCGTTCAATCCACAAAAAAAACACAAAAAACGTAACAATGGTAGAATCAAACCTTGAGCGAGAGAGGTTTATGGAAACTGTTGAAATTGTTTTCTTCACCAGTTGGTCAAGAAACATACTAAAAAGAATGCTACTTTAAAAATATTTTAACCACTAATATAACAATTGTTGAGATGATGGAAACTGAGGAACATCTAGGTTCAAGTGATCATTGCTCTATTAGGTTCGACATTATCCAACTGAATAGAAGAGTGACTGGATGGAAGAAAGCAAAGGGCTCTTATAAATGGAGTTCAATAAAACAAATTCACAAGTGGTATACTTTAGAACTTAGTTTTAAGACCTTTACTTGTTTTGATTTACGTCAGTTATATAGAAGAATGAATAGTTAATAAATTACTTAAATTTGCGGATATTATTAAGGTATTCGATGTTACTGAGTGTGAGAAGGATGCTGCTGTTTAACAAAAGAATTTATATTATTCAGTGAGTTGGATAAATAAATGGATTTTAATTATGATAACTGGAAGATATTAGATGTAGGTTATCATAACTGAGATCGGAACAGCCTTAACAGTGTTATGAAATAAAGGAACTTGGTGTAGTGATTGATCAGTCTCTTAAGCCATTTAAGCACTATAATATTGCTAGTGGTAGGGCAAATAGAGTTTTAGGTTGTATCTATAGAATATTGAATACAAGTCTAAAGAGGTTATAATTTCATTGTATAAGTCACTGGTTATGCTACATTTAGATTATTGCGTTCACTCTTGAGTTCCTGTCATTAGGAAGGATACTGAAATGGTTAGTAGAAGGGTGTCTGGGGTAGGGATTGTCACATAAGTATTCGATAAGACTATAAAATTGTTTTTTTTATGAAAAAAAGAAGAGTTAGAAAGAATTTGATTGAAGAGTTCAAGATTGTTCAGGGAATTGATAGTCTTAAGGCATTATTGTTTTCCGTACTTAATAGCAAAAATGGTAGAACAAGAGGACACAAATGTAATCTTAAAAACTTTATAACTATATAAATATATAACTCTTTACAACTATATAAAGAGCAGAATTTAAGATTTTTATTTTATTTTTAAATAATTTATTTATTATTTTTGTTTAGTTGAGAGAATGGGGCAGCCGAGATGAAACAATAGATTCTCTGCTGTCTCTAAGCGTCATGTTATGTTATATTTAAGCTTGTGTAACTTTTATTCATAAAATTATGAAACAAAAATATCATAATATATTTTATCATCGTTATATTATAAATATTTCCAATTATAGCTTTAAATACTAAAATAATTCGTAACTAAACTATACTGTTAATGGTGATTTCTCTGTAAACTGTCGACTATATAGTAAAGTATAGTTTCTATCACAAAAGTAGGGATGAATCACCTGCAAATTATACGAATTAATGGAAGTAAGATATCTTACATGTAAATTAAAGTACTGCCAAATGATCTTCTTGTATTTTTTCTGTAAATTTTGAGGTATTTTGTAACGTATAGCTCCAAAATCTAGTTTCTAGCTGGTGCATTACATAAACTTTGCTTGCAGTTAAAGGTGACACAGCGAAGCTCAACTTTGTAATTAAAATAAACCATATACGTATTTTCAATACTCGGTGCTTAAGCCCTACATCAAACAATATGTATAGAACATGTATACAGATTTTTAAAGTGAGATACACTGCATTGAAGTCTTCCTTGAGAAAGAATTGTTACAAAAAATAAAAGCCTGATTATGTAATTAAGTACGACGGAAACAAATCCTATCAAAATCTAATTTTCAGTTTACATTCATAAATAACAGTACATTCCTCTTGGAATTTGTTATGTCAGATAATAAAGTGAATTAACTACACAAAAAACATTATTTTTCTAAATTAATTTACCCTGGTGTATGTTTGTTATTAAGCACAAAACTACACAAAAGGTTATATACGTTTTACGTATCAAGGGTATCGAAACCCAATTTCTATCAGTATAAGTTAGAAAATATACCACTTTGCCACTTAAGTTTAGGGAACAATTTAGTTTAGGAAATGAAACACAATTTTAGGTTTTGAGCTAGCGTAGTTATGCCCTCCCTGATTTTTTTCCTTGAATAAAAAGACATTTATAAGGTTGCGAAAAAGACAGAATATGTTCCTTTCAAACCGAAGAAAGAAGTAGTAATACGAAGTGAAACTTATGCTACTTACTGTTTGTTTTTATTTCATTCGGAAAATTTAGAATTTTTTTGATTTAAAATAAAATCTGCTCTTTAGTATGATAATCAATGTAACACTTAGCAATTTGGAAAGTAATTTAGAGCAGAGATGCATCTGCTCAGCCCACCTAGGGGAATCAAACCCCTGATTTTTGTGTTGTATATCAGTATACATACCGCTGTACTAATTGGGAACAAAAATGTGTGTGTGTGTTTGTATTTTTCATATCGCTCAGCCCACCAAGGTGAATCGAACCCCTGGTTTTAGCGTTGTAAATCGGGAGACATACCGCTGTACTAGCGGGGGGCAGGAAGGGACAGAAAAGTTATGTACAATACAGGCAAACGTGTGAGTTAACTCTTACACACTGGAGAATCTCTTACTTATACAGCTGTCTTTCTATAGTAGCTACAAACGGAAATAAGTAGATTATTAGCCGTTATTGTGAAATTTGAATTAATATAGAATGACAGGAAACATTTATTGTTTCTATGGCAATACACTTTACGACTCTAACATAAAGACATTCATTGCAAAAACACAGGCAATAAAATACTTTCACCTTAATAGAAAATTGTTTTTCTAATACTTTTTTCAAGTATTCTGTCTTTCAGTTTGGTATTAAAGGACTTTTCTTTTCCAGAAACCACTTAGAAGGCACCACTAACTACAGGGTGGTCGCTAGAAAAGCGGAAAATTTGAGGGTCAGATGAGATCATGAATAAAATGCGTGCTTACTCATTTCTATTTTGATTTCTTTACATCATGAATAAAATGCATGGTTTTAATAATTTTGAGCATCTATGAGTGTAATATAACATATGCCTTTAAAAAACTTTGTAAAAGTTATTCTTTGTAAAAATAAATAGCTGTTTGACAAATTTTCCGCTTTTCTAGCGACCACCCTGTATAATAACCATGTTTGTGTGTTCTAGAAATGCGGGTACTAAGGGAAAAAAAAGATTAAATCTTCCTACGCGATATTCCAATACTGGCTATGACACGACCTTGTCACCTTAAAGATGCCCTCATTTTTTTAAAACCTTTGTCTACTCTGCCCTTAATTTAATTTTATATAGCAAAAAACTTACCCTCTTACATGAAAAAAATAGATACATTTTGACGTATTACAGGGTTCAATGAACTTTTAAGCTACAGTAAACAAGTTTGTTGACAATTTAAGAACTCTGGTGAGGCCTCCAAGTAAATACCGGAATCAAGTAGATTCAACCACGCAGCTCTTTCCTCTAATGTGGAGGTCGCCTGCCTCCCAGGATCTATGAGAAATCTTCTCTACTGTTGTTGCCAGTGGCCTTCTGCCTGTGTGCAATCATACTGATTGACATTTATTGCTCTATCTTCCAGCAGTCTCGTTCTCTCTGTCCACGAAGACATTTCATGGTTTCCACTTTTATCACATCGGTGCAGAGGAACTCAACATCTTACCAGTAGAATTGTGCTGGAGTTCAGAGAGGGATCTCTTGTTAAGCTCGACCCCTCCTTGCCCAGGCGCCTAACATATATCCTGGTAATAATCTTACCATATAATTGATCTGTTTTCTACCATATAACAAAGTACCAACAACTATGTATTTTACGTAGCATTATCTGTGAGTCAGTTGCAAATATTACGTTAGTGGCACTGTCTATTTGCTATTCGTTGTTTTTAGAACTTCTGAGAAGTGTTTAGTTGTTTTAAATCTTAAATATTTCGACAGTCAAATCAGAATGTTGTTGCTCCGAGAGACAATAAATGCACAACTGGTTCTTTCGCCATCCTTGCTATTGACTATGATGACAAATGACTGTTACTCTTAGTCTTTAGACAGATGTTGGCAAAGCTCTTCTACTTTCACACTCTTCTCAATCTCTATATCTTCTGACTAGATTACTTTCTACAGATCCAAGTTACACCAGATATTTATTCCACGTAGGTAAATCTGAGATCTGGTTGTGAAGAACCTTGTCTGTGGTAGTTTTTAAGTGCTTGTCGACTTATGGCTGTCTTCTAAGGTACTTATTAGACAATCCGTTGTTTGGTTAGCGATTACAATGTAGTTGTGGAACTAAAGTGTTCCACTCAGAATGAGCAGTGGTTTAATGATGAAATGCATGGTCTCTACACGACACAACCCTAGAAAAGAAGATTACTCCTAAGCGTTGTTTGTGTTCTCTCATGCTGCTGATATATAATGGAATCTTGACAGGGGTGGATGGCTATCCTATTAACAATTTTACATCATAAAATAAATACATGAAAATGTAGCTACGTAGACTGCAATATCACTTTTTCTGTCGTATAAAATATCATGTAAAGTAAAAGTAAATAATACAAATACATGGCATTTCTAAAACAACAATAAAAAGTATAGTTTTTCAGCTACATTCTTCAGCTTAGATAGCATTCTTATAGTATTAGTAGTACACTTATATGGGAATTAACATGTTTTGTTTATGAATATTCCTATAGATGTTTATGATAACTGGTTACTTCATGACAAAATAACTAGCATAATGTTAGAGCTTCTACCATTTTATTTACCAATCTACATTCAAATCTGGTAACTATTGCATGATATTCTCAGTCTCTCAAAGTCTTGGAAGACCATTTGAACTGCCCGGCATGGCCAAGCGTGTTAAGACATTCGACCCGTAATCCGAGGGTCGCGGGTTCGAATCTCTGTCGCACTAAACATGCTCACCCTCCAGCCGTGGGGCGTTATAATATGACGGTCAATCCCACTATTCGTTGGTAAAAGAGTAGCCCAAGAGTTGGCGGTGGGTGGTGATGACTAGCTGCCTTCCCTCTTGTCTTACACTGCTAAATTAGGGACGGCTAGCGCAGATAGCCCTCGAGTAGCTTTGCGCGAAATTCAAAAAACAAACAAACATTTGAACTTTCTCTCGAAGGGAGACACAAAATCACAGAAAACATAATTTTGCTTGTTAACGAAAATTATGTTATTAATAATTACCTAATCTTTTTATTTCTCCATTGTCTAAAATGGGCATTCACATTGGAGTGGTCAGGTCGTGGTTCATCAGTAAGTCTGAGAACTTATAATGCTATAAAACTGGTTTCGATACTTACTATGGAGACAGCAAATATAACCCATTGTGTAGTTTTGTGCTTATAAACAAATATACTTGAATGATTACTACTATAATTTAATCCCAAGCAATTGCAGAAAGGACCAAAGACCTATTTTAAAATATTATGAATTCATTTATTTCATAAAATGTATGTTTCCCATCAAATTTCTGGCAAATAATGCAGTTTTCTTGCTCATCAGCGAAGTATAAAACTAAGATCTGTTTCTTACTATGGTCAGTTGAATAATTAAACTTTACAGGACGCTTGACATAAACGTTAAACAAAGACTGATTTATTAGTAACTTAAAGTAGATACGTTTTTACTAGAAGTAGCTGAGAAGTGTACGATTCGTAATTGATAAGTTGGTCAATTTAGAAAGGTTTTCTCCTTCAGTCAGAGTCGAAGTAAATTGTATAACAGATGAGGCTATCTAATTAAGTTTAGCGTAGAATAAATAATTAATCACCATTAAAAAGTGAAACAGAAAACAGAAGAGAAAACAAAAAGAGAAACAAACCATCCATCAAAGTTTGCTTCTTTATCAAGAAAGAAAGCTCTCGGATGGATGAATGTGCTAGTCCTTACTGTTTTATTTTGACTTTATTCTTTTGCAATCTTTCTAACAAATTTGGCGGAAAAAAACAACTTTAGATGTAGTGTAGAGCATTTTGGAATTGTTATTCTAAATGAAGCAACATCCTGGATTATTAAATAATACTTTTTTTCAGTCCTTTTTACATATATTAAGTTAAACTTTGTGTTTAAACGATGTGTTAAATGAAACAGAAAGCCCCATCAAATATGTGATTGAAATGTTCTTTACTGTACATTTGTCCGGTTGCACGCCACAAAGGTGTTCGTTGGATAAATCTTGAAAATTATTAATAGTTTAATGTATTTTTACAGTTTCATCAGATGCTTCTCAGGAGGTTTATTATTTAACAAATCCCTATTTCCAGAGTTGTAAGTTTGCAAATATAGCACATAAGCACTTATCAATTGATAAATAATATATATTACTTCACACTTTTTTCATAAAATACTTTCAAATAAAGTAATGACTATGATACAAAACTACGTACAGACACCCTGAAAAACCCTATTGTGTTTTTAATTAAAAATTTGTACATATTCAGAAATCTAAAATAATTACCTAATTATTGATTAGTCACCTAACTACCGTAAGATTAAGTTTAAATATGTTTAAAACTTAAGCACGTGGTCTCAATTTAAGTACCTCATTTTCGGAAATGTTTTGAAAGAGAAACGTGAAAACTAAAATTTGTTTATAATAATAAATATTTGAATTTTTTCTTTGTCTATTTTTAGGAATGTCATTCTTATATTTAATGTTACTTGGAATGGAAAACAGTATTACCACGAAAGATTGAGATATTCACTGTTGAGTGTTTGCTACGTGTTATATTTAATGCCACTTGGAATATAAAACAGTATTACCACGAAAGATTGAAATATTTACTGTTTGCTACGTGTTATATTTAATGTCACTTGGAATGTAAAAAGTATTACCACGAAAGATTGAGATATTTACTGTTGAGTGTTTGCTGTATGGTTTACGAGAAAAAACAAATAGGCGATATTTTAACAATATTTATACAGTTGGTTTCAAAAGTACTGTGACGTTTTATAAAAGAAGATACAATTAACTGTTTGAAAATTGTATCATTTATTCCAATAATTATTTGTCTGTTAGTTCAGTTTCACAGAGAATTCCACAGCTACCTTCGCCAGCTGTTCCTAATTTTAAAGTGATAGGCTTTAGGGAGGGCATTTAATAAACACCTTTACTGCCATCTCTTGGAATAATCTTTACCAGCGAATAATGAAACTGACTATTCCCTGTAGCTGAAAGGAGGGATGTTTGGCGACAAGTATGGACCTCGCAACCCACGAGACCAGTGCTTAAATCTTCATGCTATGATTGGCCACCTATGTCTTGACACAAAAATTTATTATTATACAACAACGCCGATTAAAATAGTAAAACCATGTAAATAATTTTCATAAATTATGTTTTTTCTTATAGTGGTAGCTACGTTAGACTATCTGCTGAGTCCACAGAGAGGAATTGAACCCCTGAGTTTAACATTATAAGTCCGCAGGCTTACCGCTGTACCAGTAGGGAATATTCACAAAATGAAACTGAGTTATGTATTATAATTTCTCTCTTACAAATTTGGAAATTTTATTTTTCTAATTTTATACATTACAACTTTACATTGTATATGCTATTATTGTAACATTGTGAATTAAACTGAAGTAATGAAACCTAATGCTGATGTTAACATTTAATCTTTTGTTTCTCTTATCTCTCTCTTTTTAAATTAGGCCTGGCATGGCAAAATGGATTAAGGCGTTCGAGTCGTAAGCTGAGAGTCGCAGGTCCGAATCCCCGTCACACCAAACATGCTAGCCCTTCCAGCTGTAGGGCGCTATAATGTTTCGGTCAATCCCATTACTCGTTGGTAAAAAAGTAGTTCAAGACATGGCTGTGGGTGGTGATTAATAGCTGTTTTCCCTCTACTCTTACATTGCTAAATTATGGACGGCTAGCAAAAACAAACTCTTCTTAAATTACCTTGGAACTTTTTTGTGATATGTGTATTAATTATCTTACTCGTAAGAGGTTTTCAAATGAATATATTGTAAATAAATCTGTCATTGTATTAGCGAGTGCAAAGTATAACTAGTATGAATGAAAGCTACTTTGTTCTTTGCTAATGCTAAGTTCCGCTCATTTTCAATGTACATATTGAAATGAGATATGCCGTAAAAAGTGTTCACGTGATTCATGAGTTTTGTTCGTTTCTTTTCTTCGGCAGACAATTAATTTTACATCTTTGCACTTGACTTACAAATTATTTAACTACACTGAGTTGTCAAATGATAAATATATAGTAATATCCTTGTAATTTCAAACGATTGTATAACTAGCGCATAGCAGCATGCACCAAGCTAATCATGAATTTAATTATCCACAGTGGTAGGAACTTTTAAAATTTTCTATTTAAAAAGTAAATGTTTTAAGTTTTTCCTGACTTTTTGTTTCCTTCTTTTTCCATAATCTGAATAATATCGCGTTGCACATTGTTGGTACGATTGGAGTGACCTTGTGGCTTGTCAATAACGTCACATGTATTGGTGAAAAGAGTAAGTGTGAATTTTCATCCAGTCTTGAAATTAGAATATTTCCTTCTGTTTTCTTTGTTAGAAATGTATCTTTACAACTTATGTAAATAAATAAGAACGTCTTATCACCATTAGAGCTCGAAAACTACACCTGTGCTCGGTATAAGGAAATTTATGGTGGCCTTAGACAAACCATTACATTTGGAAATGATCCGAACCATTAACCCAATCGAACGCCCAAGATCACCACCGGATGAGCATCAATCTTTTCTAGTGTTTCACGTGAGACTTGAAGTTGGACAGCCGTCTCTACTGATCGATGAGAATCACACTTACAACAATACACTAATGAGTTAATCACCAGAATGTAGAAGAATGTTCAGTGCTGAAGCCCAATCTCTTCATTCTTTCAAATATCCTTGCCAAAACTGTTACAACAGAATTCTATTGACATGTTACTGAAGCACCATCAAGCATTTAATCCTTCGTTCACACAAGTTTGAATAATGTTTCGTGGATAAACCTCATTCTTAAGTAACACAAATTATGATATCAAAGGAAAAGAACTCAGCCAATGATGAAATTCACTTACTGGAATCCTATATTTGTTAATGTGATTTATAAAATAAAGCAACAAATCATTGTTTTCAAAATAAGAGAGCTATCTGGATGTTATGTTTGGTTTTCTGTTCTAGTGTTTATACACGTTTCTCAATTATTATAAATTCGAACGTTTGTTTGGCTATGTAGATAATTTTTCCATACAAAATGACAAAGATAACGTTTGCAGCAATAGTTATGGAGATTTTGGTTATTTTAAAAATATTGTTCATAACTCGTAAAAGCAATGTATAAAGAGAAGTAAATACACCTTGAAGCTCATAAGTCTGTAAATAAAGTTAAGGAACATTTATAACAATTAAATTTATATGTATCTGTAGTTAGAATATTATTTTGTTTCAACAAGAGCCACAAAATAGCTCATCTTCTAACGTTAAAATTTGAAGTCTGATCCCTTTGATAAGCATATCTAAATAGTCTATAATGCACCTTTGTGTTTACAAGAAACAATCTAAACTAGCCTTAACCATGAGCTTGTTGTAATAAGAATTTATTGTTTTCATAGATAAATGTTCCAAATATTAATATTAATTGCTGAATATAAAATTTCGAAAAACATAAGTTTGGCCTAAATACGTACAGTAGTCAAAACAGATCACTAAGTTTAATGCGTTTAACTGTTACCACTAAAAATGTAACTAATACTCCTATAGCTACACCAGAAATTCAAGCATGATACAAAACCAAGATGGAGCGAGATGAAATCCATAAATACGTCCATTGTTTCTTGGAAATTAGAAAGATCAGCGGAGCATATATCAAGACTAGGTGTTTATAACACTTAGAGAAAAGCATTAAATTTTAATGTTGTGATATCAACAACAAAAACGAAGAGTTGCTCGGGCTTACAACACGACAAGTTTAACTAGGCACATTTAAATCGTTACGAAACGTCTCGAGTAACTATGGTTAGAACAGTACAGCAAGCGTTTATATTGAATAACCACAGTTTCGATTGCATCTGATGTTTCTGTAAAACTTATTTCACGGTTAACTTAAATAAAGTAAAAATCATTGCGTATTTTTTAAGAATCTTGCTATCGTTTTATTAGTACAAAACCACACAACTGGTTATACTTGCATCCTGTCCATTACGGGGAATGGAACCTCGAAATGTACCATTTTAAGTTCGCAGACTTACTGCTGAATACAAAGCTTTTTGGTGATTGTTTGTTCAAATCAGAAATCTTGCAGTATTTTCCGAGCCCCACTGAACGAAGAAAGATCAAAGCTTTGAGAAAAGTTCATGTTTTAATAACAATAATAAAGATTCTGGGTTTTTTTACGACCTATTTATAGTTTTTCTTTCATAAAATATTAATTGCACGGGATTTATAAGACCTGTATTTACTACAGTTATTTCTAAATCATGTTTATGTTTAATCTAAGTGTATATTTCTCTGTGGAAACAGTAAAATTGTTAGTATTCCATTAATCAATACAAGAACGAGTATAAGTCATCCTTTTTATGACAAACATATTTGAAACAAACTTAAGGACAAACCTTAGAAAAACATGGGATGCAATTTTTGTAGCAACCAAGATATTCTTGGTCAGCTGCAATCAGTATACTACAAGCCTCGGAATCTAAAATCGTTATTAACGCTTATTAATTGGAAAACTACAGAATTTTAATTTGACGAGGAGCGTTTATAGATTTCGAACATTACAACTCTTGAATTAACTTCGGACATTAGTATTTCTACGAGAACATTAAATATTTTTGTTGGTAAAAATCAGCTTGTTAGCGGTGTGAGGCCAGCCAAGAATAAAGAGCTAGCTATCTAAAGCAAAATATAATAATATCAACTCAGAATTAATTTGGTCATTGAAGATCTGGACTGTTGATAAGATATTCATTTCTTGACCAGACAGAAGGCTCAGTATAGTGTGTAAGTTTGTAAAACTTTTGCATGTAAACCAATATTTTATTAACTACTTATAAAAAGCGTTATTATAAATTGTATTGTTGTTTGTATATTAACATATATTTGTGTGTATCAATATTGTTGGCAAATATAATAAATTTATACATATCGACATTTACTTAATTTCTAAATTCAAATTTCTAGTTATTTAAAATCATAATATATAACATAATAAATCAGACACTCGTCCGATATAAATAATTATAGGAAAAATTTGTATTATTTCTGGTCCAAGAAAATTTTCGAAATATATATATTTTTTAATATTGTAATTGGTCTTTATCTAATAAGTTGGATTAGGTTATATTCACTGTATATAAGCGACAAATGGCATCATATCGTTTTTTAAACCTACTGGATGTGTTGTAAGAACACTTGCTCCATTATAAAGCAATATTTAAGATATGAAATATCAAATGTAATATAGTAAAGTTCACCTATAATATCGGAGGTTCGAATCCCAGTTACACCAAACATGCTCGACCTTTAGCTGTGGGGGCGTTATAATGGGACGCTCAATCCCATTACTCCTTGGTAAAAGAGTAGCCCAAGAGTTGGCGGTGTGTACTGAAAACTAATTGTCTTCCATCTAGTCTTAAACTGCTAAATTTGGGGAGGCTAATGCAGATAGCCCTCGTATAGCTTTGCGCGAAATTCAAAGCAAACAAAATCAAATCACCTGCAATGTGACAAAAGTTAAACTTCCAATTCAAATATCGCTTCATGGTCATAGAAAGTTATTAATGCAGAGCAATATTAATAGCTTTCAAGTCGATATTTTCAAGAACTTTATTTTGAAGGAGAGAAGTTAAATCCAACTAATGTGTAAGAATCCAGCCACAAAATTTAAAAGTTTAGCAAAAAACGTGACAAGCACATTTTCACGATTTAAGTTCCTTAATCAAAAAGGTTCAATCATTAACAAATTTGGGAAAGAATGTTCTCTTAAATTATAATGCTTATAGATAAGCAGACGAATAAACGCAAGTACTCTCAAGTATCCTCCTTCAGTTTCTCATTAAACGTAGAAAAGTGAGCAGCGCCTTCATACGGTATTCTTAATAAATAGTTAACAATTGCTAAAACTTAATTTAGATCAATAGCTCATCTAAAATGTACGAAAAAGCTTTCATTAACGTATTTTTCTCAGAATTTTATACGTAATATATGAAGACTATCAATAATTATTTTATAATCGATATAGTTGGTAATTAACACTCGCTTCTTTCAGGAAAAATACAGCTTAGAATAGAAAACAAAATACTCGTATATAAGGTTTATATAACTTCTTTGACTAGCATCAACTCCGAGAAATTTAGGTACTGAATACGAGTTATTTTGTTAAAATTCTATGGTAGTTGGAGACAACACATATCACATCAGCATAACAACAGCTCTTTTAAGGCATTTTTACTTATTTATCAGAACAAAGTCAACCAAATCTCAACTTATGTGTGTGGATCTGTAGTTTTTGTTTTACTTTAATCAAAATGTGGTTTAATGATACAAATAATATAAATAGAAAATGGATAAGGAATTGCGACCTGTCTGCACTTCATGCCCCCCTCCAGTGTGACAGTGGTATATCTGGTATATCATTAGAAACTGAGTTTTAATATCCGTCATCAGCAAAACACAGACTGTCTATTGTGTAGTTCTGTACTTAATTTCAGATAACGAAACAAGCTTTCTACTCTCCATCATTAAAACATAATTTAAAATGCATATCAGTAGTACAGACAAATACATAAAACAACATTACTGCACAATAGTCAACAGAGTATGGATCACACAAATGCTTTTAGATGGTCTTCGGTTAAAATTAATTATATTTACAGTCAACCCAGCAAAGAACATAATACTTTCAGATAGTCTTCATTCTAGGACTAACCGTTTGTTACGAACTACAGCATAGATCACCATGGTACTTTTAGGTATTTCTCAATTTAGGGCTATCCATCTATTACCATATACATATGGTAATATACATATACACTGCATGGGTTGTTATTATAGCTTCAAATAATCTTCGAATTAGGTCTAACTCTCTGTTTTGTATACTCGTTATTCTACGATATCGCTTAATCATAACATATGTCAAACAAAAAGTATTTTCTTTAATTAAAGAAATCAGGTGATTTTTAAAATTATGTCTGGGAATGTTATAGACTCTGTGTATCTCGTAGTTCAATGTTAATTAACTCTTGTACAGATGACAAAGGGTAATTATTCACATTCAGAGTATTACATAAACGTGCACTTTCATGTAAAACAAAAATAATCAGATGTTGTTATAACAAAAATATTTTGTGCATCTGTTATGCAAAAATGGTAGCTCTTCAGTTCATTTTGCCTTTCTAACAGTATTGATTAAAGTTGGCGAAACAAAAGTAAAGAATATTAATCATATTACTAGAAACACTAATGATTCTCATTGTTCTTGAGTTCAGTAAATACCGTGACTCAAAAAATTACACTAAATGTAATAAAAGTAAAAAATGTATTTCGTATTATCAGCAGCCTCAACAAAAATTCTCACTATCCTTGAGTTCAATAATCACTAACTCAACTTTATGACATAAATAAATATCTAAAAATAAAACCCATGTAATGTAATGATGTTAAAAAAATATAATAAATTGGAGTGATATATAAATTACGTATAAGTTGTGTAGTTAATGTGAGATGCATTAAAGGTATGAACATTTGTCTTTATGTAAAATAGCACCATTTCTATAGACGATTTAATATGTTTTCTGTGATTCTTTGACTGCACTACTTTGTTTTATGTGTATATGTATACACCTAGTTTCTTTCAATAATAATGTCTATACTATTACGAGTCAAGAAAAAAAGCAACTACGAGAAAGAAAATTAGTTCAATGTGTAATACTCTTGGTATATACTTATAACTACTATCAGTCATTCTAAATAATGCTTTGCTAAAACCCAGACAATTCATAGACTTGGGGCCAGGCATGGCCAAGTGGTTAAGGCATTCGAGTTGTAATTCGAAGGTTCAAATCCCGGTCACACCATATGTGTTCGCCCTTTCAACCATGGGGCATTATAATGTGACGGTCAATCCCACTTTTCGTTGGTAAAAGAGTAGCCTAGAAGTTGGTGGTGGGTGGTGACTAGCTGCCTTCTCTCTAGTCTTACACTGATAAATTAGGAAAGGCTAGCGTAGATAGCCCTCGTGTACCTTTGTGCAAAATTCAAAACAAACCAAATCGTAGACTCGGAGACAGCGAATGGAAGTATTATTCTCTGATTTCTACCTTGTCGTCACTTTTGATTTCATCACTTCACTGACGTTTAAAAATATTTCAGGAAAAATGTACAGTAATTTTAACTCATCTTTACTTGATAATGTATTTTACTTAGTGTTTTCTGCTATGACTCCCCTTGAAAACCAAGATGACTATAATATTATTTTTATTTTTTTGAAATATTTTACAGAAGAGAAATGAAAGATAGTTGTGAAATATTTGAACCGTACAAAATATTTATTTGAAAAAAATATTCGCTTAAAAAATAATCACAAATTTTAATGGATTTATAACCCCGTAAGGAGAAAACAGGAAACTTTGTGGAATATGTTGCAGCATAAAGTTATTGTACCTGAATATTCCATTAAATTTGTTATTTCTTGTTAACCATGTATCTGCACAAAGAGCCATCTGTGCTCTCCCCGCCATAGGTATCGAAACACGGTTTCTGGGGTTTAAGTGACATTAAAGGGGAGTTTCGTAAAAATATTAATAAATACAATGCCAGAGAAATTTATTAACGAGTTTGTGTGAGGCGTAAATCTGTATATTTAAAGTTGTAACTTTAAAATAGTTATTATATCATAAAGTTTTATAAATATAGCTCACATCGGGTATATATATATGATTATTTTATAGTGCGATATTCTGTCTTAATATTCTCAGCAGATATAAACTTGTCGCAAATTAACACTTTTAACTTCGTTTTTTTCGTTACCAGGCCTTCTTACAACATGACTGAGAAAACTTTATATATACTTTGTATCATTTATGTGCTTATGACAGAATAATAGGCGATCTACAAACAGAGAAAAGGTTTCGATTAATTCACAAGTCGAGAACTTGAGCAAATCGTTATGTTTTCAATAAATGTAAAAAGTAAAATTTATCATAAATGTGTTGAGCATCTATAATATCTGATTTGTTTAGTTTTGTTTTGAATTTTGCGCAAAGCTACTCGAGGGCTATCTGCGCTAGCCGTCCCTAATTTAGCAGCGTAAGACTAGAGGGAAGGCAGCTAGTCATCAACACCCACCGCCCACTCTTAGGCTACTCTTTTATCAACGAATAGTAGGATTGACTGTCATATTTTAGCGTCCTAATGACTGAAAGGGCGAGCATGTTAGGTGCGACTGGGATTCGAACTCATGACTCTCGGATAAATAGTGGAGTGTCTTAACCGCCTGGCCATGCCAGGCCTAAAATCTAAAACAGCATACAAATCTAGAGTGACACATGAAAGTGTTAAATGAAATTATACAACTTGAGCGGTGTCTCGTGCACGATCCCAGGAACTAGTTATAGCTGTTCTTAATTTTGAGCTACTAAATGGAATAAAGGCAGCCAATCAGAAGCGTTTACCACCACGAGGGCTTCGTCTAGTTCTGTTAAACGATTGATGGTAAAATGTCACATTTATAATGCGTCTACAGCTGAAAACATGGAGGTTTTTTGCCAACATTATGTTTCGATCTTTGGACCCTTTGATTCACAACCCAACACATTAGCTCCTAGGCTTTCCTGGCTCATGTGTTGACATTCAGATAACATCTGAAATGAGTAATTTTCTATTTACTATAAACCTTATGGCATCCATCTCTATTATTAGTTAAAGTAAAGTAATATACACAAGTACAATTTGAACCTATTACGTATTGGGAAATTAAAAAATATATTTAAATAAATAGTGTATTTCTCCATTAATTACTCGGAAAAATATTTTATCTCTCTAATTATTATTATACAACTTAAAACACAATAAAGAACAAGATAAATATATAATAACAAATAAATGAGACAAGGAACTGTCCTCTACGTCTCATCCTCTGTGATTTCGAACATCACAGGCGTCAAAATTAGTTTACACGAAAAAAGAGAATTTTCTTCATATATCGTCACGCAATCTTCTTGTCGGTATCTGTATAAAAACTGTAAACTATTACCCTGGACATTACCTTTCTCTTTTTAATCTCTAATTATCTAGCTCCCAGTCAATATATAAATTTTTTGTCAGGTTTCACAGTCATCAAAGCCCTCCAGTGGCTCAGCGGTAAGTATGCGGACTTACAACGCTAAAACGGCTTTCGATTTCCGTGGTGGGCAGAGCACAGATAGCCCATTGTGTAGCTTCGTGCTTAATTAAAAATAACAACAACAACAGTCATCAAATATTTATTTTACAGAACACGGTTCGTGTGAAATCATTATTTTTATTTATTCCCAAAATACTAATAGAAGATTGTTCATACTGGATAAATTTCGTCGACATGTTAACAAATGAAACAAACAAGAAGAAACGACATCAAAATTGACTTTTTTAACCCCTTTTTGTTTTCTGCCAAGCAACCAAACTATTCAGTTTTGGTTTCCTGAACTAATACAACATAAACAAGATTAAAGTCGTGTGTGGATAGTTTGAGATTCAGAAATTGAAAGTTAATTTCAGGTTTGCGTATCAAAATAGCTGACATAATCAGTCACAAAAAGAAGTTATATAATTAACCAGAACTGGCTGATATGACAACTTGCCAATAACAAAATTCATTATTATCTAAGTATGCATAACTTGATTCCCCGGTGTGACAGCAGTAAATCTTCGGATTTACAATGCAAATATAGAATTATGATCCTTCTCGGTGGACAAATAGATAACCCGATGTGGCTTTGCTATAAGAAAACACACACATATGACTTGCGGTATTACTAAACTTTATTCCAACAACACAGCATTCTGACGATAAAATTATAAATACTTTTCAAAAACACAGTTATCTGCATGTGAAAATAAATTAAAATGTGTGGGTGTTTTCTTATAGCAAATACACCTCGAAGTCCACAAAGAAGAATCGAAGCCCCAATTAGAGCGTTGTAAATCCTTAGACTTATCGCTGTACTAGCGGGGGACTCAATGGAAATAAATAACACTCTTAACAACTGTTCACAGCGGTAGAAATGAGTAACACTGTTAACAGCAGTTGAAATTTATAGCATTGTTATAAACAGCTGTAAAAGTGAGTAGCACAGTCAACAGCAATGGAAGTGAGCATCGCTGTTGTATCTCATCCTACAACGTTCCTAATGAGACTAGCATCTGTTAAATTCAGTTCCCAAGCAAGTGATACCAGCGGCACGAAACAAAGATGTAAGTTGAAGCAAACGTGATGACAAAAAAGAGCTGAACTGCAGAGAACCTTCGTACAAAATAGGCCAATCGGTAATATGCAACTTATGGCCACGTACAAGTCTTTCTTTTATGAGAAGCAACTATCGTAAAAAGTTATCTTAACAGAATTAGAGGGCACAAATACACAGCGCGCATGCATGAATAAAATTCCTTCAGGAGAAACGTGCATTGAATTTCCACAAAACTTTATCCAGTAGAAGCACAGGAAGCCATGGAAAAATCTTATGCATTAACTCAAAATATTTCTTTCCCTGAAGATCTAAAAAAGATTATGCCAGCCGTTTAATGAAGGGACTGAGCTTCTGAATAAAGTGGGTTACTTAGAAATAGTAAAGCATAACGGAATATTCTATAAACTTTAAAAAATATTTGTTCAATCACATAGATATTATAACTTATAAGGTTATCATTTAGAATGAGCGTTACTTATACCATCTTGTAAATAATAACGATTTGCTCTATCAAAATGAAGTACATTTTTCACGAAAACTATTAGTTAACGCATCTAGTTTACTATAACATGTTTTTAAGTTAGCTGTGTTTAATACACTTAAGATTCTTTTAAATTCGAGGATTTACATGTCAGTACGTTAACTGTAAATATATTTATAAGAGTATTTCAAGACATTATTATCTTAATATAATTATTCCAGTATGATCGCAGTGCATTTCATCTTACTGTTGTTGTTTTTTCTAACACTTATTCTTTTCAGAATCTAACACCAGAAGTCTCTGGAATATGATGTTGTGGAGCTGGTCATTAAGTCTAGCTTTTGTTCAGTAATACTTGTATAAGTTCGACAATTCTACCTTTTTTAAGTTTACGTCGTGTATAGATACAAGAAATCAATGGATGTATATATTTATATGTTTATACTGACTGTTGTGCTTTAACTGCTCTTGCATGGCCAGGTTGTTAAGGCGCTTAACTCCTTATATGAGGGTCGAGGGTTCGATTCCCCGTCCCGCCAAACATGCTCGTCCTTTCAGCCGTGGGAGTGTTATAATATAATAGTCAATCCCACAAGTCGTTGGTAAAAGAGTAGACCAAAAGTTGGCGGTGGGTGGTTATGACTAACTGCCTTCCATCTGGTCTTACGCCTCTAATTTAAAAACGACTAGCACAGAGAGCTCTCGTGTAGCTTTGCACGAAATTTGAAAACACAAACAAATGCTTTAATTATCTCGGTTGAATTCAACATCGATTATAAAGACATTTAGTGCAGCCGCTTTGCTCACCCAACGCTGATGCATTAGCCTCAGGGTAAAATATTAACGTGGTTTTCGCCACTCTTTGTGTATTAAGACACGATTATAACAAGATGCTCCTTACAAAACAACACTTTCGTGACAACTTCAGAAATGTGGACTCTTTGTAAGGTTAAGTGTTTCCCTGCAAAAGTAATCTTTCTTGGTATGGAAAAGTGAAAGATTGTCATGACACGTATTGTGCTTTGTAATTAATTAATAAATGAATTTTATTGATTGTACTTTGTTACGACATTAAAATATATGCCCTCTCGCTTTAACAACCCAAGGAATAAGATTAAACGTTCTTAATTAAACTACGCTAATCGCGGTTCATCTTCAAAGTTACAATATGAAAAACAATCATTATTCCTGTAAAAGAAGTTGGTTCTGACAGGTGAGGGCGGCTTGCGTGGCTGTTCTTATGCTTTTGCATATTATCATGTTGGTACTTAGGAGAAAAAGTGGACTTTTTTTAATGGTGGAGTAATTAGAAGGTATATCATTTTAAACACGAAAAATGCTCCTAAATTAATTTTTTGCGGTAACATAACACTAAATTAAAATTGCTAGTTTGTTATTTTGTTGAATTTCACCCAAATCTACTAAAGGACCATTTGTGCTAGCCATCCCTAGTTTTGAAATGATAGACAAAAGGAAAGGAAGGTAATTAGCACCACCCACCGCCAGCTCTTGAGCTACTTTTTTATCAACAAATAACGAGATTGACCGTCAAATTATAACGCTCCCATGACTGAAGGCCATCCCATTTTGTGACTGGATTCGAACACGATTATCGCGAGTGGAATGCTTTAATCACCAAGCCAATAAATAAGAGTAAAATGGGCTTATCTCGTCTTAATTATTTTTTATTGTTAAGCAGTGACTCATGCGTGTTGAATTAAAGTGACGATAACCCAGATACCAGTTATTATTCCACTTCGGTTAGATGTCTGGTAAATGTTGTTTGATATTCACTAAGTGATCTTCTTTGGTACAGGGTAGGGTAGCTACACTAGTTACAGCGTGATTTTATTTGAAAACTGTATTTTAAAAATATTTTAGTTAATATCAACAACAGCACGACGAAAACAAATATAAACACATTTTAACTTTTTTTAAGCCCGGCAATTAAGGCACTCGACTTGTAATCCGAGGATCACCGGTTCAAATCCCTGTGACACCAACATGCTCGCCCTTTCAGCCGTGGGGGCGTTATATGTGATGGTCAATCCAACTATTCGTTGGTAAAAAGAGTAGCCTAGGAGTGGTGATGACTAGCTGCTTTCCTTCTAGTCTTACACTGCTAAATTAAGGACGGTTAGCGCAGATAGCCCTCGAGCAGCTTTGCGAGAAATTCAGAAACAGACAAAAACTTTTTTTCTCCACCAGAGTTCTGTTTAAGTAGCATATGTTCCTTTTAATCTTATTGTATCTTTGTAACTTATAAACAGTATATATGTACGATTCAGTTTCTGTCAAATACGGATATCGTACACATTAAATTTTGGAATCACTCAAATATAATATTTTTGACATTTAACCAATAATCTTAAGACAGTATTGACTATTGCTAGTTAATAATATTAAAACAGCTGTTTACTCACACTTAACTTCAGTGTTAATAGATGATAGCTAAGAGTTTTAAATGAATATTGCTTACAAAAAAGTAATTTCGTTTGTATTCAATTTCATGAACAAAGCTCTAACATTGGCAGCTAAGGTTAATTTTGAAACGAACCACCCTTGAATATATGTAAATCCCTATGTGTTATAGCGCTACCAATTTAATATCAGAAAATAATCACACAGAAATACTGGCGCCACGCTGTCGCTAAATGGGACACCAGACATTTTAATAGAATATGTTACTATAGCGTATATTTATTCATTAATTTTATAGCTTTTATAACTATATTCAAAAGCAAACAAAATAACTTTCAAATGATTACCGCATGAAGTACTTCCTTTGAAGGCGAAGAAGAAACAAACTCATCTTAATAATTTTTTCGAGTTAAAATTTTAGAATTCACGTTTGCTTTCATTTGAAAATGTTAGTCTCGTTTAAGAATAGATAAATATAATCCCATAGAATTGCAATGGACAAATAACTAATTTTTTTAAGGTGATATAACATTATTTAAAACCTTGATGAAACAAATAACATAAACACAATTATTAACACAACATATAAAATTTTACAAAATTGCAACTATTAAAATTAAACCTTTTAGGTAATAAATTCATAACACAAAATACTTTACAACCAATTACTTTATATTTGGTGTTTCCAAGCTAGTTATCATTTTATGCGGAGACTCATGGCCTCAAGTGATCAGTTTAGAGACTAATGGACAGTTTAGAAACTCTAATGTTAATTAGCGTAATATTGACAATTTGGTCTACAATCCAACTTATTAACCAATACTTTTGTACTGCTTTCCAAGATTTACCTAGCATCCAACGTTTTGTATAATTTACCGAAACATTTAAAAAGTTGATAAATCCAATCATTCGAGAATTTTCCCAATAATTTATTATCTCTGTTGTTCTTTAGTCTTAGAGAAAGTCCACAATTGGGTATCTGTTGTGTCTAACACGTGGATTCGAAGCCCGGCATTTAGCATGTTAGTCCGTATAGTTACCACTATTTCAACGGGAGACAAACAATTGCTCTCACTAAATCAGAAATGTAATTCATCTATTCATGGTATAATTTAGTCTTTTATTTGTCTTACTCGCATCAAGTTTTAAAGTTTATTCATTCATGTGTTTTATTTTATATATTTTTATTAAATGCATTGTAAACGATTAAGTTTTAGAATATTTTTATATACTACTTACCGAAACACTGGTCTACCTGTTTGAGAAACTCGGTCGAAATAAGGTAGCCAAATAAAATTTTATGAATCAATGCTTGATCGACATTGGATTTTTACTTGTATTTTATTTCCTAATTCAGCTTTATTATTGCAAAAATAGTTATCTTCTTAGCGAGATATTCAAGAATGTTACTTCCTTTTAAAATCTCCTCTTCTCCACAGTTTCTCAGTGATAAATCTATATGTTTAGAACGCTAAAATGGAGTTTCAGTAGCCATGATGAACAAAGCACAAATAGTTCATTTTGTAACTTTGTGCTTAGCAGCAAATCTTCTAAAATCAGTTATACACTAAGTTTACAACGTGTGTTAATCAACACTTATGTTTATTTAATGTGCTAATTTATGAGCCTTATATTTTACTAAATATATATATATTTCACGCATAATCACCAAACACTGGAATCTCTTTATTTTACCCACTCACAATTCATTAATTTACTCACTCGATACTGATTCTTTATTACTTTACTCACTCAACACTGACCCTTCATTACTTTATTCCCTTAACACTGTCCTTTCATTACTTTACTCATTCAATACTGATCCTTCATTACTTTACTCACTCAACACTGGCCCTTCATTACTTTACTCACTCAACACTGGCCCTTCATTACTTTACTCACTCAACACTGTCCTTTCATTACTTTACTCACTCAATATTAATCCTTCATTACTTTACTCACTCAACACTGACCCTTCATGACATTTCCCATTCAATCCTAACCCTTCCATATTTATTTTCTGTGTATTCTAATTTTGTTTTGCTCTATGATTAAATAAACAAGACGTGCGAATAAAGTTATACCAAAAGAAATACTCAGTGTATTATATTAAACTGCAGTAATAAAGGTTTTCATCATTGTGTTCTTCGATCAAGATCCTCACTCATGCACGCACTCTCTCTCACACACACACACAACGAGTAATTAACAAAAGCATATTTTTAAAAGTTTAACACTTCCAAGAAACCTTCATTGGTAGAGGTGAAAATTGTGGTTCTCTATTACATAGAGCAAGACAAAAACATCAAAATGACATATCCAGTTGTTGTAACGAGCACATATTTCTCGACAGTGGCACGCACCTTATTTAACTATGCTACCAGCATACAACACAATGCATGTGAGACTCACGCATGTTTGTAGCTATGCAGTTCTTATAACTCGCATCAAAGTACGTTGAATCGATGATAAAATTTACTAGTTAGTCGTTCAGCGTTTAAAATTCGTATCAACAAAAAACCAAACATTAGTTTTATATATATATATATATACAGATGTAGAATGACAGGAAGTCCAAAGAATGGCATCATGAAGTATACTGTGCATATCAAAAAGCTTATCGAAAGTTTACTGTGTCTGAGCTTGAGTTACATTTTGATTTTACTTGCTATTAGAAACTTCAAGGTAAACTCACGCAATACTTTATATGGTAACTTTAAACAGTTCGAATCAAACAGTGAACTCAGTACTTATCTTAAACAAATAGAATTTTCTTAAGATTGAAATTATACATTTGTGGCTCATTCATCTATTTAAACAGGGAATCATTGAAGTTCATTTCCAGAAGAAATTTGAATAGTGTCTCCAGTAGCACAGTGGTATGTCTGAAGGACTTCCAACGCCAAAATTCAAGTTTTGATACCCTTGATGGGCACAGCACAGGTAGCTAAGTGAGTTGCTTTGCGGTGAACTTTAAAAAGGCAATTTAAATAATTATTACTACAGTATATTTTGTTTCAAGATGGAGTGGAACATGTTTGTTTGTTTTTCTCATAAAACATTTTCTAAAAAAAAAAAACCTTAACGCGAAGTAAAATTAAAAAAATAAACGTTTTTAGAACAAGACTTCGTAACCCAGTAGCCCAGGACTCAGCACATAAAACAAAACAAAAACTCAACATACTAAGAAACCAAATAAACACAGCCATAAAACTATGCTCACCAGATAAAATTAACGATGAATTAGACAAAATAAAACAATACTTCATCAACATAAATAAGTTTCCTCCACAAACCGTAGAAAATATTATACGCACTCACCTTGACAGAAAGCAAAATCAACCAACAAAAGTAAATATATCTCACGAATCAAAAAATCACGAAACCATATACAGCTGCAGACCATATATTCCCGACATCAGCAGAAAAATAACCAACATTTGGCAAAAACTAGTAACAAAATATGACATTCCAGTTAATACCAAATTTATTCAAAAACCAGGCACAAAACTGAGGTATATACTATGTAAAAACTATACTGATAAACACCACACCAACATTATTTATAAAATACAATGTGATAACTGCCACGACTTCTAAATTGGAGAAACAAGTAGAAAAATGGAAACCAGATTAAAAGAACAAAAGAAGTCACCTTCACACGTTTTCGAATACTGCAAGTTAAATAAACACAACATAACCATAGAAAACACTCAAATACTAAACAAAGAAACTGTTACGTTTTTTATGTGGACTGAATGCAACAGAAAGACACAGATAACAGCTTATATAATTTATTACAATAAACTATTATATATGTGACAGATATAAAATAAATTATATAACAACAATGACAGATATTCAGTTTCAACCTTCAAAATTAATTACAATACAAAATGGTACTGGCCTGTATCCAATATAATGACCCAGAATGAAAGTCCAAAAGTTCAGATCAGAAATCGAAAATTCCAGTCTAGGGTTGAATTTGGTCCCAAGAAGAAATTCCGAAGTTTGAATGGAGAAGTTCAGAAACAATTCACAGTCCAATAAATTTGACGAAGTTCTTTTTACGATGTCTTTGATGAATGTCTCAAATTTGTCGTTTTCTAACTTGCCCCGGTCTCCCCTAAACATTCCTGTACGTGTTGATCTTCAGTATAACCAGTAATTCGAATGAATCGTAAAGATTGACGAAATAAAACCACAGCTTTTGTAGATCTAGCTCCAGTCACAAATCCATGTTGAATAAACACACAGAAAACGTTGAAAATTTCTCAAACTAAGACACTATCTCTTAAATCAAATAAAAACGAATGACTGACTCTCCTCGCATCGCCATCTGTTTATATACTAGTAGGCCTACTGTGTTCTCGAACAATCGCGTAACTTCCACAGAATTTCAGAGTAATCTGCGCATGCCTGTTTTTGCACGGGACTCGTCTAGACACCAGGCCAAAATAAATGATCGATCTACCTAATTCTAGAAATTTCTACATGAATAACAACATATTTTATTGGTTTGAACTTTGAAACAATAATATAAACAACAACATGGCATTCCAAACGCTTTATACATAACAGAAACAAACATAAACAAATGCAAAATTAAAGAAGCCTTTCTTATACAACAACTTAAACCCAAAATAAACCAATATAAAGAAACGCCTTTATACCTATATTAATATAATGAAATAAATAAATTATATATTCAAACATCTAACACTCAGTTACACAACCCCTTCCAAACATATGGTCAGCTTCCGGTCAGTTACCTCTTTCTTTGTGAACTTGACGATGATCAAAGAAGGTCGAAACCTTGTTCGCTCTTCCATGTAAAATATTTTCTCAACCCCAAAACCCCGTTCTTGCATATATATTCCAGTAGCCCAGGGTTCAACAGCAAGAGCCATTAATCTCGTTCTTCTTACCACGAGTATTATAACCTAACTTCTAAAACCTTCGATATTTGTCGTCATTTTCCAACGCAGCTACAGTTCTAGAAACTCATTTAGCCATTTTTTGTTGCAGTTCTATGAAGCTCCCCAAAAAGCTAAAAAAATACCGCAACATCTGTATCTAATGCTGCCTAAAGAAATTACATTTATCATTGTTTTTATATTTTTAAGCTGTCTAAAAGTCAATATATATATATAGTTTATGGTCCAACAATTTTTCTCAATGTTATAAATTAACATTCTTCTTATCCTAAAAATAACAAGTTTCTGAATATGTCATTTGGAAAGTTATCTTTAATGAAAAGATGGAAAAAAAATGGAAATTAACCAAGTAATGTTATTTTGTAATAATTCACCTTAAAATTATTTAGTTATTTTAAATTACTTAATGATTAATGTAGCGTGGCACGATTCCGATGTGTGAATGTCAGAGACATTTAAGACGAATATGATTTCTTATGGGGATATATTTGATTCATTCTTGTAGACTCCTGGCGGTATATCCAATGGTTACATGTTGTACACAGCCAAGAAGGTATAGAAGTTGTTAGGTCACGAAGAGAAATTTCTCACTAGGTTTAACAGTAAATTAAAATATACATTTAAATTGCTTTTGTAAATGTAATTTACTAGATAATTTGTTCATTTTTTTTTCAAACAAATAAAGGCTTTATAATATTGAGAGACAAGAAATTTTTAATTTTTGGTATATTTTATTTGGTGAGTGACCAAGATTTTTCCAGTTGGAGGTTATTAATTTTGTGTAAAATAAAGTAAATGTCAGAATAACACTAAAGTTAGCTAATCGAGAAGCAATGATAATTTTACGATTTTTTTGCCTTTTACAGCTTTATTACTTTGTTTTTCTTTCTCAGTACAAACTTATTGTAGGGGCTATCTATATTCCATTCAGCGTGGAGGATCGAACACTGGATTTATACCTTAGAAGTCTCTAAGCTTACCGCTGATTCACCTAGAAACTACAGATGGATTTCCACACTATTTGTTAAAAACTTTCAATAATGATAAATTAGGTTCAATTGTTCTAATTGACATTGTTCAGAAAAACTGTAATTAGATATATATTACTTTGAATGCATAATAAATTACTAGCATATTGCAATAACTAAATACCTAATGATGCGTCTTTATCTAGGTGTTTCATTAGCTGAATAGGTTACAGTAAAAGGCATTTATTCCACGAAGAATAGCAAAATGTATTTAACTACTTTCTTCGGGTTTAATTTTTATACAAAATTAGTTTTCTTAATTACACATTTTCTATTAACATGACATGTACACGGATTAAAAATACTTTTGTACTATGTTTGTTATTTCTGTTATCAACACAGTCGTTCCAGGAAGATAAGAAAGCATGATTATTTGTAGTCGCACAATTGCATCATTCTGGATTTAACAATAAAATGTACCCTTTACTACTTGGATTTGGAGTTTACGTAGTTATTATAAGTAGTAGTTTATTGGAAGTTATACATTTTTCAACAAGGAGTAACATTTCTAAAACAAGCAAGCACTTAAAAGAATGATCGTATAAATGATCGAAACGTTATATCTGTAATAAAATAAAAGATATCGTTGTTTTACCCCATAGAAATATATATCCCACTATTGCAGTGTTGCATATATACAGGCTTATCTAATCACTTTTGTGATGTATCGATAATTTCATAGACATCTGGAGATAAGACAGTTAAAGTTTCATTTTAAAACATGGAGCTTAGAATGAAAATATTAAGCTTAAAGAAGAGAAATATCATTTTTAAAAGGAAGTAAATGATTTGTTATTGATATTAGTTTTTAAACTTTAATAGGCTTAACTGATATTTAAACAGCGATAGATAATAAATATAAACGACATAATTTCTAGATAATAGTTAAAGTTTCAAGTAAATATCATATCAATTTATACAAAAATTCACAACTATCGCTACAAATCGACTTTAATTCCGTCATTAGTCGGACAATTGCCGTCACACCAAACATTCTCGTCCTTTCACCCGTGGGAACGTTATAAAGTTATGACCAATCCCACTATTCGTTGGTAAAAGAGTAACCCAATTTTGGAGACAGTGGTGATGACCATTTGCCTTCCTTCTAGTTTTACACTGTTAAATTAGGTACGGCCAGTGCAAATTACCCTCGTGTAGCTTTGCGCGAACTTCAAAAACATACAAACAAAACAATCGGACAACTGAAAGTTATGACGTTCACTATCAATTAGCTCAGTTGTCATTGAATTTAATACTCTCTCAGCTGATATAAACTTTCAAAAAAATAGTTTGGTTTCATTTTGAAGTTGTTTTGTCCAGAATTAAAACACATTGTCAAGTAGGTTATTTCAAGTAGTCAAAAATTTTTTATCATGGTCACGAAAACTTTCATGTGTTTCAAAATGGTAATATGTAAGATTACGTGCATGGGGTTTATGTAACTTCAAGCGCAACCTCAAACTTTAGATTCACCAACATACATCTTACCAAAGTGTACACAATTTAGCGCATAAAAAACGCTTTTAAATTACAGTTATTTCTGGCGTTAACAAACAAAATTTATTCTTCCAGAAGAAATAAGAATGTATTTTATTCTCGAGTGTAACCTTTCTCAACCCTGTAAAAGCTGGCTTGTAATTACAAAAAGTTATCTTAAATGCCCTAAAAATCATTCTTGTATTAAATTGTAACTAATGGAAACCCATAATGTACTTAACTTCTTCAATATAAGCGCTCGCAGTGAACAACGAGTTCTGACGACCAAGATAATGTTTGCTTTATTTACCTGTCTGAGTTCTGTAAATATTCCCTAGTGGTATCAAAACCTTTTACGTGTTTGAACTAGTAATTGGTTTTGTTGTTTGTTATTTTTGAAATTTAGTGCAATATTTTTGCATTTTTCTTTCTGTCACCATGGTAATGCATATTGAATCACATCTACTTAATAGTCAAATTATGAGAATGTTTGACTTTATCAGTATAAGTAGGTTTCTATGAGAACTGAAATATTTGACAGGTTGGAAAAATGACAGAGTTTAATCATTCAAAAACACAGGGAATTTGACAATCCTTTTATGGTTGTACTGATATATCAAGGTGTATAAAATTGATTAGAAAGACAGAAGGTAAGATCTGTAGTAACGTGAGTTGTTACAGAAGTGGTTCATTGACAGTTGCTGAGGGACTAACCTTCTGTATGAGCTATAAGAGCACTCAAAGTAAGAAAAAGTCTTGCAGTTCGTAAAACAGAGTCCAACAAAAAAAAATGAATTACTCCAGATAACTTTAGAAACATACCAAGTTTCAAATCAACACACCAGGATAGAACAACCAACTAATTTAGTTTTAATACCAATTAAATCATGTCAAAGTTTACTCTCTATAATGTCATCCATTGGAGTGAATTTATACGATTTATATATGTGTGTAGGTGTGGGTGTTTTGATTATGATATTTATGTTCAGAAATGTTTCTTACCACTATCAATCTTAGACAGTTTGCACACATATCTGACGAAAGATTAACAGCTGCACTTTACGAACCTGATCAGTATGAACTATGTTATGAGCTATGTTTCATGGGTATGTACGCTCTAAATCTCTTCTTCCTGTCTACGTCCCTACGTCTTGCTTCACGAGTGAAGTGATGTTATTTCACTTATCTAACTATCGCCGATATTTTAACGAGACATCTCATATGATAAATACCCCTCACCTTCATTTCGTTCAGCATACAGTACGGCTGATCGAAGATATTTTTCATGCGTCTTTAGAACCTATTTTCTTCTCTGGAGATCATCTTTAGTTGATTTTGTTAGGATGTTCCAAAGCGCACGTTATTAAAGCATTAATATGCTGCAGGATCTGAGATGATTGAAAAAGTTGAAAAAGAAATACCCAGCTCTGTTTATGACATAAAATTTCTATACATTCTATATATATAAATAAATATCGTTCTATCAAGTATTATTCAGTTTCCATTACTTTCTATAAATCATATGAACTATAATAAAGCGAAGCTAGAGAAGTATTTGTTCTGAATCCTATAAAAAAAAAATTCAATTTAATTTTTGGGTTTGATAATCAAATTTTGCACGTGCGATAGATGTTGAATGTTTGTGAGTTTTTGTTTTGTTTTTGTAAAGAAAGGTAACTTATTGTCTCATATTTCGAAGTAATGAGGTGTATTGTTTGGTTCTTTTCCTGAACAAATGTAACATATTTTTTAGTTCTGTATTTTGCAGTAATGTTTTATTATTTAGTACCTATTCAGAAGTAATCTGGTATATTATTTGTCTCTTGTATTCTAGAAAGTTCTTAGGCCTCAAATTAGTGTAGATTCATTTCTCCTTGTAACACATTAACTGAGTTATCTCGTAAAATAATAATCTTTAATTAATACAGACAGTTAATAACATTTGTTATTGGACGAAAAGTAGAATAATGTAATTTAATTTTTCGTTTCATTGAAAACAAGAATTTACGGATTTATCACTACACTCTAATCCCATATAGAAATTCATATCACATAAGTCTACATTATTACAGCTAAATGTCACGTACAACGATTACGTAATAGTCTAGGCTCTTTTGTGAATTTTTGTGACAACACAGCTTGAATCCATGCATTATAATGGAAATGGAGAACAAAATATTATTATTTTTCATAATATATAGGACATGAGGATACAGAGCCCCCTCGGATAAAAATTGTTATTATGGATATGTTTGTGAATCAATAATAGTTTCTTTGTGATAGAATACAAGCGAACCAAGTTCCTTTCAATGCCAGTTTATGAACTTACATTGTTTGTTTTTCGTCATTCTCCGAAACAAAATGAAAAACAGTCATTTTGAGCAGGTAAACGCATTTGTTCTTTTTTTTTAACCTTTAATGCAATCTCCTGATTTTTGATTTCAGTTTCTATTAACGTTTCAAACACAAATAAAGAAACCATAAAAGAGCTAAGAAAAGCTGTTACATACTGTGATGTAATTTGATGGGATAGCGGTAAGTTTTCGGGTTAACAATGCTAAAATCAAGGGATTCGATTTCCCTCTGTGGAAAGAGCAGATAACCCGGTGTGGCTTTAATAAAAAAAAAACATATACGCATACTGTAATTATGACCATTATCCGTGGCACTTCTTTGTGTAGTATCATGAACTAAAATCATAAGTCATTCAAAGAGCCTTTTTTTTCTCATATTCCAAAACATAAAGGAGTCACTGAATTATTCAAAACAGTTATTTTTCAGTCAATATTGCTCAATGTACTGTAGCTGTTAATAATCTGGAATATGCAATATGGAACTGGACACAGTAATTTGCACTCTCGTTGTTATCTTCAAGTTATATTCACTTATAATTATTATTTTGTTAGAACAATTAAATAACTAACTAGTTTAGCACTCTCTGTTCATTTTGAGAACATTACAAACTATACAGTATAATACTGAAATACGTGTTTCAAACAGTGGCCATGTCTCATATATCCTATGAAAGTGTTTAAACCGAGTCGTATTAATAGTAACGTATAGGATTTCTCATTAAGTGCTCTCGAGAAAAATTGTTCTAATTATAATATAGCTCAAATAAAATAATGTTTAGCAACAGTAACCATAACGTCTTCCTGTAAAGCTCTAAAGTGGAGAAACTTACGGTTAAACTGCAACTCGCATTCAAAAGTAGGCTGATTAGTGCTCTAAGTGCTTCCTCTAACTCTCTCTGTAGTCTTCTAGCTGCCTACTTCTTCTTCTTCCACTCTAGTACTAGCCTTATCTTCTAACACTATTTATATTTTTTAACCTGTACTCTTCCAACATTAACATGCACTCTTCTAAATGCTATACATAGTGTTATAACTGTCATATTCATCTTATAATTATTATTTGTAATTTTCTTTCTGTAAAAGATCTATTATATTACGTTTGAAGCAAAATGTTCAATGAAATATGTTTCTTATTGTTTTAAGATTCAAATGTTCTTCGTCAATAGCAACGAGCAATTTACAAAATCAAAAGTCAGGTTTCCAGTTTCTTAACAAATTGCACTGCACAACAAAGATTTTGCTTCTTGAAAACTGTTGGGTGTTCCTTATAGATTTTTGGCTGCTAATCACGAAAATCACATCCAAATTTGCCAATCATGTACCGTTTCATCGAAATCTTCAGTTTTGTTATGTTGTTTTTTTATATTTGTGTCCAAAATTTTTCGTTTCTGTAAGAGACATATGAACAATATTTTGTGTAGTCTGGGCATGTCCAGGCATAAAATCAGGCCAGGTTGGAAGCTGTTCTGTGGAAATATGCAGCCCAGGCATGCCTGGGCAGGCTGTAGCCAGCTTGACACTGTCTCAGCAAGCTATAAAAGTGGCTTGCATACACAGATGCTACTCATTGGATTAATATAGACCTTATAGTGTGTACATATTGTTTCAGAACATAGCATTGCCTCAGTAGCACTGTAACAAGTAAGTTAGATATCATAGACGTTTCACAGAATGATTGGTTTTGGCCAATATGTCTCGTTAATGTTGTAACAGCCGCGATACATTCTGCTATATTTGTGGCGAGCATACACTTCTTCATCATAGACACTCAATGACTGCTCTTATGAAGAATGCACGTAATTTGTACTTTGACTGTAAAATTGGTGATAAAGACCAGAAATGGGCGCCTCACATTTGTTGTGCGACATGTGCTGTCTGTCTGAGAGCTTGGTTCAGAGACACACGAAAGACAATGCCGTTTGCTCTCCCGATGATGTGGTGAGAACAGAAACACCATGTAACGGACAGTTACTTTTGTTTGACTAACGTGTCTGGTTTCTCTGCCAAAAACAAGAAGTCAATTGAATACCCTAATCTGCTTTAAGCAACGAGACTTGTGCCACATGACGACAATCTCCCAATTCTGAAACCACCAGAGAAATGGACTTTAGATGAACCAGATAAAGGAACTGCAATGCAAGAAACTGTCAGTGACATTGATTCGGATTTTGAACTTGACTCCTCAGGCGATCCACATCTCATAACACAGTCAGAATTAAACGATCTGGTCAAAGGTTTGGGTCTGTCAAAAGCAAAAGCCGAATTGCTGGGTTCGAGACTGCAGGAATGGTGTTTGCTGTCACCACATACGAAAGTTTCTGTTTTTCGAAGCCACCAAGATAATATAGCCAAATTCTTTGCACAAATTGACAGTCTCTGTTTCTGTATTGGCATCAAAGGATTGTTCTCTGGTTTCGGGTTTGACCAGGATCCGCAAGAGTGGCATCTCTTTATTGATTCATCAATGTTAAGCCTCAAAGTTGTTTTGTTACACAATGACAACGTTCACCCTTCAATACCTTTTCGCTATGCAGCACACATAAAAGAAATCTACGAGAACATGGAAATGTTGCTGAAGCACATCTAGTACAGCAAGTACAACTGGAATATCTTTGGAGATCTGAAAGTCGTTGCTCTGTTCTGGAACTGCAGCTCGGCTTTCCAAAGTACTGTTGTTTCATCTGTAAATAGAACAGTCGTGCCAAAGAGTCACACTATTCTAGACTGAGCTGGCCACTCCGTAAAAAGTTAGTTCCAGGACAAAAAAATGTGGCCCAAGAACCGCTTGTCGAACCGGCAAAGTTTTTTTTACCTTCTTTTTACATAAAATTGGGACTTATGAAAAATTTCGTGAAAACAATGAACAAAGAAGACGAAGGTTTTCGTTATTTAAAACAGATGTTCCCAAGAATAACTGAAGCCAAGATCAAAGAAAGCATTTTTGTTGGCCCTCAGATCAGACATGTTATGAGTGACAAGCGGTTCAAAGATCTGTTACTTGAGCCGAAAAAGATTACTTGGAAAGTTTTCAAAGACGTTTTTGACAATTTTCTTGACAATTACAGAGCCCCACGTTAAATTCAGCTGGTAGACAAACTTCTCAAAGCATACAAAACAATGAAGTGCAACATGTCACTCAAGATTCATTTCCTCCACTCACACTTGGACTTCTTCCCCGCAAGTTTCGGTGCTGTCAGTAACGAACACGGTGAAAGGTTTCACCAGAACATTACTACAATAGAAAAACGATATCAGGGCAACTGGAATCCGTAAATGGTTGCTGACTACTGTTGGACACTGCAACGTGATGCACCAGACATTGAATGTAAACGAAAATCAGGAGCAAAATACTTTTGATTATGTTGAACTTAATAGTGTATTAGAAACATAAACGCAATTAAATACGTTATTGGCGGTAAACAGTTAACTGTCTATTTCTTAGAGTTCCGACGTGATGAGGGCCTGGCATGGCCTAATGCGTTAAGGCGTGCGCTTCGTAATCTGAGGGTCGCGGGTTCGCGCCCGAGTCGCGCCAAACACGCTCACCCTCCCAGCCTTGGGGGCGTTATAATGTCACGGTCAATCCCACAATTCGTTGGTAAAAGGGTAGATCAAGAGTTGGCGGTGGGTGGTGATGACTAGCTGCCTTCCCTCTAATCCCACCACACACCACTAAATTAGGGACGGTTAGCACAGATAGCCCTCGAGTAGCTTTGTGCGAAATTCCAAAACAAACAATCATACGTGATGAAGCAAAACCAAAACTATATTTTTGCATTATCACCAGGTACCTGTCACAATTAGCAAAAAAAGTTTGGGGAAGCAAAACTTTTCAAAAAAATTCTTGAGCAGTGAATTATTTGTAATATTTCGTGGATAGTAAGTACCAGTTAGAGTACACAAATCAAAACCAGTTTGGTCAAGCATTTAATTTTACAACTGATTTTAAAGAATATAGACATTAAAAACACTGTACATCCAGCAAATAGCTTTTAATGAAATTTTATACAAAAACAAAATAAACTTTTCGTTACATTAAAAAAACAAATCACTTAGAATATTGCGGATAGAAGGTTAAGTAGTGCAATATATGTTTTAAGATCTGAAATACAAAATCCTATAATATTTCTTTTAACAGTAATGTTTATTTATCTTTATCATTATGGGAGCTGAAATTCCAACTCCACGAGAAAAGTTTCAGTTATCATCCCAATGAGACATCTACAGCAATCTCATTATGAAGAGAAACCCACTTGAAAAAAAATGTATCCATAGACAGCTGGTATGAGTATTCAAACTTTAATTAAGATAAAATACAGACAACGTTGTAACCTTCTTAGGTCCAAACTTTGTCCAGGTTAACCTGAAGATGACCTAAAAAGATTGAAACGTTCTCCAGGTGAAAATGCAGGCTATAAAGACAGCTAATACATTACTGTCAACGTAGTAAGTGCGATTTCCGTAAGAAAACATGTTATAAAGACAGGTAGTACATTATTGTTAAAATCATAAGCGCTGTTTCCGTAAGAATACGGTTTATAAAGACAGCTAATAAATTACTCCCAAAAGTTCTTTTCCATATGAACGAAGGCTATAAAGATGACGATTCTTTTTTCTGTCAAAATGATAAGCATTTTTTGTTGTTGTTTTTTTCCGTAAGAGAGCATGTTAAAAGTACGGCTAATGTTTCACTGTGGAATGAATAAATAATTATAGTGTCGTGTAGGGAAAACATAATACTCAACGTATTACCTTACTTCGTTTTTCTTGGAAAAACTATACTTATACCAAACTGTTAATTATGCATCAGTATTTTATAAAGAAGAGTTACCTAATCAATATACGCGGTTCTTTGTTTCTTTCTGATTGTTTCGTAAAGTTACACGAGGGCTATCTGCATTAACATTCTCTAATTTAGCAATGCAAGACTATAAAGAAGGCAGCTAGTCATTACCACCAACCGCCAACGAATAATGGGATTGACCGTAAGGGCAAGCATGTTTGGTGTGACAGGGATTCAAACCCGCGACCTTCAGATTAGGAGTCTAGTACCTTAACTGCCTGACTCACGCGGTTCTTTTTTTATTATTATTATTCAAAAGCAGCTTCAAAATTCATTTGCAGAATCTTCGAAATCACTTGATGTATTGGGAATTATTCATTTTTAATAATCAAATAATATGATTGGCTTCTGTTTATGATGATACTATTTTTGTTCAAGAAGATATAAACCATAAATCTTTCCTCAAAACGAAATCAAATTCTAAATTAAGCTATCATGTTTTTGTTGTCTCCCAATATGTCAGCCGTAAGTTTACGCTAGAATTCTGGGCTCGATTCCCTGTAGTAGACACATGAAGTTGCCCAATGTGGCATTGCTCTAAAAAAACAAGTAACAACAAACACTAGTTTTCTTTATTGATTTGGAGCTAGCGTGCTCTATTGGTCAGTTTGTTTGGGTTCCCTTGTTCGAGGATTTCATTCGCGTCCTGTTCCCGTAGTTTAGGGTCATGGGCAAACTCTATGAGTTACAACTGAATTGCACTATTATATACGATTAAAGTAGCCCCAAAGTTGGTGTTAAATATTGCTTGCTAATTGCCTCGCCTCTGAACTGGGTTATATGCGCAGAAGGACCCTTAAATAGCTTTGCCCAAAACTAAACAAAAATTAAGATTTTCCTGAATTTATCGCAAAATATTCTTGTATCTGCACTCCAGCCACCATAGGGTATCTAAATTGAAATTTATCTTTCTGAACTTCTACACACCTATCCCTGACCCATCGTGAATCTACAGAAGTAAAATGCAATGTATGATATAGTACGTATTGACCCAAAATTTATAAGAAGGGGGAGGAAAGACTTAGAATTGAAACAATTATTTGAGTAACTCAACTGTTCTCCTCTCTTTCTTTTCTTTTTTAAGTTCCACAAGAGCTATCTGCACTAAACACCCATAGTTTATTAGTGTAAGCGAAGAGGAAAGACAGCTAGTCATCATTACCCACCGCCGATTCTTTGGCTCCTCTTTTGTCAACGAAAAGTGGAGTTGAAGGTTACATTATAACGCCCTCAACGCTGAATAGGAATACATGTTTAAATAACAGGAATTCGAACCCACGACCATTAAATAGTGAGTTAAACGCCCTAACCATTGGCTATGCCGAGCCCTAAAGAAATTCTCAAGGTATCAAAAAATAATGTTCAAAACTTAACTGACATAGAATTCAAACCCCCACCCCGCTTGTACAGCGGTAAGTTTACGGAATTACAACACTCAAAATCAAGGGTTCAATTCCCCTCGGCAGGCTCAGCAGATAACCTGCTGTGGCTTTGCTGTAAGAAAACCACAAATACACACACATAGACCTCAAGGATATTACAGATACGTATATAGATATCTACACATCAAAATCTTCATGTGCGGGTTTGTCTTATTTTGCGTATACATTTACCAAACTAAATATAAATAAACAAAGATGTTCTGCAAGTCTATGCGTGGAAACCTTAAAATATTTTGTTTGATTTATTGTTTCATGTTCTTGATTACTGTAGTTCTGCTATCAAACCAAAGATAAAACGAGAAAGAAACATCACGCCACCGAAACTTTCCCAAACAAAATCGCTTTATCAATTCAAACAAAGTACCGCATCGATTTTAGCATCAGAGCGCTAAGCTTTTCTTTTTGTATGTGTGTGTGTCGTCTTTTTCTTTTTGTTGTTTTTTTTTCTCACCAAGTTTCTTTCATACGTCTATTGGCTACTGTTGTATATTCGTATAACAATTGTGTTCGTTTTCAAAGAAATATCATTGGAGAAAGGTTATATCCACATATACACAAATACTATCTGTGATATATAAGATAGAAAGAAAATTTATATAAATGTGGCAGTTTACGTGAAGCTTATTTAAACGTTTTTGCTTTTATTTACGACTTACTTTTGTTTATCGCTGGTTGAAAGATGTTTATATACATATATATATATATATTTACACTAGCAAAGAAAACATTTTATACAATATTTGTCAGCTGTTGAATTTATATAATAAATATATTCGAAAGAATATTATATTTTCATGTTTTTTTAATAATTTGTTTAAAATCTTAAATTTATTCGCTGCATTTATTTATTTATCGTGTTTAAATTGTTGTGAATATTTGTGGACGTAAAATGCTGACAAAACTGCCTTTAATTTCCTGGCAACGTTAAAAAAATGACGGACCGAATAATGCTTTTATCTCTTCATAATACCCCTTGTTTGTTAAGTGCAAAGCTACACAATGAGGTTGCTGTTCTCTGGCCCATCACAAATATCTAAGTCCGATGTTTAGCATTTTGAACTCTCAGGCTCACTGCTAAGACACCTCAGTAATTTGGTGTCTATCATAATCTCAAGTGACACCATTATTCTTTCCCAGTAGAGAATCGTACCTTTTTGAGCGCTCTTGGTTGTTAGATAGTTTTAGTTTTAGTTAAGACACTAAGGGGTTTACCCGATGAAATACTGCATTGTTGTATTATTTCCAGCACTGCAGGGTTTCTAAAAAAACTGAATTAATCTTACATTGAAATATCTAGAATTGCATTTTGGTTAACATGTTAATCAGATTCAATTTTTCAAAGTTTCTCTGCACGCGTTTTTAGACTTCATAACAAAGGAATATGTGTTATAAAAATAGTTAGGATAATTACGATAACACTCCCACTTTTCAACATTATTTTAACTCTATTGGTTAACTGACCATTGTTATTGTTGATACAGAAAAAAATGAAACAGTATCACTTCATGTATTAATGTTTTGAGCATTTTATATAAATTCGATTTTTTTCTAGTTTCTGTTTAATTTACAAATAAATATATACTTTGAGAATGTAGGAACACTAGGGAATTTTTAATTAGATGTGTAAGTCTTCACATGCATGATGAAATATTATATTAATGCTGCAACGAGATAGCTATCTCGAAACGTCTGTATTATTGTATCTAATTGTTTCACTTCAGCGAAAAATCATTAAGAACGTGAAAAAAAAAGCAAACGTTAATGCAGTTCCATGTTTGCTTTATGGCAACGTTTAGCCATACATCACAAACATGAATATACAATCACGCGTGCAGAGATTTATAGTGACAGGTGGTGCTGACACTCTTACAATGTATGACTGAGAAGCTACAAGTAATTAAACATAATGAAATGAAAACAATTACTCTCAGTTTTTAAAATCGAAAACAATAAAAACATGTAGGTAAAACTTCACCAAATTCCAAGTTAACAACCAATATGTATTATGATTTGTATTTTGCCTGTGTTTGAGATTTATATCATACGTAGTCACCAAATATGCTCGCTTTTTCAGCTGTGAGGTGCTAGAATGTGATGGTCAATCGCAGTATTCATTAGTAATAACTAACCCAAAAGATATTTCCTTCTTTAAGAGATGTGCTATTTACCTATGATTTTCCAACCATAACTAAGAGATATAATACAACATGGATTAGGAAAATCAGCAAATCACGTAATAACCGCGGTCGATGTAAAGTATTGAAGGAACGGCATACATAAAAACTGTATTTTGACATGGCTCTTACGTCAGTATTGCGTTGTCAGAGAAAAATGGTCGTTCATAGGAAGGGTATTAACAACCCTTTTTGTCGTAAAATGGCCCGGCATGGTCAGATGGATAAGGCACTCGACTCATAATCCGAGGGTCGCAGATTCGAATCCCCGTCACAGCAAACCTGCTCGCCCTTTCACCCATGAGGACGTTATAACGTGACGGTCAATATCACTATTCGTTGGTAAAAGGGTAGCCCAAGAGTTGTCGATGTGTGGCGATGACTAGCTGCCTTTCCTCAAGTCTTACGCTACTAAATTGGGAACGACTAGTGCAGATTGCCCTCGTGTAACTTTACACAAAATTAAAAACAAACCAAGCCGTCAAATATTCATATGCTGAGATAACAAAAATTTGTTCAGATCTAGACTATTCAAGATAAGGATATCCATTATACTGATGGCATTATAAAACAATGTAATATGGATCAACTTTGGAGACAAGGAGCATCCAGAAAAAAACCTACAACAAGTCGTACCTCAGTCGTAGTAGGCAAAGTGCGACGTTTGAAACAGTAACACGCAAATATTCAAGAAAGGTTTCCGTGTAGAAAAGCGCCACGAGTCTGATAAACACATTACGATTTAAGTACCTCAACTACCTGGCCATTCCGGGTCCCCCACGACTCGAATGGTATTGCTATTGTTTCTATTTATCATTGCTATATATTCGAAGTTATCATAACCGAACTAGTTTAACTGCAACAAATTAGATTTAGATATATGAGCAAAACTACACAAGGTAGACGTGTGTATGTGTATACTTAGAGGAAATTTGTTTAGTTTCGTGTATTTGCGAAAAGCTACTGAAATATTATATGCGCTAGTCATATCTAATTTTGAACTGATATGTTGGGAAGAAAGCACCTTGTCATTAGCACCCACCTCAAATCCTGAGCTTGTGAAATTTTATAATCACTCAATACGCACCAAAGGGTCCAAAGTGTGGAAAGCGATTTTTTTTTATTTTCACGGTAACGCGATAGAAACCATGGAGTTTGGATCCGAATTTCGGAACTTTAATTATTAAGCCAAGTCGAGCTATACCTGGCATAAAGCTGTTCAGTATTTATGTAGCAGTTAGGAAGCCTAGAAATCTTGGAAATAGCTTTCACTGTATGAAGATGTGCAAAATTTTAAGTGGGGAAATATGGTATTTAATAGTTGTATGTGTATTATTGTAACATTATTATGAAACTAGTGATTTAAAGCACATCACTGTTTATTGTACGAATACGGATTTACAGAATGCATTGTCCAGTCTAAGTTTGTCTCTCAAAACGAGCACCTGGGGGCAAAGAGGTATATCTGCGAACTTACAGCACTAAATACCTGGTTTCGATACCCATGCTGGACACAGCACAAATAGTCCGTTGTGTAACCATGTGCTTAGCATTCAACAAACATTCAGTGAGATATTTCGTCAGTTCGGTCGTATTGAAACCTAGAAACTCTGCAGAGTCATACAATAAAAAGAAAATCAAAATAGTACCATATACTCTTTTTACAGGAAATCCGTAGTGGGCCAGTAAAGATTGTTATGTAATAAATATATTTGTCTTCAAAATTTATATTTGGTTTTCTAATTTATATAATGTTTTGGTTTTATTATTCTAATAAATTTCAAGTTTAAAAAATGGCTTCGTTATGTACTTTATATATATATAACTGGACTTATGTTAGTTTGTTTGTTTTTTGAATTTCGTACAAATCTACTCGAGGGCTATCTGTACTAGCCGTCCATAATTTAGTAGTGTAAGACTAGAGGGAAGGCAGCTAGTCATCACCACCCACCGCCAACTCTTGGGCTACTCTTTTACCAGCGAATAGTGGGATTGACCGTCACATTATAACGTCTCCATGGTTGAAAGAGCGAGCATGCTTGACGCGACGGAAATGTGAACCCGCGACCCTCAAATTACAAGTCTTACGCCTTAACAAGCTTACCCATGCCAAACTTTTGTTAAAACAATTTGCTCGGAAAGAGACTTCCTTAAAGAGTGACCAAGCAGTTTCTAACAATTGTACCGAAGTGTTGACAGTAGCAATAGTTGCAACTTTGTATAATAAAGTTTTCAACATAAATTTTTGGAAGTCCCGTGTTTATAAAATTTAGACTGAATTCCTTTTCATTCACTATCAAATTTCTTAATTCACTTCAGTTCGTACAGAGCGTTACTGTCCGTAGACATGTTGTTAACAAAATCACGGACTTGCCACACAACTTAAAGAAACAGAAATGTGTGAAGTTTAGTGTTGCTGTCGGTAGGTTTGTTGTTGGCAGTGCCACGGGTAGGCTTGTTGTAAGTAGTTCCACGAAATTGCTGCTAGAAATTAACAAAACAAAAATGAATAAAATTAAAATAAAGATTGTGGCTGTTTGTAAGCATGCAGCTAACAATGTCACGGACTTTCCAACTACCACAAAATTAAAGAAACAAGAATAAATAATATTAAGATATCGAGTGCTACCATGCCGATAATTTTCATTGTATTTTGTCGAAAATTCTGCACCAATAAAAAATATTTTGTTATCTGACGTGATTTTCTTCAGACTAGTTTCAAAATATCAATCGACAAACAGATTTTATAATTTAAGGCGACCGTTAGAAGTAAGCTAGGTATACTGATATGATAATATTCAATAGTATTTCTCAGAGTTAGCATGAGATGAAATTGATTTGTAGGTTGGTGCTGTTCGAACAAAGTTCAAGTGGTAAACGCATACAGTTGCTGATCTCCGAGAAAAACCTGATAATGCTCAAGTGGTAAACGCATACAGTTGCTAACTTCCTAGAAGAACCTCGTCAGGTAACGGTGGTTATATTTAAAAAAAATGTTTTCATTTTACAAGAGCGCGTAAAAACAAGAAAAAATATTTTGTGATGAACATTACGAAAAAATAGGAAACACAATTTGGGATGAGCATTTTCATATAAAGACAGGAAACTCGTTTGTTTGGTAAACTTGCCATAAAAAACATAGGATAAAAACGTTTCATAATGGCCATTACAATACGTAGCTTGGAAAACATTTCGTAACGGGCATTACCATAGAATAACGGTAGGAAAACATTTCGTAATCAACATTACAATACAAATAAAAATAATTCTTAATAGGCATGGCCGTAAAAAGATAAAGAAAACATTTTGTAATGGATGTTATTATACAAATAGGTATTTTATTATTATATTTTTAACTTCAGAGTACACAGACTCATTTTAATACTTTATATTTGAGTGTTATAATAATATTCCCCAAGATATGGTCCACTAATCAGATCTATGTTTTCCCCGTCATAAATCTACAGATCCAAATAAAATTCGTGAACTTTAAAAATATTATCCATTTATTACTTGACTGCAACACACGCTTTGGCCTTATTTATGCTTCGTCATCACATAAATATCTATTTACCAGCAAAAACCGAACAGTCATTGGTGTCTGTCATGCAACATTAAAAAAATATATTTATTTTATAAAACCTCTGGACAGCTATGAATTTCGAAAACTTTGCAGATAGAGTGAAACTACCTGAAGCTAAAATGAAATGTTAATTTATAAACGTAGGAAGAAAAAAAATCTCTTATTTGCTTAGTTTTATCACAGGTTGTCTCATAGCCTACCAATAAAAGTATATTCACAAATACACGAACAAATATTCTTTCTTTAAATTACAATTTTCGGGCAGTGTATCCCTTATTTGTTTTCAGAATTAGCGAAATGCGTATTTGACTTAGATAATGTTTGAAATACACAAGTTACGACTCTAAACATGAATTGTTATACTGTTCAAACATATCAGTGTCTTTTTTTTACTGAAACAATGTCTGATTCAAATATATCGTTATTGTACTGAAATAACGTTTCATCTGTTTATACGCAAAATTCGCCTCATTCAAATATATTGGAATCTTTCTACTAAAATAACATCTGGTGTAGCATTTATATGCAAAAGCACATCATAAAATATTTGTATGGTATATTCTATCGACAAACTATGAATATTTTTATTGTTTTATGGAATCCAATTATTACATCTGTTGAAATTGTTTTTGTGGAGAGGAAAGAGATAGACTGTTTTAGTTAGTGTATTTTCCACATGTGTAAGAATCTTTCTAAGCACTGCAGATTGACTTCTCTGTTGCTGCATAGATTACAATTTGTTTTTTTCAGGAAAGTGTTTTTAACAATCCAGATGTATTTATGTACCTCACATAGTCAAAACAAAAGTATACAAACTGCAGTCGTCACATGTGTATTTGTTTTTGTTTTTCAAAGACGAGTTAACTCCGCTAAACGGATATAGTAAAAAAAAACTTTTTTTATATATCGTTCATAGGGCCAAGTATAACTAGGTGGTTAGGGAGATGGACTCATTGTCTAAGAGTCGCGAGTTCGAATCCCCGTCACACCAAACATGCTCGCTCTTTCATCTGTGGTTGACTATGCCAGGCCAAAAAAACAACGAACTTAATCCAATAAATAATAGGTATTTGTTTCAAAATATAGCAATAACGTTTATAATATATTGAATATGCATGTTATCTTGACAATGAGGAAAAATTATGAGCTTTTGTTACCCAAGTTAAACCAGGACACTTTTACGTTTTAGATATGTTTTTAAATTCGAATGGAGTCGAAGATACATTATTGATGCAGACTAGCAGACACCATAACGTCAGTATCGATAAAGTAATGCTTTAATGACAACGACATCCGGGTGCAACATCACTTTAGTATGACGGAAATGTTACAAACTAGGTATTGCGAAGAGAAAACAAGCCACTAACACGCTAAAAGCAAATACCGTTCAGCTAGAAATATAATATACATATTAGATATATTGATGAAGCAGAACTAATGATATTTGGTATATATTATATAAATATGAATATATAGAATTATGTACAAATGCGTATTAGTTTATTCATATAATTAGAAACTTTGACGGTAATCAGTTCCTTGTATAAATCACGCATCTGCCACTTTTTTGCATAATACATAATATTTTTAAATGTAGTTATTAAGATATGAAAATATCATTAGCAGAAAATATTGTAATCAAGGTGCTTAACTGATATCAGTTTCCGAATAGAGGTTGAACACGTTATATTAACATAATTTTACTACTTCATGACATCTTTATAGCTCTAGTTGCCACATTAGACCTTTCTCCGTCTGACAGTTATGCATCTTTAAAATAGATCTGCAGAGTAATTGTTGTTACAAAGTTTTCCGTTGTAAGATTATCGTGTTACAAACACCCCATGTTTTTAATGTTGTTTTCTCTAATCCACCCAATTGACGAGGACGACATTTCTCGGAACTCATTTCAACATTCCGAACGCAAAATATGTCCACAGGCGTAGCGTCTGGGAACTTGACCGCTATGGACCACTATATCTTTGTATGGAATAGCATAGCTACTTATTTTTTTTCTCCAGCTGCTCGAGTTATGAAACAGTATAACGGACATATCGTGGAAGTAACTTGTAAACATGGGATTTGGAACACTTTTCCCGACCGAGGATCTTTTGGATTATGTTATGTACTGTTGCTTGGGACACATATATGGCGTCAGCCTATGATCTTTGTGTTTATGGATTATCACCTATTACAAGACTCTTCCCTTTGCTTACCATGAATATGATGGGACTTGTTACAAGTCTCTGTCTAGATGATCCTTGGTCCCAATTTAATCTATATTCCTTTATTTTGCAATGCCATTAAATGCAAGGGATATTTTTGTATTAGAAAATTTAAGTTCCGGTCAGAACACGTCTTTATGATTTTCGTGTACGAATAGTTAACGTGGAAAAGTGTCGTTACATACCTTTATGAAAAGATAATTGTTGGTGCAAAATGACATCAAAATGTAGTCCTGATACATTCGATTTCGCCGCGACTTTACATCATTTGAGTTTTTCATATCACTTGTTGAATTGCGTATTCAAAATATTTTCAATATAATTTTATTCAGTTGAATTATCTATACAGTGACATATATATATACGAATAATTACTTTATGCGCTATCTTAATCCTTCAACTAAATTAGGTTTGCATTTCTTCATGCAGAATTTGCGGTTTGTCCACATCGTTCTCACACATCCGACTCCTTTCAAATCGCAATTAAAACAGTAACAAATACTCGAAAGGTCTACAAGCTTCTCACGTCCACAAAGCTCACTCAATCGAAGTACATAAATCAAATTAATAAGTTGTACAAAATATATTTGACACCTCATAAGGCATATGAGTTAGCAATCTTTGTCAGTCTACGAATAATTCAATACACCATCGAGGCCCCGCTAAAGATTGCGAGTGTTGAGATAACGTAAAAAAAAAAACTCTTTTCCTTTCGAACTCATAAGATAGTGTGAAATAAGGAATGAAAAACTATAATCGGTTTAAACGCAACAAGCCTTCAATAGCAAAGCACAGTCGATAAGACATATTACAATTGAATTTTTATGTCTTTACGGTTTTCTAAAAAGGTGTAAAAGCCATAATTTATATAGATCACAACTGTGCTTTAGCTTTTTCGTGACGGTATGCGTTGGTTGTAAAGAATGAAAAGTCATTTGTATAGATAAGCGACAACAAGAAAATATCTTTTTCTTTTACGACTTACTTTATCTATAAAATCGCCCACGATGTCACGAAGATTGGGTGTTCTTTTCCCTTTTAACCATCAGCTATTTTATTATTATATTTGCATTTAAAAGTTATAAACAAAATATTTCTTCGAGTATATCTTCTTAGTTAAAATATCGGGTTTTAATTGAGGCTTTAATTCTAATGCTTGCAGTAATTGAAATACATTCAACTCTTTCAGGTTGTTAACATTGAATAGTAATAAAACCTATTGGTATGTTTAATAAAATCTGCCATCTTTATATATTTTTAAACGAATAGAAATTATATTCTGAACTTGAAAGCGCATCACAAGGATAATTATAGTCAAGCCTATTTCACCCTCTTTATAACAATAATTTTATGATAATTCAATTTATAATAAAGGTATTTCTTAGCTTTATTTGTGATTGTAAATGAAACTCTTATACCACATAAATATCTTATATATTTTTTCTTAATTTGCATATAAATTATTTATACAGACACAAATATATAAATACATAAATATGTATAAGTATTCTATGAACAGTTCAGGGGGTTTATGAGCTACATGCCCCCCAGTGGCTCAGCGGTATGGCTGCGGACTTACACGCTAAAATCCGGGTTTCGATACCCGTGGTGGGCAGAGCACAGATAGCCCATTGTGTAGCTTTGTGCTTAATTAAAAAAACAACAAAACTTATGAGCTACATATCTTTAATCCTCTAACTTGTTTATAGGTGAATAATTCGTCCTCCGTTAGTACAGCAATAAGCCTACGGAATTACAACGCTAAAATCAGAGGTTTGATTCCCATCGGTGGATTCAGGAGATAGCCCGATGTGACTGTGCTGTAAGGAAACACAATATGGTAGTAATAGCACCCAACTTACAACCCGAGGGTCGCGGGTTCAATTTCTTTTACCGAGCATGTTTATTCTATCATCCCTGCATGCGTCATAATATAAAGGGAAATCCCACTTTTAGTTGCTAAAGAGTAGCTCAATAGTTGGCGGTGCATGGTGTTGTCTTTCTTCCTTCTAGTCCATCATTCTGAATTAAGAGAGGTTAGCGCAGTTAATCCTCTAGTAATTTTCATAGAAATTTCAAAAACAAATCAACTACCAGAAATTTCTGAACCGAAAACTATCTATAAGTGCCTCATAATAACATTTAGTCCGTTACGAAGAACAACGGTAAAACATTACCGTTTCTCTAACTTAGCGCTTTGTGGTCATTAGTTCATAAACTTATTACTTGTTGAAAAAAAAAGGAAAAAGGCAAACTAATAATCACAGTTCGTACTAAATGAAGTGTTATATGACTCAGGTATAGAAACGTAGCTTAAAAAATAGGCAAATTCTTTGTCTGTATTCATAAATTATTTTAGTAATAAATTTATCGCTATTTTGATGTAAAATGAAACAATCTAAACGCAATACGTATTGCTCTTACGCTTCGTTCTAACGTCTAAGAAACGTCGATAAAATTGAGCCAATTTAAATGCAAGTTGTCTCAAATAGTTTTAAATAGCAAAAAAAACCAACAGTATTTGCTTGTAAAAAAGTAGTAACTATAGATTTTTAACAGTATTTGTGTTATTTTTTATTATAACAGAAATCTCTGAAAATTACCAAAAATTCAAATCCCTCAAGTTATCGAAAGAAAGAGAAACAAAAACTTTCGAAATTGCACATTGCATGATTTAGGTTAAAAAGAACCAAACTGGTGCTGTTTTCAATTTCTCTTGCCAGAATCGTCAAGCAAATTTAACTGCTAAGGCATTAGAAAAACTCAAACATTTTAAAAGCCTTCACTCTACTATACAGTTCGATTTAATTTGATCGCTCAAACTAGAAAATAAAATCTATAAAGTTTAAACCTAAAGTATGAGGATCTAACTAGGTGCAGCATTTATGAATGTGAGAAAAATTAAAGTGTTTTTGCCTAAATAACTTGATACACAAAAGAATTTATATGTATCGTTCAATATTTGATTCTGTTCCATAAAACTTCTATTCTATATTTTTTTATGAAACCGAGACTTTGAAAGAACTGAAGAACAAGTCTCACAGATGACCCCTGTGAATGTATAAAACATAAGAATATATAGAATAGAAAAACATTGAATATATTTTCTACTGTATATTGACAGTAAACACCAAATTTATTCAAAAACGAAGTAAAAAGTCCATACTACATAAAACTACATTGATAAACACAACACTAATATTATTTATAAAACACAATGCAACAACTGCTGTGATTTCTATATCGGAGAAACAGGCAGAAAAGTGGAAACCAGATTCAAAGAGCACAAAACAACACCTCTTCACGTTTTTGAACACTACAAATCAAATAAACACGACATAACCATAGAAAACACCCATATACTAAGTAGGAAAACAAATATAAACAAACGCAAAATCAAAGCCCTACTTCTTAGCAACAACTAAAACCGAAAGTAAACCAGTATAAAGGAACACTTTTATACCTATACTAATTAATAACCTAGCATTTTACTGTAACGTCCCCTACAGTCTCGTGCCCGTTTACACTTGTCCCTAAGACATGTGTCGGCAACGGTCAGTTGCAAACTCTCTTTATTAATCTCAAGATGACCTTAAAAATGCGAAACGTTGTTCTGTACTTTATTATAATTATAGTGATAAAATCCATACCAACCAATTTGAGAACACATTTTTACTTCAAGTTGGTGTCTCATCATCACCAGATAGATAGACAGACAGAAAAAGTTTTTCAATCTAACTCTGACTTTGAAATTCGCATAACATGGAACTTATGAAAATAAAATATTTAGAATTATTTACGCCACTACAATATGTAAGCAATTTAGAGTAAAATAGCATGTTATTTAATTCACACTCATTTAGTCTCTTGTTTGAAAAAGATAAGTGATTTCTGAAAACGCTGATAGACATCTTCAAAAAAAATTTATTATATTTCATATTCAATAAAAGTTTTAATAAACTTTATCGAGGGGTGTCTTTGTATAATACATTTCAAAGGCAATTAGAATACTCTCATTCAGTTAACTTATCACCATTTATATGTCTTTTTAAGAGACAGCATAATTCTGCTTTTCTTTTAATTTGTCGTTTTTTGTTTTTGTTTTTTGCCTAGTATGACCAGATGGTTAGTGCGGTCGGTTCGTAATATGAAGGTTGCGGCTTCGAATCTCCGTTACACCAAACATGATCCTCTTTCATCCGTGAGGTATTATAATGTGCTCTCAATCTCACTATTTTTTGGTGAAAACGTAGCCCAAGAGTAAGCGGTGGGTAGTGAAGACTAGCTAAATTAGGGACGCTAACATAAATAGCTCTCGTGTAGTTATGCGCGAAATTCAAAACAAACAAACATTGTTCCTTTTTAGAGAACTGTATTATACGTTTAAATTTTGTTGTTTTTGTCACTGTTACCTTTTTTGACAACTCAAGTTTACAATGTTTTTTTATCGTGAGAAGAAGAAAATTCTTGGATACTTGTATGAGTTGAAAATAAGTTACATCTGAAAATAATTTTAAGTTAATTTATAAACATCTTCGACATTCCCACAAGAGGATACAGAATCTCATGCTCTATACAGTAATGATTAAAGCGGAACCTAGAAACATGGAATGAAAATGACAAAAAAAAAAAGGCTAGCTCTGAGAATAAACAGTTCTACGACAAAAAAATAATAATCTAACAGCCAGAGTTCACGCAAACACAGTTTGATAAATGTAATATAATACAAACATCACGAGATTCATAAGTCAGATATATAATTTCTAAATCTAAATAAATAATAATGAATTTATATAAAAAAAGAAAAACCTACCTGAAGCACCTGGCTTTGATATAAGCACCCAGAAATCAATAGTTTTTTCGTTTCCTAGATGTTCATAATTCCATGGTTCTCTCACTCTGATAACGCCCGCCTTATCTACCTGTATCCATCGATTAGGACTTTCGAGCTCAAAAACTTCTTTGGAATGTACTTTTTCTAACTGAAACATGATTTTATGAGCAATTTTTCCATCACTTTCCTTATATTCATAACTTTTTGTAGCCCTTACAGATCGTTTTGCCCGCGCTAGATGTTGCATTTCGTTTTCGGTTACATTCAGTACAGCTGTTCCTCTGATAAATGGTTCTGATCTCGACTTAGTGATGATTAGAGGGATATTTTGACCATATTTACGAGAACTGCGATTATCATGAATTTTTACGAATAACTTGTAAGTTTCTTGATCAAGTGCGTCAATCAGTAAAATCTCACCAGTCTGGGGAATTATGGTAAATTTTGAATAATGGGTTTGAAAATGATAAATAGGACGATCACCATCTTTGTCTGTGGCTTTGATAGTTCCAATGACAGAAAAGCGTTTCGTATTTTGTGGTACGTGATATTTATAGATATACTTTTCTGGAACTGGAGGGTTGTCATTCATATCCAACACATTGATTAAGAGAACCGTTTCAGTACTGTCTATCTCCATTTCATCTGTAGCCCGCAACAATAATCTGTAAACGGCTTGCCGCTCTCTATCGAGAGGATGACTGGTCACAACAGCAACACCTACTGACCTGTTAAGGGAAGAGGCAATAGTTCTAAAGGAGTTGTCATTATTTCCAGAGACAATACTGTACTTAATTTTGTTGTTTTGTCCACCAGAAACAAATAATTTGTTCAGACCTTTGACCAATGTGCCAGAGGGAAGATTCTCTGACACGCTTCCCCAGTAAAGGTCATTATCAAACCTCAACAAGTGTTTATTATGTTTCACGTGTATTACCAGGATGTCATGTAATGTAAATCCTTGGAACTCTTCTTTAACAACTAGATAAAATGGGTGTCCTGTTCTATGAGAAATATCTGATACTAACATAAGAATACCGTTTCTAAGAATAACAAAAGTGTCTGACAATTCAGTATCGAGTATGTTGAACGTTTGTCCATTGTTGGTGTATTTTTTAACAATATGACCAGGTTGAGCATCATGGGAAATAACAATGTTCTCACTTCTGAATGCTATTGTTGATGGCAGTACAGGTAAAACAAATAACAGACTCACTACATTTGGCGGTATCATTTTGTTCCAAGAAGCACTGGAATAAAGTTCACTTCGGTTTAGTCAAAAGTATTTTTAATAATAAAATGCTTCCTTTTTTCTTCTAATTCCAAGATTATCTAGATAAGGAGAAAACAGTCATTGACATTTCATAGTTTTGTTGAAAAATAAAAATTTATATATATTTATTTGAACTTAATTTCTTTCAACGAAGAACTGTAATTGCAGAAATTAATCAGAAACGTTGTCTTGTTTTATTATACGTATTTTTTATTCATGTATTTAAGAAAAACTACTTTTTTATAAACGGAACTCATGGCTACTTTCAACACTCATGAATAAAGTCAAAAGAAAACAATATATGTCAGTTAAAAATCAGGATCCTAAAGAAAATTTGGTAATTGCAGCGTCACACTTTAAATGTATTTGACACAAAAACCATTTAAAAAAATGAACTATGAATCTGAAGATGTCTATGTATTAAAGTGTAATGTTAATTTAAATGAAAGGATAAGACATATATTTCAACATTTCTTACTAGATTGAGAATAAACTTACTTGAACTAGACACCAATGTTTGTTAAAATATAAAATAACACTTTTTCTATACTATTTCTACTTTCTAGATAGATAAAATCCAAAGTGGCCTTGGAGTCGACGTGTTTTATTGAAATTGTGGTTTATTTTGTCCGTATCGTAAGTGGTTAAATGATATTTACAGAGTTAGTATAGGATTGTTTGAACTTAACATGAACCAGCTTGAGCCTTCATTTAAATGTTTTCCATTCCAATGGGGCTTAGAAGGATTGTAACTATTTAATTAATTCTTTGTCCACATATCTAAGATTATCAAAGTATTAATGAGTCTAACAATACATCTTTATATGATTACAGTGAATCTGACGTAATGAGTCTGACAATGCATCTTCATTTGATTACAGTGAATCTGACGTGATGAATCTAACAATACATCTTTATTTGATTACAGTGAATCTGACGTGATGAGTCTAACAATACAACTTTATATGATTACAGTGAATCTGACGTGATGAGTCTAACAATGCATCTTTATTTGATTACAGTGAATCTGACGTGATGAGTCTAACAATACATCTTTATATAATTACAGTGAATCTGACGTGATGAGTCTAACAATGCATCTTTATTTGATTACAGTGAATCTGACGTGATGCAAAAACAACTACTTTTTTTTAAATGATGGTATTATTATGCTGTTTTTAATGAGTCTTGCTAACCAAAAAACTCGAAGAAGATCACTAGCGTGTGTGTTTTTCTTAGAGCAAAGCCACGTCGGGCTATCTGCTAGACCCACCGACGGGAATCGAACCCCTAATTTTAGCGTTATAAATCCGTAGACTTACCGCTGTATTAGCGAGGGTATTAGTATGAAGTATGAAGAGTTTGTTAATGTAACTCAACGAGAGTCTACCGTTTAAATTACAAAATTATCCATTTTTACTATAATATAACAGTAACTAAAAACAAATCTGGCGAAAGTAATTAAAATGCATTTATCTGAAGACCACTGACACAATACGGTCTTCATGTCAGTTGTCATTTAGATTTGTTCCAATATTTGTGACACAGAAACGTATATTATCGTATAAACAAAAAGATAACAGCTTAAGGCAGTAAAATAGAGATTTTCTGAGAAAATTAAGAATTCAGCAGAGCACAAGTTGTTTTTTTTAATTTCCTATGTAATACCATTATTACACATTATTATTATTATTATGTAATACACAGCTTATATTCTTTAAATATTACTCTTAATCCGTGGATAAATCTTTGAATTATGATTTGTAAAGAGTGGAGATTTATTTTAAAATTAATTAATATGAAAGAGTACTTGATGGTATGAAATGTGTATGAGGTCGGGTTTCATTCAACGCATATATCCTTCGGAATACAATTAAGTATTCTCGGTGCAAATGACCTTTGAAAATCAGATTGCTTAATTAAAATGTCAACAATGCTTTGAAAATTATCTGCATTTAATGCAACATTATGCACATATTAGCTCATCATCTTTGTATGTTTGCCGACACCATCTTGCGTATTCATTAGGCGCTAGAAACTAGCTTGCTATTAGTATATGTTCACTAGGTAAGTCTATAGTTAATTTTATAGAATTATATAATCTTTTTTATGAAATCGTCACTGAAATATTAGATCAATACCGTATAATTTCTTGAGGAACCATTTGTTTGATCTATGAAAGTATATCCACAAAGAAGATGGCAATAAAACACGCTATCAAAGAGTTACACCCATTAAAAAAATGGTGTGTGCTAGAATTACATCCTTATGTGCTCTAGCAGTGACGAAATCATATTATTTTAGACAGTGGAATTGGAAAGTAGGAACAAAAAATACAGTAAGCAAAGTAACTAGAAGATTGGCAATGATATAAAAATCAACAAACATAAGTGAATGTGTAAAATTTGTGGGACCTAAAAACTGTCTGAGTATTTTATTGTTATTTGGTTAATTATATTTTGTTGGGAAAAGATTCGTCGACTTTTTTGCTTATGAAATCAATCGACAACTAAGCTGTTAAATGACATTTCACTTTGTGATCATAAGTCTGTAAATCGTACCATATATTGAATTATAACAGGGAAAAAAAAGCACAAATCCTAAAATATATCATTATTATTCCTGCTTTATAAACTTGTTTCACAGAGTGTTATTATCTCAAATACTCTTATCTCCTATACAAACCTATATATATATGTATAAACAAGCAATATTTTCAACGGTTTTTAATTCACGTCACTAATTCTTCTAAGTTTCCAGTGAAAAATATCTTACCTTCATGTAAACATTAATTTTTTTCACTATCAATCCATATAATGTGTAGAAAGGTTAAAGTCTTGTTATCCGTAAACACATGACTGTTTAGACTACGTGCGCTTCGATAACTTACTTCCCCAAAAGCAGCCAACTACACCTTTTTGCCGCTAGCTGACGCTCGATAATATAACGAATTGCCATCTATGAACAACATAAAATACTACGTATTAGGGATTAGGTACTTGCAAAATAAATAAAATTCCAAAAAACAGATAATAAAATAAATTCATTTCCCATTTTCTCTTGATGTCTTTAAATTATTTTAATTAATACAAAAATAATAAAATATTGTTGAAAGATAAAATCCTCCTCGGATTTTTAGTTTTAAATAATGATTGTGTTTGATTTTTCAAATTATATTTAAAGTAAGAAAACGATTTTAAAAATATTAAAAAATGCTTGTCTTCTCTTGGTTTTCCTTCATTTTTAGGTCTTTACTGAGAAATTACTTCACGATATATAAATACATGCTATACTTATGTTTCTTTTGTCCGCCACATATATTTGATGCCATATTTGCAAAATTTATAAAACGGTTTTAGATGTATATTGAATAATAGAGAATTTCACATCAAAGATGGTATTGGTTACAGTATTAACCTTTTGTTTTATGTTTCATTACAAGAGGCCAGCACTCTTGAAATAGTTTCATGTTTTTCATATTATATGAAAAAAAATTCATAATAAAAAAATGAGTGTGCCAAAAATACACGAATGAAAACGTATTGGTGTAAATATATTTATATGTATTCACACGTTTATGTATATTCATTTCTAAAGCCATACCTTAGATTATTAACATTTCTGGTTGAAATCAAATAACGTCTCACCATATATAAGTACAGTGGTGAAATAAATAAACTTTATTCCATAGGAGCATGAAGAATCTGTTTATGAAATGTAACCTGATGTCTGTTTGTAACAATCGCGTGAGAAATGAAACTAGAACTTAAAAACCAGTTCTTAAAATGTGCACATATTCAAAACTACTATACTAGTCATCGTCTACATAGACAGTTGTTGAAAAGTGATGAAGGTGAATAACAGACGCTTTGGGATAATAAAAATAAATTTCATATCTATTAAGAATATATATTAGACAGGCCATTTTAGTGCCTCTAGAAAACTCGTTGCTATTTATTTTGGTTTGTTTTTACTGTACTTAACTATGGTAAGTTATAATAAAATCGATAATTTTCAGAAGTTGTAAGTGTCATTTTTAAAGGTAGATATTTCATCAAAAGTAAAACCTTTAGGTTAACTTCACGTTAAAATCACTTACTTATGTGTTTTTTTTTACGCTCTTTGTCACCAAATTCAAATTCCAAATACCAGACGTAAAAGAAAAATTAATTACATTATAAAATAGTGCAAATTCTATAAAAATAGAAAATTTATTTTATAAAGTCGAAAATATGTAGCTACACGTAAATTTGGAAGAAAATAAACATATATATATATATATATATTAACAGAACTATTTTAAAAGTTATGTACTTTATAATATCAACAAAATGCAAAAACTTTACAGCAATGTAGAGAGCAAACTGAGATAGTTTAAACATATTGAGTAAAGATATGAACAAAGTTTATATTAAAAAAATCAGCAAATTACAGCATAGGTTTCAATTCAATATCGTAAAATAAAATAGTATATAAGCTAAACTCCCTGGCCGAGCGCGTTAAGGCGTGCACTCGTAATCCGAGGGTCGCGGGTTCGCGCCCGCGTCGCGCTAAACATGCTCGCCCTCCCAGCCGTGGGGGTGTATAATGTGACGGTCAATCCCACTATTCGTTGGTAAAAGAGTAGCCCAAGAGTTGGCGGTGGGTGGTGATGACTAGCTGCCTTCCCTCTAGTCTTACACTGCAAAATTAGGGACGGCTAGCACAGATAGCCCTCGAGTAGCTTTGTGCGAAATTCCAAAAACAACAAAAAACAGCTAAACTCCTTAAGATATTTAATATATGTTACAAACAAACTATGTTTGTATGGACGAAATATAAGTGACGTAAATTTTATTTCACACAATACACTTACATCAGATAATTTTTAACTGAAGCAGAAAGCAAAACAAAGCTGTAAGTTGCTTCACCCATTCACACGATCTTTTATCAATTGTATAGATTTTCGGATTAGATCAATAGTATATGGATTATTACTCGGTAATCAGGATGAATCACAACCATTAGTAAAATAATTTAATTTAGTTGTTAGGAACCACTACTGTTTACAGTAGAGTATAAAACATCTTATTTCGAGTGATAAAAAGTTAAAATTTACCTCACTTTTGTAAATCAAATAAAGTACTGAAAACAAATCAGTGGAAAACGTTGTGCAAGATGTAATTCATAATCCAATCTGCTTACTATGCTGAATAAAGGTGGTTTTGAAGAAAAGACAAAATACCTCACGTTATTTTTATACAGGTACATTGTATTAATACGGCTTTGGAGTCTCAACGCATCGTTACAGTCCATGTCGCTACGTGCGGTCATTCTCTTCCTGACGACGACGCGTCTTCTCGAAAGCAGTGTATCGTTGTATCTATCAATGGTAAAGGAGCTCCATCATAAGACTGTTGTGTTCAAAACACACTCCTTGTCCCTACACATTTTCCGTGAGACATCTAACATACAGGATGGCCCGAAAGTCCCTACCCATCCATATGTTATTATGTTATATTCAATTAGGTATGTATTATAAATTTGTTTCTTTTTATCAGAGAAGTATGGCCGATGTAAGCCCATTTACACTTGAAAAGCGTATTGTGAGAATGAGGGACAGCATACAGATACACTGGACACATAAGATATATGGATGGGTAGGGACTTATGGGCCACCCTATAGGAAGACGACGGTTTCTCAGCGCCCCTTTCAACAATCTGATATCACAGAAACTCATAAGCGCTGCGTTCGACAACTTTACTGGTATATCTTCGAATGTGATAACATGATTGTTCGTTCAATTCTCCTCGTGTTTAAGATATTCAACCATTGAATGGCTAATTCGTAGAAGAGACTTTTGTTCACGTGATTTAGGCCGTTTTTCTTGACAAAAATATTTCCTGATTATGTTCCGCACTATTGCTTGGAGCATGTGGACGGCTTCTTCCACAGACGTTTGTATTCGTGGATCTCGTGTGTTATGAAACGACACATTCTGCTTAACACTTATTTTAGATCTCTGGGTTTCCGATGACATTAATCAAAAACATCGCTGGACATTGACACACGGGGACAGTAATTCGATTCGAAATCACAGTGTCCTGAATCCACTAAATATTTTCAAAATATCAGAAGAAAAAAAACATGATAAATATCATACTGACACGCCGAAAATTAATTTCCGCAAGCTCAGGGTTTGAGTTCCGAATATTTGACACACTTAGCGACGCCTCTGTAGTTAAATATGAGGAATATTTCTGTGTTGGAAATTTCACATAAACGCATCTCTATGATTCCAGTGTATGAATATTTTGCGCACATACCAAACTCAAAAGCGTTCACTTTTGATGTCATCGCATTAAATAAAGAAAAATGTCAAAACTGGTACATTTAGTTGTATTGCGACTTTATGTCGGGTGTAATTGTCACATGCTTTGTTGGATTGAGTATTCAAAATTATTTTAATATAAAATACTCATATACTTGTAATACAAGAATCCCTCATATTTTGTGGAATATTTGATTGAGAAACAAAGCGGATATAAATTTGCTCCACATAATACAGGTAATTGGGGCGCTTGACTTGTAATCCAAGAGTCAAGAGATCGAATCCCCGTCTCCCGAAACCTACCTGCTGTTTTAGCCTCAGCAATCAATTCCACTATTCTTTGATAAAAGAGTAACCAAAGAGTTGACATTGGGTGGTCATGACTAGCTGCCTTCCCTCTAAGCTTTCACTGCTGAAAGAGGGACTGCTAACACAGATAGTCCTCGTAAAACTTTGCGTGAAATTCAAACCAAACTAGATTATATTGTCGGGTGTGACCTAAATATGAGACTTCCGATATCCACGCACCGTGTATTCAAGTACAGTCTTATCAGAAATACGTTCCACATTTTGGGTCCCTGGGTACGTTAAAAAAAATGCCGATCAAATATCCCAATATTCAATTAGAATGGCCCAAGAGTTGACTTTGGTGTAAACTGACTAGCTACCTGCTATCTTGTATGTCACTTCAAAATTAATGATGAATATATATAAAAAATTTCTCAACCCAAACGAGCCGTTTTTACACACATATTTTTCTCTACAAGTGAGTTTTCTCGAAATCACTGAAAATTAATGATGGTTAACGCATATAGCCCGTGAATATTTAAACAAACTAATCTAGACCTCTAAATTATAACTTTAACCATTTACAGTCCCAGAACTTCAGAGTAACATGTTCTACTTGATTTTTGTTTCCCAAAAAAGCGAATCTCTTTCAACTAAGCTCATTTTTTTCCATTTAGTTTCAACGAAGTAACTCGGATAATACCTTCTGTTTTTTTTCTTTTTGAGTTAACTATACGTAAAGTTCAATTGCGAAAACGTCATTAACTCTACTAAGAAATATTCTAAGGCTTATGTTTCTGAGATATGGCATGAGTTTAGTATTCTGTGCAGATATACATTAAAGAATACGGCCTAGTTCTACACGAAATGATGATGTAGCAAAAAATGATCTGTTAATGTGTAAGACTGAGATAATGTTCCGTAAAAATTTTAAATTACTCCGTGACCAATGAATGAACATAAGTTTTTATTATTTGAAAAAGGAAAAACAATATTATTTGATGTTTTAAACAAAAATAACTATTGAAGACAAACAAGGCTTGGCATGGCCAAGCGTGTTAAGGCGTTTGACTCGTAATCCGAGGGTCGCAGGTTCAAATCCCAGTCGCACCAAACATGCTCGCCCATTCAGCCATTAGAACGGTAAAATGTGACGGTCAATCTCACTATTCGTTGGTAAAAGAATAGCTCAAGAGTTGGCGGGGGGTGGTGATGACTAGCTGCCTTCCCTCTAGTCTTGCACTGCTAAATTAGGGACGGCTAGCGCAGATAGTACTCGAGTATCTTTGTGCGAAATTTAAAACAAACAAATAATGAAGACAAACAACTACTAATGATAATGAATCTTTGTATAATGGACGGTTACTGCCTGTTGTGGAAACACAAGTGTAGAAGAAATTTTTCGCCTTTCATTTTCAGACTTTCGAAACGTCATCCTCTACACTTGTGACTCCACAATAGGCAGTTTCCATCCATTCTACAAAGTTTTATCATAAATACTCTGCCTAAACAATTTATCAAAGAAATAGTGATGATGTTTTTAATCTATCGTGTATTTTTTCCAAGTTATCCAGACAAATCCTCAAACCACAGACAGATCTGAAAACAACTCACGTTTTATTTAGATGTCAGACATTGAATATTAAACATATTCGAATTCCATCTTGAACTATACGTTGTAACCTTTAATCAGAAACACTGAAGAAACAAGAATAACTTTAAGTTCATTATGCAAAGGGAAACGTAACAAGAAAAAAATTAGATTATTTTAATGCCCTCTTAAGTTTAAGTTTAAGTAGTCACTAAAATAACAAAAAGACTAATCCTATGGATTCTCAAACTTTGTTTAATATTTAGAAAAATTTATGTTTAAAGCGCATTTCTTAGTATATAAAATGACAGTCTTGTAAACTTATCAGCCTTTTTATTTAGTCTTTAGTTGGCAAAACTGTTTGTTTGTTGTGTAATCTTTTCGTCTTGAATTTTCAACATGCTTTACAAAAAGTTAAGAATAGCCAGTAATCTTTTGTTGTTGTTGTTCTTCTTCTTCCGTCGCTCAACAACTTGAATAATGTATGATTTCCTGGCTGTGAATCAATATAGAATTCGATGTTAACTTATAAAGTAGAACAGGTTTACTCTCCAGTTATAAATCTACTGTATTTTACTTCGAGGTGATAATTTCTATTGTTGATTAATATCCATACTTCTGCAGTATTTTGTTCATAAGGGAGCTAATTATTTTTGGGTATCTCTTATGTTTTCCTTATTTGTAAAGGAGAAAAAAGCGTAATGTTTGTTCCACGGATCAGAAGTATTCAGAATAATGTTGGTATTTTTTCAGTGTTTATTGGTAAATTTTGATTGTTTTTGTCGTGTTTTGTGTGTTTGTGTTTTTAATGTGTATTTTTAATAGGTACTTCAATGAATTGACAAGGCTCACTGGCTTTGGTTGTCAATGAAAGTCGTTTGAAATGTAGTTGAAATTATGCATTGAATACAATATTTGGTCTATTTTATGTACTCGAAATAAAGCACTGATGAATAAGTTACTGTTGTATGATATATGTTGTGTTGAATGCTCAGCACAAGATCCTTATTAAAAAGTCCCCCGATGTGGCTTTACTATAATAAAACACATACACAGAAGCACCCTTATTGAAAAACAGACTGTACCAATTGTTTGCTGCAAACATCAGTAATTTAGAAAAGTACATTACACGTCGTTTACGAATTTCATTGAGCCCGACATGGCTAGATGGTTGAGGCATTCGATTTGTAATCTGAAGGTCGCGAGTTTGAATCACCGTCGCACCCTTTCAACCATGAGGGCATTATAAAGTGACAGTTAAGTCTACTATTCGTTGGTAAAAGAGTAGCCCAAATGGATGGTGATGACTAGCTGCCTTCCCTCTAGTATTACACTCTTAAATTAGGAACAGCTAGCGCATATAACTCTAGTGTAGCTTTGATAGAAATTCAAAACAAACAAACAAAAAACGAATTTTATTTCTGTTAACTTTAAGGTACAAGGAAATTCATGAACCATATGATCGATATTTATTTTCTCTGATTACTAAAAGTATTTACATAAATATGCAACTAATCTTTTCCCACCTACCAAAAAAAATGTATTTTAATTCAAAATTATGTCTTACCATGGAAATATATTATTGTTCAATATGAAGAATTTCAATTAAATATGTGAACCCGAAGCTAAATCCAACTCATGACATATATCATTATTTGGTTAGCTTTAAGGCAAATTTGTTTCGTGCGCAGTTTTACTTGAAACAGTTATCAGGAGAAACTAATAGAATTTACAAACTATCGTGTCCCCCGTTTGGTTTGTTTGTTTTTGGAATTTCGCACAAAACTACTCGAGGGCTATCTGTGCTAGCCGTCCCTAATTTAGCAGTGTAAGACTAGAGGGAAGGCAGCTAGTCATCACTACCCACCGAAAACTCTTTGGCTAGCGTGTTTGGCACGACGCAGATGCGAACCCTCGACCCTCAGATTAATAGTCGCACGCCTTAACACGCTCGAACATGCCGCCCCCCCCGTTTGGTCAGTGGTAAGTCTTCGGATTTACAACGCTAAAATCAGGGGGTTTTATTCCCCTCGGTGGACACAGAAGATAGTCTCGTGTGGTTTTGCTACTAGAAGTTGTTTGTTTTTGAAAGTATGTTTTTGAATTTCGCGCAAAGCTACTCGAGAGCTATCTGCGCTAGCCGTCCATAATTTAGTAGTGTAAGACTAGAGGGAAGGCAGCTAGTCATCACCACCCACCGCCAACTCTTGGGCTACTCTTTTACCAACGTATAGTGAGATTGACCGTCACGTTATAACGCCCCCACGGCTGGAAGAGCAAGCATGTTTGGCCTGACAGGGATGCGAACCCACGACCCTCAGATTACGAGTCGCACCCCTTAACACGCTTGGCCATGCCGGGCCTTGCTACTAGAAAAAACACACACAAAGTATCGTACCGTTCATAGTACGATCGATAAATTTGTGAAACTATTTATTTACAGCTACTGTAATACAAAAAATAAAATGTTTATGCTTGAAATAACATTAACATTTAACATGAAGAGAAAAATTTCTTTTCGTTCAAGTTACACACTCAAAAACAAATTATATATACTCAAAAACAATAAAAATTCAATAGCTTCTGTTTTCGGCTAATAGCTCTCGGGGCACATGAAAATGTTATCTGTATTTTGAATAAGTTAGGAGATAAGTTTGAATAGTACTGTACCTTGAGATAACAAAAGTCTGAGCTTTTACAGAATAACAAAAATAATTACAAAAATCATGGCGTTCCAGGCGATGCTTCTTATTAGTAACAACTGAGAAATTAGCTCAGTTCATATATAAATTTTTATTCTCCGGTAGGACAATGGTCTTAGGATTTACTACGCCTAAATCAGGGTGCTAAATTTCCCTCCATAGACACAACAGAAAACATATATCATTTTTAAATCTTTTTAAATTGATATTTTTGATTATATCATGGTAGTGATACTGAATGATATTTTTTTCTTGTTGCAATAAACATGGTTTCAGATCACTTGAGACATTCTTTGTGTGTAAAAAGCTAAACAATAATCAGTTAGTCCAGTGTTTGACATAGGGGTTGAACTTCAAATTGGAATAACATAAGCTTTTCATTTAACAACGTAGAGACATTCTATTTCAGCCTTAAAAAATTCGTCAAAGACAATGTTTATCGTGTATAGCTAGCTCTCAACATCTCCGAAACTTTCGGAAACGAATGATTTATTGGAACTAAACACAAAGCTACAAAATGGAATATCTGTGTTCTGCTCAGCACGGGTATCAAAACCTGGTTTTTAGCATTGGAAATCCCACTCAGGGCTTTAGAAACGACTAATCTTCATGGCTAGCAGAGCTAAATGAGCTAAACTATGTTAGATTACCACGATATCTCCCTATCGAAATAGTCAGAAAATCAAACGACTTTTATATTTTACAATATTAAAATTACATATATATTTTACAATACCAAGATTACTTGTATATTTTACAGTACGAAAATTACATATTAAGATATTTCTTTACTTTGGGTTTTATGAAATATAATTGTGCTGACTTAATACTCTTATACATCACTTTAAAGTAAAATTGTTCTTTAATTTCTAAAATTTCAACTTCGTTAATTAATGACGCTTGTAACAAAAACATGATTTATTTGTTTGAAGTTAATCACAAAGTGACACAACGAATTATCCTTGCTTTACTCACCACAGGTATCGAAACCAGGATTTTAAAATTGTAAGTTTGCAGACATAACACTGTGTAATTGAAAGTGGGAGGGCAAAAATATATAAACACAAATAAAATGTTGTGGATCTTTTAAATAGATTTCAAGTAAGGACACCAAGTGGGCATTGCTGTAGTTGGTTTGCATGAGGTTTTTCTTATATTAGCAAAAAAAGATTTCACCTGAAGCTTTTATTTACAAAAACAATTTAAAGCTCGGTTTCACTTTTACTGGAGAAAATTGAGTAAAGGGTTCTAGAGTGTTTAACGTTATAAAATGTAGATAAAAAGATTACATATTGACCAAGCACTTGTATTTGTTTTATAAGTTTGAGAAAAAATATTTCGTCAACACAATAATTCTCATTCTCTTTATTCTTTTTACTGTTTATATTGTCGTAAGTACACAAATAAATTAAGACAATTTCATATTTTTGTTGCACAGTGTAATTTCGTGAACATAGTAAGAAGATCACGAAAAGAATGTTCTATTTCTCCAGTTTATCTTCTCTGGGATCGAACCATCCACCCACACATGAAGGGGAGGAGAGGATCTTAGTGTTTCGATGTGTTTCTGAGAACGCTACAACATATAACTTTCACCTTTGATTACTATAAAGACTGACCATAGGATACTACCATGGTCTATCGGCTAATTTTATGTGGCTCGAGACTAAAGCACATCCATATTGGTCGTTTTCATTAGTTGTCTGATGCTGGTGTTTATGTACAACATTCACGAAACCTTGGAATAGTTTCACTGTCCTATTTTGATAGTTGGTCCAAATTTAGGACATTATTGTGCAGGGAGGTACTGAATTTTTTTTTCATGAATATTCTATATACAAACTACCAAGGACGGACGACACAGTCACCTTCTTACGTTACTGCTTGGGCTTGTTTATTATCACGTTATATATTATTTTGATAATATTACATTCTCTGTCAGAAACTATTCTTTCTAAAATACTTCCTTTTTTCTCTTTTATTCAAAAACTTTTAGAAGGGCTCTAGAGAAGTCAGTGTCTACTCCAATTTCTATTCCCAATACTGACAAAATTTAGTGATCGAATTTAAGAAAGTCAAACAATTTCTTCCTGATAATAAGAAACAAAGTGGTCGCACACCAAACCAATAAAGTTGCCATCCAAATTTCCTTCGTTTTCGAGAAAAAAATGACATTTCTCATACAATGTAACTTTCAAGCTTCACGTTCTAACGAGATCTTTGTACATTCTTACCCTCCGAGCAGATAAAGTTTCTAAAACTCACCAAACCTGTCACGTTTTGGTGGTTTTCCCTACAGAGGAAGAACAGGTTATATTACAAAATAGTTCATGGAAATATGGTGCTTCTGGTTAAGTAGCACCAACTCTCACGATTATGTCACTGAATACACAACTAGGAGTTGTTCCTATCATTGATTATTCCATCACGATTTAGTCTCTTTACTTGTTACCAAGAGAGAATTTTGATCATACAGATCCTTGATGATCTTATTGACCTGTTGCAATTTCCATTCATCCTTGTTTCTCCTTTCACGTTTTTCTTGGAAACTTGACAATGATCATTTTTTATTAATTTTGAGATAGAAAGAGAAACCACTAGCGATGTCATTACTTGAGCGTCATGCTGGTAGCTGAAACAAGCCTGATCCTACTGTTGTTAACTTTCCCTTTGTTTACAAATGCGTGAAAACAATAACTGCTTGTATTGTCCAAGCAGTTGTTTATCCAGTTCATAAAAACTTGAAACATTTGCCATGATAGGCTCCTGACTTCCAACAGAAACAGGCCTTAAATCATATCCCACTCTTAACAACCAAATGATCTTTCATCAGATCGTACTCATACCTGGTAGACTAGGCGTCAATGTTTACTTCCAGTATTTCTTCTACCTTTAACTCCAATGTCGTTTGCAACAGAAATTGAAAAATTAATGGGAGGTATACTTCCCATTCTCTTTTGATCTTACATTAACAAAAGATTGGTGATTTACAAGATAATTCTGAAACATTTGTACAGTTCTTTTCTCACAATTTCATCATATCCACTTACATCTCTGTCTTTTGGATCATCAATTATGAGCTGAAAACTCACTGCCTACATTTCAAGCTAATGAGCTTTATGACTATAATTGGTTATTTCTGCTAGTAGAATTTAAACGTGCTTTAAATTAGTCTGGTAGTACAATGGTTTGGACAGATGTCATTCGCTATAAAATACTGCAGTATCTTTCACCTGCCTCTCTTGCTATTATTATAATTGGTTTTAAATGGATTTTGCGAAAAAGGATATTCCAGATATGTAGTCTAAGATTTCTGTCATACCTTTTCCTAAGCCTGAATATATCCCAAGATTCTCTTTTATTCATTTCTATTTAGCTGGCATAATTATTCTGAGCCTATGTACGATCAACATCATCACAGTCCTTCACATCCGAACTTGGACTCTCTCAAGCCTCTGCTTTGATTGTCACTCGTATTAGCATTCAATAAATATTATCGCTAAATAACTTACTCTTACAGCTTCTATATCGATAACTATCAATTTGTATTCTCCTGATTGAAACATCATCTTTTCTTTAATGAACATCTTCCAAACCATTTATCTACTCCTATTTTTACAGATGCTTTTAGTAACTCTAAAGGCTCTATCATGGTCTACTGCAGCTCAATCGTTGAATGCGTGATTTTTTCTATAGATTCCGTGTTCACTTCTGAATTGTATCGTTTTATTTACTCTGGATCTTTCAGACACAGAGAAATAGGCTCACTCTACTGTCTGCACTGACTTGCTCTGCTCTTCATATTCTTTAGAAAGTTGATTTGATAATGTTTCATATCAATCACACTAGATGTGGTTACAGAACATTCAGACAGTATATAAGTAGATCAATCCTATCTGGCCTGATCAACACATCAGTGTTATGAAATACAAGCTGCAACAGTTAGTAAATAACGTAAGTAGGGCACAACAGCAAGCTCAAGCTCTAAGTCATCTCAACACCTGACTGCTCCAGGAATCAGTGGTAGATGAGCAAGTCGATTGCCATGATAAAAACAGTTTTATAAAGTCTTGACTGAGTCTGTGAGGAATCAGTTAAAAATGAAAAATAGAATAACTGTTTTGACTTGATCTGTTAATGTAATGAGATTATCTACTTGACCAGTAAACCAGGATGGTCAACTAACTTACAAACTACCAACTGAAAAACTTTGATTTTCAAGATATTGCTCACACTAGGTATCTGTTGAACATTACATGATAACCGCTTGATTACAGGGTAGTTTAAGTGGTTGCAAAATTAACTTCCCAAAGGGGTCTTATTCTCATTGTCTTAGCTGTCGATCAGTGTTGGATATTTATATGTCATTGTGATGTTTTCAATAATTATGTGGTCAAATTTGTCTACAGTAGTATTTATGGGAAAAGAAAAACTAAAAGTATTAGTTATTAAGCACAAAGCTACGCCAAATGCTATCTATGATCTGCCCACCACGGATATCAAAACCTGCTTTCTAGCTGTATAAGTCAGTGGAAATTATATTGTGCCACTGGGGTGGCACAAGAAAAACCATCAGACGAGATCCTAAAACATCAGTAACTTTCTTAACTGATGATAATCCGTGAAATAGGCTAGAAAGAACTTATATACTTGATGGACTCAGCAGGTAGACGGATGTTGCTTTGCTGTAAGAAAACACACACACTTACATACTTTGCTTTCTGAGCACTCATGCTAAGTTTTCTGTTAAAAGTTAACTAATACTTGCTTGTGGAAACTTCCTGAACAATCTTGAATATTAGTCAATATTTGGTTCAGTGTAAAACCATAACCACACGAATGGTAGGTCTAGTGCAGAAAGAGGACAGTGTTATAATACATCAAGAGAAATTAGTTCGGACTTTATAATGAAGTTAACATAGTTTAATCAGGATTTCGACGTTCAGAACACCAATAACGGGTATATTCTTCATTTGCCGCAGAAGAACCTTGATTCTGCGTGGCATAGATGTCACCAGATTGTCAATCTGTCTCTGGGGAATAATGTTCCACGCAACATGAAGTGTTGCACATAATTCAGCGAAAGATCTGGGAGCAAAATCCCGTTGACGAATGCGCTGATCCAGAATGTCCTAGAGATGCTCAGTAGGATTCATATCGGGCGAAAATAGAGGCCAGTCCATGACATTCACATTGTTCTCATTCAAACAATTTGTTCACACCCATGCTGTGTGCGGACATGCATTGTCGTGCATGAAGGTGCACCCGAAAATGTGTCGCGATCCTTCCTGGGGTCATCCCTGTGTAATCAGCATTCCGACCGCCTGATCTTTGCTTTCTTGCGTCAGCTGTGGCATATTTTTTGTGGTGGAATTAATCTTTTAAAACCCAGCATTTTATAGGATAAAGAAACAGTATGTACTGCATAGAAAAGTTTTTCCATATTCTCACATTATGTACAGCAGCAACGGATAAGTAAGTTTGACTGGTTTAAAAACTGACACGTGATCATGTTGATTAAAATTATCTGAACTTTTGAATTGTTTTCAGAGAATACTCATGATTAAAACCCAGGCATGTTTGCATTGTTATTGCTCGACCTATATGATACAACTCATTTTATTTCTAGTTGCGTTTTTTAATGCCACTCAGCGTGTATCTCACTAATTTAGATACAGGCCCGTGCTTTGAATTTGCATTCTCATGGTTCGCGCTCCGTAAGGCCGCAGATACATTATAACCCGTATGGGTAGTGTTGACTAGCTGCGTTTATTCTGGTCTGTCACTTCAAAATCATGGACAATTATATAGCCCGTTAATGCGTGCGCTTCGTAATCTGAGGGTCGCAAGTTCGCGGCCGAGTCGCGCCAAACATGCTCGCCCTCCCAGCCGTGGGGGTGTTATAATGTTACGGTCAATCCCACTATTCGTTGGTAAAAGAGTACCCCAAGAGTTGGCGGTGGGTGGGGTTGACTAGCTGCCTTCCCTCTAGTCTTACACTGCTAAATTAGGGACGGCTAGCACAGATAACCCTCGAGTAGTTTTGTGCGAAATTCCAAAACAAACAAACAAGACAATTATACAGGGTGTTCGGAAAGTCATTGTACAGTTTTGTAATCAGCATTCATTCAGTCTAATTCAAGCCACCAACTGATAGCGTGTTTAGAAACAAAATAAGATAGATCCAAGCCTGTATTGATGCCAATGGGGGTCACTTTCAACATTGTTTATAACTGTGTTCCATATTGGAACATGTCTGTTTATAAATATATAAGTGCACAGTGACTTTCCGAACACCCTGTAGGTTTTCATGAAGTTTTACAAATAAGCACGTCATTAAACGGATTATTTGCAGCTTGATGTTTTGCTTTTAGCCCTGTTTCTTTCATTACGTATAATAGAGATATATTTTGTAAATATTTAAAAGGAAACGTTTTTAAAAGATAAATAAAATTTGCCCCAGGTTAAGTTTGTAACATTTGACATTTCAGTACGATATTATTGAGATACATTATCATGACTGTTTTGGCTCTTGGTTTACATTTTATACCGTTGTTTCTGCCACTAAAATTTCTTTTCGCCATCTTAGACCGGAAGCATGTCAGCTTAGGAGTTGGAGTGTAGGCTGTGTTTGCCATGTCTCAAAAATATTTGGAATGTACATTTTTAAACTGGTATTTCTTATTTTATTTTAATTTTGAAGTTTAGAGAACTTAGTTTGTATAATAATTTTATAATAAATAATTTGACTCTCTAAGAAAAGTTGTGTTGAGCATCAAGGTATCACTGCTAGTAATATGATATTTAAAAAGTTCTAAAAGTTCAGTTTGCAAGGACTTTGTAGTAGTAGTTATTGAAGAAAAGTAACACATCGCTAAGCCTAACATCATAAATTAGGCCTAAATTAATGGTTAATTTAAGGATTAGCTACAAGAAGTTCTAGCACTAACATAATGATAGGTATATACATCTTATTTTCTTTTTGAAGAATAAGAGTTGATGTTGTAGCTTAGCAGTTAGACCAAGAAAAATATCCGGGTAGATAAAAGGCTTTTGTTTCGTTTTGCTATGTTAAAAATATAAGTTAGCATTATGACGAGAGAATAGTTTTGAACTTAAGATTTATGGAACTTAAAAAGATGGGGTTAGGCTCCAGATACTGATATAGGCAATTTAATTTGTAAGGTAATTGTCTTGTATAATGAGTTGATAGTTCAGAGCAGCACTTTACAGTTACAAAAGTTTAATGTTAACAGGAGAGTTATGTTTTCCTAAAAAAGATAGAGAGTGGTTTGAAAAGTCAGTTTTTATCATTTTCAAGCCAGGAGTGTATGTGTGCAAGAATAGCTTTCCAAAGCAATCTTTGCTGTAAAAATAGTTGAGTAGATTGTCACTGAATGCATTGAACATAAGACAATTATACTGAAAATCAAACCATATGTGTCATTATTATGGTGTCATTATTAAAATTAAGAATAAGTTTTATGTTAAAATGCTTAGTAAAGCAACTTTTCTGTATTGAATAATACATTGTATGATTTCATTGTAAACCTAAAGATAATTATTGTGCTCTCATCTTGGCACAGACTAAAGTTTCATGTTATGTAGGGTTAATGTAAAAATTCCATCTTGGTGTCTTATATTTATAGTGATCATCTTTGTTCTGTTCATACTGGCAAAGCATGTAAGCTGTCACAAAATTTTAGATTTAAAATGAGTATTTAATAGTTATGCATGTTGTGAGAGAAAATATTTAAATTATTTGGCTTTTTCCTTAATGTAATATCAAATGCTTTGTTAAACCTTATAAAACCAGGTTTTTAAATGCTTAGTAAATATTTGTACTAAAAATGCAAAATAATTAAATCTCATTACTGTTATTTATTGGACATTTTCAACTTAATGGCAGTTACTTCATTGGAAGATAAAAGTGCTTATTCTAAGGTGTTTATATTTTGGTTTTTTGTACATGATGCCAATATGACAAATGTGAATATAAGAAATACTTTGGTAGGAATTTATATTAATAATCAGGTGTATGGTTGGCTTTCTTCAAAAAAAAATTTAATAAAAGATAATAGAAGGCCTGTTGAGATCAAGAAAAAAAATATTCTTCAGAGTACTACATTGTAACATAATCATTTTTCATATAACAAATGTTTTCACATACACGAAGGAAACTTTTCAAATTTATATACCCAGAATGTGTTGCTTATATTTCCAAAGGAGAACAAAGAGTGGTTTGGCTAATTTATGTTATCTGAACTTCTATTGGCTTTTCTAAATTAGATACGGAACCCTACTTTTTTTAGTATTTGGCCCCAGTTTATAAAATAGTCATTCAATCTCATCCTAACTCTCTCAGTGTTGTAGATTCTACAGTAAACAATTTCATAGTGCAACTTCCTTACAAAATATGAAAAAAAAAACAACTATCAACAGTAATTTTGTTTGTGTGAATTTTAAATATCATTAACTTGTATCTTTTAGTCTCACTGTCTTCAGTTTATGAAAATTTTACCTAGATTTATAATTCCAAGCAGTCATCTGTCAACTGCTAGCTCTGTTGAACTCTCTCCAGTAACTTGATAATAACTCTCTTCCTTAGAAAGATGACATGAACACACTTTCAATTTTCACGAATTAGTTAACTGAACAAAACTGTGTGTAAAGAAGAAAAACTACTTTGGACCAATGGTAAAACCCTTTGTTTCTCAAATAAACATTGAAGTCTTAATATGAAATTCAGACCCATATACAAGAATTACAATTTCTAAGTTAGCTAATATTAATAAAATAATGGTTTACATCAATTAATTGGAAAATGGACTTTGAATAATTTTTTTTCAGTAAGCATGTCAAGAAATTTTGTCCTATCTCTTTAGGGCAATTCAAACCTAAGATAATCTGCTAGCTTTATTGAACTCTCTCCAGTAACTTGATAACAACTCTCTTCCTTAGAAAGATGACAAAAACACACTTTCAATTTTCATGAATTAGCTTACTGGACAAATTATTCAAGTTCATTTTCCAAATAATTGATTTAAACCATTATTTTATTAATATCAGTTAACTTAGAAATTGTAATTCTTGTATATGGGTCTGAAATTCATATTAAGACTTCAAGATTTGAGAAACAAAGGGTTTTACCATTGGTCCAAAGTAGTTTTTTTTCTTCTGTCCATATAGTTTGTTCATCTGTCAGAAAAAAAAACGATATATTACAAGGGAGCCATGAAAATTTAAAATTCTGAATTGCAGTAGTCTTACATAAGGAAATGCATCTCTTTGAATCTTAGATGAACACTTTACATAAATTTAAATATCCTTTCATTTCACCAATCTTCAGTTATACATATAACAAATATTCAAAGTTTGACTGCTAGCTGTAGGAAGAATGTTTAACATAATAAAAGTTGCTTAACCCGTTATATTTATGTCTTTAGTTTGAGGCTACAACAATATAAATTACGGGCTCTGTTAGTTTATGTGTGGATTATTCTATGCTGCATTGCAGAAAACGTCATAACTACATGTTAAAAATCATGAAATATGTGAACGAATGTATGTGTGTATATCAAATATCCTTTCATTTCACCAATCTTCAGTTATACATACAACAAATATTCAAAATTTGACTGCTAGCTGTAGGAAGAATGTTTAACATAATAAAAGTTGCTTAACCCGTTATATTTATGTCTTTAGTTTGAGGCTACAACAATATAAATTACGGGCTCTGTTAGTTTATGTGTGGATTATTCTATGCTGCATTGCAGAAAACGTCATAACTACATGTTAAAAATCATGAAATATGTGAACGAATGTATGTGTGTATATATATATATGAAGAGGTATAAAGTACAAAACATTGTATGTTTGTCGTTCTTGATAAAACTGAACTGCCAGTAGTGTTGCACTGATGGATATTCAACTTTTTTACAGAGTAGCTATAGGTTTTGTCTTGAAATAAATAATTTTAGAAATAAAAAGTTTATTTTAATTAGAACTTCATGTTATTATTTTTTTAACTCAAATGACCTACTTGTTTTAGAATATATTTACCAAAGCTAATTTAGACCATTTCTTAGCATATTTTAAACCATGTGACCATGCATTACAATCTGTTTTTGCAGAATGGCACTGAAAGTGCTGTTTGTACCAATCTTTATCACATTTATTCAGAATTGTGTGTCATAAAACTGGAGCAAAGCATTCCCATTCTTTACTTTTATAATGGTCTAAATGCTCTACTACTACAACCAGGGTCACACAAAAACAATTCATTAAAATGTAACAAAAATTTAAAATAAAAACTTTCAAACAACTATAATAGAAATATTATCACAAAATATAATTTAACCTGTGCCTGACCAAGACTAGGTGCAAACTTTAATAATGCAACATAAATCTAAATGTGACTAATTTAAATAAATGTCAAAGAAATTAGGTAAAAGTACTGGAGAATAACACGATGTTTCAAAATTAAACAACATCTCAATGTCAATCAATAATTAACAGTAAATTGTTTTAACTGTATCTTATGAACTGACTTGTTTTCAAAATCAAGAAAGGGTTTTTATTTTCTAGTGACATCTTATGATTAGCTGTTACCACAAATGTACAGTCTTTTACAACAGTAATGTTTGCATGTCACCATTAGGGAAAGCTTGTGTCCGTTTCATAATACATACATAGTCAAAACCAGTGTGCCATGCTTTTGAAAGGTTACAATATTCACATTTTTACCATCAAGCTAATTTTTAATTCACATTTTGAACTACTCTTTAAGTTTTAAGATTCTCATTTAATAATCAACCTATTGTAAAGAACTTTATACTAGTTGTCTAGAAGACAATGCAAGATATCAAGAGTACCCTTCATTGAAACAAGCCAAAAGCCTATTAATTAGTAAGACAATAAAAACATATTTTAAAGCCTCAATAAAGATTTGAAACATTTTAATAACCTTCAAAGAGTTTTTTCTCAATATCTTCAAAAAGGAATGCAGTTGGATAAACATGAATAGGTATCACACTTATCTATCATTTTCTGGATTTTTACTTTTTTTAAAAAACTCTTGGAACATTGGAAGTTTTCAGTTACAACCTCCTCCCAATGACTCTTTCAAATTTATAGATCAATCAGGCCAGGAGTCTTAGTATATACAAGATTTCTAACCTTTCTCAAAGTGTGATATTTTTGAATAATAGTATTATCTAAGAATGTCAAACTTGTACAAGTTTTTTTACTGTAATGTTGAAAGAACAGACATACCTATCCAGATAGTTTAAAGTGGCTAAGTATAAACTGCTGTTATCTTTGATAAATGTACTAATTTTCCAAAAAGATTAATATTTTCCTGTCTAGTAGCTTTTACTCTTTATTAGTTTATTTAATAAAACTTATTTTAATTCAAATGTGATTTTAAAACTATAACTGCCATATACTCAGTCAAACCATGTGTAGTGGGATTAATTTGCAATTTGGTTATTGCATGTTATAGAATTAGAAACCAGATAAGTACATCATTTGAAAACTTGCAGTATTTTGACATATTTTAGACACTACTTTGTAAAGAGTAAATAATAGTTCAGTTTATATTATTTGAAGAGTGGGGAATATCAGTGTGTGAAAACAAAATTATTAGGACTATTTCACTGTATTTTGCTTGCATTAAACATTACAATTTTTCTGTGAAGTCGAATAGCATAAAGATGAAATAGATGACTATGGCTTAACTTGAAAGATGAGTAATCTTGTGATTTCATCACAAATGTTAAATTAGTACAAATACTTAGAGTAAATTTTTCTTTTTTACCTCAGGATACTTGCATTATCCTCACTTATGTATTAAGTTTTATTTTGGAAGAATATCTTCAGAATGGACCACAGCATTTGTTCTGATGTTGTTCAGGTAACTGAACTTGCATCAAAAACAGATTTGTCTTGTACTTGATGTCCTAATTTCTGGTACTTTGAATAGTAGATGTTAATGTATCCATTGTGCAGACTATCTTTTTTGGAAGCATATAGCAACAAATTGCTCAAGCTGTGGAGCAGTTGCTGCACTTGGTAGATTTGGATGCTAAACTAAACATACTTGGAAGGTTCTCAACAGTTACATTACATATGGCATGAGCAAGACATATTTGTAAGTTGAGCAATGTGATTATTTATTGGTTTAGTGATAGGTAAAAGTTGAAGTGTCCTTCATTCTTTGTGATGTTCCTATGTTGGTAGTTTACAATTTCAGGAAAGCAATACTTTACAGAGAAGATTCATATGTGGGGTAAAAAAATTCACTGTATGACATATCCAACTAAGAAAAAATCAAGCCATTATTTAAAAAAAAAATGTTTATTGCATACAAAGATTTCATGAAAAAGTGAATTATAGAATTTAGAGATAGTAGTGCTACAAGAAGATTCATTCTTGCCTGCACAACTATATTGAACAAAGTTAAAACTAAGTGCAACATATGTAAAAACAGATAATTTATCTGTTTTTATTAAGTGTGGTTTAAGAGCTTTTTGCTGTCCTAAACTCTTGGCTGTGTGTTTTCAGATTCACTAAAGAACATGGAAAACTTGTTTATTAAAATGTAATGTCTTTTGGCCGATATAGTGCCTGATAATCTCGTTTTCCAGGAAGCTGTAGCAGATAATGCAACAAGAAATAACCAGGAGCTAAGATAATATTCAAAATATTTTTGATCTGTCAGTCATCTTTCAAATTTTTTAGAGCATTTAAAATCTGTCAGAATAAAGTTGAAGTTGTATATTAACCTGAAGTTTTTTTTAAAATCATAAGGTTTTCAGTCTTGGTCTCCATCTTCTTCACTAGTTGAACTATTTACAAGATAATATTGTTTAACACTCCTACGAAAAAAATATTTACATCCACTAAAGTGATACCCTTAGTGGATGTTTTAAAAAAAAATTTTAAATATTATTTTGCAAATGTCTGAAAAGTCAAAATATTATTGCTCCTTAAAATATAAAGGGATAGGGTCAGTTAATGGCAATTTCATTTAAATACAAAATTATTAGCCTAATATTAATAACCTTTCAAGTTGCTCTGGGGCCTATTAGGCCCCAATTTTCGTAGGAGTGTTAAAATATTCAGGTACAAATAAATTAACATGCCATATTTAAATGAGATAGCAATAAAATAAGATTGGATAATACTGTCGTTCATTAGAATCCTTTAGTTATACATTAGTGTGAAAATCTTGTTCTTCATTCAAATCTGTATTGTTTGTATTCTCTTGGCATGAAGCTAGGTGTGAACAAAATATTATTGTATTTTTTACAGGGCTTAGCAGTATATTACAAGTCATCTGAGTATCTGTGAATGTGTGGAATAAAAACATGGAGCCTCAGGTAGGTTAAAATGCATGTACTTAACTAATTTTTATGGTTGTATCTGCTAGTTTTATAGTTCTGTATGCAAGGTTGCTTAGAGTCCAGAAAAGTCAGGGAAAATGCATAATTTTAAATCTAGGCTTGGAAATTCTTGATTTTGGAAAAGTTGTGAAAAGTAATTCTTACCACATTCATATTGAAAATCAATTATTATTTCTGATTGTTGTGAGTATAAGAAAGCTAAAGGAGAATACTTTTGATACCATATAGCAAGTCTTTACTAAAGATTATAGTTCAAAGTGGCACCTTTTTTTGTGTTATACATCTGTTTTTGACTGATATATAACTATTAATATTATTGGCTATCCAAAAATGCATTTACTCCAATTCAGTTATTAATAAAAAAACTGTTCTTAACAAAATGAGTGAGTTCAGATTATGGGCATGTTAAAATTCAGTTGATGCATATGCTGAGTGTTATAAAGATTGAACTCTTACAAGACTAATTGTAAATTAAAATTAAACAGTTTAAAATACCATTGTTTTTATTTCCCATATATAAAATATATTCTGTGTGAAGTTTCATACAAGCTTTATCAAAAACTTAATTATATGCCAAATTAAGCCATTGTTTATGAAAATCATATCCCTGATACTGATTTTGTAATTTCTTTGTAGCTGTTATTCATAGTCAGTAGTAATTAGAATTTTTTATGAATGCATAGGTCGAAGAGTGTACATGTTTTTGTAGTGCAATTAAGTGAGACAAAATCTCAACTATATGTGCAAAACTAAGTAAGTTTCATTTCAATCGAGAATGATTTGTAGATTTAAAGAACAAAGAATGGATCGCAGAAGATTTATCAAACTGATATTGTACCAGATTGTAGCTTGTGATGAATATTTTTGCATTGGCAGTATCGGCTATCCATTGATTTAAGTTTGGTGTAGGCAGTGAGATAATAATCATAATAAATACTGGATAAAAATTATTTTAGGTTATTTGTAAATAAACTAATCATTTTTACATGGTACACCAAGTTTATGTGATTGATTGTATCAGCCCAATAAGTTTTGAAGATGTTATGGAATTTCTTTAATTAAAATGGTGCACAAATCACTTAAGAAGCTGTTTTGTCTCAGAACTAATGTGAATTCACCTTATTTTCATGCAATGCTGTACTGTGCGCAAAAGATGGTTAATGCATGTCAGGAATACTTGCCTAAGTGTTTTTCCTTTTTTCTGTACTTGTTCAACTTGGTAGATAAATCTGTGTGAATTCTTCATCGTTCACATGTTTAATAATAAATAGGAAAAATAAATTAAAATTTTAATGGAAAGTAAGGATCATTGGTTATTCATAGGATTGGTATAAGAAGTATCCAAAACAAAATAAATGCTGCAGCAAAAAGTACACCAAACAAGTAAAATGGTACTAGTTGACAGATTTTAAAACAATTTTCAGTTCCTGCTTTGGTTGGCAAATTTATACTGCTTCACTGAGTTATATGAATCGTAATACTACTCTGATGCTATGGGATAAGTACTGGGAAAAAATGTAAGGAAATTAACTAAAGTAATGCAATAGACAAAAGATACAAAGGCAGCACTTCCTACATTAATAAGAGTGGGTAAGGGTGCAATCTGTGAGTTGTCAGATTGAAACCCATTGCAAAGCATGAGGTTGGTGAAAAGTTAGTAAACATAAGATAGCAGGGCTGGATCTTGCAAGTAATCTTATATATAGTTCTAATCTCAAATACAAAACAGTTTTTATATTAATTAAGATGAACTGTGTAAAATAAGGACTACCTCTGTTTAATAACCACCTTTTAGAACCTGCAAAAATCTCAGAGTATTGGAAATGTCAAGTAAGTGCTATGCTGTAGGAAATAAGTTTCCATTAAAAGGTTATCTTAGGCCAAGTAACATTACTAAATAGGTACTAGGTAAGTCTAAAACTATAGAAGTATGCATTTTTTTTAATTATATTTTTGTTTAAATTAATGTAATGAAGTTGTTTTAGTAGTTTCAAAATATCTTGTGTTTCAGGACTTGGAATTTTTAGACCTGTCCAACATGTCTGAAACAGAAGCAAAACTAGTTTATCTTCTGCTTCATCCACCATGTGGTATACAACATGTTGAGGTAGTAAACAATGTTTATATACATACATACATATATATGTAATCATAAACTAACAATAGATGTATTTATGTGTATGATATCATGCACTTACTTCCCCCAAGTGTCTTGGATTTTAATAATCCTGGAGTCTACTACAAAATGGGGGTGTGGAGTTTTCACTGTTTCTTTTTCCAGGATTCATTTAATTTTGCAATAATGCTACATGTTTGGTTACTTGAAGTTTATTGAGATGTTAAAGCCAATGAAAATTTGTATTAATTTACTAACATTCTTATTAAAAAAGAGATTTAATGATATATTCATTGTCACAAAGTATAAATCTGTTTTCTTATAAAATACAATAATATCATTGTGAGAGAATATTTATGAGAACTTATAGTTGCTGAAAGTTAAGTTTTGACTACCTATGGGTGATAATTGGTACAAAATATCTGAAGGATTTTTAGTTGTTTTGTAGTTCTAATAAGGTTAGTTCCATAGTCATAGAGTTAAAATGTTGCATGTTAGTGGTGTCTATACTAATAATCATAGAATAAACAAATATAACATTTATTAAGTTCATTAAAATATAATAAGATTTGAGTATTTATTTTAACTATGATCAGTTTTTGTGGTTATATGTACTATTCAAATATCGTTTAAATAACAGTTTAGTCTAACTTGATAATATGTTTATTCTTCAGTTACCGTGGCTGCCAAATACAACTTATCCACATTTAAGAGAACCACAGACCACAGGTATAATTTTTGAGAAAACTAATTTTTTTAAAAAAGTTTAAAATATAAAATAACTTGAGTACCAAATGAAGTTTTGTCAATGAAAAATAAATTAAACAGGCATGAAACTAATATACACAAACTTATAGATGAAAAGAAACTAAAAATCAAGTTTGTTTCATTTGGTTTTACTATTTAATGTTTTTAATTCACTATCCTATGTTTTTAATATGACAATTTTCATTTAGTTTCATGCGAGTTTAATTTGGGATTTTGTATTATTGACAAACAGTCATCAGATGTTTCAGTTCCACATATTTGATACTGCAGATACTCGTTACTTTTATTTTGTTTTATTATTTTGGCATCTAAATTAGTAGTATAATGATTTTAAGTGTGTATGTGTGTGTGTGTAATCAACTTGCCAGTGTAATCCACGTGTTAATTTCCATAATGTTCCATGCAAAAACACATATTTTCTTTCTGTATGGTGAAGTGTAATAATTTATGTAGTATTCTGGCTAAAATAGACAAGCAGTAAAACTTGATATTAAACAAACAGTATGTATAACAAATGTGATAAGATGTAATGATGAGTTTAGGAATCCTCAAAACCCACTCTTGAAAAATTTTTCCTTATTTTTAAGTGTGCAAGAGAAAATACATGGTTGTATTTTTTCCTTCCTTTTTCACTGTATTATATGAATAATGACAAGCTATAAAAAAATCACAACCTTCACTCTCTCTTATAATTACAATATGGCATGGTACATTTTTATTTTTGTGTCATGTATCGCATGTTAAAGGACATCAAGCAGAAATCACTAGTTTCGTATGTGTTATTATTATTTTATTTGTATCTATATATATTGCTGATATAATAAACATTTTAGCTAAAACTTAATAAACTGCCCTGGTGAGGTCTGGTAATAAGAAAATTAACTTATCAGCAGCAGATGCAATCAAAATTATATTAACTCACTCTTTTTTACTGCAAACTATAAGTTTTCACTGTACTTTGACTTTTTTAAGACTAAAATTATCATTGGATCAATTCTTGAAGTCAAATTTTATTTACACCAGTCATGTATGAGACTTTAAATTGAATGGTTTATAATAATTAAAGGTGCTAAAGCATTGACCTTCCTAGAATGTAAATGTTTACCAAATATAATGAGCTATGGTATTAAGTAAAAAGTTGCAGTACGGTATAACAGAAGAAAATGTGTTTGAAATGCTGTTATGATCTGTTTTTATTGACAGTCCAGACTGAGCCAGGTAAATGGAAGTATTGAAAATATTTCAACCCTAACTAATTCCAAGTTTGATCCTTGAAGAAAAAAGATTGCGTTTTATAAATGTTCAGGTTGTAGGGTGTCATATTTTTGAGAAGATATTTTCTTGTTTCCTATCATAGAAAGCCTATATTTCTAATTTTGGTCTAGTCTCTTGAATCTGTTGAATTCCTTTCTATTTATATGTTACAGAACAACCCCAGAGTATTGGAGAAAATTTAAACATTGCTGGTGCAAGAATATCATCCATGACTCCAACTCTTTGTCCACCATCTGGTTCCCTGGCTAATCCATCAGTTGTTCCACCACCTTTCATTTCTCCTAGTGTACCCTCTGCTGTACCTCATCTGGCTGGAAGTCAAGCTTTTACTTTCATTCCTCGTTCATATCCTCTTCTTCATCCTCATTTTCCTCAACATCTGAACTCCATTTTTACTTGCAGTGTTCCTCAACAAGAATTGACAGCGGTTCAACAGAGCTCTCTTCCTCCTGCTTTCCCCATTCATGCTTCTCATGGGGAATATATTCCAGTCATGCATGTAAGTGCTGACAAAACCATAATTACACAGAAGAAAGGGCAAGTTTCCTCTAACAAACAAGTGCAGCAGAGTGATAAAAATAGTAACTCTTCTGATAACTCTGTTAATAATTCAGATGCACAACAAGCAGATCAGCAGAGAACAGTTGTGGAAGAGCCTATGACTACAGGAATGCCATCTGTGGTTCCAGTGCCTTTTACCATGTCCCCTAATAGTTTTTCTGTCTCTACTGGCACCATACCTGTTGCAGCTGCTGCCACCGGATATCCACCGGGTATAGCTCCTGTTCATTATCAACCTCAAGGATCTTCAGCACCTCTGTTATATGCAGTTCCATTTATAACATCTGCTTATCCTGGGTTTATTCACCCACAAGCATCTCTTGCTGTTAGAAGTCAACATCTTGAAGAAAAAGGATACTCCAGCGAGAATAATGATAGTGATATTGTAACAAATTTAGCTGTCTCATCTGTTGTTGCAGAAATTCCTGCAGTTACTTCACCTTGCAGTGAATCAACAACTTGTGCTACTCGTGATCAACATGGCCAAACCTGTGATGATTGTAAACTACAAACATCACAGGCTGATATCTATCAAATCATAGAGCATGGTAACCTACAAAATAATCATATTGCACAAACATCCAAGTCTTTCATACAGAATGAAGGTAGCTTCAAAAGTAATGATAAAAACAAACTAGATGTGTTGTCTGATAATGAAAATGAGTCTCACAAAGGTATATCAGATTCAAGAATAACTGTGAATTCATCAACCATTAATGTGACTGATACTCAACCAGCAGTCTCACAGCAAATGTCTGTCAATGAACATTTATCATCTTTACATACAGAGGATAGTGTTTCTTGTGATACTAAGTCTTTATTGAGGAGTAAAGATCTTTATTCAGACTGTACAATAATAGAATCACAATGTAAAGTACCAGTTAGGAAAGAGAACTGTACAAATATGGATGTACCAATATCAGTTAGTTCAGTTGTGGTTAACAATGGTGGAAAAAGTACATCTAATACTAACGTCTGGCATCGACGTTCAGGTGCTGATTTATTTAAAGATCAAAGAGTTGGTCATGTTATTTCTCAAGAATGTCAGAACCTGTCCATTCCTTCTGTTTCTACTGCTGAATCCACAGAAAGTGAGGAAAATGGAGGAATAGAAGACACTGAAGAATATCAGATTATAAAGGCTGAAGAAGACGTGTTAGCTATGAAGCTAGCAAGTAAGTATACATTTGTATCAGACCGTCTGCATTGTAAACATGTAGATATGTTTTGTCTTTCTTTGATTTTTAACTGTTCATATTGATTTTTATAAAACATTTATGGTTATTTTACAGTTTCTGTGAAAACAATATTTAACTCGTAATTAAGTATGATGTTTTAAAGAAATGTTTATTTAAATAACCATATTTTATGACAATAAAAACTTAAGATAAATTATTGCTTCTGGTTAAAATAAGAGAATTAGTGTTTGGTAGTGTGTTAGTTGTCTTACAGTTCTTTTGAAGTTGTAATAATTAGCAATAAATAAAAATTGTAGTGAAGGCTTACCAGTGCAATTACACTTTAAATTACTCATGTTTGGAAAATAGAATCACTCAACAGTTTTTAGATACATCATGATCAAACTTGTATTATTTACCAGTCAGTAGTCTTAAAAATTTTACTTGTCATATCTTTTGCATAAATAAAATTGCATTTTGACCTATTAGGCTGAAGAATGAGACAGTGGAAAATTAAAAGTCTTAGCAGGCAGTATACTAAAGTACCTTCCTCCTATAGACAGAATCTTTTCAGTAGAGTTGAGATGAATACACAAGGTACAGTTTGAAAATGCTCCAACAAGCCTGTTGGCTATCTTTATTGTAATTACATGGATGTTTCTCTTCTCATTCCACCCATTCATACAATACAGGAGTCTTATTTATGTCTCTCTTATTTTCTGGGTAAAGAATATATCCTGGTCAAAAGAACATGCAGTCTCCCATGGAAGTGTCCATTTAGTGCTCCTGCCACCAGGTTGCATTCCATGGTCTTCACTTTGAGCACTTTCTAAACAGAGCTCATCTGGATAAAAATTTTGCATTTGCTCCTTTACCACTTCATCATGAGATACTAGCTGTCTAGCTGTTTCATGTGTCGAGGTGAGCTATGTCAAAAATTTACATTTTCCTTACTTGTTAATGTATTTCAAATACATACCTCAAATATTTTCCATCCATTCTTCCCAACCAGTTGTACATTTTTCATTTTTGTTTTACCTCATCAAAGAATAAATTATCATGGGTAAAAGCTTATAGGGAGAGTTGCTGCATATGTAGGTTATTTAGCCATCCTGTCAGTAGGGTAGAATGCTTTTGTCTCATGATGGTGTCCCTCTGTATGTGGTGAGGGGACCTCCCAGGGTAGGTTCTGTTCTTTCAGTTTACTTCGTCTGGGATCCAAACATCCATCCACGTGTTTACTGTGCATTGAAGGGGAGGAAAGGATCCTGGTGGTTAAGGGGTCCAACCCTAACACATACTTTGGCCTTGAATTCCTGTAGACGGGAAGCCTTGGTGAGGCCCTCTTGGGTCTATCAGCTGGTCCATTTGGGCTAGAGTCAACAAAGTACCAGTATTAGATGTTTTTAACAGGTATTGTGAACATGTATCTGATGCTGGTGTTTGTGTATAGTGCTCATGAAACTCTGGCATTGCAGTGCATTCCCTTGTAGGACTCCATGGTGGGTGTGGTCAGTGGGCACCAAAATATTCCTTTTTTTTAATATGGAACCTCCAAATAACTTATTAAATGAAATAATGAAAAAACAGTCCATAGGTAAATGACCACATCTTGAAGATTCTGAGCAGCAATCTTCAACATCTGTAACACCTGTTGTACCTCAATTTTTTGTATTACATTCTCTTTCAGACAAACCTTTGTCTCTATTTTTCATTCAGAAGGGACTAGAGGGACTTGCTGGTTCTCCAGATCAGTAAAGAAGCTTTGCTATGGTGACATATTGGTGGAAACATCCACATCTCAATACAGTGAATTCCTTGCATTCAAAGGCAATTGGGAATATAACTATTGAGATTACACCTTATGTAACTTTGAATTCATCATGAGGAATTATTGTACAGAGAGAATTGAAGAACATCCCCAAGTCAGAGATTCTCACTGGTTTTTCTGTATGTCTTTTCCTAACAGGAAATATTTCTGAAACCTGCTGATACAGTCTCCTTTCGGTAGTTTTCTTTGTACAGAAATCACAAGCTGTGTGATGAACGAGTGCATGGAAGGGTGGTGCTGTTGGTTGATCACTGTTTGTTCTCTTTTCCTGATGTCTGGAGAGATCTATGATCAATCAAACCTTGATACTTTTATTGAACAGTTGCTCTCTTCCTTTTTAATCTTAAGGGAATATAATGGACATCATCCTCTAGGGGAAGTGCTGATATTGATGGGAGGGGTTGCCCAATGGAGCATATGCTTTCTGATCATAATCTTTTACTTTTTAATAGTGTTTTTTATACTTATTTTCATGCACCTAATCAGCACTTTACTGCTATTGATTTCTCAGTTTGCTCCCCTTCACTATTCTTTCACTTTTCATGGAGGATTGACAATAATCCATGAAGCAGTGATAATTTTCCTATAATTTTGAGAGACTGGCCATAGGTAATGCCACCTGACTTTCATGCTCTGGTGGAATCTGGATCAAGTAAATTGGCCCTCTTTCACTGCTCTTGCAGAACTTGAACCTGTTGTATCTGTAAGCCATTATTAGATGACTATGTGGTAGCAGTAACTGATTGTATTATACATGCAGTTACTTGAAGTATTCCTAAAATCTTGACACGTTTTCCATGATATCTTCATCCATGGTGGAGTTTCCCATGTGGCATAGAAGGATCAAAAACAGGCCTGGGATACTTGCACACTCTAACACCACATTGCTTTCCAGCAGGCCCATGCACATACTTGGTGGGTAAGATGTCAAAGTCAGAAGGAATCTTGGATTAAGTTCACAACCAGCATATCATTTACCACCAGTTCCAAAGTCATATGGGACAAGATTCAAAAGGTCAGTGGGCAATATAATTTTTTGCCCCTCTTGATCTTGCTTTCTGATGGCCAGGAAGTAGCTGGTACTTGGAGCATCATGGGTACACTAAGTGAAAGCTTTTGCCAGGTATCTAGCACTTCTGCTTCTTCCTCCACCTTCTTAGCCATCAAGACTTGGGCAGAGCAATTTTCTCTTTCCTTTTGAGCTGATTGTCTGTATGACAATTATCATTTCTTTACACTGATGGAACTCAAACTGGCCCTTCATCGGTTTGGCAGTGCATTGGTTCAGACCTGATGTACACTATGAAATGCTGCACCATCTATCTCCTACTTCTTTTGCTATTCTTCTAATTTTTTGTACTGGATCTGACAGGAGAATGTTTTTCCTGATGCCTGGCACCAGACTATTGTCCTACCTTTCTCTAAACCTGGAAAGGATTCCAAGACTCCTTCAAACTATCGTCCAGTTGCTTTGACAAACTGTCTCTGTAAGACTTTAGAGAGAATGGTCAATGCTCATCTTGCTTGATTCTTCGAATCATACAACGCTCCACCATGGACCACCTGATTTGACTTGAAACATCAGTCAGAGAAGCCTTTTTCAAATGACAATATCTAGTATCAGTATTCTTTAACATTGAGAAGGCTTATGATACAACATGGAGGTATGGCATTTTGTGAGACATCCATATATGTTGGTTACATGACTATTTGCCCCTTTTTATTAAACATATTTTAATGGACAGGCAATTCCAAATTTGTGTGGGTTCAACACTTTCCCATACTTTTCTAAAGGAACTTGGAATCCCTCAGGGCTGTGTTTTAAGTGTCACACTTTTCAGTATAAAGATTAATGCCATCACTGAACAACTCCCTCTTACTGTTTCAAACGGGCTTTGTGTCAACAACTTTCACATCTCATGTCAGTTGTAGAACATGAAGTATTTTTAGCAGCAGCTACAGACTACTCTCAATCATTTACTGAAGTGGACCACAGCAAATTGTTTGTACTTTTCTCTCTTTCAAACTGTTTGCATGCACTTTTGCTGCCAGTAGGGAATTCACCCTGATCCTGAACTCCATATTGATGAAGTTGTATTGCCTGTGGTCCCTGAGACAAAGTTCTTGTGGCTTATCTTTGACTGCAAGTTGAACTTTATACCATGCATCAAGCAGCCGCTTAGGGAGAAGATTGGTGTTCTGTACTAAATACTGCATTCATCATTAAGGAATATTGGCTGTGCGCTGGAGCTTTCTGCATTTCCCTATTTTAGAGCTTATGCACAGAGTCTCATGAACCTACTTTGCACCCCTGCCATTTGTAACTGTCTTTACTATGTGCTTTGAAACTTTTTTCCTTAGTAAAGCATCCCACCTGGTGTTGTGATTTCCTTCTTTGGTGGGCCATACATTTTCATAGCAGGTGATCTGTCATTGCTCCTTTTAGCCTTTGTATCCAGGCACAGTTGGATGAATTGGGTCTGCCCTTTGATAACATTGCTTTATCCACTGGTCAGCCCATCCCACCATGGCTTCTTACAGTCCCCAAATGTGACCTATCTTTAAGTCATCTGAGAAAAGCAGACTCTCCCATTTGAAAATACTGTTTGTTATTTGATGAACATCTTTCAAACTGTCCTTCCATTCCTATTTATACAGATGGTTTGAAATTAGGTGACTGTATGTGCTCTGCCATGGTTTGTTGTTTTGATGGTTGCACGCAGAATCCCCATCTATGGCTTCTGCGTTCACAGCTGAACTGTATGCCATTTCTCTTGCCCTGGATCACATAGAAGCTAAGCATTACTCAAACTGTTCTATTTATACTGATTTGCTTAGTTTTCTACTGGCCCTGGAATCACTTCATGTCAGTTCACACCCTGTTCTTGCCAATATTCAAAATTGACTGGCCCATTTCTCTTTAACATCTGCTTCTGTCCAGTTTTTCTGGATACCAGGCCTCATTGCTATTCACAGGAATGAGCTTGCCAACACTAGCTAAATCGGTCTGCTCTGGTAATATCACTTCTGTATTTGTTCCATACATGGACTATGGTCCTGTATTCAAGGCTCGGCTCGGCTCCACTCCAGTTGGCAGTCGACTTGGAGTGAGCAACATGAAAACAAGCTTTTCCAAATAAAACCCTCTATTGGACTTTGGCCATGGTGCTATTGTAAGGATCGGAAACAGAAATTGATCTAACTAGACTACACATTAGTCACAGTTTTTTAACTCCTTGTTTTCTTTTATCTGGCAGTGATGCACCAATGTGTTGTCTGTGTAACACTCAGGTCACAATAAGCCACATTTTACTGTCATGTCATCATTATGACTCCCAATGACAGCACAAATATAAACATGTTCTCTCTCAAGGTTTAGCCATAATGTTAGAGTTATTGGTGATGGTGACACTGTCCACCTTTGAAATGATTTTACTTTTTTAAAGGCCATTGATCTTTTTAATTTTATTAAGTTTTAATTTATACATTAGACCTTTTTTAATGTGATTCCCTTTTAAGAATCAAAGTATATCTCATTCAATTTGAAATTAGAAAATGGCTATAATGTCAAGTAACTTGAAACCAGGACTGGAAAGGCTAACTTCAAATGACTGACACTACTGTTTGAACTACTCATTAGTCATCCTGACGAGTTATAATTAACATTTTGCTACAAGTCTTTTGAAACTTTTGTTACTTTCGGATAATGGCCATAAGGTCAAATAACTTGGAACCAGGACTAGAAAGGCCAACTTCTGGTTACTAACAGTAGTTTTTGAACTTACCTATTAGTTGTCCTGGCAAGTTATGATAATTACAAGTATGCTAGAGAAAGACCTTTACAACATGTATTACTGTAGATTTTCTCTTACCCCTGTAGACAAGATATAAAAATTGGTTTTAATGCTGTTTGTTTTTTAAAACTTTGTTTTGTTTTACTTTAATTTTAACTTTTTACCAAATGTTTAGCACAGATAGCCTAGTTGCTTTGAGCTGTAAAACATCAAACCAATCAGTTATGATCGTATCATCATGCACTAATGTAATTCACATTAAAAAAAACATGAAATTTAGCAACAGATGCCTTAAGGCTAGTAGCATGCAAATATCTTAGGTACTTACATAAAAATGGCAGTTCTATGTGTGGAGGTATCTAACAGAAATACATTTTCAGGTAGGAAAAGTATAAAGTTTTGAGTGTTTCCATTGTGAAAGTGTTTACCTATAAGTCATTTGGAAAAAGTATGGTCTTTGCAGCTTCACTAGATAAACAAAATGTTTTTAGTCAGCACTGTCACTTTAGCAGAAGAATATCAGAATGGAAACTAATTATTTAATATTTCATGTAGTTTTATTTTGCCTTTTTTTTCAGACATTTTTGAAAATACACGGCTGAGCCATATTGCTCCTTTCCTACAGCCTCGTGGGCTTATTAATCGGAATAATTGGTGCTATATTAATGCAGTATCCTTTTTTGTATATATTATTGCCAAAAATGTAGCAAACATTCACAACTGTGTTGTTTTCAAGATCTAGAATTTTATTTTCAATTGTTAGTTTAAAAACAAATCCAATTACATTTAATCTAACTAATGTAATAAATTAAGTTGTAGGTTTCTTAATCTTAAAAACTACTTTTAAAAGGTAGTGGAATTTATTGATTTTTAACGATACTTCCTTCAGACATTACAAGCACTGTTAGTGTGTCCACCTTTATATAACTTGCTGAAACAGTTTACTAGTCTCCTAGGGCAGAATCGTAGCAAGTCATCAACTCCTATCTTGGACAGTTTGTAAGTATTGTAACGTATTGTTTTAACTTGGATTCTGATTGATACAAAATCTGAATGAAGTATGCGAGTTGTTAGAATAAGTAGATCAGTTAAGTACAATATAGAGTAATAATATTTTAACATTGTATTATTAATCATTTCAGTTTAAAATCCTCTTTTATTGTAATTCTCTCTCAATTATAAAATTAAATGTTTTATGATGCATTTTATAGAAACTAAAAAGTCTTTGAATTATATGTAAATGACATGTCTAACAAAATTCTATTTCTGAATGGATTTTCCATTCCTTTAAATTAAGTCTGGGTATCTCAACAGTAATTTGCTCATCATTTCCATTTCTATCCTTTTTCCTGAGTGACAGTCATATACAAAGATTAAATTGCTGTGTTTCATTTGGGAACAGTATGCACATGCAGAAGAGAGATTGATACTTCTATATGTGTTTGTTTTATTTTGAAGATTTAAATTGTATTTGATTTAATCATGTATTAGAATGACCAAAATTATATATATGGCTAATGTGTCTTAATTTTAATCTTTCTCAACTAGTCAGGGGTCGAAGGGCATGTCATTGTGTTTGTTGGCTTATATTCAAAATTTCTTGTGTACTGCTATTTTGTGAATTATGTTAGTAAGTTTGGAAACAAATTGTAGAATATAATTCAAACTTTAATATATATGAGTTAATATCTTAACTTAAAAGTTAAAATAATACATTGAAATATAGTTTTTAGTGAGTCATATGGTATGTTGAATGCAGAATTGTTTAAAATTAGATGTTTGTGATGTCAAAATATTAAGTCTGTTGTATTGTACAAATTAGGATGTCAAATTATTAATATTCACAAGCAAGAATATAATAAAATAAGAATTTTGTATTTTTATTTTGCTGAGATGTGGCTTATATACTGAATCAATCACAGTGGCCCCATTCAACTTTTTTTCATTGTTGAAAACAGTCCATTATGTGCTTTTACAACAGTATATGATATGAATAACCAGTTAACAGCTTAGAATGACCCTAGAGTGGTTTTCCCAGCCATTTAATCTGAAAAGTCTACCACATTTTTCAAGGATGTGGGTTTTGTGTGTAGTCTGCTCAAAGTTTCATATTTTTTAAAATATAAAGACATCTTAGTTACTAAGCTTAATAAATTATAGTGGAATTTTATGGTATCAGTGTAGTTATTTATAATTTTTGGTTATGCATCTGTGTGTGTGTACGTGTAATTGTGTGCTTAATTTATTCTATATTTTAAGAGAAATAAGTTTGATAATTTATTTCTAAATGGCAGTATTCTATATACATATATACAATATACAATAATTGAAATGTGACTATATTACATAATACTAGTCTACTAAAACACAGCCAAGACAAGGAAGACTAAAGGTCAGATTTGTATTACTGTGTAATTAAAGTGTGTGCAAGTGCACTGCATCAATGCAAATTATGTAATATTAATTAGGCATGTCAGTATAACAAAAAGTAATATATAGCATTATGAGATTTAAGCTGCTTAGCCTAAACATTTGTATGTTTGTTATATGTAGTCATCGTAATACAAAGAAGTATAATTTATATTTAATCCATAATTTTTAATGATGATTATAAGGTTGGTCAAGTGACAGACTCCAAATAGAGTATAGAAAAGAACATAAAATATAGTTTTACTGAAATGCATTTGAAGTGTATTTAGGAGGTTTTAGAGATTATGCAAATAATATACAAGATTTTTGGGACAAAGAACATAGTGTTTTTATTCATAAAATGAAACCACTTTGCACTCAGATTTGTAACAAAATATACATTATTTTCACAAATTAATCTTCAGTAAAAAATTTCATTAAAACGTTCCATTTTTGTATACAAAATACTTGTATCTGTATTTAAAGTCTACCAAACTTTGTGAAGATACACGTGTACAAAAAGTTATATTGCAAATATTTAATGTATGCAAATGTGTAGACAAACTCATGTTATACTGGGCCTGCAGCAATAGGGTTAAATATGAATCTGTTTTTTGTTGTACTCATTTTAAAGTATTTAAGAATGCTGTAATTTCATTCAGAGTGGAATTTATACAAGAATTCCCAACCCTACCACAAGCTAGCAAGAACAAGAGAAAAGAAGATCTAGCTATTGGAGCTTCTTTTGAGCCTGGAAATATTTACAAAATGTTAAGTGTTATTAAATCTGAATGTGTAAAGGTGTGTACATTTCTCATATCAATTGAACTGGATAAAATATAAGAAAATTTAAATTTTGTCAATTTTTGTTGTCTTATGATTTATTTTAATATTTTTGATCTGAAAATTTATACTTTTATTATTTCCTTGTAATATTGTAAAAAGTTCTTAACCTGTTTAAATGTTTTGAAGATATATTTATTAAAGTAGTGTAATGATTTACATTAATGTCTACTATCACATTCCCCTTGTTACTGCTTTATAGACTTGTCTGTTTTGAAAATTAAGTGTTCACAAGTGAAAACTTAAGCTGTTCTTTCAGCATAAATATATCATCGGAGCGTCTTGGGAAAATATGGTAGCTGCTTGATGACTTCTTACTATAATAGATATAGTAAGTGTGTGTGTGTGTATATATAACTGTGTATTTATGTGACTGAAATAAATACTATGTGGCACCATCTGTTGAAAAGTACCACAGACAAAAATCAAAAACAAATGTACACTCTGGGTATTACCACATTCAGATGCTTAGAAAAATCACTGCTGTATGTTTAACAACCATAACTTTTGTTAGGATTGCACATTTAATATAATTTGTTAATATAACATTTACTAAACAAATGGAATTCTTAAAAAAGAACTTTTTCAATAAAGGGTACCACTTTTAATATTGTATGAAAATGATAAAGTTTATATCAGCACAGTTTGAACATTTTTCCCATGCAATACTTCTTAGAAAAATCCTTAGAAAATGTTCAGTTTTTCTAAACTTTTTTCCTTAAGGAATGGATGCTGCAGTTATTAGTTGCTATTGCAAAACAGTTGCCTGTATGATGATGTTTTGGTAGTAATAATTTAAAAATGATAGCAATTTTTCATCCATTGTTCATATGTTATAATGTCTTAAGACTGCCCTTAAATAAGAAAAAATAAAGAAAATGCAGTAATTCTTGGTGGGGATCCTTATTTTCCAGATTGTCTAATTTTGTATCAAATTCAAGTCTTCACCATCGTTACAGAAATATTTTTACTCAATCCTTATGAATTATCATGTTTTTTTGTTGTTTTTTTGCCATATGTGTATTTTTTGGCCATTTAAGTAATAATTTTTATTTGTAGGGCCGTCAAGAAGATGCAGAGGAATTTTTAAGTTGCATTTTAAATGGTCTTCATGAAGAAATGTTAGCAGTAATGAAAAGTATTAGAAAAGATATGGGAAAAGAAGGTAACAGTTGTATTATAAAATTTTTACAAGTATAATGTTTAGTAATACTAATCAACATTTTCCAACACTTTATGCAATACATATGCAGAGCATTTATCATTTATATTACACTGAAATCATAACATGTGTTCAATCTCTTTGCTCTATAGATTTTATAAGAATCATCAAATGTTTCCTGATATTTTATTAAAATGTGTTTGTTTAATTATAATCCAGTTTCTTAATTGGGAACAGAGCTATTTTATAGTTTAGAATTTTAACTAAGTAAATGCATCTGTGTCAATGTTAGAAATGTCTGAACTTTTGTGTGTGTGTGTCCTGTTTTCTAGTTGGTATTGGAGATGCAGCTGCCAATGGACATCTGGATGACAGTGGAGATGAAGGCTGGCAAGTGATGGGACCGAAAAATAAAAGCATAGTTACCAGATCTGTATGTATAGTGCATGTGGTTTGCTCACTTCACTGTTTTATTACTTGATATGTAATTAATATTTACATTATTATGTAAAATTGTGAATAACTTTAGCAGTCAACTAATTTATATACTTTCCTTAGTGCTTATGTTTTTTAAGTAAATTAACTTAGTATGCAAAAAGGTAGTATTAATTGTAAATTACATTTTTAGTAAAAAAAAATTAAAATCAATAATGGTTTGTTTTCTTTGAAAAAGGAATACATGTATATGGTTTCTTTGCAAATCATGTAATGGCAACCACTTTTTTTTTCATATGAGAACATGTTTCAATTTATTCAGTTACTAATTTATCATAACCCTTGTCATGTCTGTGTTAAGTCATTTGGATAAAAGTTAGTGTAGTAGTGTATTTTAATGCTCTCTTAAATAGGGAAATGTTACTTTGACAATAGGCAAAATTTGAAACTAATTTTTCATCAGTATTACTGAAAAGAAAAAAGTGTGGTTGTCTTGCATCTTTAAGTAGTTATTGATATTTTGCTTTTTACAATTACTTGACCTGTATAATAATGAGATTCAAGGACTTAGTCTGCAGAGAAAATATAATTTATTACCAGTTCAACTATGGTGATAAAAGCTGATAGTGGAAGACATAAAAGTATTTTATCAACAATTACAAATGAGAATAATATAATAATGGATCACCAGATTAAGTTAACCTGTTGAGTTAGCTAGAAGAAAACGAAACTTGGCTTCCAAATGAAAAAAAATGAATTTGTAAATATTATATTCAAACCTAATTAGAGAAAAATTAACTAGATGAAGCAAGAGATAATTGGATTAAGTAAAGCTGAATTAAACTTAAGTAATTCTAATTATATAATCACAAATACAATTGCATGTGGTTAGTAGTATAATGAAACAGGGATTGATTACACACAGTATGTCACTTATTTAGTGTGTCTTTTTATCTGAAGACACCAGATGGTTTTCACAATTCAATTTATACTTGGCTAATCACATGCTGAGTTCTAAAATCTGCTATTATAGTTGAAAATGTGTTTTGCAAGTGAGAAAGCTACAAAGATTAAGCTGGCATTAACCTTAACTGAGTCCTTTTGTAAAGTGTTACTTACGGTTAATTTTTCATTTGACAAAGTAGGATTTTGTGATGTTCAACTTAATTTATAATTTGAAATCTGCCTTTCTCTTGTTCATTCCTTCTTAGGCAAGCTTTTCTCGTTCTCCAATTTCTGACATTTTTGGTGGACAGATGCGATCAGTTTTGGTGGCAGGAAATGAAACATCAGCTTTTGTACAGCCATTTTTTACACTACAGCTCGATATACAGGTCTGTTTTTATAGTGATGAGAAAATAATTCATAATTTTCTGTTAACGGTTTCAAAACAGTTCTGTATTTATTTAATATTTGTAATTTATAACAGAACACTCAAATTGGTTTTTTTTTTTTTTGTTGTAATTATTTTTCACGTATAATTTTATTGTTGTGAAATACTTTTTAATTTTTACCAGTTTTTGTTTGCTAAGTGTGCTCGTAATAGAATGGATTTCTTCAAATTATATTGTTTTAACTGATTTAATTTATGATGCATTTAAGAAGTATTGGTCAAGGTTGACCATAATTACTACCTCTCTCCTAAGTCTTTATTAGTGTACAGTGTTCACACCTTTTTCAATCAGTTGTAGAAAATGGTTGTGTGTAAATAGTATTATATATTTTTTGTGAGATAAAGCTCATTTCCCACAAGAACAAGATTGAAACTAGTAGTCATATATGAGTAATGAATTTTGTTTTACAGTCAGAACAGGTTGAATCTGTGCTTACAGCTTTAGAACATCTAACCAGTAAAGAACCTATTCAGGGATATACATGCACTAAAACCAAACAGGAGGTGAGATTCTGAAAGATTTATTTATGGTTTTGATCAGGTATTAAACAGTCAATTATAACTTTATAATTGTTAGAAATGAAAATGTGTATCATTGTATAATAATGAGGTTATCAACAGTATATGAATTTATTATACAGGGTGTCCCAGAAGTCGCGCACCATATAAATTTTTATGTTAATACATATGAATAATAATTTTATTGATAATAATCATAACAGATGCTCAAACTGTTCACCCTCTGCTTTGATACATTCATCAATTCTCTTTATAAAACTGTCTTTTACTTTGTTCAGGGTTGCAGTGCTAACCTTTGACATTCAGTTGTTATCGCGCCCATCAAATCATCAAGAGTTCATGGACGATTCTGGTAAACGACAGATTTAAGATGTAGTACCATTTTTTCCAAACATAAACACCAATGTAACTCTTTCTTGTATTGTTAGTTTTTCACCCATATCTGGAACATAAAAAACAAATCATTATTATATGTACGTATGGTGCGCGACTTCTGGGACACCCTGTATTATAAATACTGTGACTTCACGAAGAATGAATTATTCAAAATGCATCAAAATTTTTTTAAAGGTAGATTTATAAGTAAATTAATTTTCATTTTCAGTAAGGAAAATGTTTCATTTCAGAAATATTATTCCATAATTTTTAATTTATAACTGTTGAAAACTTTTAAGATTAAAAAAGTATGTTTAGTTGCTAACACTCAATCTGGGGGTCAACTATACTGAATTTGAAGGATAAGGTTGTATAGAGAAAAGTCACAGTTTCTAGTACTTAAGATAGAACCAAAAACTGAAATGTACTTGATCTTTTAGCCTCAAGAAAACCACACATCTCTCAAAATAACGTATCAAAATGTGAATTAGGAAATTGTTCCCTGAACTGCACTTCTCTTTCACAATAGAGAAGTATTAATGTTGACATACCATTAATGGTCAAACAAAAACCACTTATGGATATTACCTCTCAATTTATCTAAAACATAAATAAATCCATTGGATTTGTCTGTGATGCCTTGTCTTTTAGCCATGATGTTGTCATATCTTATCCTTCATACATCAAACGAGCTCTTGCAACTTAGTAAGTATTTATCTGTAATTCTGAGTAAAAACAATAATAAAAAATAATCATTATTGCACATGCTACAATTTTTCATTTGCACAAATTAATGGCATATGCCTTCCTTGGCCACTTCTGTTGAAAGAACTTGAAAAATCCTTGGAAGAAACTAAGGAATCAAATTTTGTATTGTACAACATGTGTCTTCCATGTTTTAAGTGGTAATCTGGGTAATTGCGTAGGTTTCATAAATATCGATTCACATAAGCTGTGGGGCAATTCACATTACAAATATTTAAAAAAGTTCAAATTGCTGTTCAAAATTTAAAAAAATAAAGAGTACTGGAAAGCTTTGTAAGAGAATGAACCTACCAAAAATATTTTCCTGGCTTTCTGCTGCATGCTAAAACAAACCAAGATGTAAGTTCAAGTTTGACAATCAAACCACTCAGGAAAGACAAATTCATGATTAATAGTAGAAATGTTTGGGAATTTAATATGAATGATACAATACTGTTTATCTCCTAACCTTTGAGATTCTTGATCACTGTGAATGTTTATAAACACCAATTAATTTATTTTTCCCTTTCCTTCAGGTTGAGGCATCACGTAGAATCACCCTGGAAGAACTTCCTTTAGTTTTAGTACTTCATTTTAAAAGGTTTGTTTATGACAAGGATGGAGGGTCCAAGAAAGTAGTCAAGTGTGCAGAATACGCAGTCACTCTAGATTTGACAGGAGGTGAGCTAGCTAAAAGTTTGGATTAAATAAACTGAAATTATTCTCAAAGGATTTCCAAGATCTGTTAGCCTTTAGGATTTATTATTCTATATGAAGATGAAACTACTATTTTCATTTTCCCACTATTTTGTAAAGTAGTTTTCTTCCCATTGTGCTACATTCTGAATTCATCTACATTGTTTGTGCTGTACTTTAGGCCAAAATATCACACACATGTATGTATATACAGAGATGCCAACCATTATGATTTGAGCATAATCATTATGATTTTGGTGTACACATTACGAGTATATGCTTATACAGACAAATATTACGACTCGTTACAACTCCCAAATTATTATATAGGCCTATACAATACAGTGATAAATTGTTCCCCCAGGGCTTGAAAGTGGTGAAAAGAAAATTTCTAGTGAGATGCAAATAAATTTTGATAATAAATAAAAGACGTAATCCAAATGGCCATTTGCGATAATCATGTTTGTGTTTCAAATAATAAAAAAAATATTTGTATCTCCGACATCTACCAATAGTTTGAGTGAGGTGCTTTTTCATACTGGGTACGTGGGGAAATCCATAGTTGCGTCATCGGTGCTTGTCGTCCAATCAGTGCTTGCGTAGATGGTTATTTCTCATTTTCCAAGTTGCATAGAAACACCAATGTGATCGTTCACAAGTTGGAAAAAAAAAAAATGCGTTGTTCACCAGATTGTCTTGTTTCTGGCAAATCTAAAAGGACTAATCTGTGAATCAAAAATTTAGGAAAGTGTATAGTCCAAAATATCAGATCATTGCATCAAAAGTCAGTGACAGTCATGCATTTCATACAGTTTGTCACATCGATTTTTCTGTGGTGCATGGCAGATTGAATGATTGTTCCAGACACACAAAATCGACATCTCGCCAACAAATTCTCAAGTAAAGAGAGAAATTTTCTTTATAAAGGAATATATACAAAATGAAAATATGGTTTTCTGATACATGTGTTTAAGGCTGTATAGACAGTTTTAGTCAGGTGTTGAAATTAACCTGTTTTATGTATTTTTATATGCAAGTTTTCATTTGTATAACTTCATTTTCGTTTTGAATCTATCCTAACAGTAACAGACAACTCAGTCAGTTCAATTCCATATTTATTCCAAGTTAAGAAACTGTCATATGTATTTCCTTTAGAAAATCAAACAAGTTCATAGAGGATTAACAGTTTATTATGTAGTTAATAGTAAGTAACCAGGCATTTAATAGTTATATTTAATTAAGGGCCCCAAGAATGATGTTCCAGGTGTTATTGTGATTTGTTTTTTGGAATTATGCACAAAGCTACATAATAGCCTATTTGTGCTTTGCTTACCATGGGTATCGAAACTCTGTTTCTGGCATTGTAAGTCTGTAGACACACTGGTGTGTCATTGGGGGGGGTGTTACTGTGCCATGGTTATATATTATTGTCTGACATTGCAATTCTCATTGTAACATTTTTTTTTTCAAATGATTGACAGATCATCCTTAGACTACCTCTTAATGAATATTATACTGCACATGGAACTCCCAAGACCACATTTATGTATACATGGTGCAAAAGTCTGCTGGAGTTATATCAGAGCATATGATGGAAATTAGCTTAAGTGAGGTTGCTGTAACTTTAGTTTCTTTTGAAAATGGTCATGAAATTGAGGTATGGATGGTGGGTAACTTGTGATCCTTTATCAACACTGATAAATCTTTGTTTACTCTCTTATTAAAAATGCTAAGAGTTGTAGTTAGTTTCATCAGTTTTTTTAGTTGAAGGGCTCTCTTTTGTAACTAAAGTTTGCACATCATGGAAGGATGCTATATCAGATTGATTTAGGTTGAAATTTTGAAGTCTGTTAGTGGCCTAAATGCTCTGCTGTACAGATTATTTATTTTTTCATTTTCTGTGGTAAAAATGGAAGGCTCCACTTTTTCTGAGTTATTTTGTTCTTTTTCTTAGCTTCATTTAACAATACTTCAATTACTGATATCTTAACTTGTCATCAGTTAGAGGCAATGCCTTCTCGTTTGTTAACTTGTTTTCAAAAGTTTATTAAACTGCTACTTTATGAATTTTTTTCATTTAGTATAGCATCAAATTGTAGATTATAATTCAAATTTTATTATATATTAGTTTATTTCTTAATTTCAGAAATAATTACTAACAGAACGCCACTTTTTATGTGTCACTTGATGTGTTGAATGCAGCACTGGGTCAGATTGTGTTTTGGTGTCAAAATACTAAGTGTAATTTGAAATGATATTGGAACTCAGATTACTTCAGCAGTGGTTCAGATTAGATGTTTGTGGTGTCAAAATACTGAATATGTAGTTTAAATGAATCAGGAACTCAAATTATTGATATTGACAAGCTAGAATATAAAACATTTGTTGAAATATACTGCTAGCCAAAATCTTAAGGCCAGTGAACATAAAGAAAAAATATGCATTTTGCATTGTTAGACTCAACCACACTATTGAGTAGAGCTTAGAAAGAGGAAAATAAGAAAAAGGAAAATAAAAATAAACTTTTTTTAGCATTTACTAGGGAAAATGTGAACACTATGAAATTAGCCTAAATACTAGCTGGTCAAAATTTTAAGACCGTACTGAAACGAATTGTTAATTGGTAAACACAACAAAATTTAGTCATTTGTATTCAAGCATTAGCATTGTCAGCATCTCCCATCGACATCTGTGTTACATTGAATAAAAAACATGGCAAAGGCTAAAATGTTGACAAAGTTTGAACGTTGCAGAATTGTTGAGCTGAAAAACAAGGTCTCTCTCAATGTGCCATTGCTAGTGAGATTGGGCTTTGTAGAACTGCTGTTGCAAAATTCTTAAAAGACCCTGAGGGATACAAAACGAGAATTTCAAGTAGTGGGCCCAAGAAAATTTTGCTGGCAATAAGCAGGAGGATTCAATGGATGGCCCAGCAAGACACCAGCCAATTGTCGAACCAGATTAAGGCCCTCATGGATGCAGAAGGCAGCTCACAAACAATGAGACAGCATCTACGAGAGAAAGGTTTTAAAAACCGTAAACGTCTTCAAAGGCCACGCCTCCTTCCAAACCACGAAACAGCTCAGTTAAACTTTACTGAGAAGCACCATACATGGGATGTAGAAAAGTGGAAGAAGGTTTTGTTTTCTGGTGAGAATAAAAATTTAACCTGGATGGTCCAGATGGTTTCTGGCACAATAAGGATATCCCACCAGAGATATTTTCTACATGACATAGCGGAGGATGTTCCATCATGATCTGGGGTGCTTTCCCCTTCCATGGAACAATGGAGCTTCAGGTTATACAGGAGTATCAAACAGCAGCTGGCTATATTGGCATGTTGTAGAGGGCATCTTTATTGACTGAGACCCTCGCTTATGTAGAAATGACTGGATCTTTCAGCAGGACAATGCTACAAACTACAGTGTCTACAGGACAAAGAACTTTTTCATGGCAAATAAAGTGATTTTTTTTAAACCATCCAGTGTGTTCACTTGAACTGAACCCCATTGAAAATGTTTGGGGTGGATGGCAAGAGAAGTCTATAAAAATGAATATCAATTCCAAACAGTGCATGATCTTTGTGAAGCCATCTTCACCACTTGGAATAACATTCCAGCCAGCCTTCTGCAAATATTTGTATCGACCATACCAAAGCAAATGTTTGCAGTTATTTGCAATGACGGGCGTGCAACATACTACTGAGACCTCTTGTTAGGCATTTCTTACTCTGTTTAGGACTTGTTTTTGTTATGGTCTTTAACTGTTGACCAGCTAGTATTTAGGCTAATTTCATAGTGGTCTCTTTTTTTCCTGTTAAATGCTAAAAAGTTTATTTTTTATTTTCATCTTTTGAAGCTGAACTCAAATAAGTGGTTGAGTGTTAGAATGCAAATTGCATATTTTTTCTTTATTTTCATTGGCCTTAAGATTTTGGCCATCAATGTATGTAATGAATCATACACAGAGGCCCTACTTAAATATAAAGATTTCAATACATTTCATAAGTATCCAATTGAAGTCTCAGAATGTTCCTCTAACCACTTTCTCAGTCATTGTAATGTACTTGGAACCCATTTTGTTCTTTCAAATTTAGATTTTAAGCAGGGAAATTGTGTCTTTAGTCTGCCCAAAATTACATTTTTAGACAGAATAAAAGTAAGTTACTAATCTTTATAAGTTATAGTGGAAGTCTGTGGTATCAATATAGTTATTTATGATTTTTGTGTTATTTCAAACATATATAAAACTGAAAAAACAAAAATTCATTTCACATCCTTCACATAGAAAATTTGAAAAGACTTGGCAATATACAACAAGCAGCAAGTAAATTTGTCATAACTTCAAGATATAACTGTTTGCTGTACTTTCTTGTTTGTTTTTCTAAAAATAGAACAGTAAATATGTTGAAAACCTTTTTTTGCAAATAGTAATAATCTATATACATATATAATGTGTAATAATTGAAATATGACTGTATTTCACCAAATACTAGTCCACTGAAGCACAGAAAAGTAGGTCACTTTATAAATACCTGAAGGTCAATTTTATGTGATCCAGATATAGTAGTATGAGTGCAAATAAATCACTAGATCAGTGCAACTTCTGGGATGTTAGCTGGGCATAACTGGAAGGTCATTAAAATAAAAATGATAAATGTATATGTAAGTTTATGAGTTTTAAGCCATTTCTACTAAATTGTGTTTTTGTGTTATCAGTTGTAATAATTCTAGAACTAGTAAGGAATAATTTATATTTATGGTGGTTACGAGGTCAGTCAAATTGGCAGACCCCATATAGTTAAGAGTAGAGAAAATAACAGACAAAATATGAAGTTTTACTAAAAACAGATGTTTGATATGTATTTATGGGTTTTTAGATATTACACAAATAATATTTGAAATTTTTGGAAAAAAGAATATTTTATAAGAACTTAGAATATTTATTAAAAGTCTGCCAAATGTTGTGCAGGTACACATACTACAGCAAAAGTTATGGTATAAATATGTAACTTGTGCATATTATACCAAGCCCATTGTGAAAGGGTTAACTGTTTTTCAAGTTGAAGAATTTGCTGCTGGTTTTTTAGTGGAGTCTCATGGTTTAGGCTTATAACTACATATGAATTGTGTTACAGTTAGCAGGTGCTACATCAGTTTGTGGGGGGTGTTTTTGTGGTTGTTTTGATTTTATGAAACTTGTAAATTTTGATTTTGTTTGCTTCATTACCTGGCTTATAAATCTGTAGTTGAGATATCTTACTGTTAACAATAAATCTTAAGACTAACAAACTAAGTAAAACATTTTTGTAGAGTATGATAAGTTTGATTAATACAATGTGTTAATAAATATTTTGTTTGGTTTACAGATATTCTTTCTCAAGAAGTGCGAAGCAAATACAGTCACAAATCACTTCGTACTTACAAGCTCTTTGCTGGTAAATTTTAAACTTATTATCTTTTATAAATTTTCTTTTCTAGTATTTTTAAATAAATGTGAGGATTAAGAATGAAATTTAGTTACAGTTAAGCTGTGTCTTGATCTGTGAGCACCTTTAATTAAGGTGTCAAGTTCAAACCTGCATTTCAAATTTAATTTTACTTCAAAAGAAATTATCATCCATTGAGAATAATATTCTCTAGATTTATGTAACACATGATTTTCATTTTCTTTCTGTAACTATTTCAGCACAGTCTTTATTGTCAACCTGTTTGTGATATTATTGCATTTGATATACACAGCAAATAATCAAGTTCACTTTAAAAACAGCTAGAGGTTAAATTTCAGTTCCATTGGATATAGCAGGTTATAAACTATTAATATTCAAATAGAATTAATAAAGTGGCATGCTAAATTTATGATTTCCTGGGAAAAGTGATTAGATGTAGTTCCTGCAGAGAACAACAGAGTAATTTAATGGAAAGTCAAAAGACATGTATACAAATCATAGATCTGTGAATTTTTTTTAGTGTCCTTACACGTTTTTGTTCCTGAAAATAAGTAATTTTTTTTAAATCTGGAGAAATATTCTTCTATGACAACAACAGGCAAGCCTAGTTAGGTTTAAAAAGTAGTAGTCGACAGCAAAATATTCTTATGAGTTTAATCCTTATTGATTGAATATTATTAGTAAGTTTTCTTATTCTTGCAACATAAGTAAATAATATAATTTATTATTTAGTAAAAATAAATTATATTTGTTAGATATAATTTAATCCAAAAGAAGTATATTTATGCCATTATGACAAATCAGGTCGTATGTAACTGCTTCATCTGTGTCAGTTATGCTGTGGATTTTACAATACCCAGAATTGGTAAATAAATATAACTTACATTATAACCAAATGTATATTTAAAATGGCACTTAATGGTTAATGAGAAAAGAACTTACGATGAAAGGAAATATTTCATCATAGAAGGTGACAGGAGTATCAGATTACACATTTGTAAAACAGCTTGGTGTAATATTTTCATTGTGAGAATTGTAAAGAAAAAGCAGAAACATTAGTGATGTACACATTCCTTAGCCCAGGAATGGTTAGTCTTAAAAATTGGTTTTATAAGTTTTAAGCTACTTTCTCAGGTTGATCAGTCTTTGTTTTTAATTTGTTATATATTTGGTAAATAACTCGGGTGTGCAAGGAATGTTTTGCAATAAATGATGTAATTCTAAAATGTTTTGTTTGCAAGTAGTTTTTTGATGTGACCTTTTTTTTTCCAAATGTAAATATTGAAAATATGAAGTCTGTTGCTTGTACAAAAAAATTCAGTCTTTTGAAACTTTGATATACAAATAAGCAAAAAAAATATGTATATACTACACACTGCTATTAGGCACGATAAATGCACTTGTGGAACAGATATTCTACTATTTTTTTATTTTCCACTATAATAACTGCATTATTTTACATTTCAAATATGTATGCATTTAAATTTATTCTAGTGACTTCTGTATTGTTACCAAACTTAAAATACTATGATTTACTATGAAGTATGTGACCTGTGAATTTATGCACAAATTAAGTGGTTTTGTATAGGATGAAATCAACATTATCACACCATGATATGACAATTTGAAAATCTTGGTATTTTCTGTTGTATATAGGGAAGAGGTTACATTTTTCCAAATGAATTTTCTTAGTTGTTTCACCATAGCGCTGTTTTATCTTCTGTCAGTGAGAATTTGTATCACATAACTATTTTAACTCCAGCAAGAAAGAGTCATTAAGATCAGAGTTAGAAATATGAAACCAAATAACTGCCTATTGTAACTTAAGAATCATTAACTGAATTCCCTATATGTGCAAGCTAGTGATCTTCCAAAAATTTCAATGACTGCATGTATTTAATGATTCAAAAAAAAATATGTAGCATTTTTATAAACTTATGATTAAATATCGAGTTGTAATTCATGCTCATGCATATATTTCATGCAAAACAGATTGCACCAACCCTGTGCAAGTTCATGTGGAAATTACGATAGCATGAACTGAATACCTGGTAGCCCCAGCTATCAAGCTATTGGATATTTAAACCCATGTCTTTTGTCATTAAGCATGGAGGATGTTATAACCAGATTTGACTGTCAGCTTCAGTAGTGCTACATATAATTAAATTAGTTCATATTTGATTTGTTTTCTGTCAGTAGAGAAGTTCTGTATAGTATTCACTGTTTTGTATTATGGACCTAAGGAAAATTATTCTTCACAGTGGTTTATCATGAAGGAAAGGAAGCAGTGAAGGGTCATTACCTAACAGATGTGTATCATGCTGGTAGTGGTGGATGGCTACGTTGTGATGATCGTACTATAACTCCAATTACAGAGACCCAACTTCTTTGTTACAGTCCACCCAGAGTTCCTTACCTTCTCTTTTATCGTCGTCTAGACACTATACAGCCTGGCTCTGGCTTCTTATTGAAATGAACTTTATAAATCCTGTATGTTTGTCTTCCTGTCAGAAGCCCAGGTTTGTTTAATATAAAGCCAAGAAGAATTCATTGTGCTGATTAATTATGCATTTTGTGAGTGTGCATGTTATCTTGTCAAGCTTGATATCATATATAATATTATTTGTTATCTGTTTATTAGAAAATTGTGAAATTTGAAAAAAAACAAAAAACCCTCCAATGCTTTTGTAGGTATCAAAATAATGTTTAATATGGTCTTCTGTTCTGGCTTAAAAATCATAAGTCTCTTCTTACAATCATAGTCTGCTGTTTGTGTTGTTGAAAACAGTGTATGGGCTCTGGATGAACTAGCCAGAAAGAAATTGTGTAAAAGGAAAGGAAATACATTTGAAAAACACTGAAATGAAAGCTGTAGGTGAGAAAATAAAATCATTCTGTTTTGTAAGAATTTAATAATATTGATTGTACAGTTGTGCATAGCTATAAATATATATATTTAATAACATACTGTAGATTTGGTAGTGGGTATTCAAGAAAATTGGATAAATGTTTCTTTATTTTTAAGGGAGTTACAATAAATATAATTTTACACAATATGAATTATTTATCCTTGCTTACATAATACTGTTGTAGTATAAATCTCATATTTGTAAGAATATATACCTTCTATAACTTGCATTTATATACATCTCTTACACCCTGCTTAAGGTTTTTGTACAATTCATAGTTTGCATGAAAACATAAGAATTGATAGACAGTTCTCAATTGTTATGTTTCTGTATTTGATACTAAAGAATTATAATATCTTATTAAAACTTTTGTGTTTGGTGCTAAGTAGCAAAATGTAAAGTGAAAGGATTGAGCTTAGGAAATTTTCCACCGTTATCATACTGAGTGAAGTAAAACAGATCACAGTATGATCATACTATCAGATTTGTCTGTATTCTTTTATGTGAAAAAATTATGAATATTCATGATCTGTCAGTGCTTTATTAATTTAGTGAATAATAGTCCAACAGTAATTGGACGTCATGTTCATTGTTCACACTGGCCACAAATAAGACAGCAATAATTGTTTCAATAACCATTACCACTACAATGAGCATGCAAGAAAATCTGTTATTTCCTGTGAATGTTTCCTTACAAAATATTGCAGCTTTTTTATAGGTAGATGACATTCGACAATAATTTTCTCTGACCTTGCTTCACAGAAATGATGTTCTAATGGAAAGTTTTCTTTGTGAATTTTTACTTTTGCATTTACACCACAGTAAACCATTTCAAATCACTTACTGCATTCAAATGTTGGTTCTGTGAATATTTTTGTTTGATTATTTGTATGCTACTTAAAATATTTGTTGTGTTTCCCAAGTACAGCATTCACGATGTTTTCCCTATGTACAGGACTGTCATACTTTTTTACCAATAATTGTAGCAACTAGTACATTTGAATAAATATTTGAAATTCAAGTATTTGTCATAAAACTACATCCAGATGCAATTTTATATGTTAAATGTTTATGCAACAAACAACTACTCCTGTTTAAAAATGTGAAAAAACTGCCCTGATTAAGAAACACTTATGTTTATAGGATTTGTTGTGTTTTTGTGTTTGATATTTTAACTTGTGTTTTCCTACCAACTTGCTGTTAGCAATATATTTCAACAGTGAATAACTATTGTTAGTGAATTGTTACATCATGCAGATTTTTATGAATTGCTGTTTTTTATTATTAATATTAGCTTATTATTTGGTAGTTGATTTATATGGATTGCACATACCTGATTTATTATTCAAATAAGTAATTCTGCTTTTAAATGTGAATTAGTCAAAATTGCATTGATTAATTCATTTACTTGAATACTTTTGGCATTTAATTAATAGAAGTAATACATCTTTTAAACCATAATAAACAACTGTGTTCACACTGGCCAAATGTATGACTTTATATCACATAATTCTAACTATAAACAGGGGTCATTGGCTTAGCAGATCTATTTAAAACACCTATAAAAGCACCTATGATTATGTTAGTAAATCAAACGAGTCTTAAACAGTTGTACCTTTGCCAAATTTTCTTTCTATGTAAAAAAAAAATTACAAATCATTTTTGTTTGTCATTTATTTTATCATTATTTCAAAGAAATAATAGTTTCTGATAACATGGCAAGACAATTACTCATTATAGAATCTCACTCACTAATAAGAGCTTGGAAAAATATAATTAACTTTTTTCTTTTAATATCTAAAGATATTCTCCTCTATCCCTGTAATCTGTAGTTTTCACTCATTTTATTAAATTTTAAAGAAAAGTGTTTTCTTTATGACTATAAATTGTGCCAGTGTGATTACTGACTTAAATGAGTCCTAGCACACCAGGAAATTGAAAAACATTTAGTCAAAACAGATAGGTACAAAACTAGCTGTTATTTTGGCAATGGTTCCAAAGGTACAGCTACATTTTGTTAAACGTAGTATCGTACATCTTGGTGCTTAATGAGATACAAATGTAATTAACAATAAAAAACTGCATTTTATTTTTTATTATATTAACAGTTGCAGATTTTCTTCTGAAATTCAGTCAAACAGTTTGTTTTCTGAAGAGAAGTAAGATGTACTACTCTATGTATATGTTAAGTAAGTTGTATTGGAAAATGGTGAAAACATTTTTAATGGCTTTTTTTCTTTCTCTGCCAAACTGGTAGTTTCCTTATTGAGGCAAATCTTCAAGGCCATGTTAGTTTAAAGAAAATGCAAAAACAAAATTCTGTAAATGTGATTGGATTTAAGTGCATTTTTACTTTATGTGTAATTATTAAGGATGTTACCTATCCAGTGTTAAACTGTTGTTAGATATCAAAGTATAAACTAATTTAGCAAATCTAATATTCATTGGAATTTCCAAGTGTTAGGCAGAATGTTTTAAGCCATAACAATAATGCTTGAATCTGATGTGTTGGAACTGGTTAAAGAAGATGTATGTATATTACTCACATAAACATGTGTCATTAGAATTGATAAATGCCTAATTGTTATATTCCCTTCCAGCATCAAAATCATAACCTTTGAACTATCAACTTCAGCCAACATCACTTTTGCACTGAAAACTTGAGTTTTTGAGCATTTTTCATAATGTATAATGTATGATATTTAATCTTTGACAAAAGAATGTGTAATAGAATAAAACATTTTTTTTTCCTTCTGTTTTCAAATATGCATTTCAAAACATTTTACAATTTGAAATGTAATTTAAAATTCTCTTTTGAACAATACTTCAAAGAATATATAGTCTTAACAATCAAAAGCAATGTAATATGAACATGTAATTAGACATGCAGCTTTTTGAAAAAGGATGTGAAATACGTTTTGAAATTTGTTATTGTGTAATAATAAGATTAAGTGGAATTTGGGTTTGCTGTACAGTTTAAAGAATAACTAAAAACAACCGATTTTTAAATGCTTAAATTTTAATGCTTAAAAACAGTAGTTAAATTTTATGTATTTTGTGAAAGTGTTTTGTTTTGTCTTGTATTTTATTTTTATTATGTATTTATTTTTATTTTATTGTATGTTTTACATGAGATTGTGTGAATATTTATGGTATTATGATGTGTTTTTACTTTATCTGTGTTAATGTTTCCTTTAAGTGAAAGATGAAAGCTATTTAAAACACATCTAGATAAGTCATAAATCTATTATAAAGAAATTTTGAAAACTAAATATTAAAGATTAAAATTGTTTAATTCTTAACATTGAGCATTAAATTTTAATAACCGACTTTTTAAGCCTAAAAATTGATTTTTCTGTGGTTTAGATCTTGTACTTGAAAAGTTTATTTTTTTCTTATGAAAAGTGAATATTAACTTTTTGTCTTGACATTTTTGTTGCAAAAATACTATCATTTATATTTACCAATCTCTCTTATGTTATAACTTTTTATTAGATTTAGACTGCGCTTATCTTACCAAAACTTGTTTTGTTTTCAGTGTTTGGAAAATTTCCCAAAAGTAGATCTGAGCAGTTTGTTCCATTTTTGTTTCAAGTCTCGTCATTTACATTATTTAAGTTTGTGTGAAGTAGCCATTAAGATTTTTTTTAAAAGAATACTGGAAATTAAATATTAGCAGAATTGAAGTATTTTCAAACTAAATTAAAAACAGAAAAAAATTCTTCAGTAGATTTTGGTGCAAACTTGAGTATTATTACTTTTGAAGGTGTTTCGATTGTGCTTGTAAATATTTTGTTTTCAATTCATAGCAGCAGCTTCATGTCTATAACGTTTGGAAACCCTTGGTAACATAAACCTGTGCCTTTCAAAGCTGTTGATGTGACAAACTCTGACAGTGATTTTGGGTGTAGGTTATCTTTTACAGATTTTATAAATATGTGCTTATAAGAGAATTTTGAGGTTCGAATCACTGAAATAAAATTATGTTTCACAAAATACGTTATAAGTTTTTAGTTACAATTTTCCATCACAAACACGTGCGCTCGCACAAAAAAATGTATTTCATGAAACCACACCAATAAATACTTTACAACCCGGATGCGACTTGGTGTTAGCGTGGCAGGAGGTGGTCGTTAGGGCCGTCTCACGTTGTCGAAAATAATTTTTTAAAAAAATTGCTCCGTTTCATGACAGATCTATTTGGTTAAAGTAGTCCAAGTGTCGTCGATGTATGCATTTGATCTTGTATATCAGTTTCAAAACTATAAACAGCTAATATATTGTATAATAACTATATGAAGTATCCATGCTTTCAGTTCCATGAATTTGTAACATAAGCAAATTATTGTTAATATAATTCCGAGGCCCGGCATGGCCAAGCGAGTCAAGGCGTGCGACTCGTAATCTTAGGGTCCCGGAATATTCAGTGTTAAAACCTGCCCATGAAATGAGAGGTCTCTCTTTCCCATGTGAAATACATAGAAAACTCTTGTAATATCAATATTGACCGGATCTTTGCTGAATCTTTTGTAATTTATATTATAAGGTATTCTGGAACAAATTTACTGAACGATTAGCAGTTTGTTCCCTAAATAGTTTGTAAAAACGTATTTAACATGCGGGGTCCATCGGTAATTCTTAGATTAACACATGAAATGTAACCAATAATTGACCATCTCTAAATAAACAAAAGCAAATCAATTACTCCATAACGTAATTTATGAAATATTTTTATTTAACCGTGTAGGAGATTCACAGCTTTGGATTTTTGTTGTGAAAGCTTTCTTTTCTTTCTATGGTTTATGGTAGGTGAAGTTAACAATGGATTAGTGTATTTGGTCTTTGTTTTTTGTCTTTAAAAATAATGAAAAAACTGCACATTTTCTCTGTGACGAATTCAAAATTTTACTCATCTAGGTAGTTTAACAAGCTTAACCTGAAATAAGTATTGACTTTTAAGTTTGATACAGAGGTTCTAGGTTGGTCAGCGGTAAGTCTAAGAACTTACAACGCTAAAATGTTAGACTGGATTCCCCGCGATTGACGAAGCTTATATATATAAAAAAAAAAAGCCCTGCGTCTCTATGCATCAAATCTTTCAAAATAAGCAGACTGTACAAAACTTCACTTTTTGTAACCATAACTGCTATTTTCAGTAGTAAATCAACAAGAAACTAATAGGTGTATAACTGGAAAAATTTGTTGTTAACTGAAATATTTCTAGATTTAGAAGGTTTACGCCACTGATGCTTTATGTAGCATACACAGTGGTCTTAAAAGTTTAATATTAAATTGACAGTTTATTAAAACAGTTTTCATTATTACTTCAAGAATAACAACTGTCTTTTGAATCTGATTCTGGTCAACAATTGGGCCACTTATATGTAGAAGACATGAAAAACAATTTTAGATGTAATTCATAAAGAAACGTCAATTAACATAAAATGCGCAAGCTGCAGTGACAGCGTAAGTTATGAGAAAATTAGATTTTCCTAGCTTATAAACTACAATAATAATCTCATAAGGCGTGAGTAATGTACTTTTCTTTCAATACAAGTTGTACAATTCTCAAATTTTATCTAAAATAGCTGATGAGATTACACGGACAAAAACAAATTACCACATGCATTTTAGCAAAATAATATTGTCGGCAGCTGTATCCATTTTTTTTTCTCAATTTCATTCCCAGGTGGTCAGGGTGATCGCCTGGCAATCTTAGGGTCGTGGGCTGGAATTTCCGTCAAACCAAACATGCTTGCCCTTTCACCTGTCGGGACGGTATTATGTTACGGCTAATCCCACTATTTGTCGATAGAAGAGTAATCTAAAAGTTGACAGTAGGTAGCGATAACTAGCTGCCTTCTCTCTAGTCTTACAGTTAAATTAGCGCAGATAGCGTTCGTGTAGTTCTGCGCGAAATTAAGAAAAACTCAATTTATTGCATAATTACAAATCTCCAAAGTTTGTTGTATGAATATCGCTCAAAATTACTCGAATGCTATCTGCGATAACCATCCCTAATTTACCAGTGATAGGCTGAGGGGGGGGAGCATCTCGTCGTGCCTAACCACCGCAAACCTTACAACGCCCTTATGGCTGAAAGGACGAGCATGTTTAGTGGGTTTGGGATTCGAACCTACGACTTAATTATTAGTGGAGCGTCCTAGCCATGCTGGGCCGTAACTTCAAAAGAGCAACAAAATCATACTTTTACTTGTGTGTCGTGTATTTATAGGTATTTTTAACTTTTTACGATTTAGTCTTGTAAGCCTTTTAATGTGAATACCACTTTTTAACTTCAATATTTTTTATTACTAAACACTGGAATATATTAGTAGGTATATTTATTTAATTATACATTCAATTGCAAAGTATTTTGGGGAACAGGGAACTGTAATAAAGAGCAGCTCTATTTCAAAGACTGACAACTTATTTTAAATAATAGACCTTCAAAAACTTTACTTGCTGCGTTCTTTCAGTATGGTCAACAGTAGAATTTTAAACTGACTGATTTTTCATTGCTTTTATGCTGCAATCAGCGGTCACCATTTATTGATTAAGTCTTAGGTTTCATTTCACATGACAGCCTGGACGTGACATCAGGGTTTGTCATGTTCTATGTCATTCAACAATCAAATGCAAATCAGTGAGGGATTGATTTTGCACGAGTGGTTGTTTGAAATGTAATGGTTTGCTGTGAATTATATTACAAATTCCAATATAACTTGCAAAATATCAAGTTTTCCAATACCTCTGTCTTCACTTTTCATTAACATGCCAAAAACACGAGTAAAAACGGCTTATGTAGCTTGGGTTGCAATGATCCCACCAGAAGTATGGTCAAATTTTCTCTTACGTTTCCATTTCTCTGTACAGTTTCTGATAGAAAAAAAGTATTATACTTGATCTTTTTGGTAACTTTCTTGGCATCATCATTAAAAATAAGTCATGCGTTAACATTTCAAATGAAACAACAGTTGTAGCTTTATACACTGCTGGCCAAAATCTTAAAGCCAATGAACATAAAGAAAAAATATGCATTTTGTGTTTTTAGACTTCACCACTTATTTGAGTAGAGCTTCGAAATATTAAAATAAAAATACAAAAACTTTTAGCATTTAATAGGAAAAATGTGATCACTATGGAATTAGTCTAAATACTAGCTGGTGAAAAGTTTAAGTCCATATCAAAAACAAGTCCTAAACATGGTAGGAAGTGCCCAACAAGAGGTTTCAATAGTAAGTTGCACGACTGTTATTGCGAATAACTGCAAACATTCGCTTTGGCATGGTCGATATAAGCGTTTGTAGAAGGCTGGCTGGAATGTCATTCCAAATGGTGAAGATGGTTTCACCAAAGATCGTGCACTGTTTGGAATTGACGTCCATTTCTATACACTTCCCTTGCCATCCACCCCCAAACATTTTCAATGAGGTTCAGTTCTGGCAAACACGCTGGATGGTCCAAAAGAATATCTTTATTTGCCATGAAAAATTCCTTTGTCCTGCAGGCATTGTGGATTGTAGCATTGTCCTGCTGAAAGATCCAGTCACTTCCACACAAGCGCGGGCCTCAGTCAATAAAAATGCTCTCTACAAAATGCCAATATAGCCAGCTGCTATTCAATACTCCTGTGTAACCTGAAGTTCTATGTAAGGAGAAAGCATCCCAGACCATGATGGAACCTCCTCCACTGTGTCGTGTAGAAAATGTCTCCGGTGTGATATCATACCTGTAATGTTGGAAGCCATGAGGACCACCCAAGTTCAATTTTTTCTTATCAGAAACTATAACCTTCCACTTTTCTACGTCCCATGTTTGGTGCTTCTCAGTAAAGTTTAACCGAGTTGTTTCGTGATATGGAAGGAGGCGTGGCTTTTGTTCTTGAGCTGCCTTCTGCATTCGTGAGGGCCTTAATCTGGTTCGACAATTGGCTGGTGTCTTGCCGAACAACCCATCGAATCCTGCTGCACAACGCCTGCGAAATTTTCTTGGGCCGACCACTTGAAATTCTCGTTTCGTATCGCTCAGGGTTTTTTAAGAAATTTGCAACAGCAGTTTTGCTACGCCCAATCTCACCGGCACGTTGAGAGAGACCTTGATTTTGCAGCTCGACACTTTTGCTACGTTCAAACTCTGTCAACTTTTTAGCCTTTGCCATGTTTTTACCCGCTGTAACACAGTAGATGTCAGTGGGATATGTTGATAACACTAATGCTTGAACACAAATGACTAAATTTCGTTTCGTGTTTACCGATCAACGCTTCGTTTCAGTATGGTCTTAAACTTTTGACCAGCTAGTATTTAGGCAAATTTCATAGTGTTCACATTTTTCCTATTAAATGGTAAAAAAGATTTTGATTTTTGCTTTTCTTATTTTCATCTTTCGAAGCTCTACTTAAATAAGTAGTTGAGTCCAACAACGCAAAATGCATATTTTGTCTTTATATTCATTGGCCTTAAGATTTAGGTCAGCAGTGTATCAGAATTAGTGGAATGAAAAGTAGTAGCAAGTCGTCATTATAAAAATTAAACGTATTTGTATTTTTAGCAGGTTAATTAAACATTTGCAAAACTAGAAAAGATCAGAGTAACTAAAACATGGCGTTTTAGAGTAAAAGTAAGGACTGAACATGTTGCACAAACCAAACTTCTGATAGATCATAAATACATAAAACCAGGTTATTAAAAGGATGTAAAAAATTAATATAAAAGAATGTGTAACCTCTCAAGTAATAGTACGTACATATGACTATCACTAGATGATGTAGCAAATTTTAACATCTATAAAATATGTCGATCCATTATTGATTCATAAGGTCATTGCAATGAAACTCATGCTTCATGCAGTAATGTGATGTACCTCAAAACTATACCTACATGTGGCTGCCAACTTAAAATACAAAATCTCCCACCAGATCTTGTTACATACAGCAAAGGATCGGATACACTGAGATAGAGGGGCAGTGATAAGTAAAATATCCATGTGTAAAGTACATCAACTGAACTATGGTCAAAAGCTTAGAACCATCAGCCACTACCTTTTGACCATAGATGGTCAATTTGTATAAATTTTACCTCGCATCATTAATGTGCCACTCTAACAGGCTGAAGAAATTTTAGTAATTTCACAAACAGGTTCCTTGCACCTCTCACGTTATATCACGGTCCACAAAGAAGTATGTAAAAACAGTATGTTGTCCAGAAGATTAAAAATAAACTTAAGTAAGACTTCCAAATATAAATTCAGAAAGCTTTAACATTCTGTCACAATAGCTATTTGTTTTTTACCATGTAGATTATGTCATTTACGAGAATTTCGTTTGTTCCAAATTGAGCAAATTTTTCGTCCACATCAATTAAAAGATTGGATCCCATTTTGTTTCGTAATGTTTTGGAGTAAATTACAGCAGTAGCACTGCCTCACTGTTGACAAAATTGCACAATCTGATTAAACCGTTGTTGTCTGATAATTGTGTTCCCTGTATAAAAATGTGTATATATGCAAACTCTCATATGTACTACAACGTGTGATACATAGATACAGTTATGCTAACATATATTTATAAACATACACTATGATATTGTATATTTTCTTTGGAGATAGATATATCTACTATAGCGATAAAACTATGACATGGCATCATAGCTAGTGGATTCATATTCACTGCTTCCAGTAGCTAAGAACATTATCAGCCATCTGCTTTGCTGCTTTAATGCTATCAAAAAGTTCACACAGTTAATACTATGAAGAATATAAACTCGATGATAAGCCCAGTAAAATTAATCACTCTACTGTGATTCGCCCAGCCAGTATTGTTTGTTGTTCCTGTTTACTGCACAATACATCATTATATAGATTAATACATCATTATACAGATTAATGAAGGGCAACCACAACAGAAGATAGTGAACAAGATTTTACAGTCCAGAGAAAACAACTGGTACAGCATACCATCTTGAACTCTCAACTGTTGATACAAGTGTTGGAGGCTATGTGTGCCTTTGCTCTATATTCATTGACCTGAAAAGGTCATACTACATCTTGCTGTACAGTACGTAGTTTCCTAGCTAGGTCTAGATTCTTTATTTCCTATTCCCAGAACTCCTGGTTTGTCATTTATAGTGTTCATTTTATACTATGAATTGTAATTACTCGTATGATTGCAAATAAGGTAGTTTTGACTACTGCAGAAATTATTCTACGAGCGAACAGTCCAACAGTATTGTTAAGTTGCTGTCTTAGATGATATGTGCGAAAAGTCGTATTTATGCAGTAATATTACCCAATGCAAAGTCATGGCTTCCAGGTTTTTAAAATTTATAAGCCGTTTCAATGAAGTATGATCCATTTTAACAGTAACTCTCCTACTGTTTTGTTCTTGAATTTGTAACCGTATTTATCCAGTCCTATTACAACTTTTATCCGTATTCATAATAAATAAAGGCAACTGTTCTTAGATAAGCCAGCACAGGGTTATATAACACGTTTTAGCGATTTAAATGCTTTATCACAATATTTGGATAATTCAAATTTAGCCAGAAGAACATGTTCTCTCCAATGTTCTCTGGTAGCCATTGTTCTCGCCCTGCAATTTGTAGGTTGCAGGATTGAAAACCGTGCTCTTTCTTCAACGGAAACATTATAATCCCAATCCCACATTAGATATTAAAAAGAGTTGGTGGTGAAGTGCTGCCGACCAGTTTCCTTCCTTCTGAACAAATATTCAAAGTTAGAGACAGTAGTCTTAATAAGTAAACCATAAACAAAGCAAGCAAGTCCTCCAACAGGTATCTATAAGCATTCATCTATCATTAAGTAAGATAAGGGAAACTTGTCAATACAATTTACTGTGTCCGTCCTTTTCATTGTCACCTTAGAAGACAACCAAATATTCTGTGGTGGCTTTAGTTCTCTATACCCTCTATAAACATATCCTCTGTTTCTACACTGGTAACATCACATTAATGTTGCTTTGACCAAACAGTCATCAGATCCTATAGACACATTCATAAATTCTACCAAAAACTTATTGAGATTATTTGAATGTTCTACTTGGAAAACGTCTGCAAAATTTAAGATATCTTGACAATCTATATATCTGTATGTAGATGTGGTGTGGCAGAAGTAACATTATTATCCATATAACTAGATTCAGTCACTTTTACTTAACGCACTATGCAAATAACAATTCCAGTTAATAGTTCAATAGTCATCCATCTATATTGAGAAATTATAATTCAATGACTCTCACCCTCTAAATAGACAATTGCTCCATAAAATGTGCAACCCGAATTCTGGGCAGAAGAACCTTTCAGTGAGTTGATCCATCACCAGTCTGAAGCAATACATTTGACTGACTATGAATAACGTCATGGAAGAAACTCGTGCATTAGAATAAACTGTTACTTCCTTCTATATAGTCCCTCTCTGACACAGCGGTAAGTCTACGGAGTTACAACGCTAAATCAGGTAGTTCGATTCCCATAGGTAGATTCAGCAGATAGCTCAATGTGGCTTTGCTATAAGAAAACACACACACTCCTTCTCTGTATGTTCTGGAGTCTTATTCACTCACAAGTTTGTTTGTTTTTTCTCTCACTAGCTTGAAACTTACTTATTTCACGGCTCAACTATCAGAAATATTTCGCAATATATCAATCCCTAATATTGGAATACCTTGAACTAAGATTAAAGATAACTTATTCTGTGAGATAAAACACAGATAACCAAGTAGAATTGTACTTCTTGGCTTATTTCTGTTAAACAGATTGAAAGTCAGTATTATGAAGCTAAAATGATGGCTTTATTTGGAACATCTGGTATATTTCAAGTTTTAGCAGCACCACATTTCAGCAAAGACTCAAGCTCAGATTATTCATTTTTATAGTTACCTACCAAGATGCACCCAATCCCAAGATATAAATGTTTAACTCTCTCGTTCTGTAGAATAATAAGATGCCAAAATAAACATATCATCAAAAACTTCATATAAAAAAAAGTTCCCAGTTGACCTATGGAAGTTTAGCTTATATTTATTAACAGAAGGTTTCTGGCAGTGAGGTAGCTCTTGTTGCAAACATAATTCTCTAATGGCGCCTCCAGTTTTCCAGTCATTGCAAATTCCAACATTCAATAAAGTTTACGTTCTACTAATGAATGATAGCCGCTCCTCCTAGTGTCTGTGGGCTTACAAAGCTAGAAACCGGGTTTCGATATCGATGGTTGGCAGAACAAAAACAGCCCATTGTGTATCTTTGTGCTTAACTTCAAACAAACAAAAATTTGTATTGATAATCTATAGAAACCTCTCGATTCGATTTCATTATAACCGACTGTGAAATCATAAATGTATTTTATGTTCACTGTCCTTTCGTTATTGCTAAAGAACTTATTTGGTGGAGTGAACCTAAATAACAGCTGGAAATTTTCTGGGCTGCAGTTCAGACTTGAAAGGCTTTATCATGAGTTCTGACATGGGGTAGAAGAAAATCCCATGTTTAACACTAACGACTAACGCTATGAAGTAATTGTAACTGACACTTTTGCGTGTTTTCTTTTAATTTTATGTATAAAATACACTGTCGTCCATTAAAATATACAAATATATGTTGCAAACAAAATGTTAAAAGATCTGAAAACAATAAATAATATTGCAGAATAGCAACGTTTTCGTCTGTTTTCTTCGTTTGTTTTCTCGTTTAAAATTTTGTTGACTTTATTTTGGAATTCTAATATACAAACAAACGCAAAAAGATTTACGTATCAAACAAAGTATCCATTTTGATAGCTTTAAGCATATATTTTCGTTGGAAAGTTTTATAGACAGGTATTTATGTTCTTCATGTGTCGTCACTAGATGGCTCTGTATACAAAACGTTGCTTTAGATCCGCCTAAAGGGTTGTAAGTTCCCATGATGCTAAGCGTCCCGACTGCCTGTTTTCCTGACGTCAGAAACTTACTTACAGTTTACTGAATGGAAGGTCGACAGCGGAAAGTACACAGTAATATCACCGTTCTGGGGCGCTATTCAGTGTAAACGCCTGTCAATACTAAGAGGAATAATACGACACTCCGTCGAAGCATGCCGAGACGCAAACAAGATCGGCCGAAGAGGATGAAATGTAAGTATTTTTGGTGTTACCTCTCACGAAAAAATCGTTTGCTAGTTTCACAGATGCGAACCGAGGACGCTATTAGAAATCCAATATGAGCCCAACCTGATAGGCAGGCGATGGGTATGTCGTCAAACTTGACGTCTCTTCAACGTCTTGAGTTGCTTGCGTCAGCGTCAGTGTTTCGTGAAAGTTTTTCTGAAACGTTTGCTCCATCAGGCCTTTATCATAAAGGGTGGGCCTGGAAATTCAGTTCGTGCAAAATTCCTGGTAGCCTTCTGCCATCTGCTGTTTATTCATTTCTATCAATCATTGGACTGTGGCGTGAACGTCAGTCAAACGTCATACTCCTTTTGTGTGCCGCTCTTTAATCTATCCTACGGCAGCCATCCATCACTAAGAAGCTATTATACAAATCATACATTATCTAGAAAACCTGCCTAAATAAGTCAGTACTTAGATCTGCAGAAATAAAGTTTCAAACATCACTGTAGGGGAGATTGAAAAAGTATTTTAGACCTAAGACACGGCTCGCGCATGCCATCATTCCATCAGTTAGGCGCCTACTTCCCGTCTATGTGTTTTGTTACCCCGTAGTTCAGATGCCCATCTTTACTGGAGTGAAATGTAGTTTCTTTCATCATTTTATGAAGTTTCATGGTCAAACAGCTTATGATTTCGTGCTTACCAACAAAAGATAAAACAACAAAAAGGGCGACTCATTTATGTTTTTAGTTGTACATGTATGATTTTCCCCTATTTTTTGGGGTGTGTGGGTGGAGACACAAATATTTCTATATTTTATTTTGGATGTTGAGACTAGGAATTCTCGTCTTATCTTCTGATATTTTAATCTGGAGTATAAGTATTACATATCATCAGTTGAAAGCTTATTTTTATTACATATCTTGTTTTTCCATAAAGATTTATGCGCTTTATCGGTTAAGAACTTTCTGCTTAAAATAACCTATTTATTAATATTCCTGTGCGCGGTAATTATCTTTCTCGGCCACACCCTTAACATTATTATTTTATATCAAGCGAATAACGCCTCTCTGGATAAGAATATTGAATAACTGATAAAAACCCATTGGTCTAAGTCATCCTAGTGGGTGAAGTTCGATTCCTTCGCAGAAGATAATCAAACGTCCTAATCAGTTCTGAATTTTCCGGTAACTTTCTTAAATAAGTAAACAAAATTTTGAAAAAAATAATTGTATCAGGATTACAACTTTTACATTTTTCTGCAACTGACTATGACGTAATGATGGAAGTGATTCTAAATAAATTTCTTATAAAGACTATACTATATGGACGTGTTTTAAGTTATAGGATTTTACTCGGTTTTCTTCAGTAGCTTAATGGACACCTTCAGTCAATATTTCAAATATTATATGTTTTCCAAAATTCTGGAGTGTATTTGTGAAATATTATGTATTTTTCTCCAACACATTGAGTTCATTTTTCAGATATACTTTTACCAACACCTTAAGTCCATTTTTCAAGTATGATTTTTTTTTACCAACATCTTGAGTCCATTTTTTAAATATAATATTTTTGAGTAACCTGAATCTACTTTTTGGGATATGATCCTTCCATGTGAAAACAAATAATATTTTGACAACCTCAAATACTTGTGTATGTAAATAATAGTATAGACATACAAGGAATATATATATATATATATATATATTGCTTTTAAGTGATTCAGTAAGTATTTTCATTGTCTGTAGAAAAGCTCTTCAATTGAAACTACATGTCATGTATATAAGCTGTACAGTCACTATGTTTAATGTTTCAGTGACATACTTTCTAAAACTATGTTAAGAAAAACTATACGTATATGCTTGGCATGCAAGAGAGATTTGCGTTGTCGATGAAATGTAACTGGAGGTTAAAAAAAAAAAATGCCTAGAAATATTTCTGATTAACCCAACTGTGTCAGAAACTTTCTCTGGGTTTAGAAATAAGGCCTTTGTACCTGAAGAAGGGCAATTGTCCAAAACGTGGTCAGCCGTGTTAACAGAACGGAATTTTAGTCAATGTTTATTTACATTGCTACTTACTACACATAAACTAACTTGTTCGGTAACTCCGTTCGTCTAGCTGGTTACTTTTATGTATCTATTTCTACCGATCTGTGTGTCTTTTTTGTTTTACACTGATTGCTGTCGATGTTGTCTATTGTAAATCCTTCTGTCAGCTATTTTGTATCAATTTAGCAGTAACAAAATAAAATGTATACTGAACCTTATAGTCGTACATCATTTTTACAAGCTTCCTGTCTTGTTGAAAATTTCCTCGTACTTACGTGTGTTTTTCCATCTACTTTCTTTTGTAGACATTTTTACCGTTTATCAAATGTTTTTAACATGTTACCTGTTTGGCTGTTTTAATACCTGCTTTTGTATTTATAGAAATATATTACTACATGTTTGTTCATCTTTGTATTCTATCACCATGCCATTCTATTTCTGTCCGCCTATTATCCAGTCTGTTTTTATTTTTAATACTTTTCTAGTAGTATTATAATTTCTTATGTTCTGTTTTTGGTCAGGATATTTATATACACTTTATATTCAATTCCAAAAGTGACAAAGAATATGACGTGATTTTGTATGATTATTTGTTTTATTCGCTCTATTTAAAACATATCATGCTACTGTACGGTTACTATACATGTAATGATCCCGTTTGGGACGTTCTTCTTTTGGATTTCTTCCTTTTTTTTCTCTCCATATAACCCATTCAATTACTTCAGGACTATTACTATTTCCTGTGTATTATTCATCCAATTCGAACTGAATATCATTTGGCCGTTTTGTTTTCTAATACGAATTTTAATAAGTTTGGTTAAAAATAAAAACACACTCGTTTTATAGAATATTTCTGATACTTTAGGCATATTTCGTATTGATTATTTCACAGAAAGTTTAAATTTGCTTTTGGATGCATTCCAGTTTTGTTCTTTATATAACTGAGTTCCTTATGTACTGCAGGCAATGTATCACTCCGCCCTGAGACATGGTTTCTCTCCGAATCCACGCCGTTTATTTATGTGCTCCATAAATTCGCATAGACCACAATACCAGTCCATATTCATCAGACACTTAGCTCAGCGCCCGCACCTGCGTTACAAACGATCTGAGCTCAGTGTTGGTGATACACAGCAGTGCGTATTCCTTCTCATCAATTTCTCTGGCAGGTTTCTCTTGGACTGCCATAGCTCTTTCAGCTTGTGAAAGACTTACGTTTATGTAGTCAAAAGAACCCAGTCTACAGCTGCTCGGCATCGTGCCCACCCGACGTTACGTTCTCCCATCCGTACGAATTAATCTCTTTTAACCTATAGTTTATGCAGCAGCAGTCTACAATATACTATCCATTTCATTTCCTATATGGATGCTGCTAGTATATAAGTACCTTATGTCGTAAATTTTTGCTGTAAGGGTTTCATTTATCTCGTAATGAGTTTTATTTCACATTTCACATATTTCGTTTCATTATACTTCCATACAGATGTTTTAGTAGTTTAGCACAGATAGCCCTCGAGTAGCTTTGTGCGAAATTCCAAAACAAACAAACGTTTCAGTAGTTAAAGTATTGATACGTATATATAAGCGTGTGTATATTAAATCTCTAACTTCGAAGTTTAAAAACCGAATACACAAATAAAAGTTACTTGGAATTAACACATAAACTGACCTCATGACACAGTTTTACTCCATCTTTACGAATGACAAGCTTCACCTGTTGAAACTAGTCGGATTCCTTGTATGTCTTTTAATTCTTTAACTTTTTGCGCTTTATTATGCTGATGCATTATTGTTGTTTATTTATAACCTAATTCCCGCTGTCCGAAATCTTCAGCCTTGCTTAACGATTTTAGTTTGTTTGTTTTGAAATTCACTCAAAACTACATGAGGGCTATCTGCGCTAGCCGACCCTAATTTAGCAGTCAAAAATTAGAGGGAAAACAACTAGTAATCATTACCACCCGCCGCCAACGTTTGTACTACTCTTTTTACTAATGAATAGGGTATTGACCTTTACTTTTAACGCTCCCACGATTGAAAGGGCGAGTATGTTTGGTGTGACGGGAATTCGAACCCGCGATTCTCAGACTACAAGTTGAGCGCCCTAACCACCTGGCCATTCAGAGCCAAACGATTCTAGCTGTTAGCTCTTTGGATAAATTATTGTTTAACAATTGTAAAGCTATGCAAAAAGAGAATGTTTTTGTGTTTTCTTTTTCTATAATTCATATGTGTGCTTATGTGAAATTTCATTTGTATAATATTGAGACAGAAAAGTTAAATTAGCTACTGAATGAAATATCTGTCTTTCTCTAATGTTGTATAATTGTACCAATGTGTAGCTGCTTATTTATATATCTGTTTCATTGCCTGATAGTAATCTCGGATACATATTCCTCTGTTACTCGTTCTCTCTATCACATAGTAAATATAGCAATGGATCGCCTGTGTTTTGCTCTACTATTGGATGTTTATATTGTTGGATTGGTGTTTCTTAATCTTATTTATATCTTTACGTAACTATACCATCAAATGGACATTTCCTCGGCTCTCTCTATCTACAATTATATAACTGTACATCAGTGAGATGGTTCTCTGACTATCTTTGTAATATTGTGTAATGGTGCCTCTGGACAATTTTTCTTTGTCACTTTTCATTGTTGGATAACCATACCATCTGACAGGTGTGTCTTTGTACCATGTTATAATCATGCTGCTGGACAAATGTTTTTGATCATACCATCGAATAAATATTTCTTCGTCAATCCCTGCCATTCCATAACTGTATCGACGTACAGACGTTTCGTCGTTTCACTCTCTTTACCATTATATAATCATACCATAATACACCAGTCAATTTAAATTGGAATTGAATATTATGTACTGGAGGGAACATATCGTAGTTTCTATTAACTGACACTTTTCTCAAGCAGATTCATGGTGTATATTTTAGTCTTTAGGAATATATGTAACTTGTGCCTCCCACAACCTGGGCCTGACATGCTCGCTCTTTAAGCTGTAAGAACATTATAATGTGACGGTCAAGCTCAATATTCGTTGGTAAAAGAGTAGTTGGTGGGTGGTGATGACAACTTACTTTCCTACTACTCTTTTGCTGCTAAATTAGGAACAGCTAGCGCAGGAAGCCTTCGTGTAGCTTTGCGCGAAATTTACGAACAAAGAAGCCACTGTATAACTGTATGGACATATAGATGTTTCTCTCTCTATCGCTAGTATTCTATAACCTCATAATTGAATTCAATTTTTTGTGTAACTTCCCCATTTGAAACGTTTCTCCGTTTTTCCCTGCTATCGCTTAATTGCATCATCGATATAATTTTGTGCACCTTTAACATTCTAGAGTTTTGTAATCGCACTTTTCCTTTTAGCCTTTTCAATACTATTAAAGTGGAATAAAAATGGCGCTTTAACCTTTTGAATGTAGCCCTGTTAAAAAAATTGAAAGAAAACTTGTTGAGTACAATCAAGACCAGACGAGGCATAAAATGTAATTACATTTACATCAACAAAGTTTCGTTGTTTGGTTCTGTAAAATAATATGAAGTTTTTGTCAGGTTAAAAACAACATGCATTTTAAATACATTTGAAAATTTGATTGTCTTTATTTACTTAAAGAACGTGACGGCGTTATAATGTAACGGTCAATCCCAATATTCGTTGGTAAAAGAGTAGCTCAAGAGTTGGCGGTGGGTGGTGATGACTAGCTGCCTTCCCTCTAGTCTTACACTACTAAATTAGGGACGGCTAACGCAGATAGCCCTCGTGTAGCTTTTCGCAAAATTCAAACCGATCATGCTACATGTTTCGAAAATATAAATACTTATTATAAAGTGCAACAACACGTTGTAATTATGATGGCTTTTTTCAGGTTAGCATATAAGGTATTTTCAGGTATATAAGTAATACAACACAACAATATTGAGTTGAAGGGGCAATAACGGGAAAAAATCAAGGAAATTAAAAACAATATAATTTTTAGATAATAAATAACCTCTGAAGTAGAAATACATTTACCGAACAAAACACTTCGAGAGGTTATAATTTCTTAAGAGCCCCACAAAGTCCACTTTTATGTGATATACTAGTTGGAGTTCCTGTCCAACTGGCGGGCGAAATAAAAACCTGTTTGCAATATAGGATCGAGAATTGTGCGTTTATTTATTTTAACAGAACAAACATTAAAAGTACAATGAAAATGCATAAAGGGACCAATATTGAAAAGATTTACGTACTGTCTTTAATAATTCTATCAATATAAAATTAGATGAAGGGGGTCCTATTTCACCCCACCCCACCCTTCACGACCTTTTTCATGCTGTCCTAGATGACTGTCTCAAGATGTGCTGATTTGTTACTGGTTTTTTTTTCGAAATTAGCTATAATATTATATGGGGATCCAATCCCATCGTAACATTCCTCACGTCATACTGTATCACTTTGTCAGATTTGGTGCTGATTGATCAAGAAATGTGGAAACATATAAGAAACAAATGCACTCATTTTCCAACATTTATTTATATAGATTTACATATTTAGTGATGCAAGAGGGAATGCATAGGTGATAACCTATTTCAAAAATGATTCAGTTTCATAGCTAAGCAGTAACTTTGAAGGTTTATAATGGTAAAATTCGAGGTCCGATCCCCACGCTGGACACTGTGCCTTTTTGCGTTTAAAAATAAGCAAACACTTCTTTTATAAATGCTAGATATATATATATATATATATATACATATATCTTATTTCTATATTTAAGTGCTAAAAAGGCACATAATTAAAAATATATGTTGTTGTTGTTGTTTTGAATTAAGCACAAAGCTACACAATGGGCTATCTGTGCTCTGCCCACCACGGGTATCGAAACCCGGATTTTAGCGTGTAAGTCCGCAGACATACCGCTGAGCCACTGGGGGGCAAAAATATATGTTTTTATATAATCGTTTACTGAGGGTATTTCTTTGTTTTTTGAATTTCGCGCAAAGCTACACCAGAGTTATTTGCGCTAGCCATTCCTAATTTAGTGCGTAAGGCTAGAGGGAGGGCAGCTGGTCATCACCACCCTCCACCAACTCTTGGGTTACTTTTTTAACAACGAATAGTTGGATTGACTGTAACATAATAACGCCTCCACGGCTGAAAGGGCGAGCACATATGGTGTAACGGGGATTTGAACGTGAGACCCTTAGATTACGAGTTGAGTGCCTTAACCACCTGGCCATGCTGAGTCTGCCGAGGTATTATAAATATAAATTGCTCAAATTAACGAGCTTACCGGTTATCGAAATTCTGAGATTTTGTAAATATCCAATGAAAAACACCTATAAACTGTCACGTCAGTAATAGTTTAGATTAACTACACAACCCTGTGAATAGAAATTATACACAATCGGAGACAACTGCGTCATTATAAAAAAACTATTTTAAAAATTCTCAATTTAGTAAGAGAAATTACAGGTTTATTTTGATTTTTAACTAACCTTCAGGAATTCTTAAAATTAAGCTATTAGCCTCTGAACTTTCTTCTGCACCTGTAACACCCAGATACAACACCACTAAGTAGTTCATAAATTGCGAGTAAACATTCAAAGAAAAAATAAAAAGTAAAGAATAAATCGTTGTATTTTATTTATAAAGCTGTAAAAAATAATTATGGCACGATAAAATTATGATGTATGTGTTATTTATTTTCTATAATGTTTATTCAAGTATTTTTATGCTATTTTAGCCATTACATTTTCGTACGTAAAACTGGTTTAACTGCCGTAAGCTAACAACGTACGAGAAATCAGAAGGCCTAAATTTTGTGACATTAAAAAGTCACGTTAATTTTTTTTTCATGTTACTCTTCATTTGTACATTACAGATTCAACTTAAGGAACGTATGAAAGATCTATTCTGTATATCTCACATGTCACTACTTAAGAGGAAACAAAATAATTTCTGATTTTGAATCCGCAAAATACAATGTAAGAGAAACATGTACATGGAGGTTATCTGCATCTACACAAAAGACATTATTACAAACAGATCAATACGGCCCGGCATGCCCAGATGGTTGAGGTACTCGATTTGTAATCCGAGGGTCATAGGTTAGAATCCCCGTCACACTAAAGATGTTCGCCCTTTCAGCCGTGTCGGCGTAATAAGTGACGGTCAATCCAACTATTCATTGCTAAAAGAGTAACCCAAGAGTTGGCGGTGGGTGATGATGACTACTCCCTCTAGTATTACACTGCTAAATTAGGAACGGCTGATGCTGATAGCCCTCGTCTAGCTTTCAACGAAATGAAAAACAAACATAAATTTCTCCATGTTTCAACTGTGATGATGAATTTTTTTTGGTACTGACATTTCCTACGTCATTTTCTGTAGTTTTATGATAACAAAGAAACATTAGAACAACTCACCTTTCTGCACAAGAACGTTATTCAACTTTTAAAAGAATGGACATTTTATATATATAACAGCTCTGTTCAATGCAATGCTCCCCCTTTTTTACGTTGTTGGTAGGTAAGTGTCACTACATAACAAGACAAGACGAAAGCAAACAGGGCAGTAGAAGAAGACGGCGGACCTTGAATTGGCCACCTCCTGAGTGGTTAATAAGGTGATTTACATGCTGTGTGTGTGGCTGGCCAACTTGAAGTTCCGGACTTTGTCGTGATTTATGTAGCTTTGCGAATTCGGAGTGGAACTGCTGGAACAATGTGATCCTTTCCATATTTCTGCGACTAACCTGCCAATGGTTAAGATTTATTTTGGATTAGGAGTGTAATTCTAGCGGGAAATGTGAGTGTCATAAAGTACCTGTAATGGAAGGCTCATGACAGCGTTGCAACTTGATGGCTGACTTCGGTCTCTACACCCGCCAAACCCTACTTCTCACACGTGAACTGACTTCAGATAGGCGTTATTTGGGCTTGTTTATATTAAATTTTCGCCATGATCAGATCTCTAATCGCGTGTATTAGAGATGTCTCACCATTCCAGAAATACAAACACACGTAAACCAATTTTCTTGACTGCCAACTCACTTCTAGTCAAAGAAGTAAACTATTGTTTATTTGTGTATTCTTTTACCCGTCTGTCTAGATATATTTACTCATTTATCTAGAACTTTATATGTCTAGATCTGTTTAGTCATATATCCAGAATTTTATCTGTTTAGATATTTTTACCCATTTATCCAAAAGTTTATTTGTCTAGATATATTTACCCATATATCTAGAACGTTGTATATCTAGATCTGTATGTATCCATATTTCTAGAACCATATCTGCCTAGATCTGTGTCCCCATAGATCTAGAGCTATAATTATTCTAAATATATCTACCAATTTATCTCTCTCCCAATGTATATATATATATCTGTCTATATCTGTTCTTCCTCACCTGTTCATTTATTTATCTGTATATCCGTTTATCTATTTGCCTATATCATCTCATCCTTTTATCTGTATCTATTTCTGAGCATCCAAGTTTCTGTATATCGTTTTATTTATTCATAACCAATTTTTGCACATCCTCCGTTCATTTATTTACGTATCTTATTAAGTTTTTTTCTGATCTGCCAATATATATTTAGTTAGCTGATTTGCTGTTTGACTATATCCTTTTTATAAGCTGTTGTTATATCTCTACAGAAAAGGAGTTAACAGTCTGTATATTTTCCTGCCTATAAATAGGTTTAATGATGATACCATTTATAACTTCCTTAATCAAAACTAAAAGAAATGATGATAAAAGACACAAGTGACAAACTCTCATCAGTTTATTGACCTCTGTCCAACAGAGGTCAAGCGTGATATATACACACACAAGCTTACCTTTTTTAAGAAAAGTTATCGATTATATAAAACCTTAAAGATAAAATTCTGTGATTGTTTTTGCTGTTATAACAACAAAAACACTTTATTTTTTTAATTTTTGAAATTAATATTATGATAATAAAAGAGAACATACAAAAATACTAAAAGATAAGATATAATGCTCTCCACATCAGAAGATTACCTTCAAATTTACTTAGAAGTTTTTGTTTCGTTATCATGTCATGCGAAACTAGCAGATTATATAATTTTCATCGAATGAAATTGACAGAATAAGAGATTCGTGGTCGTTCTTGGAGAAACAAAAGCTGGTTGTTTGATAACAGAAAAAAATACCTACAGCATTATGGTTCCCTGATCAAGCTGCAGATGATACATTAAACATGTTTGGGTATTGGAAAGTAATAACAAAAAATACAGTATTAGTTTTGTTCAAGTAAAAAACTGCGCAATAGATTAGCTGCACTATACCCAACTAGATAAACTATCCACGGATTTCATTATTATTGGCCCTTTATGCTCAGCGGGAGCAAAAGGTTAAAGAAAAATAAAAAAAATCAACCAATTTAGCTCTTTCGCTTATGCATTTAGTTTTTTTATAAAATAAATACCGTTATTTTAAAAATACAAAGACAAAATGATAATATTTTCTAACCTAACTGGAGTTCAGAATCGAAGATAAAAACCACAGTTAAGAGCAAAGAAAATGATAACTGTTTGTTGAATTTCACGTTATTAACTACTCGATGGCTATCTGGACAAGAAAAGTGATTGACCATAGAGAAGGCAGTTGAAAAATGCATCTAGCTAAAACCACTTATCGCCAACTCTTAGGAAAATGGGATTGATTGTTATGTTTTAATGCCCCCACAACTAAAAAGGGCGCACACGTTTGGCATAGGCGGTGCTTGAGTTTTTTATTTGGGTGGGCTATTCTGTCACGTATTCTATATAATAAATATTTTTAGATTGGTGAGAATAACACTTTATCAGAGACATTTCATTTGTACATCAACGACAGGTGTTGAAGGGGAGTTACCCCTTGGGTGGTCTTCGCAAGCCTCTAAAACGTGCCACCTCTGAAGTTCACTGATAGGATTCGAGCTCGCAACCAAAGGCTATTGAATCAAGCGCTTTATTTACTAAAAAAACACAAAAACACATTAAAATAGGCGTTCACTTTAGAGTTTGTATGGCTGACATATTAATAAACGATAGTTTGTTTGTTCGTTTCTAAAATTCACTCAAAGCTAAACAAGAACTGTTTAATAGACCAAAAATAGGCAGCTAGTCAACTCTTTGACTAATTTAACAGAATAGTGAGATTTTGCCTACACTCTTATAATACAGTCATAGGCCCACATTACAGAGTGTATTTTGAGACAAAGGACGTGAATAAAAGATTATCAGATTAACAGTCCAGACATACTAAACACCGAGACACTTCCGGCTCATAATCATAAGTTAGTTTGTATTTGAATTTTGCACAGAGCTACACAAGGGCTATCAGCGCTAGCTGTCCCTAATTTAGCAGTGTAAGACTAATAGGAAGGCAGCTAGTCATCGCCACCCACCGCCAACTCTTGGATACTATTTGATGTGACGGGGATTCGAACCCGCAGATAACGAGTCGAGCCACCTGGTCATGCCGGGCCTCATTGAAAGTAATATGACTTTGTAATTAGCATTTTCCATAGTGGAGAGTGATAAATTGTATTAACTAATGATTAGCTGTTTTTCTAATACTTCTTTTAAGTAAAAATAATACGTTATTTTAGATTTATAACGCCGAAAGATAGAATTAATTAACGGTGAAAGTACGAGTTATGAAAATGTTAGATTAAATTTTCGTTAATAAATATTATAAAAAATATTTTCAACCACATTATTTATTTCATTCTGGATTGCGTACACAAAATATAATTGAAAATTTTGTGGAGTTTTTTAAGTACAAATATTTCTGTTCTAATATTTTTCTCACATTTGTTGCTTTCGTGTCATACAACGAAATATAATTAATAATTGATAAGAACACAACACTACCGTTATAATAATAGCCATCAAAATAGCATTAGTTTCAACTTTGATTTATAAATGCGTTTTTTACTTCAAGAATTTCACAGTTACAACTTATCATATGCTTTCTGAACCTTCCAAATATTGTCAAATCCTACAATATTATTTAGCATCTTTCCTTTTTTCATTTGTAAGTCCTCACATCTTGAAACCTAATTTATTAAGTCCTGAATTGAATGGTACAATTATTTTAAATCATGTTGCATGTTTACCCCGTTTCCATCATTTACTCTTGCCTGTTTTGTAGCCACTGTAGGTTTCTTGAATTAATTGTTCAATATTACCTTAGGAAGTCTCGCGCTTTGACATTTCTTATGCAAATTCTCATTTTCTAGTTATTTTCAAAGCTTTTGTTTAAAAATTCTCAACTTGGAGTTTCAGGACAATAAAAGTGAAGGTTTTACTCGTTCTGGCTAATAATATTTCAATAAATGTGTCTGATTCTTGTATAACAGGTTATATGTACACCTTAAAAAATTAACAAAGGAAAACCAATGTAGCATATATTTCGTCATTTCCTTTATTCATGGATCAGCAGGAAATGAACATCTGCAAAAAACACCATTGGTACACCTTACAGTTGCTATATATTATTCTAAACACCTCAAAATAACCTGGTTATTAATTACTGTAGATAAAAAATGTTTTCATTAAACTATTCACAAATAAAATAAAACAGTGTAATAGTTTAAACTACTTGAGATAAGCTCTTGTTTCAAGAGAAAATGAATGTTTTTTAGAAAGGTAAAACATTAGAATTGTTAAGCCAGTAAATTGAAGTTTTGAAGAAAAATCAAAGAATCACTGTATTTTGGGATCGTTTATATAAATATTCTGTCATAGCTAATGATAAATATTTTCCTTCAGTTTGAATATTCTTCAGTAATTCAACTAATTATAAAACAATTTTTATTATGTACTCTTTTTGATGTATGATTTTGGAAATACGTATTTATTATAACTCTATAAAAATTCTCTAAATTATTAAAATACATAAGTGATAAACTTTATTAGTATACATTTATTTATTTTACACACTGACTAGTTAAAAAGCAGAATTATTTTTCTTTTCTCTAAAAAATATAAAAAAAAACATTAACTTACCTTTTCAGCTCAAGAAAGAAACCTTTGGTATTCCTAAAATGACATTTATTTTTAACTTAGAAGATCTTGATATTTTTTGCGCTAAGTTTTAAGTTTTCAAAATTTCTAGTTAAACCCTTAATGACTAAACTTGCTAGAGCTGTTAATATTTTACTAACGTTTTAATTTAGTCAGCTGAAAGGCTTATGCTTCATACGTACTTTAATACTGAATATTTTGAAGAGTGCATGCCGGTCATTGATTAATTCAAAAACTTCGAATACAACTGACCCAGCTTGTAAGAGAAAAATCACAAAACGTGACCATTTTTTTACTCTTATTTAAGTCCTTTGGGATTTGTTGTCACGCTGTAGGATACACTAGCTTCCAATTATGCATCATTACGCTATCGTGTAAAGCGATCGTCTGTTGTTAAGGGACATCATAATAATTATGGAGTCGACCTCGAGGCCTCAACTTCTCGATTAATAGTGAAGACAAATTTATATGACTATCATATAAATTAACCATCAGGGCCGAACGTGTGATTACCTTGATGACGTATAGGTATCATGGACATCATGTGATAAAGGTGAACCAATCGGTTAAAAAAACATCTAAAAGAAGAAGAAGAAGAGCAGCGCTCATGCTTTTTATGTTCTTGTTTTTTCAGTTAATTGCTTTCACCACACTGTCAAATTACCTGGAGATATTGACATTCCAGCTTAAGCCTAGTTACCATACTCAATCAAAAACAAAGTCAGTGATAACACCTTTGTTTTTCTTTTAAAAAAATATCTTCTAAGCTTTGTGACACTTTAATCGTACGATTAGCTCATGTATTGTAGAGTGTTAACTTTGTCTCATACTGTAAAAAAAAACAACACAAAAATACGTTGTGTTGTAAATTAATGCAATCACTGTGATATCAAACTACAAACTTGTGAGTCGTAATCCAACTGTTGTAGGTATGTAAATAGATAAGTTTTTATGACAGTTTTCTAAAAATATAAATGTCGCCAGGTTTTCAAAGTTATATTAGTCTAGATATGTTTATTTGGGAACTATGTTTTTTTGACGAGTCTGGCTTGACTTTCCAAGAGTAAAACATGACGGAAACTATCTTCAACTAGACTGTAAATTAAATAGTGGTAAACAAATATCGGTTCTATTTGATGTTACGTGATAATGTGGCCTACTTTGTGAAACATACATGGGGTGATAATAAAGAAAGTTTCGTTATTCAGCGTGTTATATTTGATAAACGGTATGACAGAGAAAGGTAAAATTATACGGATATACTTAGGGTATCATTCGGATGCAAATGTCGCAGTTGTCACGTTTTGCCAAAAGGATCTTCACTGTGGTCTCTTTTGCATACTTCCCCTGAGAATAAATAGGTCTGTTCAGCGAAGTGCAGCTCACACAACAATCATGAAACTGACAAATGTGCAGAGAGATGAACTGTTATCACACAGAACAATGCAATGACGAGACAGCTCTCAGGGAATACCGTAAAGTTCACAGCATTCATTATATTCTTTGTTCTAGTGTTTTTGAGCGTACGTTCGTAAAAAAAATGTGACAAGACAGGTTGTTCTTGTGATGAGCCACGTATAGGTAGACCACCAACACCTACTGAAGTTACCTCTGAGGTCAGCAATTCTGTAGTATCTTCTAGAATAAACCAGTACAAGTGTACATAGGTACAGATTTTCGGTCAGCTTTGCGAATGTTATTTTACAAGCTACATCACTGGATGACACGGATTTCACCTCATGTGTTAATTTAGCATTGCATTTCTTGGCAAGGCTGGATGTAAATATCCAATAGACTGTCCAGAACTTATTGACTGATGAAGTATATTTCGTCCCATGTGGAAATGTAAACGCGCGAATCCGAATCATCTTATGAAAAGTAATCCACGTGTAACATTTTTCACACACTTCTGTGATGCTAGGATAACTATGTGATAGACTTTTGTAGCCGACTTTCTTATTTGATAGTAAATTTTAAGAGCCATCAGTACTTCATGATAACATGAAAATGCTCGCAATCAATGTGATTTTTCTGCTAAGATATGAACGCTCAGCTGCGAAACTTTATTCGTATATACCCTATATGTGTGTGTATATATATACTATACTGAAATTAAGTATATTGGTACAGATCTGTCTTGAATACTGCTTCGGGTATTGGATTGAAAATTAAATTCTACATGTAATGAATCAATAAGAACGATTTTCTTTAAGCAACTTACAGTCATTTAGTTAGCGATAACAGAGAGAACACCTTTTTTGCTCTCTTGTACCGAAACCCAACGAATAAACATTTCTTTGAATAATAACGATGAAACGTGTCTTTAATCAACACTTCCTCAAACAATAACGACAAAGTGTCTTTAATCAACACTTCCTCAAACAATAACGACAAAGTGTCTTTAATCAACACTTCCTCAAACAATAACGACAAAGTGTCTTTATTCAACACTTTCTCAAACAATAACGACAAAGTGTCTTTAATCAACACTTCCTCAAACAATAACGACAAAGTGTCTTTAATCAACACTTCCTCAAACAATAACGACAAAGTGTCTTTAATCAACACTTCCTCAAACAATAACGACAAAGTGTCTTTATTCAACACTTCCTCAAACAATAACGACAAAGTGTCTTTAATCAACACTTCCTCAAACAATAACGACAAAGTGTCTTTAATCAACACTTCCTTAAACAATAACGACAAAGTGTCTTTATTCAACACTTCCTCAAACAATAACGACAAAGTGTCTTTAATCAACACTTCCTTAAACAATAACGACAAAGTGTCTTTATTCAACACTTCCTTAAACAATAACGACAAAGTGTCTTTATTCAACACTTCCTCAAACAATAACGACAAAGTGTCTTTATTCAACACTTTCTCAAACAATAACGACAAAGTGTCTTTAATCAACACTTTCTCAAACAATAACGACAAAGTGTCTTTAATCAACACTTCCTCAAACAATAACGACAAAGTGTCTTTATTCAACACTTCCTCAAACAATAACGACAAAGTGTCTTTAATCAACACTTCCTCAAACAATAACGACAAAGTGTCTTTAATCAACACTTCCTTAAACAATAACGACAAAGTGTCTTTATTCAACACTTCTTCCGTGGGTACATGTAGTATGTTTTAACGAAGTAGAACAAAGTGAATAAACATTTCCAGTGAGACTTTTATCACGGTATTCACACAGCTTTTGAATAAATGTAAATTGTTTTGTATCGAGCTGACAAGGCATATTATTACGTGTGGTTATTTATGTCAGTGGTGAAGTGTGGCTGCACTAATTAGTCATAAACCAAAGAAGAAAAAAATAAACAAAGACCATATGGCTAATTTCTTTGTTTTTGTTCACTATTACTACAGCAGACGATTCTGTTTTTTACACACAATAAAAAATAAGAAATGTGTAAATTTGGCTTAAGTGAAAAGTTCCACTTAAGAGTTGATCATATTATTATCGTTTTCAGTTGTTTGAACTTAAAAAAAATACGTAAGCTGATTAAACTTGATTCTTAGAGTTATTCAAAGTGAAGATAGTCTATGCGGAAATGCTCAGACAGGTAGTAACAAAAATGATATTTATGTGAGCAATTAGAGCTAGGTTTTAAGTACAGAAAACTTCCCTCAAATGTATTTTTTTCCGAGACGAAACAACTAAAGTAACTGAAAAGAAGAAAACGAAATAAAAAAAATGTTTGTTATTTTACGCCTACATCCACATTCTGGTGATTTCTAGACCTTATATTAACTTTCCTGCCGTATATTGTTTTTCTTAGATCAAAGAAACTTTGGGTGATCCGTCACATCTACCGAGGGAATTGAACCCCGGATTTTAACGTTGTAAGTTCGAAAATTTGGTGCTGTTCCACCGGGAAAATTATGTTGTATTCAACTCAACGTTGTTTTTATCTCTCACTGAACACTTAATTAATTGTTCAATGAAATAATTTTATAATTACGAACCAATGGTAAAGTTGTTTAACTACTTTTACCAACCATCTTTTGTGTTTTAAATTTTTATGCCAAATAAATCCTTTCAGCTCAACAGTAACTAACCCTAGTAATATCAACGATGTCAAAGAACATTTACGAGGTCCTGAGTTCGTTTTACTTCACCATATAGTAGTCTAAATTAACTTAGATACATGAGTAGTCTTATGACATTTCGTCGAATTCATTATTCAGTATTATACGTATATATATATACAATGCCAACGGAAGTTTCAATGCAGAATTTATTTTATAATTGGTTGAGTTATAAACACTTAGAACTACTTGTATAAAAACAAAATATTTCGAGGAGTCAAACTATAAATTTTGATTTTTTATATAAATACAAAAAAAAATTACTGATTTTATTCTATCACTGCTTAGATGCTAACTTTTAACTGTCTGGTTAGAATGTTATATACAACAGTTAACTATCTTATGTTCCATATAAAGTTACTGTTTTAAAAGTAAACCAGTTTATTGATAATTTGTCATAACTTCTGTTTTTGAAAAACAAGGAAAACATCCAGTGTATTGACAAATCCACTGTAAACTTTTACTGTGACGTGGAAGTAACTGAGCGCCGTTCTATCCGTGAGGTTTAGAAGTTGTCTTTTTTTCTGCTCATGCGATGTATTAAAATTACAGCGGTCTGTTGAGTGGTGACGTGTGAGAGACAGATCTTTGATTCGAGTCGTTGGAAGGTGCATCTGGCGGAACCGTACTAGCTGCTCAGGGCGTAACTTACTGATGGTTGAGGTCTGAGATTACTTCTTATCGAATTTTTAAGCTGTGACAGTTGTTGACAGCGATATCTCGATCAACAGCTGCAGTCTTCATCCGTCGACGGTGTCACAGCCAGACATTTGACATACCGTACAAGCACATATGCTCGTATTTACACGTATTATTAAGGAAATATTATAGTTCAGGGACGTTTTGTTATGCTGTCGCTGTTTTAATAGTTCTTCAATTTTTTTATTATTATATCAACTGAAGACTATGGTTCAATAAACTATAGAATCTTAACCGAATAATAAATGAATAGAAAAGATTATAAAATCTGGACCAGCCTTTCTAAAACCCGATTTAGAAGTGAGAAAGAAATATCTTTGAGGATTTATACTGGTTAGAAAAACCTAGGATCAGCATGATGGTTATTTCTATTCATTCAGGTGCTAAATATCGTTAATTTAGCCCATAGGGGATGGAAAAAAAAAGTATCTCCCCTTGAAAATGTTGTTAATTTGTTATATTGTTTATTAGATAACAGAAACATATGTGAAACTGTACGTTATTAGAACACACCTGACAGGATTTGATCAACTACGATATGAAATCCCAGTTTTGACTCTAGTCTCCCTAAATTCCTGAATTTTTCATGATTTTTGTTATATGTTATCATAAACAGTTTTGTGCATCTGATGTTGTTCCTTAGATCTTATTATTCTAATTCGCTACAAAATGACCAAACAAGTTCGTCTGTGGAGTCGTTACAAGATACCTTAGAAATAAGATAATTGATGAATGGAATGGCCAGATCAATCACCTGATATCAACCTGATTGAACATGTACGAGCTGAATTAAACCGATCAACGCAAGTCAAACACGGAAGGTGAACTTTTGAAGTACTCAAAGAAGAAAGAAGGATGGCAGTCGATCACTCAGGAATATCTGCACAAACTCATTGAAAGAACGTCACATCGGTGTGAAGCGGTACTAATATCCTAGGGAAATGCCGACTAAATATTAAATTGTTAAACTGGTTTGTGATATTTTGAGTTTCATGTTTATATTCGATTATTGCATAGTAACTTGTTTGATCGTTTTGTAGGCTAATTGTAATAATAAGACTTAAGAAACTACAGCAAGTGCACAACGCTTTTTATGAGTATATGCAAACAAATCGTGAAAAGCTCAGGTTTTTACGAAACCCAGTATTAAAATTAGGATTCGATAATATATCTCAAAAAATGTCGTAGAGTGCGTTTAAAAAATATATAGTTTTAAATATTTTTATGTTTTCTAATAAAAGATATAATGAATTAACAGTTTTACGGGACGCCGGTTTATTTTTCCTTTTTTTTTCCAGTTTCTATATATTTATATAGTAACTCAGTATCTTGGGAAATTAAGTGCTTTAACTTGATATATATTCGTCTATAATATCATTTGCATTTGAAATACACATACTGTGAAAGAATATATAGAGAGACTTTTGGATGACCTTCAATACATTAACTGATATATCTTTGAATGAATACAACCTAATAAAATACGTCCGTGGAGAGAATTATCATTTGAATAAATATATCTGTGAGATAAAATGTGTTGCACAGCAACCAAAACCTTGTTTCTGTTTCCTTTTGTTTTAATAATATCAAGACATAGACTTATAAAATATAAATTCATGAATAATTAAAACTTAGGATCAAATGGGACTCAAAACATTGTTACTTATTTTAAATAAACTGGTTAGTTGTTATGCATGCGTTAGAAAGCGAGTGTTCTGTGGTTACTTGAAATCGTACAATATCCTTGTGCCTGATTTTGACCGTCAAATTATAATTTAGAAATACCTGTAATTGTTATGCTCTTAAAAGGTGGGTGAACTTTATTTCAATATAACTATTATTTATTACTCGACTGCTATAACTGTCATGTGAAGCATAGTGCAGTTATTTATGTGTATTTGTTCCTTCTGTTAACAATCAATTTCTCACAAGAACAGTTATTACGTTGGCCACTCAGTTTGGCACAGGCAGTTTGAACAACTGCAAACTTGGTAAATTTTGAATATAACGTAAAACATTTCTTGCACAAACACTTTGTCATGTATACTTACTCAAACCCGCTATATTTAGCTACGAGTTGAATATGGAAATATGGAAATCACACAAAGTTAATCTCCCAGAAATTCTATTTATTCCTAGAAATCAGAATAGGAGCCAATTATTTCCCCAAAAATCTTCTTTGATTATTAATATAGCAAATCTGTTTTAAATCAATAGTTGCAAATAATATTGAATCATAATAACAATACCCCTTTGTTTGTATTTGTAACTAAAAATTGACATTAATCAACTGTTTAATCTCTGGTAACTAAACTGAACAAATAGAAAAGAACATTGTTATCCCATTATACTATGACTGTGTACGTTCACCGTAAGTTGAGTCGTGTTTAATTGTATTAATAACAGTTTTGATTCAACAACAGCCCCACTTAAATACAGTTTCGAGGTTCAACATGGAAGTGTTGTTTTATAAAAACAAAACAGTTTTGAAGTTGTACTCCTCGGTTTTAAACGTTCCAATAGACCATCTTCTGTGGACTATCTCGCCCCACTTCTGTGGACATGATGTTTCTTGGTAGCATGCAAGAACAATCACAGTATTCTGATGAAAGTTCGTGATTCGGAGAAATCTTTGAATGGCAACAAAGTTAAAACTCTGATTATGTGAATATACTCAATTCTGTATCAGAAAAATAAATATAGCGAATTGAATAATGAGCTATTTACTCTCGCAAAGCCTGGATAATTTGTGTAACAAGAAAAAAATCATGCTTTCCTGTCCACATAAAATAATGGTGTGTATATGTTTTGGTGAATTACCAAATTATTTCACTTCATATTTTTGGTCCTCTTTTCAATGCCTTAGTCACGCTCTCTCTACGTTTCTTTGCCTATCTGATGACACATGTCTCTCTGTTAGTTTATACTTTTTTATTATTCGTCGTTCGTAGTGTGTTTGTGTAGTTTATTCTCGTTTGGTTTTATCAGTCTTACCGTTCATTTATTTGTTTTTGGGTGTGTGTTTATTTTTGTTTCAAGAAACAGAACATTTGTATGGATCATGCGACTCAATAAAAAGCAGGAAACGCTGGTAATAAAGAAAGGAGGATGGGAAAGAACTCTCTGCCATAGAGGTAGTAGAAAACTCAGTTATAAAATAGCAAGGACTCGTACACTACTGAACCTTCATTCTTTCTCTTCTCTGAAATAGATATTTCTGAATTGGAGATGGAGGAACGATTCGTTTACGGAAGAAAATGTTGTTACGACGACGAATGATATGGGTCGTGTTATTCTGCACTCGTAAAGTTTAACTGTCTGATCATGTGAATACCTCATTGTTGCTTTCTAAATTATAGAATACCAGTATACTGAAGGCATTGCATTTCAACGTTTTTACAGTCACATTTTTATATCAAGGTCTACTGAAAAAATATGTTATTACTAATTAAAACTATATATAACAAGAATTCAGTTTCGTTAGCTTAAAGGTAAATCTATTAAACCGTTGCAAGTCAATCTTTTTTCACTAAAATATGGGTAAAAATTGATTAGATCGTTCATTTTTTTACGTGTATTGTTTGTGTTCCCCCCTAAACTTGTACCATTTGTTGAATAACTTATCAGTTTGTTACCAATGATTTAAAAAACAATAGCAAGTTAGTATTGATGATTCAGCAAATGTATATAAAGATATATATATTTAATTTAACGATATATTTCTCTCAAAATTCATTCCTATATAAAATATATTAAACAGTTTTCATTTTTAAGACAACAAACACGTTTTATTTCGTATGTATTTTCTTAAGTTCTTATAAGTTACTTTATCAGTTTCCTAACACTAATTAACTTGGCTTATCTTATCGAATAATTTAGAAAACTGATTACATTGTCAGCAGAAGTAATGTGTTTTGTGTATTATCACGATTATTACTTCTGCTACAAACAAAATGTAGTATAGGTAATATTTTAAAATCTGAGAGGAAAGAAAGTCACTATTTAAATGGAAGATGTCTTTTCAATTTAGTGGAACAAACAATGACAAAAGTGTGTAATGTCACAACTTCATACTACTTTATTTCTTTATCAGTTTATATAGTTTTCAAACTGCTTATAACTTACTGAAGATAAGCCTTCTCTTCAAACGAAACCAACTTCACTTCAATGTTTGAGGGCTTAAAATGCTGAGAATTGAGTTTCGTCACGTGTGGTAGACACAGCAAAAATATCCTATTCTGTAGCTTTGTACATTTGTACATTTAGTTATACGTACTGGTAAATATGTTTACTGAATTGTTTTAGTTTTTGTATTTATATTTAGCTAATTGATGTGTTTCTTCTTACTTTCTAAAACAAAAGAAAGAGGAGAGAAAGACACATGTTATTCTTGCATGTAAAACCCGCAGGTAAAGTGGTTCCGCTACTGAGCTAAACGTTAATTTGCTGGTAAATTACTGACTAAATAAAGATTCTCTGATCGTGAAAGTTTTGCTGGGCAAAGTTGTAACGAATACTCGCTCTAAAGAATGTGAGTAAAAACTTAAAAAAAAAAATTTGCTGAACAACTTTACAGTTGATTGTTCCACTTTACAAACCTTTTTACTGTTACGGTAATAAAGTAAGTACACCACATGAGGTTGACGACAATGCACAAAAGCTGAGCGAACAACCAAACACTAGTGTCGCTTATATACCCCAACCGAATTCTTAGATAAAGACCAGACTGCAGTCGAAAGTAACAAAAATGGAATACGATTCAAACTGTTTTATTTTTGTAATTTTTTCAATTATATAGTAAAAGAAAAAACCCCGTCATTTTCTTTGATTACACTATTTATAAAATATACTCGCCAAAAAAGGAAACGCAAAAGGGATATTTTGGTTATTTTAAAGAGAAATATATGTAATAGCGTTACAAGCTCAGAGTATGTGATGTTATACGAGTTAAGGCACTGATTGTCAGACCAGAATGACCATAAAAGTTGTGCACTTTGAAAACGGAGGAAAACATCGAATTTTTCGCCAAAACGCATTCGTGCCCAATAAAATTGTTTGAGAGATCTGCATGTTCTGCAAGTGCAACATGTGCAAAATCCCTATAAAAGTGACGGGTTCTCGGTTTCCATAGCTCAGTGTTAAGCCGCCGACACGCAATACAGTTACGTCAAGACTGACTGAAGCACAACCGAACAACGCCATTGGTCGCTTGGAAGCAGGCGAATCTCGATCAGATGTTGCCAGAGCTGTAAATGTGCACCCAAGCACCATCACAAAGCTATGGAATCGTCACCAACAACATGAATCAACTTGTGACCGTCCACGATCTGGCAGACTTCGTGTGGCCACGCCCGCACAAGATCGCTACATCCGGTTACGTCACCTTTGGGATAGGACCACCACTGCGACGTCTATTACCTCAACCATACAAGGGCTGCGTAAGATTTCCAATCAGACCGTATGCAACCGTCCATGAGATTCTTAGGACCCATGTGCAACCTATTATGATGAGCGTCACGACGTTTTTCAACATGACAACGCCCGTCCTCACACAGCCCGACTCACCACTGTCTTCTTGAAACACTACAACATCAACGTTCTTCCCTGGCTCTCCAGATCACCAGATTTTAACCCCATCGAACATTTTTGAGAATTGTTGGACGGACGTCTGCGACGGCGACAACCTCAACCGCAGACTCTACCTCAGCTTGCAGCAGCTTTGTAGGCTGAATGTGCAGCCATTCCACAGGATGTGATTCATCATATCATCGCTTCCATAGGCAGGAGATACCAAGCAGTTATTGATGCTCACTGGGGGCATACTCGTTATTGACGTTGAGTGACTTTAAACGTCAACTAGTAAGCGTGGACTTCGCCTTTGCAGACTTTTGATGCTCAGTAGTGAATGTGCAAAGTTTCACACATGTCATACAGAACTACCCAGAATAAACTTGTTAACAATTTGTCTCAAATTCTGCCTTTTGCGTTTCTTTTTTTGAAGAGTATATATGTTGTAAGATCAGTTTCCAAAATTAGTTTAGATAGAAAGATGAACAAGGATACAGAGATGGCTGTTGTTGTTGTTATTATCAAGAAAACAATTACATCCCTAGTTTTCTGGTTTAAAATGTTGGACAGCCGAATTTCTGAGACAAATAAAATGTCGAAGTTTAATAATTTCAGTAGTATAGGAACTAAATTATATTTGGAGTTATATTTATAGATATGGTATTACAAAGGACTCAAACACAAACATTCGTAATTAACTATGACAATAGGTGGGACTTTGACATCTTTATTCTCTTACTACATAGGCAAAATAAAAGTCGACGACCTGGTGCTCTTAAACGTCAATCAGTGCGTAACATATTCTCACAAGTACGAAACAAATCTCCACGGATGTCAGTAAGAGAACCATGGTTAAGAAATGACCTATAACAAAAAAGGTGTTCATGATGCGTGTAATAAAGGTTTAGAAATGTGTTAGGTCTGAAATTAAATGCGTGTAAATAGGCTTTTGAAATTAACTACATATGAAATTGTATATGCATAAATATAATTTATAATTGAGATATTCTGAAACTGAATCTTTTTAAACAGGATATAGGAGTGGGCCACGTTTAAAACTGCATATGGCTACGTAGATAAGGTTAGGATAAACAGCTTTGTTTAGAAAATTCCAATCTATGAATATAGTTTTGGAAGTCAAGTCTGTTGTAAAATGAGGACATATGAAATGAATTGAGAAGTGACGTGACTTGAGTCTTGGACTGTAAATGAGTAAGTAACGTTTTGAATTGTTTTGTGTTAATTCATTAACATTAAATAGGACTGATTAAACAATTCACTTGTCCACATACACCTCTGAAACAGAAGGTGAATGATTAAGTCTAACAGGTGAACATCGTAGAGTATCAAGAGAGCACAATTAGGCTCAGAAATAACGTCTACTACCTAAGGATTGAAGATGAATAAACATAGAATAGAAATGAACTTCCTAAGGAACTGATTGAGCGTAACTGAATTCTACAAGTAAGTATGGCTTGGCTTGGAATTGAGTATGAACAAATTAAGAGCAGGAGTGATATTAGTAGAGAACTGAGAGGGAGTAATTAGGTTTTAGAAAGGAGCATAATTTAGTTTGGGATTGGGTGTGAATAACTCCAGTAGAAGAGAACTTTGTAAAGAACTGAGTGAGCGTAATTAGATTTTTAGAGGTGAGCATGGCTTGACTTAGGAACTGAATGTTGATAAATAAATTACAAAAGTGGGCAACATAAGGAACAAGTTGTGGGTAAATAAGCTTTATCATTGTTAATTGTTTCATGTGAAATTCGACATGGGTGACTCAAACATATGTATGTGCTATATAGGTAATTGGGTACAAGTAAATAAAGTAGAGAAGTGGGATTCCTTGGAAATTATTGTTTGATTTTGAATTTCGCGCAAAGCTACACAACGGCTATCTGCGCTAGCCATTTCTAATTTAGCAGTGTAAGACTAGAGGAAAGGCAGCTAGTCATTACCACTCACCGCTAACTCTTGGGTTACTCTTTTAACAACGAATAGTGAAATTGATCTTAACATTATAACACCTTAACAGCATATTTGGTGTGACGGGGGATTCAAACTGGAAATTATTTGCAGTTAATTAAGAATAAGCTATTAAACTTCGTTAGAAATTGAATGATATAAAAATATCTTACAAACAGTTTAGCACAACAGAGAATGTGCTTCAGAAGTCATATTATATAAAATTAAATACTATAGAGAGAGTAAATAAAAGCACAAATTCGTCAAAAATTATTTTGTTGTTAATAGTAAAATAATAGAAATAAAATTTTTGTGTGAGAAAAATGGGTTTCTACTATCACCAGTTCTGAGAACCACTCCCTTATTAGAAGATGATTAAAAAATCTTTCACATAGTATGATGCCCTTTAGCGTAATTAGTGCTTAATCATGAATCTATCATATCATTATTATTACACTAATTGTTCAGTAGATGTATATTCATAACGGTATTTTAAACATGAATCCAGTATGTATGAGACAAAAACAATGTCGAATCTCTATTTTTGCACTGAAGTAACGTGAAAAACAGTCTCTAGGTGGAGCTCAGACAAACAATTATATACTGTGTATGGCGTCAGAAGCCTGATCTATTACCTTTATTATACAATTACCATCAGTTGTAGCTATATCAGTGAAGAAAGAGGGCGTTCACCTGGTTTAAATCGGAAACTATACGAACGAACTTAATAACTGTTTATGACTATTGGCACTAATTCTTGAGAAAGGCGAAGCATCTTGCGGAGAGATCACGTGACTTTCAGCCACCTGATGGTCACGTTCTACCAAATAGGTGTGCAAAATGTCACCCCCACAGCTGACATGTTAGCACTTGTGTAGCACAGAATTCGTGGTCGCCCATTAAGAGTTTGGAAAGCAGTTCGCTTAAATACCCTCCGTAAATAATTTAATTGCTGGTTTCTGCTGGTTTGGTGTGACACCTTGAAGTTTGATGTATTACAGACTGAATAGGCATATCTTTAATCTGTCCGGTATTATACAGGCCCTGCGGTCATCCACTGGAAGCGGTTATAAGTAAATCTACGAATTTAGCTGCCGATTGGCTGAGCTGTGATGTTTCTACTTCAAGTCAGTACAAGTAAACCACAAAGAATTATTAGAAAGATTGTGCTGTATAACATAATATCATAACTCAGAATAGAAAAGTCAAAAAAATTTTTTTTCCAAAGATGACTTGCTGCAAGTCACTGTCGTTTCTCCGTTCAAAATTCAATAAGCATGGGGTAAATCGGGTTTTAAAGATTATTTGATTTGTTAGATTATGCAAAGAAGAAATTTGGTGTTTTCGTGAGCTTTTATGTCACGGATAATTCAATAAGCCTGTTCATGTACATTTTTAAGAAATTTATATATAACTAGATAGAAACAATAACAAGAAACTTATATATAACTAGATAGAAACAATAAAGTCAGTTTGATATCGTTTCTACAGAATAACACATCCACGTTCTCTGGTTGCGAATGTTTATTACATTAAGGCTGCTTAATGCAGTAGAATGCCCCCCCAGTGGCTCAGCGGTATGTCTGCGGACTTGCACGCTAAAAACCGGGTTTCGATACCCGTGGTGGGCAGAGCACAGATAGCCCATTGTGTAGCTTTGTGCTTAATTCAAAACAACAACAACTACAAGTAGAATACACCTCTCTCACTGAAGGTAGATAGAAGTTATAGACAGATGAGGATAAGATATATGAACTCAAGTCCAGAAATACTTGCAGAAACTTATTAAGTACAAGCAATCTTGTATTTGGTACAAAATAAAATCATCTAAAATTGTATTTCTTCCTGAAAAATGTTTCATCAATCAACTTCTGTGCGACCACTCAATAATCAGGCATGTAGGAAACTTGTATATACAACTAAAATAGCTTCTATAAAAAATAGGCTAGCTTTTAGTCACGTAATTGTTCATTGGTTCCGAGTGGTATATCCATATGAATGCCTATTTTGCTTAGTAATATTCAATCTTTGCACCGTCTCAGCTGGATCGAACTCGAGACTTTTTTTATAGTAAGACATTTTTTAACAAGTCTGACGAACACACCATATTAGTAGGAATGTTTACCAAGTTTTCGTAATACTGTAAGAATAGTGATATCAAGTACCATATTTTTTACAGTTGATTTTTCATTCTTGTTTTCCTCGTCTTCAAACATACAGTTGTCAAATTTGAGGGTTGTGATTAAGGTGTGACAAATACACCTTTGAGAGGTTTTCACACTTGGAAATACCACTTAACTTTGGATCGCATAGAATATTATTAGGAAAGCTCAAGATCTTATTATCGATATGACGAAAGGAGTTGTACAAACCTCTAGACCACATTATTACATATATATATATACTATAAACCGTGTCCAACATGTTTCTATTAGAGATGAAAATATTTAAAAAGAAGTTGAGAGTGAAAAAAAAATATATTTTTTAAAATTAAAATGCCTTAATGACTTCATTTTGAATAAGCACAATGGAAAAAGAAAACATAGAAAGAAGTAAATGAGGAAACCCAGAGAAATGTGCCACTTTCTTAGATTTTTAATTTATTTCTTTTATAATTGATCTAATGATGTTTTACTGCATCAAAAAGTTTGTCGATTTAGGTTCTATGGCTATTCGAATGGCTTGCCATTCGACTGGTTGTCAATGCCAGATAAATAACTTTTTGACCTAACATTTTCAAAAACAAATATGAACATCCTTACAACGTCTGTACCTTTCAGCTAGCATATTCTGCAATGGATCGTCACGACTGAAAGCTCTCTTCGAAATGTTTGCACAAATTTTAGCCTGTAAGGGCATTATAACTGTGGACAGCAGGTGCTGATGGCTGGCTGCCATTTCCTGGTCAGCATTTCCAAATTAGATATTGCTTAGGGTCGTGCACAAGTGTAAAAAGCAGGGTTTCGCACTCCCCTCACCACTAAGTAACTCTATACGTATTGATTTTGTCATTTTGATATGTTGAACAATAGCACATATATTCTTGCGTATGTCTCTGTATCTGAAACATAGGAACTAGTTGGTTAACCACATGTAACATAATGTGTTGATCAGTTTAAAAATACCACACCCCTCTTAGAAAGGAAGAGGAATTGCTGTCAGACTTATGAATAGAATAAGTGCATGTCAAAGTTTTAATAATCGTTTGAAAAGAACTGCGTTTTGGAACGCCTGGTGGTGTGTCATTTTTTCTATAATACTATTTTCTAAGTAAAAAATATATAATCGTGTACGATACAAACATCTATACATATTTTTTTGTTTTGTTAATAAGAACAAAGCTATCCAAAAGGTGATCTGTGCTCTGTCCACCACGTGTATCGAAACCTGGATTCCGCAGAATATTACTATGCCACTGGAAGGGGAGATATAAATAATTGAGAAAACAGTCAAAATATATTCTTGGCCTCATAGTTAAATAAAGTATTTTGCCTTGTTCATTTCTATATACCTCAAAATGTAGAAAACTTTCCAGCAGTACCAGCCTTAGGAAAAAGATTAATCAAGTCAGGTCACATCATTTTCAGCTTAAAACTCCAAATTAAATGTTGAGCTGTTATCTTAATTAATGAATTCAACATCACGTATATTGTTTTATTTTTGCGAGAGCCAAGTATAATAAAATACATTTAATTATAACTATTATTTTAACAACGATGGCCAGGTGGTTGAAGCACTCGATTCGTAATCTGAGGTTTGCTGGTTCGAATCCTCGTCACACCAAACATGTTCGTCATTTCAGCCGTGGAAGCATTATAATGGGGAGCCAATCCCACTATTCGTTAGTAAATGAGTATCCCAAATGTTAGCGGTGGGTGATGATGACTAGCTGCCTTTCCTCTAGTCTTACACTGCTAAATAAGGGACGGCTAGCGCATATAGCCCTCGTGTAACTTTGCGCGAAATGTAAAACAAACCAAATTAAACGAATGAGGATACGCATTCCTTATTATGCTTGTTTATCGGTCGGCGTTGGTTTCAAATATTAAAGTATGTCAAATGTCAAAGCAATATTTAACCGAAACTTGAACCGGCTACATTGTGCAGCCTTGTGAATCACATAATTTCTTCATTTGTAAAAATTACTACAAAGGACAAATAGTTGCGACTTCCAATAGCTTCCAGTAATTGTATCTTTTTATTTGAAGAACCGTAACTTATATTTTTAAGTTGCGTTTGTTAAAAAAAATACTATAAATGGTTGTGACTACTGAGAAGTTTCTAGTAATTTTTTTAGTGTTTTCTCAAAGCAAAGCCACATCGGACTATCTGCTGAGTCCATTCAGAAACTGTATATTATATCTTGAATTCGCGTTTACTTAAAGAGTATCGAATGTTGTGATAAAAATAATTTGAACTTAAGGATAAGTGTACCTGTAATCAGTAGAAAGTCTCCTGTTGAACATTACTAAGATTGCCATCCGTATACAGACTAAGAAATTACACACCACGTATGGGGCTTGAAATCGGAACTGCAATCGGTTTATTTGTTTGTCATCTGACTTTTTGCGCAAAGCTACACGAGGGCTGTCTACGCTCGTCCTTTCTAGTTTAGCAGTTTAAGACAAGAGGGAAGGCAGTTAGTCATCACCACCCACCACTAACTCTTGGGTTACTCTTTTTACCAACGAATAGGGGATTAATTGAAACATTATAACGCCTCCATGGTTGATAGGGCGAGCATGTTTTGTGTGACAGAGATTCAAGCCCGCGACCTTCAGATTATGAATCAAACGCCTCAACCATCTGGCTGTGCAGGACTTGCAATCAGATGAAACATTGATTTATTTTTCTTTTAATATAAAAATGTAGAAAACATTGTTTTTAGTACAAAATTACACTATCTGCACTGTGTCCACCGCAGGTATCAAACTCCGGATTTTTATGTTTTTAGCATGTAGACTTACCTCTTCCCCTACACCTCCGAAGGATTTATTTTACTTTAAATGTTACCTCAGTCAACGCTTTAACTATTGCAGCAATTATGTCAGAGTGACCTACGTAGGTAGAGAGTAAAGTAGATTATAATGTTCTCGTCCATTGTTCTTAAGTTGTTTTTTTCGAATGCTGACGTCTTTATATGTAGTGTAACTAACTATCGACTTGGCTTGATGGTGGGGCAAGAAGAAGGGGTTACGTGATAAAAATAAAAAAAAACTTAACTAGTTGACCTACAAATGAATTATTTTTCACCCCAAGGATTACAAAGACTTGTTGTTTACTCAGCCATATTACTTCTAAATGTTATTCGTTAGAGAGCTGTTAAGAAAGATCTCAATTTCTTAAAAATAGCAATTTGAAACGCAAGGATTATGTGAGACCAGAACCCTTCGTTACAGCACTTAATATCTGAAAGTGTTTCAAGTTTTCCCCATTTTTCATCCACAAATAGAGTTTTAACATTCAAATATTGGCCAAAAACTATCAGTTCATTAATTTATTATCTTATTGCTATATTTGTACGCTGACCAATTGACCAATAGGATTTTTAATCTAATAGACGACTTCCGTAATATTCCGTAATTTCTATGGGTATTGCGGATTTTCTTGTTCGGAAAACGATAAGGTGTGTAGTTGTAACACGAGTAAAGCTGTTAGCAACTTACCATGATGTGACGGCGCTTGAGAACGTTTTAACTTCCTCCGTTGTGAAATCCAATTAGTGTTAGGTGACTATCTCGTGACTTGAATAATTACATAGTCGTTACGCTCGAGTGATAGGCTGTGATCGAGAGTACACTGTGAATGAAAGATGACTTGGCGATCGTCGTGCGATTTCCTGTTTACACAACACAAAAAAATGAACACGAGGCCTGCAGTAATGCAAAATGATGGGTTCACAAATTGGTCTTGAGTCACACGAATAAAGCTTTGTAAAAATTTAGCGTCATTCGAGAGTAGAGGAGTTAGAATGGTAACCCTTGAAAGGTCGTCCATATTTACTTGGAACAGAGGATACACTGTCAGGGAGAATATTGTAATGTGTCATTGTTTCCTTTTAATGCTGTGTGAGCTTCACTTCACAGTAAGTGATCTTCTGTAAGTACGAAATTCTTACAGTAATCATCACGTCTTTATGACACGATCCTAAATATATGAGTGTGTGTTTTCTTATAGCAAAGCCACATCGAGCTATCTGCTGAGCCCACCGAGGGTAATCGAACTCCTGAGTGAAGCGTTGTGAATCTGTGGACATACCACTGTACTTGCGATCTTTGAAGAACAGATAATGTTGTTTTATTCAAGAAGACTGCAGAAAAGCCTGAAGTCAAAACCGTAACCTTGGTCCCATAACGTTAATATTTAAATCTCTAACGGGACAGTAAATCTAACATTCAATTATTAATCTTATTTCGTTCCATTTAGCAATTATTGTAAAAATAAATACAACTACAACATTATGACATCTGTCTTAGTTAATCATTCATCAGACATGATACACTAGAAGTGTCTATATACCGATGAGGAGAGATGTTTGTGGTATATTAATATTCCTTTCATTGTTTGATTCCAAGATACGTTTTGTCATTAGAATTTCATCTTATAAGTCCACGATACAGGCGCTGTATCATCCAAACAACAAGCACAATTGTTTATATACACGATCCAAACTTTTTACTATCCATGTTACGTTGCCTGATTACTAACACACAGTTAAAAAATCCAGACATGTTATCCACTTTCATGATAAACCTAGTGGATGACAGTTCAAAGTTAGGTGATGTAAACACAGATAAATATTTGGAAAACAACAACAAAAAACTCATAAAGTTATAACTTCTGTTAAAGAGTGATGCCATTAGGCATTTGTTTGTCGTCAAACGCAAAGCTGCACAGTGGTTTACATGTAGTGTATCCATTTTGAGAATGAAACCCAGAATGTGAGTCATATAAGCCATGAAGTATACGCAAAACCAGCTGGGAGCTCTTGTGAAATTACTATGAAGAACGAATAAAATTGTTAAAAGATTAGTGTTCTACTTTATTTTACACTACTACTAAAAAAAATGTTTTTCAATGCTTCAACTAATACAGTGCGATTTGAAGAATATTTTGCATAGATACGAAAGTTTTACTTTACATTTTCATTTTGAAAATTACTTTTCAATAATTGAGTATGTTTAGAACTTATTTAAAGTGAGGAATTTGGAAAAGTTTGATTTGCTTTGAATTTTCGCGCAAAGCAACTCGAGGGCTATCTGTGCTAGCCGTCCCTAATTTAGAAGTGTAAGACTAGAGGGAAAGTAGCTAGCCATCACCACCCACCACCACTCTTGGGCTACTTTTTTACTAATGAATATAGCGGAAAAACACAGATGTTAGGTAAAAAGAAGTTCACTTGAAAGCACATTGCATGTTCCGCTGACTGATTTTTATCTTCCTTGCGGTTGCTGGGATCTCGCTGAACTTGTAGAACACATGTAGACTCATCTCCTGCAAAACATGTTTGTTCACCAACTAGTATGTTAAAAAATTACTGTTTTTTTTCAGGTACCTATAGGCACACACGACTGAAACAAATAGTTTACTCCCAAAGCTGGCCCGTAATGTAATCAGAAGTAGTTTAAAACCGTTATCAGTACTTGAGTTTTTCTTCACTCCCTTTTTTTTATCTCCTAGGGAGTAAATACATGTTCTGATAGTGTATCCTGATTACTTTTCTAACGGCAACTAAAACCGTTAAAGATTCAGTGTCCTTCTTTAAAGTGTTTGAAGAGCGAGTCTGATGCAAGTTTAATCCAGGCTTTTGTACTCGATAATCGAAAGCGGCACACACTTGTTGATTAGACTGACTGACAACTAAGGTTATAAATCAATACCATACCCAACGGAATAAGTTGTGCAGATAGAACGTTGCGTGACTCTTCCAGCTTCTCTGGTACGTTTGGCCTCTGGGTAGGTAGGTCGTAATGGATTGGACAACGATCTCCTTTTTTGAAGAGCATGCGCGATAATGCCATAATTATGTATTTTTTTTTCACTCTATCATCTTGATCACTTCTAGTAAAGCCGAATAGTTAAGTCGTACGTAGGTATGCATCCATGTAATTTTGGACATTTAAAAGTACTGATATTACTATCAACTTTTTCTAGAACAAAAAATTTGTCAGTGACTGTTATTATGACAAGAACATCTTTAAAACTTTATTATTTTTATTTTATGAAGCAGTCTATTTTTAATTGTATGTGCCATATCTACTTGAAGAGTATCATTATTACCAGAAATGTCTTTGGTAACAAGTACGCTGTTTCGGTGTCGCTACGCCACAAGTTCTTTTAGAATATAAACTTTCATTATTTACTCTTTACTTTAGTTTTAGACTCCTCTATGCATTTTAGCTAAGTAGGTAAGCCTAACTCCATGGATACTGTTTTCTAATTGTAGAGATATGAAGAATGGTAAACATTCGCGTTATTATTACAAACTTTATCAATAGTAAATTCATTAATTTTGTTCGTTTCACTTTTTGCGAAAAGCTACACGACGGCTATCTGTGCTAGCCGTTTCTAATTTAGCAGTGTAAGACAAGAAGAAAGGTAGCTAGTCATCACCATTCACCGCCAATTTTCTGCTAGTCTTTTACAAACATATAGTTGGATTGGCCGTAACCTTATAACTTTATGCTGACAGGTCGAGCATCTTTGTTGTGATGGGAAATCGAACCAGCAACCCTCAGATTACGAGTCGACCGCCTCAACCATATGGCCATCCCGGCCCATAAATTGATTACTAATTTTAATAGTGTCTCATTAATATATTGACATTAATATGTCTACGTTGTTATTGAAGTAGACAAAAATAAATAATCTCAAAAAACACAAAAGTTTATTTTCGCGTACAGCCTCACACATGGCCACAGTGCACATGCGCAGTCCACCGCAGGGAATCGGCAAGTACTTTAACGGAAAACACAATAATACATGTAACTTCTGTTGCTTTTTTGGGTTTTTTTTTGGGGGGGGGGTTAATGATATGTAGTGATTCCACATTCTGTATGCTGCCCTTTAAAACCCTTTTGAAAAATAGGTAATCATGTCTTAAAAGATAAACTATTTGCAAAATTATGGTTAAAATAAATAATATGGGAAAGAAATCTAACGTTATAAAATTCCGTAAGAAAACAAAATGTGCAAAATATTTCTAAACAGTCTATCAACTTTAATTTTAAGGAGATAAGAACTTTTAAACTAAAAGTCTAAGAAGATAAATTTTAATTAACCTAAATACATAAAGCTGTATGAGTTGTGGTTTTTAAGCCGCAACGAGTCACACTTCAAAGATATTTCGTCAAGAACATGTTACAGAAGATAGCTACTGACTGACATCAGAAAAAAACAGTAGAAGTTTCTTGTAGAAGTTATGAGTAAAGGAGAACTTGGAATCTAGTCATAATTGGAAAGTTGAAAGAAGGAGAGACCGTGGGAGATGGAGAATGGACCACGATCGAATACGTCCTATTTGGATATGGTACTCACACACACATATATATAACTGTTATGATGCTACTTCTTAGTTCTTACAAATAATAAATGAAATTAATTATATATTTCCAAACTACACACACACCTATCTTAATTTTCCAGTGGTTCAGATGTAAGTCGGACTTCATAATGCTCGAAATTGGGTTTCGATATTATGTAGCTTTGCCCCTAACGACACACGTACTAATGTATATATATATATGCGTGTATGTGTATAATTTAAGCCAGAGAGAACTATGGTTTTTAAAATTCATCTAAGTTTCTATCGATTGTACGTGGTTCTGTACTTAACACAACTTCTGTTTATTTTGTTCACAACGTTTCGGCAGGTTTACCTAGCATTTTCGTAGTCACTAGTTGTGAATAAAATAAACAGAAGTTGTGTTGAGTACAGTTGATAAAAAAGAAACAAACTTGAGCGAATGCTTTAGTTTTCTTTTATATTCATTTTCTTAGATGTATTGCACATCTATTTGTGCGGTTTTGGTATATTTTAACTCTTACAATTTTTATACATATATATATATAATCAATCATATTTTCAAAGTTAGGCCACGCAAGAGGTTTGTTTAGAAAATGGACTTTCAATTGATGGTTTGTTTTACCTTTTCACAAATTTCCCCAGAGGGTTGTGCCTGATTCAAGAGCATCAATATAATGATTCTTATCAAGACTCAGAATCGTAAGACCTGCACCTATCAGAAGAACTCTAGTTATCTCCCTTCCCCGAAACACCTTAAAGTCACAAGAAAACCGAAACAAAGGAATCGTGTTTTAACGACTCGTGTCTGCATGTCTGTTGAAAACCCATTAATAAATTAGCATAGTAAGAATTCAGTTTTAATCCAATGAAAAAGTGACCGATTTGAAATGATTATACTAGTTTATAAACCGTATAAACAATTAAACTATTAGTATGAGATAGCTAGGCACCCATTCAGGAAAAATGTTTGGTAGCCTCACATCTCCACCGAGTCAAAATGATAGACTGCATTAAAGTTAGTTACTCACACCCACTGCTGACTTTTGAGCTATACTTGTCAGTGCAATTCGACCCAAGTTCCAAAGTGAGAAATGTGTTGTAGTTTTCTAACAATAACAGAACACGAACCAAGAACTTTTAGGCCTGCGGCCCGATACGTTAACCAATAAGCTGCGATCAACCCATTTTGCAATGTATAGTAGCTTTAAAAAATCGTATACAGTTGCCATATAAACATATGTCAGATATGATCTTATTTTACTATGTTAAATAAATATGTAGGTAAAGAAAAAACAAAACAAAAAAACACAATTAAATAGTGTGTAGTACAGTTTAATGAAAGTTGGTTTTTCAGAAAACACAATTAAATAGTGTGTAGTAAACCCAGTTTAATTAACGTTGGTTTATAAGAAAACACAATTAAATAGTGTGTGTAGTGAACCCAGTTTAATTAACGTTGGTTCATAAATATTGATTTTTTTACTAGGTGTGTTTGATTTCTAAACACGTTTTTATCTTTCATCAGTGTGGAACAATGAATGTCAGGATGGTTAATATATTTCACGAGATTAAGTTCGTTCAATACACAATACTGTTCGAGCTATAGTATAGAATACTTTATTGTTTAAAATGTATAAAAGTGACATGAATACATTATAAAAATATACATACATGTTTGTTTTAATGCAGATATTTGTGAGAACAAGAAACGTTAAAAAGTTCGCTGCAAGATATGATAAAATTTTATATAAGTAAAAATATAAACTAATTAGTATACGTAAAATACGTGTTTGTACATAATACTTTTCTGGGAAATGCTAACACCATTTGCTAATAAAAAAAACAACAAAGGAAAACACAGCAGATAAGCTCATTTGGATCCCCATAAGTTGGTTTGGGCCGATAAAGCCCCCAAACCAACCAGTTTGACTGGATGAAAATGTACACGTTTCTTCTACTGTTGTTGTTTTTCTTTACTGAAGAATATAAAAGTAAAACGTGTTGATTTTGTCCTACTTAAATTTCGGTGTGTCTATGTATAAAAGAGTAGACCTCCACCTTGTGGGGACACAACGGTATGTCTGCGGACCTATGTTGCTATAGAAACCGCGTTTCGATACACATGATAGGCAGAGCATGGATAGCCTTTTTTATAGCTTTGTGCTTAACAATAAACATCTACTAAAAATCAAAGGTGTAGAAAAGCTATAAAACTGCGAACAACATTTCTTTGATAATAAGAAAATAAGAAACAAAAAATAAAATTGAAAGAGAAAGGTCTGACCTATGTTATTTTTATGTATATAATAATTCTCATATCTAGTGGTACCTTTCAGGTTCATTCACAGATTAGAACTACGCGCATTTTTGTTTATTCCTGAAGTTTTGCCTATTTTTACTAATTTTTCTCTCACAAGCTACAGAAGGGTTTTTATGCTTGTATTTTTTTAATTACGCGTGAAGCTACACGAGGACTATATGCGCTAATCGTCACTAATTTAGCAGTCTAAGACTAGAGGGAAGACAGTTAGTCATCACAATCCACTATTGAACTACTGTTTTACAAACGACTGGCATATTATAACAACCCAACGACTGAAAGGGCGAGCATGTTTAGCGTGACGGGGATTTGAATCCTTGACCCTCAAAATACGAGTCGAGTATTTTATTCACGTGGCCATACTGGGACACCACAGAAGGATACCGAAGTTTCCCATTTTACGTTTATCACAGATACTACTTACCTTTTATATTGCTATTGTTATATGTGGAAACATTGATCAATTTGTTTACAGTACAAAGTTAACAACAAACATGTTTCATATGATGGTCGCATCAGGATCTTATGACGTAGTAAAATCGTATTTTTCTTCTTTATTTTCTGGAGTTATGAATTAGTTATATTAACGTAAGAAACTCCAGTGTGAAATACAAATTGTAGGAGTGTTTAAACTGGTAGAGTTTCAAGTTTTCGAGTGACGCTAATGTTGTTGAACTCGGTGTTAATAAACGCGTCACGTCAACAAAGTTTCTACAAAGAAGTGAAGTAACCATTTCTATGATATTCACCCGCTGCCGACTGCAGTGTCTATTTCAGCTGAAAGCGTCACTCAACGTCAACTTAATGAATACCCGTCACTATACTTAGCATGTAAAGCTGTCTCATGCTCAGTTTCTCCGGGTTAACTATGCTCTGTTTCACAGATCATCGACACCCCAATATGTCTCTTTAGCTTTTTATTTTAAAACAAACAAACAGTGTTTTAAAACCAGGAAAAAAAAGAATGACATTCATTTAACAAGAGTAAATAAGACCAAAGAATGTAAAATAAATGTAATTCATTTTTAATAAAGCATTGAATATATTACAATTATGGATATCTTAACTAAAAACGAAGTCCAAATATTATCCGTCGCGTTTTTCTTATTAATGTTTCTTTGTAATGCAAGTTTTACATTCTCAGAGAAAGCTTGATACAATAACCGTACGTGAAACCAAAACAATTCCAATAAAAATAAATACACGCTCGTATTTTTGGAAAACGATATTTTTTGGTGAAAAGTAAGAAAGAAAAAATAAAAGATACTGTATGGAAATTGTATAACGTCACTATTTCATAAAGACATAAAAAGGCGAAACGAAAAAAAACTACACAAATAAATTCTATATATTAGTTTGTGAAAATTTAAAAACCAGCCGCAACACAAATAAATTAAACAAAAAAACGCTGCTCTGATTGAAAATATTCCAGGGTACAAACCATAATGTGATTTTGTTTACTTAACTCTTATCAAAATATGTCCATTTTCTCTAAAATATATTCAATGTATGTGATTTGTCTCTGGCTGTGTCGCACGTTTCCATTATATTGTTCAATCTTTATGAAATTAAGTGTAATAGCCTTAACTAATGACATATTGTGAAACTATAATTAAGCCTAGCGAGATGATTATAGTAATTATGTTGCTGCAAATATTATAAAATGTAATAACAAAATATATCTCACATGTCCTGCTCTAAATACTTTTCACTCTATTACTTACACAAATTCATTTTGTAAAATAAAAGAACATAACTTATCTATTAATATGTGTTAAATGTAATATGGAATATATGGGTCAAACTTCAAACCCATTGCATATACGTATAAATTTACATAGATCTCAAGTTAAAAACAATTTAATTAAATCTATATAGGATTAAAACATTACAGGATTCGCCATTTTATCTCTGTTAAGTTAACTATATTAGAAATTGTTAATAAAGACACCAATAGACTTCAACGAGAAAACTTGTATGTCTTGAAACTAAGAACATTATATCCTTATGGATTAAACAAAGATTTCAATTGAATTTAGGTTATGATTACTGTATTGTTAAGTTCTTTTTTTATTAATAATTTTTTTATAAAAAATAGGAAAACTAGAGCTAAAGACTTTTGTAGTTATTTAAATAATAATTTTAATTTTTATACTAGTTATTAGTTTTAAAATAATTATCAACTTAATTTTCCCAAAATAAGAGCAGTAACTAATGTAATAAAAAAAATTGTTTTTCGAAACAATCACACAAAAGATTTACTTGTAGGTATTATGAAGTTTTGAAAAAGAGAAATTGCAATTCAAACCTTCATATTTGGTAATTAATTTTAGACAAAATATTTAATGACTTGCAAATTTCTCAAATTATTCATCAATCTATAAAAAATAATATTTTTCCTTGTAAAAACTTAAAGCCTACCGTCAGTTATAAATACGAAGCTCTAATTGGTTCATTACTGTATAATTATAAAAGTGTTTTAACTAACCTTGTGAGTGTGAAAATAGCTTATTTATTGATACTTTTCATAACTTATAACTTGAAAATTATTAGAGATAAAATATTACGTGAAATACTCAAAAAAAGGATCTGAATTCAGAATAGCCGCATAATGTAATAAGAATAATATTCTAAAATCTATTTAAAACGATATTTATTGATATATTTCAAAAAATTAACTATTACATGTTATCCACCTAGACCGTTTCTGGAATGAAAGTTGTATGTACTAAAAAAATAAAAATAAAATTATCCCATATAAAATTAAAGTTGTTGTTGTTTTAAATTAAGCACAAAGCTACACAATGGGCTATCTGTGCTCTGCCCACCACGGGTATCGAAACCCGGATTTTAGCGTGCAAGTCTGCAGACATACCGCTGAGCCACTGGGGGGGGCAATGTTGTTTTGAATTAAGCACAAAGCTACACAATGGGCCATCTGTGCTCTGCCCACCACGGGTATCGAAACCCGGATTTTAGCGTGTAAGTCCGCAGGCATACCGCTAAGCCACTGGGGGGGCAAAATGAAAGAAATACCATATAGATTTATCGTTTCATCAGTTAAAAAATAAGAATCAAGAATTTCAAGAAAATCATGTGACAGTTCCTATTGATAAGCTTAACTGTAACATTGGTATCATTTATAAAACGTTTTTTGCATTAATTATGATAAAATAAATCAATAGTAAACAAACATTTTAACTTTTTAATCATTCTAAAATTTCAGTAATTAATAATTTTATAGAAGCTTACAATAAACTTTCTTCTAAACAAAAATCCACATGTATATTATTTACCGTTTATTTATGCTATTCCAAAAGTACATAAATTTCCAATTAAATTTAAATTTATTTCTAATTCAAGGAGAAGAATTATCAAACAACGAGCTGTATTATTAAATGAATTACTTAATATTTTATTTGATAAAATTAAATATGTAAGTGTTAATAATGAAAACATACTTCTTGAATAATAAAAAAAATTGTGAATTAATAAATAATATTAAGACATTTGACTTTACCACATTGTACATCACAATTCCATTAAATGATTTAATATTTTAATGGAACAGTTCTATTATTATATTAAAGAACTGGAAGAAAGAAAATTTAGCTCCAAAAACATAAAAAAAGATATAATATTTGCTTCTGTATTTACAATAATTATATATTTTTAATAAACAGGTATTTAAACAAGTATTAAGCGTTCCAATGGGTGCAAACTACTCTACTTGTATAGAAAATTTATATCTTTACTATTATGAGAATATATTTATTGAAACTTCACAAATCCAGATATTTTTACCTTAACTTACAGATATATAGATGATTTGATTAGTGTAAATAATTTTATTAATACTATTTATCCAGCAGAATTAGAAACTGAAAATACTTCAATATCTGATACAGAAGTACATTATTTAGATTTAGAAATAAAAAATAATTGATAACAATATCAATGTAAATATATTCGATAAAAGAAAATATTTTCTCTCCAATTTATGGTTTACCCTCTTTTAATAGTAATGTGCCATATCCTTCTGTTACAAGCATTATAACTTTGAAGTTATTGTAAAATGTGTGATAAATTACAATATTTTATCAATAATGTTGAAATGCTGATACAAAAATTAATAGTTAATGGATTTACTAAAGAAACATTAAATAAAATTATTATTCTACTTTGTAACAAATATAAGAATATATTAAGTAAATATAAAGATATAAAACTTAGAGATATTTCACTTAAAATTCTAATAACTGATTTTTTTACGAATAAGGTCACTTAACAACTTGGCATTACTTTTGCGGATGTACACCTTGCCGCATTTAAAGGCTTGTTTAAAACATGATAATTACAATAGACTTAATAAATGGGCGATGGTTTGGAATTATACCAGTTTATTTTAGATAACTGAATGGGACGCTTGATACTACTACCAAAATTTGTCTTCTGTGCTATCATTTAGTGCCTTTCTATCATATTAGGGGCTGGAATGCTAACTTCAAGAGGCACATTTTCAACTTACTCATCCCCAAATAGTAGTATCTTGGTTTCTTATTTTTATTTCAATTAATATTTCTTCTTTACTTTGGAGAGCAGTCGCCCATCACTGCCGAATAAAGATTAAACTTGATGGTGTATCCCCACCGCAATGTGGGTCCTATTCCGCAGTTACCTCCAAAACCTGAGTTACATTTCATAATCCCACATTATAGTTTGTTTTCTGAGATTTTTTCAATCAGTGCAGCGTGTTTGTTGCGGCTTGTTGTTTTATGTTATAACAAACTTATATAATTAGTCAGAGGTTTGAACTTGCTGTTTTTAACACAGTCCTTTCTTGTGATTTTGTTTACTAAACTTTTTCAAAATGTATTAACTTTCACTAAAATATATATGCATACACTTATTTCGTCATAGTTTACCCTCTGTTTTCATTTAATAGATTCTTATTGGCCATTGCTCCAAGATTTATCAGGTGTTTTTGTTTAAATGAACAACCACTAAAATTATTTTTTTATTTGTAAACCATTGCAACAAATTCTGGAAAGGGTCCCATGTCGTTTTTGTTTATTTATGACATTTGATATCAAACTGACATATAATACATCTCTTCATGCAATAAGTTCAAATACGAACTTTTACTTACAAATGTGGATTCCGTGTTCATAAGGTTACAGACACACATATATATGTAAAGGCACAAAATTCTACGTTTGAGTGTGTGCGTGCGGGTTCACATATATATAAACATGTCAGCGTAATACCTTTCAAGCTACGTGGAATGTATACATGAAACCTAGCGACATAAGCTGTAATTGTCTCTCATTATCCTGTTCACGTCCTCAGTACAAGCTGAGAAAGATATCTTTTAAAAGTTGACTGCCTCAGTTCTCCAGATAAAGAAAATCGAAAAGCCCGCTGTTGCCTAGTAACGTCATTTATAGATCGCCTGGCGATTATGTAGAATTAGCTCTTTCGCCCCACCCCTTCCTTTCCCTTCTCGCTACGTCTTCTTTTCTCGATCTCCTTATCCTCGTTTCCAGTTATCTTTTGTTTTATTCTCATTGTTTTGCTGTTTTTTTTTTCTTTGTGAATCCAGCAACGTGTTTCTAGGCATAACAATGTGAAGTTGATCGACTTTGTACACACTAATTTGAAGCTTGGAGTTCTCTAATGTAAAAAAGAAATGAAAATTCTACAAAATTCGAGTTATTAAATATTTTCTAATATGTTTATTGCAAGGAAAACTTTTTGTTCGACTATTCAGTGTCACATCTAAAAGAAAATTAATCTATTAATAAAAGTAATGTTTTTTTCTGTTTTTGGCATTGTTGTTTTTTTCAACTGCGGTAAAAAAATCACAGAAAACTGTTTTAAGTAATAAAACTTAAAGTCGACAATACTAACAACAAAACTTAAATTTTATTGGTACGTAACACAATTTAAAAACTACTCTGTATTTTGATACCTTACGATTTTAAACATAATTTTGCATAATTCTGAGTGATGATTACGAAAATACTTGGAAGTCTGTATTCCAGTTTTCTACGTATTACCGTCTAATTAGTTAGTTGGTTGATTAAAATCGATTTTTTTGTTGTTGAATAATTTCGACATTGTTTACTATTTCGAAAGGTGCCAGGAACGCTTAAGTAATATCACGCTTTTGTACTAACTCTTGTCACCTTTCTTTCAGTTAGTATTAGAACATTTATTTATTCATAGAAAATCTGAAATCAACTACACCTATCTTTAAGGCTTTTCTTCGTCTCATTAAAGATAATCGTACCTAACTACTCAATCTTTTACACGCACTGTTGTTTCAGCGCGAATTGATTAAGGTATATCGTGTCCAACTCAAACATACAATAATTTCCATATTCTCCCACTGTTTCAGCATACGACGTGTGTTTAAGTAGATTTATGTTATATCGATTCTATATTCTCTATCAACCAAGAATTGGGAACTGTAGGGTGAGGGGGAGGAATGGCTTCGTATTAAAAATGTGATCATTTTGTTTAACTTACAAGTTAAACTTTTAACATTTCTCAAAATTTAAATCCTCATTTGAAAGATGAATGTTCAATGTTTAGAAGATTGTGTGGTTGGAATATGATAATAAATAGATGACAGTGTAAACTTTAACAGTTATGTAATCACTAATAACACCTATATATTTGTTTTTTCTTTTGTCTGTTTATAAGTGGAAAAGTGTTTAATGGACACTTTGTGCTGTACTCATCGTGGGGATCAAACAACGGATAATTAATTGACACTATTAAAGAATACAGAAGCAAAAAAATGCTTATCACGAGATTGATTACACACATGAGAATCGTCTAACGTGCTAGTATAGCATCTGCTTATGAAACGAATTTTGCTTGAAAGTTCGTCGTCGAAGCAAAAATTAAAATGACTTTTATAAATAATTTAAATGGGATACGTTTGTTATTTTTTAGAATGTTTGAGTAAAACTACACAAGGATTAAGTGCGCAAAACCTTCCCTAATTATTGTTTGTTATTGAGGGAAGATAAGTAGACAACAACGTCCTCAGTCAAATTTGGGGCTTCTCTGATCGATCAGAAGAATTTGACCGTTACTCTTAAGGTGCACTCGTGGTCCCGTTATATAGAAATTAAGGTATTATACAATACCCTTAGATCTGTTATAATTGTTTCCAGATATAATATAATAAAAGCAATGGGCAGGTGGATAGGACACTTAACTTCCAGTCGTAGGAGCGCGAATTTGAATCCAATTCACACCAAAAATGCTCGCCTTTTCAGCCGTGGGGGCGTTATAATGTGACGGTTAATTCCACTATTCTTTGGTAAAAGAGTAGCCCAAGAGTTGGCGATGGGTGGTGATGACTAGCTGCTTTCCCTCTTGTCTTACATTGCTAAATTTTGAACAGCTATCGCAGATAGCCCATGTAAAGCTTTGTGCGAATTTCAAAAGCAAGCAAACAAACAATGTAGCATTGCAAAATTCAAATCCAAGATAAATTCTACTATTCCCGCTAGATAAGTTCTCGTTCCTTCTGTATGTTAAGATTGTATATCAGTAATCTTGTAAATCTATCAGCGATGCAAGCGTGCATATTTATATAGTTAACTGTTCATATTCTCTCGATATTGTTTCCTTTAGTTTTAATGGTAATCCTTAGACTGAACCTCAAATTCAGTACTTTGTGACTTCAGGTCGAAATGGACTTAGAAAAATTAAAATGTGATATAAGAATGACCTTGATCTACTTTTAAAAGATTAAACTCAATATCAGTATAACTTTCACTGATCTTGATATAAGAGCTTTATTTCAGACAAACAGACTGACTCTTTTTATAATAGGATAACTTATGTGAAAATCTAAACATAGCATTACGTTCAGAGAAAATAAGCCAAACTAAAACTATTAAATAAGTAAATTAAAAAAACTAAAATAAAACATTTTAAAGTTAGCCCTTACCGTTCGTACATCTATCAAGTTTTCTTTTAAACTCACTCAAGTTTACTGCCTCCACAACGTTTGAAGGAAAACCATTCTATAGGTCAGCCATTATATTTGAAAAATATAATTGTTTTAACTAAAGATGCCTTCTATCTTGCCTAAATCTATATTTGTGTGCTCTAGTTCTATAATTCTCGTTGTTAAGTATGAAAAATGTTGATGCATCAAGATTATCAATTCCTTTTACAATATTAAACACTTCAGTCAGATTCCCTCTTACACTTCTTTTATCAAGATAAAATAATTTTTAAGGATCTTGATTTATTCTCATATGACAGCCCCTCCATTCCAGGGACCATTTTAGTAACTCTTCTTTGAACCCTTTCCAATATATTTTAATGTTGTTTTTTTTCCTAAACTAAGGAGCTCAAGACTGAACACAATAGTCCAAATTTAGCCTCACCAGTGGCCTATACAATAAAATTATAACCTCTTTAGCCTTGTATTAAATATTTCTGTAGATACAACTTAAAATTATATTTGCTCTACTACTAGCAACTTCTTCGATGGCTAAAGAAACTTATCAATCATTACACAAAGCTGCTTTTTTTTTCATGGCCTTATTAATGTTACTCCTATGATAACCAACATGCAATTTCTTACATTCGTTATAATTAAAACCCATCTGCCATACTTCCTCTATGTCATTAATACAAATAAAAAAGAACAATGTTCCTAAGATTGAGCTCTGAAGTACGCCACTTAAGGCATTAATTCAGATTGATTGAACTATATTTATAACAACCCAATGGTTTCTTCCATCAAACCAATCTTCTATCCAATTAGTTAACTTATCCCCCACACCTGTACAGATAAGCTTCTTTAAAGTCTTAATGCAGCATTTTGTCAACTCCTTTTTAAAAATGCAGATACACCAAATCTACACCCTTACCATCATCTACCTAGGCAGTAACATTTTCAAAACATGTTAAAAGATTTCTAAAGCAAATATTCCCTCAGTGAAACCATGTTGATTACACAATAAAATTCTAAGATTTGTTAAATAACTTTGCAAAGTGTATTTTATCAGACTAATGGGCCTATAATTACTGGGACAACTTCTGTTACCTCTCTTGAAGGTAGGAGTGACATTAGCTAATTTCCAATCTGTTCAAGGACTTGCAAAACATTGTAGCAACTAGCTCACTTATCCAATTCTTGACCTCCTTCAAAACTCTAGGAGAAATATTATCTGACCCAGAAGCCTTATCGTTCTTTAAACTTCACAATTTTATTGTAACAAACTCAGAATTTTTACAGTTGTATTGTTGAACTTTGTTTTCATCTATCAATTGTTCAATGTAAGGAATACTGCTCAAGTCTTCATTACAAAAAACTGAAGAAAAATCATTACACTGTGCAACAAATTTCAGGTTAAAAAAGTACAAGTTAAGTAAGACTTGTTTCTGGGTCAAAAAATTGTCCTGATTGTGAATCTGACCTTTATTCCTTCAGATTAGGCACCGTTTTCCTGTACCAGGAACCATATGTTTTATAATATACTGCAAAATATTGCGTATTGAACACAACATTGCAAATATTGAAAGTTACAAAAACAAAACAAAAATTTAGTTGGTATGACAAAACATTTATTGGTCATGAATTAAAAATACACACGTGTCAGTTTAAACAACTTTTGTTCTTCTAAGCCTCTTGTGTGGAGTGTGATCTTTTTTTATACCCCAGCAGTAGTCTGTCAACATGCCAGGGTTCCATTTTCCTTTAAATCGTCGCTCCATCATTGAAATATCCTGATGGAATCTCTCGCCATGTTCATCACTCACATCACCAAGAGTTTCCGCAAAAAAATCCAAATGAGAGTAGAGCACATGAACTTTTAGAGACATGTTATATCCAATATCATGATAATGAGTCGGCAGATCATTCACAACTTGCACATAGTCTTCTGAACGATGGTTCTCTAGGAAGTTATCACAAACTTTCTTGAATGACTCAAAGGCAAGCTTCTCTTTTTTCTTGAGATGTGTGATGAAGGTTTCATCAAGTACAATTTTTCGAAGTTGGGGACCTATGAAGATACCTTCTTTAATTTTAGCTTGATTCAAGGAAGGGAACTTCTCTGCAAGATATGCAAATGTGAAGGATTCCTTGTCCAAGGCTTTCACAAATTGCTTAAACAAACTCAAGTTGAATATGCAAAGGTGGTAAAAGAATTCTGTTACTTTTCACAAGTGGTTTGTGCATGATGTTGTGTTTTTTTGCTCAATTTCATCTCGGATCGGCCAATCCTTGCGTACATAATGTTCAGTTTTTGCTCTCGAGTTCATAAGCACAGGAAGCAACAAAATTTAGTATAGCCAAGCTGAAGGCCAGTAAACATAGCCACAACCTTGAAATCTGCACAAATATGCCAGTTGTGGTCATCATACTGTATGCTTGTTAGAATTACTTTCAGATTTTCATATGATTCTTTCATAGTTGTGCTGTGAGCTATGGGAACAGAGGGCAGAGTGTTACCATTGTGTAGCAGAACAGCTTTGATGCTGTCCTTGGATGCATCTATGCAAAGTCGCCAGTTGGTGTTATCATATGGTATTTCCAGTTGCTCAAAAAGTTCAGTGATGTCATTACAAAAGCATAAGTCATCCTTCATGGTGAATAATGCAAGCAAATTCTCTGTACGTTTTCTGTGCAGTATTATCTTCACTCCTTTCTCAAGAAGATTACCTTCTTGAAGCCTCGATGCCAGAAACTCACTTTTGTCTTTGGTTAAATAGAGATCCCTGCACAAGTCATTTAGATCCTTTGAGAAAATGGTATTGGTTTATTCTCGCTTTCTGGATGGTTGGGCTCCACATATTCACCATTGGAATGTTCATCTGTACTGCTGGAACTCTGCATTTCTTGATCTGGAGGTTTGGGCACAGGTAAATTTTCTAAGTGCTCTACTGGGCGCATTGCTGATTGCAAATTTGGTAAACAGTGTGTTTCTTTTTCTTTGCTGTAGTATAGCCTGTAAAGTCTTGCTGACAGAAATACCAATCATTAGAGTGATGTTTCTGCTCACGCCAAATTATTGGCACACCAAACTTCATGTGAACATTTTTTTCCTGCATACCAGGCACTCAATGTCTTCACACAAGTAAGGCAACACACATGAGGAGCCCATGACTTGTCCTGGTCTCTTAAGTCACAAACGAAGTACGCTTTGTACATTTTCTTGATATGACGTGTAATACTGCGCTTTTCTTCAGCAAAAGTTAATTCCCCACATATGTAACAGAATCTGTTTTGATCATTTTTCACTGTCTTGCATTCATTTATCATATCACATTGTAGGTGTTACTAAGATTGATCTCTAGCCCTGGGTTGAAAACCATTTTACAATGCGGTAGAGAATTTTATTTAATAATAATGACAAAAAGGGTATACAGTGACAATTCTGCAAAAACCATGCCTAATTCAAGAAAAAGAAGGTCAGAAATGGATTTCCCATGTCATTTTGCATATAAAAATGGCCACAGATCTCTTGTACTTTTTTGAGTGTTGCACAGTGTTATTTATTGGCCTAGCCAATTCATAACCATCGGATAAATGCCTTTCCTTATCAATGGTCCTTTCCCCTTCCTAACATTTTGTGTACCTCTAATGTACTTTTAAAAACCGATACTGTTTTTTTTATGTTAGCAGATAAATGCGTTTCATTCGTCCTTTTGGATATTCTAATTTTCTGTTTGATCAACTTTCCTGATTTTTCAGAATCTTCTATAATATTATCAATTTAAATTGCTTAAATTAGTGGTATTTTTTATATCCTTTGTGATCCAACCTGCTTTTTCTCACTTGCAGCTACCCTTTTCTTTCTGTAACGAATATATTTGTTTTGATCATTGAAAAATATTTCTTTAAAATTTTCTAAATTTCACCAGCATCTCTAAATAACTAAGCTACCCAATTCAAAACAGATAATACTTGTTGTATCTCTTCAAAATGTTATTTTTTTAAATTTGGAATCAAAATGTCATTTTTTCTGATTTCCATATCCAGCAAAACATCAAACTTAATACAGTAATGATCACTTGCAACCAAATATTTTTAAATTTCCACCTTCTGAACCATTTCTACGTTAGAAGTTAGTAATGATTTTAAAATAGCGTTATTACTCGTAGGTTCCTTAACCAGTTGGTGAAGAAATCCATGCTGAACACTTTCCAGAAATCTTTCTCCCTCATGATTTGACTCTAGCATTTCCCAATCAAAATGTTTGAAATTACCATCACCCATAATTTTGATTTCAATAAGAGCTGAAACCTCAATCTCTTTCTCTAAAGTTTCTCATTAATTTGATCAGTTTACTTTGGCGGTATATAAAAAAAAATCTACTTCAAGCTTTTTCTCTTGATATCCACTAATAGAAATCCAAATGGATTCAGATTCCTTGTTATTATCTTTAATATTCTCAGCTTCAACAGGATGTAATTCACACTTTACGTACAAAGCCACTCATCCCCCTTTGTTTACCATTCTGTTCCTATTAAATAATTTCTAACAATTTAGTTAAAAAAACTATTCCATCAAAATCGTCTACATTTAACCAAGTTTCAGTTTTCTCATTATATTAGAATCTTCTATTCCTACCAGTGTCATAAAGTTCTCTGTTTTATTTTTTATACTTCTGACATTACAATAGTAACAATTAAGTTTATTCTTTTTACTACTTTTATGCTGATTTCCTATGCTAAACTTTTCTCAGCTTTGTTTCATTTAGTTTAAATTTATTCTAATCACTATGCAGTTATAGTTGTAAAAATACTTTCCTTATAGCTGAGTTAACAGCCCTTGCGAACATGATAGACCATTTGTTACATAAGTTTAAACCATTCATTCCAAAAAGTCCCCTACTCCAATCAGTTAACTAGCTAATCCTTACATATTAATCTCAGTCCTGTAGCTAGCCCTACTAATCTACCAAAACTTTCATCTCCATAATAAATTCTTAACACTATTCCTGACAATTAATTTATGGTCTTTATCTTTAAAAGGTTTTATCAACTCCTTGTACTTATTAATTAGTTTATCTGACTTATACTTCCCCACTATTTTTAGCGTCTGTGTGAAAAACAAAACACTGCATCGTTGCCAGTTTCCTTCATTATGTTCCTTCCTCTCTCAGTTATGTCTTCCACCTGTGCCCCAGGTTAGCATAATCTAAATCCTTACTCCCTATTTACTTCACAGACTATTCTATCCACGTGTCAAGGAATCACCTGTAACTCTGACCTCTTTAAGTTCATAATACATATTTTTCTCTATTCCTTTTGCTTTCTTACCCTCCAATAGCTTCTCATCCACGTAAGCCAAGAGCTGAAATCTGTTACTCGAGTATACGATTTTACAGAACGTAAGAAAAGTTAGAACAAGATAATCAGGAAGAGTAACTTTACCCCGATTTAGAACATACAAAAGTGATATCTGTATAATAAGGTCATCGCATTTTGAATTTATATTGAGATATAATTCAAAATATTGATGCAAATGGTTTCCAGTATAAAAATAAAAAGAGCAACAAAACAGTAATTACAGTTTATTATTTTAGGTAAATAGCAATGGGGTAAAATTATATTTAATTTGTGCGATGGAAATGTAGAAAAGAAAAACTTTTGAATTTCTGCTAAAAAGAAATTCAATCCTAATTTGGATGTTTTGTAATGTTGACTGTCACCTTCCACCATCGATCAGACCAACGGCCTTCCTTCTAAGTACATCATTTCATCCCTCCTACACCCATCTGAGGGCTTATAACGCCAAAGATGTATGTTTTATACCTTCGGTAGGCAGATCACAGATAGCCCGTTGTACTGTTTTTTATTTAACAATAAGCACCTCAAACCTGTGTAAGCTGGCGTGGATGGTAATTCTGCGCAAATATTCGGAAAGAAAGAATAACACGTTTTTCGAACTTTATCCAATAAAATTTAAATAGGGAAACTTTAATACTAAATAGCCTCCCGTTCTTAGTTCAAGTAAAAATAACACATATGTATTGACATTTGTCTGCCTTTTTGTTTGTTTGGAATTACGCACAAAGCTACAGAGTGGGCTTTCTGTCCTCTGCCATCCACAGGTATCGAAACTCGGTTTCTAGCAGTATAAGTTCGCAGACATGTCGCTGTTCTACTAGGAAGGCGTCTGGTTGTTTTGCTTGAAATGTTTGTTCATATTTGCTTAGTAACTAAATTCAAATATGCCATGCGGTTAATCAACAGTGTTTTGTACTGATTTCTATCTTTTTTTCGAAACTTCAATCCTTTTTACAATCCGTTTTTGAAATTAGTGTTTGGAATTAATAACTTTAGCAGAAAGATTAGTCGTGGTTTATTGTTTGACTTTAGTTTTCTAAAAGTCTGTAATGAAATTAGTCGGATAATCCAAGCATTTCTATGTTATCATAATCATTTTAATTTTTACATTATATGATGAAAGATAGAAACTCGATCTGGTCTATTGGGTTATCATGAAACAATACGCGTAAAATGAAGAATTTTCTCGAAACGTAGGATTGTTTTGAGTTTTTCTTTCCGGACCCCGCTAGTACAGTGGTATGTCTACGGGTTTACAACGCTACAATCAGGGGTTCGATTCCCCTCGGTAGGCTGCGCAGATGGCCTGATGTGGCTTTGCTATTGGAAACACACACTCACACCTTCTTTCCCAACCTCCATCCAATCCATATATTGTAACAGCCACGTACAATCTTAAAGAAGAACATATGTCACAGTTAAACGAAAAATACTCGCTTTAAAATGACTTACTTTAAATTTTTAGTTGCTGAAAGATCGTTTCAGGCGCATAGCTTTTATAAATCTCACGTTTATGGTAGCAACTCTGCTTAGTTATACATTTTAGTACACTTTGTAAAATTTGTGTCACCTTTAAAATATTCTTGAATTAAACTCAGGCCCGTAAAATCTTTCAAAATAGGCAAGATACAGTTTTAATATAGTTTAATAAATTCACCATAATTGTAATATTTATTATCATTTTTGAAATATATTAGCAATTCTAGGGAAATATAATTACATAGTTTCTAAATTCCTTTTTAGTTAGCTTAAAGTAATTAAGCTGTTATTAAACTTATGTGACATTATTGTTTTGGACTTTCGCACAAAGCTACAGGAGGGCTATCTCTGATACCCCTCCCTAATTTAGCAGTGTAAGACTGGAGGGAAGGCAGCTAGTCATCACCACTCCACCCACCACCAACTCTTGGGATACTCTTTTACTGGGATTGACCGTAACATTATAACGCCTTCACGACTGGGAGGGCGAACATGTTTGGCGCGATTCGGGCCCGAACTCGCGACCCTCAGATTACGAAGCGCATGCCTTAACGCGCTAGGCCATGGCAGGCCAATGTGACATTAAAATGTTATATTATTCATGTATCTTGTAGATTTGAGTGACAATGTTGACGTAAGCCGAGTGTTTAAAAATTATTTTTATCTAATTACACAATTAAAATTTAAAATAAATATAGAAAATAGTTTATTTTTAATCACATGATGTCAGAATACTGATCAATTGGTTGTAGCACAAAAATCTAAATCGTAAAAAATTCAATTTGTCTGACGCCCTCTAGCGACGTATTCAAGTATTAAATATAGACACATACGATACAATAATAATTTTAATAATTATGTAATTGTGTAATTTAGTGAAGTATCATTCAAGTTGTAAGTTAGAAAAGAAATAAAAGATATCAGAATCATGAGTGCGACCATAAAAGTAACATACAAGAAGAAGGAAACACAAAAAGCTAGCAGATTTACGTCTTGATCATACAGTTCCCAATTTATAGAATAATTATAATTCTCGTTTAGCTATTTTCCCAAATCATTCAATTACCTGTGTCTGTCTAATGACAGATGTTTTTAGTCCTTCTTTACCATTAAGACTACTGAAGTCAAAACGCCCTCTATACTTTTGTCGCATTTGTAGATATACGATATGCCTTCTGCTTGTGAATCGCCTGTGTCTAGGATGCTTCCAAGTACATCTGTTCTTTGTTTCCTGCGTTCTCTGTAATTAGCGGCGTTGATGTTTATGATGGCTATTCTGTATGTGCCAGTGTTGCCAGCAGCCATCAAAGCAATCCAGGTATTTATAGATTACAGAGATAAATTTGGCTGTCATCTTTCTTTGTCAGGCGCAGACGCGGCCTGCCAGAATCTCCGCACTGGGCGGAATATGTTGCAAAGAACTCTGGGAAGGCTCCCAAAGGGGTGATAAACAGCAAGTAGCGTAGGACAACAAGCCGGGTGTAGCAGCAAATACAAGCTAACAGCGGCACACCATGATTTATAGTTGCTGTCTATCTTGCAATCTACACAGGCTCATTATCAGCTGCTAGCGTCACGTAATGGCCGTTGTCATGGTAACACCAATTTTTGTCTGCTGTCGGGCCTTTATGTCTTCTTCTGAGCATGCGTTAGAAGTTTGTTGTTAGATTTCATATTTCAATATTCCGCAGGGTGTCGCTGTTTGTAAGGTTTTTTTTATAAGTCTTAATCGAATCTGATTTTAATGTAATAGGTGAAATCAGTGGCTTAGTATACTTTTCGAAAACTGCACAGTTGATAATCAGGTAAGTTTCTTATAAAATTAGATTATAGGATTAGAAACCAAATATAATCCATGTCTTAATCCTAGAGATAAAACGTGGATAAAAAATAAAAGTAAAATAAACAAAAGATAATAATGAGAAAATCAGACTAATCCACTTTAAGACTGTTTGTACTTTATTTAATATTTTTATAAAATGTATTCTTCTTAAATGACAGCATGGCGAGAATACATATTTTCAAGCAATTTTGAACATATATACAGATATACACATATTTAAAGCTAACAATTTCAACATTAAGTCCCCATTAATTTAACTTGGCTAAGTTTTGAGGTGTTTCGCTGTGGATCATTAAGAGCAGAAGACTCTTGTTTCATAAAATTGACTTCTGGCGGCGCTAATAACTACCCTGAAAGAATATTGAGTTAAAAAAACAAAGAAGCAGCTTTTATGAATTATAAATTACTGCCTATCCGTTAGCTCCCCAGATTATCCTGATATCTGTCTTGAAAAAGGTTTATCACGATTCATTGGAAATCGACACCTGAGGGAAGATACAGGACTTGTTTGGAGGTAAGTAGGTCGGTTGATTGTGTAAACCACAGGAGAAGCTCAGAATTTCTGTAGATAAAACCTGGTGACTGATAAAGTGGTTGTACGGTGCCAAATGATCCAGCGAGGAAGCAGGGTCATCTTAATAATATAAAAATGAATTAGTGGCGCCCTCTCGTTTCAATAGGACACTAGTTCGAATAGTTGCAGTTGTAACTAAACGAAAATAGTAAAAACCGTGAGACTAACAACTTTGCAACAGTTCGGTCAATTAAACCCATGGTTTTAATTAACTAGTTTATTCAACATAACAATAATAATAGTAATTTTTACATTATGAAACTATCGCTTTTATAATTACAACGCTCAGGAACTTGATGATAACTCAGTACTATAGATCAAAACGTTGTAATTAATAATTCATATCGGAACATTTCTGCTGTAAAAGTTGCTGTTAATGTACTGTTGAATTATTTCTTTAATTTAGTAGGTTTCTCACGAAATACAGGTTAATTATTTTGTTAATTTTTAATTTCGTGCAAAATTACTCAAGGACAATCTACGTTAGTTGTCTCTAATTTCAAATTGTTAGGCTTGAGAGCTGCTACTTAGTCAATACCGCCCACTTCCTATTTTTTGGCACTCTGACTAATAGTGGGATTGACCTTCACACTTTAATGCTCCGCACGAGTAAAAGAGTGATAATATTCAATTGTAGGATCGAGGGTCCTAAAAGGTCATGCTAGATCAGCTTTAATTAGTTTATTAATTATTTTTAAAACAATAACACAACAGACTTCATAATCCTATAATTGCTATCTAAATTTCTAAATTTCATGTATTATATCTTTAATATTGATTCGTTCATATCTTCAAAATTCGTGTCTAAAATTTGAACCACAAGCTATCACAAAAATCGGAATTTCTAATTTTATATCCAATAGTGTTTCTAATTTTGTTTAGTTTTCTAGTTTGCATTTGGGGTTTCAAAGTGTATTCTTGCACTGATAACTGTAACTAGCTAAGCCAAAGGTGTATGAATAACTTGTATGGACTACTGTGTAAATGATTAGACTTAATAAGTAATTTAGACTTGCAAAACTAAATCATATAAGTTAGAAATTATTGACACTTTATTTTTTGTATATTATCAGAACATTTTCAAAAGCCGTTTACATCCACTCAGAATTGTACCCGCTTAATGAGAAACTTCCAGTAAGAAATAGACTAAACCACAAGCAAATTAAATAAATAATTATTAACTTTTTCGCAATATATGTTTTGCGCTAAAACTTTGGAAAAGACTCAGTGTTGTTGTTTTTTTTGTATATTTAAAAACAATTCATTCGTTATTTATCTATTAAGTTTACCTCTCTTAGCTACCTATAAATATGTACTTCTATAGTCCTTGAAAAGAACATCAAACTATAATTTACAATCACTTTTTGTCGCTTATCTCATAGGTAACATGTTTAGAAAGAGGAATTCTTGATTATAGACAATTTACTTGAAATATGAAAGAATGTCATGAAAAGGTTCACTGTCGCTACGTTATGCCATTGTTATTAAAACTCGAAGGCGTGCATTTATTGTGATTTGAATAGCTGGCTATAAATTGTAGGGTTACATTTAAGTACTCCATTGTGGAGAAGGTACGTTGCATGAAACATTGCTTTATTGTTTTCGTAAAAATAGTTTTGCTGCTTTGTAACGACTGCCAAAGAATGAACGAGAGAGCGAGAAGAGGATTTTTATTTGAGTGTGTGTGTGTGTATGTGCTTACGACGTTCCAATGAATATATGTATGTATATATACATACACGACCATCGAAACGTGTAATTATTTCACTGCCCTATGTAAAGTTAATAATTTGTTCTTTCAGCCTACGTATGTTCTTCTTAGACATGGACTAGACGGAAAACTTGTATCAGCTAACTCTATTTCTTATATTCTATTTTTTTACGAATCATAACAATATGTGATACTTAGCCTCAGTACTGTATTTTGGTACATACTAAGCTAGCACACAGTCTTGTTCGTCTCTTGGAGGCCAGAAATACGTGGCACTTCCGATCCCAATTATTAAGTCATGCCTGCTGAAGTCAAAGGAGTGAAATAAAAAGGCCTACAATAAAACCTTAACGTTTATTACATTTCGTACAGATTGTAGCTTCTGATATAAAAAAAATTATTAACACGTAACTGACGTTTATGCGTTAATCGATAAGTAAATTAGCTACAGGCTGTATCGTATTTTTGTTATTCTCGTAGTTTCCTTATATTTCTTACTAAGGAAAGGGGACGCTTTCCTAGTCAGGAAAAATGCATTTCAACAAAAAGTAAAAGCATTTGTAAGTAATAACATTAGTTGCATCATATATATCCGTGGAAGTAAACTGGAGGAAGCTTAAGATAAAAAATGTTTCAGGCGGAACATGTTGATCGCAGTCAAGGTTCATAAAGAACAATGTCAAAGGGCAACTGTTCTGATATTTTGTTTCAGAGTTTCAAAAATGTATTATTAATTAATCACAATAAATTATTTGAAAATCAAATTAGGTGTGCGGACTTACTCCCCCCTTTAACAAAGTAAGTTAAATTTAGTGATCAAAAGACTTCGATAATATGGTATCAAAAAATCGTGGATATCTGAAAGGTTTCCATTTCGTGTTATTAATTGACAAAATTATTGAAACTGTAACACAGGATTGGTGTTTTTAAATAAGCATAACGATACACAATGGGCTATCAGTGCTCTGCCCACCCAGATTTTTAGCGTTTTAAGTCCGCAGACATCGCTGAGCCACTGGAGGGCGTAACATAGAGAAATTAATTTCGTCGAAGCATGGAGAAGAGACGGGGGGTCGAGGAGATGACATGGGGAGGTCAGGTCCGAACGCTAACCCTTATTTATTCCTCCAGTGGTCCTAATGGTTTGCGGTTTTCAAATTATAAGCTATCATAAACAGAGAGACATGTACACCCTTTGTTTACGTCAGTTCTGTAGATAAAACATTGTTTTGTTTTTTAACTCTCGGAGTTCAACATCGACGTGTGTAACTGTTATGTTACTGGTTTTGGTATTAATTTGTTAAAAATTATTTGTTGTGTAACGCTATGCCAATTATTTCGACGATATATCTGACCATAAGATTCCAGAGGTACAGAAGCGTGGGACCTAAAAGTCGCCACTGTTTCTTTCGTTCTATTTCAGTTGTACGTACATATGTGATAATATAAATGCTTATCACTTCCTAATCACGTTAAACTAATTTAAAGTTATAACGAAGATTTCGGCACACTGGCGAAAAATGTCTTTTAATCCTAACTGTTCCAACTTTAGTTACGAAAAATATGCAGCATTTAAAAAGTGGTTTCTGTCGTTTAGATTATTACGTTGTCCATTTTTATAGAGCTTAAATAACTGTTGTCTGTTTCCACACGACGTAATAATATTGAGCTTATTGTCACGATTGCATGTAGATATTATAAGGTACATTAATTCTGCTATTTTATTTATTTATTTATCTGTATGTAAATCGGTTATTGTCATTGCACAAGTTTATCTGTCAGTAATTTTCTCCTGTGCTTTTATTTTTGTATTGTATCTTTCTGTCTCATATATATATATATATATATATATATACACTAGCTTTTATATCTGTTTGTGTTGATACGTTGGTATTCATAAACGCGCTTTCTTTTAAAGCCGTACGCGTTAAACGCGGCGTGTCATACTTTTCTGATATCTGGAGTGAGATGGTCGCTTGACTTGTCACTTAGCATGGTCCTTGCAGCAAGCGTTTATTGATTGAAATCAAGTGGCTTTAGCCAACGGCGTAGGTATAGTAGGCAAGCAGAATGACGCTTAATTCAGTCCTTTTCTTCAAGAAAAGCAGAATGGTAAACCAGGAAAGCCAACAATCACTATAAGAAAGCGTTTTGGGTATCATTTTATTAATGAACACTATCATAAGTTATATCAAAGAAACGTTCATGTAACGCAAGTATCATTACCATTACGTTACTTGGAATCTGTTGATTTGCTATACTAACAAATAGCAAGAATCTAAACTTTCAACGACTGTGATGTCTCTAAGACATAAGAAGAAACAATAACGTTTCTTAGGTTTAGATCATCAGTTAACATTATTATCAGATTCGGGTATCAGAACTTCGGTATTGTCCGACACTTTATTTCTTAAATATTTATTTATTACTTGCTAAAGTTTATGTTTTGAATTTCGCGCAAAGCTACATAAGGGCTATCTGTACTAGTCGTTCCTAATTTAACCCCAAAAGACTAGAAGGAAGGCAGCTAGCCATCACTACCCACCGCCAACTCCAGGGTCACTATTTTACCGACGAACAGTATGACTGACCTTCACATTGTAAAGCCTCCACGGCGGAAAGGGCGACCATGTTTGATGTGACGGGGATTCGAACCTGTGACCATCAAATAACGAGTAGAGCGCCCTAATCACCATCTCACGTTTAGCCTATTCGTCAAAAAAACTTATATGTGTTTTTCATTATTTCTTGCAGATAAGAGTTAAGATTTTAACGAAGTCACTCTGTCTATGATCCACAAACTAACCTGGTTATTAAAGCATTAATGCTTTTACTATTAGATCTGCTTTGTGATGTATCTCGAAAAAGCTGGCTTCTTATGATGTACAGTTTCGAGAGATGTTGGAAACATCATCAGTTACGAAGGAAGGGAGGTAGAATGATAATACATGGCTGCATGATGTGATATGTCCAAGCAACATCATTGTAAAGATATAAGGATTACACATAGTTCTACGAACCTTTTCTTCTTAAAAAGTAACAATTGAAATGTGTACAAGACGCGAACCCACGACTTTGCTTATCAAACGCATGTTTGCTTCAACTGAATTGACGTGTTTCGGTTTCGAGTTTCACGGGCTAATCTAGCATAGCGCAACAGCCTGTCAGATTTAATTCTCATTAAAATAGAAACGAAAACTGAGAGTTTCGGTGTTTCAGATGTATTAGCGTGATTAGCGGAAGCATCTGCTCACTTGACACAACCGTGAAGTCGAGTTTTACCTGGACTATTTGATTTTTCAGATAAACCCTTAAAATTTAAATATACTTAATAAATTTTGTGTTATTATGTTTAGCGTGTATCAAGATTAGTACTTGAAAAAGCCCCTCAGTAGTACAGCGGAATGTCTTCCAGACTAACACCGCTAAAAATAAGTTTCAATACCCGTGGTTGGCATAGCACAGATAGCCAATTGTTTAGCTTTATGATTGATTTTAAACAAACAAATACTTGAAATGAATGACTACACACGTAGAACCATCTACTACACTTCATTATATCCAGAAAGAGTTATCAACAGTCAACTAGGAAATTTCACTGAATAATACGTGGCTAGAGTCTGGTGAAGACCAGTCCATCTGCTTGCCAAAAGAAATTTATGATGTTTAATAGAAATGATAATGATCTAACTTTTTTCTTTTCTCGTAAGTATTTCGTGACCCGAACCTTGACCTTAAGTGAATGTTGCCTGAAGTTAGCTTGTGTGCGAATTGTGATAGACTTGTGTTCTTAAATTATCTTGTATTTATGCTAACAAACCGTCGGTAAAAACGATGGTAACCACCCTCTACGGATAATTCGCTCTTCAGATATATTTGCAGTGGATCTCTGTATGAAAATGCAAAGATTAATCAGTGGAATGCAAACAATTTTTTTAAAGTGTTTCTTGAATACAAAGAATATTATTTCTCGTAAACTACGGTTGATAACACACGCGTCTGCGTAAGGAGTACAGAACCTGCTCATAACCGGCTTCCTTATCTATAACAACTTACGTATGTTTGACTGGGTTTACAATATCTTTCAACAAATGAGTTTGTTTACGGTTTACAAAAAATAAACTCTTCCCCACACTCCTTTAGTGTAATTACTTCAGTCATGATTCCATCGCGTGCTCGTCGAAAACGGTAACGACAAACGTAAATGGAATTTCGCAGTTTGTTTTGTTTCCTTAAAAAAAAATCAAGCAGTTGACTATCGTGTAACTACATGCTTTGGAATGCAAGAACTGATAAGTTGTTTTTTTCACACTAATGTACCTTGAAACTGTAAAAGTACCACGTCGTTCTGTGAAGTTATATCTGTAAGTTTAATATCTTTACACGTGCGTATGTTTCACTGGACTGTTTATAAAAAAATATAAGGTATGTTTTTTATAATTTTTTTCGAGTGGACTGCGATAAAAGGATGAAAATATTTTGTACTATATAATTAATATGATATAGTTAAATATCGTTGGTTTGTGTTGTTTGCCGTTAAGTTTTGAATTTCGTACAAAGCTACTCGAGGGCTATCTGCCCTAGCGTCCCTGATTTTGCAGTGTAAGACTGGAGGGAAGGCAGCTAGTCATCACCACCCACCTCCAACTCTGGGACTACTCTTTTTACCAATGAATAGTGGGATTGACCTTACGGCTAAAAGGGTAAACATGTTTGGAGTTAGGGGGATCGAAGCCCGCTACCCTCAGATTACCAGTCGAGTGCCTTAACCACCGAGCCATTCTGGGCAATTGTTATCAAGTACAGAGGTACACAAAGGGCTACCTAAAGTTGGTTTAAAGGTGAATTTTACAGAAAAAAAAAGAAAACTTTGCAGACAAAAGAACTATTCATACTGATTAATTTTGCAGGTTCACATTTTTTATGAAAAATATGTGCTAATTAATGAAACATAGAACTTGGTACAGAAAGAGCCCTTTCCGAACGGCAATCCGAACGTTTCAGTTTTTACGTTTGCCGCTAGAAAAAAGTACTGTGACGTAATAGTTGCCAAACAAACCGCCAACGCCAGCGCGTTGAATGTAAATAAATATGGCCAGTGGAAACGGAGAAAAAGAGGCGGAGTCTGTTTTGACTTTGTGTTCTGAACAGTGTCGAGTAGCACCATATCAATTCGAACATACTCTGAACGAACCTAAAACAGTCACTTTTGATACAGATCTGACAAGTTCTGGTGATGAGGACAGTTCCACGAGCAAGAGTAGCGGAACTGCGAGTGATACCGATAGCGCCCAGGCCGTTGCGAGTCGGTCACACCTCCAGTGGAAGAATGGTAAGCCTAAGTCATGACAACAAATATGGCCTGTATTATTTTATGTGCAATTCTACGCATCTCGAAACCTGTCTGGTGTTTATAAATTATTGATATCACAGACTGGGTTTTATTTGTTTATATTATGGTAACTGATGCTCGGCCCTTCCACAATCATTGTACCGTGTATTTATGACTCGTAACAAAATGAATTTCAATTATACTTTCAATCATAATTCTGTTTATAAAATCAAACTAGATGTAGCAGTCTGAATAGTTAATTTAATATTTACCACAAATGTATAATTTATATGACATATTCTGTATGTTTGTGCAAGGTGTAGGTGTGGTTTATACGAGCAGATGCCAATCAGGAGAGAGTGCATTGGTTGTCGTTTGTTCTTTTCGTGATGGCAAGGGATGGCTTCAGAGGGGTGGATCCTGTACGCTGCAGGCTGAGATCAGTTTTCAGCTCTACACGAGGAAAGATGGTGGGGACGATTCTATCTGCTGCCGATGTTTTTTTTCAGTCTCAACCTGCTTGGCGTATAACCCACGGAATCCAAAACACTGGGATCCGACACAAAACATGAACATTCAAAGTGATCTTGGCAAAGCTTTGCATGATGTGAAGGAGTCCAGTTTTTCTATCGACCATCTGCACTCACTGTTGCCACCTTGCTGGTTCCTTCTTTTTTGCACGGAAACGAAAAGAAGCTTTTGCCCGATGCCGAACCATTTTTACAACCACAAGCAACGCAGTAAACCATGTTATCATAAAACAAACATAAAGTAGCAATATCAAGACAAAAAAAATAATCTCACAAAGTATGTAATTCGAAAAAGTACCGATAGATTTACATAAAACATCAGCACTGAAAGGAACACAATGGTCGGCACGCAACGAAACGTGTTTGGCAACTATTACGTCGTAGTTGTAAAATGTCACGGAAACAGCCGAACGACCGAGAGGAACTTGATCTCGAGGACCCGCATATTTTGTTTCATTTTTTTTTTACTCAAAAACTAAAATGTTTAAAAATATGGCAACTACATAGGAATTATACCTAACCAAAGTAAGTTTCTAAGGCAATTATTAAATTTGTTGAAAATTCACCTATAAACCAAGTTCATAATAAAATCACAAATAATATTCCAGTTTTGCACTTCGAGTTGTGTGTCATTTTATCAGGTAGAATATAAAATATATGAGGAAGGAAGCAACGCTCTAGCTTAGTACAGTTTGATATGTAGAATACACGGGTTTCAATAAAATTGCCCCTTATATTTATTATAACTGTTGGACAGTAAATTGTTGCAGTTACTGCAAGCAGTTTCTACGCTGAGAAAATATGCATTCATTAAGAGGAATAATGATATAAAGCGTTAATTGCATTTTAGCCACGAGATTATGATTTAAACTATTCAGGTTTTGCTAGTTCCATTGGACCGATTTCCTTATTGTTCTTAAGGTTTCTACTCACCTTCCAACCTCCATCAATTAACAACAGTACTGTAATAAAATCATGCTTCTTGATTAAGTAAACACCATATAAGTGTATAAGATTAATTTAATCTTACTCTGTTATACAAAAGATTGAGTTTGTTATGTTAAAGCAAATCTGTATGTGGAATAAGAAAGTCACATGACAAACACAAGGGGAATTAACTCGCTGTGGAACGACATGCATCAAAACTACATTTTGACACCATTTGATTTCTCCAAGATTATTTGAGACATTTGAAAATTTATCACTTAAGGGAAAGGTTTGTGTTTGTGTTGTCTTATAGCAAACCCGCATCGGGCTATCTGCTGAGCCTACCGAGGGGAATCGAACCCTTAACCATAGCGATGTAAAATCGTAAACTTACCGCTGTACTAGCGGGGGGCATAGGGAAAGGTATGTAACGACTTCTGCCGACACAGAATGTTTATGCACTGAGATGATAACAATATGTTCAGATTGAGGGAATGGTCTGGTGATTAGGGCGTTTAACTTACAATTCGCAGGTTGCGGTTTCGAAACTCCGTCACCGAACGTGTTCGTTCTTTCAGCCATGGAAACATTATATTGTGACGGTCAATCTCACTATTCTTTGGTAAAATAGTAGCGTAAGAATTAGCTCTGGGTGGTTGTTGACCAGCTGCCTTCTCTCTAGTCTGTTACTACTAAATTAGAGACGGATGACACAGATCACCCTTTGCACCTTGTAGCTTTGCACGAAGTTTTAACCAAAACCTTGTCCTTAACGTCATTGGAAAAGAAAATAATGTGGATGAACTTCGTACAACAGGAAAATATAGAAAAAAACCTGCAATAAGTCGTATCTCAGCAGAAGTAAACAAGAGTGTAGCGTCTTGTGAGAGATGAGGATCCACGAAGACAAAGATCTCTGTTTAAAGCCATCCATGTGCACCAAAAATCGATATTCAACACAACAAAAATGAATATCGGTCTGGAAATGGGGCTAACACGATATTGGTTCATCAGTGTAAGATTTCTAATTCATGCCTTCCGTAAACGAAGACAAAACCGTCAATTAACGCATGTAGCGCTTATGGATTTCTGTGTGATTGAAATGTTTCAACGAGTGCCAGAAAACCTTAATCGTTGCATATTGGATGAATTACGGAAAGCAGTAGAGAAGAATGGAGCGCTTTTAACGTGACCGATTTATCACGTATCCTTTAGTAATGAAGTAACAACAGCATATGAATGACGGTTTTTGTTTTGCTAATTAATTTTTTAATACATTAAAAAAGTTTCTTAGATTTGTAGTAAGTACTTTAACGATTGGAATCGACACTACACAATAACCTGATTTTTTTAAAACTAAACTTATAATCACAAGAAACAACAAAGACAGTCCAGATGGTGATAATTCTCAAAACACTGGCGTTGGTTATGGTAAAGAAACGCCAACGTTTTATTGCTCTTCAGACAGACGGTGGTTCTTTCCATTCACTGAATCATTCGTTATAAATGTGATTATATCTTTTAGAATTTGTTGAATTTATTAAGAAATCTTTGTAATTCAACCCCAATTCAGAGAAGATTGAAACACGATCCTGCACAAAAAGTTAACATGTGTTCGTGTAATCTATCTCACAGACTGTTTGTTTGTTTGTTTTTAAATTTCGCACAAAGCTACTCGAGGGCTATCTATGCTAGCCGTCCCTAATTTAGCAGTGTAAGACTAAAGGGAAGGTAGCTAATCATCACCACCCACCGCCAACTCTTGGGCTACTCTTTTACCAACGAATAGTGGGACTGACCGTCACATTATAACGCCCTCACGACTGAAAGGGAGAGCATGTTTGGCGCGACGGAGATGCGAACCCGCGACCCTCAAATTGCGAGTTGCATTCCTTAACACGCTTGGTCATGCTGGACCATTTCTCAGACACTGAAGTGTGGTGTTAATGTAAGTTTGAATTTTTTTAAAAGGTACTTAATAATTTTACTGTATGTATTTCGGCTTTTGTGGAAAATTGCTTATTTCAGGTGCACTAAAATCTCTGTAGGTTTTTAGAAATCGTTGGCTTCGTGTACCTCTCAAGTTTCGTTTGAGATCCATTCACATCTAGTGTAGCTTGTATTTGTTACCCAGTTGTTAATAAGTAAAATAAGAAAAGCGCGAATTTTTTCAGCAATTCTTCATTGAATGTGTAACTCTCTGTGGCTCAGCAATTAATAAATGTGCTTATAATACTCAAAACCAGGTTTTGATGTCTACAGTGAAAAAAACACTTATAGCTCATTGTGTACCTTTGTGCTTTACAATATACGAACAAAATATCAATACAAACAATTTCATAAAAAACTGTATTGGTATTGAATTATAAAAATATGTGTAGTGTATCTGTGATTGTAATAAGTAGATTATTATAAAATTTGTAGTATAATATAAATACAGTAGGAAAAGACCTTCACAATAAGACACAAGGAACTGTTTAGTCAGCCCAAACATGCCCAGGTAGTTATGGCGCTCGACTCGTTACCTGAAGGTTGCGGGTTCGAATCTCAGTCACACCAAATATGCTGCCTATTCAACCTTGGAGACGTTATAGTGTGATAGTTAATCTCATTGTTCGTTGGTAAAAAAAAGTAGCCTAAGAGTTGGCGGTTGGTAGTGATGACTAGCTGCCTTCCCTCTCATCTTACACTACTAAATTATGGACGACTAGCGCAAATATCCTTCTTGTAGCTTCACGCGAAATCCCAAAAAAGAAACAACTAAACAAAGAAACAGTTTAGTTTGGCTAATGACATTTAAAAAAAAAATGTTTGTGAGGTCACAGCTGGCATATAACAATAGGAATCACCACAGATATTATAAAATAATATTATTTTTGAGATGTATATTTGTAGAACTTCCTAGAATTGATAACAGAAGTTCAACATTTTTCTAATAGCAGCTTGTCGTGTGTGTGTGTGTGTATATATATATATGTTTGTGCTGAGTAAAAGATGATGTTACGTCTCTGAGAGTTAGCTGATTGTTGACATGATGCTTGAAAGAAAGCGGGTCTGATAAACCTGATGTGATCATTAATATTTTTAGAAAATACAAATGCTATTTTTACCAGAGTTTTTTCTTATTTAAGAATGCGCAACTTGCAGGAGCTGCTTGAGTTACAGGAGAAAGTTGAGAAATAGCTGTAAGATAGGGTACTCTTTCCTCCTTTGCACCGACTTTTATATGAATAAATATTAGTTATTGTCAGGTAGTTTAGTGCTCTTTACCGGGAATTTTTAGAAATCGCGTGAATATTTTTCCGACAAGAAAGCAAAATATTTTGGACTAACACTATTGTTAAAATTACAAATATTTATAACTTCGTTTTATTTGTTTGTTTGTTTTGAATTTTGCGCCAAGTTCACGAAGATTATTTGCACCGTTCCTAACTTAGGAGTTTAACACAATAGAGAAGGAAGCTAGTCATCACTATTCACCACCAACTTTTGTTCTACTCTTCTACCAACGAATAGTGGGATTGACCGAACATCTAACACCCCAACGACCGAATTGGCGACCATGTTTGCTTTGACGAGGATTTGAACCTGCTACCCTTAAATTACAAGTCAAGCGCTCTTACCACCTGGCCACGCCGGGCTTTATAACTTGATGTTATTCATATTTCATGATCAAAACTTTTTAGAAACAACTGTTAATAACATGATCCTCGCAATGAATGGATAGGATGGTGTATTTTAGTAAATAAACGAAAGCGATCCAAAGTTAGTTACGGTTTAGTGGATAAACGGATGTACCTATGACTATTATGTACTTGTGTGTATAATTGATATGATATATTATTGAACAAGAAAATGGTGGATAAATGAGGGAAGGTAAAGAAATATAGACCTACTAAAATGAAATAAACAAGCACGAGAAGGTGATGAATAAACGAATGGTGAAATGATAAAAAATGAAAATGAAAAGTAATTTGATGGATTTTTTCTATTGGGTTACTGTTTCATTATAAACAAGTTTAACAATTATACGTTAAATGACCTAGATTTCATATATATATGTATGTATGTATGTAGATAACACTATTAACTAGGAAAACGTTTCTTAAGAGAAATTCTTCGAATAAAGAAAAAAACCTGTTATTGACCGAATATTTTCTCTGTACAGTATTCTGTATGTCCATGTCACGTAAGATTGCCGAAAAAAAATTGAAATTTATCAAACCAATAACACTGAACAGCGTGACCGATACAAAGAACTGTCACATTTACTTATTCGTTAGAGATAAAGCAAATTACTTATAACATGTTCCTACATTAACAGTTTAGGGAAGTGTGTGAAAAAAACAACATATTTGCCGAGTTAATTTAGTGTAAACATTCAACTTATATCCAGAGTTTTGGAATTTTAGCCTTATTTTATTCAAGGTTCTAATTTAATCATGTCTTAATTTATTATTTACAGGTAGAGTAAAATCAGTAGGATCATTTTCCAAAAAAAAAAAAAAAAGATCAAATCACAAAAATTAGGTTCTTTCTGCTGTTCAGTTATTTTATTGGTTCTCCCAGTGCACGTGTGTATGTGTTTTTGTCTGTATTTCCGCACTGACTACCTCTAAAACTTATACGGGAGATGGTAAGTCTTTCTAAGTTTGTTCTGGATTACTTCGAAGCATCTCTTATAATGGGAAGATTGGGCAATTTCGCGGTTTTGGGCTGATAACTTTGTACAGTGTCGTCAGATCTGTTCCAAATTTCATGGGTACATTAAGGCTGAGACTCCTCATCACCATGTGTAAAATAATTTGGAGACATGATGATCATTCTTGACCTGTAAAGGGTTTACTAAGTTTCCTGAGGTTAAATTATTTGACGCAAACCAATGTAAACAAATCTAATCTCGAAAAGAAGAGGCAGGGAGAGGTGTTTAATATTTCTGATTGCTCTTGTTCTAACAGAAATAAAAAAGTAAATTGTAATATAACTCTAATTGTAAAATTACAATATATCTCAATACAGTAGAAAATGTAAATATTTACGTTTTTTTAGAGCCTTGGGTCAGTCAGTTAGATACATTTTAAAATAATAATAATGATAAATACATAATAGATTCATGCAGAAGAAGCCCGTTTTACGTAATATTCTTATTTGGAAGATTCACAGAACTATAAATAGGATGCTAAAATCAGGGATTCGATTCCCGTCGATGGACTCAGCAGATAGCCCAGTGTGGCTTTGCTATAAGAATTGTTTCATATGTTTTGAATTTCGCACAAAGCTACTCGAGGGCTATCTGCGATAGTCGTATCTAAAGTAGCAGTGTAAAACAAGAGGAACGGCAGCTAGTTATCACCACCCACCGCTAACTCTAGGGTTACTCTATTACCAACGAAATGTGGGATTGAATATCACATTATAACGCCCCCACGGCTGAAAGAACGAGCATGTTTGGTGTGACAGGGATTCGAACCCGTGGCCCTCAGATTGCGAGTCGAGTGCCTGGACCACCTGGCCATGCCAGACCTTGCTATAAGAAAGCGCACACAGTACAAAACATGAGAAATGAAACCCTAAGCAGAAGAAATGTCAGGAGGTAGTAAAAGGATCAGTAAGACTAATTAAGGGTAGGAAATTGAAATACACACTTCAAGTGCTCCTGTGTTTTGGAAGCTTAAGCAACACATTTTTTAGCATATTGATCATAAACGTTTAAAGTAACATACAAGATATTGTAATTATTACTTAATGACATTAAGACACTGTTTTGTTTTTTTTCAAAATAAAGGACTTAGATAGTTTAGCTTTGTGTATTACATGTATTTTTTTTACAAATTTTCAAATAATTTTATTTTCTCATAAAGGCAGTATTTTGTTAGTCATTACTTTCCCAACAATTTTTGATAAGTCAACATCTTCAGCAAAATATTTTTATTTCTTATCAAGGGCAAATCATGGGCTATCTTTGCTGTACCCACTACAAGCACAGAAATCAGGATTTTTGCAATGTAAGCCCTCTGACTTACCGCTGAGCCAATGGGAAGGGGCTTCGACAAAATGAACACTGCATGATTTTTTTTATGTCTGGGGTTTTAATCTTTGATATTCAAAGTAAATTTCGTCATTGTTCCATATTATTGTGGTCAGTGCTCGATCGTGTTTTGTGAGACCTCGTTAGGTCAGATACTGCCAGACCTCTTACTTTTCTAAGGTTTTGGATATTTACTGTTAAATGCTGTGTTAATATTAAGAGATAAGGCACAAATACTCCGTACAATAATTCTTCTCTCATTTCAAGGCCATGTTCATGGATTTTATACTATGGCATTTAGTGCTAATTTGTCATTTCTCTTCATTTGGTTGTTATACACTCGCAAACAGTGCCATTAAGAAATAGTCGTTTTTTAACCCATATTATCGAGCCCATATTTCACATAAAATACCCTTTTAAATACACTTTTGATAACTTAATCTAAACGTTATTTTATCTGTAATATTGATAACGCTCGACAAGTTTGAATTTTATACTCAGAGTATTAAAATAGTGGTGTGTGATCAATGTGTCGCGGATCAAATTGGTAATGGAAGTTTTTTGATGAATAACGTACTTTCGAAATATTCGACATGCTTTACACGTCTTTGAAATCATATGAAACAAGTAAAAATTAGTGATTTATGTTTTGTTTTCTTCGATACAATTTGGGCCCGGCATGGCTAAGCGCGTTAATCTGAGGGTCGCGCCAAACATACTTGCCCTTTCAGCCGTGGGGGCGTTATAATGTAACGGTCAATCCCACTATTCGTTGGTAAAAGAGTAGCCCAAGAGTTGGCGATGGGTGGTGATGGCTAGCTGCCTTCCCTCTAGTCTTACACTGCTAAATTAGGGACGGCTAGCACAGATAGCCCTCGAGTAGCTTTGTGCGAAATTCAAAAACAAACAAGATACAATTTGTTAAAATGAAAGGTAGGTGATCCCTATTATACAACGTACATTGATTGGTTGGCGATTTGTTTGTTTTTTTGTAAAATGTACAGTTACCAGCTGTTTTATTAGAACCTTTGCTGCAAACTTTCCAGTTTCTTGTGTATGATTACCTGAGACCCTTAACTATGAGGGTGTACTTACATCATGCTCTACCTGCAAGACTTTCAGAAAGACATGCAGATGGACTTCGAAAAATATGTGCTTAAAAGGTCTGTGTTGATAATTTGATTTTTTTTTCAACTGGCTGTTCAAATACATATATTTTCTTATCTACACATTTACATTAGCAGTCAAAAGAGAACACCTCTGACACCATGATAAAATGAAAATCACCAGCAAACCACAATCACTGGTGACTGACTGAGAGAAAAACCGAATATTTACATTCTAAAAAGTAATTAACTATTCCTGCAACAGTGTCGTGATTTGATTACAATCGTAACATGTAATAAACAATACATAAACTGTCATATGGCATCGGCAAAGCGCTAAACTTAGAAATAAGAAAGTATTGTTTTAATGTACTGCGTTATCTCTAACCCACTTAACACAGAAACAGAAAAGTATGTTTTCGTTAGTACTACGTTACCTGTAATCCGCTTAACACAGAAACAGAAAAGTATGTTTTTAATAGTACTATGTTACCTGTAATCCGCTTAACACAGAAACAGAAAAGTATGTTTTTAATAGTACTATGTTACCTGTCACCCACTTAACACAGAAACAGAAAAGTATGTTTTTAATAGTACTACGTTACCTGTAACCCACTTAACACAGAAACAGAAAAGTATGTTTTTAACAGTACTATGTTACCTGTAACCCACTTAACACAGAAACAGGAAAGCACAGCTTCAGTGGTGCTACAGGTTTGCAAACCACTTAATTCAGGTATAGGAAAGCACGCTTTTAGTGGGGCTTGGAACACTTACTATGGATAGCGATTGATTGCAGGTGAGTTTGATTTTATTCAATAAATGTGTGTTTGTGTGTATTTTCTTATAACAAAGCCACAGTGGGCTATCTACTGAGCCCACCGAGGGTAACGAACACCTGATTTTAGCATTGTAAATCCGTAAACATACCGCTGTGCTAGGGGGCTTTAACATATGGAAAAAAACACATAAGAAACTTGAACATGCATGCGTTTCTCTGACAACACAAAATGCTGGAGTATGTATAATGGCGTGGGGAAAGTACTTGTGCCACATTTTAGGTCCTTTAATAACTTTAGAAGGGCATATGACATCAATAATATGCCGGAAGTTTGTTGTTGACTATATTAGATTTCTACTTTAATGGAATAAGGCAATTCCAAGAAGATAATGCAGTAATTCACCATGCTTGGATTGTCCGAACCAAGTTCGAAGAGTAGGAAAGTGACTTCTCTCATTATTCTTATTCACCACTATCATCGATTTGAGAACGAGCGAGCTTGAACGTTCCGTCTCCTAATATCTATGAATCTATGGGAAACCACACTGCTCCACGAATAGGCTATAGCCAAACAAGATGTCTTCCGGAATCTTTGGAATCTGTGACACGCCGATCCAAGCTGGTATCCTAGCAAAGGATCATCCAATCCAATATTAAGTACATGTTCTAATAAGGTTCCCACTGAGTTTATTGCATGATTATTATATGTTCTCCTTGAGTAAATACAGGAACTACAAGAAGCGATTTCAGCTTTATTATCTTGAGTCAATGGTTGTACTCACGATAAAGAAAGCCTGTAATAAAAAAGAACGCGTAATTAAAATTTAAATTAAAACCTCCTTTTCCTTTGACTGAGTAACTGACTGTATAAGAGAGTGGAGATCGTGTTAGCATTTAGTTTGGCCCCAGTGACTTAGCGCTGATTTTCTGGGGGCTCATAACAAAATATTAAGATTTCAATTTCTACATTGAGCACAGCTCAGATGGCACTGTACAACAATTTATTTGTTTGTTTTGAAATTTCGCACAAAGCTACTCGAGGGCTATCTGTGCTACCCGTCCCTAATTTAGCAGTGTAAGACAAGAGTAAAGGCAATTAGTCATCACCACCCACCGCCAACTCCTGGGCTACTCTTTTACAAAAGGAACAGTGGGATTAACCATCACATTATAACGCCTCTACGGCTGAAAGGGCGAGCATGTTTGGTTTGACGGAGATTCGAACCCGCGACCCTCGGATCACGAGTCGAGATCCTTAACAAACTGGCCATGCTGGGCCTTACTCCTTCTAAATCTGTATGAATGGCATGGTAAAAGAGTAGACCAAAAATTGACGGTGAGTGGTGATGACTAACTGCCTTTCCACTAGTCTTACACTGTTAAATTAGAGACGGCTAGCACAAATAGCCCTTGTGTAGCTTTGCGCGAAATTCAAAACAAATCAAACCAAGGAGTGTAAACTACAAAAATGAAAATTAAAAATGACAATTTTTTATAATCAGTGAAAATTAAAACTGACAATTACAAACTTTCAGTTTAAGTTAAAAAATTTTCTGCGTGTTTTTACTATGAGCGAATGTAAATTCATCATTCCAAATTAAAATCCCTTTAGGCAAATTATGCACCTGACATTTTACGTTTTTCTTCATTTCTTCTTTTGATGCATGATTTCAGATGAAAAGTTAATATTTGTATTTTAGGTAATTTTATAGAATTAGAGATGAGAAAAAAATTCCTTGAAATATTCAGAAACACTTACAGAAAAAAACAAACTGTCAGTTATCGTTTCAAACAATATCTCTTCCACTAGATAGCTACATTTGTTATAACGTGCGCACATGTTATGGTTCTTGTACTTCCTGAAGAAGTGTATAATTTTTGGTCGGTGTTATTTGAAACTTTAACACTACGAAACCATCAAGAAACTATTAATTATGACTTTTTCTAAAACTCATAGGTCTGTTGTGAAAATAATTACAAATCTGGTGTTTTCTTGTAGTTTTAGGAGCGATTCTTATTTTCTGGTTTAGTTTGGTTTGTTTTGAATTTCGCACAAAGCTACACGTAGGTTGCCTGAGTTAACCGTCCCTAATTTAGCAGTGTAAGACAAGAGGGAAGGCAAAAATTAACACCACCCACCGCCAACTCTTGGGCTATTCTTTTACCAACGAATAGTGGGATTGACCTTCACTTTTTAACGCCCCCACGACTGAAAGGTCGAGCATGTTTGGTGGTTTTTTTTTAGAAATATTTGCTAAAGTACATTACTTTTTACAAATGTTTATTGTTGTTATAATTTCACGAAAAACAGATATTAGTTCATTTTTAAAATAATAGAAATATTACAAAAAGAAACCCCTTAATCGTGGATTTTGTTTTATTATAAAACCGTCACAGAAAATGTGTCTTGCCTGATAGTTTTATTATGATATAATTGTTAAGTGGGGACTCATATTTCTGCCATTTTCGTGTTGATAATAAAATTTTGATAAGCACTTAGTCATGATGAGTTCTTTTTTTTTTCTAATAGATTAAAGCAATTACCGGGATGTTACCAGTGTCACGCTATAAGCATTCACTCATAAACGCTTGTATTACTTTCTTCCTTTTGGGATATGGCTTGGTGTGGCCTTATAGTTAGCTTATCCACTGATCCAAGGTTCGAGGAGTGTTACTGGTAAACACCATCCATACTATGAACTCTGGGTGTGTTATAAAAGTGAGTCAATGGGTTCAATAAAGCTTTGCGACTGATGCTGCTAACTGTTCAATAGTTCACATTCCGACGGATGAGTTTGAATCGTAGAGATCTCTGACCTGATTGTGTAGTCCATGAGTGTATAAAGTACTGTTCAGATTCAAAAATCGAATTCGTTTTCGATTAAAAAGATTGTATAAAGTATTGTTCTGGTTTAAAAATCCAATTCATTTTCAATTAAAAAGAACAAAAGCTACAACTTCGAAACGTCTTTCAAAATTACCTTATTCTAAAATCAAACTGTACGAACTGTACTGATGTTCATTTGAGTAATGGTGTCTAATATGAGTTAAACCAGAGATATCTTATTTAGTAATTATGGTTCATTTAATAAATCAGATCCTGCTTAGCGTCTTAACTGAAATCATATTTGCTTATTCATGCATCGTAATACTGTCATTCTTGTGGCGCCCTCTTCTGCAAATAAAATTACCTAACAAAAATCCAGGATAACGTTGTTAAGTTTTAAAATAATGGTTTCTTCGTGTTGATATATGTATGAAATCCAAATCAAACAAATGTTTATGTTTGTTTTTAAGCGTAATGGTACACAATAGGTTTGTGGTGCTGTGACTACCGTGGGTATCGAACTCTAATATTGGGCATTAAAAGTTCTCAAGCTTATCGCTGAGCCATCGGATAGCATCAAGACGAAATCCACTCTAAATGAAAGAAAGACGGTATCTATGTGTATGTGGAAGGACAGAATCGTGTTCCCTTCTTCAGTGACACTTGGAATGTTTTATGCTATTTAAAGTTCATGTTTGGCGTCTTCTATTTTCGAAAATTCAGTACGACTATTATTTAGTTCAATTCAGTAAGGTCACATGATTTGTTATCTTAGTTCAACTCATAGCTTGAGTGAATAAATGCTGACAGTGTAAATATTTCATGTTGAAGTTCATCACAGGAGAAATACACGCTTTAAGAAGACGTTGAGAATGTTCTTGTTTAAGTATTGCATGTGTTTTGATTTATAGAATAATAAAAAACAAATAGCTTTTCGCTGAGTAAAAGATGAGGTAGATTATTTATAATCTGTTCATAACTCATATCATTAGCTCACATACCTGGAATTTTTATACACGTGGCAAAGCCTTGTCTTCAAAGGGGTTCATACTGAGCTGTTCATGTAAATTATTTTCTCTTTTAAACAAGTATCAAAGCTACAAAAAATGTATGTTTGCTCCATTAGTCCATTTAAGCAGGATTGTTCCTTAACTAAGTAGAAAAATGCATGGGTGATAAAACGAGGAAACAAAGACTATTGAAGATGAATCACATTAGCAAACTACGGTTGTATATTATACAATACAACTACAGTTTGTCATGGTAATTTATTTACAATAGTCTAATTTGTCTTAACTAACTGGTTTAGTAGTTGTTGTTTTTCTTTTTAAATTTAAATTGCCAAAGGGTAATCCTATCATACAATGCATCCCAGCTAAACCAACCCTTTTATGAGTTACCACTTTCAAAACTTACAAGTATAATTAACAAAAAAAAAAATATTCAATCCCATTAGCTCTATCTACATAACAATGACTACTAGATGAAATTTAGAATTATTTCAATATTTTTGTTCAAATTGATGTCACTTTCTGACAATACAGAATATGAGGTTTTGTATAACTCACTTTCCAAACAGTCACAAAGGACAGTTCTAAGTGCTAAGAGGCTGATTTTGCATTCTCAATACTAATAACCTGGTCCTACACTAGTCCATGATCACTTACTTTACTGAGCTTACATTTGTTAGTAATTACTATCACAGTCGTTACTGATGCTTGAATGTGGTTGACACTATCTCCAATTTAGATCAGGACTGTACGAATTAGTAAACCACATTGTTATTATATAATCTGTGACGCTATAAAATGAAGAACTAGATGCTGAGATGAAAAGAAATCCCATATGATTCGGTTGTAATTCATGCTTGGACGCGGAGAAATCTTATCTAATTTAATCTATAACTGATACTGGGATGAGAGTAAATGAACTTCCCATCCAGTAGATGCTGGGACTCAGTGAATGTCATCGTCTCCACTAGTAAATGTTAATGTAATGGATCCCATCACTCTTCTCTTTATTTTTTTTTCTACGTGTACTTCATGTTCAGTTTGCTATATGTAATCATTGATATTTAACTATTAAATGCTGGAGTACAGAAAATCAAGATATTCTACAAGATATTATCGCATGTGACATCCCTTAAATTTTCACAAGTGTTGCTTCTCTCCTACTTCTCCAATCATTGTTTGATTTTGTCTCATAAAATGGCCATCTTCAATAACGTTACTTTAAGTTTTAAAATAGTTTTGCAAATTATACAACTATCAACAATTACTGTATTTAATTACGTATATTTATGCCTGTTTGTTTGTCTAACATAATCCAGGTTAGCAGAAGCTCATCACTATTACAACACAAAGTGTCAATAGGACTATAGGCAGACAGGGCGGAGTGGGCGACATTGCACTTTGGTTATTTCCCGTTGTGCTCAGGATTTGCCACAGGATTTAGCGCTGAGATATTTATAGTACTATATGTCCATGAGTCGATGGTTGAGGATGAATAAATCAGTCTGCTCCATCGCAGGAGGGAAAGGGGTGAACGATGGGTGGAAACATGGCTTACTGGATTGGGTGGTCGAGTGAGATTTGGAATTATACACTGAGCCTTAGTCATCACTGACAACTTTTGATCGTGAAATATTGTATGCTTAAGTACGCAGAAAGGTTGTTTTTATTAATCCCCCATAACACTAAATCTGCAGTCACATTCATCAAGCATTTGCGTTGATTGGTTATGGAACAGTCAGGTGATATGGGTGTGAACCTGAGAAAAGAGATTTAAATGAGCTGTCTAATTATTGAATTATACATGAAATCGAAACTCTACATAAAATATGAGGCACTGAGACTAGTGGTAAAGAACTCAAGAAACGTTTCGTCTAACAAGAGGGTGCTTCACTGTGCAGGGGGCATGCAGTTAGTCTGACACTAGGGGGCCATGATCTGGCGGTTTGGACTGACATAAAGCACAAGTTATGAAGACAACAAACGAGTTTACTAAATCAGTGGCTATTAACTTGGCAGCTTGAATTCTGAAATAGTGACACCATCTCTTAAGATGGTGGAGGATAAAACAAAACGGCTGACGTTGGCGTGAATCTATCTGTCTCGCTGTTGGCAGTTTTTTAAAGACTTCGGGCATATGCAAGCTTTCTTGTTAACGTCATTTCAGTTCCACCCACCTTGTAAAAGGCATCGTGACTTATTGCTTTTAAATAATAGGCAGCAGACAGTTATAGCTACGCCTAATACGAACAGTTGATACACTCTTATATGAAAAACTGGAACTATACGCTCAATAATGATGCCACAGTTTAAGTACGGTGGTAAAAAGTTTTAATTTTCATGTTTTTCAATATTACTTAATCCAAAACGTCTTGTTCTTACAATGTTCAATGTATGAGTATACAAATGTTATATTTATTTCAGGCAAGTTTTTCGCACACAAGTACCCTATGATTCCATTAACATCTTTTGCACACACAAATTGTTTATTCATATTGCTTACTTAGGAGCAAAGTATTTATCATTTCAATTACTTTGTGATTCTTTCTCCAGTTTGCTTCTCTTTGTAATCCGTTCTCTTTCTTACCCTTTTCAAATCCCCCCGTTTTCTCTTGTTTTAATCTGATTCTTTTTGGTTACTGACTAACTATTTCTCTTTTTAGATGCTTCTCTAATTTAAACTTTTTCTTAACCACGTGCTTAATTCTTCGCTTTCTGTTTCTGCTCCAACTTGACCTCCTTCTTGGTAACGTGTTTAAGTGTTCGCTTTCCTCTTCTGCTATGACCTGATACCTTTTTGGGTCACGTTTTAAGTCTTCGCTTTCTGCTTCTGCTGTAACCTGAATTCTTTCTCTGGTCTTGGTCTTCCTTAAATATTTTCTTTCTTCTTGGTCCTTCTATAACTAACTGTTCTTTCTAAATTGTGATATTTCCTTCTTATTATACTCTGTTAAACTAATTTTCGTCCATACCAATACTATACATTATACATGTTTTTAGCCTATGTCATAATGTCCTTACTGTCACTCACATTTTTTTTCTTCTTACTTGTACTTCTGTTCGTTTTCATACTTCGTCAACTCTTACATTTTGAGTTATATGATACCGTTATGGTTTATCATCCTTCTTAATAGCATTCGTTTTGTTTTATATTTTATACCTAACACAACCTCCTTTTCAGTATTGTTTATGTTCTATATCGTTTTCTTTCTCGCTCAAAGTATAAATTCGTGACTTTCTTCTTTCTTTTCTGTCTTAAGTTTGTTCAGTTTCATTCTATTTTTGTCGTATGAGTAACTTTTAAACCAGATCTCCACTGTCTTGATTTATCTAAAACAATTATATAGTTCGAAACAATGTTTTATGGAATGAACAGTCTGTTTGCTATGTCCGTGACCTATCAAAATATCAATTGACGAGCATATATGTAATTATTAATAACATTCACAACTTGTGTTTTCTCTTTAGCAGGTCTCTGCAAGGTCAACCCCCCGCTAGTTCAGCGGTATGTCTCCAGATTTACAACGCTAAAATCAGGGGTTCGATTTCCCTCGGTGGGCTGAGGAGATAGCCATTTGTGGCTTTGCTATAAGAAAATCACACAATCACACACTCAGCAAGGTCAGGTGGTTAGGGTGCTCGACTCGTAATCTGAGAGTCACGGTTTCGAATCTTGTCACACCAAACATGCTCGCTCTTTCATCCAGGGGGGCGTTATAATGTGATGGTCAATTCTACTATTCGTTGGTAAAAGAGTAGCTCAATAGTTGGCGGTGGTTAGCGATGACTAGCTGCCTTCCTTCTAGTCTTAAACTGCAAAATTAGGGACGGCTAGCGCAGATATCCCTCGTATAGTTTTGCGCAAAATTCAGAGCAAACCAAATTTTTAGCAGTTTAGAAATCCAAGTTTCTCTTATATATGCCCCCCGCTAGTACAGCGGTATGTCTCCGGATTTACAACGCTAAAATCAGGGGTTCAATTCCCCTCGGTGGGCTGAGCAGATAGCCCTATGTGGCTTTGCTATAAGAAAAACACATTTATTATATGTACGTTACACAGACAAAAATCATGTATATCACCGGACAAAGGTAATTATTCACGAATGAAATATTGGGAAAAGTGAATAACTACATTATCACCTCATTGTTAACAACATTGTTCTCGGTATATCTGAAAGAAGAAAGTATACATCTCAGAATAGACTTAAAGTATTTCAAGAAAAACTTCCGTGAAAACTAATCTGCGTTTACACGTTATCGTGAATTAATATGTAAAACTTAGCTCTTTATAATCAAGATTCCAGTTGGTCAGCGATAAGTTTACTAAAAATATGTTTACTATAGTCATGGTGATCACAGATAGCCCATTGTAAAGCTTTGCGCTTAACCATAAATAAACAATCCATTTAAAATAAAATCATTTTTTAAATTTTATTTTGGTATTATTTGCCATATTTACGCGAAATATTTCTAATTCACACTTGGAAATAATACTTAAGCCTTGAAGAAATTCACGTTTTCCCTTTGACTTGGCAGAAAGTTATATAATATGTAGAAAAGAGTACTTACCAATTTTCGCTACAGCATAAGTCCAAGTTCAGAAATATGGTGTTAATAGAGAAATACCCTTTAATACAAAAACAGTACATTTAGACCTTACTGGACTAGAGCGATAGGAGGCTATAATTTTCAAATAAAGATAAAATAATCAAGGTATGAATTAATTTGTGTCTCATTTATTTAAAATAAGAGAGAAAAAAACACTTTAGACTTTACAAACAGTTAGCCCTTCTTCTTTCCCTTTGTTAATAGTTTGAGTTTATCAGAGCCGAAAATTCGAGTCTCAGTTTTGTAAATCCTTTTTTAAACTATTTGAGCGCCTTATTAACCGATAAAGTACAGTTCTTATTATCGGGATATTAGGGTAAAATCCCAGTTCTATGTTCAAGTTTTATTTTTCCATGACATTCCACTGATGGGAAGATATTCACAGTTATGTTGAAACGAGTGAAAACTTAAATGACAGCACAGTACATTAGTTTAGTCTACATTTCCAATGTATTTCTTGAATCCAGACTCCCCACTGACACAGTTATATGTCTGCGGTTTTACAACGCTAGAAAACAGGTTCGATACCAGTGGTGGGAAGAGTACAGATGGCCCTTCGTGTAGCTTTGTAAGTTGACTTCAAAGAAACAAACACATGTTCAGCCTTTGAAAATAATACCGAATTGAAATCACCAAGTAAGCCTTATGTTATGAATAATGAATTTAAAATACACTTCTACTTGTCAGTAACTAACGAACGTAATAACCTAAAAAAACATTTTAAAAAGTGAGTAAACAAGTTTGCTATAACTAGTATCGAAACTCTATTTTCAGTTAGATCTGGAACTAGTCTGCTTGCCGGGCTGGGCGGGGCTAGCCTAACACTACACGTAATGTTTGTTTGTTTCGGATATTCACGTCAAGCTAAATGAGGGGGCCAGCATGACCAGGTGGGTTAAGGCATTCGACTCGTAATCTAAGAGTCGCAGGTTTGAATTCCGGTCGCGCCAAACATGCTCGCCCCTTTTAGTCGTGGGGGCGTTATAATGTTACAATCAATTCCACTATTCGTTGGTAAAAGAGTAGCCCAAGAGTTGGCGGTGGGTGGTGATGACTAGCTGCCTTCCCTCTAGTCTTACACTGCTAAATTAGTTTTGACTCTCTGCCTTCTCTTTAGGATAGCCCTCATTTAGTTTGTTTTCTTTGTTTGGATTTCGCGCAAAGCTCCACGAGGTCTATCTGCGTTAGCTGTCCTTAATTTGGCATTGTAATAATAGATGGAAAGCAGTTAGTTATTCCCACCCACCGCCAATTCTTGAGATGCCCTTTTGCCAACGAATAGTGGGAATGATCGTCACATTATTATGCCCCCACTGGTTAAAGAGTGAGCATGTTTGGTGTGATGGGAATTCGAACCCGCGACCCTCAGATTGCGAGTCGAGCGCCCTAACCACCTGCTCATTTATTGAACTAACCATTGTGGAAGTGAAAGTACACACGAATTAGACTTATATATTTAAAATAATGCAATTACTCGCGTCGCGCTAAACAATCTCGCCCTCCCAGCCGTGGGGGTATATAATGTTACGGTCAATCCCACTATTCGTTGGTAAAAGAGTAGCCCAAGAGTTGGCGGTGGGTGGTGATGACTAGCTGCCTTCCCTCTAGTCTTACACTGCTAAATTAGGGACGGCTAGCACAGATAGCCCTCGAGTAGCTTTGTGCGAAATTCCAAAACAAACAAACAAACTTTTCCATGAGTTAAATTTTGTGGCGCTGGACTGAACACGTTAAATGTATTCTTCAGATTGTGTATCAAAATAATGATCAACAACTCATATCCAATTATGCCAGAAGGTAGAGTACAATTTTCAGTTCAGTTTGTGCACCTGTTTTATCGAACACGTGTGAAGAGATTAATTAACTGGCAGGTACTTATGCCTGTAGATAACTGAAGATTCAGGTATTCAGCAAGTAACGGTGAAAGCAAAACGTGGCTTGCAGTTATTTGAAAAGACAAGAAGCGAATGTAAGAAAGACACCAAATCTTTAATACTTTTAAACAAATAAGACAGAAATCATACACAGAAATATCAATATCTGTAACTAAATAATGATCTAAACCTTAAGACTAAAGCAGCAGGTGAATCGCAGGCTGAAGAAACTAAGAACCAATATTGACTTGAAATACTAAAATTACTGATCAACTATCGTTACAATAGGGAGTCTACTAAGGTATTTATTGGTCGACTTCTAGATAAAAATTATTCTAAATCAAAATGACAGCTGCAGAGTTATAACTACACAAGTGGTGATCAGAGAGTCTGAAAAATGTACCGTATCTCCATTTGTCTGTGCCAACTGTATAGCAGAGATCTAAGAATTATACTTTCTTCATGCGCCTGTGATAAGAGATCTGAGTATCGTGTTTCCATGTGTTTGTGACAACAGTTCTACCGATCTCAGAATTTCACTATCTCTCCATGCACACGCGTCAATTGTACATGGATCCAATGTGCGTAGGATGACTGTACGAGTGATTTAAGTTACACTGTATCTCAAAACGACTGGTATGGGTATTAACACTTTTATTGATAAGGAGAGAACAACGTTTCGACCATCCTAGGTTACCTTCAGGTTAAGAAAGTGAGAATTTGAATGTGATCGTTGACGGACACATATCTTAGGGACGAGAGTATAAACGGGTACCGGATTGTAGGGGGCGTTGCAGCTGGATGTTAGGTTATTAATTAGTATAGTTATTAATTTTGATTTTAGTTGCTGTATAAGTAGAGCTTCTTTGATTTTTTCTTTTTTATATTTGTTTCCCTTCTTAATATCTGGGTGTTTTCTATGTTTATGTTGTGTTTATTTGGTTTGCAATATTCAAAAACGTATGAAGGTGTTTTTTTTATTCTTTAGTGTAAGAGTTACACTATCTCTTCTTGTGACTGTGACAACTGTACGAAGAACAACGTTAAAGAACGACTACTGCCTCTTCCTACACGTAACCCAGTATGTTTGAAATAATGTGTAACAGACATAATATCTATGGCCTGGAATCGTTTTTTGCGTCTTCTTTAATTGCGTCAATTACACAGCTAGGATCCCAAATATTAAAGAGCCTCTGTTTGTCATTAACTGTAAGATTAGAGTTATGATATATGAATGCCACTTTTAGATATAAAACTATTTCTGAACCTTAATAAGTGATATTTCGTGAAGACGATGTTCATCAAAGAAAAAAAGAATAGAGTTAAAAATTAGAGTATATTTTAGGCGATTCCTTCTGTTACTGGACGTTGTTTATTTAATCACAAGCCCCCAATACACGAGTGTCCTGAAATCCAAAGGTAAGAAATGTGACTGAATCAACTTGCTCCAAGCCCCATCACACACACAAAAAGATAATCGGTAACCAGTATAATGCTTTGCTGTGTATTTAAAATATGTAGTGAAACAAAAGCTTCAGTTAAAAAATTAGGATTTTATCAAGAACAAAAAATATAAGGTAAAAGTTGTAACATGTTTATTAACTTAATATTTAGTTTGATGTTTCTAGCAACAGTCAAGTAGGTATTAACGTCTGTTTTATTCTGTGGACTTCTTTTTCCTTCTTGTTTTTCTCTGTTCTTGTTTTCAGTTAAATATATATTAGTAGCTGAAGCTAACGTTATGAAAAGTTATAAAACAGTGAATAATTATGTTAAAATTCAGCAAATTGGAAGTAAACAGAGGAACGATAACCATTAACACATTTCAGGAAACAGAAGTAACGTATCAGGCCTTTTTCGTTCTGTTAGTAGAGAAGGTTCAGTAGAAGTTCTTTAAGTGTTTATTATTGCTTTGTGTATTTCACGCTTCAAACTTCGTTATCTTTATTTGAATATAGGGTTTAAAGCTATATTTCGCAAAAAACGAGAGTGCAAATTGAGAAACCAGTGCGCATGTATAATGGTTAGAGTACTCGACTTGCAATCTTCAGGTCGCGGGCCCGAAGTACGTGATCTCTTTATCAGCTGTAGGAAGCTTTATAATGATACGATCAATCCCAACTTCTCTGGTATTTATATATACATATATTGAACAAAGTATTGGTAGTGGGTTATGTTGACTATCTGCCTTTCCTCTCGTCAATCGCTCGAAAATTATAGACGGCTAACATAGATAGCCCTCGTGCAGTTTCTCGTGAAATTCAATAAATAGATGTTTTGTTCTCTATGCCCATAATGCTCGTGGCTTCGAATTTCGGCTCTAGCAAACTGTTGTCAGTGTTTGAGCACCTGGCTCTCTGTGGCAGTTCCGTTGAAAGTAACGCTCGTTCTTTCGGATATTATTTAGAAAGATAAAAAACAAAACAAAAAACTAGTGTCGGTAGGACAAATGGGTTCTTCAGCGATATCGGCTAGTGAGCGTTTGGCAAGTAGAACACGGACAGACACCGTCTGCTCTTGATCACTTGGAACTTGTGTACGTAATGGCCCTTCTGCTATATACGCCGTTACTGGCCCTGGCAGTAAATGACTACTAATAAATCATGCCAATAGCTGTATGTTTCTACACAAAGCAAGCATTTGGTGAGCAGCGTTTTCAAAAAAAAAGAAAAGGAAAAAGAGGGAAGCAGTTATTTTCTCACACAGGTTATACACTTCAACTACGTGGTCTGCATGCATATAAGTGGTTGAAAGTCGTAGACACGTGTATGACATCTTGTATATACAGAGCTCTCGAGCTGATTGCTCCTTAATACACTGAAGACTCATTACTTCTTATGTCTAATAATTTCCGCCGACAAGAAGTAGTCCCGCCCCGTCTGAGCTTCCCTGGGTGGTCATGTGTAGTGTCGTCGGAATGGTTCCCCTATTAAAAGGGTGGAGTTTCGTAATGACCTAAATGGTGTTTAATTTGTCTTGGTAGAGGGATTGGCGCCTGGTCATTTTTTTCTTTACAAGTGTTTTTCTTGTCATGTATACTAAAGACTGCAGGATAAACTACATACACGTCTCAATTCTTATCTTAGGTTCTTAAACATCCTAAGGAAATGCTTATGAGTGTTGTAAACAGTTGTCACTCGTGTTTAACGACGGCTGTATTGATGCTACCAGAGCTCGATTAAGTAGCACATTATCATTTATTGGGAAGTCACACAAGTTAAAATAGTTATAGTAATTACAAATAGACTACTTTGAAGACATTTCGTCACGTAAGTGGCACTTTGAGTATATTATGTAAGTAGGTAACAAACAGCATGTGCGATACAGATATCTCTTCCGAAGTTCTAAAAACGAGTTTCTTTTTCATACATTTAACTTCTTTACGTGAGTTTCATACATGTACCAGTATAAGGAAAAACTTTCCGTGAAAACACTCCAATATTTTATTGAGGATACTCGGGTAATGTTAAAACATTTTGTGTTCATCCATGCAGAATACTTACCCGATCAGCGTAAGGTTAATCAAAAACATTAACACGTATAGATATATAGATCTGTCGCAACTACTGTATGTGTTTTCTTATAGCAAAGCCACAGCGGGCTATCTGCTGAGCCCATCGAGGGGAATCGAACCCATGATTTTCGCGTTGTAAACATGTAGACTTACCGCTGTATTAGCGGGGACCATCGCAACTACTAGTCTATGTCTTATGAACCAAGTGGTCAAAGATTATCACTATCATGTAAAAGCATTATATGGTCAGGAACTCCATCAATACACGTTTTGAATCTGTTGGCACTTCACTGCCATTTTTCTTATATGGGTGACGAAGCCTAAATTAAACGTTTGTAACGATGGTCATGGCCGTCTATTTACTCCCAGTAAAATATAGATAATGACGTAAGCTAATTAAAACGTCATAAACGTCTAAAGTTATGGCATTTTAAAATACTTCCAGTAAAATATTTAATAACGTATACTAATTGAAATACCAGTAATGCAAAAAGTGATGACCTATGTCTGGGTAAAATGTACTTCATGATGTAAACTGGTTAAAACGTCAGTGACGCATAAAGTGATAGATAGCCTTTGACTTACTTCTGGCAAAATATACTTAACCTGTCTTTGAAAAGCACTTTGATTTAGCGCAAACGTTTGTTTTTACTTAGCTCTTTCAGCCGTGGGGTGTTATAAAGTTACGGTCAATCCCACTATTCGTTGATAAAAGGGTAGACTAAGAGTTGGCGGTGGATGTTGATGACTAGTAGGCTCGGCATGGCCAAGCGTGTTAAGGCGTGCGACTCGTAATCTGAGGGTCGCGTATTCACATCCCCGTCGTGCCAAACATGCTCGCCTTTTCAGCCGTGGGGGCGTTATAATGTGACGGCCAATCCAACTATTCATTGGTAAAAAAGTAGCCCAAGAGTTGGCGGTGGGTGGTGATGACTAGCTGCCTTCTCTCTAGTCTTACGCTGCTTAATTGGGAAAGGAACGGCTAGCACAAAGAGCCCTCATGTAGCTTTGTGCGAAATTCAAAAAACAAACAAACAAACAAGTGATGACTAACTGCCTTCCATCTAGACTTACACTGCTAAATCAGGAATGACTAGCGCAGATAGACCTCGTTTTGGTTTGCGCGAAATTCAAAACAAACTAAACTCAGGGCAAAGCGGAATCGCATGCCGATTTATAACTCATAAGATCTGGAACTTAACAGATAGTTTGGTTATGATGCGTTCTGGTAGGTATAACTGACTTTGTCCTTATATTTTTATTGAAAGTACTTGTCTGAAGAACTTATGCACATTTTGTACAATAATAAAAAAAAGTGTTCGACAGACTTATGTCAGAGAAATATTGTAATGCGTAATAATGTTTTGCACCTGTTTTTATCAGAAAATAAGAAAAAAACAGCATAATTATTTGCCTTTAAACAGTGGTTACGATGATGTTTCCATCCAATCATACCAGTCTTACGGACATTATCGAATGGTCACAAATCCATTTTATCTACCTCCATAATTAACGGATGTTATAGAAAATAAAATGTTGCCCCTAAGCTTGTTTAATATTCAAATATAGGTTCTTAGAGTCCCCCTCTCTGTAATGATTTATGCAAACGCAAACACTGAAGGATCCTCGATCGTCGTTTCTCATATTGTCAAACTTATTTCAAAATAGAACCTTTAGGTACGCTCGCAGAGGTTTAAAAAGAATTAATAAGTAAGAAATTATAGTTTACATTTTATGAGCCCATTAAACAATTATAGGGAGGAGGTGAGGGACCTGTACCTGAGATGCAGTATTTGATTTTTTTTCTTGTTGTTGTTTTTAGTATTATAGGCCACGCAGTTGGCAAATGCATTGTCTTCATAAACTCTACAACTACACTTAGCTGGTGTGTGTAGGAACCATTTATTATTAGTAACCTTAGATTGATGCCAGTAAGATTTACATTTCTGTTGAATAATTTACATTTATAGTTTCTTATCTTATGAAAAATAACATAGTCATTTGAAGAACACGTTCTATGCTTTTATTTTCAAATAGAATATTAGGTTTTTATATTTTGTCTTCTACATGCCCTAAGAAGATAAATATTATCTTCGAACTTGCGAAATCTTCAAACCTACTAGTCCTCAAAGGCGGCGCCCTGGAAGTGGCTTCTGATATGTTTGCACGAACGTCCTTGAAATAAACGACTCATCACTGCTATAAATTTACGGCCTTATAATATGGCGAAATCCCGTGACCATCTAAAAAGGCGGCTCTGTTGAAGTAGAACAGACTAATTTATTTCTTGATTTTGAATTTCCGTTTGCTTTTTCATTGTCCTTCTTGAGACACCTTTGCGTGCTTTATTATAAAAAACTATTTCAAGTTTTTAATGCGTTTAAACTTTGTTCCAATTTTAAAACGTAAAGTTTTAAAGTAGCGTCAGGAAACGTTTTTCCATCTAAAAACAAAACAAAACACCATTTTTTGTGATGCCACAAATTGTCCTGCTACACCTGGCGACTCACATCAACCTCTCAACCAATCATATTTGTTCTGTTTCTTCTAAAAATCATTAACGTTATCTCAAATGAACTGTGGTCACGAAATAAAACCAAAAGTTATGCGCACCTGCTTGACGCGTCATCTAGTGAGGACATATTAAAGCATAATTTAATGGAACGAAGTAGTTCATTTGATTAATTAAACGAAGCATGTACTGTAACGAACCGAAGTTCTGTGTTTGTGGTAATTTATTTTATTTTATTAGCATATCGTGCCTAAAAATCAGTGGTTGCTTTATTTAGTAATTAATATTTGTTTAAATCAGACATGATGATTACAAAAATTCAAGAACTAGGTTTTGTTTGTTTGTAGTTAAACGCAAAGCTACACAGTCTGTTTTCTGGCTTTGCCCACCACGGGTATTGAAACCCGGTTTATAACATTGTAAGTCCGCATACGTACCACTGCACCGCTTGTAGGTAAAAATGCAAATTAGGTACTTATTTTTAATTTTTGTTAAAACCCTGTTCAATAATTTATCTAAACATAATAATACTTCTCAAATGTTTATAAGAGCATTATATCGTACCTGGAAAGATAAATATAATTTTTCTCTTTAATTTCTCAGTCTGTTTTTTAAATTTTGGTTGATTTTGTCTTTCTAATTATTACTTTTAATTTAACGTTTAATTTTCAAATACGTTATTCTAAGATGTTCTAAACTTCTTTTTAAAAGTTCTGTTCATAATTAATTTTTATTTCTTATTTTGTGTCAATTTTATTTTTAGAAACCAGAATAAATTTTCTGAAGTGTTGTCTTTCGGTTTGCCGCTCTATTGGTGACTGTTTTATGTTTCACTTCATTTTAGATATCAAAATATTCATCATTCATCCACTGATTCCCACTTTTGGTTGTTTTCTTTTGTTTTTTTCACTTTTTCTCTGTACTTAAGTTCACATTTTTCACTACAGCCATTTCTTATACATTAGTCCAACAACATAAAGTTCTATCCACAATTTTTCTTAGATAATAAAAAATAGTCTTATCGATTTTGTAATGATGATTTGCGTAATGGCTCTTACTTTTCAAATCCCCTCATCCTATTCACCATTTTCATTGTTTCGTTATGCTTTTTTGAACAAAGTTATTTAATAGTTTACAAAATTGCTAACTGTAAACATAATTTTAGTTAAAGTTCATCCTGTTTTGATATGTTTACCCAAAATTGCTAACCACGATACAAATGGCCTGATTCGATATTAACAGTTATTTGCATATACATATAAACTCAAATATAAATTTCAATGATGCGAAATAGCATGCTTTGATAAAGTGTGTAGAATGATATTAGGCTTATAATTGTAAATTTGTTTTAGCGGCAACAAAAAGAGATATTACCAAATTTTAAAACGAAAACTCAGAATTTTATACGTTACCCTTTTATAATTTGTATAATATAATCTGAGCATCTCGTACAATCATAACATTAGGCACACTTGGTAGCATGTAAACCATACAAGTTAAAGAGGCTTTAAGAAAATTTAATAAGATACATGTTGTATTAAAATTCAATATCTATCTTAGTTATATATTTATATATATGTTATCTTACCATGGCCAGATGATTAAGGTGCTCGACTCATAAACTGAGAGTCGATGGTTTGAATCTCTGTCGCACCAAACATGCTCGCCCTTTCAGGCATTGGGTGTTATAATGTGACGATCAATCAAACTATTCGTTGGTAAAAGAGCAGCTCATGAGTTGGCGGTGGGTGGTGATGACTAGATGCCTTCCCTCGAATTTTACATTGTCAAATTAGGGACAGCTGGCGCGGATAGCTTTCGTGTAGCTTTGCGTCAAATTCAAAAACAAACAAATTATAAACTTATGAACAGAAAGCCTATTTTATTTGACTATCTAAAAATTCAAAACTATTTTATTCATTATAGATAAATATAATGTATATAAGACGTATGATTCTAAAACACATTCTAGCTACACTTTAGTAGTAAATCGTGTTTGATAAATATCACAAAATATTCTTCTATAACGAGAGTATAAAGAATATAATTTCAGTGTGCGTTTTCTATCCCATTGCGTATAAGAAGCATTATTATGTATTTGTTTGAATTTCCACGGTAACAGATTTACGACTGTTCAAATTCTATTTCTCGTTCTATTGTTAATAAACCGGATGGTAAATAACGTGCTCTGATCTTATACAGAACGTTGTATTTAAACTGATCGGCAATATAATAGGCTTTAAACACCATCTGTCAACCGAACTTCTTCATCTAAAACATTATCTGTTCTCGTAGAGCTGTTAACCTTCTGGCATATTGTGTTTGTTGCTTCGAGTGGTTCTGCCTGGGCTATCCCTCCAGGTAATTCGAATCAACTCGGGTGATGATACCATCTATTCTATTGGTCACGAGAGAGTTAGGCATGCTTGGAAGCAACACGAGAGATGCAGTGAGAAAAGAAGATGAACCAAACAGAATTTTCAAATTTGATACAGCAGTTGAAAGAGGATCCTCATTTCTCATGAGACTATTCTTGCTGGTATTTAGGAAAATCTTGCTAGGTTATCACCATAAGAACTTACTCAAGAAAACCCACCAGTCGGTATACTATTCACCGTGGAATTAAATTGCCTATAACTGCATTAAGCTAACGCGCGAATATTTGTTAGCGAGCAGTTTTTGTTTACGTTATGTTGTCTCTTATAGGTGTATTTTTGCTTCCTCTTCCCAGGTTTTTTTTTTTTTGTAATACTAAAACTCTTGTTAAATCCTTGTAACAGTCAAGCAGAAAATAAATTTAATCGATTTTCCAAACTACTTATAAAGGCAATGTATAAAGTAATCATATTTTTCGATTGCTTGTAGACGTTTAAAACTTAAAATTCAAACTTAAAACATTTATAGTATTACTTCAGAAGTCCGTCATGAATTTCGTTTTTTTTGTTAAAATAAATTCTAACAGGCAATATAATTTTTTTTCTTTTACGAACTTTATTTGTTTGTTGAATTTCGCCTAAGGCTACTCGACGGCTATCTGAGCTAGCAGTCCCTAATTTATAAGGGACAGACTAAAGAGAAAGCATCTAGTTGACACCACCAACAGCTATGTCTTTTTTAGTTATTCTTTACCAAAGAATAGTGGGACAGACCGTCACATTATATCTCATTTGAGGACGAAAGGGGTGAACATGTTCAGTGACGAATCTCGATCTAGCAACGAAAAGGCTGTTTCTCGAGCGCCCTAACCATTAGGTACTATTTGTTCTTGCCCGGCATGGTCAGGTGGTTAAGGCACTCGACAAATAGTTTTTTCGTTGCTAGATCGAGACTCGTCACCTAACATTTTCACTCCTTTCATTGGAAATGACTGAAATCGGTTGAAAGGACGTTTTAATGTGACTGTCAATCGCACTACTAGTTGGGAGTAAGTGGTGATGGCTAGCTACCTTCCCTTTAGTCTTACACTGATAAATTAGGGAAGGTTAATGAAGATAGCCCATGTGTAACTTTGCGCAAAATTCAAAACAAAAACAAAACAAACTATATGTTTTATGCCCTACGCAGATATCAAAACCCAATTTTTATTATTATAAGCTCTCAGGCTAGAATGAGACTTTAAGAACAGTAAAATGTTAGTATATGAAATTTTCTATGATTTATCAAATTAAGACGAATGACATTTATATATATCGGTGTAATTTTATACTAGCAAGCGATAGCTTGAACTTAGTTGAGCTGCAAATGAATATTTAACCAAATCACAGGTTTGTAGAATCATTTCATTTTAGTTCTTGCTACACTTGAACCAATTTCAAGCAAAACTTGTCTGTTATTATTAGGTTGTACATCGCCCCCTGCAAGTAAAGCAATATGTCTTCGGATTTACAACGCTAAAATCAGGGGTTCGATTCCCCTCGGTGGGCTTAGCAAATAGTCCGATGTGTCTTTGCTATAAGAAAACACACACACACTTTGTACATCACAGATCTTTTGTCCTCTCCTGCTTTCGTATTAGAATTTTTACTGCTATTTCTTATTGAATGTTTTCTTTCTGTTACGTTCAGCACATCGTAAAAACCGGGTTTCGATACCTGCTGTGAGCAGACTACCATTGTGTAACTTTGTTCGCAATTCTAAAATAAACAAACTTTCTGTTACGTAAAATTATGAAAATACGTTAAGTTTGGAATAAGTTTTAAATCGCAATGCATATTGTGTTCCTTCCCAAACAATATTACGTTCTAGAAGTATACGATCGACAAAATGTGGTCATATTATCAAAAAGATATTAATTCAAAGGGCCTGGCATGGTCAGGTGGATTAAGGCGTTCGACTCGTATTTCGCGGGTTCGAATCCCGGTCGCACCAAACATGCTTGCCATTACAGTCGTGGGCCGTTATAATGTGACGGTCAATCCCACTATTCGTTGGTAAAAGAGTAGCCTAAGAGTTGGCGGTGGGTGGTGATGACTAGCTGCCTTCCCTCTAGTCTTACACTGCTAAAATAGCGCAGAATGCCCTCGTGTAGTTTTACGCGAAATTCAAAAGAAACAATTAATTCGTAAAAAATTATAATTATATTAATTTTTAATTACTTAGTATTTCCTACGCCCGGAAAGAAAAGTGTTGTTCAAATTTTTGATATAAAGATTGCCATAACGTGTTCTACTTACTGTGCATATGATATATGTCTCTTAAATATGAAGAATCTACGTTATCATTAATTAGAGCATATAATATTTCTTCTCTTTGGGTAACAATTAGCTGAGCTAATGAAGCAATTCAGCCGACAAATTAACACCAGTTGAACCTTGAATTATGTCATTTAAAAGCAGATTTTATAATTATTTAAATGATTATACTAAAAAATAAACAAATCAAATTCTCTCGTTATTGGTCATTCAATACAGCTTGCATGATTGTGTAAGGAAATAATTATATTGGAAGACTTCAATGATTTTTCAGTGGGAAGAAAATTTGGCCTTTCTCAATATACTATGAAATCATGAACAAATGTTATTTAAGTGGGTAATGTACTATAAATTATGTCGTTTATTGTAATTGTAAGAATTCTCTCTTTTTTGGGCAAATATATTTTAGAAATGTTTTCCGTAACACTTTGTTTAAATCCAGAATTTCATGAATAATTTCCTTATTATCTTAATAAAGTATCTTATATGTGTGTGTGTGCGTGTTTGTGTATGTATAGTTATCATTCGAAATATTTTTCTCAAAAGGTATATTTTTATACCTCGTATTTGCCTTTTTTGTGTTAGATTTTTTGAGTTATTAAAATATGTACGTTAGTAGCAGTAAGTAACCAGGTGTTAAATCGCACACCACTCGTTTGACGTGCACAAAACAGCACAAAAACTGGATAACGCGAAGAATCTTCTTTATAAATCACAGAAAGAAAAGAGTTCTCGTGTTTCTATCAGACTAAAAGACATTATGAAAGCTGCATAATGTACAAATATTCCGGAACAAAAATAGGTCGTGACCTTAACGAACCATAAAAGAGTGATCCTGTAGGTTTATTGCAATATTAATTGTGTTCTTTCAAAACTCATTATACTGTATATATTTTCGGTTAAATTTGTGAAAGTGGCGAATATGATCTCACTTAGAGAACGATGTTTGCTTGACCGCTACCAGGTGTCACACGGGCCAAAGAGTTGAAGAGTTTATGAAAACCTGAGAACGCCGCCAGAGATCAGTAAAGTGAAGTTAACATTGTCAGTTGTGTATTTAGACATGTAGACTAAGCACAGGAAGGGAAATCGGCGAGGCAAGCCTACACACACACACATACACACACCACACACACAAGGAACAGCGGACTAACCAGCCGAGGGTCACAGTCTAACACTTCGCACGCGACAGAAGCAAGGTAGTGTCTTGAGTTCCCGAGAAGCTACTCAGCGAACTTGTTTTTCTATTATATCTCGAGTTTTAGGTTAGGTTAGGCTTAAACTTTTAACATTATTCAAAACTGCTGTATTACTGATGATATTATTATGATAGAACCCAGAAGGTGAGTGAATGATTATTTGTTGTTATTTCTTAATGTTATTTCGTTTTTAAGATTTTTTTTTATCTTAGTCTCATCATTTTACCCTTTTTATATCACATCAGAATTTTTCAAACTTCTGTATCTTAGAATAGAAAATAACAGCATTTCGACTTTTTATTTCAAGTGGGTTTCTCGTCATCAAGAATTTTCGAACTTCTGTTTCATTATTGATTGTAAATAACTAGTTAATACTTTCTCTATATTGTCACTCTAGTACATTCTTTAGTTGTGAAAAGGTAGTCGTGGTACAAATAGTCAATATTTTAAAGTGTTTTTTTTTTAATATTTACACGTCCATAATGTTTTTGTTATTGTTTGTTTTATATTCAATATTAGAAAATGAACGAACAAACTTCAAAGAACGTCCTGGCCGACTTTATAGGTCAATACCAACCATCATCATCTTTCTAGCGGTTATTTATTTTTCCTTTAGTTGGATTACGAAACAAAGAAGTGTTTTATTATACAGATCTTATAATCAGAAATAAACTAACTGTCGATTCAAATTAAAATGTAATTTATTAACCATTGAGGTTAATGGTTAGTATTCTCTCTATTAAGGGTATTTCGGGCACGATTAGAGTAATACATCACGAGGCTTGACCAGCTCAGAAGATTTACATTTCTCCTGAGGTCATAAACTAAACTAAGATTGCAAAATATTCCTCATAAATGGTCCCGGCATGGCGACGTAGTTCAGGCGTTCGACTCGTAATTTGAGGGTCGCGGGTTCGAATTCCCCGTCACAACAAACGTGTTTGCCCTTTCAACCATGGGGGCGGTGGATGGTGATGTTTAGCTGCCTTCCATCTATCTTATACTACTAAATTTGGGGTGGCTAGCGCAGATAGCCCTCGTGTAGCTTTGCGCGAAATTGAAAAACAAATAAACAATTCTCATAAATGTAAAAATTAATAATAAAATGACATAAAAGATTCAAGAATGCTTTATTATAATTCATATTATTTATTAAAGCAATTTTAAAGAAAGAGAAGTATGTAATTACTTACAAACACATAAAGACCTATTGTTTGTTTTCTTTGACACACACACACACATATATATATATATATTTCTTTCTGTTCTTGATTCTCTTGGAAAGGTGACGTCATGAGTGGTTATTGACCGGATAAGTTTCTTTACATTCTGATCCAACCACGTGCTACGATTCTAATTGGCCCTTAGTGGCTGAACGGTAAATATCAAAATTTATATCACTAAAATTCGGGTTTCGATATCCGTGATAGTCAGAACACACAAAATTAAATCTGTTGTGTGGTTTTACGCTTCACAACAAACAAATCTTTGCAAGCGAAAGTTACTAAAATCGGTTTTCTTTTAACATAAATCCTTTCGTGGCAAATCAAAAATTTGTGGTAATTTGAGCTAAGAAACCTAATGCGCACCCTCCTCAGACTGACTGACCCAGGTGAAAGGCACGATTAAAGATTATCTGTTGCTAAATATATGTGATTCCATTCAGTTACATTTGTTCATTAAACAACAGTTGTCGGTTAATTGTTGTCGCCTTACATAAGTTATTATTTCCACAGGTTATTGTGACATTTAGATATGAAACTTTAACAGTAACCTTGTTTCGTTACAAACGTCACTGATAAAAATGGCCCTAAAAAGGTACACTTGCTACACGTTTCGTGGAATAGAAACCCAGTAAAAGTTGGTTTTATAAACAATGACATTTTTATCCACCGATGATGTAACGAGTCTGATTTAACTGGGTGTGTGTATATATATTTAGTTCCATAAGACACAACAACTGTTCTCGGGAGTTACAGTAAACCGACCTATTGAGATGCTCTATCGTCAGTAGGTGAACTAGCTATTATTTTAAAAGACCGTCAGTATAGTAAATGTTTTATATTTATAATTGTATTTTTGCAAGTCTTTTGTTTGTTTTGAAATTTCGCACAAAGCTACTCGAGGGCTATCTGTGCTAGCCGTCCCTAATTTAGCAGTGTAAGACTAGAGGGAAGGCAGCTAGTCATCACCACCCACCGCCAACTCTTGAGCTACTCTTTTACCAACGAATGGTGGGATTGACCTTAACATTATAACGCCCCCACGGCTGAAAGGGCGAGCATGTTTCGCGGGTATTGCAAGTCAGGTGATGTTTAACATCTTCACAATATCAACTGTTTGTTAGATACGTTGATTTTTTTATTCACTGATTTCTGTTACAAGAAAATACTAAAGAAAAGAAATGCTGGCTTATATTTATAAAACAAGCCAGGCATGCCTTAGTGGTCTGAGTGTTAGTGATTCGTGATTCACGTACTATTATCACGCAAACGTGCTGCTTTGGGGTCCATATGTATACTGTTAGAGTGATGATCAAATCTCATTATTCAATTATAAAAGCCCAATGGTTGACGGTTGGTATGTTTGACTATTTGCCTTCCCTTTACTCTTACTACACAGAATGAGGGATGGCTACTCGCAGATAGATTTTATGTAGCTTTGAACGAAAATACTAAAACAAACAAAACTAATTGTAAATAGAACGAGGTTATGAGGAATGATGTAATTCGTTCGGATAGAATTAGGGACGCTTAAAATCGCATACACATAATAACAAAATTTTGACAGATTTTTATACAAGTTTCCATATGTGAATACAAATATTTATATTATAGATATATATATATTACGATTAGATCATTTATAAATTCGAACTGTTATCATATTATAAATGTGTGTGTAACCTGATAGTACAATAGTAGAAGACAAAAAGACTAACATACGCATTGCAAAACTTCTCTAATGGACTTTATTTCTTTCTTCTGATAATTATCCACAAAAATTGTTTATGTACTGGTAACTATGAAAGAACGTCCTTCAAAAAAGACCAGTTAGTTCTAATTAGCTTTTCTAAAGTATATTAATTAACAAAATGATAAACAACCTTAAAGATGTAGCACAAAATTCTAAATGTCAGTTTTCTTTTTCAGATTTTGCAGACCCTTTTTTTTGTTGTTGTTGACATTTGTTACTCAGATGACATATGTACTGAACTACTTGTGACATTAACCTCTGATGATATTACAATTTAAACTGTAGATATTTTATATTCTACATTTCTTTGCCCAGGACGACGGCTAACTTAAACAGCCGTCGAGTAGTTTTGCGAGAAATTTAAGACAAACCAACATTCCTGTGCACAAATTTGGAAGACGCGTCTTGTTTTTTAATGTAGTTTAATTTTTTTTCGATTCGTTTTTAACGTATGCTGTAATAAATATATACATAACATCAGATAATGTCATCATAAATAAATTAAAATATAATATTCTACTGGCTTCAGACTTTGCTTCCGTTTTCTCTGTGTTGTTTAATTTCTCAAGTACGACTTTTTTTTTAAGTTAGCTTCACCCGCGAAACTAACAAATTTGACAATTTGCTTCGAGCAACATTGGAACTTTTGAGGTTTATAATAACGAGGATTCCCCCGGTGAGACAGCGGTAAGTCTTCCAATTTAGAATGCTAAAATGGGGTGTTCCATTAAACGTGGTGGATACAACATTTAACCCGGTCTGACTTTGCTATTAAGAAATTACGATAACGAGTACCAACAGATAAAAACAGTTTTTCTTATTCATGTAATTTTCTACGAACACTATTCTTCACCATTTCAAGCAGTTATATAAATATAGGTTTCTAGCAATATCAATATTTTGTGAAAAGCCACCAGTTTTTGTCATTGACAAATGGATTGTGTTTACCCCCCAAAAATTGAGAATTTTGTATTATCAGTTACTATCCAATATTCAGCATTTTACTTTATTGTGAGAAACAAGGACAGTTTAAAAGAAGTTATAATTGTAATATTCATATGTTTGTAAGTTGAAATTGCACAAATTACGTGAAATATTTCCAAGATATTTGAAGAATTGTTTTAAAAAAAATCTGTTATATATTATTATGCCTTACCAATATTCAGAAAACTATTGAAAACTATTGTTGTTTCCTTAGTGCAAATCTACACATCATGGGTAATCGAACCACGGATTTTAGTAGTAAGTTCGTAAGCTTGCCGCTGATAACCTATGAGACTTTTGGAAACAGCTGGGAAATATTTACTCGTTATGTGTGATTTACTTATTTTTATTTTAAGTTAAAGCATGAATCACAAATACCTGAAACAGAACTGTTAATTTATAATATAATATCAAGCAGTTAGGACTTAAATCAAACAACAAGTGGCTTTTGTGACAATTGCATCGTATTCCGTGAAGTAACATTTCTAGTTTATATATCTATATATATATATAAGTACAATAGGTTTTTGTTTTCAAAATGACTTAACTGGTCAAATCTCTCTTGAACTACCATTTCGTTTCGGGTTTATTCAGTTTTCAAACGACCTTCGCTAGGGGGCGGGGTCATTCTGGGATCATGCTGACATTTGACGTGATGGATGGGCGAGTGTTCAGTGGGTTAATGGATGGGAGCAATTAAAGCAAACAGCAGACTAATGAATCACTGCTGTAGCTGCTAGAGACAGATACTCCCGTCAGACTTTACCCACGGAACCATACATGATTCACCAGATAGAATTTTTATTTTCGTGAACCGCCTTTCGATCAGCTTAGCTATTAAAAGTTTTCCTGCAGATCTCGCTATGTATTTATATGGCAAGGTCGACCCGGAGCAATGCGCTCCTACACACGTTTCGTTTTTTTACTGAACGCACTATGACCAGTAGGGATGAGCATAAGTAGTAGGCGGACAAACCTATAGAGGGCGCAAGATTCAGTTCTCTTTGTTGATAATCATGAACAACAAGTTTTTAACGTCGATAAAACGTTAACCGCTCCAGTAATGTGTCGAAAATTATCCGTAATGAAGCTCATTGTAAAATATATTTCCACTTTACCCATACAGCATTTCTGTTTTCTTGTCCCGTTTCCCTAACTCCACTTTACCCATACAGCATTTCTGTTTTCTTGTCCCGTTTCCCTAACTCCACTCATTCATAATCACTTTTAATGTGTTGGAAAGAGTAATGCTGAAGTACCCAATTTATCTGTTTGTTTTCGAATTTCGCGCAAAACTACAAGAGGGCTATCTGCACTAGTCGTCCCTAATTTAGCAATGTAAGACAAGAGGGAAACTAGTCATCACCACCCACCACCAACTCTTGGGATACTCTTTTACCAACAAATAGTGGGATCTACTGTAACATAATAACGCCCCTATGGCTGAAAGGGCAAGCATGTTTGGTGCGACCTGGATTCGAACCCGCGACCCTCAGTTTACGAGTCGAATATCTTAAACTACCTGGCCATGCCGGGCCTTACCTAATATCAAACAATTCCAATGTCTAACTTTTTTGCACTGAAACATATTGAGCTATTCGGATTCATAATAATATTCTAGGCCTTAATCTTTCCTATTTTTTGTTTGAATCTAAAACGTTTTGTGTTTTAACCCCTCGATATCATAGATGATGCGAGTAACAATGTAATTCTCTATATATCTGTTTCACTAGTACACATCTCAACAACTCATTCATGTACAACCATCAAAACAGTCCTTGAATCTGATTTACTCTGACGGAACTGCTCACGAGGTATATACACGTGAAGACTTTAGAATGAACAAGTTTGGAACTTTTGACATCAATTTCCATATCATCACTTAAAATTCGAAAGCAGATCTGGCAATCAGCATAACGCAGGATTCGTATTAAGAATATTTCTTTACTCTCTTATAGAAAAAAAATACCAGTATTTGCTTTTCGTGTGACTTTAATTAGATATACATTGTAGCATGGTTTCTTTAACACTGTTCTTAAACCGAAAATATTTAAACCTTCTTCTTGGTTTATTAATTTTGTTTCCCACTTGTGAAATCATAAAAAAAGGAAAATTCTTTAAAAATGTATTACTATAAAGAGGATAATGATTTCTTTTAACGTTTTTAATGCAGACAGACACGTGGAAATATCAGTGAGCAGGTTATTCAGTTTATTACATGTTTTATATTATCTTGTTAAAACAGGGTAAATTTTAATAAGAGATAGATAACTGTTGATGTAGATTTGTGCTGTTTATGAGGCACAAAGCTACTCATTGAGCTAGCAGTGCTGTGCCCACCGTGAGTATCTAAACTCAGTGTTTAGCGTTATAAAACTGTATATTTGATGTTGAGTCACTGGAGAGTTAAACTTAAACTTCACTGTTTTATTATCGCTAAATACTTATGCATAATAAAATGTTAATGATTTATTAATTTTTACTTTCAGCAGTGTTGCACAGTAGTAATTTAGAATGCTTGTTTGTTTTTCTTAAAACAAAGCCACATAGGACTATCTAGCCCGGCATGACCAGGTGGTTAAGGCACTCGACTCGTAATTTGCTGGTTAGAATTCCCGTCACACCAAACATGTTCGATCTTTCAGCCGTACGGCGATATAACGTTACGGTCAATCCCACTATTCGTCTTTGAAAGTGTAGCCCAAGAGTCGGCGGTGGGTGATGATGACTAGCTGCCTTCTTTGTAGTCTTACATTGCTAAGTTATGGACGACTAGCGCCGATATCCCTCGTGTAGCTTTGCGCGAAATTCAAACCAAACCAAAAACGGGCTTTCTACCGATTGGACTTGAACTCTTCATTTTACCGTTGTAAATTCGTTTACTTACCACTGTCTCAGCGGGGGACACTTAAAAGGCCTACCACTGAAGAACCTGCCGATAAATATTATTTTTTCCCTGGTAAAATTACAGGTATAATACTGATATTTTCATGAAACATTATTTACAAATCAAAATTGTTGAAAAGTCCATCGTTTGTTTTTGGTTGGTCTAGAACTTTTTAACTCTTGATTTTCCTTCGGATTAAAACGCTTAACTCGTAATCTGAGGGTCTCGGGCTAGAATCCCCGTCACACCAAACATGTTTGCCCTTTCAGCCGGTCCGTCCCTACTATTCGTTAGTAAAATAGTAGCCTAAGAGTTGGTAGTGGGTGATGACTAGTTGTCTTTTCTCTAGTATCACACTGCTAAATTATGGACATCTACATAGTTCTTGTGTAGTTTTGCGCGAAGTTCAAAAACAAACAAGCAAATAATTCTTCGGCTAAAATATCTCTGGAAAAAGAGATAAACATAAATTTATATTTAATAGCATTAAAAAATAAAGAATTGTGGATCAACTTAGGAAACTAGGACTATCCAGAAAGAGACCTGCAACAACTCGCACTCCAGATGTTATGAGTGAAGTGAGGTGTCTTGAAACAAGCAATATTCAACAAAAATGAAGTTTAGTGGCAAAAGATGTCTGTGCGTCTCGGTCAGTAGTCTATCATATTTCTAGATAAATCGGTGGTAACTGTCTGAAAGGTTTCATTCTGAAGATTTTCCAAACTTGAATTTGGGTTATTACTTTTGGGTGGCTCTTTACATATTAATACCAGTTTTCAAGTAAATCGATTCAGTGACACAGCGGTATGTCTGCGGATTCACACCGCTAAAAACCGAGTTTCGATAGCCCATTGTGCGGCTTTGTGATTAATTCTAAACAAACACATATCTGAGAATCTCTTAAAGCTTCTTAATTTCCTATATTTGGGTTTCGCTCATGAATTTCTCGAAAATAAACATGTTTTCTTCATTTATAATCACTAAGGATCGAAAACATACGTAGAAAAAGCCAACGCCCCCCGCCACTACAGCCGTAAGTCTACGGATTTACAACGCAAAAATTAGAGGTTCGATTCTCCTCGGTGAGATCAACAGATAGCCCGATGTGGCTTTACTTCAAGAAAAACACACACAGAAGCCAAATCGTTTTGTCAAAGCTTGTGGGTATAGTTCGAAAATCAAGAAATTATAAAAACAGATACATGAGATGAGAAATTCTATACAAATATTATGAATAATAAAAACTACATTAACTTTTATAAAGAGTATTATTTTTATAACCTTGTCTCTAACACACTGACAATATAAACAATAAATTTAAACAGTCGCTGCTGAAAACTAAGAGTATACCTCATCTCTGCAGTTCTTTAACATATGAAATCAATTCGCTGATCAGACACAGGCTGTGAATTGTCATGTTTCTATAGCTAATCAATCTATTTTAATAATAATCGTCTAACTTATGAGCACAAGGAATATATTCTTTATTTAATTCATCGAAACTTTTAAATGGTAGATTGTTAAACTGTTTCTGATACCGTGCTTATATAATTGTGTAGAAATTCCGAAAAAAAACTACCTTAATGTTACCACTGAGTTATTTTCTCACCGATATATAGCTCAGTGATGTCCTTTTTGTGACAGTTAGTTCTTTTCCCTTAAAATAATTCATATGGAATAAGTAACCGCATACAGAAACAAGTTCTCAAGTTTTGTGTCTGACAGGATTTTTTAGTTTTAAATTACTTTGGAAGAATAAACCAGCAAACAAACAGACAACGTTCTTTCCTCAATTTATTATAAGTTGTAAGGTTCTGTATAATTGTTATATAATAGTCCAGTATCATTATGATTTTATATTTAAATATAAAACCTATAGGTTCACTAGACCTCCACTATGCTATTCAATAAATCAGTTTGGTTATGCTTTGATTTTTAATTCCTGGAATTGTGTGTGTATGTTTTTTTCTTATATCGAAGCACCATCAGGCTATCTGCTGTATCCGCCGAGGGAAATCTAACTCTTGATTTTAGTGTTCTAAAACCATGAACTTATCCTAGAGCTGATGCTTACAAGATTCTGAAAGAATCTGTTAACTTTGACTTGTTTAATAAATACGTAGTTTTAAGCAGATAAGATGAAAGTTTATTTACCCCTACTAGTCAACCATCCAGGTTTTCCACGTAGGGGGGTAGAAATGTTTAAGAGTGGTCAATAAATTAAAAACTGAAATGGATCTAAATTTAGCGCCAAGCATGCTGGCTCTTTCAGCCGTGGGGGCGTTATAATGTGACGGTCAATCCCACTATTCGTTGCTAAAAGAGTAGCCCAAGAGTTGGCGGTGGGTGGTGATGATTAGCTGCCTTCCCTCTAGTCTTACACTGCTAAATTAGGGACGGCTAGCGCAGATAGCCCTCGAGTGGCTTTGTGCGAAATTCAAAAACAAACAAAATTGTCATAAGAACAAATCAATTTAAATATAATAGAGCTTATAGATTTTTTTCATTGAAATCAAATTCTCTACTATTCAAAGACTGGAAAGTCTCCATTCGTTCTAAAAATAATTGAATAATTAAGTAAAAAAATAATTAAAAAAAAACGAATAAAGCGAATTAAAGTTACAAAAATAAAACTTGTCAAACAATTATTGAATATTTAAATAAAAATCGTCATTTGGAGACTTGTCAAAAATTTAAAAGATTTTATCTTTTGGAGTACAAACACGTTTCTATTTTTAGTTTTGCTGTTTAATATAAGTTAGTTATTTTCTATTCTCATCTCAACACCCCAAACATAAAATGTAAATTTTTTTAACAGTTTTTTTGTCTATTTCATCAATATAATAAAGAATGAAAAAGCAATTATGAACATACGAAAACAACTTACTAAAATGAAATGCGCACATATTGTTAGACATCTTTTCTTATGGTGTCAATGGCTTAGCAAATGAAATCCCATAATTTTATGCTCTATTATTTTACCACACGCTGGAGACGATAGGAAAGATCAGACAGGTGAGGTGAGGTTATCGACTTTAAAGGGATCGGGCGGCATGATTTATGGCGGGAAAATTTAGCTACTCGTGTATGTCAGTTGTGAAAGCAGAAAAAGTTTCACTAGTTATGTTTATACCCATGTCAGTAATTACTGACTTATAAGCTGCTGTCTTTTCTTCCTGCTTATAAGTCCAATAAGGAAATGTATTTGAAGAAAAAACCAAAGAAAAGAATGTTAATTTTTTCGTTAATTACACTTCAACAACTCCTGAGGAAAACAAACAAAAATACGAAAACGTCATTCCAACAAATCTATTCAGAAGATAAATGAGTAATTAACAATTTAAAATATTGTGTGTTTTTTTCATAATCTCGTTGACGTACTGTTGAGAAGGTATTGTATTTATTTTAATAAATATGTAGCCTTTGGAATGAAGCAATTGTACATTTGATGAAGCATAACCAAGCTGTTATAGTTTCTTACGTTCTTTTCAATGGAGTACTCACATTCTAATTCATCAAAAGCAATACCATAACTCTAGTTCTGTGCTTGAATATAACTGTCAAAGTGATTGTGAACATTTCAAATACTTCTTTCTGGCAGAAAGTTGAGATCGCAAATTCTTGTTTCTGAAAGAATACTAAAATTTAAAATACTCTTTATGGCAGGATGTTGAAATTTCAAATAGTTCTTGCTAATAGGATGCTACAATTTCAACTACTTTTTGTAATATAATTCTAAAATTTCAAATTGTTCTTTCTGACAGGATACTAAAATTTAAAATACTTCTTTTTAACAGAAAATCGAATTTTAAATACTTCTTTTTTGGCAGAAAGTTGAAGTTTGAAATTCTTGTTTCTGAAAGATGCTGAAATTTCAAATACCTCATTCTGACAGAATCTGAAATTTCAAATACTCTTTTCTAACAGGATGCTAAAATTTCAAATACTTTTTTCAGTAACATTCTAAAATTTCAAATAGTTCTTTCTGACAACAACTTAAATTTTTCAAATACTTGTTTCTGATAGGATTTTGAAGGTTCTGTTGGAAACACACCAAAATAAAATTATGAACGTGCATCGTGCAAAGCAGACACATTTTCGTGACAGCTGCTGCACGAACACGAGCAACTATTTAAAATTAACAAAAACAAAAGCAACGACAGTAGAAAAATAAAACAGGAGAATAAAATCCCTTAAAGACAGCATGAAAGATAGACATTTCAAAAATACATCAAGAAAGTCTTTCTTTCGTGCTATTATAACAGCAAAACCTTACAAAATCTTAAGTTTAATGCTCTTGTCATTTTATCCTCGTTTTATAGATCAGCTAAGGCATACAACCTGTTTTGAAACATCGTACTACACAACTAGTTCTTTATAATGTTTGATATTTCTGCAGTTGCTACATCTGGCATCAGATACGATATTAAGACAACTTCAACACAAGAAAAAATTCGTTAAACGGTATAGTGTTCTATAACGAAGAGTTATACTAAGAATCTAATAATAAATATGGAATGTAGATCACAATAAAGGTTTAATCGTTGGCCCAGGAGCTCCTGTAACAACTTTCAGTTATATCTTTGTATATCATTGCTGAGAGGATATTAACTTCAATAATGTCATCGTTTTGTCTATTGTTATCGATACAATCTTCAGGCCAACATATTATTTCTGGTTCGGTAGTCCTAATACTGCTATCAAAACATTTTTGTCGCTAATCCCCACATACCATGGTAGGCCTGTGGGTATACATTTGATTCATCGTTTGTAGTTAGTTAATTTGTTTCTTTCTTTACAGCAAAGCCACATCGGGCTATCTGCTGAGCCCACCGAAGGGAATCGAACCCCTGATTTTAGCGTTGTAAATCCTTAGACTTACCGCTGTACTGGCGAGGTGCGTTGGCTTTTTGCACGTATGTTTTTGAGCCTTAATGATTATAAATGAAGAAAAATTCATGAGAGGAACCCAAATACGGGGCAGGGGGCTGAGAAGGTGAGATAGATTTAAAATATTAAGCCTCTCCACCACCTTCCACGTTCCTTAAAATCAATTTTGCAGCTCGTTTATTCATCTTATAAACTTCTTTTGCAAATACCTTGTCTTTTTGTCCTGTAATCATTCATCCTTCGCGAAATGAACAAAATGTTGTAAAAGTCCACATTTATGGTCACTTTGGTCAACCTTTCAGTAACTTTTCTCCTAACTTCGTCTTTTTTTCTTTTAGCTTGATCTTATAAATGCTTATCTATACGTCCGTTGAGTTTCCATTTATCGTAAACGCAGCACGTGTTGTAAGCACATTACTTATTTCGTGACAATGTGTTTTGTTGTACAAATGTTGCCAGTCGTGATATCTATCTGACCATCCATCATGGTATTGCTCGTGTCGTCTTTCTGCAAGCAACCAGCATGGTTCACACTCCACAGTACGGACAATCGAGAAACTGCGAGCAACACAAACACGACCTTTCGAGTTTTAGGTCTATTGTTATCAATACCATCTTCAGGCCAACATATTATTTCTGCTTCGGTAGTACTAATACTGCTTTCAAAACAGTCGCTACTAACCTCCACACACAATGGTAGGCCTGCTGGTATACATATGATTCTCCTACCTCTGAAAACCTATTTAGATAATTTGTTGGTATATCTACATCTTGAAATATTACCTGTGCCCCTGGTCCTGTAATACTATAGCTTGACACTTCTTTTAATATAGGTTGCGACTCTACTAATGGGTTTTAAAGATATAACATAAAACGTTGACAACGAATAGCACGATCGATATGTCGTGAAACCTTTATCTGTAAGACTCATAAAAAATTAGGCCTACATGAATTCTTTTAAGTGCAGTATTTCTTTACTTCTTCAAACTTTATTAATTTTCACTAGGCGGCCTATTTCATTTATTTCAATCTAGTTTTTAAAAAATTAAATTGACTTTTGAGTTTGTTCTAACTTCTCTCGAGCTCCCAGAAACAAACCTTGTTCTCTCTAACTGTACTAGCTGCATCTGCCAGTTTTGTGCTAGTGAACATCAATATTGCTCAGTTCATTTCGAAACAGTACACCTTGCTTCACAAGGGCGTAGATCCTGGGAGGGTATACACCCCCCTTCAAACCTACAGTTTGGTCTGTTGAATTGTTTTATTGCATCACAGGCCTACAAATTGTGTGTTTGTTCTTGTGATTCTCGTGTTTTTACCAATCGAATTACATAATTAGGCCTAGATGTACATCTTTAATACAGGCGTGCTTCTAAGCTTTTCGATCTAAGCGATAGTTCGTAAGTATCAGTCAATAGGCCTAAGTATACATGCAAGTATCGTGGCAACAAGATTACTCACTCTGTGACTGCATGTTTACAGCTTTCATGTTTACGTAATCAGAGATTACCAATTTGCAAATTGAACAGTCCACATAAGTGGTTGCAAAAATCATACCCCTATCAAGTGTAAAAATTCGAATTCCCTGCTGCTTCATATGTTTCTTATCCTGTTAGCTTTGGTTTTACCAGATTGTTTTTTTGTGTGTGTGTGTGTGGTTTTATTTGTTTGATTGTTGTGTGTGTGTTTTGATTCTGTAGTGAAGCATTACGTTGCTGGTGTTTCTGAAATAACACTATAAAGCAATATATTTGAATGGTGTAAAATATTTTATGTTCATGTAATACCCACATAAAATATCTGAAAACTATTTATTTACCTATTATGCTCAAATAGATGTTTCACGTTTCTGATTACGAGTGCGTGAGAAACAATCTTATTTAACAAAATTATTGGGCTGGAATAGCTAGGATTTTAGGAGGATCTACCCGCAATCTGAGGGTTACAGGTTCGAATCCCTATCCCATTATACATGCTCTCCCTTTCAGCCGTTTGGGGATTATAATGTGACGATCAATCTCATTATTCGTAGGTGAAAGAATAGCCCAAGAGTTGGCTGTGGGTGATGATGACTAGCTCTGCCTTCCTTCTAGTTAGGGACGTCTAGTGTAGATAGCCGTCGTGTAGCTTTGTGCGAAAGTCCAAAACAAACAAAACAATAATGTCACATAAGTTCATAACAGCTTAGTTACTTTAAGTTAACTAAAAAGGAAATTAGAAACTATGCAACGAAATTCTAAACAAACAAAATTAGTTGCATTCAAACTTTGAACAAATAAAACTACTATAAACATTTAGTTTTATTTATCAGATATATTTTAGGATAAAAACTTGTAACATGTTGAAATAAAGATCATTTTCGGGTATTTTTATGTAAATATTTGTATCGGAAAATGTTTCCATAACTTATGGTCCTCTGGTGAGCCAGTGGTAAGCTTTAAATAGAAAATGTGGGTGTCAGTTTATTTTTCCTTATAATGAAGCTTCATCGGGCTATCTGCTGAGTCCACCGAGAGGAACTGAACTCCTGATTTTAGCGTTGTAAATCCATAGATTTACCGCTGTGCCAGTGGTGGGGCGGGTATCAATTACCTATGGTGGACAGAGATCAGATATCCTACTGTAACTTATATGATTGATTTTAAAACTTTTTAGTTTTAAGCGATATTAGACTTTTTCTCGAATATCTCCTGTTTTCTACCTAATAATCTGATTTCACACATACACGCCTTACATAAAAGTGTGTCAGCAATTTTGTAAATCATTTCAGTTTAACTAATTCAAATCTATTTTAGAATATATTAAGAACAATAAGTCCTTTTAAAAAGCCTGAAACTAAAGTGTTTATTAATTATCTTGCAGATGTGTTGAAAACTTGCTTGAAATAGTTGTTTTTCCACTTTCACCTAAACTTCTAACGTTTTTGTAAGTACAAAGTTTACATGCGCAACTGAAAATTTGGAAGTGATTCATTTCACTTATTAAACTTTATCGACAGAAAAAAACAACAGAAATGTTTCTCAGTTAAAATTGTTTCAAAACACTCTTTCGTTAAAACTAAGAGCTGACTGTCTTTGGACTTTCCACCCTATGCTTATCATTGTTGCCAATTCTGGTAACTTCAATCTCCTGCCGGGGTAGTAATAAATTTTCAGTTATCGCTAACCAGATGAGTTTTCAACATTTTTTCTGCAGCTGTTCGTTATTTTAGAAAGGCTAAGGGGGAAAAAAACGTGTTTTCGTCATTTTTTTAGTCACCGATCCTTTTAAATGATTTTTTTTTAATAATTGAAGAACCCTCGTTGTATTTATTTCCAGCTAACTCTTTTCGTTGGTGAACTTGCTCCAGGACACCTGAACAACGTTCCTAATGATTTTTAAGACGTTCTTCGGGTATGAAAATAGATGGTATTTTTCGGTATTTTCGAAAAATAAGACCTTCCTGTAACTATATATCCTCGGCTTAGATCTGTTAATCTGTGAGTAACATGAGCAGTCTTCTAATGAGATACCCTTCCTGTAAATATATCTCTTCAGCTTAAAAATGTTAATCTGTGAGGAACATGAGCAGTCTTCTAATGAGATACTCTTCCTGTAAATATATCTCTTCAGCTTAAAAATGTTAATCTGTGAGGAACATGAGCAGTTTTATAATGAGATACTCTTCCTGTAAATATATCTCTTCAGCTTAAAAATGTTAATCTGTGAGGAACATGAGCAGTTTTATAATGAGATACCTTTCTGTAAATATATTTGATTCCCTTGGCTTAGATTTGTTAATCGGTAAGTAACATGAGTAGTCTTCTAATGAGATACCCTTCCTGTAACTATATCTCTTCGGCTTAGATCTGTTAATCTGTGAGAAACATGAGCAGTCTTCTAATGAGATACCCTTCCTGTAACAATATCTCTTCGGCTTAGATCTGTTAATCTGTGAGGAACATGAGCAGTCTTCTAATGAGATACCCTTCTTGTAACAATATCTCTTCGGCTTAGATCTGTTAATCTGTGAGGAACATGAGCAGTCTTCTAATGAGATTCCCTTCCTGTAAATACAATTAATCCCCCAGGCTTAGATCTTTCAGTCTATGAGTAACACGAGCAGCTTTACAATGAGATACTGTTATATATTGACTTCTTAATGTACAAACACAAGTCGCTACCAGTGAACTCGTCTTTATCTACCACGCAGCGTGTGTGTGTGTGTGTTTTCTCATAGCAAAGCCATGTCAGGCTATCTGCTGAGCTCACCGAGGGGAATCGAACCACTGATTTTGCGTTGAAAATCCGAAGACATACCGCTGTACTAGCGGGAAGCATCCACGCAGCGTGAATTGGTGTTATGGTCTATCAAATATGACCTTTTTTTCTTATTAAAGTTTAAAACGTCACACACATAAATATGTTAAATTTAATCATAATAAGCGCACTGTCTCTCACTGAACAGCAGGACAAGTAACGAGACATCTTTGTAAATATTTTTCACATCGACGTGTATAAGTAGGTGCATGATTAGTTGGAAATTCAGAACTATAAATACGTTTTGAAAATTAGCTTTGCACCACCGTTTACAATCTTTATGAAATACAGTTCAATTAACAATTTCAACTTGAAATAACTCTGAAAGAACACCCAGTGAACTACACACAATCTTCAAAGTGTGACAGAGACTTCCCAACTAGGTTTAAAATATCATAATGAAGTAGCTTGTAACATATTTTAAATTTTGTAAACTTTAAAAAAGAAAAAAATATTACTATCCTTTTTTTATACTTGACAGATATGTTAAATTTTATTTGTATTATAAAGGAAAATAACAGCATTACGATTTAACGAACAAATGTTAAATTTTTAATTGAGAAGTGTTTACAAAATTATTTCAAAGATAAAAATGTATCCAACCAAAAATTAGAAACGTTTGATGGATATATTAAAGTAATTCTATACAACATTTTCTCCAAAACTATTTCAAAAATAAAAGAGTGGTGGCAAGTTATAAAGCATCGCTCCCATTGGTTCATTGGCAAATCTGAAGTTATAGCAAAGGTATTTCATTGTGTGGCCACGTGCTCAACAACATACAAATTTTCAATACAGAGGTTCATGGATGTCCGATAGAACAAGAAATCGGTTTGAAAATATACCGTAACATTCCACAAAAATATACTCGAATTATATTTCTTTGAGAACAAACGCAACGTCAGCATAGTTTCAGAAACGTGTTTTAGCTCGAGCGTGGCATGATTGTTGAATCTTTCCTTCAGGGCATCGCTGCTAGTTACAATGAAATAGCTTATCTCTCCTTTGTGTATATGATTATAATAAGATTCTAATTTAGCTTAGCTACATGCCTCATAATTATTATTGATTTTTCATGATTTTGTTTTCGCTATTACAGTTTTTAATACTTTTATTTTATAAAATACATCTGAAACGTAAAACGCTAGTTTGATTTTGGATGTACATTCCTTGAACAACAGGAAACATTATATTGTTAATCATATTATCAAGTCCCCCGCTAGTACAGCGGATTTACAACTCTAAAATCAGGGGTTCGATTCCCCTCGGTGGGCTCAGCTGATAGCCCGTTGTGGCTTCGCTAAAAGAAAAACACAAACACACATATTATCAAATTTATTTTTTAATAGCGCATATTATATTCCAGTGCAATAATAATGTAAGATTATTCGTAATTTTTTATTTTGCTAAGTAAAAGAAAAGTAATGTTTCTTTCGTTTTACACTGAACATTTGTTTAGTCGTAAACAAATAATAGATTTTCTGTGCAAGATTATCTGTTTGTTTGTTTGTAATGAAGCTTTCTATTCTTTTCTCACCAGGGGTATAGAAACTCACTTTCTAGATATATAAATTTGCTGTGTCATTTGAGCATCAAAAGCTTACGAGTTGTAGCACCTTTTTTCGCTAGATTTTTTCTTTGTAATTTTTTTTGTTAATTTTGCTTGTACTTCCGAAATGGTAGAACTTAAAAAGGACTTTTTCAGAACAAGTAATTAGACATTATTAACCAATCACGTTCTTGATGCTTAAGTGCGAAATCAATCACGAATTAAAACTCGAATGTTTTATCTGTCAAACATCCTTCCTTCTTTTTTACCTAATCCTTGTGCTTCTACTTAAGATGTAAGTTATTGCTGCTTGGTGTACTAGCAGATAAACAACCGGATGATTGAACTTGATAACAGACAAACAGGTGAAACGTTTTCACTAAAAATATTTCGAAGACATTCTGCTAGTTATGGATTAAAGGATCTTTTTATTATAAATGAAAATTTACGTAGCTAAAACGACAAGCTACTCTTTGGTCCAGTTCTTACTCTGGGTACCTTAAATCTAAGAGACAATATTTTCTTCATTGTATATCTCGAGAAGAAGAATCTAAAGATATTTTGTGTCAAGATCTTTAAGGTGCGTTTTCGTTTGTGAGGAGTCATCATACAATTTTATGATATCAGCTTAACAAGTGACAAAATAAAGAAACCTTGTCCATGCACCTGGCCTCGAACCTGAGAACCTGCCACCCCCTCTTGTAATTTGAGCTCAGTTAAAGGGTAACTACATCAAACCTGGTTTGGGTTGGTTTAAATTTCGCTTAAAGCAACACGAAGACTATCTGCTCTAGTCGTCCCTAATTTAGCAGGATAACACTAGAATGAAGGTAGCTAGTCATCACCCCTCATCGTAAACTTTTGAGTTACTCTTTTACGAATGAATGGTGGGATTGAGTGTCGCTTTATAATGCTCCCACGGGTGAAAGGGCGAGCATGTTTGGTGTAACAAGGATTAAAACCCGCGACCCTCAAATTGCGAGTCGAACATCCTAACTACCTGGCTGTGGTAAGCCTACACTAAATATACTTACCACAAACATCCTAACCACCTGGCTGTGGTGAGCCTACACTAAAACTACTTACCACAAACATCCTAACCACCTGGCTGTGGTGAGCCTACACTAAAACTACTTATCACAAACATCCTAACTACCTGGCTGTGGTAAGCCTACACTAAATCTACTTATCACAAACATCCTAACCACCTGAGTGTGGTGAGCCTACACTAAAACTACTTACCATTTTGTTTTATGTTGATCACGTGCATAATTCGTATATAGTATATTACATAAACAATAGCCCCCCAGTGGCTCAGCAGTATGTCTGCGGACTTACACGCTAAAATCCGGGTTTCGATACCCGTGGTGGGCAGAGCACAGATAGCCCATTGTGTAGCTTTGTGCTTAATTAAAAAAACCAAACAAACAACACAAACATAAACAATATTTTATTGAGTAATTGTGGTTCGTAATGCATAGACAATTAGAAAATGCATCCGGATGTTATCTGTCATAAATACTCTTTTTGAATATTAGCACACTTATTAATTGTTGCCTACCTTAGAAGTTTGAATGAATCTTACATCTTACAGATACTGAAGAGTGTTGACTTCACAAAGTCCTTAATTACGCGACTAGGTCACAAGTACTATAGAAGACAGTTAATTTCGCAAGTCTAAATTCGAAGAGAAACTGCAATATATTTCCTACCGAGGGTAACAAATGAAAATTGTTGAACTACGATGTGAAAATTAACAGCTCTGATGTAATTCCTGTCGCGTTTGAGTGTGTTCTTAAAACGTTGTGTTGAAATTTAAAAGATCAAAACAATAGCTCATTAAGATATGAGTTGCTTAGCAATTTTTAGAACTGTTAATTACCACTTATTTTTATATACTTAGATAATGACGCTTTTGCTTTTGGCGGTAGTTTTGGTCATAAGGTAGTCTTTTCAGTTATTATCTTCAGTAAGTACTTCCTTAGATTATTTTTCTCTGATGAAAAAACACAAAGGTCTATTTTCTTCCGAGTAAATTATCTTAGGTCATTTTGCTTTATTAAAATTCCATTAGGCCTCTTAAAATCCTTTCTCTTCCTTAAACATCTCCAAGATTATTTTTAGTAAACAAGATTCTCTTAAATTTTTAAAATTTTTAAAATTCTTTTTTTCAGTTAAAATACTTTAACTCCCTTTATTTCATTAAAATACCTTAATTCCCTTTTCTCCATTAAAATACATTAACTCCCTTTTCTCGAATGAAACGCATTAACTCCCTTTTGTGCATTAAAATACCTTAATTCCCTTTTCTCCATTAAAACACTTTAACTCCCTTTTCTACATTAAAATACATTAACTCACTTTTCTCCATTAAAATACCTTAGATCCTTTTTGTTAAACGCTATACAAAAACTGAACAACTCAAACACTCAAATATTTTTTTTTTATGTGTGCTAGCCCCTCTGTGTTTCCTTAGTGAAGTTTGAATAATAAAAACAGCATTGACAAGTAGAACAACAATATAACCATAGTTTTGTATGATCTATAAGTAACAATAGAACAGGGAAACATTCAACATTTGTAAAGAAAACAACAGCCTTTTGAAAAAGATAAAAACAGTATGTCTGTGTGCACATCTCAGTAAATAACAATGTTCTATTTCGAAGATATTGCAAAAATATGGTTATTTTAAACAAGACGTATATTATATTAACGGTACTTATTTTATCCCTCTGGTGTTAATACTTTGGTTAATCGAACAACAGATTGTAATGAGCTGGGTGAAGTCATATGAGATATTATTTAAATCAAAATCCCTTCCCCAATAAGACTCATAGGGTCTCTTAAATAAATGAAAAACAGGGTGTACAGGTAAAATTTAGACTTTAATGTATGGTGTTTATTCAGGGTTCTAAGATTTGTAAGATTTTCTGCAAGTAGTTGTTGTTCAAATAATCATCGTATAAGTTAGTATTCTATGACAATAGTTTAGCTACATTGGAATATTTGAATACAGACCAACTTGTGAAAAGTAGATTTCCATTAAGCTTATAAGAACGAATACCTATGAAATAAAAACAATCACACGCATATTTCAGTTTTCACTACGTGGGGTAACAAATTGATCTTATTATTTTGTTATTTGCTGAGCATTTATTTCAAACAACGAAATTTTTTTAAAAAAAACACGCTTATCTACCTTCATATCAGTGAGATGACAAACTAATTGTGGGCCAAGCTTTTACTTCAAACAACGAAAACGTTTTTAACTTCTTTAACCACCTTTCTATCAGTGAATTGACAAAATAATCGTGGACCAAGCATTTGTTTCTTTGTGCTCAGCTTTTACTTTATTTTAGTGTTTAAAACATTTTTACGTGGCACGATTTTATTGTCTTGAAAACTTTTTCTTGCTGAGATTTTATCAAACTTTCATGTAAGCAAGAAACAACTTGACCAATGGAAGGAGCTTCATTGTATTTGTTAATTTGGCTGGCCAATTTGTTTTTGTGTTTCACAGAATATTTGATTGAGGAAGAAAATGCTTTGAGTAGCAATAACTATTACAGATCATTAATTAATTATATATATATTTAAATAAGGCAGATAATTAATTTCGTTAATATGTTCTAGTCCATAAACTGCACTCCCAGTTACTCAATGGTAAATTTGATGGCTTATAAGGCTAAAAACCGGGATTTGTTACCTGTGGTGAGCACAGCACAGATAGCTTATTGTTTGCTAAATAGCTAACAAACAAAATAAAAAAATACCATAAATTAGTAATTAATGCTGTATTGTATATAATATATACACAAATTAATTGAAATATACAGGGAATAAATTACTTGTTTTTAGGGATTGTTTTATCTTTTAATACTCGAAACCTGCGTATTTAATCAGAGCGCTTCTTCAAAAATCATATCCTTGAACCCAGGTCCTATGGCTTTGAGTGGTTATAACGATAGCTTAACCGCACAGCGGTCACGCATCCATCAAGGACTCACTTGACAAGCTGAGGTCACGTGACCTGTTATAGACGATTGGAGACAAGCTGAATAGCGTTTGCCTTTGGGTGTGCAGAAATCCGGTTATTGACGTAATTTATATTGAAATTGTGTTGGTTACTTTATAGCTGTAGCAGTTATGTGCGTGACATTGTTGTGTTGTGAAACAATGATTGATATGGAGCTGTTAAAGCAGGTGCCAGCCTTGCATTTTAAGTTTTTTTTCTGTGTTTTTTTAAGTGACGATGTAATTTTATCTTACCTGTAGACCTAACAGTTTCCGACAATCAATCAACTAAAAGCTGAACTTGCATGTTAAAATAACACGTCAACCATTGAGTTATTCTTGAACGACCCGTGTTAATATATGCATATATTACGTAAGAACAGACGTAGTTTCTATCTACTTAAATCAGTTACTTAAAATATATACCTTTTGTCGACTATTTTTATGATCCTTATTACTAGTCACTTGAGCATTATAAATTCACTTATTTTATATTTGAGAAAAGATTTATCTTTAAAAAAACCCAAAGACCGAGTAAGAGTAACATGTTCAATTCTGACTTATTTTTCCTTGAGTCTTCGATGAATAGCGTATTGATGTTTTTGTTTTATTTGGGAAATGAGAAACTGCAGTGATAAGGTACCTTTTTAGAAATTTACAGTCAATCCTTATATGATGGCCAGGTGAGATAAGGCGTTCGACTCGTAATCTGAGGGTCGCAGGTTCGAATCCCCGTCACACCAAACATGCTCGCCTTTTCAGCCGTAAGGGCGTTATAATGTAACGATCAATCCCACTATTCGTTGGTAAAAGAGTAGCCCAAGAGTCGACGGTGAGTGGTGAAGACTAGCTGTCTTCCCTCTAGTCTTACACTGCTAAATTAGGGACGGCTAGCCCAGATAACCCTCTTGTAGCTTTGTGCGAAAAACAAACAGTCCTAATACGCTTAAGCCAGACAAACTACAATACATACATACGCCTACTTCGGAAAACAATACAATCTCTGTATAGATTTAAATGAAAAGAACTACAATTCCTATATACATTTCCCTTAAAAGAGCTACAATCCCTGTACACATTTACTTTCGAAGAAGTGCTATTCCTATTTTCACTTACATCAGTAGAACTGCAGAAAATAAGGTTCTTGCTTTGAAAGATGTTTCTTTTACAGAATTTTGGAATTTTAAATCTTGAACCAACTAAAACTTACAATGTGTTTTTTTCTAGCAGTAGGTCACCGGATTTCATTTATGACTCGTTTATTTTATTCCATCACCTGACCTGATGTACTCTCTTCATTGACCAGTTTGTCAACTAATTAAATAAGCTTATTAGTCATACGTCCTAATCAACTAATGATGTTAACTTTACTTTACAGACTTTATACATTTCAACCGTTAGGAACTTCGTGTTATAAATTATTAATTATTATTGAGTTTCTTTCTTTAGATTAGAGCCGTAATAAATTAACTGAATGACATTCGTTTTAAATATCTTTTTATTTCTATATGTATTTTCGGAGGTTCCCCGAAATTGTTCTGTTTCAATAGTAAATAAAACCAAATTTCAGAGTGAATGTTTTTTACGTATTGCTTTTAAAATACAAAGTGCATAATTATTCTCGTGATTCATAGCAAGCGCATATTTTACTGATTTCACAACAGTACAAATTACAACGTTAAGCGTTTCCTATATGACATCATTTTAGTGTCAACCGACTGACTGACAGACAACACATTACTGTGTTGTGGGGCGAGTGATTAAAAAGGTTGCCTTTAGTCTCCTTTTGAGGAAATTACCAAAGTTTTGCAACTTGTTAAATGAAGAGCGAGAACAAACAACACATTTGCCTAATCAGCATGTTTGGTATCTGGAAAGCTATAAAAATGTATAAACAAAATAATAAAATAGAAAAGCAAAATAAAATCGTTACGTTTTCTAATTCGACAGTATTTTTACACTCTTACTGAGGCCCGGCATGGCCAAGCGCGTTAAGGCGTGCGACTCGCAATCTGAGGATCGCGGGTTCGCATCCACCTCGCGCCATACATGCTTGCCCTTTCAGCCGTGGGGGCGTTATAATGTGACGGTCAGTTCCATTATTCGTTGGTAAAAAGAGTAGCCTAAGAGTTGGCAGTGGATGGTGATGACGAGCTGTCTTCCCTGTAGTCTTACACTGCTAAATTAGGGACGGCTTGCACAGATAGCCCTCGAGTAGCTTTGTCCAAAATTAAAAAAAAACACACACACTTAATGTAATAAAATAACATTTGTTGAAATGAAATTATTAAATTTAGGTTATTTCTGTCGTCTGTCAAAATATTATTTTCTTCTATCAGGTGTTTCTGTTTGTCAACTTGAGAAAACGCAGTAGACAAAAGTAAAACCATCCACAAAAAGTACTGGAGACTACATTATCCTCAGAGGATGATTTTTATCTCATGTTTGAAGTGCCTTAAATATGTTTAGAAGTTTTTAAGTACAAAACACGCACGAACTTGCAGGCAAACACTATCAATAGCGCAATGAATTTACGTAGAACTTTTAAAACTTTAAAATGGAAATTAAAATAGTGCAAATATTAAAACTAAACGGCATAAAATGTTACAAAGAAATGACTCTTTCTCAATGGTTATATTGTCATAAAGGTTAAACTGAGCCTTCTTTAAATGCAAGTATACATTAACCTGTAGTTGTTTTTCACGATATCCCGCTTGGATGACAAATAAAAAGGCGAGGGTCTCTCACACGCACAAAGTATGTTTTATAAATGTGTGAAAAGTAAACCTTAACCATTCGTTCTGCAAAGTTTCCAGGAGCTAGCAAGGACAAGCAATTGACAATTCGCTATGGGTCATTAGAAAACTCCATATTTCACCAACATCCCTCCCATGTTAGTACAAAGGCTCGCCAACTTAGCTAGAACGAGGTGTATACCCCCTAGTGGTGAGTGAAAAATGTTGTATGTGATCCCTTTTTAGGCACGTGACACAAAAAGAAATAATTTGATTAGCCAAATCGGTGACCTGAGACCTTCTGGCGGTTGGAAGCGCAGATTTTCTCATGTCACGTGTTGTAAATCATTTATAATCGAGTTGTTTACGCTGGCTGCTTAGTTGTGATATCTTTCCAACGATATTTTTACATTTGTTTAAATGTTAAACATAAGATCAACTAAGATATCCTTCTAACAGCGTTGACTTCCGTCACCAAGGCTTAGCACGTGTAAAAGAAGCGTCTGAATACACCAGGTATTTTCTATAAAGACAATAATATAGTGGGATACATAATTCTTAGATTTTGTCAACTGTTCAAAATAAACCTATGGCCAAAGATACCAATCAATATTTGAGTACTCCCAATCACTGACATTCCTGGTGTATAATACTGTTGACATTTGTCTACTACATAAAAATTCAGCTGGCCCAACATGGCTAGGTGATTAATATTGTTTTATAAATATACAATCTTTTTCAATATGTAAGTTAATTTCATATTTCTAAATTAGTTATTTTTCTCGGATCGGCATGACCATATTGTTAAGTCACTCGACTCGTAATCTGAAGGTCTCGGGTTTGAATCCCCGTCACACCGAACATGCTCACCGTTTCAGCAGTGGAGTGTTATAATGTGACGGTCAATCCGGCTAGTCGTTGGTAAAAGAGTAGCCTAAGAGCTGGCGATGAGTGGTGACGATATCTGCACTAGCCCTCGTGTAGCTTTGCGCGAAATTCAAACCAAAAGTTCAGTTTCACTCATTTATTTTTCAGTATCAAAATTTTCTAAATTTTTCTTGCATTTTTACACGTAGATTTGACAATTCTGAAATTCTTTTTACACACAAATCTGTATTCACTCAAACTATACACTTACATGCAACAACAACAAAAAAACCGCATAACAATGTCACTGTACACAACATTTAACTTTTTCATAAAATTCTTTCCTGCTGTGTTTTAATTTTGACACTTTCAAAAACAGTTCTTTTTTGTTGTTTGTTTGGGAAATTTTACAAATGGCTATTGAAACTTTTATAAATTAAAATATTTAATTGCTCTAAAGATGTTTTCATCTTTGCTTAAAACCGTCACGCATTCAGTCAATTGTGTTTTGTCGTATATGTGTATATATATATAAATATTACCATAAATTATAAAACGTATAATTCAAACTTTCGATCATCAGAGATTGAGAATACTTAGTGCATGTAATTCATTTGTCAGCTCATTAAATTTTAAAGCTCCCCCAGAGGCACAGTGTTATGTCTGCAGATTTATACACCTAGACACCAGGTTTCGATACCCGTGGTGGGTGAAACACAGATGGTTTATCATACAGTTTTTGTTTAACTCAAAACAAACAAACACATTTTGAAAATATATTCTAATTTTATGCTTATTCAGGTTTTAGAAAAAAGACTTAAAGAGATGCACTGCCACCAGGGTGATGTCATCTTTGTAATGTACATAATCATCTGAAAAACATGCTCATCTGTATTACAGTGAGGCAACGAACTGTTAAGTTTCACAGGTGTACGCCCTCTACCGACTTTGTTCCTGTCATGATCGCGTCCACTTATGTTAACTTTTTGCCACGCAACGCACAGTAATAATTATAAAAAAATATATATATATATATAAAATATATATGTATATAATTTTTCGTGATGAGAAGTTTTGCTTTGTTCACAAGTACCCGATAAATGTTAACATAGCGCAGTTTACTTGTTTGACCTCGCTCAAACAGTGACAGTCGTCGTTCATTACCTTAGTTACATAAATAGCGCCTTGATCATTACTGTCTCAATCGAGTCCCAACAGGCCTGATGAACACCTGGTATTGGGCGAAAGGCTTCATCGACATTGAATACGACAGACGTGGTGTGGGTGGCGTATTGTAACATATTCTATTTTGTTTTCACTCGTAAGTTGTAAAACTTCCTAACACAATTTGATAGTGTGACTCGTTTCAGAAACAATAATCTAGAACTTTCGCTCAGAATTTTAGTGAAGTTAAATCAAATGTAATAACAACAATAACAGATAAATATTCAGTGTAAAAATGTGAAAAGATAAGTAATACTGTTTTATTAATTTCTACCCTCTAAGTTGGATTTCTAAACTATGTAAAATTAATAATAATTACAATTAATTTAATAAAACTAGTTCGTCGTATCCTTTGTGATCTGGTGCACCCTCCCGCTGAAAGTTGTCATACAGTGAAGAATACCTGCTGTAATTTGTTTGTTTGTTTTGGGAATTCGCACAAAGCTACTCGAGGGCTATCTGTGCTAACCGTCCCTAATTTTGCAGTGTAAGACTAGAGGAAAGGCAGCTAGTCATCACCACCCACCGCCAACTCTTGGGCTACTCTTTTACCAACGAATAGTGGGATTGACCGTCACATTATACACCCCCACGGCTGAGAGGGCGAGCATGTTTTAGCGCGACGCAGGCGCAAACCCGCGACCCTCGGATTACGAGTGCACGCCTTAACGCGCTCGGCCATGCCAGGCCACTACCTGCTGTAATTAAGAACAGTTAATTCGGACTTTGAGCATTTTAGCCCTTTTCTCATTTTTACTTCCTGTTTAAATATATATATTTCTTTTAAAAGGAATAAACGGCTGAAATATTCAGAGTAATTGTTGAATGTATCTTGGTGCTATTGAGACTTGACCGAAATTAGAACATCTTACAATATTTTTATTTTGTGATATATTTGTTTTTATAAGTATATGTTATTATTATAATTTCCCCTTCAGTGATACAGTAATATGTTTGCAGACTTATACGGCTAAAAACCGCTTAACTACAAGTTACCATGAATAAGTAAAGTTGATTTATCAGTAATACTCTTGCCCATCATAGACAATAATAAATGTATTATTTAATCGACAAATAAAATAATATTTTTGTTTATTGGTAAATATATTTAATATTATTTAAATTATCAAATTAGACAAAAATAAGTGAAAGAAATCAAGACTGAATATATTTCATGTAGTTCTTGTTGACAACATAATAATGAAAACAGTGTTAAAATGATCATGGATTGATATTCGTTATATTTTAAACTTATCTCGAAATGACAGAAAATAACTATAATCTATTTTCTAATAGTTTCTTTTAATACTATGTTAATTTTTATCTTTGCAAGCATTTTTACGAACTTATTGTGTCTGTTACATAGGTCGACATAACGTCTTATCTGACAGTACTTACTTTATTGTAATGTTTTAACAACTTTATATATAACTTTGTGTGTGCTAATTGTGTTATCTTCCTGTTAACTATATTAATACTGTTTCAATTATATTGTTTTCCAGGTCTCTTCAGTAGTCAGTTTTGTTTTAGTTTTGGCTTAATATTGTACTTAATGATGGGTTTTTTCATAACTTGATGATCTCCACTAATTAATTATTATTTTATATTTTCTGATAATTACGCCCACCAGTTAATAATTATTATAGTCCCTTCATTTAGTCATGCCCCAGATAGTTATCATTTATTTTTTCCATTAATCATGTCTTAATTATCACTTATTCATTTTATATTCTCTTTAAAAATCAACTAGACATTTACCATAAATTATATCTACCAGTTAACAGTAATTGTAGGTTCTTCAGTATTTATGTTTTAGTAATTATGCATTCCTGTACCATATTAATTCCCCGATTAATCATAATTTAAATGTTACATATGCGACACCATATTTAATCCGAATAAGTTTCTTTATTAGTTATACATTAATTAATTACCTTAGTTCCCAGTTATCTATATTCGTATATTATATCTTATATCCAAGGTATTTTAATATTGTATTCTAATCATGTCATTTTAATTATCATTACAATAAATTTGTGTTAATATCTCAATGTCATTCATTGTTGATTATTATTTAAATCTGACACCAGAAGTTGAATACAGTGAATGCTGGTGTTATCGAATTTCTTCTATGTAATATTTTTTATTCTTACCAGACTTAGATAATTTACAACCTAGCAATCTGCGGGTCGTGGGTTCGAGCTCTCTTCACCAAACATGTTTGCACTTTTAGCTGTGAAGGCATTATAAAATTACATTCAAACCCACTGTTCTCTAATAAAACAAAGTAGCCCAAGAGTTGGCAGTGTTGATGTTGATTGGCTGCTCTCGCTCTAGTGTTTTACTGCTAAATTAAGGACGGCTGACGTAGATAACCCGCGTGTAACTTTACGCGATATTCAAACCAAACCAGAGAACCTGCTTCAATTAGTACAACAAAATTTAGTAGAATAATAAAAAATGTTTGTCACAAAAAACAAAGGTTGTTGACATTTGCTTTCTCAAAAGCAACAAACATATTACACAGCAAGGTTAAAGATCTATAAGGTTTAGGCATAGAGGTCCTTTATTTTTAACAACTAACCAGAAGAAAGGTAACCAGTCAGCAGCACTTGTTACTTGAACGGATACGTTTAACTGAATAGCAGGATCGAGTGTCACTTTTGTAATACCTCACAACTTAAAGTGCTCAGCAATATATCGCTGGCTCGAACATCGGAGTTTCTGATAAACAGTACTTTAACTAGTAAGCCATATCCAGCCCAAAGCTGTTGGATTTCTTTTAGTGGAGGAAAACCCAGAATTCTCTGACTTAAAACAGCTTAAAGCAAGAAATACGAGCGATACATTGCTATGACGGCCCGGCATGGCCACGTGGGTTGAGGCGTTCGACTCCTAACCTGAAGGTCGCGGGTTCGAATCCCTGTCACACTAAACATGTTTGTCCTTTCAGCCGTGAGGGCGTTATAACGTGACGGCCAATTCCACTATTCTTTGGTAAAAGAGTAGCTCAAGAGTTAGTGTTGGGTGATATTGACGAGCTGCCTTTCCTCTAATCTTACACTGCAGAATTAGGGACGGCTAGCGCAGATAGCCCTCGAGTATTTTTGCACGAAATTCAAAACAAACAAATCAATCATAATAATCGGTGTCGCAGAAAGTCGCCAGACCGTACTATTGCATAACACTTACTGTTAATTGTCTTGGCGATGAGATCGCTTAACTCCAAATCTGCAGACCCCGTGTTCGAATCCCGTTATCGAACATGGTCGCTCAATCCAACTTTTTGCTGGAAAAAAGAGCAGCTCAAGAGATAGTGAAAGTTGACGTTGACTAGCTGCCTTCCCTCTAGTCTATGTTTTCTAAATGAAAAGTGGATACCTGAGATAACCCTCAACCAGCTTTGAGCGGAATTCAACAAACAAACTCTCAATAATTACATCCTGTGTGCATACCTTTATTTAATTTCGGCTCGAATTGCTTCTCACCTTTAATACTGATATCTGTTTTCGGTTTTTGTCCTTTCAAATAATCTTACATTTGATTTTGTTGACACAAACCGTATTTACAGTATATTCTTACTTCTCTTTCAGCTGAAACTCATCAAAATAGAAAATCTTAACTCGAGAACTAGTTTGAACGTTTTACAGTGTGTAATTCAGTGTACTAATCGTGTGACAAAAGTAAGACTGTATGAAAAAATGTCAGTTGAAAGGTTTGATTTAAAAACGAATTTTGTTAAATATTTGTTGATAAGTGACCTATATGATTGTGTGAAGAACAGAAAAGAGCGTGGAGAATTTTATTATTAATTCCACATTGACTATTCAAATTTTGGATCGCTTTTTTTTTAAATAATGGCTGTTCTCACGTTTTTAATACTCTCCAAAGAAAAGTTTCTCTTCTGTATTAAATTATAAAATAGTTTAAATGATTGCCGCATGTCAGAAAGCCATCTAGTGCTTAAGATGAGATTAAATATTGTTTGCTTAAGAATCGCTGGTCATATTAAATAGAATATTTTATTATTGAGCTTTAAATGCACTCTAGATAAGATTTAAAATTATAAGATATTTAATATTTTAATAATGTTATAGTTTAGAAGGAAATGTCTTTATCTCGATGTTTTGTAGAACCTTATTTAAATTGCTAAAAGTCGTTTTTGTATGTGTAAAATTATTTTATAACACAACTGTGAGGAAACAATTATGAAGCTAGTTTTTGTTGGATTTAAGCAACAAACTAAATTTAATGGATGAATTAAGCTTAACCACATTTACGCTAGACAATTTCAGTCTCTATATAAGTTTATACATTTTGGAGATTTTCTATTGTTCCAGCGTGTTTTCCCTCTCAGCTATCCTATTCTCCACCCTACTGCTTTGCACGCGCTCCCACGCCTCCCAGCGTCCTGTAGTGTTTCCGACTCCCAGATTCTTTGTGGTAGGGGAGTTGGAAAGAGTATGATTTAAGAGCTGTCAAAATACTGGCGTCGCACCCTTGTTTCAGAAAAGTGACGCTTTAGAGAAACATGCTGGGGTTTTGGATAGTTTATGGTATCTTTATGCAGATGCTAGTTGAAGGCAGACACCTGTGAAATAAAAGACTGTGGAAAATCTGGCGAGTGGGCATTGTTCGAGCTAGAATAACATCCTGGTACCAGTTCCTTCTTCCTGCCGTTTTATCACCAAAGACACATCATAAACTGATGCTCTGTTGTATACAGAGCGGTCGTACGATGCTTAAACTATACGGAATAAATATTATTTCGGTAGATACTGAAGGCGTAACCAGTGGGGTGTCAGACTGCAACATTCCGCACACATTGTTGTGTATTCTAGATACTCTTTAAGAAACCCTTGTATTGTTGATTTTAGGGCTACAATAACTCATTAAAAATCACTGTGATAGACGTAATGGCATGTATTACTTTATTTTAAGGAGTTAGTCTGTTTTTGTCTGAAAGAATTTGTGTATGCCGTAAAGAGCAGGTCTTTACTGACTGTTTTCATTCTGTGTTTCAGGGGAAGATGGAGATGGCGGGAAAATGGAGGTTGTTGGAGATGATAGTTCCTCCTCCGGATGTGATATAGCTGAAGGGCACGACACTGACGAGGATCTCATCAAACAACCCGTCAGAGGGAGCCAGTCCACGCATACTAATGACGTCGCTCTTCTTCCCATACAGGCAGGCCGGAGCACTCCTTATGAGCTTAGTCAGAATGAATCCAACATTGTTGCATACTCGTCCACAACAAGAAATCTAGATCGCACTCCGCCCTTGAATAGTGAGTCCAAAATTTCCACTATTGACGGAAACTGTTTGGAGACTGAGCCAATGGCAGAAGACGGACCGATTGACTTTAGCCTTCGAAGTCAAAACCAATATCATACTTTATCTTTAAGTTTATCTCCTGGCCTCCCAATCAATGGAGTTTCCTCTGGGTTACAAAATGAACCCCTTGATCTGTCCGTCCCTAATAGGAGAAAGAGCTCAGAAAACTGTGTAAGAGAAATTAAATTGGCTCGTGTAGAAACTCCCTCCCCAATATCTCCTTCAGCGTGGAGTTATTCGCCACGGACATCATCTTCAGAAGTTATAACTTGGAATGGAAAAATGCCATCTTTAGAAAGTTCAAAAAATGTAGGGATTAATTCTGCAAGATCTTACAGTCAACTATCTAGTTCTTTGCAACAAAAAACAACTGTTCAAAACCAGTTACTTAATTCTAGCCTCGTTACTTCCAATATGATCACTGCTCTTGATAAAATGAACACGTTGTCTCATACAGTAACCAAAATGCAAGGGTATAGAACAGGAAGCAGGCAGAATCCCTGGCAGAACCAGTGGATTAATAAAAGTGGGGAACAAGCAAAAGACGTCTTCACTTGTGTTTGGTGTAAGGAATCTTTCAAAAGTCTTGCTGATATGACAATCCATATGCAGCAGAGTCCTAAGTGTGGTATGGCAGGGATGCAATCATCTGTGCCATCGTCGTCCACGAACACCAACGTTCTTTCAGAATCTTCACCTTCAGTCTCCAAATGCTCAACATCTAACAGTGGCAGCAACGTGTTAATGAAAGAAAGTGTACCGCTTCCACGAAAACTGGTGAGAGGACAAGATGTTTGGTTAGGTAAAGGGGCGGAACAAACTCGTCAGATTTTGAAGTGTATGTGGTGTGGACAGTCTTTCAAAACGTTGGCAGATATGACTAATCATATGCGCGTTACTCAACACTACAATAATATCATTAGTCAAGAACAAATCATATCCTGGAAAGTACCAGTTGATAAGATGACTTCACAGTCACAGATAAATGCCGTCTTGACTTGCAAAGTTTGCAACCAAGTATTTGGTAGTCTCAAAGAACTTAGTTATCATATGATGAAGAATGCTCATTACAAGGAACATATCTTACGTTCCATCACTGAAAGTGGTGGGAGACGCAGACAAACTAGGGAGAGAAGGAAAAAATCCCTACCTGTTAGAAAACTTCTTGAGTTAGAAAGAATGGAAATGAGTAAATTAAGCGTATCAAAAGAACGAGCTGAGCGATCTATGTCCAAAACTGAAAACGTTGGTGGCAAGATCACGTGTGAAGAATGTGCTGAGAAAGTAGAAGCCAAAGATTTCGTAACACATATAAAAAATTGTACTCAGAACCCCAAATCTCAGTACATTCTGAAAAATACTCTTCTTGCAGAGTCGTTTGAGAATGATAGGAAAAAAGAATCAAAATTAGAATGTGTTGTAAAAACTGAGCCAGATGAAGCTACACCTAAAACTAGAAAGTCAAAAGTAACTGAATCACCAACATCTGAAACTTCTAGACAAGAATTTTCTAAAGAACGAGCTCTTGATGTTCATTCAAATGACGGAATGGATAAAGGAAACGAGGCTACATCTGTTTTAAGTGCAATTGAGAAACTGATCGAAAAAAGTTTCGAAAGTAGAAGTAAAAGTGGCAAAAATGGTTCTACTGGTATTTTGCAAAGATTAGGTATCGATGAAGAAGTCTATCCACCGTGGCATCCTCCTGGAAAAAATGAGCAAAGTTCGGCGACTAAATCTCGAGCGTCAACTGTGGGAAGCTCCTCAACTAGTTATACGGTCAAGAATATGATTGACATAAAAGATGGTTCTGTCAGATCACAATCTATTCCTGGTTTTAACGTTATAAATAATACCTTGCGAAAAAATAGGTTTTCAGTAAAACAATCCGAGCTTACCCCTTCCAACAACAGAGAACACGCATCTCCCCACTCTTTTACAACTGAAACTAAAATTAATTCAAATGTAACAAATGTCTCCAAACTAGGATCAACGTCATTTCAAGAGTCATTTGACGAAGATGCTCCAGACGATTTAAGTCGTTGTTCTACAAGAGGACAAACTGAAAGTCCTTTGGGTTCTGCAAGATCAAAAAGTCCTATCACCGATCATACTGAAGATTCTTTTGAGGCTTATTCTGAAGTAGATGAATCAAATGGTGAATATAGTGGTCATGAAATTGTCGAAGAATTGTGTGATGAAGGCCGTTTTCAGTGCCAAATTGGCAATGCCACCTGGCCAAGAGAAGCCGAGTCACCAAATGATTCCCTTGAAGACAAGGGTAAATTAAGTCCTTCTTCTCTAAGCAATTCATCAAAATTCTCTTTGACAGATCTTAATCAAGAAACAGAAAAAAGCCACACGCAGAATTCCGAAGATGTTGAAAAGCCAACTGCAGGCCATCCTCTTCGAGAACTTCAGAAACTGTTGGATAAAACAGACGTTAAGGTTTCACGTTCCGGTGTCCAGACGCCACCAGGATCCATTTTGGCTTTTAGTTGGGCATGCAGTGATGCCACAACATCAGACTCCTTAATGAAATGTGCCTTTTGTGACACTCATTTCATTTCTAAAGGTGCTTACAGACACCATTTAAGTAAAATGCACTTTGTGAAAGAGTCAAATATCCCCGATAATTCCACTTTGAAAGCTTCTTCGCCTTCTGGTGGAAAATTAGCAAATGAACCTGGTTCAATGACGAAAGAATTGCCACCACTTACAGGAATAGCTGCAGAAGAAAGTCCTCATTCGAAATTCTTAAAATACACTGAACTAGCTAAACAGTTATCTAGTAAATACGTGTGACGTGAAGGCTTGTCATTCCTTCTGTAAATAGAACCATGTTCAGAAATATTTAAATCATATAAATACGTAATGTAAATGTTTGGGGGTTTTCCAGTTCCTTGAAACTGCTAATATGATAGTATTTAGTTAAATCGTCTCTTGGGTATGTATTTATGATGATATGCTTTTCAAACCTCTTTTCTTTTTCATGTTATAAAATATGTACAAAAAACTAACTAAATTTAAGCGTCACTAAAGTTTCTTGAGAAGTATACTCAAAGTTTTTCTCTTTTTTTCTTATAAATTTATGGATCTGTGTTGCCGATATTTTTTCTGATAAAAGCATTTCCCAGGCGTATTTTATGTATTTTAATTTTTGAGAGAGAAAAATTGTTTTAAGTCGGTGAATTATTTGTTAAGGCAAAAACGTTTAGAAACCTAAACTAAGCGAAGATGTTAATAATAAGTTGATTGTTGGTAGTTTTCTGCAATACGTTGTTGAAGCAAAACTTAACAAATGTTTGATTTTTCCAAGATAAATTTTTACTTAAACTCAGGTGTACTGAAAATAGTGTTAAAAGTAATTCATTATTCTATTCGGTGTGTATGAGAATTTAAAAGTTGTTTGAAGCCTTAAAGAAGGCTTCATTTTTAGTTCACATGTTACGTATATTCAGAAGTCATTATACTGACTTCTCAGGAAATTCAAACAGGCTCAATTACTGTGAATAGATGTAATTTCTTCCCATTAAGCCAAATACTGTGCCTTTCTTTACCCTTATGGCTAATCAGTGGAAATTAGCATGACTTCCATAATAATAAACATATAACAAATAAATTATAAAAAAATATTCTTTTTTTTACCTTCTTTATAAATTGTGAAGAACAAAGAGCTAGAAGTATCCATTTTACTTTCTAAATTAACGAGTCTGGCATTTAACATTAAAATATTTATGTTAAATAATAGTTGTTACTAGTCAATCGAGGTTTCATTCGTAACTTTTATCATGTTTCATTTATGTTTTGATTGCTCTTAAACACATTTAGAACTCATATCGACGTTCTTTAATTCAAAATGTATGTAGGTTGTTCAAACTTGTCAAAATTATCAGTCCCTCAATAACTAGTGAAACAACACATGTACTATAAAATAGAATCACTCCTTATTTCTACTGAAAACCGTATGGTATCAAAGATGCATGTTGTTTTATCACGTATTAGTTTCTGTATTGCAAGAGGTAAAAGTTTTAGAACCAGTCCTTCAAACTATATTTCAGTGGGTCGAACGTTAAGCTACTGTTCTGGTATTTTACCCACTTGCTGAAGGAAAAAAATTACTTTCGTATATTGATTATCGCTTCTCTCTACAGATATAAGCATTCTAGCCTGTATGATACCACTATGTAAAACAAATTTTGTTCCTGGATAATATGTGTTATTTCTTAATTGCTTATGTTGTAAATGTACAGAAAATGCCCATTATTATCTTCAAACTTTAATTTTGTGACCTGGATAATGAAATTTAGAAATTAACTTATTTTCTATGTAAAAAAGGGCAAATTTTACTTTTTTTTACTTATATAAGGTCTGAATAAAACAACATATGAATTAAGATTTTACAAAAATGCTCAACAATGTTTAGAAGTTAGTAGTTTTTCGAGATTTACGACTGTAATGTAAATCACTTTCTTGTGTTAGCCACCAAATGTGGTTTCCCATCATGTTTTCGTTATGCGCTCCTTGGTAGCGGCGTTTAAAGTCCAGTACATCCTGGTGGAAGCACTCGCCTTGCTCCTCTGAATATGTTCTGATGTTTTCCTTGAATTTATCAAGATGAGCGTCAAGGATATGGACTTTCAGGGACATCTTGCAGCCCATTTTGCCGTACTTCTTCACTAGAGCCTCGACCGATTTCACATAAGCTTCGACCGTGTGATTGCCCAAGAAGCCTCGAACCACTGCGACATAGCTGCCCCAAGCTCTTTTTTTTTCTTTCCTACCGAGCTTCTTGGGTAATTTTGTGCAATCCAGAATCTTCTTTATTTGTGGTCCAACGAAGACGCCAGCTTTGACCTTTGCATCAGACAGCTTAAGGAAGAAGTCTCGAAGGCATTTAAAGGCTGCAGACTCCTTATCAAGAGCTGTGACAAATTGTTTCATAAGACCAAATTTTATGTGCAATGGTGGGAACAACACCTTCTGAAGGTTAACTGATAGCTCATACTTGACATTGTGCCACCCCGTTCTGGCCAGTGCATCCTGTTATAGTGCGCTACTGTCCCAAAGTCAAAGATAACAGGGAAACTTGGTAAAACCTGATGTGTAAGAGGGTCATGCAAAATATTTTATATGTGATATTTTTTCTATACTATTGGAAATTAAAGAAAAATAGATTTAACGATATTTAAATTTTACAAGGTCTAAATTTTGTATGATATAAAATATTACTATTCAAGGAAGCTAAAATTTTCCGTCTTACCTTCTAGAGTTTTTTCAGCAGCGATCAAGGTAAAATGAAGTGCCCAGGGTTTGTCTTGATCCCCAACAGGCATGCCGAAATATGCCTTGTCGGCTTCACACATTTTAGTAGATGCTGTCACAGAGTGCTTTTTCGCTCTTGTCATGATAAATTGGCCACATGCATAGCAGAATACTTGCAGCTTCTTGATGCCGTCTCTGATAAAATCAGATAGGTCTATGTGTTCACTTAGGCAGCTAGAACTAAACTGAAGTGGCGAGTGGTGAGCCCTTGTATATGTATTACTATGGAAGGTTTTAGAAAATTCTAAAATTCTTGAAAATTCTCATAAGTTCTACAACATTCTAAAAATTCTTGTGAGTTATACAATATTCTACAAAGTTCTTGAAAATTTTACTAAGTTCGAGAAAATTCTCTATCAGCTACTCGGCATTGAATCTAACCTGGAATGTTCTGGAAAATGGGTAAATTTGAAAATTTCGTTACCCCTATCACAAAAGCAAAGTATGAAAAAAAATAAAAAGGTATTTTCCATTTACTTTAGGCATAAGTAATTGGGAAATAACACTTTCTGTCCTGGAACAATAAAAAGTAAACATTTTGTTACATACTGTAATAAACAATAAATATAGAGATATGTAAAGAAAATAAGGAATACTTTGTTTTCGAAATGTTGAATAGCAAGTATATATTTACGGTCGTTCAGAATTTAATAGCTTTTGAATTTTTCCAGACCGTTCGACGTTAAATCAGACATTAACATACAGTTTTCAATTTTTTATATATCATGTTTGTTTTTTTATAAATATTTTGTAAGCTCAGATAAATTCGCATTTCGTGTCTATGGACACTTCTATTTCTTATAACCACATTTAGTTAATTTTGTATTCTTAATTTTTTAAAAATAATAATAAGGTTTAGAATTCTCATGTTTTTTATGGTTCTTATTTCTTCTACCTAGTATAATTATACGTTAACTTTGTTATGCCTTTCGTGCAGCCCTGTTTCTAGTATTGTTATATTTAATTTCCGGTTGGTAAGGGAGTGTGTGAGAGAAAAGGTAATATTGTTAGAAAGTTTTCGTCGTCAAGGAAACGGGAATTTCTTAGTTAAGTAAGTAGACGATTTCGGTTAGTTCATTAACTTATCCGATCTTTCAACAAGATAATACATTATTTTGCATTAAAATTTGATATCAGTTGTTCGACTCATCACGTAAGATTTGTTTTGTTTCTGCAAAAACTGTGTAGTTGTATCATTAAAGTGAATGAAGAAACGCGATAAGAATATTTATAAAGTATGAAGTATGCATAACTATTTTTGATGAAGTGAGACGTCTTTTATAGTTTTCACAGTATAGCTTTGGTTTGTTTTAATATATCTTAAATTTCTGGCTCAATTTTATGTTCATTATTAAAACTACTTTTCCTTTCAGTCTTTTTTATTACAATGTTCTTGGGAGTTTAAAGATCTCGTACGGAAAACACCCTTGAGTTTGCTCCGCTTTTACAGTTTACATTATAACACAGTAGAAGAGAAAAGCCTTCTGTGTATTTGTTTGTTTTGAATTTCGCGCAAAGCTACACGAGGGCTATCTGCGCTAGCCGTCCCTAATTTATCAGTGTAAGACTAGAGGGAAGGCAGCTAGTCATCATCACCCACCGTCAACTCTTGGGCTACTCTTGTACCAACAAATAGTGGGATTGACCGTAACATTATAACGCCCCCACGGCTGGGAGGGCGAGCATGTTTGGCGCGAAGGGGATGCGAACCCGCGACCCTCAGACTACGAGTCGCACGCCTTAACACGCTTGGCTATGCCGGGCCGTTCCTTCTGTGTATGGATTAGAGAATTTGCAGAACTGAACATAAACAATAGAGTAAACGTTTAGACTGTATCTTCACGTGGAGATTTATGCAGTAAGTCTTTCGTCTTTGTTGACCTTGTTGAGTACACTACAGAATTAATTCAAAGAATCTTTCCAATTTCTTTGTACTTGTTTTATTTTCTTTAATCCTGAAATATGTTTGGTGTAATACTGAAATGAATATGAGCAAGGATATCGAGTTATATATGTACTTGAAGTACCTTATATATATGTAATTTGCTCGTGAATATAAGATTAAAACCAACACGGAAACTTCTGATTTACGACCGAAATAGTTTCTTTACAACGCTCAGATTCTTGAGATGCTAAATGTTTTAAGAAAATATCATTAAGTTTTAATTTTTTCTGTAAATGTCTGTTTGTTTGTTACGAGGTACAAAGCAGCACAATGGGCTGTCTGTGCTGTGCCCACCACGAGTGTGGAAACTAGTTTTTTAGCGATGTGAGTCCGTAGGATTGCCGCTGAACCACTATTGGGTTTATGTAAATGTAAAAATATCTAGATTTAATTGAGTTATTTTCAAAGTGATATAATTCTGAATGTATAAGCCTTGAATATAAGCTTTGAAAAATATCACACCACAATTTAACACTGACATCTAGCGCTTTCCTCGAACTGTTTCTACTATTTACTAAATCACTTGCACTTGTTTTTGTAATCTTTTCAAGGCATTGTTATTGGGAATTTGTCTTTTAACACAGTTTTAAATCAACAACTGCCTATTGTAGACTTAACTTACTGACATTTAAGTGGATACACCTTTAATCTCTTAGTTGTATCTAAAATGGAGTGATTCTTTTTATCGAAGATATTTTAACTTTGTATTTTATATTTTATCATTATACAAGCAATACCAAGCACGATAAAGTTAATACAACAAAAGTGTAGGTACTGAAAATTCGTCTACTCAGAAAAAGGTTAGTTGTTTACCCTCATGAACGTCATAAACAAGTATAATACTGTTTCTTTATTGCAATAATATATTCGTTGCAGTGTGATCACTAACTTGTTTAATCCAAGTTATTGTAATAGCATTAGTTCGTCGACTGAAGTCGTTTATCTTTCTTAAATCCGAAAAAAATATTCTCTATCTGCAGATCCAGTCCATAATATAATTTTTTGTTTGTTTGGAATTTCGCACAAAGCTACTCGAGGGCTATCTGTGCTAGCCGTCCCTAATTTTGCAGTGTAAGACTAGAGGGAAGGCAGCTAGTCATCACCACCCACCGCCAACTCTTGGGCTACTCTTTTACAAACGAATAGTGGGATTGACCGTCACATTATACACCCCCACGGCTGGGAGGGCGAGCATATTTAGCGCGACGCGGGCCCGAACCCGCGACCCTCGGATTACGAGTGCACGCCTTAACGCGCTCGGCCATGCCAGGCCCCATAATATAAATGTTACTTTATTAAATATTCACGATTTTTTTTGTACTTAAGGTTATTTGTAAGTATATAAGATGTCAATCACTAAACTTTTTTAATTGGATCTAAAAGTGTTATTTTACATCTGGAATTCTTTTATTGAAATACAGACGCATCTATCAAACCAAACCATTAAAATTAACAGAAGTAAATTTTTAGCGTTTCAAAATTTTCAGTTTCACATTTTCATTAACGAAAGCAATATTAGGCTACTTTAATGTGTCACCATGAAGAATCGAACCCATAATTTTAACATTGTAAGTGTGTGGACTTGACGCTATCCCACCTGGGAATCTGAATTGATAAAGCCGAAATGCTTGGACTTTTCTCCATTGACTTGTAAAATTTGCGTTGTGATAGTGTTGTTACCTATTGTTCGGATGTTCACCCTATCGTCATTTAAGAAATTATACGTTGATATGTGACTAACTGAGAAAAAGTATTTTTTTTTATTTATATTAATATTTCTTCAAACAAACAGAACGTTAAAATTTGTTTTGATGCTCCTTGTTAGAAAAACAATAAGTTAGTTTCTAAACGTAAAAGAAAATTATCAAAACATTTATTTGTTTAAACTTATGGCACAAAGCCGTCCCTAATATTTAATTGATAGATTAGAGGGAAGGCAGCTAGTCAAAAGCACCCACCGCCAACTTTTGGGCCACTCTTGTTTCGAAAAGTAATGGGATCTGACTGTTTCTCGTATAACGCACCCACGACCTCATAATATAACTGATATTCATGACTTATATTGGAATTTGTATGATTTATTGTTGAGGGATTCGTATTTCAATAAAACCTTCAGTCATATAGTTCTACGTAATAAAAATTATCTCTAAATTTACATCTTTCGAAATATTTATTACAACTTTTTGTTATTTTGTGAGATAACACAGTCAACTACTTAACGAAAATTCAGAAATAAAGCAAGTAGTTGCTGACTTAGTGATATCCTGGTGTGTGAAATTGCTTGATTTTTTTAGTGAGTTTCATGGAATATATGATTTTCTGGCAACGTTCTATTGATTTTGGAGTGTAGGATGTACTATAATGTCAACGTATCTTAAGTACATAATATACAAGTAGTATAAGTTTGTAGTACTACATGGTATACCGGTAATACTAGTGTTTTTTCGACTACATGATATAAAGTTAGTCCCTTTTTATTCTGGAATGTACGACGTACTAAGTGTATCAATTTACTAGTACGTGACATATAGGTCTTACATATATTTCCTAGAACAACTCACTCATAAGTATTACCAACATATCTATGAGTTTATAAAGTACTGGCAGTTCCTATTTATGCTTGAGTACTTAATATACCAAAAGTATTTATATGTCCTGGGCTACATGTTACACAGAGATTGCGAATGTACCCTTGCGTGTATATGTTGTACCTGTAACACCAGTTTAGCGTATAATTTACAATCAGTGTAAAAAGGGTCCTGTAAAGAACAATGTATCCTGAAGCATATGATATACCAGTAGTAGTAATAGTTTCTGGAATGTTGATATACTGGTGTCGCTTTTGTGCTCTGGAGTATATGACATCGTACCAAAGTACTGTGAGTAATGTACAAACAGTATCAACGTGTTTATAAACTTCAAAGCACATTAATACTATCAGTATATTATACATATTGGTAGTTCCTTTGTGTCCTAAATTATACAATGTAATGTACCAATTTACTCTGGATTTACAAAATATACCAGTAGTCCTAATGATACCGGTAGTATTAATATGTACATGAATACGTGGTATGTTGGTATTATTATTTTGTCCTTTAATACCTTTATATCAGTACTCTGAAGTCAGCCTCAGCATATGGAAAACCTCCAAAGTGCTTCCATCTTAATATTTTGTTTATCATTGTAAATAGTCATGGTTTTCAAAATGTATATCTTGATACAGTTGTTATTTATTGTTCACTGGCTTTGTCCGGATGTAATTCTTTTCGTATATACATATACATATATATATATATATCAATTCCGTAAATAAAAGATATTTCTTTGCTTCTGGTGATATGCCTGTCGAGTGCTGTGAAATTCTGCTGATTTTTGTTTTCTAATGAAATAAAAGTATGGAACATCTTTATGTAAATCAGCATACTCCTTGGAGACAAAATATACACCTTATAGTATATACACTTATTTTAAAGTCAACCAACGGTAAGCACAGTTTTAAAACAACTGACTGGAACATTATTCCAAATTAATCCTTTTCCGTAACACAGTAACTTCTTATAAATATTATCAACTTGAAGCACATGATGTCAAATAGACACTGACTGGACCAAAGGTCAATTAAAACCTTTAATCTTCATCATAAAGAAACATAGCAAATTAAGCATTTATGTGAAACTTATTTTTCTAGAAAACAAAATTTTCTGACTCATATTTTTTTATTTTATCTGAAAATTCCAAATTTCATCATATAGCCATGAAATCTGGCTCTTCCAACGATATACTTTAACACTTCCAAATTTCATCATATAGCCATGAAACCTGGCTCTTCCAACGATATACTTTAACACTTCCAAATTTCATCATATAGCCATGAAACCTGGCTCTTTCAACGATATACTTTAACACTGCTAAAGAAAACACTAATAATAATGTATCAACACACTAACATCAACAACACATGTATCATAATATCTTACAAGTTATTAATGAATGAATTCATTTTAACGCCTTTTCGGATGTCAATTTCTATGTTAAAAAAAACAAAAAACTTTGTGAAATTACATCTATTAACCCAATTTCCGCAATGATGCAATTATATTGTTGGACGTTCTCACAAAACATTTAACCCATTTCTACCTGGTCTCACACCAGTTTTTGTTTTTAATACATTTTATTTTTCAAAGACAAGTTTATTGAAGAATTTTTGTAAACAGTTATTATATTGTGGTATGAGATAAGCTTTTATAGCTCATCATAAGAAAAATATAAAATATTCATTCTGTTTATTAATGTTACCTGTCTTAAGTGTATTTTTGATATGATAACTGCACAGTTGTACAAGTATATGCCTTAGTTTAAATCTTGAGGTTTAATATGTCATTCCAACAGAAAATATAAGCTAGAGTACATGCCTCTCGATATATATATATATCACACATAAAAAAATCAATTTCAATGGCTAACGTGTCGGACTTGAATTTGAGGATTAATGGTTCGCGTTCCGCAACACGAAGCCGTGGGTGTGCTATACCCAAGTATTCTGCATTGCGTGGTGCTGGTTAGGTACATGACTTCAGAATAAGGAACAGATAGCACAGCTTTACCTGAAAATCTCACAAAGAACTTGATACACTTCTAGAAGGTATCGCTTTTTAATATCGAAACCTGCAATCTTATTCATCCGCTATTTTAACCACTGGGCGGCGCTCGCGCCACTTAGTAAGGCCTCGCTTCACTTGTATATTGCTTCTCTGATTTGAATACATATTGATATACAACTAGTTTAAATCATTTTATTTGTTTTTTTATATTTTACAAAATAATAATAATAACGTCAATACTACTATGCCACGGTAATGCTACAAAAAATTCGGATATTATACATTGTTATCTCGTTATTTGAGTTTAACATACAGTGATGATGAGCTTTGAAAAAACAGAATTAAAGACTTCAGATTCTCGTAATTAAGTAGTCTTATAAAAGCGTTTTCTTTTTTTTTTATTCTAGGCATAGCGGCTCATAAAACAACTCTGAGTTATGTTTATCCCAAGTATAAACTTTTAGTTCATAGCTCCGTCATTTTTTGACCAATTTGAGATCTAATTACAGTTTTGAATTTAAGAGGTTAAACTATTTTGACTGATGTACTTGACCACGTCCAGGATCTCAAATAATAATTTGCTCTAATCCTGCCTAAAATAATTTCAGTTTGAGGGTAAGCTAGTGGAGATCCTGATAAGTAATTATACCTTATATGATATTCATGCTCCAACAAGCTTGGTATTGCTGGCGCACACAGAAAATGTAGCTGATAAAAAAGAACAAAAGGTTTAATAAATTCGTTTACTCTAATCCTAACAAAATATTTTAGGTGCCACAACTATTGATAATTCCCTCTTGTTTCTCTATTTGTTTTTTATAAAATAATGAGAAACTTGAAGGAAATTGTCGATAAAATCACGCTATCTACAAATAAATTTATCGGCATTGAATCGTCAAAAGCATTCTGCTTATGGAAAAAATAAATACAAATTTTACCTAGAAAATAGAAGAGCCAAGATAGCACAAAGAAATTCTACTGTTCAACATCTCAGATTGCACAAGGAAACTTCAGTGTTTAACATGTCAGAGTGCATAACGAAACTCTACTGTTCAACATCTCAGATTGCACAAGGAAACTCTACTGTTTAACATATCAGATTGCACAAGGAAACTCTACTGTTCAACATCTCAAATTGCACAATAAAACTTTGCTGTTTAACATCCCCAAATTAAAAAAACTTCATTTACAGTTTTCATCTTATCGTTCCTCCTTCATCAGCTGTATCTACCCCATGTTTACGAAACTTGTAGTAAAGTTTTACTTTTAATTTAGGCCCAGCATAACGAGGTGACTAAAGCATTTGACTCGTAATTTGAGAGTCGCGGGTTGGAATCCCCGTCCCACCAAACATTCTCGCCCTTTCAGCCGCGGGGACGATATAACGTTCGATCAGTCCCACTATTCGTAAGAGTTATGGTTGGCTGGTGATGACTAGCTGCCTTCCTGCTTGTCTTACACTGCTAAATTACGGACGGCTAGCGCAGATAGCCCTCGTGTATCTTTGTGCGAAACTCACAAACAAATTTTCAATTAGTTTTTTTCCCTCTATCTCTGTATTTCTCACTCTCTTCTTTTCTCCCATTTTTTCAAAAAAATATGTCACTTCCATGCTAATCTTTGTTCAGCTTTATATCAGTTCTTTTTCTGTATTTTACGAACTTTGTCTTTCTGTCACTTTCTCTATGATATCCCCCAAAGTCACTTCTCAACTTCTGTTACTTTATTTAATTATATTTCTCTTTTTTTCATTAATTACCATCTTCGTACATATTTCTGTTTTTTTATCTTCCCTATAAAGTTCTTTATAACAGTAAAAGAAAATCATTCTAGCATAAAATGTCTATTAAAATACATAACAAATACATGGTCTAGTCTAGATACAAAAGAGAGCACTCATAACAATCAGGCTTATGTTCCAAACCACACTTTAATATTTTCAACACTGTACACGGAATACTGTTTTTTCTGTACTTTTCTCCTTCTACACTGCATGTAATATCTTGGATGTTACGAGTGACTATATTCATCATGCAAATCAAATGTTTAGCAAAATTATACACACTACTCGCATGGGAAATTACTGACGCGGGTAATTTCTCACTTCGTATTATGCAAATTTGTTTAAGTAGCTTCTATTTTTTTTCTCTTCATCACTTCGATGATTTCAAGCAATTTGTTGAAAGAGAAAGATAGTCAAAGATGCAGTAAACCTTGGTTGGGTTGAGGCTTGAGCATTATTACCAAACTCGTTTGTCGCGAAGGTGTTTTCAACTCAAACAAACTCTACTGGAAATTTCCTGCTTAGCATAGCAACTTTAGAAAACTTTATCACGTGATACTATCACACAGTACTAAGTCGAAATAATAGAATATGACTTCACTTCTTTTATCGTTGAAATAAAATGTATCGAATATATCTCAATGTTTGAAATTCTGAAAAGCAAGTGTGTGTCATTATCCAGCTTTACATCTCTCAGAAAAAATTCCAAATTTACTAAATTGTTCGCAACCAGTTTTTTCTTGAAATTCACTCAATATGTATGTGTGTGTGTGAGAGTTTTTCTCATAGCAAAGCCACATCGGGCTATCTACTCAGCCCACGGAGGGGAGTCAAACCCCTGATTTTAGCGTTGTAAATCCGGATTTTTTTTTCTCTTTTATTCATCCCACCTCAAAGAGGGGGTATAAACAAAAATACATGAAATGAAACACTAGCTAAATAATTAGCATATGGAGAGAAAACATTGGAAGATACCACCTTGTTAAAAAATTACAACAAAGGTATAAAATGAATTAGAAAATATAAAAGAAGTAATGGTTAGCGGTAAGTATCTAAATCAAATTACACGAAAAACATTAATAAAACAAAGAAAACAATGGAACTCTTGTGATAAAAAAGAAAACTTGTAGAAAAGAATACACTTCATCTTAACAAAGCACATAACAGGTATCTTTATTACCAACCTACCATTATAGTGATACAGTAAATGAAACACTAGCTAAGTAATTAGCATATGTAAAATAAAAACAAACAAAAAACATTGTAAGATACCTTGCTAAAAATTACAACAGGTGTAAAATGTGATAAAAATATAAAAGAAGTGATAATTAGCTGTAATTCCGGAGACATACCGCTGCACTAGCGGGGGGTGAAATTCACTCAAAGCAGAGGGTTTATATTGCGCTGTGTTTCAGTTTATTATGATACCAATTAGTTAAACCAAGATCTAAGCCTTTTAAAGCTTAGATTATCCGAGGAAATATTCATCGACACAGGGAACCATATACAAGGCAAATAATTTAACGATAGTCTATGTACAAAATTTTAGTATCAAATGAATTGTTTGTTTAAAATATCTGTGCAAAGCTACACTAGGGTTATCATTGCTAGTAGTCTCTTTAAAGCCCCCCCCCCAGTGGCTCAGTGGTATGTCTGCGGACTTACACGCTAAAATCCGGGTTTCGATACCCGTGGTGGGCAGAGCACAGATAGCCCATTGTGTAGATTTGTGCTTAATTCAAAACAACAACAAGTCTTTTTAAATTTGAGCCGATAGAATATTGGAAAAGTACCTTGTTAAAAGTACCCAACGCCAAGTTTTGGGTTACTTTAAACTTCATCATCTTCGCAACAGTATTTGAAACTGTGGTCAATAATAAATTCATAATATTTTGTTTCCGAACACGATTTCAAGGTTCACACTAAAAAAATATTAATCAGTAAAGTATAATGACACGTGATTACAAATTATACATGAACGAAGTGCATATTCGTCGTAACTAATTTTGTCTCAATATAATCTTCGGTGTGTGTGTCTGTTTTCTTATAGCAAAGCCACATCGGGCTATCTGCTGAGTCTGCCGAGAGGAATCGAACGCCTGATTTTAATGTTGCAAGTCCAAAGACTTGCTGTTGTACCAGCGGGAGACTAATCTTTGGTGAATTATGAGACAGTTATCTTGATAACAGTTTTCTTGGTTTTGCTATTCAATACTGTTCTTAATTTTCTTGGAATGATGAGAACAGTCAAAAGTCTTTTCGAACAGGCAGTTTGTAGTGTCGTATTAAATACGATAAACAGCTTCTCACAGGCAGTTTGTAGTGTCGTATTAAATATGATAAACAGCTTCTCACCAATATCTAACTTGTTTTTACATCCTTGTGTTGAAGTAGTGAAATTTACTGAGAAGTAAGAAAATGGGCTAAGCTCAAGGACTTATAACTCTTAAAACTGAGAGATCTGTCTTTATGGTGGGCACAGTGCGGGTAGCCCGTTATATAGCTTTGTTTTTAACAACGAGTGAAACGTAGTTCTGAATATATGTTGTATATTACGCAAACAGTATTGTTATTCTATAAGTTATAGATATGTATGATCTCAAAGTATTTAAAATACGTTTACACGTTTTGTTTCATTATTAATATGTTTGTCTTCTTTGCTATCAACGTGATCACCTTAAAAATTTGAATATGACCTATGACCGTGCATCAGCAAAAGCTGACCTTTTCGGCGAATCGCTAGTGTAATGTTACCTTTACAAAATAACCATATAGCTGTTCCACCCCAGTGGCACAACGGTATGCGTGCAGACTTATAACGCTAGAAAACGGGATTAGATACCCGTGCACAGATAACTCATTGTTTAGTTTTAAACAATCAAAGGTGCTTCAACTTAAAACAATTTTCGTTCAATTTTTAGAATATCAAAAAACACTAATTTTACAATAAAGAATAAATCAGAAAAAAATTAAATCATAAATGGAAACGTGTCAGCGATAGAATTAGAAAATGCAATGAAAACCTTACAAAACCTGTGATTCTTTCTGTTAAGAAATGACTTATCACCAAAGGTTAAAACAAAATACACACGTTTAATCTATAAAGAATGTTATCAAAAATACAAACACCAAAGAGATGGAAAGCAAAATAATGTATGTAAGTATACGTGTATCAATTCTTTGGTTTTTCAAGAGAGAATGAACACCGAAATGACACATTTCTACACAATCAATCACTTAAGTATCAAGCGAAGACAACAAAAGTAAGATAATTCACGAGGTAACTGGCCAACCAAAAATATTTAGACTGTGTTGTCAACTTCAGTTTTAAATAACATAAGATCTGTCTAGAAAAGCTTCAAAACCATTGTACTTTGAGAAACGTGACGCTTATACAAATATCTATGATAGATTTATTCAGACGTGTTTCGAAACGTAACTAAATTTCTGGGAGTTCAATAATGATGCTATTAGCCCCATCACTCTTCCGTTTCTTGAGCCATCAAATTCTATGCTATTTAACGAACTTTGTTTTAATTAAAATAATTCACTTTTATAATAAAACGTCCATTTAAATATCATTATCTCCAGTAAAAAAATAATATTATATTTTGTTTCAATTTCTGTCGACATCATACTTCATTAAGTTTCTATATTCAGTTATTTTTATGCTTTGGTAATGAGTTATCCCTCTTCATCCTATCAGTTTACAATAACACAAACCTATAATTCTGTTACTCAACGTATAAAATCATATAACCTTTGTTTCTAATATCACGAAATTGACAAGTTTTAGAAATGAAAGGACTTAGGTGCTAATAATTTGATTTAAAGATCTGATGTTAGACATGGGTTTTCCCTAGGGATTAAATATCGGTTAAACAGACCATATTTATTAAAATTTGATATTGTAATGAAACTGAGAAGAATAGAAAGTTCATCCTACAAGGACTTTAAAATCATATTAACGATAGCATTTCGTTTCGCAACTACACTTTTAATGCCAAAATAAAATAAAAATAAATTCAACAACTGTATTTATTGAAACCAATACAATAGATAACACCTATATGATGGTGGTCAGGAACTGTCTATTCTCTTTTGTTTTCCTTGTTTTTTTCTTTGGACGAGGGGATGTTTCAATTTTTGTCCAATTTTTACTCTAACATCTGAATGACAGCAACATCATGATCATTTTTGTAGAGACCTTGAATCCTTATAAAAGACTCAGGAATCCAAAAATTATGTTGAATCTTAGAATAGTTAAGAATTTAAATCAGAAAATTAAAAGGTAACCCTAGAACGTCTGTGTAAAAATTACAACGAGCACGAGGTGGTTTTCACCTTTTCCTGAATTGGATAGTCACAGTGAGATTCGAAGAAAACCTTATAAGAAACGTGTTATTGTTTTTTTTCTAGCAAACTATAACTGCCTTGACACTCGGTAGAAAATAGACTGTTATACCGGGCTATGGAGCTTTCCTACAAAAGAGTTGTTAAAATAACGAAATATCTGTATAAAATCTGCAGGTTATGTTGTTGTCTTTTTAGAAATTTCAGGTTTCTTAGAATTCATTTACTTTGTTTCTCTGTAAGAAATTACGTCTTTGATTTTTCTCAGGTATTGTGTTTCTGTTCTTCTCAAAGGAACTCGTTTGAAAGCCTTGTACGTAACTTTTATGTACCTTAAAATGCTCAAGAAACTTTTATGACAATCTAAAAGTGTTCCTCTTATCTCTGTTTTAATACTGACGAATACTTGGTCATTTTTATCTAATCATGCTTAACCTGAAACTCTTTAACCATATTTATCTCTTTTTTTTTCTAATTTTCACCCAATAGATGCTTGATTGAAGTGAAAATGCTGCTTGAGTGTGGCTGAAAGATATCTAATGAGGTAAATTTGTTGCAACTCAGAATATTGTGTTTGTTTGTTGTCAAATCCAAAGATATACCATGAGCTGTCTGTACCGAGTTTACAACTGGTACCCAAACCAGTTATAAGTCTTCAGGCTTATCGCTAAGCCACTAGGACACGACTCAGAAAATGAATATTTTAACGTATTTCTTTTAAAATTTCAACACATGTTCTGTGTATTTAGTGAATAGGATGCGTACAGTTTTAAACTCCGCTATATTTTATGCTTAGGTGTGCTCGTTATCCTATTTGTGACGAATGTTTAATATTCTAGTCATAAGAAGACATGTTCAAAACTCTGTTTTCCAGTTATAAAAAGAAAATTGGCCTATTACATTGTGGAAATTAATGATAGACTTTAAACTTTAATTAAGCTCCAATCGAGGCTAGTTCTTTTCTATAATTCATGTACAACAAAATTATCTTGATGGTCTTCTGATACTGTTATCGAGCCTACTGACGTTGAGTTACTGACCGGAGGAAAGAGTACCCGATAGCCTTCTGTTTACCTTTAATGAAGTATTACTGATGCTATATTTAATTAATTGTATTTAATATGTTTCATCTAGTTGCATTTCATTTATTTACGCTCATCATACAAGCCTGCAAATTCCCTACTGCCTGCGGATTTACAACGTTAAAATCATGGGTTCAATTCCCCTCTGTGAACTCAGCAGATACTCCGATGTGTCTTTACTATAAAAAAAAAAAACGTTTGTGAATTTCACACTTGCTTTGATCAGAAGGTACCAGTAATCGTTCTTTAAATGTTAATTCCACTCTTGGCCCAGCACGACCAAGCGTATTAAGGCGTGCGACTCGTAATCTGAGGGTCGCTGGTTCCCATCCCCGTCGCGTCAAATATGCTCGCCCTCCCAGCCGTGAGGGCGTTATAACATGACGGTCAATCCGTAGCCCAAGAGTTGGCGGTGGGTGGTTATGACTATCTGCCTTCCCTCCAGTCTTACACTGCTAAATTAGGGACGGCTAGCACAGATAACTTTCGAATAGCTTTGTGCGAAATTCAAAACTAATCAAGTCTTACCTGAAAATATCACACGCAAAAGTTCATTGTTAAAATTGAAAAAAATAATTTGTAACCTTTGATAATTTTTTATCATTATACAGCTAGTAGCCTGTAATTTAGAAATGTGTAGTTTCTATAAGTATACAAAGTGACTAGCTGCCTTCCCTCTAGTTTTACACTGCAAAATTAGGGACCGCTAGCGCAGATAGCCCTCGTGTAACTTAGCGCGAAATTAAAAAAAAGAAGCAAACAAACAATATAGGTTGGTGATTAACTGGGAGCTCGTTAAGGCGCTTCGGATTAAACACATTAAAAAGTTAAAGATGCAATGTAACCGTGCCAGTTTTTTATTTACTTATTTTATATATTTTTTTGCTCAACGGAGATTATTTTAATTTCTTAAACCATTAAATCGATTTCATCGTTAGCTCTTGTAACAGCTGCTACCGTGATGTCAAATATAAGAAATTTTCTGACTCGTGAACAACGTTCTTCTTTTTCAAATATAGTTGTTTATATTCGTATATAACTTTTATTTTGAATACACATAAAATATTTTAAACAGTTCCAGATTTCCAGATAATCCTCTGTAATGGAACATTGTTTGGCTTATTTAATAGTTATGAAAATAATTATTACATCGGTATGGGTACTATGAAGAAAATGTCAGTGGAACAACTGCAACTATATCTTAAGAGCAGAGTTAAAACTAATAAGGAACAATGGTTTTTATAATAGTACAGTAAAAACTGATAAGGAACAATGGTTCTCAAACTAGAAGGCGTAAAATGTATCTTTATCCTTCATGAAATTTCCCAAAAAGTAAAGGATTACCGCATTTTTTTCACCTACGCTTATAATGCAAAAAATGTTTACATCGAGCACCTTCCCTGTACCAGTGGCTCAGCGGTAGGTCTCAAAATCAGGTTTTGATATTCGCAGTGGGCACAAGACAAATATCCCATTATGTAGCTTGGGAATTAGCAACAAACAGTTCTTGTCATATCAAAACTTCTAGATGGGGTAGTGTGTCTGATCGGTGTCTTCTTTTTTAGCTCTTATATTATTAGAGGAAATACTCTTTCACCTGGTGGTGTAAGTCATTTATAAAATATCGGAGAGAACTGCTCTGTTTCAATAAAGGGATATAATCTTTTTATAAAAGTATGACTGAATGGCTTCAAATAACACACATACAAAAAGAAGGGTCATTGTTTAAAAAGTTTGCGAACTTCTGCTATATAGTATTGTACCACCATAGGAAATATATTTACGTATGGACTCATATATGTGTCTTCTATAGAGTAAACCAAACGTGGCCCAGTTGCTAGCATGCTAGCCTGTAAATCTTCAGGTTCAATGTTCTCGTCCCATTATCTTTGGGGTCACATGTGCGTTATAGGGGTGATGAATAAATTCCTCTATTCGGCCAGGCAAGTGTATACTATAAGTTAGCCGTGGGTGTTGTTTATTAGTTGCTTTTCTTCTCATCTTCTGATCGGAGTTAGGGACTACTAACGCAAATATCTCTTGAGTAGCTTGTGTAGATATCCGAAAAACAAGCCTGTATGATTTAATAAGATGTGACTTTTATCAGTTACTGCTGGAACTTGTTTTCATGTTATTATTTATAACATTCCGCATCTTTTTATCATAAATCTTACTTAAACATTAACACTACAAAATATGAAGCTCGCTGTGACCGCTGGCAGCTCATTTTTGAATTTTACTTCATTACAATTCATCTAATTTTCACACAGGGCAACTTTTGAACTGGTAAACAAGACACTTTTTACCACATATTACTGGAGGTGTGCACCGTAGTACACCCCATGCTGCTTGCTGCAATTTATACTGTACCTTTAAACTGGGCGCTCTGATACTCGTGCCTTGCAGTGTCAGATTTGATGCTATGTTGCATTTCTATTGTATAATTAAACAAAACACGACCTGCTACGTAACTTTCACAAAACACTGACTTGTTTATCGGGAATTTAAAGTCATGCTTGAAAAAATACCATCATGCTCATGGTGGATGAATCATAAAATGCTTAGCACAAAACTTCAATTTTTTTCTCTTCCTTTGTCACTTTAATGTGATCATAAAAATTCAAGTGATATGCATAAATAAAACTGGAAAAGAGAAGAAGAGACTGAGGGAATTAGAATAAAATATAATAATTTAAATTTTAAAAAGTGTAGGAAATATTGTGAGGAGTTTAGCTATAATTTAATTACATTTAAATAATAATTCACATAGAATAAGCCATTTATCCACAATGTGAACAAAAATGGAAAGGACTAATGATGCTTTCAAATTCTTATACGTCAAGCCAGCAGGAAGTCTCTCAAAATATGACTCATATAAAATAACTAACTAGCACTAACTCTATTCATGGTAACTACCTGTACACCCTCAGGCATTGACAAGAAAGTGTGGTAAAAGTGACAGACATTTTACAAATTACTCATGTGAAGAATTCGAAACTTCCTGTTTATAAAAGACAAGCGTCGTATCTCACATAATCATATCTCAGATTAATAGCCGTTCTGAAAAGTACATTTTGTATCGTACAATAAACAGTAGGATCCCGGTAAACACAATTCACTTTTTGAAATATGCACATGGTACGTAAATATCATAACTTAAGTCACAATATAACACAGCACATTAATTTACTCCATTAAAAGTAATTATAAGTCGCAGTCCATCATACAATTCGCCAGTTGTCACTCGGTTTTGGAGAATTACAATCCTTATCAGTAACTCTGGGCAAGAGCATGTCAAAATACAGGGTGGTCGCTAGAAAAGCGGAAAATTTGTCAAACAGCTATTTATTTTTACAAAGTTTTTTAAAGGCATGTGTTATATTACACTCATAGATGCTCAAAATGCATTTTTATGATATTAAAATCATGCATTTTATTCATGATGTAAAGAAATCAAAATAGAAATGAGTAAGCACGCATTTTATTCATGATCTCATCTGACCCTCAAATGTTCCGCTTTTCTAGCGACCACCCTGTAGGTAAGATTAGGTTGTTTCTCATAGTTGTGAAGTGTATAATACACTTATGGTGTTTTGAGTTAACGCTTCACTTCACACTGAGCACGTATTCATATATGATATAAATAATATGTATCGTTAATGTTGCTAATGCATTCTTTTCGATTATTCAGCAGATGAACTTTTTAGAATACTGAAAAATGTGAAGTCCTATCTATCATTCAATTCACAACGAGTCACCGAGGTATACTGATTTCAAGGAATTCCATCTATCATCAGTAACCCTATATAAATATGGGTTCCCTGTGATGAATACAAGACAAAACACTAAACATGTGTTACCAAGTTATTAGCATCTTATTACAAATTAGCGGAGCTAGTTACATGTTCTAAACGAATAGAACGTACACAGCCTGGAATGTGTTAATCACGACCTTTATATCCCAGTAATCATGCCTTTACATTCTAGTAAGCTTCGCCGAAGATACGTCAGTCCTGATAAATGACCATCTTGTTGGATACGGTGACAAATTGATCTTACTTATTTTTTGCATGTTATTCGTAATCGTGAGTTAATGATACTTTTTTTCAATGCCATAGACGGTTTGGCATTCTGGTATTCTGATATCAGAACTGTGATGAAGTTCGTATAATGATATTGTGTTTCAGATATCACCTTGTTATTACTTCTCATAGAGTAGCTTGTAAAATAAATAACCAACCTGTTAACCGAGTAGAAACTATGTGCAGGTTTTATTGAAACAAGCGTTGTTTATTTTTAAAACAATTGTTTCGTAAGTATTTATTTTAGGATTGGTTAAGACTTATTCAAATTTTGCATCACACGAGTCACTTTGAATCTCTACTTTCTTTATTTTGCATCACACGAGTCACTTTGAATCTCTACTTTCTTTGTCTCATAATTTATAAGTGCAACTGATACCTTTATTAAGAGTAGTTTTAGAACTGTGACTAAAGGTTTTTACTTCTGGAGTTTGCGTTTGACATGCTTTTCTGTAAATTACTTGTGGTTTTTATTCTGATGACATGGAAATAAAATGTTCATCATGAAGACATCGTAATCAACAGGAAGAAATGACTGTTGAAATGGTGTTTTAGTCTTAAAACTTACAGACAAATAAAGGTAATACTCTTCTGAATTATGAATTTGGAACGCTCTCCTGAATTGAACTAGATAGAATATGCAAAGATTCACGATCCAGAAAACAAGCCAACGCACTAGACTCCCTTCAAGATGACCCAGAAATGTTTCCCGGCCATTATCAACACAAAAAATAGATCTTCTCCGTACATCTTCGAAGACAGCAGCCCAACTACTGAGATAAATAATCTAGTTGGTAATTATTATGTAGTTATAAAAGTAACTAATAAGTAAAAATTAAATAAAGAAATAATTATTTACTGATTAACAATTGGACATAGGTGATTGTATAGGGTGCTGATCATAACAACAAGCAAAACATCTTGTCTTCTAGGATTTTCAAAGTAGTTATGCGTTAATTTTGCGTATGAGGTTACTTGAAATCCATTCAACGACAATATTTTAAACGAAGATGTATATATTAAAATAATTGGTCCAGCATAACCAGGTGGTTAAGTCGCTCGACTATTAGCATAAGGGTCGCGAGTTCGAATCCTCATCACACCAAACATGCTCACCCTTTCAGCCATATGAGCGTTATGATGTGACGGTCAATTCTGCTATACGTTGGTAAAAGAGTAGCCTAAGAGTTGGTGGTGGGTGTTGGTGACTAGCTACCTTCTCTCTAGTCTTATATCACTAAAGTAGAGATTGCTAGTGCACATAGCCCTCGTGCAGCTATGCACAGATAATTTAAAACAAACAAGTAAACAAAATGATAAAATAAGGTGGTGGTGAGACCTGAAAACCAAAACTCTTTCTGAATTACGGTAAAGGCTATTTCGTGGATATTTTTGTTAGAATATCGTGTAACACAACTCAACACCTTGACAGCTATAAACCACCTACGATACTGATAGTATGGCTAAGAATGATAGCTAGACGGTCTAATACATCTGAAAACTGAAAGAGCTTTGCAACCATTGTTTCCTAAGCTCTGAGGATGAAAATTATTGGCGAAGTAGATTTAATTAATTTTTGAAATGTAACCTGAGAAATTTTATCTATTTCTGTATTTGGAAGAGAAGGGATATTCAGGTGCACTATATTATATATTTTCATTTATTTGTTTCGTTTTTGGAGGGTTTCAACATAACACGTATGCATGTTGTGATCAAATATATTGACATCTAACAAATTATTTTAAAGCATCTAAAAGAAAGTAGCTTCAAGAAAGGCTGTGGAGAAATTAAATTAAATTCGGAAGCAAAGAAATAAGTCACACGAGTAAACAAGTAAAACAAATTATTTGTGAAGAATTTTCATATCTTTACTTCATAAAGTGAGTGACCTAATTTTTGCTACGCCCAGCATGGCCAAGTGGTTAAGGTACTCGACTAGTAGTCTGAGGGTCGCGAATTCAAATCACTGTCACACCAAACATGCTAGCCCTTTCAGCCGTGGGGGATGCCCCCCAGTGGTTCAGCGGTATGTCTGCGGACTTACACGCTAAAATCCGGGTTTCGATACCCGTGGTGGGCAGAGCACAGATATCCCATTGTGTAGCTTTGTGCTTAATTCAAAAAACAAACAATCAGCCGTGGGGGTGTTTATGTGATGGTTAATCCTACTATTCGTTGGTAAAAGAGTAAGGTCCGAGAGTTGGCAGTGAGTGGTGATGACTAGCTGCCTCTCTCTAGTCTTACACTGCTAAATTAGGGACGGCTAGCGCAGATAGCCCTCGAGTAGCTTTGCGCGAAATTAAAACTAAACTCACTTTTTGTATTGATTTCAAATGATACCTGATGTTGAGAGGAGTCTTTTGTTTGTATTTCTGTAGTTGTGCAATTTTACATTCTTCACACTGTTTTTAAGACTACTTTACTTTTAATCATTCTGCATAACGTATAAAAATTATAATTTTTTTCAGTGTAAATTTTTAGTGAGCAGTTTATAACAATGAAACTCATCACTTATTAATTTAAACAACATCTTATGTTGCTAAGCAGCCAGGTCAGAGACCTTAAAGTTTAGGCAATAGAATTTTTGATTTAGAACTATTCATAAAAGAGAAAGTGCAACCCATCAGAGCACATACTATCTTCTTAATCGAATAGCTTGATTTGTTTTCAAGCAATGAAATATGTTTTCAGCACAATATCGCGGACTTATACCTTGAACCTTCTGATATGCATTTTGGAACGTTAAACACTATACCACGCTCAGTTCTTCTATGAGTGAGAATTATACTTTTTAGTTTTTTTAGTTTCACATTTATTTTCTGAAGGTACATTTTATTAAAGGATAATTCTTATGTCATATTGATTATTGTATTGTTACACTGTCACGCTATTGATTCTGTTTAGTTATTTTTGATAAAGGTATGCGTGTGTTATACACTGTCCTGCAGTTTATTTTTGATTTGGTATTAAAGGATGACCAGGATGACCTTATATTAATAAAATAGAGTCATGAAATGCAATATCATAAACTAAATCACCTTTTGACATAACATATCACTGCATTGTTACTTTTTTTTTACTTTTATTGTAGCTTTCCAAATTTAATTATACGTTTTAGATGACAAGTCTCGAGCTCCACACTAATTCTGTTGTTAGGAGCTGTTACAATGGCCAAGAGCTTCACCGCATACTTATGTATATTTTGAGCTCTGGTCGAATAGTTGGATAATTTATTAAGAAAATCTTAATTCATTTGTGACATACAATGGTATATCTAAAAAGTGTCAGAAAATATGGTTTGCCCATTTTGTTAATGGAACTTGCATAACTAATTTAGTGACTTGTAATTCTTCGAAATATAGAGAACTATTCATTGCAAAAAACGGACATTCAAAATTGCCTTTGTGTTCAGTGAGTGAAACTGGTCAGAATTTATTCGGTGTTTATCTTGCTAGGTTGTCTCTCAGTAATTTTTTTAACTCGCTGCCTTTTTCTCACCACAAATTACCAGCCTGTTAATTAATATTAGAGGCTGTTTAAAGATCACAAACTTTATTTACATACAGTTATTGTATGCGGTTTTGAATAAAGTATTGCTTAATTTTGAAACTGCATGGTGTCAGTATCTTTATTTCTGAGTGATCGGTTTGGTTTAGTTTGAATTTCGCGTAAATCTACACGAGGGCTATCTGCGCTAGCCGTCCCTAATTTAGCAGTGTAAGACTAGAGAGAGGCAGCTAGTCATCACCGCTCACTGCCAACTCTCGGACCTTACTCTTTTGCCAACGAATAGTGGGATTGACCGTCACATTATAACGTCCTAATGGCTGAAAGGGCGAGCATGTTTAATTTCTAAGTGAAGTCACATTTATTCACACTGTTTAAAGAAATCCATTTATTTAATTTCCAGTTCTTTTGGTTTAATAACTTAAATCATATAAGAATGCCGCATGAACATGATAACTATGAAATCGGTTTAGAATAAAACTTAGATATGAAGTATTTGATATTATTTATTTTGCTAATCACAGCCTATCGTTATCTTCCTGGTGCCTTAGACAAATATTTTGACCCATCGTTGACTTAACTCAAATGTTTTACCGTTGTTTTTTTTTAAAGCTTTACTAACCATGATTTTATTTTTTCCAAATAAAACCATAATTATATTATTTCTTCCATAAAATGTTATTTTGTTATTCTTAGCACTAATTGTGCAATAAGTTCGTTGTTACTTACGGTTTATAAATGTACTGTTGAAAAATTAGAGTTACCTTGACGATATTATATCGTTAATAGTATTAACGAAAACCGTAGGAATGGACGAAAAAGAATATAAGCAAAGGTTATCGTCCATAAAAGTAAAGAAAAACAACAAAAATGTGTTAGAAAGAAACATGGTGTATAAAAAGAATTAAGATACATGTATTACGAAACAAGCCAAACGAGAAATGAAAAAGTGTAAGGAGAAAACCCAGAGTCACCATTCATCAGGTGTATAAATATAAACTTCGGTGTAGCTTTGACCGCTGTGTTAGCTCAAATCCCTTAAGTATTGTTGATCTGGTGAAGAGACTATGTGGATAAGGTCCCACATGTACCTTTAACGGCACTACAGTACCATATCCAACTGTTACGTTCATCTTCTTCATTCCCCAAAGTATCATTCCACCTTCAGTAATTATCACCAGTAGGTGACGAAAGCGAAACATCTGCCCCCGTGATGCCAGATATGTACAATAGTGTACAATGGCTATTGTTCCTGTTAATCCTTTTGAGAGTTCGCTTAGATAGCACTCGGAAATAATACTTTTCTCTCTCTATCTACGTCCCTGTAGTTTGATGTGATTGGATTTTCTTTAATATAAAGGTATAATCAAGTTCAGTGTCTGACTTATCGAAAAATTCCTGTTAATAATAAAGAGAAATGTGAAACAGTGAAGAATATTATCATAATTCAGAAACCAATGTAAGGTTTCAAGGGGTTTAAGTCAAAGTTTGTATATGAAGTGTATAAACTATGTAAAGTAACGTTCACATTAGCATGCTCTAAATTTTACTTGTGATCTCGGAATCCTACAAACCAAAGCACGTTTTACAGTATAGAACAAATGTGAAAACCAGTTACAGACAAATCACATTTAGCCACAGATACTTGTAAGCGTGTGTGCTATTTTATAGCAAAGCCACATCGCGCTATCTACTAAGTCCACTGAGGAATACAGAACCCCCTAATTTTAGCGTTTCAAATTCGTAGACTTAACGCTGTACCAGCAAGGAACAGATACCAATGTACAGCAAGATAAATATTGACTATTTAGAGGTAATATTTTACAATTTTTACATCTTCTGTATATTTAACATAAAAAGCTTCAACTGCAATAGGTGATAATAGATTAGATCACTAAAAATTACTCATAGCAAGACCTATAGAAAGATAAAACTTTTGGGGGAAAAAAGTAAAAAAAAAAAATCATAATTTTAGCTAATGGCCGATTCGATATCCATGAAATACGTTTTGTTTATCTCTATTTCCGACGGTAAAAGTGGCTGAAAGACTCTATAAATCTTTCCGAAATACGCATGGAGTGGTAAGTCTGAGTCTGGGAAGTAGAAAGTCGTGCATCCGGTTGGCGTATGACTTGTTTTGTCAGCCATAATCATGAATCATTGAAGCTAACTTCTGTTTTCTATGCATTACCTTATTAAAGCTCTCTACTTCTGCAATGTATCCAAACACGCTCACCGAAAGATGGTAGATATATCCATACAAACAAACAATGCACTGGTCAATTTTCATTTTCCTTCAACCATTTATCATACGTATCTTAATACAGTACACGAAAGTGAGTAGTTCGGATATGTACACTTGGTATATTCCTATTTCATTCCATACCTTGTGATGTACAATGTATTTTCAAATTATATGCGGATCAAACGGGTGTGTGTGTGTTTTCTTACCGCAAAGCCACATTTGGCTATCTGCTGAGTCCACTGAATGGAATCGAACCTCTGATTTTAGAGTTGTAAATCCGTAGACTTCTCAGACAAGTCGAATTGATATTTTTTACACACCCATTTTCTCAAATGAAACAAATTGTAGTTGATTATGCTTGATGTATATATAAAAGGAAGAAATATTTATATATTATCTCGTGTTTAAACAAAATAATTCACTCAAAATAATCTTTTTGTCTCTGAAAAACAAAAAAATACTTGTTCAGTAAAGTTTATTTCAACTTCGAATTGATCGAAGTGTGCGAATAAGAGAAGAATGTGATTTGAATTATTTTTATATGTGTCTAAATGAAATAAGAAAGTCAAGCTTTCGGTAAGCCAATCAATCACAAGAAACTTCACTTCAATCGTACAGACGTTCTTAGGGCCCGACATGGCCTATCGCGTTATGGCGTGCGCTTCATAATCTGAGGGTCGCGGGTTCGTGCCCGAGTCGCGCCAAACATGCTCGCCCTCCCAGCCGTGGGGGCGTTATAATGTGACGATCAATCCCATTATTCGTTGGTAAAAGAGTTGGCGGTGGGTGGTGATGACTAGCTGCCTTCCCCCTTGTCTTACACTGTTAAATTAGGGACGGCTAGCACAGATAGCCCTCGAGTAGCTTTGTACGAAATTCCTAAAAAAAAACAAACAGACGTTCTTGTCACTTTTTATACTTGTTTTGGTAATTACAATTTAAAATTCTGTTTTGATGCTGCAGAATTACGTATAATAGCAAGAAGAAAATTAGCAAGTAATAAAATCAGTAATTAAACTTGTAGTATCTTGTTTGCAGCTAAGTTATAATATAGGTTTGTTTGTCATCAATCATCCTTCAAGAGAAGATTGAAGGATGTCGCTTATTTGAGCGACAGCCCAGAAGATGGACTGACAACATTAAGGAGTGGACAGCATTATCATTGATCCAATGCACCAACAGGGTGAGAAACAGGAACCTGTAAATGGTTATTTAAGCGACAGCCCAGAAGATGGACTGACAACATTAAGGAGTGGACAGCATTATCATTGATCCAATGCACCAACAGGGTGAGAAACAGGAACCTGTAAATGGTTATTATGATGTCTCAGCAAAGAGAAAGAAAGCATACGAGATTGTATTTTATCCTAAGATGCTCTTTTTATACTAAAGCAGTTCGTAAAATTAACGAACTAGGTTAAACAATTTTTAAGGGCACGCGAGAGCATTTGAGTTCAAGTCAAATAATGTTCAGTTCGTTAAAAGAAGGGAAGAAATAACGAGGACTCGAATCCCATATGGACGCTTATCTATCTAGTAACAGGTTTCATTTAGTATACCCTTAGTTCACAAGCGTTTTCCACCTGTATCGTTTATGACTCGATTGTGTAGCGCAAGTTGTGCAGCAAAGTATAACATCGTACTAATATTTAAGTCTAGATGCAATTTCGTGCTAAGACACGTTTAACAAAAGGTAATGAAGTACTTAGAAATTTGTAAGAAGCATTTATAGTTAAAATCGTCTGATAAAATTAAACATTTGTGAAGCAAAGAAGTTGAAACATAAGAAGTAAATCTGACATAACTGTTGTAGTTTTTGTGCTCTTTCATAACCAAAGTGTTTGTGTTTTTAAATAAAACCAACATTTAAATATATTTAGATGACATTCCTCTATCATCGTGGCCCGGCATTGCCATGTGTGTTAAGGCGTTCAACTCGTAATCCGAGGGTGGCGAGTTCGAATCCCGGTTGCACCAAACATGCTCACCCTTTCAGCCGCGGGGGCGTTATAATGTGACGGTCAATCCCACTATTTGTTTGTAAAAGAATAGCCCAAGAATTGGTGGTGGATGGTAAGATCCTAGTCTTACACTGCTAAATTAGGGACAGTTAGCGTAGATAGCCCTCGAGTAGCTTTGCGCGAAATTAATAAAAAACCAAAAACATCTATCATCGACGAAGATTAGCTCATGCAGCTCGATAGTTTAGGTGTAAGCTTACTATGACATGAAATTTAGTAATTAGGCATGATATTTCATTCGGTTACTAAAGCTTTTCCAGTGAACCAGATCATTACACACGACCGGTAAGATAAGACAGTTAATTTGCTATATTAAACATATGGTGTTATGCATGACATAGCAAGACAGTAGTGTTGATTCGCTAGATTAGGATTACAACACACCTCTAAGATTACACGTGCTGACGATTTAGGTATGTATGTACGGTTAATAACCGTTCATTTTTAATCATTGTCTCCTATCAAAAACTTCCATCACAAGTATTACACATAATGTTTAATTAATATGTTCAAACAACCTCTAGAAGTTAATTTATTTTATGTCGCCAGTTATTTGAAAATTACATTCACATTTATGATGTCTTTGTCGGTGTTCTGACAAACGTTTTATATGTGAAGCATGGTTACATAAATATAAGCTTATTTATTACTAAGATGGCCCGGCATGGTCAGATGGGTTAAGGCGTACGACTCGTACTCTAGCGGTCGCTGGTTCGAATCCCCGTCGTACCAAACATGCTCGCCCTTTCAGCCGTGGGGGAGTTATACTGTGACGATTAATCCCAATATTCCTTGGTGCAATACTAGCTCAAGAGTTGGCAATGAGTGGTGATGACGAGCTGATTTCCATCTAAACTTACCCTACTAAGTTAGGGACGGCTAGTGCAGATAGCCCTCGTGTAGCTTTGCCTGAAATTTCAAACAAATAAAAAATACCAAACCTTTTATCAAAAGTTAATTCTAGCATCTACTTGACTTTCACAGCTCCCAAGATTTATGGCTCTATTATTTCTGTTTATTTATCCAGCGACATAAAGTTTACTATTTTTTTTCTTAGCCGTTTACTACGTTATTTTTTCTTTAATTCACGTCCAGTTTCTTACCTAGTTGTTTCTTGTTGTAATTACCCAGCTTCTATTTCTAGGATTTTATGACATACGTATTATGTTATTATCATATACATATACATTGTTGTATATATTGTGCATGCAAAACGATTTCCTTGTTTAAAGAAGTACGTAGTTTCTTGTCACTGACACTATCGCCATGTTCTGTTTCGTCATTCACCAGACACGAGCGCTGCAGTCATCGTATCGAAAGACAGCTGTGCTGTTGATGATCTCCGTTAAGACAACTTCATGAATATTCAAGGCTAGATCATTCTAGAATAGTCTACCTTTCTATAATTTAGAGAAAATGCATCTTGGTGTGTATTGTACGTGGTGTGTGCGTGCGTGTAATCTTTTGATGGTTATTTAACATTTTTTATAGACTAAATACCCTAATTAAGGTTGAAATGAAAAACAGGTAGCTTGAAACCTCCTTCACGTCTACTGGGAGAAGATGCAAATAGGAAGACAACTATTAAATGACCGCCAGTATGTTTAGTTACACACGACATTTTTTGTTTTTATAGTCGCTTAATTTTAGTTTGGAATTTTTCTGTGTAGAAATATGCAATAGAATGTATTGCTCTGTTCCTTTACCTGTATCAGTAATGATATTAAAATATGTTAAATTTTGTGCAGATAATTTCCTCTCTCCACACTGAAGTAAATATATTGTGCGACTTAGGTAGACTAAAATTATTATTATATGGTATCTTAACCAATCAGAGTAAGCTGGATTCTTTTGTTAACTTGTACTGCAATGCACACTGGAACGTGTTTTTGCAATCTCAAATACACATTTCAGTGTCTTTTTGTCGTTGTTGGTGTTTAAAATTAAGCAAGAAGCTACGCAATTGACCATCTGTGCTCTGCCTACCACGGGTATAGAAATCCGGATTTAGCGGAGTGAGTCCGTAGATATTTCGCTGTGCCACTCTAGGGGGGGGGGGCGTTTTTGTGTCAACCATCACATAACTACCGAAATTGCTGGTCTATAATTAGACAGTTTTACTTTGGCACAAAAAAATAAATAAGACAATACTACACTGATAAGTAACGAGAAAAAAATTCCTCTGTGAAACCTATACATAATATCCCCTAAAGTAGAGGGGGGTAGCTTAATGGAGTGCAAGGATTTAATGTTCGCATCCTGTTGTCCCAAAACTGCACTTCATACAGTGTGGCCAAGGGTTTGCGTTATAAGAGTAATTGTCAAGTCACAATAATAGCTCAGATAAGATTATCTCAAGTGGTTTTTATCTTGCTTGATATCAGATACAACTAGGTGTAGCTAGCCCTTTCTTTATCTTTGCGCGAAAATTTTCAACAATAATTTTTTTTTTCGGTATTATTTTTTATAAAGAATTTATTGTAAAGAGATTCACAGATACTTCATATGGCGTTTAATTTATCTGCTGGCATAGCCAAACAATCTCGCATTTTATTCATAAGCATTTCAGAAAGAAAAAAAAGTGAAACTCTGAGAAATAACATAACAAAATAATGAAACGAAGATGTCTGTACACACGAGTTTAATTTAGAATGTTTAGCGCGATAGGAAGATGCGATCATTGTTAAGTGGTTTAGACTCTCATAAAAGTGTCTACAAAGATTAATCATTTGGGGTAAGTTTTTGTCTACTTACGCCCTACAAAAAAAAACAAAAAAAAATGTACCAGATTTGTATAAGATTATAGTCAGTGCCAAATATGAACGTGATAATTTCAATTTTTATAGTCTGATAATCATTCCCCAAACCTCATTATAACACCATCAACTGGTGTATCAAAGTTCCCGCCAAACTGTCAAGTCTTTAGAGAAAGCTAAAATAATTGTCTGACTTTTTACCTCTCTTCACCTTTAGATATTCTTCCTCGACCGGCGGCGCCGAACTCGTTTGCCACAAAATACTGTTGGCTATCATGTTGATCACGAACAGCTAAACACCCGTAATTAACACCTTTTCTGAAGAGTATATTTCTTTTGTAGTAGAAACCAAATGTAAACAATCAAGATCCTGTTCTGCTGATAATGAAAGCCAAAGGTTAGGCCTACCCACTACTATCGTAATAGAGTAAGATTTGACGTTGCCAGTTATTTATTTTCCTACAGACCTTGGCAAAGCATCCAAAAGCAAATAACAAATGAATCTGTGTAGTTTCTGAACCAAAATAATGATGAAAAATGGCAGACGAACAAACTAAACAACACAGTTTTTGTTTACGAATAACCAAAAATAGTTTATAGAAGATATAGTACAATATCTATATAATACAATAGACTATTTAAAAACTGGTTTCAATAATATTTGACACTTAAGTAATAATTCAAAGATGTGCGAAAGTTACATTTAAGCTGTTTTTCTTGCGTTTGCCCATGTTGTCCAGTTATTCAAATAACTTTTCAAAATAAAGAAAACTAATTTGATGACCCCACCAAACGAAAACTCATTCTTTTATTCGTATTACTGTTTTACATATTTCTCAACTAGGTGATAGTCCCTGGAAAAAAGTCCATATTGAATCAAGAGTGAAGAAGCAACATGTTAAGAACTTCACATGTCCAGGTGGTTAAGACACTCGACTCGTAATGTGAGGGGTCAATCCCACTCTTTTAGGTAAAAGAGTACCCCAAGAGTTGGCGGTGGATGGTGATGACTAGCTACCTTCCCTCTAGTATTACACTGCTAAATTAGGTACGGCTAGCGCAAATAGACCTCGTGTAGGTTTCCGCGAAATTCAAAACAAACAAATAAATCAAGAACTTCAAAGTCAAACTAACAAGAAAATGTTTCGAAAGTAAGTAATACGTTACTTAATATAAAGTCAGAGACTATTATATATCAACACATACACTCTTCTGAGCCTTATTGTGAATTAACAGGGTTTTAATTCGTAAGATATTTAAAAATACAAATGTCAAATTTATTTCCCAAAATGAATGTTGCATTGCTTATCTCAGGAGCCCCCCAGTGGCACAGTGGTATGTCTGCGGACTTACACACTAAAAACCAGGTTTCGATACTCGTGGTGGGCAGAGCACAGATAGCCCATTGAGTAGCTTTGTGCTTAATTCTAAACAAACAAACAAACAAAATTATCTCAGGAATATTTATATCTCAAGCATAACGCCATCTAGGAAAAATGTAGCCTATCTTTCTGAATTCCACTTTTGACATTGTAACTGCATACCACTAAATGAATTATTATAGACATATATACATTCAAAGAAGAATAAAAAAATATTTCATTGGAAACCTTGAAACCTTTATATGTATGAAACGTACTGTGCAAACCTGAGGCACAACAAATGAAAAACAACTTATTATTGTTCTTCTGAAATTACTAGTAGTTTGAGAAAGGTT